>CM077087.1:106675557-111475557 GCA_039513925.1 Platanthera zijinensis
GATATTTCTTGTAATTTGTAATTACTTAATTGATAAGTATATATGGGATTTATATAATATCTTTTAGCATGATTTTTACTACAATTCCTACAATTATAATGGATAGAATATTTGGGGATAGAGCCGGATTCTGTATCACTACTGATGCCAGTAGTATGAATTATGTATATCTGGTATGTTGAGAATTTAAGTAATGTGATGCTGATATCTCAAATAAATGCTATCTGAATGGTCCCCGAGACAGTTCCTGAGTTTCAACAAATGGATCCTGAAAGCCAAGTTGAAAATAAAGATAACAACCAAAAACTGAGTTTGGAAGAAGAGAAAGCAAAAGCTTCTTGCAACAAAAAGTAAAGGCTGATTTGGAAGAGAAAGAAAAAGCTTGCAAGCTGAAAAATCTATAGTATGGGATGATTCCCCTGGTTTAGATTTGGATACTCTTCTGGCACAGGATGCCATGAAAGAAGAGAAAGAGAAAGCTGCCTTGAAAGAAAAGGAAAAGGCTGTATCAGAAGCCTATGATCCATATGATCATCCTCCCTCATCTCATTCTGAGGATGAAGATGATTCAGATCTGTCTGAGGATTCTAAAAAAAGAAAGCTGCAAAGAGGAAAAGAAAAGTTGTAGCTCCTCCTCCTCCCAATCCCGATCATGACACTCCTTACTACATACTGAAAGGGATTGATCCTAAATCCAAAGAGTTCCATCACTGGATGTGGTTCTCTAAGAACCAGCAAAAGGAGAGGAAGAAATCAAAGAGGTATGATAGTCCTGCTCACAGATGGACTCCCAGGTCCTCCTCCTCCACCTCCCGGTGCAGGAGCCTCTGGCAATATTTCAGCAAATCCATCTGCCCCTTCTGACAAATCTGCACCTTCTCAGCCTCCTTCAAGAGAAGTTCTCAAAGCCATCAGGTAAATCATATTCTGGATATCAAAGACATGATGCTGAGGTTAAAAGAGCAAGTAAAGGAGGTGGTTTATCAAAAGCCAACATTTTCACCCCCCCTCCACACCAAGAGAAAAGTTTCACCTACTGCTAAAGACACTTCAAAGAGTAAAAAACTGTTTTCTCAGAAAAGTCCTGTAAGAAGTTTGCTGAGTTTGCTCCTCCGACATCTCTTGTTATTCAAGAAGTTAAAGATCCAGTTGAAAATTTTATTAGATCTGTCTACCAGTTTTAAAGCTGTGAAGCCAATAGATACTACATCTGAAAATAAGTATGAAAGTCAAGAGTTAGATCCTGATTTTCAGGATGGCTCGTTTTCTAGAGATTGTTGGCTCAGCCCAGATAAAGAAAGCTAAGGCTGAAGGAAAAGATTCTGCAGGATTTACTACAATGTCAAAATTCAGAATGAAGGAACTTGATAAAATCCAGGTTAGTCCTGAGGTATTTGACCCTTCTAAATACATGGAAAAGCATCCAGAAGCAGTCGTCCCAAGGCATCAGAACTAAAAGTTATTGGTGTACAAGATCTGAAGATGTCAAAGAAAGAAGTCATAGATCCCTTGAGGAAAGTATCTTTTGTTCCTAGCTCTTCTGATCCCAAACCTGATTCTGTAGATCCTTAATTTGATTGACTATTATATATCTGACTGGTTGTTATGCCAGTTAGTTGTTTAACTATTTCCTGTATTGATTTTATTGTTCTATAGCTAGCTCTGTGTTTTAGTTTTGAGAGACTTAACTCAAATAGGGGAGATTGTTGGTACCCTATTTTGATTTGAGTTTAGTCTTGTCTTCTTAGTCTCTTGACCCTTGAATTATCTATGGTCAAGGTTAGTTGTCTAGCTATAGAGTTCCCAGCTTATCCAGATAAGAATTTGGTTAAGTTGTTTGTTCGTTCGACTATGGTCGAACGCCGCTCGACTATCGTCGACTAACTGTTCGACGATCGTCTATCAGTTGCTCGACGTTCTGTCTGCGTGGATAGTTCGACTATCTGTTGATAGTTCAACTATCTGTGTGTTGTGATATTTCGACTATCTGTTGATAGTTCGACTATCTGTTTGTTTGATAGTTCGACTATCTGCTTGGATAGTTCAACTATCTGATAGCTCGACTATCTGTTTGATAGGTCGACTATCTGCGTTGCTTGATAGCTCGACTATCTGTTGATAGGTCGACTATCTGTGTTTTCTTCTGATAGTTCGACTATCTGTTGATAGGTCGACTATCTGTTTTTCCCTTGGTAGGTTCGACTATCTGCTTTGATAGTTCAACTATCTGATAGCTCGACTATCTGTTGATAGTTCGACTATCTGTCGTTCTTTGATAGTTCGACTATCTGTTGATAGATCGACTATCTGTTTCTCTTCTGATAGTTCGACTATCTGTTGATAGTCGACTATCTGTTTTGCTTTGATAGTTCGACTATCTGTTGATAGGTCGACTATCTGATAGCTCGACTATCTTCTGATAGTTCGACTATCTGTTGTGATAGTTCGACTATCTCCTTTGATAGCTCGACTATCTGGTTCGTTCGACTATCTGTCCGATAGTTCGACGATCTCCGTTCTTCGGTCAACGATCTCCGAGGGTCGTTCGACGTTTTCTGTTTGCCTTTTTATTTTGTATTTATTTATTCTATAAATTAATACATTATCTGGCATTTTTATTTCAGTTGTTTTATGATAATATTTCCAGGCAATATCTGCTCCATCTCTTTTGCCTGAGTCAAATCTTTTCAGATAAAGTTGTTTGTCTTATTTGTTGACAGTGTATTTTACTTTATCTGCTGTCAGTCCTTTATAGCCGTTAGACTGAAAAGTCTTCCTTCTGCTATAAAGAGTTAGTCTCTGATGTGATTTTATTTAGTACCTTTATTATCAGATTGCTTCCTGCAGCTATCTTGAAAAAGGTTTATCCTTTTTATAGAATATTTTGCTGCAGAGTTTGTTTGTTTTTGTGATATTTGCAGCCCAGGTTTCATGTTTCAGAAGAAGACAAACAGTTCAAATTGAAAAGAGCCATTGCTTGTTGCTGCTATAAAAGGAATCCTTTGGAGAAGGATTTCAGCTAGCTAACCAGTTATTCTAAGAGTTATTCAATTAGCATTCAAGCTTTCATCAAGACCATGTTTAACTGCTCTCAGCAATCTTCATTCAACTGAGAAGTGTTAAGCTCTTCTGCTCTTCTTCAACCTGAGTTCTCCTACTTCCAGGAAGTTCAGACTCAGAGTTCTTTTGAAGAAGAAGAAGAAGAAGATAGCTGCTAGAAGATTTCTATTTTATATTTTATATCTTCTTGTAGTTTTCCTTCAGTTCTTACTGAAGCGTTTTCTGCACTGAAGCAAGACTTCACCTGGACATTCTTTGAGCCAGGGGAGCCTTGATTCTTTTGAGATCTCTAGCTCAGTGCAAGTCTTTGTGCTTCTCTAATCTATTGTAAAATAGAGAAGACTTTTTAACCTTCTTTCCCCCTACTGTACAGGGTTATTACTCCCTTCAAAAGTATCCCTTGGGGCCCTTGGTGGCAGGGCACCTGATCAAAAACCTGTGTTGGTTTTTAGACACCTGATCAAAAGTCTAAAGGGTTTCTAGATCTACCTGAAGCAGATCTTGTGGTGGCAGGGCACCTGATCAAAAACCTGTAGTGGATTCCTACCTTGTTGGTAGAAGAGTGGACGTACCCAAGTTGTTTGGGAAACCACTATAAATTCCTTGTGTCGTCTGGCTTGCTTAATTTAATTCTTGTATTGTGGCTGTGATTAGATATAACTAGGTTTGCTAGTTGCTGATTAGGATTTCCAAGCCTTAACTGTAATTACAGTTAGCTTGAGTTTGTGCACAACACTTGTGTTAGGCTTTAGGGTATATCTCCTTATCTATAATCTTTTCATTCCGCATTTCACTCCAAGGGAGTTGGGTAGACTATTAAGTTTTGTCTAGTGCAAAATTTGATAACTCTATTCACCCCCCCTCTAGAGTAGTATCTATCCCTTCACTTTCATGCTTGAATTCTTTTTAGATCTTCTCACGAAAATCTTCTTCAGTGTGACGTGCACTTTCTTGATCAATGATCAATACTTCAATAGTTTTTCCTGTTGTTGTTATTGCTGTTCACCTTGTTCTACTTGATTTGACAGAATCCATCTATATATAGACTTCATCCATGGTAACCGGCTGATCCAGTTTCTATCCAACTTCTGACAAGTCTTACAGCTACAGTACACTTGTTGGAATACACAACTGTCAAGTCTCCAGTCAGTTCTTGAACCTTTGTCTTTGTCAGCAAAGCGTCGAGACTGATTGTCATTATGTGTCGACACAAGTAGATTAAGTGTCGACACAAGCTTTGGTGATGTTGACATAGCTCCTTTGGTGTCGACACTGCTTCTTGACACTGCATCTGTAGAATGTGTCGACACATCTTCTTTGTGTCGACACAGACACTTTTTTACTTCACAACAATCAACATTGTTGAAACTCTATTGTGTGTCGACAAAAGTCCTGTGTGTCGACACAGTTGATATAGTCTCAGAATTTGTGTGTCGACACTGCCTCCAGGTGTCGACACAGTTGATGTCGACTTATACTTCTGTGTGTCGACACTGCCTCCCGGTGGTGTCGACATAGTTGATGTCGACTAATACTTCTGTGTGTCGATACTGCCTCCCGGTGTCGACGAAGTTGATGTCAACTAATAAATTCTGTGTGTCGATACATTTGCTTCTAGTGTCGACACAGCTTTTCCAAGTGTCGACACAGACTTCCTTAAGTGTCTACACATGGACTTAGAAACTTTTTCTGCATTTTAGCAAATACTTAACCTGCACATATAAACACAAAATAACATCAAATACACCTTGATGTATATCATTGAACTAAGTGAGGATTCTTCAAATCAGGTACACATTTTCCAATGTACCCAACAGGATCTAATAATAGGCTATATGCCAATATTTTTTCCGTCTAAAAGGACACACCTGGTCCGATCGAGCGATGGTTGTACCAAAACAGATCTACCAAAAATTACGATTCAGAAATGGTAGATCTCTCCCAACAAAAATTATGAGTTTCGCCAATCCTCTCGAAAATAAATAAATCAAGATAAACACAAAACCGATCGAAGAAAACCACGATTATTTAACGCTATCAAGATTCACGCCAAAATTTTCCACAACAAGAAAATCTAGGAAAAGGAACACACGAAGGAAGAGATTTTTGTTACCCAATCGGAATGGATGATTCCGATTTCTCTAACTTGGATCGCTCTTCAACGACTCCGCCAAAGTCGCGTCGGTTGAAGATGAAAACTTTTCCTCCTTCGTCGCTTCACGCCTTGGCCAAGATCTTTAGTTGGTAGGAATAGTGGTCGGCTATATGAGGTGGTAGGGCTGGTTAGGTTTTTGTTTTGATGTAGAGATAGGAGCGAGGAAAGGTGGCAAGGTATCGGCTAAGGAGAGGGGAATATGGATAATAGGGTGGTTAGCTTCTTGGTGTTTTTTGGAGGGTGGTGGTGGGTTGGTTCTTTAAGAGGGTGGAAGATGAGGTGTGGTGGCCGAAACTTTGAGGGTGGTGGTGGAGGAAAACCGTGAGGGGGCTGGAGATTGAAAAAGGTGGCGGGCTAGTATGGTGGTTGGGTTTTAGAGAGAGGGAGTGTTGGAGTGGTGGAGAGAGGTGGCCGAGAGGTAGGGAGGGATTGGAGGAGGAGGGCCGGCGATGATTTGGAGAGGAGAGTTGAAGGGGGCGGCGGTTTGAGAGGTAGAGAAGGATGCTTGGTCAAAATTAGGAGAGGGTGAGAAAGAGGAAATTCTCAAGGTGGAGGATTCAGGGTTTGCAATTCAAATTCATTCAACTTAATGAAAAATAACCAATACAAGGCCTTATATAGGCTTACAACAAACTTAGGCTACATGCAGCCAAAAATAAAAATGAAACACTCCAATGTTTTTAATATAAAATAATGAAATGAAAATGCTCAAAATAGCAAAATAATTTCAACTAAATATTATTAAGCCGCCTTGCGCCGAGGGCGGAGATTGTAGGATCACTCCACAAGATCACTATGGCACCACAAGTCTTTGACTAGAGATGGAGAAAAATCTTCTGTAAGCATGTCGTTGCCTTCTTCATCATGCTGAGGGTCGTCGTCTCAATCAATCCTCCCCGCTCGAAAGTACTCATCACCGATGAGTTGTCTTGAAGGTACCAACGTAGAAGAGCATCATCCAAGAGAGCCACCTCCGATTCCGGAAGCCAAGAATCATCGGAGGCAGGATGATCACGCCATCGAATCAAGTAGCGGTAAACATCACCACTTGGAGAGGAAAACACTTCATACTTGATGATCTTATCTGGCAAAATTTTGTCCTAGGAAACCTGGAAAAAGCATTAGGAAATAAAGGGGGAAAATTTTCTTCATCAACAACCAATGTACCTCCATTAGAAACCGATGGAGAGAGCGATCCAGGCACAAGCTCCCCCCCAACCCATTAGAAAGTGCAGTGGAGCTAAACAGACAGTTAGATAATTCAAGTGGTTGAGAAACATAAGGCGTTAAATCAGAAACATTAAAATTTGGGAAATACCCCAATCAGTGTGTAACTCCAAAAGATATACGTTTTCTTCTTATTTCATTAAAATCCGAAAAGGTCCAGCTCGCCGATTCGCCAACTTTTTTATGGTGCCCGAAGGCATCCGTTCAGGGACGAGACGCACCAAGACTAAATTTCCAACCTTAAAGTGAGATTCTCTTTTATGACGTTAGCATGAACTTGATAAAATGCATATTGTGTGGTTAGCGCTTCATTTATGTGCTTATGCAAATTATGAATATGAGAGGCAAGATCCTATGCAAATTGACTTGAATTATAAGATGGCGGTAACGAAATCAAGTCAATTGGCACTGGTGCTTTATATCCGTTCACGATCTCATTTGGTGACAAACCAGTGGACCTATTTTTCGAGTTATTATATGCTAACTGAGCATGAGGAAGGATATGGTCCCATGTACCCTTGTGTTCACCCACAAGACATTGTAGCAAACTACCCAAACTTCTGTTTAGCACTTCCGTTTGCCCATCCTTCTGTGGATGGTAGGCCGAAGAAAACATTATTTTTGTGCCCATAATCCTCCACAGATTCTTCCAAAAATAACTGGTAAATTTCACATCTCTATAGGTCTCTATCGTTTTTGGAATGCCCCTATGCCCAACAACTTCCTAAAAAAATAATTTCTCTACATTTGACGCATCATCAGTCTTACTACACGCAATAAAATAGGCCATTTTAGAAAATCGATCTACTACCACTAGAATGGAATCATGACGTCTAAACATGACTTGTAGGACTAGGATAAAGTCCATGCTAACATCTTCATAGGAATGGAAGGAATCGGAAGAGGGGTATAAAGTCCCGCATTCATCTTATTACCTTTTGCTAATTAACACACGTGACAACTTTCCAAAATTTTATTCACTATAGATTTTAGGCCTGGTCAGTGGAACTTATCTTTTACTAACGTAATCGTCTTATCATGCCTGAAATATCCACCTAGACCACCACTATGTAACTCCCAAACGATAAAATGCCAGAGGGAAGAACGAGGAATACAAAGCTATGAATGCTTAAATAAATAACCGTCCTGAATATAATATGCTGAAATGGTAGTTGGAGAGTTGTTTTGAGTGGAATAATAGATGCCCTTAAAATCCGGGCAATTAACGAACTCATGTTTTATCCTATCGAAACCAATCACTTTTACCTCTAACGTTGAAAACAGTAAGGAAACACCACTAAGAGCATCCGTCGCATGATTTAACGTTCCCTTTAGATGTTTAATTATGAAGGTATACTCCTGAAGATAGGAGACCCACTTAGTTTGCCTTGGGCTAACTTTATTTTGAGAATTAATAAACCTCAACGCCTCGTGGTTAGATAAAATAACAAATTCCTTAGAGGTCAAATAATGACGTCAATGCTGTAAACATCGAATATCCACATAAAACTCTCTGTCATAATTAGAATAATTTAATTTTGGTTCCGAGAGTTTCTCACTAAAGTATCCAACAGGATGTCCCTCTTGACTCAAGACACCACCAATACCAACTCCAGATGCGTCACAGGACAATTCAAAAACTTTATTAAAATCTTGTAATCATAAAAGAGGAGCTTCTGACATTCGGAATTTAATTATTTCAAACGCTTTTGCGGCCAATTTAGTCCACGTAAAATCTCCCTTCTTCATGCACACCATGATTGGTGGCATGATACTACTAAAATTCTTGATAAATCGATGGTAAAAAGTAGTTAATCCATGAAAACTCCGAACATCCCGTAAATTAGTTGGTTCCAGCCAATCCTTGATGGC
This sequence comes from Platanthera zijinensis, assembly GCA_039513925.1. Taxonomy (NCBI): domain Eukaryota; kingdom Viridiplantae; phylum Streptophyta; class Magnoliopsida; order Asparagales; family Orchidaceae; genus Platanthera; species Platanthera zijinensis. Next base: position 106,683,872 of record CM077087.1, read on the forward strand.
ATGGACCTTCTTAGGATCAACATGGATTCCCTTCGAACTTGCAATATAGCCTAGGAACTCTACAGATGGAAAATTAAAAGTACATTTCTTAAGATTAACAAATAATTTTTCCCTATGTAATATGGTAAGTACTGTCCTCAAGTGAGACTCATAATCATTCGGTGAGGTGCTAAAAACTAGGATATCATCAAAATATATGACTACGAATTTTCCTCGGTAAGGTTTAAACACTAATGCCATCAATCTTGAAAATGTACTTGGGTCATTAGTGAGCCCTTCCCCGATCACTAACCACTCATAAAATCCGTCCTTTGATTTAATGGTCGTTTTCCACTCATCTCCCTCCCTAATTCTGAGTTGATGGTAGCCACTCTTAAGATCTAACTTGGAAAAAATCGTGGGCCCGGCTAGCATATCCAATAAGTCGTCCAATCGAGACATGGGAAACCTATATATAAAAGTTATTTTATTGACGGCCCTATAATCTACATACATCTTCCAAGAACCATCTTTCTTAGGGACTAATAATACAGGTATGACATAAGGACTCTTATTATGATTGATGAACCCCTAAACAAATCCGAAATTAATTTTTGCAATTCTATGTGTGTGGCGGTGTTAAGTCGATAATGGGGAAGGCTAGGCAACGAAGAACCCGGAACAAAATCAATCTCGTGTTGAATTTCACGCATGGGGGGTAACTCTGGTGGTAAATCATCCGGGTAGACATCCCTAAATTCCTCTAAAAGGTTCTTCAATGTTGGAGGTATATTCTCAAATGAGGAGCTATCTTCCTTGACTTGCAAACATACTAGCGCATACATGACACCGTTAATAAAAGACTCGCGCTCAAACTCCTTCTTACCTATCAAACTTAATGTTTTTTCTCTACAGGCACAATAGTGTCTTTAGAAGGGACCGAAGGATCTTTAGGCGGAGTTGGTTTAAAGATAACGGTCTTGCCATTGACTTTGAATTCATAAGTGTTTGCTCGCCCTAAGTGAGTTACATCATGGTCATAAAGTCATGGATGTCCAAGTAAAACGTGACAAGCATCCATGGGGATGACGTCACGCAAAATCTTTTCAGAATAAGCCTTGATAGTAAGGGGTACCAAACAACGCTTCGACACCAGAAGGGATGTTTTATTTACCCAAGCCACCTTATAAGGGTGAGGGTGCGGCTCAGTAGATAATGACATTCGGGTCACCGCATTTTCAGAAATTACGTTCATACAGCTACCACTGTCTATGATCAACTTACACCACTTCTCTCCACTCTTAAAATTTAACGAAAAGATATTTATCTTATTCCTGTCATCTAAGGCTCGTGGAGTAGCCAAAATACACTGCATGACCATCATATGGGAATCATCCTCTAAATCACTCGGTACTCCTTTTGACTCGCTATCTTCTCCAGCCTCATATATAAGGTCGTCTGACTCACAAGTGGAATCTAAGAGAGCTAAGGGCTTGGGCTTAGTAGTAAACTCACTAACATAATGTAACGTCCCGATTCAAGCTAGGCCCCTTGTGCATGTTTTTGGCATCAGGAGAGCTGGTGTCGGCTCAAGGGGGTGCAGGAGATTAGGTGCGCACTTGCCGAGAACAAGGAATTAAGTTGAAAACAGTGTTGAGTATGACATGGGTAGGGACACGGGCGTGTCCCTACCCGTATTCATTGGCGCTGAGTGTCTGTGGGGTTGAGTGGTAATAAAATGGCGTTGAGTGGTGTGTCCAGAGAAGGACACGGGTAGGGACACGGGCGTGTCCCTACCCATGTTCAGTGGCGTTGAGTGACCATGGATTTGAGTGAAATGGCTTTGAGTGTTTTGTCCCGAGCAGGACACAGGTAGAGATACGGGCGTGTCCCTACCCGTGTTCCATAGCATTGAGTGCCATGGCTTTGAGTGCCATGGCTTTGAGTCTGGCCAGAGAAGGATACGGGTAGAGACACGGGCATGTCCATACCCGTGTGCTCAAAGGCAAGCAAAACGAGCAGTGCCTCGAGCAGGATACGGGTGTCGACACGCCCAGAACCACGACCGTATCACTTGGACACGGGTACATACACAGGCGTGTTAGTACCCGTGTAGGAGCACGAAACGGCAATCGAGCCTTTTCGCCAGAGCAGGACACGGGTAAGGACACGGTCGTGTCCCTACCCGTGTCACTTCTGTATAAAAAGGAAAAGTGAAACCCTAGAAATCTCATTCTCGTCCCAAACCCTATTTTTTGGTGGGATATTTTTGGAGGAGGATATCTTCCTGGAGCAAACCTTGGAGGAGGAGAAACGCCACCGCCGTCAAGGAAAAAAACTGATGCCGCCGAGAAGGATGATAAGATCCATGACCAAAAATGGTGGTACCGCTGGAAATGAGGTGAGCTTCCTCCCCTCTCCCTTGGTGCTAGATCCTTAGATATTCTTAGGCGAGACATCGACTCAAATGAGTCTTGATGTGTGAGGAGAAAGTTTCTTAGGAAGGCCTATCTAGAACTTTTGTTCTAATGACTAGTCATCTTCAACCTCCTGTTCTTAAAAGTGATGATGGGGTGGATTCGTGAAGAGGAATGGCCTTGAGAGAGACAATAAGGGTGGAGGAACTTCTGGTTGCGATTTTGGGTGATCGGCTTGAGGAGGAAGATGAACCGATGTCGTTTATTCCGCTTCAAGATGCATGCAGAATCTGTGTCCTGCACATAGCGACCTTCTTGGCTGTTTTCAGGCAAGAAATGATCCGATCTGGGCTTTTGACTAAACAAAAAAGTTGAAGACCTTGTAATTACCTTTCCAACGAGTGGTTACACACCTTCGGGTGATGTCTGTAGCCACAGGAATGTCTGATCGAAGTAAGGGATGTAAGCTAAGCGCACAAAAATTATATTCTTTATGTTGCAGGCTTTGGAGCCAATTTCATGTTGGTTATAGTCTGATCTGGGTTGCAGGCTGAACATGAAAGTTGTATCTGATGGAAATACCTTTCCTTCGAGGGGTTACACACACTCACCGGATTCCTGTAGCCATAGGAATATTCGGTTGAAGTTGCTGTCCAGATTTATTCTGCACCTAAATTTCTGGGTAGTGTATAACATGGATTTAGATTCAGTGGAATTAATGATGCAATCTAATTCGAGGTTCGAGTGAACTCTTTTATGATAACCACCATAGTGTTATGAAGGTTGAAGTTTGTTAATTTGAATTCGTATAATGTGTTGTGAAGCAAGCTTGAATCGAACGAAATGGCTTGATATAAATTGGTAGATTATCATTTATGCGCATTTTGTTATATGATGTTGAAATCATTCGGTATGACATATAGATGAATAAACTATGTCCATATGTATGTTGAATTGATAGAATGAAATTTGGTAGTCCAATGCTTAGAGTGTCGTCTCCCTACGGGTAGCATTGTGAAAGTTAGTAAGTGCGGCGTTGGCTGTCACTAGTCGGGATGGTGTTGAGATGAGTAAAGTTGGAAGGTTCGGCTTGTCCCTCGGTGTTCATGTCCCGAGGCTCCCTCCATGCCAAGTGGATGGTTGGGATTGGTCCTCCTGCTTTCTCCGAGGCTCCTTCCATGCCACGGTTTTGTGGAATTACATGCGGTGTGAGTCGACACGCGGTGTCATAATCCTAGGTTAAGGATAGTGTGGCAGGTCTACGGGCTCTCCAATCGTCACACCGATGGGAATTGATAGATAGACTTTGGGCGATTGGGCTTGTACCTCGGTGTTCATGTCCCGGTGCGCCATCCGTACCAAGTGAACGGTTGGTCTTGACCCTCGTGCTTATTTCCAAGGTTCCTTCCGTGTCACGCATATGCCACTTTTGGGCTAGGATCTTGGTGCACATCTACCCAAGTGAACCCACTGGGCCGTAGTACGCATGGGCTCCGCTGTTGTGTTCTTAGCATTGAGGCATACAGAGGCCTAAGTGAAGTAGTGTGGATACCCACTTAGTAGTAGAAGTGCGCGTTCTACTGTCACCGTCTGGCCACGACTGTTGGTGCTTAAGAGGTTAGTTACCTGCTCGAAAAGTGGGAACTACTAGTCTGTGTCGACATAGCAATTGCATGCGCGTGATCATAGGTGAGTCATTGTATCGCATACATAACATTGCACCTTATTACATACACAAGACCCTCATTGTATAAGTTTGTATGGGCACTCCTATATGATGAGTTACTTACTACTGAACGATCCTCAACTTATATTCTTGTATGAGAATCCATATAAGTTGAGTTACTTTTTGTTATAACTCTATATTCATATGTTGTGATAGATGGTAGAAATGTTGGATTATCTTACTACATGATATACGACTTGCTTGTTTATACTCCTGCTTATATACATATATTGTACACTGTCTATTTCTCCGCCCGGTGCCGAGGAGTTGTCGGGGGAGCGGATGTGAAACCACTTAGTCTTTATCATTAACGGTTGCTACGTCTTCCTTTTTAGGAGGAAATCCCGCAGATGGTACAGCAGGTCATGGAGCCGATCAGCCAGGCCAGGATGACCGGGCCTGAAGGGACGGTGCCGTCACTACCGTCTGTTGCAGATGTGAGTATATGAGTGTTATGTTGTAGCACTTCAGGGAAATTTTATGGTTGTACTATGATCATATAGAAGCACGTTTTAGCTTCTCTATTACTGCATTTTTGGACTTATAGCTTGTGTGGATTTGATTTCTTATATTATTTTGGTTGGGTTGACATTAATATATTGATATTGGTTGTAGCTGGCAGAATAGGCGTCTTGTGGTACTGGCTAGCTCGAGTGTTAGTGCTACCCCAAGGCAGCTGTTCTGGGCTTAAGACCCCTCTCTTGCCGTGTCTTGTGATCCGGGAGGGGGGTATTACACATAATGACCCTTAATCCTACAAGTGAAACATGTAGAATTCGTTTTATTAACCCTTCCTACAGGGATTCTCTCACCTGTTGGGTTTCTACTATTCTTGGCAGTCACGACTATGGAATTTGAGTCGGTGGATCAGAACTTCCCCTTATCCTTATAGGTGGAAGTGGGAGGTGGTCCTAAGATGGACTTTCCCTTCTAAAATGAGCGAGACATATTTTTATGAACGTTTTGCTTCTCAATGTCTAATGCAGCATTAAAAGTGACGTTTAGGTCGGTGTGACCATAACACAGTAACTTTCCCTGGATGTCGGGGTTTAACCACTTACAGAACCTAGAGAGGGTGATCTCTAACATCTCCTTCATGCCACACCTAACCTTCATGTACTTAAGAAGACTCATATACTCAGAGACCGACCTATTCCCTTGCTAAAGGGTAGCCAAATCATCAAACATCTGCGTTCGATGGTACGTGGGGACGTACTGCTCTGTCAGCAAGGCCTTCATGTCTTCCCAACCAATGGGTAATTCACCATTCTCGACTCTCCAAAGTCGTTCCTCATTCAACCAAAATATCTTAGCTCTACCTAACAACTTCATTCTTGCCACTCACACCTTATCTGTGTCAGTCAGGTTGTACCTCTCAAAGTAGCACTCTATTTCCATAACCCAGTCTAGGAAAACTTGGGGTTCTCCCAATCCATCGTATGATGGGGATTTGACCCGGACGGCCCTAATAATATCAAACTCGTACGGTGCTTGAGGAACTTGTTCATTATTATTGTTAAAGTTTTGGTTATTATTTCCTTCCGCACGTTGGTTGGCGGGTTGATTACGGGGAGTCGCGAGATTTAATCACAATTCGTGAAGCGTCTCCCTGATAGCCGTCATTTTCTCAGTGAAATCCTGGCGGAGTTCCTCAAGCGCTGTGAGACCGTGATCCTCATCCCGTTTGTCCGCCATATTGGAAGAAGATGGGGAATACTCCGTACCTAATCTAGTGCGCATGCAAAGAAACTGTAGTATTATCCTAAGAATTGAACAACAGATGGAATTTTTCCCACTTAATATCTATGGTAGAATTTTTTTAATTTTATTTTCTTACTGAAAATAAATAAGAGACTAATAAATTATTTTTTTGATTTTCCTTCCGCACGATGGTACGTGGAGTCGCATCGGTTGAAGATGAAAACTTGTCTGCCTTCGTCGCTTCATGCCTTGGCCGAGATCTTTAGTTTGTAGGATTAGTGATCGTCTAGATGAGGTGGTAGGGCTGGTTAGGTTTTTGTTTTGATGTAGAGAGAGGAGAGAGGAAAGGTGGCAAGGTGGCGACTAAGGGGAGGGGAAGATGGATAATAGGGTGGTCGACTGCTTGGTGTTTTTTTGGAGGGTCGTGGTCGGGTTCTTGAAGAGGGTGGAGGATGAGATGTGGTGGCCGGAACTTTGAGTGTGGTGGTGGAGGAAAACCGCGAGGGGGCTGGAGAGTGAAAAAGGTGGCGGGCTAGTATGGTGGTCGGGTTTTAGAGAGAGGGAGTAGAGTGGTGGAGAGAGGAGGGCGAGAGGTAGGGAGGGATAGGAGGAGGAGGGCCGAGGGCGGTTTGGAGAGGAGAGTTGATGGGAGCGGCGATTTGAGTGGGAGAGAAGGATGCTTGGCCGAAATTAGGAGAGGGGGAGAAAGAGGAAATTCTCAAGGAGGAGTATTTAGGGTTTGCAATTAAAATTCATTCAACTTAATGAAAAAATAACAAATACAGGGCCTTATATAGGATTACAACAAACTTATGCTACATGTAGCCAAAAATAAAAATAAAACACTCCAATGTTTTTAATATAAAATAATGAAATGAAAATGCTCAAAAAAGCAAAATAAATTCAACTAAATATTATTAAGCAGCCTTGCGCCGCGGGCGGAGATTGTGGCGTCGCTCCACAAGATCACCATGGCGCCGCAAGTCTTTGACTGGAGATGGAGAAAAATCTTCCATAAGCATGCTGTCGCCATCTTCATTATGTTGAGGGTCGTCATCTCCATCACAACTTGACCTTAGGTTTGTGCGTATATGTGTAGATTCCAGCACGTATTGAGCCAGTAGTGGGCACTCCCAGCCCTTTCGCGCCTTCCGCCCCTTCCCAGTTCTAGTAGTCTGAATTGGGATAGACACTTACAACGAACCTAAACTCTTTTAGGTCTCAACAAGCCCCTGCGCAGCAACAAGCCCTGGGCTCCAGTAGGTTGAGCACCTTTCGAGCCCTCTCCCAACCTGCTTATCTTGAGACAGAGTCGGCTATTCGTACTGAAGAGTGGCTTGACACTATGCAAGAGTTAATTGTTGGAATCAGATGTCCAACCAATATGGCTGTGACCTTAGCAGTGTCAGTCTTATAATTGCATGCGAAGATGTGGTGGAAGTCCCTCATGGGTTCCATTTTCCAAGGCCGAGTGTACACGGAGATCAGTTGGGATGAGTTGTCCGGAGCTTTCTTGGAGCATTTCATTCCCTCGACCGCTCGAGATGAACTTGAAGAACGATTCCTGCAATTGAAGCAAGGATCTAAGTCCGTGATGGAATATCAAAGGGAGTTTCAACACCTCGCTAGGTTCGCTGATGCCTACGAGTTGGATGACCATGGTTATTCAAAGCAGTTCTACAAAGGCTTGCAAGATCCACTAAGGCAAGTTCTTTTGTTTATAGAGGACTCGAGTTTGGCAGAGATCATCGATATGGCGAAAAGGCTGGAGACGGATCACGTGGGAAGTGGTAAGAGACCAGCTGAGGGTGTAATGGACGCAGGCCCCAGTTATAAAAGGAGGCAGGACAACAAAGGCAAAGGAAACAATAGAGGCAGAGATCAATTCTACCGGAATTTTAGAATGGAGCGTCCGACCCCACAGCCAACACTACCTCCACCGCAATAACTATACCTGCAGCCTAGGGAGCAGCACGAGCAAGTTTTATTCCAGTGCAACTATCCAGACCACATACGACGTCACTGCCTGCAACTAGGTGGAGATGCTACCCCTACTCTTCCTCCGGTAGCCCCACGAGGATGAGGACATGTGTGTGGTCGAGGACGAGGACCACGAGGAAGGAATCTTAAACCTGCTCGAGATCAGATGTTTGCACTGGATATGGCGCAGGAGCGGAATCCTCAGGATGTGATTGCAGGTATGTCGTGACTTGGTTAATATGCATAAGTATTTATCTTTAATTGCCTACGATATGCTAGGAGTCTAGCTTTGAGTCTTTATGTTGGAACCCTAGGTTTTGATTTGAGTTCAGTCCTCTCTTTCTGTCTCTTGACCCAAGATTTATCTATGGTCAAAGGTTAGTTGATAGTTTAGATTCTCTAGTTGTGTAGAATTGCTTTTCCAGATGAATATTTGGTTAAGTAGTTTTTCGTTCGACTATAGTCGAACGTCGCTCGACTATCGTCTATCGGCTAATCGACGATCGTCTATCAGTTGGTCGACGTTCTGTCTGCGTTGATAGCTCGACTATCTGTTGATAGGTCGAGTATCTGTTTGCTTTGATAGTTCGACTATCTGTCCTGATAGTTCAACTATCTGATAGCTCGACTATCTGTTGATAGGTCGACTATCTGTTGCTTTGATAGTTCGACTATCTGTCCTGATAGTTCAACTATCTGATAGCTCGACTATCTGTTGATAGGTCGACTATCTGTTTGCTTTGATAGTTCGACTATCTGTTGATAGGTCGACTATCTGTGTTGCTTTGATAGTTCGACTATCTGCTTGGATAGTTCAACTATCTGATAGTTCGACTATCTGTTGATAGGTCGACTATCTGTTTTGTTTTGATAGGTCGACTATCTGTTGATAGGTCGACTATCTGTTTTCTGTGATAGGTCGACTATCTGCTTGATAGGTCAACTATCTGTTTTGCTTTGGTAGTTCGACTATTTGTCCGGATAGATCGACTATCTGATAGCTCGACTATCTGTTCTGATAGGTCGACTATCTGCCGAGGTAGTTCGACTATCTTCTTTGATAGTTCGACTATCTGGATCGTTCGACTATCTGTCCGATAGGTCGACGATCTCCGTGCGTCGGTCGACGATCTCCGAGGGTCGTTCGACGTTTTGCTGTTTGTGTTAAATAGTTTTGTCGTCTTCTGTGATGTAACTAATTTCATAATTATTTTGGCATATTTTATAAAAGATTATCTGAGTAAATTGTGATATTATTTCCATGCAATATCTATTCTATTCTTTATGCATGAGCTAATCCTTTCTAACAAAGTTGTTTGTCTTATAGATGAGATATGATTTCTGCCAGGCTATCCTTTATAGCCGTTAGACTCAAAAAAGTCTTCCTTGGCTGTAAAGAGTCTTTTCTGATGTGACTTTCTCTTATATTATTTCATCAGAGTAATTTGCAGCTTCTTAGAAAGCTTTATCCTTTTATAGGATATCTGCCTGCAGTATTTTGTTTTGCTTTATGCTTTTTGCAGCCCAGCTTGCAGAGTTCAGTAAAAGACAAGATTCAAACTCAATTAGAGCCGTTGCTACTGCTGATATATAAAGACTTCTTTGAAGAACGAAATCAACTAGTTCTCAGATAAAAAATTCATTCAGCAAGCTTACAGCAAGATCAAGTTTACTGCTCTCAGCAATCTTCACTCAACTGAGAAGTGTTAGCTCTTCTGCTCTTCTTCAACCTGAGTTGTCCTGTTTCCAGGAAGTTCTGACTCAGAGATCTTTTGAAGAAGAAGAAGAAGATAGCTGCTAGAAGATTTTCATTTCTTATTTTATATCTTCTTGTAGTTCTTCCTTCAGTATTTACTGAAGTGTTTCTGCACTGAAGCAAGACTTCACCTGGACGTTCTTTGAGCCAGGGGGAGCCTTGATTCTTTTAGAGCTTTCTAGCTCAGTGCAAGTTATTGTGCTTCTCTAATCTATTGTAAAATAGAGAAGACACCTTAACCTCCTTTCCCCCTCCTGTACAGGGTTATTACTCCCTTCAAAAGTATCCCTTGGTGGCAGGGCACCTGATCAAAAACCTGTGTTGGTTTTTAGACACCTGATCAAAAGTCTAAAGGGTTTCTTGATCTACCTGAAGCATATCTTGTTGGTGGCAGGGCACCTGATCAAAAACCGGAGTGGATTCCTACCTTGTTGGTAGAAGAGTGGACGTACCCAAGTTGTTTGGGGAACCACTATAAATTCCTTGTGTCGTCTGGATTGCTTTATTTAATTACTTGTATTGTGGCTGTGATTAGATCTTAACTAGGTTTGCTAGTTGCTATTTAGGTTTCCTAGCCTTAACTGTAATTACAGTTGGCTGCCTCTTTGTGCACAACACTTGTGTTAGGCTCTAAGGTTTAATCTCAAATATCTATAACTTTCATTCCGCATTTAACTCCAAGGGAGTTGAGTAGAAAGTCAACTTTGCTAGTGCAATTTTTGATTACTCTATTCACCCCCCCTCTAGAGTAGTATCTATCCCTTCTCTTTCAATTGGTATCAGAGTGAGGTTGATTGACTGAATAGGCTAACACCTAAGTCACAAGATCCTGATAGATACCAAAGTTTATAGATATTCACTTTCACTATCATGGCCCAGTCCAAGGATTATTCTAGCACCAGACCTCCAGCATGCAACTTAGCTAAGTTTGGCATCTGGAAGGCAAGGATCAAATTATATATGAACTCTATTGATGAAAGTATTTTTGCTTCTATTTTGACAGGACCACCAAGAGCACCTGCTGCAGCTACTGCCTCATCATCATCTGATATGAGTGCAGTGCCTCCTCCAGACTACAATGATGAGTATAAAAAGGTAAAGATAGCAGATGCCAAGGCAATGAACATTCTGGCTCAGACAATGTCTGATGAAGTATTCCAGAAGGTTGCTGACTGCTCCTCAGCAAAAGCTATGTGGGATATACTGAACCAGATTATAGCTGGTTCAGCTGATGAAAGGAAGGACAGGAGGTCCAACCTTATCTCACAATATGAGAATTTCAAGAAAAGTGATGCTGAATTAGTTGAAGCTATGTACACAAGGCTCAGCTCAATCATCAATAGCTGAGGACCCTTGACAAGGATATTTCATTGACAGAGGTCAATGATAAGATTCTTATGTGCTTGCCTAACACATGGGATCTGAGGATCTGGCCTATCAAGGAAGCCAGAAGCACAAATGAAATCTCAACAGAAGCCCTTCTCGGCAAGCTCAAGTCTTTTGAGCAAGTGCTGAAGTCCAGGGAAGCTGAAGCTGAAGCAAAGACCCCAACTCCTACAAGAAAAGAGCAAACCCTTGTTCTTAAAGCTGCTGACACTTCTGAAGGCAGCCAGTCCAATGAGGAACTGATGGCATTATTTGCCAAAAGGTTTCTCAAGATGGGAAGGAAGGAATTCAGAAAGAAATCTTCAAAGTATGAAGATAAACCAAGGTATGATCGTACCCCTTCTAAAGAAATAATCTGTTATGGTTGCAGGAAGCCTGGACATATCCTTCCAGATTGTCCAGAGGAAAAGAACAAAGATAAAAGAAAAGACAAGGATTAGCATAAGAAGCACTCCAAGCCATCCTCCGACAAGAATAAAAAGAAGGAGAGAGGCTTTGTTGTTGTAACCTAGAGCGATTCTAATGAGGAATCCTCTTCCTCAAGCTCCAGTGAGGATGAAGAAGAAAAGAAGGCAAAGGAAGTTTGCCTGATGGCAAATGATGCCTGCAGCAATCACTCAGCTGCAGAGATTTCAGATTCAGATGAAGAAATGCCAACAGAAGATGAGGTACTATCTTCTTATGATTTCACTTTTGCAGAATTTAGATTAGAATTTAAATCTTTATGTTTAGATTTAATTAGTTCTGAAAAAGAGATTAAAGAACTTAGACATAGGCTAGCTGAATCAGAAATCATATCTATTGAAAACATCAAGTTAAAGGAAGATCTCACTAATTCTAGTGAAGAAATTAAATTTCTTAAGAATGAGTTAGCTAAATCCAAAAGGTTAGAAGAATCTCTAAACGGTAGAAGCCTTAAGTTGCTTGAAATAACCAGCATGTCTAACACTAGGACATGCAATAACAAATTAGGCTTAGGAGCTTCTTCTAGTGAACCCCCAATCATTCTTAAAAACCATCTTTCAACTCCAGTGAATTTTATTTCATCTAGTGGAATAAAAAACACTGAGCAAGTCAATCAAGTAAATAGAGCTTTAAATAAAGCAAAAAGAGAGAAAAGAAAAAAAAATTTAAGGAATTACAAAAAACGTCGAACGTTGCTCGACGATCGCAGGCTCAGTGGTCGAACGAAGCTCGACGATCTGAGCATCTATCGTCGAACGTCGATCGACGATCGCAAGCTCAGTGGTCGAACGGAGATCGACGATCTGAGCAGCCATCGTCGAACGTGGTCGACGTTTCCAACATGAATTTCAAAATTACACCCAGAACTTTAGAAACCCGAATATGAATAGAAACCCTAGGTTCATTGACCCATCATCTACATGGAGAATCCCACCTAGGAGATCTTACCCATTAGGTTATCACCCTCAGCCTGCTTATTCATTTATTTCCAGTTTTTCTTATGTGAAAAATAAGGGACCCAAGGTTACCTGGGTCCACAATGTTTAAATTGATTTATTTGCAGGTGAAGACCTATCCTATCACTCAAAATAAGTGGTATTTGGATAGTGGTTGCTCCAAGCACATGATAGGAAATAATGAACATCTGTCGAAGTTCAAGGCAAAGCTTGGCCCAAAGGTAATCTTTGGAGATTCAAGCTGTGGTCAAACTGAAGGCTATGGCAGGATGACAATTGGAGCTGTTACATTCAAGAGAGTTGCTTATGTGACTGGACTGAAGCACAATTTAATTTCAGTAAGTCAGTTATGTGGTGCTGGATACCAGGTATCATTCTCTAACTCCCTTTGTAATATTACTCTAAATAATAATGTTGTATTGGTAGGCATTAGACAAGGTAACATTTATTTAGTAGATTTTAATTCAACTGATTCTGAAATCTGCCTGTTTAATGAAGTAACTAATAATAATACCTTGTAGCATAAAAGGCTTAGCCATGTTAACCTCAAGAATATATCTAGGTTATCTAAACACAACCTTGTTAGAGGTTTACCTTCTTGCCCCTACAAGAAGGAGAGCCTATGCAAGGCTTGTCAACTAGGCAAGCAAACCAAGAACTCTTTTAAATCAATAAATAAAAGTGATTCTCCTAGAATCCTGTATTTATTACATTTGGACCTATTTGGCCCAATAAATGTACAGAGTTTAGGAGGGAAATATTACACCCTAGTCATTGTAGATGACTTCTCTAGGTTCACTTGGGTGTTCTTTTTGAGAACTAAGGCTGATAACTTCAAAGCCCTTACAGACTTTCTATTATGTGTGCAGACTGAGTACTCTACTCATGTGGCCTTGATCAGAAGTGATCATGGTACTGAGTTTGACTCTCTTCTCATGAAAGAATTCTGTGAGAGAGAAGGTATCAAACATAGCTTCTCAGCTCCTAGAACTCCCCAACAAAATGGGGTAGTTGAAAGGAAGAACAGAACACTAATTGAAGCTGCTGGCACATTGTTGGCAGATGCTAATATGCCTCTTTCCTATTGGGCAGAAGCTGTTAGCACAGCCAACTATGTCTTGAATAGAAGTCTGATACACAAGCTTAAGTGTAAAACTCTTTATGAGTTACTTAAAGGAAAAAAACCTAAAATAAATTATTTTAGAGTGTTTGGCTGTATTGTTTATATTCATAATAACAATAAAGAATATCTTAGAAAATTTGAAGCAAAGGCTTCAATGGGAATTTTTCTTGGATATTCCCAAGAAAGCAAAGCTTATAGGGTTTTTAATAAATCATCTTCTAAAATTGAAGAGTCTGTTCATGTGTCCTTTGATGAATCCCAAATGTTTTACAAGGAGAAGGAAACTTCCCATTCCTCAAGTTCATTATAGGTACAAGATTCTTCCAAATATGTCACTCAAGATATCCTCCATCTCTCAACTCTTCATATCATTGAATCAGACAGTGATGAAGACATTGCAGAAGTTATTGTTGTTCCACCAATAGTAGATCAAATTCCTCCTGAGGAATTAATCCCAACTATTGCTGAAGATCACATCCCACCTGCTGATGTTGTCACACTTAGAGATCACCCTACATCTCAAGTGATAGGAGACATATCAGCTGGTGTTCAAACAAGACATCAGTTAATACAGGATGTGATGCATGCTTGTTTACTCTCACAGATTGAGCCCCTCACCATTAAAGATGCTGAGCTAGATCCCCACTGGATCATTGCTATGCAAGAGGAACTCAATCAGTTTGAGAGATGTAAAGTTTGGACTTTGGTTCCAAGACCTAAAGGCCAACTGATCATAGGCACCAAGTGGGTGTATAGAAACAAGTTGGATGCAAATGGCATCATTGTAAGGAATAAAGTTAGGCTTGTAGCTCAGGGCTACAGACAGGAGGAAGGTATAGATTATGACCAAACCTTTGCTCCTGTTGCAAGGCTAGAGGCAATAAGGATCTTCTTAGCCTATGCAGCCTACATGAAGTTTAAAGTTTTTCAAATGGATGTCAAAAGTGCTTTTCTAAATGGTGAGCTAAAGGAAGAGGTATTTGTTGAACAGCCACCTGGTTTTGTTTCTTCAACTCAGCCCTCACATGTATTCAAGTTGCAGAAAGCTCTTTATGGACTAAAACAAGCACCAAGAGCCTGGTATGAGACTCTAGCTAGTTTCCTGTTAGAGCACAACTTTGTTAGTGGAGTAGTTGATAGAACCCTCTTCGTCAAGCACCACAAGGACACAATCCTGTTAGTTCAAGTGTATGTGGATGACATTATTTTTGGTTCCACTGATCCCAAACTGTGCAAAAAGTTTTCTAACTTGATGCATTCCAAGTTTGAGATGAGTAGTATGAGTGAGCTGTCTTACTTTCTTGGTCTCCAAGTAAAGCAAGATGCTGATGGCATCTTCATCTCCCAATACAAATATGCCAAGGAATTGGTAAAGAAGTTTGGGATGGCAGATGCTTCAGCAATGCATATACCTATGGATACTAATGTAGTTATTGATTCTGATGATCAGGGAAAGCCTGTTGATCAAAAGAATTATAGGGCCATTGTTGGTTCCCTATTGTATTTAACTGCAAGTAGGCCAGACATAATGTTTGCTACATGCCTTTGTGCTAGATTCCAGGTCAACCCCAAGGAATCTCATCTGATTATTCTCAAGAGAATCTTGAGATACCTGAAGGGATGTCCAAATCTAGGACTTTGGTACCCAGCTGAGTCAGAATTTGAATTAATTGGATATTCTGATTCTGATTATGCTGGTTGTCGAGTTGACAGGAAAAGTACCTCAGGAACTTGTCAGTTCCTGGGAGAGAGATTGGTCTCTTGGTTCTGTAAGAAGCATGCCTCTGTCTCAACATCAACTGCAGAAGCTGAATATATAGCAGCTGCTAGTTGTTGTTCACAGATCCTGTGGATACAAAATCAACTTTTGGATTATGGGTACTCACACAAGAACACTAAAATCATGTGTGACAGTACAAGTGCTATCTCCATTGCACAAAATCCAGTGCACCACTCTAAAACGAAGCACATTGAGATTAGACACCATTTCCTGAGAGATTGTGTGGAAAAGAACAAGATTAGCCTTGAGTTCATATCCACAGACCTTCAGAGAGGTGATATATTCACCAAGCCCTTAGATGAACAGAAGCATCTGTTCTTTTTAGTTCAACTAGGCATGATTAATGGACGAGACTAAGTGTGACGTCTGCCTTGTTGAAATCTATTCGAAGATAGTCGAACGACGTTCGACGATAGTCGAGCGGATCAAGCCTATCGTCGACCTATGGTTGAAGATAGCTTATCTGCTTGAAGATCGTCGACCGGTGTTCGAAGATAGTCGAACAGGTTGAGCTTATCGTCGATCTATGGTTGACGACAGCTTGTTGTTTGTGAAGACAAAAATAGTCGAACGATTGATCGACTACTCTGCTTCAGGACCGATCGTCGAACGACCGTTCGACTATCGTCTCCAGTATCTTTTAAATAGATCAACGATCGCTGTTTTAATATAAAGCCGATGGTCGACCTAGGTTAAAAGATAGTTGCTCTTATCGTCGACGGAGAGCGTCTTTTCGCATTCCGTCTTCCCGCTTGCTCTTTGTCTTGCGCTCCGTCCTCGCCGTCTCTCTCTCGTCTTCTACAGCGTTTTCGATGGCGATTGCTCCAGCGCTTCTTGCATTAGTAAAGTTTGATGCCGGTTTCAACATTGATTTCGACGCCTTCAGCTGCTGCGAACCAGGGATAGTGGAGATTCTGAATCTGTGCAGAGATCAAGGATTAGAGAAACTCATGTCTTACAGAATAAAGATAAACACTCAAGAGATCAAAGAGTGGGCCTTCACTTCATCTTCTACTGATGATTCGATGACTGGAACAATTAGCGGAGAAGAGGTAATATTGACTCCTGCTATTCTGACTGAAATTTTTGGATTGATTAATGGTGAAGAAGAGTATGAGCAAGATGCTCCTGAATTCGGAAGAATGTTAACTGAGCTGGGACATGCCGAAGGCATTCCCTCCAAGCTGCTCAAGGTGAATTTCCCGTTCAAGATCAAGTTTCTTGCGGAAATTGTTGGAAAAGTGTTACTGGGAAAGCACTCAGCCCACGATAATATTACAAGGCAACAATTTGCACTAATGTGTGCAATTGTTAATAAGAAGCAGATAAATTGGGCAGGCATTATGTTTGATTTAATAAGGAAAAAGAATGGAAAGAAATAAGTTACCCTAGGAAGGGTAGTTGGAATTTTTCTGAAGGAGAAATACCCTCACCTGCTTGTGTCAGCCGCCTCCTCCATCAACGCAAGCAAGAAGATGGATCCATCCTTGTTCTCAAAATGGAAAAGGACCTTCTTGAAGCCCGCTCCCGCAGGGGTTGCTCCAGTTACTTCTGAGAGCACTAGGACTGTCATAGTCTCGCCCCCTTCTAGCAGATGGCTCAGCAAATTTATCTCTTCCATCTTCTTCATCAGTTCTGCCGTCTACTTCAGTTGAAGTTCCTTCAACTTCAATTGAAGTACGACATTCTGCTTCTCCTCCAGCTTCTCCTCTACCTCCTCATCTTGCTGGGATATCTCAACCCAGTTTTGATTTGTTGGTGTCTGAGATTCCCTCTCCTCCTCAGTCACCAATTCCCTCTTCTGATCATCTTGATCACCCTGCATCCACCCATGTATCTCCACATCATTTTCCAGCTCCATCTCCAGCTCCATCTCCAGCTCATTCTCCAGCTCATCTTGCATATACCATCACTGCTGCTCTTCCACCCTCTGAAATTCCTCCATCATCTTCATCATCTTCTTTTGAAATTACTCCTACTTTTATATCAAGAATTGTGGAGTTAATTACCCCCTCAATCAAAATTATGATTGATGAGGCAATTGCTCCCCTTGCTTCTTCTATCTCCTCTCTAACTGCTGCTATTCTGAAACTCTCCAAGTCTGCTGAGCCCTCTTCTTCTAGGGGCCTGGTTTCAGTTTCTACTGAAATCAGGCAGGGGGAGATGCTTGATGAAGACGTCTCTGAGCAGCCCTTGGCCTCTCCTCCAGCAGTTCATCTTGCAGTAGCAGAGAAAGCAATCGAAGATTCAGCTCCTCCTCCTCCTCTATCTGAACAGGAAATTTCTGATGCAGTTTTGAAATCTGAATTCATTGTTAAAGCCTGTTTAGAAGAGTGTTCTACTACTTTGGTTGCCCTATACCTAGATGGAATCATCACCTGCTGTGGTCGATTCTGAAGGTATTCCCTTTACTTATTTTTTAGACTTGTTAACTGATATGCTAGTTTGGGAATATCTGGAAGGCATGATTCGATGTCATTTAGAACAATTTTATTCATAAAACTACAGATAAATTGGAAGAAATTCTAGAAGTTCAAGAGTCTGTTATCCCTCCTGCTCCAGAAGTTCAACCAGAATCAAGTGCTCAAATTTCTAAAGTTGCTCAGCCTGAAGTGCAAGCAGAACTGGTCACTTTGACAGTTTCTGAGATTCAAGAATCAGCTGCAGATGCCCAGATTGAAAAATCTACTGTATGGGATGATTCCCCAGGCTTGGATTTAGATGCTCTATTGGCACAGGATGCCATAGAAGAAGAAAGAGAAAGAGCAGCTCGAAAGGAAAAAAGAAAGAGCTATAAAAGAGGCTATTGACCCATATGATCTACCCATCTCTTCTAATTCTGAAGATGAGATCGATTCTGATGAATCTGTTGAAACTAAAAGAAAAAGAATTGCTAAGAAGAAAAGAAAAGCTGTTGCTCCTCCTCCTGCTAATCCAGACAATGATACACCGTATTATATACTGAAAGGGATTGATCCAAAGTCAAAAGACTTCCAGCATTGGATGTTGTTTTCTAAGAACCAGCAAAAGCAAAGGAAAAAGTCTAAGAGGTATGACTCTCCTGTTCCCAGATGGAATCCTAGAGGTCCTCCTTCTCCACCTCCCGGTGCAGGAGCCTCAGGAAATTTATCTTCTAAATCTGCCTCTCAATCTGAAAGATCAAATCCATCTCAACCTGCTCAAAGGATAAGTTCGCAAGGATTCCAAGGTAAAAGCCAAACTGGCTATCAAAGACCTAATTCTGTTAAAGAACAAGTTAAGGAGGTAGTATATCAAAGGCCAACCTTTTCCCCTCCTCCTTCTCCAAAGAAAAAAGTTTCATCTCCAAAGCCAGTTCATACTGAGAAAGATGTTCCAAAAGGTAAGCAATTTATTTTTTAACTGAAAATTCTAGCAAGAACTTTGCTAAGTCTGCTCTCTCTTGTTATCTAGTTAATCAAGATAAAGAACCAGTAGACACTTCTTCTGAGATTGTTTATGAAAGCCCAGAGCTTGATCCTAACTTTAGGATGGCTCGTTTTCTTGAACTGGTTGGAGCAGCGCAAATAAGGAAAGCAAAAGCTGAAGGAAAGGACACTGCCGGATTAACCACAATGTCTAAATTCAGAAAGAAGGAGCTCGAAAAATTCCAGGTCAGACCTGAGATGTTTGATCCTTCAAAATATATGGAAAAACATCCTGAGGCAGTGGTCCCAAGGACAACAGAATTGAAAATTATTGGAGAACAAGACTTGAAGCTATCGAAAAAAGAAGCTCTAGATCCTACAAGAAAAATTACTTTTGTTTCTAGCTCTTCTAATCCTGAATCTAACTCTGAAGCACCTTAATTATTCATTGATTGACAGTTAATTTCTTATCTGATTGATTGATGATATCTGCTTAATTATTTCTCTTTATGAATTTTATTTTACTTTTAGTAATTAGTTTTGTATGTTTTAATTGTTGAGAGACTTAACTCAAATAGGGGGAGATTGTTGGAACCCTAGGTTTTGATTTGAGTTCAGTCCTCTCTTTCTGTCTCTTGACCCAAGATTTATCTATGGTCAAAGGTTAGTTGATAGTTTAGATTCTCTAGTTGTGTAGAATTGCTTTTCCAGATGAATATTTGGTTAAGTAGTTTTTCGTTCGACTATAGTCGAACGTCGCTCGACTATCGTCTATCGGCTGATCGACGATCGTCTATCAGTTGGTCGACGTTCTGTCTGCGTTGATAGCTCGACTATCTGTTGATAGGCCGACTATCTGTTTGCTTTGATAGTTCGACTATCTGTCCTGATATTTCAACTATCTGATAGCTCGACTATCTGTTGATAGGTCGACTATCTGTTTGCTTTGATAGTTCGACTATCTGTCCTGATAGTTCAACTATCTGATAGCTCAACTATCTGTTGATAGGTCGACTATCTGTTTGCTTTGATAGTTCTACTATCTGTTGATAGGTCAACTATCTGTGTTGCTTTGATAGTTCGACTATCTGCTTGGATAGTCCAACTATTTGATAGTTCCACTATCTGTTGATAGGTCGACTATCTGTTTTGTTTTGATAGGTCAACTATTTGTTGATAGGTCGACTATCTGTTTTCTGTGATAGGTCGACTATCTGCTTGATAGGTCGACTATCTGTTTTGCTTTGGTAGTTCGACTCTCTGTCCGGATAGCTCGACTATCTGATAGCTCGACTATCTATTCTGATAGGTCGACTATCTGCCGAGGTAGTTCGACTATCTTCTTTGATAGTTCGACTATCTGGATCGTTCAACTATCTGTCTGATAGGTCGACGATCTCCGTGCGTCGGTCGACGATCTCCGAGGGTCGTTCGACATTTTGCTGTTTGTGTTAAATAGTTTTGTCGTCTTCTGTGATGTAACTAATTTCATAATTATTTTGTCATATTTTATAAAAGATTATCTGAGTAAATTGTGATATTATTTCCATGCAATATCTATTCTATTCTTTATGCATGAGCTAATCCTTTCTGACAAAGTTGTTTGTCTTATAGCTGAGATATGATTTCTGCCAGGCTGTCCTTTATAGCCGTTAGACTCAAAAAGTCTTCCTTGACTGTAAATAGTCTTTTCTGATGTGACTTTCTCTTATATTATTTCATCAGAGTAATTTGCAGCTTCTTAGAAAGCTTTATCCTTTTATAGGATATCTGCCTGCAGTATTTTGTTTTGCTTTATGCTTTTTGCAGCCCAGCTTGCAGAGTTCAGTAAAAGACAAGATTCAAACTCAATTAGAGCTGTTGCTGCTGCTGATATATAAAAACTTCTTTGAAGAAAGAAATCAACTAGTTCTCAGATAAAAAATTCATTCAGCAAGCTTACAGCAAGATCAAGTTTACTGCTCTCAGCAATCTTCACTCAACTGAGAAGTGTTAGCTCTTCTGCTCTTCTTCAACCTGAGTTCTCCTGTTTCCAGGAAGTTCTGACTCAGAGATCTTTTGAAGAAGAAGAAGAAGATAGCTGCTAGAAGATTTTCATTTCTTATTTTATATCTTCTTGTAGTTCTTCCTTCAGTATTTACTGAAGTGTTTCTGCACTGAAGCAAGACTTCACCTGGACGTTCTTTGAGCCAGGGGGAGCCTTGATTCTTTTAGAGCTTTCTAGCTCAGTGCAAGTTATTGTGCTTCTCTAATCTATTGTAAAATAGAGAAGACACCTTAACCTCCTTTCCCCCTCCTGTACAGGGTTATTACTCCCTTCAAAAGTATCCCTTGGTGGCAGGGCACCTGATCAAAAACATGTGTTGGTTTTTAGACACCTGATCAAAAGTCTAAAGGGTTTCTTGATCTACCTGAAGCAGATCTTGTTGGTGGCAGGGCACCTGATCAAAAACCTGAGTGGATTCCTACCTTGTTGGTAGAAGAGTGGACGTACCCAAGTTGTTTGGGGAACCACTATAAATTCCTTGTGTCGTCTGGATTGCTTTATTTAATTACTTGCATTGTGGCTGTGATCAGATCTTAACTAGGTTTGCTAGTTGCTGTTTAGGTTTCCTAGCCTTAACTGTAATTACAGTTGGCTGCCTCTTTGTGCACAACACTTGTGTTAGGCTCTAAGGTTTAATCTCAAATATCTATAACTTTCATTCCGCATTTAACTCTGACTTTGCTGGTGCAATTTTTGATTACTCTATTCACCCCCCCTCTAGAGTAGTATCTATCCCTTCTCTTTCAATTGGTATCAGAGGGAGGTTGACTGACTGAATAGGCTAACACCTAAGTCACAAGATCCTGATATATACCAAAGTTTATAGATATTCACTTTCACTATCATGGCCCAGTCCAAGGATTATTCTAGCACCAGACCTCCAGCATGTAACTTAGCTAAGTTTGGCATCTGGAAGGCAAGGATCAAATTATATATGAACTCTATTGATGAAAGTATTTTTGCTTCTATTTTGACAGGACCACCAAGAGCACCTGCTGCAGCTACTGCCTCATCATCATCTGATATGAGTGCAGTGCCTCCTCTAGACTACAATGATGAGTACAAAAAGGCAAAGATAGCAGATGCCAAGGCAATGAACATTCTGGCTCAGACAATGTCTGATGAAGTATTCGAGAAGGTTGCTGACTGCTCCTCAGCAAAAGCTATGTGGGATATACTGAACCAGATTGTAGCTGGTTCAGCTGATGAAAGGAAGGACAGGAGGTCCAACCTTATCTCACAATATGAGAATTTCAAGAAAACTGATGCTGAATTAGTTGAAGCTATGTACACAAGGCTCAGCTCAATCATCAATAGCTGAGGACCCTTGACAAGGATATTTCATTGACAGAGGTCAATGATAAGATTCCTATGTGCTTGCCTAGCACATGGGATCTGAGGATCTGGCCTATCAAGGAAGCCAGAAGCACAAATGAAATCTCAACAGAAGCCCTTCTCGGCAAGCTCAAGTCTTTTGAGCAAGTGCTGAAGTTCAGGGAAGCTGAAGCTGAAGCAAAGAACCCAACTCCTACAAGAAATCCTGATTTTTCCGATAAATCTCCACCTCTCGGGATCGCCGGCGCCGCCGCCTCCCGCCGTCTTACCGCCGGCAAAAGATGGCCACCACCACCGTCAAGGTGGTTGCACCGTTGGCCGGCAGTGGCGCCGCCTCAACTGGCCGGAAATGGCCCCGCAAAGTGGCCCAGGAAAATCAATCTCAGCCCCTTATTCATCGGGGACGACGACCCGATGCCCTCCATTCTTCTTTAAGATTCGTGCAAAAGCAATTAATATAATTTAAATTAAATGTATGAATAGTGAATAACTGTCACACTTTTACAGCCACCTTCTATGTAAATTTTAAGGTATTTTGAGGCATCAAATTAACTTGACCCTTAAATGAAAAATGTAGCCTGGTGTGTTACCTTTAAAATGCCTCCCTAAACTTAGGTTTTGGTTTAGTGGTCTGGCCTGTAGGGCATTTTTCCTAGGACTGGTCCTAGGCTAGGGCAGAAACTAAAACTTAATCCTAGGCCAAATCAGAAGTCCACATAGGCTGAAATTTTGGGTATGTGGTTCATTTGGGCATATTTAGCCCCTGCCAAAAATTGGGAATTTTTGGGACAACTTTTTCTATATTTTTTGTCATAATATCAAAAAGTAAATAAATGAAATAATTGGAGTTATATGCATCCAAATGGCCCCAAAATTTTGGTGGCAGGTCCTTAGGGTCATCATTGGTGCATGATAAAAATTTTAGCACAGTTGGATCACTGCATATTTGTGTAACCCACTTGCATGTGTTGGCTTATGTATAGCCTTGGTGTGCCAATAGCAATAATTTAAATATTGTGTATTCAGCCTAATTGAGGCATCTAAAAATCATGGAAGTGATTCCAGAGGATCATTAGGATAAATTTAACCCCTCAAATTAATTATGGGATTTTTGAGATCAAAAATCCCATTAATTGGAATTTTTAAAAATATAGCTCGTTTTGAAAATAAATTGGGAAAATAGGTTTTCCTCAAGCAAAAATACTCAAACTTTGCCAAGTTAAAAAGAAGGTTATATTTGACTTAGGAAAAATTGATCTTTCTGTTTGAGAACTTCTGGAGTAAAATACCTTGAAATGACCATTTTACCCTCATTGCATTTATTCATGAATTGAAAGAAATACATATCAGAAAAATTTGGAAATATTTCTAGTGCTATATAATTGTATTATTAGTCTTGCATAATTATTTCAGAATTTATGGATGTACTGATAATTTTAAATTAACATAATGGCATTTGGGTAAATATTTAAGAATGAGATTTGTTAGGCTATCACACTATAGTGGTTGATGAAACTCTGCCCTTAGTCTTAAAGTGATGTCTTATATGCTCTGTAATTTTCCTAGAATTTTTGTAATTTAATTCCTTATACTTCCTTTGTAAAATGATAATTTTGATGATTTTGTATTAATTAAGGAATAAATAGAAATACTTAAAGGAAAATTATAAATATTTGAAGACAGTGATATTTCATTATGTTGTAGGTCAGAAAAATTTCTCACATCAGTAGGATTATGATATGATATACTCCATGTGTTAAATGACTTGAAGAGTTATTTGAAGAAATTAATTTAATGGTATAAATAATTGGGAAAATTATGAAAATCATCATGGTCATCATATAGGTCCATACCACCATGAGATAAATAATTTGAGACATATGGGCTGTAAGACCCCAACCTCGGAGATGATCGCGTTCGGGCACCGTTTTGAGGGTCAAAACGGTGTCGGGTGGAAAAATGGTCAACATGAATTTTGTTCGTCTCGACGAGATCTACAACTTTCATGTTGACCACTTTTCGATTTGAGGTCATCTCAGGGGCACACGGCCAGGCACACGGCCGTGTGCCTACCCGTGTTCAGTGGTCGAATGCGTTTTTGTGCAGTCTCGAGTCAGAGAAGGACACGGCCTGAGACACACGGCCGTGTCTCAAGCCGTGTGTGGGGCACACGGCCTCGAACACGGCGTGTCAAGACCCGTGTCGATCGGCGAATGAGCTACACGGCCAGACACACGTCCGTGTGTCAAGCCGTGTTCGGCCCAGTTTTTGGGATTTTGGATCTAATCTCGGCCGTTCGTTCCCTTGGATCTGGATCCGACGGTGGGGGATGCTCCTGGGGGGTTATTAGTCGGGAAATGGGGGGAGAAACCCTCATTTTCACTTTGAGTTTCTCTTTCTTCATCTTAGAGAGAGGGGAGAACTCCTTTGGTGGTGTGAGCCCAAATTCCGGCCGCCGGCGGAGCACCGGAGCACCGATTCGCGATCCGAGTCCGGATCCTCGAAGGCAAGGGCGAGGCGAAGCTTTCCATCCGGCTACATTTTCATGGCACCGCGGAAAAATGCGAGGGTAACGATTCTCTTCATAGGGCATGTGTAGTCGCCCTTCTTTCTTGTATGGGGAGATCCCCCTCTCGCGAGTGAGCGTTGAGGCGCGGAATCCCTTCGGGTAGATATGTAAAGTCCCCGTTGTTAGAGCCCGGAATCGGAGTACGGGCGTAGGCATTGTGTGTGAAGCCTATTCGGGTTTAACCCGGATCGGTGATGTTTGCATTGCAAGGCCGGAGAAGACTCCGCGCCGATGATTGTAGTTTTCCGAAATTTCTACGCGGTAGATTACATACAGGGATCCTTGGGGGTTAGCCTCGAGGCGCACCCGGAAAGCTTGGGCGGAATCGAATTGCCGCCACGATGTTGCCTTGGAGGGCAAATCGGTACATAACGGGGTTATGTGCGTGTTTTGATCGTTTGTGGGAATGAGGAGAAACTTGGCCCGCACCGATGGCTAAATGGCCGTGGTGAAGTGAGCAACGGGCGGGTGGAACTCTACCCATTCCAAGTGGTCTCGGTAGAAGCGACCTAAAGTACATGGGACTTCCCGGGGGGCTGGAAACGGGCCTAGGCTTCGGCTGAAAGGGCTAAATGCTCACGTGTGTTGCCATCCGAGGGATGGTGGTGGAATCGCGGTGTCGGACTGGGTCCGGACCGGGTTCACCGATTAGTGCCCTGAGAGCACGGAGTGTGCGGCCGTGCGTGCCGACACTTGTGGCGAATAGAATGCTTTATATAATTGCTATGATAGTCTTATATGCAGGGAAGGAGCACCGCCGTCCCGAGAAACGGGACGGGGTCGTTATAATTTGGTCAGCTCTTGCTGACCGTTGCCCTTTTGTATTGCCACCTCTTGGGTGGGTTGTTTCTACAGGTGCTGTTGCGGAGCCAAGCGGCAAATAGCGGGCTAAAGCCCAAGTGCAGCGCCAGCCCTCGAAGGCGTAGTTATTAGCTTTTTCATATTCATGTATGGCCGGCCTGCGTGCCGATGCATGAAAGACGCTATTTTGTTAAGCGAATATTTTTGTAAGGCCTTAAGGCCGTGAACTCTTTGTGTATGTACTCATTCCTGGGTTGTAGTGGACATTCATGCTCTGTGGCAGGGTTCTTATCTTTTTGCAACTTAATTAAATTGCTTCCGCTAGGTGTTGTGTAGGACGCTCTGATTGGTTGTGTGGTTTCAACGCGTAACCAACCGGTCTGTCCGTAGTATATGGCGTCGGGCCCCGGCCGGACCTACTGTTATATGCTATGTGACGGATAGGGGTGTTACAAATTGGTATCAGACTTCTGGTTTCGGTCAAGCTTAAATGAATTCGTGGACGAATTCACTTTAAGGGGTGGTGAGCACATTGTGTGCGTCATCGTTATAATATGAAAAGAACCCATGAATGTCCACTTAGGAATGAAAATACACATGATTGAGGAACCTGCGTGTTCCTATAATTGCTGTTTGCAGTAATTTTTGGGGTCGCTTATCGGTGTTTTGCACGATTTTTAGGTGACCAGAAGTGGCGCTGGGCCGTCTGAACTGCCAGGTTCTGAGGCGAGCAGTGCGCCAAGCGATGCGCCTGCAACACCTTTGTCTGCTGAGACCATTAGGTTGGTGGCAGAAGCGGTCATGGCAATGATAAATGCGCAGCCTGCAAGGCAGGTGCAGCAGCCTGCTCCTGCTGTGGAACAGGTACCACTTCAGGCGGCAGAGCGAAGGAGGGTTGAGCAAGTAGTTTTGGAGGCAAAGTTGCCGCGGAGAGCAACTGAAAGACAACTGAAGCACGTGATGAGCTTTCACCCACCAGTGTTCACGGGGGCAGAAACCCCGACCCAAGCAGAGGATTGGCTCTCAAGGGTCAACAGGGTGATGACTGCGACGCAAACTGAAGAGTGGCAGAAGACCACTATAGCGACGTTCCTTTTTGATGGGGACGCAAGACTGTGGTGGGAGGGCCTAGAGCTGCATCAGTTGAGGGGAAGGCCATTGGCCGAAGTCCCGATGGAGGAGTTTGCGAGACTATTTATGGCTCGATACCTCCCCTCGGCGCAGAGGATTGCGCTAGAGAGCGAATTCCAGAAGTTGGTGCAGGGTGATAGCACCGTTGATGAATACCTCCACGAGTTTACTCGGCTGGGGCGATATGCCGGCGCTACCTTCGCAGACGAGGAGCGCAAGACGAGCCGCTTTTATGAAGGGCTAAGGGATGATTTGAGGTTGCTGCTGTCGGGGCCCAAGACGCAGGGTTTCATGACCCTGGTCAGTTCGGCCC
The DNA here is from genome assembly GCA_039513925.1 of Platanthera zijinensis. Lineage (NCBI taxonomy): Eukaryota > Viridiplantae > Streptophyta > Magnoliopsida > Asparagales > Orchidaceae > Platanthera > Platanthera zijinensis. The sequence continues at coordinate 106,710,723 of CM077087.1, forward strand.
GGTCCTTGGAGAAGGATATGAGAAACGTGCAAGCAAAGAAAGAAAGGGAATCCGGTGGCAAGAAATCAGAGTTCAAGGCGCCGACTACATCGAAGTCGGGCTACCGTAAATTCTTCAAGAAGGCTAAGACATCGGGTCCAGCTTCTTCTGCAGGTGCCTCGGGGGCAACTACCCATCGGACCCCGGGCACTTGCTTCACGTGTGGGAAGCCGGGGCATTTTGCCCGTGACTGCTGGAGTGGACGCGCAAAGTCCGAAAGGAAGCAAGGAGCCACCTACGAGGAAAAGGGCAAAGCGGTGGAGTCGACCGCGTCCCACTATGCTCCGACTCAGCCTAGAGTCTACAACTTGGGCCAGCAGGAGGCCATCAAGCAAGCGGATGTGGTGACAGGTATGAGTTAATTTATGCAAGTTGACTTGAGAATACTATTACCTATTGCTTGTTAAGCTAATGTCTTTTGCTTAGGCTTTGTGTTGATTAGCGATAGTCCGGCACGAGCACTATTCGACACTGGTGCTTCGCATTCTTTCTTGTCCGAACAGTTTATATCGCGCATCGGAGTCCCTTCTTCGATGGCAAAGGACAATCTAGATGTGTTGCTACCAAATGGGTGCTCGATGCGTGCGGACAGAGTGTGCGCCGTGAAGGTTCACATTGGGAGCCAAGAGTTCGACTTGCTAGCGTCATTGCTGCCGCTAGTAGAGTTCGATGTTATCTTTGGAATGGATTGGCTGTCAGAGCAGAAGGCTTGGATCGATTGCGACCGTAAGGAGGTCAAGCTGGGTGTAGGGCGGGAGACTACTTTCGAGGGGCTTAAGGGGTCGAGCAAGACATTAATGTCTGCTCTTCAGGTGGTGAAGGCGGTTCGTGCTGGTGCAGAGCTGTTCTTTGCGATAGTGGGGGCTGTGGAGCCAAAGTCCCCGTTGGATAGCATCCCCGTGGTTTGCGAATACCCCGATGTGTTCCCGGATAGCCTTCCTGGAGCCCCACCGCAGCGAGAGATTGATTTTACGATCGAGCTCGTGCCGGGTGCCAAACCCGTGTCACGTGCTCCTTATAGATTGGCGCCAAAGGAGATGGCGGAGTTGAAGGTTCAGTTGGAGGAACTGATGGAGCAAGGTTATGTGCGTCCAAGTTCGTCGCCTTGGAGCGCACCGGTCCTCTTCGTTAAAAAGAAGGACGGTAGTATGCGGCTGTGCATTGACTACAGAGAATTGAACAAGTTGACGGAAAAGAACAAGTACCCGATCCCGAGGATTGATGATCTCTTTGATCAGTTAGTCGGATCATCTGTATACTCCAAGTTGGACTTGAAGTCGGGGTACTATCAGCTGAGGATCAGGGAATGTGATATCCCAAAGACGGCATTCAGTACGAGGTATGGGCATTTCGAGTTCACGGTCATGCCGTTTGGACTGACGAATGCGCCATCGGTGTTTATGGATCTGATGAACAGGACGTTCAGAGATTTCCTGGATCGTTTCGTGATCGTTTTTATTGACGATATTTTGGTGTACTCGCAGTGCGAAGAAGACCACTTCAAGCATTTGCATTTGGTGTTGGAGACTTTGAGGAGGAATGAGCTTTACGCAAAGTTCTCCAAGTGCGAGTTCTGGCTACCTTCGGTAGCATTCCTGGGTCATATAGTGAGTGGGGAAGGTATAGCGGTGGATCCAGCGAAGATAGTTGCGATATGGGAGTGGCCTGTGTTGTCTTCGGTAGCGGAAGTCCGTAGTTTCCTTGGGCTTGCCGGCTATTACAGGCGCTTCGTGGAGAACTTCTCGCGGATAGCGTTACCTCTCACAAAGTTGACCAGGAAGGATCAGAGATTCTTATGGACGCAAGAGTGCGTGCAGGCTTTCGAGGAGCTGAAGGGGCGGTTGACCACGACGCCAGTGCTTAGTTCGCCGAGTGGGACCGAGGGCTTTGAGGTGTATAGCGACGCTTCGGGTAGTGGTTTGGGCTGCGTGTTGTTGCAGCATGGCAGCGTGATAGCGTATGGATCACGTCAGCTAAAGGTGCATGAAAGAAATTATCCGGTGCACGACTTGGAGTTGGCGGCCGTGATATTTGCACTCAAGTTGTGGAGGCACTACCTATACGGAGTAAGGGCTGATATATACACCGATCACAAGAGCCTAAAATACCTGTTGGATCAGAAGGATCTCAATATGAGGCAGAGGAGGTGGATGGAGTTCCTGGGGGACTACACCTTCAAAATACATTATGTACCCGGGAAGGGCAACGCAGTTGCGGATGCGCTGAGCCGCAGGGCTCCCGCCCGAGCCAACTGGTTGTCGGTGCATGATGAGCGGCTAGTGCGGGAGTTGGAGGAGCTTGAGATCTATTGCGTTGACAAGCAGACGAGCGCCAAAGCAATGTTAAACTGGACAGAGGTGCAGTATGACCTGGCTGACCGGGTTCGGCAGGCATTGGAGTTGGATGATTCCATGAAGGAGCTTTTGGAGGCCGCTTCGGATGGGTCAAATTCCCAGTTCTCGGTAGAAGATGGGTTATTAAGGAAGGATCATCGTTTGTGCGTCCCAAGTGGGGGCAACCTCCGGGCGGAATTGATGTACGAGGCTCATCATACCAAGTACTCAATCCACCCAGGGAGCACGAAGATGTATCGTGATCTCAAGAAGTTGTTTTGGTGGCCGGGGCTTAAGAAAGATGTGGCGTTGTACGTGGCTAAATGCCAAACGTGCGCCTTGGTGAAGGCGGAGTGCCAAAAGCCGGGAGGATTTCTGAAGTCCTTGCCTATACCGGAGTGGAAATTCGACGATATATCTATGGACTTTGTGCACGGGTTGCCAAGGTCGCAGAAGGGGAACGATGCCATCTGGGTGATCGTAGATCGGCTAACTAAGGTATCGCATTTCATTCCGCATAGGAAGGATGATCCAGTCGAGAAATTGGCAAAGTTGTACGTTGACAATATTGTTAGGCTGCATGGTGTGCCTCGTAGCATTGTGAGTGATCGCGATGGGCGGTTCACATCAAATGATTGGAGGTTGGTGCAGCAGATGTTGGGAACAAAGTTAAAGTTCAGTACAGCTTTCCATCCGCAGACTGATGGGCAGACCGAGAGGGTCAATAGAACGATGGAGGACATGCTACGCATGTGTGTTCTGGATTTCGGTAAGCATTGGGAAGACCACCTTTATTTGGTGGAGTTCGCGTACAACAACAACTACCAAGCGAGTATACAAATGGCGCCCTTCGAGGCCCTGTATGGTAGGAAGTGTCGCACGCCGTTATCATGGCTTGAAACGGGTGAGGCAAGGTTGTACAAGAAGCAGGAGGTGGAGAGTGCTACCTCGTTAGTGCGAATCATTCGGGAGCGCTTGTTAATCGCTCAGGACCGGCAGGCGAAGTACTACAATGCCAAGCACCGGAACGTGGAGTTCGCGGTAGGCGATCGGGTGTACTTGAAGATCAAGCCGTTCAAGGGTGTCTCACGGATTCGACGCTTGAAAAAGTTGAGTCCGAGATACCTTGGGCCGTTTGAGGTCCTGGAGCGAGTCGGCGAAGCGACATACCGTTTGAAGCTATCGGTGGAGTTGAGTGGATTACATGATGTGTTCCACATTTCTGTGTTGCGGAAGGCGGTGCAAGAGCCTTCGCAAGTGATCGCGGTTGATCAGGTGCCGGTTGAGGAAGGGTTGACAACGAAAGTCAAGCCCATATCTATTGAGGATTTCGAAGTCAAGCGGCTTCGGAATAAGGAAATCAGAATGGTGAAGGTCCGTTGGGATAACTGCGGACGCGAGGAGCTCTCTTGGGAGCCAGAGAAGGCAATGCGCGAGGAGTACCCCGAGTTGTTCCCCTCAGGTACTCGTTATGTTTCTTTTGTGTAGTCTCTGTTCTTAATTTCGGGACGAAATTCTCTTAAGGGGGAGGGAGTTGTAAGACCCCAACCTCGGAGATGATCGCGTTCGGGCACCGTTTTGAGGGTCAAAACGGTGTCGGGTGGAAAAATGGTTAACATGAATTTTGTTCGTCTCGACGAGATCTACAACTTTCATGTTGACCACTTTTCGATTTGAGGTCATCTCAGGGGTACACGGCCAGGCACACGGCCGTGTGCCTACCCGTGTTCAGTGGTCGAATGCGTTTTTGTGCAGTCTCGAGTCAGAGAAGGACACGGTCTGAGACACACGGCCGTGTCTCAAGCCGTGTGTGGGGCACACGGCCTCGAACACGGCGTGTCAAGACCCGTGTCGATCGGCGAATGAGCTACACGGCTAGACACACGTCCGTGTGTCAAGCCGTGTTCGGCCCAGTTTTTGGGATTTTGGATCTAATCTCGGCCGTTCGTTCCCTTGGATCTGGATCCGACGGTGGGGGATGCTCCTGGGGGGTTATTAGTCGGGAAATGGGGGGAGAAACCCTCATTTTCACTTTGAGTTTCTCTTTCTTCATCTTAGAGAGAGGGGAGAACTCCTTTGGTGGTGTGAGCCCAAATTCCGGCCGCCGGCGGAGCACCGGAGCACCGATTCGCGATCCGAGTCCGGATCCTCGAAGGCAAGGGCGAGGCGAAGCTTTCCATCCGGCTACATTTTCATGGCACCGCGGAAAAATGCGAGGGTAACGATTCTCTTCATAGGGCATGTGTAGTCGCCCTTCTTTCTTGTATGGGGAGATCCCCCTCTCGCGAGTGAGCGTTGAGGCGCGGAATCCCTTCGGGTAGATATGTAAAGTCCCCGTTGTTAGAGCCCGGAATCGGAGTACGGGCGTAGGCATTGTGTGTGAAGCCTATTCGGGTTTAACCCGGATCGGTGATGTTTGCATTGCAAGGCCGGAGAAGACTCCGCGCCGATGATTGTAGTTTTCCGAAATTTCTACGCGGTAGATTGCATACAGGGATCCTTGGGGGTTAGCCTCGAGGCGCACCCGGAAAGCTTGGGCGGAATCGAATTGCCGCCACGATGTTGCCTTGGAGGGCAAATCGGTACATAACGGGGTTATGTGCGTGTTTTGATCGTTTGTGGGAATGAGGAGAAACTTGGCCCGCACCGATGGCTAAATGGCCGTGGTGAAGTGAGCAACGGGCAGGTGGAACTCTACCCATTCCAAGTGGTCTCGGTAGAAGCGACCTAAAGTACATGGGACTTCCCGGGGGGCTGGAAACGGGCCTAGGCTTCGGCTGAAAGGGCTAAATGCTCACGTGTGTTGCCATCCGAGGGATGGTGGTGGAATCGCGGTGTCGGACTGGGTCCGGACCGGGTTCACCGATTAGTGCCCTGAGAGCACGGAGTGTGCGGCCGTGCGTGCCGACACTTGTGGCGAATAGAATGCTTTATATAATTGCTATGATAGTCTTATATGCAGGGAAGGAGCACCGCCGTCCCGAGAAACGGGACGGGGTCGTTATAATTTGGTCAGCTCTTGCTGACCGTTGCCCTTTTGTATTGCCACCTCTTGGGTGGGTTGTTTCTACAGGTGCTGTTGCGGAGCCAAGCGGCAAATAGCGGGCTAAAGCCCAAGTGCAGCGCCAGCCCTCGAAGGCGTAGTTATTAGCTTTTTCATATTCATGTATGGCCGGCCTGCGTGCCGATGTATGAAAGACGCTATTTTGTTAAGCGAACATTTTTGTAAGGCCTTAAGGCCGTGAACTCTTTGTGTATGTACTCATTCCTGGGTTGTAGTGGACATTCATGCTCTGTGGCAGGGTTCTTATCTTTTTGCAACTTAATTAAATTGCTTCCGCTAGGTGTTGTGTAGGACGCTCTGATTGGTTGTGTGGTTTCAACGCGTAACCAACCGGTCTGTCCGTAGTATATGGCGTCGGGCCCCGGCCGGACCTACTGTTATATGCTATGTGACGGATAGGGGTGTTACATGGGCCAAGGAATTAGAAGTTGGATTCCGGGGTGGAGTTAGGTCATGGACTGCGCATAGTAAAGGTAGGTTATACCTTAGGGCCACCGGGGGATAGATCGACAATTGAGCTAGGGAACATGATTGGAAGTATAACCCTAGTGGTTAGTGTCATCTTAGTGACGAGAGTAAAAGCGCAAGTCTTTGGGTTACCACTAGAGCGGAGGCCGGCGGAAGACCGTCGCCCTTCCTATAATAATACCTTAAGTCATTAGGATAATTCAGAAGTAACAATGAGAGTTGGTTGTGGATCATGGGTAGACATCAACTAAAAGTAATTATCCTTGCGAAAAGGAACTTTGGGCTTGTCATCCCATCTTGGTTCCTAGTGCCTTCAAGACCCCTTCAATGGGCATACCTTGGGCAGTACTAGGATTAACCCTAATTCACTAAGTATAATAACCGGTAGACAAGAGTAGCCTAATAGGCTAGGTAAGCTGTACTTGTGTTATCACGGTGCCAGGTTGGAGGGACTTGGAGCTTGTTGACTACTTGCTCACCCGTGCCGAATTGAAAGGAATTGGTATGGTTATAGGCTCACCCGTGCCGGGTTGGAGGGACTTGGAGTCCGTTGACTACTTGCTCACCTGGGCAGGGTTGGAGGAATCAGGACAGGTTGGTCCTGTGAGCTGGAGACTCAAGATGAAATACTTGTATGCGCATAAATTAGTGACGGGTCATGCGGTACTGGGCCAATCGTCACACCGATGGCAGTACAGTGACTCGGGTGAGGTGTACGGGTGGAAGGGCCAGTATGTTGTTTAATACTGCGGTCAGGCAGACAATCCCCGAAGACGTGCACCCGACCTAAAAGACTAGCAGGTAGCTAACAATAGTACGCAGAGACTCTAGAGTGCACTTGTCGGTGTACAGAGGCGTACAGGAGAGGTCTTAGCCTGGTAGTTTGTATACCCGCCTAGAAAGCGGAAGCACCCATTCCGCTATTGTCGTAGCCACAACGGCGGTACCTGAGAGTGATGCTAGCTCTCGAAAAGTGGGAACTAAAGGTCTGTGATCACGGAGTCATTGTGTGTGAGTTGCACTTGCCTGTAACGCCCCCGATTTTTCCTGCGTTTATTTTTAATCTCGTTGGCGTTACGATGACGCGTTTCTGTGGCTTGTGCCATGTGTGGAGTATGGTTTAGCTCCTTAGAACTCAGTGCCCCGTTTTATAGCCTGTTGGCAAGATCTCCCTAGCAAGCCGAGTCGTTTTGGGTGACCCGGTGTGGCCTCTCGGGGGGATGTTTGTGTTTGGCTTTGTTTGGGTATAACTCGAGTTCTGTTTGTCGAAAGTTAATTTCGACTTCGTCGCTGAGTTCGTAGCGTGGATATCTAGCTACGGTGCGAATTTCGTCGGATTCCGAGGTGATTCGGTTTTCGTGTCGTTTGGTGTGTTAATAGTATTGTGATCAATTAATTAGACCGATTTGGCTGTCCTGTAGCCTTTTGGTTTTGACCGTTTATTAAATTCTGCGGGAGAATTTATTAAGGCAGTTATTGCCTCGCTTTGGTGGCAGCCATATTTTTGGCTTATACCTATTTTGGTATTTACTTAATGAAATTAAGTAATTAGGCGTTTTAGGGTTCGGTTATGGATGAACCGGTGTTTAGCTTTTCGTATAAAAGCTCTGTTTAAGAAGTGACGACCCACTTCTTCTTCTTTTCCTGAGAGAGAAACCGTCGGCTTGTTCTCGGAAGAGCAGAGGAGAAAACCGCCCGTCTTGTACCTCCTTCGGTCAGCGATTCCGGGCTTGTTCGTGAACGAAATTCGATTCTGAAAACGGCGTTGGCTTGCTCTCTCCGAGATCTTCGTTTCGACGGTAAGATATTTGATTTTCGTGGAGTTTTGATGAGATTTGGGTTTCGGTTTTGGACTTTTCAGCCATTAATGGCCGTGAGATTTATTCTAGGTGCTACGGCTGTTTGTTCCGTGTGAAGAGGAGGAGAGCCATCCAAGCTTCGCTGAAAGTTGAGGCAAGTGGTATTCTTGCCCTTGCCAAGTTTCTTTTTGATTATTTTTGCTGAAATTGAAATCCCTGTTAGCCCAGGTTAGAGGCCTTGTTGTTCTCATATTTATTGCTATCTATAGGAATTAGTTCTTCCTATTGACCCCCCCTACTTGTGCTGATGGAACCCAACTTTGCCGGCGTAATGCCGTTTATCTTTGTTCAGATTTGCTCTGGTTTGGGTGTAGCCGAGAGGGAGTGTTAGGAGGGGAGGGGAGTGATTTTTTTTCCAGAGGTTAGTAAGTGTATTACTCGAGTATAGGAGTATGTTACTCGTGAGGTAGAAGTGGATTACTCGGGTATTAGTTCTGGAGTACTCGAGTAGGTGGTAGATACTCGAGTGGTGGCTTTGAGATACTCGAGTAGTGGGTTAAGATACTCGAGTATTAGCCTTGGAGTACCCGAGTAGTAGGTAACTACTCGAGTAGGGGGTTTGGTTTACTCGAGTAGTAGGTAACTACTCAAGTAGGGGATTGGAGTTACTCGAGTAGTAGGTAACTACTCGAGTAGAGGATTTGAGTTACTCGAGTAGTGGACTCTAGATACTCGAGTAGGTGGTTTGGTTTACTCGAGTAGTAGGCATCTACTCGAGTGCAGGTTTGTAGATACGCGAGTAGTGGCTTTAGCATACTCGAGTAGTAGGCAACTACTCGAGTAGAGGGTTGAGGTACTCGAGTAGTAGGCGACTACTCGAGTAGAGGGATGAGGTACACGAGTAATATGCAACTAATCGCGTACTGGAAGTTCCCTGCCTCCTTTTGTCTTAGAATCGTTCGACTATCGTCGATCTCTGAATGGAGATCGTCGATCTCGGTTTCTGCCTTAGGCCGTTCGACTATCGTCGACCTCCGGTCGACAATCGTCGAGCTCCGTTTTACCTTAGTGGGATTGTGGTTAGAGTTTGGTTTTGGCTTTAAGTGAGGCTAGCTCACTCAACGCCAAGGTTAGGTAGGCACTGAGTAGGTCTCACTCAGCGCCTTGTCGTGTTGATTCTTTTCAACACTCTTCCTTTACCTTGTTTTTCGTTCCCGAGTGGTTTTCTTGTTTTATTTCTGGTATTTCCTTGTCGGCCGTTTTCTTTACCTTCTTAAAGGCCAAATCGTGGGTCGTGGTTAGTAGTAGTGGTTTGTAGCTCTTCAGGAGGGTGGAGTTGTGTGATATAGCCAAGGCCACTCTTGTTTTTCTTGCTCCAGGTACGGGCTGGGCATATGTGGGTGGAAGGTCCCTTGTGCTTTCATGTGTTGACCCTCGAGTTTATTTGACTTAGACATGGTGGATTGGGGGACTGCGGTTGCCTCCGATCTGGTTCCTCGTTGTTTTTGCTACTACCACTTTCCACAGTTTAGGGTGTTAGAAGTTTCTTCCTTAGTAGCTTGCAGCACTTTAGGCTCGTGGTAGCCTATTAGGACCGGCAGGATGTTGTTCCGGAGTTGGGTTGTTGCTGTTTTCTTTGCTCGTTGTGCTTTTCTTGTTGTCTTGTTTTGGGCAGTTGTGACTCTTTCTACTGCATGTTTTTCAGTTACTTCTTCCTTTTGGTTGACTCCTGCATGCAGATGTTTTTAACTTGTTGCTTGCTGAGGTATTCTGTTTTCTTTTGGAATGCCTCAGGTTCTGAGTTGTAGCCGGTCTGGTGGCTAGTTGAGGCAGCGGTGCTGCTGGTGGACTCCCGGACTTTGGAGTTCCGTTTACCTTGTTAGTGAGATAGTTTCTCTGTACCTTCTTGCAGACTTACATATGTGCCAGTGGGTTCGTGTCAGGTTGTTGGCGCCCACTGGTAGTTTCTCTTACCCTTGTACTAGATATATTACTTATGTTGCTACCATTTTCTGGAGATAGTCTACTTGCTTTGAGAAGGATTTATGCTAGGTTGCTAGTTACTTTTAAACTATAAATATTATTATAAATGAAGCTCCTGATCTGCATGTTTTATAAGCTTAATCACTATTTTCCAAATCACGTATGAAAACTGTTTTCTTATATATTATATAAATTAAATGTAGTGTCTTGCATAGCATGAGTGGTTCTCTTGGGACCCTTATACGCTCTTTAGGGTGTAAAACCTAATTAAAGTATTTTTTTCTTTCCGCAGCGTATAAATATAGTTTTTCTTTTGTGGACTAGGTGATCCACTGAGCCGAGTGATACGGTCTCTAAAATATAACTGATTTTCTATTCATAAAACACAGGATTTTCTTGCATAAAGTTTGTAGTTGGTTTTGCCTGAGCGTCAACGGTTATCCCCTGCTTGACGTGGCATCATGACGCGTGTTTTCTCATACTCTGATAATTTTTATAATTGGAGAAAATGCGGGTTGTGACAGTTGGTATCAGAGGGAGGTTGCTTGACAAGTTAGTTGAGCAACCTTCCTTTGCTTGCTTTTGGTAGTTCTGCATCATGTCATTCACACACCGATATGTCATCAACACGTCTTGGCGAAAGCACGAACACTTCACTCATGGCATAATATGAAGTATACGGGGCATATTATGTAGTATGGGATGCATAATATGTGTCCGTATATGGATCCACCATAGGGCTACATGTGAGGGTTATGTAGTATGGGATGCATAACCTCACCACATGACTGTGACTAGCACGTTTCTTTTCGTTGCATGGGAATGTTTTGTAGTATGGGATGCATAACATTTTCATGTGTACGCCGCTCATAACATGCATTAGGGCCTTTTTTTTAGAATGCATAGCACAAACAGGCATAACATATCATGGTATAAGCACAATGTGCCAAGCTAAAGATTTGCAGGATGACATATGTACACACATAAGTTTTCAAATTAATTTAAAGTCATGCATTCCCGATCTAGGCACAGGAGTTAGTAAGGTGGTGGTTAACCATCCTAGGTTATGGCATGTCATCAAATTTTTGTTAAAAAGATAAACTCTCAGAGCAAGTTTAGCAGCTTTAAGTCTATATCTATATATGTATGGTCTGTGCTTGTGTTTGGGTTCTAGTTGTTGTTAGGGGATCTGATTTGGGGTGGTTATGATTATAGGATGGCTAGGCGACCTGCGACTCGATCGACTCCCCTGTCTGAAGGTGAGTCGTCTGGGGCTCAGCGTGATGCGGTAATCGAGAGTCTGCGTCAGAGTAGCGAAGCTATGGGCAGACTTCGATGTCATTTTGGGCATGGATTGGCTCTCTCGGTATGATGCGGTCATTCAGTGCAAAGGAAAGCGCTTGGACTTGTTGGGATTTGTCTCCACAATACCTCAGATTTGTAGGAGGTCAGACCTTGAACTAAGATGAATTAAGGTGTATTTGATATTGTGTTTAAGTTGTATGTGTGCAGGTTCTCATTGCCAAGTGTAGACCAATGTCAGTCTATAATGGGTCACCAAACACAGGACCATACAATGTAATCCCTCATTGTGTGATCCAATGTGTTGGCCCATGTATAGCCTCTCTATTGGGATACACTTCCTATACAAGCACTTGGATTGGTGGACTGAAGTTTTGAAATTTATCTTTTCAGAAGAAATATTTCCAAGTCCATATACTCGAGTATGTTTCTTCATATACTCGAGTAAGTGACTTAGTAGTCGAGTAGATCATTAGACATACTCGTGTAGACTTTGTGTACTCGTGTAGATAAGTTTATACTCGAGTAGATAGTCAGTCACTCGAGTAGGTCATATCTTACACTCGAGTAAATCCTTCTGCTTTTAGATCCAGAATTTTCTCCAAGTCCACATACTCGAGTACATCTCTTGTATACTCGAGTAAGTGGGTCTGCACTCGAGTAAGTTGGATTACATACTCGAGTAGACTGTTTTACTCGAGTAGATGATAACTTGTACTCGAGTAGTTGGTTAGTTACTCGAGTAAGTGGTCTGTTCATACTCGAGTAGATCTGTGCTTCTCATCTCAGAATAATTCTAAGTCTACATACTCGAGTAGTTCCCTATATACTCGAGTAAGTGATGCTGAACTCGAGTAGATGTTTTTCATACTCGAGTAGTTCAATGATTACCCGAGTAGCTTTTCCAAGATACTCGAGTACTTCATTCTTCTCTTACTCGAGTATCTCCAACTCTTCTACTCGAGTAGTTCCTCCTCTTATCTGAGAAATTTTTTTCTATGTATTTTTACTCGAGTATATACTCTCATACTCGAGTAGTTCTAAATTCACTCGAGTGCTGATCTTTGAATCACTCGAGTAGTTTCTCTTAATATACTCGAGTATGCTCCTTCTTATCCACTCGAGTATATACCATCTAATACTCGAGTATGTTTCTCTTATGACTCGAGTATATCTGTTTAAATTTTTCCTGAAATTTCTCTAAGTCATTTCCTCTGTGTGTTTCAAATCAATCATTTCTGATTGGTCCACGTGTCATCCCTAATTAATTTTCTGACTGTTGGAGTCCACCTATAAATAGGTCCTCTCAGATTTGACTAATAACAAGTCTTTGAAAGATTATTATTTTAAGTAAGAGAAAAAGGAAATCCCGTGAACCCTAATTCCTCACGCCGCCGCCGCCGCCATTGACGTTCACGGAAGAAGCTCTGGATCGACGATCTTCGATTGCTGCCTTCAACTTTTATTCTCCAGCGATCCAGACGAAAGTTAATCACTCGATCTCGCCAAGCCTCAAAGATTTCAGATCTATTTTTTCGATCGAGGTGATTCCGTTTTTCAGATTTGTGGATCTCTCTCAAGTCATCTTCAACATACTCTGATCAAGCCAAAGTTCTTAAGGAAGAAGACTGTCAAGATCCAGATCTGAGAATATTGTTGTTTGTATTTTTCCTTTCAAACAATTTACTTTGTAGGAGCTTTGTTCTCCGTGATTTGTAGGAAGGCTTTTTCTTCCGAGTTTTGTAGATCCAGTTGGATCGAGTTTTGTAGGAATGTGGTTCCGAAGTGTAGGATTGTTTTCAATCCGAGATAGTGGAGTAGCCGAGTCTAGTGATTTGCTAGATCGGTGAGGAAAGTGGACGTACCCAAGATTGGGAAACCACTATAAATCTCTTGTCGTCTGTGATTGCTTGATGTGTGCTGTGTTCATTTTTAATTCCGCATTTGACACGCATTTCACCTATTCACCCCCCTCTAGGTGATTTAGGCTAACAACTTAGCACTCTCAATTGGTATCAGAGGGAGGTTGATCGTTAAAAGGTTAACACCTTGATCTTATCCTTCTAAGTTGTTTCTTGAATAGTATCAAGCATGAGTAAGACCAAGGATTTTGCTAAACTCCCTATCTGCACCAAGAACAATTTTCCTATGTGGAAGGAAAGAGTAAAGTTCATCATGGAAGCAGTAGATCCCCGGATCTTCATGATTTTTGAAGAAGGTCCCCACATTCCTATGACTACTTCCACCATAGATCCCACCAAACAAGTTCCCAAGAAATTGATGGATCTATATAAGGATGAGATTGCACTTGTCTCTCTGGACAAGAAAGCTAAAAACATTATAGCAAGTGCAGTCGATGACTCAATGCTGCAGAATCTGATTCATTGCCAATCTGCCAAGGAGATGTGGCAATCCCTAGTGACTCTAATGGAAGGTACTGAAGAAGTAAGGGAAGATCGAAGGTCCCTACTGAACCAGAAGTATGAAGCCTTCAGGCAGGGTCATAAGGAAGCCATAGCTGACACTTTTGAGAACTTCTTCAAGATAGTAAATGGCCTCAGAGTTTATGGACGTGTCTTCACCAATGGGGAACTCAATGACAAATTCTTAAGATCCCTAACCAAGGAATGGGACAATAAGGTATGTGCCATTCGGGAGTTTGGAAGGTTAGCTGAGACAGACCCGCAGAATCTATTGGGAATGCTTATGTCTTACGAGCTGCAAATCAACTCAAGAAAAGCTGAAGAAGAGATCAGCAGGTCTGCATCCAAGGAGAAGTCTGTCGCTCTAAAGGCAAATAGCTCAAGGATGACAAAGGCTAGCTCTCCTGCCCCAGTTCCTGAAGCTGATGAAGAAGAATCATCTGATCCAAGCTCATTTGTCTCAGAACTATCTGAAGGAGAGTTCTCATTGCTCTCCCAGCAATTCAAGAAATTCTTAAATAAGAAGAAGCAATGGAGAGGCAAAGATGCCTCATTCAGAAGATCACGACGTGATGGTGATCAGAGAAAGAAAGGGTCAAGTAGCCATGACAGGTATAACTCTAAATAGAACAAATAGATTTCGACTAAAATCGTCTGTTATTGTTGCAATAAGCCAGGTCACGTCATCGCCGACTGCCCTCACAAAAAGAAAGAAGGTGGAAGAAGAGAGGAAAAGAAATCCTCACACCATAAGAAGAGGACAGAGAAGAGTCTAGTAGCCAAGAAGAGCAAAACTCTCAGCGACTCCGACTCATCTGAGTCGAGTGAAGAAGAGGAAGCTTACTTTGGGCTCATGGCTCACTCAGATGATGAACAAGTCCCCCAGTTCACTGGGGAGGTAAAATCTCACACTCCTCTCTCTGAGTCTGATGATGATAATGAGCAAGAGGGCTATTCCTCTGAAGATGAATCTGAACTCATGGCCCAGTACAAAGTGTTGCTCATGACCTACGAGAAATGTCGTAGAGTAGTGAAAACTCAAGCCAAAGAGATAAAATCTCTACAGGCTAGTGAGAGCAACTTGAGAGAAGAAGTCAATAAGACTAACTCTCTTCAAGAGATCTTAAACAGTGCTATGGATGAATACAATCAAGCTCTCAAGCACCTCGACCTTAAAGAGGAAATCATCAAAGAATTGGAACAACAACTCGAGGCTGAAAAGAAACTTGTTGAGAGTTTCTCTAAGCCTAAGACAGTTCTTCCAATCGTTGCTGAGTTCTCTACTAAGGCCAAGGGTGCTAGTTTAGGCCACATTGGCTCTTCTAGTAAATCCTCTAGGAGAAACAAGGCCAAGATGAAGAATAAGGCTGCCCGGAAGGCTCTAGCTGAAGAAAAAGGGAAAGCTCCTTTGGAACCTGTTCTGTTCAAGAAAGTTATCTTTCCTACGAACGAACTCGACTATGAGTCTACCTATGGACACTTTTCTAGGCCGATCCCTGAGAAGCCTAAGTCAAGATACCAAGGTTGGACTCGTCCTCGTAACTTCGGCGAGAGTGCCTTCAAAGCACCTTATGAAGAGATTCAACTTCAAAGCTATGGACCTTATGCTCATGGTCACAATATCAAAAAGACACCAAAAGTAAAACCCATTATAGAAAATCCTATGAAGGAGAAGACTTCATGTAATTGCCATCATCATGAAGCCTCTTCCTCCAAGAGTAAAGCTCCTGCTGGACCTTCATTCCAGAAAGTCAAGCAGGACTACACAAGGCAAAGATACAATAGGTTTGACTGTTGGTGTTGTGGCAAAATTGGTCACTTTGCCGTCGATTGTTGGTTCAATCCTAGTAATGCTGCAACCCCTCAAGTTAGCAACGTGAGAATGACCACTCATGAGGCTAATACTCGTAGGGGGAGTTTTCTAACTCGAGACCAAGGACCCAAACATATTTGGGTTCCTAAGGCTAAGTGATTGTCATTGCAGGTATGTCCAAAGACCACCAAAATGCCAATCTGGTATTTGGACAGCGGATGTTCTCGGCATATGACCGGGACAAGGAGCCTACTCCAGAATTACACCTCAGTCTGCAACGGACCAAAGGTCATCTTTGGAGGTTCAGATCGAGGAATAACTAAAGGCTATGGTATGATCTCTAACGGTAGTGTATCCTTTTCGGATGTAGCCTATGTTGAAGGATTGGAACACAATCTCATCAGCATAAGCCAATTATGCGACAAAGGATACGTAGTTGAATTTCATGCTGACAAGTGCTTGATAAAATCGGTTAACAACATGGAAACTATTTTATCAGGCACTCGAAGCAGAAATATTTTCTGTTTAAATTTCATTTGTATTGACACTTCTACACTAGTATGTCTTTTAGCAAAAAGTAGTGCATCTCTTGCTGACCAATGGCACAAGAGACTAGCACATATTAATTTCAAAACTATTAATAAATTATTCTCTTAAAACTTAGTACGTGATGCACCTAATGTCAAGTGCGTTACGGATAGTCCTTGTCACGCTTGTATCAAAGGCAAGCAAACAAGAAGTTCATTTAAAAGCATAATAGGCAAGGATTCCAATAGAAGCTTACAGCTTCTCCATATGGACTTGTTTGGTCCACTGCAAGTTAGAAGTTCGGGAGGTAAGGAATATACGTTGGTTATTGTGGATGATTACTCGCGCTTTGGGTGGGTGTTCTTTCTGAAACACAAGTCAGATACCTTCGGTATTTTCACTAATTTGGTTAGGCAGATCCAGAATGAATACAACTGTTCCGTAGTCAAAATCAGAAGTGACAATGGAACGGAATTCAAGTCTGGAGCCATGACAGAATTCTGTGAAAGTCAAGGTATCTTTCATGAGTTTTCCTCTCCTCGCACTCCACAGCAAAATGGAGTAGCTGAGAGAAGGAACAGAACACTCATAGAGGCTTGCCGGACCATGTTGAGTGATGCTTCACTTCCAGAGTACTTCTGGGCTGAGGCCGTCAACACCGCTTGTCACGTGCAAAATCGAGCTCTCATCAACAAGAACCATGATAAGACTCCTTACGAACTTTTAAAAGGCAGGAAACCAACCATTTCGTATTTTAGAATCTTTGGCTGTAAGTGCTTCGTACTTAACAATGACAAGTATCACACCACCAAGTTTAGCGAGAAAAGTTTTGAAGGTATTTTTGTAGGTTATAGTAGCCACAGTAAGGCCTATAGAGTATTCAATAGAAAAACTCTGGTGGTAGAAGAGTCGATACATCTTGTATTTGATGAGACGAGTCTGCTGCAAGGCAACTCCTCTAGTGTGCCTATTGTAGATGCAGGTACAAAGTTGAAAGAAATTAGCTTGGATGAAACTACCAAAGATAGAGATGAGACGTTCATCAAGATCACCTCTACAACCCCTATTAAAGAGGTAGATGATCAGGATGAGGAACACATCTCAGCTGAAGATGCAACTCCAGTGGCTGAAGAGATCCCAGATGCAAGGACTTTAGAGTTCAGACACTTGAAGGATCATCCCGTAGACCAAATCATAGGAGATCCTCGGGATGGCGTCAGAACTCGTCGAGGTACAACTAACGAGAATTTATACTTAGTTTTCTGTCACAGGTTGAACCAAAGAAGTTTGAGGAAGCCAACTCCGACGCATCCTGGATTCTAGCCATGGAAGAAGAACTGAATCAGTTCAAACGATGCAAAGTCTGGACACTTGTTCCTAGACCCAAGGGTAAGAACGTCATCGGGACAAAATGGGTCTACCGGAACAAGATGGACGAAGATGGAACAATTATAAAGAATAAAGCCAGACTTCTCGCCAAGGGCTATCGTCAAGAAGAAGGAATCGACTTTGACCAGACATATGCTCTAGTGGCAAGACTGGAGGCGATCAGGTTATTTCTTGCCTACGCTGCACTTAAGGGCTTTACCGTCTATCAAATGGACGTTAAGTCCGCCTTCCTAACTGGTGACATAAAGGAAGAAGTGTATGTAGAGCAACCGCCAGGTTTTGTTGATTCAACCTTTCCTAATTATGTTTATTTACTGCAAAAAGCTTTATATGGTCTTAAGCAAGCTCCTCGAGCTTGGTATGAGACGTTGTCTACCTTTCTTCTTGAGAACAAGTTCACAAGAGGAAAGATAGACAAGACATTATTTCTTAGGGAAATAAAAGGCAAGATTTTGCTAGTGCAAATCTATGTCGACGACATCATTTTTGGCTCTACGGATAACAACCTCTGCAAGAAGTTTTCCAAACTTATGCAAGGGAAGTTTGAAATGAGAAGTATGAGAGAGCTGAAGTATTTCTTAGGGCTTCAAGTGAAACAATCTGAGGATGGAATTTTCATCTCACAGACCAAGTTCACCAAAGAGCTACTTAAGAAATTCGGAATGGAGAATGCAACCTCTATAAGGACTCCAATGGCCTCAGCTATGTCTCTGGACAAGGATGAGAAAGGGAAACCTTTTGATGAAACCAAGTACAGAAGCATAATTGGGTCCTTGCTCTACCTTACTGCAAGTAGACCAGACATAATGTTCTCAACATGTGTATGTGCTAGATTTCAGGTGAACTCTAAGGAATCTCACTACATCGCTGCAAAGCGAATCTTGAGATACCTCAAAGGCACACCAAATCTTGGCTTATGGTACCCAAGAAGTAATGATAGTGAACTAATTGGATTTTCAGATGCAGATTTTGCAGGTAGCAAAGATGACAGGAAAAGCACCTCCGGGACTTGCCAATTTCTCGGAAGGAGACTTATTTCCTGGAGTAGTAAGAAGCAGAACTGTGTAGCCATCTCAACGGCTGAATCAGAGTACATCTCTGCAGGCAGCTGTTGTGCACAGCTTTTATGGATCAAGAATCAATTTGAAGACTACAACATGAAGTTCCAGAACATTCCTTTGTTTTGCGACTCATCCAGTGCCATAGCAATTGCCAAAAATCCAGTCTCCCACAGCCGGACCAAACATATAGAGCTTCGCTATCATTTCATCCGGGAGCATGTGGAAAATGGAGACATTGATCTACAATATGTCTCCACAGACAGGCAAGTTGCAGATATATTCACCAAGCCGCTGGACGAGTCCAAGTTTTCGTTCTTCAAAACGGAACTCGGGCTGCTCAACAAAGAAGACTAGTAATGGACTCTCAAAGTTGAAGAGATCTATGTCAGTAAATATCTCCAAGGAAAATTGTCCTTCAGAGTAAGATACTCGAGTATATCAAAGACATACTCGAGTAAATGGGAAATACTCGAGTAAAGAGTTTCACACACTCGAGTAGTTGACTACATACTCGTGTATGAATTTTACACACTCGAGTATGCCTCGTTACTACTCGTGTATGAACTTCACATACTCGAGTATGCTCCGTCTCTACTCGAGTATGAACTTGACCTACTCGAGTATACAGACTTCTCTACTTTGAAATTCTACATTTTCTATTCGCACCGAGCTATTTGCCGCTTCATTCAGGTATGAAATTATAGTTATTTTTCCTAAAACCTAATTAGGATTATATATATATATAGAAAAATCGGGAAAACCCTTTCCACTTCTCATTTACTCGAGTAGCCGCCGACTCCTCATCTTCCAGAAATCATAGAGCATCGTCTTCTTCGCTTCTCTCATCCTCCAGAATCGCAGATGGCCCATTCCTCTAAAATCGAAATCGGCTCTGAACTCACCCCCGCGGGTATCGCCGATCTCTCAGATGATTTCAGAAATCTTCTGATTTTGTTCGACACCGCCGGATTATCTTTCGTTCTCGAGTCGCCGTGCAGAGTTATTTTTCCAGCAGTTGAAGAGTTCTATCAGAATTTGAAGATAAAGCGTAATGGCAAGCTCCTGAAATCCAAGGTCAGAGGAATAAAAATTCGACTAGATAAAGTTTCTCTTGAAACTCTATTGAAGCTCACAGTGGTTGATGAAGATGCCGATATGACTGCAGAAGATTCCTTAAGAACTAGCTTGTTCTGTGGAGCTAACCCTCAAGCTCATTCTTTCAGCAGGGCTGACTTCAATTCAGAAGGAAAGTTCTTAGTCGATGTTATTGCGAAAGTTCTGTTGTGCAAGACGTATTCTATTCGAGACATTTCAATGGAAATGTTTGACATAATGCAAGCTATTATATGCCGCAAACAGTTCCAGTTTGGACTGTTGCTCCTAGACAAAATCAGAGATAGTATTAAGCATCCCAGCTTTGCCAGAATTATCTCCCTCCTGCTTCATGAAGTTAACCCATCAGTGTTTAACCTATCCAAAGGGACTCCCCTACATCACATGAAGAAAGTTTCCATCTCCTCAATCCAGAGATATGATGTTAAAATTCTGAATTCTGCCCAAGCTTCCAAGGCTGCTGTTCTATCAGAAAAATCCCAAGAACCTAGTTTATCTGAAGACAGGATTCCATCTCCTCCTCCACATCATACTGCTGCTACCTCTGGTGGACCAGTTGAGGGGGAGCCTGCCTCTTCTCATCCAAAGTACCCAGCTTCCTCAGAACCTTCAGACCTAGCAGAAGTAAGAGTTTCTACTCCTCCAGTTTCTCCTCCTCCAGCAGATCTTCAATCAGAAATTCCTGAATCAGAGATTCCAGATACAGCAGACCTACTTTCTACAGCAGAAGATATAAATAAATTCATTGATGAGCTAAGCTCAGATGCTCCTCTATTTCAAAATGAATCAGCTGCAAAGTCTCCTGCCAAGTCTCCAATTCAGTCTCCAGCTCAGACTCCAGTACAGTCTCCTGCCAAGTCTCCTGATAGTGAGCCCAGCAAATCTGATCATATTCTCCTGTCTGATGATGAGGAAATGTCTCCAGATCTTGTGGAGGCACCTCTGAGGACTTTGGATTTCTCCATTCCATCCTTTCTGAATACAGAAGAATCTGTTGAGATAGCACCCTTCAAAAGAGCTGTCAGCTCAGTAGTCATTACAGAAATCCCTCCATGGATTGCTCCTGTTCCTGCTCCTTCAGTTCCTGCACCAACCTCAGTCCCTTCTTCTTCTTCTTCAGATGTGGTAAGTCATATTAATCATTTGCTCCTTGCACAGAGAAAGTACTTTGATGAATCTCTAGCATCAGTCAATAACAAGGTCACTACTCTTGAACAAGAGATGAGTAGAGGCTTTGCTGAAATCCAAGCCAATAATGATGAGCTAAAGAGACTATTCCAGATAGGTGGAAAAGCAATAGACCACACTATCACAAGCATAGGTGAACTGAGAAATCAACAAGAAACTGTTGCCAATAATCAGATACAGTTGGACAAGAATGCTGATGCCAATCTTATGAAAATATGTGAAGAAGTTGGCACATTCAGAGATGAAGCTATTGCTAAGCTATCTGTAGATATCACCAAGGGGGAGAAGGTAGTAAAAGAACAAGTGGAAAAACTATCTGAACAAGCTCAAGCAGCTGTAAAAGAACAAGTTAAAAAACAATCTGAACAAGCTCAAGCAGCTTTGGATGGTCTTGTAAAAGACATGAAAGCAGATATTCTATCCCAGCTCCAATCTGTGAAGTTCTATACTTATGACACTACTGTTTGGCTGCACAACCAGAATTTCCCTAATGCCCAGCTCAACCCTACCATCATTCCACACTTCTTAAATCCTCTTGAAGAACAACCTCCAGCAGATGCTCCAGCCCAGGCAACCATTCCAGAAGGTGTGCCAGTCTTCTCACCTAGACCTGATAGTGATGTGACTGAGCCCCCTCTCTCCTATGCTGATATGTGGCAAGATGAAATTCCAGCCCCAAGGAAGAAGAGAAAATATGGTGAAGGTGCTTCTGCCAGTCGTTCTACACCCAGAAAAGATCCTGCCCTAGCTTCTGAAGGTAGACCACCAATTGTTCATTCTGAGGTTTGGAGTCCAACTTCCAAATCCCTAATCCTTGATACCTTGAAGTTAGTGACAGATCTTGGTGAGAACAGAGATCAGTTTTACAGTTTTTCAGAATGGAAAGCCTATGAAGTGTCCCAAATCAAAATCATACTTCATGACAGAAATTGGGGACACAACAACCCAGCTGCTCCTCCTAGGCCCAGAACTTATTTTCCTAAGCCATTAAGTTACCTAGAGAGGCAAGAGCTGAAGAGAGAAAGGATGCATAAAGAAGCCCCTGCTTGAGTCTATGAGAATGTGGAAATGGATATTCTTCATCTGTTAAAAACATTTCTATATATATATTTGATTCTGGTTTTGGCTATCTTGTTATTTACCCTGCTTTAGCTTACTTTATTTTTTTGGTATATGTGTACTGTTATTTTTACTCTTAAGTAATTCACCTTAGTGTAGAGGGTGCTGACATCTACAAATAGGGGGAGATTGTTGGGATTTGTCTCCACAATACCTCAGATTTGTAGGAGGTCAGACCTTGAACTAAGATGAATTAAGGTGTATTTGATATTGTGTTTAAGTTGTATGTGTACAGGTTCTCATTGCCAAGTGTAGACCAATGTCAGTCTATAATGGGTCGCCAAACACAGGACCATACAATGTAATCCCTCATTGTGTGATCCAAAGTGTTGGCCCATGTATAGCCTCTCTATTGGGATACACTTCCTATACAAGCACTTGGATTGGTGGACTGAAGTTTTGAAGTTTATCTTTTCAGAAGAAATATTTCCAAGTCCACATACTCGAGTATGTTTCTTCATATACTCGAGTAAGTGACTTAGTACTCGAGTAGATCATTAGACATACTCGTGTAGACTCTGTGTACTCGTGTAAATAAGTTTATACTCGAGTAGATAGTCAGTCACTCGAGTAGGTCATATCTTACACTCGAGTAAATCCTTCTGCTTTTAGATCCAGAATTTTCTCCAAGTCCACATACTCGAGTACATCTCTTGTATACTCGAGTAAGTGGGTCTGCACTCGAGTAAGTTGGATTACATACTCGAGTAGACTATTTTACTCGAGTAGATGATAACTTGTACTCGAGTAATTGGTTAGTTACTCGAGTAAGTGGTATGTTCATACTCGAGTAGATCTGTGCTTCTCATCTCAGAATAATTCTAAGTCTACATACTCGAGTAGTTCCCTATATACTCAAGTAAGTGACGCTGAACTCGAGTAGATGTTTTTCATACTCGAGTAGTTCAATGATTACCCGAGTAGCTTTTCCAAGATACTCGAGTACTTCATTCTTCTCTTACTCGAGTATCTCCAACTCTTCTACTCGAGTAGTTCCTCCTCTTATCTGAGAAATTTTTTTCTAAGTATTTTTACTCGAGTATATACTCTCATACTCGAGTAGTTCTAAATTCACTCGAGTGCTGATCTTTGAATCACTCGAGTAGTTTCTCTTCATATACTCGAGTATGCTCCTTCTTATCCACTCGAGTATATACCATCTAATACTCGAGTATGTTTCTCTTATGACTCGAGTATATCTGTTTAAATTTTTCCTGAAATTTCTCTAAGTCATTTCCTCTGTGTGTTTCAAATCAATCATTTCTGATTGGTCCACGTGTCATCCCTAATTAATTTTCTGACCGTTGGAGTCCACCTATAAATAGGTCCTCTCAGATTTGACTAATAACAAGTCTTTGAAAGATTATTATTTTAAGTAAGAGAAAAAGGAAATCCCGTGAACCCTAATTCCTCACGCCGCCGCCGCCACCATTGACGTTCACGGAAGAAGCTCTGGATCGACGATCTTCGATCGCTGCCTTCAACTTTTATTCTCCAGTGATCCAGACGAAAGTTAATCACTCGATCTCGCTAAGCCTCAAAGATTTCAGATCTATTTTTTCGATCGAGGTGATTCCGTTTTTCAGATTTGTAGATCTCTCTCAAGTCATCTTCAACATACTCTGATCAAGCCAAAGTTCTTAAGGAAGAAGACTGTCAAGATCCAGATCTGAGAATAGTGTTATTTGTATTTTTCCTTTCAAACAATTTACTTTGTAGGAGCTTTGTTCTCCGAGATTTGTAGGAAGACTTTTTCTTCCGAGTTTTGTAGATCCAGTTGGATCGAGTTTTGTAGGAACGTGGTTCCGAGGTGTAGGATTGTTTTCAATCCGAGATAGTGGAGTAGCCGAGTCTAGTTATTTGCTAGATCGGTGAGGAAAGTGGACGTACCCAAGATTGGGAAACCACTATAAATCTCTTATCGTCTGTGATTGCTTGATGTGTGCTGTGTTCATTTTTTAATTCCGCATTTGACACGCATTTCACCTATTCACCCCCCTCTAGGTGATTTAGGCTAATAACTTAGCACTCTCAGGACTTCATCAGGGACGACGGTCAGCCCGACAGCGTGTATGCTGCTCTGTGTCAGGATTTTCCTGTCATCTCTGCAGTATGTGCTCAGAGATTATTTCATTCTAATTGTTGTGTTTGTTTAGTCTCGGCGGTTGGAGCCGCTGTTAGCGTGCCACGCTTGGAAGAGATTCCTATTGTTCGCGGTTTCGCCGATGTTTTTCCTGATGATCTTCCTGGTCTTCCTCCTGATCGGGATGTTGAGTTTGTGATCGATTTAGAGCCGGGTACACGTCCTATTGCTAAGGCGCCGTACCGGATGGCCCCTCGTGAGTTAGAGGAGTTGCGAGTTCAGTTGGATGAGCTGTTAGCTAAGGGGTTTATTAGGCATAGTTCGTCGCCTTGGGGTGCTCCTGTTTTGTTTGTGAAGAAGAAAGATGGGTCGATGCGGCTATGCATCGACTATAGAGAGTTGAACAAGGTCACTATCAAGAACAGGTACCCTCTGTCGAGGATCGATGATTTGTTTGACCAGTTGCGTGGTAGCACGGTGTTCTCCTAGATCGATCTTCGTTCTGGTTATCATCAGCTTAGGATCCGTAAGGCGGATATTCCGCGGACTACGTTTAGGTCGAGACATGGACACTTTGAGTTTCTGGTAATGTCGTTTGGTCTGACCAACGCACCTTCAGCCTTCATGGATATGATGAACCGGGTGTTCAAGGATTTTCTCGATAAGTTCGTTGTGGTCTTCATTGATGACGTGTTAGTTTATTCACGCAGTGCTAAGGAGCATGAGCAGCATTTGCGTTTGGTCCTATCGGAGTTGAGGAATCACAAGTTATTCGCCAAGTTGAGCAAGTGCAAATTTTGGTTGCCTCAAGTTTCTTTTCTAGGCCACGTGGTGAACAAGGAGGGGATCTCGGTCGATCCAGAAAAGATTGCAGCAGTGATGGATTGGAGTAGACCGAGTTCGCCAAAAGAGATCAGGAGTTTCTTAGGGTTGGCTGGCTATTACAGAAGATTTGTGGAGGGTTTCTCTTCCCTAGCTTCACCTTTGACCAGGTTGAATCAGAAGAATGTGGCATTTGTTTGGAGCGAAAAGTGCGAGGAAGCTTTTCTTGAGCTAAAGGAGAGATTGTGCACTGCTCCCGTTCTGACCCTGCCTACTGAGGGAGTAGATTATGATGTCTACGTGGATGCTTCGCATGTAGGTTTGGGGTGCGTATTAATGCAAGATGGAAAGGTAATTGCCTATGGGTCAAGGCAACTGAAGACTCATGAAAAGAATTATCCTACGCATGACCTCGAGTTTGCAGCAGTTATTTATGCTTTGAAATTGTGGAGGCACCTACTTTATGGGGCTTAGTGCAAGATCTTTACTGACCATAAGAGCCTGAAGTACGTGTTCACTCAGAAGGAGTTGAATCTGCGTCAGTGGCGGTGGTTGGAATATGTGGCTGATTATGATGTGGAGATCCAGTATCATCCGGGCAAGGCCAATGTGGTGGCTGACGCCCTGAGCCGAAAGACGGGAAGGATGTTTAACCTCTCCGCCGATCGTTTAGTGGAGGAGTTCCTCCTTATGGATATATCAGTGGGATGCTGTAGTTTGTAGAGTAGTTTGTCAGTGGCAGAGCCGTCCTGGATTTCTTTGACTAGGCTGCACCAGAAGGACGATCCTGATCTTATGCACCTTTTCACCAGGACTGAGAAGGGAGAGTTGCCCGATTTTGCTATCGATGATGCGGGTACTTTGAAGTTCTGCGGCAGGTTTTGCGTTCCCGCGGTTGGGGATATTAGGAGGATGATTTGCTGTGAGGCTCATGGTTCCAGCGTTTCCTACCATCCAGGATCTACGAAGATGTACCGTGACTTAAGACAAATTGCCTGGTGGTATGGCATGAAAGGAGATATAGCCCGATTTGTTGCTGAGTGTCACACTTGCAAGCGTGTGAAGGCCGATCATGGAAGGCCTGGTGGTAAGTTGACTCCGCTAGAGATCCCGACTTGGAAGTGGGAAAGTATATCTATGGATTTCATTACGGGATTACCGAAATCCCCGAGGGGATTTGATTCTGTTTGGGTTATAGTAGATAGATTGACGAAGTGCGCTCACTTCGTACATTATAAGATTGATTACCCGATGAAGAAGATAGCGGAGTTATACATGAATGAAGTCATCCGACTCCACGGTGTGCCGGTTAGCATAATTTCTGATCGAGACTCCCGGTTCACTTCTCGTTTTTGGCAGAGTCTGCAGGAGGGTTTGAGTATGGATCTGAGGTATTCTACTGCCTACCACCCGCAGACCAATGGGCAGATGGAGAGGGTGAACCAAATTGTTGAGGATATGATCCGGTGTTATATTTTAGACCACAGTGGAGCGTGGGATGAGCGGTTGCGACTCATGGAATTTGCCTACAACAACAGTTATCAGGAAAGTTTGCAGATGGCTCCGTTCGAAGCCTTGTATGGGAGGCGCTGTAGGACTCCGTTGTTTTGGGCTGAGGTTGGTGAGAGGCCTTTGTTGGGTCCCGATGCACTTGAGGAAATGGAAGTCGCAGTGAAGCTTATTCGGGAGAAGCTTCGTATAGCCCAGGAAAGATATGAAAAGAACGCCAACCGGCGTAGATCTGCTTTGGAGTTTTCCGTCGGGGACCTTGTATTCCTCAAAGTTTCCCCGATGGTAGGTGTTAAGAGATTTGGTAAGAATCGGAAGTTAGACCCAAGGTATGTGGGCCCGTTTGAGATTTTGGAATGGGTTGGCGTGTCAGCATATAGATTGGATTTACCAGCGAACTTCCCAGGTGTGCATAATGTTTTTCATGTTAGCCAATTGCGGAAGTGTGTGCGCAGTAGTGGGCAGCTCTTGGATGTTGTGCCCCAGTTGGAGCCCAACCTCTCTTTTGTTGAGGTGCCGGTTCGTATTTTGGATACTCAGGAGCGTGTGCTGCGAAAGAAGTCCATACCGATGGTTAAGGTTCTATGGAAGAATCTGGATTTGGAAAGCGCGACTTAGGAGTTAGAGTCGGCTATGAGGAGGGCTTACCCTCACCTGTTTCGTTGATTTAATCGGTATGTTATCCTTCTTGCAACTCCTATTAGTTGTTTCTCCTTCTTTAGTAGGAGTGTTGTGCGTAAAGTTTCGGGACGAAACTTTCTTTTAGGGGGAGTGACTGTAACGCCCTCGATTTTTCCTGCGTTTATTTTTAATCTCTTTGGCGTTACGATGACGCATTTCTGTGGCTTGTGCCATGTGTGGAGTATGGTTTAGCTCCTTAGAACTCAGTGCCCCGTTTTATAGCCTGTTGGCAAGATCTCCCTAGCAAGCCGAGTCGTTTTGGGTGACCCGGTGTGGCCTCTCGGGAGGATGTTTGTGTTTGGCTTTGTTTGGGTATAACTCGAGTTCTGTTCGTCGAAAGTTAATTTCGACTTCGTCGTTGAGTTCGTAGCGTGGATATCTAGCTACGGTGCGAATTTCGTCGGATTCCGAGGTGATTCGGTTTTCGTGTCGTTTCGTGTGTTAATTGTATTGTGATTAATTAATTAGACCGATTTGGCTGTTCTGTAGCCTTTTAGTTTTGACCGTTTATTAAATTCTGCTGGAGAATTTATTAAGGCAGTTATTGCCTCGCCTTGGTGGCAGCCATATTTTTGGCTTATACCTATTTTGGTATTTACTTAATGAAATTAAGTAATTAGGCGTTTTAGGGTTCGGTTATGGATGAACCGGTGTTTAGCTTTTCGTATAAAAGCTCTGTTTAAGAAGTGACGGCCCACTTCTTCTTCTTTTCCTGAGAGAGAAACCGTCGGCTTGTTCTCGGAAGAGCAGAGGAGAAAACCGCCCGTCCTGTACCTCCTTCGGTCAGCGATTCCGGGCTTGTTCGTGAACGAAATTCGATTTCGAAAACGGAGTTGGCTTGCTCTCTCCGAGATCTTCGTTTCGACGGTAAGATATTTGATTTTCGTGGAGTTTTGTTGAGATTTGGGTTTCGGTTTTGGAGTTTTCAGCCATTAATGGCCGTGAGATTTATTCTAGGTGCTGCGGCTGTTTGTTCCGTGTGAAGAGGAGGAGAGCCATCCAAGCTTCGCTGAAAGTTGAGGCAAGTGGTATTCTTGCCCTTGCCAAGTTTCTTTTTGATTATTTTTGCTGAAATTGAAATCCCTGTTAGCCAAGGTTAGAGGCCTTGTTGTTCTCATATTTATTGCTATCTATAGGAATTAGTTCTTCCTATTGACCCCCCCTACTTGTGCTGATGGAACCCAACTTTTCCGGCGTAATGCCGTTTATCTTTGTTCAGATTTGCTCTGGTTTGGGTGTAGCCGAGAGGGAGTGTTAGGAGGGGAGGGGAGTGATTTTTTTTCCAGAGGTTAGTAAGTGTATTACTCGAGTATAGGGGTATGTTACTCGTGAGGTAGAAGTGGATTACTCGGGTATTAGTTCTGGATTACTCGAGTAGGTGGTAGATACTCGAGTGGTGGCTTTGAGATACTCGAGTAGTGGGTTAAGATACTCGAGTATTAGCCTTGGAGTACCCGAGTAGTAGGTAACTACTCGAGTAGGGGGTTTGGTTTACTCGAGTAGTAGTAGGTAACTACTCGGGTAGGGGATTGGAGTTACTCGAGTAGTAGGTAACTACTCGAGTAGAGGATTTGAGTTACTCGAGTAGTGGAATCGAGATACTCGAGTAGGTGGTTTGGTTTACTCGAGTAGTAGGCATCTACTCGAGTGCAGGTTTGTAGATACGCGAGTAGTGGCTTTAGCATACTCGAGTAGTAGGCAACTACTCAAGTAGAGGGTTGAGGTACTCGAGTAGTAGGCGACTACTCGAGTAGAGGGATGAGGTACACGAGTAATAGGCAACTACTTGCGTACTGGAAGTTCCCTGCCTCTTTTTGTCTTAGAATCATTCGACTATCGTCGATCTCTGAATGGAGATCGTCGATCTCGGTTTCTGCCTTAGGCTGTTCGACTATCGTCGACCTCCGGTCGACAATCGTCGAGCTCCGTTTTACCTTAGTGGGATTGTGGTTAGAGTTTGGTTTTGGCTTTAAGTGAGGCTAGCTCACTCAACGCCAAGGTTAGGTAGGCACTGAGTTGGTCTCACTCAGCGCCTTGTCGTGTTGATTCTTTTCAACACTCTTCCTTTACCTTGTTTTTCGTTCCCGAGTGGTTTTCTTGTTTTATTTCTGGTATTTCCTTGTCGGCCGTTTTCTTTACCTTCTTAAAGGCCGAATCGTGGGTCGTGGTTAGTAGTGGTGGTTTGTAGCTCTTCAGGAGGGTGGAGTTGTGTGATATAGCCAAGGCCACTCTTGTTTTTCTTGCTCCATGTACGGGCTGGGCATGTGTGGGTGGAAGGTCCCTTGTGCTTTCACGTGTTGACCCTCGAGTTTATTTGACTTGGACATGGTGGATTGGGGGACTGCGGTTGCCTCCGATCTGGTTCTTCGTTGTTGTTTTTGCTACTACCACTTTCCATAGTTTAGGGTGTTAGAAGTTTCTTCCTTAGTAGCTTGCAGCACTTTAGGCTCTTGGTAGCCTATTAGGCCCGGCAGGATGTTGTTCCGGAGTTGGGTTGTTGCTGTTTTCTTTGCTCGTTGTGCTTTTCTTATTGTCCTGTTTTGGGCAGTTGTGACTCTTTCTACTGCATGTTTTTCAGTTACTTCTTCCTTTTGGTTGACTCCTGCATGCAGATGTTTTTACCTTGTTGCTTGCTGAGGTATTCTCTTTTCTTTTGGAATGCCTCGGGTTCTGAGTTGTAGCCGGTCTGGTGGCTAGTTGAGGCAGCGGTGCTGCTGGTGGACTCCCGGACTTTGGAGTTCCGTTTACCTTGTTAGTGAGATAGTTTCTCTATACCTTCTTGCAGACTTACATATGTGCCAGTGGGTTCGTGTCAGGTTGTTGGCGCCCACTAGTAGTTTCTCTTACCCTTGTACTAGATATATTACTTATGTTGCTACCATTTTCTGGAGATAGTCTACTTGCTTTGAGAAGGATTTATGCTAGGTTGCTAGTTACTTTTAAACTATAAATATTATTATAAATGAAGCTCCTGATCAGCATGTTTTATAAGCTTAATCACTATTTTCCAAATCACGTATGAAAACCGTTTTCTTATATATTATATAAATTAAATGTAGTGTCTTGCATAGCATGAGTGGTTCTCTTGGGACCCTTATGCGCTCTTTAGGGTGTAAAACCTAATTAAAGTATTTTTTTTTCTTTCCGCAGCGTATAAATATAGTTTTTCTTTTGTGGACTAGGTGATCCACTGAGCTGAGGGATACGGTCTCTAAAATATAACTGATTTTCTATTCATAAAACACAGGATTTTCTTGCATAAAGTTTGTAGTTGGTTTTGCCTGAGCGTCAGCGGTTATCCCCTGCTTGACGTGGCATCATGACGCCTGTTTTCTCATACTCTGATAATTCTTATAATTGGAGAAAATGCGGGTTGTGACACTTGCCTGCTACATAAATTGCATCATAACAATCATTCATATTAGGGCATATGCTTCATAGATCCTTATCATATAAATTAGTATGGGATCTTTTATATAATAAGTTACAATTCCTGGAAACCTTAACTTATAAATTTGTATGGGCATTTTTATAAGTTAAGGTACGTGTGTGATGATAGATAGCTTTACATTTCAGCTTACTTTATTTCCTGCTCTTACTTTCAGTTCTTTTCTTTTACTAGTAGTGCTCTTACTTACCTGTACTACATACTTAGAACTGCTAGATAAGGGTAACAATACCTATTACAACTGCTAGTTAACTCTTGTCACCTGCTTCCACCTTTGCTACCCCTTGTTGTCCTCCGCTTCGTCCTCCCGCTCGGTGCCTAGGAGCTGCGGGGCAAGGTTTGGAGGAAATGACTTAGTCTTTTTGACTAATGGTCGATGACCATATCATTTTAGGAGCACGAGGAAATGGAGCAGCACGTCGAGGAGCCAGGACTTTAGGAGTAGATGCCGATACCACCTACTACCACTACTGGAGCACATGTTCAGGTGTGATGAGTTGAGATGTTAGATTCCGCTGCTGTTAGATTGAGAGAGATAGAGAGTGATTTGATATTGATGTACTGGGCATAAGCCCTTATTCACTTTCATTTTCGTACTCATTTTGGACTATATTCATGTACTTTTCATTTGATATATATATGATTAGTACTGTGGCTGTGGACTGTGATATTTACTATATTTTATACTTCTATTTCTCATATTGGCCGACAGGTTTATGATCGTACTAGCCGGCAGAATCGACGACTTGCGGTGTCGACTTACCTGTGTGTTAGTGTCACCATAAGGCGGTGGTTCTGGGCATAAGATCCGGGTTAGCCTCGGAGAGAGGGGGACAGATCTTACAAACTAGTATCACTAGAACAAACGATCATATGAGAAAAACGTCCACAACACTGGAACACCCCGCTCAAGCATTAGTTTGCGGACAAACTATGCAGTGGAAGCAATGGTGTTCCCATGTGTAAAAGTCACATAAAATAGTCCATTAAACAATGAGTTAGGCCAATTTTTGACGTTTACCTTACCTTTATGCAGCCTCCGCAGGATGTGGTTACTCCCCCTCCGGCTGCCATTCCGTTCATGCAAACAGAGATGGGACAAACTCTGACGACCATCCTAGATGCCTTCAGAGCCCAACAAGCCCCGACACAGCTGCCAAACCCAGGGTCGAGCTGGTTGAATGCCTTTAAGAGTCTTTCTCCACCGGTGTACCGCGGGATAGAAGATGCTGTGAAGACAAAGGAGTGGTTGGAGACCATTTAGGAGCTGTTAGGTGGCATCAGCTGCCCAGTCAGACAGGCAGTCCCCCTTGCCACCTCGGTACTAGAAGCTCATGCGAAGAGGTGGTGGAAGTCTGTACGAGACTCTACATATACTGATAGGGAGATGATGGATATTAATTAGGAGGAATTCGGTGATGAGTTCTTGGAGCACTACGTATCCTCCACAGACCGAGATGCCTTTGAAGCTAGATTTCTGAACCTCCAACAGGGAAGCCAATCCGTGATCGAATATTAGAGAGAGTTCTCCCACTTGGCTAGGTTCGCGGGATTCCATGACTGGGATGACCGGAAGTATGCAAAGAGGTTCTACCATGGGCTCCGGGACACCTTGAGGCAGCCCTTGTTGTTCATATCGCATGGCACCACTGCATAGATCATTGAGATGGCGAAGAAGTTGGAGGCTGACCAGCTGATGGTACAAGGCAGAGGGAAGAGACTACTAGAGGGGTCATCATCCGGAGATGGTAGCAGGGCATCCCAGAGGGGCAAGGTTATTGGCTACATGAGGGGTGGGGGACATCGTCGTCCCAACTACAGGAAGGAGCAGGGGCCTCCTCCACCATTGGCTCCCCCACCTCTACAGACTCACGGGCCGATGAGACAGGAGGATCGTGGCCAGAGACAACTCACATGCTTTGGATGCGGCCAAGCTGGGCATTTCAAGTTGCAGTGCCCACATCAGATCCACCCACTCCCTCCTCCTCCTCCTCCACCTCAAGTGGCCCCTCCAGCTCACTAGGGCCGAGGACAAGGACGAGGTCGAGGCTGAGGCCGAGGACACTACGGCCGAGGCCGAGACCGGGAGCAGGTGTATGCGCTGGACCTCACGGAGCAGAGGAACCCCGAGGAAGTGATTACAGGTACTTTAATTATTGCAAGATTTAGAAATTTCAACTTTAATAAGTACCTTGAGAACCTTAGAAATAATCTTTATCTTTGAACTCAAAAAAAACCCAGGCATAGTTATGATTAGTGGCAAGCCCGCTCATACCCTCTTCGATACTGTGCTTCGCACTCTTTTGTGTCGGACACTTTTATTGAAGGACTAGAGGGCGTGGAAAGGTTCCCTAGCATAGAGAGGAGGGTACGTCTTCCTGATGGCTCGGAACTGCGGACTACGGTTAGCTGCAACATGGAGGCCGAGATCGGAGGCAAGGCGTTCGAAGCACCGGCAGCGGTCTTAAAGTTACCAGACTTCGATTTGATTTTTGGCATGACATGGCTCCATTGGAACCATGCTCAGATAGACTGCCCCTCGAAGAGGATCACACTCAGACATGGAGATTCATACGTCACCATTGAAGGTATCCATCCCATTCCCCACCTTTCTTTATCTTCAGTACAGGTTGTCAAGGCCTATGAGTAGGGGGAGGAGGTGTACCTAATTTACTTCGAGATGGTAGTAGTAGAGAGTTCCATAGCTGACATCCTGGTGGCTCGGGATTTCTCCGATGTGTTTCCGGAGAAATTGCCCGGATTACCACCAGCTCGGGACTTCGATTTCAGGATTCAGTTGGTGCCGGGGGAGAGACCAGTGTCCCGGGCACCTTATGAAAGTCACTCTAGTGTAACCTACCTTCACCTATGGGGGGGGATAGGTGATTTGCAGTCTTTTTGCGGAATTAAAAATTTACCTGCACAATAAAAGAAAAGAAACAAAGCACAGAAAGACACAGGCAGTTATAGTGGTTCCCCGGTTTGGGTACGTCCACTTTCCCCCTTCGACCTATCTCCCAACAAGGGACGACTCGGTCACTTCACCAACCGGATTGAAATCCAATCCTCACACTAATGGAAGGAACCCTTCCAACCGAAGGAGTCACCACTCCTCCACCACGGGTTGCACCCAACCCTTACGATGAGGAACCAACGTTCCTTTACAACAAAAGTAAAAATGGAATGTATAAAATACAAACTACTTTTGGAGCGCTAGGTGTCCCTCTTCGTTCGATGACGTGTTCTTGAAGAAGACGAAGAGTCCACGACCTAAGCACTCTCTTGGAGAAGATCTTCCCGAGATCGGCGGCGGCAAGGATTGCGGCGGCGATGCTTTGTAGATCCAAACTTCTTAACAAAGCTAGCAAGGTCTACCAACGATCTTATTTGGATCGATCGTCTCAGTCGATTCGGAAGGGGAAGGTAATCCCGTTCAACAAACCAAGAGACAAAGGATCTCAAGATAGACACGTGAGACGCATTGCTTGGCTAAGCTTCTGTCGCTGGGAGATCAGGAAGAATCCACGATCAGCGGCGGCGACCACCTTCACGAGCGGCGACGGCGACCGAAGAAATACCGCGATTAATTAGGTCACGCGAGGCAGCCGATCCTTTTCTTGGTGTTCGCTTCTTCTTTCGTTCAAAATAGGAGAGTATTTATATTGTAGAATAATCCATTATGACCGTTATGGGCCCCACCAGTAGAAACCCTAAGTCTAGTTCAAAACAGCGCCTGAACATTTGGTCCGGTCCAGCGAGCCAACGAAAATCGCCTAAGGAAAATTCGGCGGGAATCATTGGTGATACCCATCGAATTCTACTTAGAAGATTTCTAGGCTGAAAAGCAAGCCATCCAGAGTGAATCGGCGAGAATCACAATTCATTCTCGACGAATCGGCGAGAATGCAAAGTCATTCTCGACGATTCGGCGAGAATCACTTTGTGATTCTCTCCGATTCTTCCTTAGCAGAATTCTAGACGATACTGAGATAGCCGGAAGCATTCGGCGAGAATCGGCTAGTGATTCTCGACGATTCGGCGTCGAATCGGCGAGAATCACTTAGTGATTCTCGTCGAATCTTACTTAGACGATTTTTCGTCTCTCTTCCCGTGAGCTGGTCTTTGGCCCATCCTTGCTCCTTGTCTGCTCATGATTTATCACAGCCCTGTACTTGAAAATAAGTACACTCCAATAGAGAGAGTACACGTAAGCCAACACACTGATCTGCTCAACGAGGGATTACGGTTCGCAGACCCGTATATATTGACCCATTGCACCCTGACATTGGTGTGTACTTAGCGTGGAATAATTGCAAGCACATCTTGATAGAAAATCATCAAATACATTATCTATTCACCTTAGCTTGTTCAGGGGCTTCTTCAAATCAGGTACATTGTGGATACAATACCCAACAATCTCCCCTATTTGAAGAAGCTTAAACCCTACAAGCTAAGGTGAATAGGACATATGGGAATGAAAATCATAAACAAAGAATCCAGTCTAGAGAGAAATTCATTACCAATTTCTTGAGAGCATACTTGGTACTTGGAGCCACCTTAGCCTTAGCCGAGAGGGTAATCCACACATGCAGTTATAGTTGTTCTCCGATTTGGGCACGTCCACTTTCCCCCTTCGACCTATCTCCCAACAAGGGACGACTCGGTCACTTCACCAACCGGATTGAAATCCAATCCTCACACTAATGGAAGGAACCCTTCCAACCGAAGGAGTCACCACTCCTCCACCACGGGTTGCACCCAACCCTTATGATGAGGAACCAACGTTCCTTTACAACAAAAGTAAAAATGGAATGTATAAAATACAAACTACTTTTGGAGCGCTAGGTGTCCCTCTTCGTTCGATGACGCATTCTTGAAGAAGACGAATAGTCCACGACCTAAGCACTCTCTTGGAGAAGATCTTCCCAAGATCGGCGGCGGCAAGGATTGCGGCGGTGATACTTTGTAGATCCAAACTTCTTAACAAAGCTAGCAAGGTCTACCAACGATCTTATTTGGATCGATCGTCTCAATTGATTCGGAAGGGGAAGGTATTCCCGTTCAATAAACCAAGAGACAAAGGATCTCAAGATAGACACGTGAGACGCGTTGCTTGGCTAAGCTTCTGTCGCTGGGAGATCAGGAAGAATCCACGATCAGCGGCAGCGACCACCTTCACGAGCGGCGACGGCGGCGGAAGAAATACCGCGATCAATTAGGTCACGCGAGGTGGCCGATCCTTTTCTTGGTGTTCGCTACTACTTTCGTTCAAAATAGGAGAGTATTTATACAGTAGAATAATCCATTATGACCGTTGTGGGCCCAACCAGTAGAAACACTAAGTCCGGTTCAAAACAGCGCCTGAACATTTGGTCCGGTACAGCGAGCCAACGAAAATCGCCTAAGGAAAATTCGGCGGGAATCATTGGTGATTCTCGACGATTCGTCGAGAATCACTAATGATACCCGTCGAATTCTACTTAGAAGATTTCTAGGCTGAAAAGCAAGCCATCCGGAGTGAATCGGCGAGAATCACAATTCATTCTCGACAAATCGGCGAGAATGCAAAGTCATTCTCGACGATTCGGCGAGAATCACTTTGTGATTCTCTCCGATTCTTCCTTAGCAGAATTCTAGACGACACTGAGATAGCCGGAAGCATTCGGCGAGAATCGGCTAGTGATTCTCGACGATTCGGCGAGAATCACTAGTGATTCTCTTCGATTCGGCGAGAATCACTTAGTGATTCTCGTCGAATCTTACTTAGACGATTTTTCGTCTCTCTTCCCATGAGCTGGTATTTTGCCCATCCTTGCTCCTTGTCTTCACATTATTTATCACAGCCCTGTACTTGAAAATAAGTACACTCCAATAGAGAGAGTACAAGTAAGCCAACACACTGATCTGCTCAACGAGGGATTACATTGCGCAGACCCGTGTATATTGACCCACTGCACCCTTACATTGGTGTGTACTTAGCGTGGAATAACTGCAAGAACATCTTGATAGAAAATCATCAAATACATTATCTATTCACCTTAGCTTTTTCAGGGGCTTCTTCAAATCAGGTACATTGTGGATACAATACCCAACAATCTCCCCCTATTTGAAGAAGCCTAAACCCTACATGCTAAGGTTAATAGGACATATAGGAATGAAAATCATAAACGAAGAATCCAGTTGAGAGAGAAATTCATTACCAATTTCTTGAGAGCATACTTGGTAATTGGAGCCACCTTAGCCTTAGCCGAGAGGGTAATCTCACCCTTTTCGACTTCTGCAAATCTGGGACTTCACTTGGAGCCACATGCTCCCCCTCAGATCTTGCATCCATTCTCGAGCTTGAGTTCCTTGCTGATGCTCCCCCTTGATCCAAGAGCCTTGAGCTGTACAGTCTTCACTCTTCATAGTTCAGCATGCCGAGTTCAGTTTTGAAGAGACTGAACTTGGCCTCGTCTAGGGGCTTTGTGAAGATATCTGCAACCTTCTTATCCGTTGGGACATAGCAGAGAGATATGTCTTTGTTTTGCACATGCTCCCGAATAAAGTGATAGCACACTTCAATATGCTTCATTCTGCTGTGCGACACAGGATTGTTCACAATTGCTATTGCGCTTGAGGAGTCGCAATATATTGGAACTTCGCTGGACCGCAAGTCATAATCTTTGAGCTGATTTCTGATCCATAGAAGTTGTGCGTAACAGCTGCCTGCTGAGATGTACTCAGATTCAGCTGTGGAGGTTGCGACACAATTCTGCTTCTTGCTGTTCCATGAAATACGCCTTATTCCGAGGAATTGACACGTCCCAGAAGTGCTTTTCCTATCATCCCTTCTTCCTGCAAAGTCAGCATCTGAAAAGCCTATCAGCTCGACATCATTGTTTCTTGGGTACCACAAACCAAGATTTGGTGTACCTTTAAGGTATCTAAGAATCCGCTTTACAGTGACATAATGAGATTCCTTAGTGTTCACCTGATATCTGGCACAAACGCATGTGGAAAACATAATATCCGGTCTACTAGCAGTAAGATAGAGCAGGGATCCAATTATGCTTCTGTACTTGGTTTCAACAAAAGGTTTCCCTTTCTCATGCCTGTCCAGAGACACAGTGGATCCCATTGGAGTCCTCATAGAGGTTGCACTCTCCATTCCGAATTTCTTGAGGAGTTCATTTGTGAACTTCGTCTGAGAGATGAAAATCCCATCCT
Organism: Platanthera zijinensis; assembly: GCA_039513925.1. NCBI lineage: Eukaryota > Viridiplantae > Streptophyta > Magnoliopsida > Asparagales > Orchidaceae > Platanthera > Platanthera zijinensis. The sequence continues at coordinate 106,748,097 of CM077087.1, forward strand.
CAGACTGTTTCACTTGAAGTCCCAAGAAATACTTTAGCTCTCCCATACTACTCATTTCAAACTTTCCTTGCATAAGTTTGGAAAACTTCTTGCAAAGGTTGTTATCCGTTGACCCGAATACTATGTCATCGACATAGATTTGCACCAGCAAAATCTTGCCTTTGACTTCCCTAAGAAACAATGTTTTATCTATTTTTCCTCTCGAGAACTTGTTCTCAAAAAGAAAACTAGACAGAGTCTCATACCAAGCTCGAGGAACTTGTTTCAAGCCATATAACGCTTTATTAAGAAAATAAACATGATTGGGGAACGTAGGATTAACAAAACCTGGGAGTTGTGCGACATATACTTCCACTTTCAGGTTTCCATCGAGGAATGCAGATTTCATGTCCATCTGATAGACAGTGATTCCTTTGTGCGAAGCATACGCCAGGAACAATCTGATCGCCTCGAGCCTTGCCACTGGTGCAAAGGTCTAGTCGAAGTCAATCCCCTCCTCCTGTCTGTAACCTTGAGCCACCAGCCTGGCCTTGTTCTTTATGATGACACCGTGTTCATCCAGTTTGTTTCTGAAGATCCACTTGGTGCCGATCACATTCTGGTTCTTTGGTCTGGGAATAAGCGTCCAGACGTTGCATCTTTCAAATTGATGCAGTTCATCTTGCATGGCAAATATCCATACTGCATCTTTGTTCGCCTCGTCGAACTTCTTTGGCTCAACCTGTGACAGGAAACTAAGGTGCAAAATCTCGTTAATTGTACCTCTTAGAGTTCTGACTCCGTCACGAGGATCTCCAATGATCTGATCTCTAGGATGATCCATCACATGTCGGAGCTCTAGGAGTCTGGCATCTAGAGCTGTGACATCTTCTCGGGCTTCTCTCTCTTCCGGAAGATTTTCTCCATCCTGCTCGTCAACTTCTCCAGCTGACGTCGAGGTGGAAACATTGACGTACTTAGGAGTTGCATCTTTAGCGGTCTCATCGAGACTTAGCTGTTCAAGTCTTGCACCTGCATCTTCAAGAATGCCACTGGAAGAATTGCTGTTAAGCAAGCTTCCTTCATCAAATATAACATTAATGGATTCCTCTACCACTAGGGTTTTCTTATTAAAAACCTTATATGCCCGACTATGGCTACTATAGCCCATGAATATGCCTTCGAAGCATTTTTCACCAAATTTAGTACGTGGGTACTTCCCGTTATTGAGCACATAGCATCTGCAGCCAAAGATCCTTAAGTAGGACATGGTTGGTTTCCTGCCTTTCAGTAGCTCATAAGGCGTCTTACGATGACTCTTGCTGATCAAGGCCCAGTTTTGTACATGACAAGCCATATTGACAGCCTCTGCCCAAAAGTATTCTGGGAGAGAAGCGTCATTCAGCATTGTCGTGCAAGCTTGAATGAGCGTTCTATTTCTCCTCTCCGCAACTCCATTTTGCTGAGGAGTACGCGGGGAGGAAAACTCATGAAAGATATCATGTTCTTCACAAAATTCTGTCATAGCCCAAAACTCAAATTCTGTTCCATGGTCAATTCTGATTTTGACCACTGAGCAGTTAAGTTCGTTCTGAATTTGCTTGACAAAACTCGTGAAGATGTAAAACGTATCTGACTTTCGTTTTAAGAAGAACACCCATATAAACCGAGAGTGATCATCAACAATCACAAGCGTATAGGACTTGCCTTCCAAGCTATGAACTTGCACTGGACCAAACAAGTCCATATGCAGAAGATAAAGACATCTAGAAGAGTCTTTGTCTGCAATGCCCTTAAAGGTAGCCCGAGTCTGTTTGCCCTTCTAGCACGCAGGAAAGGGGCTATCTTTGATGCACTAAATAATGGGAGCATCCCTTACTAAATTTTTAGAAAATAACATACTAATCTCTTGAAATTAATATGTGCCAATCTCTTGTGCCATTGTTCACAAAGAGATGCACTGCCTTTTGCTACCAGACACACGGGGGTAGAAGAATCTAAACTAAGAAAATCTAAACAAAAGATATTTCTGCTCCTAATGCCAGTTAATACCGTCTCCGAAGAGGCATACGATATTATCAAGCATTTATCCTTGCAGAACTTAAGGTCATATCCTTTATCACATAATTGACTTACACTGATCAGGTTATGATTTAAACCTTCAACATAAGCCACATCGGTGATAGAGATTATTCCGTTGGAAATCATACCATAACCTCTGGTGACACCTCGATCTGATCCCCCAAAGATGACTTTGGGTCCATTTTCGACTGGAGAGTAGTCACACAGCAGGCTTCTAGTCCCAGTCATATGCCGGGAGCATCCACTGTCCAAGTACCAGATTGGAGTTTTGGTGGCCTTTGGACATTCCTGCAAAACAGAATTAATTTCCCTTAGGAACCCAATCGAACATGGGTCCTAGATTCCTTGTTAGCACACTCCCCCTCGGATGGTTAACCCTACGAGTGGTCGGTCTCGCATTGCTAACATGAGGAGTCTCGTTATATCTCGGATTAAACAAGCAATCCACGGCAAAGTGACCAACTTTTCCACAGCACCAACAGTCAAATCTGTTGTACCTTTTCCTAGGCTCCTGCTTCACCCTGGGATCAGTGGGTCCAGTCGGGGCCTTGGATCTGGAGGTGGAGCCATCATGATGACAGTAGTCACATGATTTCTGTACCTCCTGTTCCTTCAGTATAACAGGCTTGGCTTTTGGTGCCTGCTTCCTATTATGGCCGCTAGAGAAGTGGCCAAAATCCTCCACTTGGATTTCCTCATAAGGTGCCTTGAAGACACTCTCGCCAAAGTTGTGGGGGAAGGCCCAACCATCATACCGGCTCTTGGGCTTTTCAACTGAGGGCCGGAAGAAGTGGCCATAGGTTGACACAAAGTCCTGTTCATTGCAGGGAAAGCCAGGCTTCCTGAATACAATAGGGTTGAGTGGGGCCTTTCCCTTTTTTGCAGCAGAGGCCTTCTTAGCAGCCTTATTTTTCCTCTGCTTTTTGTTTCTCCTGGATGATTTAATAGGCACACCCACATGCCCCAAGCAAGCCCCCTTAGCCTGAGTAGAGAAGTATCCACTAGTGGAAGAACAGTCTTTGGCATAGAGAAGCTTTGGACAATCTTCCTTTCTGCCGCAAGTTGTTCTTCCAACTTATTAATTTCTTCCTGTTTAAGTCAAGGAGACTTAGAGACTCAGAGTACTTAGAGACCAGGTCTAGGTGCTCCTGTCGGAGAGAAATCAAGCTAGGGATATCTTCCCTTAGGGAGACACCCTCGACCATAAGGAATTTAACTTCCTTTTTCTGAGCCCTCAATCTCTTGCGACATTCCTCGAAGGTGTTGAGCAGAAGCTCATACTTTTCGAGGAGCTCGGCTTCTCGGACAGAAGGGCTGTCCTCGAGATCATCATCAGGAGACTCATATCAGAGTCAGAGAGGGGGGTATGAGCTTTTACCTTCCCAATAAATGGAGGGCAGTCTCCTTCTGAGTCAGAGCGACACACTAGCCCGAAGTAGGCTTCTTCATCATCACTGGAGTCTGAGGAATCAGACTCACACAGTATCTTTGGCTCTTTGGCGATGTAGCTCCTCTCTTTCTTCTTATCTCTAGAGGACTTGTGCTCCTCTCCCTTCCCCTTATCTCTCTTGCCTTGATGGCAGTAAGCCACGACGTGTCCTAGCTTATTGCACTCAAAACAAATGATGTCAGTATGACGATGTTTGTTCGGTTTTGATTCATACCTGTCGGAAGAATAATTCTTCTTCTGATTTCTAGAGGAGGAGCCGTCTCTCTTTCTTTGATTCCTCATCTTGAGGAACTTCTTGAATTCTCAGGTGATGAGGGAGAAGTCTTCTTCAGACAGCTCTGAGCCAGAGGAGCATGGCTTGGAGTCTTCCTCCTCATCCTTTTTCCACGAATGGGACGAGGCAACACCCTTGCCTTTCCTTGAGTGAATGGCTTTTAGGGCCACAGTCTTTTCTTTTGCTGCAGCTTTCTCGACTTCTTCTTCTGCTTTCCTCGTGTTCAGCTGAAGCTTATAGGACATAAGCTTTCCAAATACTATATGAAGATCAGTTTCTACTAATTTACCAAACTCTCGGATGGCGCAGATCTTCGTGTCCCATTCCTTAGTAAGGGACCTAAGGAATTTATTATTCAGTTCACCATCAGTGAACACTCTTCCATATCCCTTTAGGGCTTTGAAGGTCTTGAGGAAATTCTCGAAGGTAACTTCGATCTCTTCCTTGGTCCCTTGCCTGAAGGCCTCATATTTATGGTTCAGGAGGGATCTCCGATCATCCCTCACTTCATCTGTGCCCTCCATTAGAATAATCAGGCTGTGCCAGATATCCTTGGCTGTCCTGTAGTTGCATAAGTTCTACATCATGGAGTAATCGACTGCGCTGACTAGAATGTTCTGTGCCTTCTTGTCAAGTCCGACCAGCACCATCTCGTCCTTGTCAATTTCAGAAAGCTTCTTTGACACCATTTTGGTAGGATCAATGGTGGAGGCCTTCGTAGGAATATAAGGTTCCTCCTCCACGATCATGAAGAGTCGAGGGTCGACTGCTTCCATGTAAAATCTAATCCTTTCCTTCCAGATAGGAAAGTTTAGCCTGGTGCACACTGGGATCTTGCCTGAGTACTTGAGTCCGTCTATAGTAGATATCTGCCTTCTTCTTGACACTAGTGGCAGGAACTTACTCAATGTGTTAACCTTTTTGATGAGTAACCTCCCTCTGATACCACTTGAAAGTCACACTAGTGTCAACTACCTTCACCTCTGGGGGGATAGGTGATTTGCAGTCTTTTTGCGGAATTTAAAATTTACCTGCATAATAAAAGAAAACAAACAAAGCACAGAAAGACACATGCTGAAAGTGATGATAGATACAACTCTAGAGGGGGGGGGGTGAATAGAGTATTCAAAAATTATGACACCCTACTCAACTCCCTTAGAGTTAATTTGCGGAAAGAGTTTATAGATATTGATAACCCTAGAGCCTAACACAAAGTGAAGTGCACTAGAGAAGGGCAACTGTAATTACAGTTGAGCTTTGATCCTATCACAACAAATAACAATCCTAGTTATTTCTACTCACAGCCACAATGCAATAAATTAAATAAGCAGCACAGACGACATAAGAAATTTTATAGTGGTTCCCTCTAAATAGGTACGTCCACTCTTCTACCACCCTGGTAGGAATCCACTAAAGGTTTTTGTTCAGGTGCCCTGCCACCAACTGATCTGCTTCAGGTAGATCTAGTAGACCCTTTGAGCTTTTGATCAGGAGCTTAAAATCCAACACAGGTTTTTGATCAGGTGCCCTACCACCAAGGTTCACTTTTGAAGGGAGTAATAACCCTTTATACAGGAGGTTGAGAGAGTTAAATTTTCTTCTCTATTGTTAAAACAGATTAGAGAAGCTAGTGGATTGCATAGAGCTAGAAAGCTCTAAAGAATCAAGGCTCCACCTGGCTTAGAGAATATCCAGGAAGGTGTCTTGCTTCAGGGTGCAGGAACTCTTCTGAACTTGAGACAAAGAACTGTCTTGAAGTTCTGAAGGAGATGCTTAAAGAAGACTCTTGATTTGGAAAAGGTGTTCTTCTTCAATCAGCTTCCTTTCTTCTTCTTCTTCTAAAAGCCTCTGAGTGAATGTCTTCCTGTGAGCAGGATGAACTCAGGATGAAGAAGAATGCTGAAGAGATTTGATCTTCTCAGTTGAATGTGAATTTCGGAGAGCTGTAGATCTCTATGCTGCTGAGAGTAAAACTTCTTGTGTTGTATATTGTATATGTATATCTGTATATCTGTGTGTCTATTTTTCTTCTTTCAAAAGAAGCTCTTTATATATGAGCCTTTGCAACGACTCTAATCTGAGTTTGAACTTTGTCTTCTTCTGGAATCCGCAATCTGGGCTGCAAAAAGCATAAAGCAAAAATATATCCTGCAGGCAGACATGCTATAAGGGGATAAAGCTTTCTAAGAAGCTGCATATCCAATCTGATAAAAGAGTGTTAGAAAAAGTCACATCAGAAAGAGCTCTTTACGGCTAGAGAAGACTTTTGAGTCTAACGGCTATAATGGACAGCCTGGCAGATAAAGCAGAAAATATATTTCAACTAATAAGACAAACCACTTTGTCAGATAAAGATTGACTTATGCATAAAGGATGAAGCAAAGATTGCCTGGAAATAATAGCATAACATCAATGAAATATACTTTAATAAAATATGCCAAGCAGATAATAAATAATATAACTTTACTAAAGGCAGACAAAAAGACGTCGAACGACCCTCAGAGATCATCGACCGAAGCACAGAGATCGTCGACCTATCAGAACAGATAGTCGAACGACACAGATAGTCGAACTATCAAAGAAGATAGTCGAACTACCACAGCAGATAGTCGACCTATCAGAACAGATAGTCGAGCTATCAGATAGTTGACCTATCAAGATAGATAGTCGAGCTATCAAGCAAAACAGATAGTCGACCTATCAATCAGATAGTCGAACTATCAAAGACAAACAGATAGTCGACCTATCAAACAGATAGTCGAGCTATCAGATAGTTGAACTATCCAAGCAGATAGTCTAACTATCAAGAAAGGCAGATAGTCGACCTATAGAACAGATAGTCGAACTATCAAACACAGCAGATAGTCGACCTATCAAAAAGATAGTCGAACTATCAGATAGTTGAACTATCCAAGCAGATAGTTGAACTATCAAGAGAAGCAGATAGTCGACCTATCAAATAGATAGTCGAACTATTAGATAGTTGAACTATCCAAGCAGATAGTTGAACTATCAAGAGAAGCAGATAGTCGACCTATCAAACAGATAGTCGAACTATCAGATAGTTGAACTATCCAAGCAGATAGTTGAACTATCAAAAGAACTGTCTGGTCAAAAGAAGTCGAGCGGGGTTCGATGATCGACGAGGCAGACACCGCAGATCGTCGAGAATTGAACTAACTCAGAGAAAGACGATCTGCTGACAGACGAACGTCGAACAACTAATAGACGATCGTCGACCAGTCGATAGACGATGGTCAAGCGGCGTTCGACTATAGTCGAGACAAAAATGACTTAACCAAATTTTCATCTGGATATGCAATTCTACAACTAAGGGAATCTAACCTATTAGCTAACCTTTGACCATAGATAAATCTTGGGTCAAGAAACTAAAGGAGCAGACTAAACTCAAATCCAAACTAGGGTACCAACAATCTCCCCCTATTTGAGTTAAGTCTCTCAAAATAAAACAAAACAAACAAACTACAGGAAATAAATATACTACAGGAAAGAAAAATCTAAGCATCAAATGCATCAATCAAACAGTTAACATAAACAGATTGACAATAAAACTGAAGCAGCATCAGAATCTGTTTTAGAGATAGAAGAGTCGGGAATAAAACAGATTTTTCTGAGAGGATCTAGAACTTCCTTCTTTGATGTCTTCAGATCTTGTTCTCCAATAACTTTGGTTTCTCCTGTTCTTGGAACAACTGCTTCTGGATATTTTTCCATATATTTGGTAGCATCAAAAACTTCAGGTCTTACCTGGAATCTATCAAGTTCTTTCCTTCTGAATTTGGACATAGTAGTTAAGCCTTTAATATCTTTTCCTTCAGCTCTTGCTTTTCTAATCTGAGCTGATCCAACCAATTCAAGGAATCTGGCCATCCTGAAGTCAGGATTAAGCTCTAAGCTTTCATACTCATTTTCATCAGCTGGATTTAGATGATTTACAGTTCTGAATTTAGTAGAAGGTTCTAACAAGCTTGCAGCTGGATCTTTCTTTTCTTGAATAACTAAAGATGTTGGAGGAGAAAATTCAGCATATCTTTTACTTGATTTCTCAGAGTTTATAACTCTTTTGCCTTTTGCATCTATTTTCCTTTTTAGATCAGATTCTCTGGAAGATATGATCTTGCTTTCTTTATCTGGTGATGTCCTTTTCTTGGGTGAAGGAGGAGGAGAAAAGGTTGGCTTTAGGTAAACTACCTCCTTCACTTGTTCTTGTAACTCAGCTTCCTGTCTCTGATGTCCAGATTGAGACTTGCTATGGTAGCTTTGATTTCCTTTCTTCTGATAAGATTGGGAAGAAGTGAATCTAGAAGGAGGAGCAGAGGGACTGGCAACATTTCCAGATGCTCCTGCACTGGGAGGAGGAGGAGGAGGTCCTTTAGAATTCCATTTAGGAGCTGGACAGTCATATCTTTTAGATTTCTTTCTTTGTTTTTGCTGATTTTTGGAGAATCCCATCCAGTGCTGATATTCTTTTGACTTGGGATCTATTCCTTTCAAAATATTTAATGATACATCATGATCAGGGTTGGGTTAAGGAGGAGCAGCAACTTTTCTTTTTCTTTTGGCAGATTTCTTCTTCTTGGTTCCTTCTGAATCATCAGATTCATCTTCATCATCAGATGATTGAGGATGATCATAAGGATCAACCGCCCCGTGGGATAGAGAGATCTCGATAGACAGCTTCTCGCACAGCTTTTTCTCTATCCTTTAAAGCAGCTTTTTTTTACTCTTCTTCCAAGGCATCCTGTGCCATAAGAGTGTCTAGATCCAGTCCTGGGGTGTCATCCCAGACTGTAGATTTTTCTTCTTGTCCAACTGAAACATTCTCTTGTTCAACTGTAACTGTCATGGAGACCAGTTCCTCTTGCACAACTATCTGAGCTGGTTGAGCAGACTCAGGATCTTGAACAGCTGGTTCTGGATCAGTTGGAACTTATGGAGCAGGTTGTTGAACAAGTTCTTGGACAACTAAAACTTCTTCCACTATATCTGTAGTATCATGAACACATATTTGCTAAATGAGATTGAAACATCCCTTCAAGGTATTCATAGACTAGCATGTCAGTTAACATGTCAAGAAAATGAGTAAATGAATTACCTTCAAGATTTTCCTCAGAATTTCCTAACTCCCATAATTCTTCTAGAAAGGAGGTAATGACTCCTTCTAGGAAAAGGGAAACTAAGGGAGTGGAGGATTCTTCTAAGCAGACTTTGACAACAAATTCTGTTTCCATTATAGCATCAGAAATCTCTTTTTCAGAAAGTTGAGGTACTGATTCTTCTTGAGCTACTATCTCTTTTTCTGTAAGTGCTGTTTCTCTTTGAGTATCTGCTTGAGGATCTGCTGGAAGAGAGTCCAGGGGCAGTTCAGAGGCATCTTCATAGAACATCTCCCCCTGCCTGATTTCAGTGGAAACTGAAACCAGGCCCCTAGATGAAGAGGGCTCAGCAGATTTTGAGAGAGCTTGGATGGAGGTAGTCAGGGAAGAAATGGAAGATACAAGAGGAGCAATTGCTTCTTCAATCATGGTTTTGATTGAAGGAGTAATTAACTCCAGGATATTGGCTATGAGTGCTGGAGATATCGATGTGGATGGGGGAACAACAGAAGATGGAAGATCATCAAGAAAGACAGTTTCCTGATGAGATGTGTTGTGAACTGGTGATTGAGGAGTGGATGAGGGAAAGTCAGTCTGATCTGGAGGATTAAGTGGTGACTGAGGAGGGGTTGGAATTCTCTCAGATCCTAACAAATCAAAACTAGGAAAAGAAGTCCCAGCTAGATGTGCAGGAATGGGAGATCCTGGAGATGAAGTATGGAGAATTGTGGAGGACTCAAGAAGAAGAGAGGCAGAAGATGGTACTTCAATTGAAGTAGATGGAACTTCAAATTGAGTAGATGGTAAGGCAGATGTGGATGGTACTTCAGTAGAGGTAGATGGGAATGCAGCAGAAGTGGATGGAATGGAAAGAATGGATGAGCCTGCTTTAGGTAGGTGGGGAGTGACTGAAACAGTCCTTGTGCTCTCTGACACAACTGGAGCTACCCCAGCAGGAGAAGGCTTCTGAAAACTTCTTTTCCACTTAACAAACAGTGTTGGGTCCATCTTCTTACTGGCATTGATAGTTGTTGAAACTATTACCAACAGGTGGGAGTATTTCTCTTTTAGAAAAATCCCAAGTACCCTCCCTAGGGTTACTTCCTTCTTGCCATTCTTCTTTATTATCAAATCAAACATAATCCCTGCCCAATTAATCTGTTTCTTATTTACTATGGCACACATCAAGGCAAACTGCTGCCTGGTGATGTTGTCATGAGCAGAGTGCTTGCCCAGAAGCACTTTTCCAACGAGTTCAGCCAAGAACTTTATCTTTAACGGAAAATTAACTTTTAACAACTTAGAAGGAATGCCTTCGGCATGTCCTAACTCGATTAACATCCTTCAAAACTCTTGGGTATCTTGTTCATAATCCTCTTCACCGTTCAGTAATCCAAAAACATCAGTTAAAACGGCGGGAGTCAAACTTACCTCTTCGCCGCCAATCGTTCCAGTCATCGATTCGTCATTGGAAGACGAAGTGAAAACCCACTCTTTAATCTCTGGGATGTTGATCTTGATTCTTGCATTCATAAGATTTTCCAATCCTTGTTCTTTGCAAAGCTGGAGGATTTCCACTATCTGAGAATCACAGGCGCCGAAGGAGTCGAAGTCTACGCTGAATCCGGCGTCGAACTTCATCGCAGACAGAAGGGCTAGAGCAATCGCCATCGATTTGTTGGAGAAGACGAGAGAGACGAGGAGGATAAAGCGCGAGGCAGAGCTCAAACAGAAAGACGGAATACGAAAAGACGAGTTCTGTCGACTATAACAAGCACGATCTCTTAACCTAGATCGACCATCGGTTTAAATAAAACTGCAATCATCAATCTATTTTAAAAGATACAGGAGACGATGGTCGAACGGTCGTTCGACGATCGGTTCCTGAAGCAGAGTAGTCGATCAATCGTTCGACTATTTCTGTCTTCCAAACAAAACGAGCTGTCGTCACCCATAGGTCGACGATCGGCTCAAACTGATCGACTATCGTCGAACGTCGTTCGACGATCTTCAAATATATATCAACAAAGGCAGACGTCACACATAGTCTTTTTTATTAATCATGCCTAGTTGAACCAAAAAGAACAGATGCTTCTGTTCATCTAAGGGCTTTGTGAAAATATCACCTCTCTGAAGGTCAGTGGATATGAACTCAAGGCTGATCTTGTTCTTTTTCACACAATCTCTCAGGAAATGGTGTCTAATCTCAATGTGCTTGGTTCTAGAGTGGTGCACAGGATTTTGTGCAATAGAGATAGCACTGGTACTGTCTCACATGATTTTTGTGTTCTTGTGTGTACCCATAATCCAAAAGCTGGTTTTGAATCCACGGGATCTGTGAACAATAACTAGCAGCTGCTATATATTCAGCCTCTGCAGTTGAAGTTGAGACAAAAGCCTGCTTCTTAAAGAACCAAGAGACCAATCTCTCTCCCAAGAACTGACAAGTTCCTGAGGTACTTTTCCTGTCAACTCTACAACCAGCATAGTCAGAATCAGAGTATCCAATTAACTCAAATTCTGATTCTGCTGGGTACCATAGTCCTAGATTTGGACATCCCTTCAGCTATCTCAAAATTCTCTTGAGAAGAATCAAATGAGATTCCTTGGGATTGACCTAGAATCTATCACATAGGCAGGTAGCAAACATTATATCTGGTCTACTTGCAGTTAAATACAATAGGGAACCAACAATGTCCCTATAATTCTTCTGATCAACTAGCTTGCCCTGATCATCAGAATCTATAACTACATTAGTAGCCATAGGTGTATGCATTGCTGAAGCATCAGCCATCCCAAACTTTTTTACCAATTCCTTGGCATATTTGGATTGGGAGATGAAGATGCCATCAGCATCTTGCTTTACTTGGAGACCAAGAAAGTAAGACAGCTCACCCATACTACTCATCTCAAACTTAGAATGCATCAAGTCAGAGAACTTTTTGCACAGTTTGGGATCAGTGGAACCATAAATAATATCATCTACATACACTTGAACTAACATGATTGTGTCCTTGTGGTGCTTAATGAAAATGGTTCTATCAACTACTCCCTAACAAAGTTGTGCTCTAACAGGAAACTAGCTAGAGTCTCATACCAGGCTCTGGGTGCTTGTTTAAGTCCATAAAGAGCTTTTTGCAACTTGAAAACATGTGAGGGCTGAGTTGAAGAGACAAACCCAGGAGGTTGTTCAACAAATACCTCTTCCTTTAGCTCACCATTTAGGAACGCACTCTTGACATCCATCTGAAAGACCTTAAACTTCATATAGGCTGCATAGGCTAGAAAAATCCTTATTGCCTCTAGCCTTGCAACAGGAGCAAAGGTTTGGTCATAATCTATACCTTCCTCTTGTCTGTAGCCCTGAGCTACAAGCCTAGCTTTATTCCTTATTATAATTCCATTTGCATCCAACTTGTTTCTAAACACCCACTTGGTGCCTATGATCAGTTGGCCTTTTGGTCTTGGAACCAAAGTCCATACTTTACATCTTTCAAACTGATTGAGTTCCTCTTGCATAGCAATGATCCAGTAGGGATCTAGCTCAGCATCTTTTATGGTGAGGGGCTCAACCTGTAAAAGGAAACAAGCATGAATCACATCCTGTCTTAACTGATGTCTTATTTGTACACCAACTGATATGTCTCCAATCACTTGAGATGTAGGATGATCTCTAAGTGTGACAACATAAGCAGGTGGGATGTGATCTTCAGCAACAATTGGGATTAATTCCTCAGGAGGAATTGGATCAACTGTTGGTGGTACAACAACTGCTTCTGCAAAGTCTTCATCACTGTCTGAATCAGTGATATGAAGAGTTGATAGATGGAGAATCTTTTGAGTGACATCTTTATTGGATTTTGGTACCTGTAATGAACTTGAGGAAGGAGAAGTTTCCTTCTCCTTGTAAAACATCTAAGATTCATCAAAGGACACATGCACAGATTCCTCAATTTTAGAAGTTGATTTATTAAATACCCTATAAGCTTTGCTTACTTGGGAATATCCAAGAAAGATTCCCATTGAAGCTTTTGCTTCAAACTTTCTAAGGTATTCTTTGTTATTGTTATGAATGTATACTACACAACCAAATACTCTAAAATAATTAATTTTAGGTTTCTTTCCTTTAAGCAACTGATAAGGAGTTTTACTCTTAAGCTTGTGTATAAGACTTCTGTTCAGAACATAATTAGCTGTGCTAACAGCTTCTGCCCAATAGGAGAGAGGCATATTAGCATCTGCCAATAATGTACCAGCAGTTTCAATCAGGGTTCTACTCTTCCTTTCCACTACCCCATTTTGTTGGGGAGTTCTAGGAGCAGATAAGCTATGTTTGATACCTTCTTTCTCACAGAATTCTTGCATGAGAAGAGAATCAAACTCAGTACCATGATCACTTCTGATCAAGGCAACATGAGTAGAATACTCAGTCTGCACACAAAGTAGAAAATCTGTAAGAACTTTGAAGTTATCAACCTTAGTTCTCAAGAAGAACACCCAAGTGAACCTCGAGAAGTCGTCTACAATTACTAAAGTGTAATACTTCCCTCCTAGACTCTGTACATTTATTAGACCAAAAAGATCCAAGTGTAATAAATACAGGATTCTAGGTGAATCACTTTTATTTTCAGATTTAAAGGAATTTTTGGTTTGCTTGCCTAGTTGACAAGCCTTGCATATGCTCTCCTTCTTGTAGGGGCAAGAAGGTAAACCTCTAACAAGGTTGTATTTAGATAACCTAGATATGTTCTTGAGGTTAACATGGCTAAGCCTTCTATGCCATAAGGTGTTGTTATTATTTGTTACTTCATTAAATAAATAGATTTCAGAATGGGTTGAATTAAAATCTACTAAATAAATATTACCTTGTCTAATACCTACTAACACAAGATTACTATTTAAAGTAATATTACAGAGAGTGTTAGTGAAAGATACCTGATATCCTGCATCACATAACTGACTTACTGAGATAAGATTATGCTTCAGTCTAGTTACATATGCAACCCTTTTGAAAGTTACTGCTCCAATGGTAATCCTACCATATCCTTCAGTTTGACCACAGCAAGAATCCCTAAAGATCACCTTTGGTCCAAGCTTGGCCTTGAACTTTGACAGATTTTCTTTGTTCCCTGTCATGTGTTTGGAGCAACCACTATCCAAATACCACTTGTCCTGAGTGATAGGATATGTCTTTACCTGATCTTCTGTAGGCATCTCTTCATTATCATCAGAACTCTCTGCAGCTGAGTGATTGCTGCAGGCATCAATTGCCATAAGGCAGATTTCCTTTCCTTCTTCTCTTCCTCATCCTCACTGGAGCTTGAGGAGGAAGATTCCTCATCTGAATCAATCCAGGTCTCAGCAACAAATCCCTTCTCCTTTTTCTTGTTTTTGTAGGAGCAGGACTTGTAGTGTTTCCTGTGATGTTCTTTTTCCTTTCTCTTTTCTTTGCTCTTTTCCTCTGGACACTCTGGTAGAATGTGTCCAGGTTTCCTGCAACCATAACAAATAATTTCTTTAGCAGGAGATCTATCATACCTTGGTTTATCTTCATATCTTGAAGATTTCTTTCTGAAGTCTTTTCTTCCCATCTTGAGAAACCTTTTGGCAAAGAGTGCCATCAGTTCCTCATTGGATTGGCTTCCTTCAGAAGCATCAGCAGCTTTGAGAGCAAGAGTTTGCTCTTTCCTTGTTGGATTTGGAGTCTTTGCTTCAGCCTCAGCTTCCCTGGTCTTCAGCACTTGCTCAAAAGACTTGAGCTTGTCAAGGAGAGCTTCAGTTGAGATTTCATTTGTACTTCTGGCCTCCTTGATAGGCCAGATCTTAAGATCCCATGTGCTGGGGAAGCACATCAGTATCTTATCATTGACCTCTGTCAATGTAATCTCCTTATAAATAGTTCTCAGCTCATTGATGATTGAGCTGAGTCTGGTGTACATGGCTTCAACTGATTCAGCTTCAGTTTTCTTGAAGTTTTCATATTGGGATATAAGGTTGGACCTTCTGTCCTTCCTTTTATCAGCTGAACAACCTACAATCTGGTTCAGTGAGTCCCACATGGCTTTTGCAGAGGTGCAATCAGCCACTTTCTAGAAGATTTCATCAGACATAGTCTGAGCCAGAATGTTCATAGCTTTGGCATCAGCTATCTTTGCCTTCTTGTAGGCATCATTATAATCTGGAGGAGGCACTGCACTTAGATTTATAGATGTTGTAGCAATGGCTGCAGCAGGAGGTGTTGGAGGTCCTGTCAAAATAGAAGAGAAAATGTCTTCATCAATAGAGTTCATATATAATCTTATTCTTGCCTTCCAGATGCTAAACTTAGCTAAGTTGCAAGCTGGAGGTCTGGTGCTAGAGTAATCCTTGGACTGGGACATGAAGTTAATATCTATAAGCTTGGTATCTATCAGGATCTTGTGACTCAGGTGTTAGCCTGTACAGTCAGTCAACCTCCCTCTGATACCAATTGAAAGTGATGATAGATACAACTCTAGAGGGGGGGGGGGTGAATAGAGTATTCAAAAATTTTGACACCCTACTCAACTCCCTTAGAGTTAATTTGCGGAATGTGTTTATAGATATTGATAACCCTAGAGCCTAACACAAAGTGAAGTGCACTAGAGAAGGGCAACTGTAATTACAGTTGAGCTTTGATCCTATCACAGCAACTAGCAATCCTAGTTATTTCTACTCATAGCCACAGTGCAATAAATTTAATAAGCAGCACAGACGACACAAGAAATTTTATAGTGGTTCCCTCTAAATAGGTACGTCCACTCTTCTACCACCCTGGTAGGAATCCACTATAGGTTTTTGTTCAGGTGTCCTGCCACCAACTGATCTGCTTCAGGTAGATCAAGTAGACCCTTTGAGCTTTTGATCAGGAGCTCAAAATCCAACACAGGTTTTTGATCAGGTGCCCTGCCACCAAGGTTCACTTTTGAAGGGAGTAATAACCCTTTATACAGGATGTTGAGAGAGTTAAATTTTCTTCTCTATTATTAAAACAGATTAGAGAAGCTAGTGGATTGCACAGAGCTAGAAAGCTCTAAAGAATCAAGGCTCCACCTGGCTTAAAGAATATCCAGGAAGGTGTCTTGTTCAGGGTGCAGGAACTCTTCTGAACTTGAGACAAAGAACTGTCTTGAAGTTCTGAAGGAGAAGCTTGAAGAAGACTCTTGATTTGGAAAAGGTGTTCTTCTTCAATCAGCTTCCTTTCTTCTTCTTCTTCTTCTAAAAGCCTCTGAGTGAATGTCTTCCTGTGAGCAGGATGAACTCAGGATGAAGAAGAATGCTGAAGAGATTTGATCTTCTCAGTTGAATGTGAATTTCTAAGAGCTATAGATCTCTGTGCTGCTGAGAGTAAAAGTTCTTGTGTTGTATATTGTATATGTGTATCTGTATATCTGTGTGTCTATTTTTCTTCTTTCAAAAGAAGCTCTTTATATATGAGCCTTTACAACGGCTCTAATCTGAGTTTGAACTTTGTCTTCTTCTGGAATCCGCAATCTGGGCTGCAAAAAGCATAAAGCAAAAATATATCCTGCAGGCAGACATGCTATAAGGGGATAAAGCTTTCTAAGAAGCTGCATATCCAATCTGATAAAAAAGAGTGTTAGAAAAAGTCACATTAGAAAGAGCTCTTTACGGCCAGAGAAGACTTTTGAGTCTAACGGCTATAAAGGACAGCCTGACAGATAAAGCAGAAAATATATTTCAACTAATAAGACAAACCACTTTGTCAGATAAAGATTGACTTATGCAAAAAGGATGGAGCAAAGATTGCCTGGAAATAATAGTATAACATCAATGAAATATACTTTAATAAAATATGCCAAGCAGATAATAAATAATATAACTTTACTAAATGCAGACAAAAATACGTCGAACGACCCTCGGAGATCGTCGACCGAAGCACAGAGATCGTCGACCTATCAGAACAGATAGTCGAACGACACAGATAGTCGAACTATCAAAGAAGATAGTCGAACTACCACAACAGATAGTCGACCTATCAAAACAGATAGTCGAGCTATCAGATAGTTGACCTATCAAGATAGATAGTCGAGCTATCAAGCAAAACAGATAGTCGACCTATCAATCAGATAGTCGAACTATCAAAGACAAATAGATAGTCGACCTATCAAACAGATAGTCGAGCTATCAGATAGTTGAACTATCCAAGCAGATAGTTGAACTATCAAGAAAGGCAGATAGTTGAACTATCAAGAAAGGCAGATAGTCGACCTATCAAACAGATAGTCGAACTATCAAACACAGCAGATAGTCGACCTATCAAACAGATAGTCGAACTATCAGATAGTTGAACTATCCTAGCAGATAGTTGAACTATCAAGAGAAGCAGATAGTCGACCTATCAAACAGATAGTCGAACTATCAGATAGTTGAACTATCCAAGTAGATAGTTGAACTATCAAGAGAAGCAGATAGTCGACCTATCAAACAGATAGTCGAACTATCAGATAGTTGAACTATCCAAGCAGATAGTTGAACTATCAAAAGAACTGTCTGGTCAAAAGAGGTCGAGCGGGGTTCGACGATCGACGAGGCAGACACCGCAGATCGTCGAGATTTGAACTAACTCAGAGAAAGACGATCTGCTGACAAACGAACGTCGAATAACTGATAGAAGATCGTCGACCAGTCGATAGACGATGGTCGAGCGGCATTCGACTATAGTCGAAGCAAAAACGACTTAACCAAATTTTCATCTGGATAAGCAATTCTACAACTAAGGGAATCTAACCTATTAGCTAATCTTTGACCATAGATAAATCTTGGGTCAAGAAACTAAAGGAGCAGACTAAAATCAAATCCAAACTAGGGTACCAACACATTCAGTTATAGTTGTTCCCCGATTTGGGCACGTCCACTTTCCCCCTTCGACCTATCTCCCAACAAGGGACGACTCGGTCACTTCACCAACCGGATTGAAATCCAATCCTCACACTAATGGAAGGAACTCTTCCAACCGAAGGAGTCACCACTCCTCCACCACGGGTTGCACCCAACCCTTACGATGAGGAACCAACGTTCCTTTACAACAAAAGTAAAAATGGAATGTATAAAATACAAACTACTTTTGGAGCGCTAGGTGTCCCTCTTCGTTCGATGACGTGTTCTTGAAGAAGTCGAAGAGTCCACGACCTAAGCACTCTCTTGGAGAAGATCTTCCCGAGATCGGCGGCGGAAAGGATTGCGGCGGCGATGCTTTGTAGATCCAAACTTCTTAACAAAGCTAGCAAGGTCTACCAACGATCTTATTTGGATCGATCGTCTCAGTCGATTCGGAAGGGGAAGGTAATCCCGTTCAACAAACCAAGAGACAAAGGATCTCAAGATAGACACGTGAGACACATTGCTTGGCTAAGCTTCTGTCGCTGGGAGATCAGGAAGAATCCACGATCAGTGGCGGCGACCACCTTCACGAGCGGCGACCGCGACCGAAGAAATACCGCGATTAATTAGGTCACGCGAGGCAGCCGATCCTTTTCTTGGTGTTCGCTTCTTCTTTCGTTCAAAATAGGAGAGTATTTATATTGTAGAATAATCCATTATGACCGTTGTGGGCCCCACCAGTAGAAACCCTATGTCTAGTTCAAAACAGTGCCTGAACATTTGGTCCGGTCCAGTGAGCCAACGAAAATCGCCTAAGGAAAATTCGGCGGGAATCATTGGTGATACCCATCGAATTCTACTTAGAAGATTTCTAGGCTGAAAAGCAAGCCATCCAGAGTGAATCGGCGAGAATCACAATTCAATCTCGACGAATCGGCGAGAATGCAAAGTCATTCTCGACGATTCGGCGAGAATCACTTTGTGATTCTCTCCGATTCTTCTTTAGCAGAATTCTAGACGACACTGAGATAGCCGGAAGCATTCGGCGAGAATCGGCTAGTGATTCTCGACGATTCGGCGTCGAATCGGCGAGAATCACTTAGTGATTCTCGTCGAATCTTACTTAGACGATTTTTCGTCTCTCTTCCCGTGAGCTGGTCTTTGGCCCATCCTTGCTCCTTGTCTGCTCATGATTTATCACAGCCCTGTACTTGAAAATAAGTACACTCCAATAGAGAGAGTACACGTAAGCCAACACACTGATCTGCTCAATAAGGGATTACGGTTCGCAGACCCGTATATATTGACCCACTGCACCCTGACATTGGTGTGTACTTAGCGTGGAATAATTGCAAGCACATCTTGATAGAAAATCATCAAATACATTATCTATTCACCTTAGCTTGTTCAGGGGCTTCTTCAAATCAGGTACATTGTGGATACAATACCCAACAATCTCCCCTATTTGAAGAAGCCTAAACCCTACAAGCTAAGGTGAATAGGACATATGGGAATGAAAATCATAAACAAAGAATCCAGTCTAGAGAGAAATTCATTACCAATTTCTTGAGAGCATACTTGGTACTTGGAGCCACCTTAGCCTTAGCCGAGAGGGTAATCTCCCCCTTTTCGGCTTCTGCAAATCTGGGACTTAACTTAGAGCAACATGCTCCCCCTCAGATCTTGCATCCATTCTCGAGCTTGAGTTCCTTGCTGATGCTCCCCTTGATCCAAGAGCCTTGAGCTGTACATTCTTCACTCTTCATAGTTCAACATGCCGAGTTCAGTTTTGAAGAGACTGAACTTGGCCTCGTCTAGGGGCTTTGTGAAGATATCTGCAACCTGCTTATCCGTGGGGACATAGCAGAGAGATATGTCTTTGTTTTCCACATGCTCCCGAATAATGTGATAGCGCACTTCAATATGCTTCGTTCTGCTATGCGACACAGGATTGTTCGCAATTGCTATTGCGCTTGAGGAGTCGCAATACATTGGAACTTCGCTGAACTATAAGTAATAATCTTTGAGCTGATTTCTGATCCATAGAAGTTGTGCGCAACAGCTGCCTGCTAAGATGTACTCAGATTCAGCTGTAGAGGTTGCGACACAATTCTTCTTCTTGCTTTTCCATGAAATAAGCCGTCTTCCGAGGAATTGACACGTCCCGGAAAAGCTTTTCCTATCATCCCTGCTTCCTGCAAAGTCAGCATCTGAAAAGCCTATCAGCTCGACATAATTGTTTCTTGGGTACCACAAACCAAGATTTGGTGTACCTTTAAGGTATCTAAGAATCCGCTTTGCAGCGACATAATGAGATTCCTTAGTGTTCACCTGATATCTGGCACAAACGCATGTGGAAAACATAATATCCGGTCTACTAGTAGTAAGATACAGCAGGGATCCAATTATGCTTCTGTACTTGGTTTCATCAAAAGGTTTCCCTTTCTCATCCTTGTCCAGAGACACAGTGGATCCCATTGAAGTCCTCATAGAGGTTGCACTCTCCATTCCGAATTTATTGAGGAGTTCATTTGTGAACTTCGTCTGAGAGATGAAAATCCCATCCTCAGACTGTTTCACTTGAAGTCCCAAAAAATACTTCAGCTCTCCCATACTACTCATTTCAAACTTCCCTTGCATAAGTTTGGAAAACTTCTTGCAAAGGTTGTTATCCGTTGACCCGAATATTATGTCATCAACATAGATTTGAACCAGTAAAATCTTGCCTTTGACTTCCCTAAGAAACAATGTTTTATCTATTTTTCCTCTCGAGAACTTGTTCTCAAGAAGAAAACTAGACAGAGTCTCACACCAAGCTCGAGGAGCTTGTTTCAAGCCATATAATGCTTTATTAAGAAAATAAACATGATTGGGGAACGTAGGATTAACAAAACCTGGGGGTTGTGCGACATATACTTCCTCTTTCAGGTTTCCATTGAGGAATGCAGATTTCACGTCCATCTGATAGACAGTGAATCCTTTGTGCAAAGCATACGCCAGGAACAATCTGATCGCCTCGAGCCTTGCCACTGGTGCAAAGGTCTAGTCGAAGTCAATCCCCTCCTCCTGTCTGTAACCTTGAGCCACCATCCTGGCCTTATTCTTCATGTTGACACCGTGTTCATCCAGTTTGTTTCTGAAGATCCACTTGGTGCCGATCACATTCTGGTTCTTTGGTCTGGGAATAAGCGTCCAACCGTTGCATCTTTCAAATTGATGAAGTTAATCTTGCATGGCCAATATCCATGCTGCATCTTTGTTCCCCTCGTAGAACTTCTTTGGCTCAACCTGTGACAGGAAACTAAGGTGCAAAATCTCATTAATTGTACCTCTTCGAGTTCTGACACCGTCACGAGGATCTCCGATGATCTGATCTCTAGGATGATCCCTCACGTGTCGGAGCTCTAGGAGTCTGGCATCTGGAGCTGTGACATCTTCTCGGGCTTCTCTCTCTTCCGGAAGATTTTCTCCATCCTGCTCGTCAACTTCTCCAGCTGACGTCGAGGTGGAAACCTTGACGTACTTAGGAGTTGCATCTTTAGCTGTCTCATCGGGACTTAGCTGTTCAAGTCTTACACCTGCATCTTAAAGAATGCCACTTGAAGAATTGCTGTTAAGCAAGCTTCCTTCATCAAATGCAACATTAATGGATTCCTCTACCACTAGGGTTTTCTTATTAAAAACCCTATATGCCTGACTATGGCTACTATAGCCCATGAATATGCCTTCGAAGAATTTTTCACCAAATTTAGTACGTGGGTACTTCCCGTTATTGAGCACATAGCATCTGCAGCCAAAGATCCTTAAGTAGGACATGGTTGGTTTCCTTCCTTTTAGTAGCTCATAAGGCGTCTTATGATGTCTCTTGTTGATCAAGGCCCGGCTTTGTACATGACAAGCCGTATTGACAGCCTCTGCCCAGAAGTATTCATGTAGAGAAGCATCATTCAGCATTATCGTGCAAGCTTCAATGAGCGTTCTATTTCTCCTCTCCGCAACTCCATTTTGCTGAGGAGTACGCGGGGAGGAAAACTCATGAAAGATACCATGTTCTTCACAAAATTCTGTCATAGCCCCAGACTCGAATTCTGTTCCATGGTCACTTCTTATTTTGACCACTGAGCAGTTAAGTTCGTTCTGAATTTGCTTGACAAAACTCGTGAAGATGTCAAACGTATCTGACTTTCATTTTAAGAAGAACACCCATGTAAACCGAGATATAAATAATGCCTCCATACCTTTAAAGAGAACACCACTGCTATGTAAATTTTAAGGTACTTAGAGGCATCAAATTAGCTCGACCCTTGAATAAAAAGTGTAGCATGGTGTGTTACCTTTAAAATGCCACCCTAAACTTAAGTTTTGTTCCAGTGGTCTGGCCTGTAGGGCATGTTTCCTAGGACTAGTCCTAGGCTAGGGCAGAAACTAAAACTTAAGACCAAGCCAAACCAGAAGTCCACACAGGCTGAAATTTTTGGTATGTGGTTTATTTGGGCATATTTAGCCCCTGCCAAAAATTGGAAATTTTTGGGACAACTTTTTCTTTAGTTTTTGTCATAATATCAAAAAGTAAATAAATGGAATAATTGGAGTTATATGCATCCAAATGGCCCCAAAATTTTGGTGGCAGGTCCTTAGGGACATCATTGGTGCATGATAAAAATTTCAGCACAGTTGGATCACTGCATGTTTGTGTAACCCACTTGCATGTGTTGGCTTATGTATAGCCTTGGTGTGCCAATAGCAATAATTTAAATATTATGTATTCAGCCTAATTGAGGCATCTAAAAAGCATGGAAGTGATTCCAGAGGATCATTAGGATAAATTTACCCCCTCAAATTAATTATGGGATTTTTGAGATCAAAAATCCCATTAATTGGAATTATTAAAAATATAGCTCCTTTTGAAAATAAATTGGGAAAATAGGTTTTCCTCAAGCAAAAATACTCAAACTTTGCCAAGTTAAAAAGAAGGTTATATTTTACTTAGGAAAAATTGATCTTTCTGTTTGAGAACTTCTGGAGTAAAATACCTTGAAATGACCATTTTACCCTCATTGCATTTATTCATGAATTGATGGAAATACATATCAGAAAAATTTGGAAATATTTCTAGTGCTATATAATTGTGTTATTAGTCTTGCATAATTATCTCAGAATTTATGGATGTACTGATAATTTTTAATTAACATAATGACATTTGGGTAAATATTTAAGAATGAGATTTGTAAGGCTATCACACTATAGTGGTTGATGAAACTCTGCCCTTAGTCTTAAAGTAAAGTCTTATATGCTCTATAATGTTCCTAGAATTTTTGTAATTGAATTCCTTATACTTCCGTTGTAAAATGATAATTTTGATGATTTTGTATTAATTAAGGAATAAATAGAAATACTTAAAGGAAAAATTATAAATCTGGGAAGACAGTGATATTTCATTATGTTGTAGGTCAGAAAAATTTCTCACATCAGTAGGATTATGATATGATATACTCCATGTGTTAAATGACTTGAACAGTTATTTGAAGAAATTAATTTAATGGTATAAATAATTGGGAAAATTATGAAAATCATCGTGGTCATCATATAGGTCCATACCACCCTGGGATAAATAATTTGAGACATATGGGCAAAGGAATTAGAAGTTGGATTCCGGGGTGGAGTTAGGTCATGGGCTGCGCATAGTAAAGGTAGGTTATACCTTAGGGCCACTGAGGGATAGATCAACAATTGAGCTACAGAACATGATTGGAAGTATAACCCTGGTGGTTAGTGTCGTCTTAGTGACGAGAGTAAAAGCGCAAGTCTTTGGCTAACCACTAGAGCGGAGGCCGGCGGAAGACCGTCGCCCTTCCGATAATAATACCTTAAGTCATTAGGATAGTTCTAAAGTAACAATGAGAGTTGGTTGTGGATCATGGGTAGACATCAACTAAAAGTAATTATCCTTGCGAAAGGGAACTTTGGGCTTGTCATCCCATCTTGGTTCCTAGTGCCTTCGAGACCCCTTCAATGGGCATACCTTGGGCAGTCTTGGGATTAACCCTAATTCAGTAAGTATAATAACTGGTAGACAAGAGTAGCCTAATAGGCTAGGTAAGCTGTACTTGTGTTATCACGGTGCCGGGTTGGAGGGACTTGGAGTCTGTTGACTACTTGCTCACCCGTGCCGGATTGAAAGGAATTGGTATGGCTATATGCTCACCCGTGCCGGGTTGGAGGGACTTGAAGTCCGTTGACTACTTGCTCACCCGGGCAGGGTTGGAGGAATCAAAACAGGTTGGTCCTGTGAGCTGGAGACTCAAGATGAAATACTTGTATGTGCATAAATTAGTGGCGGGTCATGCGGTACTGTGCCAATCGTCACATCGATGACAATACGGTGACTCAGGTGAGGTGTATGGGTGGAAGGACCAGTATGTTGTTTAATACAGCGGTCAGGCAGACAATCCCCGAAGACGTGCACCCGACCTAAAAGACTAGCAGGTAGCTAGCAATAGTACGCAGAGACTCTAGAGTGCACCTGTCGGTGTACAGAGGCGTACAGGAGAGGTCTTGGCCTGGTAGTTTGTATACCCGCCTAGAAAGCGGAAGCGCCCGTTCCGCTGCTGCCGTAGCCACAACGGTGGTACCTAAGAGTTATGCTAGCTCTCAAATAGTGGGAACTAAAGGTTTGTGATCACGAAGTCGTTGTGTGTGAGTTGTACTTGCCTGCTACATAAATTGCATCATAACATTCATTCATATTAGGGCGTACGCTCATAGATCCTTATCATATAATTAGTATGGGCTCTTTTATATCATAAGTTACAATTCCTGGAAACCTTAACTTATAAATTTGTATGGGCATTTTTATAAGTTAAGGTACGTCTGTGATGATAGATAGCTTTACATTTCAGCTTACTTTATTTCCTGCTCTTACTTTCAGTTCTTTTCTTTTACTAGTACTGCTCTTACTTACCTGTACTACATACTTAGAACTGCTAGAGTAGGATAACAATACCTATTACAACTACTAGTTAACTCTTGTCACCTGCTTCCACCTTTGCTACCCCTTGTTGTCCTCCGCTTCGTCCTCCCGCTCGGTGCCTAGGAGCTGCGGGGCGAGGTGTGGAGGAAACGACTTAGTCTTTTTGACTAATGGTCGGTGACCATATCATTTTAGGAGCACGAGGAGATGGAGCAGCACGTCGAGGAGCCAGGACTTGAGGAGCAGATGCCGATACCACCTACTACCTCTACTGGAGCACATGTTAAGGTGTGATGAGTTGAGATGTTAGATTCCGCTGCTGTTATATTGAGAGAGAGAGTGATTTGATATTGATGTACTGGGCATAAGCCCTTATTCACTTTCATTTTCGTACTCATTTTGGACTATATTCATGTACTTTTCATTTGATATATATATGATTAGTACTGTGGCTGTGGACTGTGATATTTACTCTGTTTTATACTTCTATTTCTCAAATGGCCGACAGGTTTATGATCGTACTAGCCGACAGAATCGGCGACTTGCGGTGTCGACAAACCCGTGTGTTAGTGTCACCATAAGGCGGCGGTTCTGGGCATAAGATCCGGGTTAGCCTCGGAGAGAGGGGAATGGATCTTACATGCTGGGTATTATCACATGTTTGTGAAAGGATTATCGAAGATAGCCCTTCCTCTCATTGCTTTGACGAAGAAAGGTGTGCCGTATGAGTGGACACCCCAGTGTGAGGATGCATTTCAAGAGCTGAAAGATAGACTTACCACCGCACCCATCCTAGCTATTCCATCAGAGAAAGAGGGATTTCAAGTTTATATTGATGCCTCCTATCAAGGGATGGGGGCAGTGTTGATGCAGAACGAGCATGTGATCTCTTACATCTCAAGGCAGTTGAAGAAGCATGAGGTTAATTACCCAGTGCATGATTTAGAGTTGGGAGCAGTGGTGTTCTCCTTAAAGGTATGGAGGCATTATTTATATGGCGTTCACTGCGAGATCTTTTCGGATCATAAAAATTTGAAGTATGTCCACACTCAGAAGGATATGATCTTGAGACAACGACGGTGGTTAGAGTTTTTATGTGATTATGAATTTACTTTGAACTATCACCCCGGGAAAGCAAACTCCGTAGAAGATGATTTGAGCAGAAAAGTACCAGAGTCGAGCCCCGTGTCTCGGATGATAACTATGAAATTGGCTCGAGTGCTAGAGGAGATGGAGATCACATTGGTGTGTAAGGATGATTCTGAGACATATACTGAATATCTAGCTGCCATGAGCATAGTTTGTGACATTCGAGATCGAATTCGGCAGAGTATGAAAAGGATGCTGCTCTAGCCCTTGTTATTAAAGTTATTGAGGATGGATCTACTGAAGAATATACAATGAAGGAAGACCTCGTTCATTTCTGTGGTAGGCTCTACATTCCCAAAGGAGGTGAAATCCGGGAAGACATCTTTAGAGAGGAACATTATTCCAAGTATTCAGTGCATCCCGGCATTTCCAAGATGTACAGTAACCTACAAAAGACCATGTTTTGGATAGGAATGAAGAGTGTTGTTAAGTACTATGTTACATACTGTAAGGCTTGCATGAAGGTGAAGGTGGAGTACAAGAGTCCTTGAGGATAATTACAGTCATTGCCCATCCCCATATGGAAGTTCAAGGATATCTCCAAATGGTTGAGCTGAGAACCAACCTGATTATTATTGCGAAGCCTGTATTCATGAGACAAGGTTGGTAGCATATGATGCTGAGAGCCTAAAGTGCCCAGCTGTGGTGGCAAAGAGTGCCATCCTTGGACATAACTCGGTTATGTATTTTAAATATGGGAAAGGGGAGGCCGCTCGTCGTCATGTTGGTCACCTGATGATCTGGCAATTTGTGAAATGGTAAAGGGTTGAGCTGTACCCGTACTACGTCGCTTGACTAGATGGTCTAAGGCATCTAGTGCGGTCAGGGGCATGGAAGAGAGTCAATCACATTCGTTTATACGTGACTATAATGCTCAAGTTTTACTATCAGTCTAAGAATGAGGATGGTGGTGGGACTGGGAAAATCCAGAATACTGAATTTGGTGGGCTTGGAAAAGTCCAGAACACCAAATTTGACCATCGGACTCAGATTGAGGATGGTGGTGGGTCCCTATGTAATCCGATACACCGATAATGTGCCCTGAGTGCACAGGGCGTGTGGTCGTATGTGCCAACGTCTGTCGTGAATTGTTCTTAATTGCACACTGATGCCAAAAGAGATATATACTACTGTTTGCAGGGAAGGAGCACCGCCGCCCCGAGTGAGGGGTGGGGTTGTTATAATTTGGTCAGCTAATGCTTACCGTTTCCTTGTTTTGCCACATCTTGGTGGGCCGTGCTCATGCAGGTGTTTGAGATCCAAGTGGAATGTAGCAGAATAAAGTCACTTATGCTGTGTTGGCTTGCCCTCGAAGGCCCAAAGGCGAATCGTTTACTGCTTTCATGTGTGGCCAACCTGTGTGTCGATGTATGGAATATACATTTGTAAAGAGAACATTTGTAAGGCCTTAAGGCTGAAACATTTTATGTATTTTGAATACCATTCTTACTATTGTTGTTAGTAGACATTCTGGAGTTTGGGTTCTAAATTAATTTTATTACTTACGCAAGAATGCACACTGAGTAAGGATACATAAAGGTTATGGTATTAATACATAACTCTTTTGACTGTCTGTGGAATATGGCGTGGGGCCCTGGTCGGACCTTCAGTTATATTCTACATAACGAATGAAGGTGTTATAATTTGGTATCAACTTCTGGTGTCGGTGTTTCTTATTCGATTTCATGTTTGATTTCTTTTAAGGGGTGGTGAGCACGTATATGCGCGCTAGTGTTACAACATGAAAGAACCCATGAATGTTCACTTAGGAATGAAAATACATATGTTTGAGGAACCTGCATGTTCCTATAATTACTTTTTACAATGTTATTAGTTGCTTAATTGTGTGTTTCACGATTATAGGCGATTAGAAGTGGTGCTTAGCAGTCTGAACCTAAAAGTCTTTAATTTTAAGGATAGATAAATAACCTAAGGGGGGGGGGGGTGAATAGGTTTCTTAGTCTTTGTGACTATCTTTTACTTTTATATGTTTTAGGGTCTGTAGTGATTTAGGTACTTTTGCTTTCAAGACAATCAAACAGACAACACTATAATTTTATAGTGGTTCCCCAGATTATGGGTACGCCCATTTCGCCTAAAATCTTTCTTACAAAATGTTAGACATGACACTTCTCCAATCTCGGTTCCTAAGAGCTTACAACACGATCCATCAGGACCACTCAGTCTCCTCCAAGACCTATAGCTTGGGCACAAAGACCTACAACTTAGTGATCCGAAGATCACCTACCTCAGGCCCAAAAGCCCTACAACTCAGGCTGGGAGGACAGACCTACCTCAGAGAGAATGACTCTCCTATAGCTCAGGCACAAATGCCCTACCTTAGATCCAAAGTTGGATCCTACCTCAGACCCAAAGGTCCGACACTCAGAGAGATTAACTTTCATACCTCAGGCTCAAAAGCCCTACCTCAGATCCAAACTAGATCCTACTCTCAGGCCAAAGCCCTATCTCAGTCACACATGCCCTACACTCAGATCTGCAACCAGATCCTACACTTGGCCTTTATATATTTAGGCCTACAGCTCAGATCGAAATGGATCCTACAGGATGAAAGTGGGATGGTGAAATTTGAATACAGAGATATGATCTCTGAGTCTACCTTCCTAGACTGAGTGAACTCAGCCCAACTTTGACTCTAGGGAAATAGTCCCTGAGACTTCTGCTTCCTGAACTGAGAAAGTCTCAGCACTATCTTCTTTACAACAACACGAGTAGATCTTCAATAAACACCTGGTTGTGCTGGTAGTAACTTGCATAACTCTGCTCTGCTTATTTTTTCCTTCCTGGAATTAACAAGAAGCTCAGTTCTATCTTCTTCCCAGCCCCAAGATTGTATCTTCAGGATTAGGCTTGCTTGAATTGTGAAGTCACTACCACTCAGGCTTACTCTATTTCTTGTTCTTACCTTAGTGAGAACAAGCTCACTGATCTTGCTTATCTGAAGTTATCAGACTTTCTCTACTGCAGCAAGGGTTAGCCCTTTGCTGCTACCTCTTTCTCTCTCAGAAATTACTCTGATCTTGCTGTTGGTGGTCAAGATGACAACAACTAGCATTGTTGAGCTTCCAGATGATGCAGCTAGGGTATGACCTTTGCTACTTCTTCTTATTCAGATATTTCATCTAACCTTGCTAATGTAGGTGAAAATGGTACCAACTATCTTTTAGAACTTTTAGATAAGATGATTTGAACTTCCTTCTTCATGCTCAGTAACAAAGGCGAGGAATAAGACGAAGTCTAGCTGTCTTTCCAAAAACTAATTTCTTCGATCTGATCTCCACCTTTTCTATTCCGCCGATTAATGACTTTTGACATGCGGGACCCACACAATGAGTTGGCATCTACAACCTTGCTTTAACAGCCAAATGTCGTACAGTAGGCCTGCGACACCGTTTGTCGCATACTGTATCCATCCCGCATTATTTTGAATTTTGATGACGCCAACAACTGTCGACTTAGTCAAATTCAAACACTTTAGTATAGGCATTGAGTGAACAAGCTTCACTTAATGCCAAAACACTTAGAAAGATTTTTGTCTTACTCAGGCGTTGAGAGCGTTGAGTGAACAAGCTTCACTCAACGCATTTGGCCTTAGCCAATCTTTCTGCATCTCAGGCGTTGAGTGCGTTGAGTGAACAAGCTTCACTAAACACTTTTGACCTTAGCCAATCTTTCTACATCTCAGGCGTTGAGAGAGTTGAGTGAGCCTTCATCACTCAACAATTTTTGCCTTAACCAAACTTCTGTACCACTAGGTGTTGAGTGAGCCTTCATCACTCAACGCCAAAGTACTTAGACAATTTTTTGTCACTAGGCATTGAGTAAGCCTTCATCACTCAATGCCAAAACCCTTAGTCGCATTCCTGAATTAAAGTGTTGAGTGTAGCTTCTTCACTCAACTCTTTCTGCTTTAGCCTATTATTTTGATGAGGCGTTGAGTGAATAACCTTCACTCAACGCTTCTATACTTAGATAGATTTTTTATCAGCTTAGGCATTGAGTGCGTTGAGTGAGCCTTCATCTCTCAATGCTATCTAGACTTCTGTAGTCTTAACTACTTAGGCATCGAGTGAGCCTTCATCACTCGACACTTCTGGACTTAACAAGATTTCTTTACTGTCAAAGATAAAGCTTTGACTATCTGATCTTTACTCAATGCTTTTTATAGTATGCCATTGAGTGAAATTCCTTCACTCAATACCTGTGGACTTAGCCACTTTTCTGCCTTACAAATAGTCAGGCTTTGAATGACTTGACTTTACTCAACCATTCTTGTTGTATGGCATTGAGTGAACAGGCTTAACTCAACACTTGTTGACTTAACCATATTTCTTTGCATCTGGTGTTGAGTGAGCTGTCCTCACTCAACGCCTGTGGACTTAGACAGATTTTCTGTCTCTCCACCTGCCTACCTTATGACCACCTATCACCACCACTTAGACAACCTGTCTGTTGGGTACATTGGAAAATGTGTACCTGATTTGAAGAAGCCCAACCTAGCTCAATGATATACATCAAGGTGTATTTGATGTTGTTTTAAGTTGACATGTGCAGGTGAAGAATTGATAAAGTATGCAGAAAAATTCTAAGTCCAAGTGTCGACACAGAGGAAGCAGTGTCGACACATAGAAGAAAATAGTCGACACAACACTGGGAAGCAGTGTCGATACATAGCAGTTAGTCTACAACTACACTGGGAAAAAGTGTCGACACAGAAGAAGTAAGTCGACACATCACTGGGAATTTGTGTCGACACAGAAGAAAAGCGTCGACCTCAACATTGGGAGAATGTGTCGACACAGAAGAGTATAGTCGATCTCAAGATTGTCGACATCAGCTGAATGTGTCGACACAAAAGAAAATAGTCGACCTCAAGTTTGTCGACACTAGCGGAATGTGTCGACACATTGTGATTAAGTCGACACATTAAAGCAGATTTAAGAAATGAATGTGTCGACACCTGAAGGCTAAGTCGACACTTACTAAGATATGATTCTACAACAACTGTGTCGACACACAGGACTTGTGTCGACACACTGAAGAGTTAAGACCAAGTTATTTTCAGAAGAAGCTGTGTCGACTCAAAGGCAACTTAGTCGACATCACTGAAGATTGTGTCGACACCAAAGTCAATTGTGTCGACACAGATAGACAGATGGTCTCGACACTTTCTGACAGACTGTTTCAACAACTTGTGGTTCAAGACTAAGGCACAGGACTTGTTTGAAGACTTGACAGCTGTGGGTTACCACCGGTTAACTGAAGCTGTCAGACTTGTCAGAAAACGGTTAGAAACCGGATCAGCCGGTTACCATGAAGAATGTCTATAAATAGACAGATTCAGAAGGAGAACATTAACCAGAACAGATAGTCCTTTTGAATAACTTTGAATCAAAAAGGAAGAGAAGGATTACAATCCAATTCATTTCAAGAAAGTGCTAGTCACTTAAGAAGATCTTCTCCGGGAGATCTAAGAAGACTATCTAAGGATAGATCTAAGAAGAGTTCTAATCAGAATTCAGAAGAATATTTCAAAGTGCTGGATAGAGAGAGATCAAGCCAGAATTAGAAGAAGAAGAAAGAAACCACCAGTGGATTCTCAAGAAGCTGTTTGGAATCAACTCAGCTAAGTTCATTTTCAAGAAGCATTGAAGAAGGCTCAGATACAGTTGATTGCATCAGCTGATCAAGAATTATCTTGGCCTTTCTCTCTCAACTTTGGCAAGACAGTTTAATAATCTTTTCTATATTTCTGTAGGATCTGTTTACACAGATCTGAGTTGTAAGCCTATGTTATAAAGGCTGAGTGTAGGAGTGTTGAACTCTGAGTGGTAGGGCTATTTGCCTGAGTGTAGGAGAAGGATATTCTCTGAGTTGTAGGCCTTGGGGCAAGGCTGAGGTAGGGCAGTAGTGCCTGAGTTGTAGGAACCAGTTGGGTTCTGAGTTGTAGGATCTGTTGATCTGAGATAAGTGGAAGTTTGGCCGAATCTAGCATACTGCTAGATAGGTGAAGGGGGAAAGTGGATGTACCCAGATCTTGGGGAACCACTATAAAATATTGTGCAATCTGTGATGTTTTATTTTCTGTGATTGCTGTGCCAATTGTGTTAGCTATTGAATTGAATTCTGCCTAGAAGTTTTTATAAGAAAAGCAGAACCTATTCACCCCCCCCCCCTCTAGGTGTTTAGGCTGCCTTGAAAGTTAAACTATCAAGTGGTATCAGAGGGAGGTTCCTCAAAAAGGACTTAACAGTCCGAGGTAGATCTAAAAGGCAGATTCAAGATTCAAGAAGATGGGTTCTGGAGAGAATCATAAGGAGCTAGGGTCTATGAAATTACCCATATGCAAGAAGGAAATCTTTGGGATCTGGAAAGAGAGAGTCAGATTGTTTATGGAAGCATCTGACCCAAGGATTTACATCACAGTACAAGAAGGGCCCTTCATTCCAATGAAGATATCTGTTCTTGATGCAAATATCCAAATACCAAAGACTTATTCAGAAATGACCAAGGATGAAATCATCTTGGCAACCATGGATAAAAGGGCATAGAATATCATTGTCAGTGCCATAGATGATTCAACATTTCAGAATCTGATTCACTGCAAGACCTCCAAGGAGATGTGGGACACATTGATTGTCTACATGGAGGGATCTGAAGAAGTAAGGATGGACAGAAAGTCTATGCTGAATCGGGAGTATGAAAGCTTTAGACAAGGAAAATCTGATAGCATAACTGAGTGCTATAAGAAATTCTATAGAATTGTGAATGAGCTAATATCCTATGGAAGAGTCTTCAGTACCTATGAACTGAATGACAAATTCTTAAGATACTTATCAAAGGATTGGGATACAAAGATCTGTGCCATAAGAGAAGTGGCTAAATTGGCAGAAATATCTCCTCCAACCCTGTTTGGAAAGTTGCTATCCTATGAAATGCAACTTATGGTAAGGAAGGAGGAGGAAAGAAACTCAAGAGGAGAGCATAGAGAAAAGACTGTGGCATTTAATGCTGAAGCCACCAGAAAGAATAGGAGGAAATCACCATCTCCTCCTAAGGAAGTTGAAGAAGATAGTTCTGAAAATTCAGATAAGGGTTCAGTTAGCTGTGATTCAGATGCAGACTTTGCTGCATTCACTAGGCAATTCCAAAGGTTCTTGAAAAAGAAGCAATGGAAGTCTAGGCCTTCCACATCACAGCAAGTTGATGACTATTATCAGAAGAGAAGGTCATCAAGGAAAGAGAAAAGCAGATCAAAGCCCAGCAAAGCCACTACTTCAAAGATTGTCTGCTATTGTTGCAATAGGCCTGGACATGTAGTGGCTGATTGTCCTGACAAAAGGAAGGAATCTTCAGAAAAGAAGAAGACTTATCAGAAAGGCAAGAAGGAGAAATCCTTTGTAGCAAAGAAAGATAAAAGTCTGTCAGACCAGTCAACTTCAGAATCAGGATCTGAAGCTGAAGCATATATTGGACTATATGCTGCATCTGAGGAAGAGGAGTTTATGCAGTTGCTAGACTCCATCAATGAACATCAATGCATGGGTTTGATGACAAGATCAGAAGAGGACATATGCCAGAATCAGTCTGGTCCTAATGAGGTAAATTGTCTTTCATGTACATCTGTTTGTAGTACAAGTGAAGAATCAGCTACATCTACATCAAGTGATGAAGATGCATCTGGATCTGAAGGAGATGTCTATCAATTGATAGACAAGTATGGGGACTTGTTGCAGGCCCTTAAGAAAAGCAAGAATCTGGTTAAAACACAGGCTCAGGAAATTGCTGAACTAAGGGTAGCAACAACTGAGTTAGAAAAAGTCCTTGATCAAAAATTAAATGAAATTGCCAAGCTGAAGAATATAACTATTATTCAGATGGGCACAATTAATTATACTAATGATCAAGTAAAGAGTCTGGAGGCCAGACTTAGAATTGAAAGGGATTTAGTGGCTAGTTACTCTAAGCCAAAATCTGTCTTACCCTTGATAGATGAATTTGTCACTCAGAAGGGTAAGGCTGGATTAGGATTTAAAGGTAACTCCAGGGCTGGCAGATTCAAGAGGAAAGGCAAAGTCCCTATTCAGCCACTAAACCTTTCAGTCCCCACAAGGTTTAGTAAGGAGAAAGTGCCTTCTAACATACATGATCATGAAGACATTCAAGGTCATATTAAGACAAATGTTCTGAAGAACAAGGGTGTTAAGGCAAGCAGGCCTACCTATGGTCATAAACCCAATGGTTTTAAGAAATCAGTAGGTGAAGTTGCAACAGCACCAGCAATGAACAGAAATTCTACTGACAGGGATGTATCTAGATCTAGATACAATAAGTTTGAATGTTGGTGCTGTGGCAAGAGGGGCCATTTTGCATTGGACTGCTGGTATAACACAAGTGTTATAAAGAATAAGAGTCTACCTGTTAGAAGAGGTTATGATAACTTTATTAATGCTAACCTGAACCAAGGACCCAAGACTTACTTGGGTTCTAAGGGTAAGTAATTCTGTATTGCAGGTGAATCCAAGTAACCATGCCCCTATATGGTACTTGGATAGTGGTTGTTCCAGGCACATGACTGGAACAAAGGGGCTGCTGAAGGAGTATTCATCTGTCAAAGATGGACATAAAGTGATCTTTGGTGGATCTGAAAAAGGAGTCATCAAAGGGTTTGGTAACATTTCTTCTAACCAAATTACTATCACCCAAGTGGCCTATGTAAAAGGTTTGAAACATAATCTAATAAGCATAAGCCAGCTGAGTGATCTAAGATATGACATTTCATTTGGTAAGGATGGATGTCATATCAAAAGGTCAAGTGATCAAGAGATCATTTTGACTGGGTATAGGAAGAGAAATGTATATTGCCTTAATTTTGAGTGTGAAAATAAGGCTTCCCCCATTTGTCTTGTAGCTGATGACAATGCTTCCCATTGTGTTAAGTGGCACAAGAGATTGGCTCATCTAAACTACAAGAAAATTGGCCAACTCATTAGTTAAGAACTAGTGAGGAATGAGCCTCAAGTTAAGTGTATAAAGGAAGGGGTATGCTCAGCTTGTCAAAAGGGCAAGCAGACAAAATCCTCATTTCAAAGCCTTGAAAACAAGGATTCTGTGAGGTGCTTATACCTCTTGCATATGGATCTTTTTGGTCCTATGCCAGTTCATAGTCTAGGTAGGAAGGTCTACACTTTTGTGGTTGTAGATGACTATTCTAGATTTACATGGGTGTTCTTTCTAAAACAAAAATCTGAAACCCCAAGTGTACTACTTAATTTTGTAAAGCAAATTCAGAATGAACTGAATAGTACAGTGGTCAAAATCAGAAGTGATCATGGTACTGAGTTTCATTCTGAAAGCATAACAAATTTGTGTGTAAAGACTTTGGGATTTTCCAAGAGTTCTCCTCACCAAGAACACCTCAGCAAAATGGAATTGCTGAAAGAAAGAATAGAACATTAATTGAAGCTGGTAGAACTCTATTGAGTGACACCTCTCTCCCAGAATATTTTTGGGCTGAGGCAGTTAACACTGCTTGTCATGTCATCAATAGGGCTTCTATCACCAAAAGCCACAGAAAGACTCCCTATGAGATTGTGAAAGGCAGAAAACCAAATCTATCCTATTTCAGGATCTTTGGTTGCAAGTGCTATATACTTAACAATGGCAAGTCATATTTGACTAAGTTTGCTGCCAAATCCCAGGATGGGATATTTGTTGGGTATAGCACAAATAGTAAGGCCTATAGAGTCTTTAACTTAACTACTCAAGTTGTTGAAGAATTTGTGCATGTTGTATTGGATGAAACAAGATTAATCAATAGTGAGTTGTCTTGTAGATCAAATGACTCAACAGGTATAAGCAAGAAGATGGACAAGCTCTCCATTGCTGAAGCTTCAAAGGAAGATGAAGCATTGGAAAATGAAGACTGCTGTCCAGGGGGAGTACAAGAGATAATGGAAGCTGATGAAAACCAGGAGGCTCAGCAGAATGAAGAAGCTGGAGATGCTCAACCTGAAGGGAATCTTCCTCCAGCTATAAGATATCTGAGAGATCATCCAACTGATCAGATAATTGGTGATCCAAGACAAGGAGTGCAAACTAGAAGCAGAAATCAAAGCACAGTTTTGCATTCAAGTTTCTTGTCCCAGATGGAACCTAAGAAGTTTGAAGAAGCTATCCAAGATCAGCACTGGATTGATGCTATGCAAGAGGAGCTGAATCAATTCAAAAGATGCAAAGTCTGGGAGCTGGTTCCTAAACCAAGAGGCCACAATATAATTGGCACTAAGTGGATCTATAGGAACAAGCTAGATGAGAGTGGGATAATAGTGAAGAATAAAGCAAGGTTAGTTGCAAAAGGATACAGGCAGGAAGAAGGAATTGACTTTGATCAAACCTTTGCTCCAGTAGCAAGGCTGGAGGCAATCAGAATGTTCCTTGCCTATGCAGCCTACCAAGACTTCAAAGTATACCAGATGGATGTGAAGTCAGCATTTCTGAATGGTGATCTTAAAGAAGAAGTATATATAGAGCAGCCATCAGGTTTTATAGATTCTCTTAAACCTGATTATGTGTATAAGCTTAGGAAAGCTTTGTATGGGTTAAAACAAGCTCCAAGGGCTTGGTATGAAACCCTGTCTACCTTCCTCATTGAGAATAAATTCTCAAGAGGAAAGATAGACAAAACTCTATTCCTTAGGGAATCCAAAGGAAAGATCATCTTAGTCCAGATCTATGTTGATGACATAATCTTTGGATCTACTGAAAACAACCTTTGTAAAAAGTTTGCCAAACTTATGCAAGGGAAGTTTGAGATGAGCAGTATGGGTGAACTTAAGTTCTTCTTGGGACTCCAAGTAAGACAGACTGATGATGGATTGTCCATATCCCAGTCTAAGTTCACCAAAGAATTAATTAAGAAATATGGTATGGAGTCATCCTCCACCATGAGAACTCCTATGGGAACTAGTATGCCTATATGCAAAGATGAGACAGGTAAACCTGTTGATGAATCATTGTATAGAGGAATAGTTGGGTCTCTACTATATCTCACTGCTAGTAGACCTGACATTATGTATGTAACATGTGTCTGTGCTAGGTACCAAGCCTACCCTAAAGAATCTCATTATACTGCAGTCAAAAGGATTCTGAGATATCTAAAGGGCACTCCTACTCTAGGTCTTTGGTACCCTAGGAATAGAGATTTTCTACTAACAGGCTATTCAGATGCAGATTTTGCAGGATGTAGAGAGGATAGAAAGAGTACTACAGGTACTTGTCAATTCTTGGGAGGAAGACTAATATCTTGGAGTAGTAAGAAGCAGACCAGTGTGGCAATTTCCACAGCTGAGTCAGAGTATGTTGCTGCTGGAAGCTGCTGTGCACAGCTATTGTGGATGCAGCATCAGCTTAAGGATTATGGTATACAGGTAAGTAGAACACCTCTTTTATGTGATTCAAAGAGTGCTATTTCTATTGCTAATAATCCAGTTTCTCATAGTAGAACTAAGCATATAGAAATCAAATACCATTTTCTTAGAGAACATGTAGAAAGAGGAGACATCTCATTGGAATTTGTAAAAACAGATTATCAAATAGCAGATGTATTTACTAAGCCTTTAGATGAAACCAAATTCAATAAATTCAAAATTGAATTAGGTATGTTAACCATTGATTAATGTATTAACAAAATCATTAACAATGCAATTGAAGTGGTATATAAATAAGTAAAGGTAATAACAACAACATAATCAAGTGTTAAAAAGGACACATTGAAGTTACAGAAATTGGCTAAGTAAGAATGTGTCGACACATTCAGTAGTAATGTGTCGACTCAGAGAAATTATGTCGACAAGTCAGAAATATTGTGTCGACACAGAGAATATGTGTCGACACTTGAGAGTTATTTTGTCGACTTAACCAGAAATGTAATGTCGACTCAACCAGGAAAATGGTGTCGACACTTACAAAATATGTGTCGACACTTATCCTTAGAGTCGACACAGAATTTCTGTTTATCAAAGGTGTCGACATACCACAAATTGGTGTCGACACATAATAGGCTGAAGTAATGTCGAGACAATAGAAGTTTGTGTCGACACATTCCGTCTGTGTCGACACATTTTGACTGTTTTTGGCGCCTTTTGAACTTCTTTCAACTGAGGCTATAAATAGGTCAAAAACTCATTCTGTCGACACGCTTCCAAGGTTTTCGAGACTAAAACCCTGTGTCGACAGTCTATCTTTCTCTCTTCTCTCAAGCTTTCTCGACGAACCGATGGCGCCAAGGATTGAAGACAACATAAATGAAGGGTATGAGTTGGTGCGCCAGGCCTTTGTAGAGGCGCCGCCAGATGTTCAAGGAGTTATCACCCTCCTCTCTGCGTCAGGGTTAGAGTTTCTCATCTCAGAACCTACTAAAATCTGGAAGAAGGAGGTGCACGAGTTCTTTATCTCTGCATCAGTCCACTCTACTGGCCTCAAGATTAAGTCCACTGTTCAAGGGACTAAGGTGAAGATTAATCAAAGAAGTATAAGAAAGATCTTTCAATTGCAAGTAGTTGAGAATGAAGAGGAAGTTCCTATATCTAAGACAAGGGAAGCCCTTCAATGGTGTGGACTGGACTCAGGATTGAAGATTGGAGCTGCCTTCAACAGGAAGGGTATGAATCAACAAGGGAAGTTCTTGTCAGAAGTAGTTGGGAAAGTAATCCTCTGCAAGACAGGTGGACATGATAGGATTTCTGCCTATATGTTCAGCCTGATGACCAGGATAGTTTTTACTATTCCTACTGATTGGTCAGGAGTGATCTTTGACAAGATCAAAGAAGGAATCAAGAAGCCTAACATGGCTAGGATCATGAGCCTGTACTTCACTGGAGTGATTCCTGAAGTGATGCAGCAACTGCAAGGGAGTAAGATTAATCATATGAGAAGAATGGATATGAGATTGTTCTCAAGGTGGGATAGGGTGCTGTCCAAGGATGTGCCTGAAGAGAGCAGGCCAGACACCCCTGTGAAATCCCCTACACAAAATCAAGAACCTGAACAATTACAAGAAGACCCACTAAGGATACATGTTGAAGAACAGCTTGCTTCATCTATAGTCCAGGAAGTGTCAACACCTGCACAGATGCAGGGGGAGCAAGTTTCCACTCCTGCTCCAAAGGTATCTACTCCTGCTCAGGTATAGGGGGAGCTAATGTATTTTACTATAAAAGACATTGCTCATATTCTTATTACTGCATAGGTTCAGGGGGAGCTAGTGTCCACTCCTACTCCAGATACTACAAATACTGAAGTGCAAGTACAAGAGGAAGCACAGTTAAACTTGTCTCAAGATTTAACTGCTGCAGAAGTTACAGCTCAACTGGAATTTACTATGGAAGAGTTGTTCCCTGATATTGATACTACTGCTGATAAAGTAGGAGGTGGACCAGATATTGAGAAGTCCATAGGTATGGACATTGATCAGGAAACTGAAGTTGAGCCACAGGTTGAGGGTGAGCCAGTGGATGTTGAAGCTGAGCAACAGGTCCCTGGAACTGATCCAATTCATCATCCTCAAGAAAGAATTCATGTAGATACTTCATCTAAAATAGAAACTGAAGATGCCAGGGTGGCAAAGAAAAGAAAACTTGTTGTCTTCAAGAGAAGAAGCAAGAATTATAAGCAGGCTTTACAGACCACACCTCTACAGGTCTCTCCAGCCTTTGATTACAACAAATTTATGATCGATCTACAAGTAAAATTGGATGAACAAAGGTTGGCTATGGAAAATTATGTTGATGAGAATAGCAAGTCACTTCAGTTTGACTTAGCTCAGGATATAAAGTCCATCCAGTTTCAGGTCAACATGCATAAAACTGAAATGACAGATTGCTTCCACAAGGGTGGCAATGCTGTGGTTTATCTAGCTAAACAACAGGAGGCTATTACTACAAAGGTGGATGACATTGCCTTGAAGCAAAGCTATGTTTTGGAAAACCAGCTAAGAATGAATGATAATTTAACTGAATCTCATAATGAGATCATTGAGGAAGTAAAGAAGATTGGTCCAGGTCTGCCTGCAGATAGAGCCAAAGAAAGGGAAGAATTTGATAAGAATTTTCAAGCTGCAATTGCATCTGTTAAGACTGCCATCACAACCTCTCAAAAAGAAATATCTGAAAAGCTTCAAAAGTTAAAACCATTTTTCAAAGAGGGTGTGAATTATTTGGATGGCCAAATCCGATTTCAAAAGGAAGATCTAAGAGATCATATATCTAGAGAAGCCATAAAGGGGGAGAGGATGCTAATTCATGCAGGCTCAGAGCACTCCAAATGGGTGACCAATAGTATCCGAGCCACTTTGGGATATCCCCCATTGTGTGATGATGCTATGGTAGCTGAATCAGGAATACAATCAAATCTACTTGAAGGCAATCAACCTGAGGTTGCCCAAGTCATTTACCCCCCTCCAGATTTTGACATGATTGATCAGAAGGTTCAAGGAATGTACAGTCCTCCAAAGGAGGTTACTAATATTGTCTTTGGAAAGGTTGATAAGCCTGAGGCTACTCTAAAAGAACAACAAGATGCTCTAGTAGCAAAGAAGAAATTCAGAGAGCGGGCTGTACTGAAGCCAGATTATGAGCAGTGGAGTCCTACTTCAAGGAACATAATACTCACTGCATGGAAAGCTGTACAAGATAAAGTTCATGAGAGAGGCAAGTGGTACAATGAAATAGAATGGCAGAAGTATGAGGCAAGACAAGAAGCAATAGTACAATTCAGAAGGAAAGCCAAGCTGGGAAGACTGCCATCTGATGCTAAGGAGCCAAGCAAATACTTCCCTAAGCCTTTTCATTATTTTGAAAGGCAAAGGATCAAGGAAGAAGCTCAGAAGAAAGCTGATCTTAAAGGAAAGAAGATAGCTGAAGAATCAGAAGCTCCTGTGACAGCTACAATTCAATCTGGCAAAGGGATTATAATTAGAGAGCCTGATCAATTCTGATTATGTTTTAAGTTCTTTTATAGTGTTTTGTAATGTTGAGATGTAATCATTAAATGTAAAACATTGTAATCAAACATTACCCAGTTATAAACAAAATGTTGTTTGGCATATTATAATGTGCATTCTGTGATGGATTGTTTTTATGTCTTGTTTATATTAAAGTATTCCTGTTATGTCATTAATCATCATTTAGTACTGTTTATAAATGGTGTATATCATTGGCTATAGGGGTTATGACTTCTCCAAATAGGGGGAGATTGTTGGGTACATTGGAAAATGTGTACCTGATTTGAAGAAGCCCAACCTAGCTCAATGATATACATCAAGGTGTATTTGATGTTGTTTTAAGTTGACATGTGCAGGTGAAGAATTGATAAAGTATGCAGAAAAATTCTAAGTCCAAGTGTCGACACAGAGGAAGCAGTGTCGACACATAGAAGAAAATAGTCGACACAACACTGGGAAGCAGTGTCGACACATAGCAGTTAGTCTACAACTACACTGGGAAAAAGTGTCGACACAGAAGAAGTAAGTCGACACATCACTGGGAATTTGTGTCGACACAGAAGAAAAGCGTCGACCTCAACATTGGGAGAATGTGTCGACACAGAAGAGTATAGTCGATCTCAAGATTGTCGACATCAGCTGAATGTGTCGACACAAAAGAAAATAGTCGACCTTAAGTTTGTCGACACCAGCGGAATGTGTCGACACATTGTGATTAAGTCGACACATTAAAGCAGATTTAAGAAATGAATGTGTCGACACCTGAAGGCTAAGTCGACACTTACTAAGATATGATTCTATAACAACTGTGTCGACACACAGGACTTGTGTCGACACACTGAAGAGTTAAGACCAAGTTATTTTCAGAAGAAGCTGTGTCGACTCAAAGGCAACTTAGTCGACATCACTGAAGATTGTGTCGACACCAAAGTCAATTGTGTCGACACAGATAGACAGATGGTCTCGACACTTTCTGACAGACTGTTTCAACAACTTGTGGTTCAAGACTAAGGCACAGGACTTGTTTGAAGACTTGACAGCTGTGGGTTACCACCGGTTAACTGAAGCTATCAGACTTGTCAGAAAACGGTTAGAAACCGGATCAGCCGGTTACCATGAAGAATATCTATAAATAGACAGATTCAGAAGGAGAACATTAACCAGAACAGATAGTCCTTTTGAATAACTTTGAATCAAAAAGGAAGAGAAGGATTACAATCCAATTCATTTCAAGAAAG
This sequence comes from Platanthera zijinensis, assembly GCA_039513925.1. Lineage (NCBI taxonomy): Eukaryota > Viridiplantae > Streptophyta > Magnoliopsida > Asparagales > Orchidaceae > Platanthera > Platanthera zijinensis. The sequence goes on from CM077087.1 coordinate 106,790,240, forward strand.
TGCTAGTCACTTAAGAAGATCTTCTCCGGGAGATCTAAGAAGACTATCTAAGGATAGATCTAAGATGAGTTCTAATCAGAATTCAGAAGAATATTTCAAAGTGCTGGATAGAGAGAGATCAAGCCAGAATTAGAAGAAGAAGAAAGAAACCACCAGTGGATTCTCAAGAAGCTGTTTGGAATCAACTCAGCTAAGTTCATTTTCAAGAAGCATTGAAGAAGGCTCAGATACAGTTGATTGCATCAGCTGATCAAGAATTGTCTTGGCCTTTCTCTCTCAACTTTGGCAAGACAGTTTAATAATCTTTTCTATATTTCTGTAGGATCTGTTTACACAGATCTGAGTTGTAAGCCTATGTTATAAAGGCTGAGTGTAGGAGTGTTGAACTCTGAGTGGTAGGGCTGTTTGCATGAGTGTAGGAGAAGGATATTCTCTGAGTTGTAGGCCTTGGGGCAAGGCTGAGGTAGGGCAGTAGTGCCTGAGTTGTAGGAACCAGTTGGGTTCTGAGTTGTAGGATCTGTTGATCTGAGATAAGTGGAAGTTTGGCCGAATCTAGCATACTGCTAGATAGGTGAAGGGGGAAAGTGGATGTACCCAGATCTTGGGGAACCACTATAAAACATTGTGCAATCTGTGATGTTTTATTTTCTGTGATTGCTGTGCCAATTGTGTTAGCTATTGAATTGAATTCTGCCTAGAAGTTTTTATAAGAAAAACAGAACCTATTCACCCCCCCTCTAGGTGTTTAGGCTGCCTTGAAAGTTAAACTATCACTGTCTAAACTTGTTCCATGGAACATCCTGCATATATTGAACTTGAACAATATCAAATACAATTATGCTCTTAGTATTGATTGTTATGCCTCTTCAAATCTAGGGAACATTGAGGGTAATATTCCCAACAATCTCCCCCTATTTGAAGAAGGCAGAACACACAATAATACTAACAAGAATTAACAGATAAAGCATATTAATTTAGTGCAGCTGTAAGCTAGCAGATGTAGCTTGCTTATACCACTTGAATTACCTGCATGACAATTCAATCTTCTCCATTTAATTGAATTGACTCAATATGTCAAGTCATTACTATCTCATATCACTTGAACTTTTGTTCAAGTAATATGCACTTTCCTCATACTACTTAAAGCTTAACTTAAAACTTAAATGGATCACTTTTCTCATATGCAATGGCTCAACTTGTGGCCATTGCATTCTCATACTACTGGAACAATTGCTTAAGTAATATGCACTCTCCTTATTCTACTTAATGCTTAAATGGAGCACCACTAGAAGCACTATCCTCATAATATGCACTGACTCAACATGGATCAACATATAGTCATTGCATTCCACATACTACTTGAATTCATCCAAGTAATATGCACTGACTCAACATGACCTGGTCATGTCAAGTATTGCTTTCATATCTCCCCCTTGCTTCCACATCTCTCCCCTTCCAATTATTACCACACATCTCCCCCTTTTTGTCTTCTTCAATAGGCATTTATCTATTGATCTATTGAAGGAGGAGAAGGATCATGGGAGAACATTACTCTTGGTCCTTTTGACAATCATGCTCAGGAAGAGTTGATTCCTAAGCCAACTTAGATATCACTGTATCAATACTCTATTTCAGTGAAACCAACATTATTTTAGCTTATCTTAGAGAAATTTAATATAGCAAGTTAAGGTGATTAACTACTAACTATCTATTTAACCTTGCTAAAAATACAGTTTAACAAATAGGCAGATAGAATTTTTTATGAATTGAAAACAAAAAATGTAATCATGTAGATCTACAACTGAAACACTTAATGTACATGAGTCATTCAACATTAAGCATTCCTAACTCAACTTTGAAAGAGTTAAACTTAGCCTCATCCAATGACTTAGTGAAGATATCCACAACTTGATTGTCGGGGGAGACAAATTCAATGCAATGTCTTCACTTTCTACATGTTATCTTAATAAAATGTTATTTATTTTCTATAAGCTTAGTCCTGCTATATGAGATAGGAATCTTTGCACTAGAAATTGCACTGGATGAGTCACCTTTTAAAGGGTGAATGACTTTCCTTGGATTGTAGTCCTCTAGCTGATGGAGTATCAACAAAGGTTGTACACAACAGCTCCTTTGCACCCTACAAAGTCTCTTCTTGCTGAGCCAGATCTTTTCCTTTTCTTTAGCATCAGACTTGCCTCAAGCTCCAGCTTTTTGATTGGCAACACAATAGGGTTCAGTCCACTGAACACCATCTTGATCATCACATTCATCTGCCTTCTTATCACCTTACTATTTTATCATACAATACTTCTTGAATAGAGGAATGTTATGTAATGTCCCATTCTGTGCTAGACCCCTCGCGCACATTTTGAGTCAAGAAAGCTGACTCAAGCTCGGGGTGCACCGGTAACAGGCATCAAGTGATACTCGATTAATAGGGGAAATTTCACTTGGAAAAATTCTGGATCAACCATGTGTTGAGTGTGTTGAGTGGTCTCAACGCCATTCTAATTTAACTTAGAGAAATTATTCTGGATCCACCAGACGTTGAGTGTGTTGAGTGGTCTCAACGCCATTCCACTTTAACTTAGAAATTGTCCTGGATTCAAAAAGCGTTGAGTGCATTGAGTGGTCTCAATGCCACTCGACAAAATTTAACATAGAATATTTCTGGACCCAGAAAGCGTCAAGAGCGCTTAGAGGTCTCAACGCCATTCGATGAGGCACTGAGTGATTTAACTTAGAATATTTCTTGACTAAGAAAGAATCGAGAGCGTTGAGTGGTTTCAACGCCATTCGACGAGGCATTGAGTGATTTAACTTAGAATATTTATAGACTCAGAAAGCGTCGAGAGCGTTGAAAGACCTCAATTCCATTCGACGAGGCATTGAGTGTTTAACTTATAATTATTCTGGATACTATAGGCGTTGAGTGAACTCGATGTCACTCAACAAAGCATCGAGTGCGTCGAGTAAACTCGACGCCATCCGACGAATTGTCATGTATACTCGACGATTTTGACTTGAAAGTACGCTGGATATTATAGGCGTCGAGTGATCACGAAGAATCTCGACGATTCGTCGAGTGTGTAAGGGATACACAACGATTTTGACTTAGAACATTTTTGGCAGACTGTGTTGTGGGATCATATTAATGGACTGAACCGGGTTTTCGGGAAATGCGCCAATTGTCTTCTTAGGACCAAGTCATTTCGACAAGGCTTAATTTAAATAAAATTGGGCGGTCAAATACTAGGGTGACACGTGGCAGGCGGTCTAACCCTAATTATTCTTGTGAAATTCAGTAGGGATGTGCATGATTATAATCAGGAGAATGAAATAGGTTTTGGAAAAAAGGTGTGATGTCCGACAATTGAATGCATAACCCATAGCTATGTTATCATGCTTGAGGTATATGTGAAGTATCATTATATTATTGTGGTTATCATAGGGTGTTATACTTGTTGTGAATGCTTGATCATGTGGAAAGGAATTGGATGTGGTTAATGCATGGCCATGTGATATGATGATTAATGGAATGTGTTTAGAAGTCCACTGCTTAGAGTTGTGTCTCCCTACGGGTAATAGTGTGGGATTGGTGTGCTGTATAAGGTGGCTTGTCACTTGTGTAAATGATGAACCCTTATGTGGTATAGAAATGTGGAAGGGCTGGAGTGCGTGTGTGTTTTCCGCACAAGAATGATGCCCTTAAATATGAAATTTCATGCGGTGTGAGTTGACACGCGGTGTCATAATCCTGGGTTAAGGATAGTGTGGCAGTTCTACGGGTTCGCCAGTCATCACACCGACAGGAGTTGATAGATAGACTTGGATGGTTGGGCCTTGGTCCTCGGTGCTTACTTCTCGAGGCATCCTCCATTCCAGTGGACGGTTTGGCTGTGTTCTTTGGTTACACGCTCACAAATACCTTCTCCGTGCCACGATATAGGCCAGTTGGGGCTGTGTTCTTGGTACACATCTACCCGAGACCCCTCTGAGAAGTAGTACGCATGTGAGCTCCGCTGTTGTGTTCTTAACATTGAGGCGTACGGAGGCCTAGGCTTGGTAGTGTGGATGCCCCCCTAGTAGAGGAAAGCTCGTTCCACTATCATCGTCTGGCCACAACGGATGGATCCTGAGAGGTTATCTACCTGCTCGAAAAGTGGTAACTTCAAGTCTGTGTCGACATAGCAGTGTGCGTGTGTGTGAGCATGGGTGATTCATCATATTACATTCATATCATTGCATTGCACCGCATAATATCCTTGTCATATAAGTTTTTGGGCACTCTTATATGATGAATTACTTTACTGTTAAGCTGATCCTTAAATTATATGTCTGTATGGGAATTCATAAAAGTTGACTTACTTTCTTAGTGTATGTTCATACTTGTATACTGCTGTCGTTAGTAAGAATGCTAGTGTAGATTGATTTACTCACTTGCTGTATATATTGGATACTCTGATATTGATTAGTCTTGTACAAACTGCTTGTACATCTGCTTACATATATATATTGTACCTTTTCCTTTCTCCGCCCGATGCCTAAGAGTCTCCTAGGGAGCGGATGTGAAAGCCACTTAGTCTTTATGACTAACGGTTGTTACGTCTTCCTTTTTAGGAGGAAACCCCGCAGATAGAGCAGTAACAGGTTGTACAGGAGGGCAATCAGGCTAGAGTGACAGGGCCTGATACGACATTACCATCGCTTCCGTCGGTTACGGATGTGAGTTTTTGAGAGACTCTCATTGTAGCCCTTTGGGCTATGTTTTTATGTTCTCTGATATTATAGAAGCCTATTGATGTTTCTTATTATTGATGTACTTGTGAACTTTTATACTTATGTGGATTTTTACTTCGATTTGTTCTTTATATTGGGTTGACATGGATGATATTGGTTTTAGCCGGCAGGATAGGCGTATTGTAGTATCAATCAACTTATATGTTGGCATTACCGCAAGGCAGCTGTTCTGGGCATAAGACTCCCGTCGGCCATGTCTTGTGTTCTAGGAGGGGGTTCTTACAAATGATGTCAGCTTACAATAATCCTCAAATAAAGAATTCATTGAACAATGGTGCCACCCCCGCTCGATTGGTCAGTTTGCGGACAAACTCATATAGTGGAAGCAGTGTTGTGCCCATGTGTAATTCATACTTAGTATGTCCAATTGTTAACCTATGATTAGCCAAACTAACCTTAGATTTGTATATTTATGTGTAGATTCTGACACGTGTAGATCCAATAGTGGGCAATCCCGCCCTTTCCGTCCCTTTCCAGTTCCAGTAGTCTTAGTTGGGACAAACACTTACGACGATCTTAAATGCCTTCAGGTCTTAACAGGCCCCTGTGCAGCAATAAGCCCCGGGCTCCAACAGGTTGAGCACCTTTCGAGCCCTCTCCCCACCTTTTTATCTTGGGACAGAGTAAGTTGTTCGTACTGAAGAGTGGCTTGACACTGTGAAAGAGTTAATGGTTGGAATAAGATGTCAATCCAATATGGCTGTGACCTTAGCGGTGTCAGTCTTGGAATTGCATGCGAAGAGGTGGTGGAAGTCCCTCATGGGTTACACTTTCCAAGGCCGAGTGTACATGGAGATCATTTGGGATGAGTTTTCTTGAGCTTTTTTGGAGCATTTCATTCCCTCGACCGCTCGAGATGAACTTGAAGAAAGATTCCTGCAGTTGAAGCAAGGATCTATGTCCGTGACGGAATATCAGAGGGAGTTTCAACACCTCGATAGGTTCACTGATGCTTACGAGTTGGATGAAAGTGGTTATGCAAAGAGGTTCTATAAAGGCTTGCAATATCCCCTAAGGTAAGCCCTTTTGTTTATAGTGGACTCGAGTTTAGCAGAGATCATCGATATGGAGAAAAGGCTAGAGGCAGATCACTTGGAAAGTGGTAAGAGACCAGACTAGGGAATAATGGAAGCAGGCCCTAGTTATAAAAGGAGGCAGGACAACAGAGGAAGAAGAAACATTAGAGTCGGAGGTCTCTTACGCTTGAATTTTAGAATTGAGCATCCAGCCCCGCAGCCAGCACTACCTCCACCGCAATAACTGTACCTGCAACCTAGGGAGCAGCACAAGCGAGTTTGCTTCCAATGAAATCAGCCAAGCCACATCCGACATCACCGCCCGCAACTAGGTGGAGATGCTCCCCCTATTCTTCCTCCGTTAGCCCCACGAGGACGGGGACATGTGCGTGGTCGAGGACGAGGACCACGAGGAAGGAATCCTAGACCTACTCGAGAGAAGATGTTTGCGCTGGATATGGCGCTGGAGTGGAATCCTTACGATGTGATTGCAGGTATGTCGTGATTTGATTAGTATGTGTAAGTATTTCTTTTAAATTTCCTCTGATATGTTAGGAGGTTAGCTTTGAGTCTTTATAATTGATACATAGGCACCGTAATGGTTAGTGGGAAACCAACTCATACAATATTTTATACTAGTGCCACTCCCTCGTTCATTTCAGCGGACTTTGTTAAAGACTTAAAAGGAGTGAAACACTTCACTGGTACCACTCGCAGAGTATGCCTTCCGTATGGCTCCGAGATGACCTCGTCCGCTAAGTGTGGCTTGGAAGTCTGTATTGGAGGAAAGATCTTTGAAACCCCTACAATGGTATGGAGAATACCAGAATTCGATCTTATTTTGGGCATGTCGTGGTTGGATTGGCACCACGCCAAGATAGATTGTGCGGCGAAGAAAATCACCTTGAGGCATGAAGACTCGGAGGTCATTTTCCAAGGTATCAAATTTATACCCCGCATGTTATTGTCTTTGATTCAGGCCCTTAAGGCCCATATGAGAGGGGACGAAGTATATATGATATGTTTTGAATTAAATGAGATGGCATCAAGCATGAAAGATGTGCGGGTATTGCGAGACTTCCCTGAGGTATTTCCTGAGAAGTTGTCAGGATTACCCCCACATAGAGAGGTGGACTTTCAGATTAAATTAGTACCGGGTGCCAAACCCATCTCTTGGACCCCTTACTGAATTGCTCCAAAGGAACTTGCCGAGTTTCGGGTTCAGTTATAGGAGTTGGTAGAATCATGGTTTGTTTGCCCCAGTTCATCACCTTGAGGAGCCTATATTCTATTTGTCAAGAAGAAGGATGGAACATTAAGCTTGTGCATAGACTATCGGGAGCCTAACCGACTGACGGTGCGAAACACCTTTCCCCTATCCCGGATAGATGAGTTATTCGATTAGTTGGTTGGAGAGCATTAGTTTTCCAAACTGGATCTGCGCTCAGGGTATTAACAGTTGAGGATACAAGAGGAAGATATCTCGAAGACAATGTTTAACTCGAGGTATGGTTTGTACAAGTTCACGGTGATCCCTTTTGTGTCAGAACCGATGTTTCACATTCCCTGTGTTTGAGAATATCAACTCCCATGTTATATTTGATCACCTCTTGTGTTGATAGAGTGTGCAGGTTGACAGGTGCAAGCCAAGAAGAAGAAGACTCCTATGGACACTAATGCCGGACGGTAGAAGTTACCGCCAAGTGGTAGCCGTGAATTAATTCGACTAAGCTCTTGGGAACCTGCCACTCCGCGCTTGTCCTACCACCTTCGTTAATGCAAGGAATTATTTGGGTCGGCCTCTCGGGAAACTACCGCCAAGCAGTAGTGCATACCGCGCCGCGCTAGCCTCTCGACAAATGCCGAGTAGGATTCCTCGAGTAACTGATCTACCGCCAAGAGATAGCTGTTACTGCGCCGCGCTAGCCTCCCTGATGAATCTCTAGAAGGATTTCTCGAGTAAACGATCTACTGCCAGACGATAGTTATTACCGCGCCGCGCTAGCCTCTCGATGAGTGTTGAGAAGAATTCCTCGAGTAACCGACCTACTGCGAGGCGCTACCATCTAACGTGGGGTGCTAGCTCTATGAAAAAAGGAAGATTTGTTTTGAAATATTATTCCAAATTTGGATGATAGCTGGCACAAAAAGCGCGCGAACCTACCGCCGGGCGCTAGTATTACCACCAGGGGTATCCTATTTTCATGAAGACGTATAAAAGGCCGCCTCGGTTTTTGTACCTTGTGAACCAAGATGAAAATAGACAAAAGCTCCTGCACTCTAGGGTTCGGCCGCTCTCTTTACGCTCCATTCCAATAAGGTATCCATCGAAGAAGAAGAAAGTCGTTTCACTACCATTCGTGAACGAGGAACTCCGGCGAGCCAAGGACTACAACAACTATGAGGAGATATTCAGTTGCAAGCATACGAAGAAAATGAAGAATTTTGTTCTCTGGAAGTTACCGTCGCGCTATAACTAGTTACCTCCCCGCAGTAGCTTCCTGTAATATCTTCTTTTTTTAAAACAGCCCGAACTTGAGTTTAGTGTGACAGGTTTCACGAAATTCGAAAGAGGAGTTCGCCTTAGCCGTCTTAAGAGAAGTAAGGGGTCATCCCAACTTCTTGAGGAGGAGAGTTCTTCATAGGAGATCAAAAGGAATTCATGTGCACGGATTGAAGGCTACCAACATGATGATCTAGGAGCATTTGTCCTAAGTTTCACGTGAAGGATTCTCACTACAAAAACTCACATCAAGCGCATACCTTCCAAGATTTGAAGAACATCGAAGAGGAAGACTCTCTAGCTACAAAGATCGAACCATTGTAAGAAAATCGTCATCAACATCAAGGGTTCTAGTTAGAGGGGAATTTTCTCTTATTCCTTGTATTTTACTTTAAACTCTTTTTGTATAGTTATTTTTGTGAGGGAAATCGACCTGAGGGACATCGAAATCCGGGAAGGGTTTTGTGAGAAATCAATCGGGGAAGGTCGTCGGAATCCGGGGTAGGATTCTGTGGAAAATCGTCCTGGGGATAGGGAAGTCTAGATCGATGGATCTAGTGGGGATCTAAGACCCTTCCTTGGGTGGAGGTTATTGAAATTTGATATAGTGGAAGATGGGAAACCAGGCGTAGGAAACTTCAACCTATCCGAGCCCAAATAAACCAGATGCAAACCAGAAAAGCAAGAATCTTGTACTAAACAATCTTTACAAGGCGAGACATACATGGAGACACATGATTTCGCTAAGTACAAAGGAAAAGCAAATAATTAAACAAGAGATTTAAGCCGGTCAGACTTCCTCAGAGACCGTCGAGTCCGCTGAGACAGCCAAGCCGCTACTACACCACTGATCTATGGAGTCCGCTCAACCCACCTAGTCGCCAGTCCGCAACCAAGACATGAAGACTGTCCGTTATTCTAATGCTGATCTCTAACCGCCTATCTGCAAGCTGCCTAACCGCGAGGTATCCTAGCCGCCAGACTGTGCGAGCTGCTGCCGAACATAACAGGCCGCCAGAAGCATACAGCTTATTGAACCGAGAAACTAGTTGTAGAGGAGAGACCGCCTAGCCGCAACCCGCGACTTATTGTTAACTGTTGGTTTCTATCCACAGAGTCCGCACTGTCCCTGACCGCAGTCAAAATGAAGTCCTGACCTTCCAGAGCTATCCACATAACTTGCACAACATAACCCGGTAAATCTTCTCAAATCGCGCTGACAAAAAAAATCCAGTCCGCAGTAACTATCCGTGAGATCACTTACTATTCATCCACTTATCATTGATGTGATAGGGGGTCCTATTTATAGGCACAATGAGGAGTGTGGTCACCGCCCTAGCCTATAGGATAACCTCCCCCATCCTGCAGCAAGAACCAAGTGTATTCGTAAGCCGCCGATACACATCAAGTCCGCCACGACCTGTGCCGGATAGCTAGCCCGCCAAGTCGCTTTACCAAGGCCGAACAGCAACTTCCATTCGCCTTGTAACCAAAGGCCTAGCCAGGACACCGACATCACCAAAACTCTGTAGCAATACCTTGTCCGCCTATCAGCAGACATCGCTTTAGTCTTCGCGCCCTACAGACTCACCTCTAGCCCGCGTATCCCGAGCCCGCAGCAAACGCATCAACATCAACTGCCGGACTGGGAGGAAAAGGAGAATAGTCCACAAGCTTAGGCGGACACAGCACCAGTCCGCACACCCAAGCCAACAATAAAGGCACAACAGCCAAACTGCTCAACAAGGCGAATACACCTCCAGTCTGCACGCCTTGTAGACTCAACTCCAATCCGCATTCCCCAAACTTGCAACCAAGGCACACGATACTACTGCCGAGCTTGGCGGACTGCGAAGCAGTCCGCGCTTAACTGTGCGATCTCGCCGGACTAAGCCAAACCTGGACTTGGTTTAGAACAAAGTCCACACCACCGGCCACAAGGGCCAGTCCGCGCTTACTGGCGGACACTAAAAATAGTCCGCCAATCCCTACGACCTCCTGATCCAGTCCGCTCTAACCGGCGATTCCTGCGGCTTCCACCAGCCACATCACTAGAGCTAGACCAAGGCATCTACCATGCTGGTCTGCCGAGATCTAGTCTAGTCCGCACCATACGGAGAACTCTGCGCCTACCACTTTCCGTACCTCCAGAGCTCTAATGTTACCTTCTAGGACCAAATCACTGGTTGAGCATAAGCTAGCCTGACTGGCCGCCGCCTCTATCCGCACAGCCCGCACGAACAGACCGCCTAGGCCACCATAGAACAAGCCATCTACAACAGCTTTGCCGACCTGGCTAACCGCCAGTCCTATCCGCATAGACCGCGCGGACAGGTGGCCCTGGTTGCCAGGGTCACCCAATCACCCACTTTCACTTCACCATTTTAAACAAAGGTGAAGAGTTAGCTTGAAGACCTTTCCTGGATGGAAAGGGAGAGAGCCAACCGGTCCGCATAGTGGGTCGGTATATAAAAAAAAAGTGATTTTATTTTCACCGCCTCCGATCTCTGGCATCATGGAGATCAAGTTGTTGTAATTATAAAAATAGTTGTCAATTTAGTTTGAATAAAATTCATATACTGTTGTTTTTATTTTTTATAACGTTGTGGATGTTAGCCTATGTTTCTCTAAAGGGTGCAAAATCTAAAAGTAGAGATTTGCCTTGGAAAACGAGGTCTGTGACCTACCGCCGCGTGCTAACAAGTTATTACCCCGCGGTAGCTTCCGGAACTAATTTTTCTGTACAAAAATAATTCAAATTTTCAATTAACTCGTAAAACTTATTCACCCCCTCCCCTCTAAGATTGGCCACTAGATCCAACAAGTGGTATCCGAGGCAGGTTATTCCAAAACGGTTTCACCACCGGGAATAATGGCCAACCCTGATCTTTAATCGACCTGTGGGGATGAAAAATTGTACAATGAAAATTTGTTTGCACCACCTCTATTTATAGGTTTGAACTATAATGAATGGAGAACACTAATGAGGAAATTCCTTGTATCATTAGATATAGAAGTTTGGAACATGACATGTATCAAGCCCCCAAATAATTTAAATAAACACGAATGTCATTTAATGCCAAAGCTATGAATAGTCTATTTTGTGGGCTTGGTCAAGATATTTTTAAACTAATATATACTCTTACCACTGCGTATGATATATGGAATTTTCTTGAGCTAACTTATAGTTCTCTTTCTGTAGGTAATGAATCTGAGCAATTTCTCATGGATCCACGTTAAGAACTAAATGGAGACTTGTTCTTGGAGGAAGACGGGACGACCATACCGATGGAAAGGGAAGATGAAATCTTAACAATGGATGAGGAAACACATGGAGAAGTCAAAGAAACTCTATACCTCAATCTTGCCTTATCCAAGAGCTCTGTAAGGAAGTCAAATTCCCTTTTTGCATATAAATCTCTCTCTACATTGCGTGTGTTAGAAAATGCTAGACGCAGAATTAAGAAGTTTGAAAAATATTAATTCAAACCTACGACTAGAAACAAAACTTTAAAAGCACAAATTAATGTAGAACCCTATTGTGATGTGACTTGTCCTCCCAACTGCTCTTTAGATAACATTTCTACACCTTGTATAGATTATATTGAATTTAAATAAAAATATAAGGTTCTTGAACAAGAGCTTCGCTTTGTAAAAGAACAAAATGATAAATTATGCTTAGAAAAGTCATCAATGAAAAGTGATTGTGCAGGATGCAAGAATTATAAAAATGAAATTAAAGAGATGGATGACACTTTTGTGGAATATAAAAATAAGTATGAATCTCATATTGAATCTGTAGTCTCCACTCTTAAAAATAGCACAATCGTTTTAAAAAAAGCTACACATTATCTTAAAATTAAAAATAAATAATTAGTTACAAACATCAACTTGCTTAAGGAAATTATAATTAAAAACTCACAAAATATAACTCCTAACTCTAAAGCAAAACCCGAGAGCATGTTGAATATGAATTCTCATATAATAACTAAGTCAATCAACCAGAGTAGAAAATTTCAAGCGTGTGTAAATGAAATTCCAAAACAGAAAAGTCATCTTCATTTGCAACCTCAAGTCACTCCCAATTTAAAATCATATGAATGTAAATTTCCTTCAAAGAATCAATACAATATGAGTCTTTACCTTAAGCAACATAATCTTAACTCAGAGAACAATTTCAACATATCTAAACCTCAAATGCAAGATTGTTCAACTGAAGCTCAACACATAAGGACTCGTAGAAATCTAAAAGGAAATTTGCAACATTAAAATAACATTATACCAAAGTATGAATGGAGGCCCATCATTCAAAGTAGCCCACCCATTTCACACAAAAGGACTAATTCACCATCATCTCCGCAAGGTGTACCACGCTATATTTGGGTACCCAAAGGAACCGTCACTCCTTGCTCCTTTTGGATACCTAAATCTTTTATCCACTAGTATCCACCAATTGCGTTAAGTATAAACCAATCAAACCAAAATTACTCGATAATCTACTTCGCGATATGCTTAACGTTTTTTTTGTTTTTCCTATTTTTCCTATTTTGTTTTTTGCATTTGTTTTTTTTTTGTTTTTTTTATTAATCCAACATGCCATGAACACTTTGATATATTTTTGCTAAATGATTTTATAATATTAAAATTAACGATAAATCAATCTAACGAAACAAATCGGAATATAAGTCATATCACTTCAAAGTGGCCATAATTTACCTTTTATCATAAATCTATCACACTATCTTAGTATGCATGCGATCATTCACCCATATGTATGTTTCACAATAGCGGGGGCGTAGGTGTGTGTGCTTTAGGAATGCTAACCTGTAAACCACGTCTTGTCCTTAATTGGGGAGGGTTACACTAGGTCGTTGTGTGGTGCTGAGGGGAAAGAGTGTTAGTGTTGAAGCCAAAATTGACCCCAACGAATGTTCACAAACCAAAGTGCAGCCGATGCCTACTTCTCTCTTATCTCGACCCTTGACTGGCTGCTAAGGTCAAAAGATTGACCTAAAGCCTCAGCTGGGAGGTCCCACCACACACCCGGAAGATCTCTGAGAGCTTCCCCTCCAAAACCAAATGCTGGGCTGGGAGCTCCTCAGAAGGCACTAGAGTTGGAGAGTAAATGAAAGCCCTGCCTTCCAAAGAGCCCCCTATGGGTCTTTTTATAGTCTTCCTTTGACCTGAAAATACTGAAATACCCCTGAGGGGTCTGCCAATAGCCAAATCCCGCTGTCATCCCAAGGGCATTTGGGTAATTTTACCTAGGGATAAAAAATGATAATAATAAAATAATCTCCTCTGGACTCCGGGTCCCACCCCATGGGCCCACTTGGTGAGACCCCCGGCCTAGAAGGCTCTCGCTGGGTCCCCACTAGGCCCACCTTGGCGAGAACTCCTGCCAGAAAGGTTCTCGCGCTAGGTAGTCATGCTGCCCTTGCGAATGAAGGCTCTCCTAAGGCGTTCTCGCCTGCCCTGGGCGGGAGCTTTCCCTAAGGCGGGAGCTTCCGTAGTCAAGCCATCTGCTTTGGTCGGTCGACGATCTCTCCTGCCGGGAGCTCGACTATCTGCTCTGGTCGGTTGACGATCTCTCCTGCCGGGAGCTCGACTATCTGCCCTGGTCGGTCGACGATCTCTCCTGCCGGGAGCTCGACTATCTGCCCTGGTCGGTGGACGATCTCTCCTGCCGGGAGCTCGACTATCTGCCCTGGTCGGTCGACAATCTCTCCTGCCGGGAGCTCGACTATCTGCCCTGGTCGGTCGACGATCTCTCCTGCCGGGAGCTCGACTATCTGCCCTAGTTTCCCCAGCTTTCGCCTGCCCTTGGCGGGAGCTCTTTCAGGGTGGAAGCTCCTCTGGCTTTGGAGCCGAAGCCTGTTGTGGCGCGAACGATATCGCCCACCGCCAGGCGGGAGCCTTTAAGGACGAGAAGTCCACCAGTATGCCTTAGGGTTAACCCAAGGCTAACCTGAGGCTAGCCCAATTCCTCAGTGGTGTCTCCGGGTCCCACCCAGCGATTATGGGGTTGTACACAATCCCCGCTCTTTTCGAGCTAGCCCTGCGCTCGACAAGACAAGTCCAACCCCCAAAATATTCGCTGGACACGTGCCCGCCTACCGAGGGAATCTTTTGGTGGGTCCTACTGCGGCTATAAATATGCACTGATAGGCGTCCATACGCCCTGCCCTTGAAGTACGGTTTTCCAACTGAGCTCTCGCCTCAGGGATTTTTGCACGAGCTTACCATACATCCCAAACGTGCTGCCAAACCACTTCCGCAAGACCTCCAAGACCGGTTAGCCGCTGCCCAAGCGCGGGCCTTGGCTAACTGTGCGGCGGTGGCTCTATGGTTAACGAGAAAGACTTCAACCGCCGGGCCTTCCGAGCCGAAGAAGAAGGAAAAGAAAAGGGCGAAGGTGGTCCGGCGGGACCTTTCTCGCGAGAATAGGGATCCTCCTTCCCCCACTCCCAATCCTGCGGGGGATCCTTCCCCGCAGAAGGTAAGCCTTTCAACCGTGCCTACCGAGCTGATTGTGCACTAGATCCGATGATTAAAGTACGCTTTTGCAGGAATCCGCTCCTAACGATGACGCCGAGATCTCGCCAAGTTCTTCGAACCTGCCCGCTCATTCCCCAAAGGACGAAACACGGGTCTCGGACGCAATTTCTCCAGCCGAGACCGAAACGACAGGTACGTTTTGCTACTGTCGATATGTCAACCCTACCTTTTCTTTTCTGAACTATCTTCTCGCAGTGCCCGCTCCCGCCGACCCGGGCCTAACCGCCAGGGAAGTAGAAGCGAGAACTATGGAATTGCCTCCCTTGGTGACCAATCCTACCCTGCAGGCGGGAGGGACGGCCTCTGATCCCTCCGCTACTCCCAAGGATGTTGATCATCTCTTGGGAGAAGACAACTCCCCACGAGCTTCTGGCCAGGTCGGGACCATCGTGCGCGAGCCCTTCCGCCCGGGGCTGGGCAAGCCTCTTCACCTCCTTTATGGAACCAACAGAGGGGCCAGGCCTTCTCGTCCAACTTTGGTTGACGGTTCTCGCCCAGCCGCAGGTATGCGAAAACTTTTCTGGACTGTTGATTGTCATGCCTTGACCAAAATTCTCGTGCGTTTCTTTTGCAGGTGATCCCGGCTTGCGGTCGGAAGCTAACCGGGAAGAAGAAGAAGATGATGAAGATGATGACGATGAAGAAGAGGAAGATTCTCCCCTCCCTTCGTCTGGCGAGATAGAAGGAATATTGAACAGCGCCGGGAGCGCGAAGGGGGTGGAGGAAGAAGATCTCGGCTATCCTGGCCAGGCTCATCCGGCGAGATCGTGCTCACTCTGCCGCGGCAAAAGCGTTCCGCGAATCTGTGGAGCAAAGGTTGGAGACTCTGGAGCGGGATTTCTTCTTAGGCGAGGGTGATCGTCCGGGAGGGCCTTCCGCCGAGTCTTCACCAGGGAGATGCATCTCGCAGATCCGAGATCACGCCAGGCGGATCAACCTTGGGTGTACCACCCTATCGTCTTATTTCAATCCGCTGGTGCCTCTAAGAACTAGGCGGCGAGAACGAGGACGGTGGTATTGGAAGCCCTATTAGACTTCTCGCTTGAATCTCTTTTATCAATGTATCTGTAATAAACATTACTGTTAATTAAGTTTATCCAACTTTCGTTGGCGAGAACCTCACTGTTACCGATGTCTCTCTTTTCTTTTCTTTTTATTGCTCTGTGAGGCTTTTAAATTGAGGCGCTTACACCAATATAGGATGCTTGCGCCAATCTAGGAGGCTTGCGCCAATCTAGGAGGCTTGCGCCAGTCTAGGAGGCTTGCGCCAATCTAGATAGTTGCGTCGAAAACAGGAACAACCGTTGACCGCTGCCATCCCGAGGGGGAAAATCGAGGCGCCGTTAGCCCGGATTCTGACAGCTGTACTCCGCTATCACTTTCTCTCTCTGTCGGATGGATCCATGATGATTACGATTCCCTATAAATAGAGAAGTCTACCAACCACATTTACTTCTTCGATCCGGAACCTCAGCCTTCCTTCCTTGCTCTCGCGCTCTTGCTTCCGCTTCGACCTTTTTCCAGCTCTCGCTCTCACTCGCGAACCCACCATGCCTGGCGAGAACTAGGGTCGCGCCCACTGCGCGGAAGCTTTCCAAAAACACCTCTTCCCTTCCTGCAAGCTCACCCTGGACGAATATAACCTGATCGTTGACCGCTATATTCCCGCTGGCTTCTCGGCGCGGAACCCGGGTAATCACGATAAGGTGAATACTCCGGAGGCGGGAGAACTCGCCATCCCCCTCGAGCATTTCGAGGTGGGCTTCCGCCTTCCCCTTTGGCCGGAGGTTCGGCTTGCTCTTCGTTACTATGGGGTGGTTCCCGCCCAACTGAACCCGAACTCAGTCGCGATCCTTATAGCATTCATATGCTATATGCGATCCGAGAGGATCGAGTTCAGTTTGCCCATCTTCCGGAAGCTATTCAACTTCCGCGCTAAGGGAGGGGTGGTTTTCTTCTCCGGGCAACTGCTCGAGGTTACCGGTCTCGCCAACAAGCACCATCACTGGGGAGAGAAATTCGTCTATGTCAGCGGGGACTTCGGCAACGTCCCGCTTCAGCCCGTTCAGTACGAGGACGTGGCCTACAAACCGCCTACTCTGGGATCGCGCGAGAGCGCAATCCTGGAATTCTTTGGAACCAAGGAGTTTGATGTCCCCTACCTCAGGCGAGACGTCGACTCCCTCCCACTCGTTCACTCGGGCGAAGGTACGGTCTCGCCTCAGATTCCCTCTTTTATCAAAGATCTCCTTGCGCTGAAGTGTTTTAACTTTGCAGGAGAGCGGGAGGTCCCTCTGCGCCAACACTTCGCTGAAGGCCGGGGTGTCGAGGGTCCGGCCGTGAGAGGCTCCCTTGCGCTCGCGGAAGCTAGCGCCAGCGCCTGTCGAAACGATCCAGCCCCTCCTTTGCCGCCACCAGCCAAGAAGCGGAAGGTCACCCTTCCTCCTCTCCGAACGCTGAAGAGGCCCAAACCTTCTGCTCTCGAGAAGGGGAAAGCCCCGGCCGTCTCGCCTGTCCAACCCCTTCCCACAGGCAGCTCCTTCGAAGCGATCCTCCAAAGGGCCAGCGAGATGGATGCCGCCGCCAAGAGCCGCGCTGAGGCCTCCACCGGGAACCCACCGGCCGCAAGCGAGGCTGGGGGAGAAGTGCTCGTCGCCGAAACCTCCGCCCGAGCTCCGCCCCGAGAGGTGCCGAAAGGGCACAGGAACTTTGGCTTCGGCGTGAAGTACGTCGACGCGGAGGGGAAGCCTCAGATGGAATGGGACCCCGAGTCAAACTTAATCAAGGTTACGACGCTCCTTCCCAGCTGGGCGGAGGGGGAAGATGTGACTGGCGAGGCCTTCTCGCTTGGATATGGCCTTTACAGCCGAGAGGATGCCAGCGTGTTTGACCAGATGTCCACCCGCCTTATAGCCTTCGATGCCATCCGGGCTCTATTGCGCGGGTTCGAGCTTGCGCATATGTGTGCGCGCCGAAGCATCACCCTCGACAAGAATTTCACCGATATGCGCAAGGCAAGGGAGGACGCGGTGGCTCGAGCGCACACCGCGGGAGAAGAACTCGCGAGAGCTCAACAGGAGCTTGCGGATGCTCGACTGGCGCTGTCTCTACGCCCCGCGACCGAGGTAAGCGAGACCCTCCTGAACCCTTGCTCTCGTTTCTCAAAGTTACGACTGTGCGATGTTTCCAGACTGAACTCTTTTTTCACAGGATTCTGCCCAAGTCAAGGAGCTTCGCGCAGAGCTGGCCAATGCGCGCTGCGAGAGCATCCTCCTGAGGGAACAGCTTCGCGCTGAGATGGCGAAGGTCCCGCCTCCGGAGCTAGATGCGAGGCTGCGGAGTCGTTACCTCTCGGAGTACGACGTTGACAAGCTGCTGCAAGCCAACGCTCAGGCAACCGTCAAGCTGACGCTCGAGACGCTGCGAGACGTCAAGCTGCTTCGGGAGGACGGCGCGACCATCGACGCTCGCTAACTTCTTCCATGACTCTATGATCCAGTTCCCAAACCTCCGGGCGCGCCGGACTCGCCTCCCTCAGACATCCCGAGGTCTTCTACCGCCGCTGGCGAGACATCTGAAGCGAGCTCTGGCGATGATTCAAGCGAGAGCACCAGCGGGAGTTACAGCGCGTCCCTCTAAGCTTCTTTTTTCTTTTTGTTTCTTTTGTAATGAGCGAGAGGCTCCAACTTTTGTAATTAATTTTATGTAAAGTAATGTTTCATCTTTCATTGTCAGTGTGTGCTTGAAAGTATATTATTCTGCCGAATGGCTTCCGCGCGAGCTTCCGCCGAGACCCTTAGTCTCTTTAGGGTAATCTTTCTCAGAGATCAGTTAGGCGGGAACCTCGCGCCGTCGATTAAGCCGTCCTGCCTAGGTCCGCCGGGAGCCTCCTTCTGCGAGAACCCCCCTTTGACCGAGACCTTTACTGGCCGAGACCTTTGAGCCGAGACCCTTGCTGGCCGAGACCTCCAAACCGAGGCCTTTACTGGCTGAGACCTCTGAGCCGAGACCTTTAGGGCCTTGCCTCCGGTCTAGGCCAGGGCCCTGCTCACATATTTTTCCGACCAATTAAACCCCTACCCCACCGGCGAGCCGTCGGACCTGCTAGCTTATAAGGGAGCCTGCGCAGCGGGTCTACCGGGGTTCGAGCCGAGCTCGTTGTAATGTAGTAACTACCAACCAAGGACCAAGGATCAAAATGTCAAGGACTCCACCTATCCCCCGCAGGCGAGCCTTCGGACCTGCCAGCTTGATGGGAGCCTGCGCAGCGGGTCAACCTGGGGCCGAGCCGAGCTCGGGGTGTCGTAGAAGTGGCTAAGAACAAAGTATCGTAAGAGCCAACCTTTCCCCCACAGGCGAGCCTTCGGACCTGCCAGCTTGATGAGAGCCTGCGCAGCGGGTCTACCTGGGGCCGAGCCGAGCTCAGGGTGTCGTATAAGTGGCTAAGAACAAAGTATCGCAGGAGCCAGCCTTTCCCCCACAGGCGAGCCTTCGGACCTGCTAGCTTGATGAGAGCCTGCGCAGCGGGTCTACCTGGGGCCGAGCTGAGCTCGAGGTGTCGTAGAAGTGGCTAAGAACAAAGTATCGCAGGAGCCAGCCTTTCCCCCACAGGCGAGCCTTCGGACCTGTCAACTTGATGAGAGCCTGCGCAGCGGGTCTACCTGGGGCCGAGCCGAGCTCGGGGTGTCGTAGAAGTGGCTAAGAACAAAGTATCGCAGGAGCCAGCCTTTCCCCCACAGGCGAGCCTTCGGACCTGCCATCTTGATGAGAGCCTGCGCAGCGGGTCTACCTGGGGCCGAGTCGAGCTCGGGGTGTCGTAGAAGTGGCTAAGAACAAAGTATCGCAGGAGCCAGCCTTTCCCCCACAGGCGAGCCTTCGGACCTGCCAACTTGATGAGAGCCTGCGCAGCGGGTCTACCTGGGGCCGAGCCGAGCTCAGGGTGTCGTAGAAGTGGCTAAGAACAAAGTATCGCAGGAGCCAGCCTTTCCCCCACAGGCGAGCCTTCGGACCTGCCAGCTTGATGAGAGCCTGCGCAGCGGGTCTACCTGGGGCCGAGCCGAGCTCGGGGTGTCGATGAAGTGGCTAAGAACAAAGTATCGTAAGAGCCAACCTTTCCCCCACAGGCGAGCCTTCGGACTTGCCAGCTTGATGAGAGCCTGCGCAGCGGGTCTACCTGGGGCCGAGCCGAGCTCGGGTTGTCGTAGAAGTGGCTAAGAACAAAGTATCGCAGGAGCCAGCCTTTCCCCCACAGGCGAGCCTTCGGACCTGCCAGCTTGATGAGAGCCTGCGCAGCGGGTCTACCTGGGGCCGAGCCGAGCTCGGGGTGTCGTAGAAGTGGCTAAGAACAAAGTATCGCAAGAGCCAACCTTTCCCCCACAGGCGAGCCTTCGGACCTGCCAGCTTGATGAGAGCCTGCGCAGCGGGTCTACCTGGGGCCGAGCCGAGCTCGGGGTGTCGTAGAAGTGGCAAAGAACAAAGTATTGCAGGAGCCAGCCTTTCCCCCACAGGCGAGCCTTCGGACCTGCCAGCTTGATGAGAGCCTGCGCAGCGGGTCTACCTGGGGCCGAGCCGAGCTCGGGGTGTTGATGAAGATAACCAAACCTCTCCCCCACAGGCGAGCCTTCAGACCTGCCAGCTAGATAAGAGCCTGCGCAGCGGGTCTACCTGGGGCCGAGCCGAGCTCGGGGTGTTGATGAAGATAACCAAACCTCTCCCCCATAGGCGAGCCTTCGGACCTGCCAGCTAGATGAGAGCCTGCGCAGCGGGTCTACCTGGGGCCGAGCCGAGCTCGGGGTGTTGTAGAAGTGGCTAAGAACAAAGTATCCCAAGAGCCAACCTTTCCCCCACAGGCGAGCCTTCGGACCTGCCAGCTTGATGAGAGCCTGCGCAGCGGGTCTACCTGGGGCCGAGCCGAGCTCGGGGTGTTGTAGAAGTGGCTAAGAACAAAGTATCACAAGAGCCAACCTTTCCCCCACAGGCGAGCCTTCGGACCTGCCAGCTTGATGAGAGCCTGCGCAGCGGGTCTACCTGGGGCCGAGCCTAGCTCGGGGTGTTGATGAAGATAACCAAACCTCTCACCCACAGGCGAGCCTTCGGATCTGCCAGCTAGATGAGAGCCTGCGCAGCGAGTCTACCTGGGGCCGAGCCGAGCTCGGGGTGTTGATGAAGATTCCTTCAACCAGGCCTATTCCATCATAGAGCTGAGGAGTCATAGCCAGTTAAAACAGAAAACATAAAGATTGCATACTCAGAGATAGTCAACATTCTGGAATAAACTTATTGAAAATGCAATGGTTGTTTACAACATTACAATCCTTCTTTCCCTCTTATGGGTAGAAGCGCTTCAGATCGTCACCATTCCAGGTGTGACTCAAGGTCCTTCCCTCCGCATCCTGGAGGTAGTAGCCTCCGTTAACCAGAGCCTTCTCTACTATATAAGGCCCTTCCCAGCTAGGGTTGAGCTTACCAACTGCGGCCGACCTTCCTGCAGCGTCGACCTTTTTCAGTACTAGATCCCCCTCGGCAAATTGCTTGACTCTGATGTGCTTATCGAAGTACCGAGCCATTCGCCGTTTTACTTCCTCTTGCCTGATGGCGGCAACATCCCGCAGCTCTTCCACCATATCTAATGAGAGGCGCAACCCTTCCTCATTCTCCAACCTCCAAGCTTCGCTTCCCTCAGCCGCGGCCGCGACCCTTGGGGACCGAACCTCGAACTCCACCGGGAGGACAGCCTCACACCCATGAGAGAGCTTGAAGGGGGTCTCCCCTGTGGCCGTGTTCGGAGTTGTTCGCAAGGCCCACAGAACGGAAGGGAGCTGTTCCACCCAGTTACCCTTCAGGTTCTCTACCTTCTTTTTGAGCAAGCTGACAATGATCTTGTTTGCCGCCTCCACCTGGCCATTGCTCCGAGGATGATGGACAGAGGCGAACCTGAGGTCAATCCCCAATTGGGTGCAGAAACTGATGAATTCTTCACTGGCAAACTGAGGACCGTTGTCTGTCACTATCGCTTGGGGCAATCCGTGCCTGCAAACGATTTCCCCCCAAATGAAGTTCCTGATGACCTGGGAGGTTACCTTGGCTAACGTCTTGATCTCCAGCCACTTGGAGAAGTAGTCAATCATAACTAGGAGGAATCTCCTCTGCCCGCTAGCTGGAGGAAAGGGTCCAACCAGGTCCATTCCCCAAATGGCGAAGGGTCATGGCGCCGTGATGCTTCAAAGCCTTTGGGCGGGCAAGAGCTGGAGGGGAGCATGTACTTGGCACTTCCGACACCTCCTTGCGAACTCAGCTGTATCCTTCCTCAAAGTCCGCCAGAAATATCCTTGCCTTATCACCCTTGCTTCCAATGTCCTTCCCCCTGAATGACTGCCGCATTCTCCAGAATGCACCTCTTCCAGGATTCATGGGACTTCCTCCTCGGTCACGCATCTCGCGAGGAGTCCTGACAACATCTTCCGATGCAAGCTCCCTTCCAGCATCAGGTAATGAGCCGCCTTATGCCTGAAGCTCTTGGCATCCTTGACTTCTTCCGACAGTTCTCCTGTGGTCAAGAAGGTCACCAAAGAATCTACCCATGAGGACCGCCGATTCACCTCCATCACCTCCCCCTCTTCAATGGCTGGCCGAAATAGTTCGGTTAGGGTACCTCCACCCCGAGGCCCGAACTTTGCTAATCGGTCAGCTGCCATGCTTTCCTCCCTGGGAACATGTTGAATAGAAAAAGAACGGAAACCCCCAATGATAGTTCTTACCTTTGATAGATATCTCGCGAGGGTAGGCTCCCGGGCCTCGAACTCCCCTCGGATCTGCGACGCCACCACCATTGAGTCGGTGAAGGTCTCCACATCCTGAATTTCCAACTCCTTTGCCAGTCGGAGACCGGCTATCACGGCTTCGTACTCCGCCTGATTATTGGTTACAGGGAAGTGGAAGGCCACTGCTTGTTCTATGGTAACCCCTTGTGGACTTACCAGCACCATACCTCCTCCCAGGGAGTGCCTTCCTGAGGCTCCATCGACTATCATCTTCCATGCCTCCGACGGCCTCGGCTCTTCTTCCTCGGCCTCGGTGACATAATCCGCCAAAAAGTCCGCCACGGCTTGGGCTTTGATGGAGAGCCTTGGGACGAAAGAAATGTCAAACTCACTTAGCTCGATGGACCACTTTGCCAACCTTCCTGAATGCTCCACCCCCTCAAAGACCTTGCGAAGAGGATGGTCGGTTACCACCCTAATCGAGTGCGCCAGAAAGTAAGGGCGAAGCTTCCTAGCTGAGATGACCAAAGCGTACGCTAGCTTCTCTAGGATGGGGTATCGGATCTCCGCCTTTTTTAAGATTCGGCTTACATAATAGATGGGCAACTGTTTCTTCCCCTCCTCCCTAACCAAGACGGAGCTCACTGCCTCTACCCCCACCCCGAGATACAAGGCTAGGTCCTCCCCTTCCTTCGGGCTTTGAAGTAACGGAGCTTGGAAGAGTTGCCTCTTCAGCCCCTGAAATGCCTCTTCACATTCGGCCGTCCATTCGAACACTTGGTTACCACGAAGTACTTTAAAGAAAGAGGAACACCTATCCCCTGACCGAGAGAGGAACCTGCTTAGCCCGGCCAACTTCCCGGTCAAGCGCTGGACTTCTTTGGCACTGTGAGGTGATTCCAGGTCTAGAATAGCCTTAACCTTATCGGGGTTAGGTTCTACCCCCGCGGGAGTCAAGAGGTGTCCGAGGAATTTCCCGCGACTAGCCCCGAAGACGCACTTCAAGGGATTCAACCTCATCTTGAACCTTCGCAGGGTGGCAAACGTTTCCTCCAAGTCCCGCAAGTGGGAATCAACACACTTGCTCTTGACCATGAGGTCGTCCACGTAGACCTCCAGGTTCCTTCCCCTTTGATCTCGAAAGATTCGATCCATCATGCGTTGGTACGTTGCCCCTGCGTTCTTCAATCCGAAGGGCATCATCTTATAGCTGAAGCATCCCTCTCTTGTGATGAAGGAAACATCCTTGACATCAGGAGGGTGCATCCGGATCTGATGGTAACCTGAAAATGCATCTAAAAAACTCATAAGAGAAAAACCGACGGCTGAGTCAACCAGCGCGTCGATTCGAGGCAAGGGGTAGCAATCCTTAGGACATGATTTATTTAATAAAGAAAAATCAATACACATGCGCCATTTTCCTTCTCCCTTCTTTGCCATTACCACGTTGGAGCTCCAGCCTGGATACTGGATCTCTGAGATGAAGCCTGCGTCCAGGAGCTTTTTGACCTCCTCTCGGATGGGGGCTTCTAGCTTGGTGGCGATGGTCCTCATCTTTTGGCGTATGGGGCGGGCTCTGGGATCCAGGTTCAAGCGATGACAGGCCACGTCCGCGTTAATGCTCGGCATGTATGCCGCACTCCAAGCGAAGATGTCGACGTTGCTTTGGATGCAGGCTCGCATCCGCTCCTGATCCATGAGGCTCAAGCCTCCACTGATCCGAACCCTTTGCACCTCCCCCGCTCTTGTAAGCACCTCCATCTCCACCACTTCTTCGGCCGGCTCCAGCCCCGACCGCTCCCAACTTACCCTTGCATCTTCCTACTCAAACTCGAGCTCCTCTCCCCCAACCTCATCAACTTCCATCGCCTCGTCCAGGCTCTCCTCTTGCCTCTGCTCTTCTTCATCCATCACTCCTCTCGCCTCTTCTAGGCTGATCTCCTCCACCTCCGCCATCTCCTCAACAACCTCCATCGCCTCTCCCGGGCTTATCTCCCCTTCCTCAACCCCTTCCTGCTCAGCCATCTCCTTCTACAACTCCTCTGCCTCCGCCATCCACGACACGGTGTTAACCGCCATCACATAGCATTGCCTTGCCATCTTTGGACCCCCCCCTGATCCTAACCTGCACCCCTCCATTGTTGAACTTGAGGCATTGGTGGTATGAGGAGGGTACGCAGCGAAAGGCGCTGATGAGGGGACGTCCAAAGATGGCATTGTAACTACTCGGGGCGTCCACGATCACGAACCGACAGTTCCGTGAGACGCCCCCAAGCCTCACATGCAGGCCCACTCCCCCTTCCACTTCTTTCCTTTCTCCGGAGAAGCCAAAAAGCGGTCCATCAGAAGCCAGGACCCTTTTTCCTTCCACCCTCATCTCATCGAAGGCCTTCTTGAAGATCACATTCACCGAGCTCCCATTGTCCACCAGTATCCGGGAGACGGTGTAGTTTTCTATCGCTGTCTGGATCACAAGCGCGTCGCAGAACGGATCCTCGTAGTCTGGCATATCCGCGGATGAGAAGGTGATCTTCTCCTCTGGGGGGGGGGGGAGCCAGGGAGGTTGAGGCGACCCCTCGGCGGAACATGGTTTGAAGGCTCCCCTTGCGGGTTGCCTCGATCCCCACTCCCCCATGGATCACTCCGATCCCTCCTTGGGTCCCCACGTCTACCCTGTCTTCACACCTGTCCTCAGCCTCTTCTCGCTGTACTTCGACGATCCTTATAGGCGGGTCTTGCCTTCCGGCCCCTCTGGCCCATCTTATCTCCAGAAACTCTGGGCAGGTGGCCGTTGCGTGACCTTCCTCCTGATGGAAGTCACAATAGGGCAACGCCACCCTGCCCCCTCTTCCTTCTCCTCCTCCCCTTCTTCCGACTCCCCGAATTCTTCCTCCTCTTCCTCTTCCCACCTCCATGGCCTCCTGCGGCGGTGGGAAATGACCCCTTGGTCCTTGTCGCCATCCTCCCTGCTCCAGCCTTCTTTGCTCCCGGAAGTTATCTCTTCCCTGAAGTCCTCCTTGGCCCTGGGGGCGACCCTCCTAAGGCCTCCAACCCAGTCGGTTGTTCGGCTCCCTGGCCCCCCCATGCTGCTGTCCCTGCCCTCGGGGCTCTTCTCTTCTCCTATCTTCCCTCGGCTCCCTCTGCTCCCTCTGCTCTCTCTGCCTTCCCACTACCGGCTCCTTCACATCATCCTCGGCCAACCTGGCCAGCTTCCTCGCAAACGTAGGGTTGGCCCTCTCAAAGTCTATCTCCTTCGCCGCCCTCTCCATGAGCTCCTCAAAAGAGAGGGGGGGCACCCTCTTCAACTCCATGCTGAAAAACCCTGGTCTCAGCCCCAGGGTGAAGGCAAGCATCAGCGCATACCCTGGGACCTCCTGGACCAAGAGAACCTCCTCTTGGAAACGGTCCACATAGTGACCCAGCGTCTCCTCCGGCTTCTGCCTCACTGCGAATAGGCACTCAGCCTCCTTCTTCCTTTTCTTCGAAGTTGAGAACCTCAACAGAAAACCCCTGCGCAGATCCTCAAAGCTGTAGATGGAACTCGCCGGCAACTGGTGGAACCAGTCCCTGGCCTTCTCTTTCATAGTGATGGCAAAAAGCCTACACTTGAAGGCATCCGACATTTGTCTGATGGACACCACGTCCTCAAACCATTGCACGTGCTGAACCGGGTCATCCTTCCCGGTGTAGTAGGTCATGTCCGGCTCCCGGAACCCCTCCGGCACTAGAGCCGAGACAATGAGCTCACTAAAGGGGGTCTCGCCTCCCGCCTGGCGAGACGGCACGTCTCGCGACCTCGGCTGGCTGGACCGATCCGCGAGACCATGCCTGGGGAAGAGTTCCCGCACTGTCGCCTCCTTCTCGCCCAGATCCCCGGAAGCTCCTTCTCGGGACGCTGGCCTGGGAAAAGCTCCCGCGCGGCTACGTCCCTCTCGCCTGCCTCCACCGGGACTTCCTTCCTGGGACGCTGCCCTGGAGCGTTCTCGCCTAACAGCGGAACCACCTCCACCGGAACCTGCGGCGTCTCCCACTCATTCCTTGCCGAGAAGGCCAAGCTGATCGTCTGCATGACTTCTCGCCTGAAGTCCTCAAACATCTTCTTCGTCGCATCGTCCACCCGGGTGGGGGATCCTCCTGCGCCTGATCCTTCACCTTCGCCTCCTACCATGGGACTTAACTCGAGATTTTCTTACACCGACCGCTTCCACGCTCACCGCACCAGAACTGTTGAAGCCAAAATTGACCCCAACGAATGTTCACAAACCAAAGTGCAGCCGACGCCTACTTCTCTCTTATCTCGACCCATGACTGGCTGCTAAGGTCAAAAGACTGACCCAAAGCCTCAGCTGGGAGGTCCCACCACACACCCGGAAGATCTCTAAGAGCTTCCCCTCCAAAGCCAAATGCTGGGCTGGGAGCTCCTCAGAAGGCACTAGAGTTTGAGAGTAAATGAAAGCCCTGCCTTCCAAAGAGCCCCCTATGGGTCTTTTTATAGTCTTCCTTTGACCTGAAAATACTGAAATACCCCTGAGGGGTCTGCCAATAGCCAAATCCCGCTGTCATCCCAAGGGCATTTGGGTAATTTTACCTCGGGATAAAAAATGATAATAATAAAATAATCTCCTTTGGACTCCGGGTCCCACCCCGTGGGCCCACTTGGCGAGACCCCCGGCCTAGAAGGCTCTCGCTGGGTCCCCACTAGGCCCACCTTGGCGAGAACTCCTGCCAGAAAGGTTCTCGCGCTAGGTAGTCATGCTGCCCTTGCGAATGAAGGCTCTCCTAAGGCGTTCTCGCCTGCCCTGGGCGGGAGCTTTCCCTAAGGCGGGAGCTTCCGTAGTCAAGCCATCTGCTTTGGTCGGTCGACGATCTCTCCTGCCGGGAGCTCGACTATCTGCTCTGGTCGGTTGACGATCTCTCCTGCCGGGAGCTCGACTATCTGCCCTGGTCGGTCGACGATCTCTCCTGCCGGGAGCTCGACTATCTGCCCTGGTCGGTTGACGATCTCTCCTGCCGGGAGCTCGACTATCTGCCCTGGTCGGTCGATGATCTCTCCTGCCGGGAGCTCGACTATCTGCCCTGGTCGGTCGACGATCTCTCCTGCCGGGAGCTCGACTATCTGCCCTGGTTTCCCCAGCTTTCGCCTGCCCTTGGCGGGAGCTCTTTCAGGGCGGAAGCTCCTCTGGCTTTGGAGCCGAAGCCTGTCGTGGCGCGAACGATATCGCCCACCGCCAGGCGGGAGCCTTTAAGGACGAGAAGTCCACCAGTATGCCTTAGGGTTAACCCAAGGCTAACCTGAGGCTAGCCCAATTCCTCAGTGGTGTATCCGGGTCCCACCGAGCGAATATGGGGTTGTACAGTTAGGTTGAGGGGGTTCTTATGTGTGCACATGGGATTAACACCCCCACCCTACGACATTTATGCAGCTTCTCATGCCCATCCCTCACTTAGTACGGGACTAGGGTGTATACATATAGCTTAGGTATTGGATTATTGGGTATACTTAGGATTCACATATCCACTATATGAACATTATTTCACTTATCATGTACATTATATTCATGCACAATATTCTATCATGCTATCTTGTGTTTGCATCATTTATCTTTTTTGAGCCCTCATGTTTTTAGAAAAAAACAAGTATTTTTTTAAATATATAAATATATATATATATATATATATAATTATAAAATAATTTAAAAGAACAAAAAAGTTTATATATCTCTTTGTGTGTTTATTGCCAAACATGCTTATCTTGTTTTATTCGCTTTGTTAGTATTGTGTAATAGTTTTAAAAAATGATATAAAAACAAATAAAACTGTGGATTGTTCATTTCTTCTGGCTCACATGACTTTTACTTAGACCATAACGCGTACATACAATGTTTGAGTTCAGACTCTTAATCTATTTAAATATTGCCCTCCGGTCATATTGGGCTGAATCTATAGGTGCTTAGCTATTGAGTGCGAGAAGACGGGGTCGTGTTTGTTGACTATGCCTCTAGGTATGTGTGAGGACTTAGATAGGGGAATGACTTCACATGATACACACATCCCTAGACGGTGCACTCAAGAAAAGAAAAAATGCTAAGCTTACATGTTATAAATCGCGACACTATATTCTAACATGCCAGGAATACATTGAATAATCAATGTCACGATACCTTTTTACATATACTAGGTGTGAAACTTTGGGACAAATCTCTAGTACAAAAATCATATGTGTCCAAGTTAAAGTCTATCTATCTAGGTGGATAAATTTCGATTGACTTGGGGCTCCGTGAATTCAAAAAAATATGATCAAAGTGATTGCTCTACGTAAACAAAATAAACCTATGCAAGCTATCACATTTCATGTCACGAACCCCCAATCACTACTCATTCATCCTGATAAGTCTTCATGAGCATTGTGAGTATGAGCACCTTAGTTAAAGAGTCATTTCGATCTTATGCATCGACTATATCTTTAGCTTAGTGTCCCTAATTTTCAGCTATGTATGACATCGACTAACATGTGAGGTGATTATTCACCCTATTTCTCTTGTGTTAGGTTCTTAGATGATCGAGATAACCATGTAAAATATGCTATTTTCCCTTGGTGCTATCTCGCTTTCGATGCTACACAAACACATGTCATTGCCTTGTCTAAGACTTCCGCACATAAGAATTGGACTGCAACTATACTATCTCTTTTTAGCACAATACATACTAGCACACGATCTACACTCATGACATTTTCAATGTTTGTTCAACTTGATTACTTCCTAACTCTTATAACATTGTAGACGTACTCGCTGTGTGCTTAGTATAGTCTGTGCTGTTCAATTCATATTACCTCTGAAAATTTTACTTCTCTGTCCGTGTACCTTGCTCCATTTTGTGACCCATGTGCTTACAATTCTCTGATATGTCTTTCGTTTTGAGTCACCTCTATGATTATCCTATCTAACCTTACTTTATGTGTGCACCATCTGGTATTTGTCTAACGCTCATCATATCTACTATTGTTCATCCCGCATGTCTGGTTGGCCTTGCCCGCCCCTATTTGATATTATCAAAGGGGGATAATAGATTGTTTATGAGTATGAGGCCCCAATTAGGTGAGGTCACATGTTGGGGGAGCATGCTAACAATGTGTGCATATAGATTGGGGAGCATGTTAACAATGTGTGCACATAGATAGGGGAGCAAGTCGAACATATAGATAGGGGGAGCGTGCGTGTAGGGGAGCTATATAGAGAACCTGCAACCCGATGTTAGCTTATAACTCTTAATCTTTATATGAACTCTATCTTATTGATATTTCTCAGGAACGGGATTTGATATTATCAAAAGGGGAGTTTGTTGAAACCGATGTTTCACATTCCCTATATTTGAGAATATAACCTCCCAGGTTGTATTTGATCACATCTTGTGTTGATAGAGTGTGCAGGTTGACAGGTGCAAGCCAAGAAGAAGAAGACTCTTATGGACACTAATGCCGAGCGGTAGAAGTTACCGTCGAGCGCTGGTCGGGAATAAATTAGACAGAGCTCTCGGGAACCTAATGCTCCGCTCTAGTCCTACCGCCCGCATTAACGCAAGGAATTATTTGGGCCGGCCTCTCAGGAAACTACCACAGAGTGGTAGTGCTTACCGCGCCGCGCTAGCCTCTCGGCGAATCTTGAGTAGGATTCCTCGAGTAACCGATCTACCGCCAGGTGATAGCTGTTACCACACCGATCTACTGCCAGACGATAGTTATTACGCGTCGCGTTAGCCTCTCGACGAGTGTCGAGAAGAATTCCTCGAGTAACCAACCTACCGCGTGACGCTACCTTCTAACGCGGGGCACTATCTCTATGAAAAATAGGAAGATTCATTTTGAAATATTATTCTAGATTTGGTTGAGAGCTGGCACAACAAGCACGCGAACCTACCACCGGGCACTAGTCTTACCATCGGCGGTAGCCTATTTTCATGAAGACGTATAAAAGGCTGCCTCGGTTTGTGTGCCTTGTGAACCAAGATGAAAATAGACAGAAGCTCCTCCACTCTAGTGTTCGGTCGCTCTCTTTGCTCTCCGTTCCAATAAGGTCTCCATCGAAGAAGAAGAAAGTCATTTCTCTACCATTCATGAACAAGGAACTACGGCGAGCTAAGGTCTATAACGACTACGAGGAGTTGTTCGGTTGCAAGAATACGAAGAAAAGGAAGAATGTTGTTCTCTGGAAGTTACCAACGTGCTATAACTAGTTACCGCCCCACGGTAGCTTCCTGCAATGTATTCTCTATTTAAACCTGCACAAACTTGTTTTTCGTGCGACATTTTTTCACAAAATTGGAAAGAGGAGTTTTCCCTAGCCGTCTTAAGGGAAGTAAGGGTCATCCCAACTCATTGAGGAGGAGAGTTCTTCAGAGGAGATCAAAAGGAATTCATGCGAACGAATTGAAGGCTACCAACATGATGATCTAAAAGACTTCGTCCTAAGTTTTACATGAATGATCCTCGATACAATAACTCTCATCACGCACACACCTTCACGGATCAGTAGAACATCGAAGTGGAAGACTCTCAAGCCACAAAGATCGAACCTTTGCAAGAAAATCATCATCATCTAGTTGGAGGGGAGTTTTATCTTATTCCTTGTATTTTACTTTAAACTCTTATTATCTAGTTGTTTGTGTGATAGAAATCTACCGGAGGGTCGTCAAAATCTGGGCAGGGTTTCGTGAGAAATTGACTAGGGAAGATCGTCGGAATCCGGGGTAGGATTCAGTGGAATATCGTCCTGGGGATAAGGATGTCTAGATTGGTGGATCTAGCAGGGCTCTAAGACCCTTCCTTATCTGGAGGTGAAGAGGTTGCTCGAAGGCCTTTCTCTGAGGGAAAGGGAGAGAGCTAACTAGTCTGGGTAGTGGGTCGGTATAGAAAACAAAAAGAGATTTTATTTTCACCGCCTCCGATCTCCGGCATCATGGAGATCAAGTTGTTGTAATTGTAAAAACAGTTGTTGATTTAGTTTGAATAAAATTCATGTACTGTTTTTTTATTATTTTTAATGTTGTGGATGTTAGCCTGTGTTTCTCTGAAGGGTGCATAAATCTCCAAGTAGTGATTTGCCTAAGAAAATGAGGTCTATGACCTACCGCCGCGTGCTAACAAGTTAGCGCCCCGCAGTAGCTTCCATAACTAGTTTTTCTGGGAAAAATTAATTTGAATTTTTAATTAACTCGTAAAACCTTATTCACCCCCACCCCTTTAAAGTTGGCCACTAGATCCAACAGTTTGTACTCATAAATTCCCCTTCTGTATTCATGAGTTTGTTGAACCATGTGTTCGAGCCGTACTTAGATGTCTTTATCATCATCTTCATCGATGATATTTTGGTCTATTTGAAGACAGAAGAAGAGCTTGCATAACACTTCACCTTAGTTTTGAAGAAGCTAAAAGAGCATGCCCTGTTTGCAAAGTTCAACAAATGCGAATTTTGGCTCCGAGAAGTTGCCTTATTGGGACTTGTGATTAGTGGAGTTGGACTAGCCGTGGTCCCGACCAAGGTACGTGCCATGAAGGAATGATTGCCTTTGAAGTCAGCGGCCGATGTACGGAGCTTCCTTGGACTTGCTGGGTATTATCGCAAGTTTGTGAAAGGATTCTCGAAGATAGCCCTTCCCCTCACTGCTTTGATGAAGAAAGGTGTGCCGTATGAGTGGATACCCCAGTGTGAGGCTGCATTTCAAGAGCTGAAAGATAGACTTATCACCACACCCATCCTAGCTCTTCCATCAGGGAAAGAGGGATTTCAAGTTTACATTGATGCCTCCTATCAATGGATGGGGGCAGTGTTAATGCAGCATGGGCATGTGATCGCTTACGCCTCAAGGCAGTTGAAGAAGCATGAGGCAAATTACCCAATGCATGATTTAGAGTTGGGAGCAGTGGTGTTCGCCTTAAAGGTTTGGAGGCATTATTTATATGGCATTCACTGCGAAATCTTTTCGTATCATAAAAATTTGAAGTATGTCCACACTCAGAAGGAGCTGAACTTTTGGCAGTAGTGGTGGTTAGAGTTTTTTATTATTATGAATTTACATTGATCTATCACCCCGGGAAAGCAAGCTCCGTAGTAAATGCTTTGAGCAGAAAAGTATAAGAGTCGATCCCCGAGACTCCGATGATGCGTATGAAATTAGCTTAAGTGCTTGAGGAGATGGAGATCACATTGGTGTGTAAGGATGATTCCGAGACATATACAGAATATCTAGCTGCCATGAGCATAGTTTGTGACATTCGATATCGAATTCGGGCAGATCAAGGGAAGGATGCAGCTCTGACCCTTGTGATTAAAGTTATTGAGGATTGATCTACTAAAGAGTATACAATTAAGGATGACCCCGTTCATTTCAAAGGCAGGCTCTATATTCCCAAGGGAGGTGAAATCCAGGAAGACATCTTAAGAGAGGCACATTGTTCCAAGTATTCGGTGCATCCCGGGATTTCCAAGATGTACAGAGACCTACGAAATACCATGTTTTGGCCAGGAATGAAGAGTGCAGTTAAGTACTATGTTACATACTGTGTGGCTTGCCAGAAGGTGAAGGTGGAGTGCAAGATCCCTGAAGGATTATTATAGTCATTGCCAATCCTTGAGTGGAAGTTCGAGGATATCTCCATGGACTTTGTTCATGGGTTGCCTCGCTCGCGCTCTGGGAACGATTCAGTTTGGGTAATTGTGGATCGCTTGACGAAGGTTTCCAGATTCATACCAATGAAGGAGTCGTATGTTGATGTTTTAGTGCGTCTCTTTGTGGAGAAATTTGTTCCGTACCATGGGGTGCCTAAGACGATAGTCTCCGACCGCGATGGTCTCTTTACCTCCAAGGAGTGGAAGGCAGTTCAACCATATTTGGGCTCTCTCCTTACCTTTATCACGGACTTTCATCGTCAGACAGAAGGTTAGTCTGAGATGACCATCAGAACTATGGAAGATTTGTTGTTATTGTGTGTACTGGATAGAGGTGAGCCAATAGAAAGGCTCTTGCCACTGGTGGAATTTTCGTACAATAATAGTTATCAAGCTAGCATAGGGATGACAAACCATGAAGCACTTTATGGGAGGAGGTGTAGAAATCCATTATAGTGGGTACAGGATGAGGATCCAAAGGTTTTGGGAATCGAATATATTGATGATACCGATGCTGCTGTTAGAATACAGTACCACATGCTTGAGGATCAAAGTCGATAGGCAAAATTCCATAATAAGGAACATCAGCTGGTGGAATTTCAAGTGGGTGGCAAAGTATTCTTGAAAATCAGGCCAATGCATGGAGTGTCACGAGTGCGTGGTATGAAGAAGCATGACCCGAGATATGTGGGCCCTATGCTATATTGGAAAGAATTGGCCCTGTGGCCTATCGGCTGGAGCTACCACCAGAACTAGAAAATTGTCACGATGTCTTCCATGTGTTGTTGCTTCGAAAGGCACTATTAAGGCTCGATCAACACGTTTACACCACAGAAGGAGCAATGGCAATTGATAGATCTATTCGATAAGAGCCGATGCGGATAGTGGACGCTGAGACAAGGAACTTGCGTCGGAAAAGTGTACCTTTGGTGAAGTTCCTTTGATCTAACCATGGGAAGGAAGAATATACTTGGGAGCCGATGGAATTGATGCAGAAGCGATACCAGAGTTGTTTCCCCAAGGTAAAATTTAAACATTTTATATTTCCATGCTTTATCTCCCCCACAACCTTAGCCTGATTTCGGGGATGAAATCTTTTATTTTGTTTATTGGATTTGTAACAACTCATTCTGTGTTAGACCCCTTGCCCGCGTTTCTAGTCAAGAAAGCTGACTCAAGCTCGGGGTGCACCGGTAACAGGTGTCGAGTGATACTCGACTAATAGGTAAAATTTCACTTGGAAGAAATCTGGATCCACCAGGCATTGAGTGTGTTGGGTGGTCTCAACGCCATTCCAGTTTAACTTAGAAATTGTCATAGATTCATAAAGCGTCGAGTGCATTGAGTGGTCTCAATTCTTGTAACGCCCCGTTTTTTCAGCGATTATTTTTATTCTCGTTTGGCGTTACGATGACGCGTTTCCGTGGCTTGTGCCATGTGTGGAGTACGGTTTAGCTCCTTAGAACTGAGTGCCCTGTTTGGTAGCCTGTTGGCAAGATCTCCCTAGCAAGCCGAGTCGTTTTGGGTGACCCGGTGAGGCCTCTCGGGGGGATGTTGGTGTTTGGCTTTATTTGGGTATAACTCGAGTTCTGTTCGTCGAAAGTTAATTTCGACTTCGCCGTTGTGTTCGTAGCATAGGTATTTAGCTACGGTGCGAATTTCGTCGAATTCCGAGATAGTTCGGTTTTCGCATCGATTTGGTGCTTTATGTAATTTTGTAATTAATTATATAATTATATAATTATATATATATATATATATATATATATATATATAATTAGAATGAAAGGATCGATCATCTTCCTCTTC
Source organism: Platanthera zijinensis (assembly GCA_039513925.1). Classification (NCBI taxonomy): domain Eukaryota; kingdom Viridiplantae; phylum Streptophyta; class Magnoliopsida; order Asparagales; family Orchidaceae; genus Platanthera; species Platanthera zijinensis. Next base: position 106,825,353 of record CM077087.1, read on the forward strand.
ACGATGAAACCGCCGGTCCTGTACGAGAGAACGGAGTAACCGCCTACCCTTCCCTTCGGACGCCGATTCCCGGAGCGTTTGTGGACGGAATTCGATTCCGAGAGTGGATTCGGATTGCTCTCGCCAAGACCTTCATTCCTGCGGTAAGAAATTCGATTTTCGTGGAGTTTTGGGAGGATTGGAATTTTCAGTTTTGGAAGTTTTCCGCCATTAATGGCCGAGTTTTTGTTCTAGGTGTTGCAGCTGTTTTGATTCGTGCGAAGAGGAGGAAAGCAGTCCAAAGCTTCGTTGTGAATTGAGGCAAGTGATATTCTTGCCCTTGCCAAGTGTTTTCTTTGATTTTACTTGCTAAAATTGAAATCCCGGTTAGCCCAGGTTAGAGGCCTTGTTGTTGTCATTTTTTTTGCTAACTATAGGGCTTAGTTCTTCCTACTGAAACCCCCCCTATGTTGTGATGATTGGAATCCAAATTGTCGGCGTGAAGCCGTTGTTTCCCTTGCTCTGATTGTTGCTCTGGTTCGGGCGTAGCCGAGAGGGAGAGTTAGGAGGGGGGGGGGGTGTGGTTGCCAATTTTCATTAAGGTATTATTCGAATGGTTAGGCATAGTTTGAATGGTAGTAGCGTGCGACGTTGATAGTTGTCTGCTGCTACTGCAGTGGCGTGAGTCTATGCGCGTTCCGGTGTCGTTCGGGAAATTCCAAATGGTGCAGGTTGATCGCGCACGGTCATCAACCGTTAGGGCACACGACCACTGGTCGTGTGCCTCTGCTCGTGCGCGGCTGTCTTTCAGTTTCCAAAGTTCTGTCTCGGGCAATCGCACGAGCGCTGGCAACAGTGCGCACGACCAGTGGTCGTGCGACACTGATCGTGCGCAGTTGCTAGGTTTTCTGTCAGGTTTTCCAGGTTCGTTTCGCACGATCAACAGCCGATGAGTGCGCACGACCACTAATCGTGCGTCACTGATCGTGCGCTCTGTATATTTTCTTTTGATAGGCAAATTTAGCTGATTTCGAGTGCGGGAGTTTAGATACTCAAGTGGCAGGCAACTACTCGAGTTCTGGATCTTCTGCCTTGGTCGTTCGACTACCGTCGAGCTCCGTTTTCTTTAGTGGGTTTGTGGGTAGTAACTTTATTTTGGCGGCGAGTGATGCTAGCTCGCTCAACGCCAAAGTTTAGGTAGGCACTGAGTGGGTTTCACTCAACGCCTAGTCGTGTTTGTTTATTTCAACACTCCTCCTTTACCTTGTATTTCATTTCCGAGTGGATTTTCAGTTGTATTTCTGGGTTTTCCTTGTCGGCCGTTTTCTTTATTTTCCTAAAGGCCGAATCGTGGGTCGTGGATAGTAGTGGTGGTTGTAGCTCTTTATGGGGGTAGAGTTGTGTGATATAGCCTAGGCCACCCATGGATTTCTTGCTCCAGGTACGGGCTGGGCATGTCGGGTGGAAGGTCCCTTGTGTTTTCACGTGTTGACCCTCGAGCTTTTGACTTGGACATGGTGGATTGGAGGACTGCGTTTGCCTTCGATCCGGTTCCTCGTTGTTGTTTTTGCTACTATCACTTCCCACAGTTTAGGGTGTTAGAAGTTTCTTCTTTGGTAGTTTGCAGCATTCTGGCTCTTGGCAGCCTAGTAGGCCCTGCAGGATGTTGTTCCTGGGCTGGGTCGTTGCTGTTTCTTTGCACGTTGTGCATTTCTTGTTGTCCTGTTTTGGACAGTTGTGACTCTTTCTACTGCATGTTTTCTGTTATTTTGTCCTTTTGGTTGACTCTTTCATGCAGTTTTACCTTGATTTTTGCTTGCTGAGGTATTCTGTTTTCTTTTGGAATGCCTCAGGTTCTGAGCTGTAGCCAGTCTGGTGGCTAGTTGGAGGTGTTGTTGTTGGTGGACTCCCGGACTTTGGAGTTTTGTTTACCTTGTTTGTGAGGTTGTTTTCAGTACTTTCTTACAGACATATATATGTGCTGGTGGGTTCGTGTCAGGTTGTTGGCGCCCACTAGTAGTCTTTACCTTGTACTAGATATATACTATTGCTGCTACCATTTATTTTTCTGGAGATAGTCTACTTGCTTTGAGAAGGTTTTATGCTAGGTTGCTAGTTATTTTAAACTATAATTATTATTATAAATGAAGCTCATGATCAGCATGTTTTGTAAACTTAATCACTATTTTCCAAATCACGTACGAAAACCGTTTTCTTATATATATTATATAAACTAAGTGTAGTGTCTTGCATAGCATGAGTGGTTCTCTTGGGACCCTTATGCGCTCTTTAGGGTGTAAAACCTAATTAAAGTATTTTTCCGCAGCGTTTAAATATAGTTTTCTTTTGTGGACTAGATGATCCACTGAGCCGAGGGATACGGACTCTAAACATAACTGATTTTCTATCCATTAAGCACATTATTTTCTTGCATAAAGATTGTAGTTGGATTTGCCTGAGCGTCAGCAGTTATCCCCTGCTTGACGTGGCATCATGACGCGTGTTTTCTCTTACTCTGATAATTCTTAATTCGGAGAAAATGCGGGTTGTGACAGTTGGTATCAGAGGGAGGTTGTTTGACAAGTTAGTTGAGCAACCTTCCTTGGATGCTTTTAGTAGTTCAGCATCATGTCATTCACACACCGATATGTCATCAGCACGTCTTGGCAAAAGCACGAACACTACACTCATAGCATAACATGAAGTATACGAGGCATATTATGTAGTATGGGATGCATAATATGTGTTCGTATATGGATCCACCATAGGGGCTACATGTGAGGGTTATGTAGTATGGGATGCATAACCTCACCACATGACTGCGACTAGCACGTTTCTTTTTCGTTGCATGGAAATGTTATGTAGTATGGGATGCATAACATTTTCATGTGTACGCCGCTCATATCATGCATTAGGGCCTTTTTTTAGAATGCATAACACAAACATGCATATCATAACATTGCATAAGCACAACGCGCCGAGCTAAAGATTTGCAGGATGACATATGTACACACATAAGTTTTCAAACTAACATAAGTTCATGCATCCGATCTAGGCACAAGAGTTAGTAAGGTGGTGGTTAACCAACCTAGGATAGGGCATATCATCTAATTATTGTGAAGAAGATAAACTCTCAGAGCAAGTTTAGCAGCTTTAAGTCTATATCTACATATGTATTGTCTGTACTGGTAGTCGGTTCTAGTCGTGGGATTTGGATCTGATTTGCGTTGTAATGATTTTTAGGATGGCTAGGCGTCCTGCGACTCGATCGACTCCCCTGTCTGAGGGTGAATCTTCTGGAGCTCAGAACGATGCGGTGATCGAGGGTCTGTGTCAGAGTAGCGAAGCTATGGGTAGGCAGTTGGAGGAGGTGCAAGCCCAGATTCAGTCTTTGGTGGCAGTTGTGGCAGGGCAGGCTCAGGGTGCGCAAGTTCCTGCAGGGGGGTTAGCTGTTCCTCCTCCTCCTGCACCCTTGAGGCCTCCAGTGGTGGTGCCAGCAGAGATGGCCTTCATCTCGCAGTTTCAGAGGCTGAGCCCTCCCACTTATGATGGGAAGGCAGATTTCATGGTGATAGACGACTGGCTGATCTCCATGGAGGAGATGTTCTCGTACTCAGGGATTGCAGATGATCAGAGGGTGATGATAGCCGCCTATCAGCTTAAAGGTTTGGCTAAGAGTTGGTGGCTGAGAGAGAAGGAGAGCCTGGTAGCCGGATGCTCTTGGGAAGTGTTCAAGGAGATGTTGTTGAGGAAGTTCTTACCCTCGGTCGAGCGTGACCGCCTCATGAACGACTTCCTCCATCTGAAGCAAAGGCAACTCACGGTGGGTGAGTATGAGATAGAGTTCAGCAAGTTGAGCCGTTTTGCCCCTAGATTGGTCAGCGTTGAGGCTGATTGAGTTAAGCGATTCCTCGGTGGTTTGAGGAGTGAGGTGCAGCAGTTGACCAGTGCTTATGGGTCAGTGACTTATACTGGAGTTGTAGAGGCTGCTCTTAAGGTTGAGGCCATTGAGACGGCGAAGAGCAGAGGCCAGCAGTTGAGGAAGGATAAGAGGAAGTTGGTAGAGGAGAAGAAACCCCTGGTACCCGATGCTGTTCCAGGAAAGAGGAGCAGGGTGGTGTGCAGTTTTTGTGGCCGGTCAGGCCATCCTGTTGAGAGGTGTTTCAAGAAGGCGGCAGCTCAGAAGAAGGAGCAGGTTCATGCTATTCAGGGTGCTCCTGGGAGAGATGTCTCCTGTTCAGTTTGCAAGCGATCCGTGCATGATGCAGCCCAGTGTTGGTCCAGGGATAGAGTCTGCTATCAGTGTGGGCAGAAGGGTCACATTAAGTCGAGGTGTCCTCAGTTTCAGCCAGCTCTTCCTACAGTTCCGTTACAGGCTTTACCTCCACCTCAGCGTGTGGACAAGGGAAAAGGGAAGCTGAACGTGATTTCTTCCCAGGAGGCTCAGACTTCGACCCAGGTGATCTCAGGTTAGTAGTTGGTTATTTTTCTTTCTAGCCTGGTAGTTTAGTTGCTAGATTGTTTGCGGTACTGTTGTGCTAGTTCCTTAGCTTTGTGCGTTCCTATAGGGAAATTTAAGGTGAAGAACCGCTGGGCGCGTGTTCTGTTTGACTCCGGCGCTACCCACTCGTTCGTGGCTAGAGCCTTTGTGGAGCGTCATCGGTTGTCTCTAGATCGTGTTCGGGATTCCTTCCGTATCAAGTTTCCCTCTGGTGAATCTGTGTTGTCAGATTTGGGTATTTTGGATTGCCCGGTTTTGTTGGGGGATTTTCTTGCGAAGGCGGATCTGAAGATGATTGATCTAGAGGACTTCGATGTCATTTTGGGCATGGACTGGCTCTCTCGGTATGATGCGGTCATTCAGTGCAAAGGAAAACGCTTGGACTTCATCAGGGACGACGGTCAGCCCGGCAGCGTGTATGCTGATCCGTGTCAGGTTTCTCCTGTTCTCTCTGCGGTATGTGTTCAGAGATTGTTTCTTTCTGATTGTTGTGTTTGTTTAGTCTCGGCGGTTGGAACCGTTGTTAGCGTGCCACGCTTGGAGGAGATTCCGATTGTTCGTGGTTTCGCCGATGTTTTTCCTGATGATCTTCCTGGTATCCCTCCTGAACGGGATGTGGAGTTTGTTATTGATTTGGAGCCGGGTACGCGTCCTATTGCTAAGGCGCCGTACCGGATGGCCCCTCGTGAGTTAGAGGAGTTGCGAATTCAGTTAGATGAGTTGTTGGCTAAAGGTTTTATCAGGCAGAGTTCGTCGCCTTGGGGTGCTCCTGTTTTGTTCGTAAAGAAGAAAGATGGGTCGATGCGACTTTGCATCGACTATAGAGAGTTGAACAAGGTCACTATCAAGAACAGGTACCCTCTGCCGAGGATCGATGATTTATTTGACCAGTTGCGTGGTAGCACGGTGTTCTCCAAGATCGATCTTCGTTCGGGCTATCATCAGCTCAGGATCCGTGAGGCAGATATTCCACGGACTGCGTTTAGGTCGAGGCATGGGCACTTTGAGTTTTTGGTGATGTCGTTTGGTCTGACCAACGCACCATCAGCCTTCATGGATATGATGAACAGGGTGTTCAAGGATTTCCTAGACAAGTTCGTTGTGGTCTTCATTGATGACGTGTTGGTTTATTCTCGCAGTGTTGAGGAGCACGAACAGCATTTGTGTTTGGTCCTATCAGAGTTGAGGAACCACAAGTTATTCGCCAAGTTGAGCAAGTGCGAATTTTGGTTGCCTCAGGTTTCTTTTCTAGGCCACGTGGTGAACAAGGATAGGATCTCGGTTGACCCAGAAAAGATTGCAGTAGTGATGGATTGGAGTAGGCCGAATACTCCTAAGGAGATCAGAAGTTTCTTAGGGTTGGCTGGCTATTACAGGAGATTTGTGGAGGGTTTCTCTTCTCTAGCCGCACCGTTGTCCAAGCTGACTAAGAAGAATGTGGCATTTGTTTGGAGCGAGAAGTGCGAAGAAGCTTTTCAGGAGTTAAAGAGGAGATTGTGTACTGCTCCCGTTCTGACCCTTCCTACTGAGGGCGTGGATTATGATGTATATGTGGATGCTTCGCATATAGGACTGGGATGCGTATTAATGCAGGATGGAAAAGTAATTGCTTATGGGTCAAGGCAGTTGAAAACTAATGAGCGGAATTATCCTACGCATGACCTTGAGTTTGCAGCGGTTATCTATGCGTTGAAGTTGTGGAGGCACTTACTTTATGGGGCTCAATGCAAGATTTTTACTGACCATAAGAGCCTGAAGTACGTGTTCACGCAGAAAGAGTTGAATCTGCGTCAGCGGCGGTGGCTTGAGTATGTGGCGGATTATGATGTAGAAATCCAGTATCATCCGGGCAAGGCCAATGTGGTGGCCGACGCCCTGAGCCGAAAGACGGGAAAGATCTTTAACCTCTCCGCCGATCGATTAGTTGAGGAGTTCCTCCTTATGGATATTTCAGTGGGATGCTGTGGTTTGCAGAGTAGTTTGTCTGTGGCAGAGCCGTCCTGGATTTCTTTGACTAGACTGCATCAGAAGGACGATCCGGATCTGTTGCACCTTTTTACCAGGACAGAGAAGGGAGAGTTGCCAGATTTTGCTATTGATGATGCGGGTACTTTGAAGTACCGCGGCAGGTTTTGCGTTCCCGCTGTTGGGGACATTAGGAGTATGATTTGCAGTGAGGCTCATGGTTCCAGCGTTGCCTACCATCAAGGATCTACGAAGATGTACCGTGACTTAAGGCAAATTGCTTGGTGGTATGGTATGAAAGGAGATATAGCCCGATATGTTGCTGAGTGTCACACTTGCAAGCGTGTGAAGGCCGATCATGGGAGGCTTGGTGGTAATTTGACTCCGCTAGAGATCCCGACTTGGAAGTGGGAGAGTATATCTATGGACTTCATTACGGGTTTGCCAAAATCCCCGAGAGGATTTGATTCTGTTTGGGTTATAGTGGATAGATTGACGAAGTGTGCTCACTTCGTGCCTTATAAGATTGATTACCCGATGAAGAAGATAGCGGAGTTGTACTTGAATGAAGTCATCCGACTCCACGGTGTGCCGGTTAGCATCATTTCTGATCGAGACTCCCGGTTTACTTCTCGTTTTTGGCAGAGTCTGCAGGAGGGTTTGGGTATGGATCTGAGGTATTCTACTGCGTACCACCCTCAGACCAATGGGCAGACGGAGCGGGTCAATCAGATTGTTGAGGATATGATCAGGTGCTATATTTTAGACCACGGTGGAGCGTGGGATGAGCGTCTGCGACTCATGGAATTTGCTTACAATAACAGTTATCAGGAAAGCTTGCAGATGGCTCCGTTCGAAGCTTTGTATGGGAGGCGCTGTAGGACTCCGTTGTTTTGGGCTGAGGCTGGTGAGAAGCCTTTGTTGGGTCCAGATGCTCTGGAAGAGATGGAAGTCGCCGTGAAGCTTATTCGGGAGAAGCTTCGGTTAGCTCAGGAGAGGTATGAAAAGAACGCCAATCGGCGTAGGTCTGCTTTGGAGTTTTTAGTAGGGGATCATGTATACCTTAAGGTTTCTCCAATGGTTGGTGTGAAGAGATTTGGTAAAAATCGGAAATTGGACCCAAGGTATGTGGGCCCGTTTGAGGTCTTGGAGCGGATTGGTGTGTCTGCTTATAGATTGGATTTGCCAGCGAACTTCCCTGGTGTTCATAATGTTTTTCATGTTAGCCAATTGCGGAAGTGTGTGCGCAGCAGTGGGCAACTCTTGGATGTTGTGCCCCAGTTAGAGCCCAACCTCTCTTTCTTTGAGGTGCCAGTTCGTATTTTGGATACTCAGGAGCGTGTGCTACGAAAGAAGTCCATACCGATGGTGAAAGTTCTATGGAAAAATCAGGATTTGGAGAGCGCGACTTGGGAGCTAGAGTCGGCCATGAAGAGGGCGTACCCTCACCTATTTCGCTGATTTGATCGGTATGTTTCCCTTTGTGACTTCTGTTTGTTACTTTTCCTTCTTTTGTAGGAGGGTTGTGCGTAAAGTTTCGGGACGAAACTTTCTTTTAGGGGGAGTGACTGTAACGCCCCGTTTTTTCAACGATTATTTTTATTCTCGTTTGGCGTTACGATGACGCGTTTCCGTGGCTTGTGCCATGTGTGGAGTACGGTTTAGCTCCTTAGAACTGAGTGCCCTGTTTGGTAGCCTGTTGGCAAGATCTCCCTAGCAAGCCGAGTCGTTTTGGGTGACCCGGTGAGGCCTCTCGGGGGGATGTTGGTGTTTGGCTTTATTTGGGTATAACTCGAGTTCTGTTCGTCGAAGGTTAATTTCGACTTCGCCGTTGTGTTCGTAGCGTGGGTATTTAGCTACGGTGCGAATTTCGTCGAATTCCGAGATAGTTCGGTTTTCGCGTCGATTTGGTGCTTTATGTAATTTTGTAATTAATTATATAATTATATAATTATATATATATATATATATATATATATAGAATTAGAATGAAAGGATCGATCATCTTCCTCTTCACGATGAAACCGCCGGTCCTGTACGAGAGAACGGAGTAACCGCCTACCCTTCCCTTCGGACGCCGATTCCCGGAGCGTTTGTGGACGGAATTCGATTCCGAGAGTGGATTCGGATTGCTCTCTCCAAGACCTTCATTCCTGCGGTAAGAAATTCAATTTTCGTGGAGTTTTGGGAGGATTGGAATTTTCGGTTTTGGAAGTTTTCCGCCATTAATGGCCGAGTTTTTGTTCTAGGTGTTGCGGCCGTTTTGATTCGTGCGAAGAGGAGGAAAGCAGTCCAAAGCTTCGCTGTGAATTGAGGCAAGTGGTATTCTTGCCCTTGCCAAGTGTTTTCTTTGATTTTACTTGCTGAAATTGAAATCCCGGTTAGCCCAGGTTAGAGGCCTTGTTGTTCTCATTTTTTTTGCTAACTATAGGGCTTAGTTCTTCCTACTGAAACCCCCCCTATGTTGTGATGATTGGAATCCAAATTGTCGGCGTGAAGCCGTTGTTTCCCTTGCTCTGATTGTTGCTCTGGTTCGGGCGTAGCCGAGAGGGAGAGTTAGGAGGGGGGGGTGTGGTTGCCAATTTTCGTTAAGGTATTATTCGAATGGTTAGGCATAGTTTGAATGGTAGTTGCGTGCGACGTTGATAGTTGTCTGCTGCTACTGCAGTGGCGTGAGTCGTGTGCGCGTTCCGGTGTCGTTCGGGAAATTCCAAACGGTGCAGGTTGACCGCGCACGGTCATCAACCGTTAGGGCGCACGACCACTGGTCGTGTGCCTCTGCTCGTGCGCGGCTGTCTTTCAGTTTCCAAAGTTCTGTCTCGGGCAATCGCACGAGCGCTGGCAACAGTGCGCACGACCAGTGGTCGTGCGACACTGATCGTGCGCGGTTGCTAGGTTTTCTGTCAGGTTTTCCAGGTTCGTTTCGCACGATCATCAGCCGATGAGTGCGCACGACCACTGATCGTGCGTCACTGATCGTGCGCTCTGTATATTTTCTTTTGATAGGCGAATTTAGCTGATTTCGAGTGCGAGAGTTTAGATACTCAAGTGGCAGGCAACTACTCGAGTTCTGGATCTTCTATCTTGGTCGTTCGACTACCGTCGAGCTCCGTTTTCTTTAGTGGGTTTGTGGGTAGTAACTTTATTTTGGCGGCGAGTGAGGCTAGCTCGCTCAACGCCAAAGTTTAGGTAGGCACTGAGTGGGTTTCACTCAACGCCTAGTCGTGTTGGTTTATTTCAACACTCCTCCTTTACCTTGTATTTCATTTCCGAGTGGATTTTCAGTTGTATTTCTGGGTTTTCCTTGTCGGCCGTTTTCTTTATTTTCCTAAAGGCCGAATCGTGGGTCGTGGATAGTAGTGGTTGTTGTAGCTCTTTATGGGGGTGGAGTTGTGTGATATAGCCAAGGCCACCCATGGATTTCTTGCTCCAGGTACGGGCTGGGCATGTCGGGTGGAAGGTCCCTTGTGTTTTCACGTGTTGACCCTCGAGCTTTTGACTTGGACATGGTGGATTGGAGGACTGCGTTTGCCTTCGATCCGGTTCCTCGTTGTTGTTTTTGCTACTATCACTTCCCACAGTTTAGGGTGTTAGAAGTTTCTTCTTTGGTAGTTTGCAGCATTCTGGCTCTTGGCAGCCTAGTAGGCCCTGCAGGATGTTGTTCCTGGGCTGGGTCGTTGCTGTTTCTTTGCACGTTGTGCATTTCTTGTTGTCCTGTTTTGGACAGTTGTGACTCTTTCTACTGCATGTTTTCTGTTATTTTGTCCTTTTGGTTGACTCTTTCATGCAGTTTTACCTTGATTTTTGCTTGCTGAGGTATTCTGTTTTCTTTTGGAATGCCTCAGGTTCTGAGCTGTAGCCAGTCTGGTGGCTAGTTGGAGGTGTTGTTGTTGGTGGACTCCCGGACTTTGGAGTTTTGTTTACCTTGTTTGTGAGGTTGTTTTCAGTACTTTCTTACAGACATATATATGTGCTGGTGGGTTCGTGTCAGGTTGTTGGCGCCCACTAGTAGTCTTTACCTTGTACTAGATATATACTATTGCTGCTACCATTTATTTTTCTGGAGATAGTCTACTTGCTTTGAGAAGGTTTTATGCTAGGTTGCTAGTTATTTTAAACTATAATTATTATTATAAATGAAGCTCATGATCAGCATGTTTTGTAAACTTAATCACTATTTTCCAAATCACGTACGAAAACCGTTTTCTTATATATATTATATAAACTAAGTGTAGTGTCTTGCATAGCATGAGTGGTTCTCTTGGGACCCTTATGCGCTCTTTAGGGTGTAAAACCTAATTAAAGTATTTTTCCGCAGCGTTTAAATATAGTTTTCTTTTGTGGACTAGATGATCCACTGAGCCGAGGGATACAGACTCTAAACATAACTGATTTTCTATCCATTAAGCACATGATTTTCTTGCATAAAGATTGTAGTTGGATTTGCCTGAGCGTCAGCAGTTATCCCCTGCTTGACGTGGCATCATGACGCGCGTTTTCTCTTACTCTGATAATTCTTAATTCGGAGAAAATGCGGGTTGTGACAATTCCACCCGATGAAATTCAACTTAGAATATTTCTGGACCCAAAAAACGTCGAGAGCGTTGAGAGGTCTCAACGCCATTTGACGAGGCATTGAGTGTTTAACTTAGAATTATTCTGGATACTATAGGCGTTGAGCGAACTCGACGCCAATCGACAAAGCGTCGAGTGCATTGAGTAAACTCGATGCCATTCGACGAATTGTCATGTATACTCGATGATTTTGACTTGAAAGTATGTTGGACTTTATAGGCATCGAGTGATCACGACGAATCTCGACGATTCGTCGAGTGTGTATGGTATACATGGCGATTTTGAATTAGAACATTTTTTGCAGACTGTGTTGCAGGTTCATATGAATTGGCTGAATCGAGTTTTCAGGAAATATGCCAATTGACTTATTAGGACCGAGTCTTTTCGACAAGACTTAATTTAAATAATAATGGGTTGTCCAATACTAGGGTGACACGTGGCAGGTAGTCTAACCCTAATTCTTCCTATAAAAAGAGGCTTACGGATAACCCTAGCTGTCACTTCACTTCTTTCTAAATCATTACCTATGTCGAAGTCGTCGGAAGAGGGAAAGCCGTCGGTGAAAGATTTTGCTGGAGGAAAGACTATTCCTTTTAGTGAAGAACAACGCCGACGAGAAGAAGATGCCGCCAAGGAGAGTGACAAGATCCATGGCTAGAAACTAGATGAGCTTCCTACCCTATCCCTTGGTGCTAGATCTATATTTATTATCTAGTAGAGATGTCGACTCAAAGAGTTTGAGTTACGAGATGAAGATATCCTAGGGAGTGACCATGCTAGGACCTTGTCCTAGGGATTTGATGTCTTCAACCTCTCCTCTCTTATTTGTAAAGATGATGGACTTGGTTTTGTGAAGAAGAATGGTCTATTGAGGGTGAATAAGGGAGTAGGAAAGTCTGAATATAGTCTTGAACAAATATCTAAAGGAAGAAGATGAACCGATGTCGTTCATCTTGCTTTAAGATGCATGCAAAAATATGTTTTTTGTGCGCAGCAAACTTCATGGCCATTTTGAGTATGTTACAGCCAAATCTGGGTTTTTGACTAAACACGAAAGTCATAACCCTTGGAAAGACCTTTCCAACGGATGGTTACACGTTTTCATACGTGTCCTGTAGCCTCGGAAATGTCCCGTCAAAGTTGTTGTACAGTCATGTCTTAAGTACATGTTGTTCTCAGGTTAGTGTAGAACTGGGTTTGGAATGGTAGAGAGTTTGTAGCAAAATAATGTTAAGGTTTTGGTAAACTTAGTCTATACATAATCGTGATAAACAAATGGTTTGGTGAAACATGATTGTACAAACGGTTTGAAGGAGTTTGATAAACCAATGGTTTGGGTAAGTTTGTGAACAAATGAATTGATACGTTTGGTTATACAAATGATATTCTTGTGAAATCAAGTATGGATGTGCATGATTATAATCAGGAGAATTAAATAGGTTGAGGAAAGAAGGTGTGTTGTCCGACAATTGAATGCATAACCCACAACTATGTTATCATGATTGAGGTGTATGCGAAGTATTATTATATTCATGTGGTTATCATAAGGTGTTACACTTGTTATGAATGCTTGATCATGTGGAAAGGAATTAGATGTGGTTAATACGTAACCATGTGATATGATGATTAATGGAATGTGTTTTGTAGTCTATTCCTTAGAGTTGTTTCTCTCTACGGGTTGTAGTTTGGGATTGGTGTGCTATATAAGGTGGTTTGTCACCTGTGTAAATGATGAAACCTTATGTGGTATGGAAATATGGAAGGGTTGGAGTACGTGCGTGTTTGCCGCACTAGAATGATGTATTGATAAGGGACTCAGTGTGGAGCCCTTAAATGTGAAATTACATGCGGTGTGAGTTGACACGCGGTGTCATAATCTTGGGATAAGGATAGTGTGGCAGGTCTACGGGCTCGCAAGTCATCACACCGATGGGAGTTGACACATAGACTTGGACGGTTTGGCCTTGGTTCTCGGTGCTTACTTCCCGAGGCACCCTCCGTTCCAGTGAATAGTTTGGCTGTGTTCTTTGGTGACACGCTCACGAAGAACCTCTCCATGCCACTATATAGGCCTGTTTGGGTTGTGTTCTTGTTGCACATCTACCCGATACCCATTGAGCCGTAGTACGCATGTGAGCTCCATAGTTGTGTTCTTATCATTGAGGCGTACGAAGGCCTAGGCTTGGTAGTGTGGATGCCCACCAAGTAGTAGAAAGCCCGTTCTACTATCACCGTCTGGCCATGACAGATAGCGCCTGAGAGGTTAGCTACCTGTTAGAAAAGTGGGAACTTCAAGTCTGTGTCTACATAGCAGTGTGTGTGGGTGTATGAGCATGGGTGAGTCATCATATTACATTCATATCTTTTCATTGCACAACATAAGATCCTTGCCATATAAGTTTGTATGTGCACTCTTATATGATGAGTAACCTTAATGTTAAGCTTATCCTTAACTTATATGTCTGTATGGACATTCATATAAGTTGAGTTACTTTCCTATTGTAGGTTCATACTTGTATACTGCTATCGATAGTAGAAATGCTAGTATATATTGATTTACTCATTTGCTGTAAATGTTGGATACTCTGATATTGATTAGTCTTATACAACCTGCTTGTACTTCTGCTTACATATATATATTGTACCCTTTTCCTTTCTCCACCCGGTGCCTAAGAGTCGTCGGGGGAGCCGATGTGAAAGCCACTTAGTATTTATGACTAATGGTTTCTACGTCTTCTTTTTTAGGAGTAAACCCCATAGATAGAGTAGCAGTAGGTTATGCAGTAGGGCAGCCAAGCCAGGGTGATAGGGCCTGATATGACGTTACCATCGGTTACAGATGTGTGTTTTTGAGAGACTCTTATTGTAGCCCTTTGGGCAAAGTTTTTATGTACTCTGATATTATAGAAGCCTGTTGATGCTTCTTATTATTGATGCACTTGTGGACTTTTATACTTATGTGGATTTTGACTTCGATTTGTTCTTTATGTTGGGTTGACAAGGTTGATATTAGTTTTAGCTGGCAGGATAGGCGTCCTGTAGTATCAGTCAACCTGTATGTTCGCATTACCGTAAGGCGACTGTTCTGGGTATAAGACTCCCCTCGACCGTGTCTTGTGTTCCAGGAGGGGGGTCTTACATTTTGTCTGCATGCTGTTCAATACACAATGTACTTCTGATTCCATTGGCAACCTAGACAACCTACTCCCCCTTGATCATTGCCTTCTTGTGTTGAAACCACTGATACAACACATCACTGCAACCACTTGACACTTGAGTGGTCCATTGATCCACTTGAGCTAGTTGTTGTCATTGATCCACTTGAGCTAATTCCACTCCTCCCACTTTAATGTCTCAGGGAGGTGCTAGCTGTTCCTCTTCTCCTGCAGCAGCATTGCCATTTCAACAACAACAGTGTATTCTCTACAGCAGCAATTCTTTTGTGTTGATCTCCCCCTCAATCAGAGCATTGTTCTGAGGACATACAAATAAATAGTATTGTTCTTTGATCCACTATTACATCTGTTGGATTTGCTCCCCCCTCAACACGAGAATCTTCTGTCATCATCTCTATTGGACACATGAGTCCATTTAAGTCTTGATACCAATTATAGGACTTTGATAGTCTTCATACCACATCAAAGACTTATTTACCTGCAAGAAAAGTAAATCATGCATAAAAAAATACAATTAGGAGTAACTGAAGGTATACCAAGTTCAACATACCCAACTCAACCTTGAAGGTGTTGAACTTTGCTTCATCTAGTGGCTTGGTGAAGATGTCAGTCAATTGCTTGTTTGTGAGGACTAACTCAAAACTAAATTCTTCCTTTTCCACATGCTCCCTAAGTAAATGATACTTAATCTCAATATGCATAATCCTGCTATGAGAGACAGAATTCCTAGCAATTGAGATTACACTGGTAGAATCTCAATATAAAGGAGTTCTACTTATCTAGAGGTTATGGTCCTGGAGCTGATGTTGAATAACAATAGTTGAGCATAGCAGCTCCCAATAAATATATGATCATATTTTGTAGATGAGATTGCAAGACTAGTTTGTTTCTTACTGCTCCAAGTAGTCATTCTTTTTCCTATGATTTGACAGGTTCCATCATTATTTTTCCTATCTTCCTTGATCATAGCTTATACCACTCCAATAGTGATCAAACCACTTGAGTATATACCACTTAAACCTTGAATGGTCCTTCCTTGATCCATATTTCTCTGATTATCTTCTCCCCCTTTTTGATTTCATATAATTAACTTGAAAGTTTTTAGTTACCCTGCTACTCCTCATAGGAATTTGCTGACATGCATCAACAACAGCTGGAGCAATCCAGCTGCTCTTGAACTGATTGTACTTGCCCTCTTTCAGCAGGTGCAACCATCTGTGTAGTCTCCATCTCAGCCTCAGCATTGTCCATAGGGACTTCTAAACTTCAGAAGTATTCTTCTGATCTATTTAGTGCAGGAGATTCTCTTACACCAATTCTCTAAGAAAGACTTAAGCTTTCCAACTTACCGGACTGTACTAGCTTTCCCTTAGTATTTACACAAATCTTGTACAATTTTACTTTCAGTTATAATTTCTGCTACCTCAACTAGATTGTTTTCTGATTGGTAGCCACATACATGGACAACCCTTGCTGTATGTTAAGATGATACTTGAAAGTCATTATTTTCGAGGGTAGCAAAACCACATAGAGGAGGGTGAATAGGTTTCTAGGTCTTTAGTATATCTTTTAACTTTTATGAGCTTAGGCTATGAGTGGTGATTTACTTCCTATTGCTTTCAAGACATTCACCTAGATGACACATCAATTTATATTGGTTCCCCAGATTATGGGTACGTCCACTGTCCTTCCCGCCTTTCTAACAGTGTGTTAGACAAGGCACTTTTCCAATATCTCGGCTCCTAAGAGCTTACAACATGATCCCGCAGGACCACTCAGTCTTATCCAAGACTTAACATTTGGGAATAAGGCCCTACAACTCAGTGATCAGAAGATCACCAACCTCAGGCCAATGGTCCTACCACTCAGGCTGGGAGGACATCCCTACCTCAGATACAAAGGATCCTACAATTGGACTTTATAATTAGGCCTACAACTCAGATCAAAGAAGATCCTACAGAAAGAAATAAGTTTGTTGGTGTTGATTAATCGACGATAGAGAAATTATCTATGCGTCTGTCTCCTTCTGTCCTGAAAAATATCAGACCGGATTTCTTCTTCACAACTCTAGAAAATAGACTTCAGGATTTGGTCGGCTTGGGCTGTGAACTGGCCGCAGCTCAGGTTAGTCCTTACTTCTCCTTCTTTCTTGCTGTTGATGATGAAGACGACAACAGCTAATGGGAAGAACTTTTAGGTCGATCGATTTGAACTTCTTCTTCTTATATCAGCAACAATGTAGAGGAAGACGATGAATATCTGCCACTTTTCGAAAAGACAAAGCCCTAAATGTTAATTCGATTCCACAGGTCTCATTACTTTTATCTTCCTACGTGAAACAACTCTTTGACTTGTAGGCCCAGCTTTAATTGCTGATTTACCACCTTACTTTTACATAATATATCATACAGCTATCTACCAGCGCAATCAGTGGTGGATTCCAGCTTTCCCGCAATGAGTTTGAATTCTGTTGATTTTTGTTGACTTTGGCTGACGTCAGCATCTGTGGACTTAGCCCAATTCTCAGTTCCATCCCAGGCATTGAGTTCATTGAGTGAATTGGCTTCACTCAGTGCATCGGGACTTATCCAAATTCTCTACACCATCAGGCATTGAGTGAACTGGCTTCACACAATGCCTTTAGACTTAGACAATTCCTCTGCCTTGCTAAGGCGTTGAGAGCGTTGAGTGAATGAACTTCACTCAATTCTTTTTGACTTGGCAAAATTTTCTACACTGCCAGGCGTTGAGTGTGTTGAGTGAACCTTCACACTCAACGCCCCTAGACTTAGCTACTTCACTGATTTCCTGTCTTCATGCCGAGGCGTTGAGTGAACTGGCTTTACTAAACGCTTTTGTACTTAGCTGCAATTCTGAAATCTGCCAGCTTGCTGAGGCGTTGTGTGAACTGGCTTCACTCAATGCTTCTGGATTTAGTCGATTTATGTCACCTTTCTTCTTAGGCTTTGACTTCAGCAGCATGACTCAACTCTTCTGCTTAACTTGCGTTGAGTAAACTAGCTTCACTCAATGCCTGTTGTCTTAGCCGTAATATTGTCTCTATAACCTGCTAGGCTTTGAATGTACTATCTTTACTCAATGCTTTTGTTGTCTGGCATTGAGTGAATTGGCTTCACTCAATGCCCGTGGACTTAGTCGCAAAATTACTTTGTAGACTGCTGGGCTTTGACTATCCACACCTAACTAAATGTTTTTTTTGTATCTGACGTTGAGTGAACTGGCTTCATTCAACGCCTATGGACTTACGCAATTTTCATTCTTTCTAGCATCCTTCTTTGACACCTAGCATTGAGAGAACTTGCATCACTCAACGCCTATGGACTTAGATAGATTTCTGTCTCTCCACCCCTCCACCTTGTGACCACTTGTAACAAGCACTTGTAATAACTGTCCAACCTACATGCATGAACTTCAACATAACTTAAAAACAACTATGTGTATACCATTGACTTGTTTGACTTCTACAAATCTGGGACATTGTGAGCAATTGACCCAAAAATCTCCCCTTATTTGAAGAAGTCAAAACCCTCAAACAGAATTCTTAGTCAATGATATACACTAACATATTAAGCAGATAAAACAGTAAATTTGCAAACATAACACCATTTAACAAGATTGTTAAGTTATAGGTTACCACACTTCCTTTGCCTGCAAGGTGATAATGATTACTTGCAACTCCCCCTGTTTTGCTTCCTGATGCTTGATCATTGCCTTCTTCCCAATAGTCTCCCCATTTACCTTTCCTGCAAGGTGATCATTACTACTCCCTGCTCCCTACTCCCCCTATTTTACTGCATAGCCTTGATTATTTTCTTGATCCCCCTTCCTTCTCCCCCTTTTTGACTTCTGTAAAATAGTCAAGGGGAGTGCTGGCCTCTGATTATCTTCTGTCCCTCTTTGATTTCAGATAATTAACTATTGCTCCCCCTTAACTAGAGCATCTTATATTATCTTTTCTGATAGACTCTTGAACCACTTGGAGAGCTTGATACTAATGAATGTATTTTCAACCTACAAGAAGTTGTACAACCTGCAACAAAAACAATATGAGGAGCATATAAAGCTAGGCCAAGTTCAACATACCCAACTCAAACTTGAAGGTGTTGAACTTTGCTTCATCTAGTGGCTTAGTGAAGATGTCATCCACCTTCTTGGCTGTAGGGACAAATTCAAGACTGATATCTTCATATTCCACATGCTCTTTTATAAAGTAATACCTAATCTATACGTTCTAAGTCCTACTGTGAGAGAGGGGGTTCCATGCTATAGTGATTGAACTAGTAGAATAACAAAATAAATGAATTCTACTTATCTGGAGGTTATAGTTCTGGAGCTGATGCTGGATCCACAGTAGTTGTGCACAGCAGCTCCCAGCAACTATATATTCTGACTCTACATTTGAAATTACAACACTTGTTTGCTTCTTGCTGCTCGATGACACTAGGCTTCCTCCCAAGAGCAGATAGTGCCTGAAGTGCTTTACCTGTCATCTTTGCAGCCTGCAAAATCTGCATCTGAATAACATGTTAGTTCAAAATCCCTATTTCTAGGGTACCATAGACAAAGATTTGGTGCGCTCTTAAGATACCTCAAAATCCTCTTAGCAGTAGGGTAGTGAGATTCTTTAAGACAGGCCTAATACCAAGCACAAATATGAAAGAGAAGGGATAGATACTACTCTAGAGGGGGGGGGGGGTGAATAGAGTAATCAAAAAATTGCACTAGCAAAGTTGACTTTCTACTCAACTCCCTTGGAGTTAAATGCGGAATGAAAGTTATAGATATTTTAAGATTAAACCTTAGAGCCTAACACAAGTGTTGTGCACAAACTAAAGCTAACTGTAATTACAGTTTAGCTTTGGATCCTATCCAGCAACTAGCAAACCTAGTTAATATCTAATCACAGCCACAATGCAAGTAATTAAACAAGGCAATCCAGACGACACAAGGAATTTATAGTGGTTCCCCAAACAACTTGGGTACGTCCACTCTTCTACCAACAAGGTAGGAATCCAATCAGGTTTTTGATCAGGTGCCCTGCCACCAACAAGATCTGCTTCAGGTAGATTAAGAGACCCTTTAGACTTTTCATCAGGTGTCTAAAAACCAAACACAGGTTTTTGATCAGGTTCCCTGCCACCAAGGGATACTTTTGAAGGGAGTAATAACCCTGTACAGGAGGGGGAAAGGGGTTAAGGTGTCTTCTCTATTTTACAATAGATTAGAGAAGCACAATAACTTGCACTGAGCTAGAAAGCTCTAAAAGAATCAAGGCTCCCCCTGGCTCAAAGAACGTCCAGGTGAAGTCTTGCTTCAGTGCAGAAACTCTTCAGTAAGTACTGAAGGAAAAAGAGCTACAAGAAGATATAAAATAAGAAATAAAAATCTTCTAGCAGCTATCTTCTTCTTCTTCTTCTTCAAAAGATCTCTGAGTCAGAACTTCCTGGAATAGGAGAACTCAGGTTGAAGAAGAGTAGAAGAGCTAACACTTCTCAGATGAGTGAAGATTGCTGAGAGCAGTTAGACTTGTTCTTGCTGTAAGCTTGCTGAAAGAATATGATCTGAGAACTAGTTAATCTCTTTTCTATGTGGACTAGTTGATTTCTTCTTCAAAGAAGTCTTTATATATCAGCAGCAGCAATGGCTCTAATTGAGTTTGAATCTTGTCTTTTTCTGAACTCTGCAAGCTGGGCTGTAAAAAGCATAAAGCAAAAACAAACTACAGCAGGCAGATATCCTATAAAAGGATAAAGCTTTCTAAGAAGCTGCAAATACTTCTGATGAAATAATATAAGAGAAAGTCACATCATAAAGAACTCTTTACGGCCAAGGAAGACTTTTTGAGTCTAACGGCTATAAAGGACAGCCTGGCAGATAAAGCAGATTGCATATCTCAGCTATAAGACAAACAACTTTGTCAGAAAAGATTAGCTCATGCATATAGAATAGAACTGATATTGCATGGAAATAATGTCACAAAATATTCAGATAATCTTTTATAAAATATGCCAAAATAGATATGAAATTAAGTCACATCATAGAAGACGACAAACTAAATAAGAGCATACAGCAAAACGTCGAACGACCTTCGGAGATCGTCGAACGTCGCACGGAGATTGTCGACCTATCGGACAGATAGTCGAACGATCCAGATAGCCGAACTATCAAAGAAGATAGTCGAACTACCTCGGAAGATAGTCGACCTATCAGAACAGATAGTCGAGCTATCAGATAGTCGATCTATCCGGACAGATAGTCGAACTACCAAACAAAAACAGATAGTCGACCTATCCAGCAGATAGTCGACCTATCACAGAAAACAGATAGTCGACCTATCAACAGATAGTCGACCTATCAAACAAAACAGATAGTCGATCTATCATCAGATAGTCGAACTATCAGATAGTTGAACTATCCAAGCAGATAGTCGAACTATCAAGGCAACACAGATAGTCGACCTATCAACAGATAGTCGAACTATCAAAGCGGCACAGATAGTCGACCTATCAATAGATAGTCGAACTATCAAAGCGGACAGATAGTCGACCTATCAACAGATAGTCGAGCTATCAGATAGTTGAACTATCAGGACAGATAGTCGAACTATCAAAGACGACAGATAGTCGACCTATCAACAGATAGTCGAACTATCAACGCAGACAGAACGTCGACCAACTGATAGACGATCGTCGATCAGCCGATAGACGATAGTCGAGCGACGTTCGACTATAGTCGAACGAAAAACTACTTAACCAAATATTCATCTGGAAAAGCAATTCTACACAACTAGAGAATCTAACGTATCAACTAACCTTTGACCATAGATAAATCATGGGTCAAGAGACAGAAAGAGAGGACTGAACTCAAATCAAAACCTAGGGTACCAACAATCTCCCCCTATTTGAGTTAAGTCTCTCAACAAATAAAACAAACAACACTAATTACAGAAAGTAAATAAAATGCATAAAGGGAAATAAATAAGCAGATATCATCAATCAATCAGATAAAAATTAACTGTCAATCAATGACTAATTTAAGGTGCTTTAGAGTTAGATTCAGGATTAGAAGAACTAGAAACAAAAGTAATTTTCCTTGTAGGATCTAGAGCTTCTTTCTTTGATAGCTTCAAATCTTGTTCTCCAATAATTTTCAATTCAGTTGTTCTTGGGACCACTGCCTCTGGATGCTTTTCCATATATTTTGAAGGATCAAACATCTCAGGTCTAACCTGGAACTTTTCGAGCTCCTTCTTTCTGAATTTAGACATAGTAGTCAATCCGGCAGTGTCCTTTCCTTCTTCTTTAGCTTTCCTTATCTGCGCTGCTCCAACCAGTTCGAGAAAACGAGCCATCCTAAAGTTAGGATCAAGCTCAGGGCTTTCATAAACAATCTCAGAAGAAGTATCATATGGTTCTTTATCTTTATTAACTAGATAAGACAGGGGAGCAGACTTAGCAAAGTTCTTGCTAGAATTTTCAAACAAAATAAATTACTTACCTTTTGGAACAACTTTCTCAGTATGTACTGGCTTTGGAGATGGAACCTTTTTCTTTGGAGAAGGAGGAGGGGAAAAGGTTGGTCTTTGATAAACTACCTCCTTAACTTGTTCTCACACTGTATCAGTTCTTTGATAGCCAGATTGGCTTTTACCTTGGAAACTTTGAGAACTTTTCCTTTGAGCAGGCTGGGATGGATTTGATCTTTCAGATTGAGAGGCAGATTTAGAAGATAGATTTCCTGAGGCTCCTGCACCGGGAGATGGAGGAGGAGGACCTCTGGGATTCCATCCAGGAGCAGGAGGGTCATACCTCTTAGCCTTTTTCCTTTGCTTTTGTTGATTTTTAGAAAACCACATCCAATGCTGGAATTCTTTAGACTTGGGATCAATCCCTTTCAGTATATAATATGGTGTATCATTGTCTGGATTTGCAGGAGAAGGAGCCACAGCCTTTATTTTCTTTTTAGCAATCCTTTTTCTCTTAGAATCAGCAGATTCATCAGAATCAATTTCTTCTTCAGAATTTGAAGAGATAGACATATCATAGGGATCAATAGCCTCTTTTAAAGCTCTTTCTTTTTCCTTTAAAGCAACTTTTTCCATTTCTTCTTCCATGCCATCCTGTGCCAGGAGAGTATCTAAGTCTAAGCCTGGGTAATCATCCCATACGGTAGATTTTTCAATTTGACTTTCAGGATCCATTTCTTGAAGCTCAGGAACTGTCGTGGGGACCAGTTCAATTTGCACTGCTTGCTGAGCAGGTTCAGCAGCTTCAGAAACTTGAACAGCTACTTCTGGTTCAGGTTGAACTTCAGAAGTAGGTTCACTTACTGGCTCTACAACCACTTGGACATCAGGAGCAGATACAGGTTCAGGCTCTTTAGCATCTAAAGTCTCTAGAGCAGGTTCAGGTTCTGGTTCTGGCTCTTGGACAACAACTACTTCTTCCATTATATCTGTAGGATTAGGAATAAAATCTTGCTAAATGACATCTAGTCATCCCTTCCAGATATTCCCATACTAACATATCAATTAAGTAATCTACAAATTGGGAAAGAGACATACCTTCAGGATTTTCTTCAGGGTTTCCTAACTCCCATAAATCATCTAGAAAGGAGGTGATTATTCCTTCTAGGTACTGGGAAACCAAGGGAGTTGAGGATTCTTCTAAGAAAACTTTTACTACAAACTCTGTCAACATGATTGCATCAGATATTTCCTTTTCAGATGGAGGAGGAGGAGGAGCTGAATCTTCTGCTACTTTCTCTGTTACTGCAAGTTGAGCTGCTGGAGGGGAGGCCAAAGGCTGCTCTGCGATATCTTCATCAAGCATCTCCCCCTGCCTGATTTCAGTAGAAACTGAAACCAGGCCCCTAGAAGAAGAGGGCTCAGCAGACTTTGAGAGTGCCTGAATAGCAGCACTCAAAGTAGATATGGAAGAAACAAGGGGAGCAATTGCCACATCAATCATGGTTTTGATTGATGGGGTAATTAACTCCACAATGCTAGCAATAAATGCTGGAGATAAAACAAAAGAAGAAGATGATGATGGAATTTCTGAGGGTGGAAGAACAGCAGGGGTGGTATGTGCAATATGAGCTGGAGAATGTGCTGGAGATGGAGCTAGAGAATGATGTGGAGATGAATGGGTGGATGTAGGGTGATCAAGATGTTCTGAAGATAGAATTGGAGAGAGAGGGGGAGTTGGAATTGGAGAATGAACAGGAGAAGAAATTTCAGACGCCAACAAATCAAAGCTAGGTTGAGAAATCCCAGCACGATCAGTCAGGAGAGAAGATGCAGGAGGAGAGGAAGAATGTCGTACTTCAGTTGAAGTTGAAGGAACTTCAACTGCAGTAGACTGCAAAGCTGAGAAAGAAGATGGAAGAGAGATATCAGCTGAGCCAGCTGCTAAAAGGAGGGGGGAAGAGACTGCGACAGTCCTGGTGCTCTCAGATATAACAGGAGCAACCCCTACGGGAGCGGGCTTCAGGAAAGTCCTTTTCCACTTTGAGAACAGTGAAGGATCCATCTTCTTACTCGCGTTGATTGAGGTGGCGGCAGACACAAGCAAATGGGGGGTATTTCTCCTTCAGAAAAATACCAACAACCCTTCCTAGGGTAACCTCTTTCTTTTCATTCTTCTTTCTTATTAAATCAAACATAACGCCAGCCCAGTTTATCTGCTTCTTATTAACAATTGCACACATTAGTGAAAATTATTGTCTGGTGATATTATCATGGGCTGAGTGCTTTCCTAGTAGCACTTTTCCAACTATTTCTGCAAGAAACTTGATCTTGAACGGGAAATTTACCTTGAGCAGCTTGGAGGGGAAGCCTTCGGCATGTCCCAGCTCTATTAACATTCTTCCGAATTCAGGAGCATCTTGCTCATATTCTTCTTCACCATTAATTAATCCAAAAACTTCAGTTAGAACAGCAGGAGTCAAAATTACCTCTTCTCCGCTGATTGTTCCAGACATCGATTCGTCAGTCGACGATGAAGTGAAAGCCCATTCCTTGATTTCTTGAGTGTTTATCTTTACTCTGTAAGACATGAGCCTCTCTAGTCCTTGTTCTCTGCACAGATTTAGGATTTCTACTATCCTTGGTTCGCAACTGCTGAATGCGTCGAAATCAACGCTGAACCCGACATCAAACTTTACCACTACAAGCAGCGCTGGAGCAATCGCCATTGAAAATGCTGTAGAAGTCGAGGGTGAGACGGCGAGGACGGAGCGCAAGACAGAGAGCAAGACAAAGAGCAAGCGGGAAGACGGAATGCGAAAAGACGCTCTCCGTCGACGATAAAAGCAACTATCTTTTAACCTAGGTCGACTATCGGCTTTATATTAAAACAGCGATCGTCGATCTATTTAAAAGATACTGGAGACGATAGTCGAACGGTCGTTCGACGATCGGTCCTGAAGCAGAGTTATTGATCAATTGTTCGACTATTTCTGTCTTCACAAACACCAAGCTGTCGTCAACCATGGATCGACGATGAGCTCAACCTGTTCGACGATCTTCGAACGCCGGTCGACGATCTTCAAGCAGATAAGCCATCATCAACCATAGGTCGACGATAGGCTTGCTCCGTTCGACGATCTTCGAGCATCGTTCGACGATCTTCAAGCAGGTTTCAACACGGCAGATAGTCACACTTAGTCTCGTCCATTAATCATGCCTAGTTGAACTAAAAAGAACAGATGCTTCTGTTCATCTAAGGGCTTGGTGAATATATCACCTCTCTGAAGGTCTGTGGATATGAACTCAAGGCTGATCTTGCTCTTTTCCACACAATCTCTCAGGAAATGATGTCTAATCTCAATGTGCTTCGTTCTAGAGTGGTGCACTGGATTTTGTGGAATGGAGATAGCACTTGCACTGTCACACATGATTTTAGTGTTCTTGTGTGAGTACCCATAATACAAAAGCTGATTTTGTATCCACAGGATCTGTGAACAACAACTGGCAGCTGCTATATATTCAGCTTCTGCAGTTGAAGTTGATACAGAGGCCTGCTTCTTACAGAACCAAGAGACCAATCTCTCTCCCAGAAACTGACAAGTTCCTGAGGTACTTTTCCTGTCAACTCGACAACCAGCATAATCAGAATTAGAATATCCAATTAATTCAAATCCTGACTCAGCTGGGTACCAAAGTCCTAGATTTGGACATCCCTTCAGGTATCTCAAAATTCTCTTGAGAAGAATCAGATGAGATTCCTTGGGGTTGAGCTGGAATCTAGCACAAAGGCATGTAGCAAACATTATGTCTGGCCTACTTGTAGTTAAATACAATAGGGAACCAATAATGGCCCTATAATTCTTTTGATCTACAGGCTTTCCCTGATCATCAGAATCAATAACTACATTAGTAGCCATAGGTGTATGCATTGCTGAAGCATCTGCCATCCCAAACTTCTTTACCAATTCCTTGGCATATTTGGATTGGGATATGAAGATGCCATCAGCATCTTGCTTTACTTGGAGACCAAGAAAGTAAGACAGCTCACCCATACTACTCATCTCAAACTTGGAATGCATCAAGTTAGAAAACTTTTTGCACAGTTTGGGATCAGTGGAACCAAAAATAATGTCATTTACATATACCTGAACTAACAAGATTGTGTCCTTGTGGTGCTTGACGAAGAGGGTTCTGTCAACTACTCCCCTAGTAAAGTTGTGCTCTAACAGGAAACTAGCTAAAGTCTCATACCAGGCTCTGGGAGCTTGCTTTAGTCCATAAAGAGCTTTCTGCAACTTGAATACATGTGAGGGCTGAGTTGAAGAAACAAAACCAGGTGGCTGTTCAACAAACACCTCTTCCTTTAGCTCACCATTAAGAAAAGCACTTTTGACATCCATTTGAAAAACCTTAAACTTCATGTAGGCTGCATAGGCCAAGAAGATCCTTATTGCTTCTAGCCTTGCAACAGGAGCAAAGGTTTGGTCATAATCTATACCTCCCTCCTGTCTGTAGCCCTGAGCTACAAGCCTAGCTTTATTCCTTACAATGATGCCATTTGCATCCAACTTGTTTCTATACACCCACTTGGTGTCTATGATCAGTTGGCCTTTAGGTCTTGGAACCAAAGTCCAAACTTTACATCTCTCAAACTGATTGAGTTCCTCTTGCATAGCAATGATCCAGTGGGGGTCTAGCTCTGCATCTTTAATGGTGAGGGGCTCAATCTGTGAGAGGAAACAAGCATGCATCACATCCTGTCTTAACTGATGTCTTGTTTGAACACCAGCTGATATGTCTCCTATCACTTGAGATGTAGGGTGATCTCTAAGTGTGACAACATCAGCAGGTGGGATGTGATCTTCAGCAACAGTTGGGATTAATTCCTCAGGAGGAATTTGATCTACTGTTGGTGGAACAACAACAGCTTCAGCAATGTCTTCATCACTGTCTGATTCAGTGATATGAAGAGTTGAAAGATGGAGGATATCTTGAGTGACATCTTTGGAAGAATCTTGTACCTGTAATGAACTTGAGGAAGGGGAAGTTTCCTTCTCCTTGTAAAACATTTGGGATTCATCAAAGGACACATGAACAGACTCTTCAATTTTAGAAGATGATTTATTAAATACCCTATAAGCTTTGCTTACTTGGGAATATCCTAAAAAAATTCCCATTGAAGCCTTTGCTTCAAACTTTCTAAGATATTCTTTATTATTATTATGAATATAAACAACACAGCCAAAAACTCTAAAATAGTTTATTTTAGGTTTCTTTCCTTTAAGTAACTCATAAGGAGTTTTACACTTAAGCTTGTGTATCAGACTTCTATTCAAGACATAATTGGCTGTACTAACAGCTTCTGCCCAATAGGAAAGAGTCATATTAGCATCTGCCAACAATGTGCCAGCAGCTTCAATTAGTGTTCTGTTCTTCCTTTCAACTACCCCATTTTGTTGGGGAGTTCTAGGAGCTGAGAAGCTATGTTTGATACCTTCTCTCTCACAGAATTCTTGTATGAGAAGAGAGTCAAACTCAGTACCATGATCACTTCTGATCAAGGCCACAAGAGTAGAGTACTCAGTCTGCACACATAATAGAAAGTCTGTAAGGGCTTTGAAGTTATCAGCCTTAGTTCTCAAAAAGAACACCCAAGTGAATCTAGAGAAGTCATCTATAATGACTAGGGTGTAATACTTCCCTCCTAAACTCTGTACATTTATTGGGCCAAATAGGTCCAAATGTAATAAATACAGGATTCTAGGAGAATCACTTTTATTTACTAATTTAAAAGAATTCTTGGTTTGTTTGCCTAGTTGACAAGCCTTGCATAGGCTCTCCTTCTTGTAGGGGCAAGAAGGTAAACCTCTAATAAGGTTGTGTTTAGATAACCTAGATATATTCTTGAGGTTAACATGGCTAAGCCTTTTATACCACAAGGTGTTATTATTAGTTACTTCATTAAACAGGCAGATTTCAGAATCAGTTGAATTAAAATCTACTAAATAAATGTTACCTTTTCTAATGCCTACCAATACAACACAATTATTTAAAGTTATATTACAGAGAGAGTTAGAGAATGATACCTGGTATCCAGCATCACATAATTGACTTACTGAAATTAGATTGTGCTTCAGTCCAGTCACATAAGCAACTCTCTTGAAAGTAACAGCTCCAATTGTCACCCTGCCATAGCCTTCTGTTTGAGCACAGCTTGAATCTCCAAAGATTACCTTTGGGCCAAGCTTTGCTTTGAACTTTGACAGATGTTCTTTGTTTCCTGTCATGTGCTTGGAGCAACCACTATCAAAATACCACTTATTTTGAGTGATAGGATAGGTCTTCACCTACAATTAAAACAATTTAAACATTGTGGACCCAGGTAACCTTGGGTCCCTTGTTTTTCACATAAGAAAAACTGGAAATAAAAGAGTAGGCAGGCTGAGGGTGATAACCTAATGGGTAAGATCTCCTAGGTGGGATTCTCCATGCAGATGATGGGTCGATGAACCTAGGGTTTCTATTCATATTCGGGTTTCTAAGGTTCTGGGTGTAATTTTGAAATTCATATTGGAAACGTCGACCAGCGTTCAACGATGGCTGCTCAGATCGTCGATCTCCGTTCGACCACTGAGCTTGCGATCGTCGATCGACGTTCGATGATAGATGCTCAGGTCGTCGAGCTTCGTTCGACCACTGAGCCTGAGATCGTCGAGCAGCGTTCGGCGTTCTTTGTAATTCTTTAAATTTCTGTTTTCTTTTCTCTCTTTTAGCTTTATTTAAAGCTCTATTTACTTGATTGACTTGCTCAGTGTTCTTTATCCCATCAGCTGAGATAAAGTTCACTGGAGTTGAAAGTTGGTTTTTAAGAATGATTGGGGGATCGCTAGAAGATGCTCCTAAGCCTAATTTATTATTGCCTGTCCTAGTGTTAGACATGCTGGTTATTTCAAGCAGCTTAAGGCTTCTACCATTTAGAGACTCTTCTAACCTTTTGGATTTAGCTAACTCATTCTTAAGAAATTTAATTTCTTCACTAGAATTAGTGAGATCTTTCTTTAACTTAATGTTTTCAATAGATATGATTTCTGATTCAGCTAGCCTATGTCTAAGTTCTTTAATCTCCTTTTCAGAACTAATTAAATCTAAACATAAGGATTTAAATTCTAATTTAAATTCTGCAGAAGTGAAATCATAAGAAGATAGTACCTCATCTTCTGTTGGCATTTCTTCATCTGAATCTGAAATCTCTGCAGCAGAATGATTGTTGCAGGCATCAATTGCCATTAGGCAAACTTCCTTTGCCTTCTTTTCTTCTTCATCCTCACTGGAGCTTGAGGAAGAGGATTCCTCATCAGAATCACTCCAGGTTTCAGCGACAAAGCCTCTCTCCTTCTTTTTATTCTTATAGGAGGATGGCTTGGAGTGCTTCCTGTGCTGATCTTTATCTTTCCTCTTTTCTTTATTCTTTTCCTCTGGACAATCTGGAAGGATATGTCCAGGCTTCCTGCAACCATAGCAGATAATTTCTTTAGAAGGGGTGCGATCATACCTTGGCTTATCTTCATACTTTGAAGACTTCTTTCTGAATTCCTTCCTTCCCATCTTGAAAAACCTTTTGGCAAATAATGCCATCAGTTCCTCATTTGACTGGCTTCCTTCAGAAGTGTCAGTAGCTTTAAGAGCAAGAGTTTTCTCTTTTCTTGTTGGAGTTGGGGTCTTTGCTTCAGCTTCTGCTTCCTTGGACTTCAGCACTTGCTCAAAAGACTTGAGCTTGTCGAGAAGGGCTTCTGTTGAGATTTCATTTGTGCTTCTGGCCTCCTTGATAGGCCAGATCCTCAGATCCCATGTGCTAGGGAAGCACATAAGAATCTTATCATTGACCTCTGTCAATGAAATATCCTTGTCAAGGGTCCTCAGCTCATTGATGATTGAGCTGAGCCTTGTGTACATGGCTTCAACTGATTCAGCATCAGTTTTCTTGAAATTCTCATATTGTGAGATAAGGTTGGACCTCCTGTCCTTCCTTTCATCAGCTGAACCAGCTACAATCTGGTTCAGTGTATCCCACATAGCTTTTGCTGAGGAGCAGTCAGCAACCTTCTGGAATACTTCATCAGACATTGTCTGAGCCAGAATGTTCATTGCCTTGGCATCTGCTATCTTTGCCTTTTTGTACTCATCATTGTAGTCTGGAGGAGGCACTGCACTCATATCAGATGATGAGGCAGTGGCAGCAGCAGGTGCTCTTGGTGGTCCTGACAAAATAGAAGCAAAAATACTTTCATCAATAGAATTCATATATAATTTTATCCTTGCCTTCCAGATGCCAAACTTAGCCAAGTTGCATGTTGGAGGTCTGGTGCTAGAATAATCCTTTGGACTGGGCCATGATAGTGAAAGTGAATATCTATAAACTTTGGTATCTATCAGGATCTTGTGACTTAGGTGTTAGCCTATTCAGTCAGTCAACCTCCCTATGATACCAATTGAAAGAGAAGGGATAGATACTACTCTAGAGGGGGGGGGGTGAATAGAGTAATCAAAAAATTGCACTAGCAAAGTTGACTTTCTACTCAACTCCCTTGGAGTTAAATGCGGAATGAAAGTTATAGATATTTTAAGATTAAACCTTAGAGCCTAACACAAGTGTTGTGCACAAACTAAAGCTAACTGTAATTACAGTTTAGCTTTGGATCCTATCCAGCAACTAGCAAACCTAGTTAATATCTAATCACAGCCACAATGCAAGTAATTAAACAAGGCAATCCAGACGACACAAGGAATTTATAGTGGTTCCCCAAACAACTTGGGTACGTCCACTCTTCTACCAACAAGGTAGGAATCCACTCAGGTTTTTAATCAGGTGTCCTGCCACCAACAAGATCTGCTTCAGGTAGATCAAGAGACCCTTTAAACTTTTGATCAGGTGTCTAAAAACCAAACACAGGTTTTTGATCAGGTGCCCTGCCACCAAGGGATACTTTTGAAGGGAGTAATAACCCTGTACAGGAGGGGGAAAGGGGTTAAGGTGTCTTCTCTATTTTACAATAGATTAGAGAAGCACAATAACTTGCACTGAGCTAGAAAGCTCTAAAAGAATCAAGGCTCCCCCTGGCTCAAAGAACGTCCAGGTGAAGTCTTGCTTCAGTGCAGAAACTCTTCAGTAAGTACTGAAGGAAAAAGAGCTACAAGAAGATATAAAATAAGAAATAAAAATCTTCTAGCAGCTATCTTCTTCTTCTTCTTCAAAAGATCTCTGAGTCAGAACTTCCTGGAATAGGAGAACTCAGGTTGAAGAAGAGCAGAAGAGCTAACACTTCTCAGATGAGTGAAGATTGCTGAGAGCAGTTAGACTTGTTCTTGCTGTAAGCTTGCTGAAAGAATATGATCTGAGAACTAGTTAATCACTTTTCTATATGGACTAGTTGATTTCTTCTTCAAAGAAGTCTTTATATATCAGCAGCAACAACAGCTCTAATTGAGTTTGAATCTTGTCTTTTTCTGAACTCTGCAAGCTGGGCTGCAAAAAGCATAAAGCAAAAACAAACTACAGCAGGCAGATATCCTATAAAAGGATAAAGCTTTCTAAGAAGCTGCAAATACTTCTGATGAAATAATATAAGAGAAAGTCACGTCAGAAAGAACTCTTTACGGCCAAGGAAGACTTTTTGAGTCTAACGGCTATAAAGGACAGCCTGGCAGATAAAGCATATTGCATATCTCAGCTATAAGGCAAACAACTTTGTCAGAAAAGATTAGCTCATGCATATAGAATAGAACTGATATTGCATGGAAATAATGTCACAAAATATTCAGATAATCTTTTATAAAATATGCCAAAATAGATATGAAATTAAGTCACATCATAGAAGACGACAAACTAAATAAGAGCATATAGCAAAACGTCGAACGACCTTCGGAGATCGTCGAACAGCGCACGGAGATCGTCGACCTATCGGACAGATAGTCGAACGATCCAGATAGTCGAACTATCAAAAAAGATAGTCGAACTACCTCGGCAGATAGTCGACCTATCAGAACAGATAGTCGAGCTATCAGATAGTCGATCTATCCGGACAGATAGTCGAACTACCAAACAAAAACAGATAGTCGACCTATCCAGCAGATAGTCGACCTATCACAGAAAACAGATAGTCGACCTATCAAACAAAACAGATAGTCGATCTATCAACAGATAGTCGAACTATCAGATAGTTGAACTATCCAAGCAGATAGTCGAACTATCAAGGCAACACAGATAGTTGACCTATCAACAGATAGTCGAACTATCAAAGCGACACAGATAGTCGACCTATCAACAGATAGTCGAACTATCAAAGCGGACAGATAGTCGACCTATCAACAGATAATCGAGCTATCAGATAGTTGAACTATCAGGACAGATAGTCGAACTATCAAAGACGACAGATAGTCGACCTATCAACAGATAGTCGAACTATCAACGCAGATAGAACGTCGACCAACTGATAGACGATCGTCGATCAGCCGATAGACGATCGTCGATCAGCCGATAGACGATAGTCGAGCGACGTTCGACTATAGTCGAACTAAAAACTACTTAACCAAATATTCATCTGGAAAAGCAATTCTACACAACTAGAGAATCTAACCTATCAACTAACCTTTGACCATAGATAAATCATGGGTCAAGAGACAGAAAGAGAGGACTGAACTCAAATCAAAACCTAGGGTACCAACAAAATACATGTAGCATACACAATGTTTGGTCTACTTGTAGTAAGGTACAAATGGGAGCCAATTATTCCTCTATACAAAGTTTTATCAGCAGGTTTCCCAACCTCATTTTTGTATATAGACATACTTGACCCCATGGGAGTTTTCATGGTGGAGGCATTCTCCATAAAAAACTTTTGATCAATTCCCTGGTGAACTTAGACTGGGATATGGACAAGCCATCATCAGTCTGTCTTACTTGGAGGCCAAAAAAAACTTGAGCTTGTAGAATAATGAAAAGCTTAACTCCAAATTGGAGCCATCCTCTTATATATATAATCTCAAGAACATAAATACAATATTAACACACTAATACAATATTAACACTAAAAACAAAATGGTAACTCCAATACTCCCCCTCAAGCTGGAGCAAAGATGTCAATTATGCCCAGCTTGGAAATGGTGAGATCTGAACGAGTAGGACCGATAGATTTATTGAAGGCGTCAGCAAGTTAATAAGTAGAGGGGATGTAAGATGGAAGGACAGTCCTAGTACGAACATGGTCACGAAGAAAATGAACATCCATCTCGATGTGTATGGTGCGCTCATATAGTACCGAGTCCTGTGTAAGTAGGAGAGCTGACTTATTATCACAGTAGAGTATCAAGCAATCAACAAGAGATATGCCATGTTTAGTTAGCAGCGATCGAAGCCAAACCAACTCAGTAACACCGTGTGCCATGGTATGGTACTCTGACTCAGCAGACGAACGAGCTACGATGGATTGTTTCTTACTCCGCCACAAAATAAGATGATCACCATGGAATACACAAAAACCAGACGTAGAGCATCGATCCATCAATGATCCAACACGATCTGCATCCATGAAGCAAGAGAGACTGGTAGTACTGTCAGCCCGATAGAACAACCCAATAACAAGAGCGCGCTTAAGATAGCGAAGAACACGTCGAGCAGCCTCTAGGTGAGATGTCCTGGAAGAATGCATAAACTAGCTCAAAACACCCACTGAGAAGCTGATGTCAGGCATGGTATTGGTCAAGTATATCAAACGACCTACAAGTCGCTGGTAATGAGAGGGGTCCGAAAGAGGATCACTAAATTCAGCATGGAGGCGATGGTTGATGTCCATAGGAGTACTTGCAGGACGACACCCAAGTAGACCCATGTCCCAAAGAAGATCTAAGGTGTACCTGCATTGCGATATAGAGATGCCCTATTATGAGCGAGCTACTTTAATCCCAAGGAAGAAGTAGAGAGGTGAAAGGTATTTCTCCTTGAAGGCGGAGCGAAGTGTAGCTTTCATCTTAGATTTTGTAGAGGGATCATCACCGGTGAGAATAATATCATCAACATAGACCAGGACAATGGAACGACGTCCCTTAGGAGTGACACAAATGAAGTATGATCGGCACGACACTGAGTGAAGCAAGACTGAAGGATGAAAAAGCTGAATTGTTCGAACCAGGCACACGGTGACTGATTTAAGCCATACAGAGATTTTTATAGTTGGCAAACTCTCCTCGAATACTCCCCTTTAAGGGCAAACCCCGGAGGAGGATCCATATATACCTCCTCCTGTAACTCGCCGTATAGGAAGGCATTTTTGACGTCAATCTGGTATAGACTCCACACCCGAGAGGCCACAAGAGAGAGCAGAAGACAAACACTGGTCAACTTAGACACGCGAGCAAATGTGGCACCAAAATTGTAGGAGCCTGAGTAAAGCCCTTGGCCACCAAACGAGCCTTGTAGCGGTCAATAGTACCGTTAGCAGTGTACTTCACAGTATAAATCCATTTGCACCCAACTTTACGTTTCCCAGGAAAAAGAGGAACCAGAGACCATGCCCTAGTACGACGGAGAGCGGACATCTCCTCCATGGCCTGAACCCACTATGGGACAAGCAGAACATCAACAGTCATGGTAGGTTGCTTGACAAAATCAGCAGTAACCACAAAAGCCTGGTAAGAGAGTGAGAAACGCTGGTAGAAAACAACACTAGCCAATGGGTGCTTACTAACCGAGGAATTAACACAAGTACGCTTTCCCTTGCGAAGGGCAATAGGTAAATCAACAGGAGAAAGAGTGGTGAGAGGCTCAAGAGAGATACCTGTGATCGGAAGGAGCTCCGGATCCTGGTATAGAGGAGAAGGGAGTACACCGTGTGGAGATGGCGGAGGCCGATGAGAGTAAGTCAGCAGAATAGGCGGAGAGATTGAAGAGGTAGCATCTAGTGGAGGAGAAACGACTGGGAGAGATTGCCGAATTGTGGGAAGCGCAGGAGGGGTCAAATGTGTAGGAAAGATT
Organism: Platanthera zijinensis; assembly: GCA_039513925.1. NCBI lineage: Eukaryota > Viridiplantae > Streptophyta > Magnoliopsida > Asparagales > Orchidaceae > Platanthera > Platanthera zijinensis. The sequence continues at coordinate 106,860,065 of CM077087.1, forward strand.
GGAACCTCCTCATGAAATGTTACATCCATATTATGAATGACGCAACTCAACTGACGATAATATTAGCGATAACCCTTAGTGGTAGCAAGTAGCCAAGGAAGAGGCAGTGGCTGGCCCCGTCGTCGAGTTTAGTCTGAATTTGGCGCCGATTCTGGATAAAACACACTCAACCAAAGACCTGGAGAGGGATGGGAAATGCAGAGAAAGATGGATGGATGAGAGTATATGGAGTAACGCCACTGAGAGGACGAGAGGGATTCCTATTAATAACAAAAGCTACTGTAAGAAGAGTAGCGCTCCAATAGGACTTAGGGACATTCATTCCCAGAAGAAGGCAACGAACAGAGTCTAGGAGGTGGCAGTTTTTGCGTTCTGCCACCACATTCTGCTCGGGGGTCCCTAGAGCAGAAAATTGATGTAGAGTTCCCTCATCGCGGAGGAAGCGATCAAAGGGATGCGAAGTGTACTCACCTCCATTGTCAGAGTAGAGGATATGAACTGACGTACCATGCTGGGTTTGTATCAAATGTGAAAAATGGGAGTAAATCGATAGAACCTCAGATTTATATTTGAGGAGATAAACTCATAAATAGCGAGAATAGTCATCAATAAAAGTTACAAAATACGAGAAACCATCAAATTACATAATAGGGGCAGGTCTTCACACATCAGAATGAACTAACTCAAAACAAGAAGAAGCACGACTAAAAGAAGGAACATACATGCTGCGTATGTGTTTGGATAACTCACATACATCATAGAGAAAAGGAAAAAAAACACATCAGGACAAACAAACAACATTTGCTGAGGGCTGGCATGGCCGGGACGTGCGTGCCAAAGCGAGCTTGACGACAAAGCAGGAGAAGCGACAGGAGAGGTACGCAGTAAGGTAGTAGTTGTGGTGGTAGCAGCGGTGGTAGGAGGTAGCTCAAGATAGTACATCCCACTCTTCTCATATCCCGTACCAATAGTCCTCAAGGATCTCAGGTCATGAAAAACAAAATGATCAGAGAAGAAAGTTATTAAGCAGTTCAAAGTACGAGTAATACAACTAACAAATAAAAGGTTGAGAGCCAATTGAGGGATAAGAAGAACGGATTCAAGAGAGAGAGAGAAGAAGAGAGAGGGACGTGGCCCTAGCTAAGGACATGAGTAATTGAGCCATCATCAAGGCGCATGTCGCGGTGGGAGCAAGGAACAACCTAAAACAGATGGGAAGACATACCAGTCATATGATTCGTTGCACCAGAGCCAATCACCTAGGGTGAAGAATACTTGTAAACTCTGGTCGCAAAGCAAGCAAATGGAGTACCTGAGGAAGAAGAAATCATGGAGGGAGAGACAGTCGTTGAAGGTTGAGACTGCTGAAATTACTAAAACTAGTGAAACTGGGCCATCATCTGGCAGAAGTCAGATTAGTTGGCACCCAAGGTGCGCTCAATAGGCTCGAAAGACTCAGCAGAAGAAATAGTATGTTTGGGTACACTGTTAGGAGTAAGATGCTCAGAGCCCCGTAGGTGTGGATAGAGCTAATAACAACGACTGTGATCATGGTAGAGATGGCTGATAAGTTGTAAATATACGTATTTTATAGAACTTTATTTAAGTCATTTTATTTTATTTTTGTTATTTTTATTTATTTTTTGTTCAATAAATTGCTTCTTTTTGTAAATATTATCATAACTTAACTTTAATTTTGTTTTCTGAAATTTTTAAGAAAAATCCAAAGTACACGCCTGTGTCCCGATTCGACATACCTGTGTCAATCCCTTCTCGACACTCGACATTTCTAGCTCAACGTTCGACAGTCGACGTTCATCGAACTACCCAACACGCCCGTGTCCTATGCCCGACACACTCGTGTCATGACGCTCGACGTTTAACGTCGTCGATCCCAGCTCGACATTCAAAGTTCGCCAAACCAGTCCCGACATGCCTGTGTGAAGACCCGACACGCCCGTGTCACGCCACCAGTTCAAGTTCAGTTACTGCCGACATCAAATTGCAAGTTTTCCAGTCACGCGCCCAATACGCCCCACGAGACGCCCGTGCCAAAGCTTGACACGCCCATGACTGATACGTGTCCGTTCCAAATCCTTCTAGAAATCGTCTAATTAATGAAATTTTCACTGTCTTCAGCACACCGGACCTGACACGCCCGTGTCCCATGACCCACACGCCCATGTCACCCCCTCTTTTTTGTCTATAAATAAAAGTTTTCTATAAGCACCAATGTTCCATTTTTTGAACCATTTTGCTTAGGGTAGGTGCTGCCTTGGTGGATTCCATGCTTTGTAAGGAGACTTTCTCCCCCTCTCTTTAATTTTTTGTTTTGGCTTTTGTAACCTTGTTCTTGAATAAATAAAATGTTTAGATTTTTGTCTTCATACCTTGTTACGAAAATCCATTTTAGTGCCCCACTTTGAGTAATCTTTTATCTCTTGTTTTTATTAAGTGTATGTGAGTGTATGAGTTTAACTTTTATGTTTTCTTTTATGTTTTCAAACTTTTGTTTTTCTTAGTTTTAGTTTTTCTTCTTATAGTTAGTTGATATGTTACCTTTTGTATTTTGCTTAAGTGTTTTAGTTCATTCTTATAGATTTATAAAATCATTTTTAAAGTGGTTTTTATTTTCTTTTAACTTAGTTTATTTTTAGGTTGTAAAACAGTTTGTTTCTTTTAGTTTTATTTCAACTTTTTAAGCATTTTTATGAAATTATAAGAATGAATATGTTATCGTTTTAATTTTTCGAGCACTTTGTTTTTGCTTTTAATTTCCCAACTTTTTGCTCGTTTAATTTTTATTTTCTCTTTTTATGCATTTCTACCACGTTCTAACGGTAGAAATGTAGTTGTTTTATTTTTTCAGTCATTTTGTTTTTCTTATTTTCATTTGTGTGGGTGAGTGTATGAGTTAGTTCTTTATTGTTTTCATTCTTCAAGTAGAGTGAGTGTGTGTGTTTTATTTTTGTAGAGTGTGTGCGTGTGTTTTATTTCTGTAGAGTGTGTGCGTATATGAGATAGCTTTTTCAGCTTTAATTTTCCGCCTACTCGTTTGAGTAGGACTCGCAATTTTACAGCTTTCATTTCCCTCCTACTCGTTTGAGTAGAACTCGCACTTTTACTGCTTTCATTTCCAGCTTTCTTTACTTCTTTAATTTCTCGCCTACTCGTTTGAGTAGGATTTGCATTTCAATTATGCATTTTCTTTTTTTAATAGCCATCCCCATTCCGATGAGTGGCTAATCACTCTTAGACCTCTGTATCGAAGAGCATTGGGACAGATAAAATCTCTTTAAATAATTAAAGGGCTCATTTTTCCTTTAATTAACGCACTTAAGGTTTGCCCTGAGTGTACGATGTGTAGGACCACATATTGATGTATAGGCTCTATTTCTATTGTCCATACACTAGCTTACCGAGAGGCCATGCGTATGGACCGATCACCCTTGGGTAAAGAGAACTGCATGCATAACCACAAGAGAGGAGAAGCATAATTCTCCCGGATTGGGTTCCCCACCCAATAACGGTGTTCTTAGTGTAATGCGGGCATTAAGAGGAATCCTTCGTCGGACTAGCTTTCGGTCGAATAGTCGTAATGTTTAGGTGAGCAATATTCCTAGAGATAGGTGAGCTCATGTTTGTGGAAGCTCCACGACCATTTCGCACTTTAATTAATTTGAAATTTAGGATCTTTAGTTATTAAAAGTCATTTTCCTTCAAATTCCTTCTGTACCGTTGCGCTATTTCTTCATCGACATTTTCTGCTTTTATTTTCTGCATTTTTATATTTATCCGCCTTAATTTAACAACACCGACCCAATTATCATCGGTAAAATAATAGTCCCTCCAGGGAAAGAACATAAATTGTCAACCCGACCCCGAGAATAATACGACCTCGGTATTCCTCTGAATATCGAGTACTACACACGATAGGTCCACTTGCCTCCTTTCGTTAAAATGAAAAATCACCCGCGAGCTCCTCCCTCTTATATCTATCTAAATAAAAAAACCCCTTCTCTTCTTTTCTATCTATAAAGATAAAGTTAAAACTAAAATAAAGGCACTCGGCGCATCAAGTTTTTGGCGCCGTTTTCGGGGAATTTTTCAAGTTGTTATTTTGAATCTCTAGAAAACAATTACTTTTACCTTATATTTATATTTATACATAAAAAAAATGGCCAACAAAAAATATATATATAAAAATAAAAATAAAAATTGTAATCATCATAATAATAACTACTTAAAAATCTAAAAATCTAAAAAACTAAAAAAGTAGAAAATCGAAAAAATCTAAAAAAATCAAAAATCAAAAAAACTTAAAAACTTAAAAAAACTAAATAAAAAACTTATCTAAAAAAAATAAACAAATAATTTATTATTAACTTAAAATACTAAAAAACTTACTTAAAAACTAAAAAAAACTTAAAAAACCAATTAAAAATCAAAAAAATAATATATCTTCCCCCTTTGCCTTATCTTTTTTATTTTTACTTAAAAAAATTAAAATCAAAATTTTTTATATAGTATATATACTATATATATTCTAAAAATAAAGGTCGGCCGCCTCTTTTCTTTTCTTTCATCTTTTATTTTAGAAAATATAAAAATAAAAAAATATATATATGAAACAAAAATTTTATTCTCAAAAACAAAAAATTAAATTATATAGCCGCACTTAAAATAATTTTCTCACTTCCCTAAATAACATCCCGCCTATAATTATAACCCCCACCTAAATAGTCAAGCTACACGACTTTAACCAAAGCGCTCCTGGGAGGCACCCCATGCTTATCTTTTTTGCTTTTACATTAACTTTTGTAGGATTTTCTTAACGGGCCTCCCCGAACGCATTTTAGGGAGATTTCCTCCCTCCTGTCTTTTTTGTACATACTTGTTTTTTATTTTATCGTTCCTCATACTTATATTGCAACATTGGGGACAATGTTGAAACTAAGTATGGGGGTGTTTTCCTATTTTCTGTACTTTTATTTTATGCACTTTTATTTTATGCATCTCTTTAAAAAATACAAAAAATGAACACAAAACAAATCAAAAAATTATGAAACAATAATCCCAAATTTTTTTACTTTGCAAATATTTTTTGTAAATATTCTCTTTCCTCTTCTTTTTTCTCTCTTTTCTTTGTAAATAACACCTCTTTCTCTCCCCTTTCTTGTAAATAACTTAAAAAATCAAAAAAATTTAAAAATCCAAAAATAAAAAAAGAGAATTACTCCAAAAATCCAAAAAAGATAATAATAATAATAATAAAAGATAAAAACCCTAAAACCCCAAAAATTTTGTTTATTATGAAACAAATAAATCGAATATCTCATTCTTAACCCCTTTTCACTCTCCAAAAATTTTGTTGCGAGTTTATTTATAAGCGAATTTTATTAATTCTTTGTTTACTATTCTTTTATTAATTGGAGATCGATAAATTTAGATATCCGGAGTTAAGTTTTAAAGAATTTCTTATGCTTTATATTTTTTATTTAGATAAGGGACTTGTTTTTCAGCACTACTTGTACTTCATCTAAATAATTGCACGTGTATTTTGTTAAAATATAATAATTTTAGACTTCAAAAATGTTTACTCCAAGTTTTTTTTTTGAAATATAGGAACGTTCAATTTATAAAGGTTGCACTCAATTTTGTTTTTATAAAAATCTAGTTTTCTTCTTGAAAAAATAAACCCATCTCCCATTTTTTCATGTCTTACTTAGCATGATTAATCCTTAAATTTTTTTTAATAAAATATAGTTTTCTTCTTGAAAAAATAAACCCATCTCCCATTTATTTCATGTCTTACTTAGCATGATTAATCCCCTCTTATCCTTAAAAAAATCTATGTCAATGGGAATAAGATTTCAGTCCATAAACATAGACATCCGATATTTAAAAAGATTATATGTTATGAAGTAAGAAAATAAAATTCATTACTCATATACATATACATTGGGTTATATGAAGTTATTCAAAAAAATTATTATGTTAGAAAATAAGTTTTCATTTTCCCTAACATTAAAAAAAAATCATTAGAGGTTTGAAAAAAAAAATTATCCCGCATCTATACCAAAGCCCTCTTCATAAACAAAAACAAACCCTTAGCCACTTCCGACGATTCTAGACTTAATTTAAAAACTTTTTGAGAGCATAATTTTCAAATTGCATTATTTCCTTTAATTTTTACAAGCTAAAGTACGTATGATTCCAGTCTAATTTTGTTAACCTAACAAATACAATTTTTTCTTTCTATTTGATTATATCGAGAAGTTTTTTTTAGCTGAAACTCTTCCTTTATTTAATTTTTTTTCATGATTTAGGACTTAACTCTTATACCTCTTATAATTATTTTGATCTTTCTTTCGATTAATTCAAGCGGTAGCTAAACTTAGGATTTCTTTAATTCCTTGTAAGTATATCTCCAACTTTTGCTCTGAAATAGCAAAAGCTTTAGTATGGGGGTATTTGATAAGTTGTAAGTATACGTATCTTATAGTACTTTATTTAAGTCATTTTAGTTTATTTTTGTTATACTTATTTATTGTTTGTTCAATAAATTTCTTCATTTTATAAATATTATCATAACTTAACTTTAATTTTGTTTTCTGAAATTTTTCATAAAAAGCCAAAGTACACGCCCTTGTCCCGATTCGACACGCACGTGTCAATCCCGTCTCGACACTCGACGCTTCTAGATCTATGTTGGACAGTCGACGTTCGTCGAATTTCCCAACACGCCCATGTTCCATGCCCGACACGCCCGTGTCCTATGCCCGACACACACGTGTAACTCCACTCGACGTTAACCATCATCGATCCCAGCTCGACATTCGACATTCGAAGTTTGCCAAACAAGACCCGACACGCCCGTGTGAATACCCGACACGCCTGTGTCACGCCACCAGTTCAAGTTCAGTTGTTGCCGACATAAAATTGCAAGGTATCCTGTCACGCTCCCCCCAAATTCCCCATGACACGCCCTTGCCAAAGCTTGATACGCCCGTGACCTACACGTGTTACATTCCAGATCCTTCCAGAAATTGGCCAATCAACGAAATTTTCACCGTCTTCAGCACACCAGACTCGACACGCCCTTGTCCCATACCTGACATGCCTGTTTCACCCCCTCTTTTTTGTCTATAAATAAAAGTTTTTTGTAAGCACGTTCCATTTTTTGAACTATTTTGCTTAGGGTAGGTGTTGCCTTGGTGGATTCCATGCTTTGTAAGGGGACTTCTCCCCCTCTCTTTAAGTGTTTGTTTTAGCTTTTGTAACCTTGTTCTTTAATACATAAAATATTTAGATTTTTGTCTTCCTACCATGTTATGAAAATCCATTTGAGTGCCCCACTTTGAGAAATCTTTTATCTCTTATTTTTATTAAGTGTGTGTGAGTGTATGAGTTTATCTTTTATGTTTTCTTTTATGTTTTCATACTTTTGTTTTACTTAGTTTTAGTTTTAGTTTTTCTTCTTATAGTTAGTTTATATGTTAGCTTTAGTGTTTTGCTTAAGTGTTTTAGTTCATTCTTATAGATTTATAAAAACGTTTTTAAAGTGGTTTTTATTTTCTTAACTTAGTTTATTTTTAGGTTGTTAAACTTTTTGTTCCTTTTAGTTTTATTTCAACTTTTTAAGCATTTTTATTCAATAATAATAATGAATATGTTATCGTTTTAATTTTTCGAGCACTTTGTTTTTGCTTTTAATTTTCCAACTTTTTGCTCGTTTAATTTTGATTCTCTTTTTATGCATTTCAACAACGTTCTAGCGGTAGAAATGTAGTTGTTTTAATTTTTCAGTCACTTTATTTTTCTTATTTTAATTTGGGGTGGTGAGTGTATGAGTTAGCATTTTATTGTTTCATTTTTCAAGTAGAGTGTGTGTGTGTGTTTTATTTATGTAGAGTGTGTGCGTGTGTTTTACTTTTGTAGAGTGTGTGCGTATATGAGATAGCTTTTTCAGCTTTAATTTCCCGCCTACTCATTTGAGTAGGACTCACAATTTTATAGCTTTCATTTTTCGCCTACTCGTTTGAGTAGGACTCACACTTTTACCGCTTTCATTTTCAGCTTTCTTTACTGCTTTAATTTCCCGCCTACTCGTTTGAGTAGGACTTGCATTTCAATTATGCATTTTATTTTTTCAATAGCCATCCCCATTCCGATGAGTGGCTAATCACTCTTAGCCCTCTGTATTGAAGAGCATTGGGACAGATAAAATTGCTTTAAATAATTAAAGTTCTCATTTTTCACTTTAATTAAAGCACTAAAGGTTTGCCTCGGGTATACAATGCGTAGGATCATATATCGATGTGTGGGCTCTATTTCCATTGTCCATACGCAAGCTTGCCGAGAGTCCGTGCGTATTGACTGATCACCCTTGGGTAAAGAGAACTGCGTGCATAATCTCGAGAGAGGAGAAGCGTAATTCTCCAGGATTAGGTTCCCCACCAAATAGCGGGGTTTATAGCGTAATGCCGGCATTAAGAGGAATATTTCGTCGAACTAGCGTTCGGTCGAATAGTCTTAATATTCAGGTTAGCGATATTCCTAGAGATATGTGAGCTCATGTTTGTGGAACCTCCACGGCCAATTCGCCCTTTAATTAATTTGAAATTTAGGATCTCTAGTTATTAAAAGTAATTTTCGTTCAAATTCCTTCTGTACCGTTGCGCTATTTCTTCATCAGCATTTTCTACTTTTATTTTATGCATTTTTATATTTATCCACCTTTATTTAACAACACCGACCCAAATATCATCGGTAAAATAATAGTCCCTCCAAGGAAAGAGTAGAAATAGTAAACCCAACCCCGAGAACATTATGACCTCGGTATTCCCCCGAATATCAAGTAATACAGGCAATAGGTGCACTTGCCTCATTTTGTTAAAACAAAAATTTGCCCGCGAGCTGCTCCTTCTTATATCTATCTAAATAAAAAAACCCTTCTCTTCTCTTCTATCTATAAAGATAAAGTTAAAACATAAATAAAGGGGCTCACGGTGCGCATCAACGACCACGGTGAGAGGAAGGGCCAGGAGGACCCGTAGAGCCACGACCACCAGAAGAGCCATGATCACCAGACTGAGTAGAAGAACCCCGACCACTGCGACAACAAGTGCTGGAGGTGGGAGGGAGGTGGGAAGCAACAAGGGCCATATGCTTAGTAGGGAGAGAGGAGGTAGCACGAAGGCTGGGAAGACTAGATTTCCTCTACAGACGTTTCTCATGCTCGGTAACAATGGAGTAGGCCTCAAGGTGATTTGGTAAAGGTGACATCCCCACAATCTGGGAACGAGTAGACTCATATTCGGGGCGAAGCCCTATCAAGAACTGGTATGTCTCTCGTCTCTAACATTGTTTTCGAATAAGGGTGATATCAGTAAGAGACTCCAGGGCACTGAGAGGCTCAATATCATTAAGCTCAAGAAAACGGTCTTGAAGGTAAGTAAAGAACTCCTAAACAGAGCAGTCCCCCTATATGGCAGAAGCAATGTCCTGAATGATCTCAAAAATCTGGGTATCAACAACCATGTGGCCAAAAGTGCACTGTAGAGCGGACCAAACCTCGGAGATATCCTCAAACCGAATGAACTGACTAAAGAAGCGATGCTCCACCGAGCAGTGAATCCATCCCAAAACCATGTACTTTTCAGTCGACCATTTGACTAACTCCTCTTTCTTGTCATCTTTGTCAGTCAGTTTGGGCATCGACGGGCTGCCGGTCAGCTAGGAAAGCTTATTCCGGCCGGTAAGTGCCACTTTCATTGAAGTCGCCCATGAAGGATAATTTTTCTCATCGAGAAGGACGCTAGTAATTCGTCATGTAGTACCTTAAGTATCCTTGGAATCCATGAAGCACAGAGAACAAAAACTTAGGATCGAGATCCCTCCCGCAAAGGATACCGGGGACTGAAGGACGAAGAAGGATGAGGAATCACATACAACACATCAAGAATGGAAGTGAGCAGCAGAGGGCTCAGACAAGGCAGTAGTGGCTGCAGGCGCACCGCTGGACAATACCAGTTGGACACCAGCTGGACAAGGCAACAGACAATAGGGCATAATAGCGAAAGGGGTCGATAATGACATCGAAAGGGCGAGTAGAACGGCTCGACAGCGATCCTGGCTCAACAGTGGAAGGGCGAGCGACGTAGCAGTCCCCGATGGGAGACAATGTAGTAGAGGATCATGGCGAGAGAAGGCGAGACGAGGCAAGAGGACCAACACAGCAGGCAATGGTCGAAGTAGTGGATGTCGGCAAAGCAGTGGATGTCCCGATGCGGGAGTCGGCGAGACGCGTAAAACCCTAGATCATCCGGAAGACTCGTTCCTCTGATACCATGTAAAATAATGAAACTCTTAACTCCAAATTGGAGCCATCCTCATATATATAATTTCAAGAATATAAATACAATATTAACACACTAATACAATATTAACACTAATAACAAAATGGTAACTCCAATGGAGCTCACCCGTACTGCTCATCTCAAACTTCTCTTGCATAAGTTTAGCAAACTTCCAGCAAAGGTTGTCATCAGTAGATCCAAATATTTGGTCATCTACATAAATCTTGACTAGGATGATCTTGCCCTTAGATTCCCTTAGAAATAGGGTCTTGTCTATCTTCCCCTTTGAGAATTTGTTCTCAATGAGGAAGCTAGAACAATGTCTCATACCAAGCTCTAGGGGCTTGCTTCAACCCATATAGAGCTTTCCTAATTATATAAACATAATCAGGTTAGTTAGAGTCAACAAAACATGGAGGGTGTTCAACATAAACTTCTTACTTTAAGTCACCATTCAAAAAGGCTGACTTCACATCCATCTGGTAGACTTTGAATCCCTTGTGTGTAGCATATGTAAGGAACAGTCTGATGGATTCCAATCTTGCTACATGGGCAAAGGTTTGATAAAAGTCAATACCTACTTCTTGTATGTACCTCTTAGCTACCAGCCGAGCCTTATTCTTGATTATAATGTCATTTTCATCAAGCTTATTCCTATAAATCCACTAGACTCCGATCACATTATTATGGTCTGGGAACTAGCTTCCGGACATTACACCACTTAAATTGGTTCAGTTCCTCTTGCATTGCTATAATCTAGAACTTATCTATATTGGCCTCTTCAAATCTCTTTGGCTCAACCTGTGATAGGAAACTAGAATACAAAGTTGTATTCAGACATTTACTCCTTGACACTACTCCTTAGCTGGCATCACCAATGATCTAGTGTCTTGGATGATCCCTTAGATGCCTGACTGCTGGAGGCAATCTTGCTTCAGCTTCTTGATCTTCATTGTCTTCACTTTGTTGTTCATCATCCACAACTTGTGTGCCTTGTGCTTCCTCTAGAATGTACACTCTATCATTTTCATCTTGAACTAATGGAGCAGCCTCCTTGATAGTTAGCTTGTCCATCATCAACTAAGTACCTATAGGACTAGAAGAGGAGCTTGGCTTCCAACTGTTAATCATTGTGGAATCATCAAAAACTACATGAATAGACTATTCTACAACTTAATTTTTCAAGTTGTAGATCATATAGGCTTTGCTATGATTGTTGTACCCAACAAAAATCTAGGACTTGATAATAAACTTAGTCACATAGAACTTTCCATTATTTAGCACATAACACTTACTACCAAAGATCCTGGAATAGCCCAGGTTTGGTTTTCTACCCTTCAAGATCTTATAGAGAGTCTTCTTGTAGCTCTTGGTGATAGAAGCCTTGTAAAGGACATGAAATGTAGTATTAACTGCCTCAGCCCAGAAGTTTTCTGGGAGAGATGTGTCACTCAACAAGGTCCTTCCAGCCTCTATGAGAGTTCTATTCTTTCTCTCAACAATCCAATTTTACTGGGGCGTTCTAGGAGAGGAGAATTTTTGGTGAATCCCTTGCTATTCAAGAACCTTGTCATGCATTTAGACTAAAATTCAGTCCCATGGTCACTTTTGATTTTGACCACAATACTTTAAAATTCATTCTGAATTTGCTTGACAAATGTCTTGAAGACAACAGGGGTTTCAGACTTCTTCCTAAGAAAGAAAATCCAAGCAAATCTGGAAAAGTCATCAACAATCACAATGGTGTAGACTTTCCTACTTAGACTATGAACTGGCCCATATACAGGAGGTATAAGCACCTTACTGAGTCTTTGGTCCATATGCCATTGAAGGAGGTCTTGGTATGTTTTCCTTATTTGCATGTAGAGCACATACCCTCCTTACTGCACTTCATCTTAGGACCATTCCTTACTAGCTCTTCACTAAAGAGCTTGCCTATGATTTTATAATTTGGATGAGCTAGCCTCTTGTGCCACTAAACACAGTATTAGGTTTTCTAATCTACAACTAGGCATACAAGGGAGTCTGTATCTAAACATAGAAAAATTAAACAATAGATGTTCCCACTCCTAGTACCTGTCAAGATTACCTCATGGTCACTTGACCTCTTAATCTGGCACTCATCCTTATTGAATGAGGTGGCATAGCCTAGATCACATAACTCTCTTATGCTTATTAGGTTATGTTGCAAACCTTCCACATAAGCCACTTTGGTGATAGTGACTAATCAATTAGTGATCTTACCATACCCTCTGATGACTCCTCTGTCTGAACCACCAAAAATAACTTTGGGTCCATCCTTCACTGGAGTATACTCCTTCAGATTACTCCTTGTTTCAGTCATGTGCCAGGAACAACCACTGTCCAAGTACCATATAGGTGTATGGGCACTAGGACGAACCTGCAAAACATATTTACTTTATCTTAGGATCCCAATATTTATAGGGTCCTTGGTGTATGCCAGTCTAAAAATGAACATGTCCACTAGTAGTTTTTTTGGCTGGTAGAACGGCTTTAGTTCTGGCCACACCTGGATTATGCCAGCAATCTATGGCATAGTGGCCCACTTTGCCACAACACCAACACTCATGAAAGTTATACCTTCTTTTCTGAGCTAGTCTGCTAGCTGTTCTGACAGAAGCTCTCTGTCTAGAAGGAACATCAACAGCCTTTTTTAGGTTCCTTTCAGCTAGGATCTGGTTGAAGCTAATTCTTCTAGTAAACTTATTTGGCCTACTCAGAAAGTTAAAGTCTTTAATTCAAGGATAGCTAAATCACTTAGAGGGGGGGGGGGGTGAATAGGTTATTGAAATTTTTTAAGTCTTTTTGTTGTTTTTCTTACTAAGTGATCTAGAGCTTGTCCTTTGTACCTAAAATATAAATAAGAAAAAATAATACATCATAACACAGATATTTATAGCGGTTCCCCAACAGGGTACATCCACTTTCCCTCCCAACTATCCAACTATCTTGTTGGACTAGACACTTCTCTAAAAACTTCTCTAAAGAGCTTACACCTCAGATCCCTCCGGATCTGAAAGTCTCCTCCAAGACTTACTTCTCAACCACAAGGGCCTACAACTCAGTGGTCAGCAGACCACCTATCTCAGGCTGTTAAGTCCTACACTTATGCTGGGAGGACAACCCTACTTCAGATCCACAAGGGATCATACCTTAGAGCTCTGTAGTGCTCCTACATTCATTGACCCTCAAGCCACCTACCTCAGCCTTATCTCTAAGGCCTACAGCTTAGTCTTCTCAGCCCTACAAATTCAGGGATAAGGCCCTACTCTTAGAGTGATACAGCACTCCTACAGCTCAGTACCAAAGAGGTATATACCTTAGTGCCCTTCCAGGCACCTACAGCATAGTGACAAGCTTGTCACCTACCTCAGGACAAAAGGCCCCACACTCAGATCCACACTTGGATCACATCAGATGAATGTGGGTGGGTGTGATGATTGGCCACATGTGAAATTTCACTATGCCAATATATCTAGACTAAGATAAACTCAACCCAACCTTGACTCTAGGAAATATATTTCCTGAGTCTACTTATCTAGACTAAGTAATTACTTATTCCTTACTTCCTCTTCTCAGCACTATGGATTTTATCTAGCTGGAGCTAGAGAAGTAACTGCATTAGATCTTGCTACAGCCTGAGCTGGAAGAATCCCAGCCAAACTCATTTCTTCACATCAACAAGGATGAAGATCACTTTGGCCTATGCTGGAAGTAACTTGTAGATCAGCTTCTCTTCCCCTTTCTAAATTGAGCTAACTGCTCAGCCCTATCTCCTTCTTCATAGATCCAAAAGAGAATGTTCTTTAGGTTTGTTGGCAGAGCCTTTGAAGCACTTACAACAAGGGTCAGCCCAAACTGCTACCATTTTCTCAGAGAATCCTTCTGAGCTAACTTGTTGGTGCAGATGAAGATCACACCATCTATCTTCTTATTGAAGATGTTTTCCCAACAGCTAACTTGCTCTCTGTCTTGTAGACTTGAGCTTCCTATTCTTTAGCTCCACAACAAAGAAAGAGAAGAAGAACTGCCTTATTGCTTTCTCCAAAACCTGTCTTCCCCTATAAAAGCCTTTTCCTTTTATTGATTTGTACCCAACGGCTCTTGAGCAGCGGGCCGCACATAATTAATGGAAGCAATAACTTTACTTTGACGCCAACTGTCATACAGTAGGTCTGCGGTAACATTTATCGCGTACTGTTGCCATCCCGCCACTGATTTGAAATATGTTGACTTGCTGACGTCATTAACTATTGACTTAGCCAAAAATCAAACAATATTACCATAGGCGTTGAGTGAGTAAGCATCACTCAACGTCAAAACACAGACAGATTTACTACCTCTTGGCGTTGAGTGAGTAACCTTCACTCAATGCCAAACTACTTAGAATATAAAAATATTTCTACGCGTTGAGTGATTCAGCTTCACTCAATGCCAACCTTGCTTTATCAGCTTTACACTGCTTGCCGTTGAGTGAGTGAGCATCACTCAATACTAAAACACTTAGACAAAATTCTATCTCCACTAGGCGTTGACAGTATTAAGTGAGAAACCTCCACTCAATGTTTTTTGCCTTAACCATATTTCTGCCTCTGCAACATCTTAGGCATTGAGAGCGTTGAGTGAGCACGCCTCACTCAACGCTTTCTGCCTTAGCCATTTTCTTGCTTAATTGTCTCAGCACTTTCTTGTTCTCTGCTAAGAAAAACACTTGTCTCAGCGGTTATGCTGAGACTAACACTTGTCTCAGTGGTTATGCTGAGAATAACACTTGTCTCAGTACTTTCTTGTTCTCTGCTGAGACAAACACTTATCTCAGCGGTTATGCTGAGACTAACACTTGTCTCAGCAGTTATGCTGAGACTAACACCTGTCTCAACAGTTTTTGCCTTAGACAAAGTCCTAAACTTAGTTCGATGAATGCTGAACAAAGTTCGACGAATGGTGAACTGAGCTCGACAAAATCTGAACTCAGTTCGATCAATTCTCAACTGAGCTCGATGAACTCAGAATCTCAAACTCTGAATTTAGCTCGATGAATGGTAAGCTGAGCTCGACGAATGATGAACCCAGTTTGACGAATTCTGAACTGAGCTCGACGAACTCAAAATCTCAAGCTCTCAATTTAGCTCGACGAATGGTGAGCTCAACTCGACGAATTCTTTCTTACCTCTGGCGTTGAGTGAGCTTACATCACTCAATGCCTGTGGACTTGGTCAAAATCTTTCCTTTCAATCATCTTCTATTGGTGTCCACCTTTCTGCCTTATGAACACCTATCATATCACTTAGACAATCTGTCTAGACTTGTTCCATAGAACATCCTGCGCATGATGAGCTTAAACAACATCAAATACAACTATGCTCTTAGTGTTGATGGAGATGCCTCTTCAAATCCAATCTAAGGAACATTATGGGCAATGGAACCAACAATCTCCCCCAATTTGAAGAAGGAAGAACACCTAGCAATACTAAGAGGCATTATCATGATAGGCAGATTAATTTCATGCAGCTGTAGACATTTCTACACACCTGCTAGCTTATGTTTTGTTAATACAATGTGCTCTAATTAATTGTATTGACTTCATAAGTTATGTTAATGCATCCTCATACTACTTGAGCAATTGCTCAAGTAATATGAACTCTCCTTTCTACCACTTAATGTTTAAATGGAGCACCACTAGAAGCATTGCCTCAAAATATGTACGAACACAATCATGGCTTGACATGTGGTCAGTCATTGCATTTCTCATACTAATTGAATCTTTTTCAAGTAATATGCACTGACTCAACATGACCTAGTCATGTCAAGTATTTCTTCTATATCTCCCTCTTATGTATTTCCATACATCTCCCCATTTTTGTCTTCTTCAATAGGCATATCTATTGAGGGAGTAGAAAATATCATGGGAGAGATTATCTCTTGATACTAGTCCAAGTCCTATGTTGATATTACTAAGTAAATCATCCTAGTGATCAATCTACTTAATTAGGAGTCATACCTTCTGTGTTGATACATTGATAAAACACAACACTGCAACATTTAAGCTTGATGCACACATAGTTCCACTTGCTGATGTTATATCTAAAGAATCAGCTTCCACCTGTGGTGATATCATTGATACACCACATCACTGCAGCCCCTTGGCACTTGAGTGACCCATGGATCCACTTGCGCTGGCTGCTAGCTATTCCTCTTCTCATAATCTCCCCCTTAGTCTGTGCATTATCCTTAAGACAAATTAATAAGCAGTTGTGACAGCTTATCTACTGCAGCATCTGCCTGCACCCCCTCAACTGAGGCATCCTTTGTCAGATTCCTAGTAGACATTCTAGTCTATGCCAGTCTGGATACCACTTGATTGTATTTATAGTCTTGATGTCACATCAAAGACTTATCTACCTGTAAGAAAAGCAAATCTTGCAACACAAACTATAGTTTGGAGCTTCTGAAGTTATCCTAAGTTCCACATACCAAACTCAACCAAGAGGGTGTTGAACTTGCGTTTATCTAGTGACATGATAAACATGTCAGCCACTTATCAGAGAGGATGAACTCAGGATTGAGTTCTTCCTTATGCTCCCAAAATTATAGATATTTAATCTTCATTGTCCTGCTATAATAGACAGGATTCCTAGAAATTTAGATTACACTAGTAGAATATCAATATAAAGAAGTTCTACTTATCTGGAGGTTATGGTTCTGATGCCATAATGAAGTTTCTGTTTGACAATTTTGAGTTCGACAAATTATTCAGATTTCATCGAGCTCCATTTGACGAATTACTTTGATTTCGTAGAGCTCCGTTCGACAAATTTCTCTGATTTTGTCGAGCTCTGTTTGACGAATTATGGTGATTTCATCGAGCTCTATCCAATCTGATGCTTAGCAACTCTCTTGCACTTTGCACAGTCTCTTTATGCTGAGCCACATCATTTTCCCTTGTTTAACAAAAGACTTGCCTTTGGCTCCAGCTTTTTGCTTAGTAGCACCAGAGTATTCAGCCCACTGAGTATTATCATGATCATTACATTGATCTGTCCCTTCTTGGATTCTAAATAGACAGGGAGGAACTGGTATGTTCTTATTCTTTTCTCCCCATAGCTGATTGCAACTAATGCTAATGGTATAGCTGCCAACTTTCTCTTATCATGAGGCTGAATGTTCTCTTGCAGCTGCTGGACTTTAAGACCACTTGAACCTTGAATGATCTTTCCATGAGCTATCCTTTCATCCTGATACCAAGTCTTTCTTTATACTACTATTCCAATAGGAGTGAGCTGACTTGTATTAAAAATAGCTGGAGCAATCCAACAATTCTAGTAAACTGATTAGCTTCCCTTCTTCCAGCAGGTGCAATCACTTAGGTAGTTTCCCTCTCAGCTTTTGCAATGTCCATGGGGGCAGGCTGATTCTCAGCAGTAATGTTGTTCTATTCTGTGCTGGTGAACTTTGGGTAAGATTCAGGCTTGTCCAGTAACCTTGAATGAACATGCTCCCCATCAACATTTGCACAGATCCTATCCTTATGACTGTTAGTCATCATTTCAGCTGATGATAATACATGATTGTTTGTCCCTTCTATATAGTGTGTTTTATTAGCTGAGTATAGTGTGCCTCTTCCTTGCTGCTTACAGAGGAGCTACTTGTGCTTTCCTCAAAGATGAGTACAACCTACTTGTCGTTTCCAGATTTACTGGTGTGGCAGCAAGACTTTGTTTAACTAGACATTCCAGCTGGCTGGATCTAGCTGGCCTTCATCCATGATCATGGCCAGTTACCACTCACATAGTAATTGTAGTACTTGACTAGAGAGCATATCTCTAGAGTAGATACAACTGACCTATCTCTCCCTGCCACTTGATACCTCTCGTACCCTTCTTCAGGAATGTACACAACATCCTTATCCTTGGGGCATGAACCATAGGATAACTTCCTTGTTCCAGTAAAAATTTTGGAACATCTTCTGCCAAAGTGCCACATGGGGGATGGGCACTTAGACTAACCTACAAAACAGAATTACCTTACCTTAGGTCACTAATATCTATTGGGTCCTAAGTTCCTGTTAGCATGAAACTGAACATGTCCACTAGTAGAATTTCTAACTGGTGGACTGACACTAGCTCTAGCCACATTGGGATTGTGCCAGCAATCAATGGAAAAATGCCCTATCTTACCACAGCACCAACAATCATGT
Organism: Platanthera zijinensis; assembly: GCA_039513925.1. Lineage (NCBI taxonomy): Eukaryota > Viridiplantae > Streptophyta > Magnoliopsida > Asparagales > Orchidaceae > Platanthera > Platanthera zijinensis. The sequence continues at coordinate 106,878,644 of CM077087.1, forward strand.
ATGTTATATCTTCTCTTCTGTGAAGGCCATGCAGCTTGGTGAGCTGCAACCTTGATAGGAGGTAGATGTGTTGCAGCCCTTTTTTGACTTCTTTCAACTAAAATTTTACTAAAGGTAAGTCTTTTAGCTGGCTGATTTGGTCTGCTCTAAGTGCTAGTAGCAGAAAGCTTCTTTTCAAAAAGCATGCTTCTTATGGCTTCAGATATGCCCTGATCAGCCTGACACTTAGACTTTCCCTTAGTCTGAACCTTTTTTGTCAGACTCTGAGCCTTGGTTGTAGCAACATTCTTGAGTGTTGGTGCAGAAGTACCAAAATAAAAAAGTCCAGATTGGGCCATTTGAAATTTCTTATTTGCAGCCTTGAATGCGCACACCCAGCCAAAACTTTCACCAAGGCACTGAACATCTTTGTTCACTCCAAATGAATAACCCTTCTCCTAGTGACCATAAAAGCTTTCTTGGTCATACCTGTTAGAAGGTATCAGAACCTTTATAAAAAGAATGGGAGGCTTGTAAGCAATAGGCTGAGGTGGAGCTGGATCTTTGCCCTTTCTTTTGGAAGGAGCAACTCTTGTGCTTCCCTTGAATCCCAATCCCTTCTTGCCCTTTTAAGATGAGAAGGAGTCTATCAAGGGGAGGATAGTACTTGGCTTAGAATAGATAACCACTATTATTTTCTCCTTCTCAAGCTTATCTTCAAGCTCCCTGATGAGACAGTTCTGGTGCTTGATGGATTCTACCTGGATGTCTAAGAGGGACTTTAGTTGGCTTATTTCCCTAGCTTTCTACTACAGCAGATTATCTGTTACAGTCTGCTGTAAACTGCAATCTTAAGAGATAAAATCTCTCTAGTTTGCTTCTTGGACAACTTCTTGACCTTCTTGAAGGCATCCAGAAGTTCTCCATATTTGTTAATCAGTTAATTATCATTTCCTTCAGATCCATAATCTTCTTCACCATTGGGTGAAGAGGTTTCTGTGCAAGGACTGGTCTCATACTCAGACAAAGAAGCAAAATTAGGTAATGAATGTACCTTGCTTTGACCAGGATGATCTTGGTTGCCCTCTTCATCTGTCATTGCCATCAGCCCTCTGGAGCTGTGGATATCTAAATCCACCTCTGACTCACTCTTTGACAGTATCAAAGGGGCTTAGATTCTTATCTTCACTGGAGGATTGACTTCTCCTGCTGCAATAGCTTCATCTTAAGCAACAACAGCAACTAGCCCAATATAGGCTTCTTCTTCAAACTCTGAACCACTGTCAAAAAGACGGACTTCCTTTGTCCCTTCCATGTAGCCAGTGAGAGAATCCCACATCTCTTTGGTTGTCTTATAGTGGACAAGCATATGGAGGGTAGAGTCATCTATGGCACTTACCATGATGTGTTGTTCCTTCTTATCCATAGTTACTAAGATGATTTCATCTTCAGTCATTTCTGCAAAACTCTTTGGGGTCTGGATACTTGTATCTGATGTAGAGACCCTTATGGGAATGAAGGGTCCTTCTTGAATTGAAGCCAAGATTCTAGGATCATTTGCTTCCATGATCTGCCTGATCCTTGCTTTCCATGTCCCAAAGTTCTCATTGTTGCAGACTTGAAGCTCCATTCCTTGAGGTTCCCTTTTGAACCCACAAGTATAACCCTTTTAGCTATCCTTTAAGGTCTACTCAGACTGTTAAGTCCCTTTTTAGTAACCTCCCTCTGATACTACTTGAAAGTCTTTAATTCAAGGATAGTTAAATCACTTAGAGGGGGGGGGGGGTGAATAGGTTATTGAAATTTCTCAAGTTGTTTTGTTGTTTTTATTATTAACCTTTATATTTTCTTTTGTTTTCTTCCTAAGTTGATCTAGAGCTTGTTCTTAGTACCTGCAATATAAAGAAGAACAAACAACACAGCACAACACACAGATATTTATAGTGGTTCCCCAACTGGGTACATCCACTTTCCCTCCCACCTATCCAACTATCTTGTTGTACTAGGCACTTCTCCAAATCCTGCTCCAAAGAGCTACACCTCAGATCCCTCATGATCTCTAAGTCTCCTCCAAGACTTACTTCTCAGCCACAAGGGCCTGCAACTCAGTGGTCAGCAGACCACCTACCTAAGGCTGTTAAGCTCTACACTCAGGCTGGGAGTACTGCCCAACCTCAGATCTACAATGGATCATACCTCAGAGTTGTGTAGTGCTCTTACACTCAGTGATCCTCAATCTACCTACCTCAGCCTTATCTCTAAGGCCTACAACTCAGGCTTCTCAACGCTATAACTTCAGGCACAAGGCCCTACTCTCAGAGTGCTGCAACACTCCTATAGCTCAGTACCAAACGTGTACCTACCTTAGTTCCCTTCCAGGCACCTACAACTCAGTGACAAGATTGTCACCAACCTCAGGCCAAAAGGCCCTACACTCAAATCCACACTTGCATCCTACCGGATGAATGTGGGTGGGTGTGATGATTTTCCACAGGTGAAATTTCACTGTGCCAATCTACCTAGACTGAGATAAACTCAACCCAACCTTGACTCCAGGAAATATATTTCCTGAGTCTACTTATCTGGACTAAGTAATTACTTAGACCTAACTTCCTCTTCTCAGCACAAGGGATTTTATTAAGCTAGAGCTAGAGAAGTAACTGCAGTAGATCATGCTGCACCCTGAGCTGGGAGAATCCCAGCCCAACTCCTTTCTTCACAGCAACAAAGATGAATATCTCTTTGGCCTATGCTGGAAGTAACTTGTAGATCGGCTTCTCTGTACCTTTCTGAATTGAGCCAACTTCTCAGCCCTATCTCCTTCTTCACAGCTCCCTAAGAGAATGTTCTTTAGATTTGTTGGCTAAGCCTGTAAAGCACCTGCAGCAAGGGTCGACCCAAGTTGCTACCTTTTTTTCAGAGAATTCTTCTGAGCTAACCTGCTGGGGCAGATGAAGATCACACCAGCTAACTTGCTGTTGAAGATGTTTTTCCAACAGTTAACTTGCTCTCTGTCTTGTAGACTTTAGCTTCCTGTTCTTTAGCTCGACAACAAGGGAAGAGAAGAAGAACTGCCTTGTTGCTTTCTATAAAAGTTAACTTCCTCTGTAAAGCCTTTTCCTTGTATTGATTTTGACCCAACAGCTCTTGAGCAGTGGGCCCCACATAATTAATGGCTAGCAGTAACTTTGCTTTGACGTCAACTATCGTACAGTAGGTATGCGGCAATATTTGTCGCATACTGTAGCCATCCCACCACTGATTTGAAATATTTTGACTTGTTGACTTGCTGACGTCATCAGCTGTGGACTTAGAAAAAAAATCAAACAATATTAGCATAGGCGTTGAGTGAGTAAGCATCACTCAACGCCAAAACACTTAGACATATTTACTAACTCTTGGTGTTGAGTGAGTAACCTTCACTCAACGCCAAACTACTTAGAATATAAATCTATTTCTATCCATTGAGTGATTCAGCTTCACTCAATGCCAACCTTGTTATATCAGCTTTCTGCTGCTTGGCGTTGAGTGAGTGAGCATCACTGAATGCCAAAATACTCAGACAAAATTTTGTCTCCACTAGGCGTTGATTACATTGAGTGAGAAACCTCCACTCAACGCTTTTTTCCTTAACCATATTTATGCCTCTGCAGCATCTTAGGCGTTGAGAGCGTTGAGTGAGCATGCCTCACTCAACACTTTCTGCCTTGGCCATTTTCCTACTTAACTGTCTCAGTGCTTTATTGTTCTCTGTTGAGATAAATACTTATCTCAGCGGTTATGCTGAGACAAACACTTGTCTCAGCGGTTATGTTGAGACTAAAACCTATCTCAGCGCTTATGCTGTGACTTACACTTGTCTCAGCGCTTTCTTGTTCTCTACTGAAACAAACACTTGTCTCAGTGGTTATGCTAAGACAAACATTTGTCTCAGCGATTATGCTGAGACTAACTCTTGTCTCAACGGTTTTTTCCTTAGACAAAATCCCGAACTTAGTTCGATAAATGCTGAACTCAGTTCAACAAATGGTGAACTAAGCTCGACGAACGCTGAACTCAGTTCAAAGAATTCTCAACTGAGCTCGATGAACTCAGAATCTCAAAATCTGAATTTAGCTCGATGAATGGTGAGCTGAGCTCGATGAACTCTGAACCTAGTTCGACGAATTCTGAAATGAGCTCGACAAACTCAGAATCTTAAGTTCTGAATTTAGCTCGACGAATGGTGAGCTCAGCTCGACGAATTATTTCTTACCTCTGACGTTGACTGATCTTACCTCACTCAACACTTGTGGACTTGGTCAAAATCCTGCCTTTCCAGCATCTTCTCTTTGTGTCCACCTTTCTGCCTTATGACCACCTGTCATATCACTTTGACAATCTGTCTAGACTTTTTCCATGGAACATCCTGCACAAGATGAGCTTAAACAACATCAAATACAAGTATGCTCTTAGTGTTGATGGAGACGCTTCTTAAAATCAAATCTAAGGAACATTGTAGGCAATGGACCCAATAAAAAGCCATCACCAGCAGTCTTCTTTACAGAAGACATGCTCATGACAACATTAGAAATAGCCAAATCAGGATTACTGATGGATTGATCCTTGCTCAGACTCTTTGCTGGAAGGCCCTGATTTTGCTGCAGCCACATTCTTGAAAGTGGGGGCTGGATAACAAAAGACAAATGGTCCATGATTGGCCATTGGAATTTCTTCATGGGCTGCCTTGAAGGCACTCATCCCCATTACTATTCTCTTACCATTGGTAGGTAGACTTGTATCCTTCTAAGAAGAATTCTCATTCTTCCAGTGACCATACATGGAGTCCTGGTCATACCTGTTATAAGGGAGTATTACCATTTTAAAGGAAATGGGTGGCTGAACTGGAGCTTTTACCTTTCCTTTGAGAGGGGCAACCCTTGTGTTTCCCATGAATCATAAGCCCCTCTTATTCTTCTGAGAGGAGGAGTTGAAAGACTTTATTTCAAGAGCCTAAACACCTAGAGGGGGTGGGGGTGAATAGGTTCTAACCTTTTTGTGTCTTTTTAATTTTTTTGGCAAACAGTTATATGACTTCTTTCAGCACAGATTAATCAATCTACAGAAAATCAACACAACACAGAATGCACCAGATCTATAGTGGTTCCCCAAGATATGGGTACATCCACTTTCCCCCTTCGCCTATATAACAGATAACTGGATTCAGCCTAACTTCCTTCCACTAGCTCGGATTCGCGGATCTTACAATCTCAGAACCCAAGATGGTTCCTACACCTCAGACTTTACACAAGTCCTACCTCAGATTCTTCCTCATAATCCTACCACAGGCCTCAGCCCTACCTCAGACTTTATAATTAGGCTTACAACTCAGACTTTCCATAAGTCCTACCTCAGGAACACAGCCCTACCTCAGCCTTTATAATTTTAGGCTTACAATCTCAGATCTAACAGTAGATCCTACAAGAATTTGTGAGTAAAGAGTAACTGAAAACTTCACCAGCTAGATTTCTCTGTTGATGTTGTCTTCTTGATATGTTCTTGTATAGACTGATACTTCTGATCCAACCTAACTTAGCTTTTCAAAGCTTCTTGATTAGAATAAAATAAGTTGGATCTTCTCTTGATGTTGAAGTTGATCTTCAGTTAGCTTCTTCTATAAATTCAGATTGAACTCTAAATCTTTCTTGCAGACAACCCTTGATCTGTCAGAATTCTTCTTATTGATTCGATCTTGTTTTTTTTTGTCGTTTCCGATTTGTCTCTTATATAGAGCTTGCTCCATGGTTACCGGCTGATCCGCTTTATAACAGACTTCTGACAGTTCTGATAGTAGTGTCAGACCGGTTAGTTATGACAGCTGTCAAGTCACCAGTCACATCACCAGGTTCTTTAATGTCATTTCAACTCAGCACACAACACTCAGCAGACTGCTTCATATGTTTCGGCACATATAGACTAAGTGTCGACACAAGTCTTCATTGTGTCGACACAATTACTCCAAGTGTCGACACAGTTATACTTTTGCTTCTCGACACTGCTTTTGTTGTATGTGTCGACACAAGTCCTATGTGTCGACACAACAGCTCTTTGTCTCGACATTTCTGTTGCAGATAGTTCGCATTGAGTGTTTGTCAAATGACGTTGAGTGTGTGTCGACACAAATTCTGTGTGTCGACACAATTACTTCTGACCTCGACACAGTCTTTTGAGAGTTGGCGTGTCGACACAAGTCCTGTGTGTTGACAGAATTGCTTCAGGTGTCGATATATCTACTGAGTGTCGACACAGCTTCAGTTTTAAGTGTCGACAAAAATCCTTCTTCAGATGTTGACACAATTCTGGATGTCGACACAGCTGCTTCCTTGGGTTTCAACATAACTTTGAGTGTCGACACAGCTTCTTTATAAGTGTCGACACAAATTTTGGGTGTCGACACAAGTTCTTTATAAGTGTCGACACAATTTGCCTGTGTGTCAACACAGCTTGCCTGAGTGTCGACATAAGTTCCCTAAGTGTCGACAAAGTTTCTTCACAAGTGTCGACACTTGTACTTAGAAATTTTTTCTTCAAATTCTTAAACCTGCACAATGAAACTCAAACTTCTATCAAATACAAATTGATGCATACCATTGACTAAGTTGTGGCTTCTCCAAATCTAGTACACATTTTCCAATGTACCCAACAATCTCCCCCTATTTGGAGAATTCATAACACTTATTCAAACATATACATCTCTTAAGAAAAAAAATTGTAATAGAAGTAAAAACATTTCAGAGCAGGTTATCACATAAACATTATAAATAACAAACACTTAATACTAAAACATATTGCATTAATCATAAAAACTTTGGTTTATATGAATTTCTTATAGAACAAAAGAAACAAATTAGTACATTGTTCTATTACATAAACCTAACAATCCTATTACTAACTAGGCTCCTTAATAACAATTCATTTGCCAGACTTGTTTTTAGCCTGCACAGAAGGTTCAGTATCCTCAGCTGGGTTTTTCCTTTTTAGAGCTTTCTTCTTTAATTGTTTAGCCTTGATCTTCTGTCTTTCAAAATAGTGGAAAGGTTTAGGGAAGTACTTGCTTGGCTCTTTAGCATTAGCAGGTAGCTTCCCAGCCTTAGCACTTCTTCTATGTTAAAGGATTGCTTCTTGTCCTGCTTGATATTTATTACACTCTTGTTCAGAATACCACTTACCCCTGTCATGGGTTTTATCCTTTACAGCTTTCTAGGCAGTAAGTATGATGTTTCTAGAAGTTGGGCTCCACTCCTCAAAATCTGGCTTCACCTCAGCCTGCTCTCTGAATATCTTTTTGGAAAGTTGAGCTTCATTCCGAGCTTCTAATGCAGCGTCTGACATTTCAACCTTTTCCAGAATTACATTTTGTGCCTCTAATGGAGGACTATACATTTTCAGCAATTCTTCTTGAAAAATCTCAAAATCAGCTGGGGGGTAGATCACCTGAGCAACTTCAGGCTGATCTCCTTCAAAATGTGCAGGTTGTATCCCAGACTCTGCTACATTATCATCATCACAGAGAGGAGGATATCCAAGAGTAGCTATGATACTATTGGAAGTCCATTTAGCATGGTCAGAGCTGGCTTTGACTAGTAATCTCTCCCCCTTTATGACTTTTCTTGTAACATGATCTCTTAAGTCTTCTTTCTGGAATCTGACTTGATCAGATACATATTTAGTTCGCTCTTGAAAATAAGCTCTGAATTTTGTCAGGAAAGTACTAATTTTCTCCTGAGAATCTTGAAATGTGGCTTTGACAGTAGCTATGTCTTCCTGGATTTGCTTGGAGATTTCAGCCTTCAAAGCAGTGCTAGAATCAGTGAGCTTTGTTAATATGGCATGATATGAATCCTTAAGGTTTTCATTCATTCTGATCTGATTCTCCAGTATATAGCCTTGCTTCACATCAATTTCAACCACTGTAGCTTTGATATCTTGCTGTTGGTTGGCCAGGAACACCACAACATTACCTCCTTTATGGAAGCAATCTGTCATCTCCTTCTTATTCTGATTTACTTCAAACTGAATAGATTTGATGTCTTGGGCCAACTGAAACTGTAACTCCTTATGAGTTTAATCCATATATTTCTCTATTGTCTGTCTTTGATTATCTAATTTTATCTGCATCTGGACCAGTAAAGAACTGAAGTCCATACTTGTTGTAGATGGTGTTGTTCCCTTTTGTAAAGCCTTCTTATATCCAGAACTCTTTTTCTTTAACACAGTCAGCTTTTTTTTCTTAGCCAATGTGGCTTCTTCATCTTCAGAAGATTCAGTTATACTTTTAATATTAACAGTATTCTTTTCAGCTGGGGCATCCTCCTCAGTATCCTTTGATAACTCCCCCTCAGTCCTTGGAATATCTTTTCCTTTCTCAATATGCTCCCCCTCAGTCCTATCTTGAGGAGGATCAGGAAACAATTCTTCCATTGTAAATTCCTACTGTATCTATACAGAAGGAATAAGTTTAGGTTTTAAAGTATTACTTAAAAGACTAATACCACTTGAAAGATTTTTTGTGTAAACAAAAGTGTTCCCTAGAAAATTTTTTTTTGAGGAGAATCCCATCATATATCACTAAACTGTGGAGAAGATACTTACTGGCTTATTTTGAGCATCTGTCTTATCAGTTTCTTCAGCTGCAGTGTTGATTTCAGAGACTACATCCATAATTGTATTTGTAGCTAAGTCACTGTCTAGGACAACATCATCAATATCTCCCTTATGTGAAGACAGCTCAGTTTATTGTTCTAAGTTTTCTCCCCCTGGAGTGGAGTCAACTTGTTGCTCCTGGGGCTCACTGTCCTTTACTTGATCATGAGCATCCTATTGGTGCTGGTCTTCATCAGAACTAAAGACCACTTCCTCCTCAGAATCACTAGAGGAGTCAGTCTGTACAACCACTTTCTTTTTCTTCTTGTCTTTCTTAGTTTGCTCCTTGGGAGCAGGGACTTGCTTGGTCAGAACTCTGTCCCATCTTGACAGTATCCTTACATCCATTTTCCTCATGTTATTTATCTTAAAGCCATTTGCTTTTTTCAGAACATCTGGAATTACTGATGTTAAGCATAAACTGAGGATCCTTCCAAGGTTAGGTTTCTTAATTCCATCTTGAATTTTATCAAACACCACTGTTGCCCAGTCAGTGTTTATCTTGAATATAACCCTCACCATAAGATAGAACATGTGGGCAGAAATCCTATCATGTCCACCAGTCTTGCAGATAATCACTTTGCCCACAACTTCTGAAAGAAATTTTCCTTGGGAATTCATCCCTTTTCTATTGATAGATGATCCAACCTTAATACTGGGACTCAGTCCACACCAGCTTAAAGCTTCAGTTATCTGGGAAGGAGTTATTTAATCTGTATCCTTGATCAAAGGAAGATGTAGTGCTTTCTTGATAGTTTTCAAAGTGAGCTTCACCCAGGTATCTTGAATAGATTCCTTGATTTTCTTTCCTTCAAAGTCCGTTATAGTGGTTGAGTAGAACTCCATGACTTCCTTTTTCCATATTTTGGTCAGTTTAGAGACCAAGAATTCTAATCCATTTTCAGAAATTAGGGCAATAACTCTCTTAATTTCATCAGAAGCAGTCGTGAACCCTTCGCGAACCAGTTCATAACCTTCATTAACCTTATCTTCTTGGTGTGGCGCCATTGACGTAAGTGCTAGAGGAGAAGAGAAGATAAGGTCTATGTCGACAGAAGGTGTAGATTCAAAAATTCTGATAGCATAGTCGACCAGATTTTGGATTCACCTATTTATAGTACTTGTGTCAAGAGCAAGTCAAAAGTCGGGCCTAACTTGACAAATCAGTTTTTGTGTCGACAAAAATGACCTAGGTCTTGACAGAACTTAAGTTAAGTTGACACGACTATGTGTCGACATACTAATGTCTAAGTCGATAAAACGTATTTTAAGTCGACACATTTATGTGTCGACATACTTTTGTCTGTGTCGACACTAACCACTTTAGTCTCGACAGAGTTGTGTTGACACAAACTTTTTGTGTCGACACAAATATCCTCTCGACATATAGTCTCGACAAGGTTGTGTCAACACCTATTCTTCTATCGACACAGATACTATTTTTGTGTCGACACATCCTTTTTCTGTGTCGACACAACATACTGAGTATGTCGACACAACTTGCTTGAGTCGACACAAACATTGTACTTAGCCAAATTTCAATAGAAATTTGGTGCTTACATATGCTACTAATGGAAACTTGTGTTAACCTATTCTAGGTTCAACATACCTAATTCAATTTTGAAATTATTGAATTTAGTTTCATCGAGAGGTTTTGTAAAAATATCAGCTATTTGATTATCAGTTTTCACAAACTCTAGATTAATATTTTCCTTCTCTACATGTTCTCTGATAAAATTAAACTTTATTTCTATATGCTTGGTCCTACTGTGTCATACATGATTCTTAACAATTGAAATAGCACTAGTAGAATCACAAAATAGTGGAATTCTACTTACTTGGATGTCATAATCTTCTAGTTGATGCTTTATCCACATCAATTATGTACAGCAGCTACCTACAGCTATATACTCTGATTCAACTGTTGATATAGCTACACTTGTTTGCTTCTTGCTGCTCCATGACACCAGCCTCCCACCTAGGAATTGACAGGTTCATGTGGTACTTTTTCTATCTTCTTTGCATCCAGCAAAACCTGAGGGTTGTTCTACATAGACTTCTTCTTTCAAATCACCATTCAGAAATGCTGATTTCACATCCATCTGATATACTTTGAACCCTTGAAAGGCAACATAGGCCAAGAACAGCCTTATTGCCTCCAGCCTTGCTACTGGAGAAAAGGTTTGATCAAAATCAATTTTTTCCTCTTGCCTATAGCCTTTTGCTACCAGTCTAGCCTTGTTCTTGACTATAGTGCCATTCTCATCAAGCTTGTTCCTGTAGATCCACTTAGTTCCTATTATGTTGTGATCCTTAGGTTTTGGCACTAGTTCCCAAACCTTACACCTTTTGAACTGACTGAGCTCTTCTTGCATTGCATCAATCCAGTTGGTGTCTTGCATTGCTTCTTCAATCTTCCTGGGTTCTATCGGAGATAGGAAGCTAGAACATAAAACTGTGTTCATTCTCCTGCTCCGTGTTAGAACACCTTGACTTGCATAACCAATGATCTGGTAAGCTGGATGATCCTTCAGGTGTCTCCTTGCTGGAGGAATTCTGTCAGCACTAAGGCTATCTCCAGTTTCCTCATCTTGATGCTCCACATTTTCTTCTTCACCCAAAGGGACATGGTCTCCCCCTGGATAGCTGGCATCTTTATCCTCATCCAGTTTAGCAGGAACATTTTCATTGATGGTCAGCTTGTCCAACTTATCGGTTAGACCTATAGAACTAACTGAAGAACTAGACAATTCACTGTTAATAAACATTAACTTATTAAATACAACATGCACATATTCTTCTACAACTTGAGTAGTCAAGTTATAGATTTTGTATGCTCTACTTTGGTTGTTGTACCCAACAAATATCCCTTCTAGTGATTTGGCAGCAAACTTAGTTTGGTAGTGTTTACCATTGACTAGTACAAAACACTTACTACAAAAGATTCTGAAATAAGATATGTTTGGTTTTCTGCCTTTCAAAATCTATTAGGGAGTCATCTTGTGTTTCTTGTTAATGAAGGCCCTATTGAGCACATGACATGCAGTATTTACTACCTCAGCCCAGAAGTATTCAGGGAGAGTAGTGTCATTCAGTAGAGTTCTACTGGCCTCAATTAGAGTCCTATTCTTTCTTTCAACATCACCATTTTGCTGAGGAGTTCTAGGTGAAGAGAATTCCTGATGAATCCCAAGTTCTTCACAGAATTTTGTCATACATTCAAACTGAAATTCAGTTCGATGGTCAATTCTGATTTTGACCACTGAACTATTGTATTCATTCTATATTTGTCTGATAAAAGACTGGAAAATAGTTGGAGTTTCATATTTCTGCCTCAGGAAGAAAACTCATGTAAATCTAGAATAGTCATCCACAACAACAAGTGTTTATGCTTTCCTACCAAGACTATAAACTGACATAGGACCAAATAAATCCATATGCATGAGATACAAAAATCTCTTTGAATCTTTGATGTCAAGTGACTAAAAAGAGGACTTGGTCTGCTTGCCTTTTTGGCAAGCTGAACACACACCCTCTTTTATGCACTTAACTTGGGGACCATTCCTCACTAATGCCATGCTGAACAGCAGTCCTATTAACTTATAGTTCAGATGAGCTAGCCTCTTGTGCCATTTGACACATAGAGAAGCTTTCTCTCCTGCAACCAAACAAATAGGTGAGTTATAAGACTCACAATCTAGGTTAAGGCAATACACATTTCCTTTCCTAGTGCCAGTCAAAATGATCTCTTGATCACTTGACCTTTTTACTAGGCATTCCCTTTTGAGTAAAGAAATATGATGACCTAGATCACTAAGTTGACTTATGCTAATCAGGTTATGTTTTAGACCCTTTACATAAGCCACTTTAGTGATTGTAATTGAATCACAAGATATGTTACCAAATCCTTTGATGATTCCCTTTTCTGATGCACCAAAGATAACTTTTGGTCAATTCATTATGGGCACATAGTCCTTTAACATTCTCCTTATTCCAATCATGTGTCTGAAACAACCACTATCCAAGTACCATATAGGGGTATGATCACTTGGATTCACCTGTAACAAATAAAGAATCACTTACCCTTAGAACCCAACTTGCTAGTGCTTCCTAGGTCCTTGTTAGTTTGAAATCCTGTAACTGATCTAACAGGAATCCTACTTTTGGTTTTAACACTTGAGTTAAACCAGCAATCCATGGCAAAGTGGCCAACCTTGCCACAACACCAACACTCAAACCTATTATACCTATTCTTAGGTACAGGCCTTCTTACTTTGTTGCCAGTAGACTTATTAAGTGTTGGTGCTGGAACAACATTCTTCAAGAACTCCTCTTGAATATGATGGCATGCCTATAGATTAGTCTATTGACTTTAGCACCCTTGTTCATGAAATTTTCATGCTCACAGTGACCATGTGTAATGTCATGATCATACCTGTTAGTAGGATTCACTACCTTCTTAAAGAAAATACGGGGATTAACAGCTAGAGGCTGAAATGTGGCTTTACCTTTTCTATGAGAATTGGTAGCTCTAGTTCTTCCCTTAAAGCCTAGACCAGTCTTCCATTTTTGTGAAACAAAATTATCTATCAAAGGTAAGACTGATTTTGGCTGGGAGAATTTAGCCACTAGCTCTCTCTCTTGCTGGAGTTTTACCTCTACTTTTCTTGATATGATTCTCTTTGAATGTGATTGTGCCCATCTGAATAACTGTAATGTTCTTCAATTTGGCAACCTCATTCAATTTTTGGTCCAGTAGTTTTGCTGAATCTGCTGCAGCAAGTTTAAGAGACTCAATCTCTTTGGCCTGCTCTTTAACAAGAAACTTGCTCTTCTTTAGGGCATGCAATAACCCACCATACTCATAAATGAGTTGGTGAATATCCCCCTTAGACTCAGATCCATCAACTTCTTTTGAAGCAGGTGCTTCTGATTCTGATCCAATAAAGTAATCTGAGACTAGGGAAGAATTGTTTACCTTACTTGGTCCATGCTGATCCTGGCACTATTCTTCTTCAGATGGTTCCATCAACCCATTACAGCAATATTCTTCCACTCAATTTATGGAGTCCAGCATCTGTAGGAATTTTAGTTCCCTAGAATCCTCTTCTCTTGAGAAGAGTCCAACATATGCTTCTGCCTCTTCTTCTCCAGATTCTTAAGATGAAGAGTCTGTCCAACTCTTCTCTTTCTGAGCCACTAGAGACTTCTCCTTCTTACCTTTGACCAGCTGCTTCTTCTTGTCCTTTGACTCCTTTCTTTTGTCAGGACATTCAGCTATGACATGCCCAGACCTATTGCAGCAATAACATACAATCTTAGAATTAGATTATTTACCAGGTTTAGAAGCATACCTGTCCTCCTTAGGTGTTTTCTTTTTCCTGTAGTATTCATCCTTGGAATAGGATGTTGATGAAGGCCTGATTCTCCATTTCTTTTTCTTCATGAACCTTTGGAATTGTCTTGTGAAGGCAGCAAAGTCTTTATCAGATGTTTGACTATCTGATGTACTTATTTCAGGAACTCCTTCTTCTGCTTCAGTACTCCTTCTAGGTGGAGAAGGAGATTTTCTCCTACCCTTCCTTGAGCCCTCAGCCTTGAAGACTACTGACTTTTCTTTATGATCAGATCTGCTGCCCTTCTCTTCCTCTTTCCTAGCAGTAAGATGCATTTTATATGAAAGCAGTTTTCCAAAAAGTGTAGGTGGAGGTGTGTCAGCCAGTTTGGCCACTTCCCTAATGGCACATATCTTAGTGTCCCAATCCTTTGTTAGGGACAAAAGAAACTTGTTATTCAGTTCATAAGTACTGAAGACTCTTCCATATGTCATCAGTTCATTCACTATTCTGAAAAACTTTTTATAGCATTCAACTATGTTATTAGTTTTAGTCTGCCTAAAGCTCTCATACTCCTGATTCAGCATAGATTTTCTGTCCTCTCTGACTTCTTCTGTGCCTTCCATATAGACAATCAATGTATCCCATATTTCTTTGGAAGTTTTACAGTGCACAAGATTCTAGAATGTTGCATCTTCTATGGCACTTACAATTATATTCTGAGCTCTTTTATCTAATGTAGCCAAGATGATTTCATCCTTAGTCATCTCTGAAAAACTCTTTGGAGTTTGAATGCTTGCATCAAGAACTGATACTTTCATTTGGATTAAGGGGCCTTCCTGTACTGTGATATAAATTCTTGGATCAGATGCTTCCATAAACAGCCTGACCCTTTCTTTCCAAATGCCAAAAGATTCTTTCCTGCATATGGGAAATTTCATAGATCCAAATTCCTTTTGATTTTCACTTGAACCCATTCTTGTTATCTGTTATTTTCCTTGGAGAAATCCTCATACTGTTAAGTCAAATTTTGAGGAACCTCCCTCTGATACCACTTGAAAGACTTTATTTCAAGAGCCTAAACACCTAGAGGGGGGGGGGGGTGAATTGGTTCTAACCTTTTTGTGTCTTTTTAATTTTTTAGGCAAACAGTTATATGACTTCTTTCAGCACAGATTAATCAATCTACAGAAAATAAACATAACACAGAATGCACCAGATCTATAGTGGTTCCCCAAGATATGGGTACATCCACTTTCCCCCTTCACCTATCCAGTAGATAACTGGATTCAGCCTAACTTCATTCCACTGGCTCGGATCCGCAGATCTTACAATCTCAGAACCCAAGATGCTTCCTACACCTCAGACTTTACGCAAGTCCTACCTCAGATTCTTCCCCATAATCCTACCTCAGGCCTCAGCCCTACCTCAGCCTTTATAATTAGGCTTACAACTTAGACTTTCCACAAGTCCTACCTCAGGCACACAGCCCTACCTCAGCCTTTATAATTTTAGGATTACAATCTCAGATCTAATAGTAGATCCTACAAGAATTTGCGAGTAAAGAGTAACTGAAAACTTCACCAGCTAGATTTCTTTGTTGATGTTGTCTTCTTGATCAGTTCTTGTATAGACTTATCCTTCTGATCAAACCTAATTAGCTTTTTAAAGCTTTTTGATTAGAATAAAATAAGGTGGATCTTCTCTTGATGTTGAAGTTGATCTTCAGTCAGCTTCTTCTGTAAATTCAGATTGAACTCTGAATCTTTCTTGCAGACAGCCCTTGATCTGTCAGAATTCTTCTTATTGATTCGATCTTTTCTTTTTGTCGTTTCAGATCTGTCTCTTATATAGAGCTTGCTCCATGGTTACCGGCTGATCCAGTTTATAACAAACTTCTGACAGTTCTAACAGTAGTGTCAGACCGGTTAGTTATGACAGCTGTCAAGTCACCAGTCACGTCACCAGGTTCTTCAATGTCTTTTCAACTCTGCACACAACACTCAGCAGACTGCTTCACATGTGTCGACACATATAGACTATGTGTCGACACAAGTCTTCATGGTGTCGACACAATTACTCCAAGTGTCGACACAGTTATACTTTTGCTTCTCTACATTGCTTTTGTTGTATGTGCCGACACAAGTTCTGTGTGTCGACACAACAGCTTTTTGTCTCAAAATTTCTGTTGCAGACAGTTGGAGTTGAGTGTTTGTCAAATGGCGTTGAGTGTGTGTCGACAAAAGTCCTGTGTGTCGACACAATTACTTCTGACCTCGACACAGCCTTTTGAGAGTTGGTGTGTCGACACAAGTCCTGTATGTCAACACAATTGCTTCAGGTGTCGATATATCTACTGAGTGTCGACACAGCTTAAGTTTTAAGTGTCGACACAAATCCTTTTTCAGATGTCGACACAATTCTGGATGTCGACACAGCTGCTTCGTTGGGTGTCGACATAGCTTTGAGTGTCGACACAACTTCTTCATTAGTGTCGATGCAAATTCTGGGTGTCGACACAAGTTCTTCATAAGTGTCGACACAATTTTCCTGTGTGTCGACACAGCTTGCCTAAGTGTCGACACAAGTTCCCTGAGTGTCGACACAGTTTCTTCATAAGTTTCGACACTTGTACTTAGAAAATTTTTCTTCAAATTCTTAAACCTGCACAATGAAACTCAAACTTCTATCAAATACAAATTGATGCATACCATTGACTAAGTTATGGCTTCTCCAAATCTGGTACACATTTCCAATGTACCCAACAGGAGTCAATGATGGGCAACAAAGAATTTGGCTTAGAGTAGCTAGCAACAATTATCTTCTTCCTTTGGAGTTTTTCTTCTAGATCCCTAATAAGGGCATTCTTGTATTTTATGGTGCTTATTTGCACGATAGTAATGTTCTTCAGCTGGTTAGCTTCCCTAATTTTTTTATCCAGCAAGGTTGCTGACTCAAATCTTTGGGAAGCTGCAAGCTGTAGAGATGCAATCTCCTGAGTCTGCTTTTTTGCCATTAGCTTACTTCTTTTTAATGCCTGCAGAAGTTCACTATACTTATCAATCAATTGATTGATATCTTCCTCAAATTTTGAGCCATCTTCATCACTTGATGAAGATGCAGTAGAATTGGGACTTGTCTCAAAATCTGACTCAGTAGAAGAATTAGATAGAGATTGTTCCTTTTCTGGACCAGGTTGATCCTGACAGGATTCTTCCTTAGACATTGCCATCATCCCAATATAGGCTTCTTCTTCTTCTTCTTCTGATTCTGATGAAGAAGAGTCAGTCCATCTCTTCTCCTTCTTTGCCATGAAGGACTTGTCCTTCTTGCCCTTTTGATGGTGGTGTTTCTTCTCACCATCCTCCTTTCTTTTGACTGGGCAGTCAACTATTACACGCCCAGGTTTCCTGCAGCAATAGCAAACCACTTTAGTAGAAATCTGTTTACCAGGTTTAGAACCATACCTGTCCTCCTTGTAGGATTTCTTCTTTCCCCTATAGTAGTCCTCCTTGTGATGAGAGGAGGGCCTGATCCTCCACTAGTTCCTCTTCATCATCTTAATAAACTTCCTAGAGAATACAACAAACTCCTCAGTAGACATGTGGCAGCCTAATGTGCATGTCTCTGAACTTTCTGAGTCAGACTCAGCAACCCTCCTTGGTGGAGAAGGAGTCTTCCCATGCTTCTTCTTGTGGCTTCAGCTTTTAAGGCCACTGTCTTTTCTCTGGCCTGGGACTTGCTGTTTTTATCCTCATCCTTCTTGGCTGTCAGATGCATTTCATAAGATAGCAGCTTCCCAAACAGAGTTAGTTGAAGAGTATCTGCCAGCTTTGCCACTTCCCTGATGAAACAAATCTTGGTGTCCCAATCTCTAGTTAGAGAACTTAGGAACTTATCATTAAGCTCATAATTAATGAAGACCCGACCATAGGTCCTTAGCATATTAACTATTCTAAAGAATCTTTCATAGCAGCTGGGTATGCTCTCTTCCTTGGACTGCCTGAAAGCCTCATACTCTTGATTAAGCATAGACTTCCTGTCATCTCTGACCTCTTCTGTCCCATCCATATAGACTACCAAAGTGTCCCACATCTCTTTGGCTGTCTTGTAGTGCACTAGATTCTGAAAGGTGGAGTGATGGCGACGATTCTGATTCGGTCATTGATCCCCATCATAGAGAGTTCGTGGATTGGGACGATCGATGCCACAAGCTCGAAGTTGAAATTCTACCACGACGTTTCTTCGCCAACGCTGCCGCCACTACATGTTTTACTCGACGTCCGCCACCGCCATTAAATAAAATATATAATTATAAATTAAATAATTATAATTATATATTTTATCAATTATTATTTTTAGCAATTTCTATTTAATGCAATTTAAATTTAAGTATTTTTATTTCCAAGCATTTCATTATTTTATTTTATATTTCATGTATTATGATGGGTTCATATAACCATCATGATTTTATATTTATTTAAAGGGTTGAGATTGAGTGGTGTAGGCTATTTAAGGTCATGTTGTTGTAGGATTTCATAATGAAGAAGAATGAAAGAAAATTAAACACCTAAATTTGGTTTCCCCCCTATTCTCTCCTTTCCCCCTCTTGAGAAAATTCGGCTCCTCCTTTTCCTCTTTCCCTCTTTGGGCTGCTGGCCATCCCCTCTCTCCCCCTCTCCCCTTTGGCATTCCGACCACCTTCTCCTCCTCCCCACTTCTCCCTCTCTATTGTATTCAGCCACCTTCATCCCTCTCCCTATTCCGGCCCCCTCTTTCCCCCGCTCTCTCTATTTCGCCCCCCTCCAAAAGCGCCACATCCTCTCCCTCCATTTCATAAGTCGGCCACCATCCCCACCAACCCGAGCCCTCTCTCCCTCCAAAGAAACCGAGCAGCCCCTCCCACAAAATCGCCGGCCACCCACTTCTCTCTCGTAGCCGACACCCCCAATTATTTGAGTAAATTATTCTCACCACCTTTTCTCTCTCCTCCCAATATATATTAGCTTTTCAAGGACCTCCCACTCCAAGGGTTATTGAAAAGGAAAAAAAATTGCTCACGTCTTCATCGTCCGGTGCAGATCCATGGAGTTGCGTGGAGATAGATTCAACCACCATCGTGGCGCCTCCTCCACTCATCTTGTGGACAGATTTTTTTTGGGATTTGGGTAACGATCTTCTATATTTTCTCTTGTGTGTTTCTTCTAAAATATTGTGAGATTTGGTGGAATAGAAGGCTAGTTAATTGTCCTGATTTATATTGAAATTGTGCTAATTATAATCTAAATTTAAGCGTTAATTGTCCAAATATTTTTCGTATAAATTGGAGGGGGTAGATCTCGTGAACTGTATAAGAAATCGGGTTCGTCACCCTTGATTTCCTCTTGAGTTCAAGTGATTTGGTATACCCTCATATTAATTAATTTTTGGGATTGATTTGGACTTTATTTTAAATCACAATTTTAGTCCGGATCCTCTCGTATTGGTTTGTGATTTGCTAGCAAATAAATTTAATTGGAATTGCTAATTGTCCGGATCGGGTATGTCCTTTTCGCTTAAGCGAACATTGGCATATAGAAATTTGTTTAATCTCTATAAGGGGTAGCGACCTTTTACGTTGCGCATTGCTATATTGCTATATTTATCGTTAATATTAATTTAGAGAAATATTGCTCGCTGCGTAATTATTTTAATTACCGAACCTAAGAACGCGTAGTATTTAATCCGTCGAAACCACGGGCCTACATAAATTTGGTATTAGAGGGAGGTTCACGTCAATTTCCTAACTGGCACCCTCCCCCATTTATTAGTACGCAGACACGCACTTATCTAGCACGTTTATTTGTCAAAAAAATTACAAATTTTTTTCCTGGTCTGCCAATAGCGGCCTAAATTTTTATTTTTCTGCAAAATTTTTTTTTAATAATCTTCATATTATTTTCAGCAAGAAAATCCAAAAATATATAATTATCACTGTAGTTATTTAGCGGGAACAAATCCGTCTCTCTTAGATTATATGGGTCAGAATCCTAAATTCATTGCATGTGCACAAGATTCAGATCGAGTTTTCTCTCCGGTTCTCACTAATATGGCCTATGACGTTTATGCTTCTCATTTAGACTATTAGTATGATAAAGTCATGGATAAACACACCCCAGCCTTGCCTTCATACCATAGGAATACCAACCGTCCTCATGCTTATCCTCCCACTAGAATTGAGGCACCTACTTATGATGGTTTAAGGTGTCCCCAAATTTTTAGAGACTCGCTTAATGAAATAGAAATTAAATTTGATTGTCATGACTGGGACGACCACCACAAGGTTATCGTAGATCGAGAATGATTAGTAGGTCAAGCCCAGGTATTTTGGCTAAACAAAGAGCATCGTGTTGGTAGTTATAAACATGCTTGGCCGGTAATGCGTAGCCTATTCTTGGACACATTTGATCCCGCCTACCTCCGCACTGCTGACACCAAGCCAGTGAGTGAGTATCGTTATGGTGCTAGTCCCATACCTGTCTATAGGAATGATTATATACCTAACGCTAGATTAGTTCCCCCAAAAGGTCGGCCTACCATTAGTGTGCATACGCCCTCCTTTAGGGAACCATTCCTAATAGGTCATATGTCTTGGACTCGAAAGATGTTACAACTAGAGCTTTGTCTCCTTTAGACTCGACGTCTAATCCCCTTGAGACAGTGACTGATACCTCTGAGGATTCCGATGTAGATGTAGTATCACTTGATTCTGATGATGACCAACTAGGCGAGAGTATCCTTTCACGTACAATAGTGCCTGATGAGTCTGATTATTCTGACATTGAGGGAATATCTAGTGATTTAGAAGACGATATATGGGATGATAACATTCCGATCTACGAGAGTATTTCGTTGCCTATTACTTGCGCTACGAGTGTTGTGTCTGACCACCCTAGTATTGAGTGCCCTCTCCAGGATATGATCCCCATCGTGATAGAGCATAAGATTGCTCTCATTGAGAGTGTATCTAAGTTATTTGAGGAGCTTGAGAGTGAGGATGTCCCTATTATTATTGTGGATGAGCTACCATCTTAGGGAAGGGTATTTTTGGACGAATCTTTGATTGTACACCCGGATGAGAGTTCCTTGATGTTATCACCATTGGGTGAAATTTATTCTGATTTGGATTTTACCCCGAGATTGATTTTACCGACCCTTCCTCCTATTCATTTTCTGACATTAGATGACTTTTTAGGACGTAAAACCGGTAGTCCTAGTCTGATTTTTTGTGTGACGCCCACTTTATTAGTTCTACATTGGCGTTATCTCAGCGTATAGATATTACTAGGTTAAGCGCACTAGTATTTGGTCTTTTCACCGCACCTCATAGATCTGACTACGCGTCACATTTGACTGTTCATTTTTCTACGTGTCCGCCTACATTTCAGTCCTCGACTATTTCTGACTCTTTGGCTATTATGTCTCTGGATGTGGTGTCCCCTAGAAATACTTATATATTACACCCGGTTGCACGCATTTACCAACCGCCTTTGGATGACCCTCATGTCCACACGTTAGTGACTATAGTTGGGTCCTTTGTGTTGTATCGCTCGCACATCCTTTCACATCCATGAGCGTCCAATTCAATTGTTTATGATGAGCAGTTCTCCTTGACATATCTTCATGCCAAGCGTGAGTACTTAAAATATAAAATTAAAACTGTGAATTTGGAACCCATTAAAATCATCTTTGATTATAAGGCTCCTGAGCCACCTGACTTAACCCTATTATCCTCCGTATTTGGGTCAAGTCATATAGCACATGGGTTGACTCATCATGTATCTAGGATGTTAGCATTTCATCTTAAGTTATGTCGCACACACTTCCGTTCCCTTCCGAGACTTCCCGATGTTAAAGTTAGTGATTTGGGTTTAGTCTAGTCAGTCCCCGAGCAGATGCCTTCTGCTCCGTTAATAAATTAATACGTAGGAACTCAGACCCATCCATGATTATGAAGAATGTTAGATTTCATGCTTTTATTTCATATTTTTATATAGCACGGGGTGTTTCACTTTATTTAAAGTTTCCGAACTTTTTACTGTACGTCTTTGTTCCACCTGAGTGGCTTTCTCCGTCGTTTCTTCCTCCCACTAAATGTTCTCTTGGGTTGGAGAGTGTTAGTGTTGCCGTGTCTAATTTTCACGTGGACTCCTTTGTTCTTGAACCGGATGTTAAGATTCAAGTTTTATTTCTTTTGCTAGACACACTTTCGAGTTTCCTCAGAAGTGTTGTTGTTTCTTTGCCAGACAGGTTCTCAGTGCTGATAGATGTTCATGCTACTACGACATGGAGAGCGGAGCCAGATTTTCCCCATATAGCAGCTACTTTTGACATTTCTCCCCTCACGGGCCACTCATCGGTGATTAGAAATTTTGAGTGGGGGAGGATTGATGGCGACGATGCTGATGCGGCCGTTGATCCCCATCATAAAGAGTTCGTGGATTGGCAGGATCGATGTCGCAAGCTCGAAAATGAAATTCTACCACGGCGTTTCTTCGCCAACGCCGCCACCGCTACATGTTTTGCTCGACGTCCACCGTCGCCATTAAATAAAATATATAATTATAAATTATATAATTATATATTTTATCTATTATTGTTTTTAGCAATTTTAATTTAATGCAATTTTAATTTAAGCATTTTTATTTCCAAGCATTTCATTATTATATTTTTTATATCATGTATTATGATGGGTGTATATAACCAAATGAGTTTATATTTATTTAAAGGGTGGAGATTGAGTGGTGTAGGCTATTTAAGGCCATGTTGTTGTAGGATTTCATAATGAAGAAGAATGAAAGAAAATTAAGAACCTAAATTTGGTTTCCCCCTTACTCTTTCCTTTCTCCCTCTTGAGAAAATTTGGCTCCTCCTTTTCCTCTTTTCCTCTTTGGGCCGTCGACCACCCCCTCTATCCACCTCTCCCCTTTGGCATTCCACCCACCTTCACCTCCTTCCCCCTTCTCCCTCTCAATTGTATTCGGCCACCTTCATCCCTCTCCCTATTCCGGCCCCTCTTTCCCCATCTGTCTTTTTCGGCCCCCTCAAAATCCGCCACCTCCTCTCCCTCCCTTTCATAAGTCGGCCACCATCCCCACCAACCCGAGCCCTCTATCCCTCCAAAGAAATCGAGCAACCCCTCCCACAAAATGGTCGACCACCTACATCTCTCCCCTAGCCGCCACCCCCATTATCTTAAGTAAATTATTCTCACCATCTTTTCTCTCTCCTCCCAATATATATTGGCTTTTTAAGGACCTCCCTCTCCTAGGGTTATGCATAGGGAAAAAAACCATCTCACGTCTTCATCGTCCGGTGCAGATCCGTGGAGTCGCGTGGAGATAAATTCAACCAATGTCGTGTGCGACTCCTCCATTCATCTTGTAGATGGATTTTTCTTGGGATTTAGATAACGATCTGCTATACTTTCTCTTGTGTGTTTCTTCTAAAATATTGTGAGATTTGGTGGAATAGAAGGCTAGTTAAGTTTCTTGGTTTTTATTGAAATCATGCTAATTACAATCTAAATTTAAGCGTTAATTGTTCGAAAAATTTTTGTATAAATTGGAGCGGGTAGATCTCGTGAACACTATAAGAAATTGGGTTCTTCACCCTTGATTTTCCCTTGAGTTTGAGTGATTTGGTATACCCTCATATTAATAATTTTTTTGGATTTATTTGGACTTTATTTTAAATCGCTATTTTAGTCCGGATCCTCTCGTATTGGTTTGTGATATGTAGCAAATAAATTTAATTGTATTTGATAATTGTCCGGATCAGGTAGGTCCTTTTCTCTTGAGTGAACAATAGCATATAACCATTTATTTAATCTCTCTAAGGGGTAGCGACCCTTTGAGTTATGCATTGCTATATTGTTGGATCCATCTTTAGTATTAATTTAGAGAAATATTGCTCGCTACGTACTTATTTTAATTACCGAACCTAAGAACGCATAGTATTTAATTCGTCGAAACCATGGGCTTGCATTATGGAGTCATCTATAGCACTAACAATTATGTTCTATGCCTTTTTGTCCAGTGTAGCCAAGATGACTTCATCCTTAGTCATTTCTGAATATGTCTTAGGTGTCTGGACTGTTGCATCCAGAGCTGAGACTTTCATAAGGATGAAAGGTTCCTTTTTGACTGTGATAAAGATCCTTGGTCATATGCTTCCATGAAGAGTCTGGCCCTCTCCTTCCAAATTCCAAAGCCTTCCTTTCTGCATATTGGAAGCTTCATGGAACCAAGCTCCTTATGGTTCTCTCCTAAACCCATAAGTATACTCTGTCTGCTACCCTTGGAGATCTACTCAGACTGTTAGGCCTTTCTTGAGTTACCTCCCTCTGATACCACTTGAAAGTCTTTGTTTTCAAGGGTAGCAAAACAACCAAGAGGGGGGTGAATAGATTTCTTGGTATTTAGTATATCTTTTAACTTTTATAAGTTTAGGTTGTGAGTGGTGATTTATTTTCTATTACTTTCAAGATATTCACCTAGACAACACTGCAATTTATAGTGGTTCCCCAGATTATGGGTACGTTCACTATCCCTCCCGCCTTTCTAATAGTGCGTTAGACAAGCCACTTATCCAATTTTTGGGCT
Source organism: Platanthera zijinensis (assembly GCA_039513925.1). Taxonomy (NCBI): domain Eukaryota; kingdom Viridiplantae; phylum Streptophyta; class Magnoliopsida; order Asparagales; family Orchidaceae; genus Platanthera; species Platanthera zijinensis. The sequence continues at coordinate 106,903,284 of CM077087.1, forward strand.
CCTAAGAGCTTACAACACGATCCCGCAGGACCACTCAGTCTCTGATGGAGACAATGCCGATGCAGCCATTGATCCTCGTTATAAAGAGTTCGTGGATTGGGAAGATCGATGCTTCAAGATCAAAGATGAAATTCTACCACGACGTTTCTTCGCCAACGCCGCCCCCACTACATGTTTTGCTCGGCGTCCGCTGCTGCCATTAAATAAAATATATAATTATAAATTAAATAATTATAATTATATATTTTATTAATTATTATTTTTAGCAATTTCTATTTAATGCAATTTTAATTTAAGCATTTTTATTTCCAAGCATTTCATTATTGTATTTTTATTTCATGTATTATGATGGGTGCATATAACCATCATGAGTTTATATTTATTTGAAGGGTGGAGATTGAGTAGTGTAGGCTATTTAAGGTCATGTTGTTGTAGGATTTCATAATGAAGAAGAATGAAAGAAAATAAAAAAACTAAATTTGGTTTCCCCCCTATTCTCTCCTTTCTCCCTCTTGAGAAAATTCAGCTCCTCCTTTTCCTCTTTCCCTCTTTGAGCCGCCGGCCAACCCCTCTCTCCCCCTCTCCCCTTTGGCATTCCGAACACCTTCTCCTCCTCCCCCCTTCTCCCTCTCTATTGTATTCGGCCACCTTCATCCCTCTCCCTATTCGTGCTCCTCTTTCCCCTCTCTCTATTCGACCACCATCCAAAACTGCCACCTCCTATCCCTCCCTTTCATTAGTCAGCAACCATACTCACCAACCGAGCCCTCGCTCCCTCCAAAGAAACAGAGCAGCCCCTCCCACAAAATCACCGGCCACCCACATCTCTCCCCTAGCCGCCACCCCCATTATCTTTAGTAAATTTTTATAACATATCTATTTGTTAAATGAAATATAATAGAGGGTCCAGCCGGGGCCCACACAAAAGTTCACAAACAGAAGGAAAGGTTACATGTTAATACCAAAAACTATTCGCATCCTAACTCAGAGCATGCTAACGGAAGCTTTAAGGTTATTTGAATTCAACTCATTTGAATGTCTATAATATATAAAACACCATTTATATATAACAACACAGGAATGTCTCTTTACACAAAAGTTATGGCCTCAAGGCCTTGCAGTTACATTTCATCATTGTAGATTACAAACATCGGCACGCATGCCGGCCACAAATGAAAACAGTATACTTTTCTTAATTCGGCCTTCGAGGGCAATAGAAGCAGCAAGGGCTTCATCTCGCTATTTCTCGCTTGGCTCTCCATCACCTGCAAGGGGACAATCCACTGCAATTGTTGTAAACAAGTCAACGGTTAGCATTCAGCTGACCAATTATAACGACCCTACCCATTTTTCGGGGCAGTGGTATTCCTTCCCTACAGGCATAGCATTTTCACAAGTAGATATATCATAATATGTGCACTCACGTACAATCAATATTTCAGAAATGTCGACCACGCGGTCCGACACTCCGTGCACTCAGGGCACATTATCGGTGTATAGGAAAACCAGGGTCCCACCACCGTTCTCAGGTATCAAACCCCACGGTAAAATTTAAGCATTCATGATCCACGTCCCATGCCCGAAGACTTTAGTCTTGATGGATAACAACCCAAGACTCTCATTATGTGATCTTAACGAAGCCAATAACTAAGGCACTCAAGTTAGATAACCATAATGCGAATATAGTTAAGCCCTTGCCCGTTGCTCAAATCGCTAGTTAAATGTCTAGACTGACGCGGGTCGGCTTCCCCTTGTCCGTTCGGCTCACTGGACTTTAAGAGCATATAGCTCACAAAGCCACAACTTCCCCAAAGGACTGGCTTCACAATTAAAGCGGGATTCGCATTCGTCACGACTGCTTGTCGGGGTCAATAGAAGCTCTCTTTCTGCGGCTAAACTAAACCCAAACCATACAACATTCTGCAGTGTCAGCATATAGCACACAAACTTCGAGGGTATTTTCCTGGAACTCCATTCCAGTACTTCCTGTTACTCAACTTCATAGGAACAACCCACCGAGTCCACAAAATACTTGTTATACGCAGAGTATTCTCTGATGCACAAAATAAAACATCACCAACCCAGACCAACTTGTCCAGATGGGCTTCACACAGCATACCTATTCCGTACTACACATTTCCGGATTTGTATGAAAGACTTCTTGGGGATTTCCAGAATCAACCAGACGAAAATCCCTCAACATTCCACCTTTTGGTGGGGGAAATCCATGCACATACCAAAATAAGGACTTCACATGTCCAAGGAGACAGATCGTTACCCTTAAAGTTCTCTTTGGAGGTATGGCAAAGCGTTTCTACCCGGATGGAAATTTGCGCCTCACTTTCCCCTTCGCGAATCAAGCTTCAGATCTTGTTTTCAACCACAAAATCTGCTCCAGCACTTCAGCAAGATCCACCCCAAACTACAGCTCCAGCCGAGATTTTTCATCTCTAGAATTGGAAAGAGAGAGAGAATAGAAAAGGAAATAATGATTTCCTCCTTCCTACCCGTCTGCATAAGTGGCCTCAGATTACATCTAAGCCACATGATAAAATCAACAAATCCAAGCAACGGCTCGGGTTGAAGCTGAAAAAGTCAATCATCGCTCAATGGACGCACACTAGCCCCCTGACATGAGTCGTCACTTCGGCGACTTCTTATTTTAACATTTCGTCAAACGGAACCACATTCGTCGAACACAAATCGTCAGACAGGAGAGAATTCGTCGAACGGAGTCTGAGTTTGTCGAGCTGGCCATAACACCAGACAACACTATTTTCGTCGAGCTCTACTCTACGTTTCGTCAAGCTCAGCTCGACGCTTTTCGTCGAGCTCTGCTCGACGATGGTCGTCGAGCTCAGCTCGATGCTTTTCATCGAGTTCTGCTCAACGATTTTCCTCGAGCTCTGTACCACTATTTAGCCTGATGATGTCGTGGCCACTCCACCACCACTTGAAGATGATCCGGACACCGAAATGCTACAACATAAAGATTTCTTGTGACATGACGACTCCTTGGCCGCTAAGGGAAGGCAACGTTACAACCTGTTTCCGTGGCGCGCGAAGCCTACTTAAAGGCTTATTTGAAGAACATTTCAATCACCTTAAAATGCTTTATTTTATTTAGAACTTGTAATATTTTAATTTCCTGATTTTCATTTGGTGTGCTATTAGCCATCCGGATTAATGAGGTTTCATCTCAATCTTGGAAGTTTGGATCTATTTTGTAACTCCTATATATAGGAGGCTTATTAAGTGAATGAGATGAAAAAAGAAAACCTAAAATCTATTTCCCCTAGAGGAATTTCAGCCAAGGCTTGAGAGGAGCCGCAACCCCCCTTGTCTCCCTCTTCCCCCATTTCAGCATCCCATCTCGTGGAGCCTCCGGTGTGGTTTCTTGGTGCGACTCCAAGGAATAATGAGGGCAACCCCACTCGGTGCGACGCTGGTGGATCTATTCGGTGCAACGCCGGTGGAAATCGTGGAGAGAGTGATTCTTCCACAAGTTATCAAGTGTGTTTTCCATCAACAGGTTTGGTAATCTCTTCCCCTCTAGTGCTTCTTCTCTTTAGGTTTGTGGAGGTTGAACCATCAAGTTCTCCGAGATCTTAATTTACAACGCCTTCAAATCTCTAAATAAAATTTTTGTTGTTCGTGTTTCTTTTTCCGCACCGGGTTGGTCCATTTTGCTTGAGCGGATCTTGGACAATAGCCTTGGTCTTGCCAACAAAAGGGATTGGCAACCTTTGCGCTTTCTTTGGGGACGAGTCGACTCATTTTTCATCGCTGTTTTAGAGTCGATCATTCTCCGATTGTGTTTATGCTTTGTCCGCGAAACAAATACGTATTGATGGTGGTAGATGCTTGTGTAGTTACGATGGAACAAGAGTGTGTTGAACGACGATCTAGAGCCTTCTCTCGTGTAGAATCACGTTAGCGTCATACGCTACGTCAATTTGGTATCAGAGGCGGTTGTTTCAATTTCTATGTTGCAAATGTCCTCGATCTCTTTCATTGGCATGAATTAATAAAAAAAATCATGTTCCTCATTCCTATCACTTCAGGAAAATTTCAAAATATCATGTTTTCACATTAGGTCCAGCCCTAGGAAAAATCGCCTTTCGAAATTTTTGTAACCCTGTATGCGCAATAGACTAGGAACGAAGTACACTACACCGTCTTCGTCTAGGATGACTGCGAATAAGCACGGGGGTGCGAATACCGTGGCTATTGAGGAACTATGAACTGAGATTACAGAGCTTAGGACAATGGTGGCCCAAATCCTATTGAACCAAGGGAGACCACCACCACTAATGTGCGAAAGCCTAACCGGCACCAACCGACAAGCGATTTTGACTCTGATGGGAACTCTCCCCGAGTGCCTCATCAAGATCGTGATCGTCGCCCCTAGCGTTTCTTCAATATTACTAGGGCCATTAAGATTGATGCCCCTACCTACAATGGCATGGGAGATCCCCAGATCTTCGTCAACTGGCATATAGACATGGAATGTTACTTCGAGTGGCACACCCTCTCAGACCTTCAGAAGGTCCAAGTCGCCAGGATGAAGTGAACTGGGCGTGCTAAGACATATTGGATAAACGAGGAGCATAGGCTAGGGACCGGGAACGGAGTCCTACTGGTTGGATGGCCCGTGATGAAGAACCTATTGTCCGATCAATACGTCCCCGCATACCACCATACACAAATGTTCGATGAGCTAACCACCCTACAACAAGGCTCCAAATCTATAGCCGAATACATGGGCGAGTTAAAGGACTGTATGGTGCGTTGTGACCTTAGAGAGGTTCCAGAGGTTACGTTATCTAGGTTTCGAAAGGGGCTATCCTCCGATATCCAAAGGAAACTGCTACGCTATGGACATATGGATTTGAACACGACTTTCAATGCTGCCATTGACATTGAAAAACATCTAGCCTCTAAGGCTCACTCCCGTTATTCCCAAGCGAAGGGTAAGTCCACACTCGGAGCATCCTCCTCCACATTTCAGGATAAAGGGAAATTTCGGTCTAACGAGTCTAAATCGGTAGTTATCATAGCTAGGAACACTAAGAATCCCACTAGTGAGAGTATCCCCATAGGGAAGGTTAGTAAGTCCAATGCCACATGTTCTGCTTGTGGTGTTCAGGGCCACTATGGCTTTGAATGCCCAACAAGGACTAAGGCCATTGCCCTATTAGATTCGACTACCGACCCATCTGATCTAGTTTATGAGGCTGCTGAAGAGAGTGACCCAGATGGTGTCCCGAGTGACTTAGAGGACGATCACTCCCTTATGGTGATGCATTGTATATTGACCACTCCTCGTCTGTTAGATGATTGGAAGAGGACGAATATATTTTCTATGATTTTTAAGAGTGGAGAGAAGTTCTGCAAGTTGATTATTGATAGCGGTAGTTGTGTGAATATCATATCTGAGAATGCCATTACACGCATGACCGTGACCACAAATCCCCACCCGACTCCATATCAGGTTGCTTGGATAAATAAGGTTACTGTCCCGGTCACCAAGCGTTGTCTAGTCCCCCTCTCATTCAAATTCTATATTGATGAGGTGTGGTGTGATGTCCTACCTATGGACGCTTGTCACATGTTGTTAGGCCGCCCTTCGCTTTATGACCGTGATGTGATGCATTTTGGATGAGCCAACATGTATGAATTGAAGTTCAATGGAAAGACCATTACGTTGAGGCCAACCATCCCGAAGGAACCTGTATGACCGGTTAAGGACACCACGATCGAGAGGAATACTTTGAGCCTAGTCGAGAGAATGGATTTTATTAAGGACCCATATCTTGATGGAGTGATGTATGCACTAGTCCTTCTGAGTCCGAAGATGGATTCTGGAGTATTGTATGATCTCCCCAGTGAGCTACGGGTATTGTTGGAAGAGTATAGGGATACATACCCGGATGATTTGCCATCAACGTTACCCCCACTTAGAGATATTCAGCATGTGATAGATCTCATCTCGGGGTCTTCCTTTCCCAACCAGCCACATTATCGACTCCATCCCGCTGCCCATAAGGAGTTACAGGTTCAGATAGAGGACTTGTTGAAGAAGTGGTTTATTAGGACTAGTATGAGTCCATGTGCTGTACCAGCTTTGCTTGCCCCCAAGAAGGATGGCTCATGGTAAATGTGTGTTGATAGTCTGGCAATCAACAAGATTACTGTCAAGTATAGGTTCCCTATCCTACATTTAGATGACCTCTTGGTTGTTTTATCTGGCACCACTATATTTTCTAAGTTAGATCTTCAGAGCGGTTATCACCAGATTAAGATCCGTGAGGGAGACGAATGGAAGACTATGTTTAAATCTAAGGATGGGTTATATGAGTGGCTTGTGATGCCCTTTTGGTTATCCAATGCCCCCAACACCTTCTCCTAGATGATGAAACACTTCTTTCAACCGTACTTGGGGAAGTTTATGGTCGTCTATTTCGACAACATCTTAGTCTATAGCACCTCCACTGACGAGCACATCTCTCACTTTAGAGTGACTTTATCCACCTTGAGGAAGGAAACTTTATTCCTTAACCGTAAGAAGTGCATATTCTATATTCGAGAGGTGGAGTTTTTAGGTTATATAGTCGGGTCTGAGGGTATTCGAGTTGATCCTGGAAAGGTTCAAGTGATTAAGGATTGGCCAGAACCAACTAGCCTACGAGAGGTACGTAGTTTCCATGGTTTGGCTACTTTCTATCAACGCTTCATACGAGACTTTAGTAGCAATATGGCACCTATTAGTGACTGCATGAATAAGGGTGAGTTCACATGGACGAAGTCCGCCACCTTTGCCTTCCAACGTATTAAGAAGCTCATGACCGAGGCATCGGTGTTACGTCTACCTGACTTCACCAAGGTCTTTGAGCATACATGTGATGCATCGGGGGTGGGAATTGAAGGTGTTTTAAGTTAAGAAGGTCACCCGGTCAGTTATTTTTGTGAGAAACTAGCGGGCGCTAAATGGAATTATTCGAACAACGATAGATAGTTTTATGTTGTTATTCAATGTTTGCATAATTGGAGGCACTATCTCCTGTCCAAGGAGTTTGTGATCCTCTTCAATCATGATGCTTTGCATTTCATAAACGGTCAGCATAAAATCAGCCTGTGTCATGCTAAGTTGGTAGCTTTCTTGTAAGGGTACATGTTTACTATTCAGCAGCTTAAGGGGTCTGACATTCGAGTTTCCGATGCACTTAGCCGCCTTACCCTTATGCTGCCTACCATGCAAATCTATGTTATAGGATTCGAATGAGTTAAGGAAGAATACGCCACTTGCCTAGATTTCCACGAGATGTTTTTATCCGCCCAAGATAGCTCTCCAGCGACCGTATCCACATTTGTTCTTAGGGACGGTTATCTTTTTAGGCACGGGAAGTTGTGTATTCCACGATCCTCTTTACGGCACCACATTTTCTGGGAATTGAATAGCGGAGGTCTGAGTGGAAACTTTGGGAGGGATAAGACCATTAAACTCATTGAGGAGAAATTTTACTGGCCAAAACTTAAGGAGATGGTTGGACGGATAGTGAGTTGTTGTCATACATGTCAAGTATCTAAGGGCACTAAAACCAATGTTGGGTTATACACCCCTCTACCTATTCCTTTCGTACCATGGGAAGACGTGAGCATGGATTTCATATTAGGCCTTGTTTGGTATTGCATCCACAATAACCCAGATTTGCATTAAGTCACCCTTGAAATAAGATGAATTAAGTTGTATTTGATATCCTTGTTTTAGCTGTGTGTTTGCAGATTATCATTGCTAAGTGTAGACCAATATTAGTCTACAGTAGGTCATGAACACCGGGCCATACAATATAATCCCTCACTGTGTGACCCAAGGTGTTGACTCATGTGTAGCCTCTCAATTGGGATACACTTCATATTCAAACCTTGGATCATGGAATGAAGATTGGACTCTTGAAGAGTAGAGAAAGATTTTTTTTCTAAAGTTTAGAAAATTCTCTAAGTCCACTTCTAGAGAAGTGCCTCTTAGTTCTCGAGAAGTCTTTATAGTTCTCGAGAAGCTTAGCTTCAAAGTTCTCGAGAAGTGCTTAGAGTTCTCGAGATGCTTAGCCTCTTAGTTCTCGAGAAGTCCTTAGAGTTCTCGAGAAGTCCCAGCTTTTGGTTCTCGAGAAGTCCAGAAAGGTTCAAGAATTTTTCTAAGTCAGAGTTCTCGATAAGTCTGATGTATTTCTCGAGAAGTCGTGGCCAGTTCTCGAGAAGTCTCAATTATAGTTCTCGAGAAGCTTGGCTTAAGTTCTCGAGAACTGCCAGCCCTATTTCTCTAATAGTCAAAAGTTGCCTCATAAATCTTTCTTAAGTGTTAGTTCTCGAGAAGTCTCCATAGTTCTCGAGAAGTCAATTAGTTCTCTAGTACTCAGCCTTTTGTTCTCGAGAAGTCCAGACATCTTCTAAGTAGTATAGTTCTCGAGAAGTCCTGATAGTTCTCGAGAACTCAGTTTCTAGTTCTCGAGAACTAAGTTACTTCTCGAGAACTGTAAGTCAAATTTTTCAGAAAATTATCTTAAGTCCAGATCGACCGGATTTTCAAATGACCTAACGTGATTGGTCCACGTGTCATCATTAATGTCTTTTCTAGCCGTTAAGGGTAATCCTATATAAAGTCTTATCGTTAAGACAAAACTCTTACAATTACAAGGAGCGGAATTCCGTACATTCTAAATTTCTTGATCGGTATTCACTTTCCAAAAGAACACGTTCTGAAGCCGCCTCCGCCGCTCACGAGTAGATCGCTCTTTTTGCTTTCGATCCAAGAAGACTTGTTGTTTAAGAGATCATCATCTTCTCCTTGATAGAGTAGGTCAAAGCTTTCTCAGGTCAGATCGTCAAGTCTTCTTCAACCTTTTCTGAAAGAGTCGCCAATTCAAGAAGAAGACCTAGGGCTAAATTTTTCCAGATCTGAGAAATCTCTGTTTGTATTTTTAAAAATCTTGTTGTTATCTTGTAGGAGATTATTCTCCGAGTGTAGGAGTGTTGTTCTCAGAGTTATAGGAAGTTTTGTTTATCTTCCGAGTGTAGATCCATTTGGATCGAGTTTGTAGGAAGTTGGTTCCGAGGTGTAGGATTATTTACAATCCGAGATAGTGGAGTAGCCGAGTCTAGTGATTTGCTAGATAGGTGAGGTAAAGTGGAGGTACCCATGATTGTGGAACCACTATAAATCTTCTTGTCTTTTTGTGATTGCTTAATTGCTTGTGCTAGATCATTAAAATTTTTATTCTGTAAATAGACGCACGATTCACCTATTCACCCCCCTCTAGGTGATTTAGGTTGACAACTTTACACTTTCAGGCCTGCCCACCACTCTTCGTCGACACGACTCTATTTTTGTAGTTGTGGATAGGTTTTTTAAAATGGCATACTTTCTCCCTTGTAGCAGGACCAACGACGCATCTCACGTAGCTAAATTATATTTTAGAGGGGTCATTAGTCATCGCGGAGTGCCGAAGACAACTGTCTCGGATAGGGACGTGAAGTTCACTAGAAAGTCAATTTTCACAATCTTTTGCCCAACACAATCATGACTTGCATACACATAACCAGACAACCTTGAACTCCCAATACAAATCCTATCAAACACATGCTAATCAACGTAGGAGCGTGTCACACTTTAAAGTCGACGATCAAGTCTTAGTTCGCTTAGTTCCCGAGCGATTGCGAACTTGCACCGTTAGAAAGTTAGCTCCAAAGCGCGCCGGCCCCTTCCGGATTATAAAGAAACTCGGTGATAATGCTTTCGTCATAGATTTGCCGGCTGATTGGGGTGTTTCACCCATTTTTAATGTCTCGGATTTGACGATGTTTGTTTCTCCTCCACAAGTGTTAACTTCTTTGTCGTCTTATCCTTCCACTAAAAGTTCTTTGGGTTTGGGGAGTGGTAGTACGGATGATCTCTCTCCACTGGTCTCCACAGGTTTAGCATCGGATGATATGTTGCCTTCTTTTATTCCCACTGCTGGCATGTTTCCAAGGTTTCCCAAAACCTTTCTTATACTAGACAGGATACTTGATGCTGAGCTGCTCACTACTACCGATGGTGCTACCCGCCGCTTTATTATCCGTTGGCGTGAACGCCCTCCTTCCGACGACTCATGGGTACTCGAGACTGAGCTTCAACAATTGGATGCCGCTCTTCTTCACCGCTATCTCCTGGACCACGCATCGGCGATACGTGACTTTGAGCGGGGGAGGATTGATGTCGTGACCTCTCCACCACCACTTGAAGATGATCCGGATGCCAAAATGCTACAACATAAATATTTCAGACGACCTGACGACTCCTTGGTCGCTAACGGAAGACAACATTACAACCTCCATCCGCGACGCGTGAAGCCTACTTAAAGGCTTTGAAAAAAATTTCAATTACCTTAAAATGCTTTATTTTATTTAGAACTTATAATATTTTTTTCCTGAATTTTCATTTTGTGTGCTATTAGCCATCCGGATTGATGAGGTTTCATCTCAATCTTGGATGGTTGGATCTATTTTGTAACTCCTATAGGAGGCTTATTAAGTGAATGATATGAAGAAAGAAAACCTAAATTCTATTTCCCGTAGAGGAATTTCGGCCAAGGCTTGAGAGGAGCCGCCACCCCCCTTGTCTCCGTCTTCCCCCATTTCGGCCTCCCCTCTCGTGGAGACTCCGACATTTTTTCTTGGTGCGACTCCAAGGAAGAAGGACGACAACCCCACTCGGTGCGACACTGGTGGATATATTATGTGTGACGCCGGTGGAAATCACAGAGAGAGTGATTCTCCCGCAATTTATCAAGTGTGTTTTCCGTCAACGGGTTGGGTAATCTCTTCCCCTCCTCTAGTGCTTCTTCTCTTTAGATTTGTGGATGTTTAACCATCGTGTTCTCTGAGATCTTAATTTCAATCGCCTTCAAATCTCTGAATAAAATTGTTATTGTTCGTGTTTCTTTTTCCGGACCGGGTAGGTCAATTTTGCTTCAGCGGATCTTGGCCTATAGTCTTGGCCTTGCCCACAAAAGTGATTTGCAACCTTTGCATTTCATTTGGGAATGAGTTGACTCATTTTTCATTGCTGTTTTATACTCGATCATTCTCCGATTGTGTTTATTTTTTGTGCGCGAAACGATTACGTATTGAGGGCGGTAGATGCTTGTGTAGGTGCGGCAGAACAAGAGTGTGTTGAATGGCTTTCTAGAGCCTTCTCTCGTTTAGAATTCCGATAGGGACATACGCTACGTCACCTGATACCCCTTATTACTTTTTGGGGTGTTAGAAACCTCTCCTCCTTATAGAAATTTCGTCCCGAAATTTAATACAGCATGCAAAAATCAGTAACAAATATGTTACACCATACATTTTCGTCAACAAAAAATATTGCAAAATTTTATACAAACAATTCGGGAAATTCAACACGCATGGTTTGCTCCTGCTCCCATGTTAGCTCCTTACGGCCACAGTTGTCCCACCGGACCTTGACCATCCCGATTGTCCTGTTCTGCGACTGCTTATCCGCTTTATCCTCGATCCAAATGGGCCTAACCTTTATCGTTAGTCGAGACTCGACCGGTACGCAATCAGTCGCAATCACATGAGTTGGATATTTCATGGCTTTTTGAAGCACTGATATGTGGTACACATCATGCAATCCACTCAATTCTTCCAAAAGAGATAGATGATGGTAGCTTCTCCAACTCGCTCCACCACTTCAAACGGACCAAGATATCTCAGACTTAACTTTTTCAAGCGTCGAATCCTGGACACGCATTTGAATGGCTCGATTTTAAAATATACCCAATCTCTCACTGCGAATTCCACTTTCTAATGCTTGGCATTGTATTACTTTGCCTGCCTATCTCGGGTTATCAGTAGCCTCTCCCGGATAGAGTGTATTGCCGTATTAGCTTCTTCGACTTCCTTACGCTTATATAATTTTGACTTGCCTGTTTCCGCCAAAGCTAATGGTGTACGACATTTCCTACCATACAAAGCTTCAAACAGTGCCATATTTATGCTAGTTTGATATATATTATTATAAGCGAACTACACAATATAGAGATGGTCTTCCCACCTCTTCCCAAAATCCAAGGCGCACATTCAGAGCATGTCCTCCATCATTCTGTTGGTCCTCTTAGTCTGTCCATCCATTTGTGGATGAAAGGCCGTACTGTACGTTAATTTTGTCCCCAACAGATGATGGATTAGCCTACAATCATTCGATGTAAAGCGCCCGTCTTGATCACTTACGATGCTATGGGGCACACCGTGCAATCATACTATTTGCTCAACATAAAACTTAGCCAAGACTTCCACTGAATCGTCCCTCTTGTTTGGAATGAAGTGAGCCAATTTAGTCAATTAGTCTACGATCACCCAAACTGAATCGTTACCTCGTTGAGATCTCGACAAACCATGAACGAAATCCATCAAAATATCATCAAACTTCCACTCTGTAATATGAAGCGACTTCAGGAAACCTCGAGGCTTCTGACATTCTGCTTTCACTAAGACACAGGTCTGGCATTTCGCCGCGTAATGTGCTATGTATTTCTTTAACCCCGATCACCAGATCAGCCTTTTCATTTCCTTGTACATCTTTGTGCTCCCTGGGTGAATTGAGTATTTCGTAAAGTGAGCCTCATACATCAATTCTTATCTTAGCTTACCCATAATTGGGATGCACAAACAACCATCTTTTTGCAAAAGGCCGTCATCCCAGGAGAATTGGCCATTTGACCAATCTACTATATAGCGTTGCAAAGTTTCATCAAGTTCCGTTGCTTGCCGTACCCTGTCCGCAAGGTCATACTATTCTTCAGTCCAGTTTAGGCACACATTTATAGTGGAATTCTTAACGACACAAGAAATCTCTAATTCCTCCAGCTCTTAGATCAGGCTCTCATCATGCATTTGCAACCATTTTCCCTTGTCGGAGTTCTACGACTCAAGAAAACTGTGACAATATTTCCCTTCCCTAGAGTGTATTAAATTTGGAAGGTGTAGTTCCCGAGGAACTCCATCCACCTACGTTGTCGCATGTTGAGCTCCTTCTGATCCAGCGGATACTTTAGGCTTTTATGGTCCGTGAAAATAACCACCTTCATGCCATATAAATAATGACGCTACAGTTTAAGTCTGAAAATCACTGCCGCCAGCTCCATGTCGTGGACGGGATAGTTTTGCTCAAGAACTTTCAACTGGTGTGATCCATAAGCAATCACCTTTACGAATTGAAGAAGAACGCAACCTAAGTCACTCCCTGATGCATCACTATAGATTTCAAAGCCGTCCGAACCACATGGCGACGTCATGATTGGCATCGTGGTCAAGCGACCTTTTAACTCTTCAAACGCTCGCGCACACTCCGGCGTCAAGACGAACTTCTGATCCTTCCTTATTAATGTGGTAAGTGGCAAAGCAATCCGTTAGAAGTTTTCTACGAAACGTCTGTAGTAGCCCTCCAATCCAAGGAAACTCCTGACTTCGGCCATAGAAGACAACAACGGCCACTCTTGAATGGCTCTTATCTTCGATGGATCCACAACAATGCCCTCTCCACTCTCCACATGGCCAAGAAAAGCCACTGACGACAGCCAAAACACACACTCTGAGAACTTGGCTTAGAGTTTGTTTTGCCTCAGGGTGTGCAACACCCTCCGTAAATAGTTCGCACGGTCTTCTTCAGACTGAGTGTAAACTAATATATTGTAAATAAAGATGATCATAAATAAGTCCAAGTACTCTCGGAACGTTAGGTGCATTAGATCCATGAACACTGATGGTGCATTACATAACCAAAATGACATTACTGTGAACTCATAATGACCGTAGTGTGTTCAAATGACTTCTTAGGAATGTCACCTTCCCGAATCCTCAACTGGTAGTAATAAGATTTTAAGTCCAATTTAGAATAGATGGTTGATCCCACTAGCTGAACAAACAAGTCATCAATTCGAGGTATTGGATACTTGTTCTTCTTCGTCAGCTTATTCAATTCGCGATAGTCGATTCATAACCGCAAACTACCATCCTCCTTTTTCACAAAGAGAACATGTGCGCTCCAAGGTGACATACTTGGGCATATGTTTCCCTGTTCCAGCAACTCTTGTAGTTGAACTTTTAGTTCCGCCATTTCCTTTGGCACTACACAATATGGCGAGCGGGCCACAGGTTGTGTACCTGACACCAACTCAAAAGAGAAGTCAATCTCCCGCTGTTGTGGAAACCCAGGAATATCTTTAGGAAACACATCAGCAAACTCCGATACTATCAGAACGTCACTCAAACTGGCATTTGGCTCGACAGCCTGAATAAGCGTGAAGAATAACTCCGCGCCCTTCCAAACAGTATTGACGACTTGGAGAGCAGACATAAAAATCCTGCTCGCTCCTTGCATACCAGTGAATTTAGTCTCAAGCTCGGTGTTCTGACCCAGTGTGACTTCCTTTGAGTTACAATCAATACAGGCACGCTTATCTGAAAGCCAGTCCATACCAAAGATCACATCAAACTCAAATATCGGCAACACAGATGCGTACAAGCAGAAATCCCGACTTCCTATCCGTACTTCCACAAGCAAGTCATATCCACATGTATCACACATCTATTCGGTAATAACACCTTCACACTATCTGTTGTCAAACGAATCGGCACGCCGATCTGTGACACGATGTCCGTAGATAGAAATGAACGTGAAGCCCCCGTATCAAATAGTTCCCTTGTCGGACAGTCCTGAATCAGGACAAAGCCTAATACAAACACATCACGCACAAGCTGCACACAAGATATGAAGTATGAAATGTAATAAACCAATATCTTAGTTCATATCTGTGACAAAGTCACTTTGCTTTATGGCCTCTGTTGGCCAAGATTATACACTCGTGGTTGCGTCTGGGATACTGAGGACTCCACCACTGCCTTTCCCTTATCAGCATATGACGCTTCTGTCTTGTTTTCAACCTTTGGCGGACCAACCCGACAGTCACGGGATAAATGCCCCACCCTACCACATGTATAACAGGCACGAGACACTTGCCTCGAAGTTTCTCCCGACGCAACTATAGAAGGACAATGTCTAGAAGACTTGGATCTCTTACCCCACTTCCTTCGGTAGTTTGATTTTCCCTGGTACGACGCTTTGAACTCGGACTTTGTCACAGCGCAGGACCTTTTTCCCTGTACTCGCTTAATATCATTTTCCAACGCACAGGCCGTATCCACCAATGCTTGAAACCCTTGGTTCACCGAACTCGAGAGCAGTAATCTCAACTCATCCCATAACCCTTCATAGAACCTATTGGTTTTACGCTATTCATCAGCGAAGATAGACCATGCATAGCGTCCCAACCGTGTAATCTCATGTAAGTAGGTATCGACAGTACTTTCTCCCTAATTTAGATGTTGGAACAGTCTCAAAAACTCCTCTATCGAGACTTCTGTTAGTTGTCTGCCCGCTAAGTGGTGCAACTCTATCTCGTCACACCATAGCCGAGCCTCTCCTTCGAGCAAGAAGGTGGCAAAGGTGACTTTCTGTTCTTCCTCCGTCCTTATTGCCATCAATATTCGCTTGATGCGTGACAACCAATCCTCCGCCTGCATTGAGGATCCCACACCCATAAACATAGGAGGATTGAAGCTCATAAACTGCTTCAACTGCCGTTCAGCTGCTCGTGGTTCAAAAACAGGCTCAACAGGTTCTGGCCTCACACCAAACTATTCTAGCACCATTATAGGCTGCGCCTGCCCAGTAGGCTATGCATGAATCATTGCAAACAGCACATCAACAACTAAACGTACTGTCTCCACACAAGGAGGAGGTGTAGGCAACTCAGCTGGTGACGCACTCTCATCAGAATACTAGGGCTCAGACTGCCCCGCACCACTTCGAGTCATCTATACGTGTAAAAGACACAGTTTAGCGACTTTGCAAGAGCAACAAAAACTTTATAGGAACACGCAGGTTACTCAAATAGGTGTATTTACATTCCTTACTGGACATTGTTGAGTTCATGTATGTTATAGCGGGTCGCACTTACACATGCTCGCCACCCCACAAAAGAATTCAACCATAAATTTGAAAGAGGAAGACCAAGACAAGCTGATACCAAATTGTAATGTCTCCATCTGTTAAATGAAATATAATAGAGGGTCCGGCCGGGGTCTCACACCATAGTTCACAAACAGGCAAAAAGGTTATATGTTAATACCAAACACTATTCGCATCCTAACTCAGAGAATGCTAACGGAAACTTTAAGGTTATTTGAACTCAACTGATTTGAATGTCCACAATATATAAAACACCATTTATATATAATAACACAGGAATGTATCTTTGCACAAAATTTATGGCATCAAGTCCTTGCAGTTACATTTCATCAATATGGATTACTAACATCGGCACGCAGGCCAGCCACACATGAAAACAGTAAACTTTTCTTCATTCAGCCTTCGAGGGATAATAGCAGCAGCTCAATCCGCTATTTCCCGCTTGGCTCTCCAGCACCTGCAAGGGGATAATACACTGTAATGGTGGTAAACCAGGCAACAGTCAGCATTCAGCTGACCAATTATAACGATCCTACCCCTTTTTTGGGGCAGTGGTATTCCTTCCCCGTAAGCATAGCATTTTCACAAGAAGATATATCACAAGATATGCACTCACACACAATCAATATATCAAAAATGTTAACCACGCGGTACGACTCTCCGTGCACTGTGGGCACATTATTGGTGTATTGAAAAACCAGGGTCCCACCACCGTTCTCAGGTATCAAACCCCACGATAAACATTGAGCATTCATGCTCTACGGCCCACGGCCGGAGACTTTAGTAATTATGGCGAACAACCCAAGACTATCATTATGTGATCATAATGAAGCCAATAACTTAGGCACTCAAGTTAGATAACCATAATACGGATATAATTCAGCCATTGCCCGTTGCTCAAATCACAAGTACAATGTCTAGACTGACGCGGGTTGGCTTCCCCTTGTACATTCTGCTCACCGACCTTTAAGAGCGCATAGCTCAAAATATCCATAACGTCCACGAAGGACTGGCTTCACAATCAAAGTGTGAGTCAATGCCAACGTTCGTCACGACCGCTTGGTAGTGTCAATAGAAGCTCTCTTTCTGCGGCCAAACTCAATCCAAACCTTGCAGCATCCTGTAGTGCCAACATATAACACACAAACTTCGAGGTATTTTCCTGGAACTTCATTTCAGTACTTCATGTTACTCCACTTCATAGGCAGAACCCACCAACTCCACAAAATACTCGTTTATATGCAGAGTCATCTCCAGTACGCAAAATAAAACATCACCAACCCAGACCAACCTGTCTAGATGGGCTTCACACAATATGCCTATTCCATACTACACATTTCTGGATCTATATGCAAGACTTCTAGGCGATTTATAGAATCGATCCAACGAAAATCCCTCAACATTCCACCTTTTGGTGGGAAAAACCATGCACATGCCAAAATAAGGACTTCACATGTCCAAGGAGAAAGATCGTTACCCTTGAAGTTCTCTTTGGAGCCATGATACAGCATTTCAATACAGATAGAAATGAGCGCCTTACTTTCCCCTTCGCGAATCTAGCTTCATATCTTATTTTTAACCACAAAATCTGCTCCAGCACTTTAACAAGATCCACCCCAAACTCCTGCTCCAACCGAGATGTTTCTGCTCTAGAACTGGAAAGAGAGAGAATAGAAAAGGAAAAAATTAATTCCTCCTTCCCATCTATCTGTATAAGTGGCCTCGGATTACATCCCAGCCACACAATAAAATCAACAAAACCAAGTAACGACTCAGGTTGAATATGAAAAAGTCAATCACTACTCAGTGGTCGCACACCAGTTCCTTGACACGAGTCTTCACTTCGACGACATCTGATTTCGACATTTCGTCGAACGGAACCACATTCGTCGAACACAAATCGTCGAACATGAGAGAATTCGTCGAATGGAGTCTGAGTTCGTCGAGCTGGCCATAACAGCAGACATCACTATTTTTGTAAAGATCTGCTCGGCGTTTCGTGGAGCTCAGCTCGACGCTTTTTGTCGAACTCAGCTCGACGATTGTCGTCGAGCTCTGCTCGACGATTGTCGTCGAGCTCTGCTCGACGATTGTCGTCGAGCTCTGCTCGACTATTTAGCCTGATACCCCTTATTCCTTTTTGGGGGGTTACAAACCTTCCATCCCTACAGAAATTTCGTACCAAAATTTAATACAACATGCAGAAATCAGTAACAAATATGTTACAACATACATTTTCTTAAACAAAAAAATTTACAACATTTTATACAAACAATTCGGGAAATTCAGCACACATGGTTGGCTCCTGCTCCCATGATAGCTCCTCAGGGACAAAGTTTTCCCACCATACCTTGACCATCCCGATTTTTTTGTTTCGCAACTACTTATCCGCATTATCCTCGATCCGAATGGTCCTAACCTTCATCATTAGTCTAGACTCGACCGGTACGCGATCAGTCACAATCACTTGAGTTGGATCTTTCATGGCTTTTTGAAGCACTGATATATGGAACACATCATGCAATCCACTTAATTTTGCCGAAAGAGCTAGCTGATAGGCAGCTTCTCCAACTCGCTCCACCACTTCAAACGGACCAAGATACCTCGGACTTAACTTTTTCAAGCGCCGAATCCTTGACACGCCTTTGAATGACTTAATTTTTAAATATACACAATCGCCCACCGTTAATTCCATATTCTGATGCTTGGCTAATCCTTGACACACCCTTGATTTTAGTCCGGATCCTCTCATATTGGTTTGTGATTTCCTAGCGAATAAATTTAATTGGAATTGCTAATTGTCCGGATCAGGTAGGTTCTTTTCGCTTGAGCAAACATTGGCATATAGCCATTTGTTTAATATCTCTAAAAGGTAGCGAACCTTTGCGTTGTGTATTGCTATATTGTTGGATTCATCGTTAGTATTAATTTAGAGAAAAATTGCTCGCTGCGTAATTATTTTAATTACTGAACCTAAGAACGCGTAATATTTAATCCTTCGAAACCATGGCCCTGCATCAATTTGGTATTAGAGGGAGGTTCACGTCAATTTCTTAATTGGCACCCTCCCCTTTTATTAGTACGCCGACACGCACTTGTCTAGCACGTTTATTTGTCAAAAAAATTACAAAAATTTTTTCCTGGTCTGCCAATAGCGGCCTAAATTTTTTAGTTTTCCTCAAGAAAAAATAAAAAAAAATTTATTTAATAATCTTCATATTATTTTCAGCAAGAAAATCCAAAAATATATAATTATCACCCTAGTTATTTAGCGGGAACAAATCCGTCTATCTTAGATTATATGGGTCAGAATCCTTAATTCATTGCATGCGCATAAGATCCGGATCGAGTTTTCTCTCTGGTTCTCACAAATATGGCCTATGACGTTTACGCTTCCCATTTAGACTATTGGTATGATTAAGCTATGGATAAACACACCCCAGCCTTGCCTTCATACCATAGGAATATCAACCGTCCCCACACTTATCCTCCCACTAAAATTGAGGCACCTACTTATGACGGTTTAGGGTATCCCCAAATTTGTAGAGACTATCTTAAGGGAATAGAAATTGAATTTGATTGTCATTAATGGGATGACCACCACAAGGTTATTGTAGCCCGAGAATGATTAGTAGGTCAAGCCCAGGTATTTTGGCTAAACGAAGAGCATTGTGTTGGTAGTTATAAACATGCTTGGCCGACAATGCGTAGCCTACTCTCGGATCAATTTGATCCATCATACCTCCGCACTGCTGACACCAAGACTTATAATTCAGGCACAAGGCCCTACAACTCAGTGATTAGAAGATCACCTACCTCAAGACAAAGGCCATACCACTCAGGATGGGAGGACATCCCTACCTCAGAAACAAAGGATCCTACACTTGGTTTTTATAAATAGGCTTACAACTAAGATCCAAGGAGATCCTATAGAAAGAAATAAGTTTGTTGGTGTTTATTACTCGACAATAGAAAAATGATCTCTGTGTCTGTCTCCTTCTATCCTGAAAAAGATCAATCCAGATTTCTTCTTCACAGCTTTAGAGAATAGTCGTCAGGATTTGCTCAGCTTGGGCTGTAAAGTGGCCGCAGCTAGGGTTAGCCCTTGCTGCTCCTTCTTTCTTGATGTTGATGATGAATACAACAACAGCTAATAGGAAAAACTTTCAGGTCGATCTATTTGAATTTCTGTTTTGTGTATCAGCAACAATGGCGAGGAAGATGATGAAGATATGCTGCTTTTCGAAAAGACAAAGCCCTAAAAGTTTATTTGATTCCACCGATCTCATTCCTTTTATCTTCTACCGCATAACGGCTCTTTGACCCATGGGCCCATCTTTAATTGATGATTTACCACCTTCATTTTACATAATATATCATACAACTGGCTATCGGCACCATCAGTGGTTGATTCCAGCTTTCCCGCAAAGAGTTTGAATTCTGTTGACTTTTGTTGACTTTAGCTGACGCCAGCATCTATGGACAGCCAAATACTCAGTTCCATCCCAAACCATGAGTGCATTGAGTTAACTGGCTTCACTCATCCCATCTGGACTTAGCCAAATTCTCTACACCATCAAGCATTGAGTGCGTTGAGTGAACTTGCTTCACTCAACTCCTCTGGACTAGAGATAATTCCTCTGCCTTTCTTAAGCGTTGAGAGCGTTGAGTGAATGGACTTCACTCAATGGTTTTTTACTTGGCCAAAATTTCTGTGCTGCTAGGCATTGAGTGGGTTGAATGAACCATCATGAAATCTGCCAGCTTGTTGAGGCATTTAGTGCATTGAGTGAACTGGATTCACTCAACGCTTCTGGACTTAGTCGATTTCTATCTCCTTTCTTTGTAGGCTTTGAATGTAGCAGCATGACTCAATGATTCTGCTCAACTGGCGTTGAGTGAACTGGCTTTACTCAATGCCTATGGACTTAGCCATAATATTGTCTCTGCAACCTGCTGGGCTTTGACTGTCCTGTCTTTACTCAGCGCTTTTGTTGTTAAGCGTTGAGTGAATTGGCTTCACTCAATGCCTATGGACATATCCACAGAATTACTTTAAAGACTGCTAGGCTTTGACTGTCCACACTTAAATCAACGCTTTTGTGTATCTGGCGCTTAGTGAACTTGCTTCACTCAACGCCTGTAGACTTTGGCAATATTTCATCCTTTCTGACATCCTTCTTTGACATCTGGCGTTGAGTGAACTGGCTTCACTCAACGCCTGTGGACTTTGACAAATTTGTCTCTCCACCCCTCCACCTTGTGACCACCTGTCATAACCACTTGGAATACCTGTCCAACCTACATGCATGAACTTAAACATACATCAAATACAACTATGTGTATACCATTGACTTCTTTGACTTCAACAAATCTGGGATATTGTGAGCAATGGACCCAATAATACTGAAACCTGAGCATACATTTCTCTTCTTGTTTCTTCATACAGCTTAGGGTCAAGTGCCTCTTCCTTACTGCTCTCAGAAGTGCTGCTTCTTGTGCATTCCTCTGTGATGAGCACAACCTTTTTTTTCTTCCTCTAATTAGACTACTGAAGTGGCATTAGTACTCTATCCCACCACTCAAACATCTTGAACTTTATTGGATGGATCCAGCTGGTCTTCATCCATTGCCTGTGTTGTTTGTCCCTCTTTAGGAATGATCACAACATCACACCATCCTCTTCCTCTTGGGCAGTAAGAGGAGTAATCTTGATGGTATGTTTATCCATCTCCAACTTAACACCTGTAGGCCATAGCCTTTGTTGACTCCTCTGTCTGACCCACCAAAGCTTACTTTGGGTCCATCTTTTACTGGAGTACGTTCCTTCAGTTAGCTCTTTGTTCCATTCTTATTCCTGGAACAACCTCTGTCCAAGTACCACATAGGGGTATGAGCACTTGGACTATCCTGTAAAATAGAGTTTACCTTACCTAAGGACCCCAATAATTATTTGGTCCTAGGTTCTTGTTAGCACAAAAATGCACATGTCTACCTATAGCAGTCCTTTCAGAAAGACTCTCCCTTACCCTTGGCATACTGGGGTTGTACCAACAATTTATGGTAAAGTGGCCCACTTTTCCACAACACTAGCACTCATGAATATTATTTCTTCTTTTTTGAACAGGTCTGGTAGTAGTTAACTGTTCATAAAGAGGAGCAGCTTCCTTTATCTTACTTCTCTCAACCACAATCTGATTGAAGGTGAGTCTTCCAGTAGAACTTGGCTTACTCAGAGTTTCATCAACAACAGTCTTCTTTGCAGTTGACATGCTATTAATGGCCTAAGAGACAGCCAAGTCAGCCTTACTAACTAACTTACCCTTGGTCTGGGTTTTTTGTGGAAGAGCCTGAGAAAATGCCACTGCCTTACTCTATAGTATGGGGCTGGAGCACTAAATACAAATGGTCCATGTTGAGTCATTTGGACTTCTTCATGGGGAACCTTCTGTGCACTCAAACCCATGCCCTTCCTTCTTCCATTGTAAGATACACTTGTACTCCTACAAGGAGAATTCCCATTCTTCCAGTGACCACACATACAGTCTTAGCCATACTTATTGGAAGGGAGGATTATCTTATGAAAGGTGGCCCGAGGCACTATTGGAGCCTTGCCTTTCCCTATGGAATGTCCAGCTCTAGAATTCCACTTAGACCCTAAGCCTCTCTCATCTTTTTGATAGGTAAATGAGTCAATTAGTGGCAGCACAATTTTGGGCTTACTTAATTTAGCCACAATATTTCTCTACTCTAGGACTTTCTCTTAAAGATCCAAGAGGATCTTGTTCTTCTGGCATATGGTCTCAATCTGAATGATTGTGATTTACTTTAGTTGGATGACTTCCCTAGCTTTTTTATCTAGCAGGGTTGCTGTCTCAGCCTGTTGGGAAGTAGCTAGCTAAAGGGAGGTAATCTCCTCAGCTTTCTTCTTGTCCAACTTCTTACTTCTCTTGAAAGACTCCAGAAGTGCACCATATTGGTCAATCAATTGATTGACATCATCCTCTGATTCTAATACATCATCAACACTTGATGTGGAAGCATCAGAGTTTGGACTGGTCTCATAACCAGATTTTGAGGATGAGCAAGATATGGAATGTACCTGATCTGGACCAGGCTGATTCTGGCAGGATTCTTCATCTTACATAGCCATCAACCCATAGCAGTAGTTGGCATCTACTTCCTCATCCTCCTCCTCCTCTGAATAACTGTATGAATGTGATAAAGGGGCCCTGATCTCTATTCTTGCATCTGGATAGACATCACCATTGTCACTATCACTGAACACAGAGGATAGTGGGGCTCTGATTCCTATCCTGACAGTAGGATAGTCTTTATCTTCTACAATAGCTGCCAACAACCCAATATAAGTCTTTTCCTTTCTGAAGACTTGAAGCTTCATTGAACTCCACTCCTAATGGTTCACTCCTGAACCCATAAGTACAAACCTTTTAGCTATCCTTGGGGATCTACTTTGACAGTTATGTCCTTTTTGAGCAACCTCTCTTTGATACCACTTGAAAGTCTTTAATTTCAATGATAGCTAAATCACTTAGAGGGGTCGGGGGGGGGGGGGGTGAATAGATTTCTTAGTCTTTTTGACTATGTTTTGCTTTTATGTGTTTTTGGGTCTGTTGTGATTTAGTTACTTTTGCTTTCAAGACAATCAAACATATAACACAACAATTTTATAGTGTTTCCCCAGATTATGGGTATGTCCACTTTCTTTCATATTTGTCTAACATCTTCTTAGACATGGCACTTCTCCAATCTCGGTTCCTAAGAGCTTATAACACGATCCCTTAGGACCACTCAGTCTCCTCCAAGACCTACAGCTCGGGAAAAAAGCCCTACAACTCAGTGATTTAAAGATCACTTACCTCAGGCCCAAAATCCATATAACTCAGGCTAGGAGGACAACCTTGCCTTATAGAGAGTGACTTTCCTACAGTTCAGGCACAAAGACCCTACCTCAGATCCAAAGCTGGATCCTACCTAAGACCCAAAGGTCCCACACTCAGAGAGAATGACTCTCTTACCTAAGTCTCAAAAGCACTATCTCAGATCCAAACTGGATCCTACTCTCAGGCAAAAGCCCTACTTAAAGTTATTACTTCAAGGTTAGCTAGTCACCTAGAGGGGGGGGGGTGAATAGGTCTTTTAAGCTTTCTTAGATCTTTATGCTGTTTATAAATTTAGTGATATATAGCTTGTCCTAATTACCTACAATACAAGATGGAAATAAGCAACACAACAAGCACACAAATATTTATAGTGGTTCCCCAATTTGGTGCATCAACTTTCCCTCCCACTCATTCAACTAATTTATTTGACTAGGCACAAACTCCACCAATATGCTCCTCAGAGCTTACACCTCAGGCCCTCAGCCTTATACACAGATTTTTTTCAGAAACCAAACTCAGAACCACAAGGGTTCCTACCTCAGAGCCCTGTAGTGCTCCTACAGCTTAGTGGTCCACTAAACACCTAACTCAGCCTTATTTATAAGGCCTACAGCTCAGGCTTCTCAGCCCTACAACTTCAGGCATACAACACTACTCTCATAGTGCTGCAATACTCCTACAACTCAGTACCTATCTAGGTAACTACCTCAGTTCCCTTCCAGGCACCTAAAACTCAGCCTCTCCAAGGCCTACAACTCAGTGACCAACTTGTCACTTACAGCTCAGTGACTCAGCAGTCACCTACCTCAGGCACTAGGCCCTACACTCAGGCTGGGAGGACAACCCTACCTTAGATTCACACTTGGATCCTAGCTCAGAGAGCAACACTCTCCTACCTCAGGATATTAAGCCCTAATGCTCAGATCCATACTTGGATCCTACCTCAGAGAGAAGCACTCTCCTACCTCAAGCAATTAAGCCCTACAACTCAGATCCTCACATGAATCCTTCCTCAGTACCCCAGCAGGGCACCTACCTCAGTGACAAATTAGTCACCTACCACTTAGGCACAAAGTGCCCTACACTCAGATTTAGATAAACAGATTCCTACAGGAAAGTAATCAGGAAAATTTAAATACTAACTCAGAGAAAATTCTCTGAGTCTAACTTGTTGGACTGAGCAGATATCAATCCAGCCCACTTACTATAGAAGGAATTAGTCTTCTTCTACAGCTATCAATTTCTCTACTATACTGAAGGCAACAACTACTGTTGAAGGATTACAGCCCTTCATACAGCTATCTTATCTTGCTGATAGATTGAATCAACCAACTTGTTCTCCAAAGAATACTCTTGCTGAACTAGAAGAAGCTTCAGCTATCTTTGCCTTGTGGCTTTCACTGCTAGATTTAGCTTTCAATCTTGTTGAAGAAGATGAAGTCCAACCGCCTCTATTTTGCTTTCTGCTTTTTGTTCTTGTTTTTGTTAACCCTAATCTTCTTTTCTTATCTCCATTTTATATATGCTAATTTGAATCAATGACATAATTTGAATGTGGGCCCACCAAGTATGGTGAGCGCCAACTCCCTCAGAAGAAGACAAACAGTATCTTGCGGCGCTACTGTAACTTTCGCGCAACGACATGAAGTACCTAGATTGGGCTTGATGATCGTCAAGATGAGATCGACGAACTTTATGCTGAGCTTGATGAACTTCAGAATCTTTAACTTTACATTTAGCTCGATGAAGGTTGAGCTCTGCTCGACGAACTCTGAATCTTCAACCTTAACTTGATCTCGAAGAAAGGCGGGCTCAGCTCGACGAACTACGAATCTTCAACCTTTAAATTCAGCTCGACGATCTGTGAGCTGAGCTCGATGAACTGCGAATCTTAAACCTTTAACTTGAGCTCAACGATCTGTGAGCTGAGCTCAACGAACTACGAGCTGAGCTCGACGAATTCTGAACCTCATGCTTTTGAATTTAAGCTCAAGGAAGTGTGAGCTGAGCTCAACGATCTGTGAGCTGAGCTCGACGAACTCTGAACTCAGATCGGCAAACTCCACTTTCTGGACTTAGAAAATTTCTGCTTTCTTTCTCTCAACGGTTCCTTCTAAACTGTCTTTGCGGTTTCTTCTTCACAGCTGAAACTCTTCTGTCTCAGCGGTTCCTTCTCAACTGTCTCAGCGGTTTCTTCTTCTCAGCTGAGACTGTCTTCTGTCTCAGCGGTTTAGCTGAGACCAACACTTCTCTCAATGTTTTGTTTTGAGCTTCTCAGTTGTCTCAGCGGTATACTGTGACATTCTTCTCAGCTGTCTTAGCTGTCTCAGCGGTTCTGCTGAGACATTCTTCTCAGTTGTCTCAACTGTCACAGCGGTTATGACTTAGTCAATTTTTCTAACTTCCAGCTTCCTCTTTCTGTTCACCTGTCCAATCAAGGACAACCTGCATGCAAGAACTCAAGCACACATCAAATACATAATGCCCCTTAGCATGATTGGTGATGCCTCTTCAAATCCTGAGGAACATTGTAGGGCCCAATTCCCAATAATCTCCCCCTATTTGAAGAAGGCAGAACACTCATCCATGCTAAGGTGCATCAACAGAAAAAATAACATGATAGGCCTGATGAAACATTATCATGACAACTAGCCATCCTAGTATAGGAAAAACTCCCCCTAATTGAGATGGCTTATCACTATGATTGAATTATCAATTGCACAAGTGAATTGTCAATCATTAATAAGGTAAACATTATGATTAAGATATACATAATTATTAACTAATCCAAACAACATTAGCAAACCTGTGATTATAGGATATCTATGAAAGAACAACATATTTAATAATCACAGATATATAGATGTTAATTGCTTGACCATTTATCACATCAATATAGTCAGGGCCAACTCATTTTAATTTCATTGATAAAGATTTGTTATTGCTACACTATTGATATTCATTACAAGATATTTATTACATAATTAAAGCACCCTAAGTCTTGCAGTCTAATCTCAACTCTTCTTTGATGGACTTGAATCAACATCCTTGGTAGCAGCTTTCTTCTTCAAGTTTTCAGCTTTGTTCTCCTACCTCTAGAAGTAAAGGAATGACTTTGGAATATATCTGGGAGGCATTTTCTTAGGATTGCTCTTCCTTACAAGATTTTCTTTGAATACTCTTTCCCTTAGGGAATTTCTTTCCAAATTCTTGATCCATTCCTCAGGAGGATATACACTATCAAAGTTCTTTAAAAAATTTCCATGGCTTATCCAAACATTGATAATTATGGATTCAGAGGCATCACTTAGCTGTTCATGATCTGGATCATCTATGTTCTCAGCTCTCGTCTTTGTCATAAACTATTTGGCCATCTGAGTTCCTTCCCTCTTTCTTCTGGCAGCAAGTTGTGCATCTTGTGCAGCTCTAGCTAGTGCTGGGAAGTCTAGTTCATCTGGCCTCTTTCTATCCAGGAGGGGTAGGTGTAGTGCCACACTGGTGCCTTGAATTACATTGAAGGCTTGTTGTTCAATGAGTGCTCCTGTCTTAGCATGGCTGCTCTCCCCCTTTCTGCCTTCTTCGTAGATGGTATTTTGCATTAGGGTGGTGTTGGCTTCATATTTTCTTGATATGGATTTGAGTAACCTCTCATTGTCAGCAAGCAGCTCATTTTTCTGAAGTATTGACTCCTTCATAGAGTGGAAAGCAATATTGGTGACATGTAGATTTACATGATCTGCCGCACCCTTGATCACCTCATCAGTTGTACTCACATAATTCTTGACATATCTTATGTCAACTGCAGAGAGTTTTTCGCTTTGTTCCAAGGATTTCATGAGGGTGGTCATTTGATGCCAGCAGTTCCATCCCTATCAAACCAGGTGGGTACCTGTTTGTTTAAGTGAGAGATTTCTTCTTTATTTTCCTTGACTTTGGTTGACAATTCATCCCTCAGCTTGGCAACTGATTGGTAAACATACCTTGAGGGTTGTGGTCTAAGCATCTATGAGTACTTTGATTTTGTTTACTAATTCCTCATTTGAGATACTGGTAGATGATGTATGGCTCATAGGAGGAGAGAAAGCATCCTGAGCAGGGACCTGAGAAGGCTCCCCCTAAATTATAGTACCTATAGAAGGAAACTTTTCCTTAGTTAAAGCTATATTAACACTACTAATTAAGAGGGTATGGGTATTACCTGTTGTAAGATCCTGTTCCTCAAATCCGAGGCAACCCGGATCTTATGCCCAGAACCGCCGCCTTACGGTGACACTAACGCACGAGTTAGTCGTCACCGCAAGACGCCGATTCTGCCGGCTAGTACGATCATAACCTGTTCGGCCAATATGAGAGTAATTACATAATAAATCAGAGTAAAAGCAGTAGCAAGTCCACAGCCACATTACATATATATATCAAATGAAATAAAAGCCAGTCCATAATGAGTACAGAAGTGAAAGTAAATAGGGCTTATGCCCAGTACATCATAATCTCTCTCTCACTCATACACAGCAGTGGAATCTATCATCTCGAATCATCGCACCTGAACATGTGCTCCAGTAGTAGTGGCCGGTATCTGCTCCTCAAGCCCTGCCTCCTCGACGTGCTGGATTACCTCTTCGAGCTCCTAAAATAGTAAGGTCAACGACCATTAGTCAAACAGACTAAGTCGTATCCTCGGCACCTCCTCCTGCAACTCCTGGGCACCGTGCGGGAGGACGAAGCGGAGGACAACAAGGGGTAGCAAAAGAGAGCAGGTGACAGGAATCTGACAGGGCATATAATCAAGAAAATGATGAAATGTAACCTCCACTTATGCGGGTACACATAAGCAAGGGATCTTTTGCAAGGCTCCCATTGTATAGAATGTCCCATACCATTTATACAATGGGGTGTCAGAGTCACAAGCATATACATAAAGTAAAAATAACCTCAACCTATAAACATGCCCACTCAGGCTTATAGGCTAAGGGATCGTATAGCAGGTCCTAATGTATAAGCGTCCCATACCACTTATACATTAGGTGACTTAAGTTGTTATGAAGGTTAATGTTATGCATCTATATGGTGGGTATGATATGAACATGCAGTGCAACACACACACACGACTCCGTGATCACAGACCTTTAGTTCCCACTTTTCGAGAGCTAGCATCACTCTCAGGTACCATCGTTGTGGCTACGGCAGCAGCGGAGCGGGCGTCTCCGCCTTCTAGGCGGGTATACACACTACCAGGCCTAGACCTCTCTTGTGCGCCTCTGTACACCGTCAGTGCACTCTAGAGTCTCTGCGTACAACTTTGCTGACTACCTGTCAGTCTTGTTGGGCTGGGTGCGCGTTATTAGGAAAAGCCTTCCAGACTCCAGTGTAAACATCCTACTGGTCCTTCTAACCCTCGCACCCGCCTGGTCCACCG
Organism: Platanthera zijinensis; assembly: GCA_039513925.1. NCBI lineage: Eukaryota > Viridiplantae > Streptophyta > Magnoliopsida > Asparagales > Orchidaceae > Platanthera > Platanthera zijinensis. The sequence goes on from CM077087.1 coordinate 106,932,679, forward strand.
TACTGCAGTCGGTGTGACAACTGGCCAGTACCGCATGGCCCGCCACTAGTATATGCACATGCAAGTATAGTATATTGAGCCTCCAGCTCGAAAGTCTAACCAGTCCCAAAACACTCCAACCCGTCACGGGTGAGAGTATGCTACAAAACCCCCAACCCTGCCCGGGTGAGTATATATATAAAACTAATTTCATCCTCCCACTCTGCACGGGCGAGCAAGTAGTCAAAGGCTCCAAGTCCCTCCAAACCGGTACGAGTGAGCACATGTCTAGTTCACCTAACCTAATAGACTACTCTTGTCTACAGTTTATCATACTTAAAATCTTAAGGTTAATCCCAGGACTGTCCAAGGTATTCCCGGTGAAGGGCTCTCAGGGGCACTAGGAGCTATGATGGGTTGAATCCCAAAGCTCCCTTTCTCAAGGATATTTAGTTTAGTTGTTGCCTACCCCGAACCCCCTTTTCTCTCTCCTGTTACATAGAATGACCCAGTGATTTAAGGTATGGGTTAAGGAGTGGCGGTCTTCCGTCAACACTTTCTAGGTAAGTCTTATGTCGCTCTGTTACTCTCGTCTCTAGAATGCATCTGCCACCCAGGGTTATACTTCCGAACTTAGACCCTAACTCAGTTGTTGATTCATCCCCTGGCGGCCTATAGTCCAACCTTCTTTACTAAGCGCACCCCATGACCTATTGCCACCCTGAAATCGAACTTCTAAATTCTTGATCCAGCTGACCCCAAGTATTTATCCTAGGGTGGTATGGACTAATAAAATGAGTGTGTTGATTTTCATAATCTTCCTAGGTCATTAAGGCCTTTAATTAAATCTTTTAGAATTATTCCCTAGGTCATTTTACGCATGAAGTATCATCAATTAAAATCTTCTGACTTATGGGAATTTTCCTGAATTGCATAGGAGAAAAATATTACTGTCTACAAGATTTCATAATTTTCCTTTTATTATATTTATTCATCCCATAATTAATACAATTCCTACACAAGTGTCATTTTCCAAATGAAGTACAAGAAATGTATTCACCAAAATTCCAGGAAAATTACTAAGCATTCATATTACTATTTTATGGCTAATGACAGAGTTTCATTTATTTCCACTGTGTAATGGTCTACCAAAATTCATTCCTAATTATTTACCAAAATGCCATTTTCCTATCTTAATAATTATCAATGTATACAAAAATTCTGAAATAAATATGCAACACTAATATTGCTATTATACATCTATAGAAATATTTTTACAATTTCCCCACATGTAATTCCATCAATTCATAAATAAATACAAAAAGGGGTAAAATAGTAATTCCAAGGTTTTTGTTCCAATAATCTCCAAACAGAGGTCAAAAATTTTCCTAAGTCAAATAAGACACCCTACTTTGACTTGGCTGAATCTGAAAGTTTTCTATAGCCAATTTCTATTTTTCCCATTTATTTTCCCAAAAAGGCCTATATTTTGAAAAATCCCATTAAGTGGTATTTTTAATTCCAAAAATCCAAAAATAATTCTAGGGGTGAAACATGCCCTAAAGTATCACTGGAATCTATTGCATGATTTTTGGGTGCCTCAGTTAGGCTAAATTCACAAACTACAAATTATTGCTAAATGCACACCAAGGCCTAAATTAGCCTACACTTACAAGTGAGTTAAGTCAACATGCCTTGTTCCAATTTCAGGGAAATTTCTACCTCTGGTCTATATGGTCCCTATGGATGAGCCACCAAAATTTGGGGCCAATTGGAGTTAGCTAACTCCAAGAATCACCTAGTTAAGCCCTAGGGGTATTTTGGTAATTTCCTCATATTTTATTTTCCAATCAAGCCCATTTTTGGGCAGGGCCTAAAGGTGCCCTAATTACACCTCTGACCAAAATCTCAGGTCAAGGGGACTTCTGGTTTGGCTTGGGCAGCCATTTGAAATTCTGCAAAATTGCTATTTGCAGCCCAAGTCAAATATTATTTCTCAAACATGCAAGTGAGATTCCTCATCATGCAGTGAATCAATTTAGCTCAACTTTTAACCATGGGTCTAATATACCCATGAGAGGGTGCCACCAAAATTTGGGGCCATTTGGAGTTAGGAAACTCCAAAAATCACATTTATTTACTTTTGGGTATTTTTGTAAATACTATAGCAAAATGTTCTCCAAAAATTCTGATTTTTGGGGAGGGCCTAGATAAACCTAAATTAGTAACCTAGCCCAAATTTCAGCCCAATTGGGCCAAGGGTTTGGGTTGAGGAAATATTTTAATTTCTGTCCTACCATAAGAGCAGTCCTAGTAAAACAGCCCTACAGGGCAGCCTACTGGTCCAAAACCTATGATTTCTGCGGCATTATAAAGTTAACTCATCTACCTAAATATTTCATTCAGGGTTCAACCTAAGGTGGGGCCTCTAAGTACCTCATAAACAGCATGCAAAATAACTGTTACCATGTGACACTATTTCATTTATACATAAAATTAAATGATGCAGAATTAATATTAAAATTTGCACGAATCTAGAAGCCAATCGAACGGTGGCTGTGCGTCTTCTCCATGCACATGCATGCAGGCCAACCCGTGCAGGCCACCCTTGCGGGGTGGTTTCCGGCCATCGCCGGCGGCGGGGCCTCCGGCCAAGTCATCCCCCGGCCTCACGGTGGTCCGGGCTTGAACTGGCCGGCGGCTGGGCGGCGGAGAGCGGCGGACGGCGGCGGCGCAACCAAACCGAAAAACCAAGAAACCGCCATTTTTGAAGCTTTATCCAAGCTTGTAGAGGCCTACAGTCGAGCTCTTTTGGGCTTGACTACTAACCTAGAAGATCTAGGAATCTAGTACAGTAAGAGGGGAGGGGATACGGACCGGTGGTGGTTGTGGTTGAGGGTGGCGGCGGCTTCCCCTAGCATGAACATTCCAGCGAGTTCCTTGGCTTGCCATGGCTGTAGGTGGCTTCCTTCCTCTCTCTCTCTCTCTCTGGGGTAGGGATGAAGTGGGAGTGAGTGTGTGAGGTCGGTTTAGGCTGAGTTAAGAGAGGGGGGGCGACTTCACCAAGGCTTGGGGCGGATTCACCAAGGAGGGCGATTTCAACAATGTTGAGGGCTCGGGTTGGGTATCTTGGCCGGCTAGGTGGCTTGGGAGTGGGCCCCACTACTCCAGCTGGTTTAATTAGGTCCTAAGGGTCGGGTTTCATGGTTGGGGCCAAGGTGGGTGGGTGGTGAGGAGGGGGAGTTGGTTCACCTAATGAAATAGGTTAGGTTGGGTCGGGTTTGGGCTTGGGCTTGACCCAAGGCTGCATGGTGGGTCCTCACACCTCCTAATACACCTACATGGTCAGCCAACCCATCATGGGTTGGTGGGATGAGCCCAAATGGTCCACACCACTTCCTTAACACTTTCTCTCTCCTATTTGTCACATTTTCTCTCTCCTAGGTAATTCCCAAAATTACCATTGCATGCCCCTATTTTTCTCTCCCCTAGGGTTTATAAGGTCACTTTAGGCCCACATGATGAATTTGGGTTGGTTTGGGTGGACCCAACCTAGTGAAATGGGCTAGGGCACCATTTTCACTATTTAGGTCAACATGTTGGCTTGACCCAACATGGGTCAACTAGTTGACCCCATGGCCTACCTTGGGGTCCACTTAGATTGTATTTAGGGTTAGGGCAATGTGGTGGGGTCATGGTGTGGCTAGGGTTTGTATTTAGCCTAGTTTGACCTAGGTTGACTTGGGCCCCATAGTGGGCCCCACATGATCTAAATCCTCCTCCTAGGGTCAAACCTAGCTAAGCCCTAGCATCCATCATATGCCTAACCCAAATCTAAGTTATTTGAAGTTTGGGATGTTACACCTGTAGTGGGTGCAAACTCTACTATTCTGTTGACAACATGATCCAAGTTTTTCAAATTCATCTGATCATGCTCCCCCTCAGACTTAGCATCCTTATTTGGGCTTGAACTATCAAGATAAGTATCTAATACCTCAGAAGGCTCATGGTTATCTTTTGTAGTAGGGATATCATCAATTGTAGCTACATCATCAGTATCTGCCATATCTGCCTCAACTTCTGCAGTAACCTATTCTTCAGTGGCATTCTTTGACACTTGTCCTAACTTAGGGATGGCATGGATTTTATCAACATGCATAACAGTATCCTTGAGTTGAATGTTTGTATAGGATTGATTGAGTGATAAGTCAACTTGCAGACGAACATAAGCTGGAGAGGAGGTTCCAAGCTCTGGTTCAGAGCTTGCAGTTCTTTCCTCCTCAGTAGGTTTCTTCCTTGTGTCCCTAGAGGAGTTCTTTATTACTGAAGGTTGGCTTATTGGTAGGACCCTAGTGAATCTGTCAAAAGTTTTTTATGTCCATTATTTTGAGGTACTGAATCTTCACTCCTTGCTCCTACTTGAATTTATCAGGGTAGGTATTCACTAGGTATAAAGAAAGAATTCTGCCCATGTTTGGAGTGTGTAGGCAGTCTACTATTTTTTGGTAGATGATTGATGACCAAGAGGTCTTCCTATTGAAGATTATCCTAGTCATCATATAAAAAATTGACATGGAGATTGTGTCTTGTGATCCAAGTTTGCAGATGAGGGCTTTCCCTACTATATCTGCCAGCAGTTTGCCTCTCTGATTGAAGAATTTCCTCTAAAGAGACCAAGGTTCTGCCTCACTGTATTCACACCACCTGAGAGCATTGTCTCTATCCATGATGGTAGGTTCTTCTTCCTCGCTAGGGTTTACAGAGGGTAGATGAAGGGCTATGCCTTGTCTCTTTGGATTTATCTTAATCTTGATGTCCCCAATCTTAGATTTCAGTGAGTTTTGAGAGGACAAAACCTTGACGTTGGAGAAAAATTCCACTACCTCTTCTCTAAGAATGGTTGAGGGTTCAGAAAGGGTGTGCTCCAAACCCGTGGTCTCAAAAATCCTTAACACTTCCTTAATCTCTGGCGAGGAATGACTAAATCCATTCCTCACAATTTCATTGCCCTCCTGGAGCTCCTTTGAGATCTTTGGCACCATTGAGTAAGTACGGCAAGACACTGAGAGGGTTTCAGTCTCGACGGCTAGGGTTAAGGCTTTTGAGAGCGATGTGGCTTTTCGTGTCTTGTCGCCTTTTATATATGTAATGAAAAATTTTAATTACCTTTTTCATTTGACTAACCAATTAAAAATTTTTAGACTTTACGGCTTGCTCAACGATATTTGTCACACCATTATACAGATATTATATCAATTCTAAGTATGATGGAGACCGAACATGCTAATTAGTCAGTTTTATTGGCAACCTTAATATGCACTGATTTATGTTATTTGGACTTGATAGAAAAGGCTATATAAGTTAATAATTTAGATAATTATGAAGGATAATTGAATCATTGTTATCTAATTGGTGTGCTAGATTAGGTTCATCCTAAGCACATTTAACTTTATTAATGAATTTTCTAACCTAGTCTCTATGCAAGAGAGAGAGAGAGTTACCTTGATGCTTACAACCTCTAGCTTTTGAGGATTATACACTTAAAAACCTCAACCTTTGTTTATTGCTTTACATGGAGCATATTCCTTGAGCAATCATCCTGTCCCAAACATTTACCTGGAACATCCATTGTCTAAGTAACAAGTTTTATTTAGACAGGTACTTGGACTTTCCTGCAAAATAGAATTCATTTACCATTAGGCACCCAACAATAGTTTGGTCCTACATTCTTGTTAGTATTATAAAACTTTTGCCCAACTCTCTGCCTGGACTGAGCACCTTTCTGTCCACTAGCCACATTCAGGTTGTGCCAACAATCAATGACAAAGTGTCCCACCTTCCCACAGCATAACCATTTATGAATGTTGTATCTTCTCTTCAGGATAACACAAAATTGTTATCCTTGAGAGATGTGAGCAGCTCCAGATTTTGCTGGAAAAGCTTTGCATGATGCTGCTTCCTTCTTCCTAAATGAATGTGCTGAGGAACTGAATACAGCTAGTCCTGGATGGGCTAATTGTATTTTTGGAGCCTGCCATCTAGTGGTCTCTCTCATCTCTTTTGATACATGGTATTTGGATCTAAATCTAAAGAACTTATCCTAAACTTTATGGCTAGAGTGGATAACATCACTCCTTCTTAGATCATGTGTCTTTACCCCACTTGTAGGGCCCACATTAGACTGATTCTTGAGAGGAGATCCAACTTTGACAGTTCTAGAAGGTAAATTTGCCTTTTGAAACACTTTCCTCTTATTAGGGAATTCAGATTTGAAATGATGATTAATGTGATTAATACCCAGCTTCTCATGGACTTGGCAAGTTGTAGCTTTTGGCAACTAACCCTGTGACTGAGAAGGGTTAATCACAATCCCCAACTTCTCTGTGAACTTTTGTTCCAGATATCTAATATGCTTTTTCTTCTCTTCTAAAAGCATGGTCTGACACTCAAGACTTTTCTTGAGTTCAGAAACCTCATGACTTTTCTTATAAAACTCAATAGATTTATTGTTATAAAGAGTTTTATAAGGCATTGGGATTTCAATCTCCTTGTCTTGCCTTTTGACAAGAATTCTGCTCTTCTTTAGAGCATCTAGGAGCAGTCCATACTTATTAATCAATTGATTTACATCAGTCTCAGATTCTAAGCAATATTTATCATAGGATGAAGATGCACCAGTATCTGGATTGGTTTAATTGTCAGAGGAAGATGAAGGAATGGAGAGAGATTGTACCTTGATTGATTCTGAACTTGCCTGACTTCTTTCCTCTTCACTTATTGCCATCAGCCCTTGGCATCAACAGTCTTCTTCATCCTCCTCATTGTTACTGTTAGAGTGTGATAGTTGGGCTCTTATCCTTATCCTGGCAGCAGGATATTCCTCTTCTTTTGAATCTGCAGCAATAGATATCAGCCCAATATAGGCTTCTTCCTTTTCATCTTCAGATTCTGAGGAGGAAGAATCTGTCCTGCTTCTCTCCTTATTAGCCACACATGACTTCTCTTTCTTCTTGTCCTTGTTGTGATTGTGATGCTTTTTCTTCTTCTTCTCAACTTCTTCCTTCCTTTTGACTGTGCAGTCAACAATGACATGCCCAGCCTTACTATAATAATAATAGATGACATTAGAAGAAATCTGTTACTAGTTTTAGGGACATACCTGTCATTCGTTGGATGAATTCCTGTGGTAAGAGTATGAAGATAGCCTTCTACTCCAGTCCTTCTTCTTCATGAACTTCTGAAATTGCCTGAAAAAGATAGCTAGATCTTTATCAGACAACTGGTTGTCTAATGAGCTTGACTCAGATTTTTCTGAGCTTGATTTAGCTTGCCTCCTTGGTTATGAGGGAGTGTTTCTTCTGCTCCTTCTTGAGGCTTATGCCTTGAATGCTACAAACTTATCCTTGGAATTGTATTGTATGCACTTCTCCTCTTCTAGTCTAGCAGCCAGCTGCATTTCATAGGATAACAGCTTTCCAAACAAAGTTGGTTAAGGAGTGTCTACCAACTTAGCCATTTACCTAATGGCACAAATCTTGGTATCCCAGTCTCTAGTGAGAGATCTGAAGAACTTGTCTTTCATCTCATAGTTGCTGAAGACTCTACCATATATTCTTAGTTCATTGTCTGTCCTAAAAAACCTCTCAAAGTAGTCAGCTAGTTTTTCAGATTGTCTTTGTCTAAAAGCCTCATACTCTTGGTTGAGCATGGACTTCCTATCATCTCTAACTTCCTCAGAGCCTTCCATGTAGAACACAAGTGTGTCCCACATTTCCTTGGAGGTCTTGCAGTGTACAAGATTTTGGAAGGTTGATTCATCAATGACACTAGCTATGATATTTTGTGCCATCTTGTCCATAGTAGATAACAATACCTCATCTCTATCCATATCTGTATATGCCTTGGGCATTCTCAGAGTTGGATCTATGGTGGATGCCGTTGTGGGGATAAAAAGACCTTCCACAACTGTTACATAGATCCTAGGGCAAGATGCTTCCATCAACAGTCTTACCCTTTACTTTCATAGGCCAAATCCTTCCTTCCTTCAGATTGGTAGTTTCTTGGCCCCTAGCTCCTTATAGTTCATTCCTGACCCCATAATTAATTATTATAGCTAACCTTGGAGGTATACTCAGATTGTTAAATCCTTTTTGAGTAACCTCCCTCTGATACTACTTGAAAGTTATTACTTAAAGGTTAGCTAGTCACCTCGGGGGGGGGGGGGGGTGAATAGGTCTTTTAAACTTTCTTAGATCTTTATGTCGTTTATAAATTTAGTTATCTAGAGCTTGTCCTAATTACCTGCAATACAAGAAGGAAACAAGAAACACAATAAGCACACAAATATTTATAGTGGTTACCCAATTGGGTACATCCACTTTCCCTCCCACTTATCCAACTAATATATTGGACTAGGCACAAACTCCACCAATATGATCCTCAGAGCTTACACCTCAGAACCTCAGCCTTACTCACAGATTCTTTTCAGAATACAAACTCAGAACCACAAGGGTTCCTACCTCAGAGCCCCGCAGTGCTCCTATAGCTCAATAGTCTACTGACCACCTACCTCAGCCTTACTTCTAAGGCCTACAGCTCAGGCTTCTCAGCCCTACAACTTCAGGCACACAGCCCAACTCTCAGAGTGCTACAACACTCCTATAACTAAGTACCTATCTAGGTACCTACTTCAGTGCCCTTCTAGGAACCTACAACACAGCCTCCTCCAAGGCTTACAACTCAGTGACACACTTGTCACCTACAGCTTAGTGACTCAATAGTCATCTACCTAAGGCACTAGGCCCTACACTCAGGCTGGGAGGATAGCCCTACCTCAGATCCACACTTAGATCCTACCTCAGAGAGCAGCACTCTCCTAACGCAGACAATTAAGCCCTAGAACTCAAATCCACACTTGGATCATATCTAAGAGAGCAGCACTCTCCTACCTCAGAAAATTTAGCCCTATAGCTCAGATCCACACTTGGATCCTACCTCAGTACCCCAGCAGGGCACATACCTCAGTGACAAATTAGTCACCTACCACTCAGGCACAATGTGCCTTACACTCAGATTCAGATAAACTGAATCCTACAGGAAAGTAATTAAGAAAATTGAAATACGGACCAGAGAAAATTCACTGAGTCTAATATGCTGGACTGAGCAGATATCAGTCCAGCCCACTTGCTGTAGAAAGAATTAGTCTTCTTCTACAGCTACCAATTTCTCTACTGTACTGAAGGCAGCAGCTGCTGTTGAAGGCTTACAACCCTTCATACAACTATCTTCTCTTGCTCATAGAGTGAATCAGCCAACTTGTTCTCCAAGGAACACTCTTGATGAACTGGAAGAAGCTTTAGCTATCTTTGCCTTCTGGCTTTTATTGCAGGACTTAGCTTTCAAGCTTGTCGAAGAAGATTAAGTCCATCCGCCTCTATTTTATTTTCTGCTTTTTGTTCTGGTTTTCGTTAACCATAATCTTCTTTTCTTCTTTCCCTTTTATATCTGCTGATTTGAATTAATGACACAATTTGAATGATAGACCAGCCAGGTATGGTGAGCGCCACCCCCCTTAGAAGAAGACAAACAGTAGCTTCCGACGCTACTGTATCTTTCTCGCAATGACATGAAGTACTTGTACTGGGCTCGATGATCATCGAGCTGAGATCGACGAACTCTGTGCTGAGCTCAACGAACTTCAGAATATTCAACTTTACATTTTTATCGACGAAAGGTGAGCTCTGCTCGACGAACTCTGAATCTTCAACCTTTAACTTGAGCTCGACGAAAGGCGGGCTCAGCCCGACGAACTGTGAATCTTCAACCTTTTACTTGAGCTCAACGATCTGTGAGCTGAGCTCGACGAACTGCGAATCTTCAACCTTTAACTTGAGCTCGATGATCTGTGAGCTGAGCTCAACAAACTACGAGCTGAGCTCGACGAATTCCGAACTTCAAACTTCTGACTTTTAGCTCAAGGAATGGTGAGCTGAGCTCGACGATCGGTGAACTGAGCTCGACGAACTATGAACTCAGAACGATGAACTCCACTTTCTGGACTTAGAAAATTTCTATTGGCTTTATCTCAGTGGTTCCTTCTCAACTGTCTCAACTGTTTCTTCTTCACAGCTGAGACTCTTCTGTCTCATCGGTTCCTTCTCTACCATCTCAGCGATTTCTTCTTCTCAGCTGAGACTGTCTTCTGCCTCAACGGTTTAGCTAAGGCCAACACTTCTCTCAACGTTTTGTGTTGAGCTTCTCAGCTGTCTCAGCGGTTCTGCTATGACATTCTTCTCAGTTGTCTCCGCTATCTCAGCGGTTCTGCTGAGACATTCTTCTCAGCTATCTCAGCGGTTATGCCTTTGTCAAATTGTCTGACTTCAAGCTTCCTCTTTCTGTTCACCTGTCCAATCAAGGACAACCTGCATGCAAGAACTCAAGCACACATCAAATACATTATTCCCCTTAACATAATTGGTGATGTAACAACCCGACCCGTTAAATAACATATAATAAAAGGTCTTGTCGGGGCCCCACATTATATGCCACGAACAGACGGCGAAGTCACAGGTTAATACCAAAATACCATCGCACCCTAACCCAGAGCATTCTAGTGGAAATTTATAAGTTGCACGAACTCAATCCGGGAATGTCCACTACCATATAAATAACTCATTTATATACAAGATCAGAAATGTATACAAGCACACCGCTCACGGCCTTAAGGCCTTACAAGTTTCTCTTTACAAACATATGACTTCATACATCGGCACGCAGGCCGGCAACACATGAAATCCAAATCTTCGAATGGCCTTCGAGGGCCTAACAGTAGTAGTAAGGGCTTCAGCCCGCTCAATCCATTTCAGCATCAACAAGGGTAGCACCTGCATATGGAGATCCACCCCATGGGTGATAAACAACGGTCAGCATTCAGCTGACCAATTATAATGACCCTATCGCTTACCCGGGGCAGTGGTTCCTTCCCTGCATGTATTCCAGTCTCAACACATATATATAATACACAATATCATCACAAACACTGGCCTTCGTGCCAGACGCTCCGTGCACTCAGGGCACGATTATGGTGTACCAAACTCCTCAAGGTTTTACCACTGATTCGAGATGTGTACTTATTTGTCGGGTATAAGCCTCCAAACCCCTATTGAAGGCCTCACGCACCCGTCCCACTCAGAGGTACACACCTTTCGACAACTAGTGAGCACTATAGGTCGACCTACACCCGTAGTGTGTCAAGCCCGTGAAACCACACATCTGCATTGACAATAATCGACCGCTCACAATGCAGGTACACAGTACCTCTAGATCAACTTCCCACCAAAGGGTAACAAGCCTGTGAAACCGCACATCTGTATTGCTACCAGTCGATCTCTCATAACACTAGCACACAGTGCCGCTTTCCTCCCAATCCATTTGTACGCATAAGCAGAGCATACAACCAAAGGAGCTATGCAAAGCTTCCTCACCAGAATTCACAAGCGTTCTCACCATCTCTGCAAGCTACTCTTTATATATACGGAGTCTTCTCTGGTTCATAGCATCACCAATCCAGACATCAATCCAGATAGGATTCACACAGCATGTTTATGTCGTACTACACATTTTCGGCTCTAGATGTAGACTCAACCGCTAGAATCACTTACGCTCTTCCATCTTTTGATGGAGGATTCCACAGATATTCATGCATAAACAAAGGGCTTCACCTGCCCAAGGTAGAAAGATCGTTACCCTCGACGATCGCTTCAGCGCCATGAAAGAACTAGCTAGATGGAAATCACCGCAGCAGCCTTGTCTCCACAACGCTGAGCTCGGCTCTCGATTCGGACCGCTGAAGCTCCACCGGCGGTCGGAAACCTTCTACTTCTTCCTTCCTTTCTCTCCTCTCTCTCTTCACATTAGAAAGAGAATGACCAACATGAGAATGATATATTCATCTCCATTATCGGCCTTATAATTGCAGGGAGGAACTTGAACCATATGATCCAAATAGAAGGGAACGAACGGCCTCGATCTGCTTTAAAAAGCATCTAAACAGAGCTTACATGGCTTGTGACACTCCCTTGTCATAGGCTGTGTCTCTTGAGCGGCTACAGAACCGACTCAACTTGGATCAGAACATGGGCTACGACACGCACGTGTCATTTCCTGACACGCCTGTGTCAACAAGTACACCGCCATGTGGCTGGCCGTGTCACCTCATCAACACAAGACCGAAACACCCGAGAAGAACACGGCTAAGGAACAAGCCCGTATCCTTGGCCGTGTGCCCAACACGCCCCTGTGATATGCTCGTGTCACAAGCTGTGTTCCACACTCAATGCTACTCCACTCAACGCTACTCAACGCCGCCCGAGCGGGCCACGCCCTGGGCAACGCCCGTATCCCAGGTCGTGTCGCCTCTCGACGAACGTCGACCGTTCTATCTCGATAACTCGACTCGACACACACTGAAAAGGACATGCCCTGGGACACACCCATGTCCCAGTCCGTGTTCACCGAACACGCCCCGGGACACGCCAGTGTCCCAGGCCGTGTCACCCAGCTTGACCCCATTTTTGGACTTAGGGTTTTTGGGGTGTTACAATCCTCCCCTCCTTAGAGAAATTTCATCCCGAAATTTAGCGCAACGTAGATATCAACACAACCACTCCCTGTTGCAAATATACAAGATGATCTGGGGTTACTCTCCCCAAGGCCTCACAAACACACATACATACAAGATCTATACAAACTACAACATAAAAGCAATAAAGTGCACCCTCCACTATATTTCTGCTCATCCGCATCTTTAAGCAGCTTCTTGACAGCCTCCTGCAACTCCAGGTTAAACACTCGAGGCTGTTGTACTTCATATTACGAGCTTTGCGGCTCCTGCACTCCGAGATTGTACACTCGCGGTTGTGCCCGGGATGAGGATGATTCCGCCACTGCCTTATCCTTTTCCTCATAGGACGCGCCTGTATTTTTCTCATCCTTTTAAAGGCCAATCCAACAATTGCGGGTGACATGTCCCACCCTACCACACCGAAAACATGCATGCATCTCCACTCATCCTTGCCCATACGTTGCTCCCAAAGCAACTTCCGACTGAGCTTGTTCAGCAGGCCTGAACCGCTTCTTATCACGTTTCCTAAACTCTGATTGATCGGACTACGGAACTTTGAACTCTGACTTTTCTGCCGCCAAGTTTTTTTTGTCCTGCACCCGCTTCAAATATTTCTCCAGCGCACAAGCTGTATCAACTAAGGCTATGAAGCCTTGGTTCATTGAACTCGGAAGCGCAAATCTCAACTCATCTCGGAATCCCTCATAGAATCTATTCGTTTTACACGCTTCCTCCGTAAAAGTCGACCCCGCATAAATTCCTAGCCTGGTAAACTCATGCAGGTAGTCATCCACAGTCTTCTTACCCTGCACCAGGCGTTGGAATTCATTCTCCATAGCAAATCTCCGCGATACTAGCAAATACTTTGCCCAAAACAATCTGGAGAATTCGTCCATCGAAATCTCTCCCAGGCCTCTGCCTGCCAACTGGTGCATCTCGACTTCATCCCACCAAAGTCTCGCCTCTCCTTCCAGTAGGAAAGTGGCTAACGTCACTCTCTGCCCCTCATCAATCCTGAGCGCTTTCAGGAGCCTCTTCACTCTAGAAAGCCAATCTTCCGCCTGTATTGGGGAATTTTCCCAGACAAACTTAGGTGGATGAAAATCCATAAACCGCTTTAGTTACTCGTCAGTCGCTCGCTCATCCACCCGAGCTTCAACACGATCTTGCCTCACATTAACCCGAATTGTGTCCACTACAGGCCTTGCCTGCACAATAAGCTGTGCTTGAAACATGGAAAATACCTCCTCCGCAACTAGACGTACGATTTCCGCAGAAGGAGGAGGTGTGGGCACCTCGGCTGGTACCGCACTCTCATCCAAACGCTGGGGATCAGACTGCCAAGCACCACTCCTTGTCACCTATATGTGAACAAGATATCAATAATCAACCTCCCATCCAAAGTTGCAAACATACCGAATACACACGCGCACATTCCCAGTGGACATTCTTGAGTTCAAATATGTTAAAATGGTTCGCATGTACACGTGCTCGCCACCCGACAAAAGAATTCAGCCACAAATTTGAAAGCGGAAAACCGAGGGGCCTTTGATACCAAAATGTAACAACCCGACCCGTTAAATAACATATAATAGAAGGTCCGGTCGGGGCCCCACATTTTATGCCACGAAAAGACGACGAAGTCACAGGTTAATACCAAAATACCATCGAACCCTAACCCAGAGCATTCTAGCAGAAATTTATAAGTTACATGAACTCAATCCGGGAATGTCCACTACTATATAAATAACTAATTTATATACAAGATTGACAATGTATACAAGCACACCGCTCATGGCCTTAAGGCCTTACAAGTTTCTCTTTACAAACATATGACTCCATACATCGGCACGCAGGCTTGCCACACATGAAATCCAAATCTTCGCACGGCCTTCGAGGGCCTAACAGCAGCAGCAAGGGCTTCAGCCCGCTCAATCCATTTAAGCATAACCAAGGGCAGCACCTGCATATGGACATCCACCCCATGGGTGATAAACAAAGCAACAGTGAGCATTCAGCTGACCAATTATAACGACCCTACCCCTTACCCGGTGCAGTGGTTCCTTCCCTACATGTATTCCAGTCTCAACAAATTTATACAATACACAATACCATCATAAATTCTGGCCTTCGTGCCAGACGCTCCGTGCACTCAGGGCACGATTATGGTGTACCAAACTCCTCAAGGTTCCACCACCGATTCGAGAAGTGTACTTGTTGGCCGGGTATAAGCTTCCAAACCCCTATTGAAGGCCTCACGCACCCGTCCCACTCAGAGGTACGCACCTTACGGCAACTAGTGAGCACTAGAGGTCGACCTACACTCGTAGTGTGTGAAGCCTGTGAAACCACTTATCTGCATTGACACTAATTGACCGCTCATAATGCAGGTACACAGTACCTCTAGATCAACTTCCCACCAAAGGGTAACAAGCCCGTGAAACCGCACATCTGTATTGCTACCAGTCGATCTCTCATAACACCAGCACACAGTGCCGCTTTCCTCCCAATCCATTTCTCTGCACAAGCAGAGCATACAACCAAAGGAGCTATGCAAAGCTTCCTTAACACTCCAAGCTGTTGTACTTCATAATGTGAGCTTTGCGTCTCCTGCACTCTGAGATTGTACACTCGTGGTTGCGCCCGGGATGCAGATGATTCTACCACTGCCTTACCCATTTACTCATAGGATGCGCCTATCATTTTCTCATCCTTTGAAGGGCCAATCCAACAATTGCGGGCGACATGTCCCACCCTACCACAACGAAAATATGTATGCATCTCCATACGTCCTTGCTCATACGTTGCTCCCGAAGTAACTTTCGACTGAGCATGTTTAGCAGGCCTGAACCGCTTCTTATCACGTTTCCTAAACTCTGATTGATCGGACTGTGGAACTTTGATCTCCGACTTTTGCGCCGCCAAGTTTTTCTTGTCCTGCACCTGCTTAAAATCATTCTCCACCGCACAAGTTGTATCCACTAAGGCTTGGAAGCATTGGTTCACTGAACTCGGAAGCGCAAATCTCAACTCATCTCGGAATCCCTCATAGAATCTATTCGTTTTCCGCACTTCCTCCGCAAAAGTCGACCCCGCATAACTTCTTAGCCTGGTAAACTCATGCAGGTAGACATCCACAGTCTTCTCACCCTGAACCAGACGTTGGAATTCGTTCTCCATAGCAATTCTTCGCGATACTAGCAAATACTTTGCCCAAAACAATCTGGAGAATTCGTCCATTGAAATCTCTCCCAGGCCTCTGCCTGCCAACTGGTGCATCTTGACTTCATCCCACCAAAGTCTCGCCTCTCCTTCCAGTAGGAAAGTGGCTAACGTCACTCTCTGCACCTCATCAATCCTTAGTGCTGTCAGGATCCTCTTCACTCTAGAAAGCCAATCTTCCGTCTGCATTGAGGATTATGCCCCGACAAACGTAGGTGGATGAAAATCCATAAACTGCTTTAGTTGCTCATCAGTTCGCTCGCTTGTCCACCCGAGCTTCAACACGCTCTTGCCTTACACCAACCCGAACTGGCTCCACTACAGGCCTTGCCTTCCCAATAGGCTGTGATTGAAACATGGCAAATACCGCCTCGGCAACTAGGCGTATGGTTTTTGCAGAAGGAGGTGTGGGAACCTCGGCTGGTGCTGCACTCTCATCCGAACGCTGGGGCTCAGACTGCCCATCACCACTCCTTGTCACCTATATGTGAACAAGATATAAATAATCAACCTCCAATCCAAAACGGCAAACATACCGAATACACATGCGCACATTCCTAGTGGACATTCTAGAGTACAATTATGTTAAAATTGTTCGCACGTACACGTGCTCGCCACCCGACAAAAGAATTCGGCCACAAATTCGAAAGCCGAAAACCGAGGGTCCTCTGATACCAAAATGTAACAACTCGACCCGTTAAATAATATATAATAGAAGGTCCGGCCGGGGCCCCATATTATATGCCACGAACAGACGGCAAAGTCAAAGGTTAATACCAAAATACCATCGCACCCTAACCCAGAGCATTCTAGCGGAAATTTCTAAGTTGCACGAACTCAATCCTGGAATGTCCACTACTATATAAATAACTCATTTATATACAAGATTAGGAATGTATACAAGCACACCACTCACAGGCTTAAGGCCTTACAAGTTTCTCTTTACAAACATATGAATTCATAAATCGGCACGCAGGCCGGCCACACATATAATCCCAATCTTCGCACGACCTTCGAGGGCCTAACAACAGCAGCAAGGGCTTCAGCTCGCTCAATCCATTTCAGCATCAATAAGGGCAGCACCTGCATATGGAAATCCACCGCATGGGTGATAAACAAAGCAACGGTCAGCATTCAACTGACCAATTATAATGACCCTATCCCTTACCCGGTGTAGTGGTTCCTTCCCTGCATATATTCAAGTCTCAACACATATATACAATACACAATATATCAAAAATGCTGGCCTTTATGCCAGACGCTCCGTGCACTCAGGGCTCGATTATGGTGTACAAAACTCCTCAAGGTTCCACCACTGATTCGAGATGTGTACTTGTTTTCCAGGCATAAGCCTCCTAACCCCTGTTGAAGGCCTCACGCACCCATCCAACTCAGAGGTACGCACCTTAAGACAACTAGTGAACACTACAGGTCGACCTACACTTGTAATGTGTCAAGCCCGTGAAACTACACATCTACATTGACACTAATCGACCGCTCACAACGCAGGTACACAGTACCTCTAGATCAACTTCCCACCAAAGGGTAACAAGCCCGTGAAACAGCACATCTGCATTTCTACCAGTCGATCTCTCATAACACAAGCACACAGTGCCGCTTTCCTCCCAATCCATCTCTCCGCACAAGCAGAGCATACAATCAAAGGAGCTATACAAAGCTTCCTTACCAAAATTCACAAGCGTTCTCACCATATCCACAAGCTACTCGTTATATACATGGAGTCCTCTCCGGTTCGCAGCATCACCAATCCCGACATCCATCTAGATGGGCTTCACACAGATTTCCTATGCCGTACTACACATTTACGGCTCTAGATGCAGACTAAAATGCTGGAATCACTTATGCTCTTCCATATTTTGATGGAGGATTCCACAGATATTCATGCATAAACAAAGGTCTTCACCTGCCCAAGGAATAAAGATCGTTACCCTCGACGATTGCTTTGGCGCCATGAAAGAACTATCCGGATGGAAATCACTACAGCGGCCTTGCCTCCGCAACGCTGAGCTCGACTCTCGAATCGGACCGCTGATGCTCCACCTGCGGTCGGAAAGCTTTTCCTTCTTCCTTCCTTGCTCTCCTCTCTCTCTTCACTTTATAAAGAGAATGGACAACATGAGAATGATATATTCATCTCCATTCTCGGCCTTATAATAGCAGGGAGGAACTTGGACCATAGGATCCAAATAGAAGGGAACGAACGGCCTCGATTTTCTTTAAAAAGCATCTAAATAGAGCTTACATGGCTAGTAGCACGCCCATTCCACAGGCCATGTCCCTTGAGCGGCTACAAAACTGACTCAATTTAGATCAAAACACGGGCTACGACATGCCCGTGTCATTTCCTGACACGCCCATGTCAACCAGTACACGGCCGTGTGGCTGGTCGTGTCACCTCATCAAAACAAGGCCGAAACACCCGAGAAGAACACGGCTAATGCACACGCCCGTGTCCTTGACCATATGCACAACACGCCCCTGTGACATTCCTGTGTCATAGGTCGTGTTCCACACTCAACGCCACTCCACTCAAGCCACTCAATGCCGCCCGAGCGAGACATGCCCTGGGTCACGCCCGTGTCCCAGGCCGTGTCGCCTCTCGACGAACGTCGACCGTTCTATCTCGAGAACTCGACTCGACACACACCGCAAAGAACACGCCCTAGGACATGCCCGTATCCCAGGCCGTGTCACCCAGTATGACCCCATTTTGGGATTTAGGGTTTTTGGGGTGTTACATGTGATGCCTCTTCAAATCCACATGAACATTATAGGGTACAATTCCTAACACCTACCTCAGGCACACAAACCCTACACTTAGATCTACAACCAGATCCAACACTCGGCCTTTATATATTCAGGCCTATAGCTCAGATCCAAAAGAATCCTACAAGATGAAAGTGGGTTTGTGAAATTTTACAATAGAGATATGATCTCTAAGTCTACCTTCCTGGACTGAGTGAACTCATCCCAACTTAGATTCCAGGGAAATAGTGTAAGATCCCCCCTATTTTTTTAAAAACAACGGGGTCTTAGGCCCAGAACTGCAGCTTTGTGGTAACACCTTCACGCCCGGGAAGGTCGTCACTACAAAACGCCGATCCTGCCGGCCAAACCGATCACAGAAAAAGTAGCAAGAGAAAGAGAGTAACATAATTGACAACTCTAACATATGTGCACAGAGATCACATATATAATAAATAATCTCCACGATAGGAGAGTCCACAGTAATAATAATAAAGGTACTGAAAATAGGGCTCACGCCCGATACATCAATGTCCTCACTACGTATCTCTCATCGCGGAAGAAAAACTGAAACAACTACTAGCTATCGGGACTCACAGTCCCAACTGTCTGAACTCCGATACTAGACTGTGCCATCTCCAAGCGTGTCGATCTCCATGGCTGTTCCTCCATGCTGGGCTCCACGATCCCCTTAAATGATTTAGTCCAAAAACCATTAGTCTAAAAGACTAAGTCCTATCATCCCCTACCCCTTCCCCCATGGCTCCTAGGCACCATGCAGGGAGAAGGAAAGGAGTGGTAGTGAGGGTGGGGAAGGAACAAGAAGAAGGTGACGGCAGAACTAATCTAACAGTTATATGAGTATATGTGGCAGTAATAAAAATATGAAAGATTGAACAAGAAATTAGTAACCTTAACTTATATGAAAACACATAAGCTATGGGATCTTTTGCAAGGCTCCTATCGTATAAAAAGTCTCATACAAATTTATACGATAGGGTGTTGGTTTATAAGCAAGCATTATATATATATTAACAAAATAAAACCTTAACTTATAAGCACGCTCACACGAGCTTACAAACTAAGGGGTCGTTTTGCATGGCCTATTGTATAAAAAGTTCCATACCAATTTATACAATAGGTGTCAAGTATTAAATACAATGGTTATGCTATGACATGCAAGTATGCTATAATGTGAATCATGCAAGTGCAACACACCGACTCGACTCTGTGCAAACAGACCTTTAGTTTCCCCTTTCTAGAGCCTAACCTCCCTGGATACCTCCGTAGTGGCAAACAGAAGCGGAGGGTTGGGCCTCGCCCACCTCTAAATCGGTAATTGCACTACCTGCCAGACTTATCATATGCCTCGATGGTGGTGCACTAAGCGGTGCTCCTACGTACTCTTTGCCGGCAAGTCTACCAGACTTAACTTGGCGAAGTGCAAAACCACACTTGCCGAGTCAACGTATTATCGTCAGTGCATCGACCATCCAATACCGAAGACCCACCACCTTATAATTTATGCACATGAAACCTTAATTTATCAGCCACCGAGCCAAAGCTCCCCGGACTATCCTGTCCATCACAATCAACAACCGAGCCTAAGCTCCCCGGACTATCCCGTCCGTCACAAACAATAATAGAGCCAAAGCTCGCCGGGCCAACCTTCCCATCACCAAAAACTACCAAGCCTACCGCTAGTGTGACCCAACCCAACTTCCCGAGGCACCGAGGTGAGTGAAAGTGAACCCCTAGTTATACAAGTTACTCTTGCAGTTTATTTTACTTACAGTTTAGGTTAGGCTAGGACTGCCCATGACATACCCCGTGAAGGGTTCTCGAGGGAACTAGGAACTACGATGGGATGAAGCCCAAAGCTCCCTTTCGCCAGTCACTTAATATTCTTGGTTAATACCCAATTTCAGATCCCTTTAAAATTACTCTGGATTTGACCCTAGTGTGTTTTGACCCTCTCTCCCTCCACAAGAAAGACGTTCTTTCATCGATCCCGCTCACCTTCTATTTCTAATCAACCCAACATCCTGCTCATCTCAACTTCCATTGATATTCTGAATTTCACTTTACCCAGGCTGACAATCCTCTAACCCCAGATCTTATGCCATAATCAATTGCTATCAGATCTTCTGCAGGTTTTCTACATGTAGACCACCCTATGTTATATGGTGTACATGATAGGAGGTACTCAAAATCTTCATCCAAACACTCTAAGATAATTACTAGAGGTTTATCCTGACATTCCTATCCTAAATCTAGAAACATGGAATTTTCTTAATTTATCTGACATTTTATTTATTTTCCCTAAAAATCCAAATGTCCTAGTTTTAATATGAAGTGGCTTTTACAGTCATGCAAAATTCTCCACAAAATTATGATAAATACTAGGAAGCTAATTGACTGTAATTTCAAATATTCCAATTTTTTTTTGCAAGGTTTAGGCCTCTGATCCAAACTTTTAAATATAAATAAATAATTATCAATTAAAGAAACAAGTGATGCAAATAGACTTCCAAAAATTATAAGAAAATTCAAGCATGATTAAAATGCCCTAAAAACACTCCTGGCCAAGTTTTCCAAATTTTCTAATGAATAATGAACTCTAATTCTATTTTAGAACAATCATTCTTTTTCATAAATTAATGAAACAACTACTGAAAACATACATCTAAAAATTATGATAAAATTTTCTCATGAGCATATTGACCTAAGAACACCACTGAATAGGTTTCACAATTTTATAATAAGCATTGATCTCTGATTCTATTATTGAACATATTTGCATATTTATAATCTTATGAAGTAAGTACTGAAAATATGCATTTAAAAAATATAATAAAAATCATGTATGAGCATAATGAACTAAAACTTCCTCTGCCCAATTTTCATAATTTCCCAATGAACAGTGAGATCATAATAAACAAATGACTATCAAGGGCAAACCCATGTATTACAAAGGAGGTACTAAAGTTATTGTTCCAAAATTTCCAATAAAATTACGAGAGGCTCATATTAACTAGGGTTATGTTTTTGGGGAGTTTAACAGTCTCTAAATCTAATAATATTTTTACTAGAGGATCTTTACAATCCTAATGTACTCTCCACCATGTTTCAAGTCATTTCAAGGTCACTTGACCCCTTGACCTTCAAACCCTAGGTTTGCACACATAGGACCTATCCTATTGTTCTAGGGCTCCACCCTTCAACTTCCACCCAATATCAGTGGAGGGGGTATTTTGTGTGCTAATATGGCTGAGTGCCATGATTCATCACCTTTGGATGGGGTTAGCCAACTCAAGAGCACTTAGGGCACTTAGCCATAATTTGACCTAAAAGAGGTCAACACTTGGCTACACAATTAACCTATCAAAACAACCCCAAAATGGGTGAAATATTTACAAGAGCCCTATAATGTTCCCCAAGATCACCCACAAAAATTTGAGTGGTTTTTGAGGTGTTTAAGACACCTAATACTTAGTACATGGTTTATTAAATTTTTCCAAAAACTATAGAAAAAGTATCTCCAAAAATTCTCATTTTTGGATAGGACATAGGTATAGGTTAGGGTGACTCCCTGTAAAAATTTGAGATCATTTGGATAAGAGATGAAGTTGGGGCAATCATTTTAGTGTCTGACTAACCCTAGGTATAGACCCCACCAAAATGAGTGTCGTGTCAAACCAGATATCCAAATTGGTTCAAACCAATTTTAAATTAAAGTACACCCCAAGAGCTACAACTTGATGTTTACCATTTTATCACTAGAGGTCCCTACAAAATGTGTGACAAAAAATCACATGAAATGAATAATATCCTATGGTTTAAAGTTGATCAGCACGAATCTTGACACTGTGATGGACGGCATCCAGTTGTATTCTCCAGCGCGCCAATGGCCTGGATTGCTTCTTCCTGGAGCAGATTCCAACCGCTACTGCCGGCCACCCAGCCACCTCCCTGGCTGGCCATCGCCACCACCACCTCCGTCGAGGGGGTGGCAATTGCCAGGCGGCGGCAAAGCCGCCGGAGGGGCGGATTCCGGTGATCCCGATAGGTCAATTTTCATGGAAAAACCTGGAAAACTCATTTCCTGATTGGGCTCAATTGAGCCCGATTTTCATCCCTAATGATTCCTACGATCTACCCAAAGAGAGAGGAGGAGGGGAGGACCTTATTGGTGGTCTGGAGTCGAGCCAATCACCGGGTTACCATGGTGGTGGTGCCGCTGGCTGGGTTTCTACAACTACAAAGTGGGAAGACTTGTCTCATTCATTTAAAGAGTGTAAATGACTTTCCTGAGTCTAGTGGAGCTCTTAAAATCACCAAATGGGGTAGGGGGAGAGTGTGGGCTGAATAACCATTTATGTCCATTAAAGGCCATTCTCGACCATGGTGGTGGGGGGTGAACCTGGCTTGGGGTGGCCAAGAAATGGCTGGAAACTCCTCCTCTTCCCCAGAGGAGTTGAATCCAGCCACCAAAGGTGGGCCTTGGCCTCCCTATGCCATGAATGGACTTCTACCTTCCCCTTTCTCTCTCCTCCATTAAAGGGCAAGGTGGATCTCTCTCTCTCTCTTCTAGTCATCAAAGCTGACTTTGTCATCCCTTGAGCCTATTTGCTGCCCAATAAATCATATCAACATATAATTTGGAGGTGGTTAGCCCAAATGGAAAAGGCTTGAGCTTGGGTTAGCCCATTTTCGCTAAGTTTGACTTAAACTACACTAGGGTTGACCTTGGTCATTTTGACCTTTTGGGATGACCCCAATGGGTCCTTAGTGACCATTGGCCTCCCCTAGTGTCTAAGTTGGGCTGGGTAGGGTTGTCTTGGCACTTTGGGGGTCACTTGACCCTTAAGAAGGGAACTTTGATAAAGTTAGGGCTAGAGTTGACTTTGGCCAATATGACCATTTAGGTTGACCCCAAGGGGTCTTTGGTGACCCCTTGGCTTCCCTTAAGGTCTAGGAACGGTTGTGTAGGGTTAACTTTGCAAGCTAAAGGTCACTTGCCCCTTAGTTAGGGCACATTGACCACTTTAGGGCTAGGGTTGACTCGGACCAACTCAGGCTCTAGGGTTGACCTCAATGGATCTTTAGTGACCCATTGACCAAACTTTAGGTCTTTGAAGACCTTGGTAGGGTTGGTTGGGCTCATTAGGGGCACATTTAACTTAGTTAGGGCACCTTGCCAAATTTAGGACTAGGAAGATCCTAGGTCAGCTTGGCCACCCAAAGTTGACTCCAATTGACCCTTAGGGTCTTTCAATTGATTGGTGAGGTTGTGGTGGGATCTTGGAGTCATGGTGAAGCCCCTAGATCATCCCAACCTAGTGTTTAGAAATCTACTATTTGTAGACCATAGTGATGCCACCTACATTCCTAAGTCCACTTGATCTTCTTGGGCTTCCAAGGGTTTGGTCATGACCTTGTCATGACAAAACCACTCCTATGGGGTCTAGTTGTCTGAGGGATGTTACAAATCCCAATATATAAACAAAAATTTAATCCTCGAAATTCAAGTTAGGCCTACGGGGTTTCGAGTATGAAAAATAAAATGTAATATCTCGAGAGGTTGTAAGGAATACCTGACTGAAAAGCTCCGGGTACTTTTGTTGCATCAGATCCTGCGGCTCCCAGGTGTGCTCCTCCTGACCGTGATTCCTCTACAGGACCTTGACCAGCAGAACCTTCTTGCGGCGCAAGACTCGTATCCCATTATCATCAATCCGGACAGGCTCTAGGTGAACTGGCCGATCAGATGCTACTGGCCCATCCGTGGCCGTAATCTGCTGCTCTGGGTATAGTAGAGCCCTCCTAAGGGAGGATACGTGAAACACGTCGTGTAGACCCTCCTGCTCCGGCGGCAACTCCAACCTGTATACTAAGGGACCGATCCGCTCTAGGATCCTATAAGGCCCCATATATCTCGAGCTGAGCTTCTTCTTCTGACCACGCACCCGTGAAACTCCATGCATCGGTCGAATATTCAAGAATACCCGGTGTCAAACCAGGAACTCTACTGATGATTTCTCGCATCGTAGTACTTGGCTTGCCTGCTCTGTGCCTCCAACATTCGATCCCGTATCAGCCTCACCTTAGCCTCGGTGTCCTCATTAATCTCCGAGCCTAGCACCTTCGGGTCCTCATCCTATATCCATGACAACGGAGTCTCTGAATCAGTGCATCGGGTACCACGTTCGCCTTCCCTGGGTGGTAGTGCATCTCATACTGGTAATCTGCTTGAAACCCCACTTATTAGCTCTGCCTGATATTCAACTCCTTCTGCGTGTCCACGTACTTCATTTTTTTGTGATCAGAGTATATGTCGTAGTGTACACCATAGAGGTAATGCCGCCAAATCTTTAGCGTGAATACTACTGATATCATCTCCAAGTCATGAACAGGGTTGTTCTGCTCATGCTTCTTCAGCTCGCGGGACGCATAAGCAATCATGTGGCCTTTTTGCATCAACACTGCTCCAATGCCCTGGTAAGAAGCGTCGGTTTAGACCTGAAATCCTTTTTTCCCCAAAGGAAGGGCAAGGAGAGGAGCCGAGGTGAGTCGATCCTTCAGCTCCTAGAAAGCCATCTCGCACTGCGGGGTCCAGACAAAGGGCACATCCTCCCTCGTTAGGGACGTGAGTGGGAGGGCAATTCGAGAGAATCCCTCCACGAACTTCCGGTAATAAGCGACAAGTCCTAAAAAACTCCGCACGTCTGTGGACGTCTTCAGCGACGGCCAATCCCGAACTTCCTGAATCTTAGTCGAGTCCACTGCCAACCCGGATCCAATGATAATGTGGCCTAGGAAGGCCACCTCCTTCAACCAAAACTAGCACTTGATGAACTTCACATAAAGGCGGTGCTCCCGCAGTCTTTCTAGAGTCAGTGTCAGATGTCGTGTGTGCTCCTCCTCTGTCCTCGAGTAAATGATGATGTCGTCAATAAACACGATGACGAACACATCCAGATAATCCTCGAACACTCGGTTCATGAGGCTCATGAATGCCGACGGTGCATTCGTGAGCCCAAAGTGACGTAGCGGGTGCCCGACATTTGGAGAGCAATACAGACACAAAGTAGACCTACCATGCCCAACACGTCTTAGTTCTACCGAACCTACACAAGCATCTATCATCTCGTTACGGATCGGCTCAAACGTAGCACATATAACAACAAGGATGAGAGATCGACTCTAAAATAATGATAAAAAAAAGAGTCGGATGATTCCTCAAATTAACATAAAGGTTGCCACTCCCTTTGAGAGAAAAATTTAGGCTATAGGCCAAGATCCACTCAAGTAAATAGGACGTACCCGATCCGGATTATATAAGTTTGTCAACGATGAAATCAATTTCAGAAATGGCAAGCGATGGTATTCAAAATCATGGAAACAACGGTTGTTCAACCTCCACATAATACTAAGCAAGAAAACATAAGGATGAGGGAAGAGATGTTACCTAACCCGATTTCATGAACACACTAGATAAGGTGGGAGAATCACTCTCTCCACGGATCCACCGGTGTCGCACCGAATGGGGCTGCAACCTTCTTCCTTGGAGTCGCACCGAAGGAAACCACGCTGGAGTCGCACCGAAGTAGGGTGGAGGGAGCAAGGGGCCGACAGCTTCACACCACTAGGCGTCGGCTAGGGAGAAACCCAATGTCCGAAACTCTCAAAGAGGGTTTAGGTTTTTTTTTGGTTCTCCTCTTCTCATTCTCATAAAAGGGGGCTCCTTATATAGGAGTTATAAAAACACATATAACCATCAAAGATGGAGATGAATTCTCATCCATCCGGGCGGCAAAATACACACTAAATGTTTTGTTAAATGCATGAAATAAATGCTACAAAGTCCCTAAATGAATATAAAATTATTAACCAAGCTTGAAATAATTTTATATTCTCACATATAAAAATAAAACTAATTAGAGCATGATATTTTAATTAAAATAGTCTTCAAATGGGCTTAGCACGCCGCGAGCGGAGATGTAGCGTTGTCTTCCGTTAGCGTCATCATGGCTCTGAAGGTCTTTATGTTGTAGCGCCTTGGTAACTGGATCATCATCAAGTAGAGGTAGCGGGGCGACGACATAACGAAGGGCATCACGGTAAACTCGAACAACCCATATCTGCTACTGAAGGCAATCTTTGAAATGACCTCCTCCTGAATTAGCAGCTTGCAGTAGCCTGACCTCAAATCCAGTTTCAAAAAGAAATGCGCTCCCTCCACCTGGTCAAACAGCTCATCTATCTTTGATAGTGGATAGGTATTCCGGACTGTCAGTCGGTTCAGTGCTCGGTAGTCGATGCACAATCTGAGTGTCCAGTCCTTCTTCTTGACGAACAGCACCGGGGCTCTCTATGGTGAAGAGCTTGGCCAGACAAATACGGCTTCCACTACCTCCTGTAGCTGGCTTTGAAACTCTGCCAATTCCTTCTGGGCCATCCGATAAGGAGCTCTAGATGCCGGCTTAGCCCCTGGCACGAGCTTTATCTGGAAGTCCTTTTCCCAGTGCGGGGGTAGCCCTGACAGCTTCTTTGGGAATATGTCAGCAAAATCCCGCACCACCGGGATACTAGAGATGGAATCCTTTGCCTCAACCATCTACAACAACACTTCATAGACCTCTTCTCCCTGTAGGTGGGCCTTGACGGCCTGCACAGATGATAACAAGAGAGGGGTGGTAGGTCTAATACCATCGATGATGACATAGGAATCCCCATGCCTCAAGGTGATTCTCTTTGACAGGAAGTCGATCTGGGCGTGGTTCCAATGCAACCATGTCATGCCAAAGATCAGATCATAGGCTGGCATCCTTAGGATCGTCGCTGGTGCTTCGAATGACTTTCCGCCGATCTCCGCCTCCATATTGCAGTGGACAGAGGTGAATAGCTCTGATCCGTCGGGTAGTCGTACCCTCATCATCAAGCTAGTAAATCGCTCCACACCTTCTAGTCCTTCCATGAAGGCCTCTGACATGAATGAGTGCGAAGCACCCATATCGAACAACATATTGGAGGGATTGCCTCTGATGAAGACTATGCCTGGGATAGTTAAATATCTTAGAAGTATAGTTATGGTTTTCCTTCCTAGTCTATCAATTCTATATCCATTAGACTAGCTTTTTAGGAAAGAAAGAACTTAAGATTTACTAGCATACCTTTTATCACTTGCTCCGTGTTCCGTGGTTGAGCCAGATCCAGGGCATACACTTGCTCCCTCTCCTGCCTGCGGTATCTGCCCAGGTATCCACTTCCTCATCCACATCCTCGGCCTCCAAACTGCTGAGCAGGTGGGGAAGCCGGTGGTGCTGGTAGTGGTGCCCCTCTCATGGGGAAGTTCCTCCGGATATGCCCCACCTGATGATAGTAGTAGAAATCGGGCGGGGGATATGCCATACCCCCGGGTCTTTGTATCTCCCACATCTGGAGAGGTTGAGGAGCCATTACCACCGGTTCCCTCGGCTCCTACCTCACCTCTTGACGAGGTTGGTCCTCTGCCCTTCTTCCATCACTCCCATCAGCAATGCGGCCCTGTCACTGATCATTTCTTGCTCCCCGACCCTGATCCTGAGTTGGCCTCTTCCGGCCTCGAGTCGTGTGCCAATCTGCCTCAATCCTCTTTGCCATCTCCAATATCTGAGGTATACGTCCGTCGGATACAAACAATAGATCCTCTTGCAGGCCCTTATAAAACCTCTTGGTGTTTCCAGCCTCATCTAGCCGATAGGAGTCCGCAAACTGGGCTAAATGATTGAACTCCCGGTGTTACTCCACCACCGTCATGTTGCCTTGCCTCAACTGTAGAAATCTGTCTTCCAGCTCATCTCTGGCCGACTGCTGAACGAAGTGCTCCAACAATGCGGCCCTAAAC
Source organism: Platanthera zijinensis (assembly GCA_039513925.1). Classification (NCBI taxonomy): domain Eukaryota; kingdom Viridiplantae; phylum Streptophyta; class Magnoliopsida; order Asparagales; family Orchidaceae; genus Platanthera; species Platanthera zijinensis. The sequence goes on from CM077087.1 coordinate 106,961,157, forward strand.
TCCTCCCAAGTAATGTATGTAACCTCTCTATCAGCAAACGTCGTGTCCAGCAATGTCTTCCACCATCTCTTCTCATGGGACTGCAAGAAAGAGACAACCAAAGGCACCCTCTCCTCCCATGGGCACGTATCCCGGTCAACATCTCATACATGATGTCCAGCCACTCCTCTGTCTGAACAACCGACTCTGTCCCCAAGTAAGATGGGGGAGAAAGTCCCCGGAAGATGCTCAACCAATTGGCCCCCGGGTTTGGCTGCAGAGTCGGAACCTACTGGGCCCTGAAAGCCTCCAGTAAGGCTGTCAAAGTCTGCCCCATCTCCGACTATAGAAACAGAGTGGGGATTGGGGGAGGTGGTGCAAAATTCAGAGTCTGTTGAACTCCGCCCTGTTGTGTAGGCTGTGTTGGAGGCTGTGTAACAAAGATCATTGTAAGTAATCAACTCAAACATAATTAAAAGTGGATAATTTACATGTGATCCCCCATATGGGCACACCACTGCTTCCGCTGCTTAGTTTTTCCCCAAACTAAACTCGCGCGGGGATGACCCAGGGTTTGTGGACTGCTACTCTTTCGATCGAGGTCTCCTCTAATACAACTTGTAAGATCCCCCTTTATAAAAAACCACGGGGTCTTAGGCCCATAACCACCGCTTTATGGTAACACCTTCACGCCCGGGAAGGTCGTCACTACAAAATGCCGATCCTTCCAGCCAAATCGATCACAGAAAAAGTAGCAAGAGAAAAGAGAGTAACAGAATTGATTACTCTAACACATGTCCACAGAGATCTGATGACTAGTTTTAGTCATCGTTTTTGGGGTAATTTAGAAGCTTAAATTCCTAAGTATTATTATAAATTTGTGTTTTGGTATGCTTGTTTTGATGTCTTTTTATGTTTTTGATATTAAAATCTATTTAGTCTTATTATATGTATTATGTCACTATATATGGTGTTATGTTTATTAATATTAGCTAATGCTTGGTTGTAATGTTTTAATGTTTTAACGTTTTTAAATGTTTTGTTATTTTTATTTTTATGTTTGAATAGTTTGATGTTTTGTTTTTATAATTACATGTATATGATGTTTTATTTTTTGTTCAACTAATCTAATGTTTTATTTATATTTTGTAGGTTCTAAAGCACTTGTGGCCGGCCCCCTCCACTTGTAGCAGCCCGAGCCCAAGCAAGTGCAAATGAGTCCACCATGCAGCCCCCTACATGAAGCTCGGCCAGCCCACCTTTCAAGAAGCCCGAGCACAGAAATAAACCTTAAGCCGAGCCCTTGAAGCAGTCCAACTAAGAACAGCCCTTTTCCTCCTACCCGGCCTCCTCCTCTTGGCCCACTTAAGCATGGAGCAGCCCCCCCAAACCTCCTACCCGAGCCCACCATGCAGCAGCCCCCCTTCATCAATGCTTGCACGAATTTTTGCCATGCATGAATATCCCCATGCATTGGCCGGCCACCCCCCTTCTCTCTCTTTTATTATTTCCTTGCCACCTCATTTTCTCCCTCTCTCTCCTCATTATTTCATGCATACATTTCTCCATCATACATGGTCGGCCCCTACCTTTTCTCTCCCCTCTTTTATTTTCCATTCAACCCCCCCCCCTTCATATTTTATATTGTCCCTTTAATATCATGCATGCATTTAGCTATTTCCTCTCTCCCTCATTAAACCCATGCATGAACCCATTCTCCCCCATGTGGCCGGCCACCCCATGGTCTCCCTAATATAGATGCTTCCTTCCTCTCCTAAAAAAGGAACCCATGTCCCATGCTAAAAAAAGGTTGGATTAGAGAGAGAGCAAGTGAGCAAGAGAGTTCTAGTACAAGTATTTTCTTTTCATTGTTATAGTTCTCTTTTCATTGTTGTAATTTTCTTCTTAGTATAATATTGACATCTTTTTAATATCATTGTGTACCTCTTTTTATTAATCAATGAAATTCTCTTCTCTTTATTTTGTTGTTTCCTTTTCCAATATGCGTAGCTAATCTCCCTTAGCATTCAATCGTGAGGATCCATGAAGTGAGATGAGAGTTTATTTTCTTTCTTAGTTTTATTTTTGTTATTCCATGCTCGATCCTTCTTTGATTTATTTTGAGTCGACTCCGTATTTCCAGTATACGGTAGTAGGCCTTGTTCTCATTTCATAGTAGTCGAGAGACTCATGATTTTAAAGATCACACAAAGAAGGAAGGAGTTGAACGCAATCCTAGAGATAGGACGACGTAAATCCTCCGGATTGGAGTCAAATCCAATAGTGCGGATCACCTCGATAATGCAACTTTAGGCTTCTTTGGTTTGTAAAGAGATTTCGATCAAAGAGTCTATAAGTTAGGAGACCTAATTCTCTAGCGAGATTTTGTGAAAGTGAAGGGATAGATACTACTCTAGAGGGGGGGTGAATAGAGTTGTCAAATTTTGCACAGACAAAACTTAATAGTCTATCCAACTCCCTTGGAGTGAAGTGCGGAATGAAAAGATTATAGTATTGATTTAACCTTAAAGCCTAACACAAGTGATGTGTACAAACACAAGTTAACTGTAATTACAGTTAAGCTTGGAAAACCCTAATCAGCAACTAGCAACCTAGTTATATCTAATCACAGCCACAATACAGGAATTAAACAATGGAATCCAGACGGCACAAGGAAATTTATAGTGGTTCCCCAAACAACTTGGGTACGTCCACTCTTCTACCCACACGGTAGGAATCCACTCAGGTTTTTGATCAGGTGCCCTGCCACCAACAGGATCTGCTTCAGGTAGATCCAGAAACCCTTTAGACTTTTGATCAGGTGTCTAAAAACCAAGCACAGGTTTTTGATCAGGTGCCCTGCCACCAAGGGATACTTTTGAAGGGAGTAATAACCCTGTACAGGAGGGGGAAGAAAGTTAAGATGTCTTCTCTATTTTACAAAGATTAGAGAAGCACAAAAACTTGTACTGAGCTAGAATGCTCTAAAGAATCAAGGCTCCCCCTGGCTCAAAGATGTCCAGGTGAAGTCTTGCTTCAGTGCAGAAAACTCTTCAGAAAGTTCTGAAGGAAAAGCTGCAGGAAGAAAGTAAATAATAAAATCAAAGATCTTCAAGCAGCTATCTTCTTCTTCTTCTTCAAAGGAACTCTGAGTTTGAACTTCCTGAAAGCAGGAGAACTCAGGTGAAGAAGAGATGAAGATCTTAACACTTCTCAGTTAGATGGAAATTGCTGAGAGCAGAAATCTTTTTCTTGATGAAGGCTTGAAAGCTTGGATGAACAACTGGTTAGCTATTAGCTAGCTTGAATCCTTCTTCAAAGGATCCTTTATATAACATCAGCAAGCAACGGCTCTCTTCCATTTGAATTATTTGTCTTCTTCTGAGCCTTGAGACCTGGGCTGTAAATATCAAGAAGACAAAACAATCTCTGCAGCAAAACATTCTATAAAAGGAATAAACCTCTTTCTAAGAAGCTGCAGGCTCAAATCAAATAACAGAAGGACTAAATAAAGTCACATCAGAAATAATCTCTTTATAGCAAAAAGAAGACTTTTCAGTCTAACGGCTATAAAGGGCTGACAATAGATAAAGCAGTTTATAATGACAGCTAATAAGACAAACAACTTTATCTTAAAAAGATTTGACTCAGGCAAAAGAATAGAGCAGATATTGCCTGGTAATTTTATCATACAGCTTAAAACAATGTGCCAGAAAATGTATTAATTAATTAAATATAATAGATAAATACAAAATACAAAGGCAGACAGAAAACGTCGAACGACCTTCGGAGATCGTCGACCGACGCACGGAGATCGTCGAACTATCGGGCAGATAGTCGAACGATCCAGATAGTCGAACTATCAAAGAAGATAGTCGAACTACCAGATAGTCGATCTATCTTGGACAGATAGTCGAACTATCAAGCGCACAGAGATAGTCGACCTATCAAGCAGATAGTCGACCTACCTCAGAAAACAGATAGTCGATCTATCAACAGATAGTCGAACTATCAAAACAAACCAGATAGTCGAACTATCAGCAGATAGTCGAACTATCAGATAGTCGAACTATCAGGACAGATAGTCGAACTATCAAAGACAACAGATAGTCGAACTATCAACAGATAGTCGAACTATCAAGACGAAACAGATAGTCGATCTATCAACAGATAGTCGAACTATCAAAGCGGAACAGATAGTCGACCTATCAACAGATAGTCGAACTATCAGATAGTCGATCTATCAGAACATATAGTCAAACTGCCTCGCCAAGCAGATAGTCGAACTATCAACAGATAGTCGAACTATCAACGCAAAACAGATAGTCGACCTATCAACAGATAGTCGAACTATCAACACAGAACAGATAGTCGACCTATCAACAGATAATCGAACTATCAACGCAGACAAAGCGTCGACCAACTGATAGACGATCGTCGATCAGCCGATAGACGATAGTCGAGCGGCCTTCGACTATAGTCGAACGAAAAAAAACTACTTAACCAAATTCTCAATCTGGAAAAGTGAGGACTCTACAGCTAGACTCCTAACCATTGACCATAGGTATTTCTTGGGTCAAGGGGCACAAAGGAGAGGACTAAACTCAAATCAAAAACAAGGGTACCAACAATCTCCCCCTATTTGAGTTGAGTCTCTCAACATCTAAAACATAAAGCTAGCTAAAGAGCAATAAAATAATACAGAAAATAGTTAATAATTAACTAGCAGATTATCAAACAGATAAACAAATATAGCACAGCAGTTAATCAAACTATGGATCAACAGAGTCAGGCTTAGATATAGAAGAGCTAGAAACAAAAGAGATTTTCCTTAAAGGATCATCAGATTCTTTCTTTGACAGTTTCAGGTCCTGCGCACCAATGATCTTCAGTTCTGCAGCTCTTGGGACTACTGCTTCAGGATGCTTTTCCATATATTTTGATGGATCAAAAATCTCAGGATTAACCTGGAACTTTTCAAACTCTTTCTTTCTGTAAGCAGACATGGTAGTTAGACCAGTCGTATCTTTTCCTTCTTCTCTTACTTTTCTTATTTGAGCTGCTCCAACTAGTTCTTGAAAGCGAGCCATCCTAAAGTTAGGATCAAGCTCAGGATTTTCATAAATAGGCTCAGGAGAAGCAGCATCAGCTATTTTATCTTGAATAACTAGATAAGACATTGGAAGCAAACTTAGCAAAAGGTTCTTGCTAGAAATTTTAAAACAGAGTAAACTATTTACCTTTTGAAACACTTTCCTCAGACTGAACTGTTGTTGGAGATGGAATTCTTTTCTTTGGAGACGGAGGTGGGGAAAAGGTTGGTCTTTGAACCACAGCCTCCTTCATTTGTCTTTGAGAGCCAGAAAACGATTTGCCTTGCGAGCTTTGATAACTTTGTCTTGGCTGGGGCTGAAAAGAAGCAGATCTTCCAGAAGAGGCAGCAGGATTAGCTGATAGGTTCCCAGAGGCTCCTGCACCTGGAGGTGGAGGAGGAGGACCTCTGGGAGTCCATCTTGAAACAGGACTATCATACCTCTTAGTTCTTTTCCTTTCTTTCTGCTGGTTCTTTGAAAACCACATCCAGTGCTGAAAATCCTTTGATTTAGGGTCAATGCCCTTCAAAATATAATAGGGAGTATCATTATCTTTACTGGGAGGAGGAGGAGGAGCAGCTTTTCTCTTCTTTTGGACAGCTTTCTTTCTCTTTGACTTCTCAGAAACATCAGAATCCTCTTCATCATCAGAATGAGATGAGGGAGGATTTTCATAAGGATCATAGGCTTCTGAAACAGCCTTTTCTTTAAGCTTAAGATCAGATTTCTCTCTTTCCTCTTCCATGGCATCCAGAGCCAGAAGGGAATCTAAGTCCAACCCTGGAGAGTCATCCCAGATGGTTGACTTTTCAACTTGCAGATCTTTTTCCTTCTCTTTTAAAGATTGTACTCTTAAATCCCAGGCAGCTCTTGCTTGAACTTCTTCCAAATTCAGAACAGGAGAGTCATCTTTGACTTCATCTTTCTCAGACTCATCTTCTTTATTATCTAAAAAAGATTCCAATTCAGGATCTACTTGCCTATCAGGAACACTTGGGTCAGCTTCAGAAACAACTGCTATGATCTGAGCAGCTAAATCTTCTCTAATAACATCTGTAGAATTATGAATACAGATCTGCTAAATAAACATAAATCATTCCTTCCAGGAATTCACAAACTAACAAATTAATTGACTCATCAACAAAACGGATGAATGAGTTACCTTCATACTTGACCATCTCCCATGATTCATCTAGATATGAAGTTATAACTCCTTCTAGGAATCTAGCAACCACAGGAGTGGAGAGGTCTTCTAGGCAGACTTTTACTGCAATCTCAGATAACAGGATTCCATCTGCTATTTCCTTATCAGATAATACTAGAGCTATTTCTTTCTCAGCTGGAGCAGACTCTTCCAGGGCTGTCATGACTGTATCTTTTATAGCTGGAAGGGAGGCAGGATGTTCTGAGGCATCTTCATGGAACATCTCCCCCTGCCTGATTTCAGTGGAGACTGAAACCAGGCCCCTTGAGGAAGATGGCTCAGCAGATTTTGAAAGGGATTTGATGGAGGCAGATAAGATATCAATGGAGGCTGCAAGGGGAGCGATTGCCTCTTCAATCATGGTCTTGATTGACGGGGTAATCAACTCCACAATACGGGAGATGAATTCAGGAGAGATCTCAAGAGATGATGGATGTGAAGTGGATGGAGCTGCAGGGGATCGAGCAGCTAATATGGTAGTGGTGCTGGGATGAGAAATGGTGTGGACAGGGGATCGAGCAGGAGATGGAGCTGGAGAGTTAATTGGGGAATTAACTGGGGAATGAACGGGAGACAGAGGAGGAGTAGGAATTCTCTCAGATCCTAACAAATCAAAGCTAGGAGCAGATATCCTAGCCAGATGAGCAGGTAGAGGAGAAGCTGGAGGGGAAAGAGGAACAACCGTAGTTGTTTCTGGAGCAGAAGAGGAAGAAGGTCGTACTTCAGCTGAAGTTGATGGTACTTCAACTGAGGCAGACAGCAAAGCAGAGGAGGAGGAGGGAAGAGCTGAGCCAGCTTCAACATGGTGAGGAGTGACTGATTCAGTCCTGGTGTCCTCAGATGTTGCAGGAGCAGGTTTCACAAAAGTTCTCTTCCACTTAGAGAACAGGTTGGGATCCATCTTCTTGCTTGCATTGATTGTTGTTGCGGTTGAACTCAGCAGCTGGGGGTATTTTTCTTTAAGGAAGATTCCAATGACCCTTCCTAGGGTGACTTCCTTCTTACCAGTCTTTTTCCTTATTAGATCAAACACAACTGCTGCCCAATCGATCTTTTTCCGATTAACAATCGCACACATGAGTGCGAATTGCTGCCTTGTTATATTATCGTGAGCAGAGTGCTTACCCAGGAGCACTTTTCCTACTAACTCAGCAAGAAACTTGATTTTGAAAGGAAAATTTACTTTGAGCAGCTTCGTGGGAATGCCCTCAGCATGTCCCAGCTCAACTAGCATTCTTCCGAATTCCTGAGCATCTTGCTCATAATCCTCTTCACCATTAACTAAACCGAAAATATCAGACAAAACGGTCGGAGTCAAGATTACCTCTTCTCCGCCGATGGTACCAGTCATCGAATCGTCTGTGGAAGACGACGTGAAAGCCCATTCTTTGATTTCTGGGATGTTTATCTTAATCCTTGCAGACATTATCCTTTCGAGTCCTTGATCCCTGTACAGCTATAGAACTTCTACGATTCCGGCATCGCAGCTGCTGAACACGTCGAAATCCACGCTAAAGCCTGCATCAAACTTCACGACTGCTAGAACTGCTGGGGAAACCGCCATTGATTCGCTGGAGAAAGCTCGAGAAAGCTGCAGAGAACGAAGAAGACGAAACGCCCGGAAATCGCAAGCGGGAAAGCAGAATGCGAAAGGGCACGCTCCGTCGACGATAAAACACAAGATCTTTTAACCTAGGTCGACTATCGGCTTTATATTAGACTGGGAATAGTCGATCTATTAAAAAGATACTTGACCCGATAGTCGAATGGCCGTTCGACGATTGGCTCAGAAGCAGAGTAGTCGAACCATCGTTCGGCTATTTCTGGCTTCACAAGCAGCAAGCTGTCGTCGTTCAGAGATCGACGATGAGCTCAACCTGTTCGACGATGGTCGAACGTCGATCGACGATCTTCAAACAGATAAGCTATCATTAACCAGAGGTCGACGATAGGCTTAATCCGTTCGACGATCTTCGATCATCGTTCGACGATCTTCAAGCAGATTTCAACATAGGCAGATATAGTCACACTTAGTCTCGTCCATTAATCATGCCTAATTGAACTAAAAAGAACAGATGCTTCTGTTCATCTAAAGGCTTGGTGAATATATCACCTCTCTGAAACTCAGTGGATATGAACTCAAGACAGATCTTGTTCTTTTCCACACAATCTCTCAGGAAATGGTGCCTAATCTCAATGTGCTTCGCTCTAGAGTGGTGCACTGGATTTTGTGCAATTGAGATAGCACTGGTACTATCACACATGATCTTGGTGTTCTTGTGTGAGTAACCATAATCCACAAGCTGGTTTTGAATCCATAGGATCTGTGAACAACAACTAGCAGCTGCTATATATTCAGCCTCTGCAGTTGAAGTTGAGACAGAAGCCTGCTTCTTACAGAACCAAGAGACCAATCTCTCTCCCAGGAACTGGCAAGTTCCTGAGGTGCTCTTCCTGTCAACTCTGCAGCCAGCATAATCAGAATCAGAATATCCAATTAATTCAAACTCTGACTCAGCTGGGTACCAAAGTCCTAGATTTGGACATCCCTTCAGGTATCTCAGGATTCTCTTTAGAAGAATCAGATGAGATTCCTTGGGGTTGACCTGGAATCTAGCACAAAGGCATGTAGCAAACATTATATTTGGCCTACTTGCAGTTAGATATAATAGGGAACCAACAATGGCCCTATAATTCTTTTGATCAACTGGCTTGCCGTGATCATCAGAATCAATAACTACATTAGTAGCCATGGGTGTAGGCATTGCTGAAGCATCAGCCATCCCAAATTTCTTTACCAATTCCTTGGCATATTTGGATTGGGAGATGAAGATACCATCAGCATCTTGCTTAACTTGGAGACCAAGAAAGTAAGACAGCACACCCATACTACTCATCTCACACTTGGAATGCATCAAGTTGGAAAACTTTTTGCACAGTTTGGGATCAGTGGAGCCAAAAATAATATCATCTACATACACCTGAACTAACAGGATTGTGTCCTTGTGATGCTTGACGAAAAGGGTTCTATCAACTACTCCCCTAGTAAAGTTGTGCTCTAATAGGAAACTAGCTAAGGTCTCATACCAGGCCCTAGGAGCTTGTTTTAGTCCATAAAGAGCTTTCTGCAACTTAAAAACATGAGAAGGCTGAGTTGAAGAAACAAACCCTGGTGGTTGTTCAACAAACACCTCTTCCTTAAGCTCACCATTTAGGAATGCACTTTTGACATCCATTTGGAACACCTTAAACTTCATGTAGGCTGCATAGGCCAAGAAGATCCTTATTGCTTCTAGCCTTGCAACAGGAGCAAAGGTTTGGTCATAGTCTATACCTTCCTCCTGTCTGTAGCCCTGAGCTACAAGCCTTGCTTTATTCCTTATTATAATTCCATTTGCATCTAACTTGTTTCTATACACCCACTTGGTGCCTATGATCAGTTGGCCTTTAGGTCTTGGAACCAAAGTCCAAACTTTACATCTCTCAAACTGATTGAGCTCCTCTTGCATTGCAATGATCCAGTGGGGATCTAGCTCTGCATCTTTAAAGGTGAGGGGCTCAACCTGTGAGAGGAAACAAGCATGCATCACATCCTGTCTTAATTGGTGTCTTGTTTGCACACCAGCTGATATGTCTCCAATCACTTGAGATGTGGGGTGATCTCTAAGTGTGACAATATCAGCAGGTGGGATGTGATCTTCAGCAACAGTTAGGATTAATTCCTCAGGAGGAATTTGATCTACTGTTGGTGGTACAACAACTGCTTCAGCAATGTCTTCATCACTGTCTGATTCAGTGATCTGAAGAGTTGATAGTTGAAGAATTTCTTGAGGGACATCAGGTACCTGCAAAGAACTGGAGGAAGGAGAATTTTCTTTCTCCTTGTAAAACATCTAAGACTCATCAAAAGTCACATGCACATATTCTTCTATCTTACAGGTTGACTTGTTATAAACCATATAAGCTTTGCTTACTTGGGAATATCCAAGCATGATTCCCATTGAAGCTTTTGCTTCAAATTTTCTAATATATTCTTTATTATTATTATGAATATAAACAATACAGCCAAAAACTCTAAAGTAATTAATTTTTGGTTTCTTTCCTTTAAGCAACTCATAAGGAGTTTTACACTTAAGTTTGTGTATCAAACTTCTATTCAAGACATAGTTGGCTGTACTAACAACTTCTGCCCAATAGGATAGAGGCATGTTAGCATCTGCCAACAATGTACTAGCAGCTTCAATAAGTGTTCTATTTTTCCTTTCAACTACCCCATTTTGTTGGGGAGTTCTAGGAGCTGAGAAGCTATGTTTGATACCTTCTCTCTCACAGAATTCTTGCATGAGAAGAGAGTCAAACTCAGTACCATGATCACTTCTGATCAAGGCCACATGAGTAGAAAACTCAGTCTGCACACATAATAGAAAGTCTGTAAGGGCTTTGAAGTTATCAGACTTAGTTCTCAAAAAGAAAACCCAACTGAACCTAGAGAAGTAATCTACAATTACTAATGTGTAATACTTCCCTCCTAAACTCTGTACATTTATTGGGCCAAAAAGGTCCAAATGTAATAAATACAGGATTCTATGAGAATCACTTTTATTTACAGATTTAAAAGAATTCTTGGTTTGCTTGCCTAGCTGACAAGCCTTGCATAGGCTCTCCTTCTTGTAGGGGCAAGAAGGTAAACCTCTAACAAGGTTGTGTTTAGATAACCTAGATATATTTTTAAGGTTTACATGGCTAAGCCTTTTATGCCACAACGAATTATTATTAAGGGTTACTTCATTAAACAGGCAGATTTCAGAATGAGATGAATTAAAATCTACTAAATAAATGTTACCTATTCTAATGCCTACTAAAACAACATTATTATTTAAAGTAATATTGCAAGAGAAATTAGAAAAAGAAACCTGGTAGCCAGCATCACATAGCTGGCTGACTGAAATCAGATTATGCTTCAGTCCATTGACATAAGCAACTCTCTTGAAAGTAACTGCTCCAATTGTGATCTTGCCATAGCCTTCTGTCTGACCACAGCTGGAGTCTCCAAAGATAACCTTTGGGCCGAGCTTAGCTTTGAATTTTGACAGTAGATCTTTATTTCCTGTCATATGCTTAGAGCATCCACTATCCAAATACCACTTATTTTGAGTGATTGGATAGGCCTTCACCTGCAAGACAATTATTTAGACAGAGTGGACCCAAGTAACCTTGGGTCCCTTGTTTTTCACATAAGAAAAACTGGAAATATATGAGAATGCAGGCTGAGGGTGATAACCTAGTGGGTGAGATCTCCTAGGTGGGATTCTCCATGCAGATGATGGGTCAACGAACCTAGGGTTTCTATTCTCATTTAGGTTTCTATGGAATTGATTATGATTTTGAAAATCATGTTGAAATCGTCGATCGACGTTCGACGATGGGCGCTCAGATCGTCGAGCTTCGTTCGACCATGGAGCTTCCGATCGTCGAGCGGCGTTCGACGCTCTTTGCATTTCTTTAAAGAACTTCTTTCTCTTTTCTCTCTTAGCTTTATTTAGGGTTTTATTAACCAGATTTACTTGCTCAGTGTTCTTCTTTCCACTAGCTGAAATGAAGTTCACTGGAGTTGAAAGATTGTTTTTAAGAAGGACTGGGGGTTCACTGGGAGAAGCTCCTAAGCCTAGTTTATCATTACCTGACCTAGTGTTAGTCATGCTGGTAATTTCTAACAACTTAAGGCTTCTACCATTAAGTGATTCCTCTAATCTCTTAGACTTAGCTAGCTCTATTTTAAGAAATTTAATTTCTTCACTACAAGTAGTGAGTTCTTCCTTTAACCTAACATTTTCAGAGGCTATTGATTCTGAGTCAGCTAACCTATTTCTAAGTTCTTTTATTTCCTTTTCAGAGCTAATTAAATCTAAACATAAAGATTTAAATTCTAATTTAAATTCTTCTGAAGTAAAATCATAAGAAGAAAGTACCTCATCTTCTGTAGGCATCTCTTCATCAGAATCAGAACTCTCTGCAGCAGAGTGGTTGCTGCAGGCATCTATTGCCATTAGGCAAACTTCTTTTGCCTTCTTCTCTTCCTCATCTTCACTAGAGCTTGATGAGGAGGATTCTTCATCAGAATCACTCCAGGTTTCAGCAATGAAACCTCTCTCCTTCTTCTTATTTTTGTAGGAGGATGGCTTGGAGTGCTTCCTGTGTTGTTCTTTTTCTTTTCTCTTTTCCTTATTCTTCTCCTCTGGACATTCTGGCAAGATATGTCCAGGCTTCCTGCAACCATAACAAATAATTTCTTTAGCGGGAGAGCGATCATACCTTGGTTTGTCTTCATAGCGTGAAGACTTCTTTCTGAACTCCTTTCTCCCCATCTTGAGAAACCTTTTGGCAAACAATGCCATAAGTTCCTCATTAGATTGGCTGTCTTCAAAAACATCTGCAGCCTTAAGAGCTAGAGATTGCTCTTTTCTTGTTGGAGTGGGGGTCTTGGCTTCAGCTTCTGCTTCTCTGGTCTTCAGCACTTGCTCAAAAGACTTGAGCTTGCCGAGGAGAGCTTCAGTTGAGATCTCATTAGTACTTCTGGCTTCCTTGATGGGCCAGATTCTTAGATCCCTTGTGCTAGGGAAGCACATAAGAATCTTATCATTGACCTCTGTCAATGATATGTCCTTGTCCAGGGTCCTCAGCTCATTGATGATTGAGCTGAGCCTGGTGTACATAGCTTCAACTGATTCAGCATCAGTTTTCTTGAAGTTCTCATATTGTCAGATCAGGTTGGACCTTCTGTCCTTCCTTTCATCAACTGAACCAGCTACAATCTGGTTCAGTGTGTCCCACATGGCCTTTGCTGAGGAGCAGTCAGCCACCTTCTGGAACACCTCATCAGACATTGTCTGAGCTAGTATGTTCATTGCCTTGGCATCTGCTATTTTGGCCTTCTTGTATTCATCATTGTAATCTGGAGGAGGCACTGCACTCATATCAGATGATGAGGCAGAAGCAGCAGCAGGTGCTCTTGGGGGACCTGACAAAATAGAAGCGAAGATGCTTTCATGAATAGAGTTCATATATAATTTAATCCTTGCCTTTCAGATGCCAAACTTAGCTAAGTTGCATGCTGGAGGTCTGGTACTAGAATAATCCTTGGACTGGGCCATGATAGTGAATATCTATAAGCTTTTGGTATCTATCAGGATCTTGTAACTTAGGTGTTAGCCTATTCAGTCAGTCAACCTAGCTCTGATACCAATTGAAAGTGAAGGGATAGATACTACTCTAGAGGGGGGTGAATAGAGTTGTCAAATTTTGCACAGACAAAACTTAATAGTCTATCCAACTCCCTTGGAGTGAAGTGCGGAATGAAAAGATTATAGATATTGATTTAACCTTAAAGCCTAACACAAGTGATGTGTACAAACACAAGTTAACTGTAATTACAGTTAAGCTTGGAAAACCCTAATCAGCAACTAGCAACCTAGTTATATCTAATCACAGCCACAATACAGGAATTAAACAATGGAATCCAGACGACACAAGGAAATTTATAGTGGTTCCCCAAACAACTTGGGTACGTCCACTCTTCTACCCACACGGTAGGAATCCACTCAGGTTTTTGATCAGGTGCCCTGCCACCAACAGGATCTGCTTCAGGTAGATCCAGAAACCCTTTAGACTTTTGATCAGGTGTCTAAAAACCAAGCACAGGTTTTTGATCAGGTGCCCTGCCACCAAGGGATACTTTTGAAGGGAGTAATAACCCTGTACAGGAGGGGGAAGAAAGTTAAGATGTCTTCTCTATTTTACAAAGATTAGAGAAGCACAAAAACTTGCACTGAGCTAGAATGCTCTAAAGAATCAAGGCTCCCTCTGGCTCAAAGATGTCCAGGTGAAGTCTTGCTTCAGTGCAGAAAACTCTTCAGAAAGTTCTGAAGGAAAAGCTGCAAGAAGAAAGTAAATAATAAAATCAAAGATCTTCAAGCAGCTATCTTCTTCTTCTTCTTCTTCAAAGGAACTCTGAGTTTGAACTTCCTGAAAGCAGGAGAAGTCAGGTGAAGAAGAGATGAAGATCTTAACACTTCTCAGTTAGATGGAAATTGCTGAGAGCAGAAATCTTTTTCTTGATGAAGGCTTGAAAGCTTGGATGAACAACTGGTTAGCTATTAGCTAGCTTGAATCCTTCTTCAAAGGGTCCTTTATATAACATCAGCAAGCAACGGCTCTCTTCCATTTGAATTATTTGTCTTCTCCTGAGCCTTGAGACCTGGGCTGTAAATATCAAGAAGACAAAACCATCTCTGCAGCAAAACATTCTATAAAAGGAATAAACCTCTTTCTAAGAAGCCGCAGGCTCAAATCAAATAACAGAAGGACTAAATAAAGTCACATCAGAAATAATCTCTTTATAGCAAAAAGAAGACTTTTCAGTCTAACGGCTATAAAGGGCTGACAATAGATAAAGTAGTTTATAATGACAGCTAATAAGACAAACAACTTTATCTTAAAAAGATTTGACTCAGGCAAAAGAATAGAGCAGATATTGCCTGGTAATTTTATCATACAGCTTAAAACAATGTGCCAGAAAATGTATTAATTAATTAAATATAATAGATAAATACAAAATACAAAGGCAGACAGAAAACGTCGAACGACCTTCGGAGATCGTCGACCGACGCACGGAGATCGTCAAACTATCGGGCAGATAGTCGAACGATCCAGATAGTCGAACTATCAAAGAAGATAGTCGAACTACCAGATAGTCGATCTATCTTGGACAGATAGTCGAACTATCAAGCGCACAGAGATAGTCGACCTATCAAGCAGATAGTCGACCTACCTCAGAAAACAGATAGTCGATCTATCAACAGATAGTCGAACTATCAAAACAAACCAGATAGTCGAACTATCAGCAGATAGTCGAACTATCAGATAGTCAAACTATCAGGACAGATAGTCGAACTATCAAAGACAACAGATAGTCGAACTATCAACAGATAGTCGAACTATCAAGACGAAACAGATAGTCGATCTATCAACAGATAGTCGAACTATCAAAGCGGAACAGATAGTCGACCTATCAACAGATAGTCAAACTATCAGATAGTCGATCTATCAGAACAGATAGTCGAACTACCTCGCCAAGCAGATAGTCGAACTATCAACAGATAGTCGAACTATCAACGCAAAATAGATAGTCGACCTATCAACAGATAGTCGAACTATCAACGCAGAACAGATAGTCGACCTATCAACAGATAGTCGAACTATCAACGCAGACAAAGCGTCGACCAACTGATAGACGATCGTCGATCAGCCGATAGACGATAGTCGAGCGGCGTTCGACTATAGTCGAACGAAAAAAAACTACTTAACCAAATTCTCAATCTGGAAAAGTGAGGACTCTACAGCTAGACTCCTAACCATTGACCATAGGTATTTCTTGGGTCAAGGGGCACAAAGGAGAGGACTAAACTCAAATCAAAAACTAGGGTACCAACATTTTGTTTTATTTTCGGATCTGTCACGGTCGAGTATGGTTTGCAAAAATAAAAACTATCTTTATTTTTATCTCTCTCATCTAATTTTATGGTGATTCACTGATCGGGTGCTAGCTTTTTTATATAAGTTTTTCATCTCGCAAATTATCGTTTATTTCACTTTTAAAAATTCTCAAAATCCAACAATTTTTCCAGTAGGATAATAGTTCAAGCGTGAGTAGCAGTACTTGACAGCCCCGTGTTTAAATACGACCTTGATACTACGATTCGACAAGTACGCTTGCCTGTTCGGGTTTTAGCCCATCAAGTTTTTGGCGCCGTTGCCGGGGATTTTTCTTCGTCAATATTTTCAAAACGATTGCGCTATTACTTCTTAAAAAAAAATCAAAAAAATTTATTTATTTAAGTATTTATAATCAACCCACTTCATCTTATTTTCTACCCAACCTAAAATCTCTCGAAAAGGGTAAGGGGATTTAAGCGCCACCATTTTACATAGTACCTTGCGAACCTTTCACCGGGTAGCCCTTGGTAAGTTTGAGAGCCAAACCGTAAAAAATCTATTTTCAAAAAAAATCCATTCTTCTCTTTTTCTTTCTTTTTCAAGTTTTCGTTTTCATTCTCCTTCGTCTTCTTTACTAGTGCATGACCCGAGCGAATCCGTCGCTACTTGTTGATTTGGACCCAGAAATCGAACTCTCCTTTCGAAGACAACTACGATTCGGGGCTTCCACTTCTCAAACAGCGGTTGAGGATTCCTACGGGGATTGCAATTTCAATTCTGAAATGGGGGACCCTGACCAAGGATTGGCTCAGCAAAGGACCATGTCCGATTATGCTCGACCCAACTTGGAAGGGACAGAGACAAGTATTGTTCGACTTGCGATTGCGAACAATAACTTCGAGCTTAAGCCTATCATCATTCAAATGGTGCAACAATATGTACAGTTCGACGGATTACAAGATGAAGATCCGAACTTGCATATTGCCAATTTTCTTGAAATCTGTGACACCTTTAAGATTAATGGTGTTTCAGACGATGCTATAAGGCTAAGACTCTTCCCATTCTCCTTAAGAACTAAAGCCAAACAGTGGTTGAGTTCTCTTCTAAGAGGATCAATCACTACTTGGAACATTTTAACTGAAAAATTTCTTTCTCGTTATTTCCCCCCCCCCCCCCCCCCCCGCCAAAACGGCTAAGCTATGAAATGATATAACTTCATATTCTCAAATTGATTCTGAGACCCTCTATGACACTTGGGAGAGGTTCAAAGAACTTTTGAGAAGATGCCCACATCATGCTCTGGCTGTATGGTTGCAGGTCCAGACATTCTACAATTGGCTAAACCAAGAAACAAAGCAGATGATAGATGCCGCTTCCGCTGGTTCTTTGGACCGCAAAACTCCGGAAGCCACTCTTGAGCTTATTGAGGACATGGCGATGAACACCTATCAGTGGAATTCATCTAGGACTCGCCCATCTAAACTTGCAGGTATATATGAAGTGGATTCGGTGACGCAACTGGCGCTGCAAGTGAAAATGCTCAACAAGAAGATATCGGAGATGACTGCTCCCTCCGCTGCTAAGGTATATGAAAATGCTGCTGCTGCCGAGCAGGTGGATTATCTGGGGAACATACCCAGGCCTGCTTAAAATAATTCTGCCAATAATTTTTCTTGCTTTTTCGAATTTTTCTTCTTCTCCTAGTTTTTATGCTTCTTCGAACACTTATCATCCTGGATGGCGTAACCATCCTAATTTTTCTTGGAGTAATAACGCTAATGTTGTACGCCCACCGCACGATTTAACACCACCACCACCACCACCACAACAAAATTTTCAAAACCTTCCCCTTTGGAAGAGATCCTCGCTAAGTATATAAGCTCAAACGACGCTATTATTAGAAACTTAACAGGATCAATGAAAAATTTAGAAAATCAGGTCGGCCAACTCGCCAAGGCTTTTTCTGAGAGACCACCTGGAACTCTTCCCTCGAACACTGAGCCTAACCCAACGGAGCACGCAAATGCGATTTCCCTTCGGAGCGGTAAGGTTGTTAACGAGCCCACCACAAGGGAAGAGCCAAGGGTGATTGTCCCTCCTGTTTTTATCCCCACGGAAAATGATAAATCAACTCTTGAAAATGAAAAATCTATTTTTGACAACGAAAAATATATTTCTGTTCTTTCTGATTTTCAAAATGATGCTCCTGTTATTATAAAGGAATCTCCGGCACCTCCTTATCCGGCTCGACTTAGGAAGGAAAAACTAGATGATCAGTACAAACGCTTCCTTGAAATGTTCAAACAAATTCACATTAATTTGCCATTTCATGAAGCGATCAGTCAAATGCCTAAGTATGCGAAGTACCTTAAGGATCTATTAACAAACAAGACGAAATTGGAAAATTTATCACATGTAACATTAAATGAAGAATGCTCGGCGGTCGTTAAAAACTCTAATCTTCCTAAAAAGATAAACGATCCGGGTAGTTTTTCCATTCCTTACGTCTTTGGTGATCTATTCGTTAAACATACATTAGCGGATCTAGGAGCGAGCATCAATTTGATGCCTTTTTCTTTATTCAAGAAACTTGGATTGGGCACTCTTAGCCCTACAAGGATGAGTATCCAATTAGCTGATAGGTCCATTAAGTACCCATTAGGTATCTTTGAGGACGTGCTAGTGAAGGTCGACAAATTCATCTTCCCGGTGGATTTTGTCATTCTTGATATTGAAGAGGACGTCGAGGTCCCTCTTATCCTTGGCCGACCCTTCCTAGCCACCTCTCGAGCGATCATCGATGTTAGTAACGGAAAATTGTTCTTGCGTGTGGGAGATGATGAGGTCACATTTTCTATTAATCAATCAATGAAAAATTCTTCAAAAATGATGACTCATGCTTCTTTCTTGATGTTTAGATGAAGATTCTCCCCTTTCTCTTTCTAACATCTCTTCTAATGAATTTTCCTCTTCTTTTTCTGAAATTTCTTCAAATGATTTTGAAAACACGGTGATGTCAATACAAGAAAATTTTGAAAATAATTCCGTCTTTGGTAGAAAAAAGTATGAAAATATCATTTCTGAAAAAGAAAAGAATTTAAAAAACATTTATGACGAACCACCTCATCTTGATTTAAAACCACTTCCTGACCATCTCAAATATGCCTTTCTTGCAAAAGACTCTAAATTGCCCGTTATAATCTTGGCTTTGCTTTCTCAATCCGAAAACGATCAATTGATCGAACTACTACAAAAGCATCGCCGAGCTATAGCGTGGCAAATTTCTGATATTCCTGGCATAAGCCCCTCCTTCTGCACCCACAAAATATTTTTTGAACATAATTCTAAGGGTGTAGTCCAACCTCAACGTCGTCTTAATCCCAACATGAAATAGGTTGTGAAGGGTGAGGTTCTTAAGTTATTAGATGCAGGAATAATATATCCTATTTTGGATAGTCAGTGGGTAAGTTCGGTCCAGGTTGTTCCTAAAAAGGGTGGAGTCACGGTAGTATCGAATGAAAATAACGATCTAATTCCAACTAGGACGGTAATGGGATGGAGGATGTGCATCGATTACCGTAAATTAAATGATGCCACTCATAAAGATCACTTCCCCCTCCCCTTTATCGATCAAATCTTAGAACGCTTATCCGGGCATAGTTTTTATTGTTTTCTCGACGGTCTTTCGGGATACTTCCAAATCCCTATTGCACCCGAAGACCAAGAGAAGACAACATTCACTTGCCCCTTTGGAACATTTGCCTACCGTAGGATGCCTTATGGGCTATGCAACGCACCAGCTATCTTTCAGCGGTGTATGCTAGCCATCTTCGATAAATATGTAGAAAATATAATGGAAGTTTTTATGGACGACTTTTCAGTTTTTGGCGACTCGTTTGAATTGTGTTTAAATAATCTAGGAAAAGTTTTAAAATGCTGCGAAGAAATGAATCTCGTTTTAAATTGGGAGAAGTGCCACTTTATGGTACGTGAAGGTTTAGTCCTTGGCCACAAAATTTACGCTAAGGGAATTGAAGTGGACAAGTCAAAAATTGAAATAATTGAAAAGTTACCGCCATCTACAACTGTTAAAGCGATTAGAAGTTTTTTAGGGCACGCGGGTTTTTATCGTAGATTTATTAAAGACTTTTCAAAAATCACTAAGCCTCTCACCCACCTTCTCGAAAAAGACACTCCTTTCATTTTTAATGAATCTTGTCTCGAGGCATTTGAATTAATAAAATCAAAACTTATAAATGCTCCTATTATGATCGCCCCAGTTTGGGGTTTACCATTCGAAATTATGTGCGATGCGAGTAATCATGCGGTAGGTGCGGTTCTAGGTCAGCGAATTGCGAAGAACTTTCATCCGGTTTTCTATGCTAGTAAAACTCTAACTTCGACTCAAGAAAATTACACCACGATGGAGAAAGAGCTCTTAGCTGTTATTTTTGCTTTTGATAAATTACGACCGTATATTACTCTTTCTAAAGTTATTATTTTCACGGTTCATTCCGCTTTGAAGTACCTCCTTTCTAAACCGAATGCCAAGCCGCGTCTTATCCGTTGGATCCTCTTACTTCAAGAATTCGACTTGGAGATTCTGGTTAAGAAAGGAGCGGAAAACTTAGCAGCTGATCATCTTTCGCGTCTTGAAAATCCCAATCTTGATATTTTAAATGAAACTTTTATTAATGACTCTTTTCCGGATGATCTTCTTATAAATATTTCCTCTTCTACCCCCTTGTTTGCCGATCTGTCCAATTATCTTGTGGCCCGGGTCCTTCAAAAAGAATACTCAACTGAACAAAAGAAAAAATTCTTTTCTGAGTTGAAGTATTATTTTTTGGAAGACCCATTTCTATTTCGCATTTGTGCGGATCAGGTGGTAAGGAGATGTGTTTCCCGGGAAGAGGGTCAACAAATTTTAAAACATGTTCATGAAGGTCCGACTGGCGGGCAGTTTCAAGCAAACCGCACCGCACACAAAGTACTTAGTGCTGGCTTTTATTGGCCAAGCATTTTTAAAGATGCACAAATCTTCGTGGGCGGATGCGATCGATGCCAGCGAACTGGAAATCTCTCTAATAAAAATGAAATGGAACAAAACTATTTTCTCGAGTGTGAAGTTTTTGATCTTGTGGGGCATAGACTTTGTCGGCCCATTTCCCTCCAGTTTACGTAATAAATATATTTTAGTCGCAGTTGATTACGTTTCCAGGTGGGCGGAAGCCCAAGCTTTACCAAATAATGATGCTCGCGTTGTTGTTGCTTTTCTTAAAAAATTATTTTCTCATTTTGGTTTTCCTCGAGCGATCGTTAGTGATAGGGGAAGTCATTTTTGCAACGCCCAACTCGCTACAGCTTTAACTAAATATGGCATTACGCATAAATTATCCACCGCTTATCACCCCCAAACAAACGGTCAGGTCGAGGTAGTTAATCGAGAACTTAAAAGAATTTTGGAAAAAAACCGTTTCTACTTCTCGTAAGGATTGGTCTTTAAAATTAGATGATGCTCTTTGGGCCTATCAGATAGCGTACAAGACCGCCATCGGTTGTACTCCTTTCCGATTAGTCTATGTAAAATCGTGTCATCTTCCGGTAGATGTAGAATAACGTGCGTATTGGGCATTAAATTTTTTTAATTTCGATCCGCACTCGGTCGGCGAGCATAGAAAACACCAACTAAATGAGCTTGACGAGTGGCGAGCGTACGCATATGAAAATAATAAAATTTATAAGGAACACACGAAATTGTATCACGATAAGAACCTGCGCCATCCTAATACGTTTAAACCAGGCGATCAGGTTCTTCTTTTTAATTCGCGTTTACGTCTCTTCCTTGGAAAACTTAAATCTAGATGGTCTGGACCGTTTACGGTCAAGGACGTATTTCCTTACGACACTGTGTTACTTTCGCACCCTGATAAGGGGGATTTTAAAGTGAATGGCCATAGACTTAAACTTTATTTTTCTAATGATTTTGTGTCTCCTGCAAAGGAGAATCTTATTCTGGACTCTTAGATTAATATTTTATTATGGACATTTTTATTGTTGGACTTATTATTATTCTGAAACTCTTTTATTCGGACTTTGGATTATTGTAATAAAGAACACTATTGGGCATCTGCCCATGGACTCTATTATTTTTCTACTTTTATTTTGCTCTTCCCACCGCAGGCCAATCAATTACAAGTTCATGGTCACCGCTCCACCGCTGCTGATATCAAATGGTTCAAGTCAAACCTTCTGACGGACAAGTGCACTAAAAAGCAAGCATGGGGGAGCGACATCCACCTTCATCTCACGAACCCGGGGAAGTCTTGTTTTTTTTTATTTCCTTTACTGCATTTTCTTTTTCTCTTCTTCTCAGTCCCCTTCTCTTTTTTGATTTTTTGTTTTTCTAATTTTTTTGGGTTTTATATTTTATAATTTTTTGGATTTTTTGATGAAGTTAAAAGAAAGTTTATGTTTGAAAGAAATAAGTTTATGTTTGGCCAAATTTATAAAAGAAAATTTTCATGGACTTATTTTGTAGCTTGAATTGGAGAAATGACTTGCTTGTCATTTCTCATTTTGTTATCATGTTGTTATTTGTATGTTAAGCTCACCCTTGGTTTAGTGTTTAAGCCCTCATGTTTATCCTTGTTTACATTTCCTAATCATTCACCTAAGCCAAGTTTTAATGCCTATTAGAAGTCCTATTAATCTTTAGAACGTAAATTTGCGTAGTGGAGAGAGTGTGAACGTACAAGCCTATTGCCACCATCATTGATGGATTTCTTTGGAGGTTACCTTGGAGTGTTTTAGGGTTAATGTTTATCTAGCAACCTAGTAGTTAGTTAATGCACCGTTTATTTAGAACCTCTACTTTTGTTTTCCTTACTTTCATTTATTTTTGATGCTTTGTTTTAAGATTTAGAAATGGGTAGACTTTTCTTATGTTTTAATGAAATTTTTAGGATTCCACTTTCAAGTTTTCTATTGTGCACTTCTCACCCCACTAGTTTATAACATGGAAATTAGGATAGTTTAATTTTTTATGTTTTGCTTTTCTTAACTATGGAACCTAAAATAAAATATATATCTTTTGCTTTCTTTTTGTTTTTCCCAAGTTCCTTAATTCTATTTGCTTGAGGGCAAGCAAATGTCTATGCATGGGGGAATTTGATGACTAGTTTTAGTCATCGTTTTTGGGGTAATTTAGAAGCTTAAATTCCTAAGTATTATTATAAATTTGTGTTTTGGTATGCTTGTTTTGATGTCCTTTTATGTTTTTGATATTAAAATCTATTTAGTCTTATTATATGTATTATGTCACTATATATGGTGTTATGTTTATTAATATTAGCTAATGCTTGGTTGTAATGTTTTAATGTTTTAACATTTTTAAATGTTTTGTTATTTTTATTTTTATGTTTGAATTGTTTGATGTTTTGTTTTTATAATTACATGTATATGATGTTTTATTTTTTGTTCAACTAATCTAATGTTTTATTTATATTTTGTAGGTTCTAAAGCACTTGTGGCCGGCCCCCTCCACTTGTAGCAGCCCAAGCCCTCAGCCCGAGCCCAAGCAAGTGCAAACGAGTCCACCACACAGCCCCCTACATGAAGCTCGGCCAGCCCACCTTTCAAGAAGCCCGAGCACACCAATCAACCTTAAGCCGAGCCCTTGAAGCAGTCCAACTAAGAACAGCCCTTTTTCTCCTACCCAGCCTCCTCCTCTTGGCCCACTTAAGCATGGAGCAGCCCCCCAAACCTCCTACCTGAGCCCACCATGCAGTAGCCCCCCTTCTTCAATGCTTGCACGAATTTTTGCCATGCATGAATATCCCCATGCATTGGTCGGCCACCCCCCCCCTTCTCTCTCTTTTATTATTTCCTTGCCACCTCATTTTCTCTCTCTCTCTCCTCATTATTTCATGAATGCATTTCTCCCTCATACATGGCCGGCCCCTACCTTTTCTCTCCCATCTTTTATTTTCCATTCATCCCCCATTCATATTTTATATTGTCCATTTAATATCATGCATGCATTTAGCTATTTCCTCTCTCCCTCATTAAACCCATGCATGAACCATTCTCCCCCATATGGCCGGCCACCCCTTGGTCTCCCTAATCTAGATGATTCCTTCCTCTCCTATAAAAGGAACCCATGTCCCATACTAAAAAAAAGGTTGGATTAGAGAGAGAGCAAGTGAGCAAGAGAGTTCTAGTACAAGTATTTTCTTTCCCCTCTTTTATTTTCCATTCATCCCCCCTTCATATTTTATATTGTCCATTTAATATCATGCACGCATTTAGCTATTTCCTCTCTCCCTCATTAAACCCATGCATGAACCCATTCTCCCCCATATGGCCGGCCACCCCTTGGTCTCCCTAATCTAGATGCTTCCTTCCTCTCCTATAAAAGGAACCCATGTCCCATGCTAAAAAAAGGTTGGATTAGAGAGAGAGCAAGTGAGCAAGAGAGTTCTAGTACAAGTATTTTCTTTTCATTGTTATAGTTCTCTTTTTATTGTTGTAATTTTCTTCTTAGTATAATATTGTCATCTTTTTAATATCATTGTGTACCTCTTTTTATTAATCAATGAAATTCTCTTCTCTTTCTTTTGTTGTTTCCTTTTCCAATATGCGTTGCTAATCTCCCTTAGCATTAAATCGTGAGGATCCATGAAGTGAGATGAGAGTATATTTTCTTTCTTAGTTTTATTTTTGTTATTCCATGCTCGATCCTTCTTTGATTTATTTTGAGTCGACTCCGTATTTCCGGTATACGGTAGTAGGCCTTGTTCTCATTTCATAGTAGTCGAGAAACTCATGATTTTAAAGATCACTCAAAGATGGAAGGAGTTGAATGCAATCCTAGAGATAGGACGACGTAAATCCTCCGTATTGGAGTCAAATCCAATAGTGCGGATCACCTCGATAATGGAACTTTAGGCTTCTTTGGTTTGTAAAGAGATTTCGATCAAAGAGTCTATAAGTTAGGAGACTTAATTCTCTAGCGAGATTTTGTCTTATTTTCGGATCTGTCACGGTCGAGTATGGTTTGCAAAAATTAAAACTATCTTTATTTTTATCTCTCTCATCTAATTTCATGGTGATTCACTGATCGGGTGCTAGCATTTTAGTATAAGTTTTTCGTCTCGCAAATTATCGTTTATTTCACTTTTAAAAATTTTCAAAATCCAACAATTTTTCCGGTAGGATAATAGTTCAAGCGTGAGTAGCAGTACTTGATAGCCCCGTGTTTAAATACGACCTTGATACTACGATTCCACAGGTACGCGTGCCTGTTCGGGTTTTTGCCCATCAAGATCACATATATAATAAATAATCTCCACGAAGGGAGAGTGCACAGTAATAATAATTAAGGTACTAAAAACAGGGCTCACGCCCAATACATCAATGTCCTCACTACATATCTCTCATCGCGGAAGCAAAACTAAAACAACTAATAGCGATCGGGATTTACAGTCCCAGCTGTATGAACTCCAGTACTAGACTGTACCATCTCCAAGCGAGCCGACCTCTGGGGTTTCTCCTCCATGCTGGGCTCCACAATCCCCAAAAATGATTTGGTCTTAAAACCGTTAGTCTAAAAGACTAAGTCCTATCATCCCCTACCCCTCCCCCCATGGCTCCTAGGCACTGAGCGGGAAGAAGGAAAGGAGAGGTAGTGAGGGTGTGGAATGAACAAGAAGCAGGTGACAACAAAACTAATCTAACAGTTCTATGAGTATATGTGGCAGTAATAAAAATATGAAAGACTGAACAAGAAATAAGTAACCTTAACTTATATGAAAACACATAAGCTAAGGGATCTTCTGCAAGGTTTCTATCATATAAAGAGTCTCATACCAATTTATACGATAGGGTGTCGGTTTATAAGCAAACATTATATATGTATTCACAAAATAAAACCTTAACTTATAAGCACGCTCAAACGAACTTATAAACCAAGGGGTAATTTTTCAGGGCCTATTGTATAAAAAGTCACATACCAAATTATACAATATGTGTCAAGGTTTAAATGCAATGTTTATGCTATGACATGCAAGTATGCTATGATGTGAATTATGCAAGTGCAACACACCCACTCGACTCTATTCACACAGACCTTTAGTTCCCCCTTTCTGGAGCCTAACCTCCCCGGATACCTCCGTAGTGGCAAATAAAAGTGGTGGGTTGGGCCTCGCCCACCTCTAAACCGGTAATTGCACTACCAGTCAGACCTATCGTATGCCTCGACGCTGGTGCACTAAGCATAGCTCCTACATACTCTTTGCCGGCAAGTCCACCGGACTTAACTTCGTGAAGTGAAAAACCACACTTGCCGAGTCAACGTATTGTCATCGGTACATCGACCCTCCAATACCGAAGACCCACTACCTTATAATTTATGCACATGCAACCATAATGTATCAGCCACCGAGCCAAAGCTCCCCGGACTATCCCGTCCGTCACAATCAACAACCGAGCCTAAGCTCCCCGGACTATCCCATCCGTCACAACCAACAACCGAGCCAAAGCTCGCCAAGCCAACCTGCCCATCACCAAAATCCATCGAGCCTACTGCCAGTGTGACCCAACCCAACTTCCAGAGACACCGAGGTGAGTGAAAGTGAACCCCTAGTTATACCAGTTACTCTTGCAGTTTATTTTACCTACAGTTTAGGTTATCCGAGGACTGCCCAAGGCATACCTCATAAAGGGTTCTCTAGGGCACTAGGAACTACGATGGGTTGAAGCCCAAAGCTCCCTTTTGCAAGGCACTTAATATTACTGGTTAATACCAAATTCCCGATCCCTTTAAAATTACTCTGGATCTGAGCCTAGTGTGTTTTGACCCTCTCTCTCCCTCCACATGAAAGACGATCTTTCGTCGATCCCACGCACCTTCTATTCCTAATCAACCCAACATCCTGCTCATCTCAACTTCCATTGATATTCTCAATGTCACTTTACCCAGGACGGCAAGCCTCTAACCCCAAGATCATATGCCCTAATCATTTGCTATCAGATCTTCTACAGGTTTTCTACATGCAGACCATCCTATGTTATATGGTGTAACTGATAAGAGATACTCTAAATCTTCATCCAAATACTCTAAGATAATTCATGGAGGTCTATCATGACATTCCTATCCTAAATCCAGAAACTTTGAATTTTCCTAATTTATCAGATATTTTATTTATTTTCCCTAAAAATCCAAATGTCCTAGTTTGAATATGAAGTGGCTTTTACAGCCATGCAAAATACTCTACAAAATTATGATAAATAATTGGTAGCTAATTGACAGTAATTTCAAATCTCCCAATTTTTTTTCATGCTTTAGGCCTCTGATCAAAACTTTTAAATGTAAACACATAATTATCAATTAAAGAAATAAGTGGTTCAAATAGACTTCCAAAATTTATAAGAAAATTCAAGCAAGACTAAAATGCCCTAAAACACTCCTGACAAAGTTTTCCAAATTTTTTAGTCAATAATAAACTCTAATTATATTTTAGAACAATAATCCTCATTCATAAATTAATGAAACAACTACTGAAAACATACATCTAAAATTTATGATAAAATTTGCTCATGAGCATATTGACCTAAGAACACCACTGAATAGGCTTCACAATTTACTGACAAGCATTGAGCTCTGATTCTATTATTGAACATATTTGTATATTTATAAGCTTGTGAAGTATGTAATGAAAATATGTATCTAAAAAATATAATAAAAATCAGGTATGAGCATAATGACCTAGCACTTCCTCTGCCCAATTTTCATAATTTCCCAATGAAAAATGTGATCATAATAACCAAATGACTATCAAGGCCAACCCATGTATTACAAAGGAGGTACTAAAGTTATTTTTCCAAAATTTCCAATAAAATTACCAGAGACTCATATTAACCCTATGACTACACTACCCAAGTTTCACAATATTTCATAAAGTTTTGATGGCTTATCTTAAATATATAAGGTTTGTGCCCTAAACTAGGGTTATGGTTTTGGGGAGTTTAACAGCCTCTAAATCTCATAATATTTTTACTAGAGGACCTTTACAACCATAAAGTCCTCTCCACCAAGTTTCAAGTCATTTCAAGGTCACTTGACTCCTTGACCTTCAAACCCTAGGTTTGCACACATAGGACCTATCCTAGTGTTCTTAGGCTCCACCCTTCAACTTCAACTTAATATCAGTGGAGTGGGTATTTTGTGTGCAAATATGGATGTGTGTTAAGATACATCACCTTTGGATGAGGTTAGCCAACTCAAGAGCACTTAGGGCACTTAACAATAATTTGACCTAAAAGGGGTCAACACTTGGTACAGAATTACTCTATCAAAACAAACCCAAAACTGGTGCAATTTTTACCAGAGCCCTATAATGTTCCCCAAGATGACCCACAAAAATTTGGGGGTTTTTGAGGTGTTTAAGCCACCTAATTACTTAGTACATGGTTTATTAAATTTTTACAAAAACTTTAGAACAAGTATCTTTAAAAATTCCCATTTTTGGCCAAAACCTAGGTATAGGTTAGTGTGACTCCATGTCTAAATTTCGGGTCATTTGGACAAGAGATGAAGTAGGGGCACTCATTTTAGTCTCTGACTAACCCTAGGTATAGACCCCACCAAAATGAGTGCCCTGGTAAAACCAGACATCCAAATTGGTTCAAACTAATTTTAAATTAAAGTATACCCCTAAAGCTACAACTATTATGTTTATCATTTTTTCACTAGAGGTATCTAGGTATTTTTAATAATTAAAAACTTTAAATACAAAATGTGTGACAGAAAATCACATGAAATGAATAATATCCTATGGTTTAAAGTTGATCAACACGAATCTCGACGCAGTGATGGACGACATCCGGTTGTCTTCTCAAGC
Organism: Platanthera zijinensis; assembly: GCA_039513925.1. Lineage (NCBI taxonomy): Eukaryota > Viridiplantae > Streptophyta > Magnoliopsida > Asparagales > Orchidaceae > Platanthera > Platanthera zijinensis. The sequence continues at coordinate 106,989,827 of CM077087.1, forward strand.
ATGCCAACGGCCTGGATTGCTTCTTCCTGGAGAAGATTCTAGCTGCTACAGCCGGCCACCTAGTCACCTCCCTAGCTAGCCAGCGCCACCACCACCTCCATCGAGGTGGTGGTTATCGCCAGGCAGAGGCACAACCGCCGGAGGGGCGGATTTCGGCGATCCCGATAGATCGGTTTTCTTGGAAAAACCGGGAAAACTCCTTTCCCGATTGGGCTCAAGTGAGCCCAATTTTCATCCATAATGATTCCTACGATATACCCATAGAGAGGGGAGGAGGGGAGGACCTTATTGGTGGTCTGGAGTCGAGCCGATCACCGGGTTGCCATAGTGGTGGTACCGATGGCCGGGTTTCTGTAACTACACAGTAGGAAGCCTTATCTCCTTCAGGTAAAGTGTGTAAATGACTCCCCTGAGTCCAGTGGAGCTTTTAAAATCACCAAATGGGTAGGGGAAGAGTGTGGGCTGAATAGCCATTTATGGCCATTCTTGGCCATGGTGGTGGGGGTGAACCTGGCTTGGGGTGACCAGGAAATGGCTGTAAACTACTCCTCTTCCCCAGAGGAGTTTAATCCAACCACCAAAGGTGGCCCTTGGCCTCCCTATGCCATGAATGGCCTTCTACCTTCCCCTTTCTCTCTCCTCCATTAAAGGGCAAGGTGGAGCTCTCTCTCCTAGTCATTAAAGCTTACTTGGTCATTCATTGAGCCTATTTACAACCCAATAAATTATATCATCATATAATTTGGAGGTGGTTAGCCCAAATGGAAAAGGCTTGAGCTTGGGTTAGCCCATTTGGGCTATGTTTGACCTAAACTAGACTAGGGTTGACCTTGGTCATTTTGACCTTTTGGGTTTACCAAAATGGGTCCTTGGTGACCATTGGCCTCCCCTATGGTCTAGTTTGGGCTGGGTAGGGTTGTCTTGGCACATTGGGGGTCACTTGACCCTTAAGAAGGGTACTTTGACCAAGTTAGGGATAGAGTTGACTTTGGTCTATATGACGATTTGGGTTGACCCCAAGGGGTCCTTTGTGATCCCTTGGCTTCCCTTAAGGTCGAAGAAGGGTTGTGTAGGGTTAACTTTGCACACTGAAGGTCACTTGCCCCTTAGTTAGGGCACTTTGACCACTTTCGGGCTATGGTTGACTTAGGTCAACTCAGGCTCTAGGATTGACCTCAATGGATCTTTGGTGACCTATTGACTGAAATTTAGGTCTAGAAAGACCTTGGTAGGGTTTGTTTGGCTCATTAGGGGCACATTGCCCTTTATTAGGGAACCTTGCCCAATTTAGGATTAGGATGATCCTTTGTCAGCTTGGCCACCCAGAGTTGACTCAAATGGACCCTTAGAGCCATTTGAAGGATCAAGCGCATACCCAACTGCATCAAAAGCCCATACTGTTGGAGAGGGCGCTACTTAATTTCTAAAATAAGTACCAAAGCGCCATGGGTCAAGTGAAGGAACGCCGGACCCAAAAATCCCCCCCCCGACATCCAGCACAACCCGTCAGCTCAGAGGTGGGGTTACCACATGGCCCACATGGCTCAGAGGTGGGGTTACCACATGTACACGGTTTGCCTTACCCGCCGGACCCACACAGGTAGAAGGGAAAAATAAGGATTTAATAGCGCCCCCCGGTCTTGAACCCGTGACCTCCTCTAATATCAATTGAAGGATCAAGCGCATACCCAATTGCACCAAAAGCCCGGACTGTTGGAGAGGGCATTACTTAATTTCTTTAATAAGTAGCAAAGCGCCACGGGTCAAGTGAATGAACGCCGGACCCAACAATCCCCCCCCCCTCAGCGTCCAGCACAACCCGTCGGCTTAGAGGTGGGGTTACCACATGGCCCACATGGATCAGAGGTGGGGTTACCACATATCCACGGTTATCCAGACCCGCCAGACCCACACAGGTAGAAGGGAAAAATAAGGATTTAATAGCGCCCCCCCCCCCCGGTCTTGAACCCGTGACCCCCTCTGATACCAATTGAAAGTGAGGGTAAGATCTACCTTTACTCTAGAGGGGGGGGGGGTGAATAGAGTATTTTTAAAATAATTTTGCAAATTAAAAACTAATTTGCAGTGGAAGACTTAATTTAATTATAGTGTATTGTGCTCACAGTAAACAAAATAAAGTAAAGCAAGAAACTAATTCACAGCACACATCAAATAAAACACAAACAACCTGAAGACACAAGGAGCTATAGTGGTTCCCCAATCCACCTGGGTACATCCACTCTTCTACCAACCTAGGTAGGAATCGACTGTAGGATGAGTTGATCAGGTGTCCTAAGCACCAATGAGCTTTTGATAAGGTGCTCAAAAACCAAACCATATTTTTTGATCAGGTGTCTTGCCACCACTTAGTTTTGATAAGGTCTCAGAAACCAAACACAAAACTTTTGAAGGGAGTTCTGTATAAGCCTTTTATAGAAAGAGAAAATAAAAGGAGTGAAGATGTTCTTCTCTGTGAATAGTCAAAGAGAAGAGTAGTGGATTGATGATGTCAAAGCTCCCCCTGAGATTAGCAGTAGGTCAGGAGAAGAATCTTTGCACAGGGTGATAGGCCTTCAGTAAGATGAGATGTCCAGCAAATGATGAATTCAGCAAAGGCTGAAATATGTTGTGTCTGGAGTCTTGATTGATGAATCCTGGAAAGCTTGAATCAGAGAGGAGGTCTGAAAGAATAGAAGGAATTATTTTCTATGTGTTGATCACCTTCTCTGTTCTATTCCTTGTGTTCTATAAGAACTCTAACACTGTAATCCTGTAGTAATCTTGTGTGTGTCTGTCTCTTAGATGTCTTCTGGTTGTTTGTGTTTTATTTATTGTGTGCTGTGAATTAGTTTCTTGCTTTACTTTATTTTGTTTACTGTGAGCACAATACACTATAATTAAATTAAGTCTTCCACTACAAATTAGTTTTAAATTTGCAAAATTATTTTAAAAATACTCTATTCACCCCCCTCTAGAGTTAAGGTAGATCTTACCCTCACATTCACAATAGATTGGTGAGGTTGTGGTGGGATCTTGGAGTCATGGTGAAGCCCCTAGATCATCCCAACCTAGTGTTTAGAAATCTACTGTTTGCAGACCATAGTGATCCCACTTATATTCCTAGGTCCACTTGGTATTTTTGGGCTTCCTTGGGTTTTGTCATGACCAGTCATGACAAAACCACTCCTAGGAGGTCTAGTTGTCTGAGGGATGTTACAAATAGTCCCAGAGCCATCTGCTTCTTGAACTGAGAAAGTCTCAAACCTATCTTCTTCACAGCAATAAGAGTAGATCTTCAATAAATAGTTTCTTGTGTTGGAAGTAACCTGCAAAACTTTGCTCTACTTCTTCTTTCCTTCCTAGAATGAACAAGAAGCTCAGTTCTATCTTCTTTACAGCCCCAAGATTGTATCTTCAGAATTTGTCTTGCTTGGACTGTGAAGTCACTGCCACTCAGGCTTACTCTGTTTCTTCTTCTTCCCTTAGGGAGAAAAAACTCACTTATCTAGCTTGTTTGAAGTTATCAGACTTACTCTATTGCTGCTAGGGTTATCCCTTTGCTGCTACCTCTTTCTCTCTCAGAAATTACTCTAATCGTGCTATTGGTGGTGAAGATGACAACAACTATCTTGTTGAGTGTAAGACCCCCTTTTTTTTCTTTTTAAAACCCTGGGTCTTAGGCCCAGAATCACTGCTTTGCGGTGACACCTTCACATCGTGAAGGGTCATCACCACAAGGCGCCGATTCTACCGGCCAAATTCGATCACAGAAAGGTAGCACAATAATTGAAGTAAGAACAATTATCTGAATCTGTTTGGTCAAGAGTGTAACCTTCTCATCTTGCTCTAAGGGGTCTTTTATAGATCTGCAAGTGGGGAGGGGAAAGAGGTAAGCAATTATGGTCATGAAGGCTCCTCTTAATGGTGTTTCGGTTATGGTAGAGGCAGTTGAAACGCTGGAAACGAAGAGGTGTTTGCCAGGTGGCGATTTCCTATTGGACCAACATTTCCTTATTTTATTAAATAATTAGAGTAGGAAACGGCCCATAAATTCTCCTGGTGTAACTTCCCATACCAGCATTTATTACCACGCGTGTTAGAATAATTTCTGGCCTGAACCGGCGTTTCGGCCTCGGTCACGGGCGTGACATGTCGGTCACGGGCGTGACAGACCTGCGTGGAAAACTCTGAGTTCGACGATCGTTTTCCTGAGATCGACGATCGTCGAAGGGGGTCACGCCCTTGGTCACGGGCGTGATACCTTGGTCACAGGCGTGACAGGGTCAAGTCTGCAAATTCCGCGCTCGGCGATCGTCTCGCTGAGATCGACGATCGTCGAAGGGGGTCACACCCTAGGTCACGGGCGTGACACCTGGGTCACGGGCGTGACAGGCCCGGGCTGCAAGTTCGACGATCGTCGAAGGGGTCACGCCCTAGGTCACGGGCGTGACACATAGGTCACGGGCGTGATAGGCCCGGGTTTCAAATTCGACGATCGTCTAACGGAGATCAACGATCGTCGAAGGAGTCACGCCCTAGGTCACGGGCGTGACACATAGGTCACGGGCGTGACCAACCCGTGACCCGAAATCTTAGTCGATATACTTCAATTCTTGGGCTTCTAGAGTTCTCTCACGACAGACCGACTCCTCGGGGTCTAGCCGGAAATGGGATGTTACAAATCCCAATAAACAAAACAAAAATTTCGTCCCCGAAATTGAGGTTGAGGCTACGGGGATTTCTACCGAAATAAATTAAACTTGTAACATCCCATACTTTTTTTTTCTATTGGGTTCAAGCGACTACTTGTTTGATAAACGAAGACAATCTCCTCAATAAACAAAAGATTAGCCCCTACTTTCCTGCGCATGCCTAGGTTCTCGATTTTTCCTTATCTAGTCCTACCGGTTTAGTACAAAAAGGTAATTTATAGTATACCAAGAGGTGGTGAGGTATACCTGACTTAACAACTCTGGGTATTTTTGCCTCATCAGGTCCTACGGTTCCTAGGTGTGCTCCTCCTGACCGTGGTTTCTCCACAGAACCTTGACTAAGGGGATCTTCTTGCGGCGCAAGATCCGTGCTCCTTTGTCGTCGATCCGAACCGGCTCCAAGTGAACAGATCGGTCTGAAGCTACCGTCCCTTCGGTGGTCAAAATCCGCTGCTCCGGGCGTAGTAGAGCCCTTCTCAGCGAAGAAATGTGGAAGACGTTGTGTAGAGCTGCCAGCTCTGGTGGAAACTCTAGCCTGTATGCTAGGGGCCCGATCCGCTCCAGGATCCGATAAGGGCCCATATACTTAGGGCTGAGCTTCTTCCTCCGACCGCGCACTCGTGAGACTCCGTGCATGGGCCGGATCTTCAAGAACACTCGGTCCCCTACCTGAAACTCCACCTGATGATGTCGGGCATCATAGTACTTAGCCTGTCTGCTCTACGCCTCCAGCATCCTATCTCTGATCAGTCTCACCTGTGCCTCAGTGTCTTCAACAAAGTCTGATCCCAACACCTTCAGATCCTCGTCTTGAACCCAAGAAAGCAGGGTCCTACATTTTCTTCTATACAAGGCTTCATAAGGTGCCATCCTGATGCTGGACTGGTAGCTATTGTTATAGGAGAACTCGACCAACGGTAACATCTTCTCCCACGGCTCCACTCGGTCCAGTATACACAGTCGTAGTAGATCCTCCAACGTCCTGTTGGTGCGCTCGGTCTGCCCGTCCGTCTGAGGGTGGAAGGCCGTGCTAAAAGTCAATCGGGTGCCCAAGTATGCCTGCACTGACCGCCACTCCCTGGATGTAAACCGTCCATCGCGGTCCGACACTATCATCCTGGGCACGCCATGGTATCGGATATACTGCTCCACGAACTTCCGTACCAGCACTCCCACCGAGTCATCTTTCCTGATTGGTATAAAGCGGGCCACCTTCGTCAACCGATGAACAATCACCCAGATCGAGTCATTCCCTGTCCGAGACCGGGGAAGACCATGTATAAAATCCATAGCTATATCATCAAACTTCCACTCCGGCACCGGGAGTGGCTGCAATAGTCCTGCGGGGTTCCTGCACTCCGCCTTCACCAACTAACACGCCTCGCAACGGGTCACGAAGTACGTAATGTCCTTCTTCATGCCCGGCCAAAACATCGTCTTCTTCAGATCAGCGGTCATCTTTGTGATCCCCGGGTGCACAGAGTACCGGCTGCAATGCGCATCCGTCATAATATCCTCTCGGATCTGGCCTCCTGTGGGTATATATACTCTGCCTCTGAAATGTAGCAATCCATCTCTTAGGGAATAATCTCCTGTCGAACCCTCCTCCAAGGCTCGGAACATCGGCTCTGCCCATGCATCTGTCCTCTGTCCGTCCCAAATGCGATCCCGAATATCATCTATGGACACCATCGATGCCAGATACTCCCTATACAGCTCTGGATCATCCTCTGACACTAGGGATATCTGCATGTCTCTGAATGACCGGACTAGCTCCATGGACATAACCTGGGGCCCAGCTTCGGAAGTGGCAGCTCTCCGACTCAACGCGTCGGCCACCACGTTTGCCTTCCCTGGATGGTAATGCATCTCATACTGATAGTCTGCTAAGAATTCCACCCAGCGCCTCTGCCAGATATTTAGCTCCTTCTGCGTGTCTACGTATTTCAAGTTCTTATGGTCGGAGTAGATGTCGTAGTGGATTCCATAAAGATAATGGCGCCAGAACTTCAGAGCAAAAACGACTGCTCCCATCTCAAGGTCGTGTACCGGGTAGTTCTTCTCATGGGTCTTCAGCTTGCGGGAGTCATATGCTATGACGTGTCCATTCTGCATCAGTACCGCTCCCATCCCCTTGTATGATGTGTCGGTATACACCTGGAATCCTTCCTTTCCAGATGGAAGGGTCATAATAGGGGCTGAGATGAGTCGGTCCTTCAGCTCCTGGAAAGCCGCTTGGCATTGCGGGGTCCAAACGAAAGGTGCCTCCTTCTTTGTCAAAGATGTGAGGGGGAGGGCAATTTGAGAGAACCACTCCACGAACTTCCGGTAATAACTGGCAAGTCCCAAGAAACTTCGTACATTGGTGGCTGTCTTTAACTGCGGCCAATCTCGAACTGCCTTAATCTTTGCCGGATCTACCGCCAACCCGGCTCCGCTGATAATGTGGCCTAGGAAAGCCACCTCCTTCAACAAAAACTGACACTTGCTGAATTTCGCATAAAAGCGATGCTCCCGCAACCTTTCCAAAGTCAGTGCCAGATGCCAAGTGTGCTCCTCCTCCGTCCTAGAGTAGATCAGGATGTCGTCTATGAATACTATGTCGAACACATCCAAGTAGACCTCGAAAACCCGGTTCATGAGGCTCATGAACGCCGACGGAGCATTCGTGAGCCCGAAGGGCATCACGGTGAACTCATACAAGCCATATCTGCTACTGAAGGCCGTCTTCGGGATATCCTCCTCCTGGATCCGCAACTGTTAGTATCCTGACCTCAAGTCCAGCTTCGAGAAATAATGGGCTCCCTCCAGCTGGTCGAACAATTCGTCTTTTCGTGGGAGCGGATAGGAATTCCGGACGATCAGCTTGTTTAGTGCTCGATAATCGATGCACAGGCGAAGTGTCCCATCCTTCTTCTTCAAGAATAGGACCGGGGCTCCCCATGGCGAGGAACTCAGTCTAACAAATCCTGCCTCAACCAATTCCTGGAACTGAGTCCGAAACTCTATCAACTCCTTCGGGGCCATCCGATAAGGGGCCCTAGATGCCGGCTTGGCCCCCGGCACAAGGTGTATCTGAAAGTCCTGCTCTCGGTGTGGAGGTAGTCCTGGCAGTTTCTCTGGAAAGATGTCAGCGAAATCTCACACCACCGAGATGTCTGTCACCGACTCCTTGACTTACGCCATCTCAAATAGAATCTGATAGACCTCCTCTCCCTACAGATGGGCCTTAACGGCCTGTACCGAAGATAAGAGTATACGAGAGACAGGTCTTATACCTTCGATGACAATGAAAGAGTCCCCGTGTCTCACGGTGATCCTCTTCGCCTGGCAATCAACTTGGGCATGGTTCCAGTGCAGCCACACCATACCCAGGATCAAGTCGTAGTCTGTCAGCCTCAAAATTATCGCTGGAGCCTCGAATGCATTTCCTCCAATTTCTTCCTCCATATTGCAGTGATCCGTGGTAAGGATCTCAGATCCATACGGTAGTCGCACCCTCATCCTCGAGCCTGTGAATCGCTCCACGCCTTCCAGGCCTTCTACAAATGTCTCCGACACAAAGGAGTGAGTAGCTCCAGTATCGAACAGCGTGCGGGCAGGCTTGCCACTGATGAAGACTATACCTGGGGTGATTAGATGTCTTAGGTTCTATAATGAGTTTTACCTTCCTTGTTAATCTATCTAGTGCGGTTCAAAGTTTTAACAACTGAAAAGGAAATGCTATGAAAATAAAGAAGCATTGCGGCGTACCTGCTATGACCTGCTCCGGATTCCGAGGCTGCGTAAGGTCCAAAGCATATACTTGCTCCCTTCCCTGTCTACGATCTCCCTCCTGGTATCCACGACCGCGGCCGCGTCCTAGGCCTCCGTAATGCTGAGCTGGTGGGCCACCCTATGGTGCTGGAGGTGGTGCCCCCATCATCGGGCAGTTCCTCCGGATGTGCCCAATCTGATGACAAAGGAAGCACTCTGGTGGGGGATACGCCATTCCCCAGGGTCTCAGCATCTCCTGCATCCGATGAGGTTGATGGGCCAATATCACCTGCTCCCTCGGCTCCTGCCTCACTTCCTGACGAGGCTGGTCCTCTGTCCTTCTCCCCTCTGGAATAGCACCTCGCCGCTGGTCATTTCTAACTCTTCATCCCTGATCCTCTACTGGCCGCTTTCGGCCCCGGGTGCTGTGCCAATCAGCCTCAATCCTTTTTTCCATCTCCAAAATCCGGGAGATAGGCCCGTCGGATACAAACAACAAGGCCTCCCTCAAATCCTCCCGCAGGCCCTTATAGAACCTCCTGATGTACCCTGCTTCGTCCAACTGGTAGGAATCTGCGTATCGAGCCAGATGGTCGAACTCCCGATGGTACTCCACCACCGTCTGGGTGCCTTGCTTCAGCTGTAAGAACCGCTCCTCCAACTCATCCCTGGCCGACTGCGGAACGAAATGCTCCAGCAGTGCGGCCCTGAACTATTCTCAGGTAACCTCCGCAACCTCCCTATCGGCAAATATCATGTCCAACAGCGTCTTCCACCACCTCTTGGCATGGGACTCCAGGCAAGAGACAACCAGAGCCACCCTCTCCACCCAGGGACACCGTATCCCGGTCAGCATCTCGTACATGATATCCAGCCACTCTTCCGTCCGAACCGCCGACTCTGTCCCCAAGTAGGACGAGGGAGACAGTCCTCGGAAGATGCTTAGCCAGTTTGCCCCCGGATTTGGCTACGGGACCGGAACCTGCTGGGCCCTGAAAGCCTCCAGGATGGCAGTCAGAGTCTGTCCCATGTATGACTGAAGGAAAGGAGTGGGGACCGGTGGAGGTGGTGCAACACCCTGAGCCTGCTGAACTCCGCCTTGTGGCGTAGGCTGTGTTAGAGGCTGCGAAAAAAAAACCCATACTGAGAAAACATTCAATCTTAAATAAAAGTGGACAATTTATATGTGATCCCCATATGGGCACACCACTGCTTCCGCTGCTTAGTTTGTCCCCAAACTAAACTCGAGCGGGGGTGACCCAGGGATAGTGGACGGCTACTTTTTTCAGATCGATGTTTTCCCCTCTGATACCACTTGTAAGACCCCTTTTTTTTCTTTTTAAAACCCGGGGTCTTAGGCCCAGAATCGCCGCTTTGCGGTGACACCTTCACGTCCTGAAGGGTCATCACCACAAGGCGCCGATTCTGCCGGCCAAATTCGATCACAGAAAGGTAGCACAATAATTGAAGTAAGAACAATTATCTGAATCCGTTTGGTCAAGAGTGTAACCTTCTCATCTTGCTCTAAGGGGTCTTTTATAGATCAGCAAGTGGGTAGGGGAAAGAGGTAAGCAATTATGGTCATGAAGGCTCCTCTAATGGTGTTTCGGTTATGGTAGAGGCAGTTGAAACGCTGGAAACAAAGAGGTGTTTGCCAGGTGGCGATTTCCTATTGGACCAACATTTCCTTATTTTATTAAATAATTAGAGTAGGAAACGGCCCACAAATTCTCCTTGTGTAATGTAAGACCCCTTTTTTTTTTTCAACCACCGGGGTCTTAGGCCCAGAACCGCCGCTTTGCGGTGACTCCTTCACGTCCTGAAGGGTCATCACCACAAGGCGCCGATTCTGCCGGCCAATTCGATCACAGAAAAGTAGCATAATTATTGAAGTAAGAACAATGCAGTCCACAATAATACATCACATGTAAATAAGATAAAATCTCCACGAAGGGAGTGTCCACAGAAATCATCAGAGTACTATAAATACGGGCTTATGCCCGGTACAATATGTCCTCACTATAAGTCTCTCATGCGGAAGCGAAAGCAGAAACTACTCAAGGTCGAGACTCACGGTCCCGGCTGTGTGAACTCCGGAGCTAGACTGCCCCATCTCTAGGCGCACCGATCTCTGGGGCTTCTCCTCCATGCTGGGCTCCACGATCCCCTAAATGATGCGGTTCGAAAACCGTTAGTCATAATGACTAAGCCCTATCATCCCCTACCCCTTCCCCCATGGCTCCTAGGTACCGAGCGGGGAGGAAGAAAGGGAAAGACATGATGGTAGAGATAAATCAAGAAACAGGTGACTATGGACTTAATCTAGCAAGATGTATTCGGTGAGCAGTTAATATGATTGTTATAATAGGTCTAGCAGTAAGAAAAGCAAACATATGAATTTAAACCTTCACTTATGCGAGAACACATAAGCAAAAGGGATCTTTTGCAAGGCTCCCATCGTATAGAGTGTCCCATACCACTTATACGTTGGGGTGTCGGTTATCAAACAGCAATGGTTGTTATATATTGAAATTAACCTTTGATTTATAAACTTGCCCACACAAGCTTATAGACCAAGGGGTCGTTTTGCAGGTCCTAATGTATAAGCGTCCCATACCACTTATACTTTAGGTGTCAGGGTTAAATGAATCGATTATGCTATGACATGCTAGTGGGTATGATGAAACATGCAAGTGCAACTCACACACCCGACTCTGTGCACACAGACCTTTAGTTCCCCCTTTCAGAGCCGTTACCTCCCAGGATACCTCCGTAGTGGCAGACGGAAGCGGTGGGTTGGGCCTCGCCCACCTCAAAACCAGTAAAAGCACCACTGGTCTGACCTATCGTACGCCTCAACGCTTGGTGCACTAAGCGGACGCCTGCGTACTCTTGCCGGCTGACGCACCGGACATCTGTTGGCGAAGTGCTAACCACCTCGCCGAGTCAACGATATCGGTGTCGGTGCAATCGAACTCCCCGATATCGTAAAACACACCACCTTAACTTTTCCTATCTTATGCACATGCAAGTTTATTCGTAAACACACAAAACCGAGCCGAAGCTCCCCGGACCAAACGTCCGTCTCCAACCAACCGAGCCGAACCTCCCCGGACCATCCCGTCCGTCTCTTAACCAACCGAGCCGAGGCTCCCCGGACCCAAACGTCCGTTTCCAAATCACCCGAGCCGAAGCTCTCATCAATCTTCCTGTGCCAACAGTGTTTGTGAAAAGTGCAATCCTAGTTACTAAGTTACTCTTGCCAGTTTATTATTACAGTTTACGTTAACCCAGGACTGCCCCCGGTATACCCCGTGAAGGGCTCTCAAGGGGCACTAGGAACCAAGACGGCGGCATTACGGCCCGAAGTTCCCTTTCGCAAGGCACTTAATATTATTGGTTTATTTCCCTTAGCCCGATTCCCTTCTCATATTACAATAGACTATCCTAGGGTAATTTTTAACCTTCCTCTCTTCGGGAAAAGCGATCTTTCGCCCAACCCGAGCACCTCTTAACTCTAGCTATCACCACTTCTCGCCATTCTTTATATCTTCCTATAGTGATTTCCTCCACCATTGCCCACCCAGGCATTATGATTAGCTCCAGTGCCTTCCTCAGATCATGTCCTATTGCATTTCACAAATTGCTATATGCAGACCGACCTAGGCTACATGTCGAACCGGTTATGCAATGATCCATTACTCATCCAAATGCCCTAAATTATTTACTGGAGACTTACCATGATATAAATGACCTAAGTCCAGAAAATGAAAATTTTCCTAATTTATTTGGCATTTAATTAAATTCCTCGAAAATCCCAAGGACTACCGGTTTGAACATGAACTACCCTAAGTTCTTATGCAAGATGTCCAGCAAATTTATGATAAATACTAGGTTATCTCAATAGGTTAAATCCTAAGTATCATAATTTTTCTATCATTAGAAGGGCATGAAAACTATTTTAGAAATAATCTCTAACTTCTGTTGTTTATGAATCAAGTACAGAAAATATTCTTCAAAAAATTATAAATAATTTATGTCATGCAGATAAAGGCCTAAAATTAGCATTAGCCAAGTTTCACAATTTTCCAGCAAGTATTTTATCCATAATTAATTTTTAAACTTAAAAGCCCTTTCTATCATCTGTGAATAAAGTACTAGATTTACTCAACATAAAAATTCTATAAAAATCCAGTGATCAATGTTGTACTGGTCAAGATCTAAATCCAGAATTTTAACTGATTATAATTAATTTAAAACCTCCAAATATTTGAAACAACAAATCGGGCTAATAATCCTTTAACACATGAAGTATGATATTTATTAATCATAAAATTCCAGGAAAATTACTATAAGTCTAAAATATCCTAAAACCCCCTCCTCCCAAGTTTCATAATTTTTGGATTAGATTTAGTGCTTAAAATAACTAAATTACATTTCTATCCTAATTCAAACTCTCAACTTCCGAGGTACCCAATTACCTCCAATTCCTTCTCTATTTCAACCAGAGGGTTTTCAGCATATTATAAAACTCTCCAAATTTCAAGGGCATACAAGAGCTTTTGCTTCTATGTCCTTCACAAACCTCAAAACCCTTCATTTAAGATTTGAGTTTGGATCCTAGGGTAAACCAACCCTAAACCACTCCATTTTTCTCTACGCAGGTTATAACACCATTCTAAGTCAGAGATCAGAAAATCAGCCTCTGTTGAGGCGATTTGACCTTTCCAAATTCTCAGTGCACTTTTTATTAAAAGGTGTCTCACTAACGCCTAGTTAAGGGTAGAAGATTTCTCACCCAAAACTCCTCCAAATCAATTGGAATTTTACACAGACCTAGGTTTTATAGCCAGGGACCACTCACCAAAATTTGGGAGGGTTTGGAGGTCATTTGACCATCTAAATAAATTCCTCTAAGTTTATTAAATTAAAACAAAAACTTTAGGCAAAGTATCTCCAAAAATTCCCATTTTTGGACAGCCTCTCGATATACATATTATAGACCTCCAGCCCAAATTTCAAGTCATTTGGACAAGTTATGAACCGTGGGCAACCATTTCAATTTCTAGTTAGCCTAGGTCTTGATCCCACCAAAATGAGTGTAGTGGTCAAACCACTCACCCAAATTGAATAAAATCAATTTTAAATTAAAGTAGACCCAGAGGGCTACAACTTTTGTGACTGGTCATTTTTCCTAATTCGGCTTCTAAGTGCCTCGTTTTGCAGCCTCAAAATATATTCAAATAATCCATTTTTCCATTATGTAATATATATTAATCTATGTTTTATAATATTAATTCTACTGTTCATCTTCTTCATGAACCCGAAAACAGACAGAAAACCATTTTTTTCCTGTAAGCGTTCCGTGATCCGTCGCCGGCCATTCGGTCACTTCCCTGGCCAGCCACCACCACCACCACCTCCGTTGAGGCGATGGCTATCGGTCGGCGGTGGTTTGGCCGCCGGAGGTGGCGGTTTCCGGCGAACTCAAAAATACCTTTTACATGGTTTTCTCATGAAAACGAGAGACGGGTCCGGCTCCGTTGAGCGCGAACCTCCTTTCTAAGAATCCTAAGATCTACCCATGAAAGAGAAGGAGCAGAGGAGGACCTTGTTCGCGGTTTGAAGGCGAGAAGAACGACGGGGTGCCATGGCGCGGTGGTGGCGTTGCTGAACTTCTCCTACAGCAAGAACAAAGGTCTGACCCGTTTGCTTGAGCGTGTAACCTTCTCCTCTGGTTCCAGGTGGGCTTTTATAAGTCAGAAAGTGGGAAGGTGAATGGGTAAAGCCTTTATGGCCATGAAGGTTCTCCCCTTAACGTTTCGGTTACAGTGAAGGGATAAGAAACGGTGGAAACTGAACAAGTGTGTCCAGCTGGCGGCTTCCTATTGGACCATATCTTCCTCATTTATTATATAATTATAGAAGGAAAACGGCCTGAAATTACTCCTGCTGTAACTTCCCACACCAGCATTTATTACCACGCGTGTTAGAATAATTTCGGGCTTGAACCGTCGTTTCGGCCAATGTCACGGGCGTGATACATAGGTCACGGGCGTGACAGGCCCGAATAGCCAATTCTGGGTTCCACGATCGTCGAACTGAGATCGACGATCGTCGATGGATGGTCACGGGCGTGACACCTTGGGTCACGGGCGTGATAGGCCCGAACGACAGATTTTGGGTCGACGATCGTCGAATTGAGATCGAAGATCGTCGAAGGCTGGTCACGCCCTAGGTCACGGGCGTGACATGCCCGAACGACAAATTTCGAGGTTGACGATCGTCGAATTGAGATCGACGATCGTCGAAGGCTGGTCATGCCCTAGGTCACGGGCGTGACACTCATGTCACGGGCGTGACATGCCCGGGCCGCAAGGTCGACGATCGTCTCACGGCGATCGACGATCGTCGATGGGGTCACGCCCATAGTCACGGGCGTGACACCTTGGTCACGGGCGTGACATGCCCGGCACGTTCGACGATTCTCTCGTGGAGATCGAAGATCGTCGAAGTAGTCACGCCCAAGTCACGGGCGTGACGGGTCGGTCACGGGCGTGACCAACCCGTGACCAGAAAATATTGATCGCTTTATTTCAAATTTTGGGCTTCTTAGGGTTTTGTCACAACTAACCGACTCCTAGGGAGTCTAGCCGGAAATGGGATGTTACAAATCCCAATAAACAAAACAAAAATTTCGTCCCCGAAATTGAGGTTGAGCCTACGGGGATTTCTATCGGAATAAATTAAACTTGTAACATCCCATACGATCTTTCTATTGGGTTCAGGCGACTGTTCGTTTGATAACGAAGACAATCTCCCCAATAAACAAAAGATTAGCCCCTACCTTTCTGATTAAGTGCACATGCCTAGGTCCTGGATTTTCCGTATCTAGTCTTAACATTCCAAAACAAGAAGACAATCTATAGTATACCGAGAGGTGGTGAGATGTACCTGACTGAACAACTCCGGGTATCTTTGCCTCATCAGATCCTGCGGTTCCCAGGTGTGCTCCTCCTGACCGTTATTTCTCCACAGAACCTTGACTAAGGGGATCTTCTTGCGGCGCAAGATCCGCACTCCTTTGTCGTTGATCCGAACCGGCTCCAAGTGAACCGATCGGTCTGAAGCTACCGGCCCTTCGGTGGTCAAAATTCGCTGCTCCGGGCGTAGTAGAGCCCTTCTCAGCGAAGAGATGTGGAAGACGTCGTGTAGAGCTGCCAGCTCTGGTGGCAACTCTAGCCTGTAGGCTAGGGGTCCGATCCGCTCCAGGATCCGGTAAGGGCCCATATACCTAGGGCTGAGTTTCTTCCTCCGACCGCGCACCCGTGAGACTCCGTGCATGGGCCGGATCTTTAAGAACACTCGATACCCTACCCGAAACTCCACCTGACGATGCCGGGCGTCATAGTATTTAGCATGTCTGCTCTGCGCCTCCAAAATCCTATCTCTGATCAGTCTCACCTGAGCCTCGGTGTCTTCAACGAAATCCGATCCCAACAGCTTCGGATCCTCGTCCTGAACCCAAGAAAGCGGGGTCCTACATTTTCGTCCATACAAGGCTTCATAAGGCGCCATCCTGATGCTGGACTGGTAGCTATTATTGTAGGAGAACTCGACCAACGGTAACATCTTCTCCCACGGCTCCCCTCGGTCCAGTATACACAGTCGTAGTAAATCCTCCAAGGTCCTGTTGGTGTGTTCTGTCTGCCCGTCCGTCTGAGGGTGGAAGGCCGTGCTAAAAGTCAATCGGGTGCCCAAATATGCCTGCACTGACCGCCACTCCCTGGATGTAAACCGTCCATCGCGGTCCGACACTATCGTCCGGGGCACGCCATGATATCGGACATACTGCTCCACAAACTTCCGTACCAGCACTCCCACCGAGTCATCCTTCCTGATCGGTACAAAGCGGGCCACCTTCGTCAACCGATCGACAATCACCCAAATCGAGTCGTTCCCCGTCCGAGACCGGGGAAGACCATGTATAAAATCCATCGCTATATCGTCAAACTTCCACTTCGGCACCGGGAGTGGCTGTAACAATCCTGCGGGGTTCCTGCACTCCGCCTTCACCAACTGACACGCCTCGCAATGGGTCACGAAGTACGTAATGTCCTTCTTCATGCCCGGCCAAAACATCGTCCTCTTCAAATCAGCGGTCATCTTTGTGATCCCTGGGTGTACCGAGTACCGGCTGCAATGCGCCTCCATCATAATATCCTCTCGGATCTGGCCTCCTGCGGGTATATATACTCTGCCTCTGAAGTGGAGCAAACCATCTCTCAGGGAATAATCTCCTGTCGAACCTTCCTCCAAAGCTCGGAACATCGGCTCCGCCGACGCATCTGTCCTCTGTCCGTCCCGAATGCGATCCCGAATATCGTCTATGGCCACCATCGATGCCAGATACTCCCTATACAGAACTGGGTCATTCTCGGACACTAGGGATATCTGCATATCTCTGAATGACTGGACTAGCTCCATGGACATAACCTGGGGCCCAGCTTCGGAAGTGGCAGCTCTCCGGCTCAACGCGTCGGCCACCACGTTTGCCTTCCCTAGATGGTAGTGCATCTCATACTGATAATCTGCTAAGAACTCCACCCAACGCCTCTGCCTGATATTCAGCTCCTTCTGCGTGTCCACGTATTTTAGGTTCTTGTGATCGGAGAAGATATCGCAGTGGACTGCATAAAGATAATGGCGCCAGACCTTCAGAGCAAAAACGACCGCTCCCATCTCGAGGTCGTGCACCGGGTAGTTCCTCTCATGGGTCTTCAGCTGGCGGGAGGCATATGCTATGACATGTCCGTTCTGCATCAGCACCGCTCCCATCCCTTGGTATGATGCGTCGGTATACACCTGGAATCCTTCCTTTCCGGATGGAAGGGCCAGAATAGGGGCCGAGATGAGTCAGTCCTTCAGCTCCTGGAAAGCCGCCTGGCACTGCGGGGTCCAAACAAAAGGTGCCTCCTTCTTTGTCAAAGATGTGAGGGGGAGGGCAATCCGAGAGAACCTCTCCACAAATTTCCGGTAGTAACCGGCAAGTCCCAAGAAACTGCGTACATCGGTGGCTGTCCTCAGCTGCGGCCAATCGCGAACTGCCCGAATCTTTGCTGGATCTACTGCTAACCCGGCTCCGCTGATGATGTGGCCTAGGAAGGCCACCTCCTTCAACCAGAACTGACACTTGCTGAATTTTGCATACAGGCGATGCTCCCGTAACCTCTCCAAGGTCAGTGCCAGATGCCGAGTGTGCTCCTCCTCCGTCCTAGAGTAGATCAGGATGTCATCTATGAATACTATGACAAACACATCCAAGTAGGCCTCGAAAACCCGGTTCATGAGACTCATGAACGCCGACGGAGCATTCGTGAGCCCAAAGGGCATCACGGTGAACTCATACAGGCCATATCTGCTACTAAAGGCCGTCTTCGGGATATCCTCCTCCTGGATCCGCAGCTGGTAGTATCCTGATCTCAAGTCCAGCTTCGAGAAATAATGGGCCCCCTCCAGCTGGTCGAATAATTCGTCTATCCGTGGGAGCGGATAGGTATTCCGGACGGTCAGCCTGTTTAGTGCTCGATAATCGATGCACAGGCGGAGTGTCCCATCCTTCTTCTTCACGAACAGGACCGGTGCTCCCCATGGCGAGGAACTCGGTCTGACAAAACCTGCCTCAACTAATTCCTGCAACTAAGTCCGAAACTCTGCCAACTCCTTTGGGGCCATCCGATAAGGGGCCCTAGACGCCGGCTTGGCTCCCGGCACAAGCTGTATCTGAAAATCCTGCTCTCGGTGTGGAGGTAGTCCTGGAAGTTTCTCCGGAAAGATGTCAGCGAAATATCGCACCACCGGGATGTCTGTCACCGACTCCTTAACCTCCGCCATCTCAAATAGAATCTGATAGACCTCCTCTCCCTGCAGATGGGCCTTAACGGCCTGTACCGAAGATAAGAGTATACGAGAGATAGGTCTTATACCTTCGATGGTAATGAAAGAGTCCCCGTGTCTCACGGTGATCCTCTTTGCCTGGCAGTCAATCTGGGCATAGTTCCAGTGCAGCCATACCATGCCCAGGATCAGGTCATAGTCCGTCAGCTTCAAAATCGTCGCTGGAGCCTCGAATGCTTTTCCACCAATTTCTGCCTCCATATTGCAGTGATCCGTGGTAAGGAGCTCAGATCCATCTGGTAGTCGCACCCACATCCTCGAGCCTGTGAACTGCTCCACACCTTCCAGTCCTTCTACGAACGACTCCGACACAAAGGAGTGAGTAGCTCCAGTATCGAACAGCGTGCGGGCAGGCTTGCCGCTGATGAAGACTATACCTGGGGTGATTAAATATCTTAGGGTTCTATAAAGAATTTTCTTTCCTTGTTAATCTATCTAGTGCGGTTCTGAGTTTTAACAACTTAAAGGGAGATTCTATGAAAATAAGGAAACATTGCAGTGTACCTGCGATGACCTGCTCCGGATTTCGAGGCTGCGCAAGGTCCAAAGCAAATACCTGCTCTCTTCCTTGTCTACGATCTTCCCCCTGGTATCCTCGACCGCGGCCGCGTCCTCGGCCTTCGTAATGCTGAGCTGGTGGGCCGCCCTGATGTGCTGGAGGTGGTGCCCCCCTCATGGGGCAGTTCCTCCGAATGTGCCCAATCTGATGGCAAAGAAAACACTCTGGTGGGGGATACGCCATTCCCCCGGGTCTCGGCATCTCCTGCATCCGAAGAGGTGGAGGGGCCAGTATCACCTGTTCCCTCGGCTCCTGCCTCACGTCCCGACGAGGCTGGTCCTCTGTCCTCCTCCCCTCTGGTATAACACCTCGCCGCTGGTCATTTCTGCCTCTCCGTCCCTGATCCTCTGCTGGCCGCTTCCGGCCCCGGGTGGTGTGCCAGTCAGCCTCAATCCTTTTGGCCATCTCCAAGATCCGGGAGATGTGCCCGTCTGATACAAACAACAGAGCCTCCCTCAAGTCCTCCCGCAGGCCCTTATAGAACCTCCTGATATACCCTGCCTCGTCCAGCTGGTAGGAATCTGCGTATCGAGCCAGATGGTCAAACTCTCGATGGTACTCCACCACGGTCCGGGTACCCTGCTTCAGCTGTAAGAACCGCTCCTCCAAATCATCCCTAGCCGACTGCGGAACGAAATGCTCCAGCAGTGCGGCCCTGAACTCCTCCCAAGTAACCTCCGCAACCTCCCTATCAGCAAATGTCGTGTCCAACAACGTCTTCCACCACCTCTTTGCATGGGACTCCAGGCAGGAGACAACCAGAGCCACCCTCTCCTCCCATGGACACCGAATCCCGGTCAGCATCTCGTACATGATATCTAGCCACTCTTCCGTCCGAACAGCCGACTCTGTCCCCAAATAGGACGGGGGAGCCAGTCCTCGGAAGATGCTTAGCCAGTTGGCCCCCGGATTTGGCTGCGGGACCGGAACCTGCTGGGCCCTGAAGGCCTCCAGAATGGCAGTCAGGGTCTGTCCCATGTCTGACTGAAGGAAAGGAGTGGGGGCCGGTGGGGGTGGTGCAACATCCTGAGCCTGTTGAACTCCACCTTGTGGCGTAGTCCGTGCTGGAGGCTGCGTAACAAAAACACACGTTGAGAAAACGTTCAAATATTACATAAAGGTGGACAATTTATATGTGATCCCTATATGGGCACACCACTGCTTCCGCTGCTTAGTTTGTCCCCAAACTAAACTCGAGCGGGGGGGGGGGGGGGTGACCTAGGGTTTGTGGACTGCTACTTCCGTCTGATCGATGTTTGCCTCTGATACCACTTGTAAGACCCCATTTTTTTTCAACCACCGGGGTCTTAGGCCCAGAACCGCCGCTTTGCGGTGACTCCTTCACGTCCTGAAGGGTCATCACCACAAGGCGCCGATTCTGCCGGCCAATTCGATCACAGAAAAGTAGCATAATTATTGAAGTAAGAACAATGCAGTCCACAATAATACATCACATGTAAATAAGATAAAATCTCCACGAAGGGAGTGTCCATAGAAATCATCATAGTACTATAAATACGGGCTTATGCCCGGTACAATATGTCCTCACTACAAGTCTCTCATGCGGAAGCGAAAGTAGAAACTACTCAAGGTCGAGACTCACGGTCCCGGCTGTGTGAACTCCGGAGCTAGACTGCCCCATCTCTAGGCGCACCGATCTCTGGGGCTGCTCCTCCATGCTGGGCTCCACGATCCCCTAAATGATGCGGTTCGAAAACCGTTAGTCATAAAGACTAAGCCCTATCATCCCCTACCCCTTCCCCCATGGCTCCTAGGTACCGAGCGGGGAGGAAGAAAGGGAAGGACATGATGGTAGAGATAAATCAAGAAACATGTGACTATGGACTTAATCTAGCAAGATGTATTCGGTGAGCAGTTAATATGATTGTGATAATAGGTCTAGTAGTAAGAAAAGCAAACATATGAATTTAAACCTTCACTTATGCGAGAACACATAAGCAAAAGGGATCTTTTGCAAGGCTCCCATCGTATAGAGTGTCCCATACCACTTATACGTTGGGGTGTCGGTTATCAAACAGCAATGGTTGTTATATATTGAAATTAACCTTTGATTTATAAACTTGCCCACACAAGCTTATAGACCAAGGGGTCGTTTTGCAGGTCCTAATGTATAAGCGTCCCATACCACTTATACTTTAGGTGTCAGGGTTAAATGAATCGATTATGCTATGACATGCTAGTGGGTATGATGAAACATGCAAGTGCAACTCACACACCCGACTCTGTGCACACAGACCTTTAGTTCCCCCTTTCGGAGCCGTTACCTCCCAGGATACCTCCGTAGTGGCAAACAGAAGCGGTGGGTTGGGCCTCGCCCACCTCAAAACCAGTAAAAGCACCACTGGTCTGACCTATCGTACGCCTCAACGCTTGGTGCACTAAGCGGACGCCTGCGTACTCTTGCCGGCTGGCGCACCGGACTTCTGTTGGCGAAGTGCTAACCACCTCGCCGAGTCAACGATATTGGTGTCGGTGCAATCGAACTCCCCGATATCGTAAAACCTGTTGCTGTATAGACCTGGGCGGATAGGCGGCTAGGACTGGCGGTCTGGTAGCCGGGCGGTCAGCCCGGATAATCTGGCGGTTTGGTAGCCAGGCGGTCTGCCGGCTAGTCTCTGGGATCTTGATGGTCGGCTGAGTGTTCTCTGGTAGTGACCGGGCGGTTAGTTCCTACTAACCGCACGGTTAGGCGGTCTGCTTGGCGGTTTGGCGGTTAACTTTGTAGATGTTGTCTTTTGTATTTTTAGTCCCACATTGGGTATTTGTATTCTCTCCCATCTCCTCCATTCTATATAAGGGAGGCCATACCTTTGTAATAGATACCTTTTTCTGATAATAAAATTTCAGTTATACCCGTTCCGGCTTATTTCTAGTTCGTTTCTTACATGGTATCAGAGGACCCGATCTAGTCCTCCTGATTGTGTTCTCTTCTGTCCGTGCGACCTCTGCCCCCTATCCGCGGTCTGTCTTTCAGCTCGCGCGAGCTCTCCTCTCCAGTAGATTCTTCTATCCTCCTCTTCTGTTCGCGCGGTCTGTCTGCTAGCCGCCCGACTTCTCTCCCTCTGTTTGGTTCTGCGGCTTGGTCGTGGCTTCTCTGGCCGCTGGTGTCTGCCATCGTGACCGCTGCAGATCTTTTTCTTCCTATCCGCGCGATTTCTCTCTGTTCGCGCGAGTTCTGCCTTGTTTCGGCGGCCTCTCTGCCCTTCTTGCCGCTAGTGTGCTGACACCGTGACCGTTGCAGCTTGTTCTCTCTGCCCGCCGCGGTTTGCCTTTTGTTCGCGCGGTCTTCTCGCTCTCTCTATCCGCGCGGCTTCTTTTTCTTCCCGCCCGGTTTCCCTTCTTAACCGCGCGACCTCTCTTCAGGATGACCAATTCTGATGGCTCCACCTCGTCTACTGTCGTTGTCCCACCGCCGCCTCCTCCTCCTCCTGCTTCAAGGAATCTTGGCACCGTCTCTAAGCTTTTGGGGCCCAATTATCCCGACTGGAGTGTCTCATTCACTTTTCTTCTCCGCTCTCAACGCAAGCGTCATCATCTTACCGATGACCCTCCGCCTGCGGACTCTGCCCAGTTTTCTGACTGGGATGCGAATGATGCGCTGGTTCGTACTTGGCTGGCGAACAGCCTGTCTGATGAATGTCTTCCTGTCATCCGTCACGATGAGACCGTAAAACAAGCTTGGAATCACTTGGCCGCTCTCTACTCCAAGGGGGGACAAACGTCTCGCATCTATACTCTCTATGCGGATCTCTTTGCTCGCCAGTCCATGTCCCCTCCTGCAGCTTACCAACAAGTCCAAGCCCTTGGAGCTGAGATTCTACAAAATCGTCCTCTCTCGGCAGATGTGGCCACTCAGCTGAAGCACTTCCAGGAACTCCTAGTGGTCTGTTACCTTCTGCGGCTTCAGGACTCATACGATATGATC
Source organism: Platanthera zijinensis (assembly GCA_039513925.1). Taxonomy (NCBI): domain Eukaryota; kingdom Viridiplantae; phylum Streptophyta; class Magnoliopsida; order Asparagales; family Orchidaceae; genus Platanthera; species Platanthera zijinensis. The sequence goes on from CM077087.1 coordinate 107,012,757, forward strand.
CGGCAGCAAATTCTTGGAGAGGCTGAGTCTCCTACCCTCGATGCTACTGCTGCCCGCATTGCTGCTGTTACCTCTCTACTCCAACGCCCCTTGCTTGCCGCTCCTCCGGCTCCGGATGCCTATGCCCACCAGGCTCATCGTGGTGGATTTAGTGGTCGTGGTAACCACTCTGGCGGGCGTGGCCCCTCTCGCTACCTCTATACTCATTGTGGCCGCCCAGGACACTTGGTTGACCGCTGCTGGACAAAGCATCCGCATCTTCGTCCCGCTGGTGATACTCCTCCTTCTTCCAAGCCATCTGCCTCCGTGGCCACGACTTCAGGTAGTGCCCATGTAGTTACCCAAGGTAAATGGCTAATCGACTCTGGCGCCACTAATCATATGACGGGCAATCCTCAGTGCTTTTCTCTCCTAGAAACACATGATCGGTTGCCCCCTGTTCTCGTTGCGGATGGTTCTCCCTCTCCGGTGCATGGAACAGGCATGGTTCAAGTTACTCCGTCCCTTCGCCTGGCGGATACTCTTTATGTGCCCAAGTTTCCGTGCAATTTATTGTCGGTTACTTCTCTTTGCAAGCAACTTCAGTGTTCGGTAACATTTACTCCTTCTTCTTGTTCGTTTCAGGACCCGGACTCCAAGCGGACGTTTGCTACTGGGACTGAGAGGGGTGGTCTCTACTTCCTTGATGATGTATCTGCTCTTACCGTCTTCTCTCCCGCTTCTACAGATCTTCTTCAGTGGCACCTTCGCCTGGGGCATCCTCCCTCGCGTCTCGTCCACCAGCTGTTTCCTCACCTCCCTCAGCAGGACTCTCCTCTCAACTGTGATGCTTGTCAACTGGGCAAGCATCACCGTTCCCCCTTTCCTCCTAAGCAAGGTCGTGGCTCTTCCAAGCCCTTCGACCTTATTCACTCGGATGTTTGGGGACCTTCCCCTACCCTCACCATCGGGCGTGGAAGTTCCTATTTTGTAACCTTTATTGATGATTATTCTCGCTGTACGTGGGTGTATCTATTAAAGGATCGCTCCGAACTTTTTTCTGTATGGACTTCATTTTATTATATGATTAAAAATCAATTTGATGCCTCTGTCAAACTTTTTCGCTCTGATAATGCAAAAGAATATCTGAGTAGTGATTTTGCTTCTTTCTGTACGCAACATGGCATCATTCATCAAACTAGCTGCGTCTATACCTCCCAACAAAATGGGGTGGCGGAACGTAAAAACCGTCACCTCCTCGATGTAGCTCGCACTCTCATGACGCAGATGCAGGTTCCTCGTAGCTATTGGGGCTACGCGGTCCTCATCTCCTGCTACCTCATCAATCGCATTCCCTCTACCGTCCTCAAAGGCAAAACCCCTTTTTCCATCCTCTATCCCTCCAAGGACCCCTTTCCCTTACCTCTCCGCATTTTTGGGTGCACTGCCTTTGTTCATAGCCCTGCCGCAACTCGCGACAAATTGTCCCCTCGTGCTACGAAGTGTATCTTTTTGGGTTACTCCACAACTCAAAAAGGTTACTGCTGCTTTGACCCTGTTCATCGCAAGCAGTTCGTCTCGGCGGATGTGACATTCTTTGAGAATGCCGCCTACTTCTCTTCTGATCTCCCACAGGTCGATGGATCGAACCTCCCTCTTCTTCCTACCGACTCGACCTCTCCACCCATTCTCTCCACCACATCCACTCCTCTTGAGCTTCCTCCATCCCCACCACCACCAGCCGCTCCTTCTCTTGATCATGATCCTTCTCCCTCGTCCCCTCGACCGTCTCTCTCTTCTCCCGGGCCAGCTATCTCCGCCACGGATGCACCGGCGACTGAGGAACTCGAGGACCTGGAGCTGCCCATTGCCCTTCGTAAAGGGGTTCGGACGTGCACCCAGCACTCGCTGGCAGTTGTTATTTCTTATGATCGGCTAACACCTTCTCGCAGGGACTTCGCCCTAGCCATCTCCGCGACTACCACACCTCGCACCTACCAGGAAGCCCTTGATATTCCTCACTGGAAGGCTGCCATGGATGACGAGATTGCTACTCTCTCTGACCGGGGCACTTGGACCCTTGTGCCTCCTCCTTTTGGCACGGATGTGGTTGGTTGTCGCTGGGTGTTTGTAGTCAAGTTCCGTCCTGATGGCAGTGTGGACCGGTACAAAGCCCGTCTTGTTGCAAAAGGGTTTACTCAGACCTATGGTGTTGATTACTTTGACACGTTCTCGCCAGTTGCTCGCCTCAGCACCATTCAGGTCCTTTTATCGGTGGCGGTCAACAGGGATTGGCCTATTTCGCAGTTGGACGTCAAGAATGCCTTCCTCTATGGTGACCTTCACGAGGACGTCTACATGGAGCAACCTCCTGGGTATGTTGCTCAGGGGGAGAGTCAAGTATGCCGGTTGAAGAAGGCCATCTATGGCCTAAAGCAAAGTCCCAGGGCGTGGTTCGATAAGTTCAGTAGCATCGTTGGGGCCATCGGTTTCACCAGGAGTTCGGCTGATCACTCCTTGTTCATTCGCAAGACATCTTCGGGTCTGGTTGTGCTAGCTGTTTACGTGGACGATATTCTTCTTACTGGCGACAATCAAGCTGGTGTAGCCTTGACGAAGGTCCATCTCCGCCAACACCTAGTCACGAAGGATATGGGCTCTCCAAAATACTTCTTGGGAATTGAAATCTCTCGGAAACCGGGTTCCTTGGTTCTCTCCCAACGGAAGTATGCTCTTGATTTGTTGAAAGAGGCAGGGTTGACGGGTGCTAAACCTGCCCGGTGTCCCATGGCTCCTGGAGAAGACAAGACATGGACAGACGAATCACCTCCTCTATTGGATACTACGAGGTATCAGCGTCTGGTTGGCAAACTCATCTACCTTACGGTGACCAGACCAGACATCTCCTATGCAGTGGGAAAGGTCAGCCAGTTTATGCAGTCGCCTAGGGAATGTCATCTTCAATCTGCTCTAAGGATATTGGAGTATGTGAAGTCCGCACCTGGGAAAGGTCTTCTCTTTCAGAAAAACGGTCACCTAAGAGTCGAAGCGTACTCCGACGCTAGCTATGCGGACGACAAAGGGGATCGCAAGTCGACTTCCGGATTTTGCACGTTTGTTGGAGGAAACTTGGTTAGCTGGAAGAGCAAGAAGCAGTCAGTCGTCTCCAGGTCTAGTGCAGAAGCAGAATATCGTAGCATGGAATCAACCACGTGTGAGTTAAAATGGTTGCGGGCTCTCATGCTGGATCTAGGAGAGGTCTATAACTATCCTCTTCCCATGTTCTGTGACAACAAGGCTGCGATCTACATTTCCAAAAATCCGGTATTCCATGAGCGAACAAAGCACATAGAGGTTGATTGTCACTTCATTCGGGAAGAAGTGTTGAAGAACCAGATTTGCACTCCGTTTGTTACCTCAGAGAAAGAGCTGGCAGATATATTCACAAAACCTGTGTCCGCCTCTTTCTTCCACATTTGCAGCAAGCTAGGCATGATTGACATCTATGCTCCAGCTTGAGGGGGAGTGTTGCTGTATAGACCTGGGCAGACAGGCGGCTAGGACTGGCGGTCTGGTAGCCGAGCGGTCAGCCCGGCTAATCTGGCGGTTTGGTAGCCAGGCGGTCTGCCGGCTAGTCTCTGGGATCTTGATGGTCGGCTGAGTGTTCTCTGGTAGTGACCGGGCGGTTAGTTCCTACTAACCGCACGGTTAGGCGGTCTGCTTGGCGGTTTGGCGGTTAACTTTGTAGATGTTGTCTTTTGTATTTTTAGTCCCACATTGGGTATTTGTATTCTCTCCCATCTCCTCCATTCTATATAAGGGAGGCCATACCTTTGTAATAGATACCTTTTTCTGATAATAAAATTTCAGTTATACCCGTTCCGGCTTGTTTCTAGTTCGTTTCTTACAAAACCCACCACCTTAACTTTTCCTATCTTATGCACATGCAAGTTTATTCGTAAACACACAAAACCGAGCCGAAGCTCCCCGGACCAAACGTCCGTCTCCAACCAACCGAGCCGAAGCTCCCCGGACCATCCCGTCCGTCTCTTAACCAACCGAGCCGAGGCTCCTCGGACCCAAACGTCCGTTTCCAAATCACCCGAGCCGAATCTCTCATCAATCTTCCTGTGCCAACAGTGTTTGTGAAAAGTGCAATCGTAGTTACTAAGTTACTCTTGCCAGTTTATTATTACAGTTTACGTTAACCCAGGACTGCCCCCGGTATACCCCGTGAAGGGCTCTCAAGGGGCACTAGGAACCAAGACGGCGGCATTACGGCCCGAAGTTCCATTTCGCAAGGCACTTAATATTATTGGTTTATTTCCCTTAGCCCGATTCCCTTCTCATATTACAATAGACTATCCTAGGGTAATTTTTAACCTTCCTCTCTTCGGGAAAAGCGATCTTTCGCCCAACCCGAGCACCTCTTAACTCTAGCTATCACCACTTCTCGCCATTCTTTGTATCTTCCTATAATGATTTCCTCCACCATTGCCCACCCAGGCATTATGATTAGCTCCAGTGCCTTCCTCAGATCATGTCCTATTGCATTTCACAAATTGCTATATGCAGACCGACCTAGGCTACATGTCGAACCGGTTATGCAATGATCCATTACTCATCCAAATGCCCTAAATTATTTACTGGAGACTTACCATGATATAAATGACCTAAGTCCAGAAAATGGAAATTTTCCTAATTTATTTGGCATTTAATTAAATTCCTCGAAAATCCCAAGGACTACCGGTTTGAACATGAACTACCCTAAGTTCTCATGCAAGATGTCCAGCAAATTTATGATAAATACTAGGTTATCTCAATAGGTTAAATCCTAAGTATCATAATTTTTCTATCATTAGAAGGGCATGAAAACTATTTTAGAAATAATCTCTAACTTCTGTTGTTTATGAATCAAGTACAGAAAATATTCTTCCAAAAATTATAAATAATTTATGTCATGCAGATAAAGGCCTAAAATTAGCATTAGCCAAGTTTCACAATTTTCCAGCAAGTATTTTATCCATAATTAATTTTTAAAATTAAAAGCCCTTTCTATCATCTGTGAATAAAGTACTAGATTTACTCAACATAAAAATTCTATAAAAATCCAGGGATCAATGCTCTACTGGTCAAGATCTAAATCCAGAATTTTAACTGATTATAATTAATTTAAAACCTCCAAATATTTGAAACAACAAATCGGGCTAATAATCCTTTAACACATGAAGTATGATATTTATTAATCATAAAATTCCAGGAAAATTACAATAAGTCTAAAACATCCTAAAACCCCCTCCTCCCGAGTTTCATAATTTTTGGATTAGATTTAGTGCTTAAAATAACTAAATTACATTTCTATCCTAATTCAAACTCTCAACTTCCGAGGTACCCAATTACCTCCAATTCCTTCACTATTACAACCAGAGGGTTTTCAGCATATCATGCCACTCTCCTCCAAATTTCAAGGGCATACAAGAGCTTTTGCTCCTATGTCCTTCACAAACCTCAAAACCCTTCATTTAAGATTTGAGTTTGGATCCTAGGGTAAACCAACCCTAAACCACTCCATTTTTCTCCACGCAGGTTATAACACCATTCTAAGTCAGAGATCAAAAAATCAGCCTCTGTTGAGGCGATTTGACCTTTCCAAATTCTCAGTGCACTTTTTATTAAAAGGTGTCTCACTAACGCCTAGTTAAGGGTAGAAGATTTCTCACCCAAAACTCCTCCAAATCAATTGGAATTTTACACAGACCTAGGTTTTATAGCCAGGGACCACTCACCAAAATTTGGGAGGGTTTGGAGGTCATTTGACCATCTAAATAAATTCCTCTAAGTTTATTAAATTAAAACAAAAACTTTAGGCAAAGTATCTCCAAAAATTCCCATTTTTGGACAGCCTCTCGATATACATATTATAGACCTCCAGCCCAAATTTCAAGTCATTTGGACATGTTATGAACCGTGGGCAACCATTTCAATTTCTGGTTAGCCTAGGTCTTGATCCCACCAAAATGTGTGCAGTGGTCAAACCACTCACCCAAATTGAATAAAATCAATTTTAAATTAAATTAGACCTAGAGGGCTACAACTTTTGTGACTGGTCATTTTTCCTAATTCGGCCTCTAAGTGCCTCGTTTTGCAGCCTCAAAATATATTCAAATAATCCATTTTTCCATTATGTAATATATATTAATCTATGTTTTATTATATTAATTCTACTGTTCATCTTCTTTATGAACCCGAAAACAGACAGAAAACCATTTTTTTCCTGTAAGCGTTCCGTGATCCGTCGCCGGCCGTTCGGTCACTTCCCTGGCCAGCCACCACCACCACCACCACCTCCGTTGAGGCGATGGCTATCGGTCGGCGGTGGTTTGGCCGCCGGAGGTGGCGGTTTCCGGCGAACTCAAAAATACCTTTTACATGGTTTTCTCATGAAAACGAGAGACGGGTCCGGCTCCGTTGAGCGCGAACCTCATTTCTAAGAATCCTAAGATCTACCCATGAAAGAGAAGGAGCAGAGGAGGACCTTGTTCGCGGTTTGAAGGCGAGAAGAACGACGGGGTGCCATGGCGCGGTGGTGGCGTTGCTGAACTTCTCCTACAGCAAGAACAAAGGTCTGACCCGTTTGCTTGAGCGTGCAACCTTCTCCTCTGGTTCCAGGTGGGCTTTTATAAGTCAGAAAGTGGGAAGGTGAATGGGTAAAGCCTTTATGGCCATGAAGGTTCTCCCCTTAACGTTTCGGTTACAGTGAAGGGATAAGAAACGGTGGAAACTGAACAGGTGTGTCCAGCTGGCGGCTTCCTATTGGACCATATCTTCCTCATTTATTATATAATTACAGAAGGAAAACGGCCTGAAATTACTCCTGCTGTAACTTCCCACACCAGCATTTATTACCACGCGTGTTAGAATAATTTCGGGCCTGAACCGTCGTTTCGGCCAATGTCACGGGCGTGACACATAGGTCACGGGCGTGACAGGCCCGAATAGCCAATTCTGGGTTCGACGATCGTCGAACTGAGATCGACGATCGTCGATGGATGGTCACGGGCGTGACACCTTGGGTCACGGGCGTGACAGGCCCGAACGACAGATTTTGGGTCGACGATCGTCAAATTGAGATCGACGATCGTCGAAGGCTGGTCACGCCCTAGGTCACGGGCGTGACCTCTAGGTCACGGGCGTGACATGCCCGAACGGCAAATTTCGAGGTCGACGATCGTCGAATTGAGATCGACGATCGTCGAAGGCTGGTCACGCCCTAAGTCACGGGCGTGACAATCATGTCACGGGCGTGACATGCCCGGGCCGCAAGGTCGACGATCGTCTCACGGCGATCGACGATCGTCGATGGGGTCACGCCCATAGTCACGGGCGTGACACCTTGGTCACGGGCGTGACATGCCCGGCACGTTCGACGATTCTCTCGTGGAGATCGAAGATCGTCGAAGTAGTCACGCCCAAGTCACGGGCGTGACGGGTCGGTCACGGGCGTGACCAACCCGTGACCCGAAAATATTGATCGCTTTATTTCAAATTTTGGGCTTCCTAGGGTTTTGTCACAACTAACCGACTCCTAGGGGGTCTAGCCGGAAATGGGATGTTACATGTAACTTCCCATACCAGCATTTATTACCACGCGTGTTTGAATAATTTTTGGCCTGAACCGGCATTTCGGCCTCTGTCACGGGCGTGACATGTCGGTCACGGGCGTGACAGACCTGCGTGGAAAACTCTGAGTTCGACGATCGTTTTCCTGAGATCGACGATCTTCGAAGGGGGTCACACCCTTTGTCACGGGCGTGACACCTTGGTCACGGGCGTGACAGGGTCAAGTATGCAAATTCCGCGCTCGGCGATCGTCTCGCTGAAATCGACGATCGCCGAAGGGGGTCACGCCCTAGGTCACGGGCGTGACACCTGGGTCACGGGCATGACAGGCCCGGGCTGTAAGTTCGGCGATCGTCTCACCGAGATCGACGATCGTCGAAGGGGTCACGCCCTAGGTCATGGGCGTGACACATAGGTCACGGGCGTGACAGACCCAGGTTTCAAATTCGACGACCGTCTAACGGAGATCGACGATTGTCGAAGGAGTCACGCCCTAGGTCACGGGCGTGACACATAGGTCACGGGCGTGACCAACCCGTGAACCGAAATCTCAGTCGATGTACTTCAATTCTTGGGCTTCTAGGGTTCTGTCACGACAGACCGACTCCTAGGGGTCTAGCCGGAAATGGGATGTTACATTGAGCTTCCAGATGCTACAGCTAGGGTAAGACCTTTGCTGCTTCTTCTTGTTCAGAGATTTCCTCTAACCTTGCTGGTGCAGGTGAAAATGGCATTAGCTATCTTTTAGAACTCTCAGATAAGATGATTTGAACTTCCTTCTTCAAGCTCATCAACAATGACGCGAAAGAAGACGAAGTCCATCTGTCTTTCCAAAAGCTAATTTCTTCGATTTGATCTCCGTCTTTTCTATTCCGCCGATCAACGACTCTTTGACTTGTTAGACCCACACAATGAGTTGGCATCTACAACCTTGCTTTAACAACCAAAAGTCATATAGTAGGCCTGTGGCGCCATTTGTCGCGTACTGTATCCATCCCGCAATATTTTGAATTTTGCTGACGCCAGCACCTGTGGACTTAGTCAAATTCAAACACTTTAGTATAGATGTTGAGTGAACAAGCTTCACTCAATGCCAAAACACTTAGATAGATTTCTATCTTACTCAAGCATTAAGAACGTTAAGTGAACAAGTTTCACTCAACGCATTTGGCCTTAGCCAATCTTTCTGCATCTCAAGCGTTGAGTGCATTGAGTGAACAAGCTTCACTCAACGCTTTTGCCCTTAGCCAATCTTTCTGCATCTCAGGCGTTGAGAGCATTGAGAGAGCCTTCATCACTCAATGCTTTTAGCCTTAGCCAATCTTTCTATACTAGTAGGCGTTGAGTGAGCCTTTATCACTCAACGCCAAAGTACTTAGACAGTTTTCTGTTACTATGCATTGAGTGAGCCTTCATCACTCAATGCCAAAACCCTTAGTCACATTCCTGAATGAAAGCATTGATTGTAGCTTCTTCACTCAACGCTTTCTGCTTTAGCCTATTATTTTGATGAGGCTTTGAGTGAATAGCCTTCACTCAACGCTTCTGTACTTAGACAGATTTTCTGTCAGCTTATGCATTGAGTGCGTTGAGTGAGCCTTCATCACTCATTACCATCTAGACTTTTGTAGTGTTAACTGCTTAGGTGTCGAACGAGCCTTCATCACTCGACACTTCTGGATTTAACCAGATTTGTTTTACTATCAAAGATAAAGCTTTGACTATCTGAGCTTTACTCAGTGCTTTTTTATTATGGCATTGAGTGAACTTCCTTCACTCAACGCCTGTGGACTTTTCCACTTTTCTGTCTTGCAAATAGTCAGGATTTGAATTACTTGACTTTACTCAACCCTTCTTGTTGTATGGCATTGAGTGAACGTGCTGAAATCAACGCCTGTGGACTTAGCCACATTTCTTTGTGTCTGGCGTTGAGTGAGTTGTCCTCACTCAATGCCTGTGGACTTAGATAGATTTTCTGTCTCTCCACCTGCCTACCTTGTGACCACCTGTCACCATCACTTAGACAATCTGTCTAAACTAGTTCCAATGAACATCCTGTACATATTGAACTTGAATAATATCAAATATAATTTTGCACTTAGTATTGATTGTGATTGCACTTCAAATCTTGGGAACATTGAGGTCAATATTCCCAACAGAACCCCAGCGCTCGGCGGAGAGTAATGCACCAACTGAGGTTCCTACACCTCCTCCTCTTGCCGAAATTATACGGCTGGTTGCTGAAGCCGTGTTCGCATTAATTTATGCTAAACTAGGAGGAAAAGTATACCCTCCTACCCATGAGGTGGCCCAGGAGCCGGTTGGCATATTTGAGTATGTGGCTGTTAGATAAGTGGCTTAGAGTTAGTGGACGTAAGGCGAGCAACGAAAAGCAATTAAAACACGTAATGAGTTTCAACCCTCCTGTGTTTATGGGTACTGGAACCCCACCACAAGCCGAAGATTAGCTCTCGAGAATAAAGAGAACAATAAAGGCAATGGAAACAGATGAGTGGCAGAAATTCATTGTAGCCACCTTCCTATTAGATGGAGAGGCGAGGCTATGGTGGGACTAGTTGGAGCTACAACAGTTTGCTGGTAGGTCATTGATTGAGATCTCGATGGAGGAGTTCTCGAGGCTCTTTATGATGAGATATCTTCCTTCTGCACTATGGATTGCATGAGTTTATAAAGTCGGGGAGGTATGCAGGCTTTATGTTTGCAGATGAGGAATAAAAGATCAATCGGTTCTATGAAGGACTGATGGATGATCGTAGGTTGCTTCTCTTGGGTCCGATGATGCTGGGTTTTCTGACATTGGGCAATACAGCCCAATCTCAGGAATAAGATATGAAGCGCGTGCAGCGTAAGAATGAATTGGCGGTAAAGAAGCAAAAGTTTAAAGTATCGAGTTCAGCAAGTTCTGGATAGGGAGTATGGAGGAAGAAGACTAAGTCTTTGGGACCAGCCTCTTCTACTTTTTCTGAAGAGACGATAGGGCGAAGTACGCTCATTTATTACATGTGTTGAAAGGTGGGATATTTGGCTCAAGATTGTTAGTGTGGTCGTCCAACGAGTGAGAAAAAGACAGGTGTGTCATATGCTGAAAAGGGAAAGATAGCAGAGTCAACTACATCCCAATCGTAACCCCAAGTATATAATATTGGCCAATAGGAGACCATTAAACAAAGCAATGTGGTAAGAAGTATGAGTTAAGATAAATTTTTATTACTTTTTATACTTGCTACCTTGTGCATTGTTTGTATGAATTAGGATTTGTCCCGATTTTTGATTATTCAGTGAGAGAACTATTTTATACAAGAGCCTCTCATTCCTTTCTATGTGAGGACTTTGTGGTGCGTATCAGAGTGCCTTCTTTTATCTTGATAAATAGAGTGAATGTATTACTGTCTAATGGGTGCTTAATGCACGCAGATAGAGTCTATTGTATTAAGGTGCAGATAAGAAGTCATGATTTTTGCTTGAAAGTATCTGTGCTGCCGATATCTGAGTTTGATGTGATCTTTGGTATGGACTGGCTCTTAAAGCAGCGTGCATGTATTGATTGCAACTCAAAGGATATAATATTAGGGAAAAACCCTGAACGAGAGACTAAGTTCGCGGGTATGCGGGGATCGAGCAAGATATTGATGTTTGTTATCCAAGTAGTTAAAGCAGTTCGGAAGGGCGCAAACATATTTTTTACGCTGTTAGAGGTTGTAGAGCTGAAGCACAGTTTTATTAATATTCCTGTTGTGTCGGAGTTTGCGGATGTTTTTCCTAAGGATCTCCCCGGGATTCCCCCCCTCCCCCCCCCCCAGCGAGAGTTTGACTTCGCTACTAAGCTGATTCTAGGAGTGAAATTTGTAACATGCTCACCGTACCCTATGACGCCAAAGGAGATGACGGAACTGAAGGTTCAGTTGCAGAAATTGTTAAAAATCATGAAGTGAAATTGGTTGTGAATGATCAAGCGCATACCCAACTGCACCAAAATCCCGGACTGTTGGAGAGGGCGCTACTTAATTTCTTAAATAAGTAGCAAAGCGCCACGGGTCAAGTGAAGGAACGCCGGACCCAACAATCCCCCCCGGCATCCAGCACAACCCGTCGGCTCAGAGGTGGGGTTACAACATTGCCCACATGGATCAGAGGTGGTGTTACCACATGTCCATGGTTTTCCTGACCCGCCGGACCCAAACAGGTAGAAGGGAAAAATCAGGATTTAATAGCGCCCCCCAGTCTTGAACCCGTGACCTTCTCTTATACCAATTGAATGATTAAGCGAATACCCAACTGCACCAAAACCCTGGACTGTTGGAGAGGGCGCTACTTAATTTCTTAAATAAGTAGCAAAGCGCCATGGGTCAAATGAAGGAACGTCGGACCCAACAGGTTGACTGTGCGACCTTTCCACGCAGACTGTGCGACCTGTCCGCGCGGCCTATGCAGACAGGACTGGCAGTTAGCCAGGTCGGCAATAGTGCTATAGTCCGCTTTTTCTCTAGCGGCCTGGGCAGTCTGTTCGCACGGTCTGTGCGGATAGAGGAGGCGGATTGCAAGGCCAGGTTGTGTTCAGCCGGTAGCTAGTTCCCAGAAAGTAACCGGGCGGATAGGATTGCTATCCGTGGAGCTCACCAAGATTGGTGAGGTGTAGAATTGGTTGAAGTTTGTGGAGTCCGGGTTCTGGACTTGACCAGTGTTGGGTATTGCATCCACAATAACACAGATTTGTATGAAGTCACCCTTTAACTAAGATGAATTAAGTTTGTAATTGATGCTCTTTTTAGTTGAGTATTTGTAGGACATATATGCCAAGTGTAGACCAATGTCAGTCTACAATGAGTCTCCAAACACAGGACCATATAATGTAATCCCTCATTATGTGATTTATGGTGTTGACTCATGTGTAGCCTCTCATGGATGGAAATTTGGATGCTGTGTATTCTTGAAGAAATTATGTTTTCAGACTCAAAGAAATTCTAAGTGTTTTTCTCGAGTAATAAGTTTTGTTCTCGAGAAGAACTAGAGTAAATTCTCGAGTAATACTCATTATATATTCGAGTGACAAAAGTTGTTCTCGAGAAAGCATCTTGCTATTCTCGAGAAAGGCTTATGTACTCAAGTACTTTATGACTCTTCTTCTCGGGTTACTCTCCCTTCAGATAGAATTTCTCTAAGTCTTTTTCTCTAGATAACTTTGATTAGTTCTGGAGATGGCTATGTTTATTTCTCGAGTAATGTCTTCTGTACTCGAGTAGAAGTCTTCTTGTTCTCGAGGACCAGCTTTTCTTCTCGAGAACAATATTTTTTTTTCTCGAGTACTTTCTTTCCTTCTCGAGATCGCTATTTTCCACCTCCACATTTTTTATTAAGTCCTTTTCTCGAGTTCACCATGATTATTCTCGAGAACTAAATTCCTTTTCTTGAGTACAACCTTTCTTCTCGAGAAATGCTATACCGTTTTTTAGAAAATCTTCTAAGTCATTCTTCTCGAGATCTCTATCATTGTTCTCGAGAACACAAGTCTTTCTCTCGAGTAAAATACTTCCTCTCGAGAAATGATGCAGTTTTCTGAGAAATTTTTTCTAAGTCCCGATAGACGTGATTTTCAAATATGATTTGATGTGATTGGTCCACGTGACCATCATTAATCATAATTATGACCGTTAGGGATACTTATAAAAGGTCTTGTCCGACCAACCCTAAGACGCATAAGAAGAAATTCTAAATCCCTAATTCTCTTTCCTAATTCGGAAGCCGCCGCTCATCATGCTCATCGCCAAGGGCTTTCGATCAAGAACAATTCAGAGCAGTCGACTTGCATATCAAGATCTTCTACAATCTATACATCCTCTTCTTGATCTTGTGAGTCCAGGAATTTCTGATCAAAGATCTAGCCGAGCTTCTTCAATATATTCTGATAGAGTCGCCAAGTTCAAGAAAGACCTATGTAGAAATTTCCAGATCTGAGAGATTTTACTGTTTGTATTTCTAATTTCAAATCTATTCTTGTAGGAGATTATTCTCCGAGTGTAGGAGCTTTGTTCTCTGAGTTATTATAGAAGGTTTTTCTCTTCCGTGTGTAGTTCATGTTTTTGGATCGAGTTGTAGGAACGTTGTTCCGAGTTATAGAATTATTTTTAGTCCGAGATTAGTGGAGTAGCCGAGTCTAGTGCATTACTAGATCGGTGAGTTGAAAGTGGACGAACCCAAGGGTTTGTAACCACTATAATTCTTGGTGTCGTCTGTGATTGCTTGATTATTTTTCTGTACATAGATTGCTAAAATTTTTATTCCGCAAAAAGACGTTCAACTCACCTATTCACCCCCTCTAGGTGATTTAGGTAGACAACTTGAACATTTTTAAACCAGAGCTTAGGAGATCGGCATGGCGTATGCCTTGGTATAGTTCTGGTGGTGCGGTTGGTGGTAACTATGGAGTTCACCGGTTAGACTGGACTGGTGCGGTAGTTCACTGGGTTGTGCGGGATGGCTCAGTCTTGGAAGTCACGCGGTCTGTGCGGACTAATATCTTTGTCCGCAGGAGCGAGCGGTCTGGATCTATGTCTGTAGGTGGGCGAACTGGGGAGGATCTCGTAGAGTTTTCCTGTATGGCGATCAAGTCTGGTTGGGCCTTTGCGACAAGGCAGATCGGGTTGGTATCCGGACATGGTGGTGTAACCTTGGCGGACTGGCTGTTGTGCCTTGTTATGGCGGTCTAGTTGTGTATCCGTGGCTTGGCAGATACACTTGGTGCTCTCCATGAGATAAGGCGGTTATCCTATCAGCTAGGGAGGTGATCATACTTCTCTCCGCGCTTATAAATAGGACCCCTTATCACATCAATTGACATCCAACTAAATTTTAAGTGAACTCCCAAATAGTTGTTGTTGATAGGATTTTGTATCCGCGCGGTTTGAGGAGGTTGACTGGTTTATGCTGTGCAGGTTGTGCGGGTAATGCTTGAAAGCCAGGGACTTAGTTCTGACTGCGGTCAGGTATAGTGTGAACTTTACGGATAGCAACCAGCGGTTAATAGTAGGTCGCGGTTTGCGACTAGGCGATCTCTCTTCTACAACTAGTTTCCCAGTTTAATAAGCTGTCTGCATTTGGCGGCTTGGTTCAGTTTGGCAGTAGCTCGCACGATCTGGCAGCTAGCAACTGGGCGGTTAGGCGGCTTGCAGATCAGTGGTTAGAGTTCTGCATTAGAATAACGGGCAGTTCGCGTAGCTAGATTGCATTTTGGCGATCTGTCGGTTTGAGTGGACTCCGAAGTAGTTAGCAGTAGGGTCGACGGTTACTCATGGAGTCCGCGGGACTTGTTTTCTCTTCCTTGTAATTTTCTTCCATTAGGTACATAGGGGAATCATGTCTCGCCATGCATAAATCGCCTTGTAAAGATTTTTTGATAGTACAAGTTTCTTGTTCTTCTATTTGTATCTGGTTATTCAGACCCGAATATATTGAGTGTTCCTGTCCCTAGTTTCCCATTTTTCACTATCTCAATTTTTTACATGGTATTAGAGGGAACAGAGGCCTGAGCAGCGGATCATCTGGCATTTTTCTTCATTTCTTTTTGGTGTCTAAGAAACCAGGGTTAGTGTAATGGAAGGTGGTATGAAAAGAGGTCTTGGAATTGAGCTTCTTACATCGACCAACTTTAAAAAGTAGAAGTCATGTATGGAAAGCTATCTTTTGGGCAGGGACCTTTGAGAGGTTGTCTGTGGTGATGAAAGGCTAGAGTTGGTTGTTGCTACTAGTGCTGATGCAATGAGAGCTTGGAGGAAGACAAACGCGAAGGCGGAGTTTACTCTCAAGCGGTATATCTCATCGGAACTCTTTGACCACATCATTGGATGTCGGTCTGCTGCAGAGATTTGGACTTCTCTTGATGGGTTGTTCAACAAGAATAATTTATCTCGGTTGTAATTCCTGGAGAATGAATTGGCATGTGCCACTCAAGGAGATTTGTCTGTCTCTTTGTTCTTCCTAAAGATGAAAAACTTATGCGCTGAGATTTCAGCATTGGACCCTGATGAGCCTATTTTGGAGGAGAAGCTGAAGAGGCACATAATCCGGGGTTTGCGGAAGGAATATGTGGCCTTTGTCAGTTCCGTTCACGACTGGGCCAATCAGCAGTCTTTACTAGAGCTGGAGAACCTGCTGGCTTCGCAGGAGAGCTTAGCAAGTCAGATGGCTTGAGTCACTGTCTTTGGAGGAGATGGTGAGGCGCTCTTCTAAGGGAAGAAAAGGAGATGGGCCAAGAAGAAGAAGTCGGCTACTGGTGATGGACCTTATACTTCATATCAGCAAGAGGAAATGTATGCTCCTAGGCTTGATGGAAAAAGGAAGGAAGGGCCAAGGCGCTATAGATGCAACCAGCCTGGCCACTTCAAGAAGGACTGCAAGGTTATCCTTCAGTTGGCGAACTTCACTCATATAGGGAGAATGCAAGAGAACTTAGTTGTGGATTTAAAAAGTTCTTATGTTGATCGGATGAGGGCCAATGATAGTGCAGCTATTTGGCATGACAGACTAGGATATGTCGGCATGGAGAAGTTGAAAGCAATGACGGAAAGGAGTCCTGTGAAAGGCTTGTCTAGGTTGTCATACTTCGGCGACGTTCATGTTTGTGTGGGATGTCAATACGGTGAGGCTTATCGCTTCATGTTTGATAAGTTGCAAACTGGGTGTTCTCAACCATTGGAGTGCATCTATGGTGAGCTGTTGGGACCAACCGTCACCACCAGTCCTGGAGGCAGTTGATATATGTTGGTGTTGATTGATGACTATACGAGGTACACTTGGGTGTATTTTATGAAGGTGAAGTCAGACGCGTTCCATTTGTTCGTGGAGTTCAAGAAGCTTGTGGAGGGCCGTCTTGGCCTGCGGATCAAGAAGTTGAGAAAGGGAAATGGAGGTGAATTTGATTCAACCGTGTTCTCTAACTTTTGCAGGAAGCACGGAATTTAGAGAGAGCTTTCTTGTGGGCATACTCCACAACAAAGTGGAGTAGCAGATAAGAAGATCCGTCATTTGAGGGATACTTGCAAGTGTTGTCTTAATGGCAAAGGAATTCCAAAGGCCTTTTGGGCAGAAGGGATGGCCTGCGTAGCGTATGTCATCAATCAGATGCCTCTTAGTCTGATAAACATGAAGTTTCCAGTTGAGCTGATGTTCAAGGAAAATTCAAGCGTGGAACACCTTCGGGTGTTCGTATCGACATATTATGTACACGTCCCGGATGCTCTAAGGACAGAGCTGAATGCGAAGACAAGGAAGCATGTCTTTGTGGGCTATGATAAGCA
Organism: Platanthera zijinensis; assembly: GCA_039513925.1. Classification (NCBI taxonomy): domain Eukaryota; kingdom Viridiplantae; phylum Streptophyta; class Magnoliopsida; order Asparagales; family Orchidaceae; genus Platanthera; species Platanthera zijinensis. Next base: position 107,029,667 of record CM077087.1, read on the forward strand.
GAAGAAGGTATGAAGGTGTATGGATCCTGCGATGAAGAAATTCATCGTGTCCAGAGATGTTGTCTTCGATGAACTGAAGTCATATGAAGGTAGCTCAGCTGTGGAGTAAAAGAGAGCAGGTCAGACAGTGGGAAGAAGGTGGCTGTTAAAGATCTTTAGTCGGAGCTACCTATGTAACCAGGATCTACAGGTTGTTCTAGCTCTGGGGTAGAGGCATCGGGTTCAGGAAGCAGGGGGAGTGATGCTCCCGGTTCCTCTAGTTCATGAAGTATGGGGATCGATGCTCGATGTGCTTCTAGTTTCAGGGCTGTGGCTTCTTGTTGAGGAAGCAAGGGGAAAGATACTCAAGGTTTGCCAAGGATCGGAGCTGGTTCAGGAGATGTAGTGGAGGTGGTTGGCCATGATCAGGCTCTTCAGAGGTAGAAGAGGATCACCAACCCACCAACTCGATATTGCGAAGGAAATGCGATGAGCTCGGTCTCTTGTTTCTTCACAAGCCCTCAGATAAAGCGAGAGTCTTCTAGCTTTAAAGGCACCATTGAAGTCAAGGAGTGGGAAAGCGCCAAGGATGAGAAGATGACTGCCTTCAGGGGTGACGAGGCTTGTGACCTTGTGCCCAAGGTTGGTGTTACTCCTGTGATTTACAAGTGGGTGTTGAAGCTTGAGAAGAAGGCGGAGCGAAGCATGACTGCTTTCTAGAGGTGCTTGATGGATCCCTTATGGTTTGAGATATGCAGAGCAAGGACTATGTCATGGACATCTTCTCAATGTCGCTATCGGAGAGGCCATATTTACGGTTACGGGGACTGCTGGGGTTGGTCACGACTTCTCACTTCAAGGGAGAGTGTTGAAAATCATGAAGTGAAAGTGGTGGGCTGGGCGACCTGTCCAAGTGGCCTGTACAAATAGGACTTGCAGTTTTCCAGATCGGCAATAGTACTGTAGTCGGCTTTTGCTCTAGCGGACTGGGCGGTCTTTTCACGTGGTCTGTGAGGACAGAGGAGGTGGCTTGCCAAGCCGGGTTGTGTTCAGCTAATAGTTGGTTACCAGAAAGTAACAGGGCAGATAGGATTGCTATCCACGGAGCTCGCCAAGACTGCAGAAGTACGGACTTGGTTGAAGTTTGCGGATTCCGTGTTCTGTACTAGACCAGAGCTCGGGTGATTGGCATGACATTTGCCTTGGTCTAGATCTGGTGGCGCGGTTTGTGGTAACCGTGGAGTTCACGTGTTTGAGCGGACTGGCGCCGGAGTTCGTCGGGTTGTGTGGGATGGCTCAGTCCGAGAGGTCACGCGGTCTGCCCGAACTGATATCTTTGTCCGTAGGCATGAGCGGTCTTGAGTTGTGTGCTCAAGTGGGCGGACTGGGGCGGATCTCGCAGAGTTCTCCTGTATGACGATCAAGTCTGGCTGGGCCTTGGCGACAAGGCGGATCGGCTTGGTTTCCGGCCTTGGTGGTGCAACCTTTGCAAACTGGCTATCGTTCCTTATTGCGGCGTGAAAGTGAGGGGATAAGTTGTAAACTACTCTAGAGGGGGGGTGAATAGAGTATTCAAATTTTATGAATAACTAGTCAGCTCCCTTGGAGTTGTTTTGCGGAATAAAATAATCTGATACTTGAACCCTAAGAGCCTAACACAGTGAAGTGCACAAGTGAGAGAGTTAACTGAAATTTCAGATTAACTATAAACCTATCACAGCAACTAGCAATCCTAGATAGTTCTATCACAGCCACAGAATAAGATGAATAAGCAAGAACCAGAGAGACACAGGATATATAGTGGTTCCCTTTAAATAGGTACATCCACTCTTCTACCACCCTGGTAGGAATCCACTACAGGTTTTTGCTAAGGTGCCCTGCCACCAATGATCTGATTCAGGTAGATCAAACAGACCCTTTGAGCTTTTGATAAGGATGCTCAACCACAGGTTGTTGATAAGGTGCCCTGTCACCAACGTTCACTTTTGAAGAGATGTGAACAAACTCTTTTTACAAAGGGGTTGAGAGGGTTAGATTATCTTCTCTGTTGTGAATACAGATTAGAGAAGACTTGTGGATTCTCTAAAGAATCAAAGTCTCCCCCTGGCTCAGTGAAAGTCCAGGGAAAGCCTTTGCTTCAGGATGAAGGAGTTTTAGATAAACTGAAACTAAATCCTCAGAAATCTGAAGACTGATTTTTATCAGGTCTTAAGATTCTGGAGCACTTGAAGCAGAACTGGAGCTCTTTCTGAAGTCTTGAAAACTCTAAGCAGATGCTCAGGAGACTTGAGAATGAAAGATGATTGCTCTGGGCTTTTGCTTCAGGAAAACTTTTCTTCTTCTTGTTGTGAGATTGTGAAAAAAAAACTGCTCTGATGATGCTTGAGCGAATAAATAATATTTCTCTGTGTCTGTAACTCCTTCTTTTTGCTGAGAGAAGAATCTCTCTTAAATATGTCTTCACGTTTTTCCTTTTGAACGGCTCTATTGATTTGAATTCTCGAGCCCTGCAATAGATTATCTCAAAATAGAATATAGCAATAGGAATAGAATGGCCTATTAACTTTCTGTCAGTCCCAATAAGGAATAAAATAAGCGGGAAAAATATCTCAGCATAAAGACGTACCATTCTTGGAAATAGTACATAGTACCAACGGCTAGAAAACAAGCTGGAAAGATAAAGTCAACGCAATTTGTATAATAGGACAAAATGCTTTATCAAGAATACTGAATCCCGTGATTTATGCTTGACATATTTTGTAAATAATTCATTTGAATTTAAGCCATAAATTTAGCAACAAATAACTTCAGAAAATCTTTCTAACCACAAGCTAACACACTTGGAAATAAACCAAGGAATAAAATAAATACGAATAGATAAAAGCAGACAGAAATCGTCGAACAGGAGTTCGATGATCGTCGACCTGCAAACAGATCGTCGACTAATAGCAGGAATCTGTCGGAACAGAAATCGTCGACCAGCTAATAGATCGTCGACCGGCTAACAGATAGTCGACCAGCTAACAGATAGTCGACCAGCAAAGGCAAATATCTGTCGAGACAGAAATCGTGAAGCAAGAACACGATCGTCGATCTGTTGATGACAGATCGTCGACCAACCTTCAGAGCGTAGTAAGCTTGCTCTGAGATCGTCGACCAACGGTCGACGATAATTGTCTTGACTTCAACGATTCAATAGCCCTGCTATCGTCGACCAATGATCGACGATCGCGAGGCCTCGTTCGACGATGGTCGAACGGAAAAGCCTTAACCACAAAAACATCTAGAAATTCTAACCTAAGCTCTAGGTCAGTTTATAAACTGCCCTAGGGAGACTAAACAGAGTCTAAACAGGATCATATATAAATTATATAGATCAAGAGAGGGCTGCAAGGGGATCACATAAGCCAAATCACATCTAGGGTACCAACACGGCGGTCTGGTTGTGTATCCACGGCTTGGCAGTTATACTTGGTGCTCGCCGCGAGATACGACGGTTATCCTATCAGTTTAGGCGTTTATCACACTCCTCTCTGCTCCTATAAATTGGACCACCTGTTGCATCAATATACATCCAACTAAATAGTAAGTGAACTCGCGGATAGTTATTGCGATTAGGATTTTATATCCGCGCGATTTAAGGAGGTTGACCAGTTTGTGTTGTGCAGGTTGTGCGGGTAGCCCTGGAAATCAAGGGACTTGGTTCTGACTGCGGTCAGGGATAGTGCGGACTCTGTGGATAACAACCAACGGTTAATAGAAGGTCATGGTTTGCGACTAGGCAGTCTCTCTTCTACAACTTGTTTCCCAGTTCAATAAGCTGTTCGCATCTGGTGGCTTGGTTCAGTTCGGCAATAGATCGCGCGATCTTGCGTCTAGCAACTGTGCGGTTAGGTGGCTTGCATATCGGCGGTTATAGTTCAGCATTGGAATAACGGGCAGTACGTGCGGCTAGATTGCGGTTTCACGATCTGTCGGTTTGAGCAGACTCCGTAGCGGTTAGCAGTAGGGTCGACGATTACTCTTGGATTCTGCACGGCTTGTTTTCTCTGCCTTGTAATTTTCTTCCATTGGGTACATCGACGAATCTTGTCTCGCCATGTATACATCGCCTTGTAAAGATTTTTTGATAGTACAAGTTTCTTGTTCTTCTATTTGCATCTGGTTATTTGGACCCAGATAGGTTGAGTGTTCCTGCGCTTGGTTTCCCATTTTTCGTTATCTCAAATTTTTACAGAAATTGCTAGAGCAAGGCTATATACCTTCAAGTATGTCACCTTGTAGTCCACCGGTTCTCTTTGTGAAGAAGAAGGACGGAGACTTGCATCTATGCATTGATTATCTTGAACTGAACAAGGTGACAGAGAAAAACAAGTATCTGATTCTGCGAATCGATGATTTATTTGTTTAGATAATTCGATCGACTGTTTATTTGAAGATGGATTTGAAGTTCAGCTATTGGCAGTTGAGAATTCGGGAAAGTGATATTCCCAATACAGCGTTTGATACACGCAATGGGCATTATAAATTTACTGAGATGCCTTTTGGGCTCACTAATGAGCCACTAGTGTTTATCAACTTTATGCACAAAATATTTCTAGAGTATTTGGACCTGTTTGTAATTGTATTTATTAACGATATTCTGGTATACTCTCAATCAGAAGAGGATCATGCAAATCATTTGAGATTTGTTCTACATACCCTGAGGAGGAATCGACTATTTGCCAAGTTCTCTAAGTATGAGTTTTGGCTATCGTCAGTGGATTTTCTTGGTCATATAGTAAGTGGAGAAGGTATTGTTGTGGATCTGACAAAGATAGTTGCATTATGAGAATGGCATGTACTTGGTTCTATAGCGGAATTCAGGAGTTTCCTTGGAATTTCCGGCTATTAGAGGTGCTTCGTAGAGAACATTTTGAGTATTGCTTTACCTCTCATTACATTTGTAATGCCCCAAAACTCAAAAGAGTGACGGGTGGAGTTTTGAGCCAAGTCTGGGATTTGGTAGAGATGACACGGCCTGGGACACGAGCGTGTCCCAGGGGCGTGTCGTTCTCGGGTTCGGCGATGGTCGCGTGGTTGACGAAATTGTAGTAAACATTCGTCGGGGCAGTGAACACGGCCTGGGACACGGGCGTGTCCAAGAGCTGGTCAGTCACTCAACGCCTTTCACACAACGATCGTTGAGTGAGGATGCACGGCCTGATCCCAGGCGTGTCGGATCCAACACGGGCGTGTCAGATTTGACACGGGAGTGTCAAATACCCGTGTCTTGCTCGGGTCGGTTGGCGAGTTGTGCAAAGGAAGCTACACGGCCTGGGACACGGGCGTTTCCCTGGGCGTGTCTAACACACGACATGTGACACAGGCGTGTCACATGGCCGTGTCGTGCTCTGGACGTTTTGGACCTGTTTCGATGGAGGAACACACACAGTGTCACAGGCTTGTACTGGCTAACACACGCGTGTCAAGCCGGACATGGGCATGTCGAGTGCCCGTGTTCTTTTCGGGACGCGACCGTTTTGACAGAGAATGAGTTACACGGCCTTGGACACGGGCGTGTCGCAAGACGTGTTCGGCCCAGGAAGTTTATTTTCAGGTCGAATCGCAGCCGTCCGTTTCCTTATTTTGGGATCTAGTGGCACAGGGCTGTCCTGGTTTGATTTTAAGCCGGGAATAGGGTTCAAATCCATATTTCATCTTCATCTTCTCTTTCTAAAATTTAAGAGAGAGGGGAGATCTAGGAAGAAGAAGGAGGTCAACTCCGGACTCCGGTGGAGCTTCGGAGCTCCGATTCTCGATCCGAGTCCAGATCCGCGAAGGCGAGGCCGATACGGTGCTTTCCATCCTACTGGATCATCATGGAGCCGAAGAGAAATGATAGGGTAACGATTCTCATCTTGAGTATGTGAAGCTCTTTTTCTTTTGCATAGGGAAGACCCTATCCTGCGAGTGTGCGGTGAGTTGTGGTGTTCCTTGGGGTAGATATGTAAAGTCCCCCTTGTTTATAGTCCGGAATCGTAGTATGGACATAGGCATGGTGTGTGAAGCCTACCCGGATATGTTAGTCTGGATCGGTGATGATTTTCTATTCATGATTAGCCGAAGAAGACTTCGTTCCTTTGGTTGTTTTCGGGTTTCTACGTGGTAGATTGCAGTAGGGATCCTTGGGGATTAACCCCAAGACGCACCAGGAAATCTGGGCAGAAGCTTGATTCTTCTATCGTTGGTGGTCCGAGATCCATCATTATACATAACCAGGTTATGTACGGATCGATTTTCGGGTTACGGGGAAACTTAGCTCACACCGATGATTTTTAATGTCGTGGTAGTGTGAACAACGAGTTGAGTGAAACTGTACCTTCTCTATGTGGTTCGGTTTAGTGTCTTGCCGATGGCATAGAGGGAGGTTCGTAGGCTTAAGCCATGAAGACTTTATTGCTCACGAGTTTGCAATCCTGGGGGAGGTGGTGGACCAAGTTCACCAAGTAAGTGCCCTGAGAGCGCGAGGTGTATGGACGTGTGCGCGTGCACCCGTGATGTTGTGTTTATTCACTTTATTGCTTGTTTTGCTAACAAGTGCAGGGAAGGAGCTTTGTTGCCCCAAGATCGGTGGCGGAGTCGTTATAATTGGGTCAGCTTTAGCTGACCGTTATTCTTGTTTTCCACCGTTGTGGTGATTTGTGATTGCAGGTGCTGCGGAGCCGAGCAACAAATAGCGGGCCAAAGGCCAAGGTGGTGAGCCAGCCCTCGAAGCCCTTGTTTGTTTACTTATTTAAATCATGTGTGGCCGGCCTGCGAGCCGAAGTTTGTAAGACACTGTTTAATTATTGTGAACTCTTGTAAGGCCATAAGGCAAGTAATTTTGTGTATTATGTAGTTCATTCCTACTGGGTTTTGTTAGTGAACATTTGTGCCTGTGGCTGGGTTCTTACTTGTGCAATTTAATAAATTGCTTCTGCTAGATGCTCTGTGTAGGGCATGTGTATTGGTTGAATGGTTTAATCTTGTAACTCGCCGGTCTGTCCGTGGTATATGGCGTCGGGCCACGGTCGGACCTACTGCTATATGCCATGTGATGGATAGGGGTGTTATAGTTTTGTATCAGACTACCGGTTTCGGTCAGGCTTAAATGAATTTATGGACGAATTCACTTTAAGGGGTGGTGAGCACATGTGTGTGCGTTATCGTTATAACATGAAAAGAACTAATGAATGTCCACTTAGGAATGAAAATACACATGTTTGAGGAACCCGCGTGTTCCTATAATTGCTTTTTGCAATTTTGTTCGGTCTCTTATTGGTGTTTTGTATGACTATAGGTGTCCGGGAGTGGCTCATTGCAGTCTGAACGCACACTTTCTGAGAAAAGTACTGCACCCAGCAACGTGCCTGAGACCCCTACTTTTTTGAAATCATAAGAAGGGTAGTTGAAGAGGTGTTCGTTGTGACCAACGCACAACATGGAAGAAATGTGCAACCCTCTGTCCCTGAGATTGTGTCACAACCCGCATTTTCTCTAAAAGGACAAGTATCAGAGTATGAGGAAACACGCGTCGTAATGCCACGTCGAGCAGGGGATAACTGCCGACGCTCAGGCAATCTGAACTACTATTATAAAAATATTCATAAGTTTAATGATTAGAAATTTGCTTATGTAACTAAGAGACGTATCCCTCGGCTCAGTGGTTCATTAGCCCACTTAGAAGAAAACATAATTTACGCTGTGGAAAATACTTTAATTAAGATAGCTTAACATCCTACATGAGTACAAACGTCCATGAAGGACAACTCATGTCATGCAAGACTCTAGATTTAGTATAAGTAGGGAAATGCCTTTTTTTGCTAGCTGTAAAGTACTTCTTTTAAGCTTAAAGACATGAGATGTATGCCATACTATTAGTAAGGTTTAATATTCAAAATAACTAACATGCATTCTAGCATAAAACATTCCCAAGAGATAAGTAACAGCTCCCAAACTGGGTAACCAAACCAACATAGAAAAGTAAACAGTAGTCTGAGAAAAATAACCACCGAAGGGCGCCAACAAACTGACACGAACCCCTCGGTGTACACAAATGTTTGAGTCAACAAAGCAACAAGCAATCTCACCTAAAGTGAGAGAAACACTCCTGCAAAGCGATCAACCAAAACGCAGCTCCAAACTAGCCGCTCGGACGGCTGCAACCTGGACCTGAGGCATTAAAAGACAGAATACCTCAGCACAAATAAAATAATGCAAGTGGCAAAAAGAGATAAAAGCTCAAAGCTAAGAAAAGATCAATCAACAGGGGAGGATCAACACCCACCCAACAAGCTGTCAAACTCTGCAACAAGTCAACAAATGAACGAGATTAAAGCAAACAAATCATCAATAAAAGCTGAAGGAAATGCACCAAGTGCCTCAGGAAAACAACCCGCTTCGGCTCAAACCTGCTGAAGAAAAGCAAGAAATGGCTAAACCAGCCCACAATCCAAAACAAGGATAGGAGCAACGGTCCAAGGATCATGATAGGAAAATCATTAACACTTAGTGATCCTCGTCTCGGAGGAGTGGGTGACCCTTATTTCAAAGGCATTTTATTTGCTTGTAACGACCTGGCAAGCTAAGTAGCACAGCGTCGCCCGGCCCACTAGCAACCCATGGAGGACCCATGACGCTCTAGTGGTATAGCCGGAATCTACAAGACCTGCCACGGAAACCAACACCCACAGAACACCTCACCAATACCTCTATATCACCGCATGCTAACCAGCGATACAAACTGACAGTTCCATCCACATTAACTTCTATCAACGTTTCCTGGTCATACTTTCCAAAGGTTGGGGTCAAAACCCTGAAACAGACCCCCAAGGACTTCACTCAGCGAAAACGATGAAAGACGGACAATTCCTTCGGAATTCGTCGGGTATCACCATTGATACTCGACGGATTCGTCGGGAAATGTCGACGAAAACCAACGAGAGTCGTCGAGTATCGTCGCGATACTCGACGATTTTCCCTAAATTCGTCGGGTATCGCGACGATACTCGATGAATTTCCCTAAATTCGTCGGGTATCGCGACGATACTCGACGAATATGCTAGGGGCGTCTCGACGATCTGGCCTACCAATCTCGATGAAAAGCCTTCGATTCTCGTTGACTAACATAACGATTCTCGCCGAACCTGCCTTGCCATTCTCGTCGATTTTGCCTTAGCTTCAACGTCTCTACCGGTGATTCTCGATGATTCCTACTACGACGATTGTCTAGTGATTCTCGACGACTCCAACCCGATACTCGCCGACTCTGCCTTGTGATACTAGCCGAATCTACCTGGTCATTCTCGCCAATTTTTACTTAGCATTCTAGGACAGCCAAACCGCGGGTAACGAGGATACTCGACGAATTCGTCGGGTATCCAAAGTGATATCCGACGGATTCGCCTCGTAGCGCGGGAAAGACTGGATAATCGCCCTATAGCGTAAACCTACTCAAAATAAAGGAGATAAAATAAAGATAAAGGAAAGAACTGGAGCAAGCAAGGGACGAAAATCCACTTGCCTCGATACCCACGGAGAAGACGTCGCCCGCCTCGGCCGCTTCCAGATCCGGACACAAGGAGCACCGAGCAACGTTTCCTTAAACTTTTGGGGATGAAATCAAGCCAAAACCCCTAACCCTAAACTTCAAAAGTCAAGGAAACGGACAAATCTTACCTCTACCGAGAAGCCCTCGCCGAGAGCAGCCCGAAAATCCAGTCAGACGAGGAAAACGAGCCCTCCTGCTCCGCACACTGCTGACCGAAGTCCTCGCCGAGTCCGCCGCTCCCCAAGTATCGCGAAAATGAAACTGCCGTCGGGTTCGGGAAGAAGAAGAAACATACGGACCGGACAAACCCTATCTATCCTATTTATACCCTAAATAAAATAATATAATATATTATATAATATATATATATAATAACACACCATCCTAATACAACGCTCAACACAAACGAACTCGGAAACGCACGAAACTCGCTCCGTAGCCAAAAACCAACGCTACGAATGCAACGGCGAGGTCGGAATCCTAATCCGATGGGTTGAACTCAGGCAAACACCTACCAAAGCCAAAACACAAGCGGCTCCGCCGAGTCACCAAAACAGACCCGGCCCGCTAGGGAAAACTCGCCAATAGGCTTACTACCCTACAGAGAACTCAAGGAGCCAAGATCATGCTCTAACCTCGGCACATATCAAACACGTGCTAGGGTAATGCTTCTGACGTCAAAACCCGGACAACTAAAGAATATCGGAAAATCAGGGGCGTTACAGATTGCCCCAACACCGGGCGGTACGATGGAGCAAATGGAATTTAGAGGCCCATTAGATCAGCAAATGAACATGATTGTGTTGTCAGGGAGCGCACTCAGTTGATAAATATTTGTAAACGTTCCTTATGATAAGGTGCTACCCAGGCTTTGAGTGGGAAAGTGAGCAATCCATAGTTGATAGATTTTATAATGGTTTGTGCATCGAGTTGCGTATCCTACTGCTGGACCAAAGCTATTGGGATTCCGAGCCTTGGTGGAGTCGGCCAGAACTTTGGAAGTAGAGTTGGGGAAAACTCATCAAATACCAGTGAATAGGGTACAAAAACCTGTAGATCCTATAAGGACTGCCTACCGCAGAACGCTGAGAAAACAAGCTAGATCATCTACTAGCTAGGCTACTTATAATTGCCATTCTTGTGGAAATAAAGGGCACTTTGCCCGAGATTATCAAGAGGGTTCTCAGAAGACTTTGAAAACTATGGCAGGAGCAGTTGAAGGCTCTAGTGCAAAGGAGACAGTGTCCAAAATGCCGAGCTCCTCAAAGTCTGGGTACCGTAGGTGGTACAAGAAGTCTAGGATGTCGGGTCTAGTCCCTTCCTCTGGCGCATCCGGAGCGACTACAGGCCAAACCCCGGGTGCATAAAATAACTTTGGAAAGCCGGGACACTATGTCTGGGATTGTCGGAGTGGATGCACAATGTCCGAGAAGATGTTGGGGGAAACATCTGAGGAGAATGGCAAGGCGGTGTAGTCCAACGCATCACTGTATACTCCGGCCCAACCGAGAGTGGACATCCTTGGCTAGCAGGAGATCTTGTGGCCGACCGTCGGGATGTGAGGTATGGTTTAATTGATGGAAATTTTGCTTCTTATACCTGTTAACTTATGCGTGTTAGCTTAGGACTGGAAGTTCTAGGCTTTGTTTTGGACTTTTTGTAATCCAGTGAGGGCATAGTTTCGATACGGGAACTTCGCACTCCTTTTGTCAGAAGGATTTGTATTGTGCATCGGAGTATCTCCTTCAATGGTAAAGGACAATTTGGATGTGTTATTGCTCAGTGGTCGTTCGATGCGCGCGGAGAGAGAGTCTGTGTCGCAAGGTTACGGTTTGGGAGTCAGGAGTTCTACTTGCAAGCGTCGTTACTGCTACAATGGGAGGCTTCGAAGCCTAAGACTACATTGGATAGTGTCTCGGGAGTATCTGAATATCCTAATGTGTTTCCCTGATGGTCTCCCTGGAGCCCCACCGTAGAGAGAGATCGATTTCACGATTGAGTTTGTGCTAGGTGCCAAACCTGTGTCACGCTCTCCATATAAGTTGGCACCTAAGGAAATGATGGAGCTAAAGGTTCAACTCAACAAGTTATTGGAGCAGGGTTATATGCGTCCAAGTTCGTCTCCTTGGAGCACACTGGTCCTTTTCGTTAAGAAGGACGGGAGTTTGTGGCTTTGTATCGATTATGGAGAATTGAACAAGTTAACAGAAAAGAGCAAGTACACGATCCCAAGGATTGATGATCTTTATATCAGTTGGTCGGGTAATCGGTATACATAAAATTGGATCTTAAGTCCGGTTACTATCAGCTGAGGATAAGGGAAAGCGATGTCCCAAAGATAGCGTTCAGTGCAAGGTATGCGCATTTCGAGTTTACGTTCATGCTATTCGGGCTGACTAATGAGCCATCAGTGTTCATGGATTTGATGAATAGAACGTTCAGTGAGTACTTAGACCATTTTGTGGTCATCTTCATCGACGACATATTGGTGTACTCGCCGAGCAAAGAGGATCACTTCAAGCATCTGCTTTTGGTGTTGGAAATGCTAAGGGGGAATCATCTCTACGCTAAGTTCTCGAAACGCGAGTTTTGGTTATCCTAGGTAGCGTTCCTCGATGTTATAGTTAGTAGAGTGGGTGTTGTAGTGGATCCAGCGAAGATAGTTATGATACGGGAGTGGCCTGTGTTGAGTTTGGGAGCGGAAGACCAGAGTTTCTGGGGCTGGCCGGCTACTATATGCGCTTTGTAGAGACCTTGATGAGGAAAGATCAAAATTGTTTGGACGCCTGCATGTGCACAAGCTTTCGAGGAGCTGGAGATACGGTCGACCACAGAGCTTATTCTATGTTCGCCGATTAGGGACCGAAGGTTTCAAGATCTACGGTGATGCTTCAGGCAGTGGTTCAGGGTCTGTCCTACCGCATTATGGGAGTGTGATAGCGTATGACTCACGTCAGCTGAAAGTGCATGAAAGGAATTATCCGGTTCACGACTTGGAGTTGGTGGTCGTGAATTTTGCGCTAAAGCTGTGGGGGGGATTTATTTGGACGGCGTAAAGGTCGATATCTATACCGACCACAAGATCCTGAAGTACCCGTTGGATCAGGAGGATCTGAGTATGAGGCAGCAGAGATGGATGGAGTTCCTGGGGGACTATATGTTAAAAATTCATTTTCTGCCCGGGAAAGACAATGCAGTTGCAAATGCATTGAGTCGCAGGGCTCCCGCCCAAGCCAACTGGTTGTCGATTCATGATGAGCGGTTCATTCCGGAGTTGGAGGCATTAGACATCTGCTGTGTTGACAAGCAGACTAGCGCCGAAGTGTTGTTGAACTGGACGGAAGTTCAGTATGACCTGGCTGATCGGGTTCGGTAGGCTATGGAATTGGATAGCAGCATGAAGGAGATCATGGATGCAGTTTCGGATGGGTCAAATTCCCAATTTATAGTTTAAGATGGACTGCTAAGGAAGGATAATCGTTTGTGCGTCCGAAACATGGGAAAATTTACAGGCGGAGTTGATGCACGAGGATCATCATACCAAGTACTCAATTCACCTAGGGAGCACGAAGATGTTCCGAGATCTAAAGAAGTTGTTCTGGTAGCCAGGACTCAAGAAGGATGTGGCACTATATGTGGCTAAGTGTCAGACTTGTGCATTAGTGAAGACAGAGTGCCAAAACCCAGGGGTTTCTTAAAATCTTTGCCTATTCCGGAGTGGAAGTTCGACGACATTTCAATTGACTTTGTGCATGGTTTGCCAAGGTCGTAGAAGGAAAACGACGCCATCTGGGTGATCATAGATCAGTTAACAAAAGTGTCGCAATACATTCCACATAGGAAAGATGATTCAGTGGAGAAACTGGCGAAGCTTTACGTGAATAATATTGTTAGACTACACGGTGTGCCCAGCCGTATCGTGAACGATAGAGATGGACGTTTTACGTCCAATGACTGGAGGTTTTTGCAGCAAATGCTGGGGACTAAGTTGAAGTTCAGAACAACCTTTCATCCGTAGAAGGATTGGTAGACTGAGAGGGTCAACAGGATGATCGAGGACACGCTTCGCATGTGTATTCTGGACTTCGGAAAGCAGTGGGAAGATTGCATGTATTTGGTGGAGTTTGCGAACAACAATAGCTACCAAGTGAGCATATAAATGGCGCCCTTCGATGCCCTATATGGTAGAACATGTCGCACGCCGTTGTCGTGGTTGGAAACGAGTGAGGCGTGGTTGTACAAAATGCTTGAGGTTGAAAGCGCCACTTCATTGGTGCGAACCATTCTGGAGCATTTGTTGATTGCTTAGGTTAGGTAAGCCAAATAATACAATGCCAAGCTTCGAAATGTGGAATTCGTGGTTGGCGATTGGGTGTACTCGAAGATAAAGCCGTTTAAGCGTGTCTCACGGGTGCGGCGCTTGAAGAAGCTGAGCCCGAGATACCTTGGACCATTTGAGATTCTGGAGCGGATCGGTGAAGCGGCTTACCGTCTAAGGCAATTAGTGGAGTTGAGTGGTCTACACGAAGTATTCCACATATCAGTTTTGTGGAATGCGGTGAAATAGCCTTCACAGCTGATCGCAGTTGATCATGTACCGGTGGACGAAGGGATGACTACGAGGGTCAAGTCCATCTGTATTGAGGACTCTGAAGTCAAGGAACTTCGTAACAAGGAGATCATGATGGTTAAGGTCCATTGGGACAATTGCGGTCGAGAGGAGCTCTCTTGGGAGCGAGAGCAGACCATGCTTGAGGAGTACCCAGAGTTATTTCACTCAGGTACCGCTTTTGGTTTTCTGTTATCTTTTCCTTTGGTAATTTCGTGGACAAAATTCTTCTATGAGGGAGAGAGTTATAATGCCCCGAAACTAAAAAGAGTGACAGGTCGCGTTTTGAGCCAAGTTTGGTATTTGGTAGCGGTGACACGACCTGGTACACGGGCGTGTCCCAGGGGCGTGTCGTGCTCGGGTTCGGCGATGGTCGCGTGGTCGACGAAATTGCAGTCAATGGTCGTCGGGGCAGTGAACACGGCATGGGACACGGGTGTGTCCCAGGGCGTGTCAGCCGCTCAATGCCTTTCACTCAACGATCGTTTAGTGAGGATGCATGGCCTGAGCCCAGGCATGTTCGGGTCCAAAACGGGCGTGTCAAATTTGACACTAGCATGTCCAATACCCGTGTCCTGTTCGGCTCGGTTGGCGAGTTGTGTTAAAGAAGCTACACGGACTGGGACACGGGCATGTCCTAGGGCGTGTCTACTATACGGCATGTGACACAGGCATGTAACATGACCGTATCGTGCTCTGGATGTTTTGGACTTGTTTCGATGTAGGAACACGCCCAACGTCACGGGCGTGTCAAGCCGGACACTAGCGTGTCGAGTGCCCGTGTTCTTTTCGGGACACGACAGTTTTGATGACAAATAAGTTACACGGCCTTGGACACGGGCGTGTCGCAATCCGTGTTCGGCCCAGGAAGTTTATTTTCAAAATCAATCATAGTCATCCATTCCCTTATTTTGGGATATAGTGGCTCAGGGCTATCCTAGTTGGGTTTTAAGTCGGGAATAGGGTTCAAACCCTCATTTCATCTTCATCTTCTCTTTCCAAAAGTTAAGAGAGAGGGGAGAGCTAGGAAGAAGAAGGAGGTCAACTCTGGCCGCCAGTGGAGGTTCAGAGCCCTGATTCTCAATCTAAGTCCAGATCAGCGAAAAGGCGAGGCCGATACAGTGATTTCCATCCGACTGGATCGTCATGGCGCTGAAGAGAAATGCTAGGGTAACGATTCTCATAATTAGCATGTGAAGCTCTTCTTCTTTTGCAATGGGAAGACCATCTCCCGTGAGTGTGCGGTGAGTTGCAGTGTTCCTTGGGGTAGATATGTAAAGTCCCCCTTATTTAGAGTCCGGAATCGTAGTACGGACATAGACATGGTGTGCGAAGCCTACCCAGACATGTTGGTCTGGATCGGTGATGATTTGTTATTCATGATTAGCCGGAGAAGACTCCGTGCCTTTGGTTGTTTTCAGGTTTCTACGTGGTAGATTGCAGCAGGGATCCTTGGGGATTAAATCTAAGGATCACTCCGAAATCTGGGCAGAAGCATGATTCTGCAATCATTGGTGGCCCGGGAGCCATCATTGTACATAACCGAGTTATGTACGTTGGTTGATCGATTTACGGCTTACGGGGAAACTTAGCTCGCGCTGAAGATTTTTAGTGTCGTGGCAGTGTGAGTAGCGAGTTGAGTGAAACCATACCTTCTCTATGTGGTTCGGTTTAGTGGCCTGCCGATGACATAGAGGGAGGGTCTTCGACTTAAGACATGAAGACTTTATTTCTCACGAGTCTGCCGTCTTAGGGGCGGTGGCGGACCGAGTTCACCAAGTAAGTGTCCTGAGAGCATGGGGTGTATGGCTGTGTGTGCGTGCACCCGTGATGTTGTGTTTATTCACTATATTGCTTGTTTTGCTAACAAGTGCAGGGAAGGAGCTTTGCCGCCCTGAGATCGAGGGCGGAATCGTTATAATTTGGTCAGCTTTAATTGACCGTTATTCTTGTTCTCCACCGTTGCGGTGATTTGTTCTTACAAGTGCTGCGGAGCCGATTGGCAAATAGCGGACCAAAGCCAAAGTTGCTGAGCTGGCCCTTGAAGGCTTTGTTTGTTTACTTATTTAAATCATGTGTGGCTGGCCTGCGAGCCGAAGTTTGTAAGACACTATTTTATTATTGTGAACACTTGTAAGGACATAAGGCCAGTACTTTTGTGTATTATGTAGTTAATTCCTACTGGGTTTTGTTAGAGGACATTTGTTCCTGTGGCTGGGTTCTTATTTGTGAAACTTAATAAATTGCTTCCGTTAGATGCTTTGTGTAGGACGTGTGTATTGGTTGAATGGTTTCATCTAGTAACTCGTCGGTTTGTCTGTGGTATATGGCATCGGGCCCGGGCCAGACCTATTGTTATATGCCATGTGACTGATAGGCGTGTTACAATATTGACGAGGAAGAATCAAAAGTTCATTTGGATGCTACAGTGTGTACAAGCCCTTGAGGAGTTGAAGAATCATTTGACCATGAAACCTGTGTTGTGATCTTCATGTGGAACAGAAGGTTTTGAAATCTATAGTGATGCATCGGGGAGCGACTTAGGCATTTTCTACTGCAATTTGGACATTTGATTGCTTATGGCTCTACTGAAAGTGAATGAGTGGAATTATCCAGTTCACGACATGGAATTGGCGGCTGTGATATTTTCTCTTAATCTATAGAGACACTATTTGTATGGCATGAAGGTTGACATCTTTACGGACCATAAAATCCTGAAATACTTGTTGCATCAGAAGGATCTGAATATGGGACAGCATAGGTGGATTGAGTTCCTTGAGGACTACATCTTTGAGATTCATTACCCTACCGGGAAGGGAAAGTTGTCATGGATGCACTGAGTCGTAATCCTCCAACACGAGCATATTAGTTACAGTTCCATGATGAACATCTGATTCGTGAGTTTGAGGATTTGGACATCTCTTATTTTGACGAGAGGATGAGCGCAGAAGCATGATTGAACTGGATGGAGGTGTGATATGACCTCACGAAGATGATTTGATAGGCATTGGAGCTTGGAATGAAGTGATATTTGTCGGAGATAGTGGATGGGTCAAATTGCCAATTCTCACTGAACGACAGTCTTTTGTGGAAGGACGGCCGGTTGTGCATCTCGAATGTTGGAAAATTGTGAGAGGGGTTGATGTATGTGGAGAATTTTACCAATTACTCAATCCACTCAGGGAGCAAAAAAATGTTTAAAGACATGAAGAAGTTGTTTCTGTGGCCAGGGTTGAAGAAGGACATATCACTTTATGTGACGAAGTGCCAAACATGCGCCCTCGTGAAGGCTGAATGTTAAAAACTCGGTGGTTTTCTAAAATCGTTACCAATACCAGAATGGAAGTTTGATAATATATCTATGGAATTTGTGCACGGGTTACCGAGATCGTAATGCGGGAATGATTCCATTTGGGTGATCCTGGACCGGTTAATAAAAGTAACACACTTCATTCAAAATCACAGGGATGATTCAGTAGTAAAGTTTGCCAAACTTTATGTTGAACATATCACATGATTGTATGGTGTGCCCGTAGCATCGTTATTGATCGTGATGGGGGTTTTACGTCAAATGATTGGAAGCTTATTCATCAACTGTTGGGTACCAAGTTTAAATTCAGCATGACCTTTCATCCTCAAACAGATGGTCAGATCGAGAAGGTAAATAGAATGATGGAAGATATGCTTCGCATGTGTACCCTGGATTTTGGGAAGAGGTGGGAGGACCATCTTTTTATGATTGAATTCTCCTATAATAATAGATATAAAGCAAGTATTCAAATGAGACCTTTTGATGTCTTATACGGTAGGAAGTGTTGTACAATGTTGGCTTGGGTAGAAATAGGTGAATCAAAGATTTATAAACATTAAGACTTTGAAGATGCGACTTCAATGATACGTTTGATTCAAGAACATTTGCTGATTGCGTAAGATAGACAAGCAAAATATTATAATGCCAAGCACCAAAATGTGGAGTTTGTGGTTGGCGATTGAGTTTATCTCAAGTTAAAACCATTTAAGGGCATATCGAGGATTCTCCGCTTGAAAAAGATGAGTCCGAGATACCTTGGGGTATTTGAAATCATTGAGCGGATTGGAGAAGCTTCCTATCTATTGAATCTTTCAACTGAACTCAGTGGTTTGCACGATTTGTTTAACATATCGATGCTGCAGAAGGCTGTGAAAGAGCCTACGCAAGTGGTTACTGCGGATCAAGTTCCGGTCGATAATGGGTTAATGATAAAATTCAAGCCCATTCGAATCGAGGACCAAGAGATCAAATGACTGCAGAATAATGAGATAAAAATGGTCAAAGTCCGTTGAGACAACTGTGTGCTTGAGGAGCTGTCATGGGAGCGTGAGTAGTCCATGTAAGAAGAGTTCCCTAAGCTTTTCTGTTGAGGAACATTTAATATGTTTTGTACTTTTGTGTTATTTCCTATTAAGTGTGGATTTTAGGACAAAATCTGTTAAAGGAGGGGAGAATTGTAATTTGCCAAATTTCCTAAAAAATAACAAGTAGTTGGTCACTAAGGGTTACCTCCAAGCGTTAGACCTACCGCTGACGTTAGCTAGTTTATTTGAATGGTCTAACGTCTCTGGTAGGTATCACACGGAGGTAGAATGGTATTGCGTGGTTGTGCCAATGAATTAAATCAACCTTCGTATCTAGACGGTACCACCCGACTATAGCGGTAATTCTGGCGGTAGTGTGATACATGTTGGATAAGTTGAGGCAGTCTTTGAGTGACAGAATGACGTCAATTTTACCAAGAGGCCGCCTCCAAAGATACCGCGCGGCGGTAGCCTTTGATAAGAGGTTGAGATAAGATTATTTTCTCATTTCTCTCTCTCTCTCTCTCTCTTAGAATCCCGAGGTAAAAGAATTTGAAAGCTAAAAGTGCAAGGGAAAGGTTGAATCATCCCTGAAGGAGAGTTGTTGTGAAGGAGTTCTTGTGATCGGATTTGCGAGTCGAAGCCAGATCCGTGGAGAGGAAGGTCTGGTGATCATTTCCATCTGGATCAAGTGCAAAGCCATGACACCAATTCGGTTTAGGAAGGAGTGCCAGCCTTGGACATAACTCGGTTATGTATTTTAAATACATGAAAGGGGAGGCCGAACCGCATCATGTCGACCGCCTAATGGTATGGAGATTTGAGCAACGAGAAAGGGCTGAGTTGTACCCGCACTATGTCGCTTGACTAGACGACCTAGTGCATCTGGTGCGGTCAGGGGCATGGAAGAGAGTCATTAACATTCGTTTAAGCATGACTATAATGATAAAGTTTTACTATCGGTCTAGGACTTAGGATGGTGTTGGGCCTGGAAAAATCCAGAACACTTAATTAGGTGGGCACGGGAATGTCCAGATCACCAAATTTGACCATCGGTCTGGGATTGAGGCTGGCGGTGGGACCCTGGGTAATCTATTACACCAATAATTTACCTTGTGTACACAAGGCATGTGGTCGTACTTGCCAATGTCTGTGGTGAATGGTGCTTAATTGCACGTTATGATGCCAATAGAGATATATGTTGGTGTTACCATGATGATCTGGAAGTAGTCAAACTTGTAGTCTCACTGCCAACACAATATGTGCAATGTGGTTCACATATAAGAGCATTTGAGAAGTCTGAAAGGTTTGTGTTTGCCTTGCTCATATGTGATTTGAGTGAAGGACCAAACCTATGACGTTCCGGATCTGAATTTTTTTCATACTGGGACCGATATTGTGAATATGGGTCATCAGGTAAGTGGTCGGAATACCCAAGGGGGCAATTTGTCGAGTATAGTCTTTAGATTTCAACGAATAGGTTTGAATTCGGCGAGTATCGTCATGACAACTCAACAAATCTGTCTTGGATTCATCGAGTACCGTGTTGATAATTTCGACTAATTAGGCTTCAATTCGTCGAATAATGCCTTAATGCTTGGACTATTTTCTCTATCTAGATTCGTCGGATATTTACGTGTTATTTCTACGAATGGCCTTTTGATTCGTCGAATATCGACGTATGATCTCGATGAATTCTGATTACTCCAGTTTGATTCTTTTAAATTTAGTTTTGTGTGGTGTGCGACTATCAATGGTTTGTTCTCTTATATATATACGATATAAATAATAAACCGAGGAGTGTGCTCATTTTTTTACCTAATCAAGTGAGACTGAGAACGACAGTTATTCTTCCCCGACGGATTTGTTCCGCATAGGTTGCGATCGCCGCTTCTTGCAGCCGACTGCTCGTCGATCTATTACTGTCACTGAGAAAGTATTTCCTCAGGCTTCAACTTTGTCATTGCCTCCTCTCCTTTAACGGTTCTAGCAAACCGTGGAGACATTGAGGGCATACTTTCTTCCAACCTAGATCTTGTGTGACAAGAGTCTAAGGGTTCTCTGTGTTTGTTTGGACATCCGTAGAGGCTTGAACACAATTCTATGCTCGGAACTCCAACCACTAGTGTTCGTCAGACTTGTTTCGAGCACCTTGGTTGAGTATTGACTCAATCCAGCAAAGGTATAATTTATTTACAGTAATGTCATTTCTAGATCAACGTTCATCGCAAGATCCGTATTTCTTTTGGATTTTTCTTATGCCTAATTCCGTTGTACACAAGTGTTGTGACGTATAGTAAAACCCAACATTATACTCTTGTTTGCAGGGAAGGAGCAACGCCGCCCCGAGAGAGGGGTGATGTCGTTATAATTTGGTCATCTAATGCTGGCCGTTTCCTTGTTTTGCCACATCTTGGTGGTTTGTGCTATTGCAGGCACTAGATAGCCAAGTGGAAAGTAGCAGGTTGAAGTCCCTTATGCTGTGTTGGCTGGCCCTCGAAGGCCCAAAGGAGAATCATTTATTGTTTTAATGTGTAGCCGGCCTGTACTGATGTATGGAATATAAATTTGTGAAGAGAATAGTTGTAAGGCCTTAAGGCCGAAACATGTTGTATATTTTGAATATAATTCCTACTATTGTTGTTTGTGGACACTCTGGAGTTTCAGTTCTAAATTAATTAGATTACTTCCGCTAGAATGCACTCTTGAGTTAGGATACATATATGTTATGGTATTAATGCGTAACTTTTTTGAATGTCCGCAGAATATGGAATGGGGCTCCGACCAGACCTTCTGTTATATTCTACATGATGGATGGAGGTGTTATATCTTCGCCCTGGGGTGTACCAGTCCTTTTTGTGAGGAAGAAGAATGGTTCTATGATATTGTGTATAGATTATAGGGAGCTAAATAAGGTAACAATCAAGGACAGATATCTGTTGCCTCGGATTAATGATTTGTTTGACCGGTTGCGAGGTAGCTCTGTGTTCTTGAAGATTGACCTTCGGTAAGGCTACCATCAGTTGAGGTTCCGTGAGTCAGACGTCCCGCAAACTTCTTTTCGTTCCCGGTATGAGCATTTTGAGTTCTTGGTAATGTGCTTTGGATTAACGAATGCACCCTTCACTTTATGGATACTATGAATAGAGTATTCAAGGATTTTCTAGACCATTTTGTGGTAGTTTTCATAGATGACGTCTTAATGTTTTCTAAGAATGCTGAGGTGTATGCTCTGCACTTGTGCTTGGTGTTGTATACCTTCAGGGAGCACAAGCTATTTGCAAAGTTGAGCAAGTGCAAGTTTTGGTTATCTCAGGTGTCCTTCTTGGGTCATATTGTGAGTAAAGATGGAATTTCTGTGGACCCAGCAAAGATAACCGTTGTTTTGGAATGGAAGAGGCCTATAACGCCAAATTAGATAAGGAGTTTCTTAGGGTTGGCCAGTTACTATAGGATATTCATGTAAGGATTTTCAGTGTTGTCTGCATCGTTGACTAAGATTACACAGAAGTGCATAGCTTTTATTCCGAGCTATGTTTGCAAAGAAGCTTTCTAGGAGTTGAAGAAGTGGTTATCTTCTGCCCCACTCTTGGCGTTACCTATCAAAGGAGTATAGTATGTTGTTTATTTGATGCATCACATGTTGGACTGGAATATGTCTTGATGCAAGAAGCAAAGGTGATCGCGTATGGATCGATACAACTAAAGGATGAAGAAAAGAACAACTCTATGCATGGCTTGGGGTTTGCCTATAACAACAATTATCAGGAGAGTTTGCAGATGGCGCCCTTTGAGGCTTTATATGGGAGGAATTGTCGAACTCCCCTATTTTAGGTTGAATTTGATGTAAGGCCGTTATTAGGTCCTGAATCCTGTGAAGAGATGAGCATTGCTGTGTCGCATATTCGTGAGAAGCTTAGTGTGGCTCAAGAGCATTATAAAAAGTATGCAAATCGTCGAAGGTTTGATCTGGAGTTTGAAATTGGGGACATGGTTTTTTGAAATTTTCTCTGATGCCGGGTGTTAAGAGATTCGGAAGGAACCACAAGTTGGATCCCAGGTATATGTGACCTTTCTAGATTGTTGAGCACATTAGAGTGTCTGCTTATAGTATAGATTTTCCTGCTACACTCGCTTGTGTTTTTGATGTGTTTCATGTGAGCTAGTTGCGAAAGTGTATGCTTAGTGATCGTCATGTCCTTGACTCTGTGCCCCAATTATATCCCAATCTTTCTAATGTCTAAGAGCCTGTCTGTATTCTAGAGATGCAAGATTGAGTGTTGCGAAGGAAGACGATTCCTATGGTTAAGATTCTTTGGAAAAATCAGGATATCGGAAGCACGACTTGGGAGTTAGAATCTGCCATGAAGGAATCTCATCTGTATATATTCTCATAGGTTTTTTGGTGAGTATTTCTATCTGAAAAAAAATCTTAATTTACCCTTTTTTATCTCTTAGGTTCGGATTGCGTTTCAAGTTTTGGAACGAAACTTCCTTTTTGGGGGTGACTGTAATGCCCCTGAATGTTCGATAATTATTTTAATCTTATTAGTGACGTAATATTAGTATAAGGGCGTTACGTTTGTACGAATTTTGTCAGTGCGCTATAATTCGTATGATTTTTGTGTCCGTTCGGTCAATTTGATTGTGTTCTGAATTTTGTCGGAATGAAGATTTTTGAAATTTGAAAATTAATTAGAATAATTTTGAGCTTGTCCATGAAGTTTTGTTGCGACCAAAGTATTTTTGAGAATCTGGTGAAATTTTAAAGATTTCCTATTATTATTATCCTTATTCCTATTATAAAAGTCAAACCTCCCCCCTTGGATTAGGATTTTGGTCTTATTCTGCCCGCCAAACCAGAGTCACGTGAGAGAGGGAGTTCGGTAATTTTGAAAGCTTCAATCGGCCGACGCGAGAGCGTTTGGGGGTGGAACCTTTTTCGGAGCATATATTTGGAAAGCTCTCGTTGAGATCTACGCATGTGTGGTTAGTATTTAAGGCTTCAAGGGTTTTTTTGGTTTGAGTGTTTAGCCCTCACCTTACTTTTCGTCTGAAACCTTTCGAAAATTTATTGTCGTGGGTTTCTATCGGCCGATCCTTGACTTAGAGGGCTTTGGAGGCCAGAAGTAGGAGATTTTAAGGAAAGTGGTCGTTTGCTCTCTTCTCCCCTTATCTGTTTCTTTCTTCTCTTAGGAATGAATTAATTTCTTTCTTGTTGTCCAAGCTTAGGTTAGTGATGAATATGAGTGTTAAGAAATTTTGTTGTCAAATGGATGTAGTTGTTTTCGTCAAGTCGCTGAATTTGACTAAGTAGAATCGTCGAGTGATCTCAAAATGTCATCGAGTAATTGTGTGAGAATCCGTCGAATCCGTCGAGAAGTTTGATAAGTCCGTCGAGTGTTCAAGTGTAATTTGTCAAATGTTCAAGTGTAATTCGTCGAATGTTCAAGTGTAATTCATCGAGTGTTAAAGTGTAATTCGTCAACTGATCAAGTTAAATCGTCGAGTAGTTGAGTTAATCTATTGGGTGTACGTCATGTTTGTCAGATGGTTGAGTTGAATTTGTCGAGTGATATTGCCTAATCCGTCGAGTGTTCAAGTGAAATCCGCCGATTGTTCAAGTATAATTCATTGAGTGGTTACTATAATTCATCGGGTAATCTCGATGAATTTGTCGGGTACTTTTCCAATTCGTCGAGTGGACTTGAGAAACTTCATGAAAGGTCGGCTTTGCCGATGTGTTGGCCAATTTGCCATGGTCCTTCTCTTTATCATTGATGATTTTCTGAAGTCTTGTGTTATTTAAGTTCCATAGTCGGGCACGTTTACTTGAGAGTCTAATCTTATCCTTAGACTAAATAATTAGGCATGCATACTGTGATGGTATTGATAGACTGTTAAAATATTTTTCCTTGTTCTTGGAAAGCTTATGACTACTGGTGTGTGGAGGAGAAGACTACCACCGCAGGTGACGATTATTCCTTAGTGTTATGATTGTGGGTGTGTGGAGAAAGGATACAACCAACCTTGGGCCTTTAAGAAATTTATGATTGTTGGTGTGTTGGGAAAGAAAGCTACCACCACAGGTACCGATTGTTCCCCGGTGTTAATGCTTGCTCCATGACGAGCTGATCAATTTATTCATAATTCCTTTGTTTCTGTCTATTTTTTTAAATCCTTTCCTTTGCAGTTACCTTTGTACCAAGTGCAAAATTATTCTTACGTATGTTCAGTGCTCGACCGATGCCAACTGCTATTTTCTGGCACATGGGTGCTAGAAGTTTTTATTGTTAAAAATGGTTCCTTAATATATTATTGTTGGTCTCATTTTTTCCTGCCACTTGCATTCTCTTGCTGAGGCATTCTTTCTTTTGAATTCCCCAGGCTTGGAGCGATAGAGACTTCTGCTATTGCAGTTTGAGACTTTCAAGCTTGCTGCTGTTGTACTCTTTGTTCCTCTCTCCGTTAGAGGTTGTCTGTTGTTTTTGCTTACTTTATAGTTTTTCTCAGACTTATGTTGTGTAAGCTATGGGCTCATCTCAGATTGTTGGCGCGCATAGCATAATTCCTTTTTGTGTAGAATGTATACTTGAATGCGTACTTGCTATTTCTGTTGCTACTAACTTTGTTGTTGATATGTTGCTCTTTGGGTAGGTTTTATGTTAGGATGCATAATAACAATTTTATATGAATAAAAATTTCCAAATTACTCATAATCATAACATTGTTTCCACTGATCGTCAACTATTTTGAAGATCGTAAAACCCCTCTTCCTACTTATACTAAATTTAGAAACATGCATATTATTAGCTTGATGTTGGAACTCCATGCTCATGTAGGATGAATTGTAGTAAAACTTGTATTTTCCGCTGTGTATATACTTTTGACTCGTGGACTAGTTGATCTACTAAAGAGAGGGACACGATCATTGAGCCTTAAACTTAAATCCTATTTTTTTTAAACATAACTTAATTATGCATTTGCGAAAACGAATGAAGAGACGGAGCTTCCCGAGCGTTTGCAGTTGTCCCCTATATGGTGTTGCATCATGACACATATTTTACTCCCACTATGATAATATATTTTTATATTGAGAAAATGCGGGTTGTGACAATACCATTTTGAAGCACTCCTTATTCAAGACGGTACCGTCGGGAACACTTCATCTATCTTAACGATATTGCTCCATCTGCACTTACTCTTCTCTAAACTTTTTATAGAGACAATTAATATTTCCAGTATAGATATAAAATAGATACATCATCAAACACAATATGCACTTATCATTGCAAGAGATGCTTCTTAAAATCCTAGAATATTGTAGGCAATAATACCAATAACCTGATCACCTAACTCTAACTCATTAGGGACGATGTGATGGTCATTGTAGTGTTTTGTTCGCTTTTTATATATTCGAACGTTTTCATAAGATAAAAGTCTGAACTCATCTAGATCATTGAGTTAAAGAACTCGCTTGCTTGCCACTAAGGTGAGTTACATATTAAAAAAATTTGTGGACCATAAAGCCATGTGCTCCAATTCTACTGGTAGATGCCATGATTTCCCGTAGACCAACAGAAAGAGGGGCATCACAATGGGAGTTATGTAAGCGGTTCTATATGCCCACATTGCCTCATCGACTTTCCTTGCCAATCCTTCATGTTTGCATGAATTGATTTTTCAACTATCCACTTCAATTCCTGATTAGAAATCTCTACTTATCCATAGGTTTGTGGGTGATATGCCAATGCAACATTATGGTGAACCCCAGTCGCCTCAAAAATTGGGTGAACTGCTTATTGCAAAAGTGGATTCCACCATCACTAATAATTGTACGTGGTATTCCAAATCTATAAAAGATGTTTTTGTGTAGAAAATTTAGAATAGTCCCAGCGTTATTTGCTATGATGGCCTAAGCTTCTACCTATTTTGAAACATAGTCTACATCCACAATTATATAGTTCTTGCCAAGAGATGTAGGTAAAGACAACATGAAGTTAATTCCCCACACAACGAAGGGTTCACAAACTAGCATGTTATTGAGGTGTACCTCATCCCTATGCAAGATATTGCTGGTTCATTGGCACTCATTGCATTACTTGACATGTACATGAGTCTTGGAATAAAGTGGGCTAATAGAATCCACATTGAATTACCATTTGTGTTTTTGTAACAACACCAATGTGTCCTCCTGCTTCGCGATCATTATAGTGCTGCAAGATTAATTTATGCTCGGTTTTTGGAACATAACGATGGACAATGCCATGAAACCAAGTGTAGAAAAACAAAAGGTATTCCTAGAAATAATACTTTGCATTCGAAATAAAAAAATAATTTCTTTGTTGGAAGGATAAGTTTGGAAGAAGCTCCCTGTTGATGAGAAAATTTGCTATATTAGCGAACCAAAGGGATGAAAAGGATGCATCGACAGATAATAGCTTCTCATCGTAAAATGAATTAGAAATCTGAGAAGGTTCTACATCCGATGGGCCACAAAGTTCAAGCCTAGATAAGTGATCTGCAATCAAATTTTCAACTCCCCTTTTATCACGAATTTCGATGTCGTACTCCTGAAGCATGAAGATAAAGCAAATGAGTCATGGTTTGGCATCCTTCTTCTGTATGAGATACTTCGGGGCTGCATGATTAGTGTGCACTATCACCTTGGACAAAATAATATATGAATGGAATTTTTCAAGAGCAAAGATGACCGTTAACAATTCTTTCTCGATCATTATATAACTTTGTTGAGCATCATTAACTCATATAATATATAGTTTAAAAGATTCTATTTTTGATTCCCCAAAACAACACCAACGTTGACATCGTTGGTGTCATACATGAGCTCAAAAAGAAGAGACCAATTTGATGATGTCAAAACGAGTGCAGTTGTTAAACAATCTTTCGAAACATTAAAAGCATGTAAGCAATCATCATTAAAATCAAAGTTTTCATCTTTACCAAAAGATTTCTGAGAGGCTTTGCGATGGAAAAAAATTCTTTATAAAATATAGATAGAATCCAGTGTGCCCCGGAAAACTGTTGATACCCTTCACAGATGTTGGAGGAAGAAGCTTCTTGATTATATCAAGTTTTGCCTAATCAACCTCTATACCCTTATTAGATAATTTATACCCCAAAACGATACCCTCCCGGACAATAAAATCACATTTTTCCTTGTTTATAAATTGGTTAGTGTCCTCGCAATGCTTAAGGACCTCCAAGAGATTCATCAAACATGAATCAAAATCAACACCAAAAAGAGTGAAGTCAATCATAAATACCTCCAAGAATATGTCCACCATATCATGAAAAATGGCCAGCATGCAGTGCTCTAAGGTAGTCGGGGCATTGTAGAGTCCAAAGGGCATTCTTTTGAATGAAAATGTTCTTGATGTGCATGTTAAGGTTGTCTTATCTTGGTCCTCCTAATCGATTAAAATCTAGTTATACCCCGAATAATCATAAAGGAAGCAGTAATAATCTTAGCCTACCAATATTTCCAGCCTTTGGTCGATAAAGGGTAGCGGAAAGTGATCCTTGTGGGTGGCATCATTTAGATTTCTATAGTCAATGCACACTCTCCAACTAGTGATGATATGGGTTGGAAGCAGTTCGTACAATCATGCTGGACAACGATAATTCCTCCCTTTTTAGGGACAAACTAGACAGGGCTCACCAATTTTCTGTCACTAATAGGATATATTATTCTGGCGTAAAGTAGCTTGATTACCTCATTCCTTACAATCTCCTGCATCCTTGGATATAGATGCGACTGAGGTTGAGTTGTAGGTTTGAAACTCTCATCAAGCAATATCTTTTGCATATACACGGTTGGGATAATACCTTTTATATCGTTGATTTTCCTCCAAAATGTCCCCATATGCTTTCACAAGAGCTCGCCCATCTAACGCTCATGCTCGACTAGAAGCAATGCTAAAATGATCATTGGATAGGTTTTATTTTCTCCCATGAATAAGAATTTCGAGATACAGGAAGGGGCTTGAGTGATAGAATCTGGGCGACGAGAAATAAGCTGTAGAAGTGCAATCCGAATCAGATTCTAGTGAAGAATCTACAGTAGCTAAATCATCACTATTTTCATTCTTAAAAGCTAAGATAGTCACCTTGATAATTCCATACAATGGAGGAGGAGTTATAAAATCATATTCCACCTCCTTGAACTTGAGGAGCTTAGAATCATTGCTACCAGCATCCCCAGTGCTTTGAACATATTAAACATCATCCTCTCCTCCCGAAGGAGATGCGTTAACATTTCTTTTTCTGCATCAATCAAAGCACGAGTTGTAGTAAGAAAAGGTCTCCCCACGATAAGTAGAGTACTGATGTAGGCCACTCCCTAAATGGAATTTAGGCACGAAAAGACAAGGGAATTTCCTAAGGGGAATTTAAGCGAACACGTTGTGTGCGACTTAGATCTACGAGTTAGCCACTTATGCCTCTCCACAATTCAACCCTACACTCGCACACTCGCTCTACGCGACGCCACGCAATTAAGTCTATCAATTAGATACTAGCATACGGGTAGCGAATCTGTTTTGGATCCAACAAGGGCTATAAGGCCAATGTCCGACCGAGCTAAAAGGACCAATATTGGGTCCGATCGAGCGATGTTGTACCAAAAGAGAACCCAGCGAAAATAAATGATTCGGAAAAGGGTGGTTCTCTCCCAACAAAATAAACAAGGGTCTCCAAGCCTCACGAACGTAAATGAAGATCGGAAATACGCAAGCAAATCAGAGAAGTATAATCACGAAAAATCATGCGTCACCAACCACACAACATGCCGTAGCCACTTAATATATCAAGAGGGAAATCACTAGGTTTGTGGAGAAATGTTCGTTACCCCCGCTCGGATATCGACGAGGATGTAAGGATCGTTCCGGTTCCGGTTCCACCGAAGCCACGCCGGTTGGAGGAAAACCAATCGTCTTCTTCGGGTCACGCCGGAGATGGTGCCGCCCAAATAACGGAAGGTGCGCCGTCAAGAAAGGAGTAAGAAATATGGTGGAGAGAGGGAGGTGGGCGGCTGGTGGCTTGAAGGAGGAGGAGGGAGGTGGGCGACCCAAGCTAGGCCGAAATAAGGATGGAAGAAGAGAGGGAGGTGGGCGGCCAGTGGCTTGAAGGAGGAGGAGGGAGGTGGGCGGCCTAGCCTTGGCCAAAATATGAAGGAAGGGGGAGAGGGAGGTAGGCGGCCACAAGAGGGAGAGAGAGAGATTTCAGTAATCTGAAATTAGGTTTTTGTTTTCATTCATTCTACCCAACATAAAGCAAGGGTTAGCCTTTTATAGGCTTTACAAGAAATATAGGCTAAGTGCACACCAAAGTGGCTAAACATAGGCCACATAAACAAAATAACAATGCTGAAATTAAATGACTAAATTAAACAACATAATTATAAATTTGATCGTAGAAGCGGCGAAGATTTTAACGCGGCGACGGCGGTGGATGTTGCGGCAAAGTTCCAACCTTCAAGCATGCAGCAACGATCATCATGGTCATCGAACAACAAGTGACGGCGAGCAACGCCATCAATCAAGAGAGTGCCCGCAACAATATCTACCGGGTCGCCATAATCATCCGGAAGCGGATCTTCATCAACAAGCACTGGATCACCAAAGTCGTCCAGGGGAGGACGCTCCAAATCAACACGCCGGGGGTAGACGGCTCCATCAATCCTCCCCCTCTCAAAAATACTCATCACCGATGAGTTGACCTGTGTGTACACACCAGGAAGAGCGTCGACGGGGAAGAAGAACCTGCAAGGCAAAAGGTGGTCTTGGGGGGACCTCATAAACGCATTAGCCAACGAAGGAAACAAAGCTTCCACAACATCAACCAACATACCTCCGATGGAGACCAAGAAAGAGAACGATCCTGGGAAACTCTCACCACCCAACCCAATAGAAGAGACAGTGGAAAATATAAACGGGAAGGTAGACATATCAAGTGGCATATAAGCATGAATTGTAAAATGTGACAAAATGAAAATAGGACCTATGCCCCAATCAGTGAAAAATACCACCAGAGATGCAAGGTCACCAACCTCCAAAAATATTCGCAAATGATTGACTTGATTTGTTAAAATTTCTAAGGCGCCCGAGGACATCCCTTCAGGTGTGAGATCAACCAAATCCAAATCATCCACATAACTGTGGGAAGCTCTCCGATACGCACTAGCGTCGAGTAAGTAAAACGCATTTAGGTTGGAAAATAATTTAAGAGTGCGCTTATGAAAATAGTGAACGTGAGGGGTGAACCCGTGTGCAACAAGACGGGAAACCAAAGTGTAGACTAATGTGAGTAAATCAGGTGGCACGGGCACTCTACAAACATAAAGAAAGACTAGAGAAATTCGCACATCCCCAACCATAGAGTTGGACGCTCTCAGAAGCAAACGACCGTGTGAACGACACAACTCAACGTACCCAACTACGACCACGAATGTGTACAAATGAAGGTCAACAAAAGGGGGTGGGTAAATGCGAGCAACCGGGAGTGGTATATAGGAATGTCTAGGTGGTACCTCGTGCGGAGGAACCAAAACCTTGGATTCACTAGCGATCCAAAGCGAGGGCTTACCCAACGTCGGGCTTCCCAAAGAATGGTCTATCCCAGGAAAAGCGTAGTCATGTCTACGAAAGGTGATGGAGAGACCGAATACGACAAACAGTAACTCGCCCGCATAAGTCTGCCTAGGTAAGTCCATCAGGGGGGCCAAATAAGTGGGCGCATCAAAATATCCCAGACTAGAAGGAACCAGCACGTGTCCTAACAAGTCAACTACCTGCGAAGGATTTAATTCAACAGGACCATCAGACCATGGAGAAATCATCAAAGATAAATCCTTCGGGCGCGTACTATTAAACTCAAGAAAAGTATCATCACCTAACTCAATCTCATTCAAACACCCGCTACTAGGCGACTCAACCAATTTACTAACACTAGTACCTCGAGGTACACCCAAAGGAGGGGCCAAAATGGTCGAAAGAAATGAATGATACGGACCCGGCAAAATAGACTCGTATCCAAAAAGGTCCACAAATCGGGTCAAGGGATCCGGAGGGAGAGGCGGTAAAATCGAGCCCGGGTGAAAATCAAAGTCATTTTGGATCACAAGCAACGGGGACTGCATCACAAGTAACATGCCCGGCTCAGCAACAATAACATCATCTAAAAGTCTATCTCCCTTGCTAGGGTAATCCTCCAACATACTAGAGACTATACTCAAATGAGTGCCAGAAACGAGCTCAGAAATAGGAATAGCCGAACCCGACAAACTGTCCAAATCACTTTATCCGTCAGGAGATGGAGATAACACCAAGGAAGCATCTCTCGGGTCCTTAGCACTAATATCTTCCAATAACACCTTACTCTCGACAGCTAAATCTTCCCACGACATTGGCACATCATCAAAATCAGGAAGGAGGGTAGGACAAATCCAATCCCGTGGAGACTCCAAGATAGCTTGAGTCTCGAGTAAAGGCAATAAAATCAAAGATCTATCTTCTGAACGCTCATAACTAAGATCATCCCATAACACGCCTTCGTCCAAAGGAGACTCTTCCAACACCGTCGAAATATCACCCAAATCAATGTTAACAGATGGCTCAATGACAGTCAAAGGGGACGAATCAGCAACATGGTCGAGGGGAAGGAGTATAATTTCAGGGGGAACTTCCTCAAAGGAGAAATCCTCATCCAAATCACTAGGATATCCCAGTTCCTCAGCATCACTACAATCGACAGTGAAATCGACCTCGCCCTCAGTGGCGGGCACAGTCATAGGCCCGACCTTAGACTCAACAGGGGAATCAACCACTAAATCAGGCAACTCAGGGGAAGACTCAAAATGTCCAACGGGCGTATTCGGGGTAGGACGCTCAATAGAGCCACTACCAGATTTGCCAATAGAATCACATATAGTAATCGTCCGACATGTAACCATACTCCTAGGAATTTGGTGCTTCTCAATTTCTGAAGCCGTAATAAAGGTGGCGTCTAGATCGGTGTGGAAATAACGTAGTAACTTCCCCTGGATGTAGGGGTCTAACCCCCTATGAAACCAAGACAGGGTAACCTCGGGCTTTTCCTTCACACCGCTCCTAACCGTCCTTTCCCTAAAGAGTTGCATATATTCTGAGACTGACTTATTCCCTTGTTTAAGGGTAGCCAAGTCATCAGTTGTATGCCGCGTGGCCTGGGCATTTGGTCTATAGTCACCCCTAATGGTTGATGTGGAACCTACAGGTTTCATTCGGGAAACGGGGACATCATGGGCCATTTTCCCGTGGGGAAAACTGGGGATAGACTACTCGGATTTAGTGTACAAACAAGGATAAAAAGAACCTGAACCACAATTTTATAATATATGGAATTGTTCCCACTAAAATAATATGATATCAAAAATATTTTTTTTTGTTTTCTTGCAGGAAAATAGTTGAAGATTATTAATAATTTTTTTTTTTGATGTTTTGCTGAAAAATAAGAAATTTAAGCCGCTATTGGCAGACCAGAAATAATTTTTTTGTGCTTTTTGACAACTAACGCGCAAACAAAAGTGAGGGTAACGTGCCACAAGATGGGGAGGGGTGGCAATTAGGAAATTGACGTGAACCTCCCTCTGATACCAAATTGATGTAGGCCACTCCCTAAATGGAATTTAGGCACGAAAAAACAAGGGAATTTCCTAAGGGGAATTTAAGCGAACACGTTGTGTGCGACTTAGATCTACGAGTTAGCCGCTTATGCCTCTCCACCATTCAACCCTACACTCGCACAATCGCTCTACGCAACGCCACGCAATTAAGTCTATTAATTAGATACTAGCATATGGGTAGCCAATCCGTTTTGGATCCAACAAGGGCTATAAGGCCAATGTCCGACCGAGCTAAAAGGACCAATATTGGGTCCGATCGAGCGATGTTGTACCAAAAGAGAACCCACCGAAAATAAACGATTCAGAAAAGGGTGGTTCTCTCCCAACAAAATAAACGAGGGCCGCCAAGCCTCACGAACGTAAATGAAGATCGGAAATACGCAAGCAAATCAGAGAAGTATAATCACGAAAAATCATGCGTCACCAACCACACAACATGCCGTAGCCACTTAATATATCAAGAGGGAAATCACTAGGTTTGTGGAGAAATGTTCGTTACCCCCGCTCGGATGTTGACGAGGATGTAGGGATCGTTCCGGTTCCGGTTCCACCGAAGCCACGCCGGTTGGAGGAAAACCAATCGCCTTCTTTGGGTCACGCCGGAGATGGTGCCGCCCAAATAACGGAAGGTGCGTCGTCAAGAAAGGAGTAAGAAATATGGTGGAGAGAGGGAGGTGGGCGGCCGGTGGCTTGAAGGAGGAGGAGGGAGGTAGGCGGCCCAAGCTAGGCCGAAATAAGGAAGGAAGAAGAGAGGGAGGTGGGCGGCCAGTGGCTTGAAGGAGGAGGAGGGAGGTGGGCGGCCTAGACTTGGCCGAAATATGAAGGAAGGGGGAGAGGGAGGTAGGCGGCCACAAGAGGGAGAGAGAGAGAGATTTCAATAATCTGAAATTAGGTTTTTGTTTTCATTCATTCTACCCAACATAAAGCAAGGGTTAGCCTTTTATAGGCTTTACAAGAAATATAGGCTAAGTGCACACCAATGTGGCTAAACATAGGCCACATAAACAAAATAACAATGCTAAAATTAAATGACTAAATTAAACAACATAATTATAAATTTGATCGTAGAAGCGGCGAAGATTTTAACGCGGCGACGGCGGTGGATGTTGCGGCCAAGTTCCAACCTTCAAGCTTGCGGCAACGATCATCATGGTCATCGAACAACAAGTGACGGCGAGCAATGCCATCAATCAAGAGAGTGCCCGCAATAATATCTACCGGGTCGCCATAATCATCCGGAAGCGGATCTTCATCAACAAGCACTGGATCACCATAGTCGTCCAGGGGAGGACGCTCCAAATCAACACGCCGGGGGTAGTCGGCTCCATCAAGTACCCCCATCAGATCCGACATCTAAAGTTACAAAGTTGGCAACGAACACTATCTCATTGATTGAAATAACAAGATACACCACCACATCCAACGATTTCTTTGTTGAACGGTCAACCGATTGTAAAGTAATATTTGCGGGTTGGAGGATTTTGGTTCTGAGTTCATGAAAAATGGAGAGCGACATGAGATTTATTGATACCCCAGAGTCGCATAGTGCTCGGTGGAGGCTAGAGTGTCCAATAATGAATGAGATTGTGAAGCTACTAGGATCCTTCATCTTCTTTAGCCATACAATCACAACAATGGTCAAACTTTCCCCTGGTACGGTGATGTCCCCAACCGATTCAAAGGTCCTTTCCTTTTCCAGTAGGTCCTTCAAGTACTTTGCATAATTTTGGACTTGGGTAAGTGTTGGGACCATTGCCCACAATGTCCTAAATTTGAAGAAGTCAATCATATCAATGACACACACAAAGTAGTATTTGATGTATGCTTAGGTTCATGCATGCAGGTTGGTCCTTATAATATTGATAAGACATGTATTCCAAGTTTGTGATAGGTGGTCACAAGGTAGAAAGGTGGACACAATGATAGATGTCGGATAGGCAGGAATTTGCCCAAGTCCACAGACGTTGAGTGAAGCAAGCTCACTCAACTCCAGGTGCAGGAATCCATTTTAGTCAACGGGCATTGAGTGAAGTCTACTCACACAAGCTAGTTAAGTAAAAGCATCGAGTATATCCTGTATAGTCAAAGCTAAAGAATTGGCAAGATTAGAAAGTGGCTAAGTCCGCAGGAATTGAGTGAAGTCTACTCACTCAACGCCATACTACTAAAAGCTTTGAGACAAGTAAAGCCTAGGAAGAAATAGCAAAAATGTGGCTGAGTCCACATGCGTTGAGTGAAGTGTACTCACTCAACCCCATATAACTAAAAGCTATTAGACAGGAAAAGCATAAGAAGAAACAACAAAAATGTGGCTAAGTCCACAGGCGTTAAGTGAAGTCCACTCACTCAATTCCATAACATCAGAATCGTTGAGTATTGCTCAGTCAGTCAAAGCCATAGAAAATCTGTGTAAATATTTGACTAAGTCCACAGGCATTGAGTGTAGCTTACTCACTCAACGCCATGTGATAAAAAGCATTGACTGAACCTTAGTCAGTCAGAGATTGTGATTTCAACACCATGTGACAAAAATGTGGCTAAGTCCAAATGCGCTGAGTGTAGCATACTCACTCAACGCCAGATAATAAAAAAATATCTGTTAAGTAGTTTGGCGTTGAGTGGAGCTAACTCACTCAACATCAAGTGGTAAAATCTATCTAATTAATATGGCGTTGAGTGATGAAGACACACTCAACGCTCTCAACGCTTCCCAAGCAGGAAAATCGGCTAAGTCCAAATGCGTTGAGTGAAGGTTGTTCACTCAATGCCAAGTGACTACAATCATTTCTAAGTGGTATGACGTTGAGTTAAGATTACTCACTCAACACCAAGAGACAGAAAGTTTTTTCTAAGTATTTTTGTGTTGACTGAAGCTTACTCACTCAATGCTTAATGATTGGAGTATTTTCTAAGTGTTTTGGCATTGAGTGAATGTTGCTAACTCAACGCCTAATGACAGAGAAGTTTTTCTAAGTGTTTTAGCATTAAGTGAAGGTTGCTCACTCAACGCCTAGTGACAAATTTTCTGTCTAAGTGTTTTGGCATTGAGTGATGTTTACTCACTTAATGCCTATACTACTAATGCTTGATTTTTGCAAAGTCCACATATTGTGACGTTAGTAAAGTCAACATGTCAACAAAATTCAGATTTGTTGCGGGAAAGCTACTGTACGCGACAAATGTAGCAGCTTGCTTGCAGTACTGCAATTAAAGCAAAAACAAAGTTACAACTTTCAATCTCAGTGCGGCCCATAGGTTAAAATAGCCTTTGATCGGTGGAATTGAAAAGGAAGAGATGAGATTGAAGAAATCATCTTTTAGGGTTTGGTCTTTTCACAAAGCGGCGGAACATCTTCGCCCTCCTCGCCATTGTTGTTGAGTTCTAAGCTGAAGGTCAAATCAACTAATCCAAAAGGTATTCAAAGTAGCTGTTGACATCTCCATCATTAACAACAAGATAGCTGGTGCCATCTTTAACTGCACCAACTTGTCAGAGACATTTTATCTAAGAAAAGGACAGCAGCCAAGGGATAACCCTAGCTGTAGTTTCAGGTAGCTCCAAGCAAGATATTTGGTGTCTTTTCTATCTACACTAGAAAGATCAGAGTGATTCTATGAGAAATAAGAGGCAGTAAGCGCCAACCCTTGCTGTAGGTACTTCACAGATCAAGAAAATTAATTCTAAAGAACATTCTCGGGTAGGTGTGAAAAAGAGAGCTTGAAGAAACAATGATCTGAAAGAAGGCTCAGGGGACTGTTCCTCTAGAGTTAAAGTTAGGACTGAATCTCCTCAGCCTAGGAAAGAAAGAAGAAGCAGAACAATGTTCTGCAAGTTTCTTCCATCACAAGCCTTAATATCCTGAAGATCTACATCCTTGGTTCTGAGAAGAAGTTGGAGCTGAGATTTTCTCAGCTCAGGAAGAAGCAAAGGGCCAATCCGAGCTGCAGTAACTCCACAGGTCCAGCAAAGCTTTCCCTGAAGATAAAGTTCTGGTGCTATGAAGAAGAGAGGGCTGAGCTTCATGTTCAGTTCAGAAAGGGGCAGAATAGAGTTCTGGATGTCACTTCCAGCTCAAGTAGATATATACTTATTTTTATGAAGTAGATATGGCTATGGGTTTTTTAGTCCAGAAAAGTAGACTCAAGAAATATATTCCTGGAGTTAAGGTTGGGCTGAGTCTATCTCAGTCCAGGAAAATTGGTACAGATAAATCTCACTTGTGTCCAAACAACTCAACAACCCACTTCTACCTTGTAGGATCCTTTTTAATCTGAGTGGTAGATGCAAATTTGCTCTGAGATAGAATCCAAGCTTGGATCTGAGTTGTAGGGCAATTTTTCCTGAGGTAGGACTCTGTTGAGAATCTAAGAGTAGGGCTTTGGCCTGAATAGTAGGATTCAAGTTTGAATCTGAGTTGTAGGATCCAGTTTGGATCTGAGGAAGGTGATATGTTGAGCACTGAGCTGTAAGGATTTCGAGCCTGAGGTAGCAGAGTCATTCTCTCTGAGTTGTAGGGCACTTGTGCCTGAGTTGTATGATCCTTTGAATCTAAGGTAGGGCCTTTGTGCCTGAGATAGGAGAATCATTCTCTATGAGGTAGGATCCCTTACCGATCTTAGGTAGGGATGTTCTCCCAGCTTGAGTTGTATGGCCTTTGGGCCAGAGGTAGGTGATCTTTGGATCACTAAGTTATAGGGCCTTGTGCATGAGCTGTAGGCCTTGGAAGAGACCGAGTGGTCTTGGAGGATTGTGTTGTAAGCTCTTAGGAGCCGAGATTAGATTAGTTTCTTGTCTAACTATAAGTTAGAAAGGTGGGAGGGAAAGTGGACGCACCCATAATTTGGGGAACCACTATATATCTTGTGTTTGCTTTTTGTGTTGTTTCTTTGATTGCAGGTAATAGGTGCCTTGAAAGAAAATAACTACTCACTCACATAGCACTTAAAGAAAGAAAATAAAAGATAGTCACAAGAGACTAAGAAACCTATTCACCCCCCCCCCCTCTAGGTGATTTAGCTATCCTTTAAACTAAAGAATTTCAAGTGGTATCAGAGGGAGGTTACCCAAAAGGACTTAACAGTCCAAGTAGACATCAAAGGATAGCTAAAATGTTTGTGCTTGTGGGTTAAGAAGAGAACTATAAGAAATGGAGCTTCAAGTATGCATCAAAGAAAATTTTGGGAGTTGGAAAGAAAGGATCATGAAGAACATAAAAGCCATTGATCCTTGAGTCTTGGCATCAATTCAAGAAGGACCCTTCATTCCCATGAAGGTCTCTACATCATATACAAGTATCCAGACCCCAAAGAGCTATGGAGAAATGACTGAGGATGAATTCATCCTGGCTACTATAGACAAGAGAGCACAACACATCATGGTAAGTTCCATGGATGAATCCACCTTCTAGATCTTGGTAAACTACAAGACAGTCTAAAAAATGTGGGATATCTTGATTATCCACATGGAAGGAAAAGAGGAGTATGATAAGGAAGAAGATGCCATCAACCCATCAAATGGTGTCTATCCAGAAGCTAGTCTAAAGATTAGGTCCCCTCTATCACATCCAGAAAGTGATTCAGAGGAGGATGATGAAGAAGAATATTATTGTAGCTGTTATGGGCTAATAGCCATGACAGAAGAAGAAGAATCCTTCAAGGATCAACTGGTCCAGATAAGGCACAATCTCTGTCTAGTTCTTCTTACTGTTCTGATTTTGAGGCCAGTCCAGATTCTAAAGCAACTTCATCTAGTGATTAAGATGACTCTTAATCTAAGGTAGATGTTAATCAATTGATTGACAAGTATGGTAAAATGTTGGATTCTTTGAGAAGAAGTAAGAAGTTGGCCAAGATGTAGGCTGAGGAGATTATCTCTCTACAACTTGTTGTTGTCCAACAATCTGAGATAATATCCCTGATGGATAAGAAATTGAGGGAAGTCAGCCAATTTAAGTCCATATCAATCATCCAAATTGAGACCATAAGCTAGAAGAATAAGATCATTTTGTATCTTGAAGAGGAGCTCCTTAAGGAGAGAAGGATAGTGGCTAGTTTTTCTAAGCCAAGTACTGTGTTGCCCTTGATAGATTCCTTCTCCTCTCAAAAGGGTAAGGAGTTGGCAGTCAAGGTAAACACAAGAGTTGACCTTTTCAAAGGGAAAGACAAAGCTCATGTAGTGCTTCAGTCCCCTTTTACAAGATAATCCTCTCTTCTAACAGGTATGACAGGACTGTAAGCATGGTTATTGTAAGGATGATAATTCTTCTTGTAAGAATAAAAGTGTATCTTACAATGGGAGAAGAAAGGGTAGGGGAATGAGTGACTTTCAGACTCCCCATGAAGAAGCACAAATGGCCCATTCTAGACCATTTGTATTTGGTGCCTCAGCCCTAACTCTCAAGGACAAGGCAGTGGCTTTCATCAAACCCATCTAGCAAATACTCAGACCAAGGGTCAGTTTACTAGTAAGCCTAACTTGGTTATTTTTGATGATATAAACAACATGTCATTTGCAAAGATGACATCTATAAATAGCATTCAGAGCAAGCAAAGGAAGCCTGCTTGAAGACTAACCTTCAATAAGATCCATGCTGAACGGAACCTGAAGAAAGCTGTTGCTCCTCTTTCTTTTGTTCAATCAGCTGTTTACCATATTGCAGGACCTGCTCAGAAAAGAAGATATAATCTCCATGGGTGTTAGTGTTCTGGCATGGTGGGGAATTTTTCCTTAGATTGCTTGCATAATCCTTCTGTGCCCAGAGCAAAAGTAAGCCTACCTGTCAGAAATACTGCTGGTAGGCAAGTTAGATTTCAGACTAATCAGAACCTCGTACCCAATCCCTATTAGGGTCCTAAGGTAGGATGATCTCTGTTTTGAAGGTTAGTCCAAGTATCCATTCCCCCCATGTAGTACTTGGACAAAGGATATTCTAGATCTTTGTCTGGTACAAGAAAGTCATCTTATGGATCATACTCCAGGGAGGGAAATACCTAAGATCTACAGTTGAGAAGTTGGTGATGGATATTGACCATCTAGCACACTCCACTTACTGCCCAAGGGGAAGAGAATGTTGAGTGAAATCCTGAAAAAGGACAAGTGCACAGTCATGGACGAAGACCACCTAAATCCATCCATTAAAGGTTATGATGCCTGAGTGATGGGACAAAGTGCAGATGCCTCCTCAGCAAACAAATTGTTACATAATTCTTGTGCAAAGGCCAACTTGATCAAGCCAGCAGGAATGTCTGGTTGGACAAAGTTTTGCCTCCACACCAACAAACTAGTGAGGAAAAGTAGGTTGTAATCATCACTGAGGAAAGCATTAGAAGTAGCTCTTCTAAGAGCTGCAAGGAAGGATCACATAATGCTCAGCTGAAAAGTTTCTCAAGTGGTTTCCTTAACTGTTCGACTCTTCAGAGGAAACTTGAAGAGAAATGTATGCTCAGGGTTCAATATAATTTGAACCTACAACATGGTATGTCCAAGTCAGTGGGCTTTATGGATAGGTTCTGTGCAAAGTCTATGGGGAAGACTGTCAAGGTAGATTATCCTATTTGGGGAGCATGTTCAGTCAAGGTTGTTGGACAATATTGAGTCTTACCCAGAGTACCTCTAGCACAGAAAGATCAGTTCTACTGTCGAAGTTCAGAAATGTATCTATGGACAATACTAAGATTGAGGGGGAGATTTCAACAAATCTCCCTGCTTAAGATCAAGAGAGTGTTATTAAAATAACATGATCCATCTAGACTAAGAGATAGATCAGGATAAGATATCCCTGTCCTATTTGAAGTCTTAAAGTGAGAGAAGGAAATGGGAGATGGGTCATGATCAAGAGGGAGTATGTTGTGCAAGCAGAGATGGTATACAAAAGAGACAAAACAATCCAAGTGGTATATAACCAACTCAAACAGTCAAGTAGCTAGAGCTAGAGGCAACTCTGGTGCTGAAGAAGTGAAAGCAATGAAAGAATAACTCTTCCACCACTTCAGAGTTCAAGGAAGAACACAACAAATCTGGGATTATGCTCTCCAATGGAGACATGTATGATCCTAAACCCAGAAAACATAATTCCCTAACATAATATGTTGTTGTTGTAGTATGGCTGGACATGTTAGAGCTGACTATCCAGTAAGATGAAAGGAGTACATGTGAGAAGAAGCACCTCCACCACAGGGTGCAAGATAGATAGGATAAGCAAAGATGGAACCTATCAAACCTAAGAAGAAGACTGACTACTTGGAGCAGCAAGAAAGAAACCTGTCTTGCAATATCTGCTCCATGGTATCAAGACCATAAACTCTAGATAAGTAGAAATCCTTCATATTGATATTCTACTATTGTAATCTAAATAGCTTGGAATCATGTCTTTCATAATAGGACTATTTATATGTAGATTAAGTATTAGTTAGTTAGGGAGCTTATGGAAAAGGAAAAAAATCAGTCTTGAGTGTGTCCCCACAGTCATGATAGTGGCTAAATATCTTTACTAAGCCACTAGTAGAAGTCAAGGTAAAGACCTTCAAGTTGGGTATGTTGAACTTGGTATAGCTTCAGTTGCTCTATGTTATACTTGTGGTGCAGGATTTATTTCTCTTGCAGGTAGATAAGTGTTTGATAAGAGATCAAGACTGTAAAGATCCTAAATGGTATCAAAACTTAAATGGACTCATGTGTCCATTAGAGATGGTGATAGAGGCTCTTCTGTTATGGGTGAACAAGATTAGCATCTGCTACCAGGGATTAAAGATCATCACTACTACTGCTGAAAAGATCATGTTGCTGCAGGATAAGAGGAGTGACATTATGTTAAGGGGTTGAATGATAGAGCCATCTCAAGTGGATCATTGGACCACTCAAGTGTCAAGGGTCTGCACTGATGTGGTATATCAGTGGTATCACCACAAGACTATGTTGAAGTTCATAAATTCTGTTGATACAACATAAGCAAGGGGACTACAATCTCAAGGTTTAGACTAGAATGTCTACCAGGAAGTATATAAGAGGATGCTTCAATTGAGGGGAGCAAGTCCAACACTTGCAAAGGCAGATTCAAGTGGTTCAACTGCTGCTAGAGTGGCTTATATGTACTCAAAAAGGGGGAGCAGATAATCTAAACCTCCCTAACTATTTACAGAAGTAAAAAAAGGGGAGGAGAAAGAAAAAGATGTAAGTGGTAGCAAAATATATAAGTAGTAGTAAAAGATGTAAGTGGTAGCAACAATTAAGGTGGAGCAAGTGTAGGTATGCCCTGCAAGCAAGAAAGTATGGTAATTATAACTTCTCTTGTTAAAGGTTTTCCAAGTTGTGATATTATTGTTGCATAAGTTAGTGCATGTCATTGTCTCATTTGATTGAGGGTTTTGACTTCTTCAAATAGGGGGAGATTTTTGGGTCCATTGCCCACAATGTCCTAGATTTGAAGAAGTCAATCATATCATTGACATATATAAAGTTGTATTTAATGTATGCTTAAGTTCATGAATGCTGGGTGGTCCTTATAATAAGGATAGGACAGGTATTCCAAGTTTACAATAGGTAGTCATAAGGCAGAAAGGTGGACACAAAGATAGATGATTGACAGATAGGAATTTCCCAAATCCATAGGCATTGAGTGAAGCAAGCTCACTCAACGCCAGGTGAAAGATTCTGATTAAGTCTATAGGCATTGAGTGAAGTCTATTCACTCAACGCCAAGTAAGTAAAAGCATTTAGTATAGCCTGTATAGTCAAAGACAAAGAATTGATAAGATGAGAAAGTGGTTAAGTCCACAGGCGTTGAGTGAAGTCTACTCACTCAATGCCAAACAACTAAAAGCTATGAGATAGGCAAAGCCTAAGAAGAAACATCAAAAATATGGCTAAGTCCACAGGCATTGTGTGAAGTGTACTCACTCAATACCATACAACTAAAAGCTGTGAGACAGGCAAAGCATAAGAAGAAACAACAAGAATGTGGCTAATTCCATAGGCGTTGAGTGAAGTCCACTCACTCAATGCCATAACATCAGAATCGTTGAGTATTGCTCAGTAAGTCAAAGCAACAGAAAATCTGTGTAAATATTTGACTAAGTCAATAGGCGTTGAGTGTAGCTTACTCACTTAATGCCATGTGATAAAAAACTTGTACTAAACCTTAGTCAGTTAGAGACTGATTTCATAGATATTTGGCTAACTCCAAATGTGTTGAGTGTTGCTTACTCACTCAATGCCAGATAATAGAAAAATATCTGTTAAGTAGTTTTACATTGAGTGAAGCTTACTCACTCAATGCCAAGCGGCAAAATCTGTTTAAGTAATATGGCGTTGAGTGATGAAGACACACTCAACACTCTCAACGCTTCCCAAGCATTAAAATTGGCTAAGTCCAAAGGCGTTGAGTGAATGTTGCTCACTCAACGCCAGGTGACTAGAATTATTTCTAAGTGGTATGGCGTTGAGTAAAGCTTACTTACTCAATGCTAAGAGGAAAAAAGATTTCTCTAAGTGTATTTGTGTTGAGTGAAGCTTACTCATTCAAAGCCTAATGACTGGAATATTTTCTAAGTGTTTTGGAATTGAGTGAAGGTTTCTCACTTAACGCCTAATGCCGAGAAGTTTTTCTAAGTGTTTTGGCATTGAGTGAACGTTGCTCACTCAACGCTTAGTGATAGATTTTCTGTCAAAGTGTTTTGGAATTGAGTGATGCTTACTCACTCAACGCCTATACTACTGATGCTTGATTTTGGCTAAGTGCATAGATGGCGACGTCAGTAAAGTCAATAAGTCAACAAAATTAAAATTTGTTTCGGGAAAGCTACAGTACTCAAAAAATGTAGTTGTTTGCCTGTAGTATTGCATTAAAGCAAAAGCAAAGTTGCAGCTATCAATCTCAGTGGGGCATGTCTTTTTGCATAGTGGCGAAGCATCTTAATCCTCCTCTCCATTATTGTAGTGGTCAAGGTTGAAGTTCAAATCGACTAATCCAAAAGGTCTTCAAGTTAGCTGTTGATATCTCCATCATCAACAACAAGATAGTTTGTGCCATCTTCATCTGCACCAATAAGGTCAGAGACATTTTATTTGAGAAAAGTATAGCAGCCAAGGGATTACCCTAGCTACAGTTTTAGGTAGCTTCAAGCAAGATAGCTGGTGTCTTTTTTATCTTCACCAGCAAGCTCAGAGTGATTCTCTGAGAAAGAAGATGTAGCAAGGGCCGACCCTTATTGCAGGTACTTCACAGATCCAAGCAATCAATTCTAAAGAACATTCTCTGGTAGCTGTGAATAAGAGAGCTTGAAGAAGCAGTGATCTGAAAGAAGGCTCAGGAGATTATTCCTCTGGAGTTAAAGTTAGGGCTGAATCTCCTCAGCCCAGGAAAGAAAAAAGAAGCAGAATAGTGTTCTGCAAGTTGCTTGCAGCACAAGCTTTAACATCCTAAAGATTAAATCCTTATTATTGAGAAGAAGTTAGGGTTGAGATTTTCTCAACTCAGGAAGCAGCAAAGGGCCAAATATTAGCAGCAATAATACCATATGTCCAGCAGAGCTTTTCCTGAAGATAAAGTTTTGGGGTTGTGAAGAAGAGAGGGCTGAGCTTCAGTTTCAGTTCAGAAAGGGGAAGAATAGTGTTCTGCATGTCACTTCCAGCTCAAGTAGATATATACTTGTTGCTGTGGAG
This sequence comes from Platanthera zijinensis, assembly GCA_039513925.1. Lineage (NCBI taxonomy): Eukaryota > Viridiplantae > Streptophyta > Magnoliopsida > Asparagales > Orchidaceae > Platanthera > Platanthera zijinensis. The sequence goes on from CM077087.1 coordinate 107,074,503, forward strand.
TAGTTAGGGCTAAGGGTTTCTTATTCCAGAATAGTAGACTCAGTAAATATATTCATGTAGTCAAAGTTGGGCCGAGTCTATCTCAGTATAGGGAGATTGGCAAAGAGAAATCTCTCTTATGTTCAATCAACTCAACAACCCACTTCCATCTTGTAGGATCCTTTTGGATCTGAGTTGTAGGAGCAAATTTTCTTTAAGGTAGGATCCAAGCTTGGATATGAGTTGTAGGGAAGTTGTGCCTGAGGTAGGATTCTGTTGAGAATCTGAGAGTAGGGCTTTGTCCTAAATAAAAGGATTCAAGTTTGAATCCGAGCTGTAGGATCCAATTTGGATCTAAGGTAGGTGATCTGTTGATCACTGAGCTGTAGGGCTTTTGAGCCTGAGGTAGGAGAGTCATTCTCTCAGAGTGGTATGGCACTTATGTCTTGGTTGTGGGATCCTTTAGATCTAAGGTAGGGCATTTGTGCTTGAGGAAGGAGAGTCATTCTCTCTGAGGTAGGATCCCTTATGGATATGAGGCAGGGCTGTCCTCCTAGCCTGAGTTATAGGGCCTTTGGGCCTTAGGTAGGTGATCTTTGGATCATTGAGTTGTAGGTCCTTGTGCCTGAGGTGTAGGTCTTGGAGGAGACCGAGTGGTGCTGCGGGATCGCATGGTAAGTTCTTAGGAGCCGAGATTGGAGAAGTGCCTTGTCTAACTATAAGTTAGAAAGGTGGGATGGAAAGTGGACGTACCTATAATCTAGGGAACCACTATATATCTTGGGTGTGCTTTTTGTGTTGTTTCTTTGATTGCAGGTTGTGTGTGCCTTGAAAGCAAATAACTTCTCACTCACACATCAATTAAAGAAAGAACATAAAAGATAGTCACAAGAGACTAAGAATCCTATTCACCCCTCTCTAGTTGATTTATCTATCCTTGAAACTAAAGTCTTTTAGTAAGCATGTCGATTAGAGGAATGTTCAATTATACTCCCCTCATCATTTCAAAAATTTTTTGATGTTGGTTTTCTTATCTGACATTCCATAATAGGGAATGGTAGTTTGTATAGAGTGTGATAAGGTTTCATAATGCACGACTACTGAGTGGTGGAAGGTACGGCTATTAGTTCATCCACACTAGGCGTATTCAACTTCCTGACAGAAGGATTGCTATGGTTTATTGATTTTCGCAGTCATTGATACATTGGATGGAAAGTGTACCGGTCACAAAAGTAATATAAAATGTGTGAGTTAATCCCAAAGTAATGATCTCACAAGGAGCACCATATGGTAGAGTTTGATTTCAAGGAAGGACTTGATATTGAAGTCCAAACAGTCAGAAGGGTTACAGAAGGCTTGAATTGGTTTGTGGAAAACAAAATATTAGAAACCTAAATTAATAATGCGAATCACCGGAACCAACTCGCAAGGTTTGGGATTATACAAGCCGCTATGCACTGCTTCGCTTGGCATATGGAAGAGTAGACTCATAGAATGGACTTGTAGGTAGGTAGGATGGAATAATAGGCTCACAGAATTGAAGAGTATGCTTGCATAGTGGAAGAGAAGGCTCACGGGATGGAAGAGTAGGTTGCGTAAAAGAGTATGGGTTATTTTGGAATCAACACACTTCAAACACAATCTAAACATATAAAGATTTTCATAACAAAGAAAATAAAACTACAAATCACAAGTCTAGAATGGCATACATCATCAAAATGTTAAGATTACAACATATGACATCAAATAAGTAGAAGAAAAATGCAAGAGAGACAACCGAAGCAGGAGGCTTGTTATATATTAAGGGTAGGAATTTTTGGGTCATCAATCCACGTCCAAGCTTGGTATCAACTATCATTCGGGGAAGAGGAGTGATGTTACTTCCTCCCAATGGACCCGTCTTCTCCGGTAAACAACAATTCAGCAAGGTCTGATGCGAAGAACTCCTTGCTTGGCGATGAAGATGATTGTAGAATCCTCTCCTTGAAGCTCTTGGATGATATGAAGTAGCCTAGGACAAAGCCCTCATGGAAGGTAGAAGAAATCAGAGCATTCTCCCCTTCCAGCGAAGGAATTAACAACTTTGTTGAGGGTCAAAATTACCTAAAAATTGCTGGCTAACTAAAAAATTCATCAGAAAATCCTTCACACAAGGTCAAACGCATGGGTGGAGTCAACCGTGCGAGAAGGAATCACATCGGCGGAACAAAAACAAATCTTTTTAGACAAAAATATCTGCTCGTGTGTTTTACCCATGCACGGGCAAAACAACTCGTGTATGAAGAAAACACACTGCCAAAGACAGTGTAACACCCCATCCGTAGAAGGTCGGGTCGGGGCCTCATGCAATATTAAACGGACAAATGGAAGAGTTACGCAATGAAACCATAACTCATTCTAATCTAATAATGCATCCTAACACAGAGTTGCATTCTAACAGAAGCTTCAAGGGTTAAGAATCACTCAACCAGGAAAGTCCACTACTGAAATACAACAAGAATGAAAGTTATACAAATAATTTTCGCCTTAAGTCCTTACAACACCGTGTTTATATATACAGGAAAGTGATTTCCATACATCGACAAGCAGAATGACAACACATAAAAATATTAAACATAACACTTGGTCCTTCACTTGCCCGCTCAACAAAAGGGCTTCAGCCCGCTACTTCCCGCTTGACTCTGCAGCACCTACACAAAAGCATTCCACCAAATAGTGGAAAACAAGGCAACGATCAACATTAGCTGACAAAATTATAATGACCCACCCCTTTCTCGGGGTGGCGGTGCTCCTTCCTTACAAGAAGATAGCATGTTCGAAATTATCCAAAATGTGCAACTTAAGCACCAATGATCACAGACGATTACACAACCGACCAAATGTCTCGTGCACTCATGGAACCTTATTGATGTACCATATAACCAAGGGTCCCAACTTTTGCCATCACGGGAAATCACGATGCATTAGCACCAATGAGAAATTCCACAGGTTCCACCACCATCCTCAGTCCCAGACTGGACGGTCTCATATGAGCATTACTAGCCAGGCATATAACCACTACTCTCTCCTATGTCAACGATAACTGTCACAACCCAAATTTTCTCAACATTAAATAATATGTCTCAGAATGAGAGAAAATACGCGTCGTGATGCTACGTCGTACATTGGACAACTGCAGACGCTCAGGCAAGAACCTACTCCTAATACTTTTCTTGAAATCCTCATGTTTGTTATGATAAAAATATGGTTTTAGGTTAAGTTTTGAGGGTCGTGTCCCTCGGCTCAGTGAATCAACTTGTACATGAATAAAATATACGTATATGATGTTTTTAGTTGTCTACCTAAATCACCTAGAGGGGGTGAATAGGTGAGGTCTGTGTCTTTTTGCGGAATAAATACTTGAAATAACGGAGCGCAGAAAATAAACAAAAAAGCTATAGGAGATACAAGATTTATAGTGGTTCCCCAACCTTGGGTACGTCCACTCTCCACCTCACCGATCAAGCACCACGCTAGACTCGGCTACTTCACTATTATCTCGGATTAAAAACCAATCCTACAACTCATAGCAATGCCCCTACAACTCGGAGTAAAAATGCTCCTACAAAATCTCGGAGAAGAATCTCCTACAAGATTAAAATGTTGTACAGAAAAATATACAAACAGAAATTATTCCAGATCATGTGTCTTCAGCCTTTCTTCCTTCTTAAAACTTGAAGCTCTGTCAGAAATGAATCGAAGAAGACTGCGACGAATTCTCTGGATCTAAAAGCTTAGGATCAGCACGATCAAGAAATGATCTATAGAAGATGAACGCCTTGATCTGTTGATGCCTTCTTATTCTGAATCACTTGGATCAGAGAAGAACGATCAGCGAGAATGACAATGAACAGCGGCAGCCTTCCCGATTTAGAATGAATAGTACGATTAAAAAAACTTGATTTCTTATTGTTAGGGTTAGTCGAATTTGATAAGACCTTTTATAGGACTTGCCTAACGGTCATAATCATAAATGACTGCACACGTGGACCAATAAGAATCGAGATTAAATTTGAAAACATTTACGTCTAGACTTAACGAAAATTCAGGAAATGAACTTCATTACTCGAGTGAAGAACAGACTACTCCAGAACAACATTAGTTTCTCGAGAAGAAGGTATAAGGTTCTCGAGAACAAGTCCTTAAGGAAAACACGGAAATTAGATCTGGCTTCTCGAGAAGTAACTTCTATTACTCGAGAAATATATAAGGTCTTCTCGAGAACTAACTGGACTTCTCGAGAACAAATAAACTTCTCGAGACTTAACTGGACTTCTCGAGAAAAAATAAACTTATCGAGACTTTACTGGACTTATCGAGAACAAATAAATTTCTCGAGACATAACTTCTTCTTACTCGAGTGCTTGACTTCTGCTTTCTCGAGAAAAAGATTGGCCTTCTCGAGCAATGATTTCTGTTACTCGAGTACAAGACTTAGAAAAAATTTGAGGAGTTTTAAGTTAACTCGAGAAGGAGGTAAGCTTTCTCGAGTACTGCATGGCTTATGCTACTAAAAAGCTACACTGAGCAGACTCGAGAAATTTCTCCAACACTACTCGAGTACAAAGATGTCCTACTCGAGTATTTGACTTAGAAAAATTTTCACTTTCTGAAAAATGTTTTTCTTCAAGGTATTCAGCAACTAGTCTTTCTTCCATTACTTTAGTTCTTTGAAAATGAAGTGTGTCCCAATAGAGAGGCTACACATAAGTCAACACCATGGATCACATAATGAGAGATTACATTGTATGGTCCTGTGTTTGGTGACTCATTGTAGACTGACATTGGTCTACACTTTGAAATTATAACCTGCAAACACTCAACTTGAAGAGAGCATCAAATATAAACTTAATTCATCTTAGTTCAAGGGTGACTTCATACAAATCTAGGTTATTATGGATACAATACCCAACAGTATACACAGTAGAAAAATACTATTAGTTCATTTATTATCTTATATGAGCATAAAAATCCACTAGAAAAATTCATGATATGCATACCTCTAGATTTAATATAAGTAGTAAAAGAGCTTTTATGTTCGTTAAAATAGAGTGACATTTGACTTAAAAGGATGTCATGAGTATGAGATAAGAATATTGATTTTTTATACTTTGAAAATTACACATATGCAACCTAGCATAAAACCATTCCAGAGAGTAAGTAGGAAAAACAAACCATTAATAAATAGCATAAAAGTTAGAAAATAGTCTAACATCTACAATAATACACTGTGGAAGTAAACAATCTGACACGAACTCACAAAATAAAAAGCATGTCTGAACTAAAGTAAGAATAACAAAACTAACTCACGAAGGGGAGGTAAGGACCATTGCTAATACTGTAAAAAGCATGAGGCCACAAACTATAGCTCCACAAACCGCTACTATTTAGAGTCTGAGGCATTCTAATGAAATAACACCTCAGCAAGAATGATCAAGTGCCAGAAAAAGGTCAAAAGTAAATAAACAAGAGGATTCAAAGGGTTACCAACCAAAGACAGAATAACTGTCAAACCGCAGTATCTGTATCATAAAATAATAAGCATTAAAGAGTTCAAAGAAGTTTAAATATGTGAAGTTGCACAAAAAGTGCTTTAGATTTATGCTTCGTTAATGTCTGCAAGAGTATGCATGTAAACATTTGTATATATATATATTTATATATATAAGAAGAGACTGATCAACTCAAATACATGAATCATTTAAACCGGTAAAAATGGTACTGAGTCGGTGACCACATTGTCCTACACAAACTATCAGACCAATCATCTCGAAATGGGCACTGGGGTGGTGGCCACATTGTCCAACACATCCCAACAACCCATAAGAAGAGAAGGAAAACCCACCATGTATAATGATTCACAAACCGGCACTAAGGTCGTGGTCCTTTATCAACTGCAACCAAAGACCTCAAATAATCATACAGTATATTAATAAATGAATAGAAACCCAAGACTTAGCATCAGACTTCCACGATGATGCAAAGGGGAGAAAACCAAAAGTTTCTTCTTATATACTTGAAGAATTGTCATTCATTCGACAAATATGAAGATTACTCGACGAATTAATATTTACTCGATGAATTGGCAGATCACTCGACGAATTACTTAATTCACTCGACGCCTTTCCGAAATACAATGATGCCAAAGCAACACATGATGCCAAGTCTGCTTCACTCGGCGCCCTTGACTCCAAGACTGCTCCACTCGACGCACTCAATGCCAAGACTGCTTCACTCGACGCCAAGACTGATTTCCACACCAAGGCTTCTTCACTTGACTCACTTGACGCATAGACTTCACTCAACAGACTCGATGCTGTGAATTCACTCGACGCCAAGACTACACTCGACGCCAAGATGAGACTCGATGCACTCGATGCCAAGAGTACACTCGATGCCCTATACTCGACACACTCGATGCCAAGAATACACTCGACGCACTCAACACCAATACTTTAGTCGATGAATTCTGCTTCACTTGACGCCTAACTTAAATCACTCGACGCCTTACTCTATTCCTTCCAGAAACTTTTCTATCTAAATAGAGGTTATTAGATTTAGAAATTTTGACGACCTTTAAACCTTGACCATGAATAAGTTCAAGAAAAATTAGAGAAAAGGGGGTAGACAAGACATGATCTAAAATAGATAAAAGAACCCCTAACAACACAGCAAGAAGAAAGGGAAATTTACTACTATTTTGCATAAGGTAATGCTAGGAGTAGACAAAAGAAGTGACATGAAAATATAAAAACTAACAGTAGGATTGTCAAAAAATAGAAAATGAAACATGAAGAATTTGTAAGAGGCTAGGCATGGGAGCAAACCACCACTTGCCTTAAACTTCCTTATCTAACCCTTCTGTACACTACACGACACAGATCAGCCGAAGAAAGTGAGGTAACAAAATCTGGAGATATTTGGACAAAACAAAAGATTAGGGCCAGACTCTCCAACGCCAAAAATCCACGATAAAAAATACCTACCATCAATGCGTAGATCTCGACAAGAGCTTTCCAGATCTATGCTCTGTAGAAGATTTCATCCACCGGAGCTCCCAAAATGGCTGCTGGAAGGTTCACAATGAAAAACTCGTTGCATCTATAACGACCCTCTCGATCAGACCCTTTTTAGGGAAGAAGGATGAATAGTGTTTTCGCTTTTTTTATAAGTATATATACATATATAATATTGTATTATTAATATAATAACTAGAAAAACTCAAATGATGAGGGTGACCAATCACCTCGGTTTTCGATCAAATTCGCACCAAAGTTAAATGTTAGTGCTACGAATACAACGATGAAGTTGAAATTAGGATCCGACAAACCAAACTTGTGTTAAAAATTCTCCGAAGTTAAAACAACAATAATCCTTATAAAATTCACCGAGATCCCAATTAAGCCCAGATCACAACGAAACTTCACGTGCACGCTTTAAATTAATTATTTTAATTTTACAACTCAAAACTCCAATTTCAATGCGTCTAAAAACTGGCCGACTTGCCACAACGAACAAAATCTCGCACTAACAACGACGCACCATTGTCTATGCGTCAACGTAATGCCCTTACGCCATTATTACATCACTAAAGGGATTAAAATAATTATAAAAAATTTAGGGGCATTACCGACACTCCCCCTTAAAAGAATTTTCGCCCTGAAACTTGATATACAAATCGTATCCAAAACCGAAAAAAATAGTCAAAGGTTACCGGATAGAAATACTAACCAAAGGAAACTATTAAAAAAGGTGAGGACGAGCCTTTCTTATAGCCGACTACAACTCCCAAGTCGAGCTCTCGACGTCTTGGTTTTGCCAAAGAACCTTGACCATTGGAATCATCTTTCTCCGCAACACCCGATCCTGAGTCTCCAAAATACAAAGATGTTCTTCGACATAAGAAAGATTAGGCTGCAACTGGGCACTAAGTCAAGGACATGACAATCACTAAGAACACACTTTAGCAATTGGGTCACATGAAACACATCGTGAAAACCAGGGAAGGTAGCAGGAAAATCCAGCTTATAAGTTGACACTCCGATGCGCTCAATAATCTGGAAAGGTTCCACATACCAGAGATCCAACTTGTGGTTCCTTCCAAACCTCTTAATAGCAGACATTGGAGAATAATTCAGGAAAACCATATCCCCAACCCCGAACTCCAAATCAACCCTTCATCAATTAACATACTTCTTATAATGCTCTTGTGCCACACGAAGCTTTTCATGGATATGCGTCAAAGAAATACTCATTTCCTCTAAAACTTCAAGACCAAACAACAGTCTCTTGCTAACCTAAGCCCAAAACAAGGGAGTTTCTGAACGTCTCCCATAAGAAGACTCAAAAGAGGTCCTTTGCAAACTCTCTTGATAACTGTTATTATTGACGAATTCCCTTAATAAAAGATGCGAGTCCTATGCTCCACCATGGTCAAAAATATATCATCTGATCATATATTCCAAAATTTGATTAACTCTTTCCGTTTAACCATTTGTCTGCGGGTGGTAAGCGGTTGAATACTTGAGATCAGTGCCCATCCCTTCCTGCACACTTTCCCAGAAACATGACATAAAACTGGAGTCCCAATTTGACATAATACTTATCAGCACTCCATGTAATTTGATGAATTCATCCAAATACAACCCTGCTATCTTTTCCATGGAATAACAAATATTGAAGGGAACAAAGTGAACATACTTCGTCAATCTATCAACTATGACACATACATAATCATGCCCTCGGGGAGACCTCGGCAAACCGGTAATAAAGTTCATAGAGATGCTCTCCCACTTCCAATTTAGAATATCAAAAGGAGTCAGCTTGCCACCAGGCCTTTTATGATCTGCCCTAACATACTTGCAAGTGAAGCACTCAGACAAAAAATTAGATATATTGTTCTTCATCCCAAACTACTAAACGATCTGCTTTAGATCTCTATACATCTTTGTAGAGCCAGGGTTGTAGGCCATATTAAAACCATGCGCTTCACTGCAAATCTTTGCCAGAATATCACCAACAGCTGGAATACAGAACCAACCCCGATACTTCAGGGTGCCGACCTCATCTATGGAAAAATATGTCAATACTCTGCTCTTGGACCTATCTCAGATATGCTGCATATCTGAATCATCCTTCTGATGCATCCTTGTAAGAGTAATCCAAGAAGACTCTTCCACTTCTAAACTACTCGGCGCGTCACTACTCCCAATAGTTATGTTCATTAATAAGAACTCCTCCACCAAGGATTGCACAGAAAGGTTAAAGATTTGTATGTTCTTTCTACTCAAGGCGAAGGCTAGCACATTAGCTTTGCCCGGATGATAAAGGATATCGACATACTTCAAGCTCTCGTGGTCTGTGTAAATCTATCACAACATGACATACATTAAATGTCACCAATGTTTCAGGGCATAAATTACTGCCACAATCTCCAAATCATGCGTAGGATAATTCTTTTCATGAACCTTCAATTGCCTTAATCCATACGCAATCACTTTTCCCTCTTGAATCAGTACACATCCAAGCTCGAGGTGCGATGCAACCACATAAACAGTATACTCTACTCCTTTGGTAGGTAAAGTCAACACTAAAAAAGTGCACAATATTTTTTTCAATTCCTGAAAGGCTCCTTCGCACTCATCGCTCCACATAAATGTTGCATCCTTCTGCTTAAGCTTAGTAAGAGGTGCGGTCAAAACAAAGAATCCTTCCACAAACCTTCTATAATAGCCTGCCAACCCTAAGAAGCTTCTTATCTCATTAGGTGTGGTAGGTCTTTTCCAATCCAACAAAGTAGCTATCTTTTATGGGTCCACCGAAATTCCATCATCATTCACAACATGACCCAAAAAGTACACTTGAGGAAGCCAAAAATGTCACTTACTCAACTTTTCATACAACTTATGCTCTCTTAAAGTTGACAGAACTAAACGCAAGTGTTGGGCATACTCCTCAGCACTCCAAGAATATACCAGAACATCGCCGATGAAAACGACTACAAAATAATCAAGGAAATCTTTAAACACTTTATTCATCATGTTCATGAAAGCATATGATTCATTTGTCAGCCCAAAGGACATCACCAAGAACTCAAAAGGTCTATGCCGAAAACGAAAAGCGGTCCACAGAACATCCGACTCACAGATTCTAAGCTGATGGTAGCCTGAATGAAAATAAATCTTTGAGAGCACCATACTACCACGCAATTGATCAAACAAATCATCTATCCATGGTAATGGATACCTGTTCTTGATGGTTACCTTATTCAACTCCCTATAATCAATGAACAACCTCATAGAACAATCCTTCTTTTTCACAAATAAGATGGGAGCACCCCATGGAGAAGAATTTGGCCTAATAAATCAAAACTACAGCAGATCATCTAGCTGGGGACGCAACTCTTCTAGCTCACGCAGGGTCATACGGTACAGGGCCTTAATATTAGGGCGAGTACCCAGCTTAAGATAAACAATGAATTCCATCGAGCGGAAGACCGGAAGACTAACTGGGAAAACATCGGGGAACTCTCGCAGCACAGAAATATCCTCGTTGCGTTGCAAAATACTAACTGTTTCCAAAATAGAAACCAGGTAAGCAAAATTACTAGAATATAAGTTTTTCCGAGCCCATACCGCATAAATAATCAGGGAATCCTAGCATGGAAATCCATACACAATCATAGGGTGGTCGTTGTACATCATGAAGTTCAAACACTTTACCTTGCATTTGATAATAGCATCATATCTGGACAACCAGTACATTCCTGAAATAAAATCGAAGTCCTCCAGGTCTATCACCTTCAAATCGGCAAATGCTGGGAAGTCACCCAAAATTATAGGATAACTCTGGATTCCCTGCTCCGACACTACCGAGTCACTAGAGGGAAATTTAACGTGAAATAGATCTCCAACTTGATCGAGAGTCAGACAATGATGTTCTATGAAATTTCTAGCCACGAATGAGTATGTAGCACTAGAATCGAAAAGGCACGCACCTAATGGTTCTCTACATTAAACTTCCATATAAAATCGTACACATAACATCCTATATCAACATCGAAGCCATAACTTAAAGCTATGAACTAGTTTAAAATCTAACATGAGATCTCTTGAGTGGAAGTCTGCGCTTCTTCCATGGTCACCACATTTAACTAACCCTTCACATTATCAAAATGTTGCGGCGGTGGCAAGGCTTGAAGTGGAACTGGATGCAGCGGGGGGCTAAGATCATGAGCACCTAGACTTCAAATGCAATTTCTGCCAATACTAGAAGCAGACCATATCCTTTGACCAGCAATGGGCAATATCGTTCCTCTTTTGCTTACATGAGGCACAAACCAGGTCTCCATTGAGAGTGCTCTGAATTGCAAGCACTTACAGCTTCTTTTGCGCTCCCAACCTCTTGAAATACATCTCAAAGGGATGGCCTGGTCGACCCCAAAAACTACACGCTTCTTTGTTTCCTTTCCTCGGAGCAGGGCCAGATGCCCGAGAGCTTCTACTGTCATCAGAATTTCTCTTGTCCTTCCTTGCATGCAGCCTACGATTCTTTGCATTGTCGATAGCCTCAACTTTCAGAGCAGCTTCTACTACTTCAATATATATCTCTGATCTGCACGGGCTAGCCAACTACTGGATGTCTCTACAAAGTCCTCCCATGAATCGCTTCACCCTACCTGCCTCGGAGGCTACTAAGTCTCGAGCAAACCTATTCAACTTACTGAACTCCACCTTGTACTCACTAACTGTGAGTTGTCTTTGCTTTAGGAACAAAACATTGTTCATCAAACGATCTTGCTTGACTGATGGCAGAAGCTTCTAGAGCAACATCTCTTTGAAAGATTCCCACGAACTTCCCCCAAAGAGGATCTCTTTCTCTCAAATCCACAAACTCTTAGCAAGGCCCTTTAGCTGGTAAGCGGTGACCATTACCTTTTGGTTAGCGGAGATCCTCGAATATGAAATCATCTCCTCAATGGAAATAATCCAATCATCTAAAGCCATGAAATCAGTTCTCTCCTTGTAGGTAAGAGGTCCTAATTGCTAGAAGTGAGAAATTAAATTCATCCCCGGTGGAAACAGAACAGGAGGCACCAGACGAGCAAGAGAAACATGTACAATTGGTCCCACTGCAGGGTTCTACACTACAAGATGCTGCTCTGAGACGACAGTCAGTAATGCCTAAATTTGTGATTGCATTACAACCATCTGCCTTGACAGGGCCTCATTTCTCTTCCACAACCCTTTAATCAAAACCTAGCTTTTCGCACCCAACGACTCACCCTCTGACTGGGGAGTCGACCTCGTCGTAATATATAATGTCACGATTCATGCTAGACCCCTCGCACGAGTTTTTGAGTCAAGAGAGGTTACTCGGGCTCGGGGTGTACTGGTGGGCAGGCTTGTACCTGACGCAGGGGAAGTGTCGACTCGTAACTGAGTGTCAAGATGATACCGCGTGGCAGTAGCGATCATCGAGGAGTCAAGAGCACTGAGTGGTCTCAATGATCATTGAGTACTACTACGAGGCATTAGCGGGATACCGTGCGGCAGTATCCCAACTGAGTATTGGCATATTGCTCGGTTAGCAACTACGTTGCGTTAGTTATACCGCTAGCGGTAGCCCTGCTGAGATATTGGTATCTTGCTCGGTGAGATACCATGTGACGGTAGTAGGATGTTGTGCGGCGGTACAAGTAGAGGTGGTGGCGCCTGAGTGGTGGGTTTGGACGGTGTCTTATGGAAGAAGGCACTTTTAGAGGTACCGTACGGTGGTAGCTTGCTACCACGTGACGGTAGCCCTCAGATCAAAAAAACCTTATGTCTATTTGGCTGCTCCTTTATATACATCGTTAAATTTTTGGTCGTCTGTATTATTCTCCTAGTGTCGAACTTCATCGTAGAGACAAGGTTGACGCCACCATGCCGCCAAGGAGGAGGACATGATCCATTGTCGGAAATGAGATGAGCTTTCTACCCTCTCACTTAGTGCAAGATCATTAGATCTTAAAGTTAGGAGAGACATCTGCTCAAGAAAGCTTGATTTGGGAGTTTAATGTAGATTTTCTAGGACCGCGCTAGAACTTCATTTTAGGGCATCGATCGCCGTATGATAATCTTCAATCATCTCCTCTCTTCATTACGAGGATGGTGGACTTGATCTCGTGAAGAATTGTGATCAAAAGATGGAAAAAGGGCATAAAGATGTTGGTTGTGTTTTATGCGATTGTTGGAGGAAGAAGATTAACCAATGTCGCTCATCCTCCTTTGCGATGCGTGCAAAGTGGGGTACAAAAATCTATTTTCTGTGCATAGCAGGTTTTAAGGCCGTTTTTGTCCATGATCCGGTCTGATGTAGGTCTTGGGCTCAACACGAAAGTGGTAACCCTCGTAAAGACCTTTCAACAGATGGTTACTTGTTTTTATAGGAGCTCTGTAGCTCCGGGATTATTGAGTCAAAGTTGCTGCACTGTAAAAACCTATGTGTAGGCTGTGTTCTGTCTAAGTGTTTTCGGCTGGATTGAAATCTGATTTTGGGTGTGATGGATTTGGATTTAGACCCCAAGTTCAGCACAGAAGTTTTATCCCCAAAGATACCTTTTTGATTTGGGGTTTCTTGTAATTAATAGTAGATTGTAACTTCTTGAAATCCGATTTTAATAAATTATGCCGCATAGTTATGATGTCTTGATAATTGATGATTACCTTATTTTATGAGTTGATTAACTGGGAGTTTAGATGGCAAATAACTAATGATATTGTGATCACATCTTTGCATGATTGATAAATTTGGGAGTAGTATATATCATGATGAATTGCAGGTTTATGAAATGAGCTCTATTAGAGATGACTAATACAATATTATTAATGTGCACTTGTTTAATTCTAGATAAAGAGTTAGACAAGGTATACCCATTAGCCATGAGATGAGTTGAAGCTTGATCTCAATATTGAAGGGATGATGGATATAGTCCACTGCTTAGAGTTGTGTCTCCCTACTGGTAGCAGTGCGGGACTAGTGTAGTATATAAGGTAGTTTGCCACCTATGTAAAATATGAACCTTGCATGCTTTTTAGCACGGGTTTGGTATGATGAGAAGGGAAACAGCTGGAGCCCTTGGATATTTGATAACATTGCCATGTGTAATTGCATGCGATGTGTGTTGATACATGGTGTCATAATCCTGGGTTAATGATAGTGTGACAGGTCTACGGGCTTGTCAGTCATCACATCAATGGAAGTTGACAGATAGACCTTGGGGAGTTAGGCTTGGTCCTTGGTGCTCATTCCCGAGGCTCTTTCTGTGCAAGTGGATGGTTGGGCTTGGTCCTTTGGTGATACACTCCAAAAGGCAACTTTTGTACTAGATATAGGCCAGTTAGGCTGTGTTCTTAGTGTACATCTACCCAAGAACCCTTCAGATCCGTAGTACACAGGGGCACCACTTTTGTATTCTTAGTATTGAGTCGTACGGAGGCCGAGGCCTGGTAGTGTGGATGTTCGCTTAATAGTGGAGACAGTCACTCTACTGTCACAGTTTGGCCATGACGGATGATGCCTGAGAGGTTAGCTACCTGCTCGAAAAGTGGGAACAACAAGTAAATGTCGACAAAGTAGTATGTGTGCGTGTGAGCATGAGTGAGTCATAATATTGCATTCATATCATAACATCGCATTGCACCGCATAAGATCCTCATTATATAAATTTTTATGAGCATTTTTATATGATGAGTTACTTTATGTACCAAACCCTTAACTTATAAATTTGTATGGACATTTTTATAAGTTAAATTTATTTCTATTCTTATGAATATTGTGCTGTTAGCGTAGAATGATAGTTATTTATTGATGATTACTGCTCATACTATCTTAGTTTAAATGTGCTAATATATACATATATGAACGGTTATACAATAACGCTCTTGCCACTTGAATGTTGATATATGATACTATTATATTGAGCTCCTGCTTCTCTTTCTCCGTCCAGTGCCTAAGATTCGTTGGGGTGAGCGGATGTGATGGACACTTATTCTTTATGGCAAACGGTTTTACGTCTACTATTTTAGAAGGATACCACACTGATGGAGCAGCAACAATGCTATGTGCAGGAGGACAGCCAGGCCAGGGTAATAGGTCCTGATACGATATTACCATCCCTTCCTTCTATAATCGATGTGAGTGCGAGCATTATGATGTAGCCTTTGAGCAGTATTTTGTGTACTATGGTATTAAAGAAGCTGAATAGCTTCTTATTTATTGATGTACTCTTTTGGACACTTACTTATTGTGATATTATGACTTCTATGTTCTTCTTTTTGTTGGGTTGGCAATGCAATATCGGTTTGGTTGACAAGATAGGCAGCTTGTTGTATAAATTAGCCATTGTGCTGATGCTATCGCAAGGCGGCTTTTCTTGGAATAAGACTCCCATCGGCCGTGTGTTGTGTTCTGAGAGGGGGGTCTTACAAATAGTATCAATTTGCATCGATCCTAAGATAAAAAAGTCATTGAACTTGGTGTTACCCACCGCTCGATTATTCGGTTTGCGAACTAACCGGAATAGAGGAAGAAGTTGTATGCCCATTCGTGATTCACACTAAGTATTTACACCCATTACCTTATACTTAGCCAACCTGACCCGAAATCAATGTTTGTACGTAGATTCTGGTACATATAAAGTCGACGATGGGCATTCCTGTTCCTCCGATCCCTACTCCATTCCAACAATCAGAGTTGGGGAAGACCGTAACTGTAATCTTGGATGCCTTTAGATCTCAGTTGGCTCTGGTGCAGCAATAGGCCCTGAGCTCTAATTGTTTGAGTACTTTTCGAGCTCTTTATCCACCGGTCTACCATGAAACCGAATTGGCAGTTTGCATTGAGGAATCACTAGATGTTATAAAAGAACTGATGACAAGAATCAGATGCCCAGCCAGTATGGATATTACCTTAGCTTTGTCCGTCCTTGAGTCACACGCAAAAAGGTCGTGGAATTCCCTTATGGGATCCACTTTTCAAGAATGTGTATACTCCAACATCAGCTAGAAAGAATTTTCTAAGGCCTTTTAAGACCATTTTGTTCCCTCTACTGCTCGAGATGAGCTTGTGGAAAGATTCATATAGTTAAAACTGGGATCAAAGTCTGTCTTGGAGTATCAATGGAAGTTTCAGCACCTCGCCAGGTTCGCTGACACCTACGATTTGGATGATCGTGGATATGCGAAGCAGTTCTACAAAGGTTTGCGAGATCCTCTAAGGCAAGCACTTTTGTTTATAGCAGACTCGAGCCTGGTGGAGATAATAGATATGGCAAAAAGATTGGAAGAAGATCATCTTGGGGTCTAATATAGTGGTAAGAGACCTGCTGAGAGCGTGATGGAAGTTGGACCCAACTTCAAAAGTAAACAGAATATTAGAGGTGTAAGAGGAAACCAACGAGGTGGCAATCTTTTCCACCAAAAGTTTATGATGGATCATCCAGCCCCGCAGTTAACATTTCCTCCACCACTATAGCTCCGACCTCATCAACAACCCAGAGGGCCATTCAGGAAAGTCTGTTTCTAGTGTAATCAGTCGGTCCACATCCGACATCATTGCCCACAACTAGGTGGAAATGTTCCCCCTATTTTACCTTCAGCAGCTCAACAAGAAGGAGGTCAAATTCATGGTTGAGGATGAGGACCGCGAGCTAGGAATCCTGGACATGCTAGATAGCAGTTGTTTTCTCTGGATATGACTCAAGAGCGGAATCCGTAGGACGTGATTGTAGGTATTTTGTAGTTAACTAATATGTTATAAGCATTCTTCTTTAGCTTGCCTAAGTTTGTGCTATGAATCTAGCTTTGAGGTTATTATTACTTGATATTTACGCATCATGAGTGTTAGTGAGAGACCAGACCACACCCTATTTCATAATGACGCCACTCACTCATTTGTCTCGATGGACTTTGTGAGAGATCTAAATGGTGTGCAATATTTCACTGATATCACTTAGAGAGTACGCGTCCCAAACATCTCCGAGATGACTTCGTTCTCCAAGTGCAACTTGGAGGTGTATATTGGAGGAAAACATTTCGAAACCTCTGCGACAATGTTGAGGATGCCAGAATTTGATCTGATTCTGGGCATGGCATGGCTGGATTTACACCATGCAAGGATTGATTGTGCGGAAAAGTAAATCACCTTGAGGCACGAAGATTCTGAGATTATATTTCAAGGTATTACACTTGTACCCCAAATAATGTTGTCTTCAGCTCAGGCTCTTAAGGCGCATATGAAATAGGATGAGGTGTATATAATATATTTTGAACTAAAAGAGATGAGACAAGCATGAAAGATGTACCGGTGATGCAGGATTTTCTTGAGTTTTTTCTTGAAAAGTTAACTAGATTGCCCCCACATAGGGAAGTAGACTTCTAGATTAATCTAGTACCGGTGGTGTTTTGTTTGTTAAGAAGAATGACGGATCATTAAGATTATGCATAGATTATTGGGAGCTCAACCGATTGATGGTGAAGAACACCTATCCTTTACCCCAGATCGACGAGTTATTCGATCAGCTGGTGGGAGCACCTTGGTTTTCCAAGCTTGATTTACGCTCGGGGTACTATCAATTAAAAATACAAGAAGAGGATATTCAGAAAATAGCATTTAGCTCGAGATATGTCTTGTACGAATTCACTATGATATCGTTTGTGCTGATAAATGCCCTTCTGCATTCATGAGTATGATGAATAGAGTGTTTGAGCCGCATCTTGATGTTTTTGTCATCATATTTATTGATGATATTTTAGTCTACTTAAAGACAGAAGAGGAGCATGTTGGACACTTGACATTGGTTTTGATGAAACTAAAGGAGCACTGCTTGTTTGCTAAGTTCAGTAAATGTGAGTTTTGGCTCCGAGAAATTGCTTTCTAGGTGCATGTTATAGGTGGAGCTGGATTAGCAGTGGATCCGATCAAAGTGTGTGTTGTGAAGGAATGGTCGCCTTTGAGGTCAGAGGCCGATGTGCCAAGTTTTCTTGGACTTGCTAGATATTATCGCAAGTTTTTTGAAGGATTTTCGAAGATCGCTCTTCCCCTCATAGATCTGACAAAGAACGGTGTGCCTTTTGTATGGTCACCCAAATGTGAAACCACATTTCAAGAGCTGAAGGGCCGTCTTACCTCCCCACCAATCCTTGCCCTACTATTTGGAAAGGAAGGATTTTAGGTATATATCGATGCGTAGTATCAAGGTATGGGAGCAATAATAATGCAACATGGGCATGCGATTTCTTATGCTTCAAGACAGCTGAAAAAGCATGAGAATAATTATCATATACATTATTTAGAATTTGGGGCAGTGGTCTTCACCCAAAATATTTGGAGGCACTAACTCTACGAATTTCATTTCAAGATTTTCTCAGATCATAAGAATTTGAAATATGTTTATATTTAGAAGGAGTTGAATTTGAGGCAACGACGGTGGTTGGAATTCTTGTGCGATTACGAGTTTACGTTGAACAAACACCCTGGGAAAGTGAACTCTATAGTAGACACGTTAAGCAGAAATGTACCAACGTTGCTCCCTGAATCTCGAATGATGGATATGGAATTTGCTCAAGTGCTCGAGGAGATGGAGATTATGTTGATGCATAAGGCTTATTTCGAGATGTATAAAATACTTAGCTTCCTTGAGTATAGTATGTGACATCCATGAGCCTACCCGGACAAAGAAAGGGAAGGATACTGCTTTGTCCCCTATGTATAAGGCAATTAAGAGTGGATCTGCTGAAGAGTATACCATGATGGAAAGCCTCATTCATTTCCGTGGCAGGCTCTAAATTCCCAATGGTTGTGGAATCCGGGAAGACATCTTGAGAGAGGCTTATTGCACCTAGTATTCAGTGCACCCTAGTACTGCCAAAATGTACACAAACTTGTGAAGGACCATGTTTTGGGCAGGGATGAAGAGGGATGTCATGTACTATGTTATACACTATGAGACTTATTAGAAGGTTAAGTTGGAGTGCAAGAGCCCTGGTGGATTGTTGCAATCACTGCCTGTTCTGGAGTGGAAGTTTGAGGATATCTCAATTGATTTCATCCACGGGTTACCTCGCTTGCGGTCTGGGAACGGTTTAGTTTGGGTGATTGTAGATC
Organism: Platanthera zijinensis; assembly: GCA_039513925.1. NCBI lineage: Eukaryota > Viridiplantae > Streptophyta > Magnoliopsida > Asparagales > Orchidaceae > Platanthera > Platanthera zijinensis. Next base: position 107,093,667 of record CM077087.1, read on the forward strand.
GCTTGACGAAGATTGCCATGTTCATTCAAATGAGAAGGAGTCGCATGTTTATATTTTGGTGTGTCTCTTTGTGGAATAGTTTGTGCGATACCATGGTGTGCCCAAGACAATCATTTCTGACCTCGATGGACACTTCACTTCCAAGGAATGGAGGGCAGTTCAAGCATATATGGGCTCTCGCCTTACCATTAGTAAGACTTTTCATCTTCAAACGAACGGCCAGTCTGAGAGGACCATCAAAACCATGAGAGATTTGTTGAGATTATGAGTGTTGGATAAGAGCGAGCAGTGGGAAAAGGTTTTGCCGTTAGTGGAGTTTTCATATAATAAAGTTTATTAAGCTAGCATCAGAATGACGCCCTACGAAGCACTTTATGTGAGGTATAGAATGCCACTATCGTGGGTGCAGGATGAAGACCCAAAGGTTTTTGGAGTGGAGTATATTGATGGCACTAATGTTATGGTTAGATTGATACGAGACCGCATGCTTGAGGCTTAGAGTCGGCAGGTAAAGTATTACAACGCGAATCACCAAATTGTGGAGTTACAAGTGGGTGACAAGATGTTCTTGAAGGGCAATCCAATGCATGGAGTGTCATGTGTGCGCAGTAGAAAGAAGCTCAGCCCAAGATATGTGGGGCCTTATGTTATATTGGAAAGAATTAGCCCTTTTACCTATCGGCTGGAACTTAATCTAAGCTAGAAAATTTGCACGACTTCTTACATGTGTCGTCGCTTCGAAAAGCACTACTATGACGCAATCAACATGTCCCCGCCATAAATGGAACAGTGACAACTAATAGGTATGTTATACTAGAGTGGGTGCGGATAGGGGATGCCGAAACAAGAAGATTGCATCGAAAGAGTGTTCCTTTGGTGAAGGTCCTATGGTCTAATAATGGTAAAGAGGAGTATACTTGGGAGCCAGTGGACTTGATGCGGAAGCGCTACCCAGAGTTATTTTCCCAAGGTGTACTTCAACTCATACCTTACTTTATTTTCCCATACAGCCTTAGCCTGATTTCGGGGACGAAATATTTTATTTTTGTTTATAGGATTTGTAACGTCCCTATTCGCGCTTGACCCTTTGCACGCATTTTTCAGTCAAGAGAGTTGACTCTAGCTCGGGGTGCACTAGTGGGAAGGCTTGTACCTGAGGATGGGGATGTGTTGACTTGACATTGAGTATCAGGAAGATACTGCGTGGCAGTAGTATGTACCGCGCGGCGGTAGAGATTGTCAAGGAGTCGAGAGTTTCGAGTGGATTCAATCATCGTTGAGTACTACCGTGAGGCGGTAGCGGGATAACACGCGGTGGTAGCCTGGTTGAGTATTGGCATATTGTTCGGTTAGCAACCGCACAACATTAGTTATACCGATGGCGGTAGCCCTGCTGAGTTATTGGTATCTTGCTCGGTCAAATACCACGCGTCGGTAATAGGATTCCAAGCGTTGGTACAAGTATAAGTGGCGGCGCATGAGTGGTGGGTTTGTACGGTGGCTTTTGGAAGAAGGCACTTTTGGAGGTACCATGCGGTGGTAGCTTGATACCCCGCTATGGTATCCCTTGGATCAAAAAATCCCTAGGTCTATTTGGCCGCTCCTTTATATACATTGTTCAAGTCTTGTCCGCGTGTCTTCTTCTCCTAATACTGAACTTCATCGCGGAGATGAGGTTGACACCACCATGCTGTCAAGGAGGAGGACACGATCCATGTAGGGAAATGAGATGATCTTCCTACCCTCTCCCTTGGTTCTAGATCTCTAGATCTAAAATGTAGAGGAGACATCGGCTCAAGAGAGCTTGATATGGGTGTTTAATGGAGATTTCCTAAGATGGGACCACGCTAGAACTTCATTCTAGGGCGCCGATCTCCGTATGATAATCTTTAATCATCTCCTCATTTCATTACGAGGATGATGAACTTGATATCGTTAAGAATCATTGTCAAATGAGGGAGAAAAGGGTAGAGAGATGTTCTTGTGTTTTATGCGATTATTGGAGGAAGAAGATGAACCATTTTCGCTCATCCTCCTTTACGATGTGTGCAAAGTGCGGTACATAAATCTATTTTCGGTGCACATCAGACTTCAAGGGCATTTTTGGGCATGATCCGATTTGATGTAGTTCTTGGGCTCGACACAAAAGTGATAGCCCTTGAAAAGATCATTCTAACGATTAATTAATATTTTCATAGGATCTTTGTAGCTCTAGGAATGTTTAGTCAAAGTTGCTACACTGTAATAACCAATGTGCTGGCTTTGTTTCTATCTAAGTGTATTCGGCTGGATTGAAATTCGATTTCGAGTGTGATTAATTTTTATTTAGACCCTAGGATCAACGTTAAAAATGTATCCCTCGAAGATAACTTTCTGATTTTGGGTTGCTCGTAATTAATGGTGGATTGTAACTTCTTGACATTCGATTTTAATAAATTGTGCCATGTAGTCATGATGTATTGATAGTTGATGATTACCTTATTTTATGAGTTGATTATCTGGGAGTTTGGATGGAAAATTACTGATTATATTGTGATCACATCTTTGCATGATTGAAAAATTTTGGAGTAGTATATTTCATGATTAATTGTAGGTTTATGAAATGAGCTCTGTTGGAGATGTCTGAAATGGTATTATTAATGTGCACATGTTTTATTCTAGAGAAAGAGTTCGATGAGATATACCCCTTGACCATGAGATGAGTTGAACCTTGATTGTAATATTTAAGGGATGATGGATGTAGTCCACTTCTTAGAGTTGCATCTCCCTACGGGTAGCAGTGCGCGACTAGTGTAGTATATAAGGTGGTTCTCCACCTGTATAGAATGTGAACCTTGCGTGCTTTTGAGCAGGGTTTGGTATGATTAGAAGGGGCTCAGCTGGAGTCCTTGGATATTTGGTGGCATGGACATGTGTAATTGTATGCAGTGTGTGTTGACACATGGTGTCAGAATCCTGATTTAAGGATAGTATGACAGGTCTACGGGCTCTCAAATCGTCACTCCGATGGGAGTTGACTGATAGACATTGGATGGTTGGGCTTTGTCCTCGATGCTCATTCCTGAGACTCCTTCCATTCTAGTGGATGGTTGGGTTGTGTACTTTGGTGATATGCTCCCAAATGCTCCTTCCATGCTAGATATAGTCAAGTTATCATGTGTTCATGGTGCACATCTAGCCGAGACCCCTTTTGAACCATAGTGCATAGGGGATCCATTGTTGTGTTCTTAGCGTTAAGTTGTACGGAGTCCTAGGACTAGTGGTGTGGATTACCCCTGAGTAGTGGAGACGCCCGCTCTACTATCACTGTTTGGCCACGACGGATGATTCCTGAGAGGTTTGGTACCTGCTCGAAAAGTGGGAACTATAAGTCTATGTCGGCATAGCTGTGTGCTTGCGTGTGAGCATGGGTGATTCATCATATTGCATTCATATCATAACATTGCATTGTGCCGCATAAGATCCACATCATATAAATTTATATGGGCATTTTTATATGATGAATTACTTAATGTACCCGCCCCTTAACTTATAAATTTGTTTAAGAATTTTTATAAGCTAAGTTTATTTTTATTCTTATGAATAATGTGATGTTAGCATAGAATGATACTTATTTATTGTTGATTACTGCTTATACTTTCTTAGTTTAAATGTGTTAATATATACATATATGAACTACTATACAATAATGCTCTTGAGACTTGAATGTTGATATATAATACTGTTATATTGAGCTCCTCCTTCTCTTTCTCCTCTCAGCGCGTAAGTGTCACTGTGGTGAGTGGATGTTTTAGCTACTTAGTGTTTATAACTAACGGTTGCTACGTCTACCATTTTAGGAGGATACCCCACTGATGGAGCAGCAACAGTGCCAAGTGCAGGAGGACAGCTAGGCCAGGGAGATAGGGCATGATACGACGTTACCTTCCCTTCCTTTTATAACAAATGTGAGTGTGAGCGTTATGATGTAGCCTTCGGGAAGTATTTTGTGTACTCTGATATTAAAGAAGCTAAATAGCTTCTTATTTATTGATGTACTCTTTTTGAAACTTACTTATTATGATATTATGCTTCTATGTTCTTCTTTTGGATAAGTTGGCATTGTAATATTGGTTTGGCCGGCAGGATAGGCAGCTTGTGGTAGATATTAGCCTGTGTGCTGATGCTACCGCAAGACGGTTGTTCTGGGCATAAGATTGCCCTCGACCGTGTGTTGTGTTCCGGGAGGGGGGTCTTACATAATACGCTTTGGCGGCATTCCTAATAATACAAATGAACAACTAATCAAAACCCATTTTAAAGCTAAAACTACTCAACTTAGTTCAGACCAAAGATGTATAGAGACTTGCTCTTGCTACCACCTTGCTATGGGACTTTCATAAGTGATGTTATGATTTAACTTAGGAAGATACACCATTATCCTATTGACTCATGTGCATATAATATGAATCCATGAATTCTTATTTCTTTGTTTTAAAACCATGTGTGTACGTGTGTCATCATATAGATCTTAACTTAGCATGTGTGTTCATGCTATGTTATGTTATGCATGCAGTTCTATGCATTTTAATAAAGGCTTTAATGAATGTTATGAGCGGAAAACCCATGAAAAATTATGCATCCCATACTACATAATATCACATGTAACGAAAAAAAAATCTAATGGGCATCCATGTTATGAGTGTTATGCATCCCATACTACATAACAGTCATATGTTACTTCCTATGAAGATCCATATACGAACACATATTATGCATCCCATACTATAAAATATGCACTGTATACTTCTTGCTATGATAATGAGTGTAGTGTTCATGCTTTAGCCAATATGTACTAATGACACATCGGTGTATGTATGCAAGGAGACAAGACAACTAAAACTTTACTAGAGATAGCCATTCGACCAACTTGTCAAACAAACCTGGCTCTGATACCAACTGTCATAACCCGCATTTTTCCAGCATTAAATAATATATCTCAGAATAAGAGAAAATATGAGCCGTGATTATACGTCGTGCAGGGGACAACTACAGATGCTCGGGAAAGAACCTACTCCTAATACTTTTCATGAAATCCTCAAGTTTGTTATGATAAAAATATGGTTTGAGGTTAAGTTTTGATGGTCGTGTCCCTCGGATCAGTGGATCAACTAGTCCACGGATAAAATATATGTATACACAACGGAAAAATACATTATTTATTTCATTTATTATCATATATGAGCATGAAAATCCACCAGAACAATTCATGATATGCATACCTGTAGATTTAATATAAGTACTGAAAGAGCTTTTACGTTCGTTAAAATAGAGTGATAATAGATTTAAAAGGATATCATGAGTATGAGATAAAAATATTTATCTTTTTATAATTTGAAAATAACTAACATGCAACCTAGCATAAAACCATCTCAAAGAGCAAGTAGGTAAAACAAAATAGCAAGAAATACCATAGCAGTTAGCAAATAGTCTAATATCTACAATAATCCACTGTGGGCGTCAAAAACCTGACACGAACATACAGAACAAAAATCATGTCTGAACTAAAGTAAGAATAACAAAACTCTCATGAATTGGAGGTAAGAACCACTGCTACTACTACAGAAAGCCTGCGGCCACCAACTCTAGCTACTCAAACCACTACTGCTCTGAGCCCGAGGAATTCAAAAGAAAGAATGCCTCAACAAGAATGAATAAGTGGAAGAAAAAGATCAAAAGTAAATAAATAAGAGGAGTCAAAGGGTTACCAACCCAAGACAAAATAACTCTCAAACCATAGTATCTAAATCGTAAAATAGTAATCATTGGAGAGTTCAAAGAAGTTTAAATACATGAAGTTGCACCAAGTGCTCTTTAGAGATATGCTTCGTAAACGTCTACAAGAGTATGCATGAAAACATATGTATATATATGAGAAGAGACTTATCAGCTAAAATACATGAAATTTTTACACCGATAAAAATGGTACTGAGTCGGTGGACACATTTTCCAACACAAACCATTAGACCAATCATCTCGAAAAGGGAACTATTGTGGTGGCCACATTGTCTTACACAACCAAACAACCTATAAGAAGAGAAGAAAAAACCCAGCAGGTGTAATGATTCACAACCCGTCACTGAGGTGGTGGTCCTTTATCCAAAGCCATCTAAAAGCCACAAATAATCATACAGTATATTAATAAACAAAAAGAAACCCAAGACTTAGCATCATACTTCCACGACGTCGCAAAGGGGAGAAAACCAAAAGTTTCTTCAGGTATACTCGACGAAATGTCGTTCACTCGATGAATTGGTAGATTACTTAACGAATTACTCTTTACTCGATGAATTGGCAGATCACACGACGAATTAATCAATTCACTCGACACCTTTATGAAATCACTCGATGTCAAGGCAACACATGAGCCAAGTCTGCTTCACTCGATGCACTCGACGTAAAGACTGCTCCACTCGCCGAACTAGATGACAAGAACACTTCACTAGATGCACTCAACGCCAAGACTGATTCCCACACTAAGGCAATTTTACTCGACACCCAGACTTCACTCGACGCACTTGACGCCAAGACTTCATTGGATGCATTCGACGCCAAGACAACACTATACGCCAAGACTACACTCGACGCACTCGATGCCAAGACCACACTTGACGCACTCGACGCACTCGATACCAAGACTACACTCGACGAACTCCATGCCAAGACTTCACTCGATTAATTCTACTTCACTAGACGCCTAATTGAAATCACTCGACGCCTTACTCTATTCCTTCCAGAAACATTCCTATCAAAATAAAGGTTATTAGACTTAGAAATCTTGATGACCTTTAAACCCTAACCATGAATAAGTTCTAGAAAAATGAGAGAAAAGTGGGGTAGACAAGATAAGAGTCCAAACATAGATAAAAGAACCCCAGAACAACACAATAAGAAGAGAGGGGAATTTATTACTATTTTGCATAAGGTAAAGCTAAGAGTAGACAAAAGAAGTGACATGAAAATATAAGAACTAACAATAGGATTGACAGAAAAAAGAAATAAGAGGAATTTGAAAGAGGCTAGGCATGGGAGAAAACCACCACTTACCTTAAACTTCCTTATCTCAACCTTCTGAACACTCCACGACACAGATCAACCGAAAAAGAAAGCGCGGTAATGAAATCTAGAGACATTTGGACAAAACTGAGAGCGCTAAGTTGTCAACCTAAATCACCTAGAGGGGGTGAATAGGTGAGGTCTGCGTAATTTTGCGGAATAAAAAATTGTAAGATCGATGCGCAGAAAGTAACCAAGCAAGCCACAGAGTACACAAGATTTATAGTGGTTCCCCAACCTTGGGTACATCCACTCTCACCTCACCAATCTAGTAAATCACTAGACTTGGCTACCCCACTACCTCGGATCAAAACGATCCTACAACTCGGAACAACGTTCCTACAAATCTCGATCCAAAAGGATCTACACTCGGAAGAAAACCTTCCTACAAACTCGATCCTAAAACGGATCTACACTCGAAAGAAAACCTTCCTACAAACTCGGAGAAAAACTCCTACAGAACTCGGAGTCAAGACTCCTACAAGAATAAAAGGTTGTATACAGAAATACAAACGAGAACTATTCAGATCTGGATCTTCAACTCTTTCTTCCTTCTTCAGCTTTTAGGGATTGGCAGAAATAAGTCGAGGAAGACAGAGATGAAATCTCTTCGATCTGGAAAACTAGAATCAACGAGATCAAGTACTGGATCTGTCGATTGAGAATCGCTTGATCTTCTGAAACTTCTTGTCTGAATCTCTTGATCGGAGAAGACCGGCGACGAAGAAGATGAACAGCGCTTTTGTCGGCGAGATCTTGTCGGCTTCCCGATGTGGATGATAGAAATCGTATTCAGAATATTTTCCTTAGGGTTTGTCGCTTTGATAAGACCTATTTATAAGATCTCTGTAACGGTCAAATCCATTCTTAATCATGTACACGTGGACCAATCATAAAAAGGTTAATTTCAAATCTCCGTCAATTTTGGACTTAACGATTTCTGGAATTCTGAGCCGACATACTCGGGTTAGATAAGATACTCGAGTATAAAGGTCTGCTACTCGAGTAGATAAGAGAAACATGTACTCGAGTAATAGAAATGACTACTCGAGTGCCTTGGAAGAACTACCCGAGTTACTCTAGACAGATTACTCGAGTAAGTAGAAACATCTACTCAAGTACTAATCAAAACTACTCGAGTATAAGAAAAATCTACTCGAGTACTAAGCCAGTCTACTCGAGTATAAGAAGGATCTACTCGAGTGCTAAGCCACTTACTCGAGTATATGAGCGAAGTTACTCTAGTATGTGGACTTAGAAATATTTAGACTGAATAGTTAGCCCTACTCGAGTATAACTAAGAGACTACTCGAGTATGACTAAGGCTCTACTCGAGTACACAAACACCTACTCGAGTAAGGAAAAGAGGTACTCGAGTATATGAATGGATTTACTTGAGTAAATGGACTTAGAAACTTTCTGAGATGAGAAGTCCAGATCAACTCGAGTACGATCAGAACACTTACTCGAGTAACTTGAGAACTACTCGAGTAGTATCTTCTATATACTCGAGTACTAAGTCACTTACTCGAGTATATAGAAGATACTACTCGAGTATGTGGACTTAGAAAAATATTTCTTCTGAGAAAGTCTTCAATACTCCAGAGTCCAGTAGTCCAAGTGCATGGAAACAAAGTGTACCCCAATAGAGAGGCTATACATGAGTCAACACCTTGGATCACACAATGAGGAATTACATTGTATGGTCCTGTGTTTGATGACCCACTATAGACTGACATTAGTTTACACTTGGCAATAGAGTCCTGCATGCACAACTTAAACAAGGCATCAAATACAACTGCAATTCACCTTAGTTTTAGGAGAACTTCTTCAAATTAAGGTCATTGTGGAAACAAGACCCAACAAAAACAAAAGTTTAGGGTCACACCCCCCAATGCCAAAAGTCCATGATAACAAAAATACCTACCACCAACGCGTAGATCTCAGCGAGAGCTTTCCGGATCTATACTCCACTGAAGATTTCGTCCACCGGAGCTCCCGAAAAGATTGTCGGAAGCTTCACGATGAAAAACTCGCCGCTTCTCTAACGACCCTCTCGATCAGACCCTTTTTGGGGAAGAAGGATGAATATGGTTTTCTCTTTTTTTATAAGTATATATACATATAAAATATTATATTATTAATATAATAACTAGAAAAACTCAGATGACGAGGGTGACCAAATTACCCCGGTTTTTGATGAAATTCACACCAAAGCTAAATGCCGGTGCTACGAATCCAACGGCGAAGTCAAAATCAAGATCCAATAAACCAAACTTGGGTTAACAATTCCCCGAAGTTAAAACAACATTAATCCTTATAAAATTCACTGAGATCCCAATTAAGCTCGGATCGCAACGAAACTTCAATAGCATGCTTTAAATTAATTACTTTAATTTTCCAAGTCAAAAATCTAATTCTGATGAGTCTAAAAACTTGCCGACTTGCCCTAAAGAACGAAATCTTTCATTAAAGACGACGAACCATTGTCTATGCGTCAAATTAACGCCCTAACGTCATTATTATGCCACTAAAGGGATTAAAATAATTATCAAAAATTTAAGGGCATTACAATAATTGTTATGTACTATAGGTATGTTAAGCCAAATGACATAGTGAGGTTACAGTTCAGCTCTTTCCCATTGCTCAAATCGCCATGCTAATTAACGACTATGATGCGGGTCAGCCTCCGCTTTCCCGTAATCCACAATACTATGGATTCGTACTATGGCTGGCACTCATGACCAATTAGACTGGGCACTCCAGGCACTCAGCTCAACTAGTTAGTCATTATATCCTCAAGACACGGGCTTCGCAATGACAATAAGATCTCGCTTAGATCTATTGCCAATAGAACTTCGAAACCATAAAATTTCTATGAAGTCTTCTCCGGCAAGCAAAATAAAACATCACCCATCTAGACCAACCTATACAGATGGGCTTCACACAACATGCCTAATTTGTACTCTCACTTTCGAATACTATATGTAAAATATACTCGGGGATAAACTTATCTACCCAATGGAAAGCACCATTTTATCCACCAATCAGTGAGGACTTCCATGCAAACATGCTAAAAGAGGACTTCACTTGTCCAAGAGGAGAATCATTACCCTTGGCGTGCATTTCAAATCCATGAATAAGGATCTAGTCTTCTACTTCATAAAGCTAGGCTCGGCCTAAACCCCTCCACCACTTCTTTGGCAAAAAGTCAGCCAAGTTGATCTCTAGGAAGTTGCTCGGGTTGGAGAGAAAGGAGAAAAAAGTGCTCGGCCTTCTTCCCCGAAGCCGCTCTGACTAAGAACCTGTAGAACTTGGTCCCGTCCTTCTGCCTCCATTTCGAACTTATCGAAGGGTATACAGAGAACTTTCATCGACCATTGGTGGCTTCGATCCCACTAGAAAGTTGCATACAGAAGTCCACTCCTTCTCTATCCTTTGGCTTGAGTGGAAAGAAAGAACGGAGGAAAATACAATGTCTTTCTTCGATCCTTGATTTAAAACCTAGAATGGATGGAACCCTAGGCGTATAATCTAACCTAAGTAGAATGGATGTCCATGATCAACCCTAACTCTTAATTTTAAGGTAAGGTCCCACCGTACTTAGCTGCTTAAGGATCGGAAGGCACACGTTCATCCAACACTCGACGAATCATCCAGATCACTCGACGAATTCGTCTAGCTCATTCGACGAATCTGATGAAATCACTCGACGATTCTGACTTGACCACTTGACAAATTCATCTTGATTACTCGAGACCATTCGACGAATTCACTTAGATTACTCGAGACCATTCGATAAATTAACTTAGATTATTCGAGACCATTCAGCGAATTTACTTAGATTACTCGAGACAATTCGACGAATTCACTTAGATTATTCGAGACCATTCGATGAATTTGCTTAGATTACTCGAGACCATTCGACAAATTCAGTTAGATTATTTGAAACCATTCAATGAATTTACTTAGATTACTCGAAAAATTTTATTTGGTCTTTTTCAACCAGAGGACCAGGGGTGTTACAGACAGAACAATAGTTTTATGATTTTTAGAGAAATGTAGACGCACGGTCTTCCAGATCGTGCATGAAGGATAAACGCATGACTGTGCGATCTATAAAAATGCAAAATACAAAAAATTTTAGACAAAAGGAGGTCGATCATGAAATTTTGCTCACACACTGTCAAAACCGCTCGTGTGCGACCAAAATGCACGAGTAAGGGACGGTCACTATTTTTTGTCGCTATATGAAGCACATAGTTGCAAAAATGGTGTTTTAATGAGACACACAACCGTGCAATTTCTTCAAGATAAAAAATTGGCATAATTGGGGATCTGCCAAATTGCAAAGAAAAACTCTGCTTGGGGCACAAGACTCCAACACACACAAACATAAGGAATAACTATATAAACAGATATGGGGAGCACCATGTGCTTAACCCAAACATAATAGTGATAAATTGCCCACCACAATGGGCTAGAATTGTGCACTTCAAGTTAAAGTGTGAACAAGTAAAATAATATAAATTAAGATCCAAAAGTGAATTGAAGAGAGTGAAAATGAGCCTTGATGAGTTTGAAAAACCGTATATAAAATAAACTCATCACACCACTAGACTTAACTATTTGCTCATCCTGAGTAAACCATTCCCCTTGTGGATGAGAAAAACAAATAGCTGGCTTAGCAACTGAGAGCCAGAGTACCATGCGAAGTCACGTACTCACACATGTAGAAATACAGTATAAAGAATTTTTAATTATGCATAATAGTTTATAATTTTCTAGGTGTGTATCTATATATTATAGCTACTAAAAACTATAATCATAGTGAATCTTCTGGTCATGCGTAGGGAGAAAATTGACTGATCGCTGAGGTGAGCATTCCAAAACATCGGATCTCAGGACAACCTCCAAAGCATTCCATTAATGTTGATGACCATATGCTCACCCATTCACACTATCTCTATGGCATTTGTATGGTTCATTGCACGAATCAGTAGAACTTTATGTTTAAGTTTGGGGATTGGGTTTAGGTAGGGTATATAAAGATAAACACAATGGATCAACGCATCAAACCCAAATGAGCTAACATAAAAGACAAGCTATCGATGCACAAACTATGAACACGGGTGCACCACATCCCTAGACTCAGGCTTGAAAACATAGGTGTGTGCACCGCCTACTCCCAATACACATTTTCCATACAAAAATTTTCAATTTACTTTTATTTTCATCTCAAAAATTTTCGAAATATTTTCATCATACAATTTAGTTCTTTTCTCATTTTTTCAACAACAATTTTTTCAATAGATTTTAAATTGACCACATCCACACAACAATATATAGGAACACCACATCAACATCCCCAACATGAAAATATGAGAATTCACTAATGCTCGAATTTGGGTGTGCGAGGTGGAGCTAAATCAAGAGATGAGGTAGGCTCAAAGTGGAAAGTGAGGAAAAGATGATATGAGTCAGTGCACAAGCTCAACCGGGCCAAAATGATGGCCTACATCACACTCATGCGACTGAACTAACCATATAATCATTCTTTGAGAATAGCTTGGGGAATGTTCTTAGCCACCGAGAATGATCATCCTTCCTCCCGACTCAAGCAATATGAGGCTAACAACTGTCTACACACATTCTAACCCAACAATCATATTCACACTGGATTCACTAAATTTTGAGTAGAAAAAACAATGTTTACATTATTTTGAAATTTTAAAAACTATAAGAAAAAATAAAAATTAATTCTACTCATATTTCTACACAAATATGAGCACTCGACTAGGAGCACTATATGTAAAACCCCCCTCTCGAAACACAACACACGACTGAGGGGAGTTTTATGACCAGAACATCCACCTTGTGGTAGCATCAGCACACTGACTAATCTATACCACAAGTCGCCTAATTTATCGGCTAATTTCCAAAATCACAAAGCTAACCCAACCAAAAAAAGAACACATTAGTGATAATACACAGAAAGTAAATGTCCAAATTGGTAAAACATAACAGGAAGCTACATCAGCTCCTATAATATCAGAGTACAAGAATTTGACTGAAGGGAAACAATACGGAACTCAAAAAATGCTCACATCTGTCACCGAGGGAAGTGAAGGTATCGTAGTATTATGCACTATCCCTCAGGCCTAACTTCCCTCCAGCGCGGGGTGTTGCTACTTTGTCAGTGGGGTGTCCTCCTTAAAAAGTGGTTGTAGTAACCGTTAGTCATAAAGACTATGTGGCTTCAGATTCGCTCACTGCGATGACTCTTAGGCACTAGGCAGAGGAAAAGAAAGAGGGGTACAATATAACAGTAATATAGCAAACATGTGACGAGTGAGAGAGACTATTGGTAAATCTAGTAGTACATGTGTATATATCAGCACTTCACTAATAAGCTGGTAAAAATAATAGGTATCATAATTTTTATAAAAACACAACAACACAAGAAATGTATCAAATCATAAGAACAAAATTGACCTTAACTTATAAAAATGCCCATAAAAATTTATAAGTTAAGGATCTGGTGTCCATACAAATTTATATGATAAGGATTTTGCACGATGCAATGTAATACAATGAGATGAATGCAATATGTTGTGTTACCCATGCTTATAAACACACACATTTGTAATGTCGGCATAGGCCTCTAGTTCCCATTTTCGAGAGGTAGTGAACCTCTTATACATCACCCATCGTGGACCAATGATGATAGTGGAGAGAGCTTCTCCACTACTAGGCATGCATACACACTTCTAGGCCTAGGCCTCCGTACGCCTTAACACTATCATCCTCCAACCAACAGAGCTCCTGCGTACATGACACATAAGGGGTCTTTAGTAGTTTAGCACAAAGTGCCCAACCCAACTAGCATAACAACACGAAAGGGGGCTTCTGGAAGTAAACACCAAAGAGCCCAACCCAATCGACTAATATGTACATAAGTGGTCTTTCTGAAGAAAGCACCAAAGAACCAGCCCAACTGTCCTAGGTCCAACTTCCAGCTTAGATCCATGTGATGAATGGCAAGCCCATTGACCTTCCATAATAATCCTCAATACAGGATCATACACCGTTTGTTAACCCACACAACAAATAAACCCCACACAATGCCATGTTTTCAAACATCCAAGGACTCCAATCAAGTCCATTCACATCACATCTTACCCGTGTTTATAAGCACGCAAGGGATCCACACCGAGTCTCTTTTTCCACTTTAAAATAGGATGTCAATTCATCCAACTCACTATATGAAACCCTCATTGTACAATATTATATCCTCAATACTAGAGGTCAATGACCGCACTTGTCATTTAATCATGGGTTGTTTATATTCATGCCCTCTTCTATTATTCAACATACTTCATTAATTATTTAAACAATCTTTTCCACGGAATCACATTTTACGATCATCAAATATATCCACTTAAGTCACAAAGAGTTTTAGGCAATGCCGTTAATAAAATCGCTACAAATATTCTTCCAAATTTATAATCAGGTGAAAAGTACTCATAATAGCATCCTCTTCTTAATTCCCAAATCTCATAAGTATAAAGTCAATATTAAAAGAGAATATCACCAAATACTGACACATCAACCTTGTGCATCACAGTCGGAAGCTACAGTCCAACACAAATTACGTGCAACCCCAAATTAGAAAGTTATTTCCAAGGGATACAACTTCTGTGTTGAGCTTGGGGGTCCAAATCCATGTCCATCGTGCCCGAAATTTTGTTTCAGTCTGGCTGTGTACACTGGGATAGAACATGTCATGTACAAAAGTCATTTCAACTCAACAAATTTGTTTGCAGTTTTAGGGAGGTACAGAGCTCCCCCAAATAATGTAACCATCTGATGGAAAGGTCTTTCTGATTAATACAACTATCATGTTGAGCTTAAGACCTGAACATGACTAGATCATACTTAAAATCGAGATTAAAGTCTGGTGTGCACAGGGAATAGATTTCTGTTTAACACATTTTTGCACGCATCGTAAAGACGGACAAATGACCTTGGTTCATCCTCTTTGTCCAGCCATCACACAAGATATGTCCAACTTCTCCCTTACTCTTCTCCCTCATTAGACCACCGTTCTAACAAAATCAAGTCTATCACCTTCGTATTGATAAGAGGAAGTGATTGAAGATAACTTTGTGGAGATCGACGCCCTAGAAAGAAAGTTTTAGCGTGGTCCCTTTATAGGAAAACTCTATTAAACTCCCAAATCAATCTCTCCCGAGTAGATGTCTCCCCTACACTTTGGATCTAAAGAACTAGCACCAAGGGAGAGGGTAGGAAGCTCACTTGGTTTCCAGCCATTGACTGAGTCCTCCTCCTTGGTGGCGTGATTGCATTAAGCCTCCTGTGGTAGTTTCGTTCCTTTGTTCTCATGGGAAGATAGTTGTTTGGTGGAGAAGATAAAGTTTTTGATGATCCCTTATAAAGAACGATCGGTTTGATCTAGGATTGAAAGTTTCCATGCCATGTGTCACTCTCTCGTTGGACCGTACTTGTTATATATATTGTGTATTGTATCCACAATAACCTAGATTTTCATGAAGTCACCCTTGAACTAAGATGAATTAAGGTTGTATTTGATGCCATCTTTAGTTGAGTGCTTGCAGGTCAATATTTCTAAGTGTAGACCAATATCAATTTACAATGAGTCACCAAACACAGGACCATGCAATGTAATCCCTTATTGTGTGATCCATGGTGTTGACTCATGTGTAACCTTTCTATTGGGATACAGTTCATTTTCAAGTACTAAGGAAATGGAAGAAAGGAAGGGATGCTGACTTCAACTTAGAAGAAAAGAAAAAGTTCACTGAAAATTCCCCAAGTCATTTTCTTGAGAAATGACATGTATTTCTTGAGAAGTCGAAGTAAATTTCTCGAGAAAGCATTGTTGTTCTCAAGAAACTACGAGACTTCTCGGAAAATTACCTGGAAAAATATGCCAAGTCATTTTCTCGAGAAATGTCGTGTACATTTCTCGAGAAGCAAAGTCGTTCTCGAGAAAAGAAAAAGTTCTCGAGAAATCTGCCTTCAGTTCTAGAAATTTTCGCTAAGTATATTTCTCAAGAAGCCACATGATTTCTCGAGAAAGAAATTCTTTTATCGAAAAATCTTGTTATTCTCGAGAAACAAGTTCTTCACTTCATGAATTTTGTGCTAAGTCATTTTTTCGAAAGGTCGTATTGGTTCTCGAGAAATCAAATTGTTTTCTAAAGAAATATTGTTCTTCTCGAGAAATCAATGGTTTACTTCACAGAAAATTTTCTTCAAGTCCTTTCTCGAGAAGCCAAGTCTTTTTCTCGAGAGAGCTAGTCATTTCTCAAGAAATATACTTCTTCTAGAGAAATGGACTTACTAATTTTTCCTTTCTAAATTTCTGACAGATGTTTAGATTAACCTAAGTTTAGTAGGTTTGATCTTTCCTTAATTATGTGTATCTTACCTTAATGACGATTGACCATTGGTCGATAATATATATAAAGGTCAATTTAAGGATTTGTAAAAAAGAAGAAGAATTTTCTTTTACAAGCAGAATCAATCAGAAGAAGAATAATTCTCACAGAATTTGAATCGCTCAACTACTTTCCATTTTCGGGAGAAAAGCCGATCATTTTCATCGTCAATCCTTTTTGTCGCCTTCTCAAGATCTAGCAATTCAAAGCAAGACAAGATTAGACCAATCCTAGACCATCAGTTTCTTCAACTTCTATTCGATCGGGTCGGATCCTAGCTTTCAAATTAGTCTTCTCGAGTTTCTTCCTCAACTATCTTCATCAAGTTGTTCTAGTTTCAAGAAGGAAGATTCAAGAAGATTTCAGATCAGAAGTGTAAAACATTTTCTTTTCTGTTGTAATTTTTTTTACATTTGCAGGAGCTTTGTCTCTGAGTTTGTAGGAGTTTTATCTCTGAGGTTGTTGATCTGTTAGTGGATTGAGTTTGTAGATCCGGTTTGTGGATTGAGGTGTAGATTCGGCTTGTGGATTGAGTTTGTAGATCCGTTTTGGATCGAGGTGTAGGAGCGTTGCTCTGAGGTGTAAGATTGGTATAATCTGAGAAAGGTGAAGTAGCCGAATCTTATCCTTCGTTATAGATAGGAGAGGCGGGTTAGTGGACGTACCCAATTCGGGGAACCACTATAAAAATCTCTGTGTTTGTGTGCTTATCTTTTAAATATTTTTATTCCACAAAAAGATGCAAACATCACCTATTCACCCCCTCTATGAGATTTAGGTAGACGCTAGATACTTTCAAATGGTATCAGAGGGGCTTTTTGGTCAATAAGGCTAACACCTTGATCATAATCCTTGATCTAGCATTAAGAGATTCCGCACAGTCACCATGGATCGAAGCAAAGATAAGTCTTACATAAAGCTACCAGTGTGCACCAAAGAGAACTTTCCCATGTGGAAAGAAAGAGTATGGTTCTACATGGAAGCTACAGATCCGAGAATTTTTCAGATCGTGGAAGAAGGACCACACATCCCTACTCAGGCTTCAACTATAAATCCAGCAATTCAGATTCCCAAGAAGATGATGGATCTCACTAAGGATAAGATTGCCCTAGTCTCCCTGGATCAGAAGGCGAATAATATAATAGCTAGTACAGTGGATGACTCAATGCTCAAGAACTTATTCAACTAAAAATCTGCCAAGGAGATGTGGGACTGCCTGGTTGTACTTATGGAAGATACTAAAGAAGTGAGAGACGATCGCAGATCAATGTTGAATTAGGAGTACGAAGCCTTCAAACAAGGTGCCAATGACTACATAGCTGATAGTTTTGAGAAGTTCTTCAAGATAGTCAACGGCCTCAGGAACTTTGGCCGTGAATTCACTCATTGTGAACTGATTGACAAATTCCTCAGATCCTTGACAAAGGACTGGGATACAAAAGTTGTTTCCATCAGAGAATTCGGGAAGTTGCCAGAGATCGACCCTCAGAATCTCTTCGGCAAATTACTCTCCTACAAAATCTAAATGAACACAAGAAAGAAGGAGGATCAAGCCAACTGATCTTCAAGCAAAGAGAAGTCTACAGCCCTAAAGTCTGAAGGTTCAAGGAATTCCAAAGCTGGGTCACCCATAAGGACACTAGCTCCTGACACTCCTGAAGACTTTGAGCCTAGAAAATCAGGCTCCGAGCTATCGGACGGAGAGTTCTCCCTAATCTCTAAGAAGTTCTAGAAGTTACTGAGCAATAGGAGAAAAATGAAGAATAGGTCTTTCTCTTCAGATTCCAGGATATCACATTGTGACGGTGATCGTACGAAGAAAAGCTACAACAAGGAGGACAGGTATATATCGAAACCTAATAAATTTTCTTCTTTTGACATTGTTTGTAACAATTGCAATAAGTCAGGTCACATGATTGCAGAGTTTCCGTAAAAGAAGAAGGATAGCTCCAGGAAGGCGGAGAAGAGATCCTTCAAAGGGAAGAAGAAAGAAGAAAAGAGCTTCGTCACCAAAAATTTGAAGACTCTCAGCGACAGTGACTCGAGCGAGTCAAGTTTTGAAAACGAAGAAGCTTACTTTGGGCTTATGGCTCAATCTGACGAAGAAGTGGGCGACTCCGAATACCATGGGAAGGTAAACTCGCACACCATTCTTTTAGAATCTGAAACTTCCTCCAATGGTCATGAAGACTACTCCTCTGATGAGAATGAATCAGAGTTGATGGCTCAGCACGAGCACTTGTTAAAGGGTTTCGACAAATGCCGAAAGGTAGTCCGAAAGCAAGTTAAAGAGATTGCCTCCCTGAAGGCAATGGAGCAAATTTGATGGAAGAAATTGAACAATTACTTCCTCTCAGAGATGAAGTCCACTCCTTCAAAGAGGAACTCAAGGACTCGGCTGAGACGTTAAAACTGAAGGAAAAATATCTTGATGAGCTTGAAGAAAAGCTCGTGGTGGAGAGAAAACTCGTTGAGATTTAGTCCAAGACGAATACTATTCTTCCTCTTATAGATGAGTTCTCCGCTCAAATGAAGGGTGGTGGTCTTAGCGACATCGGTGGAAAAGGTAAGGCTGCCAAGGCGGCTAGCGCCAAAGAAAAGGGGAAGGCAGCCATGGATCGACCTTTGTTCATGAAAGTAATCTATCTGACGAACAAATTTGACCTTAAGTCATCTTATGGTCATCATGCTAGGCCTACTAATGGGGAGCCCAAGAACAGATACAAAAGATGGACCCATCCCCATGAATTTTGTGCCAGCATGTTCAAAGCACCGTTACAGAAAATTCAGATGAAGAGTTATGGCCATATGTGCATGGCCTTAACAATAAGAAGGCACCAAAAGCTACATCTGCTTTGCCTAAGGATAAGGAGATGGGAAGCCCCTTTATCTGTTGCAACCAGGAGACCTCTACCTCTAAGAATTCTACCCCTGCTAGACCTCACGTTCTAAGGGTAAAGCAGGAGTACAAAAAGAGGTACAACAGATTCAACTGTTAGTGCTGCGGCAAAATTGGTCATTTTGGCCCAGATTATTGGTATAACCCTGCCAATCTTGTAACCCCTAGAGTTAGCTATGAGAGACCGACCACTCGCAAGGCTAATGTTCTTAGGTGGTGTATGCTGACCAGGAACCAAGGACCCAAATACGTTTGCGTTCCTAAGGGAAACTGATTTATTTTTATAGGAATGTCTAAAGTCCAATCGAACTACGATCTGGTATTTGGACAGTGGATACTCTCGGCACATGACCAGGACAAGAAGCCTTTTGAGTTATTATACCCCAGTCGAAGACGAATCAAAAGTCATCTTTGGGGGTTCAGATCGGGGAACAATAAAAGATTATGGTATGATTTCCAATGGCATAGTCTCTTTCACCAACGTTGCTTATGTTGAAGGATGACACCATAATCTTATAATCATAAGTCAACTATGCTACAAAGGCTACATTATTGAGTTCTGTAATGACAATTGTTTGATAAAATCGTCTGCAAATTTGGAGACGGTCTTAACAGACACTCGGGGCAGAAATATTTTATGTTTAAATTTTTTTGTTTAAACACTTCTACCCTAGTATGTTTTATGGCAAAAAGTAGTGTGTTTCTCTGTGACCAATGTCACAAGAGATTAGCACATATTAATTTTAAAACCTTAAATATGTTATTTTCTCACAACCTAGTGCGTGATGCCCTCATCATTAAGTGCCTTAAACAGATTCCATGTCACTCCTGTCAAATTGGAAAGTAGGCACGGGACACCTTCATGGGTATTGCTGAGAAAGATTCTTCTCGAAGCTTATACTTGATTCATATGGACTTATTTGTTCCTATGCTTATTCATATCTTAGGATGTAAGGTCTATACGTTAGTAATAGTTGATGACTACTTACGTTTTACTTGGATGTTCTTTTTGAAACACAAGTCAGACACCTTTGCGTCTTTCACTAATTTTGTCCAGAAAATTCAAAATGAACTGAACGTCTTAGTGGTCAAATTCAGAAGTGAACATGGAACAGAGTTTGAGTCTGGTTCCATGACATAATTATGTGAAAGTCAAGGTATATTTCATGAGTTTTCATCCCCACACACTCCACAACAAAATGGAGTAACAGAGAGATGGAACAGAACCCTCATTGAATCATGTACAACCATGGATAATGACGCTTCACTTCTAGAATACTTCTCGGCTAAAGTGTCAACATGGCTTGCCACATGCAAAACAGAACAGTAATCAACAGAAACTACCGTAAGACCCCCTATGAGCAATTGAAGGGCAGAAAACCGGTTGTGTCTTACTTTAGAATCTTTGGAAGCAAATACTTCGTACTTAATAATGGGAAGTATTACCGCACAGAGTTTAGTGAAGAATGTTTTGAAGGTATTTTTGTAGGATATAGTAGCCATAGTAAGGAATATATGATTTTTAATAAGAAAACTCTGATGGTAGAAGAGTCTATAAATGTTGTATTTGATGAGACAAGCCTGCTCCATAGCAGCTTGTTTAGTGTTATTGGTGTAGATGCAGGTACCAGGTTCAAGGAACTAGGCTTGGATGAAGCTGTCAAGGAAGACGGTCCAAGCTCGGTAAAGATCATCGATCCGGGATTGGTGGATGAAGAACCTCTAGAGGAAGAATTGCCTCAACCCATAGAGGCTGCACAAGATGTTGCAGAGCCTGCTGGAGAGAGGGAAAGGAATCTAGGGTTCCGACACCTAAGAGATCACCCAACTAATCTAATCATTGGAGAGCATGAGACGATGTGAGAACCAGAAGAGGTACAACTAATGAAGTTTTGCATCTAAGCTTTCTTTCTCAGGTTAAATCGAATAAGTTCGAGGAAGTAAACAAAGATGCCTCTTTGATAATATCAATGTAAAAGGATCTCAACCAGTTTGAATGATGCAAAGTCTGGAAGCTGGTACCCAAGCCCAAAGTACAGAACGTTGTAGACACCAAGTGGATATTCAGAAACAAGCTGGACAAGAACAGAGTAATCATAGATAATAAAGCACGACTTGTAGATCAAGTATACCGATAAGAAGAGATGATCGACTTCAACCAGAACTTTGCTCTAGTGGCCAGGATCGAAGCGATTAGGTTATTTCTTACATATGCTTCCCTCAATGGCTTTACTGTCTATCAAATGGACGTGAAGTCAGCATTCCTGAACGGGGATCTGAAAGAGGAAGTATATGTTGCGCAACCCCCTGATTTTGCAAACTCTATATTCCATGATCATGTTTTCTTTTTAAATAAAGCTCTATATGGTTAAAAGCAAGCTCCCCGAGCTTGGTATGAGACATTGTCTTGCTTTCTTCTTGAGAATAAGTTCACAAGGGGAAACATAGACAAGACATTATTTCTTGGGTAAGTTAAAGGCAAGATTTTGCTAGAGCAAATCTATTTTGACGACATCATATTTGGCTCTATGGAAGATAGCCTTTGCAATAAGTTTTCTAAACCTATGCAGGGGAAGTTTGAAATGAACAGTATAGGTGCGATGAAGTATTTCTTAGGACATCAGGTGATGCAATCTGAAGATGGGATTTTCCTCTCTCAGACAATATTCACCAAGGAGATTCTTAATAAATTCGGAATGGAGAGCGCAATCTCTATGAGGACTCCAATGGGTTCAATGGTGTCTCTAGACTAGGATCGAAAAGCGAAACCTTTTGAAGAAACTAAGTATAGAATCGTAATTGGATCCTTTCTCTACCTAACTACCAGTAGACCAGATATAATGTTCTCAACATGTGTTTGCGCTAGATATCAGGTGAACACTAAGGAATCTCATTATGTCGCTGCAAAGCAAATTTTAAGATACCTTAAGGGTAAACCCTATCTTGGCTTATGGTACCCAAGAAGTAATGACGTCGAGCTAATTGGCTTTTCAGATGCTGATTTTGCAGGAAGTTGGGATGGTAGGAAAAGCACTTCCAGGACATGCCAATTCCTCGGAAGACGGCATATCTCTTGGAGCATTAAGAAGCAAAATTGTTTGGCAACATCTACTGCCGAGTCAGAGTATATCTCTGCGGGTAGTTGTTACGCACTGCTTCTATGGATAAGAAACCAACTCGAAGACAATATTTTGAAGTTCAGAGAAATTCCAATGTATTGCGACTCTTCCAGCGCAATTGCTATCGCCAACAATCCAGTTTCCCACAGCCGGACCATGCACATCAAAATTCGCTACCATTTCATCCAGGATTATATGGAGAATAAGGACATAGCCCTCAACACTGTCCCGACGGACAAGCAGGTGGTAGATATTTTCATGAAGCCGCTGGACGAGGCCAAGTTCTCCTCTTTCAAGACAGAACTTGGCATGCTCAACATGGAATCCTGAAGTGATCATTTCTAAAGTCGAGGACAAATTCAAAGAAGATCTTGTGTTTCTCAAAAACTTATGTGGATTTCTCAAAAACAAGTCATTTTCTTGGATTTCTCGAAAAGGACATAGATTTCTCGAAAGGCTCTACATTTCTCGAGAAATGCTATATGGACTTCTCGAAATTCTCTCCTCCTCTCAAGAAATGGCGTCTAGAATTCTCTTTATTTTTAGAGAAAATCCTTATGGATTTCACGAGAAGCCTACTTTTCTCAAGAAATGCCCTAGTTCGCAAGAATTATTTCTCTTTTTGATGAAGAATTCAAACCGCCGCTCAGGTATGCATTTCTTTTAATTCGTCAAAATTTTTAATTTTATATAAATAAAAGATAAGTCAATAGAAATTCCTGAACCTACAAATTCGAAATATCTTCCCGAGAAAGATGGTTCCGTTCCACAAAGGCCACTGCTATTCTTCTCGCAAAACCCACTGCTTCTTCTCCACCAAACCATAAATTTCTCCTTCTCTACATTCGATGGCTCCTTCCTCTAAGATTTGTGTGGGAAGTGAATTTGTTCGTGCTGGCTTAAGGGAGATTTCCGATGACTTCAAAAATGTTCTGATACTTCTGGATTCCGCCGGCCACAACTTTATCCTGGAACATCCTTGCAAGATCTTATTAACTGATGTTGAAGAGTTCTTGCGTCATGTAAAGAATAAGAGAAGTGGGAAATTATTGAAAACAACAGTCAGAGGTATGAAACTCAAAATCAAGACATCCTCTATCATAGAGTTTTTGCGATTGCCATCTATAGATGATGAAGATTATCTGGAAGTAGATAATTATTCAAGATCCTACTCCTTCTGTTGTCTTCCAGATTCTGCCACTTCTATTAAATGACAAAACATGACTGCTGAAAGTAAACTTCTGGCCGACATTCCCGACAATTGTCTTCTATGCAAAATAGGGTCAATTTGATATATATCTATAGAGTTCTTTGATATGATAACTATAGTTGTATGCAGAAAGAAGTTCCAATGGGGATACATGTTGTTTGACAAGATCAAGGAGAGTCTGAAGGCACCAAACTTTGAAATAATTATTTCTTTGTACCTTAATCAGGCTCACCCAGAGATCTTCGATATAACCAAAGGTGAGGCAATTCACCACCTCAAGAAGGTCTATATATCCTCCATCCAGAGATGGGAGATTTGAATTCAAAAGTCAAGGGATGCTCTAGAAGTTCCAAGAATAATCTTTGATGATGAGGTCAATATACCATCTCCTCCTCACACTGATACAGTTGGAACATCTAGTACAACTATTGAGGGGGACCTTACTCATACAATTCTTATAGATGTACAGTAAGCTGAGATACCAGAGACAAAGATTCAATCAGATGTTCATGCCGCCCAGGTTCAAGAGAAAGTGGTTGATGTTGTAGAGGAATAGGAAAACATACATCAGTCTGATGATGAGCAGAGCACATTTGCACATGATGATTCCTCAGGTATGTATGTTGACTCCTCCTCTGCTCATGCCACTTTACTAGAAAATACTACAGCTACCATCAACAAAATGATAGAAGAACTAAATTCTGGT
This sequence comes from Platanthera zijinensis, assembly GCA_039513925.1. Classification (NCBI taxonomy): domain Eukaryota; kingdom Viridiplantae; phylum Streptophyta; class Magnoliopsida; order Asparagales; family Orchidaceae; genus Platanthera; species Platanthera zijinensis. Next base: position 107,118,181 of record CM077087.1, read on the forward strand.
GACCCCCTTTTCATCCCTCCTAAGAAGCCATCTGAAAAGACTACTACACAGTCCCCTAAAGCTATCCTTTAGGAGACCCCTAAATAAATTCCTCTAGAAGAGATACCAGAATACTCACAACCACATGCACATATTGAGGGGGAGACTGCAGTTATGCAAACTGATGAAGAAGAAATTATTCCAGAGCCTACAGAACCTCCCATGAGGAATTTAGATTTCTCTATCCCTTCCAATCTTGGACATGAGGGGGATGAGATTCCATATTTTCACAGAGCCAAAAGTTCAGTTGTCATTGAAGAAGTACCTATCTAGACAACTATAGCTCTTCCTCCTCCACCTCCAGCTACTGATATTATTCCTAATGATACCCTATTGGGTAAAATTTAATCAATGCTGACACAACAACGAGATCACTTTGATAAGTCTCTCAAAGAAGTCACTGCTCTTGAAAAAGAGATGTGCAAAGTCTTTGTTGAAATACAACACAATACAGATGAATTCAAACGACTGTTACAAATTGGTGGAAAGGCCATAAACCATACTATGACAACACAATATCAAAACATGTAAGGAAGTTGGGCCATTCAAATAAGATGCCAAAGCAACCCTTACCGTAGAAGTAAGAAATGGGGAGGACAAAGTAAAAGTTCTTGACAAGAAAATTCTTGAGATGAAAAACTAGTGGGATGCACAATTGAAAGAGATAAGTACAAATGTACAGAAATAGATTCATGGTGTAAAGTTTCATACTTATGACATTGCTGTATGGATGCATAATCAGATACTTCCAAACATTCCAGTCAATCAAAATGAGGCTCCACCTCCTCAACTTTATCCAACTATCAGCATGCCCACCTTCTCTCCTAGACCAGAAATTTATGAAGCTCCTCCTAAAGACTCCTCTCATATATGGACTTCTGATCAACAAGATCATCCTCAAGAGATTCCTCCTGAAGTGCAAGTACCAAAAAGAAGGAAGTATGGTGAGGGTGCCTCTGCCAGCCGTTCCATTCAAAGTCATGAAGCTGAGAAAAGAAAAGCACAAGAATTTGTTGAGGTGTGGAGCCCAACCTCCAAGTCACTTATTCTTGAGACTCTAAAGTTGGTTGTGGATTAAAATGAAGACAGAAATGCTTATTACAGTCCCTAGGAGTGGGAGATGTATGAAAAATCTTTGACTAAGAGGAGGATCTAGGATAAATAATATGACAGGAATAATCCAAAAGCTCCTCCTAAACCTTCAAAGTACTACCCCAAGCCCTACAACTATCAAAATAGATAACAAGAAAAGACAGCAACAATAGAAATTCAAATGATTCTATGTTCATCAGTCCTATTTAATTTTGTGGGCTAAGACATTTCTGTGGACAAATCTTATATATATATATATATAATTTTGAAATTTGTTGAACTTGTTATTTATTATCTGTCTTTACATACATATCCTACTTTACTTGTTATTTCTTTATTTATCTTGATGTAATTCACCTTAGTGTAAAGGGTTCTGACTTCTACAAATAGGGGAAGATTGTTGGGTATTGTATCCACAATAACCCAGATTTGTATGAAGTCACCCTTGAACTAAGATGAATTAAGGTTGTATTTGATGCCACCTTTTAGTTGAGTGCTTGCAGGTCAATATTGCTAAGTGTAGACCAATGTCAGTTTACAATAAGTAACCAAACATAGGACCATGCAATGTAATCCCTCATTGTGTGATCCATGGTGTTGACTTATGTGTAACCTCTTTATTAGGATGCACTTCATTTTCAAGTACTAAGGAAATGGAAGAAAGGAAGGGATGCTGACTTCAACTTAGAAGAAAAGAAAAAGTTCACTGAAAATTCCCCAAGTCATTTTCCCGAGAAATGGCATGCATTTCTTGAGAAGTCGAAGTAAATTTCTCGAGAAACTACAAGACTTCTCGGGAAATTACCTAAAAAATATGCCAAGTAATTTTTTCGATAAATGTCATATATATTTCTCGAGAAACCAAGTCATTCTCGAGAAAAACAAAAGTTCTCGAGAAATCTAAGCCTTCTTCTCGGGAAATCTGCCTTCAGTTCCAGAAATTTTCGCCAAGTACATTTTTCGAGAAGCCATATGATTTCACGAGAAAGAAATTCTTTTATCGAGAAAGATTGTTATTCTCGAGAAACAAGTTCTTAACTTAACGAATTTTGCGCTAAGTAAATTTCTCGAAAGGTCGTATCTGTTCTCGAGAAATCAAATTGTTTTCTCGAGAAATATTGTTCTTCTCGAGAAATGAGTGGTTTACTTCACAGAAAATTTTCTTCAAGTCCTTTCTCGAGAAGGCAAGTCTTTTACTCGAGAGATCTAGTCATTTCTCAAGAAATATACTTCTTCTCGAGAAATGGACTTACATATTTTTCTTTTCTCATTTTCTGATAGAAGTTCAAATTAACATAAGTTTAGTAGGTTTGATATTTCCTTAATTACATGGACCCTACCTTAATGACGATTGACTGTTGGTCGATCACATATATATAGTCAATTTAAGGATTTGTAAATAAGAAGAAGAATTATCTTTTACAAGCAGAATCAATCAAAAGAGGAATAATTGTCAAGAAATTTGAATATCTCAAGTACTTTCCATTTTCGGAGAAAACCCGATCATCTTCATTGTCAATCCTTTCTATTGCCTTCTCCAGATCCAGCGATTCAAAGCAAGATAAGATTCGACCGATCCTATATCATCAGTTTCTTCAACTTCTATTCGATCGGGTAAGATCCTTGCTTTTAGATTAGTCTTCTCGGAATTCTTCCTCAACCATCTTCTTCAAGTTGTTCTAGTTTCAAGAAGGAAGATTCAAGAAGATTTCAGATCTGAAGTGTAAAACATTTTCTTTATTGTTGTAATTTGTTTTTATATTTCTAGGAGCTTTGTATTCGATTTTGTAGGAGTTTTATCTCCGAGGTTGTAGATCTGTTAGTGGATCGAAGTTGTAGACCTGGTTTGTGGATCGAGGTGTAGATCCGGCTTGTGGATCGAGTTTGTAGATCCGTTGTGGATCGAGCTATAGGAGCGTTGCTTCGAGATGTAAGATTGGTATAATATGAGAAAGGTGAAGTAGTTGAATCTAACCCTTTGTGGTAGATAGGCGAGGAGGATCAATGGACGTACCCAATTCGGGGAACCACTATAAAAATCTCTATGTTTGTGTGCTTGTCTTTTAAATATTTTTATTCCGCAAAAAGATGCAAACATAACCTATTCACCCTCCTTTAGGTGATTTAGGTAGATGATAGATACTTTCAATACATAAATAAATATGTCGTATAAATTGTTCCCGAAATGGTTCAACCTGCTGGTTCATTCATCGAGTGTACTCAACACTTCGTCGAGATCATTCGATGATTCGTTGAGACAATAAGTACGAAATTCATCCAGATAATTCGACAAGTGTTCTCGATGCTTCGTTGAGATAATTAGACGATTCATCGAGATAGTAAGTAGGGTATGTAAGGTTCTTTCGATTAGTACAAGTCCTTTCGATGATTTGTCAAGTCTTTTCAATAAATTTGTCAAGTAAGTAATCAAGAGTTGACGAATGATTTCCGCCAAGTCAATTCGTCGAGTGTTGTCGATGAATCGTCTCGATCATTCGATTTTTCGTCAAGAGAACATGAAGGGTTCATCGAATCTACTTAAGATTTCTCTAATTTCATACGGGCCCACCAGCAACTCAAGGTGACATAGAACTCGCACGTGGGGTCTAGGTAAAAATGGGACTTTACAAATCTAACAAATAAATGAAATTATTTTTTCTCCAAAATTGTGGTTAAATCTACAGTTAACAAAGCACGAGGTATAGAAAGTAATGTTTAAAGTTACCTTGGGGAAACAACTCGGGGTAGCATTATTGAAAAAGGTCTATATGTTCCCAAGTGTACTCCTCTTTCCCATAGTTGGACCACAGGATCTTTACCAAAGGAATACTTTTCTCCTCAGTCTTCGTACTTCAGTATCTACTACCTGCACAAGCTCTAGTAAAATAGATCTATCAGAATCCACGAGGCTAGATGTAGTGGTGACAAACTGCTTAAGCCTAAGTATCACCTTCCTAAGGGAAGACACGTGAAATACATAGTGTAAGTTCACCTTCGCCTATGGTAGCTCCATCTTATAAGCCAAGAGACTGGTCTTATCCAAAACAGTATAAGGCCCCAGGTATCACAGGATGAGCTTCTTCCTTCCATGAATACATGACACCCCATGCATCGGCCTAATCATTTAAAATACTTTATCATTCACTTGGAATTCAACCATCCTATGTTTCGCATCATAGTACTTTTCCTACCGACTCTAAGCCTCTAGCTTGCAATCTCGGATCAACCTAATCATAACATCATTGTCATCGATGTACTCCACTCCGAACACCTTAATATCCTTGTCCTGAACACATGATAAAGGGGTTCTGTACATCCAACTATAAAGTGCTTCATAAGGCACCATTCCAATGCTTGCTTGCTGGCTATTATTATATAAAAACTCTACCAATGGTAGAAGTCTCTCCAATAACTCTTCCCTATCAAAAACGCATAACTGCAGCATGTCCTCCATAGTTTTGATAGTTCTCTTCGATTGGTCGTCAGTCTGAGGGTGAAAAGCTGTACTGAAAGTAAGGCGAGAGCCCAAATATATCTGAACTGTCTTCCATTCCTTAGAGGTTAAGAGACCATCACCGTCCGAGACTATTGTCTTGGGAACTCCATGGTACCGAACAAACTGCTCAACAAAGAGAAACACCAACACATCAACATGTGCCACCTTTCTCATCGGGATAAACCTGAAAACCTTTGGCAAGCGATCCACAATCACTCAAACTGAATCATTCTCGGATCGAGATTTGGGAAGACTGTGAACAAAATCCATGGAAATATCCTCGAACTTCCACTCCAGGACAGACAATGACTGCAATAATCCACCAGGACTCTTGCACTCCACCTTTACCATCTGACAACCCTTGCATTATGTAACATAGTATGTGACATCTCTCTTTATTCCTGGCCAAAATATGGTCCTCCGCAAGTCAGTGTACATCACTACTAGAAAACAGACTGTAAGCCACGACAGATTGTCGTGGCTAAAAGTCCAAAATCGTGGCTAATAAATTTTAGCCACGGCCTACCCACGGCAATTGGCGTGGTCAATGCGAGCATGGCCAATAGTATTAGCCACGCTGAATCCATGGAAAATAAGTTATTAGCCACGGTTCAATTACCGTGGCTAAAAGCTCCTTATTTGTCACGGTTCAATTGCCGTGGCTAAAGGGTCTGTAACAAACGATAATGTCTAACATAAAAAAGATTCGGCCGCAAGCCGCCGTCGCCCGACCGCCGCTGCCTGGTCGCCGCTGCCCGACCGCTGCCTCCTGGAAACCGCCGCCGCCGCCCGACCACCGTTGCCACTGCCGCCGCCTGCGAGCTGATTTTATTTTAAACATTAATTGAGAATGGGCAATATATATCCCAAATTGATCTTTTAGTCGGCGGTGTGGGACTACAAAAAACCCGACTTTTTGCCACGAATTAGGCTTCCGTGGCAAATACTAGATTATTAGCCACGAAACAGGCAAACCGTGGCAAAATGTCGGGTTATTTACCACGGTTTAGTCATCCGTGGCTAATACTGGCTTATTAGCCATGGAATAAAAATTGTGGCTAATACTTCATTATTAGCCATGGTTTTCCCCCGTAGCTAAAAGTCATTTTTCTAGTAGTGCATCTTGACAATTCTGGGATGCACCCAATACTTGGTGCAATGAGCCTCTCCCAAGATGTCATCCCAAATCCCACCACCTGTGGGAATGTAAAGGCTGCCGTGGAAATGAATGTGGTCTTCATTTACCGTGTGTCCCTCAGTTGATCCTCCAATAATTTCTTGGAACATAGGGGACATAGCAACATCCTTACCTTGCTCTACCCAAATTCGGTCTCGAATATCATAAAATATACTCATGGAAGACAGGTACTCCGTATAGGCCTCTGGATAAGCTTTCAAAACCCGCATAATCTCCATCTCTTCAAGTACTTTAGCAAACTTCATAGAAATTATTTGGGACTATGGGCTTAACATAGGTGCCTTTCAGCTTATAGAAACTGCCACCAAGTTTACCTTCTAGGGTGGTAGTTCAATGTAAACTCAAAATCACATAAAAACTCCAGCCACCGCCACTGCCTCAAGTTTTGATCTTTTTTGTGTTGATGTACTTCAGGTTCTTATGATCTGGAAAAGATCTCGTAATGGATGTTGTATAGATAGTGCCTCCAAATTTTTAGAGTGAAGACCACTTCTCCCAACTCTAAGTCATGCACTAGGTAATTCACTTCATGCTTCTTAAGTTATCTAGAAGTGTACGCAATCACATGCCCATGCTATATCAATACCGCCCCATGGCTTAATAGGATGCTTCTGTATAAATCAAAAATCCTTCCTTATCTGATGGGAGGGTGAGGATTGGAGCAGAGGTGAGGCAGTCCATCAGCTTTTGGAATGTAGCTTAACATTTAGGTGTCCACACAAAAGGTACACCCTTCTTTATTAGAGCCATGAGGGAAAGGACGATCTTAAAAAATCCTTCCACAAACTATCGATAGTACCCAACAAGTTTGAGAAAACTTCATACATCAGCCGCTATCCTCAAAGGAAACCACTCCTTCATGGCACACAACTTGGTCGGATCTACTACTAGTCTAGCTCCACTAATAATATAGCCTGAGAAAGTAACTTCTCAGAGCCAAAACCCGCACTTGCTGAACTTATCAAACAAACAATGCTCCTTTAGTTTCTTTAAAACTAAGGCCAAGTGCTCTACATGTTCCTCCTCTGTCCTTGAGTACACCAAAATGTCATCAATAAATATGATGACAAAAGCGTCCAAATACGTCTAAAATACCCTATTCATCAAACTCATGAACGCAGAAGGGGTGTTTATGAGTCCAAACGACATCACAGTGAATTCGTACAAGCCATATCTCGAGCTAAATGATGTTTTCTAGATATTTTCTACCTGTATCCTCAACTGATAGTACCCCGACTACAAATCAAGCTTGGAGAAGCAATGCGCTCCCACCAACTGATCGAATAGCTCGTCGATCCGGGTCAAAGATTAGGTGTTCCGCACCGTCAATTGGTTGAGCTCTCCGTAGTCTATACACAACCTTAGTGATCCATCCTTCTTCTTAACGAAAAAAATAGGGGCTCCCCTGGGTGATGAACTGGGAAGAACAAACCCTGATTCCACTAAGTCTTACAATTGAACACTAAGCCTTGCTAGTTCCTTTAGAGCCATCCTGTAGGGGGTTTGAGAGATGGGCTTGGCACCCGACACACTAGCCTATTATGGAATTCTACTTCCCTAGGTGTGGGTAATTTATATAACTTTTTGGGAAAAACCTCGGGAAAATCTTGCACCACTAGTACGTCCTTCATGCTAGTCTCCATCTCTTTCAGCTCAAAACATATCGTGAACACCTCATCCCCTTTTTTATGGGCCTTAATGGCCTTTATAGAAAATAACACTATTTAGGGTGTGAATTTAATACCTTGAAAGATGATCTCTTAATCTCTATGCCTCAAGGTGATCTGCTTTGCCGCACAGTCAATCCTGACATGATGTTAATCCAACAATGTCATACCAAAAATAAGATCAAACTCTGGAATCCCCAACACTATTATAGGGGTCTCGAAAATCTTCCCTCCAATATGAATATCCAAGTCATACTTAGCAAATGAGGTCATCTCGGAGCCATCTGAGAGGCGTACTTTCCGAGTGACTCAAGTGAAATGTTGCACACCGTTTAGATCCTTCACAAAGTTCGTCAGGACGAACAAATGGGTGGCACCAGTATAAAATAGAGTGTAACATCCCTCAAACAACTAGACCACTAGGAGTGGTTTTGTCATGACTAGGTCATGACAAAACCCTAGGAAGCTTAAGTATACCAGGTGAACTATGGCATGAAGGTAGAAATCACCCTGGTCTGCAAATAGCACAACCCAATAACCAAACCTAGGGTTTTACTTTAGGGCTTTAACTTGACTCCATGACCCCACCATTGCACTCCTAACCCTTTGGGATGTCCATTGGGTCACAAAGGACCCATTGGAGGCAACCTAAGAGGTTAAGTTGACCAAAGTCAACCTAAACCATAAAATTGTCAAAGTACTTAAATAATGGTCAAGTGACCACCAAGGTGCCAAAGCAACCTTACCTAAATCTCACTAGACCTTAGGGGAGTCCAATGGGTCACTAAGGACCAATTAGGGTCAACTAAAAAAGATCAAATTGACCAAAGTGAACTCAACCCTTAATTGGGTCAAATTAACTAAAGGTAACCCAACCAAGCCCAATTCACTTGGGCTAAGCCCAATTAGAGAGGTCCACAAGCTTTATGAGGCTGATATTTACCTAAAATTCCACTTAAATTTTGGAGGGACTGACTAGGAGAGGGAAACATCATTTTCCCTTTAATGGAGGAGAGAGAAAGAGAGAGGAAGAGGCCATTCATGGCCAAGGAAGGCCAAGGGCCTCCTCTCTTCAATTCCAATAGATGGGTTCATCTCCCTTGATCAATTCTGAGGAGATCAATAGCCATGGTCGACCCCATTGGTGGCTCTATTCAGAGAATTTAAGGAGGCCGAAAACTCTCCCCCATGGCTATTAATGGCCATTGATGCTTTAACCCCTCCTCTCCCCCAACTGATTATTTTAAAAGCTTCCCTAAACACTCAGCAATCGGTTCCAACATTCCGGTGAATATTTCGATCTCTATTGATAGGAGGAGGTAGAGCACAAAATCACCACCACCGACAATGGAAACCCGACGCTCAGCCCGACTTCACCTACCCCAGAAGGTCCACTTCTCCTCCTCTCCCCTTGTGCTAGTATCTAGATCAAATTGAGCCCGATCCAGTGAGGAGATTTGAAGAAATTCCATGAAAGTTTGAAGTTTCGATTTCTCAGGAAAAAGTCCCTCTGATGTTCATGCCACCGCCCAGCGATAGACACTACCTAAATAGAGGTGGTGGTGGTGGTGGCCGGCCAGGGAGGTGGCCGGGTGGCTGGGAATTGAGGGCATACAAATACAGCCCAAGATGGGGAAATCTAGGCCATTGGCTTCACAGGGATGATGAAGGTTTGCTGTCCATCTTGCGCCCAAATTTGCGCCGCCGGATGTATAGTTAGGGATTAATAATTATTCATTTCATTTTGTCACACTATTTGCAGTGTTTAAAATTAATGATTAAAAATACTTAGATTGTTCTACTGGGAAAATGTTCAACATAAAAGTTATAGCTCTTGAGGTCTAGTTTATTTTAAAATTAATTTCAACTCATTTGGGTCAGTGGTCTGACCACAACACTCAAAAAGGTGCAACCTATACAAAGGCCAAATCAGAGACTAATTTGAGTCCCCCCACTAAACCAGTTAGTTAAATGCTTGGAAATTTAGACCATAGGCTAATTATACCGCCCCCTAATCATACCCAAAAATGGGAATTTTTGGAGAATATTTTTCTATAGTTTTTGGAAAAATTTAATAAATCGTGTATGATTTAATTTTAGGGTCTATAGACCTCAAAACCTCCCAATAATTTGGTGGTGACCAAGAGGGTCCTGACATGACTCTGGTAAAAATATCAGCACATTTAGGGTTGATTTAAGAAAGGATTTGTGCGACCAAAGTTTGGTCTCATGAGGAAAAATTAGGACAAAACTGCAACTCAAGGATTTAGTGGCCAATCCACATCCAAAGTTGGTGAAACTTTGTCCACTAACTTATTGACACATAAAATAGCCCCACAAGAGATTTTGTGTGGTTTTGGGTTGAGATGCCCTAAAACCCTAGTGTAAACCCTAGGGTTGGATATTGAGCCTATTGAAGGACATGAGACCATATGTCCTTAGAATGTCTTGGAAATTGGTAGATGAGTTCATCGGGTGGAAATAAGCCCTTGAAAATGTTATTAGAATTTTTAAAGCATTTAACCCCTCTGAAATAATTAAGGACAAATTAGGGCACTTCAACTCATAATTTTATTGCATGACTATATGATAATGGATGTTCATGAAACTTAGGTAATGATCTTAAATAGTTGTAATTAATCTCTGGAAATTGTTGTATGAATTTTGGATTAATATTTATAGTACTTCATTCACAAACCCGATATTTGCCTTGATCATAAGATAATTATTTAAGAGTTAATTACCTATTGGAAAATTATGAAACTTGGTTTGAAGATATTCTAAGGGTTCATTTGGCGGCACTTATTTTTCCCATTCAAGCTTAAAAAAAAGCAAACCGCAAATTTTTTTATGTTTGGCAAGCACCCAGATTAAACCGCATCCGCTGAAAATTTGTTTTTTGCGCCATTTTTTCACTGTGATTTTCGATCACGCTCGGCAGTTTTATACGTACTTTTCAGCCCTAAATCAAAATCCCGATGACTTCTCTCCTCATTCGCAGCCGCATCTTCTGGTTTTGAAGCGGTAACTTCCCGATAGCTCCCCTGTTTTCCTGATCCCGCAACTTCCCCGTTTTTCCGATCCCACAGCCCTACTTCTCCGGCGATAGGACACTGTCGACTATTCTTCTTCCGCAACCCTTCTTCTCAGGCAAGCCATATCTTACACTGTAGGTACATAAAGCACATCTCCTCCGATTACATCTCCCCCCTTACTCTTCCTTCCGTTTATTCTTTTTAAATTACTTTCACCTCCTCTATGGTTACAGATCGGTGAGCTTAAGGGCGCGCAGGGTTCAAAAAATCTTGTTGCAGATCGGCGAGCATGGTTGGAGAAGATTCAAGCCATTTTCATGCCTTTGACTTTGTGCAACCTCTCTGAACGACTCCAGCTTACCTACCCGATAAGATTTTTTTCCTCTCCTCCTCCACCCCTTATTCTTCAAATTTAAGGTCATTTTCTGGAGTAAAATTAGATTTCTTTATTGATTTCTCCTCCTCCACCCCTTAATATAATTATGTATGCCGGCTCATGATGATTTCGATAACAATATCAGTATCTCCATCAGTAGCCGCAAGAGCGACCTTGGCAAGCATTTGTGCCAAAAGTAGGACATGATACAGTAGCTGTTGAAGTTTATGTAATACTCTTTTTGATTCAATGCTATTTAGATATCGCTCTTTTCTATTCAATATTTATGTCCATCATTCCTTTCTTGGTTCGATGTAATGTTGACATTAGAGAGTGTTATGTAGATGGTTCTTAAGGAAATTCTATGTATTTATCAAGTTTTCGCTTAGCTTCTCTATAAAAACTTATTGGATAGTTCAGGGAAGCATGGTGAAAAAAAATTATAGTTGAATTCAAATACATTAGAACAAATTCATTTTTTTAAAAACTATGATCTAAGTTTTGGTTGCTAAACTTGGTTTTGGTTGCTAAACTTGGATTTGGTATAATGTTCAGGAAATGCATATCACCAAGTATGATTATTTATATATATGTATATATATATATATATATATATAAGTTGTTGGAATGTAGCTATAATAAATGTGGGTTTTAACTTTTATTAGTGATGACAAATCTTTTCTAGGTTATCACACATATTCTTCTTCCTCTCTAGTTTATTATATGAATGCTATTTGGGGCAGATTTCTATTAGAGTCTGTTTGTTTGAATGGATTTAGAACTTTGGAGTTGGAATTGGAGGTCCAATTCTGATGAAATGGACCTCCAATTCAAATTCTAGAACTCCAATTCCATCCAAATAGAGGGAGTTTTTGGTTGTGTCCTGGTACTAATTTGGTCGTATTTTCTTGAAAAGACTTCTTTTTTTCCTTCTTTTCGTTCAATGTTGCTTTGTTTCCACATTGGTGAGATCGAACCCTACTTGAATAGTCTAACCCAAATTAGAAATATTCATAGCATTATTCTGTGTATTGTTTTGAAAATTTTGAGGGCTTATATTTCTATTGTGCGACTCATGGTATTAATTTTCTTAGGGTTTAGGGTGATAATTTACTTTTTAAATTGATTTTGAAATTTAATTTCATTTACTGTTCCCCCAAAGTGACTTATGGAACTTAGTGTTGGATCCCTAGTTGGATTTGGGCTTGGTTCACTAAGTTAAAATATGACTCAACATGTATTGACCAGGGTCATGGTTGTGTCCTAGAGTCTAGGTCAAGTCCTTAGAGTCGACAATGCCAGGGATCAGCCTTCAACTAAGTTAGAGACTCAAGACTTAGAGAATTAAAGACTTAGAAAAATAAGTTCTACGTTCGTCGATCTCCAGTCAATGAAAGTCGTGCTCAGCTCGACTAACTCAGAGACAAATCTCTGAGCTCAGCTCGATAATCTTCGACCAGCTGGACAAACTCAGGTCTCAGGGCTCAGAGGTCGATGATCTTGGATCTCAGCTCGATGAACTTGCTGCACAGAAGAATAAAGTTATTAAGCAACATTTAGAGGTCGACGATCTTGGATCTCAGCTCGACAAACAGCCATTCTCAGCTCGACAAACTGTGGACTCATATCGACGAATCAAGTCTTGGATGTTTTCCTCTTTTGTCCTTATTATGTGGCAATGATTCCTGAATAATTAATACTCTAATATTCTCTGAATATTATCGTTAGACAAGAGCATTAATTACGGTCTTCATCAGGATTATTGCCTGCCGTTTTTCTAAGGGACGGTTGGGGAAACAAATCACTGCCAAATTATTCCAAGGCCGCCAGCATTAATTATAGGAAGAATTTTAAAATTCAAAAGGACTTCCACATGGAAAATATAAAAACGTGAAGTTCACTTTCTTCCACACACATAAAGACACAATCTGAGAGATATACAGATTTCTGGAGACATAGATAATCGATAAGTCAAGAAATCAACAACTGCTAGACCTGAAGAATAACAATCTTTCTGAAGAAGAAGAAGAACAACCATCCAAATCAATAATCTTCTTCTATCATAGTCTAAGGAACCTTCAGTAGGACAACAATACTACATCTGTCAAGAAGTTCCTGAATTTCTTCGGGTTAAAGCTGAAAGCTTGAAGGCCTATCACACTAAAGAAAAAGTTCCATTCCTCCCTAAACAAACTCAATATTTCAGGGGGAGCATTTTGTTAACATCAATTCCACTAGTCTTCTCAGTTGTATTTGAGAAAGAGAAGACACCATCACTCACTCACCTCCTCTGTAAAAAGGGTTTTCTACTCCCTTCAAAAGTGATTCCTGGTTACAAGTCTCCTAACCAAAAGACTTGAGGTTTGATTTTTTTGAGCACCTGATCAAAAGCTCATTGGTGGCAGTCACCTGATCAAAAACCTGAGTGGATTCCTACCAAGGTGGTTGAAGAGTGGATGTACCTAGGTTGGGGAACCACTATAAATTATTATGTTGTCTGGTTGCCCTCTTATTCTTGTTCTTGCTGTGGCTGTGTTATTTAACTTTTCTGTAATTTCATTTATTTTAATTTGGCATGCTGTGATATAGTATCTAAGCTTAGGTACATTCCTTATAGTTCAAGAGAAGTTTTAAATATACATACATACTCTATTCACCCCCCTCTAGAGTATATCAGATCTAACCCTAACTTTCAATTGGTATCAGAGGAGGTTCTTTTGGTTGTACAAGTTAAAACCTTGAACCAAAGATCCTAAGTAAGATTTGTTCTTTATCTTTACTAGATTTATATATACAGCATGGCACAGAACAAAGAATATGCAAGCACCAGACCTCCAGTGTGCAACTTGTCAAAGTTCACAATCTGGAAGGCAAGAATTAGGCTTTACATGAACTCTATTGATGAAGATATATTTAACTCTATCTTAACAGGACCACCAACTCTAGTGGCTTCAACCTCAACTGCATCAACTGACTTGAGTGTAGTTCCACCCCCTGGATGGACAGATGCACAGAAAAAGGCTAAGATAATTGATGCTAGAGCCATGAACATACTGGCTAAAACTATGTTTGATGAAATATTTCAAAAGGTTGCTGAGTGTCAATCAGCCAAGGACATTTGGGACTTTTTGAACCAAATGGTGGCTAGATGAGCAGATGAGAGAAAATATAGAAGATCAAACCTCATCACTCAGTATGAAAACTTCAAGAGGGATGAAGCAGAAATAGTTGAAGGAATGCACAATAGACTCAGCTCCATCAACAGTGATCTAAGGACTCTAGATAAAGAAATCACTTTGACTGAAGTGAATGACAAAATCCTTATGTGCTTTCCCAGCACATGGGACTCAAGAATCTTGCCCATCAGAGAAGCCAGAAGCATGACAGAGATCTCAACAGAATCTCTTCTAGGAAAGCTAAAGTCTTATGAGCAACTAATGAAGGCAAGAGAAATGGCAGCTGAAGTAAAGACTCCTACACCAACTAGGAAGGAGCACAACAGAGCTTTCAAAGCTACAGAAGATATTGAAGTTATTCCTTTGAATGAAGAGTTGATGAGTATCTTTGCTAAGAGATTCTTTAAGATGTCTAGAAAAGACTTCAGAAGGAGACCATGAAAATATAAAGATAAGCCAAAGTATGACAAAACACCATCTAAAGAAACAGTTTGTTTTGGCTGTAGGAAACCAGGGCATTTCTTCTTTGAGTGCCCAAAAGTTCAGAAGAAAGATAGAAGAAAGGAGATGGACTCAAGGAAGAGTCACTACAGCAAACCTTCCTCAAGGAATCACAAGAGGAAAGACAAGGGCTTTGTTGCTGAAACATAGAGTGATACTGAAGATCAGTCAACATCCTCCAGCTCCAGTGAGGATGAAGAAGAGCAGAAGGCTAAGGAAGTTTGCCTCATGGCCATTGAGGCAGGTTGTAGCAGATCAGATACAGATGAATCTAAAGATCAGGTAATAGCATCTTATGACTTTGAATCAGATGATTTTAAACTTGAATTTAAAAATTTGTGCTTAGACTTGATCAGCTCTGAGAAGGAAATTAAACTTCTCAGAGAAAAACTAAATGATTTAGACAAAATCACCTCAAAAAATGCTAATCTAACAAATGAACTGATTTTTTCTTAATGAATAAATATCTTTTTTGAAATCTGAACTTAGCAAGGCTAAGAAGTTAGAAGAATCACTAAATGGAAGAAGTTTGCAACTGCTAGATATCACTAGTACTGTAAATTCTAGGATTAACAATATCAAACTAGGACTAGGTGCCTCTTCTAGTGATCCACCTCTAATTCAGAAAAATAACCTTTGCAAACCTGTAAAGTTTATATCTGACAAAGGAAAGAAGAATACTGAACAGGTTAATATGGTCAATAAATTTCTTAAACAAATTGAAACTCAGAATAAACTTAACAACTAGAAGAATAACAAAAACAACAATGTTCAACAGTTATCATCGAACTCAGATCGACGATATGTGAACAGATTGTCGAACTCAGAACGACGATCTCTGAACGCAAACTTAAGTAATAATTATTCTTCGATCTATGATCGACGATAACAGTATGGTTCGTCGACCAGAGATCTACGATTTTGGTGCCCCAAGAATAAATATCTTCATTCTTCGAGTAGAGATCGACGATCTCATCCAACATCGTCGAGCTCTGGTCGATGATCCAACCAGAAATCGTCTATCGCAGATTCTTACAACAGGAACCTAAATTCTAACAGCAATTTTAATCCTTTCAGTAACTGGATAATACCACTAAGAAGATATCACCCCAAAGGCTATAAAGATCAACCTGAATGTTCTTACATTTCATAGTTATAGCTATGTAAATCAACAAGGGCCAAAGGTTACCTAGGTTAAGAACAACTAACTATCTCATTTGCAGATGAAGACCTGTTTAGCATAAAATCGACATTGGTATCTGGATAGTGGCTGCTCCAAGCATATGACAGGCATCAAAGAAAATCCAATTGATTACAAGCCCAAGCTAGGACCAAAGGTCATCTTCGGTGACTCTAACTGTGGCCAAACAAAGGGCTATGACAAAGTAAGGATTGGAATAATAACTTTCAAGAGAGTTTCATATGTAAGTGGACTAAAGCATAACCTCATCTCTATAAGTCAACTCTAGGATGAAGGTTATCAGGTATCATTCAACTCTAGCTCTTATACTATTATCTCTAAAGAAAACAAACCTATTTTAATTGGCAATAGACAAGGAAATATATACCTAGTTAATTTTCATTCTGTTACTTCAGACATATGTTTACTTAACATAGTTACCAGTCCAAATGACTTGTGGCATAAAAGATTAGGTCATGTAAATCTAAAAAATATTGCTAGGTTATCTAAGGACAACCTTGTTAGAGGTCTACCTTCTTGCCCCTACAAGAAGGAAGGACTCTACAGGGCTTGTCAACTAGGCAAGCAAACTAAATCTAGTTTCAAATCCATTAATAAGAGTGATTCACCTAGGACATTGTACTTGTTGCATATGGACCTTTTTGGCCCTGTGACTGTACAAAGCCTAGGAGGGAAATCTTATACCTTAGTGGTTGTAGATTACTTCTCCAGATTCTCTTGGGTATTCTTTCTGAGATTTAAGTCAGATACATTCAAGGTTCTTACAGATTTTCTCAGGACCATACAGATTGAGTACTCTACTCATGTTGCATTGATCAGAAGTGATCATGGTACAGAGTTTGAGTCTCTTCTTATGCATGAGTTCTGTGATAAGGAAGGTATCAGACACTAGTTCTAAGCTCCTAGAACTCCTCAACAAAATGGGGTAGCTGAAAGAAAAAAAATAGAACACTCATTAAAGCTGCAGGCACATTACTTGCAAATGCTTACATGCCCCTATCCTATTGGGAAGAGGCAGTGAGCACATCAAATTGTGTCCTGAATAGAAGCTTGATACACAAACTAAAACATAAGACTCCCTATGAATTGCTCAAAGGGAAGAAACCAATAATAAACTATTTTAAAGTTTTTGGTTGTGTATGTTATATTCATAACAATGACAAAAAGCACATTAGAAAGTTTGAAGCAAAGGCTGTAGTGGGAATTTTTCTTGGATATTCCCACGTCAACAAAGCTTATAGGGTATTTAATAAATCTACATTGAAAATAGAGGCATCTATACATGTTACATTTGATGAGGCTAATATGTTTTATAAGGAGAAAGAGATTATTACCAAAGACTCCTTACAGTTACACAACTTGTGTGAGAAATTGGATGACTTAAACCTAACCCCAAAAGTTGTACCTCATCCTTCTCAACAAGTCAATGAAGAAAGTGATGAAGAAACTGTGGGAGAAGCTGACGCCCTTACAATAACAGAAGCTACTCCACAAGAAGATTTCTCTCAAAGTGATATTGCAGAACCAACTCCACCCATTGATTTTGTCACACTGATGGATCACCCAAGATCCCAAGTGATTGGAGACATAATAATAGGTGTATAGACAAGGCATTAACTTAACTAAGATTTGATGCATGCCTGTTTCCTCTCTAAAATTGAGCCTCAATCTATAACTGATGCAGAACAAGATCCCCACTGGATCATTGCAATGCAAGAAGAGCTTAATCAGTTTGAGAGATGCAAAGTTGTGGTTTTAGTTCCAAGACCAAAAGACTACCCAGTCATTGGAACCAAATGGGTATTCAGAAAAAGCTTGATGCCCAAGGAGTGATTGTGAGGAACAAGGCTAGGCTTGTTGCTCTAGGGTATAGGCAAGAAGAAGAGATTGACTATGATCAAACCTTTGCTCTAGTTGCCAGGCTAGAAGCTATAAGGATATTTTTGGCATATGCTGCATTCAAAAAGTTCAAAGTTTATCAAATGGATGTGAAGAGTGCTTTCTTAAATGGGGAACTTAAAGAAGAGGTTTATGTTGAACAACCTCCAGGTTTTGTTTCTCCAACTCATCCCTCTTATGTGTTTAAATTGCATAAATCTCTCTATAGTTTAAAGCAAGCTCCAAGAGCTTGGTATGAGACCTTAGCCAGCTTTCTCTTAGAGCATGGTTTTTCAAGAGGCATAGTAGATATGACTTTATTTACCAAAATGCATCATGATAAAATACTATTAGTATAAATATATGTAGATGACATAATATTCGGTTCTATTGATCCCAAATTATGCAAAAGATTTTCTGATCTAATGCAATCAAAATTTGAGATGAGTAGCATGAGTGAGCTCTCCTACTTCCTTGGTCTCCAAGTGAAGCAACTTCTTGATGGCATCTTCATTTCCCAGGCTAAGTATGCTAAAGAGCTTATAAAAAAGTTTGGGATGGCTGATGCCTTAGCAAAGAAAACACCCATGGATACAAATGTTGTAATAGATTCTGATGTGCATGGGAAACCTGTGGATCAGAAATTATATAGGGGCAATGTTGGGTCTCTACTATACCTTACAGCAAGCAGACCTGATATCATGTTTTCTACATGCCTTTGTGCTAGGTTCCAAGTGAACCCCAAAGAATCTCATCTACTTTTTCTATCAAGGATTTTAAGATATAAAAAGGGTTTTCTTAGTCTAGGTCTCTGGTATCCAACTGAGTCAGAGTTTGAGTTAACTGGATACTCAAATGCTTACTTTGCTGGATGCAGAGTGGACAGAAAGAGTACCTCAGGAACCTGCCAATTCCTTGGTGTGAGTTAGTGTCATGGTTCTGCAAGAAACAATCATCTGTGTCCACATCAACTGTTGAAGCAGAATACATTACAGCTGGCAATTGTTGTTCCCAGATGTTGTGGATTCAGAACCAACTCTTGGACTATGGGTTAAACTTACATAATTCAACTTTTCTTTGTGATAACACAAGTGCTATAGCTATAGCATAGAATCCAATCCATCATAGCAGAACTAAACATATAGACATAAGACATCATTTCATTAGAGAGTGTGTAGACAAAAAAAATTAATCTTGTCTTTATCTACACTGATTTACAAAGAGTTGATATTTTCACCAAACCCCTGGATGAAAGAAATCACTTATTATTGGTAAATCAGCTTGGAATGATAAATGGCGAAGGGTTAGTTTAGTCTATATTTGCAATCGACAAATTTTCAAGAGTTTGTCGAACGAAGCATGACGAATAAGGAAAAGTTCTTGAGATTTTCGTCGACCAGAGATCGACGAACTCTCTTTGAGCTAAGTTAGTCTCGTCGAACTGAGATTGACGAACTTACTTCAGAAAACTTTCGTCGACAAGAGATCGACGAAACATCTTCAAACCTTCAGACTGAGATCGACGAACTGTTTAACTCTAAATTATTTCGTCGACCTCAGATTGAAGATCTTTTCATTTTTTCGTGGAACGGAGTCTGTCGATTCATATTCCAGAAATCACTATATCTAGGTTTTGTTCGACCTCTTTCCCGCTCTTTCAGTTCCTTTGCACTTGATCTTCGCTTTCCTTTGCAGGCGCTCTCATGGCGACTTTCATTGGATGCCTTACTACTATGAAGTTTCACTCTGGTTTTGATTTGGACTTTTATTCTTTTCAGTACTCCGGTCAAGTCTTCCTGAACATTCTACAACTCCTTGAAGATCAACAACTAAAGACTCTGCTTACGACTCGCATCAATATATCTGTAACAGAGATCAGGGAGTGGGTCTATATAGCTACTACAGACGGGAATGTAATGACTGGAACCATCACGAGTAACGCTATCTCTCTTACCCCCGATATTTTAACTGAGATTTTTTGATTGAAAAATAATGAGCATGAATTAGAAATAGACTCTGAAGAATTTGATTTGATGTTGAGTACCATGGGTTATTCTGGAGACACCCCAAACAAATTACTTAAGAAACTTTTGTCTACCGAGTATAAGTTTCTTGCAGATATCACTGGGAAAGTGCTGCTAGGAAAGCACATAGCACACGACTACATCACCAGGCATCAGTTCCTGGTTATGTGTGCCATAGTAAATAAGAAAGCTGTGAACTGGGCTCAAACTCTGTTCGACTTGATTAAAAAGAAGAAGAACAAGAAAGAGGTGTGTTTTGGAAGGATCCTAGGGATCTTTCTCAAGGAAAAGGATGCAGGATCCCAGGTCTCCTTGACCATATCCATCAATGCTTCTAAGAGACTAACTTGTGCTCTTTTTAGCAAGTGGGAGAGGACTATCACAAAGCCAACTAAGGCTATCTCCTCCTCCACAAGAACTTCTGAGAGTAAAAGGGCTGCACCAGCCTCTCCCCACCCCCACTAAAGGGATCCTCTCCACCCCTCCACCACCTCCTGCTCCTCAAGTTCAATCCCAATCACAATTCCAACCAACTCCTCCCTCCATTACCACTCTAATATATACCCCAACACCACCAGCATCTCCAATTCCCTCTTCCCCTACACATATACAATCTTATTCTCCTTCACCTCAGCCTGGTACATCCATACCTACACCACCCCAATCCCCTCTTCCCTCTCATCTTGCTGATATCCCACACATCAACCTCTCCTCATTCCCATCCTTCAACCTATTATCATCTCCACTACACACTCCCTCTCCTGAACTTGACTCCCTCCTAGACACTCCCATTTCACCTCCACCTATCACCCCCTTAGCAACTACAATCTCCACTCAACCAGCTACTGCCACACCATCTACTTCTCCAAACCTGGATCCATCTCTTGTCACCCCACTCATTACTTTCCTCACACACCTACTCAAGTCTCTTATAGCAGAGGCCATTTCTCCTCTAGATGTCTCTATATCCTCTCTTGCTGCCAAGATCTCTGCACTCACTACTGCTCCCTCTTCATTTGGGGGCCTGGCTTCAGTATCTATTGAAACCAGGCAGGGGGAGATACTTAATGAAGAAGTAGCAGTAGTAGCAGATGAACCAGTTGAACAGGATATAGACACACCAGCAGTTGCACTAGCAGAACCAACAGCAGTACCAACAGCAAGAACAAGTGCTGATATGGAAACAGATTTCATGAATTTTCTTGAATCTTATATGGAAACAGATGTTGCAGAAACAACAGCCTCATTAGCGGATACAAGTAACATTTATTGTACAGATATTATAGTGTCAAATACTCAAGAGGTCTATCTTCCAAAGATTCTGCCCGAAAGGATTCATTTCATTAATCCCAAAGTGAATCTACTAGCTTTGCTGAAAGTATTTGGGTTATATATTTATTTCTGTCTTACCTTCCCCATTCTATCATCTAAAGCAATAGTGTGTTATACCTCTCATGCCATCTCAGAGATGTTAGACACTATAAAGACAAGTTTGACAGCTCCTCCAGCAAATAAATCTGATGATCAAACATCTGTTTCTCCTTGGACATCCTATGTTTGGATGATAACCCTCTCCCCAATCTTGATGATACTATAGCTCAAGACATTGCTATGGAAACTGAAGCAGTCCATGCTGAAGTTATCCCTACTCTAGGAAGTAAAGAAATTTCCCAAAATACAATAAGACAAATTGATGAAATGTATGATAATCTACAAGAATCAGATGATGATGATGATGATGATGAGGACCCAAAGAGGAAGAAAATCTCGAAGAAAAGGAAGGCTCATTCTCCTCCTGCTCCTAAGCCAGGAAATACACATGACACTCCCTACTATATTCTGCAAAACATAACTCCATACAAAGGGATGCCAGCTTGGATGTGGCTATCAAAAATGAACAAAAGGCTAAAAATAAAAGAAGAATATACTCCCCTCCTCCTCCTCATAGATACAGGAAGGACCATCCTCCTCCTCCTCCAGCTGTTGGTGCTTTAGGAACCACTTCTCAAAGGTCAGATGCACCTTCCAAGCCTACACTCACACGAACTTATCAGAGGCAGGAAAGTCCATCTAGACATCAATCTCATGGAAGCAACCAACAAAGAAATATTGGTTGTACAGAGAAGATAAAGGAAGTAGTCTATCAGAAGACAGAGTTCTCTCCTCCCCAACAATAAGCTGAACAAAGAAGGCATTCAGAATCACACAAACCTAAAGGAAAATATAGTGAAACTGCACCTCCAAAGTCACTATACACTCAGAGTGGTGAAAGCAAGAAAGAAACAAGCTTTCAAACACAGTCTACTCAATTCAGGCCTGCTACTCTGCTACCCTCCCAAGATGATCAATCACCTATCAGTCAGGATATTGATCCTAATTTCAGGATGGCTAGGCTTCAAGAATTGATAGGTCTGTCACAAATAAAGAAGGCCAAAGAAGAAGGAGAAGATCCAACCAAGTTCACTACCATATCCTCATATAGAGAGAAAGAACTTGAAAGACTTCATGTAAGCAAGAAGGTATTTAATTCTGCAGATTATATGGCTAGACACCCAGAGACTGTAGTCCCCAGAACTTCCACCCAGACAATGATTAGTGCAGTAGATATATATATATATATATATCAAAAAGAGAAACTGTCAATACAAACAGGGAAATTATTTTTTCTGAGCCTGGTGATAAGGACAAAGAAGCAAAGGAGAAGAAACAGAAAAACTAAAACCTGAGCTACTATATGTTTGTGGTACATTATTGATAAACTATGTCTTATGTTACAAAGCTAACAATGTAAATATATCTGCTGCATACCTATTCTTTAATTCTCTGCCAGATATATATTGTGTTCTTGCTTTGTACATTCCCTTTTATTGAGTCTGTAATCAATGACCTCACCCAAGTAGGGGGAGATTATTGGATCCCTAATTGGATTTGGGCTAGGTTCACTAAGTTAAAAATATGACCCAACATGTATAGACTAAGGTCATGGTTGTGTCCTAGAGTCTAGGTCAAGTCCTTAGAGTCAATAATACAAGGGATCAGCCTTCAACTAAGTTAGATACTCAAGACTTAGAGAATTCTAGACTTAGAAAAAGAAGTTCTACGTCCATTGATATCCGGCCGACGAAAGTCGTGCTCAGCTCGACTAACTCAGATATTAATCTCTGAGCTCAGCTTGATGATCTTGGACAAGCTAGACAAACTCAGGTCTTAGGGCTCAGAGGTCGACGATCTTGGATCTTAGCTCGATGAACTTGATGCACAGAAGAAGAAAGTTTTCAAGCAGCATTCAGAGGTCGACGATCTTGGATCTCAGCTCGACGAACATCCATTCTCAGCTCGACGAACTGTAGACTCAGGTCGACAAATCCAGTCTTGGCTTTTTTCCCCTTTTGTCCTTATTATGTGGCAATGATTCCTGAATAATTAATGCTATAATATTCTCTGAATATTATCGTTAGATAAGAGCATTAATTACTGTCTTCATCAGAATTATTGCCTTCCATTTTTCTAAGGGACAGTTGGGGAAATAAATCAATGCCAAATTATTCCTAGGTCGTCAGCATTAATTATAGGAAGAATTTTAAAATTCAAAAGGACTTCCACATGGAAAATATAAAAACGTGAAGTTCTCTTTCTTCCACACACATAGAGACACAATCTGAGAGATATACAGATTTCTTGAGACATAGATAATTGATCAGTCAAGAAATAAACAACTGTTAGACCTAAAGAAGAAGAATCTTTCTGAAGAAGAAGAAGAACAACCATCAAAATCAAGAATCTTCTTTTATCATACTCTCAGGAAACTTTAGTAGCACAACAATACTACATCTGTTAAGAAGTTCCTAAAGTTCTTCGGGTTAAAGCTGAAAGCTTGAAGGCCTATCACCCTGAAGAAAAAGTTCCATTCCTCCCTGAACAAACTCAATATTTCAGGGGGAGCATTTTGTTAACATCAATTCCACTAGTATTCTCAGTTGTATTTGAGAAAGAGAAGACACCATCACTCACTCACCCCCTCTGTAAAAAAGGTTCTCTACTCCCTTCAAAAGTGATTCCTGGTTGCAAGTCTGCTAACCAAAAGACTTGAGGTTTGGTTTTTTTGAGCACTTGATCAAAATCTCATTGGTGGCAGTCACCTAATCAAAAACCTGAGTGGATTCCTACCAGGGTGGTAGAAGAGTGGATGTACCCAGGTTGGGGAACCGCTATAAATTCTTGTGTTGTCTGGTTGCCCTCTTCTTCTTTTTCTTGCTGTGGCTGTGTTATTTAGCTTTTCTGTAATTTCATTTATTTTAATTTCACATGCTGTGATATAGTATCTAAGCTTAGGTACAATCCTTATAGTTCAGGAGAAGTGTTAAATATACATACATACTCTATTTACCCCCCTCTAGAGTATATAAGATCTAACCCTAACTTTCACTTAGGTTACACAAAATAAGTTCCCTGAAAAGCTTTTTGGTGCATAAGGAACTTTTGTCAAATTCGATCAAATAGTCTTTTATGTAGATGGTGCTCTTTTTGGTGCAATGTTTTGTAGATTGTGCTTTTTATGGTTCAATGTTATGTAGATGGTGCTCTTTTTGGTTCAATATTTTGTTGATAGTGCTCTTCTTTGTCCAATGTTATATCGTTACTAGTCTTTGTGGTTCATAAATTTATGTAGATAACTCTGTTTGGTTGATGTTACGTAGACACTACTCATTTTTCTCAAATGTTATGTAGATAACATATATGCTGACTAAATTATGTAGACAGTACTCTTTTTGCTAACATGTTATGTAGATTGTACTCTTTTTGCTCCAATGTTACGTAGACCGTACTCTTTTTGCTCCAATGTTATGTAGATAACATACATGCTTACGTAGACAGTACTATTTTTTTTATCCAATGTTATGTAGATAACATACATGCTTATGTAGACAGTACTCTTTTAAGTTACTTTCTTTAGATGTTTAATCGAAGAGAAAGAGGATTATCAGCTTTATGGGAATCAACAGATGATTTACTATTTTATGATATATGTATTAAAGAAATAGAGCTAGGTAATCACCCGACTACTCACTTCAGCAAACATGGTTGGAACAACATAATTTTGCATTTTCAAGAGCGCTCGGTGAAACAATTTGATCAAACTCAACTAAAAAACAAATGGGATCAACTGAAGAAGGAGTGGAAGTTATGGAGAGAACTTAAACGTGGAGAAACTTGGCTTGGTTGGAATCCTGTAAAAAAAAATTATTTATGCCTCAGATGAGTGGTGGGATGAGAAAATAAAGGTTGTTATAATATATCACATTTTTAAATTCTTAGATAATGAGATATTTTACAATTTTTATTTTTATTAAAATATATTCTTATTTTTCAGGCCAACCAAAATGTCAAAAAAATTTGTTATTCTAGAATACCTCCTTACATGGATGCAAAATTAGAAAAAATGTACAGTCAAGTAGTGGCCACTGGGGATAATGCATTCATGCCAAGCTCGACGACCATTCCATTTGAATTGGATGAAATGCAAGTAAATTTAGATGAAGAGGATAATATTGTGGCAAACTCACGAACTCAAACAAGTATGAATGTTGACACTAGCGGTAGTGAGCATGCGAGTAAATTCTTAGGATCATCTTCAAAAAAACTTCACGCAAGCGTAAAGGTAGTGGTGAAGGTACAAAACAATTATTACTTTCACACATTAATGATTTAGTTGCATCTACACAAGCAGTTCCACCTTCACCAATATCGGTGACAATCAAAGAAGTTGTTGAGGAGGTTTGTAGAATTCCTGATATATATAATGACCCTAACTTCTTTGACTTTGCAATGGAATTCATTCGCATCAAATCCGAAAGAGAGGCGTTCATGTTTTGCCCAGCTGATAAAAAAGTTGAGTATCTTAAGAGATGTTATAAGAAGAGTTTAGAGTGATTTCATTCTTATGGGATCCACTTTAGTTATATGTTTATGCTACCACCTATCTTAAGAGACGCTTCAAGAAAACTATGCATGTTTCCTTTTCAAGAACTTTTTTCCTTTAATTTACTATTTGTTAATGGGATTTAAGATATTAATCTTTTTATTTTGTATGTGTCATATCAGACAGTTGTTTTTTTATTATATATTGTATGTGCTCTTTCAATTTAATTTTATGTCATTTATCACTCTCTTCGTGTAATAATTATTCTTTTATTATTATTTCATCAACACAAATATGAGTGAAGACATTGAATCTTACTGCACTGATGTGTCAGATGAATCCTCAAATAGCTCAGTTGAATACAATTAGTATATCTAAGACTATAATAATGACATTAAAACTGTTTGTATTGTCCATGATTTCTTTGTTCTTTATGGGAAGATCACACGTATGACATCCACTCAAACAGGTGATAAATGGTTTGGAGAGTTATTTGTTGGTTATCCTATTAGGTTTCACGATACGTTTAGGATGTCACAATGAATTTTTATCGACCTAATACAAACTCTTGTTCAAAATCATGAATTAGCAGGATCTCAAAGAACTTGCGCACGAGAATTTCTAGCGATTACATTATTTATTTTATCACCAAATTAGACAATGTGTGCAGCAAGTGAGCATTTCCAGCATTCAATTGAAACTATATGCAAATATTTTTTTATTGGTGTTAAAAGTCAGGTTCGACTATCAATGGAGATTATTAAGCCTATTGATATGAAATTTAGGGATGCCCAATCACATATAAGGAGAGATGAATGTTATATGCCATATTATAAGGATTGTATTGGGGCTATTGATGGAACACATGTTGATGCACGTGTACCAGTTTAAGATCAGGTTACATATATTGGGCGTCATGGCACAACCACTCAAAATGTTATGGCAGTCTGCGACTTCAATATGTGTTTCACATTTGTTGTGGCTGGGTGGGAGGGTTCTGCCCGTGATAGTCGAATTTTTAATCGAGCAATAACAGATTGCAACAGTAATTTTCCACACCCACCACCTGGTATGCTCAATTTAAAAAAAAAATTATTTAGTTGCACTTTAAATCTATATTGAACTAATGTTTTATAATCTTATAGGTAAATATTACTTATTAGATGTTGGATATCCAATGCAAAGAGGATATTTAAAACCTTATCCAGAAACTAGGTACCATTTACAAAATTTCAGACGGGGTTCTCATCCAATCATAGGTAATCATGAGATTTTCAATCAAGTTCACTCATCCCTTCTCAGTGTAATAGAAAGGAAGTTTGGCGTGTTGAAAAAGAAATGGGCCATCCTGAGAGATATGCCAAATTACTCTTTCAAAAGAAAAACTTTGATTGTTGTGGCTACTATGGCGTTCCATAACTACATTTGCAGACATCCATCATGTATTGATCATGATTTTTATGTATGTGATTAGGATGAGAGTTATGTATATCCAGAAGCGCATGCTCTTACTACAAGAAGGAATCAGAATAATATCATCACAATATCTAACATAGATCCTGAGATGGTTGAAGGAGTTGGTGCTAATGAAATGATAAGGTTAAGAAATCGTATTGCGAATCAATTGCAGAATGCTCGTAGGTATGACAAGAATGATATTTCCTTTTTTTGTTTTTAATTACATCTAACAAATTGTATACTTTTTAATTTCAGATGACGCGATTTAAAGTCTTAGCGGCTTATGATAATGCTATGAAGCACATCCGACCCGCTCTTAATTGATAGGTTGTGACTGTAATTCATGATTTAAATATGAAGGTAGTGTGTAGTTCTTATTAGAGAACTAATGGATGAGGCATAGAGATGAGTACCGAGTGACTTTTGCCTTGATATTTGAGTCATTTGACACAACTGTAGCTTTTAGTTCTTAGTTTGTACGTATTGAAGAAATTATGGAGGATTAATTGTAATATAAATGTTAGGTTGTTTAGCTAGTTTCATCAAATGTACGCAAGGCTTTAGGAGCTTTTGAAGTAAATCATATATTCTTCTTGTTGTGAGGTTAAGTTTATGATGTGTATTATGATATTGTTGTAGTCCATGAAAAATATCTTGATAAAGTTTTGCTACAAAGCTATTAGAGGCTTCTTTTTGCATCCTTATTAATATAATTGACTATAAGATTGACCTGTTCAATTTTCCTACGCATCTATTTGAGCGTAGGTTATCCTTGTCAAAAGAAGGTTTGCTACTTTTCTCAGCTATTTTTGCATGACATGCTGATATGAAATTTTGTGTGAGTTTTTAGGGTTCCTATTAGTTATATTATCTACTAGTCCCTTAATGTGCAATTATTATTACCGACTTCTATGAAATGCCACTAACTAGGTCAACTCTTATGATATGTTCTCACTATCTTAAAATCCAGATGTTCACAGGTGGAATGATTGAGAGCAAATCCTCAAATGTCACATTTAGTGATGTGTCTCCAGAAGCTTTTACAGCTATTCTTCACTTCTTGTATAGTTTGGAACTTGATCTTGAGCAGGATAAGCGAGATTCTTTATTAATTTCATTAATTATGTTAGTTGATCAATTTGCGATCTCATATCTCCAACGTTAATGTTGTAGATGCCTTTTAGAATGTCTATCAGAGGTACTTCATTTTCCCCTCTAGGCTGGAGTAATTCATAAATATATGATTGTTGTGCAATTTATCTTTCTTTCTTCACTTTTTTTTTTCAATGCCTTCTTCATATATGAAGCAGTAAAAGAGTTAGCAGCGAAATATTTGTCAATTCAATTGTTTACATTCTAAAAAAACATTATATTAGTTTTGAACATTCTCACCCAAGTAAAAGCATAACTCCTTTACTGTGTTATTCTTTCAAGTTACACTTTTTTGAGTACATACAGTAAAATGTGGTTCGTTACAATGCATTCAATTCCCTATACTCTTCACCTTGTGTTTATATGTTGAAATTTGATTTATTAGCGGCACATTGTAAATGTTCCATGCTAGTCTTTATGTCATTACATAGCATGAACAAATATCATAACTTTAATCATTGTTTGGATTTTTTTTCTTTGTACTCAGACTTATCTTCTTATACCTATGTGTTTTATTTTCATTCAAGATATTTCCACACTTGCGAGGATTTTATTTTCAGAACTGTCGCAGGTTGGGAAAGTTTATGCAAGTAGATATTAATACATTTCGTGTGCATATTTATTAAGGTTTGAGTTGTGTGCTAGAAGAAGATCATCCATTAAGACTAGTTATATTTTTCAAATTTTATGGAGATGGCCCGAAATAGTTTGAAAAAGTTACAAAATATCTGACGATAAAATTTCTCAATATGTTGCAGGATACAGCCTGTCCCATTTTACTATCAATAGCTTCATTGCCTTCATGTAAACTCGTTGAAGAATCGTGCAAGAAAAAATTTTCAATGCACCTTGATTATTGCACAACTGCGAGCACTGACTTTGTCCTATTAGAGGAGACTATTTTCAAGGACATTCTTCAGGTAACATGATCACCATCAACAACTATATCTTAACTTTTTGGGTTAGCTTTGTGAATAAATTTTAGTTCAGTCCAATATTATTACACTTTTTGCATCCTTGTCAATATAATTCACAGTGTCAGTTCACACTTCAATCGGCTTAGAACCATTCAGAACATATCCCTCGTGGTACATTCTTTTGTTCTCTGTACTCAACCGATATTTTAATTGTTATTTGATGAGCTCAAATACTCAACAAGTTACTGCAAAATCCAGATAAAAAAACAAGTTACTGCAAAATAATCTGAGCTTATGATTCATGAATCCAAAATATCTATTTCGTGGTTGATGCAAGATTTTGATTATTTTGCCTGCTTTTGTCGAGTATTTCCGAACAATTTCCAGTGATTCTCCCGTAGCTTCTTGCTTGCCTGCCACTTTTAATTAAATTACTCCTGCATTTTTCATAAGAGAGTTTTTTATATGACTTTTTTTAAAAAGTCTGTAAATAGCTTTTCTATTTGTTATTCATGTCAAACTTTGGGAAATTTTGCATAAATTTAAATATAAATATTCCTATAACTTTTTAAAAATGTCTGTAAATTCTGTACATTCTTTTGTTATCCATCTTTTTCATGGCCTACTATGTTATGAATTTTTGATTTTAATGAAAATATAAAACAAACATTCATGTCTTTTTTCTCCATATACTTATTTAGTTCATTGTCTTGAAGAATCAACATAACATTGCGCCAAAATGCGATTAGCAGACTCTTTACCTGGTGGTGAAACTGATGCGTTGGATGAGAGTATTGACGCTCTGTTAGGGCCGATTAGTTTCAGCAGTGATTATTCTAAATCCAGCCTCTGTTCTGTAAATCACACTAGCTGCGATACCCCGCCCAATCTGATGTCTTCTTTGGGCTCCGAAAAATTCATCATTGGGGGATCCGTGAGCTTCAAAAGGAAGTAAGGGCATTATAATAAATCCTGGCAAATTAATTGAAGCAGATGAGACAAAAAGTGTGAGAAAAAACCATTCTCCAAGCAAAGTCCTCTGGTCCAAGCGGCAACGCTGGATGCGAGTACAGGAAATTCCTCGAGTGCTAGAAAAAAAAAATGAGTCTAGTCAATGTTAAGCAAATTGTGGCACGGCTGAGCGATGTTGTAGAGAAAAGGAAACATTTGCAAGATCTTCCTGCATTTTTTTTTGACTTGCAACAAATCAATTCCCTTGAGAAACTTTACAAGCCACCTAGGCTGTACAACATCCATGGAAGAGGCAAACAGGGTTATCTGTACAACAACAGTCAGTTGGAGGAAAAAAGGAATGAATGCTTGATTCATAATTGTTAGTATTATCCTATTTGATGTATTATCTTATATTCCCATTTTTACATTACCAACTTTCTTTCCTGAATGCTTGACGAGATTCATTTTATAAACTTTTTACTCTATAGGCCTTTATATAGAAAGTAATTTTCTTCTACTAGTGATGATTTTATATCTATGCTGCTTGATTTTTTGTCAGCCAATAGTTCATGGGAACTTATAATAATTTTAACAAGCTCAAAAGCATACGAGTCGGCTCGATCAATGAGGCCCACAACAATCGATTGGCGGGAGGCCAATGGGCGGCCGACGGCCTCACATTCTGATCTCTTGGGGAGAAACAAAGATTTCAGGTGAAATAGAGTTCAAGTTGTATACCTAAATCACCTAGAGGGGGGTGAATAGGTGAGTTGTGCGTCTTTTTGCGGAATAGAAATTTTAATGAACTAATGCACAAGAAAACAATCAAGCATTCACATAAGACACCAAGAATTATAGTGGTTCCCCTATCTTGGGTACATCCACTTTCCACTCACTGATCTAGCAATACGCTAGACTCGACTACTCCACTAATCTCAGATTGAAAATAATCCTACCACTCAGAACAACGTTCCTACAACTTGATCAAAAAAAGGATCTACACTCGGAAGATGAAAACTTCCTACAACTCGGAGAACAAATCTCCTACACTCGGAGAATAATCTCCTACAATATTAAAAAGAAATTTATATAATACAAACAGTAATCTTCTCAGATCTGAAAATCTCTCCATAGGTCTTCTTTCTTGGACTTTGCGGCTTTATCAGAAATTGTCGAAGAAGACTCTCGGCTAGATCTGTTCGGAGAAACTTTGACTCACACGATTAAGGAGTAGATGGAGAATGATTAAATCTCTTGATCTGCAAATCGATTTGGATCGAAAGTAGCCTTTGGCGTTCTTAAAGACGTGCGACGACTTTCTGAAGAATAATAAATCTGTCGGCCGATCCAGAATCTTAGAATAACTCGCTTAGGGTTAGTCATAATGATAAGACCTTTTATAAGATCTCCCTAACGGTTATAATCGTCTTTAATGATGGCCACATGGACCTGTCATATCACAAAATTCAAAAAATTTGATCTGATAGAAACTTAAAGAATTTTCTAAAAATGATTCAGCATTTCTCGAGTAAGAAATATACTACTCGAGTGATTAAACTTGCTCTCGAGTGAATGACTCTAACTAGTTGAGATAAGGTATTTCTAGAAATTATGGATAGAGAAAGAAATCACTCGAGTGGATAAGAGATCACTCGAGTGCTAGATATACTTCTCGAGAGGTAGACTTGAAATTCTCGAGATCTTTGACTTTGGAGAAAATTCTGGAGGAGATGTCGATCACGAGAGTAATGAAAATGGACTACTCGAGTACTAAACGAACTACTCGAGTACAAGAATGTGCCACTCGAGTGGTCTTAGAGTTTTCTCGAGATTTATCTTCTATCACTCGAATTAAGCTACTCAACTACTCAAGTACTCTACTGGACTACTCGAGTACTTAGAAAATTTTTGAGACTGAAATACTGATTACTCGAGAAGGATAGCAGGTCAACTCAAGTGCTGGACTTGGCTTCTCGAGTGCTAGATATAAGCTACTCGAGAACCACTTCCATACTCGAATCATAGACTAGATCTACTCGAGTGCTCCTAAGGTTTCTACTCGAGTACTAGAACTTCACTCGAGTAAAACACTTATAATTTTTCTCTGTTTAATGAAACTTCAATTCTTCATTCCAAACAGCATCAAGTCTTCCTTCATAAGTCCAAGTGCTTGAAAAAGAAGTGTATCCCAATAGAGATGCTACACATGAGTCAACACCATGGATCACACAATGAGGAATTACATTGTATGGTCCTGTATTTGATGACCCACTATAGACTGACATTGGTCTACACTTGACAATAAGTCATACAAACACATAACTAGAACAGGAAATCAAATATAACCTAATTTATCGTAGTTCAAGGGTGACTTCATACAAATCTTGGTTATTGTGGATACAATACCCAACAATCTCCCCCTATTTGTAGAAGTCAGAACCCTCTATAGTAAGGTGAATTATACCAAAAATAAAAAGAACTAGATATTTGAAAATTAAGCACAAAACAAAATGCATGAAATTTAGAAATAAAAGGATAATCATCAAAACTAAGAATTATATAATTAGAAATGTTTTAAGATTTCATCTCTACATAGATTCAATCCTCAATCTCAAAACATATAACCATTCTTAGATTTGATGTTGCTACTGTTGTTATTGTTGCTGCTGCCTGTCCTTCTTCTATTATCTTCTCTGATAACTAAAGGGCTTGGGATAGTAATTTTGGGAGTCTAGGTGGAGCATTAAGATTGTTCCTCCCATATTCTCTGTCATAGATCCTTCTTTTAGTCATGGACTAATCATACAATTCCCATTCAGAAGAGCTATAATGAAGGTTCCAGCTTTCATTATAATCCATAACGAGCTTTAGTGTATCAAGAATCAAGGATTTGGAAGTTGGGCTCCAGATTTTAGCTAACTCCTGAGCTTTCCTTTTCTCTGCCACTGGGTTTGGAAAAGATCTACTAGCAGAAGCTCCATCTCCATATTTCCTTCTTTTAGGAATCTGAATTTCTGGTAGATCTTGAGGAATGTCACATTCTCATACCTGAGAGTAAGATTTTAGAGGTAGAGCTTCCCCTTTAGGCTTAGGAGAAAAGGTAGGCATCTGAGCAGGCTGGCCTTCTGCAAGAGGATTCAGATGGTGAGAAATGATGTTAGGATCGGCTTGGAAGTCTGGGAATACCTGATTATGCATCCAAACTTTAGTATCATAAGTATAAAACTTCACAGACTGAATCTGGGCTAGCACAGCTTTATTAATTTCAGTAATATTCTCAGTCCAGAGGGTCTTGACATTAGTATCATACTTTTCAACCTGTTCTTTCACTATTCCCTCTCCCTTTCTGAATTCTACACATAGCTTCTCTATAGCTTCCTCTTTGAAGGTGCCCACTTCTTCACAAATCTTTTGATAGTGCTCTTGAGCTTTCTTTTCAAGTTGAATCTGATTATTTACAAGAGTAACTCCTTGGTCCATGAATTGACCAAAACTTGTAATTATATGATCTAGAGCTTTGCCACCTATCTGGAAGAGGTGCCTTAGTTGGTCAGTATTGTGTTGAATCTCAGCAAACCCTCTACTCATTTCTTTTTCCAATGCTATGACTTTGTCTTGGATAACTTTCAGAGAATCATCAAAATATTTCCTTTGATCTAGCAGCATCTGTTCAATCTTACCAAGTATATCAGATGTAATAGGTGTAGCAGTAACAGGAGGAGTAACAGAAGCTAGAGGAGGAGGGGCAGTCCAGGGTGCAATTTCTTCAATAACTGTAGAGCTCTGAGCTCTTGTAGTATGAACCAAAACATCTTCTTCCTCACCAACAAAGGTGGGAAGAGTGAAATCTAACCTCCTCAAAGGAGCTTCAACTGGTTCTTGAGCATGTTCATTCTCATATAAAAGAAAAATTACATCTTGTGGTTCTTTCTCTGCAGTTGGGGAGTGATCAATATGTGACTCTATAGATGGTACAGGAGATGGAGATGGTACAGGAGAGGGTTCCTTGGATGGCTCTTCAACATTTTCTTTATAAAGGGGAGGTAGAGGCTCATCTGAGCTAAGTTCTTAAGTCATCTTATTTATATCTTCAGTAGTGGTGAGGATGATCTCTTGTATCTGGGAATCTGCCTGGAGATCTTCTGAAGTGGAATGATGGAAGGATGTATCTGGAAGTGGAGAAGGCACTTTGTCTTGCTGACCAGAAGGAGCAGGAGGAGTAGGCATCCTAACTTGTTGCACAGAGGAGGCAAGCTCCCCCTCAGCTATTACACCAGATATGCCAGCAACATTATAGAGAGAGGGAGTTAGGGTCCTTTCCTCTGCAACAGGTTGCTCATGTGCTTTAACAGCTTGGGTAGGATTCTGTAATTTCAATTCCCACATCTGAATGGAGGAGATAGAAACTTTCTTCATATGGTGGATGGTTGTGCCTTTGGAGAAATCAAACACCTTAGGATTAATATTATGTAACATTAAAGAGATAATCCTTACATAATTTGAAGCCTTAATGCTCTCCCTTATCTTGTCTAAGATCATCATACCAAATTGAAATTTCTTCCTTGAAACAATTGTTGTTATCATATAGAAAATATCTATAGAAATGAAACTTATAGAAGAGGTTTTGCACAGTAAAACTTTTCCCAAAATATCCACTAGGAGTTTTCCTTCAGCATTCGGGTCTGGACATCGGATATTCTTGATTACCTCAGATATGCCACAGAAGCTATATGCTCTATCATAATCTTCTTCTATGACTTCATCCTCTTCATCCACTATAACCTTTTTAAGGAGTTGGGAAACAGAGGTTTTGTTAAGCTTTACCTTGATTTCCTTGACCTTGGATTTAAAGACTTTTCCATTCCCCTTGACTTTGATGTTCTTGAAAAATTCTTCAACTTACGGAAAGAGTATTTTGCACGGCTGCTGAAGGACAAATGTCAAACCTGATGTGTCAAGTAGAATCATCATGTTCTTTAAATCATCGAAAATCTCTTCTATGCAGGCGATAACCAACTCACTGCCAACTCTGATCTTCGACGGTGGCCCCATGTCCTTCAGTGAACTGCGGGTGATGGATTAGAAGATTACAATGACAACGGCATACTCTGTGTGGATGACGGAAGGTGAAGAGTCTTTTCGAGAGAGAGAGGATTTGAACTCGAGTAGATTCTTGTAATCCGATATTTTCTATTTATATAACCCTAGTAATGATGATTAGGAGTCTAATAAGGCTTAAACATACCTTTGATAGTGGCGAAAAGGATACGAGTTTCGAAAATGAAAAATTTGAAAGAATTCAGAATATGACGGGTCATTTCTCGAGTGGAATTTCAGTACTCGAGTGATGGAATAGTTGTACTCGAGTGGCGGTATGATAGTACTCGAGTGGTACAATTCTACTTCTCGAGAAGAAGTTTAGTACTCGAGTTATAGCACTCGAGTGACTTACTTAGTTCTCGAGAATTAAGAAAAGTACTCGAGTAGTCATATTCGAGTTCTCGAGTAGTCATTCCTTCTCTCGAGAAATGAAGTCCACTTAGAGAAATTCTAACCTTTTTGACTAAACCTTTATTTCTGAGATGTGAAATGAGTCCACCTTGTCTATTCCTCTTTGTTGAGCATACCCATTTCAGTTTTGAAGAAACTGAACTTGGTCTCATCCAGCGGCTTCGTGAAAATGTCTGCAATTTGCCTATCAGTTGGAACATATTGTAGATCTATGTCACCGTGCTCCACATGCTCCCGGATGAAATGGTATCTCTGCTCTATGTGCTTTGTCTAGCTATAAGAGACTGGGTTGTTGGCTATTGCTATGCACTAGAGGAGTCGCAAAATAATGGGATGTCTTTGACCTTCAAGTTGTAATCTTCAAGTTGGTTCTTTATCCAAAGCAATTGTGCACAACACCTGCAGCAGAAATGTATTCTGACTCGGCCGTTGAGATTACGACATAATTTTTCTTTTTACTGCTCCTTGAAATGTATCTCCTTCCAAGGAATTGACAAGTACCGGAAGTGCTCTTTATTTCCTCTTTACTACCTACAAAGTAAGCGTCTGAAAAACCAATTAGCTCGCTGTCATTACAACTTGGGTACCATAAGCCAAGGTTCGGTGTACCTTTAAGGTATCTCAAAATCCGCTTTGCAGCAGCATAGTGAGATTCCTTACAGTTCACTTGAAATCTAGCACAGACACATGTAGAGAAGATTATGTCTGGTCTACTGGCAGTAAGGTAGAGGAAGGATCCAATTATGCTTATGTACTTGGTTTCATCAAAAGGTTTCCCTTTCTCATCCTTATCCATAGACACAGCTGAACACATTGGAATCCTCATAGAGGTTGTATTCTCCATTCTTAATTTTTTAATCAACTCCTTGGTGAACTTAGTCTGTGAGATGAAAATCATATCTTCAGATTGTTTCACCTGAAGTCCTAAGAAATACTTTAGCTCACCCATACTGCTCATTTCAAACTTCCCTTGCATAAGTTTAGAAAACTTCTTGCAGAGGTTATCATCTATAGAGCCAAAAAAATATCATCAACATAGATTTGCACTAACAAAATCTTGTTTTTAAATTCCCTAAGAAATAATGTCTTATCTATCTTTCCCCTTGTGAACTTGTTCTCAAGATGAAAGGTAGACAACATCTCATACCAAGCTCGAGGAGCTTGTTTCAAACCATACAGTGCTTAAGATAAAAGATATACGTAATCAGGATAGTTTGAATCAACGAAACCTTGAGGTTGTTCCACATACACTTCTTCCTTTATGTCACCATTAAGGAAGGTAGACTTCATGTCCATCTGATAGACAGTGAAGCCCTTAAGTGTAGCATATGCTAGGAACAACCTGATGGCCTCTAGCCTTGCCACTAAGGCATTCGTCTGGTTGAAGTCGATTCCTTCTTCTTGTCGATAACCTATTGCGACGAGTCTGGACTTGTTCTTTATGATAGTTCCATTCTCGTCCATCTTGTTCCTATAGACCCACTTTGTCCCGATGATGTTCTTACCTTTGGGTCTTGGAACTAGCTTCTAGACTTTGCAATGCTTGAACTGATTTAGCTCTTCTTCCATAGACATTATCTATGACGCGTCTGAGTTGGCTTCGTCAAACTTCTTTGTTTTAACCTGTGAGAGAAAACTCAAAAATAAATTCTCGTTAGCTGTACGTCTACAAGTTCTGACACCATCCCGGGGATCTCCTATGATTTGATCCATGGGATGATCTTTCAGATGCCTGAGCTGTAGAGTCCTTGCATCCGGAGTGTCTTCAACAACATGAGTGACTTCATCAACTTGAGTTACTTCTTCATTTTGATAATCAACCTCTCTAATAGAGGCTAGAGTGGTGATCTTGATAAACTTTTCACCTTTTTCTTCCATCAGCTCACTCAAGTTGAGTTCTTTCAGCTTTGAACCTGCATCTTCAACAAGCACACTAGAAGAGCCGCTTTGTAGCAAGCTCGTCCCATCAAATACAACATGTATAGATTCTTCAACCACCAGGGTTTTCTTATTAAATACCCTATATGACTTACTATGGCTACTATACCCTATGAAAATACCTTCAAAACTCTTTTCACTAAATTTAGTAGTATGATGCTTACCATTTTTAAGAATAAAGTATTTATAGCCAAATATTCTAAAATATGAGACAGTCGACTTTATGCCCTTTATAAGTTCATAAGGCGTCTTACTATGGTTCTTATTTATGAGTGCTCGATTTTTCATGTAGCATGCAGTGTTGACGGCTTCAGTCCCAAGGTACTCCGATAGTGAATCATCACTCAACATTATTCTGCAGGCCTCTATGAGCATTTTATTCCTTCTCTCAGCTACTCCATTTTGTTCCGGAGTACGGGGAGAGGAAAACTCATGAAAGATACCTAGGCTTTCACAAAATTTTGTCATGGCCCCAGACTAAAATTCAATTCCATTGCCATATCTGGTTTTGACTATGGAACAGTTATACTCATTCTGGATCAACCTAAAAAAATTTGTAAAGACATCGAAGGTATCTGACTTATGTTTCAGAAAGAACACCCACGCAAAGCGTGAGTAGTCATCAACAATAACCAACGTATAATCCTTACCTCCTAAACTTCTAACTTGCAGTGGACCGAACAAGTCCATATGTAGTAGGTGTAGACATCTATTAAAATCTTTGCCTATAATGCTTTTAAAAGTAGCCCTTGTCTGCTTGCCTTTCACACATGCATGACAAGGTCTATCCTTAGTACACTTAACATTCGAGGCATCACGTACTAAGTTCATAGAAAATATTTTATTTAAAGTTTTGAAATTAATATGTGCTAACCTCTTGTGACATTGGTCACCAAGAGACGCACTATCTTTTGCCAAAAGACACTGGTGTAGAAGAGTCTAAACAAATAAAATTTTAACAAAATATATTCCTATTACGTGTGCCTGATAAAATCATTTCCAAATTATCAACCGATTTTATCAAACACTTATCAGCATGAAATTCAACTATGTATCCTTTATCGTAGAATTGGCTTATGCTATGAGATTGTGTTCCAATCCTTCAACATAAGCCACATCCGAAAAAGATACACTACCGTTAGTAATCATACAATAGCCTTTCGTAATTCCTCGGTCAAAACCTCCAAAGATGACCTTTGCTCTGTTCATGACTGTTGAGTAATTCTGAACTAGGCTTCTTGTCCTGGTCATGTGTCGAGAACATCTGCTGTCCAAGTACAGATTGGAGTGTTGGTGGTATTTGGACATACCTGCACTCAAAAATCAATTTGCCTTAGGAACCCAAACTTGCTTGGGTCCTTGGTCTCTAGTTACCTTGCTCCCCTACATGTATGAACAATGTGAGCGGTCTTTCTTACATGGTTAAACTGAGGGGTAACATAGTTACTGGGATTAAACAAGCAATCAATGACAAAGTGACCATTTCTGCCACAGTACCAACAGTCAAATCTTTTGTATCTTTGCATAATAATTCCCTTGATGATTTCCTCTTTCAGATAAAGGTGCTCGAGAGCCTTACTATACTCATCAACAACAGTACTCAATTCTTCTCTGAGTGAGTCCATCTTAATGACTTCCTCTCTCAGAGAGCTCTCTACGACCTTTAGAGACTTTTCTCTTTAGCCCATGTTTTCACGACCTTTCGACATTTGTCGTAGGCCTTGATCAACACCTTATACTGGGCCATGAGTTCAGACTCATCATCAGAAGAGCTGTCCTCATGATCATGATCAGATACCTCAGATTCATAGAGGGGCGTATGAGATTTTTACCTCCCCAGTGAACTGGGGCTCTTCTTATTCGTCAGTATGTTCCATGAGCCCAAATTAGGCTTCCTCTTCTTCACTTGACTCTGATGAGTTAGTGTCACTGACAGTCTTGCCCTTTTTGGCTACCAGGCTTCTCTCTGTTCTCTTCTTGTGGTAAGAGGATTTCTTATCCTCTCTTTTGCAACCCTCCTTCTTCTTATGGGGCAATCAACAATTACATGACTTGGCTTATTACAATAGTACCAAACTATGTCAGTAGAAATATGTTTGTTCGGTTTAGACTTATACCTGTCGTGGCTACTTGAGCTCTTCTGCCGTCGATCACCATCATGTTCTGATATTCTGTATGAGGCATCCTTGCCTCTCCATTGCTTTTTCTTGTTCAAAAATTTCTTGAACTGTCTTGAGAGCAGTGAGAACTCTCCTTCAAATAGATCTGAGCCTGAAGTGCTTGGCTCAGATGATTCTTCTTCACTTTCTTCTTGAGTAGGGGAAGGTTGAGCAGCTTTTCCCTTCCTTGAGTTGTCTGTCTTCAGAGCGAAAGACTTCTCCTTGGGATAGAATCGACTCTTCTCTTCTTCAGTTTTTCTAGAATTAATTTGAAGTTTATAGGACATCAGCTTTCCAAAGAGGTTCTGAGGATCAGTCTCAGCTAACTTGCCAAATTCACTAATGGCACAGACATTGTTGTCCCACTCCTTGGTTAGGGACCTCAGAAACTTATCGTTCAGCTCTCCATTTGTGAAGACTCGTCCATATACTCTTAGGCCGTTAACTATCTTGAAGAAGTTATCAAAAGTGTCAGAAATGGTGTCCTTGGGTACTTGCCGGAAGGCTTCATACTTTTGATTCAGAAGGGATCTTCTGTCATCCCTTACTTCTTCTGTCATCCCTTACTTCTTCTATACCTTCCATCAAGGTAATGAGGGACTGCCACATCTCCTTTGCAGATTGGCAGTGTATCAGATTTTGTGACATTGAGTCATCGACAGCACTTGCTATGATGTTTTTGGCCTTTTTGTCTAATGAGACAAGTGCAATCTCATCCTTATCGAGATCCATTAATTTCTTGGGAAATTTTCTTGTTGGATCTATAGTGGAGGAAGTCATTGGTACATAAGGACCTTCTTCAACAATCATGAAGATCCTTGGATCCACATCTTCCATGAAGAACTTGATTCTTTCTTTCCACACGGGAAAGTTAGTCTTTGTACATAGAGGAAGCTTGGCAAAATCCTTAGCCTTGTCCATGCTTGGAAAATTCT
Organism: Platanthera zijinensis; assembly: GCA_039513925.1. Lineage (NCBI taxonomy): Eukaryota > Viridiplantae > Streptophyta > Magnoliopsida > Asparagales > Orchidaceae > Platanthera > Platanthera zijinensis. Next base: position 107,158,808 of record CM077087.1, read on the forward strand.
AGAGACAACTTAGGGCAGATCTGATCAAGGTTTTAACCTTCTACTGATAAACCTCCCTTTGATACCAATTGAAATAGAGTTAAAGTTGTCTATCTAAATCACCTAGAGGGGTGGGGGGGTGAATAGGTGAGTTGTGCGTCATTTTGCAGAATGAAAACTTTAACGAACTAATGAACAAGAAAACAACCAAGCATTCACAAAGGACACAAAAAATTATAGTGGTTCCACAATCTTGGGTACGTCCACTTTCCACTCACCGATCTAGCAATACTCTAGACCCGGCTACTCCACTAATCTTGGATTGAAAACAATCCTACCACTCAGAACAACGTTCCTACAACTCGATCCAAAAAGGGATCTACACTCGAAAGATGAAAACTTCCTACAACTCGGAGAATAAATCTCCTACACTCAGAGAATAATCTCCTACAAGATTAAAAAGAAATTTGTACAATACAAACAGTAATCTTCTATGATTTGAAAATCTCTCCCTAGGTCTTCTTTCTTGGACTTTGCTGCTTTATCAGAAATTGTAGAAGAAGACTCTTGGCTAGATCTGTTCTGAGAAACTTTGACTCACACGATCAAGGAGTAGATGGAGAATGTTGAAATCTCTTGATCTGCAAATCGATCTGGATCGAAAGTAGCCCTTGGCATTCTTGAAGACGTGCGGCGACTTTCTGAAGAATAGGAAATCAGTCGACCTATTTAGAATCTTAGAATAACTCGCTTAGGGTTAGTCATAATGACATGACCTTTTATAAGATCTCCCTAACGGTTATAATTGTCATTAATGATGGCTACGTGGACCATTCATATCACAGAATTCAAAAAAATTGATCTGACAAAAACTTAAAGAATTTTCTGAAAATGATTCAGCATTTCTCGAGTAAGTAATATACTATTCGAGTGATTTAACTGGCTCTCGAGTGAATGACTCTGATGAGGTATTTTTAGAAATTCTAGATAGAGAAAGAAATCACTCGAGTGGATAAGAGATCACTCGAGTGCTAGATATACTACCCGAGAGGTAGACTTGAACTTCTCGAGAGCTTGGACTTTGGTGAAAATTCTTGAGGAGATGTCGATCTCTCGATTACTGAAACTAGACTACTCGAGTACAAGGATGTACCACTCGAGTGGTCTTAGAATTTTCTCAAGATCTATCTTCTGTCACTCGAATTAAGCTACTCAACTACTCGAGCACTCAGCTAGACTACTCGAGTAATTAACTTAGAAAATTTCTAAGACTGAAATATTGATTACTCGATAAGGAGAGCAGGTCTAATCGAGTGCTAGACATGGCTTATCGAGTGCTAGATATAAGCTACTTTAGAACCACTTCCATACTCGAATCATCGACTAGATCTACTCGAGTTCTTCTAAGGTTTCTACTCGAGTACTAGAACTTCACTCGAGTAAAAAACATAGAATTTTTCTCAGTTTAATGAAAATTCAGTCTTCATTCCAAACACCATCAAGTCTTCCTTCATAAGTCCAAGTGCATGAAAAGTATGTATATCCTGATTGAGAGGCTACACATGAGTCAACACCATGGATCACATAATGAGGTTGTACAGTCTTGTGTTTTATGACCCACTGTAGACTGACAATGGTCTACACTTGACAATAAGTCTTACAAACACATAGCTAGAACAGGAAATCAAATACAACATAATTCATCTAAGTTCAAGGGTGACTTCATATAAATCTAGGTTATTGTGGATACAATACCCAACATGTGGATGATAGCAAAAGTTATTCGGTCCTAAGATCAAGAGGATCAAGATAGAGAGAGAGAGGCTTCAGGAATTAATGATTTTCTCACTTGAGCTCAAATTTTGAGCAGGAACCTTGTACTGATATAAGGTGGAGGTAAAACAGGAGAAAGATATATTTTGAGCAGGAGCCTTATTTGGTGAACATTTATAAAGTGTGTATTTTCATTTACCTAATTTTTGTTTTGGTGTGCATTTTTCAAAATTTTATTTTCATTTGCCAAATTGATAAAAATATGTCTTCATATATGATGCCATAAAATAAAAAACTTCCAAAAAAAATTCAGTTCGCAAACCGCGGTTCATAACCTCAAAAAACATAAATCATCCAAACAAAACTCCATTCACAAAACTTAGTTAATGACCACTCCATTCAAAAACTGCGGTTCATGACCACGCCGTTCATGATCGCCACCACCGTGCCAAACGAAGCCTAAGGCTTCATTATGCTCTGTGAATTTTTATAAAATTATTGGAAGACTTTTCATATAAGATGCTTCACAAGATGCTTAGTGTTGAATATTCTTAAATGATTCCTTTATATCACCAAAGTTGTTTAGAAAATTATTATTTTTCGTCAGTAGACTTTTCTGGTCACTTTTAACATCTGGTAATTTTCCCATAATTTTTTGATGAATAATTCTAATATTTCCTAATTTATTATATGTTTTTCGATAATTAATCAATAATTTGTTTAGAGGTCAAAAACCTTTTTGGAAAATTTTGAATTTAGATATTTACATTTTATTTGATGATTTACACTTGTCATAATTTTGTTGAGATCATATCTTGTCAGAATATTATACTTGGTGTTCAAAAGCCTAGGTGGCCTGATATTGTAGAAAATATGATAAATGCCAAATAAATTAGAAAATATATTATCTTCTGGATTTAATCTTAAAATATTATGATTGACCCCCAGTAATAATCTTAGGTCATTTGGATGAATATTTGGAGGGATCACCATTCATGCACGTCATGTAGCTCGGTAGGTCTAAACATAATTAAACTGTAGAATTAAGGAATCATGTGAACCTCGATATGGGATAAAGGAGATAGTTGGTGTACTTAATCAGGGGAGTATGAATAAGACCACCAATGGAAGTCAGCTGTGAGAGCCTAGTTGACTAGGGGAAAGGTTGTGCTTGGGATCAACGATGGATCGTCTTTCCCTTGGATGAAGTCTAAATACACTTAGGGTTAGATCAAGTGTAAGATCAGTAGAGTCGGGACATGGGTAGATACCGATAATAATAAGTAACAAGCAAAAGGGAGCTTTGGGTTTCAGCCCATAGTTGTTCCTAGTGCCCTCGAGCGCCCATTACAGGGAATGCCCTGGGCAGTCCAAGGTTAGCCCTATACAGTAAGGCTAAACTGTTAGTGCAAGATTAATTCTAAGTAGTTCACTTTCACTCACCCCGTATTCACGGGATACAAGTTTGGTTTAGACTCACGAGCGGTAGGTTCGGCGATGGTAGGTACGAACTGGTTAGTCCGGGGAGCCAGTGGTTCGGAAGGCTGTTGTGACTGATGCGTTAGTCCGAGAAGCCAATCACTCTGTGATTCATATTTATAGTAATTGCATGTATATAGAGATGGTTGGTATTTAGTATTAGAAAGTTGTTCGCACGGACATCGATACGTTGACTCGGCAAGTGTGGTTCTCACTTAGCCAAGGAAAAGACTGATGGATTTGCCAGCAGAGTACGTAGGGGCTCTGCGGTTGTGTTCTTCGCGTTGAGGCATATTAAGGTCTAGGTTAGGTGGTGTAAATACCGGCTTAGAGGTGGGGTGGCCTAACCCATCACCTCCGTTTATCACTATGGGAGGTACCTTAGAGTTTAGCTAACTCCAAATTGTGGAACTAAAGGTCTGTTCGTATAGAGTCGGGTGTCTGTGTGTTGCACTTGTATGAACATAGCATTATACCATCATAATATAGCATATCATGTCATCATTACATTTAAACCCCTACCCCTATCGTATAAATTGGTATGAGATTTTTTATACGATAGGCCTTGCAAAACGACCCCTTAATATATGAGTTTGTATGGGCATTCTTATAAGTTAAGGTTACTTATCATATAGCTTAATTTACTATATCTGTGATAGAAGGTAGCTGTAGTTCTTTACTTGCACTTTTATTACCTATAGTGAAGCATGTGCTTACTGCTCTATACTTTACCTTGTTTACATTACTGCTACCTTGTTATAGTTTTTTTATATATACTCCTGTTAGGGTAGTTGTCATCTGCTCTTTTTTATTCACCACCTTAAATATCTTTCCTTTCCTCCTCCCCGCACGGTGCCTAGGAGTCGCGGGGGTGAGGCGAGGAAGATAGTGGCTTAGTATTTTGACTAATGGACGGTGGACCACTTCATTTTAGGAATTTGAGGTGGTGCACCAGTCGTAGGAGGATGGCAGGACTTTAGGTGAAGTTATTGCGCACTACTACTACTACTCGGCGACAGGTCGAGGATAGTTTTCAGTTTGCTTTTGCTAGATGTGTGAGTTGAGAGAGAGAGATTATTTATATTAGGCATGTACCGGGCTTAAGCCCATTTTTCTACTCTCTTTTATACTTGTACTCATTGTGGACTATTTATCTTAATATACATATTGATAGTGAGCTGTGATCTGTGGACTTGTATTACTCACTTACTTCTCTTTGGTTGGCCTACTGTGATGTGATTGTTTTAGCTTGTAGGATCGGCGTCGTTCGGTGGTGTCTCACATGATAATTAGAGTCACCGTAAGGCGACGGTTTTGGGCGTAAGACCTGGTGAAGGAGAAAAGGGGGTCTTACAAACTTGTATCAGAGCTGACCACAATCATAAAGAAATAAGTCCACAACATTGGGTCACCCCGCGCGGGCATTAGTTTGGGGACAAACTATTCAGTGGAAGCTATAGTGTGCCCATGTGAAAAGATCACAATATATAGTCCTAAAATCAATGAGTTAGGCCAACCCAACTAGAAAACTTGACTCTCCAAGATGATTCTTAGTGTATCCTGGTCAAAATTGACCTTATGTATAAATTCGGTTAAGATATGAGGATACCCGAAGCGGCTAGAGGAAGAGTCTAAAGCGAGAGTAGCAACTTGAGTCTTAAACTCGGATGTTCCTACTTTACTTGTCATGTGGTACAATCACTTGTAACCCAAACTAATAGAACCACCTTAAGGAGAATTGATGGATACAATCCATTAACAGAATAGTAGGGGACTCATAGACTCAACCCTTGTATCGATGACATGATTATGTTGAGACAACCGTCATACCAAATTCTGAGGTTCAGATAAGAATTAAATATCGGAAGAGACCCATTTGGGATTGGGTCATAGGTTGACCTTGAGAAAGTGGTCGTAAATGGTAACCTAAAGAGTCTATAGTATTGAGTATATCAACAAGTTTTAGGATGGAACCCCAAGTCTAAGGTTGCATGCCCTAAGTATTGTGTGCATATCTAGCCTGAGTATAACATAGTGATATCGAAGATACTTATTTCAAGATAGGTAAGGGGTCATCTTTTATTTATTAGGAGCTTATCTTTTATTTATTGGGCAAATTAGTTACTGCCTTGGGTTTCCTTAGATCTAATTTAGAAAATGTGGTGTCACAAACATAATGATGTTGAAGTTGATCTTATTCGACGTTACTTGGGTGAAGTTACCAGGATAATGCTTAGACATCGTTGATCAGACAAAATCTTGACTCAGTTAAACCATTGGAACATTTAGATTGAAATTAGGTCCTACAAGTTAGAATTATATTTGGAATTTCTTGTGTTCAAGGCATTCAGAAGTGTTTGACTTGTAATTTGATCTATCATACCCATTTGCAGTAGAATAATTATTACTGCAAAAACATTCATTATACCTCGGGAGCTAGTTGATGAATAATAAGAGATCCTAGACAAGGACCAATTGGATTTAAAATATAATGTTTAAGTTTACTATGGTTGGAATGACTTAGTCCTATCTTACTTCGATCATACAAAAGTGACAAAGCCCGTCATATTTTAAAATGTTAGGGATTGATGAATTAAACATGAAGATTGATTGAACACTGTTATCCACACTACTTGACATACCCAAGTCATTAGGTTGAAAACTTGCAGTTTGGGATAGGGCAATGTCATGGTAATAAGGAGGAGTAATTACGAGACTTAACTATTATAAGATATTATGTGAATTAGATGACAGGTAGTAAGATTCGGGATATATGGGAATATAAGATAAAATCGCCATGTTGTAACATCGAAAGTATGGTAACTTTAGGAATTTGCAAGAAATTAGCAGACAATATATTGAAGATTATACCTCAGGTATGAATGCAGACTTGATTCACCGAGCATCAAGGACCGCAATATATATGTTTAATAACATTATAGTCACGGGTAGCAAGATTTATGACTATAAAAAATTGATTTTGTATTATCAAGTGTAATTACGGTGAAATAACGCAAAAATTAATGGGTATTAGTGATAATCTCCAAATTTTCACGAGTACACCCTCTTAAATTTTGAGGATGATGGGTCGCTTGATGAATTGATCATTCCTATTAATTTATTAAATTGGATAACTCAAAAAGTTTAGTTGATTGATTACTTCGGCGTACTCGAAGGAATAGGAACCTGATCGCGTAGAGAATGTTTATAGAGTCATTGTCTACACTCACAAACAAAAACTCAAATTACGGGAAGAAAATTGTGTTTATTAGAACGTGTATTTCCCCGGAATAAAGAAAGATGCACAGTGAGGTTTGTCTGCTAGAGAAGGTCAATGCCCAAGATGACTGTGTCAGATCGGGATGGAGGTTTATGTCCAAGGAAAGAAGACCAGTCTAGGCTTATTTGGGCTCTTGGACGACATTTAGCACAACTCTCCACCCTCAGAAGGATGGGCAGACGAAGCATATAATCCTAATATTGAAGGATCTCTTACGCTTACGCATTCTATACTGCAGAGATCAATGAGAGAGACGATTTTCACTGATCGAGCTCTCTTATAACAACAAGCACCAGTCCAGCATTGGCATGACCTGTATAAGGCCTTATACGGATGGAGGTATAGGACTCCATCGTCTTAGATCTATGATGAGGATCCAAAAGCACTCGTCTCGGAATTACAGATACCCAGGTGTGACTGATTCGAGATAGGATGCCAGAGGCCTAGAGCAGACCGGTCAAGTATTACGATGTGCGACATTGTCAAGTAGAGTTTCAGGATGGATACTGTAGGTTCCTGAAGATATGTCTGATGAATGGAATCTCACGGGTACGCAGGAAGAAGAAGCTCAGTCCGAGATATAGGTGGCCCTACAGGATCCTGGAGTGGATCGAGCAATTGGCTTACTAACTAGAGCTATCGCCGGAGTTAGCGGGTTTGCATGACGTCTTCCACATCTCCTCTCTCAAAAAGGCTCTACTATGGTTGGATCAGCGGGTTCTTACTATAGATGGCTCAACATCTTCTGATCGATCGGTCCGCTTGTAGCCAGTCAGGATAGATAATATGATAATACAAGTCTTGCGACGCGAGAAGGGCCCGTTGTTCAAGATCATGTGGTCAAATCATGGACAGCAGGAGCATACCTTGGAGCCACGTGACCTGATGTAGCAGAGGTACTCGGATCTCTTCATCTATGGTATACCTTCACTTCCTAAGGGATATTATATTCAGTTATTTTAGTAGAAACCCCGCAGGACTAACCTGAATTTCGGGGAAAAAATTATTATTATTGTTTATTGGGATTTGTAACATCCCTCAAACAACTAGGCCCCTAGGAGTGGTTTGTCATGACTAGGTCATGATTATACCCAAGGAATCTCAGGTAGACCAAGTGAACTAGGGCATGAAGGTAGAAATCACTCTGGTTTCTAAATAGCACAACCCAATAACCAAACCTAGGGTTTGACTTTAGGGCTTTAACTTGACTCCATGACCCTACCATATCACTCATAATCCTTTAGCAGGTCCATTGGGTCACAAAGGACCCATTGGAGGTAACCTAAAAGGTCTAGTTGACCAAAGTGAACCTAAACCCTAAAATGGTCAAAGTATCCTAATAAGTGTCAAGTGACCACCAAGGTGCCAAACCAACCCTACCCAAGTTTCCCTAGACCTTAAGGGAGTTCAATGGGTCACTAATGACCCATTAGGGTAAACTAAAAATATCAAATTGACCAAAGTCAACTCAACCCTAAATTGGCTCAAATTAACTCAAGTTAACTAAACCAAGCCCAATTCACTTTGGCTAAGCCCAATTAGAGTGGTCCACAAGCTTTAGGAGGCTAATATTTACCTAAAATACAATTTTATTTCTAGAGGGGGTGATTTGGAGAGAAAAACTTCATTTTCCCTTTAATAGAGGAGAGAGAAAGAGAGAAAGAGGTCATTCATTGCCAAGGAAGGCCAAGGGCCTCCACTCTTCAATTCCAATAGCTGGGTTCATCTCCCCTGATCAGTTCTGAGGAGATCAACAGCCATGGTCAACCCCATTGTTGGTTGTATTCAGAGAATTTCAGGAGGCTGAAAACTCTCCCTCGTGGCCATTAATGGACATTAATGCTTTAACCCATCCTCTCCCCCAACTGATTCTTTTAAAATCTTCCTTAGACCCTCATCAATCATTTTAACATTCCCCTGAACATTTTGAGCTCTCTTGATAGGAGGATACATAGCAACCGAAATTACCACCATCGATAATGGAAACCAGACGCTCAGCCCGACTTCAGCCACCCTAGAAGGTCCACTTCTCATCCTCTCCCCTTGTGCTAGTATCTAGATCAAATTAACCTGAGAAATCAGGCTCAATTGAGCCCGATCTAGTGAGGTGATTTAAAGAAATTCAATGAAAGTTTGAAGTTGCGGGTTCCCCGAAAACTTCCCCTCCGGCGGCCGTGTCGTCGCCTAGCGATAGCCACTACCTAAACAGAGGTGGTGGTGGTGGCCGGCCAGGGATGTCGTTGGGTGGCCAACAAATCGAGGGTAAATACGGCCCATTATAGGGCAATCTTGGCCATTGGATTAACGGGGATGATAAAGGGATGCCGTCCAACTTGCGCCAAGATTTGCGCCGCTGGATGTATAGTTAGGGATTAATAATTATTCATTTCATTTCATTCTATCACACAATTTGCAGTGTTTAAATTTAATTATTAAAAATACTTACATCCTTATACTGGGCAAACGGACAACATCCAAGTTGTAGTACTTGGGGTAAAGTTTATTTTAAAATTAATTTCAACCCATTTGGGTCAGTGGTCTGAGCACAACACTCAAAATGGTGCAGCCCATACAAAGGCCTGATCAAAGACTAATTTGAGTGCCCCCACTAAACTAGTCAGGAAAATGCTTTGAAATTTTAACCATAGGCTAATTATACTGACCTCCTCATCCTAACCAAAAATGGGAATTTTTATAAAATATTATTCTATAGTTTTTGGAAAAATTTAATAAATCATGTATAATTTAAATTTAGGGTCTATCAACCTCAAAACTTCCAAATATTTTGGTGGTTGACAATTAGGGTCATGACATGACTCTCGTAAAAAAATTACCCCATTTGGGATTGGTTTGATTAAGTATTTGTGTGGCCAAAGTTTGGTCTCACAAGGGAAAATTAGGACAAAAGTGCACTTGAAGGATTTAGTGACCAATCCTCATCCAAAATTGTGAAACTTTGGCCACTGACTTATTGACACATAAAACACCCCCACAAGAGATTTTGGGTTGTTTGGGGTTGAGATGCCCTAAAACCCTAGTGTGAACCCTAGGGTTAGATATTGAGCCTATTGAAGGACATGGGACCATACGTCCTTGGAATATCTTAGAAATTGGTATATGAGTTCATAGGGTGGAAATAATCCCTAGAAATTGTTATTAGAATCTTTAGTAGCATTTAACTCCTCCGAAAGAATTAAGGACCAATTACGGAACTTTTACTCATAATTTTATTGCATGATTATATGATCTTGGATGTCCGTGAAACTTAGGCAGTGATCTTATATAGTTGTTATTAATCTCTGAAAATGGTGGTATTTATTTTGGATTAATATTTACAGTACTTCATTTACAAACCCTATATTTGCCTTGATCATCAGATAATTATTTAAGAGTTAATTACCCACTGGAAAATTATGAAACTTGGTTTGAAGACATTCTAAGGCTTCATTATGCTCTGTGAATGTTTATAAAATTATTGAAAGACTTTTCATACAGGATGCTTCATAAGGTGCTTAGTGTTGAATATTCTTAAATGATTTATTTATGTAACCAAAGTTGTTTAGAAAATCATTTTTTTTGTCAGTAGATTTTTCTGGTAACTTTTATCATCTGGTAATTTTTCCATAATTTTTGGAAGATTAATTCTAATATTTCCTACTTTACCCTATACTTGTGGATAATTAATCAATAATTTGTTTGGAGATCAAAACCTTTTTGGAAAATTGTGAATTTCCGTATTAACTATTATTCTGATGTTATAAACTTGTCAAAATATTGTTGAGGCCATATCTTGTCAGAAAATTATACTTGGTGTTCAAAAGCATAGGTTGCCTGATTTTGCAGAAAATATAATAAATGCCAAATAAATTACGAAAAATATTATCATCTGGATTTAATCTTATAATATCATGATTGACCCCCAGTAATAATCTTAGGTCATTTGGATGAAACTTTGGAGTGGTCACCATTCATGCACGTCATGTAGCTCGTTAGGCCTGAACATAATTAAATTGTAGAATTAATGAATTATGTGAACCTCGATATGAGATAAAGGAGCTAGTTGGTGGACTTAATCGGGGGAGTATGAATGAGGTCACGAATGGAAGTCAGCTGTGAGAGCCTGGTTGACTAGGGGAAAGGTTGTGCTCGGGATCGATGATGGATCGTCTTTCCGTCGGAGGAAGTATAAATACACTTAGGGTTAGATCAAGTGTAAGATAAGTAGAGTCAGGACATAGGTAGATATTAATAATAATAATTACCTTATGAAAGGGAGCTTTGGGCTTCAGCCCATGTAGTTACTAGTGCCCTCGAGAGCCCTTCACAGGGATACCCTAGGCAGTCCAAGGTTAACCCTAAATTGTAAGGCTAAACTATTAGTGCAAGATTAATTCTAAGTACTTCACTTTCACTCACCCCGTAGTCACGTGAGGCTATTTTTGTTTAGACTCATGAGCGGTTGGCTCGACGGTGGTAGGTACAGACTTGTTAGTCAGGGGAGTCAGTGGCTCAAAAGGTTGTTGTGACAGATGGGTTAGTCCGGGGAGACATTTGCAGAGAGATTCATATTTATCATAATTGCAGGTTCATAAAGGTGATGGTACTTCAGCATTAGAGGTTCATTCTCACCGACGTCGATACATTGACTTGCCAAGTGTGGTTCTCACTTAGCCAAGGAAAAGACTGGTGGATTTGCCAGTAGAGTATACAGGGGCTCCGCAATTGTGTTCTTTGCGTTGAGGCGTACGAAGGTCTAGATTAGGTGGTGCGAATACCGGCCTAGAGGTGGGGTGGCCCAACCCATCGCCTCACTTTTCCACTACGTGAGGTACCTGAGAGTTTAGCAAACTCCAAATGGGGGAACTAAAGGTCTATGCGCATAGTGTCGGGTGTGTGTGTTGTACTTGTATGAACATAGCATTATACTAGCATAACATAGCATATCAGGTCATCATTGCATTTAAACCCCTACCCTTATCATATAAATTAGTATGAGACTTTTTATATAATAGGGCTTGCAAAACAACCCCTTAACTTATGAGTTTGTATGTGCATTCTTATAAGTTAAGGTTACTTATCTTATAGCTTACTTTACTTTACAATATCTGTGATATAAGGTAGCTGTAGTTCTTTACTTGTACTTTATTACTTATATTGTACCATGTGCTTACTGCTCTGTACTTTACCGTGTTTACATTACTGCAACCTTGTTATAGTTTTTTTGTACATACTCCTGCTAGGGTAGTTGTCATCTGCTCTTATTCATTCTTCACCTTAAATATCTTTCCTTTCCTCCTCCCTCCACGGTGCCTAAGAGTCATGGGGGTGAGGAAAGGACGATAGTGGCTTAGTATTTTGACTAATAGTCGGTGAACCACATCATTTTAGGAATTCGAGGTGGTGTACCAGTCACAGGAGGATGACAGGACTTGAGGAGCAGTTGATGTGCACTACCGCTACTACTCGGCCACAGGTCGAGGATGGTTTTCAGTTTGCTTCTGCTAGATGTGTGAGTTGAGAGAGAGAGATTATTTATATTAGACATATACTGGGCTTAAGCCAAGTTTCTACTCTCTTTTATACTTGTACTCATTGTGGACTATTGCTCTTTATATAAATATTGATAGTGAGTTGTGATCTGTGGACTTGTATTACTCACTTTCTTCTCTTTAGTTATCCTACTGTGATGTAAGCAATTTAGCTGGCAGGACCGGCGTCGTGTAGTGGTGTCTAACATGGTAGTTGGAGTCACTGTAAGGCGACAGTTCTAGGCGTAGCACCTGGTGAAGGAAATAAAAGTGGTCTTATATAGAGTGTGGGCAGGTCCCCCACAAACAGTCACGATACATAAATGTTAAGTTATAACAATTTCAATACTAGACTTTAAGCACAATCTCATGCATGCTAAGGATAAATACTTATAAGCACATTAGTTTGACTTCGAGATACCTACAATCTCATCTTGTGGGTCCCTCTCCTGAGTCATATCCAAAGCGAACACCTGCTCATGATAAAATCCAGAGTTCCTACCTTGTAGTCCTCGTCCACATCCTAGTCCACGCTGAGCTGTTTGGAGGAAACACCAGATGATTTTGAACACTCCAAACCAGTTACAGGCATAAATGTCGAATGTGGCCTGACTAGTGACAATGGAAGCAACCTTACCTAAAGTTATCCCTATGATGTCGATATACCAGATTCTGCTGGAATGGGGGTAGTGCTAAAATGGGGTCGGACGCTCCATCTTAAAATTCTTGTAGAAATGTGCGCCTCTTCGTCCTTTGTTTCCACATTTTCCTATGACAAGCTACGTGCTACTACTAGGCCCTGCATCCATTACTCCTTCTATTGGTCTCTTACAAATAGCTTGGACCCCAAGATGGTCCACCTCCAATATTTTTGCCATGTCTATTATCTGAGCAAGGCTTGAGTCATGTATAAATAAAAGATCCTTCCTCAGGGGGTCTCACAAACCTTTGTTGAATTGCTTCGCGTACCCGCGATCATCCAAATCATAGGAGTTAGCAAACCTGGAAAGGTGTTGAAACTCTCGTTGGTACTCAATAACTGATTTATATACCTATTTCAGCTACAAGAACTTTTCTTCAAGTTCATCTCGAGCAGTAGAGGGAACAAAATGCTCTAGGAAAGCAGCAGAGAACTCATTACAACTGTTGATTTAAACGCGCCCTTTGAAAGTGGTGCCCATAAGAGACATCCACCACCTCTTTGCGTGTGATTATAGGACGAATATTACTAAGGTGACAAACATACTGACTGGACATCTGATTCTGGCAATCAACTCCTACACAGAATCCAACCACTCCTCCATGCGAACTACAAACTCTGTCCTGTGATAAGAGGGTGGAGAAAGAGCTCGGAAGGTACTCAACCAATTGGAGACTAGGGCCTGCTACTGCACTGGGACCTGCTGAGACCTGAAGACATTTAAAATCACAGTTAGGGTCCGCCCTAGGTCCGATTGTTGGAAGGGACTAGGGATCGAAGGAACGAGAATGCCTGTCGTTGGCTCTATATGTGCTAGAATCTATGCACAGAATACGAATTTAGGGTTAAGTTGGCTAAATGTAGGGTAATGAGTGGACATACTTAGTGTGAATAACAAATGGGCATACTACTGCTTCTGCCAATTAATATTGTCCGCAAACCGAATAATCGAGTGGGGTAATGCCATGTTCAATGACATATTTATTGTAGGATCAGTGCAATCTGATACCAATTATAAAATCCCCTAAAGGAACACAAGATATGACAGGGGGAGTTTTAAGCCCAGAATAGTCGTATTGTGGTGGCATCAACACACGGGCTAATCTGTACCACAAGTCGCATATTATGCTGGCTAATTTCTGATATCACAAAGCAAACCCAACCAAAAAGGAGAACATATAAGTCATAATCCACAACAAGTAAATGTACAAAACAGTATAACATAATCGAAAGCTACATCAAATCCTGTTATATCAGAGTATAAGAATTTTCCCAAAGGGCTATAACAAGGCGATCAAAAATGCTCACACTTGTCACCGAGGGGAGTGAAGGCATCATAGTACCAGGCCCTATCCCCCGAGCCTTACTGCCCTCTTGTGCGGGGTCCTGCATCTACTCTATCGACGGGGTGTCCTAAAAAAAGTGGGTGTAGCAACCGTTAGTCATAAAGACTAGGTGGCTTCACATCCACTCACCCCAATGACTCTTAGGCACCGGGCAGAGGAAAAGAAAGAGGGACACAATATAACAGTAATATAACAAACAGGTAACGAGAGAGAGTATTGGTAAATCTAGCAGTACATGTATATATATCAGCACTTCACTAATAAATAGGTAACAATAGTAGGTATCACAATTTTTATAAAAACACATCTGCACTGGCTGTGTATAAAATCATAAGAGCAGAATTGAACTTAACTTATAAAAATGCTCATACAAATTTATAAGAATCGGGTACAATAGAAGATAAATCATCATATAATGTGTCCATAGAAATTTATATGATTAGGATCTTGTGCGTTGCAATGCAATGAGATGAATACAATATGATGACTTACCATTGATTACACACACACACACACACATTTGTTATGTCGATAATGGCCTCTAGTTCCCATTTTCGGGAGGCAGTGAAACTCTCAAGCATCACCTGTTGTGGCAAAATTGTAATAGTTGAGCGGGCTTCTCCAATACTGGGCAGGCATACACACTACCATGTCTAGGCCTCTATACACCTCAATGATATCATCCTCCAACAAATGAAGCTCCTGCATACACGACATAGAAGGGGTCTTTGATAGATGAGCACAAAGAGCCCAACCTAACTTGCCTAACAACACGGAAGGGGTCTTATGGAAGTAAACACCAAAGAGCCTATCGCAACCAGCTAACATGAATGGATGGGGTATTTGGGAAGAAAGCACCAAAGAACCTAGCCAAACTGTCCTAGGTCCAACTACCATCTTCCGTCGGTGTGATGGTTTGCAAGCCCATTGACCTACTATATTAATCCTCTACACAGGATCATACACCGTGTGTTAACCCACACACACAGATAAACCCCACACTTTGCCATGCTTCTAAACATGTAAGGGCTCCAATTGAGTCCCTTCACATCACATCTTACCCATACTTGTAATCACGCAAGGGCTCCACACAGAGTCCCTTTTTCCACTTTAACATAGGATGTCAATTCATCCTACTTACTCTATCAAACCCTCATTACACAATATTGTATCCTAAGTAATATGGGTCAATGACCGCACTCATCATTTAATCAAGGGTTATTTCTCTTCAAGCCCCTCATCTATTATTCAACATACCTCTTTAAATATTTCAGCAATCATTTCCATCGAATCACATTTTACGATCATCAAATATATCTGCTTAAGTCACAAAGAGATTTAGGCAATGCCATTAATAAAATAACAACAAATATTTTTCCAAATTTATAATAAGGTGAAAAGTACTCATAATAGCATCCTGTTTTTAATTCCCAAATCTAATAAGTATCAAGTTAATATTATTAGAGAATATAACCAAATACCAACACATCACCCTTGAGCGACATAGTTTACTAAAACTGGATTTCGGGAAGCTACTTTCCACCAAAAATTACGAGCAACCCCAAATTGGAAAGGTATTTCCAAGGGATACAAATTCTGTGTTGAACCTGGGGTATAAATCTAAGCACATCGCACCTGAAATAGGCTTTCAGTTTGGTTGTGTACACTTGGACTAAACCTGTCCTATACAACTGCCATTTCAATGCAACCACTTTAGTCGCACTTTTAGGGAGGTACAGAGCTCCCCCAAAAATGTGTATCCATTCATTGGAAAGGTATTTTCAAGGGCTACAACATTCATGTTGAGAACAAGACCTGAATACGACCGGATCACACTTAAAACCGAGCTTAAATTTTGTTGTGCACATAGAACAAATTTCTATTCAGCACATTTTTGCATGCATCATAAAGATGGACGAATGACATCAGTTCGTCCTCTTCCTCCAGCCATCACAGAATAAAGGTTTTGACTTAGATCTCAGAAAGAAAACCCAAGTGAACCTGGATAAGTCATCTACAACCACTAATGTATAAGATTTCCCTCCTAGGCTTTGTACAGCCACAGGGCCAAAAAGGTCCATATGTAGCAAGTACAATATCCTAGGTGAATCACTCTTATTAATGGATTTGAAGTTAGATTTAGTTTGTTTGCCTAGTTGACAAGCCCTACAGAGGCCTTCCTTCTTGTAGGGGCCAAAAGGTAAACCTCTAACAAGGTTGTCCTTAGATAGCCTTGCAATATTTTTAAGATTTACATGTCCTAATCTTTTATGTCATAAGTCATTTTGACTACTAACTATATTGAGCAGGCTTATGTCTGAAGTAACAGAATGAAAATTTACTAGGTATATGTTTCCTTTTCTACTTCCAATTAAAACAGGTTGGTTTTCTTTTGAAGTAATAATACAGGAACTAGAGTTGAATGATACCTGATAACCTTCATCACATAGTTGGCTTATAGAGATGAGGTTATGCTTCAGTCCACTTACATTGCAACTCTTTTGAAATATAATGCTCCAATTCTTACCTTGCCATAGCCTTCTATTTGGCCACAATTGGAGTCACCAAAGATGACCTTTGGTCCTAGCTTTGACTTGTAATCAATCATATTGTCCTTGCTGCCTGTCATATGCTTGGAGCAACCACTATCCAGCTACCAATGTTGATTGTATGCTGGACAGGTCTTCATCTGCAAACAAGACAGTTAGTTGTTCTTGACCTAGGTAACCTTGGGTCCTTGTTTATTTTCATAACTATAACTGGAGATGTAAGAGCATTCAGGTTGATCTTTATATCCTTTATGATGGTATCTCCTAGGTGGAATTATCCATTGAGTGAAGGGGTAAAATTTATTATTAGAATTTAAGTTTCTGTTATTAAGATCTAGGTTCGACGATCTTTGGTTGGATCGTCAACCTGAGCTCGATGATGTTGGATGAGATCGTCGATCTCTACTCAAAGAATGAGGGTATTCATTCTTGAAGTACTAAAGTTGTCGATCTCTAGTCGACGAACCATACTGGTATCATTGATCATAGATCGAAGAATGATTATTACTGATGTTTGCGTTCAAAGATCATCATTCTGAGTTCGACGATCTGTTCATATATCGTCGATCTGAGTATGACGATAACTGCTGAACATTGTTATTTTTGTTATTCTTCTGGATATTGAGTTTATTCTTTGTTTCAATTTGTTCAAGAATCTTATTAACTTTATTTACCTATTCAGTATTCATCTTTTCCTTGTCAGAAATAAAGTTTACTGGTCTGGAAAGATTATTTTTCTTAATCAAGGGTGGATCACTAGAGGAGGCACCTAGTACTAGTTTGCTATTGTTGGTCCTAGCATTTACAGTACTAGTGATATCTAATAATTGTAGACTTCTTCCATTATGTGATTCTTCTAATAGTTTTGCCTTAGTTTAGTTTTCAGAAAAGATATTTGTTTATTAGCAGACATTAGTTCATTGGTTAATTTTGCATTTTCTGCAGTGATGTTGTCTAGGGTGTTTAACTTTTATCTGAGAAGTTTGATTTCCTTCTCAGAGCTTATCAAGTCTAAGCATAAGTTTTTGAATTCAAATTTAAATTCATCTGACTTAAAATCATAATAAGTTATAACCTGATCTTCAGCTGATAGAGATTCTACATTATCTGATTCATCTGAGTCAGATCTGCTACTACCTGCCTCAATAGCCATGAGGAATACTTCCTTTGCTTTCTGTTCTTATTCATCCTCACTAGAGCTGGAGGATGTAGATTCTTCTTCAGTATCACTCCATGTATCAGCAACAAAGCCCTTGTCTTTCCTCCTTTTCTTGCTTAGGAAGGCTTATTGTAGTGACTCTTCCTTGAGTCCTTCTCCTTTCTTCTGTCCTTCTTCTGAGCTTCTGGACACTCAGAAATGAAGTGCCCAGGTTTCCTACAGCCAAAACACACTACTTCTTTAGAGGGTATTTTGTCATACCTTGGCTTATCTTCATATTTAGAAGGTTTCCTTCTAATGTCCTTTCTAGCCATCTTGAAGAATCTCTTGGCAAAGAGACTCATCAACTCTTCATTTACTGGAATGACTTAAGAGTCTTCTGTAGCTTTGAAAGCAATGTTGTGCTCCTTCCTAGTTGGTGTAGGAGTCTTCACTTCAGCTGTTGCTTCCCTTGCTTTCATCAGCTGCTCAGAGGATTTTAAGTTTCCTAGAAGAGATTCTGTTAGAATCTCTCTCATTCTTATGGCTTCTCTGATGGGCCATATTTTTGAGTCCCATGTGCTCGGAAAGCACATTAAGATCTTGTCATTCACTTTAGTTAAAGTGAATTCTTTGTTTAGAGTCCTTTGCTCACTGATGATGGAGCTAAGTCTGTTGTACATTACTTCTACTTTTTATGCTTCATCCTTCTTGAAGTTCTCATACTGAGTGATGATATTTGACCTTCTATCTTTCCTCTCATCTGATGATCCATCCACCATTTGGTTCAGGGAATCCCAAATCTCCTTGGCTGATTGACACTCAGCAAACTTTTGAAATATATCATCAGACATAGTTTGAGCCAGTATATTCATGGCTTTGGCATCAACTATTTTAGCCTTCTTCTGTGCATCTGTCCTTCCAAGGGTTGGAACTACACTCAGGTCAGTTGATGTAGTTGAGGTTGAAGCCACTGGAGCTCGTGGTCCTATTAAGATAGAATTAAATATTTCTTCATCAATAGAGTTCATGTAAAGCCTAATTCTTACCTTCCAGATTGTGAACTTGGACAGGTTACACACTGGAGTTCTGGTGCTTGCATATTCTTTGTTCTATTCCATGTTGTTTGTATAAATCTAGTAATGATAAAAGAAAAAGATCTAACTTAGAATCTTTGGTTCAAGGGTTAGCTTGTACAACCAAAAGAACCTCCTCTGATACCAATTGAAAGTAAGGGTTTGATCTGATATACTCTAGAGGGGGGGGGGGGTTAATAGAGTTTGTGGGTATATTTAAAACTTTTCCTGAACTATAAGAAGTACTCCTAAACTCAAGTACTGTATCACAGAATGCCAAATGAAATAATGAAATCACAGGAAAAACTAAATAACATAGCCAAAACAAGAACAAAAAGAAAAAGGGGCAACCAGACGACACAAGAATTTATAGTGGTTCCCAAACCTGGGTACGTCCACTCTTCTACCACCCTGGTAGGAATCCACTCAGAGTTTTGATCAGGTGTCTGACACCAATGAGCTTTTTATCAGGTGCTCAACAACCAAACCTCAAGTCTTTTGATCAGGAGTCTTGCAACCAGGAATCACTTTTGAAGGGAGATGACAACCCTTTTTATAATGGGGGTGAGAGAATGATTGTGTCTTCTCTTTCTCAATTCAAACAACTGAGAAGACTTGTGGATTTGATGGTAGTAAAAGCTCCCCCTGAGATGTTGCTTGTTCAGGATGATGAAAGCTTTGTTGCAGGGTGATAGGCCTTCAAGCGTTCAATTTTGACAAGAAGAACTTCAGGAACTATTTTGACAGATGCAGTATTGTTGTTCTTTAGAGAGTTCCTGAGAAGAAGACACTTGATTTTGATGGTTGTTCTTCTTCTTCAGAATTTTTCTTCTTCTTGTCTAGCCGCTGTTGATTCTTGACTGATCAATTTTCAATCTCTAGAATTCTGTATCTCTCACAGAATGTTGTTATCTGTATGGCATGCCCTTGACAGGAGTAATAATCTCTTTTTTTATATTTCCAACGTGAATGTCCATTTGAATTTTGAAATTCCTTCTGCAATTAATGTTTATGACCTTTGGAATATTTTTGGCATTGATTTATTTCCCCAACTGTCCCCTATAAAAACCGCAGGTAACAATTCTGATGAAGACCGAAATTAATGCTCTTGTCTTAACGGTAATATTCAGAGAATATTAGAGCATTAATTATTCAGGAATCATTGCCACATAATAAGGATAAAAGAGGAAAACAGCCAAGACTGGATTCGTCGACCTGAGTCCATAATTCGTCGAGCTGAGAATGGCTGTTCGTCAAGCTTAGATCCAAGATCGTCGATCTCTGAATGTTGCTTGATAACTTTCTTCTTATATGTATCAAGTTTGTCGAGCTGAATCTAAGATCGTCGAGCTGAGCCCTGAGAACAGAGTTAGTCCAGTTGGGCTCCAAGATCGTCGAGTTGAGTCTGCAGTCTGGACTTAGAATATTTTCTGATGTAGAGTGTTGAAGTATCTTTTTTGGCGTTAAGTGTGATGTCCTCTGGCTTTGAGTGTTAACACACCATTCTGGCGTTCAGTGTAATGTCATCTAGCATTGAGTGTTGAATCACCTCATCCAGAATTAGTCGACCAGAGAACAGAGTTCTTCTAGCTGATGTTCTTATTTCGTCAACTGAGGTTTGACTTGAGTTATTACTTTGTCCAGAGTTCGTCGAGCTGAGAGCTAAGTTCATTGAGCTAAGCTCAGAGAATTGTCCCTGAGTTCGTCTAGCTGAGCTTGACTTTCGTCGAACGGAGATTGACGAACGTAGAACACCTTTTTCTAATTCTTGAGTCTTGAGTCTAGCAGTGTTGGAGGCTGGTCCTTTGTACTGTTGACTCAAGGGACTTGACCTAGACTCAAGGACACAACCATGACCCTGATCTATACATGTTGGGTCATATCCTAACTTAGTGAACCTAGCCCAAATACAACTAGGGATCCAACAGAACCCATCACCGAAGATGAAGGAAAACTTTTATTTCAAAAATTTATTAATTTTATGGATACATTGGGTGAATTAGAAGAATAACATGTTTTTTCTTCTACTACTCCCGATTTTTTTCTTCCTCTTCATGAATTTTCAAGCACGGCGTATAAATATTTAGGAATTCAAATTCATGAAAATATTGTCCAATGATTTTATATTAAATAAATTTTCGATTAATAATATTATTTAATAAAATAAATAATCGGAACTTGATCATTTAGTTTTGCAAGAACCTCCTCCTTGCAAAACTTTTTCTGACACGTTTATTTTTTATTTTTCTTCTAGTAATGATTATCATATAGATAATAAGTCGTTGCAATAAAACTTTGTCCAAGATACATTTGCTGCTTATCTACAAAAATTCAAATCACCTCAAGTATGTATAGTTGATTTTTATTTACATTTTCAAGTCGACCGCAATAAGATGAAAATAAAAAAAATCAACCAAAGGAGTAGTTAGGCGACCGACTTCGGCTTATTCATCTAATTGTGAATTAAGCGAGTTACCAGTGCACCTTTATTTTTATTTTCCTTTTAACTAACAATAACTATCTAGCTTAAAGACGAGAAAAAGAAAAGCGGTCGTGGGAGACACCCTTTATTTATCTTTTAATTTCTTGCATTTTTTTCAATTCATTTTTCTTTGTTTTTCTTTTCCCCTTGCTACTTGTCTTATAAATATTGGGGACAATATTTATTTTTAAGTATGGTGGTAGGATCTCATATTATTATTTTTATTCAAAAAAATGATGAAAAATCTTTCAAAAATAAGAAAATTGATAAAATTTTAAAAATTAAATTTCTTAGAAAGGACTGTGTAGGGCTTTCATCCCACAAAACTGCCTAGTACCTTGCAAACCCGTCATTGGGTAGTGCTGGGGAAATCCAAGTAATAACAAAAAAATAGGATTATAATTTAAAAAAACACTAGAGAAAAATCAAAAAATTTAATAAATCCTTACCTAGTTTCTTTATTATTTTCAGAAATTTATTTTGAGTTTATTTATAAGAATTTTTTATAATTTTTGATTTGCTAGTCATTTATTTCATCATTATTTTTTTTTATTTCATCATTGTTAGTTAGATTTAATTTTTAGGTAATTCAATTTTAAGAAATATCTTATGAATTCAATTTGTTTAGAGTGATTTCTTTAGCACTTTTTCTCCTTTTAATCTAAATAGTTTAAATTTTGTGGTACTTTGTTTAATAATTTTTAGATTTAAATTATATTCACATTATGCTTTAAGATTCTTTGGAAAATTCAATCTACTATAGTTGTTCTCTAAGTTTTTAATTTAATCTTAATATTGTCTAACCTTTCCTTTGTTTTTTTTAATTTTCTCGTTAGATCATATGACATGGGGATAAGAGGATTAAATTCATTATCCATTGGTAAACATATACATTTTTCTTTTTATTGTTAGATCATATGTCATAGGAATCAAGCACTTTAGTAAACATATGCAACCCCCTAAAATAAAAGATAGAGTAAATGGATAAAATTCATTACTCCTAAAAATTTTTGTTTTTTTGTGAAGAGAGAAAAAAATATATAAATATATTTGTTCGTATGTCATGGAAAATGAGAAGATAAAACACTTCATTTTCATGATAAACATATGCAAATATTACAAATATCAAAAGAAAAAATGTGGGGTCGACTTGAAAATACCAAGAGAGCATAAGTAGTAGTTTTAATTTTTCCCTTTAAGTCTCTTAATGGTTATGGTGTTAATAATTTTAATCTAATTTTGAATGCTAATTAATTTATTTGAGAAATCTTTGCTAAATATTTTGCTCTTCTCATTTTAATTTCATAATTTAGGACTTAATTTTTGAATCCCTAAATTTTATTTTCCATTTTCATTTGATTTAATAAAATTTTAGTTTAAATGAAAAATATATTAATATCTTATAAATATTTCTCATAGTTTTTCTCTGCAATAGCAAAAGCTTAAGTATGGGTGTATTTGATAGTGCATTATTTATAGTTATTTTAATATAGTTTTTATTTAATAAATAATCACATTTATTTAGTTTTGTATAAATATATGTCTAAATCACTTTCTTTTTATATTTCAGGTTAATCTGGGCTATTAATAACATTTTAAAGCTGTTGGGATTGATTAGGAGAAGTATCTGAGCAAATCTGGAAAAATCACAAGTACTCGCCCGGGGTTATAGGCGTGACTAATGGTTGTGACCTATATGACGACCTAGTTTGCTTCCTATTGAGCTTTTGTGATTTTGATAACATTCTAAAAGTACATGCCCCCCAGTCACGGGCATGACCCCAATCACAGGCATGACTCCCCGAAAGAGCTCTAGATTTCATTGACACGTCAGATTAAAGTTTCACGCCCCGTCATGGGCGTGACCAATAGGCATGACAACCATCTCTGGGGAATGACTTAGGCATCAAGAAGATAGTTTCAACCGCAAGCTGTTTCAGCTAACATGTTGTTGGTAATATTTCACTCAATGTTCCCTGGGTTTGAAGAGGCATCACCATCAATACTAAGAGCATACTTGTATTTGATGTATGTTTAAGTTCAATATGTGAAGGATATTCCTTAGAACATGTTAAGATAGGTTGTCTAAGAGTTTGTGATAGGTGGTCACAAGATAGAATGTTTGAGAGACAGAAATTTGTCTAAGTCCTTAGGCATTGAGTGAAGCCAGATCACTCAATTCCAGTTTTCAAGGAAGGATTCTGAAAAGACAGAAATTTGTCTAAGTCCATAGGCGTTGAGTGAAGCCAGTTCACTCAATGCTATATAGAAAGAAGCGTTGAGTCAAGCTCAAGCAGTCAAAGCATTTGAAGATCTTTTAAGAATACTTGCTAAGTACAGAAGCATTGAGTAAGGACAGCTCACTCAACCCCCAAAGAAGAAAACCTCGACAGACTAGTGTTCAGTCAAAGCTTAAGAAGATATAGACAGAAAAATATGTCTATATCCAGATGCGTTGAGTGAGGATAGCTCACTCAACATAAGTTCATCAAGAATATTGGATAAGTATAGAAGTATAGAGTGAAGGCAGTTCACTCAATACCTCATCAAGAAGTCAGGCAAAGAGAATATCATTGAATGATGAAGGCTCACTCAATGCAATTATAAAGATTGAAATCATCTAAGTACAAAAGCGTTGAGTGAAGGCAGTTCACTCAACGCCTCAGCAAGATGGCAGGCTTCTGAGAAGAGGCTAAGTTCAAAAGCGTTGATTGATGAAGGCTCACTTAACGCACTCAATTCCTATCAGTAGAAAGTTTGTCAAAGGACAAAAGCATTGAGTGTAGGCCATTCACTCAATGCACTCAGCGCCTAATGGTGTAGAAGTATTAGCTAAGTCCAAATTTGTTTGGTGATGAAGGTTCACTCAATGCCTAGGATGAACTAGCTGAATTTGGTTAAGTCCACAGATGCTAGCGTCAGCAAAAGTTAGCATAATTCAAAATCATTGCGGGAAGTCTACAGTACATGACAAACGGCACCGCAGGCCTACTATATGCATTTTGTAAAAGTAAAGTTGCAGCCAACAACTGTAGTTTGTCCCACAGGTTAAAACCATAAACTTTTATGGTTTTATCTTTTCGCGAAGAGGCAGAACTTAATCTTCTTCCTCTTCCCATTGTTGTAGAGTCTGAAGCTAAAGTTCAACCCGTTGATCTAAAAGTTCAAGCAGTTAGCTGTTCCGATTTTCACCAGTAATAGCAAGTTCAGAAAAATATTCTGAGAAGAAAGAGAAGCAGAGCAAGTCTGATATATGTAGTCAAGGTTAGCTGAGTGAGTAATACACAAAGCTGATAACTCTTTGTCTTCATCAGCAAGATCAAAAACCTGTGTTTCATAGATACTTCTAGCACAAGCAATAGTTTTTTGAAGATCATCTTTCTTGTTGCTGTGAAGAAGTAAGGGCTGAGTTCATCTCAGCTAAGCAAGAAGAAGGCTCAGAGAATATTTCTTTGGAGTCAAATCAATATCAACAAACCTTCTCTTTCAATAAGATCCTTTGGATCTGAGTGTAGGCCTAATTATAAAGGCTGAGTGTAGGATCATTTGTTGATCTGAGGTAGGATCCTGTGTGGATTTGAGGTAGGTCCTGTGTGCCTCAGGTAGGGAAGTTTGCCTGAGATTGGAGATTCAATCTCTCTGAGTGGTAGGGCATTTGTGCCTGAGTTGTAGGGTCCTTCTATGGATCTGAGGTAGGGCATTTTATCCATTAGTTGTAGGAAAGTCATCCTCTCTGAGTTGTAGGGATATCCTCCAAGCCTGAGCTGTAGGATTATTAATTTTGTCTAAGGTAGGTGATATTTGGATCACAGAGTTGTAAGAGCAAGCTTGCTTTGAGTTATGGCCTTATGCCTGAGGTAGGTCTTGGAGGATACTAAGAGTTCATGAGGTATTTGAGTTATAAGCACTTTGGAGCCAATTTTTGGATAAGTGACTTGTGTAACACACTGTTAGAAAGGTGGGAGGGACAGTGGATGTACCCATAATCTGGAGAACCACTACAAATCTTGTGTGTCCTTTTTGTGGTTTTTCTTGAAAGCAAAAAATAACTAACTCACAACACACTTAAAGAAGGAAAAATAAAAAGAGACTGAAAAACATATTCACCCCTTATGTGCATATGGCAAGTGTACCGATCACTGTCAAGTAATAATAATGGAAAGTAGCTTCCCCGAGTATCGATATCGTGCGGAGCGCAAGTAGCGGGCAAGGGTTTTTGTACTTTGGAGAAATGAGTGAAAGTGCAAGGGGGTTTTGATTAGGGTTTCCGAAATTAAACAACCTAAAATTATTGCGGGTCGCCTTCACCACTTCGCTCGGGTGAATCACTCCGGAGAGTGATAGCAGAAGTGTAAGAACTGGTGAGAGTCAAAAATATCACTTCACAACGCACACTTCTAGCAAATTTTAGAATGGCCAAAACACCTTTACTCTAGAAAGAATAATGAGCTTAACAATGCATAGCAAGTTCAGAAAACACCTAAGCAAAAGCATAAAGTATTCTAGAACAAAATATGCTTATCACACTACAATATTTAACAAGAGTTCATCAATGAGTAAATATAAGAGGAGGGAGGAGAGATTACAACCAAGACAAAGAAGCTTTCCAATGTTCTCGGCCAGAAATTAAGGGTGTCAACCCTTGTCCATGCTCGGTCATAGAAAGGAGTCCAGGATCCAAGAGGAGTTGTCACTTCCTCCGTCGAACCCGTCTTCGTATTGCTGAGGTTACGGAGGCGGAACGACACTTGGTGGGCTGCAACGAGTAGCTTAAACTGGAGCTTAGAACACGACAATGTCAATGGCGGTGGAGGATAAAGCTTTTGCGAGCTCTATGGAGTGGAATGAGTGGCCAGATCATCCCTCCAAGGAAGAGAGAGAAAAAGGGGGTTGGAAACTGGTTTTCTCACTCAAGAGAGACAAAAAGGCGGGCTGGCCGATCCTCCCCCGAAAATGGCAAAGGCTGCAACTAAAATAAAAATTCATAAGAAAATTGGTCTCGCATGGTTCGATGCACGAAAGTGGGCGAACCGTGCGATATTATATTAAAACATGCGGCTGCGAAGAAAAAGCGTTGACCCGTGCGTTTCCTTCGCGCACGGGAGATCCGCCCGTACGTGAAGCAATTCACACGGGTAACAACAGAACGAAGAATGGCAGGAAAATTCCAGAATGCTACAGGACAACCGTGCATTTCCTTCGCACACGGTGTTGGGTATTGTATCCACAATTACCTGGATTTGAGGAAGCCTCCTATCAAAGCTAAGATGAATTCACTATGTATTTGATGAATTTCTTCTAGTTGTGCTTGCAGCTATTCATTGCTAAGTACACACCAATGTCAGGGTGTAGTAGGTCTATATACACGGGTCTGCGCAACGTAATCCCTCGTTGAGCAGATCGGTGTGTTGGCCTATGTGTACTCTCTCTATTGGGGTGTACTTAATTTCAAGTACAGGGCTATGATAAAGCAAGAGCAGACAAGGAGCAAGGATGGGCCAAAGACCAGCTTACGGGTTGAAAGACGCGAATCTTCTAAGTGTAAATCGTCGAGAATCACTAAGTGATTCTCACCGATTCGTCGAGAATCACTAGTGATTCTCGACGAGTCGTCGAGAATCACTAGTTGATTCTCGCCGGGTTGTCCTGGCTGTCTCGACGCAGTCAGAAAACTCATGTAAGGCAGAATCGTCGAGAATCACCAAGTGATTCTCGCCGATTCGTCGAGAATGACTTTGCATTCTCGACGAGTCGGCAAGAATCCAAGGTGATTCCCACCGATTCTCCCCGGCCTCTATAACCTGTGCAGCCAGAATTCTCTAAGTAGAATTCGGCGAGAATCGTAAGTGATTCTCGCTGATTCGTCGAGAATCACCCACGATTCTCGCCGGATTTGACTTGGGTATTTTTCCGACTCTGTCTGGATCGGTCCACGTTATCTGCGGGATTTTGAACTGGACATAGGTCTTACTGCTGGTGGGGCCCACAACGGTCATCTTCATGACCTAAGGTATAAATATGCTGTATTTGTGAATAGAAAAGAGATACGGATTACAGATCGAAGAAAAACAAGCCGCCGTCAAGCCCTAGATCGGAAGCGAGCTCGGCCGACCTTCTCCGCCTCTCGCTAGTTGCTCGCCACCATTGATCGGGGTTTTCGTTACCTCTCCCGGCGACAGAAGCCTAGTCGGGCACAGCGTCTCACGCGTCTATCCAGAGATCTTTTGTCTCTTGATTTGTGATCGGGAAACCTTCCCCATCCGAATCGATCGAGACGATCGATCCTAGTGTGACCGTTGGAAGACCTTGCCGACTTTCTAAGAAGATTGGATCTATATAGCATCACCGCCTCTCTTGTTGAAGCCGTCGATCTGGAGAAGATTCTCTCCAAGAAAGATCTTGGGTTATGGACTTTTCGTTGCCTACAAGAACAAGTAGTCTAACGAAAAGGGACACCTGGATCTTCACGTTGTTTGTATTTCTTACAAGCTATTTTCATTTTCTCTTTCATTGTAAAGGACCGATTGGTCTCTAGTTATAGGGTTGGGTGCAACCCGTGTTGTGGGAGTGTTGACTCCTACGTGTGGAAGGGTTCCTTCCATTAGTGCAAGGATTGGATTTCAATCCTGTTGGTGAAGTGACCGAGTCGTCCCTGGTTAGGAGATAGGTCGAAGGGGGAAAGTGGACGTACCCAAATCGGGGAACCACTATAAATTGCTTGTGTACTTTCTGTGCTATGTTGTTTTGTTTTCTTGTGCAGGTAAAACTTTAATTCCGCAAATACGCTGCATAGAAACCTATTCCCCCCCCCATAGGTGTAAGTAGTTGACACTAGGTGGACTTTCAAGTGGTATCAGAGGGAGGTTACTCATCAAAAAGGTTAACACCTTGAGTAGAATCCTACCACCAGTGTCAACAAGAAGCTCAGACTCAAGCATGGAGTTGGATTGGGATGTCCCTCCTCTAAGACTCCCCTCATGTACAAAGGAGTACTATCCTGTATGGAAGTTGAGAGTACTATTTCATCAGGAGGCCATCGACCCTCGAGCATCACTCATTTTGGAAGAGGGTCCCTTCATTCTCATGAAGGCTTCCAGCTCGGGGAAGGATCTTCAAATCCCCAAGTGTCCCAAAGAGATGTCGGAGACAGAGCTCTCACTGTTCAACCTGGACCAGGTGATTCGTCAGATCATCACTGATGTCTGGTCTGGCCCATCTCGCTCTAGAGTGGACAAGTGTAGGACTGCCAAGTCCATGTGGCAAACCATCTCAGACCTCATGGAGGGATCAGAGAAAGCAGGGACCTGTCGTTAACAAGAGGATGAAGCCTATGTAGGGGTCCTCATTTCTGAAGATGAAGGGCATGATCAATCTGTCAGTATCAGGGCTCCTGTGTCCTTGTCAGAGACTGAAGAAGAAGTTGAGGAAAGCAATTCTGATGAAGCTGACTCAACAGTATCTACCGATATTTACGGTAACCCTGAACAGCAAAGCCATGAGCAGGTAACTTCTTCCTCAAGCCCCTCTCCTCTTGAAGTTCCTGAAGACAGGAACAATTCAGAGGGTAGTCCTTCCAGAGATGCAAGGGATATGGATAGCTTCAATCAAAGGATTGAAAATCCTGATTCTCTTGAGAGTGCCCTTCAGAAGAGCAACTTACTTGTGGAGGAGCAAGCTAAGGAGATTGCTCAGCTGAAGACCTTGATGAATCTCCAATTGGAATCCATCAAGGTAAAGGACTCAAAGATCTCGGATCTAGAGAGTCGTCTAGAGACCGAGAAGAGGATTGTTTCTAACTTTTCCAAGATAGATGCTATCAAAAGAAAAGCAGAAAATGGGTGGATCTCCCAAATCGTCAATTCATGGAGAAATGGGGAAACTGTATTCAGACCCCCCACCCCGAGCAGGAAGGGCACGCATCATGCATTCAGGTATGACCATAGGAACAACCATGGTCACTGCAAGAATGATCAGCCCTCTTGTGGAAGCACCCAGAATGCAAGGGCTATCATGGCCACCCAGAAGAGGATACCTCAGGCTTCCACCAAGCCTTTTGTATTCTCGGCCACTGCCCCAACTCGTTATGAGTCTGCCAGCATCAGCTCACAATGCGCCTCTCACCTCCCTAGGACTCAGGAAAGGGGGGTTAGAAATCATGTTGTTGGCACACATGGGGACCTTGGAAGGGGGCTGACTGAAAGGAAGGCACCACCTCCCAGGCCTCATGATGCCTACCATATGCATTCTTTCCACCCATCCATGAATCTCGGTGGAAGAGACAATTCGGTTAGCAGATTCGGCACTATCCCGTTTAGACCTAGGACTATGACTACCTCAGTCACCAGTTCAGGTCACAAACGGCGGTACAACATTCATGAATGTTGGTGTTGTGGCAAAGTGGGTCATTTTGCCATAGACTGTTGGCACAACCCTTCTGTGTCAAAGGCTAGGGGACTTCCACATCCTCGAGGCAATGTTAGTCCTCCCTCCAGGATCCCTGAGGGGAGGCATCCCAATTATTTTGCTGACAGAAACTAGGACCCAATACTTATTGGGTTCCTAAGGTAAGATAACTCTTCCCTGCAGGGTGGTCTAGGTTCCCACAATCCTGACGGGAACTGGACAGGAGATGCTCCAAGATTGACGTGGATAAAGTGTCGAGAATGGGAGCAGTGCCATCATTACAGGCTCATGCATACTGACCTCCTGATGTAACCTGTGCTGATGATTTGAATGTTACGTCTTGTTATCACAGGTAATTGCAATTAGCCCAAATGTTTGAGCCATATCGCATAAATAATTCCATATATGTATATATGTATGTTGACATATCCACACTTAATAATGAATTCACCTCGTCTGAAATTAGATGGTCTTATAGAAAAAGTATTCGCGTATGCTCATTCACCTTGGGAAGGAGTATATGTGTGAGATAACCTTTACTTCCACTAGTAGAGATTAGTTTGACATTTTTTTTTGGGGATAAGTCCGCCTCCGAAAATTGAAAATATATGTCATGAAGAGTCACTGAACATGACCTCTGACATCAAGATTATTGCACTTATCCATCTAGAAATGACCGGTGAAATTGGCAAAGCCACTGTCATGATGTCAAGTAAATCCTAGTTGATGTGCCTCCTAAGCCATGTAGTTTGGCAATCCCTTTAGTGGATGAAGAAGCAATTATGCCTCTTGAGCCCTTCCAACCCTTGACAAAAACGTTATGTTGGAATATAGGCGATACTCGTCATATCAAATCACATACTCACCAAATTACAAGTCTCGCTGAATTGTCAAATCTCACTGAGAGATTTAAACCGGGGGAGCCATTCGGCGGGAATAGGATAGTCGCCAAGTATTCGGATATTACTTAAACCCGGAATCATTTCAAACCGACTCTTCCCGACGATACCCTCCGACTCTTTGTCTTCCGCCTTTCGCCGTTCCGCCGAGACCCCGTCCAAGCATCACTTGAATCCCCGTCTCTCTCACCTCCCGGCGACCTTCTCCTGCGTAACTCCGTGGTGAACTAACGACCGACACCTTCTGCCGACCACTCTCGCCGCAGCTCCGCGTCTCAGGCATCCTCGTGTGTTCCGTCGTGAAGAAGCCGGAACTTTCACTGCCTCTCCCCACTAGGTAATCTCCATATTGTCCCTTTCCGTGGCTTGAGCTTGGTTAGATTTTGCTCTCACTCTCGTGGTTTCGGAGATCCTTAGACTTGAAATTGGTATTCTCCTTCTTCTTAGGTTTACTATGGCCCCACGGACTACTGCAGGCCTGGTCACTGGATGTGAGCTAGTGAGAACCGGGTTCTCCCAGGCCTCGGATGTGTTCCGGAACATAATCATCATGCTTGAAGAAGCGGGCCTGACGTTCGTGCTGGAGCACCCGTGCAAGATCTTGGACAAGGAAGTATTGGAGTTCTTTGCAACGGCGAAGCTCTGTCATGAAGACACCTCCATCAAAAGCAAAGTTGCCGGGAAGAAAGTCAAGTTATCCGCCAGGAAACTGACCCAATGCCTGCGGCTATCCAGTTGTGAAGAGGAAGATTACCTGGAGGAAGAGGATAGAGCAAGGACCCTATCCTTCTGTGGATTGGCCAGGTGGACCAGGTCAATCAAAAGGAAAGATATGAACAAGGAAGGAAAGTTGCTGTCTGACATCATTGGGAAGGCTCTAATCTGCAAACCTGGATCCCACGACCATATTTCTGGGGAAATGTTCAAGACTTTGGTGGCAATCGTATGCCGAAAGCGGTTCAACTGGGGAGCCATGCTTTTTGACAGGATTAAAGACACACTCCGAACCCGCAGCTTTCGCAGAATCATTAGCCTATATCTGAATCAACTAGACGGAGACACATTCGACATGAGCAAGGGAGTGCCTCTGCACTACTTGAAAAGGATGGATGCTAGCATATTCGACCGGTGGGAACGTCGAATAGGGCAGGCTGCCAGGGAAATAGACCAAGAGGCAGCATCTCCGGCCGTGGACACCAGTGCTCCTGCTCATTCTATGGCAGCACCCAGTGAAGTTCCTGACGCCCTGATTGCAGGAACTGAGGGGGATCCTGTAACCGGTTCTGCAAACATCTTATCTGATATTTCTCAGATAGCTAAAGATGTTGTGGAGATGGTGGCAGATGATGAGGAGGTTGAGAACGATGAGGCAGCTCTTATCGACGATGATCTGGGAGATGAGGTGGTTGATGAGGAGGAGGAGGAAGAAGTAGAAGAAGATGTGCACAACTCTGCCGATAAGCCTGATCACTTGGAGACTGAGATAGAGGAAGAAGTACCAGAGAATGAGAAAGTAGTGGATTCTCAGGAGGATGCTGAGGTTCCATCTGAGGAACAAGCTCCTGAGAGGTCGGATGCAGGAATGCAGGGGGAGCCCTCTCAGCAACCCTCTCTCCCCCCTGTGGACTCTATTCTAGTGTCCAGCTCTCCCAGTACTTCTGCTGGGGCACCTAACCAGGGTCTTCCTGCTGCTCCTCCACTTCAAGCAAACCTAGCAAATCACACTGTTAATTTTGTCCAAGGAATGCTAGATGAGCTCAAGGATACGTTTGAGAAATCCCACAACAAAGTGCTAAAGAGACTGCGGGACTCTGAGGATCTCATGCTTAAGAATGTTGTTCAAATCAACCACAAACTAGATATGATGGAGAAGAAATTTGATGAAAAATATATAGAGGCAGGTACAGCCGTATCTCTTCTCATGAAAGGACTGAAGAAGAATACTGACGACCTGACAGTAGTCAATAAAAATGTTCATGTTGTGGCACAGACCATACAAAAATTTGATGCCAACATGGTATCGCTGAACGCAAATCAGAAATCTCTGCTGGACGAATTCAGTAAAACTGTGAAGCACATTGATGCATCTCTGCATTCCTATACAAACTCTATAGCCGCCGAAGCCAAAAAGGGGGAGGAAGCGTATAACGCTAAGATGGCGAGGCTTCAAGAGTTAGTACTTCTAAACTTCGATCAAACTAATAGGTATGCCTTTCAAAACTACCACATCATAACTGCACCTTTAATCAACTTAATAAATAATAATTGACAAATACAAATTTGATAATACGAATAGGTATATGTTTGAAACGGCCCACTGGCTGGTAACAGAGGCATCGGGAATACATGTCCCTATTGCTCCACCTGAGGATGAGGGCCATGCTGGTACTACTGAGGGTGAAATAAGGACTGAAGAAATACAACTGGGCGAAGTCGAGTTGAAGAAAGCTGCGGAGAGGGCTGAAAGAAGAAGCTGGTTTGACCAAGATGCCATAGCAAAAGCCAAGGGAAAAAGGCAAATCCAAGAAGAAACGTCAAAAGAAACACCAGCAGAGAAGAAGATCATACTAAAGGAAGACGAAGTGCGGAATGAAAGGTGGAGCCCAGTCTCACGAAGTATTATCTTGGACACCTTTGCATTACTACAAGGAGGGCAAGTCAAAAGGAATGACGTATATAGCCAATACGAGTGGGAGCAGCACAAAATGTATGAAGCCAAAAGAAACTTGTTCTTCAGAAGCAACACTGTGGCAAACAAAGCTCCCCCTCCGAGATACTATCCTAAGCCCAAGGAGTATTTTGAGCGACAAAGCAAAAAATTCTTAGCTCAGCAACTCAAAGAAGACATAACTAAGGACAAAGATCTGTAGGATGTTAGCTCTTGTGATTATCTCATTTAAACTTTTTTATTAAGTAAACTGTGAACATTTATGTGTGGATATTCATATTTATATATTCATGTGTGTGGTTTATTAATTAACTCTCACATTGGTATGATTATGTTTGTTGTTCACTCTTCTGGTTTATGCATATTTTATCTGGAATGTTGAAATTCATCTTAGCTTAGTAGGATTTTGGCTTCGTCAAATAGGGGGAGATTGTTGGGTATTGTATCCACAATTACCTGGATTTGAGGAAGCCTCCTATCAAAGCTAAGATGAATTCACTATGTATTTGATGAATTTCTTCTAGTTGTGCTTGCAGCTATTTATTGCTAAGTACACACCAATGTCAGGGTGCAGTAGGTCAATATACACGGGTCTGCGCAATGTAATCCCTCGTTGAGCAGATCGGTGTGTTGGCCTACGTGTACTCTCTCTATTAGGGTGTACTTAATTTCAAGTACAGGGCTATGATAAAGCAAGAGCAGACAAGGAGAAAGGATGGGCCAAAGACCAGCATACGGGTTGAAAGACGTGAATCGTCTAAGTGTAAATCGTTGAGAATCACTAAGTGATTCTCACCGATTCGTCGAGAATCACTAAGTGATTCTCACCGATTCGTCGAGAATCACTAAGTGATTCTCACCGATTCGTCGAGAATCACTAGTGATTCTCGACGAGTCGTCGAGAATCACTAGTTGATTCTCGCCGGGTTGGGCCGGCTGTCTCGACGCAGTCAGAAAACTCATCTAAGGCAGAATCATCGAGAATCACCAAGTGATTCTCGCCGATTCGTCGAGAATGACTTTGCATTCTCGACGAGCCGGCGAGAATCCAAGGTGATTCCCACTGACTCTCCCCGGCCTCTATAACCTGTGCAGCCAGAATTCTCTAAGTAGAATTCGGCGAGAATCGTAAGTGATTCTCGCCGATTCGTCGAGAATCACCCACGATTCTCGCCGAATTTGACTTGGGTATTTTTCCGACTCTGTCTGGACCGGTCCACGTTATCTGCGGGATTTTGAACCGGACTTAGGTCTTACTGCTGGTGGGGCCCACAACGGTCATCTTCATGACCTAAGGTATAAATATGCTGTATTTGTGAACAGTAAAGAGATACGGATTACTGATCGAAGAAAAAGAAGCCGCCGTCAAGCCCTAGATCGGAAGCGAGCTCGGCCGACCTTCTCCGCCTCTCGCTAGTTGCTTGCCACCGTTGATCAGGGTTTTCGTTACCTCTCCCGGCGACAGAAGCCTAGTCGGGCACAGCGTCTCACGCGTCTATCCAGAGATCTTTTGTCTCTTGATTTGTGATCGGGAAACCTTCCCCATCCGAATCGATCGAGACGATCGATCCTAGTGTGACCGTTGGAAGACCTTGCCGACTTTCTAAGAAGATTGGATCTACATAGCATCACCGCCTCTCTTGTTGAAGCCGTCGATCTAGAGAAGATTCTCTCCAAGAAAGATCTAGGGTTGTGTACTTTTCGTTGCCTACAAGAATAAGTAGTCTAACGAAAAGGGACACCTGGATCTTCACGTTGTTTGTATTTCTTACAAGCTATTTTCATTTTCTCTTTCATTGTAAAGGACCGATTGGTCTCTAGTTGTAGGGTTGGGTGCAACCCGTGTTGTGGGAGTGTTGACTCCTACGTGTGGAAGGGTTCCTTCCGTTAGTGCAAGGATTGGATTTCAATCCTGTTGGTGAAGTGACCGAGTCATCCCTGGTTGGGAGATAGGTCAAAGGGGGAAAGTGGGCGTACCCAAATCGGGGAACCACTATAAATTGCTTGTGTACTTTTTGTGCTGTGTTGTTTTGTTTTCTTGTGCAGTTAAAACTTTAATTCCGCAAATACGCTGCAAAGACACCTATTCCCCCCCCCCCCATAGGTGTAAGTGGTTGACACTAGGTGGACTTTCACACGGTTTTGGTGAAACCGTGCGTGAAGGATTAGCACGAGCTGGTCATTTCACAAGATTGACCGGAAGAAAATGCATGACCAAAACTAACCGTGTGCTAAGGAAGCGCACCACCGTGCGTTTCCCTCAAATCAGAATTCAGAAAAGGGAAAACTGACCACCTGTAAGCAAGGAAAATAAGGCAACGGAGGACCCTCCAGTAATACAGAAATGAAGTAAAAACTACTAGAACAAGCCCTGGGGAGCACCACGTGCTTACCCCAAACAAACAAAAGCGCAATTGCGCATGCAAGGGCAAGAAAAGCACACAAATCATGAACGGAATAAAGGATGAGATAAACAACGAAAACATCCAATAAATGAAGTGCAAAGGAATGAAAACCAGCCCAGATGAGCCCGCAAAACCATATATAAACAGGACTCATCACACCCCCAGACTTTACCATTTGCGCGTCCCGAGAAAAGAAGATCCTCGCAGACCAGAAAAAATACTAGCTAACATAGTAATTATGATCAGGAGTACCATGCGAAGTCGCATGCCCACGGGCGTATAAATTGAGTAGAGAAAATTTCAAAGAATACAAGCTAATTTATAATTTTCAGCATGTGTAAAAATAAATTCTATAACTACTCAAAAAGAGAATCACGGTGAATCCTTCAGTCGCTCGTAGGTAGAAAATAAACTAGCCGCAAAGACGAGTATTGCCAAAGATCGGGATTCAAGACAACCTCCAAAGGAATACACCAATGTCGGTGGCCATAAGATTGCCCTTCCGCACTCTCTCCACGATACTAGTGCGACTTAAGCACAAGTCAGTACGACTTTAGGTAAAAGTTGGGGCTTGGGTTTCGGTGAGGTAAGCAAAGATAAAAAGGGAGGCTATGCACAAAAAACCAAATGAGCTAACACAATAAGGATCAAATCCGCTATCCGCCATAAATACAAGTACACCACACCCCCAGACTTGATTTTTAAAGCATGAGTGTGTGTACCACCTACACAAAAAACTATTTTATCATAAAAAAAATGTTCAATAAACTTGTCCTCTCTCATTTGTTTTGAATCAATTCTTTTTTTTTCAATTTTCCTTTTCATAATTAAGCCTTTTTATACAATATCCTTTCCTACATCACAATTCCAGCAATTTAAGCATTGGAAATCATCCACTTATTTCACAAATACAACATACCATAACACCCCAAACTAGAAATCAGAAAAACGACAAAGCTCAAATTGGGCGTGCAACTAGGATTGGCTCTTAAGCTTTGGTGAAAAACACGTGGAGCTTAAACAAAAGGAAGGGTAGGCACAATGGGGCTAGCAAAATTAAAACGTTAGGAACGGGCACAAAGCTCAACCTGGCCAAAAAGATGGCCTACATCATGCTCGCTCTCAGCTAACCGTATACCCGTGCTTCGAGAGTAGCATGGGGCAAGTTCTTAGCCAACGAGAAACACTACCCCATCTCTCGACTCGAGCAATACAAATCTAACGAC
Source organism: Platanthera zijinensis (assembly GCA_039513925.1). Taxonomy (NCBI): domain Eukaryota; kingdom Viridiplantae; phylum Streptophyta; class Magnoliopsida; order Asparagales; family Orchidaceae; genus Platanthera; species Platanthera zijinensis. Next base: position 107,195,739 of record CM077087.1, read on the forward strand.
CGTCTAAACACATCCCTAACCTACCGTCGGATTCACACCGGATTCACCAAAAATTTTCTGAGTGGAATAAAAAGAATTTACGCAGCTAGAAAAAATATAAACTAGCAGTATGCGGAAAAATTAGTCTTACTATAATTTCTACTAGAGATGGGAGCACTTGACTAGGAACACAGCACGACCAACATTTTACTCCATCAAATACTTCTACGTTAGCACGATAATCTTCCCAGATCTAACGAAAGAAGCTAGTTTGACTCGCAGCACGCAAAAAGTCAAGAACGCACTCAAGTGGGTGCATGGGTGCGCAAAGCAATGACTACGTAATTAAAAAAAACAACTACGGGCAAGCAAATGAAGCGTGAGTGCAACGGGTAACAACTACAGGCTCTCCCCCAGACTTAATCTAACAAAACAGCAATGATAACTAAAATGTAATCTAAGAGGTGAGGGAAGAGGTTACCCAATGCTCAGAGATGAGCATACCAGAAGTTAGGCATTCAAACTCGATCAACCAGCCTACGACCCAATAAATAATCACCTGCAAGAACAAACAATCTCCAACCACACAAGAAAATATGCAACACAAGAAAATTGAGAAAATAGCAAAGAAACGCAAGCAATAGCCTTGAAACAAGGCTAAAGGCGGCAAACTCGGGTTGTCTCCCAAAAGCCATTTTCTTTACCATCCTTAAGGTGGACCAAATACCTGTATTAACAGTTATATATCATTGTTCAGGTACAAAAGCAACACATGCAATCAGGAAAAATTAATTCAAAACCAAAACAACATTTTACAAAAACATAAATAAAAGCAGCAAGGCAAAGGAGACGGCCCCGTAGATCTGCCACATTTCAGTTGAACGCTGATTTGTGGTAAACCTCACCCGACAAGCGAGATGAGGAGGAGAGGAAGGCTTTAGGGCCCAAAGAAGACAAGTCTACTTTACCCCTACTCTCCTCCTTCCTACGCCATAGAGCAAAACATTGCGCCTTGCGCAAGTGTAACTCCCTTCTTCGCAATTCCACCGTAGGAGAGCGCTAGGGCGGCAATTTCACGCCCAGAGTTTTAGTGTTCAGATCATTAACCACAACCGGGGGCATCCTTTCTTCACCCGCAGAGGGTGGTAGATCAGCCCACGATACCTGTTTAACAGTTTTCCAAGATTTATTTGGTTTAATAACTGTACTTAAAGCAATCTCCTGCATGCTCTCACTAGCCGCGCATAATCCAACGTTTTTCTTATCGTCATCACCTTCTGCGCCTGGTATCTCCGACATTGATTCATCCATATCAAGCTTCAGCAGTTCCTTCCCTAGCGTTGTCACATAGTTCTCGCTAAGCAACTCATTCACCTTATCATCACTAGATAAATCGTTAGATAACAAAGCATTAACTGTGCGTATATTTTCAGATTTACAAGGGGATAGAACTGGAAGTGATAGCGGAGATCGTAATTCATCCGTAGAGGTTAAGGTAATCTCGGAAGCATTAAATCACAGCGTCTCCTCACTGGCTTTCAGAAATGGAACCCCCAAAATGGGTTTGGCGGTGTTTTCCTTCGATCCCAATACCTTAAAGTCGGTTACCACAACAACCCCGTTAAGTTTTACCTTAACATCTTTAATTTCCCCTTCAGTTTTAACAACTGATCCATCAGCCAGCACTGGTTATTATTCTCGACATTCAAATTCAGCTTCACAACATCTCGCAGGTCAAGAATGTAGCATGTCGATCCAGAATCGCATACAGCCACCGTCTCTATTTCATTTATCACACATTCGACGGCCAATTCCTTGCTACTGCACTCACCCACCTCAACAGCACTCTTCCCTTGGTCACGGGGATTTTTCTCCATGTCACTCGGGAGGGCGCTACGAGTGCGTTCAGAGAGCACATGGGCAAGTTTCCCAAGCTGTGTCTCTAAATTCCTCATGGAGGCAGTTTGAGTGGCCATGTTTGACTGGGCCATTTCAACAAATTTCTCTATCATTTCTTCTAACGCACTTTTACGCGCCCCTTGCATGTTTTGATTATAACCCGTCTACGGTGGTTGCGGTTGGCTGCTAGAGGCTTGAGCATCAAACTAATGTTGGCCTCCTAGCCATCATTGACCAGGAGCATTAGAATTCCTCGAGAAATTCGGGTGACTTCTCGCGTTCGGGTTATAGGCATTATTATAAGGGGCAGCTCTATTTTGATTTTTAATAAAATTAACACTTTCTTCAAAAGCCATACCTGCTGTATCATTAGTAAACTCCCCCATGGTGCAATCATAAGCATGGTGCCCAGGGTTTCAACAACCTTGGAATTCAATGTTCAACACAGGAGCTGGAGGTGGGGTAGACCTTGTCATCAACGATTTTCCTTAATAAGAAGGATGGCATGGTTCAGCTTGCTGCACCACCGCGTTCACATCAAACAAGTTCCTTGCCCCTCTCGGGGCATTCCTTCCGGCGGTCCAATAGGTACTGTGGGAGGTCGTATCACCTATAAGCCTCAGCGCTTCCTCGGGTGCCAAATTCATGATTGTCCCTCCTGCAGCAGCATCGATCATCACCAGGAAATTTGGTTCGATGGAGAAATAAAATATCTCGACCAAACTCCAGGGCTCACAGCTGTGTTGCGGACAGCGGCGCTGCAAATCATTAAACCTCTCCCAAGCCTCGAAGAGGGTCTCTTGGTCTTACTGGCGGAACATGGCAATATCCCTGCGCGCATTAACAATTTTATCAACAGGATGAAATTTCGCCAAAAATAAGGAAGACAAGGCTTCCCAAGTTGTAGCAGATCCTGGAGAAATAGTATGCAACCACGTCTTATCTCTATCCCGCAATGAGAAAGGGAACAATTTTAATTTTACCACTTCATCAGCAATTCCAACATAACGAAAGGTTCCTCAAATTTCAGAAAACTCTGCAAGATGTAGCTGAGGATCCTCGCTCGGCAACCCCGAATATTATGTGTTGTTTCTAATCATGTTGAGGATTGCCGGCTTAATTTTGAATTGGTGGTTGGCAATGGCTGGTCCAAAACTGGGGTAAACACTCCCCACCGTAGGGGTAGTGAAATCCCTCATTGTCCTAATTCGATGTTGGACCACCTCATTTGCATCGGCCACTCTATCTTCCTGGCCAATTCCTCCAAGAACCAGATTGTCCATTCTCACTTCTGCAGCAGCAGTGCGCAACCGAGCTCTCCTAGCTCTTGCAGTCTCTGCTTCAAATCTAAAATCTTCAACTCTTTTAGCTGGGTTCCGATCTTTCATAAAGTCACAAAACAAAAAGATAAAAATGCACTAAAGCACCTACAAACTTTTCACAAAAAACAATACCACATGCAATGATTGCACTCCCCAGCAACGGCGCCAAAAACTTGATGCGTAGATGGTAAGTGTACTGATCGCTGTCAAATAATAATAATGGAGAGTAGCTTCCCCGAGTATCGATCTCTCACGGAGCGCAAGTATGGAGCAAGGGTTTTAGTACTTTGGAGAAATGAGTGCAAGTGCAAGGGGGGTTTTGATTGGGGTTTTCTAAATTAAACAACCTAAAATTATTGCGGGTCACCTTCACCGCTTCGCTCGGTGAATCACTCCGGAGAGTTATAACGGAAGTGTGAGAACTGGTGAGGGTTGAAAACACCTCTTCACAACGCACACTTCTAGCAAATGCTAGAATAGCCAAAACACCTTTACTCTAGTAAGAATAATGAGCTTAACAATGCATAGCTAGTTCAGAAAACACCTAAGCAAAAGTATAAAGTATTCTAGAACCACATACGCTTATCACAATACAGTATTCAACAAGAGTTCAGAAAGGAGTAAATATAAGAGGAGGGAGGAGAGATTACAACCAAGACAAAGAAGCTTTCCAAGGTTCTCGGCCAAAAATTAGGGGTGTCAACCCTTGTCCATGCTCGGTCTTAGAAAGGAGTCCAGGATTCAAGAGGAGCTGTCACTTCTTCCGTCGAACCCATCTTCATATTGCTGAGGTTGCGGAGGTAGAACGATACTTGGTGGGCTACAACGAGTAGCTTAAATCGAAGCTTAGAACGTGGCAATGTCAATGGCGGTGGAGGATGAAGCTTTTGCAAGCTCTATGGAGTGGAATGAGTGGCTGGATCTTCCCTCAAAGGAAGAGAGAGAAAAAGGGGGTTGGAGACTGGTTTTCCCGCTCAAGAGAGCCAAAAAGGAGGGTTGGTCGATCCTCCCCCAAAAATGGCAAAGGCTGCAACTTAAATAGAAATTCATCAGAAAATTGGTCTCGCACAGTTCGACGCACGACCGTACGCGAACCGTGCGATATTATATTAAAACATGCGCTTGCAAAGAAGAAGCGTTGACCCGTGTATTTACTTCACGCACGGGCGATCCGCCCGTGCGTGAAGACTTTTGTACGGCTAACCACAGAACAAAGAATGGCTGGCAAAATCCAGAATGCTATAGGACAACCGTGCGTTTCCTTCGCGTACGGTTTTGGTGAAACCGTGCATGAAGGATTCGCACGAGCTAGTCATTTCACCAGATAGACCGAAAGAAAACGCACGACCAAAACTAATCGTATGCTAAGGAAGCGCATGACCGTGCATTTTCCTCAAATCAGAATTCAGAAAAGGGAAAACTGACCACCTGTAAACAAGGAAAATAAGGCAATGGAGGTGTAACACCCCTATCTGTCACATAGCATATAGCAGTAGGTCCGGCCGGGGCCCGAAGCCATATACCACGGACAGACCGGTGGGTTACTCAATGAAACCATTCAACCAATATACACGTCCTACACAGACCATCTAGCGGAAGCAATTTATTAAGTTGCACAAGTAAGAACCCAGCCACAGGAACGAATGTCCACTAACAAAACTAAATAGGAATGAACTATAAAATACACAAAAGTACTTGCCTTAAGGCCTTACAAGAGTTCACAATAATTAAACAGTGTCTTACAAACTTCGGCTTGCAGGCCAGCCACACATGATTTAAACAAGTAAACAAACAAGGCCTTCGAGGGCAGGCTCAGCAACTTGGGCTTTGGCCCGCTATTTGTCGCTCGGCTCTGCAGCACCTGCAAGCACAATTCACCGCAACAGTGGCAAACAAGAATAACGGTCAGCTAAAGCTGACCAAATTATAACGATTCTGCCCCCGTTCTCGGGGCGGCAAAGCTCCTTCACTGCACTTGTTAGCAAAACAAGCAATATAGTGAATAAACACAACATCACGGGTGCACGCACACACGACCATACACCTCGTGCTCTCAGGGCACTTACTCGATGAACTCGGTCCACCACCGCCCCCAGGACGACAAACTCGTGAGCAATAAAGTCTTCATGGCTTGAGCCGAAGACCCTCCCTCTATTCCATCGGTAGGCCTTACAAAACCGAACCACATAGAGCAGGTACGGTTTCACTCAACTTGCTGCTCACACTGCCACGACACTAAAAATCATCGGCGCGAGCTAAGTTTCCCCGTAACCCATAAATCGATCAACAAACGTACACAACCCGGTTATGTACAATGATGCCTCCCGGGCCACCAACAATGGCAGAATCACGCTTCTGCCAAGATTTTTGGGTGCGCCTTGGGGTTAATCCCCAAGGATCCCTGCTGCAATCTACCACGTAGAAACACGAAAATTACCAAAGGACCAGAGTCTTCTCCGGCTAATCATGCATAACAAATCATCACTGATCCAGACCAACATGTCTGGGTAGGCTTCACACACCATGCCCATGTCCGTACTACGATTCTGAACACTAAACAAGGGGGACTTTACATATCTATCCCAAGGAATACCGCAACTCACCGCACACTCGCGGGAGAGGGTTTTCCCTATGCAAAAGAAGAAGAGATTCACATGCTCAAGATGAGAATCGTTACCCTAGCGTTTCTCCTGGGCTTCATGGAAAACTATACGGATGAAAAGCATCGCGATGATCTTGCCTCCGCAGATCAGGGCTCGGTTTGCGATTTGGCACTCTGAATCTCCTCCGGCGACCGGATCTCCCTCTACCTTCTTCCTCCTTGCTCTCCCTTCTCTCTAGGATTTAAAAAGAGAAAACCAAAATAGAATGTGGGTTTCTAAGCCCTATTCCCGACAAGAATAGGCCTGAACCGTTGGATCCCAAAATAAGGAAACGGACGGCCACGATTCACACTTAAAATGAACTTCCTAGGTCGAACATGGCTTGTGACATGCCCGTGTCCAAGGCCGTGTGCCTCACTCGACACCAAAACCATCGTGTCTCGAAAAGAACACAGGCACTTGACACGCCCATGTCAGGCTTGACACGCCTGTGTCATCCAGTACACACCCATGTAGCTGGGCGTGTTCCTCTATCGATATAGGTCCAAAACGTCTAGAGCATGAAACGGCCATGTGACATGCCTGTGTCACATGTCATGTGCTAGACACTCCCTAGGACACGACCGTGTCCCAGGCCGTGTAGCTCCCTCAACACAAACCAGCAAACTTATCGAGCAGCACACGACCACTGACACGCCCGTGTGTCATGCGGTGTGCCCTCACTCATCGATCGTTGAGTGGAAAGCTTTGAGTGGCTGACACGCCCTGGGACACGCCCGTGTCCCAGTTCATGTTCACTGCCCCGACGACCGCTGATCAGAATTTCGTCGACCACACGACCATCATCGAACCCAAGAACGACACGTCCTGGGACACGCTCGTGTCCCAGGCCATATCACCTCTACCAAATCCCAGATTTTGCTCAAAACACCACCCGTCACTCTTTTGAGTTTTGGGGTGTTACAACTCTCTCCCTCTTAAAAGAATTTCGTCCACCAAATTACCAAAGGAAAAGATATACAAAACCAAAAGCGTTTCCTGAGTAAAATAACTCTGGGTACTCCTCAAGCATGGTTTGCTCCCGTTCCCAAGAGAGCTCATCACGACTGCAATAGTCCCAATGGACCTGGACCATTCTGATCTCCTTGTTACGAAGTCGCTTGACTTCAGAGTCCTCAATACGAACGGGCTTGACCCTCGTCGCCAACCCTTCATCCACTGGTACTCGATCAACTGCGATTACCTGTGAAGGCTCTTGCACTGCCTTCGGCAACACGTATATGTGGAATACATCGTGTAGACCACTAAACTCCACCGATAGCTTTAGACGATAAGCCGCTTCGCCGATCCGCTCCAGAATCTCAAATGGTCCAAGGTATCTCGGGCTCAACTTCTTCAAGCGTCGTAACCGTGAAACACACTTGAACGACTTTATCTTCAAATACACCCAATCGCCAACCGCGTACTCCACGTTCCGGTGCTTGGCATTGTAGTATTTAGCTTGTCTATCCTGAGCGATCAGCAAATGCTCTTAAATGGTTCGCACCAATGAAGTAGCGTTTTCCACCTCTTGCTTTTTGTACAACCTAGCCTCACCCGTTTCTAGCCACGACAATGGCGTGCGACACTTTCTACCATATAACGCCTCTAAGGATGCCATTTGTATGCTCGCTTGGTAGATATTGTTGTACGCAAACTCCACCAAATATAGATGGTCTTCCCACTGCTTTTCGAAGTCTAGAACGCACAGGCGAAGCATGTCCTCCATCGTCCTGTTGACCCTCTCGGTCTGCCCATCCGTCTACGGATGAAAGGTTGTGCTGAACTTCAACTTAGATCCCAACATCTACTGCACCAACCTCCAGTAATTGGACGTAAAATGCTCATCTCTATCACTTACGATGTTGCGGGGTACACCGTGCGGCCTAACAATGTTGTCCACATATAGCTTCGCCAGTTTCTCCATAGAATCATCCTTCCTATGCGGAATGAAGTGTGACACTTTTGTTAACCGATCTACGATCACCAGATGGCGTCGTTTCCCTTCTACGACCTTGGCAAACCATGCACAAAGTCAATCGAAATGTCGTCGAACTTCCACTCTGGAATAGGCAAAGATTTCAAGAAACCCCCTTGATTTTGGCACTCTACCTTCACTAAGGTGCAAGTCTGACATTTAGCCACAAATAGTGCCATATCCTTCTCGAGTCCTGGCCACCAGAACAACTTCTTTAGATCTTGGTACATCTTCGTGCTCTCTAGGTGAATTGAGTACTTTGTATGATGAGCTTCGTACATCAACTCCACCCATAAATTACCCACATTTGGGACGCACAAATGATTTTCCTTCCTTAGCAGTCCATCTTCAACTGAAAATTGGGAATTAGACCAATTCGAAGTTACATCCATGATCTCCTTCATGCTGCTATACAATTCCATAGCCTGCTGAATCCGATCAGCCAGGTCATACTGAACTTCCGCCCAGTTCAATAGTGCTTCGACGCTAGTCTGCTTGTCAACACAACATATGTCTAATGCCTCCAACTCCCGAATCAACCTCTAATCACGAACCGACAACCAGTTGGCTTAGGCGGAAGCCCTGCGACTCAACGCATCCGCAATTGCATTGCCTTTCCCAGGCACATAATGAATTTTGAACGTATAGTCCCCCAGGAACTCCATCCATCTCCGCTGCCTCATGTTCAGATCCTTCTGATCCAACAGGTATTTCCGGCTCTTGTGGTCGGTATAAATATCGACATTTACGCCATACAAATAATTCCTCTATATCTTTAGCGCAAAAATCACGGCCGCTAACTCAAAGTCATGGACCGGATAATTCCTTGTGTGCACTTTCAGCTGACATGAGCCATACGCAATAACACCACCATGCTGCAGTAGCACGAACCCAAATAACTGCATGAGGCATCACTGTATATCTCAAAACCTTCGGTCCCACTCGGCGAACTTAGCACTAGCTTCATGGTCAACCGACTCTTCAACTCTTCGAATGCTTGCGCGCACTCCTGCGTCCACACAAACTTCTAATCTTTCCTTGTCAACGTCGTGAGAGGTAACGCTATCCACGAGAAGTTCTCAACAAAGCTCCTGTAATAGCCGGCAAGCCCCAGAAAACTCCGGACTTCTGCTACGGAAGACAACACAGGCCACTCTCGTATCACAACAATCTTCATCGGATCTACTGCAATCCATTCACCACTAACTATGTGACCAAGGAACGCCACTAAGGACAACCAGAACTCACATTTGGAGAACTTTGCATATTTTTCATTCATCCTACGCGTCTCCAAAACCAAATACAGATGCTTGAAGTGATCTTCTTTGCTCTGCGAGTACACCAATATGTCGTCAATAAATACGATCACAAAATTATCTAAGTACTCCCTGAACGTCCTGTTCATCAGATCCATGAATACTGATGGCACATTAGTCAGCCCGAATGACATGACTGTAAACTCGAAAGGCCCATATCTTATGCTCAACGCTGTCTTTGGGATATCACTCTCCCTTATCCTCAGTTGATAGTAACTGGACATCAGATCCAATTTTGAATATACCGACGATCCGACTAACTGATCGAAAAGATCATCAATCCTTGGGATCGTGTATTTGTTCTTTTTTGTTAACTTGTTCAGTTCTCTGTAGTCGATACACAGCCACAAACTTCCGCCCTTCTTCTTAACAATGAGGACCAATGCGCTCCAAGGCAACGAACTTAGATGCACATAACCTTGCCCCAAAAACTCTTCCAGTTGAACCTTTAGCTCCGCCATCTCCTTCGGCACCAATCTATAAGTAGAGCGTGATACAGGTTTGGCACCTGGCACTAGAACGATCGGGAATTCGATCTCTCGCTGCAGTGGGGCTCCTGGAAGATCGTCCGGAAACAAGCCGGGATACTCGCATACCACTGGGATACTACCCAAAGTGGGTTTAGGATTTACATCCTCCACTAGTGTGAAGAACAGCTGTACGCCAGCACGAACTGCCTTGACCACCTGAAGAGCAGACATCAACGTCTTGCTCGACCCCTTCAAACCCACAAACATTGTCTACCGACCAGCACCTAGCTTGACCTCTTTACGATTGCAATCTTTAAATGTCTTCTTCTCTGAAAGCCAGTCCATACCGAAGATAACGTCGAACTCTACTAGCGGCAGCAACGACGCTAGCATGTCGAACTCCTGACTTCCAAGAAGAACCCTTACAACACATACTCTGTCCGCACGCATAGAACACCTATTCGGCAGCAACACGTCCAATTTGTCCTTCGCCATTGAAGAAGGGACTCCGATGCGCGATATAAAACTTTCGGAAAAAAAGTAGTGCGAAGCTCCCGTATCGAATAGTGCTCTTGCCGGACAATCGCAAATCAAGACAAAGCCTATAAAAAGAGTAATAAACTAATAAGCACTAGGTAACAATATTTTAAAGCTAACTTGCTATAAATTTAAACCGTACCTGTCACCACGTCGGCCTGTTTGATGGCCTCCTACTGGCCCAGATTATAGACTTTTGGTTGAGTCAGAGCATAATAGGATAAGGTTGACTCCACCGCCTTGCCCTTTTTTCATTGGTTGCTCCATGCTTCCTCTCGGACTTTGCACGCCTGCTCCGATAATCTCGAGCATAGTGCCCCAACTTTCCACAAGTATAACAAGCGCCCAGGGTTCGGTTGGTAGTTTCCCCCGAGGCACCTGAAGAAGGGGCTAGACTAGATGTCCTAGCATTTTTATTTCATTTGCGGAACACCGATTTTGAGGAGTTCGGCCTTTTGAACTCCAACCCCTTCTTATTAGAGTCCTTCTTAGCCTGAACGTTCTTCATGTCTTTTTCCAAAGACCGGGCCGTGTTGACCAAAGTCAGGAAACCCTGCGTCATCGATCCCGATAGTAGTAGTCACAAGTCATCCCTTAGACCTTCATAGAATCGGTTGGTCTTTCGATCCTCATCTACGAATGTAGCGCTTGCATACTGACCTAATCGAGTAAACTTGTGGAGATAGTCATCCACGGCACTCTCTCCTTGAACCAACTTCTGGAACTCATTTTCCATTGCTATCCTCTGAGCTGAGGGGAGGTATCGAGCAAAGAATAGTATTGAGAATTCCTCTATCGAGATGTTAGTAAGCTGCCAACCCCTCAGATGGTGTGGCTCCAAACCTTCCCACCATATTCTTGTGCCACCATCCAGCAAGAATGTGGCAAATTGTGGTCTTCTGCCACTCTTCAGTCTCAGTTTCTATCAGCACTCTCTTAATTCTAGAGAGCCAATCCTCTTCTTGAGTTGGGGTTCCCGTCCCTGAGAACACTGTAGGGTTGAAGCCCATCACATGCTTAAGCAGTTTCTCCGTGTCTCTCCTAGGCAACATTGGCTCCACAACGACCTACTCCACTATCCTTGGCTCCGCCGCTTGGAGCGGTACTTGCTACACAGTAGGGGCAGGTTGATGTACCTGTCTCGCAGGCTGCGCATTAATCATTACAAATACTGCCTCCACTACCAATCAATTGGTCTCAGCCGAAGGAGGTGTTGTCGGCGCATCATTTGGTGCGTTGCTTGCCTCAGAAACTAGGCGTTCTGACAGCCCAGCACAACTCCTGGTCACCTATAATCGTATAAAGAACCTCTAAGCGACCAAAGAACATTGCAAAAGCAATTATAGGAACACGCGGGTTCCTAAAATATTTGTATTTTCATTCCTAAGTGGACATTCATGGGTTCTTTTCATGTTATAACGATGACGCACACACATGTGATCACCAAACCTTAAAGTGAATTCGCCCACAAATTCATTTAAGCCTGACCGAAACTGGTAGTCTGATACCAAATTGTAACACCCCTATCTGTCACATAACATATAGCAGTAGGTCCGGCCGGGGCCCGATGCCATATACCACGGACAGACCGGTGGGTTACTCAATGAAACCATTCAACAAATTCACACGTCCTACACAGAGCATCTAGCGGAAGCAATTTATTAAGTTGCACAAGTAAGAACCCAGCCACAAGCACGAATGTACTCTAACAAAACTCAGTAGGAATGAACTACAAAATACACAAAAGTACTTGCCTTAAGGACTTACAAGAGTTCACAATAATTAAACAGTGTCTTACCAAATTCGGCTTGCAGGCCGGCCACACATGATTTAAATAAGTCAACAAACAAGGCCTTCGAGGGCCGGCTCAGCAACTTGGGCTTTGGCCCGCAATTTGCCTCTCGGATCCGCAGCACCTGCAAGCATAATTCACCGCAACGGTGGCAAACAAGAATAACGGTCAGCTAAAGATGACCAAATTATAACGATTCCTCCCCCATTCTCGGGGCGAAAAAGCTCCTTCCCTGCACTTGTTAGCAAAACAAGCAATATAGTGAATAAACACAACATCACGGGTGCACACACACATGACCATACACCCCGTGCTCTCAGGGCACTTACTCGATTAACTCGGTCCACCACCGCCCCCAGGACGGAAAACTCGTGAGTAATAAAGTCTTCATGGCTTGAGCCAAAGACCCACCCTCTATGCCATCGGTAGGCCTTACAAAACCGAACTACATAGAGCAGGTACGGTTTAACTCAACTCGCAGCTCAGACTGCAAAGACACTAAAAATAATTGGCGCAAGCTAAGTTTCCCCGTAACCCGTAAATCAATCAACCAACGTACATAACCCGGGTATGTACAATGATGGCTCCTGGGCCACCAACAATGGTAGAATCACGCTTCTGCCAAGATTTCCGGGTGCGCCTTGGGGTTAATCCCCAAAGATCTCTGCTGCAATCTACCACGTAGAAACCCGAAAACAACCAAAGGCATGGAGTCTTCTCCGGCTAATCATGCATAGCAAATCATCACCGATCAAGACCAAGATTTTTGGGTAGGCTTCACACACCATGCCAATGTACGAACTACGATTCCGGACTCTAAACAAGTGGGACTTTACATATCTACCCCAAGGAACACCGCAACTCACCGCACACTCGCGGGAGAGGGTTTTCCCTATGCAAAAGAAGAAGAGCTTCACATGCTCAAGATGAGAATCGTTACCCTAGCATTTCTCCTCGGCGCCATGGAAAACTATGCGGATGAAAAGCACCGCGATGATTTTGCTTTCACAGATCTGGGCTCGGTTTGCGATTTGGCGCTCCGAATTTCCTCCGGCGAGCAGATCTCCCTCTACCTTCTTCCTCCTTGCTCTCCCTTCTCTTTAGGAATTAGAAAGAGAAAACCCAAATAAAATGAGGGTTTTTAAGCCCTATTCCCAGGTATATCTTAGCAAGAACAGCCCTGAACCGTTGGATCCCAAAATAAGGAAACGGACGACCACGATTCGCACTTAAAATGAACTTACTAGTCCGAACACGGCTTGCGACATGCTCGTGTCCAAGTCCGTTTGCCTCACTCGACACCAAAACTGTAGCGTCCTGAAAATAACACGAGCACTCGACACGCCCGTGTCAGGCTTGACACGCCCTTGTCATCAAGTAAACGCCCACGTAGCTGGGCGTGTTCCTCCATCGACACAGGTCCAAAACGTCCAGAGCACAACACGGCCATGTGACACGCCCGTGTCACATGCCATGTGCTAGACACGCCCTGGGAAATGCCCGTGTCCCAGGCTTTATAGCTCCCTCAGCACAAACCCGCAAACTTCCCGAGCAGCACATGGCCACTGACACGCCCGTGTGTCAGGTCGTGTTCCCTAACTCAACGATCATTGAGTACAAAGCTTTGAGTGGCTAACACGCCCTGGGACACGCTCGTGTCGCAGGCCGTGTTCACTTCCCCGACTACCACTGATAGGAATTTCGTCGACCACACGACCATCGTCGAATACGAGCACGACATGCCCTGGGACGCTCGTGTCCCAGGTCGTGTCACCTCTACCAAATCCCATATTTTGCTCAAAACACCACCCATCACTCTTTTGAGTTTCGGGGTGTTACAGGAAGACCCTCTAGTAATACAGAAATGAAGTAAAAACTACTAGAACGAGCCCTGGGGAGCACCATGTGCTTACCCCCAACCAACAAATGCGCAATTGCGCACGCAAGGGCAGGAAAAGCACACAAAGCATGAACAAAATAAAGGATGAGATAAACAGCAAAAACATCCAATAAATGAAGTGCAAAGGCATGAAAAACAGCCCAAATGAGCCCGCAAAACCCTATATAAACAGGACTCATCAACCCCCCTCTAGGTGTTTAGCTATCCTTGAAACTAAAGACTTTCAAGTTGTATTAGAGGGAGGTTATTCAAAAAGGGCTTAACAGACTGAGTTGATATCCAAGGGTAGCTAAAAGGATTGAACTTTTGGGTTCATGAGAGAACCATAAGGAGTTTGGTTCCATGAAGCTTACAATCTACAGGAAGGAGGGCTTTGGAATCTCGAAGGAGAGGGTCAGGATTTTCTTTGAAGCATCTGACCCAAGGATCTTCATTACTATTATAGAAGGACCTTCCATCCATATGAAAGTCTCAATTTTGGATGCAACAGTCCACACATCAAAGAAATATTCAAAGATGACCAAGGATGAGGAAATTATAGGGACCATGGACAAGAGAGCTCAGAACATCATAGTCAGTACTATTAATGAATCTACTTTACAGAATCCGGTTCACCACCAGACCTCCAAGGAGATGTGGGACACTGTGGTGGTCTATATGGAAGGCACAGAGGAGGTCAGAGATGACATGAAGTCACTACTCAACCAGAGTATGAGGCTTTCAGACAGAACATGATGGATAACATTGCAGAATGCTAAGAAAATTTTTCATAAATGTGAATGAGCTGAGGACTTATGGGTGAGTCTTCAGCCATTATGAGCTCAATGAAAAGTTCCTCAGGTCTCTAACTAGAGACTATTACACCAAGACTTGTATCATCAAATAGGTGGCCAAGCTGGCTGATACTCCACCTCACATACTATTTGGGAAGCTGCTCTCCTATAAGATGCAGCTATCTTCCAGGAAGGAGGAGGAGACTATTAGCAAATCCCAGGCCAAGGAAAAGTCTTTGTCCTTCAAAGCTGAGAGCACCAAGAAGATCAAGGAGAGGATTGCCTCTCCTCCAAGGAGGCCTGTTATTTAAGATAGTACTGGGTCAAGCTCATAAGACTATAACATGTCTTATGAAGATTTTGCTGCCTTCTATAGGTAGTTTCAGAAGATGATGAAGAGGAAGCAGTGGAGGAGAAGACCTTTCTCCTCCTCTTATCCCAGGAAGATTGAAAAAAGTTTAAGGTGTCTATTTAAATCTCCTAGAGGGTGGTGAATAGGTGAGTTGTGCGTCTAATTGCGAAATAAAAAATTTAGTTATCTATGCACAGAAAATTAACCAAGCAATCACAGACGACACCAAGAATTATAGTGGTTCCCCAACCTTGGGTACGTCCACTTACCACTCACTGATGTAGAAATGCACTAGACTCGACTACTCCACTAATCTCAGATTTAAAACAATCCTACAACTCGGAACAACATTTCTACAACTCGATCCACAAAACGGATCTACACTCGGAAGAAGAACACTTCCTACAATAACTCGGAGAACAAAGCTCCTATACTCGGAGAATAATCTCCTACAAGAATAGAATAAATTTAAGGAATACACACTATAACTTTTCTCTGATCTGGAAAATTTCTGCCTAGGTCTTCCTCTTGAACTTTGCGGTTTTATCAGAGAATGTTGAAGAAGACCCGGCTAGATCCTTGATCTGAGATTTATGGACTCACAAGATAAAAGATAGGATGTATAGATTGTATATGATCTTGATCTACAAGTCGAGTGGTCTGAATCTTCTTGATCGAAAGCCCTGGGCGATGTACACGATGAGCGGTAGCTTCCATTTTTGGAAAGAGAAAATAGCCGATTCTGAATTTCTTAGAGTTGCTCATTTTCACTCGCTTAGGGTGAGTAAAAAATTATTTGACCATTTATAAGAGTTAACCAACGGTCATAATCATAAATAACTTTGACACTTGGACCAATTTATTAAGGAAAGTATTTTGAAAAATGCATCCTGATACTTAGCGAATATTCTGAGAGAAAACAACCGCATTACTCGAGTGAAGGAAGAATTACTCGAGTACTACTTCAGGTTCTCGAGAGAACAACTTCAAGCTTCTTGAGAAGAAGTACCTAAGGAAACTTCAGGAAAAAAAACTATAATACTCGAGTACAATGAGGATTACTTGAGTGCTTATAGTGTTACTCGAGAAGTGGATGTGAACTTCTCGAGAAAAAGACTTGGAGAGAATTTCGGGAAGAAATCTGGTTACTCTAGTACTGGAGCTTGACTTCTCAAGAAGTAGATTGACTTCTCGAGTATAGGAACTTTACTACTCGAGTAAGATAGACACTTCTCGAGAACTTGCCATCTGCCACTCGAGTCAAAGTGCTCATCTACTCGAGTAATGTACTTATCTACTTGAGTATAAGACTTAGAAAAATTCTGAGATAGAAAATCTATTAACTTGAGAATAACAAGTGGACTACTCGAGTAATGGAACTAGCCTCTGTTGGGTACATTGGAAAATGTGTACTAGATTTGGAGAAGCCACAACTTAGTCAATGATATGCATCAATATGTATTTGATAGAAGTTTGAGTTTCATTGTGCAGGTTGAAAAATTTGAAGGAAAATTTTCTAAGTACAAGTGTGACACTTGTGAAGAACCTATGTCGACACTCAGGAAACTTGTGTCAACACTCAGGCAAGCTGTGTTGACATGCAGGCAAATTGTGTCGACACTCAGGGAAGTTGTGTCGACACCCATAATTTGTGTCGACACTTATAAAGAAGTTGTGTCGACACTCAAAGCTATATCGACACCTAAACAAGCAGTTGTGTCTACATCCAGAATTGTGTCGACAACTTTAAATAGATTTGTGTCGACACTTAAATCAGAAGATGAGTCGACACTCAGGATCTATGTTGACACCTAAAGCAAATGTGTCGACACACAGGACTTGTGTCGACAAACCAACTCTCAAGAGGCTGTGTCAAGTTTAGAAGTAATTGTGTCGACACACAGGACTTGTGTCGACACACACTCAACGCCATTTTACAAACACTTAATACCATCTGTCTGCAACAGAAATGTCGAGACAAGAAGCTTCTGTGTCGGCACACAGGACTTGTCTCGACACATACAACAAAAAGAAGTGTCGAGAAGTAGAAGTATGACTGTGTCGACACTTTGAGTATTTGTGTCGACACCTTGAAGACTTGTGTCGACACTTAGCCTATATGTGTCGACACATGTAAAGCAGTCTGCTGAGTGTTATGCTGAGTTGGACAGACATTGAAGAACCTGGTGATGTGACTGGTGACTTGACAGCTGTCATAACTAACCGGTCTGACACCACTGTCAGAACTGTAAGAAGTCTGTTATGAACCGGATCAGCCGGTAACCATGGAGCAAGCTCTATATAAGAGACAGATCGGAAATTACAGAACGGATTGATCAGATATCATAAACGTGAAAATATCTCTGGATCATAAATAAAAATTCTGACAGATCAAGGCCTGTTTGCAAGAAAGATTCAGAGTTCAATCTGAATCTAAGGAAGAAGCAGACTGAAGATCAACTTCAACTTAAAGAGTAGATCCACCTTATTTGTCCTAATCAAGAAGCTTTGAAAAGCTAAGTCAAGTTGGATCAGAAGAATCAGTTTATACAAGAATTGATCAAGAAGACAACATCAATAGAGGAATCTAGCTAGTGAATTTTTCTAAAACTTATTACTCACAAATTCTTATAGGATCTATTGTTAGATCTGAGATTGTAAGCCTAAATTATAAAGGCTGAGGTAGGGCAGTGTGCCTGAGGTAGGACTTGTGGAAAGTCTGAGTTCTAATCCTAATTATAAAGGCTAAGGTAGGGTTAAGGCCCGAGGTAGGATTCAGGGAAGAATCTGAGGTAGGACTTGTGTAAAGTCTGAGCTGCACGAACCATTTTGGGTTCATAGTTTGTAAGATCTGCGGATTCGAGCCAGTGGAAGGAAGTTAGGCTGAATCTAGTTATCTACAGGACAGGCGAAGGGGGAAAGTGAATGTACCCATATCTTGGGGAACCACTATAGATCTGGTGTTTGCTGTGTTGCATTTAATTTCCATAGATAGAATTATTCCTTGCTGAAAGTAGTTACAAATATCTGTTTGACTTAAAATCAAAAAGACACAAAAAGATTAGAACCAATTCACCCCCCCTCTAGGTGTTTAGGCTCTTGAATCAAATTATTTCAACTGGTATCAGAGGGAGGTCCTCAAAAGTTGACCTAACAGTCAGAGGATTTCTCCAAGGCTAAAAACAGACAACAAGAATGGGTTCAAGTGAAAATTAAAAGGAGTTTGGATCAATGAAATTACCCATATGCAGGAAAGAATCTTTTGGCATTTGGAAAGAAAGGGTCAGGCTATTTATGAAAGCATCTGATCCAAGAATTTATATCATAGTACTGAAAGGCCCCTTCATCCCAATGAAGGTTTCAATTCCTTATGCAAACATTCAAACTCCTAAGAATTATTCAGAGATGACTAAAGTGAGATCATCTTATCCACATTAGATAAAAGAGCTCAGAATATAATTGTAAGTGCTATAGATGATTCAACATTCCAGAATCTTGTGCACTGTAAAACATCCAAAGAAATGTGGGATACACTGATTTTCTATATGGAAGGCACAGAAGAAGTCAGAGAGGACAAAAAGTCTATGTTGAATCAGGAGTATGAGAGCTTTAGGCAGAATAAAACTGACAGCATAGTTGAATGCTATAAAAAGTTTTTCAGAATAGTGAATGAACTGATGACATATGGAAGAGTCTTCAGTACTTATGAACTGAATGACAAGTTTCTTAGGTCCCTAACAAAGGATTGAGACACTAAGATATGTGCAATCAGGGAAGTGGCCAGACTGGCTGATACACCTCCACCTACACTTTTTGGAAAGCTGCTTTCATATGAAATGCAGCTTACTGCTAGGAAAGAGGAAGAGAAGGGCAGCAGATCTTAACATAAAGAAAAGTCAGTAGCCTTCATGGCTGAGGGCTCAAGGAAGGGTAGGAGAAAATGTTCTTCTCCACCTAGAAGGAGTACTGAAGCAGAAGAAGGTGTTACTGAAGAATGTACATCAGATAGTCATACATCTAATGAAGACTTTGCTGCCTTCACAAGATAATTCCAAAGGTTCATGAAGAAAAAGAATTGGAGAACCAGGCCTTCATCTACATCCTATTCAAAGGATGAATACTAAAGAAAGAAGAAAACACCTAAGGAAGACAAAAAGGAGTCAAAGGACAAGAAGAAGCAGCTGGTCAAAGGCAAGAAGGAGAAGTCTCTAGTGGCTCAGAAGGAGAAGAGTTGGACAGACTCTTCATCTTCAGAATCTGAAGAAGAGGCAGAAGCATATATTGGACTCTTCTCAGCAGAAGATGATTCTAGGGAACTAGAATTCCTACAGATGTTGAACTCCATAAATGGAGTAAAAGAATATTATTATAAAGGGCTGATTGCTCAATCTGAAGAAGATAAGTGCAAGGATCAGCCTGGACCAAGTAAGGTAAACAATTCACCCCTAGTCTCAGATTACTTCAAAGGATCAGAATCAGAAGCATCTTCTTCAAAATAAGTGGATGGATCTGAGTCTGAGGGGGTTGTTCACCAACTCATTGATGAGTATGGTGGGCTGTTGCATGCTCTAAAGAGGAGCACGTTTCTTGTTAAAGAGCAGGCCAAGGAGATTGAGTCTCTCAAACTGGCTGCAGCAAATTCAGCAAAACTGCTGGATCAAAAACTAAATGAGATTGCCAAATTGAAAAACATTACAGTTATTCAGATGAGCACAATCTCATTCAAAGAGAATCATATCAAGAAACTGGAGAGAAAACATCAGCAAGAGAGAGAGAGCTAGTGGCAAAATTCTCCAAGAAAAAATCAGTCTTACCTTTGATAGATAATTTTGTTTCACAAAAAGGAAAGACTGGTCTAGGCTTCATGGGAAGAACTAGGGCTACCAATTCTCATAGAAAAAATAAAGTCCCAGTTCAGCCTCAAGCTTTTAATCCCCCTATTTTCTTTAAAAAGTTAGTGAATCCTACTAATAGGTATGATGATGACATTACACATGGTCACTGTGAGCATGTAAATTTCATGAGCAAGGGTACTAATGCCAATAGACCAATCTATAGGCATGCCCATCATATTCAAGAGGAGTTCTGGAAGAATGCTGTTCCAGCACCAACACTTAACCAGCCTACTGACAACAAAGTAAGAAGGCCTGTACCTAAGAATAAGTATAATAGGTTTAAGTGTAGGTGTTGTGGCAAGGTCGGTAACTTTGCTATGGATTGCTGGTTTAACTTAAGTGTTAAAACCAAAAGTAGGATTCCTATTAGATCAGTCACAGTATTTCAAACTAACAAGGACCTAGGACCCACTAGCAAGTTGGGTTCTAAGGGTAAGTGATTCATTATTTGTTGCAGGTAGATCCAAGTGACCATACCCCTATATGGTACTTGGATAGTGGTTGTTCCAGACATATGACTGGAACGAGAGAATGTTAAGGGACTATGTGCCCATAAAGAATAGACCAAAAGTTATCTTTAGTGGATCAGAAAAGGGAATCATCAAAGGATTTGGTAACATATTTTGTGATTCAATTACAATCACTAAAGTGGCTTATGTAAAGGGTCTAAAACATAACCTGATTAGCATAAGTCAACTTAGTGATCTAGGTTATGATATTTCTTTCCTCAAAGGGGAGTGCCTAGTAAAAAGGTCAAGTGATCAAGAGATCATTTTGACTGGCACTAGGAAAGGAAAAGTGTATTGCCTTAACCTAGTTTGTGAGTCTAACAACTCACATATTTGTTTGGTTGTATGAGAGAAAGATTCTCTATGTGTCAAATGGCATAAGAGGCTAGCTCATCTGAACTATAAGTCAATTGGACTGCTATTCAGTATGGGATTAGTGAGGAATGGTCCTCAAGTTCAGTGCATAAAAGAGTGAGTGTGCTCAGCTTGCCAAAAAGGCAAGCAGACTATGTCCTCTTTTCAGTCACTTGACATCAAAGATTCAAAGAGGTGTTTGTATCTCATGCATATGGATTTGTTTGGTCCTATACCAGTCCACAGTCTTGGTAGGATAGCATACACACTTGTTGTTGTGGATGACTATTCTAGATTTACATGGGTTTTCTTCTTGAGGCAGAAATCTGAAACCCCAACTATTTTCCATACTTTTGTCAGACAAATAAAGAATGAATATAACAGCTCAGTGGTCAAAATCAGAAGTGACCATGGAACTGAATTTTAGTCTGAATGCATGAAAAAATTCTGTGAAGAACTTGGGATTCATCAGGAATTCTCTTCACCTAAAACTCCTCAGCAAAATGGTGTTGCTTAAAGAAAGAATAGGACTCTAATTGAAGCCAATAGAACTCTACTGAATGAAACTACTCTCCCTGAATACTTCTGGGCTGAGGCAGTAAATACTGCATGTCATCTGCTCAATAGGGCCTCCATCAACAAAAAACACAAGATGACTCCCTACCAGATTTTAAAAGGCAGAAAACCAAACATATCTTATTTCAGAATCTTTGTTAGTAAGTGTTTTGTACTAGATAATGATAAACACTACCAAACTAAGTTTGCTGGAAAATCCCTAGAAGGGATATTTGTTGGGTATAACAACCATAGTAGAGCATACAGGATCTACAACTTGACTACTCAAGTTGTAGAAGAATCTGAGCATGTTGTATTTGATGAGTCAATGTTTATGTTGGAACACACTAGTTTGGATTTGGGTCAGGATCACTATGTCTTTAGGACTATTAGATAAACCCATCCATATATAGCTAAGGGTCATAGGATGTGCTAAGTCAATGGCTCTTTGAGAATGATGAAATCAGCCAAGAGAAATCAGTCAGAGAAGAAATCAGAATTCTTCCTAGGCGTCGAGCTCAGATCGACGAGATGAGTTAAGGCGTCGAGCTGAGATCGACGATCTCTGAGCTCAGGTCCATGAGGCGTCGAACTCCGTTCGACGATCTCCGAGCTAAGATCGACGTTTTCAGTCCCAGACCAGCTCCAGCATCTCTGAGCTCAGATCGACGATAGTCGAGCTCAGATCGACGATCATCCTGTTGAGATCGATGATTTCTGCCATCACACTGAATGCAAGTTCCCAGGCAGATTTTCAGGATATTGTTGGTCCAATCAAAGTGATTTGTTCATATTCCACACAACTTTATTACAGGACAGTTACAAGAATGCAGTTATTGAGATTATAGTCGTTGGAGTAACTAAGAGACAACAAAAATAAATGCAAGAATTCAAATGACCAATGGCCTTCTATCAGAATATATACACAAAGTTACAGAGGAACAAAATAGAGAATAAGCAGAAGAGAGTGAATAGTGGAGAGAAGAAAGTAGTACAAGAATCAGAGTTCCAGGAAGAACTCAACATCACCTGTACAGCCAGTGCTCTTCTCAGATTTACTGTTCCAGGAAGCCTGAAGAGACAACTACTCTACATCAGTCTGAAGGCTTACTGGAAGATCAACATCATCAAGGCTTCATCATTCACACTCCAAGATAACTCACATTTCAGCCTTTGCTGAAATCATCATTTGCTGGAGCAGTCATTCATTGAAGACCTATCACCCTATGCAAAGCTCTCCTTCCTGAACAATTGCAAATCTCAGAGGGAGCTTTGACAACATCATCAAAATCCACCTATGCTTCTCTTTGATTGTTGAACAGAGAAGACAACATCAACTCTCCCTTTCCTCCTGTAAAAGGGTTCTTGAACTCCCTTCAAAAGTTCTGCTTGGTTTTTTAGCACCTTATCAAAAGCTCATTGGTGCCCAGGACACCTGATTAACTCTTCCTACAGTGGATTCCTACCTAGGGTGGTAGAAGAGTGGACTACCCAAGTTTAGGGTAACCACTATAAAATTCTTGTGTCGTCTGGTTTGCCTTTATTTCTATTCTTTATTATTCTTATTGTGTGTTTGCTCTAATCTCTAGGATAGATCTCACTTTCAATTTGTATCAGAGGGAGGTTGGTTATTCAACAACTAGATCTTCACTAGTTTGGTTGTTTTTACAGGCTAACACCTGAATCAAAAGATCTCTTTTGATCCATCCTAGTTAGATTAATTATTCTGTTTTTCATATAGCAAGAATATGGACCTTTTTAGCACAAGACCTCCTAAGTGCAACATAAACAAATTTGCACTTTGGAAGACAAGAATTAAGTCATTTATTGATAGTATTGATGAAGAAATATTTTATGCCATTATTACATGTCTCCCAACCTCAGCAACATCAACTAAAAGGGCCAGGCAAGCAGATGCAAGAGCCATGAATATCCTAGCACAATCATTATCCTATGACTTGTTCTAAGAAGTTGTTGAATGCTCAACAGCTAAGGAGATATGGGATTCTCTTCATCAAATGGCTTCTTAACCAGTGGATGGAACAACAAAAAAAAGCTACAAAACCCTATTTGAAGAAGGAGAATCAGTATCCCTAGATGTCATTTGGGATGTATTAGATGATGAATCATCATTTGAAGATAAAGAGGAGGAAGCAAGGGCCAAATAATTCTGCTTAATGGCCATCAATACTTCATGCAGTAGTTTAGAGGCTGAACAAACAGAAGGAAAATCAAAACATGAAGAGGATAAGGTATTATCTAACTTTATTTTCAGTTCAGTTAACTTAGAACTTCAATTTGGCTGCCAAGATTCAATAAAACCTGAGGAGGGAACAAAACTTCTCAAAGAAATATTTTCAGAATATATTCAAAGGAAGAAGAAACATTTTAATCGACGAAATGAGTTCAAATCGTCGAACTCAGTCTGCTTTTTCATTAATTTGATTTATAATTATAAGGATAAACTATTTAAAATATTCTTAAATCCTTTTTCTATTTAGAACAAATTTATTAGGAAACATATTTTCTTAGGGCTGCTTCTATCTTTTTGATATCCTATTCAGAATTATATTAGGATTTCTGTATGAGAATTCTCTGTCAGATAACTTTATATTTCTTATAGATCTTTTTCTAAATTCATCTAGATTGAGTCCTCTACTCTAGTTGCATTGGTCAGCAGTGATCATGGCACTTAGTTTGAATCTCTTCTGATGAAAAGAAATTCTATAGGAAGAAAGATATCAGATTTTGTTTTTCAGAATCAGAATCCTAATAAAATTTGCTGGACAAATATTATTTTTCTGCTAATATATCCTTTTCAAGGAGAGAGCAATCTCTACCATAGCCTTCTACAGGTACCATCTACAAATGTTAGCTGGATGACTCAATCAAAATCCTATTTTTAAAGTAGTCCCAGCCTCCTCCAGTCATAGTTACAGCATCAACATAGGGGGAGTTTTGTAAAGCAAACAGCAGTCAGTTTTAATAGCAACAAAAGTCAGCAATGCAAAGCTTCTCTTTTTATATCTTATGCTTTGTAAATTTAATTGTAATATTTTTATGTAAATAGTAATCCTAACCCAAATAGGGGGAGATTTTTGGAACACCCTAGTTTGGATTTGGGTCAGGATCACTATGTCTTTAGGACTATTAGATAGACCCAACCATGTATAGCTAAGGGTCATAGGATGTGCTAAGTCAGAGGCTCTCTGTGAATGAAGAAATCAGCCAAGAGAAATAAGTCAGAGAAGAAAACAGAATTCTTCCTAGGAGTCGAGCTCAGATCGACGAGATGAGTTCAGGCGTCGAGCTGAGATCGACGATCTCTGAGCTAAGGTCCACGAGGCGTCGAACTCCGTTCGACGATCTTCGAGCTCAGATCGACGTTTTCTGTCCCAGACCATCTCCAACATCTCTGAGCTCAAATCGACAATAGTCGAGCTCAGATCAACGATCATCCTGTTGAGATCGACGATTTATTCCATCACACTGAATGCAAGTTCCCAGGCAGATTTGTAGGATATTCTTGGTCCAATCAAAGTGAGTTGTTCATATTCCACATAGCTTTATTACAGGACAGTTACACGAATGCAGTTATGGAGATTATAGTCGTTGGAGTAACTAAGAGGCAGCAATAATAAATGCAAGAATTCAAATGACCATTGGCCTTCTATCAGAATATATACACAAAGTTACATAGGAACAAAATAGAGAATAAGAAGAAGAGAGAGAATAGTGGAGAGAAGAAAGTAGTACAGGAATTAGAGTTCCAGGAAGAACTCAACATCACCTGTACAGCCAGTGCTCTTCTCAGATCTACTGTTCCAGGAAGCCCGAAGAGACAACTACTCTACATCAGTCTGAAGGCTTACTAGAAGATCAACATCATCAAGGCTTCATCATTCACACTCCAAAACAACTCACATTTCAGCCTTTGCTGAAATCATCATTTGCTGGAGCAGTCATTCATTGAAGACCTATTACCCTATGCAAAGCTCTCCTTCCTGAACAATTGCAAATCTCAGAGGGAGCTTTGACAACATCATCAAAATCCACTTATGCTTCTCTTTGATTGTTGAACATAGAAGACAACATCAACTCTCTCTTCCCTCCTGTAAAAGGGTTCTTGAACTCCCTTCAAAAGTTCTTCTTGGTTTTTGAGCACCTTATCAAAAGCTCATTGGTGCCCAGGACACCAGATCAACTCTTCCTGCAGTGGATTCCTACCTAGGGTGGTAGAAGAGTGGACTACCCAAGTTTAGGGGAACCACTATAAAATTCTTGTGTCGTCTGGTTTTCCTTTATTTCTTTTCTTTACTATTCTTACTGTGTGTTTGCTCTAATCTCTAGGATAGATCTCACTTTCAGTTTATTAACAGTGAATTATCTAGTTCTTCAGTTTGTTCTACAGGTCTAACAGATAAGCTGGACAAGTTGACTATCAATGAAGATGTTACTGCTAATCTGGATGAAGATAAAGATGCCAGCTATCCAAGGGGAGATCAAGTCCCTCTGGGTGAAGAAGAAAATGTGGAGCATCAAGATGAGGAAACTGGAGATAGCTATAATGGTGACAGAATTCATCCAGCAAGGAGACACCTGAAGGATCATCCAGCTCACCAGATCATTGGTGATGCAAGTCAAGGTGTTCTAACAAGGAGCAGGAGCATGAACACAGTTTTGTGTTCTAGCTTCCTGTCTTAGATAGAACCTAGGAAGATTTAAGAGGCCATGCAAGAAACCAACTGGATTGATGCAATGCAAGAAGAGCTCAGTCAGTTCAAAAGGTGTAAGGTTTGGGAACTGGTGCCAAAACCTAATGATCTCAACATAATAGGAACTAAGTGGATCTATATGAATAATCTTGATGAGAATAGCACAATAGTCAAGAAAAAGGCTAGACTGGTAGAAAAAGGCTACAAGCAAGATGAAGGAATTGATTTTGATCAAACCTTTTCTCCAGTGGCAAGGATGGAGGCAATAAGGTTGTTCTTCTCCTATGCTACCTATCAAGCATTCAAAGTATATCAAATGGATGTGAAATCAGCATTTCTGAATGGTGATTTAAAAGAAGAAGTCTATGTAGAACAACCCTCAGGTTTTGTAGACTCTAACTTTCCTGATTATGTGTATATGCTTAGGAAAGCTCTATATGGTTTGAAACAAGCTCCAAGGGCTTGGTATGAAACCTTGTCTGCCTTCCTCATTGAGAATAAATTCTCTAGAGGAAAGATAGACAAAACTCTATTATATAGGGAATCAAAAGGCAAGATAATACTAGTCCAGATATATGTGGATGACATTATCTTTGGTTCTACTGAAAACAACCTTTGTAGGAAGTTTGCAAAACTTATGCAAGGGAAGTTTGAGATGAGCAGTATGGGTGAGCTGAAGTTCTTTTTAGGACTTCAAGTAAGACAGACTGAGAGTGGGTTGTCCATATCCCAGTCTAAGTTCACCAAGGAGTTGATTAAGAATTATGGTTTGGACTCAGCTTCTACAATGAAAACTCCAATGGGAACAAGTATGCCTATATGCAAAGATGAAATAGGGATACCTGTTGATGAGTCTTTGTATAGAGGGACAAGGCTCCCTATTATACTTGACTGCTAGTAGACCTGAGATCATGTATGCAACATGTGTCTCTGCTAGGTATCAAGCATGCCCTAAGGAATCTCATTATACAACAGCTAAAAGAATTTTGAGATATCTTAAGGGCACACCTAATCTAGGCCTTTGGTACCCTAAGAATAGAGATTTTCTATTAACAAGTTTCTCAGATGCAGATTTTGCTGGATGCAAGGAAGACAGAAAAAGTACCACAGGAACCTGTAAGTTCCTTGGTGGGAGGCTGGTGTCATGGAGCAGCAAGAAGCAAACCAGTGTAGCTATATCAACAGCTGAATCAGAGTATATAGCTGCAGGTAGCTGCTGTGCACAATTGATGTGGATGAAGCATCAACTAGAAGATTATGAAATCCAGGTAAGTAGAATACTATTATTTTGTGATTCTACAAGTGTTATTTCTATTTGCTAAGAATCCTGTGTCACACGGTAGGACCAAGCATATAGAAATAAAGTTTCATTTTATCAGAGAACATGTTGAAAAGGAAAATATTAGTCTAGAGTTTGTAAAAATAGATAATCAAATAGCTTATATTTTAACAAAACCACTGGATCAAACTTAATTCAATAATTTAAAAATTGAATTAGGTATGTTGAACCTAGAATAGGTTAACAAAAGTTTCCATGAGTAGCATCAACAAGCACCAAATTTCTCTTGAAATTTGTCTAAGTACAATGTTTATGTCGACACAAGCAAGTTGTGTCGACACACTCAGTATGTTGTGTCGACACAAAAAAAGGATGTGTCGACACAGAAATAGTATCTGTGTCGATAGTAGAATAAGTGTCGACACAACCCTGTCGACACAAAAAGTTAGTGTCGACACAACTCTGTCGAGACTTAAGTTGTCAGTGTCGACACAGACGCAAGTATGTCAACATAGACTCAAGTATGTTGACACATAAATGTGTCGACTTAAAATATGTTTTGTCGACTTTGAAATTAGTATGTCGACATATAGTCATGTCGACTTAACTTAAGTTCTGTCAAGACCTAGGTCATTGTTGTCGAC
Source organism: Platanthera zijinensis (assembly GCA_039513925.1). Classification (NCBI taxonomy): domain Eukaryota; kingdom Viridiplantae; phylum Streptophyta; class Magnoliopsida; order Asparagales; family Orchidaceae; genus Platanthera; species Platanthera zijinensis. The sequence continues at coordinate 107,223,650 of CM077087.1, forward strand.
ACAAAAACAGATTTGTCGACTTAAGCCCGACTTTTGATCTGCCCTTGACTCAAGTTCTATAAATAGGTGAATCCAAAATCTGGTCAACTAGGCAATCAGAATTTCTGACTCTACAACTTCTGTCGACATAGACCTTCTCTTCTCTTCTCCTCTAGCACTTACGACAATGGCGCCACACCAAGATGATAAGGTTAATGAAGGGTATGAACTAGTTCGTGACGGTTTCACGACAGCTTCTAGTGAAATTCAGGGATTTATAACCCTAATTTCTGAAAATGGATTAGAATTCTTGGTCTCTGAATCAACCAAGATATGGAAAAAGGAAGTTATGGAGTTCTACACAACCGCTACTGTAGACTCTGACGGAAAGAAAATCAAAGCATCCATTCAAGATACCCAAGTGAAGCTCACTTTGAAATCTATCAGAAAAGCATTACATCTGCCATTGATTAAGGAAACAGACGAAATTGCTCCTTCCCAAATAACTGAAGCATTAAGCTGGTGTGGACTGAGTCCAAGCATTAAGATTGGATCATCAATCTGTAACACCTCTACCCGTTAAGAAGAATATAATAGAGGGTTCGGCCGGGGCCCCACACCATATTCCACCAACAGGCGGAGACGCTACGAAATAATATCAAAACCAACGCATCCTAATACAGAGCATTCTAGTGGAAGCTTCACGGTTGAAAAACTTGAACTCAAGCAAAACAAGAACTGTCCACTAAAACATAGGAATGTATACAACCAAAGTATCTAGCCTTAAGGCCTTACAAATTTCTCTTAACAAGGTGTGGTTTACAGACATCGGAACGCAGGCCGACCACACATGAATAAGAAGAAACAAAACAAAGCCTTCGAGGGCAGCAACGCAGCTTGGGCTTCAGCCTGCTAAGTCCCGCTCGGACCAGCACCTCCAGCACCTGCAAGAACAGATCCACCAAGCGGTGGCAAACAGGACAACGGTCAGCATTCAGCTGACCAATTATAACGACCCTGCCCCTGGCACGGGGCAGCGGAATTCCATCCCTACATATCCTTTTCGAATATGATATATATATATATATAGCAAACCACGCAAGACGTGCACGACCGCACAGTCAATACATATCACAAACTTCAGCACGATGGCCCGACGCTCCGTTCACTCAGGGCACATTCGGGTGTACCGGAAACACCGGATCCCACCAATGAGCATTCTAGTCATGATCGACACACAAGCCGTCGACTCTCGCTTTGTGATCTTAACAGGGCCATAAGCACCCAAGGTTAGACAACCATAACGCAGGTACAGATCCGCATATCCCATTGCTCACATCATCAGACGCAAGGCTGTCCTGACGCGGGTACAGCTTCACCTTTCCTGTTCGGCACAAAGCCCTTTATATACAGTTGCAGCCCAATGGCCCAACTTCACACAAAGTGGCAACTCACGGCCAAGAGAGTTGAACCCAACTCTCACAATTTCCTGGACTTCCTCCAGTACTTCCTGCTGCACCAAGCGACAGGTATCCACCACGGATTTCATGCATACAAGCAATAATCACGGAGTCTTATCTGATGTGCAAACAAGCATCACCAATCCAGACCAGCATGTCCAGATGGGCTTCACACAGCATGCCTAGATCCGTACTCCAATTCCAGACTCTAACAAGGGGGACTTCACATATCTACCCCAAGGGACACCACAACCCACCGCACACTCGCGGGGACGGGTTTTCCCTATGCAAATGCAGGAAAGAAGGACTTCACATGTCAAAGACGGAAATCGTTACCCTTGGAATTCGCCTCGGAGCCATGGAGAGAATTGAGACAGATGAAACATTCGTAGTAGCCTTGCCTTCATAAATCCGAACTCGGCTCGCGATTTGGACCACCGCAGCACCACCGGCGGCCGGATTCCTCTTCTTCGTCCTTGTTTTGCTCTCCCCTCTCTCTTAACTTTAGAAAGAGAAAGATGAAACTCAAATGAGCTTTCTCCTCTTCAATCCCGGCCTTATCAACCCAGGGAAGAGCCCAGACCATTGGATCTTGGTCAAAGAAAATGAACGGCTCTAATCAGCCCTGAATTTGATTTCCTAGGCCGAACACGGGTTGTGACACGCCCGTGTCACAGGCCGTGTTCCTGAAGCGGTACACAACCGACTTAAAATAAACCAGAACACGGGCAATGACACGCCTGTGTCAAGCCTGACACGCCCGTGTCACACAGTACACGGTCGTGTACCCGGCCGTGTCACCCCTGTAACATGATCTCCAAAATTACCCGAGCAGGACACGGCTAAGGCATACGCCCGTGCCCCTAGTCGTGTGCCAAACACGCCCCTGTGACACGCCCATGTCACAGGCCGTGTACACCTGACACGCCATGAGACACGCCCGTGTCTCAGGCCGTGTCAGCCAACCTGAATCCCACTTTGGCTTTTTGAGATTTCTAGGGTGTTATAATCCTCCCCTCCTTAATAAAATTTCGTCCTGAAATTTGAAGACTGCAGGGAGATAACAACATCACACAATCGGAGACATATATGTTTCTATCACATATACAAACGAGCGAACAGGTTACGAAAATAACTCGGGAAACTCGGCTCACATGGTCTTCTCCCGCTCCCATGTTAGCTCTTCTCAGCCACAATTGTCCCACCGGACTTTGACCATCCTGATCGTTTTGTTCCGCAACTTTTTCTCGGCTCGATCCTCGATCCGAATGGGCCTCACCTTTGTCGTTAGCCCATACTCAATCGGCACCCGATCATTCTCAATCACTTGAGCTGGATCCTTGACTGCTTTTCGTAGTACCGAGATGTGGAACACATTATGCTGTCCACCCAATTCCGATGAAAGAGCTAACCGATAGGCAGCTTCCCCAACTCGCTCCAGCACTTCAAACGGACCAAGGTATCGCGGACTTAGCTTTTTCAACCGCCGAATCTGAGATATGCCTTTGAAGGGTTTAATCTTTAAATAGACCCAGTCATCCACCGCGAACTCCACGTTCCGATGCTTAGCATTGTAATACTTGGCTTGCCGATCCTGGGCTATTAGTAGTCTCTCTCGAATAGAGCGTATTGTTGAGTTAGCATCCTCGACTGCCTTTTGTCCCAAAACTTTGGATTTGCCAGTTTCTGCCCAAGCTAACGGTGTACGGCACTTGCGACCATACAGAGCTTCAAAAAGTGTCATGCCGATGCTCGCTTGGTAGCTATTATTGTAGGCAAATTCCACCATAACAAGATGATCTTCCCATTTCTTACCGAAGTCCAGGGCGCACATACGGAGCATATCATCCATTATTCTGTTGGTTCGTTAAGTTTGTCCATCCATTTGCGGATGAAAGGCCGTACTGAATGCTAACTTCGTGCCCAACAACTGATGGATTAGCCTCCAATCCTTTGAAGTAAATCGCCCATCACGGTCACTGACGATGCTTCGGGGAATACCGTGCAATCGAACAATCTGCTCCACATAAGGCTTTGCCAACATTTCCACTGAATCGTCCCGCTTGTTCGGTAGAAAGTGAGCCACCTTTGTCAACCGGTCTACAATCACCAAGATTGAGTCATTCCCACGTTGAGATTTCGGCAATCCATGAACGAAATCCATAGAAATATCCTCAAACTTCCACTGCGGAACTGGCAATGATTTTAGGAAACCACTAGGTCATTGACACTCTGCCTTTACCAAAGCACAAGTACGACACTTAGCCACATACTCGGCTATGTCCTTCATTAAACCGGGCCACCAGAACAATTTATTCATGTCCTTGTACATCTTTGTGCTCCCATGGTTAATTGAGTACTTTGTAAAGTGTGCTTCATATAACAATTCTTCTCGTAATTTACCCGCACAAGGGACGCACAATCGGCCATCCTTCCGTAAAAGACCGTCATCCCAGGAGAATTGGTCACCAGACCCCTCCTTTGCATAGCGCTGGATACTTTCATCAAACTCCGTTGCCCGCCGAACCCTGTCCGCAAGGTCATATTAAACCTCCATCCAGTTCAAGCATGCATCGGCCGAAGAATCCCTTTCCACACAAGATATCTCCAACACTTCCAACTCCTGTATTAGACGCTCATCATATATCAGCAACCAACTTGCCAGCACTGGAGTCCGACGACTCAAGGCATCAGCGACCACATTTCCCTTTCCGGGAACATAGTGAATTTCGAAGGTATAATCCCCTAGGAATTCCATCCACCTCCTTTGTCGCATATTCAACTCTTTTTGATCGAGCAGATACTTTAGGCTTTTATGATTTGTATAAATATCTACCTTCACGCCATAAAGATAGTGCCGCCACAACTTTAGCGAAAAGAACACCACCGCCAACTCCAAGTCATGGACGGGGTAATTACGCTCATGCACTTTCAATTGACATGAGCCATACGCGATCACCTTGCCAAACTGCAGGAGAACGCAGCCTAAGCCGCTTCCTGACGCATCGCTGTAAATCTCAAAACCGTCTGTACCACAAGGCGACGTCAAAACAGGCGCCGTGGTCAAACGACTTTTTAACTCCTCAAAAGCTCGTGCGCACTCCGGCGTCCAAACGAACTTCTGATCTTTTCTCGTCAACGTAGTCAAAGGCAAAGAAATCCGGGAGAAGTTCGCTACAAATCGTCTAAAGTAGCCTGCCAGTCCAAGAAAACTCCTGATTTTGGCCACCGAAGACATGACTGGCCAATCACGAATGGCACTTATCTTTGCCGGATCCACCGCTATGCCCTCTCCACTTATCACATGGCCCAGAAAAGCCACCGACGAGAGCCAGAACTCACACTGAGAGAACTTGGCATACAGCTTATTTCTCCGCAAGGTATGCAATACCAACCGCAAATGGTTTGCATGATCTTCCTCCGACTGAGAGTACACGAGGATATCATCAATGAACACAATCACAAACAGATCAAGGTATTCGCAGAACGTTCGATGCATGAGATCCATGAATACCGAAGGCGCATTACATAAGCCGAACGGCATCACTGTGAACTCATAATGACCGTAGCGTGTGCCAAATGCTTTCTTGGGAATGTCACCTTCCCTAATCCGCAATTGGTAATACCCGGATTTCAAATCCAACTTGGAATAGACGGTTGTTCCTGCTAGCTGTTTGAACAAGTCATCAATCCGAGGAATCAGATACTTGTTTTTCTCCGTCAGCTTATTCAGTTCGCGATAATCAATACATAGCCGCAAACTATCGTCTTTCTTTTTCATAAAAAGAACAGGCGCGCTCTAAGGTGACATACTTGGGCGCATGTATCCCTGCTCCAACAGTTCTTGCAACGGAACTTTTAGTTAGGCCATCTCTTTTGGCGCTACCCGATACGGCGAACGGGCCACAGGTTTCACACCCGGCACCAGCTGGATAGCGAAGTCGATTTCCCTTTGGGGAGGTAACCCCGGAAGGTCCTTACGAAACACATCAGCATACTCCGACACAATCGGCACTTCACTCACACTGGCCTTCGGTGCCACTGCCTCTACGAGTGTGAAGAACAACTCCGCCCCTTTCCGAACTGCCTTAACGACTTGGAGAGAAGATAACAACATCCCACTCATCCCTTGTATACCAATGAACTTGGTATCTTGTTCGGTATTCTGCCCGAGTGTGACCTCTTTTGAAGTGCAATCTATACAGGCACGCTGCTCTGACAGCCAGTCCATACCAAAGATTATATCAAATTCCTTGATCGGCAATACTAATGTTTCCACCTTGAACTCCCAACTCCCTATCTTGACCTCAAGACCGCAAGATTTATCCGTGCACATCAAACATCCGTTAGGTAACAACACCTTTACACTGTCTGTCGCGGTCCGGATAGGTACCCCGACACGAAAGACGAACTCTTCAGACAGAAACGAATGTGAAGCACCTGTGTCAAATAGTGCTCGCGCCGGATACTCTCGTATAAGGACAAACCCTAAAACATCACAATCAAAACAAGCACAACACACAGTTTAAAATAACATTAAAAACTGCACGCACCTGTGACGACATCTGCCTGCTTAATGGCCTCCTGTTGTCCAAGGTTGAAGACCCTGGGCTACACGTGCGAGGCAGAAGACTGCACCACAGTCTTCCCCTTCTCCGCATAAGACGCTCCCGTCTTCTTGTCACCCTTTGGAGGACCAACTCGGCAACCACGTGCGAAGTGTCCCAACTTCCCGCACGTAAAACAAGCGTGAGATCCATACCCAGAAGTCTCTATCACAGTCGTAGAAGGAGCTTGTCCAGTAGACTTTGACTTCTTTCCCCAAACGTGTGAACTCATGTAGGTACTCATCCACACAACGATCTCCTTGAGTTAACCATTGAAATTCCATTTCCATCGATATCCTTTGCTATATTGGTAGATGTTGTGCCAAGAACAACCGAGAAAATTCGTCCATCGAGACTTCTGCAAGTTGTCTACCGGCCAAGTGATGTAGTTAAATCTCATCCCACCATAAACGAGCCTCTCCTTCTAGTAGGAAAGTGGCTAACATAACCTTCTGTCCGTCCTCAACCTTGATCGCTCTAATGATCCTCTTGATCCTTGCAAGCCAATCCTCTGCTTGGGCCAGTGACCCTGCCCCAGTGAATTGTGGAGGATTGAAGCTCAAGAATTGCTTCAATTGTCGATTTGCTGCCCGTGGATCAACTACAGCTTCTACCGGTTCTTGTCGTACCCCAGCATGCGTTGGCACCACTGCAGGACGTGCCTGCCCAGCCTGCTGAGCATTCATCACAGCAAGTACCGTTTCCGTGATGAAACGTACCGTTTCAGCGGATTGAGGAGGTGTGGGCACCTCAGCTAGTGCCGCACTTTCTACTGAATGTTGAGGTTTGGATTGATCCGCAACACTTCTAGTCACCTATATGTGTAAAACACACAATTTAGTGACCAAGTAAAACGACAAACATAGAAAAAGAATACACAAGTTCAACAAACAAGTGTATTTGCATTCCTAAGTGGACATTCTTGAGTTCAAGTTGAGTGTTATAACGAAAGCACTGACACGTTCTCGCCACCACGCAAAATAATTCGTCCGCAAATTCGGAAGGGATCGAAACCTCCCTCTGATACCAAATTGTAACACCTCTACCCGTCAAGAAGAATATAATAGAGAGTCCGGTCGGGGCCCCACACCATATTCCACCAACAGGCGGAGACGCTATGAAATAATATCAAAACCAACGCATCCTAACACAGAGCATTCTAGCGGAAGCTTCACGGTTGAAAAACTTGAACTCAAGCAAAACAAGAACTGTCCACTAAAACATAGGAATGTATACAACCAAAGTATCTGGCCTTAAGGCCTTACAAATTTCTCTTTACAAGGTGTGGTTTATAGACATCGGCACGCAGGCCGGCCACACATGAACAAGAAGAAACAAAACAAAGCCTTCGAGGGCAGCAACGCAGCTTGGGCTTCAGCCCACTAAGTCCCGCTCGGACCAGCACCTCCAGCACTTGCAAGAACCAATCCACCAAACGGTGGCAAACAGGGCAACTGTCAGCTTTCAGCTGACCAATTATAACGACCCTTCCCCTGGCACGGGGCAGCGGAATTCCATCCCTGCATAGAATTTTCCAATATGATATATATATATATAGCAAACCACGCAAGACGTGCATGACCGCACAGTCAATACATATCACAAACGTCGGCACGACGGCCCGACGCTCCGTGCACTCAGGGCACATTCGGGTGTACCGAAAACACCGGATCCCACCAATGAGCATTCTAGTCATGATCGGCACGCAAGCCGTCGACTCTCGCTATGTTATCCTAACAGGGCCTTAAGCACCCAAGGTTAGACAACCATAATGCGGGTACAGATCCGCCTATCTCGTTGCTAACATCATCAGACGCAAGGCTGGCCTGACGCGGGTACAGCTTCACCTTTGTAACGCCCCCGATTTTTCTGCGATTATTTAAATTCTCGTTTGGCGTTACGGTGACGCATTTTCGTGGCTTGTGCCATTTGTGGAGTGTGGTTTAGCTCTTTAGAACTGAGTGCCCTATTTTGTAGCCTATGGGCAAGATCTCCCTAGCAAGCCGAGTCGTTTTGGGTGACCCGGTGTGTCCTCTCGGGGGGATGTTTGTGTTTGGCTTTATATGGGTATAACTCGAGTTCTGTTCGTCGAAAGTTAATTTCGACTTCGCCATTGTGTTCGTAGCATGGGTATTTAGCTACGGTGCGAATTTCGTCAAATTCCGAGGTAGTTCAGTTTTCGCGTCGTTTTGGTGCTTTAAGTAATTATTTAATAAATTATATTATTATATATTAATATATATATATATATATATATATATATATATATATATATAGGATAGAATGAAACCCCCCCCCCCTATCATCTTCTTCCCCATTTGAAACCGCCGCTCCTGTTCGCGGAAAACAGAGGAGAAAACCGCCGGCCTGCTTCCCCTTCGAACAGTGATTCCGGGCTTGTTCGTGGACGGATTTCGATTCCGAAAGCGGCGTTGTCTTGCTCTCTCTTAGATCTTCATTTCGACGGTAAGATATTTGATTTTCGTGGAGTTTTGGTGAGATTGGGATTTCGGTTTGGAGGTTTTTTCCGCCATTAATGTCCGGGAGTATATTTTTAGGTGTTGCTCCTTCTAGTGCAGAACGAAGAGGAGGGAAAGCCGACCAAGCATCGCCGGAAGTCGAGGCAAGTGGTATTCTTGCCCTTGCCATTGTTGTTCTTTTGAATTTTGGAATGTTTTTCGGTTAGCCCTAGGGTAGAAACCATGATTATTCTCTCATTATCTTGCTAAGTTTTAGGGCTTAGATTCTCCTATGATCCCCCCTCCTTGGGCTGTTTGCTCCTCATGCTAGTTGTGTCCACCATTTAGACTTCAGATTTGTAGTTCTAGTTGGGTGCTTTTGCGGGTGGAGCCGAGAGAGAGAGAGTGAGGGAGGTTGTTGTGGTAGGGCTCTGGTTAGAACTAGTCTTGGTAAACTCTGGAGTTTTGGTGTTGAGTGTGGTGCACACACTCAAAGCCAAAAGCCGCCCGGACTTGGCGTTGAGAGTGATGGACACACTCAAAGCCATAGTTTGGTTTGTTCTTTGCAGCTGAGTGGTGGGGTGATCGATTGAAAATTTTTGTCTAAGTCAAAATCGACGGGAATCACCAGGTGATTCCCGCCGATTTCGACGTGTATCGTCGGTGATTCCCACCGATCGATGAGAATCAACCTTGATTCCCGCCGATTCGGCGAGAATCATCCTTGATTCCCGCCAATTTGGCGAGAATCATTCTGGATTCCTGCCGGTCGTCGAGAATCATCCTGCATTCTCGCCGATTCGGCGAGAATCGTCCTGCATTCCCGCCGATTCGGCGAGAATCAATCGGCATTCCCGCCGACCTTCTCTTGTTGGCATTGTCTTAGGGTTCCCCTGCGGAAGTGAACTTTGGCGTAGAGAGGGTTGACCTCACTCAACGCCAAAGATGTTTTGCTGTTGAGGGAGGTTGACTCACTCAACGCCGCTGTTAGGTTTTGTGGTTTTGCTGAAGGCGTTGAGGGAGTGGACCTCACTCAACGCCATGGCTGTTCTGGCACTGAGTGAGGCTAACTCACTCAACGCCAAGGTCTGGTTAGGCACTGAGTGGATTCCACCCAACGCCGAGCCGTGTTGAATAGCTTCAACACTGTTTCTCTTTCCTCGAGTTATGTTCCCGAGTGAGTTTCCTTGATTATATTTGTAGTTTCCTTGTCGGCCATGTTTTCTTTCCTAAAGGCCGAATCGTGGGATGTGGATAGTAGTGGTGGTTTGAAGCTCTTTATGGGGGAGGTGTTTTGTAATCTAGCCAAGGCCACCCTTATTCTTCTGTCTTGCTGCAGGTATGGGCTAGGCAAGGGGGTGGAAGGTCCCTTGTGCTTTATCATGTAGACCCCTGAGCTTGTTGGCATGGAAATTGGTGGTTGGGGGACTGAGTTTGCCTCCAACCCGGATCCATGCTGTTGTTTTGCTACTACCATCTCCCACAGCTTAGGGTGTTAGAAGTTTCTTCCTTGGTAGATTGCAGCACTTTGGGCTCTTGGTAGCCTAGTAGTCCCTGCAGGATGTAGTTCCTGGGCTGGGTTATTGCTGTTTCCTTGCACGTAGTGCATTTCTTGTTGTCCTGTTTTGGACAGTTGTGACTTTTTTTACTGCATGATTTTCAGTTACTTTTCCCCCTTTGGTTGACTCCTTTATGCAGTTTTTACCTTGTTTTGCTTGCTGAGGTATTCTGTTTTCTTTTGGAATGCCTCAGGTTCTGAGCTGTAGCCAGTTGGGTGGCTAGTTTGCAGTGGTGGTGTTGGTGGTCTCTTGGACATTGGAGATCCGTTTGCCTTGTTGGTGAGGTAGTTTTCAGTACTTTCTTTGTAACACCCCAAAAAGGCCCCAAAAGACTCAACATGAAGTTTGAGTAGCAGGCTGGTTTACACGGCCTGGGACACGGGCGTGTCGGGTGTACACGGCCTGGGACACGGGCGTGTCCCAGGGCGTGTTCGAATTATTTTGCGAATTTGGCCTATTCAAGTCAGAGCCGGACACGGCCTTGAACACGGCCGGGAACACGGGCGTGTCAGGCTGGACACGGGCGTGTCAGCTGCCGTGTTCCGACCCGTGTACTGGTTGCAGCTCGATGGAGCAGGAGACACGGGCGTGTCTCAAGTTCGACACGGGCGTGTCAGGTTCGACACGGGCGTGTCGATGACCCGTGTTGTGCAGTCGGTTCAAACTGTGTGTGCCGCTTAAAGGGTACACGGCCTGTGACACGGGCGTGTCACAGGCCGTGTCGGCCAAAAAGTGATTTTGTGGGAAAATCTTGGCCGTTCAGTTTTCTCTCTTTTGATCCAAGGGTTCAGATGGTTTCCTGGCTGGATTAAGTCGTGAGAGAGGAATGAAGAGGTCATTCTTCATTTGGCTTAAGGAAGAGAGAAAGAGAGAGGAAGAGATGAAGGAGGAGGAGAGCAAGCCACCGGCGGAGCTCCCGTGGTTCGATTCGTGATCCGAAGCCGGCGTTGTGAAGGCAAGGCTGCTGCGGTTCTTTCTCACCAGCTAGTTTTCGATGGCACCGAAGAGATCGACAAGGGTAACGATCTCCCTCCTTGGACATGTGAAGTCCTTCTTTTCTGCATTGCATAGGGAAAACCCTTCCCCGCGAGTGTGCGGTGGGTTGTGGTGTCCCTTGGGGTAGATAAGTGAAGTCCCCCTTGTTAGAGGCCGGAATTGGAGTACGGCTCTAGGCATGCTGTGTGAAGCCCATATGGATGTAATCTGGATTGGTGATGCTTGTTTGCATATCGGAGAAGGCTCCGTGATTATGGCTTGTGATGCCTATGGCTTGTGATGCCTTGTTCCTACCTGTTGCTTGGTGCGGCAGGAAGTACTGGACGATGTCCAGGAAATGAAGAGGGTTGGAGGCAACTCTTGTGGCCGTGCGTTGCCACTTTGTGAGTAGTTGAGCCGTTGGGCTGCAACTCGATGAAAAGGCAGATTGCCGAACAGGAAAGGTGAAACCGACCCGCGCCTATAAAAAGCCATGGATACTTCCGTATTCGAGGTGGCTCGGCGACTTGAGCAACGGGGGGTGGCTGATCCGTACCTGCGTTAGGTCCGTCCGACTTGGAAGCCTGGTATAGGTTTTGTTGGAGCGCCTAATGAGAGTCTCAGGCCCGCGCGCCGGAAAGACTAGAAATGCTCAAATACCGTGTAGACGGTGGTGTTGACCCTGGTATTCCGGTACACCGAAAATGTGCCCTGAGTGCACGGACTGCCGGGCCGGGTGGCCGATGGTTGTGATGGCTTGAATGTGCCTGCGCGCACATAATTGCTATGTGATGATGCCATGCTTGCAGGGAAAGAATGCTCATGCCCCGAGAAAGGGGTAGGATTGTTATAATTGGGTCAGCTGAATGCTGACTGTTGCATTGTTTGCCACCGGTTGGGTGGATTGTTCCCGTGCAGGTGCTGGAGAGCCAAGTGGTAAGTGATGGGCTGAAGCCCTACTGCTGTTGCTGCTGCTGCTGCGGCTAGCCCTGGAAGGCTAAGCGAATGGCGTTGTTTTGTTTTCTCTTTTTACTCATGTATGGCCGGCCTGCGCGCCGAGGTTTGTAAAACATGATGTATGTTCAGAGGAACTGTAAGGCCTTAAGGCCAAACTCTTGTGGTTGTGTACATTCCGTGGTATTTATATATAAAGGTGGTTTTATATATATTGGACATTCCGGTTGAGAGTTCAAAGTTGTAACTTAAAGCTTCCGCTAGAATGCTCTGAGTTAGGATTCGTATTTGGTTTGGTATTATCCTGTGACCTCACCGTCTGTTTGTGGCATATAGTGTGGGGCCCCGGCCGGACCTTCTACTATACGTCATTTAACGGATGGGGTCGTTACATTTTGGTATCAGCTTTCGTCGGTCTTCCTCTTTCGAATTCATGGTCGAATTCTTTTGTGGGGTGGCGAACACGTGTGTGTGCGACCTGCTGTAACGCTAATGAACTCTGGAATGTCCATTAAGGAATGTACAAAATCTTATTTGAGGAATCTGCGCGTTCCTTTTTTGTGTTGTTTTGCTTGCATACGTTCGCTAATGTGTGTCTTGTCCACCTATAGGTGACACGTAGTGGTGCTGGGCAGTCTGAGCCCCAGCGTTCTGATGAGAGTGCGGCACCAGCTGAGGTGCCCACACCTCCTCCATCTGCGGAAACTGTTCGCTTAGTGGCTGAGGCGCTATTTGCCATGATTCAGCCGACCGGGCAAGCGCAGCCGGCGGTAGTGCCAGTTCGTGTTGATGTAAGACCCGAGCCGGTTGAGGCTGTAGATCCACGAGCAGCTGACCGACAGTTGAAGCAATTCATGAGCTTCAGTCCTCCTACGTTTGCGGGAATGGGATCCCCAACGCAGGCGGAAGATTGGTTATCGCGTGTCAAGAGGATAATGACAGCGATCCGGGCGGAGGAAACTCTCAAGGTCACCTTAGCCACCTTCATGCTTGAAGGGGAGGCGCGGTTGTGGTGGGACGAGGTTGAGCTACATCATTTGGCGGGCAGGCAACTAACACAAGTGTCGATTGAGGAGTTCTCTCGAATATTTCTGGCGAAACATGTCCCAGCGGCGCAACGTATTGCTATGGAAAATGAGTTCCAACGGTTAAAGCAAGGGGAAGATAGTGTGGATATCTACTTGCACGAGTTTACCAGGTTGGGACGATATGCGGGAACAATCTTCGCGGATGACCAAAGGAAAACGAATCGGTTCTATGAAGGATTGCAGGATGAGTTGAGATTCCTGCTTTCGAGTTCTGTGAGCCAAGGGTTTCAGGCGTTGGTTGATACTGCGTGCGCGTTGGAGAAGGACATGAGGCGAGTGCAAGGGAATAAGGGCTTGGTGGTGTCTAAGCCAGAGTTTCAAGCACCTCGCCCAGGCAAGTCGTTTTACCAGAAGAAAGGGGGCAAGAGGTCCAAGCCATCTGGGCAAGTGACTACGACCGTTGTGTCGGGAGCGACATCAAGGCCGGATGCTCGTACATGCTATAACTGTGGCCGGGTGGGGCATATAGCTCGTGACTGTCGGGTTGTGCAGCCCAAAGGGGACAAGAAGACGGGTGCGTCGTATGCTGAGAAGGGCAAAGCGGTGGTGGATTCCTCTGCTTCCCAGGCGCAGCCCCGAATCTATCAACTTGGCCAACAGGAAGCGATTAAGCAAAGTGACGTCGTCACAGGTACGAGTTGAGTTAGTTTACTTGCTGTGCTTTTGGTTTTGGTTATGTTTAGCCTGTGCATGATGTGTGTGTGCTGCAGGCTTTGTCCTGATTCGGAATAATTTAGCGAGAGCCCTGTTTGATACGGGTGCTTCGCATTCTTTTCTGTCTGAGGATTTCGTATCTCGCATTGGGGTACCAAGTCATGTGACGGTGGATAGTACAAGGGTGCTATTGCCGAATGGCTGTATGATGCTTGCGGATAGGGCTTGCGATGTGGATGTGCAAATAGGAAGTCGGGATTTCGGTTTGAGTGCAGCTGTGCTACCGTTATCGGAGTTTGATGTGATCTTTGGTATGGACTGGCTCTCGGAGCAGCGTGCCTTTATTGATTGCAACTCCAAGGAGATTACACTGGGCCACAATACCGGGCTTGTGACGAAGTTCGCTGGTATGCGAGGAGTTGGCGGAACGTTGTTGTCTGCACTCCAAGTCGTCAATGTTGTGCGGAAGGGCGCGGAGTTATTCTTCACGCTAATTCAGGCTGTTGAGCCAAAGGCCAGTGTCGGTGAAGTGTCAGTTGTGTCAGAGTTTGCCGACGTGTTTCCTAAAGATCTTCCTGGGTTACCACCCCAGCGGGAGATTGACTTCTCTATTGAGTTGGTGCCAGGTGCGAAACCTGTGGCCCGCTCTCCATATCGCGTCGCGCCAAAAGAGATGGCTGAGTTGAAAGTCCAATTGCAAGAGTTGTTGGAGCAGGGATATATACGCCCAAGTATGTCACCTTGGAGCGCGCCTGTTCTCTTTGTGAAAAAGAAAGACGGTAGCTTACGGTTGTGTATTGACTACCGCGAGTTGAATAAGCTGACGGAGAAAAACAAATATCCGATTCCGAGGATTGATGACCTCTTTGATCAGCTGGCGGGATCAACGGTCTATTCCAAGTTGGATTTGAAATCGGGATATTATCAGCTAAGGATTCGGGAAGGTGACATTCCCAAGACAGCGTTTGGAACACGCTACGGTCATTATGAGTTCACGGTAATGCCGTTTGGCCTATGTAATGCGCCTTCGGTATTTATGGACCTAATGCATCGAACGTTCCGAGAGTACTTGGATTTGTTTGTTATTGTGTTTATCGATGACATCTTAGTATACTCTCAGTCGGAAGAGGATCACGCAAACCATTTGCGGTTGGTCTTGCATACCCTGCGTGTAACGTCCCAATTCGCGCTAGGCCCCTTGATTGCGTATTTGAGTCAAGGGGGCTGTGGTGAGCCCAATGGGGGATGTGGGTGAACAGGTGCGGACGTGCGGGAAATGAGGAAAACAAGGCAAAACAGCATTTTTGGCTGACACGGGTATGGACACGGCCGTGTCCATACCCGTGTGCCTCATAAAAATAGGCTTACCAGTCAGAGAGGTACACGGGCATTGGGACACGGGCGTGTCCCTAGCCGTGTGCCAAGGACACGGGTTGGGACACGGGCGTGTCCCTAGCCGTGTGCCAAGGACACGGGTCGGGACACGGCCGTGTCTCTACCCGTGTGCCGCAACCCTGACCCGGCAGAAAGTGGTTCTGGGAGGAACACGGCCCTAGACACGGCATGCCACACGGCCGTGTCACCTGAACACGGGTAGGAACACGGCCGTGTGCCTACCCGTGTCTGCGATGTATAAAAAGGAAAAAGTTGGGAAACCCTAGCATTTCATCTCCTTTCTTCTGCCCCGAAATTTCTGAGAGGGTTCTTGGCTGGAGGAGGAGGAAGAGCTTGCCGGAGCCATCTTTGGAGGAATCAAAACGCCGCCACCGTCAAGGGAAAAACAATGCCGCCGCGAAGGAGTGCGAGGCTCATGGCCGGCCATGGTGGTACCGCTGGACTTGAGGTGAGCTTCCTCCCCTCTCCCTTGGTGCTAGATCTATAGTTATTATAGGAGAGACATCGACTCCATAGAGTCTTGATGGTGAGGAGGAGAGTTCTTAGGATAAGCCATGCCTAGGTTTTAGGCTTAGTCTCCCTCAACCTTCTCATCCTTCAAAGTGGAGATGAGAGGGGTTTTCGTTGGGGGTTTGGCTTTGAAAGGAGAAATAAGGTTGGGTGTGATTTCTGGAGAAGTTTATGCGAGGTCGTTGCGAGGAAGAAGATGAACGGATGCCGTTCATCTCGCCTTAAGATGCGTGCAGAAATCTGATTTCTGCACGCGGCGACCTTCGTGGCCAATTTCGGAGATGTTCTGGCCAGATCTGGGTGATCGACTCAACACGAAAGTCGTAGCCCTTGAAATTACCTTTCCAACGAGGGGTTGCTCGTTTCCATGCGATACCTGTAGCCACGGGAAAGCTGGTTCGAGTCCGCTGCGTTCGGGAAAATTCCTGTACAGGAAACTGTTTCCTGTACGTATTCGAGTTGAATTTCTGGTATGTTGCGACCAGATCTGGGCGATCGACTCAACACGAAAGTCGTAGCCCTCGCGAATACCTTTCCAACGAGGGGTTGTGCATTGTGATCGGATTCCTGTAGCTCCGGGAATCCCAGTTTTAGTATTGGACTATCCTATGTTAATGCACTTGTTAAATTATAATGTTAGCACTCTTGCAATGATTGTGATTTGCTCATGTGATATCTTGCTCCCATATAACTATAATGTCGTTGTTACTATAATTTAGTATGGTTACTTATTTGGTTGTGTAATAAGGGATAACCATGCAATGGTAGAGAAATGGATTGGATGGGAAGGCTAGATATTAGGAGTTGCTATTGGTAAAGGATATATTTATACAAATTGGCGTTGAACATATCTAATGTACGTAGTGTTGAGGTGAAATCATTGAATAGGTGGGCGTGAACATGATGAACACTATGTGAAGAGTATTTTGTAACTGTAATCCGAGCCCAAGGGGTTTATTAACAACCGATGCTTAGAGTTGAAGTCTCCCTACGGGTAGCATCGAGTGAGTTGTTTTGGGGCATGTGATGTGCGACGATTCATCGTGTCGCGGTGTTGAGATAATGATTGTGGCAGGTTTACAGGTTCGCCAGTCGTCACACCGATGGGAGCCAATGAGTAGACCTTGGGCGGTAGGGTTAGATACTTGGTGTCCATAACCCGAGATCTCCTCCGTGCCATGAGAACGGTTGGGCTTGCACCTCGTGCGTTTCCGAGGTTCCATCCGGTTCGAATTCAAGGCCAGGTTGGGCTGTGTTCTTGGTGCACATTTACCCAAGACCCCTTCTGAGCCGTAGTACGCATGTGAGCTCCGCTGTTGTGTTCTTAGCGTTGAGGCGTACGGGGGCCTAGGATAGGTAGTGTGATACCACCTAGTAGTGGAGACGCCCGCTCCACTGTCGCCGTCTGGCCACGACGGACGACGCCTGAGAGGTTAGCTACCTGCTCGAAAAGTGGGAACTTCTAGTCTGTGTCGACATAGCAACTTGCATGTGCGTGCGCATGAGTCGGTCATGACATAACATTCATAACATGTCATTCATTGCATACACAAGATCCTCATCGTATAAGTTTGTATGGGCACTCTTACACGATGAGTTACTTTACTGTTAAGCCGATCCTTAACTTATAAGTTTGTATGGGCACTCTTATAAGTTAAGTTACTATTCTGATTAATTATACCTGCTGTCATTTACATGGATATTTGTAGAACTGCTAGTTGTGTAGCGTAGTTTATACTTCACCATATTTACTGTCACCTGCTTGTTTACTTGCTTATGTATATATATTGTACCTGTATTCCTTTCTCCGCCCGGTGCCGAGGAGTCGCCGGGGGAGCGGATGTGAAGCCACTTAGTCTTATGACTAACGGTTGCTACGTCTTCCTTTTTAGGAGGAAACCCCGCAGGTAGAGCGGCAACGGACTATGCAGCAGGACAGCCAGGCCCGGATGATAGGACCTGAGGTGGTGGTGCCATCGGCACCGTCAGTGACAGTAGTGAGTGTTTTCATGTAGCCGTTTGGCAAAACATTTCTAGACTCTTGTTTATTTGTACAAGCCTGTTGTGCTTGTTATCTTCCGCTACTTTTGGACTTTAACTTAGCTGTGAACTGAACTGCTTTTAGCTTTACTTTTCTGTTATGGTTGGGTTGGCATAATTGTTGTGATATGGATTGTAGCCGGCGGAATAGGCGTCTTGTGGTAAAGGCTAACCCGTGTGTTAGTGCTACCGCAAGGCGGCCATTTCGGGCATAAGACTCCCCTCGTCCCGTGTGTTGTGTTCCGGGAGGGGGGTCTTACAAATGGTATCAGACTAAGCCGATCTTCACCTACAGCAGTCAGGTAACAATGGGCCACTCCCGTTCGATTAGTCGGTTTGGGGACAAACCGACTTAGCGGAAGCAGTGGTGTGCCCATATGTAATTCACACTAAGTTGTCCAACTTTGACATTAGTTTTAGCCAACCTGACCCTAATTTGTACCTTGCGTATAGGTCCCAGCGCAGGTGGAGCCGGTTGGGGGCACTCCTACCCCTTCCGTTCCTTCACAATTCCAGCAGTCGGAGCTGGGACAAACGCTGTCAGCCATATTGGATGCATTTAAAGCCCAGCAAGCTCCGGTGCAACAACAAGCGCCAAGCTCCAACTGGTTGAGCACCTTCCGTGCTCTGTCCCCTCCTGCCTATCTTGGGACAGAATCGCCGGTGCGCACCGAGGAATGGCTTGATACCGTGCAGGAATTGATGGCTGGCATAAGATGTCCGAACAGCATGGCGGTGACATTGGTAGTGACGCTGCTAGAGCTGCACGCCAAAAGGTGGTGGAAGTCCCTCATGGGCTCCATCTTCCAAGGGCGGTTGTACACGGACATCGGTTGGAACGAGTTCACCGAGGCTTTTCTGGAGCACTTCATCCCTTCTTCTGCTCGGGATGGACTTGAAGAAAAATTTCTGCAGCTGAAGCAGGGATCGAATTCGGTAACGGAGTACCAGAGGGAGTTCCAACACCTCGCTAGGTTTGCCGATTCCTATGAGTTGGACGATAGAGGCTACGCGAAGCGCTTCTACAAAGGGTTAAGGGACCCCCTGAGGCAGGCCCTTTTGTTTATAGCCGATGGAAGCCTGGCAGAAATCATTGACATGGCAAAGAGACTGGAGGCGGACCACATGGGATGTGGCAAGAGACCTGCGGAAGGAGTAATTGAAGTCGGCCCTAGTAATAGAAGGCGGAATGATCATGGCAGAGGAAGGGGAAACCACAGAGGCGGTCGGTGGGTCAACCGGAACTATCGAGTGGAGTACCCAACTCCGCAACCACTACCTTTACCACCACCACCGCAGCAGCAATATTATCAACAACCTGGGGGCCGACGTGAGATGATATGTTTTGAGTGCAACCAACCGGGGCATGTCCGACGAGTTTGCCCGCGACTGATCGGGGGTGCCCCTATTGCTCCCCCTCCAGTAGCTCCACGGGGACGAGGGCACATGCGTGGCCGAGGAAGAGGACCACCAGGGAGAAATCAAGGACATGCACGGGAGCATGTATTCGCATTGGATATGACTCAGGAGAGAAATCCGCAGGAAGTCATCACCGGTACGTGCAAAATTGTTTTAATATTATATGACTTGTTGGATTTATGATACAAATGATACGCGCTATTCTGAATAGTGATTACCCCTTTTGGAACCTAGGCACTGTCGTGGTTAGCGGGAGACCCGCCTATACGTTATTTGACACGGGTGCGTCTCACTCGTTCATTTCGGAGGACTTCGTGAAGGACTTGGAGGGAGTGCAACACTTCACGGGCATTACTCAAAGGGTGCGCCTTCCGGACGGCTCTGAGATGACGTCGTCAGCAAGTTGCGACTTCGACACCCTTATTGGAGGAAAGTTCTTTGAAACTCCGGCTACAGTGTTAAGAATCCCGGAGTTCGATCTCATCCTGGGCATGAAGTGGTTGGACTGGCACCACGCCAGGATCAATTGTGCGGAGAAGCAAGTTATGTTGAGGCATGGAGACTCGGAAGTCATCTTCCAAGGTATTAAATTCGCACCCCGTAAATTATTATCTTCAATCCAAGTTATGAAATCTCATATGGAAGGGGACGAGGTCTATGTAATTTGCTTCGAGTTGAAGAAATTGACATTAGAGGTCAAGGATGTGCGGGTGGTGCGAGAATTTCCCGAGGTATTTCCCGAGAAATTGCCAGGACTACCCCCGCATAGGGAAGTGGACTTCCAAATCAAGCTAATTCCGGGTGCCAAGCCCGTCTCGCGAGCTCCATACCGAATGGCTCCGAAGGAACTTGCAGAGTTTAGAGTTCAGCTTCAGGAATTGGTGGAAGCAGGGTTCGTTCGCCCAAGCTCGTCGCCTTGGGGAGCGCCCGTTTTGTTCGTCAAAAAGAAGGATGGCACCTTGCGGTTATGTATTGATTATCGAGAGTTGAACCGGTTAACGGTGCGGAACACCTATCCCCTACCGCGCATTGATGAATTATTCGATCAATTGGTGGGATCGTATTGGTTCTCCAAGTTAGATCTGCGTTCGGGATATTATCAGCTGAGGATACAAGAAGATGACATTCAGAAGACGGCGTTCAGTTCGAGATATGGTTTGTATGAATTCACCGTGATGCCGTTTGGGCTCACAAACGCCCCTTCCGCCTTTATGAGCTTGATGAACAAGGTGTTCAGCCCTTATTTGGACATCTTTGTCATCGTGTTTATCGATGATATCCTAGTCTACTCCAAGACTGAAGCAGAACACGCCGAACATCTAACTTTAGTGCTGAGGAAACTAAAGGAGCACACTTTGTTTGCCAAGTTCAGCAAATGTGAGTTTTGGCTTCGAGAGGTCGCGTTCTTGGGCCATGTGATTAGTGGGGCGGGGCTAGCAGTAGATCCGGCCAAGGTGCGGGCCGTGAAGGAGTGGTCGCCATTGAAGTCAGCGGCCGACATACGAAGCTTTCTTGGACTTGCCGGGTACTATCGCAAGTTCGTGAAAGGCTTCTCGAAGATCGCCCTTCCCCTTACTACGCTGACCAAGAAGGGTGTGCCGTTTGAATGGACACCCCAGTGCGAAGCTGCATTCCAAGAGTTGAAAGACAGATTGACGACTGCACCCATCCTAGCTCTTCCATCTGGGAAGGAGGGCTTTCAAGTTTACACGGATGCGTCGTATCAAGGGATGGGAGCTGTGTTGATGCAGAATGGGCATGTGATCGCTTATGCTTCAAGACAGTTGAAGAAGCATGAAGCCAGCTACCCGGTGCATGATCTAGAGTTGGGAGCGGTGGTATTCGCCTTGAAGATGTGGAGGCATTATTTATACGGCGTCCACTGCGAGATCTACTCGGATCACAAAAATCTGAAGTACGTTCACACCCAAAAGGAGTTAAACTTGAGACAGCGGCGGTGGTTGGAATTCTTGTGCGACTATGATTTCACCTTGAACTACCACCCCGGGAAGGTTAATTCCGTAGCTGATGCCTTGAGCCGGAAGGCGCCGGAAGCGAGCACGGAATCCCGCTTGATGAGGATGGAGTTAATCCGGATGTTGCAAGAGATGGAAATCACTTTGGTCTTTAAGAATCAACCGGAAGAGTATACCGAATATTTGGCCGCGATGAGTATAGTTTGCAACATACGAGACCGGATCCGTACGGAACAAAAGAAGGATGCGGCTTTAACCCCGGCTTTCAAGTCAATGGAGGATGGGACTACGGAAGAATACTCCCTAAAAGACGGCCTCGTCCATTTTCGTGGCCGGCTTTACATCCCCAAAGGTGACAACATTCGGGAGGATATTCTAAAGGAGGCCCATTGCTCCAAGTACTCGGTGCACCCGGGGATCGCGAAGATGTACACCGATTTGAGAAAGACGATGTGTTGGCCGGGCATGAAGAGGGATGTCAAGTACTTTGTTACTCATTGTGTGGCCTGCCAAATGGTGAAGGCAGAGTGCCGAAGCCCCGGTGGAATGCTACAGTCGTTGCCCATCCCCGAATGGAAATTTGAGGACATCTCCATGGACTTCGTCCACGGGTTACCTCGCTCGCGCTCGGGGAATGATTCTGTGTGGGTGATAGTTGACCGGTTGACCAAGGTAGCCCGATTTATCCCAATGAAGAAGGAGGCGCAAGTGGGCGTCTTAGTGCGTCTCTTTGTGGAACAATTTGTGCGGTACCATGGAGTGCCAAAGACGATCGTCTCCGACCGGGATGGTCAGTTTACTTCAAGAGAATGGAGGGCTGTACAGGCTTATTTGGGCTCGCGCCTCGCCTTTAGCACAGCCTTTCACCCACAAACGGACGGGCAATCTGAACGAACCATCCGAACATTGGAGGACCTATTGAGGTTGTGTGTGCTAGATAAAGGAGAACCATGGGAGAGGCTCTTACCTCTCGTGGAGTTCTCTTATAATAACAGTCATCAAGCTAGTATTGGAATGGCACCTCATGAGGCTTTGTATGGAAGGAGGTGTAGAACACCCTTGTCCTGGGTGCAAGACGAAGATCCGAAGACATTGGGAAATGAGTATATTGATGACACGGACGCGGTGGTTAGGTTGATCCGGAATCGAATGCTAGAGGCTCAAAGCCGACGGGCGAAATATTACAACGCAAGGCACCGTATGGTAGAGTTTCAAGTGGGTGATAAGGTGTTCCTGAAGATTCGACCGATGCACGGAGTGTCACGAGTACGTGGAGTCAAGAAGCTCAGCCCAAGGTATGTTGGGCCCTATGTTGTAGTGGAAAGGATTGGCCCTCTGGCCTATCGATTGGAGTTACCACCGGAGCTGGAGAACCTTCACGACGTGTTCCATGTATCGTCGCTTCGGAAGGCTTTGTTGCGACCTGAACAGTATATCCCCACGGCGGATGGTGCCGTGGCGTCTGATAGGTCTGTGCGACTGGAGCCGGTGCGGATCGTTGATAACGAGACAAGGACCTTGCGCCGCAAAAGTGTTCCCTTGGTGAAGGTGCTATGGTCTAATCACGGGAAGGAAGAGTGCACATGGGAGCCAAGGGATTTGATGCAAGAGCGCTACCCGGAATTATTTACTCCAGGTAAAAATTTTATTTGAA
Organism: Platanthera zijinensis; assembly: GCA_039513925.1. Classification (NCBI taxonomy): domain Eukaryota; kingdom Viridiplantae; phylum Streptophyta; class Magnoliopsida; order Asparagales; family Orchidaceae; genus Platanthera; species Platanthera zijinensis. Next base: position 107,246,379 of record CM077087.1, read on the forward strand.
AGCATAGTTCCCTTTTTATGTGCTTCACTCCCATAGCCTTACCCTGATTTCGGGGACGAAATCTTTTATTTTGTTTATAGGATTTGTAACGTCCCAATTCGCGCTAGGCCCCTTGATTGCGTATTTGAGTCAAGGGGGCTGTGGTGAGCCCAATGGGGGATGTGGGTGAACAGGTGCGGACGTGCGGGAAATGAGGAAAACAAGGCAAAACAGCATTTTTGGCTGACACGGGTATGGACACGGCCGTGTCCATACCCGTGTGCCTCATAAAAATAGGCTTACCAGTCAGAGAGGTACACGGGCATTGGGACACGGGCGTGTCCCTAGCCGTGTGCCAAGGACACGGGTTGGGACACGGGCGTGTCCCTAGCCGTGTGCCAAGGACACGGGTCGGGACACGGCCGTGTCTCTACCCGTGTGCCGCAACCCTGACCCGGCAGAAAGTGGTTCTGGGAGGAACACGGCCCTAGACACGGCATGCCACACGGCCGTGTCACCTGAACACGGGTAGGAACACGGCCGTGTGCCTACCCGTGTCTGCGATGTATAAAAAGGAAAAAGTTGGGAAACCCTAGCATTTCATCTCCTTTCTTCTGCCCCGAAATTTCTGAGAGGGTTCTTGGCTGGAGGAGGAGGAAGAGCTTGCCGGAGCCATCTTTGGAGGAATCAAAACGCCGCCACCGTCAAGGGAAAAACAATGCCGCCGCGAAGGAGTGCGAGGCTCATGGCCGGCCATGGTGGTACCGCTGGACTTGAGGTGAGCTTCCTCCCCTCTCCCTTGGTGCTAGATCTATAGTTATTATAGGAGAGACATCGACTCCATAGAGTCTTGATGGTGAGGAGGAGAGTTCTTAGGATAAGCCATGCCTAGGTTTTAGGCTTAGTCTCCCTCAACCTTCTCATCCTTCAAAGTGGAGATGAGAGGGGTTTTCGTTGGGGGTTTGGCTTTGAAAGGAGAAATAAGGTTGGGTGTGATTTCTGGAGAAGTTTATGCGAGGTCGTTGCGAGGAAGAAGATGAACGGATGCCGTTCATCTCGCCTTAAGATGCGTGCAGAAATCTGATTTCTGCACGCGGCGACCTTCGTGGCCAATTTCGGAGATGTTCTGGCCAGATCTGGGTGATCGACTCAACACGAAAGTCGTAGCCCTTGAAATTACCTTTCCAACGAGGGGTTGCTCGTTTCCATGCGATACCTGTAGCCACGGGAAAGCTGGTTCGAGTCCGCTGCGTTCGGGAAAATTCCTGTACAGGAAACTGTTTCCTGTACGTATTCGAGTTGAATTTCTGGTATGTTGCGACCAGATCTGGGCAATCGACTCAACACGAAAGTCGTAGCCCTCGCGAATACCTTTCCAACGAGGGGTTGTGCATTGTGATCGGATTCCTGTAGCTCCGGGAATCCCAGTTTTAGTATTGGACTATCCTATGTTAATGCACTTATTAAATTATAATGTTAGCACTCTTGCAATGATTGTGATTTGCTCATGTGATATCTTGCTCCCATATAACTATAATGTCGTTGTTACTATAATTTAGTATGGTTACTTATTTGGTTGTGTAATAAGGGATAACCATGCAATGGTAGAGAAATGGATTGGATGGGAAGGCTAGATATTAGGAGTTGCTATTGGTAAAGGATATATTTATACAAATTGGCGTTGAACATATCTAATGTACGTAGTGTTGAGGTGAAATCATTGAATAGGTGGGCGTGAACATGATGAACACTATGTGAAGAGTATTTTGTAACTGTAATCCGAGCCCAAGGGGTTTATTAACAACCGATGCTTAGAGTTGAAGTCTCCCTACGGGTAGCATCGAGTGAGTTGTTTTGGGGCATGTGATGTGCGACGATTCATCGTGTCGCGGTGTTGAGATAATGATTGTGGCAGGTTTACAGGTTCGCCAGTCGTCACACCGATGGGAGCCAATGAGTAGACCTTGGGCGGTAGGGTTAGATACTTGGTGTCCATAACCCGAGATCTCCTCCGTGCCATGAGAACGGTTGGGCTTGCACCTCGTGCGTTTCCGAGGTTCCATCCGGTTTGAATTCAAGGCCAGGTTGGGCTGTGTTCTTGGTGCACATTTACCCAAGACCCCTTCTGAGCCGTAGTACGCATGTGAGCTCCGCTGTTGTGTTCTTAGCGTTGAGGCGTACGGGGGCCTAGGATAGGTAGTGTGATACCACCTAGTAGTGGAGACGCCCGCTCCACTGTCGCCGTCTGGCCACGACGGACGACGCCTGAGAGGTTAGCTACCTGCTCGAAAAGTGGGAACTTCTAGTCTGTGTCGACAGAGCAACTTGCATGTGCGTGCGCATGAGTCGGTCATGACATAACATTCATAACATGTCATTCATTGCATACACAAGATCCTCATCGTATAAGTTTGTATGGGCACTCTTACACGATGAGTTACTTTACTGTTAAGCCGATCCTTAACTTATAAGTTTGTATGGGCACTCTTATAAGTTAAGTTACTATTCTGATTAATTATACCTGCTGTCATTTACATGGATATTTGTAGAACTGCTAGTTGTGTAGCGTAGTTTATACTTCACCATATTTACTGTCACCTGCTTGTTTACTTGCTTATGTATATATATTGTACCTGTATTCCTTTCTCCGCCCGGTGCCGAGGAGTCGCCGGGGGAGCGGATGTGAAGCCACTTAGTCTTATGACTAACGGTTGCTACGTCTTCCTTTTTAGGAGGAAACCCCGCAGGTAGAGCGGCAACGGACTATGCAGCAGGACAGCCAGGCCCGGATGATAGGACCTGAGGTGGTGGTGCCATCGGCACCGTCAGTGACAGTAGTGAGTGTTTTCATGTAGCCGTTTGGCAAAACATTTCTAGACTCTTGTTTATTTGTACAAGCCTGTTGTGCTTGTTATCTTCCGCTACTTTTGGACTTTAACTTAGCTGTGAACTGAACTGCTTTTAGCTTTACTTTTCTGTTATGGTTGGGTTGGCATAATTGTTGTGATATGGATTGTAGCCGGCGGAATAGGCGTCTTGTGGTAAAGGCTAACCCGTGTGTTAGTGCTACCGCAAGGCGGCCATTTCGGGCATAAGACTCCCCTCGTCCCGTGTGTTGTGTTCCGGGAGGGGGGTCTTACACTGCGGAGGAATAAGCTTTTTGCCAAGTTCTCAAAGTGTGAGTTCTGGCTCTCTTCAGTAGCCTTTTTAGGCCATGTGGTAAGCGGAGAGGGTATCGCGGTGGATCCGTTGAAGATAAGTGCCATCCGAGATTGGCCAGTGATGTCTTCAGTGGCCGAGGTCAGGAGCTTCCTTGGACTTGCGGGCTACTATAGACGGTTTGTGGAAAACTTCTCACGGATTGCTTTACCTCTCACCACGCTGACGAGAAAAGATCAAAAGTTCATTTGGACGCCGGAGTGCGGGCGAGCTTTTGAAGACTTGAAGAGTCGTTTGACCACGGCGCCTGTGTTGACATCGCCATGTGGTACCGATGGGTATGAGATCTATAGTGATGCATCTGGGAGCGGCTTAGGCTGCGTTCTTCTGCAATTTGGTAAAGTGATTGCTTATGGCTCGCGTCAGTTGAAAGTGCATGAGCGGAACTACCCCGTCCATGATTTGGAGTTGGCGGCGGTAATCTTTGCGCTCAAGTTGTGGCGGCACTATCTATATGGCGTTAAAGTGGATATCTATACGGATCACAAGAGCCTAAAGTATTTGTTGGATCAGAAGGATCTGAATATGCGACAACGAAGATGGATGGAGTTCCTCGGGGACTACACCTTCGAGATTCACTATACTCCCGGGAAGGGAAATGTGGTCGCTGATGCTTTGAGTCGGAAGACTCCGATACGGGCAAGCTGGTTGTAGAGGCATGATCAGCGTTTGATCCAAGAATTGGAAGCAATGGAGATATCGTGTGTTGACAAGGGTGCGTCAACCGATGCGTGCTTGAACTGGACGGAGGTGCAGTATGACCTTACGGACAGAGTTCGGCGAGCAACGGAGCTTGATGAAAGTCTCCAGCGCTATGCTAAAGATGGGCCGAATGATCAATTCTCTTGGGATAACGGGTTGTTACGGAGAAATGGTCGAGTGTGCGTCCCAAGTGTGGGTAAACTGAGGGAAGAGTTGATGTACGAAGCTCACATTGCAAAGTACTCAGTTCACCCAGGGAGCACAAAGATGTACAGGGATATGAAAAAGCTGTTCTGGTGGCCCGGACTAAAGAAAGATGTGGCTCGTTATGTGGATGAATGCACTACCTGTGCGTTGGTGAAAGCAGAGTGCCAGAAGCCTGGCGGTTTCCTGAAGTCTTTACCTATTCCGGAGTGGAAGTTTGATGATATTTCGATGGATTTCGTGCACGGGTTGCCGAGATCTCAACGCGGTCATGATTCAATCTGGGTGATTGTGGACCGGTTGACGAAAGTGGCGCACTTCCTTCCAAACAGAAGAGACGATTCAGTGGAAACCTTGGCCAAGCTGTATGTGGAGCAGGTTGTTCGACTGCACGGTGTTCCTCGGAGCATCGTTAGTGACCGTGATGGGCGGTTCACATCGAATGATTGGCGGCTCGTTCATCAAATGTTGGGTACAAAATTGGCGTTTAGTACGGCCTTTCATCCCCAAATGGATGGCCAGACTGAACGAACCAACAGGACGATGGAGGACATGCTCCGCATGTGCGCCCTAGACTTTGGTAAGAGATGGGAAGAGTATATATTTCTCGTCGAATTTGCCTATAATAATAGCTACCAAGCGAGTATTGGTATGACACCATTTGAAGCGTTGTATGGTCGGAAATGTCGTACACCGTTAGCTTGGGCAGAAGCAGGCGAATCGAAGCTGAGTGGGAAAAAGGAAGTCGAAGAAGCTACTTCGCTCATACGCTCTATTCGGGAGAGGCTAGTGATAGCCCAAGATCGTCAAGCAAAGTACTACAATGCCAAACATCGGAACGTGGAGTTCACGGTGGGTGATTGGGTATATTTGAAGATCAAACCCTTCAAAGGTGTGTCCAGGATTCGGCATTTGAAAAAGCTAAGTCCGAGGTATCTTGGTCCGTTTGAGGTGGTGGAGCGAGTTGGGGAAGCTGCTTATCGACTAGCACTTTCAGCGGACTTGGGTGGATTACATGATGTGTTTCACATCTCAGTCCTTCGTAAGGCGGTAAAGGATCCAGCTCAAGTAGTGGAGAATGATCGGGTACCGGTCGAGTATGGGCTAACGACGAGGGTTAGACCCATTCGGATCGAGGATCGAGCCGAGAAACAGTTGCGGAACAAAGTGATCGGGATGGTCAAGGTCCGATGGGACAATTGTGGCCGTGAAGAGCTAACATGGGAGCGAGAGCAGACCATGCGAGCTGAGTTTCCCGAGTTATTTGTATAAACTGTAGACCGTGTACTTTTTGTTATAACAGAGTTATAGCATTGCTGGTTTTGTTTCCTTACCGTGCAAATTTCGGGACGAAATTTTGCTAAGGGGGGGAGGGTTGTAACACCCCAAAAAGGCCCCAAAAGACTCAACATGAAGTTTGAGTAGCAGGCTGGTTTACACGGCCTGGGACACGGGCGTGTCCCAGGGCGTGTCGGGTGTACACGGCCTGGGACACGGGCGTGTCCCAGGGCGTGTTCGAATTATTTTGCGAATTTGGCCTATTCAAGTCAGAGCCGGACACGGCCTTGAACACGGCCGGGAACACGGGCGTGTCAGGCTGGACACGGGCGTGTCAGCTGCCGTGTTCCGACCAGTGTACTGGTTGCAGCTCGATGGAGCAGGAGACACGGGCGTGTCTCAAGTTCGACACGGGCGTGTCAGGTTCGACACGGGCGTGTCGATGACCCGTGTTGTGCAGTCGGTTCAAACTGTGTGTGCCGCTTAAAGGGTACACGGCCTGTGACACGGGCGTGTCACAGGCCGTGTCGGCCAAAAAGTGATTTTGTGGGAAAATCTTGGCCGTTCAGTTTTCTCTCTTTTGATCCAAGGGTTCAGATGGTTTCCTGGCTGGATTAAGTCGTGAGAGAGGAATGAAGAGGTCATTCTTCATTTGGCTTAAGGAAGAGAGAAAGAGAGAGGAAGAGAAGAAGGAGGAGGAGAGCAAGCCACCGGCGGAGCTCCCGTGGTTCGATTCGTGATCCGAAGCCGGCGTTATGAAGGCAAGGCTGCTGCGGTTCTTTCTCACCAGCTAGTTTTTGATGGCACCGAAGAGATCGACAAGGGTAACGATCTCCCTCCTTGGACATGTGAAGTCCTTCTTTTCTGCATTGCATAGGGAAAACCCTTCCCCGCGAGTGTGCGGTGGGTTGTGGTGTCCCTTGGGGTAGATATGTGAAGTCCCCCTTGTTAGAGGCCGGAATTGGAGTACGGCTCTAGGCATGCTGTGTGAAGCCCATATGGATGTAATCTGGATTGGTGATGCTTGTTTGCATATCGGAGAAGGCTCCGTGATTATGGCTTGTGATGCCTATGGCTTGTGATGCCTTGTTCCTACCTGTTGCTTGGTGCGGCAGGAAGTACTGGACGATGTCCAGGAAATGAAGAGGGTTGGAGGCAACTCTTGTGGCCGTGCGTTGCCACTTTGTGAGTAGTTGAGCCGTTGGGCTGCAACTCGATGAAAAGGCAGATTGCCGAACAGGAAAGGTGAAACCGACCCGCGCCTATAAAAAGCCATGGATACTTCCGTATTCGAGGTGGCTCGGCGACTTGAGCAACGGGGGGTGGCTGATCCGTACCTGCGTTAGGTCCGTCTGACTTGGAAGCCTGGTATAGGTTTTGTTGGAGCGCCTAATGAGAGTCTTAGGCCCGCGCGCCGGAAAGACTAGAAATGCTCAAATACCGTGTAGACGGTGGTGTTGACCCTGGTATTCCGGTACACCGAAAATGTGCCCTGAGTGCACGGACTGTCGGGCCGGGTGGCCGATGGTTGTGATGGCTTGAATGTGCCTGCGCGCACATAATTGCTATGTGATGATGCCATGCTTGCAGGGAAAGAATGCTCATGCCCCGAGAAAGGGGTAGGATTGTTATAATTGGGTCAGCTGAATGCTGACCGTTGCATTGTTTGCCACCGGTTGGGTGGATTGTTCCCGTGCAGGTGCTGAAGAGCCAAGTGGTAAGTGATGGGCTGAAGCCCTACTGCTGCTGCTGCTGCTGCTGCGGCTAGCCCTGGAAGGCTAAGCGAATGGCGTTGTTTTGTTTTCTCTTTTTACTCATGTATGGCCGGCCTGCGCGCCGAGGTTTTTAAAACATGATGTATGTTCAGAGGAACTGTAAGGCCTTAAGGCCAAACTCTTGTGGTTGTGTACATTCCGTGGTATTTATATATAAAGGTGGTTTTATATATATTGGACATTCCGGTTGAGAGTTCAAAGTTGTAACTTAAAGCTTCCGCTAGAATGCTCTGAGTTAGGATTCGTATTTGGTTTGGTATTATCCTGTGACCTCACCGTCTGTTTGTGGCATATAGTGTGGGGCCCCGGCCGGACCTTCTACTATACGTCATTTAACGGATGGGGTCGTTACATTCTTACAGACATACATAAGTGTCAGTGGGTTCGTGTCAGGTTGTTGGCGCCCACTGGTAGTTTTTACCTTTGTACTGGATATATTACTTATGCTGCTACTGTTTTCTGGTGATAGTCTACTTGCTCTGAGAAGGATTTATGCTAGGTTGCTAGTTACTTTTAAACTATAACTATTATTATAAGTACATCGCATGATCAGCATGTTTTATAAAAGTAAATCACTATTTTCCATGCAGCGTATAAAGATCGTTTTCCTATATATAATATAAATTAAATGTAGAGTCTTGCATAGTATGAGTGGTTCTCTTAGAACTCTTATACACCCTTTAGGATGCTAAACCTGAATAATGTATTTTCCGCAGCACGTAAGTATAGTTTTTAACTATGGACTAGGTGATCCACCGAGCCGAGGGATACGACCTCTAAAATATAACTGATTTTCTAATCATTAAGCTCATGATTTTCTTACATAAAGAGTAGCAGTTGGTTTTGCCTGAGCGTCAGCAGTTATCCCCTGCTTGACGTGGCATCATGACGCGCATTTTCTCATACTCTGATAATTATTTAATTCGGGAAAATGCGGGTTGTGACAGTTGGAATCAGAGGGAGGTTGCTTGACAAGTTAGTCGGGCAACCATCCTTTGTTTGCTTTTAGTAGTTCAGCATCATGTCATTCACACACCGATATGTCATCAGCACATCTTGGCAAAAGCACGAACACTACACTCATAGCATAACATGAAGTATACGGGGCATATTATGTAGTATGGGATGCATAATATGTGTTCATATATGGATCCACCATAGGGGCAACATGTGAGGGTTATGTAGTATGGGATGCATAACCTCACCACATGGCTGCGACTAGCATGTTTTCTTTTTCGTTGCATGCAAATGTTATGTAGTATGGGATGCATAACATTTTCATGTGTACGCCGCTCATAACATGCATTAGGGCCTTTTTAGAATGCATAGCACAAACATGCATAGCATAACATAGCATAAGCACAACGTGCCAAGCTAAAGACTGGCAGGATGACATATGTACACACATAAGTTTTCGAGTCAAAAAATAATATAAAGTCATGCATTCCCGATCTAGGCACAAGAATTAGTATGGTGGTGGTTAACCATCCTAGGTTAGGGAATAACATAAATTTTTGTTAAAAAGATAAACTCCCAGAGCAAGTTTAGCAGCTTTAAGTTCATATCTATATATGTATTGTCTGTACTAGTAGTTGAGTCTAGCCGTTGTACTAGGATCTAACTAGTGTTGCTATGACTTTAGGATGGCGAGACGTCCTTCGACTAGATCAACTCCCCTGTCTGAGGGTGAGTCTTCTGGAGCTCAGAATGATGCGGTAATCGAAAGCTTGCGGCAGAGTAGTGATTCGTTGAGCAGGCAGATGGTGGAGGTGCGAGCCCAGATCCAATGTTTGGTAGCAGTTGTGGCGGGTCAAACTCAGGGAGTGCAAGGCCCTGTAGGGGGGATTGCTATTCCTCCCCCTCCTGCACCCTTAAGACCTCCAGTGGTGGTGCCAGCGGAGATGGCCTTCATCTCGCAGTTTCAGAGGTTGAGCCCTCCCACTTATGACGGGAAGGCAGACTTCATGGTGATAGACGACTGGCTGATCTCCATGGAGGAGATGCTCTCGTATTTAGGGATTGCAGACGATCAGAGGGTGATGATAGCCGCCTATCAGCTTAAAGGTTTGGCTAAGAGTTGGTGGCTGAGAGAGAAGGAGAGTTTAGTAGCTGGATGCTCTTGGGAAGTCTTCAAGGAGATGCTGTTGAGGAAGTTCTTACCCTCGGTCGAGCATGACCGCCTCATGAACGACTTCCTCCATCTGAAGCAAAGGCAGCTCACGGTGGGTGAGTATGAGATAGAATTCAGCAAGTTGAGCCATTTTGCCCCTGGATTGGTCAGCGTTGAGGCTGATCGAGTTAAGCGATTTCTCGGTGGTTTGAGGAGTGAGGTGCAGCAGTTGACTAGTGCTTATGGGTCAGAAAATTACGCAGGAGTAGTGGAGGCTGCTCTGAAGGTGGAGGCTATTGAGACCGCGAAGAGCAGAGGACAGCAAAGTAGAAAGGATAAGAGGAAGTCTGTGGAGGAAATGAAACCCCGGGTACCAGATGCAGTTCCGGGGAAGAAGAGCAAAGTAGTATGTAGTTTCTGTGGACGGTCAGGCCACCCTGTCGAGAGATGTTTCAAGAGAGCAGCAGCTCAGAGGAAGGAGAAGGTTCATGCGATTCAGGATGCTCCGAGGAGAGATGTCTCCTGTTCTGTTTGCAAGCGACCCGGGCATGATGCTGCCCAGTGCTGGTCCAAAGATAAGGTCTGTTTCCAGTGTGGGCAGAAGGGACACATCAAGTCTAGGTGTCCTCAAGTCCATCCTGCCCTTCAAGCAGTGCCTCTTCAGGCATTACCTCCACCTCAGCGTGTGGATAAGGGAAAGGGAAAACTAAACGTGATCTCTTCCGAGGAGGCTGAAGCTTCGACTCTGGTCATCTCAGGTTAGTTGTCTTTCCAGCCTGAATGTTTTGTTCTTGTCTTGCTAGAATGTTTGTAGTATGGTTGTGGTAGTTCCTTAGTTATATATGTTCCTATAGGGAAGTTTAAGGTGAAGAACCGCTGGGCGCGTGTTCTGTTTTACTCCGGCGCTACCCACTCGTTCGTGGCTAGAGCCTTTGTAGAGCGACATCAGTTGACTTTAGATCGAGTTCGGGATACCTTTCGTGTTAAGTTCCCCTCTAGTGAATCTGTGTTGTCAGATGTGGGCATGTTGGATTGCCCTGTTTTGTTGGGGGACTTCCTTACGAAGGCAGACCTGATGATGATTGATCTGGAGGACTTTGATGTTATTTTGGGCATGGACTGGCTGTCCAGGTATGATGCAGTCATTCAGTGCAAAGGGAAGCGCTTGGACTTCATCAGGGACGACGGTCAGCCAGGAAGCGTGTATGCGGATCTGAGCCAGGATTCTCCTGTCATCTCTGCGGTATGTGCTCAGAAGTTTTTTCTTTCGGACTGTTTTGCTTGTTTGGTCTCGGTGGTTGGGATCGCTGTTAGTGTACCGCGCATAGAGGAGATTCCAGTTGTGCGAGATTTCGCAGATGTTTTTCCTGATGACCTTCCTGGTCTTCCTCCCGAGCAGGATGTTGAGTTTGTGATCGATTTGGAGCCGGGTACGCGCCCTATTGCTAAGGCGTCGTACCAGATGGCCCCTCGAGAGCTAGAGGAGTTGCGAGTTCAGTTAGATGAGTTGTTGGCGAAAGGGTTTATCAGGCAGAGTTCGTCGCCTTGGGGTGCTCCTGTTCTATTTGTGAAGAAGAAAGATGGGTCAATGCGGCTTTGCATCGACTATAGGGAGCTGAACAAGGTCACAATCAAGAACAGGTACCCTCTGCCGAGGATCGATGACTTATTTGACCAGTTGCGCGGTAGCACGGTCTTCTCCAAGATTGACCTTCGTTCAGGCTATCATCAGCTTAGGATCCGTGATGCAGATATTCCACGGATTGCGTTTAGATCAAGGCACGGACATTTTGAGTTCTTAGTGATGTCGTTTGGATTGACCAATGCTCCATCAACGTTCATGGATATGATGAACCGGGTGTTCAAGGATTTCCTAGATAAGTTCGTGGTGGTCTTCATCGATGATGTGTTGGTTTACTCTCGCAGTGCTGAGGAGCATGAGCAGCATCTGCGCTTGGTTCTATCGGAGTTAAGGAACCATAAGTTATTCGCCAAGTTAAGCAAGTGCGAATATTGGTTGCCTCAGGTCTCGTTTCTGGGCCACGTGGTGAATGAGGATGGGATCTCGGTTGACCCAAAAAAGATCGCAACAGTGTTGGATTGGAGTAGGCCGGGCACGCCCAAAGAGATCAGGAGCTTCCTAGGGTTAGCCGGCTACTACAGGAGGTTTGTGGAGGGTTTCTCTACCCTAGTTGTACCTCTGACTAAGCTGAATCAGAAGAATGTGGCTTTTGTTTGGAACGAGAAGTGCGAAGAAGCCTTCTTGGAGTTAAAGAGGAGATTGTGCACTGCTCCTGTCCTGACCCTGCCTACCGAGGGCATGGATTATGATGTATACGTGGATGCTTCGCATGTGGGTCTGGGATGCGTATTAATGAAGGTGGGTAAGGTGATTGCCTATGGGTCAAGGCAACTGAAGATTCATGAGAAGAATTATCCTACGCATGACCTCGAGTTCGTAGCAGTTATTTATGCGTTAAAGCTGTGGAGACACCTACTTTATGGGGCTCAGTGCAAGATTTTCACCGACCTTAAGAGCCTGAAGTACGTGTTCACGCAGAAGGAGTTAAATTTGCTCCAGCGTCGGTGGCTAGAGTATATGGCCGATTATGATGTAGAGATCCAGTATCATCCAGGCAAGGCCAATGTGGTGGCTGACGCCCTGAGTCGGAGGACGGGTAAAATCTTTAATCTCTCCGCCGACCGTTTAGTGGAAGAGTTCCTCCTTATGGATATATCAGTGGAATACGGTGGCCTGCAGAGTAGTTTGTCAGTGGCAGAGCCGTCTTGGATTTATTTAACCAGACTTCACCAGAAGGACGACCCGGATCTTCTTCACTTGTACTCCAGGACTGAGAGAGGAGAGTTGCCGGATTATTCCATCGATGATGCGGGAACTTTGAAGTACCGTGGCAGATTTTGCATCCCCGCGGTTGGGGACATTCAGGGTATGGTTTGCAGAGGGGCTCATGGATCCAGCGTTGCCTATCATCCAGGATCTACGAAGATGTATCGTGACTTAAAGCAAATTGCCTTGTGGCATGGCATGAAGGGAGATATAGCCTGATTTGTTGCGGAGTGCCATACTTGCAAGCGGGTGAAGGCCGATCATGGAAGGCCTGGTGGTAAGTTGACTCTGCTAGAGATCCCGACTTGGAAGTGGGAGAGTATATCTATGGATTTCATCACGGGTTTACCGCGATCCCCGAGGGGATTTGATTCTGTTTGGGTTATAGTGGATAGATTGACGAAGTGTGCTCACTTCGTGCCATATAAGATTGATTACCCTATGAAGAAGATAGCAGAGTTGTACTTGAATGAAGTCATCCGACTCCACGGTGTGCCGGTTAGCATCATTTCTGATCGAGACTCCCGGTTTACTTCTCGTTTTTGGCAGAGTCTGCAGGAGGGTTTGGGTACGGATCTGAGGTATTCTACTGCGTACCACCCACAGACTAATGGGCAGACGGAGCGGGTGAAGCAGATAGTTGAGGATATGATCCGATGTTACACTTTAGACCACGGTGGAGCGTGGGATGAGCGGCTGCGACTTATGGAATTTTGCTTACAACAATGGTTATCAGGAGAGCTTGCAGATGGCTCCGTTCGAAGCCTTGTATGGGAGGCGATGCAGAACTCCGTTGTTTTGGGCTGAGGCTGGTGAAAGGCCATTGTTAGGTCCTGATGCGCTCGAAGAAATGGAAGTCGCAGTGAAGCTTGTTCTGGAAAAGCTTCGTATAGCTCAGGAGAGGTACGAGAAGAACGCCAATCGGCATAGGTCTACCTTGGAGTTTTCTGTGGGGGACCTTGTATTTCTTAAGGTTTCCCCGATGGTGGGTGTAAAGAGGTTTGGTAAGAATCGGAAATTGGACCCGAGGTATGTGGGCCCGCTTAAGATTTTGGAACGAATTGGCGTGTCAGCTTACAGGTTGGATTTGCCAGCAAACTTCCCAGGTGTTCATAATGTTTTCCATGTTAGCCAATTGCGGAAGTGCGTGCGCAGCAGTGGGAAAGTCTTCGACGTTGTGCCCCAGTTGGAGCCCAACCTCTCTTTTGTTGAAGTGCCGGTCCGTATTTTGGATACTCAGGAATGGGTGCTGCGAAAGAAGTCGATTCCGATGGTGAAAGTTCTTTGGAGGAATCAGGATTTGGAGAGCGCGACTTGGGAGTTAGAGTCGGCTATGAGGGAGGCTTACCCTCAGCTGTTTCCCTGATTAGTTTGGTTTGTTTTTCCTTCTTATAATGTTTGGATTATTACTTTCCTTCTATAGTAGAAGTGTTGTGCGTAAAGTTTCGGGACGAAACTTTCTTTGAGGGGGAGTGACTGTAACGCCCCCGATTTTTCTGCGATTATTTAAATTCTCGTTTGGCGTTACGGTGACGCGTTTTCGTGGCTTGTGCCATTTGTGGAGTGTGGTTTAGCTCTTTAGAACTGTGTGCCCTATTTTGTAGCCTATGGGCAAGATCTCCCTAGCAAGCCGAGTCGTTTTGGGTGACCCGGTGTGGCCTCTCGGGGGGATGTTTGTGTTTGGCTTTATATGGGTATAACTCGAGTTCTGTTCGTCGAAAGTTAATTTCGACTTCGTCGTTGTGTTCGTAGTATGGGTATTTAGCTACGGTGCGAATTTCGTCAAATTCCGAGGTAGTTCGGTTTTCGCGTCGTTTTTGTGCTTTAAGAAATTCTATAATAAATTATATTATTATATATTAATATATATATATATATAGGATAGAATGAAACCCCCCCCCCCCCCCCGTATCATCTTCTTCCCCATTTGAAACCGCCGCTCCTGTTCGCGGAAAACAGAGGAGAAAACCGCCGGCCTGCTTCCCCTTCGGACGGCGATTCCGGGCTTGTTCGTGGACGGATTTCGATTCCAAAAGCGGCGTTGTCTTGCTCTCGCTCAGATCTTCATTTCGACGGTAAGATATTTGATTTTTGTGGAGTTTTGGTGAGATTGGGATTTCGGTTTGGAGGTTTTTTTCGCCATTAATGTCCGGGAGTATATTTTTAGGTGTTGCTCCTTCTAGTGCAGAACGAAGAGGAGGGAAAGCCGACCAAGCTTCGCCGGAAGTCGAGGCAAGTGGTATTCTTGCCCTTGCCATTGTTGTTCTTTTGAATTTTGGAATGTTTCCCGGTTAGCCCTAGGGTAGAAACCATGCTTATTCTCTCATTATCTTGCTAAGTTTTAAGGCTTAGATTCTCCTATAAGCCCCCCCTCCTTGGGCTGTTTGCTCCTCATGCTAGTTGTGTTCACCATTTAGACTTCAGATTTGTAGTTCTAGTTGGGTGCTTTTGCAGGTGGAGCCGAGAGAGAGTGAGGGAGGTTGTTGTGGTAGGGCTCTGGTTAGAACTAGTCTTGGTAGACTCTCGAGTTTTAGTGTTGAGTGTGGTGCACACACTCAAAGCCAAAAGCCGCCCGGACTTGGCGTTGAGAGTGGTGGACACAATCAAAGCCATAGTTCGGTTTGTTCTTTGCGGCTGAGTGGTGGGGTGATCGAGTGAAAATTTTCGTCTAAGTCAAAATCGACGGGAATCACCAGGTGATTCCCGCCGATTTCGACGTGTATCGTCGGTGATTCCCACCGATCGGCGAGAATCAACCTTGATTCCCGCCGATTCGGCGAGAATCATCCTTGATTCCCGCCGATTCGGCGAGAATCATTCGGGATTCCCGCCGATCATCGAGAATCATCATGCATTCTCGCCGATTCGGCGAGAATCGTCCTGCATTCCCGCCGATTCGGCGAGAATCAGTCGGCATTCCCGCCGACCTTCTCTTGTTGGCGTTGGCTTAGGGTTCCCCTGCAGAAGTGAACTTTGGCGTAGAGAGGGTTGACCTCACTCAACGCCAAAGCTATTTTGGCGTTGAGGGAGGTAGACTCACTCAACGCCGCTGTTAGGTTTTGTGGTTTCGCAGAAGGCGTTGAGGGAGTGGACCTCACTCAACGCCATGGCTGTTCTGGCGCTGAGTGAGGCTTACTCACTCAACGCCAAGGTCAGGTTAGGCACTGAGTGGATTTCACCCAACGCAGAGCCGTGTTGAGTAGCTTCAACACTGTTTCTCTTTCCTCGAGTTATGTTCCCGAGTGAGTTTCCTTGATTATATTTGTAGTTTCCTTGTCGGCCATGTTTTCTTTCCTAAAGGCCGAATCGTGGGATGTGGATAGTAGTGGTGGTTTGAAGCTCTTCATGGGGGAGGTGTTTTGTAATCTCGCCAAGGCCACCCTTATTCTTCTGTCTTGCTCCAGGTACGGGCTGGGCAAGGGGGTGTAAGGTCCCTTGTGCTTTATCATGTAGACCCCTGAGCTTGTTAGAATGGAAATTGGTGGTTGGGGGACTGAGTTTGCCTCCAACCCGGATCCATGCTATTGTTTTGCTACTACCATCTCCCACAGCTTAGGGTGTTAGAAGTTTCTTCCTTGGTAGATTGCAGCACTTTGGGCTCTTGGTAGCCTAGTAGTCCCTGCAGGATGTAGTTCCTGGGCTGGGTTGTTGCTGTTTCCTTGCACGTAGTGCATTTCTTGTTGTCCTGTTTTGGACAGTTGTGACTTTTTCTACTGCATGATTTTCAGTTACTTTTCCCCCTTTGGTTGACTCCTTCATGCAGTTTTTACCTTGTTTTGCTTGCTGAGGTATTCTGTTTTCTTTTGGAATGCCTCAGGTTCTGAGCTGTAGCCAGTTGGGTGGCTAGTTTGCAGTGGTGGTGTTGGTGGTCTCTTGGACTTTGGAGATCCGTTTGCCTTGTTGCTGAGGTAGTTTTTAGTACTTTCTTACAGACATACATAAGTGCCAGTGGGTTCGTGTCAGGTTGTTGGCGCCCACTGGTAGTTTTTACCTTTGTACTGGATATATTACTTATGTTGCTACTGTTTTCTGGAGATAGTCTACTTGCTCTGAGAAGGATTTACGCTAGGTTGCTAGTTACTTTTAAACTATAACTATTATTATAAGTACATCGCATGATCAACATGTTTTATAAAAATAAATCACTATTTTCCAAGCAGCGTATAAAGATCGTTTTCCTATATATAATATAAATTAAATGTAGAGTCTTGCATAGTATGAGTGGTTCTCTTGGAACTCTTATACACCCTTTAGGATGCTAAACCTGAATTAAGTATTTTTCGCAGCGCGTAAGTATAGTTTTTAACTGTGGACTAGGTGATCCACCGAGCCGAGGGATACGGCCTCTAAAATATAACTGATTTTCTAATCATTAAGCTCATGATTTTCTTTCATAAAGAGTAGCAGTTGGTTTTGCCTGAGCGTCAGCAGTTATCCCCTGCTTGACGTGACATCATGATGCGTGTTTTATCATACTCTGATAATTATTTAATTCGGGAAAATGCGGGTTGTGACAACCTTTCCCGTTTAGCACGAAGCCCTTTATATACAGTTGCATCCCAACGGCCCAACCTCCCACAAAGTGGCAACTCACGGCCACAAGAGTTGAACCCAACTCTCATAATTTCCTGGACTTCCTTCAGTACTTCCTGCTGCACCAAGCGACAGGTATCCACCACTGATTTCATGCATACAAGTAGTAATCACGGAGTCTTCTCCGATGTGCAAACAAGCATCACCAATCCAGACCAGCATGTCCAGATGGGCTTCACACAGCATGTCTAGATCCGTACTCCAATTCTGGCTCTAACAAGGGGGACTTCACATATCTACCCAAAGCGACACCACAACACACTGCACACTCGCGGGGACGGGTTTTCCCTATGCAAATGCAGAAAAGTAGGACTTCACATGTCCAAGATGGAAACCGTTACCCTTGGAATTCGCCTCGGAGCCATGGAGAGAATTGAGATGGATGAAAGCCTTCGTAGCAGCCTTGCCTTCGTAAATATGAACTCGTCTTGCGATTTGGACCACCGCAGCACCACCGGCAGCCAGATTCCTCTTCTTCTTCCTTGCTTTGCTCTCCCCTCTCTTATAACTTTAGAAAGAGAAAGATGAAACTCAAATGAGCTTTCTCCTCTTCAATCCCGGCCTTATCAACCCAGGGAAGAGCCCAGACCATAGGATCTTGGTGAAAGAAAATGAACGGCTCTGATCAGCCCTGAATTTGATTTCCTGGGCCGAACACGGGTTGTGACACGCCCGTGTCACAGGCCGTGTTCCTAAAGCGGTGCACAACCGACTTAAAATAAACCAGAACACGGGCATTGACACGCTCGTGTCAAGCCTGACATGCCTGTGTCACACAGTACACGGCCGTGTACCCGGTCGTGTCACCCATGTAACACGATCTACAAAATTACCCGAACATGACACAGCTAAGGCACATGCTTGTGTCCCGAGCCGTGTGCCAAACACGCCCCTGTGACACGCCCGTGTCACAGGCCGTGTTCCACACTCGACGATTAGGGCTCAAGAACTCGTCGAGAATAGGGACACACCCGTGTCCTAGGCCGTGTACACCTGACACGCCCTGAGACACGCCCGTGTCTCAGGCCATGTCAGCCAACCTGAATCCCACTTTGCTTTTTGAGATTTTTGGGGTGTTACACAATCAATAGAAAAGGGATGAATTCCCAAGGAAAATTTCTTTCTGAATTTGTTGGCAAGGTGATCATCTACAATACTAGTGAACATGATAAGATATCTGCCCACATGTTCAATCTAATGGTAAGGGTTATATTTAAGATTAACACTGACTGGGCAGCAGTAGTGTTTGATAAAATTCAAGAAGGAATAAAAAAACCTAATCTCGGAAGGATCCTCAGTCTTTGCTTAATATCAGTACTTCCTGATGTTCTGGAACATGCAAATGGTTCCAAGATAAATCACATGAGAAGAATGGATATAAGGATTCTATCTAGGTGGAACAGAGTTCTGACCAAAGAAGTCCCTGCTCCTAAGGAGCACACTAAGAAAGGCAAGAAGAAAAAGGAAGTGGTGGTACATGCTAACTCCTCCAGTGATTCGTAGGAGGCAGTAGTCTTCAGTTCTGATGAAGACCAGCAACAACAAGATGTTCATGCTCAAGCAAAGGACAATGAGCATCAGGAGCAACAAGTTGACGCCACTCAAGGGGGAGAAAACCGAGAAAAAGAAACTGAGTTTCCTTCCCAAGGGGGAGGTATTGATAATGATGTCTTAGATAGTGACTTAGCTGCAGAAACAATAATGGATGTTGTATCTGAAATCAACTCTGCAGCTGAAGTAACTGATAAAAATGATGATCAACATGAGCCAGTAAGTTTCTTCTCAACACACTAGTGATGAATTATAGTATTCTCCTAAAAAATTGTTCAAAGGGACACTTTTGTTTAACAACAAAAGTGGTCTTTCAAGTGGTCATTCAAGTGGTATTAGTCTTTTCAGTTTTTTTTAAAAAAACTAATCTTATTCCATCTGAACAGATACAACAGAAATTTACAATGGAAGAATTGTTTCCTGAATCTCTTCCTGATAGGATTGAGGGGGAGGACATTGAAAAAGTAAAGGAAATCCCAAAGACTGAGGGGGAGTTATCCAAGGATACCCCAGCTGAAAAGGACATTGTTGATATTGAAAGTACATCTGAATCTTCTGAAGATGAAGAAGTCACATTGGCTAAGAAAAGAAAACTGGCTGTGATAAAGAAGAAGAGTTCTTGTTACAAGAAGGATTTGCAAGTGGGGAAAATACCATCAACTGTGGACTTCAGTTCTTTTCTAGTCCAGATGCAACTGAAACTGGATAATCAAAGACAATCTATAGAGCAATATGTGGATGAAACTCACAAGGAGTTACTGTTTCAGTTGGCCTAGGACATAAAATCCATTAGATTTGAAGTAAATCAACATAAGAAGGAGATGACAGATTGCTTCCATAAAGGAGGTAATGCTGTGGTGTTTCTGGCCGAGCAACAGAAAAATATCCAAGCTAAAGTGGATGAGATTGAAGTAAAGTAGGGATATGTCCTAGAGAATCTGATAAGAATGAATGAAAATCTCAAGGATTCCTATCATGAAATATTGAAGAAGCTTGCTGATTCTAGCACTACTCTGAAGGATTAAATCTCAAAGCAAATCCAGGAAGATATATCTTCTATCAAAGCCACATTTCAAGAATCTCAGGAGAAAATTAAAACCTTCCTGACAAAGTTCAGAGCTTATTTTAAAGAGGGAGCTAAATATCTAGCTGATCAAGTCAGATTCAAGAAGGAAGATTTGCGTGATCATATTGCAAGAGAAGTCATAAAGGGAGAGAGAGTACTAGTCAAAGCTGTCTCTGACCATGCTAAATGGACTACCAACAACATCAGAGCCACTCTTGGATATCCTCCTCTGTATGATGATGCTAATGTAGCTGAGTCTTGGATTTAACCTGAATATTTTGAAGGAGATCAGCCTGAAGTTGCTCAGGTGATCTACCCCCCAGCTGATTTTGAAATGGTTCAAGAAGAAGTGTTGAAGATGTATAGTCCTCCACCAGAGGTACAAAATGTAATTCTTGGAAAGGTTAAAATGTCAGAAGCTGCATTGGAGGCTTAGAAGGAAGCTCAACTCACCAAGAAGAGATTCAAAGAGAAGCCTGAACTGAAGCCAGATTTTGAGAAATGGAGCCCAACTTCTAGAAATATCATACTTACTGCCTGGAAAGCTGTTAAGGATAAAACTCATGACAGAGGTAAGTGGTATTCTGAGCAAGAATGGAATAAGTATCAAGCTGGACAAGAAGCAATTCTACAGCATAGAAGAAGTGCTAAGGCTGGGAAGCTATCTACTAATGCTCAAGAGCCAAGCAAGTACTTCCCCAAACCTTTTCACTATTTTGAAAGACAAAAGATCATGGCTGAAGAATTGAAGAAGAAAGCTCTCAAAGGGAAAAAGCTAGCTGAAGATGCTCAACCTTCTGTGCAGGCTAAAATCAAGCCTAGCAAAGGGATAGTTATTAAGGAGCCTAGTCAATAATAGGATTGCTAGGTTTATGTATTAGAAAATGTACTCATTTGTTTCCTTTTATTCTATAAGAAATTTATGTAAACCAAAGTTTTTCTGATCAATGAAATCTGGTTCAGTATTAAGTGTGTGTTGTTTACAATGCTTATGTAATTATCTGCTCTGAAATATTTTTACTTCTATTATAATTTTGTTTTATCTAAAGAGATGTATATCTTTGACTAAGGGTTATGACTTCTCCAAATAAGAGGAGATTGTTAGGTACATTGGAAAATGTGTACTAGATTTGGAGAAGCCACAACTTAGTCAATGATATGCATCAATGTGTATTTGATATAAGTTTGAGTTTCATTGTGCAGGTTGAAAAATTTTAAGGAAAATTTTCTAAGTACAAGTGTCGACACTTGTGAAGAAACTATGTCGACACTCAGGAAACTTGTGTCGACACTCCGGCAAGCTGTGTCGGCACATAGGTAAATTGTGTCAACACTCAGGGAAGTTGTGTCGACACCCAGAATTTGTGTCGACACTTATAAAGAAGCTGTGTCGACACTCAAAGCTAGGTCGACACCTAAACAAGCAGTTGTGTCAACATCTAGAATTGTGTCGACAACTTTAAACAAATTTGTGTCGACACTTAAATCAAAAGATGAGTCGACACTAAGGAGCTTTGTCGACACCTAAAATAATTGTGTCGACACACAGGACTTGTGTCGACACACCAACTCTCAAGAGGCTGTGTCGTGTTTAGAAGTAATTGTGTCGATATACAGGACTTGTGTCGACACACACTCAACGCCATTTGACAAACACTCAATGCCATCTGTATGCAACAGAAATGTCGAGACAAGAAGCTGCTGTGTCGACACACAGGACTTGTGTCGACACATACAACAAAAAGCAGTGTCGAGAAGTAGAAGTATGACTGTGTCGACACCTGGAGTATTTGTGTCGACACCTTGAAGACTTGTGTCGACACTTAGCCTATATGTGTCTCCACATGTAAAGCAGTCTGCTGAGTTTTATGCTTAGTTGGACAGACATTGAAGAACCTGGTGATGTGACTGGTGACTTGATAGCTGTCATAACTAACCGGTCTGACACCACTGTCAGAACTGTCAGAAGTCTGTTATGAACCGGATCAGCCGGTAACCATGGAGCAAGCTCTATATAAGAGACAGAACAGAAATGACAGAACGGATTAATAAGATATCATCAACGTGAAAAGATCTCTACATCATAAAGAAGAATTCTGACAGATCAAGGCCTGTCTGCAAGAAAGATTCAGAGTTCAATCTGAATCTAAGGAAGAAGCTGACTGAAGATCAACTTCAACTTGAAGAGTAGATCCACCTTATTTGTCCTAATCAAGAAGATTTGAAAAGCAAAGTCAGGTTGGATCAGAAGAATCAGTTTATACAAGAACTAATTAAGAAGACAACATCAATAGAGGAATCTAGCTGGTGAAGTTTTCTGAAACTTATTACTCAAAAATTCTTGTAGGATCTATTGTTAGATCTGAGATTATAAACCTAAATTATAAAGGCTGAGGTAGGGCAGTGTGCCTGAGGTAGGACTTGTGGAAAGTCTGAGTTGTAAGCCTAATTATAAAGGTTGAGGTAGGGCTGAGGCCTTAGGTAGGATTCAGGAAAGAATTTTAGGTAGGACTTGTGTAAAGTCTGAGGTGTAGGAACCATTTTGGGTCTTGAGTTTGTAAGATCTACGGATCCGAGATAGTGGAAGGAAGTTAGGCTGAATCCAGTTATCTACTAGATAGGCGAAGGGGGATGTGGATGTACCCATATCTTGGGGAACCACTATAGATCTGGTGTTTGCTGTGTTGCATTTAATTTCCATAGATAGAATTATTCTGTGCTGAAAGTAGTTATAAATATCTGTTTGCCTTAAAATCAAAATGACACAAAAAGATTAGAACCTATTCACCCCCCCTCTAAGTGTTTATACTCTTGAATCAAAGTCTTTCAGCCTCTCGAGAACTATGTTCAGAATTCTTGAGAACCATTTCCCTTACTCGAAATTAAGACTTAACTTACTCGAGTACAACTAAAGGATCAACTCGAGTACTTAAGTTCTACTCGAGTGAAACACTTGGAAAAATTTTGTTTCATGAAATTTTTCTTTCTTCAATGGAATCAGCAACATGTCTTTCTCCAACAAGTATGGTGCTTGAAAATGAAATGTATCCTAATAGAGAGGCTACCCATGAGTCAACACCATAGATCACACAATGAGGGATTACACTGTATGGTCCTATGTTTGGTGACCCACTATAGACTGGTATTGGTCTACACTTGGCAATTAAGTCCTGCAAACACATAACTCAAACAACACATCAAATACAACTTAATTCATCTTAGTTCAAGGGTGACTTCATACAAATCTAGGTTATTGTGGATACAATACCCAACAATCTTCCCCAATTTGTAGAAGTCAGAACCCTCTACACTAAGGTGAATTATATCAACATAAACAAAAAAGGACTAGATATAAAAGAGAAAAAAATAGAGTAACATGCTAAAAATTTAAGACAAAGAATAGATCATCAAAATTAAGGATTTATATAAATAGAATTGTTCCAAAAATTCTGTTCTACACACTTTTAATCCTCAATCTTAGAACTTTGTTCATTCTTTGTCTTGATGTTGATGTTGTTATTGTTGTCTATCTTTCTTCTCTTACTGCCTTCTCTGATAGCTGAATGGTTTCAGGTAGTACTTTGGAAGTTTGGAGGTGCATTAGGATTATTCCTTCCATACTCTCGATCATAGATTCTTCTTTTGGTCATAGACTTCTCATACGAGTCCCACTCATGGGAGCTGTAATGATCATGTATATTCTCATTAAATTCCATAACAAATTTGAGAGTATAATGGATTAACGACTTAGAAGTAGGACTCCAGATCTCTGCAAATTCTTGAGTTTTTTTCTTCTCTGCCTCTAGGTTTGGAATGGACCTGCTGGCAGAAACTCCGTCACCATATTTTCTTCTTTTGGGGATTTTTGCTTCAGGTTGATCTTGAGGTATATCTATTTCCTAAACATTAGCATAAGTTTCTGGAGGAGGAGCTTCTGACCCTTTAGGCCTTGGATAAAATGTAGGCATTTGAGCAGGCATTTGAGCTGGCTGATGTTGTGCAATGGGATTAAGATGATGACGAATTATGTTTGGGCCTACCTGAAAGTCAGGGAAGATCTGGTTGTGTATCCACACTGCAGTATCATAAGTATGAAATTTCACACCATCTATCTGATTCTGTACATCAGCATGTATCTCATTCATCTTAGCTGTCCAAAGAGTTTGCACATTAGAATCTGTTTTTTCTAAGTACTCTTTTACTAGACCCTCCCCCTTTCTGACTTCTACACAGAGGGTTGTTATAGCATCATCTTTGAATTTTCCAGCCTCTTCACATATCTTGAGGTTGTGCTCTTGGGCCTCCTTTTCTAACTGAATCTGATTGTTAGCCAGAGTAAATGATTGGTCCAAAACCTGGTCAATACTGGTAATGGTGTGGTCCAGAGCTTTTCCACCTATTTTGAACAAATGTTTCAGCTCATCAGTATTGTGCTGGATTTCTATAAAGCCTCGGCTGATTTCTTTCTCAATAGCAGTAAATTTTTCTGTGATAGCTTTCAAAGAATCATCAAAATACTTTCTCTATTCTTCGAGCATATGTTCTATCTTACCAAGAATGTAATTGGAAGCAGGTGTTGGAGTTATAACTTGAGGAACATGAGGAGGAGGAGGAGAATTCCAAGAAGCAATCTCTTCAATTATAACTTAACTCTGAGCCCTTGAAGTGTGAATTAGAACATCTCCTTCCTTACCAAGAATGGTGGAAAGAGTAAAGTCCAAGCTCTTGAGAGGAGCTTCAGCTAGTTCAAGGGATTTTTCTTTTCATCAGAAATCAGAATAGTCTTTTCTTGCTCTATGTTAGCAGCAGAGGAACGGTGAACAGGGGATTCTTGTTCTAATTTAACAGGAGAGGGTGGTGGTGCTGGAGTTTGTTCTTTGGATGGAGTTTGTTCTTGTTGGAGGGAAGGAAGTGGCTCTTTAGAACTGAGTTTTTCTATCATCTGAGTCATGTCCTCTTCAGTAGAGAGAATAGTTTCTTGTACTTGAGCATCTGATAGAGTTTCTTCGGGAGTGGTTGGGGGAAGAGAAGCAGCAGTAGGAGGGGTAGGAATTCTTTCCTCTTGAACTGAAGGAGCAGGCTACCCCTCAGCAGCTGCACCAGATGTGCTAGCAATATGTGGTAAGGAGGGAGATGAGGTCATGTCCTCAGAGGTTGGATGATCATGAGCCTTGGCAGCCTGGGTTAGATTCAGCAGTTTGAGTTCCCATCTCTGAATGGATGAAATAGATACCTTCTTCATGTGATGAAGTGTTGTCCCTTTGGAGAAGTCAAAAATTACAGGATTCAACTCATGTAGGATAAGAGAAATAATCCTAGCATAGTTGGGAGCCTTGATGCTTTCTATGATCTTTTTAAGAATCATCATGCAAAACTAAAACTTCTTTCTAGAAATAATGGTTGTCATTATGTAAAAGAGATCTGTAGAGATGAAACTTATCAAAGTTATTTTGCATAGTATAACTTTGACCAGAATGTCCACTAGAAGCTTTCCCTCTGCATTGAGGTCTTGTCGACGATTGTTGTTGATAACAACAGAAATTCCACAATAACTGTATTCCCTGACATAATCTTCAGAGGTTAGGTCATCTTCTTCATCAACCAAAGGTAGCCGAAGAAGGGTAGACACAGTAGACTTGGTAAGCTTGATCTTAATTCCCTTGACCTTTAATTTAAGATCCTTGTCGTTCCTTTTCACTTTGGCATTTCGAAAGAACTCTTCAACTTCAGGAAATAGAATCTTGTAGGGATGCTTTAGAATGAAGGTTAAGCCGGCGGTGTCCAAGAGAATAAGAAGGTTTCGGAAATGATCGGAACTATCTGCAATTCAAGTGACAACAAGCTCACTACCAATCCTAATCTTGGAAGTCGGTACCATTTGTTCAGAGAACTTAGAGAAATCGATTGCGAGAATGGCGACAGCGGCGTGCTCTGCGACTGCGGCGGAAGATGAAATGACTTTCTTTCTTTGTCGAGAGAGGGATTTGAAATTGTGTAGAAATGAAATCCCGGTTTTTCTATTTATATAACCCTAATTATAGATGATTAAGGAAGTAAATAATCGTAACATACTATAAAATATAGCGGTATAAACTTCGGGTTGCGAATATAGAAATTTGAACCAAATTCTATAAAATGTCTTCCTATTTCTCGTGTGTACTTGAGTGAGAGGATGATGGTACTCGAGTGATGTCTTGGCACTTCTCGAGAAGAGGCTCATTACTCGAGTAGTATTACTTGAGTGACTTACTGAGTTCTCGAGTATTCCAAGGAAGTACTCGAGTAGTCACCTTCTTACTCGAGAAATGAAGTCTGAACTTGAGAAATTTTGAATTTTTGACGAGTTCCTTGATCTCTGAGCAATGTTGTGAGTCCTCCTTCTCTATTTTTCTTTGATGAGCATTCCATGTTCTGTTTTTAAGAACGAGAACTTGGTCTCGTCCAGCGGCTTGGTGAATATTATCTGCAATCTTCCTGTTAGTTGGGAATATTGTAGATTAATGTCCCCATGCTCCACATGCTCCCGGATGAAGTGGTATCGCAGCTCTATGTGCTTTGTTCGACTGTGAGAGACTGGGTTGTTGGCTATTGCAATCGCACTGGAGGAGTCGCAAAACAAGGGAATGTCTTTAACTTATATATTGTAATCTTCAAGTTGGTTCTTTAACCACAGCAATTGTTCACAGCAACTGCCGGCAGAAATGTATTTTGACCCGGCCGTTTAAATTGCGACACAATTCTGCTTTTTGTTGCTCCAAGAAATGAGTCTTCTTCCGAGGAATTGGCAAGTCCCGGAACTGCTCATTCTATCATCTTTACTACCTACAAAATCTGCATCTGAGAAACCAATTAGTTCGCTGTCATTACTTTTTAGGTACTATAAGCCAAGATTCGGTATACCTTTAAGGTATCTCAAAATCCGATTTGAAGCAGCATAGTGAGATTCCTTACAGTTCACTTGGAATCTAGCAAATACACATGTTGAGAACATTATGTCTGGTCTACTGGCAGTAAGGTAGAGCAAGGATCCAATTATGCTTTTGTACTTGGTGTCATCAAAAGTTTTCTCTTTCTCATCCTTGTCCAGAAACACAGCTGAACCCATTGGAGTCCTCATAGAGGTTACATTCTCCATTCCGAATTTCTTAATTTGCTCCTTGGTGATCTTTATCTGCGAGATGAAAATTCCATCTTCAGATTGTTTCACCTAAAGCCCTAAGAAATACTTCAGCTCTCCCATACTGCAATTTAAAACTTCCCTTGCCTAAGATTTGAAAACTTCTTTCAGAGGTTGTCGTCAGTAGAGCCAAAAATAATATTGTTAGAATAGATTTGCACTAGCAAAATATTGCCTTTTATTTCCCTTAGAAATAATGTCTTATCTATCTTTCCCCTTGTGAACTTGTTCTCAAGAAAAAAGCTAGACACCGTCTCATACCAAACTCGAGGAGCTTGTTTTAAACCGTACAAAGCTTTAGATAACAGATAAATATAATCAGGAAAGTTAGAGTCAATGAAATCTGGAGGTTGTTCCACATACACCTCTTCCTTTTTGTCACCATTAAGGAAGGAATACTTCACGTCCATCTGATAGACAGCGAATCCCTTAAATGCAGTATAGGCTAGGAACAACCTGATTGCCTCAAGCCTTGCCACTGGAGCATATGTCTGGTCGAAGTCGATTCCTTCTTCTTGGCGATATCCTTTGGCAACGAGTTTTGCCTTGTTCTTTATGATTGTTCCATCCTCGTTCATCTTTTTTTTAGACCCACTTTGTGTCGATAACATTCTTACCTTTGGGTCTTCGTACAAGCTTCCAAACTTGGCAATGCTTGAACTGATTCAGCTTTTCTTCCATAGCTATTATCCTTGATGCGTCTGAGTTTGCTTCCTCAAAATTCTTTGGTTCAACCCGTGAGAGAAAACTCAAATATAAATTCTTGTTAGATGTACCTCTACGAGTTCTGACAACATCCTGGAGATCTCCTATGATTTGTTCCATTGGGTGATCCTTCAGATGTCTGAGCTCTAGAGTCCTTGCATCTGAAGTGTTTTGAACCACAGGAGTGACTTCATCAACTTTGATGATTTCCTCATCTTGATCATCAACTTCTCCAATCGTGGTTGGAGTGGTGATCTTGATGAACTTTTCACCTTTTTCTTCAGTCGGCTCACCCAAGTTAAGTTCTTTCATCTTTGAACCTGCATCTTCAATGAACACACTAGAAGAGTTGCCTTGCAGCATGCTCGTCTTATCAAATACAACATGAATAGATTCTTCTATAACAAGGGTTTTCTTATTAAATACCATATATGCCTTACTATGGCTACTATACCCTATGAAAATAACTTCAAAGCTCTTTTCACTAAATTTAGTAGTGTGATACTTGCCATTGTTAAGGACGAAGCACTTACAACCAAAGATTCTAAAATATGAAATAGTCCGCTTTCTGCCCTTCAGTAGTTTGTAAGGTGTCTTATTATGGTTCTTGTTTATGAGTGCTCGATTTTGCACGTGGCATGTAGTATTGACGGCTTAAGGCCAGAAGTATTCCGGTAGTAAGGCATCACTCAATATGGTCCTGAAGGCCTCTATGAGTGTTTTATTCCTTCTCTCAACTACTCAATTTTGCTGAGGAGTATGAAGAGAGGAGAACTCATGAAAGATACCTAGGCTTTCACAAAATTCTGTCATGGCCCTATACTTGAACTCAGTTCCATTGTCACTTCTGATTTTTACTACAGAATAGTTGTATTCATTTTGGATCTGCCTAACAAAATTTGTGAAGATGTCAAAAGTATCTGACTTGTGTTTTAGAAAGAACACCCACGCAAAGCACGAGTAATCATCAACAATAACTAATGTATAATCCTTACCTCCCAAACTTCTAACATGCATTGGACCGAACAAGTCTATATGAAGTAGGTGTAAACACCTATTAGAGTCTTTACCAATAATGCTTTTAATGGTAGCCCTTGTTTGCTTGCCTTTTACACATGCGTGACAAGGTCTATCTTTAATGCACTTGACATTTGGGGCATCACGTACTAAATTAAGGGAAAATTATTTATTAATAGTTTTGAAATTAATATATGCTAAACTCTTGTGCCACTGGTTACCAAGACACGTACTATCTTTTGCCAAAAGATACACTGCTGTAGAAGAGTCTATGCAAAAATATTCAAACAAAAGATATTTTTACTAAGAGTGCATGTTAAAATCGTTTCTAAATTATCAACCGATTTTATCAAACACTTATTTGCATGAAATTATACGATGTATCCTTTATCGCAGAGTTGGTTTATGCTTATGAGATTGTGTTCCAATCCTTCAACATAAGCCACATCCGAAAAGGATACACTACCATTTGTAATCATACCGTAGCCTTTAGTGATTCCTCTGTCAGAACCTATAAAGATGACATTTGGCATGTTTATTACTGGCAAGTAATTCTGCAGAAGCCTTCTTGTCCCAGTCATATTCCAAGAGCATCCACTGTCCAAATATAAGATAGGAGTTTTGGGGGTCTTTGGACATACCTGGAATCAAAAATAAGTTTGCCTTAGGAACCCAAACTTGTTTGGGTCCTTGGTCTCTAGTTAGCCTACTCCCCCTACATGTATTAACATTATGAGTGGTATTTCTCACATTATTAATCTAAGGAGTTACATAGTTTCTGGAGTTAAACCAGCAATCAATGGCGAAGTGACCAACCTTGCCACTGCATTAACAATAAAACCTGTTGTATCTTTATATAAATTTCTCCTACTTGACCTCTTGGGAATGTTGACTAGCAGGGGAAGCAGTCTTGGAGGTAGAAGATTCATGGTGATGGCATTCACATGGCTTCTTCTCCTTAAGAGGCTTTTCCACAACGTGCTTTGATTTTGGTGCCTTCTTGATGTTATGACCATGATTATAAGGGTCATAGCTCTGAAGAGTAATCTCTTCATAAGGTGCCTTGAAGACACTCTCACCAAAGTCCCGGGGACGGGTCCATCCTTGGTAACAAGACTTGGGCTCTACATAAGTAGGCCTAGCAAATTGATCGTAGGATGAATCAAGATCAAAATCTTTGGTTGGAAAGATAACCTTTTTGAATGACGTCTGATCTTGAGAAGCTTTCCCCTTTTCCTTGGCCAGATCCTTCTTGGCTGCCTTATTCTTTCTTTGAGCCTTATTTCTCTTAGAGGATTTACTAGGAGCACCAACATGGCCTATGCCAACACCTTTGGCAACTAAAGGAAGGACAGTCTTGGGTTTGGAGAAACTTTCAACAAGTTTCTTTTATGCTTCAATTAGTTCTTCCAATTCTTTGATGATCATCTCCTTCAGATCATAGAGCTCGAGATCCTTATTATACTCTTCAATAGCAGTATTTAAGTCTTCTCTGAGTGAGTCCATCTTGACGTCTTCCTCTCTCAAAGTGCTCTCTTCAGCCTTGAGAGATTTAATCTCTTTGGCCTTAGTTTTCACGATTTTTGACATTTATCATAATCCTTGATTAACTCCGTATATTTGGCCATGAGTTCAGACTCATCGTCAGAAGAGCTGTCCTCGTGATCATGATCAGAAACATCTTATTCAGAAAGAGGAGTATGAGAGTTTACCTTCCCAGTGAATTGGGGTTCTTCTTCTTCATCAGTTTGTTTCATTAGCCCAAAGTAGTCTTCCTCTTCTTCACTTGACTCAGATGAGTTAGAGTCGCTAAGAGTCTTGCCCTTTTTGGCTACTAGGCTTCTTTCAGTTCTCTTCTTATGGTAAGAAGATTTCTTCTCTTCTCTTTTTCCACCCTCCTTCTTTTTGTGAGGGAATTCCGCAATAACATTTCCTGGCTTATTGCAACAATAACAAACGATGCTAGCAGAAATATGTTTGTTCTGTTTAGTATGATACCTGTCTTGGCTACTTGAGCATTTCTTGTGTCGATCACCATCATGATGTGATCTTTTGTACGAGGCATCTTTGCCTCTCAATTGTTTCTTCTTGTTCAAGAATTTCTTGAACTGTCTTGAAAGAAGAGAGAACTCTCCTTCAGATAACTCTGAGCCTGAGATACTTGGCTCTGAAGTTTCTTCTTCACTATCTTCCTGTGCAGGAGCAGGTGATGGAGCTCTTGCTTTCCTTAAGCAGTCTGCCTTCAGTGTGACAGACTCCTCCTTAGATGAGAACCGGCTCTTCTCTTCTTCAGCTTTTCTTGAATTGATTTGCAGCTAATATAACATTAGCTTTCCGAAGAGATTCTGAGGGTCAGTCTCTTCCAGCTTGCCAAACTCCCAGATAGCACAAACTTTATTATCCCACTCCTTAATAAGGGACCTTAGGAATTTATCGTTCAGCTCTCCATTAGTGAAGACCCGGCCATATACTCTTAGGCCATTAACAATTTTGAAGAAGCTTTCAAATGTATCTGCAATTGTATCATTGGGTCCTTGTCGGAAGGCTTCATATTTTTGATTTAGAAGGGATCTTCTATCATCCCAAACTTCTTTTATGTGTTCCATCAAGGTGATGAGATACTGCCACATTTCCTTAGCAGATTGGCAGTGAATCAGGTTCTGCAGCATAGAATCATCGACTGTACTTACGATGATATTTTTGGCCTTTTTGTCTAAAGAGACAAGTGCAATCTAATCTTTGTCAAGATCCATCAACTTCTTAGGAACTTTCTTGGTAGGATCTATAGTGGAGACAGTCATGGGAACATAAGGACCTTCTTCAACAATCATAATGATCCTTGGATCCACA
The DNA here is from genome assembly GCA_039513925.1 of Platanthera zijinensis. NCBI lineage: Eukaryota > Viridiplantae > Streptophyta > Magnoliopsida > Asparagales > Orchidaceae > Platanthera > Platanthera zijinensis. The sequence goes on from CM077087.1 coordinate 107,277,453, forward strand.
GCTTCCAAGAAAAACATAATCCTTTCTTTCCACATGGGGAAGTTGGTCTTTGTACACAAAGGAAGATTAGCAAAATCCTTGGCCTTGTCCATGCTTGGATAACTCAATAGATAACTTGGGGTAGATCTGATCAAGGTGTTAACCTTTTAATGATCAACCTCCCTCTGATACCAATTGAAAAAAGTTTAAGTTGTCTACCTAAATCACCAAGAGGGGGATGAATAGGTGAGTTGTGCGTCTATTTGCGGAATAATAAAAAATTTAGCAATCTATGCACAGAAAATTAACCAAGTAATCACAAACGACACCAAGAATTATAGTGGTTCCCCAACCTTGGGTAAGTCCACTTACCACTCACTGATGTAGCAATGCATTAGACTCGACTACTCTACTAATCTCGGATTTAAAACAATCCTACAACTCGGAACAACGTTCCTACAACTCGATCCACAAAACGGATCTACACTCGGGAGATGAACACTTCCTACAACAAATTGGAGAACAAATCTCCAACACTCGTAGAATAATCTCCAACAAGATTAGAATGAATTTAAGTAATACACACTATAACTTTTCTCAGATCTGGAAAATTTCTGCCTAGGTCTTCCTTCTTGAACTTTACGGCTTTATCAGAGAATGCTGAAGAAGACTCAGCTAGATCCTTGATCTGAGATTTCTGGACTCACAAGATCAAAGATTGGATGTATAGATTGAAGATGATCTTGATCTGCAAGTCGACTGGTCTAAATCTTCTTGATCGAAACCCATGGCGATGTGCACGATGAGCGGTGTCTTCCGATTTTGGAAAGAGAAAATAGCTAATTCAGAATTTCTTAGAATTGCTTCTTTTCACGCGCTTAGGGTTAGTCAAAAATGATTAGACCTTTTATAAGAGTTAACCAACGGTCATAATCATAAATGACTTGGACACGTGGACCAATTTATTAAGGAAAGTATTTTGGAAAACACGTCCTGATACTTAGCGAATATTCTGAGAGAAAACAATTGCATTACTCGAGTGAAGGACGAATTACTCCAGTACTACTTCAGGTTCTCGAGAGGGAAACTTCAAGCTTCTCGAGAAAATGTACTTAAGGAAACTTCAGGAAAGAAAACTACATTACTCGAGTACTTATAGTGTTACTCGAGAAGTGGATGTGAACTTCTCGAGAAAAAGACTTGGAGAGAATTTTGGGAAGAAATTTTGTTACTCGAGTACTGGAGCTTGAATTATCGAGAAGTAGATAGACTTCTCGAGTATAGGAATTTTACTACTCGAGAAAGAAAGACACTTCTCGAGAACTTGCCTTCTTCCACTCGAGTCAATGTACTCATCTACTCGAGTAATGTACTTAACTACTTGAGTAGAAGACTTAGAAAATTCTGAGATAGAAAATTTGTTAACTCGAGAATAAGAAGGGGTCTACTCGAGTAATGGAACTGGCCTCTCGAGAACAATGTTCAGACTTCTCAAGAACCATTTCCCTTACTCGAAATTCAGAATTAACTTACTCGAGTACAACTAAAGGATTTACTCGAGTACTTAAGTTCTACTCGAGTGAAACACTTAGAAAAATTTTGTTCCATGAAATTTTTTCTTTCTTCAATGGAATCAGCAACATGTCTTTCTCCAATAAGTATGGTTCTTGAAAATAAAGTGTATCCCAATAGAGATGCTACACATGAGTCAACACTATGGAACACATAATGAGGGATTACATTGTATGATCCTGTTTTTGGTGACCCACTGCAGAATGACATTGGTCTACAGTTGGCAATTAAGTCTTGTAAATACATAACTCAAACAACACATCAAATACAACTTAATTCATCTTAGTTTAAATGTGAATTCATACAAATCTACGTTATTATAGATATAATATCCAAAAATAATCCACAACAAGGAAGACGGGTATGACTCAAAACCTAGTTAACATGTTTCCTCTAAAGTTGTTTGCTATTATTACAGCAAACCTGGGCATGTAATTGATGACTGCCCAGTCAAGAGAAGAGAATATGGTGATAAGAAACATCACCATCTCAAGGGCAAGAAGGAGAAGACCTTCATTACAAAGAAGGAGAAGAGTAGGAGTCAGTCAGACTAAGCATCTTCTAAGTCTGAAGAAGAAGAAGCCAATATAAGCATATTTGTTGTTGAAGAAGAAGCAAGAGACAATTTTGCTACCAGTATAGGTATCAGGGCCCCTCTATTATATTCAGATAATGACTCAGAGGAGGATGATGAAGAAGAAGATCCAAACAGCTGTTATGAGCTGATGGCCTTATCTGATGAAGAATCCAGCTAGGGTCAGCCTTGTCCAGACAAGGTATACACTCTATCCAACTCCTCTTCTTACTCAGATTATGAGACTAGTCAAAATTCTGATGCATCATCATCCTATGATGAAGATGGGTCAAAATCTGAGGAAGATGTTAATCAATTTATTAACAAGTATGGTGCCATTCTGGATGATTTTAAAAGGAGCAAGAAGTTGGCCAAGAAGCAAGCTGAGGAGATTACCTCCCTTCATCTACCTACTTCCCAGCAGGCTGAGATAGCATCCTTACTAGATCAGAAATCAAGGGAAGCCAGCCAACTAAAGTTCATATAACTCATCCAGATTGGTACCATTAAGTACAAGAAAAGTCTCATTAGGGATCTTGAGGAAAAGCTCCAAAGGGAGAGAAGGATTGTAGTTAGTTTCTCTTCGCCAAAGTATTGGTTACCCTTGATAGAGTCCTTCTCCTCTCAACGGGGTAAAAAGGGGTATGGATTCAACGGAAACACTAGAGTTGCTCATCCCAAAGGAAAAGGCAAAGTTCTAACCCAGCCCCTGGAATCTAAGCCTCCCATCCTTTTTAAGTAGGTGATATTTTCTTCAAATAAGTATGACCAAGAGAGTATCTATGGTCATTGGAAGAATAGTAGATCCACTAGTGTGAACAAAAATGTTCATAGCAATAGTGGAAGATATAGCAGGGGGATGAGCTCCTTTAAGGCTCCCCATGAAGAAATTCAAATGGCCCATCATGGACCATTTGTATTTGGTGCTCCAGCCCCCACTCTACAGAATATGGCAGTGGCCAACTCTCAAGGCCATCCAGCAAAGACCCAGATCAAGGGTAAGTCTATCAGTAAGCTTGATTTGTCTAGCTCTGATGCTATCAAGAGTCTATCCTCTGTAAAGAGAACTGCTGTTAATGTCATTCAGAGCATGCCAAGAAAGCCTACTAGAATACCCACTTTTAGTCGGATCCTTGCTGAAAGGAACTTTAAGAAGGCTGTTGCTCCTCTTTCCGAATAGTTAGCTGCTACCATACCTTCTCAAAAAATAAGTTATAAAATTCACGTGTGTTGGTGATATGGTAAAGTGGGGCATTTTGCATTAGATTGTTGGCATAATCCTACTGTGCCTAGACCTCTTCTGATAGGTAAGCTCCCTTTTTCCCTTAGTACACTTGTGTTGTGCCAGCAATCATTAGCATAGTGGACCACCTTGCTACTACACCAACACTCATAGATATTATACCTTCTTTTCTGAGAAGGATTGTTGGTAATGTTGACAGTAGTTCTTTTTCCAGAAAGTACATCAGCAGTCATTTTCTTATGTTTCCTAGCCATAGTCTAACCTGAGGTGGGTTTGGCAATAGAAGTACTTCGAGTATCTTGAACACTACTAGCAATAGTATTCTTTTCAGAATACATACTCTTGATGGCTTCAGATATGCCCAAGTCTGTACTACTAATAAACATGCCTTTGGTCTGAGAGTGGGTAGGGACATTCTAAGAAATGGTTGTTGCCTTGCTCTTGAGTGTTGGGGCTGGTGTACCAAACACAAATGGTACATGTTGGGTCATTTGAATCTCCTCATAGGCTGCCTTGAAGGCACTTGCACCCTTGTTATATATAACACCATAATATGGACCATCTTTGCTCACACTAATGGATTTACTATTCATCCAGTGACCAAAGATACTTTCTTGTTCATACCTGTTAGAAGGTACATGTACTCTCTTAAATAGAATAGGAGGCTTGGAGGCCAATGGTTATGCAGGAGCTTTGCCCTTTCCTTTGGGATTGGCAACTCTTGTAGATCCCTTGAATCTCAACCCCTTCTTACCCTTCTGGGAAGTGAAGGTGTCTATTAAGGGAATCATAGAATTTGGCTTTGAATAACTAGCCACTATCCCCTTTCCTCTCTCCAGTAGCACTTCCAAGTCCCTTATTCTACTTTCCTGGTACTCTATGGTGCCTAACTTGATGAAGGAAATTGTTTCCAGCTCACTGATTTCCTTCATTTTCTGATCAAGCAGTGAAGCTTAATCAACATGCTAGGAAGCAGCAAGTAGAAGGGAAGAAATCTCCTTATCCTGCTTCTTAGCCAGCAACTTGCTTTTCTTGAAGACATTCAGCAAGACATCATACTTATCAATCATGGAATTGACATCTTCCTCAGATTCAGAATCTCTTCATCTCTTGATGAATGAGCTTCAGAATCTAGGCTGGTCTCATAGCCTGACACAGAAGAAGACTTGGATAGAGAATGTACCTTTTGGTTACCAGGCTATTCCTAGATGGATTCTTCATCAGTCATAGTCATCAGTCCATGGCAGCAGCTGTCTTCTTCTTATTTTATATCCACCTCTGTATCACTATCTGACTGTGATAGAGGGGCCCTGATTTCAATTCTAGCAGGATACTTTTCCTCTTCTTCCAGCATAGCAGCAACTAGCCCAATGTAGCCTTCATCTTCTTCCTCTTCTTTTTCTAACTCTGATAAGGAAGAGTCAGTCCATCTCTTCTTTTTCTTAGCAATGAAGGATTTCTCCTTCTTTCCTTTGTGCTGGTAATGGTGCTTCTTCTCTGCATCCTCTCTCCTCTTCACTGGGCAATCAGATACAACTTGCCCTGGCTTGTTGTAGTAATAACAGATAACATTAGTAGAAATCTGTTTACAATACTTAGAACCATACATGTCCTCCTTGGAGGATTTCTTCTATCCCCTGTAGTAGTCCTCCTTGTGATGAGAGGATCAGGAGGGTCTACTCTTTCTCTTCTTCTTCTTCATGAACCTCTAAAATTGTCTAGAGAAGGCAGCAAAGTCATCATCAGACATGTGACAGTCTTATGTAATTTACTCTGAGCCATCTGAGTTAGATTAAGTATCCCTCCTCGGTGTATAAAGGGTCTTCCTTTTGCTCCTCCTTGAGGCTCCAGCATTGAAGGCCACCGATTTTTCTTTGTCCTGAGACTTGCTATTTTCCTCCTCCTCCTTCCTGGAAGTCAGGTGCATTTCATAAGATAACAGCTTTCCAAACAGTATTGTTGGTGGAGTGTCAGCAAGCTTTGTCACCTCTCTGATGGTATAGATTTTAGTATCCAAGTCTCTAGTTAGATACCCGAGAAACTTGTCATTTAGCTCAGAAGTGTTGAAGACTCTGCCATATGTCCTCGACTCATTGACTATTCTAAAAAATCTCTCATAATAATCAGTTATGTTGTCAGTCTTGCTTTTCCTGAAAGCCTTATACTCTTAGTTGAGCATAAGACTCTGTCATCTCTAACTTCTTATGTGACCTTCATATAGACCACCAAAGTGTCCTATATATCCTTTGAGGTCTTGTAGTGTACCAGATTTTTGAAGGTGGAGTCTTCTATGGTACTAACTATAATATTTTGTGCCCTCTTGTCCATAGTGGCAAGGATGACTTCATCCTTTGTCATTTCGGAGTAGGTCTTGGGTGTCTGGACATTTGCATCTACAGCTGACACTTTCATACGGATGAAAGGCCCTTCCTTGACTTTGATAAAGATCCTTGGGTCAGCTGCTTCCATGAACAACCTAACCCTCTCCTTCCAGATGCCAACCTCTTCCTTCATATAGATAGAAAGCTTCATAGAACCGAGCTCCTTATAGTTCAATCCTGAACCCATAAGGACAATCTTTTTGCTGACCTTGGAGACCTACTCAGACTGTTGAGTCATTTTTGAGTAACATCCCTCTAATACCACTAGAAAGAATTTGTTTTCAAGGTCAGCTAACACCTAGAGGTGGGAGGGTGAATAGGTTTTAGGACTCTTTTGAAATTATATTGACCTATTCCTAATTTTGTTGTGCTTAGGGATTAGTTAGTTTAGCTTTCAAGAACATCAACCAGAAGATATAGTATTTTTTTAGTGGTTCCCCAGTTTATGGGTACGTCCACTACCCCTATCCGCGTTTCTAACAATGTGTTAGACAAGGCTCTTCCCCCAAAACTTGGCTCCTTAAGAGCTTACAACTCGATCCCGAACGACCACTCAGTCTCCTCCAAGACCTACTATGCAGGCACAAGGACCTAAAACTCAGTGATTAAATAACCACCTACCACAGGATTAAAAGCCCTACTACTCTGGTTGGTAGGACAACCCTATATTTAAATTTAAAATGGATCCTACACTTAGCCTTTATAATATGGGCTTAAAAATCAGATTTTACTCAAAATCCTACACTTAGATCAAAGACTGGATCCTATAGAAAATAGTAATGGTGTTAAATAGTTAGACAGTAGAGGGTTTTCTCTATGTCTTTCTTCCTTGGCTGAGCAGATTTCAGCCCTGTCTTCTTCACAACAACAAGTTGAAAAGATCTTCAGTACTTAGCTTCTTGTGCTTGAAGTAACTCAGAATCAAGATTCTGATCTGTTGTTGAAGACAATGGATTAGAAGGTTTTGTATCTTCTTTATACAACTATCTGGACTAGCAGACTCTGAAGGCTCTACTTCTCTTCTTTATCAGAAATCGATTCTGAACCTGCTTTCATTGATAAGAATCGCAACATCTATAAATTTATTCTTTCAGGTCCACTGAATCAAAACTTTTTCTTCAGGCACAATGTTAATGGCGAGGAAGAAGATGAAGTTTCGCAGCTATGCGTATTCAGAAAAACTTAATTGAATTATTCGACACAGTGAATATTTCTCTTTTACTAATTGTCGATCAACAACTCTTTGAGCGATGGGCCATGCCTTAATTAAAGATTTACCACCTTCCATTTGCAAAATACGACAACAGTTGACCGCCAGCACCATTAAAGGCATACTACATCTTTTCCGCAACGAATTTGAACTGGGTTAACTTTTTTTACTTTTGCTGACTCATGCTAACGTCATCCATCTGTTGAATTAGCCAAAATCAAGGAACTTAAGTATAGTCATTGAGTGAGTAAGCTACACTCAAAGCCAAAATACTTAAACAGATTTGTTGTCACTAGGCGTTGAGTGAGCAACCTTCAATAAATTCCAAAATACTTAGAAAAAATTCTCTGTCATTAGGCGTTGAGTGAGCAACCATCACTCAACGATAAAACACTTAGAAATTTTTTATCTCAAAAGGCGTTGAGTGAGTAACCTTCACTCAACGCTAAAACACTTATAAAATTTTTCTATCTCTAGGTGTTGAGTGATTGAGCATCACTCAATGCCAAACTGCTTAACTGAAGTTTTGTCACTAGGCGTTGAGTGAGTAAGCTACAATCAATACCATAACACTTAGAATTGATTTTAGTCACATGGCGTTGAGTGATTAAGCTTCACTCAATGCATTTGGACTTAGCAAAATTTCTGTGAAAACACAGTCTCTGACTTACTAAGGTTCAGCCAATGCTTTTTATCACATGGCGTTGAGTGAGTAAGCTTAACTAAATGCATTTGTACTTAGCCAGATTTTTGTGAAATCACGGTCTCTGACTGACTAAGGTTCAGTCAACGCTTTTTATCACATGGCGTTGAGTGAGTAAGCTTCACTCAATGCAGTTGTACTTAGTCAAATTTCTATGAAATCGCAATCTCTGACTGACTAAGGTTCATTCAACGCTTTTTATCACATGACGTTGAGTGAGTAAGCTTCACAAAAATGCTTATGGACTTAGTCAAATATCAACAAAGATTTTTTTTGGCGTTGACTGTCTGAGCAATTCTCAACGATTATGGAGTATGACATTGAGTGAGTAGACTTCACTCAATGCCAATTGACTTAGCCACTTTCTTGTTGTTTATTTTTAGGCTTTTACTGTCTTAGCTTGTCTCACCGCTTTTTTCTGTATGGCATTAAGTGAGTAGACTTCACTCAACTCCTGTGGACTTAGCCACATTTTCAGCTTGCCAATTGTTAGGCTGACTATACTCAACATTGTTAGTTATCTGTCGTTGAGTGAATAGACTTCACTCAATGTCTGTGGACTTGGTAGTATTTTCCTGTCTAGCTTTCTTTCTTAAGGCAGCTGGCATTTAGTGAGCTTTCTCCACTCAACGTGTAAGACCCCCTTTTTTTTCAACCACCGGGGTCTTAGGCCAAGAATCGCCGCATTGCGGTGACACCTTCACGTCCTGAAGGGTCATCACCACAAGGCGCCGATCCTGCCGGCCAATTCGATCATAGAAAGGTAGCACAATAATTGAAGTAAGAGCAATGCAGTCCACAATAATAAATCACATATATAGAAATAAATCTCCACGAAGGGAGTGTCCACAGAAAACATCAGAGTACTATAAATGCGGGCTTATGCCCGGTACAAAATTTCCTCACTACAAGTCTCTCATGCGGAAGCAAAAACAGGAACTACTCAGGGTCGAGACTCATGGTCCCGGCTGTACGAACTCCGGAGCTAGACTGCCCCATCTCCAGGCGCACCGATCTCTGGGGTTGCTCCTCCATGCTGGGATCCACGATCCCCTAAATGATGCGGTTCGAAAACCGTTAGTCATAAAGACTAAGCCCTATCATCCCCTACCCCTTCCCCCATGGCTCCTAGGTACCGTGTGGAGAGGAAGAAAGGGAAGGACATGAAGGTAGAGATTAATCAAGAAACAGATGGCAGCAGAACTAATCTAGCAATTCTATAATAGTATGACAGAAACAGAAAGTTAGAAAAGTAACCTTAACTTATGTGTGAAAACGCATAAGCCAAGGGATCTTCTACAAGGCTCTCATCGTATAGAGTGTCCCATAGCACCTATACGTTGGGGTGTTGGTTATCAAACAACAGCATATGTTTATATAGTGAAATTAACCATTGATTTATAAACTTGCCCACACAAGCTTATAGACCAAGGGGTCGTTTTGCAGGTCCTAATGTATAAGCATCCCATACCACTTATACTTTAGGTGTCCGGGTTAAATGAATCGATTATGCTTTGACATGCAAGTAGGTATGATGAAACATGCAAGTGCAACTCACACACCCGACTCTGTGCACACAGACCTTTAGTTCCCCCTTTCGGAGCCATTACCTCCCAGGATACCTCCGTAGTGGCGGACGGAAGCGGTGGGTTGGGCCTCGCCCACCTCAAAACCAGTAAAAGCACCACTAGTCTGACCTATCGTACGCCTCAACGCTTGGTGCACTAAGCGGACGCCTGCGTACTCTTGCCGGCTGGCGCACCGGACTTCTATTGGCGAAGTGCTAATCACCCCGCCGAGTCAACGATATCGGTGTCGGTGCAATCGAACTCCTCGATATCGAAAAACCCACCACCTTAACTTTTCCTATTTTATGCACATGCAAGTTTAATCGTAAACACACAAAAACCGAGCCAAAGCTTCCCGGACCAAAATGTCCGTCTCCAAACCAACCGAGCCGAACCTCCCCGGACCAAAACGTCCGTCTCCAAACCAACCGAGCCGAAGCTCCCCGGACCAAAACGTCCGTCTCCAAACCAACCGAGCCGAAGCTCCCCGGACCAAAACGTCCGTCTCCAACCAACCGAGCCGAAGCTCTCATCAAGCTTCCTGTGCCAACAGTGTTTGTGAAAAGTGCAGCCCTAGTTACTAAGTTACTCTTGTCGGTTTGTTATTACAGTTTACGTTAGCCCAGGACTGCCCCCGGTATTCCCCGTGAAGGGCTCTCAAGGGGCACTAGGAACCAAGACGGTGGCATTACGGCCCGAAGTTCCCTTTCGCAAGACACTTATTGTTATTGGTTGATCTCCCATAACCCGATTCCCTTCTCATATTACGATAGACTATCCTAGGGTGATTTTTAACCTTCCTCTCTTCGGGAAAAGGTGATCTTTCGCCGAAGCCCGAGCACCTCTTAACTCTAGCTATCACCACTTCTCACTACTCTTTATACCTTCCTATTGTGATTTCCTCCACCATTGCCCACCCAGACATTATGATTAACTCCAATGCCTTCCTCAGATCATGTCCTATTGCATTTCACAAATTGCTATATGCAGACTGACCTAGACTACATGTCGAACCGGTATGCAATGATCCAATACTCATCCAAATGCCCTAAATTATTTACTGGAGACTTACCATGATATAAATGACCTAAATCCAGAAAATGGAAATTTTCATAATTTATTTGGCATTAAATTAAATTCCTCGAAAATCCCAAGGGCTACCGGTTTGAACATGAACTACCCTAAGTTCTCATGCATGATGTCCCGCAAACTTATGATAAATAGTAGGTTATCTCAATAGGTTAAATTCAAAGTATCATAATTTTTCTATCATCAAAAGGGCATTAAAACTATTTTAGAAATAATCTCTATCTTTTGTTATTTATGAAAAGTACAGAAAATATTCTTCCAAAAATTACAAATAATTTATGACATGCAGATAAAGGCCTAAAATTAACACTGGCCCAGTTTCAAAAATTTTCAGTAATAAAATCATCCCTAAATAATTTTCCAAGCATAGAACCCCTTTTTAACTTTTGTGAAGGATGTACTGGATGTACTCAACTAAAAATTATATAAAAATTCAGGGATAATTATTCTGTTCTAAAATCTATATTTCCAAAATTTCATGAGATTTCAATGAACAGAAATTCCTAAATAATTAAATCATCATCTAAGGACATAGCAAGCTTTACAAATGAAGTGCTAGCAATATTCAACATAAAATTCCAGAAAAAATGCTATAAGTTCTACCTGATCCAAAACTCACTCTACCCGAATTTCACAGTTTTTAAGTAAGGTTCAGTGACTGATTTTACCTATTTGATATTTTACCCTAAAACTAAGGTTAGGGTTTTAAGGTATCTTCTTGTCTCCAAATTCTCCAAGATTACATCCAGACTATTCTTATCAAGCTTTTGTCAACTCTACAGAGTTTCAAGGCAAGACAAGAGCAATTGCCCCCATGTCCTTCACAACCCTCAAAACCCTTCACATAGGGTTTGAGCTTGGATCCTAGGGTAAACCAACCCTAAACCTCACCATTTTTCTCCAAGCAGGTTATAACACCCTTTTAAGTCAGAGATCAGAAAATCAGCCTCTGTTGAGGTGATTTGACATTTCCAAACTCTTAGTGCACTTTTTACTAAAAGGTGTCTCACTAATGCCTAGTTAAGGGTAGAAGATTTCCTACCCAAAACTCCTCCAAATTAGTTGGAATTTTGTACAAATCCCAATAAACAAAACAAAAATTTCGTCCCCGAAATTGAGGTTGAGCCTACGGGGATTTCTATCGGAATAAATTAAACTTGTAACATCCCATACGATCTTTCTATCGGGTTTAGGCGACTATTCGTTTGATAAACGAAGACAATCTCCCCAATAAACAAAAGATTAGCCCCTACCTTTCTGATTGAGTGCGCATGCCTAGGTCCTGAATTTTCCTTATCTAGTCTTAACTGTCCAAAACAAGAAGGCAATCTATAGTATACCGAGAGGTGGTGAGATGTACCTGACTGAACAACTCCGGGTATCTTTGCCTCATCAGGTCCTGCGGTTCCCAGGTGTGCTCCTCCTGACCGTGATTTCTCCACAGAACCTTGACTAAGGGGATCTTCTTGCGGCGCAAGATCCGTACTCCTTTGTCGTCGATCCGGACCGGCTCCAAGTGAACAGATCGGTCTGAAGCTACCGGTCCTTCGGTGGTCAAAATCCGCTGCTCCGGGCGTAGGAGAGCCCTTCTCAGCGAAGAAATGTGGAAGACGTCGTGTAGAGCTGCCAGCTCTGGCGGCAACTCTAGCCTGTAGGCTAGGGGTTCGATCCGCTCCAGGATCCGGTAAGGGCCCATATACCTAGGGCTGAGCTTCTTCCTCCGACCGCGCACCCGTGAGACTCCATGCATGGGCCGGATCTTCAAGAACACTCGATCTCCTACCCGAAACTCCACCCGATGATGCCGGGCGTCATAGTATTTAGCCTGTCTGCTCTGCGCCTCCAACATCCTATCTCTGATCAGTCTCACCTGAGCCTCGGTGTCTTCAACAAAATCCAATCCCAACACCTTCGGGTCCTTGTCTTGAACCCAAGAAAGCGGGGTCCTACATTTTCTTCCATACAAGGCTTCATAAGGTGCCATCCTGATGCTGGACTGGTAGCTATTGTTATAGGAGAACTCGACCAACGGTAACATCTTCTCCCATGGCTCCCCTCGGTCCAGTATACACAGTCGTAGTAAATCCTCCAAGGTCCGGTTGGTGTGCTCTGTCTGCCCGTCCGTCTGAGGGTGGAAGGCCGTGCTAAAAGTCAACCGGGTGCCCAAATATGCCTGCACTGACCGCCACTCCCTAGAAGTAAACCGTCCATCGCGGTCCGACACTATCGTCCGGGGCACGCCATGATATCGGATATACTGCTCCACGAACTTCCGTACCAGCACTCCCACCGAGTCATCCTTCCTGATCGGTATAAAGCGGGGCACCTTCGTCAACCGATCAACAATCACCCAGATCGAGTCGTTCCCCGTACGAGACCGGGGAAGACCATGTATAAAATCCATAGCTATATCGTCGAACTTCCACTCCGGCACCGGGAGTGGCTGCAGCAATCCTGCGGGGTTCCTGCATTCCGCCTTCACCAACTGACACGCCTCGCAATGGGTCACGAAGTACGTAATGTCCTTCTTCATGCCCGGCCAAAACATCGTCTTCTTCAGATCAGCGGTCATCTTTGTGATCCCCGGGTGCAAAGAGTACCGGCTGCAATGCGCCTCCATCATAATATCCTCTCGGATTTGGCCACCTGCGGGTATATATACTCTGCCTCTGAAATGTAGTAATCCATCTCTCAGGGAATAATCTCCTGTCGAACCTTCCTCCAAAGCTCGGAACATCGGCTCTGCCCACGCATCTTACCTCTGTCCGTCCCGAATGCGATCCCGAATATCAGCTATGGCCACTATCGATGCCAGATACTCCCTATACAGAACTGGGTCATCCTCGGACACTAGGGATATCTGCATATCTCTGAACGACCGGACTAGCTCCATGGACATAACCTGGGGCCCAGCTTTGGAAGTGGCAGCTCGACGGCTCAACACGTCGGCCACCACGTTTGCCTTCCCTGGATGGTAGTACATCTCATACTGATAATCTGCTAAGAACTCCACCCAGCGCCTCTGCCTGATATTCAGCTCCTTCTGCATGTCCACGTATTTCAGGTTCTTGTGGTCGGAGTAGATGTCGCAGTGGACTCCGTAAAGATAATGACGCCAGACCTTCAGAGCAAAAACGACCGCTCCCATCTCAAGGTCGTGCACTGGGTAGTTCTTCTCATGGGTCTTCAGCTGGCGGGAGGCATATGCTATGACGTGTCCGTTCTGCATCAGCACTGCTCCCATCCCCTGGTATGATGCGTCGGTATACACCTGGAATCCTTCCTTTCTAGATGGAAGGGCCAGAATAGGGGCTGAGATGAGTCGGTCCTTCAGTTCCTGGAAAGCCGCCTGGCACTGCGGGGTCCAAACGAAAGGTGCCTCCTTCTTCGTCAAAGATGTGAGGGGGAGGGCAATATGAGAGAACCCCTCCACGAACTTCCGGTAGTAACCGGCAAGTCCCAAGAAACTGCGTACATCGGTGGCGGTCTTCAACTGTGGCCAATCGCGAACTTCCCGAATCTTTGCCGGATCCACTGCCAACCCAGCTCCGCTGATAATATGGCCCAGGAAGGCCACCTCCTTCAACCAAAACTGACACTTGCTGAATTTTGCATAAAGGCGATGCTCCCGCAACCTTTCCAAAGTCAGTGCTAGATGCCGAGTGTGCTCCTCCTCCGTCCTAGAGTAGATCAGGATGTCGTCTATGAATACTATGACGAACACATCCAAGTAGGCCTCGAAGACCCGGTTCATGAGACTCATGAATGCCGACGGGGCATTCGTGAGCCCGAAGGGCATCACGGTGAACTCATACAGGCCATATCTGCTACTGAAGGCCGTCTTCGGGATATCCTCCTCCTGGATCCGTAGCTGGTAGTATCCTGACCTCAAGTCCAGCTTCGAGAAATAATGGGCCCCCTCCAGCTGGTCGAACAATTCGTCTATCCGAGGGAGCGAATAGGTATTCCGGACGGTCAGCCTGTTTAGTGCTCGATAATCGATGCACAGGCGGAGTGTCCCATCCTTCTTCTTCACGAATAGGACCGGTGCTCCCCATGGCGAGGAACTCGGTCTAACAAATCCGGCCTCAACCAATTCCTGCAACTGAGTCCGAAACTCTGCCAACTCCTTTGGGGCCATCCGATAAGGGGCCCTAGATGCCGGCTTGGCCCCCGGCACAAGCTGTATCTGAAAGTCCTGCTCTCGGTGTGGAGGTAGTCCTGGTAGTTTCTCTAGAAAGATGTCAGCGAAATCTCGCACCACCGGGATGTCTGTCACCGACTCCTTAACTTCCGCCATCTCAAATAGAATCTGATAGACCTCCTCTCCCTGCAGATGGGCCTCAACGGCATGTACCGAAGATAAGAGTATACGAGAGACAGGTCTTATACCTTCGATGGTAATGAAAGAGTCCCCGTGTCTCACGGTGATCCTCTTCGTCTGGCAGTCAATCTGGGTATGGTTCTAGTGCAGCCATACCATGCCCAGGATCAAGTCGTAGTCTGTCAGCTTCAAAATCGTCACTGGAGCCTCGAATGCCTTTCCACCAATTCTGCCTCCATATTGCAGTGATCCGTGGTAAGGAGCTCAGATCCATCCGGTAGTCGCACCCTCATCCTCGAGCCTGTGAACCGCTCCACGCCTTCCAGTCCTTCTACGAACGTCTCCGACACAAAGGAGTGAGTAGCTCCATTATCGAACAGCGTGCGGGCCGGCTTGCCGCTGATGAAGACTACACCTGGGGTGATAGATATCTTAGGGTTCTATAGTGAGTTTTACTTTCCTTGCTAATCTATCTAGAGCGATTCAAAGTTTGACCATTGAAAGGGAAATTCTATGAAAATAAAGAAGCATTGCAGCGTACCTGCGATGACCTGCTCCGGATTCCGAGGCTGCGCAAGGTCCAAAGCATATACCTGCTCTCTTCCCTATCTACGATCTCCCTCCTGGTATCCACGACTGCGGCCGCGTCCTCGGCCTCCGTAATGCTAAGCTGGTGGGCCGACCTGTGGTGTTGGAGGTGGTGCCCCCCTCATGGGGCAGTTCCTCTAAATGTGCCCAATCTGATGACAAAGGAAGCACTCCGGTGGGGGATACGCCATTCCCCCGGGTCTCGGCATCTCCTGCATCCGAAGAGGTGGAGGGGCCAATATCACCTGTTCCCTCGGCTCCTGCCTCACGTCCTGACGAGGTTGGTCCTCTGTCCTCCTCCCCTCTGGTATAGCACCTTGCCGCTGGTCATTTCCACCTCTCCGCCCCTGATCCTCTGCTGGCCGTTTTCGGCCCCGGGTGGCGTGCCAATCTGCCTCAATCCTTTTTGCCATCTCCAAAATCCGAGAGATGGGCCCGTCAAATACAAACAACAGAGCCTCCCTCAAGTCCTCCCGCAGGCCCTTATAGAACCTCCTGATATACCCTGCTTCGTCCAGCTGGTAGGAATCTGCGTATCGGGCCAGATGGTCGAACTCTCGATGGTACTCCACCACGGTCCGGGTGCCCTGCTTCAGCTGTAAGAACCGCTCCTCCAAATCATCCCTGGCTGACTGCGGAACGAAATGCTCCAGCAGTGTAGCCCTGAACTCCTCCCAAGTAACCTCCACAAGCTCCCTATCGGCAAATGTCGTGTCCAACAGCGTCTTCCACCACCTCTTTGCATGGGACTCCAGGCAAGAGACAACCAGAGCCACCCTCTCCTCCTAGGGACACCGTATCCCGGTCAGCATCTCGTACATGATATCGAGCCATTCTTCCGTCCGAACTGCCGACTCTGTCCCCAAGTAGGATGGGGGAGACAGTCCTCGGAAGATGCTTAGCCAGTTGGCCCCCGGATTTGGTTGCGGGGCCGGAACCTGCTGGGCCCTGAAAGCCTCTAGGATGGCAGTTAGAGGCTGTCCCATGTCTGACTGAAGGAAAGGAGTGGGGACCGGTGGAGGTGGTGCAACACCCTGAGCCTGCTGAACTACGCCTTGTGGCGTAGGCTGTGTTGGAGGCTGCGTAACAAAAACACATGCTGAGAAAATGTGCAAATATTACATAAAAGTGGACAATTTATATGTGATCCCAATATGGGCACACCACTGCTTCTGCTTCTTAGTTTGTCCCCAAACTAAACTCGAGCGGGGGTGACCCAGGGTTAGTGGACTGCTACCTTTTCAGATCGATGTTTCGCTCTGATACCACTTGTAAGACCCCCCCCCCCTTTTTTTCAACCACCGGGGTCTTAGGCCCAGAATCGCCGCTTTGCGGTGACACCTTCACGTCCTGAAGGGTCATCACCACAAGGCGCCGATCCTGCCGGCCAATTCGATCACAGAAAGGTAGCACAATAATAGAAGTAAGAGCAATGCAGTCCACAATAATAAATCACATATATAGAAATAAATCTCCACGAAGGGAGTGTCCACAGAAAACATCAGAGTACTATAAATGCGGGCTTATGCCCGGTACAAAATGTCCTCACTACAAGTCTCTCATGCGGAAGCAAAAACAAGAACTACTCAGGGTCGAGACTCACGGTCCCGGCTGTATGAACTCCGAAGCTAGACTGCCCCATCTCCAGGCGCACCGATCTCTGGGGCTGCTCCTCCATGCTGGGCTCCACGATCCCCTAAATGATGCGGTTCGAAAACCGTTAGTCATAAAGACTAAGCCCTATCATCCCCTACCCCTTCCCCCATGGCTCCTAGGTACCGAGCGGAGAGGAAGAAAGGGAAGGACATGAAGGTAGTGATTAATCAAGAAACAGATGGCAGTGGAACTAATATAGCAATTCTATAATAGTATGACAGAAACAGAAAGTAAGAAAAGTAACCTTAACTTATGTGCGAAAATGCATAAGCCAAGGGATCTTCTGCAAGGCTCCCATCGTATAGAGTGTCCCATACCACCTATACGTTGGGGTGTCGGTTATCAAACAACAGCATATGTTTATATATTGAAATTAACCATTGATTTATAAACTTGCCCACACAAGCTTATAGACCAAGGGGTCGTTTTGCAGGTCCTAATGTATAAGCATCCCATACCACTTATACTTTAGGTGTCAGGGTTAAATGAATCGATTATGCTATAACATGCAAGTGGGTATGATGAAACATGCAAGTGCAACTCACACACCCGACTCTGTGCACACAAACCTTTAGTTCCCCCTTTCGGAGCCGTTACCTCCCAGGATACCTCCGTAGTGGCGGACGGAAGCGGTGGGTTGGGCCTCGCCCACCTCAAAACCAGTAAAAGCACCACTGGTCTGACCTATCGTACGCCTCAACGCTTGGTGCACTAAGCGGACGCCTGCGTACTCTTGCCGGCTGGCGCACCGGACTTCTGTTGGCGAAGTGCTAATCACCCCGCCGAGTCAACGATATCGGTGTCGGTGCAATCGAACTCCCCGATATCGAAAAACCCACCACCTTAACTTTTCCTATTTTATGCACATGCAAGTTTAATCGTAAACACACAAAAACCGAGCCAAAGCTCCCCGGACCAAAATGTCCGTCTCAAAACCAACTGAGCCGAAGCTCCCCGGACCAAAACGTCCATCTCCAAACCAACCGAGCCGAAGCTCCCCGGACCAAAACGTCCGTCTCTTAACCAACCGAGCCGAAGCTCCCCGGACCATCCCGTCCGTCTCCAACCAACCGAGCCAAAGCTCTCATCAAGCTTCCTGTGCCAACAGTGTTTGTGAAAAGTGCAGCCCTAGTTACTAAGTTACTCTTGTCGGTTTGTCATTACAGTTTACGTTAGCCCAGGACTGCCCCCGGTATTCCCCGTGAAGGGCTCTCAAGGGGCAATAGGAACCAAGACGGCGGCATTACGGCCCGAAGTTCCCTTTCGCAAGGCACTTATTGTTATTGGTTGATCTCCCATAACCCGATTCCCTTCTCATATTACGATAGACTATCCTAGGGTGATTTTTAACCTTCCTCTCTTCGGGAAAAGGCGATCTTTCGCCGAAGCCCGAGCACCTCTTAACTCTAGCTATCACCACTTCTCTCTACTCTTCATACCATCCTATCATGATTTCACCCACAATTGCTCACCCAGACAAAAATGATTAACTCCAATGACTTTCTCAGATCATGTCCTATTGCATTTCACAATTGCTATATGCAGACCGACCTAGACTACATGTCGAACCGGTTATGCAATGATCCAATACTCATCCTAATGCCCTAAATTATTTACTGGAGACTTACCATGATATAAATGACCTAAATCCAGAAAATGGAAATTTTCCTAATTTATTTGGCATTTAACTAAATTCCTCGAAAATCCCAAGGGCTACCGGTTTGAACATGAACTACCCTAAGTTCTCATGCAAGATGTCCAGCAAATTTATGACAAATAGTAGGTTATCTCAGTAGGTTAAATCCAAAGTATCATAATTTTTCTATCATCAAAAGAGCATTAAAACTATTTTAGAAATAATCTCTATCTTTTGTTATTTATGAATCAAGTACAGAAAATATTCTTCCAAAAATTACAAATAATTTATGACATGCAGATAAAGGCCTAAAAATTAGCACTGGCTCAGTTTCATAATTTTTCAGTAATAAAATCATCCCTAAATAATTTTTCAAGCATAGAACCCCTTTTTAACTTTTATGATGGAAGTACTGGATGTACTCAACTAAAAATTATATAAAAATTCAGGGGTAATCATTCTGTTCTAAAATCTATATTTCCAAAATTTCATGAGATTTCAATGAACAGAAATTCCTAAATAATTAAATCATCATCTAAGGCCATAGCAAGCTTTACAAATGAAGTGCTAGCAATAATCAACACAAAATTCCAGAAAAATTACTATAAGTTCTACCTGATCCAAAACTCATTCTACCCGAATTTCACAGTTTTTAAGTAAGGTTCAGTGACTGATTTTACCGATTTGATATTTTACCCTAAACCTAAGGTTGGGGTTTTAAGGTATCTACTTGTCTCCAAATTCTCCAAGATTACATCCAGACTATTCTTATCAAGCTTTTGTCAACTCTACAGAGTTTCAAGGCAATACAAGAGCAATTGCCCCCATGTCCTTCACAACCCTCAAAACCCTTTATTTAGGGTTTGAGCTTGGATCCTAGGGTAAATCAACCCTAAATCTCACCATTTTTCTCCAAGCAGGTTATAACACCCTTCTAAGTCAGAGATCAGAAAATCAGCCCCTGTTGAGGTGATTTGACCTTTCCAAACTCTTAGTGCACTTTTTACTAAAAGGTGTCTCACTAATGCCTAGTTAAAGGTAGAAGATTTCCTACCCAAAACTCCTCCAAATCAGTTGGAATTTTGTACAGACCTAGGTTTTATAGCCAGGGACCACTCACCAAACTTTGGGAGGGTTTGGAGGTCGTTTGTCCACTTAAATAAATTCCTCTAAGTTTATTAAATTGAAACAAAAACTTTAGGCAAAGTATCTCCAAAAAATCCCATTTTTGGTCTTCCTTTAGGTATTGCTAAGGCTAACCCCCTGCCCAAATTTCAGGTTATTTGGACAAGGGATGAAGAGTGGAAATCCGTTTTAATTTCTGCCCAACTCTAGGTACAGCCCCCACTAAAACGGGTGTTGCGGCCGAACTGCTTACCCAAACGAGTTGAAACCAATTTTAGATTAATCTAGACTCGAAGGGCTACGACTTTCGTGTCTGGTCACTTTTCCTAAAATGGCCTCTAAGTGCCTCGTTTTGCAGCATTAAAATGTGTCCTTCCAAGTATAATTTCCTTACAAAATTATTTACATAAATTATACATTAAAAACAGTTTTTACTGTTCATCTTCTACAGAACCCGAAAACCAGACACAGAAAATCATATTTCCTGTAGCTCTTTCGCGCTCCATCATCGGTCGTCCGGTCACTTCCCTGGCCAGCCACCACCACCACCGCCTCCGTTGAGGCGGTGGCTATCGGTCGGCGGTGGTTTGGCCGCCGGAGGTGGCGGTTTCCGGCGAACTCAAGAATACACTTTTCATGGTTTTCCATGAAAACGAGAGATGGGTCCGGCTCCGTTGAGCGCGAACTTCCTTTCTAAGAATCCTAAGATCTACCCATGAAAGAGAAGAAGCAGAGGAGGACCTTATTCGCGGTTTGGAGGCGAGAAGAACGATGAGGTGCCATAGCGCGGTGGTGGCGTTGCTGAACTTCTCCTACAGCAAGAACAAGGATCTGATCGTTTGATTGAGCGTGTAACCTTCTCTTCTTGCTCCAAGTGGGCTTTTATAAGTCAGCATGTGGGGAGGTGAAAGGGTAAAGCCTTAATGGTCATGAAGGCTCCTCCTAATAACATTTCGGTTACAGTGAAGGGAAACGAAATGGTGGAAGATGAACAGGTGTGTCCAGTTGGCGGTTTCCTATCGGACCACATCTTCCTCATTTATTATATAATTATAGAAGGAAAAACGGCCTGTAATTACTCCTGGTGTAACTTCCCACACCAGCATTTATTACCACGCGTGTTAGAATAATTTCGGGCCTGAACCGTCGTTTCGGCCAAGTCACGGGCGTGAAACATAGGTCACGGGCGTGACAGGCCCGTATAGCCAATTCTGGGTTCGACGATCATCGAACTGAGATCAACGATCGTCGAAGGGTGGTCACGGACGTGACACCTAGGTCACGGGCGTGACAGGCCCGGGTGGTTTATTCTGGGTCGACGATCGTCGAACTAAGATCGACGGTCGTCGAAGGGTGGTCACGCCCTAGGTCACGGGCGTGTCACCTAGGTCATGGGCGTGACAGGCCCGAGTTTCAATTTCGACGATCTCCTTACGGAGATCGACGATCGTCTAAGGGGTCACGCCCTAGGTCACGGGCGTGACACCTTGGTCACGGGCGTGACATGCCCGGGCTGCAAGTTCGACGATCGTCTCACGGAGATCGACGATCGTCGAAGGAGTCACGCCCTAGGTCACGGGCGTGACACCTTGGTCACGGGCGTGACATGCCCGGGCAGCAAGTTCGACGATCGTCTCGCGGAGATCGACGATCCTCGAAGTAGTCACGCCCAAAGTCACGGGCGTGACGGGTCAGTCACGGGCGTGACCAACCCGTGACCCGAAACCTCGATCGATTTATTTCAATTTTTGGGCTTCACAGGGTTCTGTCACGACCAACCGACTCCTAGGGGTCTAGCCGGAAATGGGATGTTACACAACGCCTGTGGACTTAGTGTAATTTCTGCCTTACCACCAACTTGCTTGGTGTCCACCTATCCAGTTAGTGTAAAAGGGACTAACCTGCATGCATAAACTCAAACACACATCAAATACAACTAATGTGTATGTCGTTGACTTGTTTAACTTCTTACAAATCTGGGCCATTTGGTTCAATGGACCCAACAATCTCCCCTATTTGAAGAAGTCAAAACCCTTATTTAGATTGTTCACATTTCATTGTCAATTACACACACAACATATGCATCAATAAAATGTGCTATTATAATAGAACAGATCTAGGAAGGTTGCCACATATCCTGCCTATTTGGTGAGCATAACCTAGTCCCCCTGTTTTGCTTCAATGTGTGTGATACCCCTTTAATGCTGTATGGAAGCATTTCTTTCTCCCCCTAAACTACATCATTTTCTTCTCCCCCTGAACTTGATACAACTTGATCAACCTCGGATGCTGATGAATATTTTCTCCACGCTAGCGGGTGTTTCCAATTGATGAGGCAAGTATACCTATCGTTCGGAGTACAGAATGAAGTGTCGTATATCGACTCGGGGCTTATCGAGTAATTGTACTCACAAGGAAAGCTATTATCTTATCGGAAGAAAAGTTGGTTTTTGTTGAACGGAAAAAGAAGCGTTACACTAATAAAAAGAGAAATTCGATAATGGGGGAAACTAGCACTTGATCTAGAATCCCCTTGGGCTAAAATAAACCTTTTTGAGAAATAAAGCAATGCGAGTTCATAACTACTCACTCGACCGTGGAGGTTGCTAAAGTACAAAAGCGTCTCTGTCGAGCTCATGCTTCTGACTAACCTTAGGTTGATCGATTAAGACCTTTTGGCCAGTCGAAACCCCTAAGCTTGCTTTAGGCGGTGAACCCCACTATTGGATTTGACTCCAATCTGGAAGATATATGTCGTCCTCTCTCGAGGAGTGCATTCAACTCCTTTTATCTTTGAGTGATCTCCTCGTATTCGCAACCTCTCGGTCATTTAGGATACGGACCTTAGATCGAAACTCATATCCACGTAATATGAATTCGAAGAAATAAAAATCCAAGATAAATTGTAGCGGGTAAAATTAAGAACAAGACATTTGATAAAAAGGAGATTTTATTTTATTCCAAGGTTCATCATGATCAAGTGCTAAAAGAAAATTAGCTACTCATCATGATTAGGGAATTACAAACTAGGATAGGGAAAAACATGCTTGAATTAAAAACAAGTAAAATTAAAACTTACAACAATAGTAATCTAGACTAGTAATGGAAAATACAACAAAAGAAAATAGCAAACTACAAGACTTTAACTCCCCCTCCCCCAAATTCTCTTGAGCATCTGAAGTTGTCTGGACTTTATAGGAAAAATTTTTGTTTGGTCATGCCCTAGGTCTTGCCCGTAACCTAGGGCATGTCAGGATCGGAACCGTCGTCTTGAAACCCCGGGAATGTTGGAGGAGAAACCGCTAAAATCTGTTAACTGACGGGTCACGCCCCTAGGTCACGCCTGTAACCTAGGGCGTGTTAGAGCTATTTCTGGAAAACGGCGGGAAGTGATAATACGTTTGTAGCCTAAACTATTATCGTATTTTTCTAGTTTATAATGTACAAATCTTTTATTTTAAGCTTTATTTTTATCTTTCTTATGTTAATTTTATTGCCCCTAACTTTTTCCTCTCTTTTTGCAGCTTGTCTGAAAATTGGTCAAAATTGACCTGACACGCCCCCTGTCACGCCCTCCCCGGGCATGACCTAGGGCGTGTCACCCTTTCCAGAGGATTCCAGAAGATAGAGGAACATAACAGGAAAAACGGCTGTCATGCCCCCCTGACACGCCCTCCCCGGGCATGACCCGGGGCGTGTCTCCCTCTGCCCAAAGCCTACCGCTGCATTAAATGTCGTTTCGACTAAGCACGCCAACGGTACTATCATGCACCCTGTCACGGGCATGACATAGGGCGTGACCCCTTCTTTTTTCGGTGACTGACGGATTTCTGACCAATGATTTCGACGCGACGTGTGTGTCATGCCCCCACCTACACGGGCGTTACCCAGGGCGTCTCCACCGACGTATAGAAGCAATCATCCTTCCTGACAGAATCCAGAGCCTGAGGTAAAACCCATACCTATCACGTCCCCTGACACGTCCTCCTCGGGTGTGTCAAAGGGCATGACTAACCCGTGAACTTTTCCTATAAATTCAGACCCCCCCTTCCATTTCAGGAAGCTTTTGTAGTGAGGGGGAGGTGCTGCCCTTTTGTTTCTTGGTTTTTTTTTTCATGTTCTTCTCTCTCGTTCTCTTTCTCTTTTTGTAATTTTCCTAACCCTAGCTTAGGTCTTAGTTTGTTTAAGCTTTTATTGTAATTTATGCACTTTTTTTAGTTGCTTAATGTAGGGCAAGAATAGGTTTCTAAATTTCATGCAATTGTAATTTCATTTTCATGCAAGTGTAGCTCTCTTTTTCATTAATATAAAAGTGCTCTTTTCTTCATTGTGTTCTTAATGCTTTACTACTCATCCCCCATCCTCCAATCCATTATGATTAACTAATCCTCTTTTTACTCGATCTTGATGATCCGAGGTTCAAGCGATTAAGTTATGATGTTTTAAATTACCTTTTCTTTTTAGGTTTTAAGCCTTGAATTACTCTTGATTTTTCATGGGCTGGAGGTATATTATCGATATATACTTTCCACCTTTTCTTTCATTCTGGGCTAGCCGAGAGGCCGATAGAATGAAGTGAGCATTAAGGAGTAATGGGAGTTGTATGCACCCCTCGAGAGAGGCAGACGTCCAAATCTCCCGGATTGGAGTAAAATCCAATAGTGGGGTTCACCGCCTAAAGCGAGCTTTAGGCCTCCGATTTAGATGAGAGTCGGTCGGGCCTTCCTAAACTCAGTTGATCACGACTTCTGTAACACCCCGAAACTCAAAAGAGAGACGTGTGGCATTTTTATGCACGGACGGGATTTTGGAGCAGGTGTCACGGGCGTGACACGGGCGTGTCACGGGCGTAACACGGGCGTGTCACGGGCGTGACACTGGCGTGTTCGGCCACGAGTCATGTGGTCGACGTTTTGACGGTCGGAGATCGTCGAGTTGAGGCAAACGGCCTGGGACACGGGCGTGTCCCAGGGCGTGTCACTTTGGGCTGTTTTCTGAGGAAGGCACACAGGCCATGACACGGGCCATGACACGGGCCCTGGCACGGGCGTGTCAAATTCGACACGGGCGTGTCGGGTGCCGTGTCGCAGGCCGTGTCCCTCTTGGGTTGGGAAAGCTGGCCGATTGCACACGGGGGGGAGTGACATGGGTCTCGACACGGGCGTGTCACATGTGACACGGGCGTGTCGGAGGCCGTGTCAAAGGCCGTGTGCTGGTTTTTCGAATCGGTCGAGACGGCGAATGGGTGACACGGCCAGGCACACGGCCGTGTTGCAACCCGTGTTCGGCCCAGATTTTATGATTTCAGATCTAATCTTGGCCGTTCGTTTCCTTGACTTTGGATCTGACGGTGGGGGACTGCTCCTGGGTGGTTTTAGCCGGGATTTAGGGTTAGGAATCCTCATTTCCTTTAGCCATTCTTTCTCTAAGAGTTTAGAGAGAAGGGAGAGCAAGGAGGAAGGAGGAGTCCAAGATCCGGTCGCCGGAGGAGCTTCGGAGCTCCGAATCGCGATCCGAGTCCAGTTCCGCGGAGGTGACGCCGTTGCGGTGCTTTCCAACTGCATAGTTTTCGATGGCGCCGCGGAAAAACGCAAGGGTAACGATTTCTCATCCTTGGGCATGTGAAGCCCTTTTTCCCTTTGCATAGGAAGCCCTCTCTCGCGAGTGAGCGAAGAGTTGGAGCGTTCTTTGGGGTAGATATGTAAAGTCCCCCTTGTGTAGAGTCCGTATGCGAAAACGGACATTGGCATTGTGTGTGAAGCCTATCCGGACAAGTAGAGCCGGATCGGTGATGTTGCATTGCATATGAACCGGGGAAGACTCCGGGTGTTTGGGCGTTTTTCGGGTTTTCTATGTGGTAAATTGCAACAGGGAGCCTTGGAGATTAACTCCAAGGTGCACCCGGAAAACTGGGCAAAAGCGAGTTTTGCCAACACGATGGCCGGGGAGCCAACGTGAACATAACCGGGTTATGTGATTATTGTGGAGGAAACGGGACTCGGTGAGTCTTGACCTGCGCATATGGCTTAAATTGCCGTTGCGATATGAGCATGGGTCAGGCGGAACCGTACCCGATCTATGTCGTTCGGTGGGACCGTTGGCATGGATGAGAGTCTTTGGCGGTCTATGGCTTAAATTGTTGTGACCAAGGCTAAGAAGACAAAATGCTAATATGGTTGGCCATCCAAGAGGCGGTGGTGGAACGGGAACGTCTATGGCTTGAATTGACGTGACGTTGGCCGGTTCGCCATGAATGTGCCCTGAGTGCACGAGGTGTGTGGCCGTGCGAGCCTACTCCTGTGATGATGTGTGTTTACACTAATATATTGCCTATACTAATAAAGTGCAGGGAAAGAGCATCGCCGCCCCGGTTTTGGGGCGGGATCGTTATAATTTGGTCAGCATAGCTGACCGTTTCTTTTGTTTGCCACCTGGCGGTGGTTTGTGCTTGCAGGTGCTGCGGAGCCGAGCGGAAAATAGCGGGCTAAAGCCCAAGTTGCTGAGCCGGCCCATGAAGGCCTAATTTTGAGTGTTTCATTATAACCATGTGTGGCCGGCCTGCGAGCCGATGTATGAAAACACTTTTGTATCAAGCAAACTATGTAAGGCCTTAAGGCCATTTCTATTTTCTGTGTATTGGATCATTCCTGCGGTTGTTATTGTAGTGGACATTCATGCTGTTGGCAGGGTTCTTAATTGTGCAACTTAATAATTGCTTCCGCTAGGTGTTGTGTAGGACGTTATGATTGGTTGATTGGTTTCAACGCATAACCAACCAGTCTGTCCGTAGTATATGGCGTCGGGCCCTGGCCGGACCTACTGCTATATGCTATACGACGGATAGGGGTATTACAAATTGGTATTAGACTACTGGTTTCGGTCAAACTTAAATGAATTCGTGGACGAATTCACTTTAAGGGGTGGTGAGCACATGTGTGCGTCATCGTTATAACATGAAAAGAACCCATGAATGTCCACTTAGGAATGAAAATACACATGTTTGAGGAACCTGCGTGTTCCTATAATTGCTGTTTGCTGTACTATTTGGTCGCTTATCAGTGTTTTGCACGTTTATAGGTTACCAGAAGTGGTGCTGGGCCGTCTGAACGGCCAGGTTCTGAGGCAAGCAGTGCGCCAAGTGAAGCGCCTGCAACACCTCCGTCTGCCGAGACCATTAGATTGGTGGCAGAAGCTGTCTTTGCTATGATTAATGCGTAACCTGCAAGACAGGTGCAGCAGCCTGCTCCTGCGGGGGAGCAAGTGCCGCTCCAAGCGGCGGAGCCTAGAAGGGTTGAGCAGGTGGCGGTGGAGCCGGAGTTACCTCGGAGAGCAATTGAAAGACAGTTGAAGCATGTGATGGGCTTCCACCCACCGGTGTTCTCGGGAACGGGAACCCCAACCCAGGCTGAAGATTGGCTCTCAAGAGTCAATAGGGTGATGACAGCTACTGAAACGGAAGAGTGGCAGAAGACCACGATAGCGACGTTCCTTTTGGATGGGGACGCAAGGTTATGGTGGGAAGGCCTTGAGCTACACCAGTTGAGGGGAAGGCCGTTGGCCGAAGTTCCTATGGCGGAGTTTTCGAGACTGTTCATGGCTCGATACCTCCCCTCAGCACAGAGGATCGCATTGGATAACGAGTTCCAAATGTTGGTGCAAGGAGATAGCACTGTAGACGAGTACCTCCACGAGTTTACTTCGTTGGGGAGATATGCTAGCACTACCTTTGCCGATGAGGAGCGAAAGACTAACAGCTTCTATGAAGGGGTAAGAGACGAGCTGAGGTTGCTACTGTCGGGGCCCATGGCGCAGGGTTTCCTAACCTTGGTCAACTCAGCCCGGTCCTTGGAGAAGGACATGAGAAATGTGCAAGCTAAGAAGGAATCTAGCGGGAAGAAATCGGAGTTCAAAGCGCCGACTACGTCGAAGTCGGGCTATCAAAAATTCTACAAGAAGGCTAGGACGTTAGGTCCATCTTCTTCTACGGGTGCCTCGGGGGCAACTACTAATCGAACCCTGGGCGCTTGTTTCACGTGTGGAAAGACGGGGCACTTTGCCCGCGATTGCTGGAGCGGACGACCAAAGTCCGAGAGAAAGCAAGGAGCTACTTACGAAGAGAAGGGCAAGGCGGTCCAAGTCAACCGCGTCCCACTATGCTCCGACTCAGCCTAGAGTCTACAACTTGGGGCAGCAAGAGGCCATTAAACAAGCGGATGTGGTGACAGGTACGAGTTAATTTATAGCAAGTTAACTTAGATACTGTTGTTTATTGCTTGTTAGCCTAATATGGTTTGCATAGGCTTTGTTTTGATTAGCGATAGTCCGGCACGAGCACTGTTTGATACGGGAGCTTCACACTCCTTCTTGTCCGAAAATTTTATATCGCGCATCTGAATCCCTTCTTCGATGGCGAAGGACAAGTTGGATGTGCTGCTACCGAATGGGTGCTCGATGCGTGCGGACAGAGTGTGCGCCATAAAGGTTCACATTGGGAGCCAAGAGTTCGACTTGCTAGCGTCATTGCTGCCGCTAGTAGAGTTCGACGTTATCTTTGGGATGGATTGGCTTTCGGAGCAGAAGGCTTGGATTGACTGTGACCGGAAGGAGGTCAAGCTGGGTATTGGGCTGGGGACAACATTCGAGGGACTCAAGGGGTCGAGCAAGACGCTGATGTCTGCTCTTCAGGTGGTAAAGGCAGTTCGTGCTGGTGCAGAGCTGTTCTTCGCAATAGTGGGGGCTGTGGAGCCAAAGTCCACGTTGGATAGCATCCCCGTGGTTTGTAAATACCCCGAAGTGCTCCCGGATAGTCTTCCTGGGGCCCCACCACGGCGAGAGATTGATTTCACCATCGAGCTCGTACCGGGGGCCAAACCGGTGTCACGTGCTCCGTATAGGTTGGCGCCTAAGGAGATGGTAGAGTTGAAGGTTCAGCTAGAGGAGCTGATGGAGCAAGGTTATGTGCGTCCAAGCTCGTCGCCTTGGAGCGCACCGGTCCTCTTCGTTAACAAGAAGGATGGGAGTATGCGGTTGTGTATCGACTATAGAGAGTTGAACAAGCTGACGGAGAAGAACAAGTACCTGATCCCAAGGATTGATGATTTGTTCGATCAGTTAGTCGGATCGTCGGTATATTCTAAGTTGGACTTGAAGTCGGGGTACTATCAGTTGAGGATCAGGGAGTGTGATATCCCGAAGACGGCGTTCAGCACAAGATATGGGCATTTCGAGTTCACGATCATGCCGTTTGGGCTGACGAATGCGCCATCAGTGTTTATGGACTTGATGAACAAGACGTTCCGAGATTTCCTGGACCGATTTGTGATCGCCTTTATTGATGATATATTGGTGTACTCGCAGTGCGAAGAAGATCACTTCAAGCACTTGCATCTGGTGTTGGAGACTTTGAGGAGGAATGAGCTTTATGCAAAATTCTACAAGTACGAGTTCTGGCTACCCTCAGTAGCGTTCCTTGGTCACATTGTTAGTGGGGAAGGTATAGCGGTGGATCCGGCGAAGATCGTTGCGATACGGGAGTGGCCTGCACTGTCTTCTATCGCGGAAGTCCGTAGTTTTCTCGGGCTTGCCGGATATTACAGGCGCTTCGTAGAGAACTTCTCACGGATAGCTCTACCTCTCACGAAGTTGACAAGGAAAGATCAGAGATTCTTGTGGATGCAGGAGTGCGTGCAAGCGTTTGAGGAGCTGAAGAGACGGTTGACCACGGAGCTAGTGCTTAGTTCGCCGAGTGGGACCGAGGGCTTCGAGGTGTATAGTGACGCCTCGGGTAGTGGTTTGGGCTGCGTGTTGTTGCAGTATGGGAGCGTGATAGCTTATGGATAGCGTCAGCTGAAAGTGCATGAAAGGAACTATCCGGTCCACGACTTGGAGTTGGCGGCCGTGATATTTGCACTTAAGTTGTGGAGGCACTACCTATACGGCGTAAGGGATGATATATATACCGATCACAAGAGCCTGAAGTACCTGTTGGATCAGAAGGATCTTAACATGAGGCAGAGGAGGTGGATGGAGTTCCTGGGGGACTACACCTTCAAGATTCATTATGTACCCGGGAAGGGCAATGCAGTTGCTGATGTGTTGAGTCGTTGGGCTCCCGCTCAGGCAAACTGGTTGTCGGTGCATGATGAGCGGCTGATACGGGAGTTGGAGGAGCTTGAGATCTGTTGCGTTGACAAGCAAACGAGCGCCAAAGCAATGTTGAACTGGACAGAAGTTCAGTATGACCTGGCTGACCGGGTTCGGCAGGCATTGGTGTTAGATGACTCCATGAAGGAGCTTATGGAGGCAGCGTTGGATGGGTCAATTTCCCAATTTTCAGTGGAAGATGGGTTGCTAAGGAAGGATCATCGGTTGTGCGTCCCAAGCGGGAGTAACCTACGGGCAGAGTTGATGTACGAGGCTCATCATACCAAGTACTCGATCCACCCCGGGAGCACAAAGATGTATCGTGACCTCAAGAAGCTGTTTTGGTGGCCGGGGCTTAAGAAAGACGTAGCGTTATTTGTGGCTAAGTGCCAAACGTGCGCCTTGGTGAAGGCGGAGTGCCAAAAGCCGGGAGGATTTCTGAAGTCTTTGCCTATACTGGAGTGGAAGTTCGACGACATATCTATGGACTTTGTGCATGGGTTGCCAAGGTCGCAGAAGGGGAATGACGCCATCTGGGTGATCGTAGATCGGGTAATGAAAGTGTCGCATTTCATTCCGCACAGGAAGGACGACTCGGTGGAGAAGTTGGCGAAGCTATATGTGGACAATATAGTTAGACTGCATGGTGTGCCTCGCAGCATTGTGAGTGATCGCGATGGGCGTTTCACGTCCAATGATTGGAGGTTGGTGCAGCAGATGCTGGGGACAAAGTTGAAGTTCAGCACAGCCTTACATCCGCAGACGGATGGGCAGACGGAGAGAGTCAATAGAATGATGGAGGACATGCTCCGCATGTGTGTTCTAGACTTCGGGAAGCTTTGGGAGGACCACCTGTTTTTGGTGGAGTTCTCGTACAACAACAGCTACCAGGCAAGTATCCAATTGGCGCCCTTCGAGGCCCTGTATGGTAGGAAGTGTCGCACGTCGTTATCGTGGCTTGAAACGGGTGAGGCAAGGTTGTACAAGAAGCAAGAGGTGGAAAATGCTACTTCTTTGGTGCGGATCATTCGAGAGCGTTTGCTGATCGCTCAGGATAGGCAAGCTAAGTACTACAATGCCAAGCATCGGAATATGGAGTTCGCGGTGGGCGATTGGGTGTACTTGAAAGTAAAGCCGTTCAAGGGTGTTTCGCGGGTGAGATGCTTGAAGAAGCTGAGCCCAAGATACCTTGGACCCTTTGAGATTCTGGAGCGGGTCGGCAAAGCGGCTTATCGTTTGAAGTTATCGGTAGAGTTGAGTGGACTACACGATGTGTTCCACATCTCTGTATTGCGGAAGGCGGTGCAAGAGCCTTTGCAGGTCATCGCAGTTGATCAAGTGCCGGTGGACGAAGGGTTGACGATTAGGGTCAAGCCCGTTCGTATTGAAGATGCCGAAGTTAAGCGACTTCGTAACAAGGAGATCCGAATGGTCAAGGTACGTTGGGACAATTGTGGTCGTGAGGAGCTCTCTTGGGAACGGGAGCAGACCATGCAGGAGGAGTACCCGGAGTTATTTCGCTCAGGTACCGCTCTTGGTTTTATGTTTACTTTCCTTTAGTAATTTCGTGGGCGAAATTCTTTTAAGGGGGAGAGAGTTGTAACACCCCGAAACTCAAAAGAGAGACGGGTGGCATTTTTAAGCCAAGACGGGATTTTGGAGCAGGTGTCACGGGCGTGACACGGGCGTGACACGGGCGTGTCACGGGCGTGACACGGGCGTGTCATGGGCATGACACAGGCGTGTTCGGCCACGGGTCATGTGGTCGACGTTTTGACGGTCGGAGATCGTCGAGTTGAGGCACACGGCCTGGGACACGGGCATGTCCCAGGGCATGTCACTTTGGGCTGTTTTCTGAGGAAGGCACACGGGCCATGACATGGTCCCTAACACGGGCGGGTCAAATTCGACACGGGCGTGTCGGGTGCCGTGTCGCAGGCCGTGTCCCTCTCGGGTTGGGAAAGCTGGCCGATTGCACACGGGGGGGAGTGACATGGGTCTCGACACGGGCGTGTCATATGTGACACGGGCGTGTCAGAGGCCGTGTCAAAGGCCGTGTGCTGGTTTTTCGAATCGGTCGAGACGGCGAATGGGTGACACGGCCAGGCACACGGACGTGTTGCAACCCGTGTTCGGCCCAGATTTTAGGATTTCAGATCTAATCTTGGCCGTTCGTTTCCTTGACTTTGGATCCGACGGTGGGGGGCTGCTCCTGGGTGGTTTTAGCCGGGATTTAGGGTTGGGAATCCTCATTTCCTTTAGCCATTCTCTCTCTAAGAGTTTAGAGAGAAGGGAGAGCAAGGAGGAAGGAGGAGTCCAAGATCCGGCCGCCGGAGGAGCTTCGGAGCTCCGAATCGCAATCCGAGTCCAGTTCCGCGGAGGTGATGCCGTTGCGGTGCTTTCCAACCGCATAGTTTTTGATGGCGCTGCGGAAAAACGCAAGGGTAACGATTTCTCATCCTTGGGCATATGAAGCCCTTTTTCCCTTTGCATAGGAAGCCCTCTCTCGCGAGTGAGCGAAGAGTTGGAGCGTTCCTTGGGGTAGATATGTAAAGTCCCCCTTGTGTAGAGTCCGTATGCAAAAACGGACATAGGCATTTTGTGTGAAGCTTGTCCGGACAAGTAGAGCCGGATCGGTGATGTTGCATTGCATATGAACCGGGGAAGACTCCGGGTGTTTGGGCGTTTTTCGGGTTTTCTACGTGGTAGATTGCAACAGGGAGCCTTGGAGATTAACTCCAAGGTGCACCCGGAAAACTAGGCAAAAGCGAGTTTTGCCAACACGATGGCCGGGGAGCCAACATGAACATAACCGGGTTATGTGATTGTTGTGGCGGAAACGGGACTCGGTGAGTCTTGACCTGCACATATGGCTTAAATTGTCGTTGCGATATGAGCACGGGTCAGGCGGAACCGTACCCGATCTATGTCGTTTGGTGGGACCGTTGGCATGGATGAGAGTCTTCGGCAGTCTATGGCTTAAATTGTCGTGACCAAGGCCAAGAAGACAAAATGCTCATATGGTTGGCCGTCCAAGAGGCGGTGGTGGAACGGGAACGTCTATGGCTTGAATTGACGTGACGTTGGCCGGTTCGTCGTGAATGTGCCCTGAGTGCACGAGGTGTGTGGCCGTGCGAGCCTATGTCTGTGATGATGTGTGTTTACACTAATATATTGCCTATACTAATAAAGTGCAGGGAAAGAGCATCGCCGCCCCGGTTTTGGGGTGGGATCGTTATAATTTGGTCAGCATAGCTGACCGTTGCTTTCGTTTGCCACCGGGCGGTGGTTTGTGCTTGCAGGTGCTGCGGAGCCAAGCGGAAAATAGCAGGCTAAAGCCCAAAGTTACTAAGCCGGCCCACGAAGGCCTAATTTTGAGTGTTTCATTGTAACCATGTGTGGCCGGCCTGTGAGCCGATGTATAAAAACCCTTTTGTATCAAGCAAACTATGTAAGGCCTTAAGGACATTTCTATTTTCTGTGTATTGGATCATTCCTGTGGTTGTTATTGTAGTGGACATTCATGCTGTTGGCAGGGTTCTTAATTGTGCAACTTAATAATTGCTTTCGCTAGGTGTTGTGTAGGACGTTATGATTGGTTGATTGGTTTCAACGCGTAACCAACCGGTCTGTCCGTAGTATATGGCGTCGGGCCCCGGCCGGACCTACTGCTATATGCTATACGACGGATAGGGGTGTTACAACTTCGAGATAAGCATGTTCAAGCTTTAGGAACCTACACGGTCAAGAACCTTTACACTATTAAGTTTAGGTTTTTATCGCATTTTATTAGTCATCTTTAGCCGAGGTGATTCTTGATCGAGTGCATTTCCATTTCATAGTTTCAGCCCTTCGTTATAATCGCTTATTTTATGCTCTTTAATTAGCTGAAGTTGTTCTCTTTCTTGTATAGCTTTATTTCTTTAATTCCACTTAGTTTCACAAACCCTAGTTTTTCCGTCGAGAAAATAATAGCCTTCGTGTGAGTAAGTTTATTCAATAGTTCCCGGATTTCAATACGACACTTGTGTCACCTAGATACAGTTCGATAGGTATACTTGCCTCATTGGATTGCTAGTTCGGTTGCTTTTATTTTGTTCGAACCTTTGAGACCACCAAGTTTTTGGCACCGTTGTCGGGGAGAAACTTTCGTTGATATATTAAAAACACGAACCTATTAATTTTATCTCTTCTCTTTCTCACCCTCCTAAACAAAATTTTAAAAAAAATTTATTACCACTCTTAATAGTAACCAACTTCACAATTTTTCTACGCCACCTAATTCTCTCGAAAAGGGTAAAGCAGCTTTAAGTGCCGCTATCTTGTCTAGTACCTGCGAACCCTTCAGCGGGTAGTCCTTGGGAAGTTCGGGAGTTAATCTATTAAAAAAAATTCTACTTCAAAAAAAAAATTTAATCTACTTTTTCTTTCTAGCTTTTTTTTATTTTCCATTCCTTTCCCTTCTCTTCTTTTAGTGCATGATCCGAGGGAATCCGTCGGCTATTTTGGACTTAGACCACGAAATTGAGCGTACTCTTCAGAGAAGATTGCAATTTCAAGGCACTACTTCCCAAATACCGGTTGAGGATTCCGAGTCATCTTCTACTTTAAGAATGGAAGAGCCCCCAGTAGAGGAAATCGTGCAAAGACCTATGTCTTATTATGCACGACCAAATATAGAGGGAACAGAATCTAGTATAGTCCGCCCTACTATAACAAATAATAACTTCGAATTAAAGCCTAGCATAATTCAAATGGTGCAGCAGTATGTGCAATTTGAGGGACTTCAAGATGAAGATCCGAACGCACATATAGCAAGCTTTCTTGAAATTTGTGACACCTTAAAGATAAATGGTGTCACAAATGATGCAATCAGGCTAAGACTCTTCCCCTTCTATTTAAGAATTAAAGCTAAGCAGTGGATGAACACTCTACCTAATAATAGTATAACCACCTGGAATGAATTAACCGAAAAATTTTTGGCGAAGTATTTTCCGCCAGTTAAAACTGCAAAACATAGGAACGACATTTCCGCTTTTGGGAAAATAGACTCTAAAACATTATATGAAACTTGGGAAAGATTTAAAGAATTATTAAGATGATTCCCACATCACGCTCTGCCTGTATGTTTACAAGTGCATACGTTTTATAACAGGCTAAATCAAAGCACAAAGCAAATGATAGATGCAGCTTCTGGCGGTACTTTAAATCATAAGACCCCAGAAGCAGCTCTTGAGCTTTTTGAGGACATGGCCATGAACACTTATAAGTGGAATGTGCCTAGGTCCCGGCCAAACAAGCCTGCAGGTATCTTTGAAGTGGACAACATCTCCTAGCTCGCTCTACAAGTTGAAATATTAAGCAAAAAGATAACGGAGATGACTGCTGCCTCCGCCCCTCAGGTATGGGAATCTGCAACTCCTTCCCCAGAACAATTAGATTTTGTTAACAATATGCCTAGAAATGCTTTTAATAATTTTTCTACTACAAATTTTCATCCTCCTGGTTTTAATTTTCCGAATAGTTATAATCCTTCCTAAAGAAATCATCCGAAGTTTTCATGGAGTAATCCATCAAATGCTATGCGCCCGCCACCACAAAATGATTTTTCTGCACCACCACCACCACCTCTTCAAAATTATCCAAAACCTCCAAGCTTGGAGGTGTTACTTTCAAAATATATCGCCACAATTGATGCTACGATAAGAACCTTAACTGGAAGCGTTAAAAGTCTTGAAAATCAAGTAAGACAGCTCGCTAAAATTATTTTTGAGCAACCTGCAGGGTCTCTTCCTTCCAATACCGAGCCCAACCCGAGAGAGCAAGCGAAAGCTATAACTCTTTGGAGTGGCAAGCAAGTTCCCAATATGGTTCGTGAAGATCCCGAGGAAAGCTCCGCCCCCGCTTTAAAAAATCAAAGCTCCGCCCCCGTTTTAAAAATTCCACCCTCTACTGAAGAAGTTGTAACCCCCATTTTAGAAAACGATCTCACTCCACCACCCATATTTAAAAATAATCAAAATCCGCCTTACCCTTCCGAACATAATAAACAACGTCAGGATGATCAGTACTCTCGTTTCTTAGAAATGTTAAAGCAAATCAACATAAATCTTCCTTTCCATGAAGCTATTTCACAGATGTCGAAGTACGCCAAGTACCTTAAGGACCTCCTGACCAACAAGAAGAAGTTAGAAAACCTTTTGTACGTTACGTTAAACGCCGAGTGCTCCGCGGTTTTGACAAGCGGCTTACCAAAGAAAATCAGTGACCAAGGTAGTTTTTCTATTCTGTGTGTCTTTGGTAATCTTTTTGTCAAGAATGCATTAGCTGACTTAGGTGTGAGTATTAACCTGATGCCCCTCTCGTTGTTTAAAAAGTTAGGAATTGGTAGCCTCAATCCCACACGCATGAGCATCCAGCTCGCCGACAGATCCGTTAAGTACCCGTTAGGAATAGTGGAGGATGTCTTAGTAAAAGTGACAAGTTCATTGTCCCGGTGGACTTGTCATTTTGGACATCGAAGAAGACGTCGAGGTTCCCCTAATCCTTGGCCGACCCTTCCTTGCCACCTCCCGAGCTATCATTGATGTTTGCAATGGTAAGCTCTTCCTTCGAGTAGGCGATGACGAAGTCACTTTCTCTATCACCCCTTTAATGAAAAACACCTTAGCAAATGATGACTCCTGCTTTTTCGTAGAGGCTGTGAGTGATGAATCCTCTTATTGCCTCTCTAATTTTGAAAAAGAATTTTTTGCTTTGTGTTCCTTCTCTACTCTTCCAACTGAATCGCTACATCTAAGTGAAGAAAGTGTAGAACCCTCTTATCTTTTATCTGATTTTGAAAAAGAATTTTCCGATTTTTGTTTCTCTTCTACTCTTCTAACTGATTCGCTGCAAGAAGCCATCTTGGCCACCAGCTCCACCCCTTTTTATTTTTCGTCTAAAAAAATCTATGAAGATATAATATTTGAAAAAGAATGAATTTCTCAAACCTCTTATGAAGAACCCCCTACCCTAGAACTTAAAGAACTTCCTGAACATCTCAAGTACACCTTCTTAGAAAAGAACTCGAAGCTGCCAGTTATAGTTTCGACCTACCTTACGGATGTCCAAAATGAAAACTTCTTTTAGTTCAACGTAACCATCGCCGAGCTATGGCTTGGCAGATTTCCGATATCAAGGGCATAATCCCATCCTTCTTCACTCATAAAATTTTAATGCAAGATAATTCGCGTAACTCCATTCAACCTCAGCGTCGTATAAACCCGAACATGTAAGAAGTAATTAAGGGCGAGGTTATGAAATTATTAGACACAGGAATTATCTACCCTATATCAGATAGTAAGTGGGTTAGCCCTGTTCAGGTAGTACCAAAGAAGGGAGAGATAACATTAGTTAGTAATGAAAATAACGAATTAATCCTGACACGGATGGTGACGGTATGGCGTATGTGTATAGATTATAGGAAGCTAAATGACGCCACCCGCAAGGACAACTTTCTTTTGCCATTTATCGACCATATTTTAGAACAATTATCCTGCCATAGCTTTTATTGTTTTCTTGATGGCCTCTCGGGGTACATTCAAATCCCCATCTCTCCCGAGGACCAAGAGAAAACTACGTTTACTTGTCCCTTCGGCACCTCGCCTACCGAAGAATGTCGTTTGGATTGTGCAATGCGCCAGCTATATTCCAGCGATGTATGCTCGCTATCTTTGACAAGTACGTAGAAAGCATTATGGAGGTATTTATGGACGATTTCTCCGTATTCGGCGATTCCTTTGATAGATGTTTAGAAAACCTCGAAAAAGTCTTAGAACGAAGCGAAGAAACTAACCTTCCCCTAAATTGGGAAAAATGACATTTTATGGTGAGGGAAGGGTTAGTTTTGGGTCATAAAATTTCTGCGAGAGGTATTGGGGTAGATATTGCAAAGATAGAATTTATTGAGAAGCTGTCGCCGCCTACAAATATAAAAGCTATAAGAAGTTTCTTAGGTCACGCTGGTTTCTATCTCCGCTTCATAAAGGACTTCTCCAATATCACCAAGCCCCTCACCCATCTTCTAGAAAAAGACGCCC
This sequence comes from Platanthera zijinensis, assembly GCA_039513925.1. NCBI lineage: Eukaryota > Viridiplantae > Streptophyta > Magnoliopsida > Asparagales > Orchidaceae > Platanthera > Platanthera zijinensis. The sequence continues at coordinate 107,315,325 of CM077087.1, forward strand.
CATTCATTTTTGATGACTCTTGCCTTTCTACATTCGAATTAATAAAAGAAAAGTTAATTAACGCACTGATTGTGATAGCTCCGGTGTGGGACCTTCCATTTAAGATAATGTGCGATGCGAGTAGTTGTTGGGTATTGTATCCACAATGTACCTGATTTGAAGAAGCCCCTGAACAAGCTAAGGTGAATTGACTATGTATTTGATTACTTATCTTCTAGTTGTGCATGCAGCTATTCATTGCTAAGTGCACACCAATGTCAGGGTGGAGTAGGTCAATATACATGGGTCTGCACAACGTAATCCCTCGTTGAGCAGATCAGTGTGTTGTCTTATGTGTACTCTCTCTATTGGAGTGTACTTATTTCCAAGCACAGGGTCATGAAAGATCAAGAGCAGTCAAGGAGCAAGGATGGGCCAAAGACCAGCTCACGGGTGGAAAGACGAGAAATCGTCTAAGTCCAATCGTCAAGAATCACTAGCTGATTCTCGCTGGTTGGAGTCGGCAGTCTCGACGCCGCCAGAAATTTCTCTAAGGCAGAATCGTCGAGAATCACTAAGTGATTCTCGCCAATTCGTCGAGAATGACTTTGCATTCTCGACGATTCGGCGAGAATCAAGTGTGATTCCCGCCAATTCTCCCCGGCTTCTATATCAGTGCAGCCATAATTCGGCTAAGTAGAATTCGGCGAGAATCGTAGGTGATTCTCGCCGATTCGTCGAGAATCACCTACGATTCTCGCCGAATTTGACTTGGGCAATTTTCCGATTCTTTTTGGACCGGTCCATGTTACCTGCGGTATTTCGAACCGGACTTAGGTCTTATTATTGGTGGGGCCCACAACGGTCATGTGCTTGACCTAATGTATATATACCTCTGTATGTATGAGCGGAAGAGACACGAAATACGGGAATTCAAAAAGACGAGCCGTCGTCGAGCCCTAAAGCGCGATCTTACTCCGCCGACCATCTCCGCCATTCGTGCAGTTAGTCGCCGCTGTTGATCTCAAGTTCTTCCAGATCTCCGACGACAGAAGCTTAGTCTAGCATAGCGTCTCACGCGTCTAACCAGAGATCCATTGTCTCTTGATTCGTTGATCGGGAAAAACCTTCCCCTTCCGAATCGATCGAGACGACCGATCCTAGTGTGACTGTTGGAAGACCTTGCTTCCTTTGCTACGAAGTTTGAATCCCCATAGCACTGCAGTTGTTTTCCGTCGCCGCCGCTTATTCCGAGAACCTAGCCGCCGCTCCAAACCGCCACCGGTTTCGGGAAGATTCATTCCAAGAGAGATCTAAGGTTGTAGACTCTTCGTTGACTTCAAGAACACGTCGTCGAACGAAGAGGGACACCTTAATCTCCATAAGTTGTTTGTATTCCTTATACATTCTAGTTTCTATTTCTTTGTAAAGGAATGGTTGGTTCCTAGTTGTAAGGGTTGGGTGCAACCCGTGTTGTGGGAGTGGTGACTCCTACGTGTGGAAGGGTTCCTTCCGTTAGTGCAAGGATTGGATTTTAATCCAGTTGGTGAAGTGACCGAGTCGTCCCTGGTTGGGAGATAGGTCGAAGGTGGAAAGTGGACGTACCCAAATCGGGGAACCACTATAAATTGTTTGAGTCTTTTCTGTACTGTGTGGTTTATTTTATTTGTGCAGGTACTGTTATTAATTCCGCAAAAATGTCACAAGTCACCTATTCCCCCCCCCCCCCACCATAGGTGAAGGTAGTTGGCACTAGGTGAACTTACAAGTGGTATCAGAGGGAGGTTCCTCGTCAAAAAGGTTCACACCTTGAGCAGAATCCTACCACCGGTATCAATAAGAATGGAGCTGGAATATGATATCTCTCCTCTTAGACTCCCTGCGTGCACAATGGACTATTATCCCATCTGGAAGATGAGGGTATCTTTTTATTTGGAGGCCATCGACCCTCGCGCATCAATCATCTTGGAAGAGGGTCCATTCATTCCCATGAAGGCTTCCTGCTCTGGAAAGGATATGCAGATCCCCAAGGAGACTACTGAAATGTCTGAGATTGAATTCTCTTTATTCAACTTAGATAAAATGATTCGTTAAATCATCCTGGATGTCTGTACTGGACCTTCCCGGTCAAGACTTGAAAAGTGTAGGACGGCCAAGTCCTTGTGGCAAACTGTATCAGACCTCATGGAGGGATCAGACAGAACAGGGATAAGTTGCCAGCAAGAGGATGAGTCATATATGGGGGTCAGCATTTCTGAAGAAGAAAGTGATGACCAATTTCTCAGTATCAGGGATCATGTGTCTTTATCAGAGACTGAGGAGGAAGTTGAGGAAGACTGCTCAGTTGAAGATGACACAGCTGCCCCGGTCGGTCCTAACGCTCTCCCTGATCAGCTAAGTCAGGACCGGGTAACTTCTTCACCTTGCCCCTCTCTTCCTCAAGTTCCTAAAGACAGGAATAGTTTGGATGACTGCCCTTCAGAAAATCCTGATGCCCTGAAGAGTGCCCTTCAGAAGAGCAACCTGATTATTAAGGAGCAAGCTCAGGAGATTGCTCGACTGAAGATCTTGTTGGATCTCCATTTGGCTTCCAACAAGGTAAAGGACTCTAAAATCTCTGATCTAGAGAGTCGTCTAGAAAATGAGAAAAGGATAGTATCAAACTTCTCCAAGGTTGATGCTATCAAAAGAAAGGAAGAAAATGGGTGGATCTCTCGTATTATTAAGTCATAGAGAAATGGGGAAACGGTATTCCGACCCCCCACCCAAGGCAGGGAGGGTACTCATCATGCCTACAGGTATGACCACAGGAACTCCCGTGGTCACTTCAAGGTGAATCAGTCCTCATGTGGAGACACCCATAGTGCAAGGGCTGTCATGGCCACTCACAAGAGAATACCTCAGGCTTATCCCAAACCCTTTGTATTCTCGGCCTCTGCCCCAACTTGGCATGAATCTGCTAGTGTCAACTCTCAATGCGCTTCTCACCACCCTAGGGCACAGGAAAGGAGGTTAGAAGTCATGCAGTTAGTGCTCATGGGGCCTCTAGAAAGGTGCTGAATGAAAGGAAGGCACAACCTCCCAAGCCTCATGACGCTCTCCACATGCATTCCTTCCACCCTTCCACGTGTCACGATGGAAGAGAAAATTTTGTGAGCAGATCCGGCACTATCCCGTTTAGACCTAGGACCGTGACTACCTCAGTCACCAGATCAGGTCACAAACGGCGATACAACATTCATATGTGTTGGTGCTGTGGCAAAGTGGGTCACTTTGCCTTAGATTATTGGCACAACCCCTATGTGTCTAGGGTATGGGCATATCCACATCGTCGAGGCCAAGTTAGCCATCCCATCAGGGTTCCTGTGGGAAGGCACTCAAGTTGTTCTGCTGACAAGAACCTAGGACCCAATACTTATTGGGTTCCTAAGGTAAGATAACTCTTTCTTGCAGGGTAGTCTAGGTTCCCGTAAACCTGATGGGAACCTGACAGGAGATGCTCCAAGAATGACATGTAAAAAGTATCTGGAATAGGAGCAGTGCCATCAACACAGGCACATGTCAGTTGACCTCCTGATGTGCCTTGTGCTGATGATCTAAATGATACATCCTGTTATCACAGGAAGTAGGGATGACAGGAAAAGCACTTCTGGGACGTGTCAATTCCTCGGAAGAAGGCTCATCTCATGGAATAGCAAGAAGCAGAATTGTGTAGCAACCTCCACAGCGGAGTCAGAATACATCTCGGCTGGGAGCTGTTGCGCACAACTCCTTTGGATCAGAAATCAGTTAGCAGACTATGATCTTCAGTTCAAGGAAGTACCGATGTACTGCGACTCCTCCAGTGCAATAGATATTGCCAACAATCCGGTATCGCACAGCAGAACGAAGCATATTGAAGTGCGCTACCACTTCATTCGGGAGCACGTGGAGAACAAGGACATCTCTCTCTGCTATGTCCCCATGGACAAGCAGATTGCAGACATTTTCACAAAGCCCCTAGACGAGGCCAAGTTCAGTCTTTTCAAAACTGAATTGGGGATGCTAAACTACGAGGAATGAAGACTACAGCAGCTCCAGGCTCGTGCATCTAGGGGGAGCCTCTGCTCGAAACTTAAGTGAAAGCAAAGGTGCAAGAACTGAGGGGGAGCATGGTGTCTCATGCTACAGTCCCAGATTTGCAGAAGCCGAAAAGGGGGAGATTACCCTCTCGGCTAAGGTGCTAAGGTGCATGCTCCAATTTGCTCCTATTGCTCTAAAGATAATGGTATGGAATTTCACTTGATTCTCGTTTTTCAAAGATGTGTTCTTCCAAGCCGTTATATTCACCTTAGCTCGTAGGGTTTAGGCTTCTTCAAATAGGGGGAGATTGTTGGGTATTGTATCCACAATGTACCTGATTTGAAGAAGCCCCTGAACAAGCTAAGGTGAATTGACTATGTATTTGATTTCTTGTCTTCTAGTTGTGCTTGCAGCTATTCATTGCTAAGTACACACCAATGTCAGGGTGCAGTAGGTCAATATACACGGGTCTGCACAACGTAATCCCTCGTTAAGCAGATCAGTGTGTTGGCTTACGTGTACTCTCTCTATTGGAGTGTACTTATTTCCAAGCACAGGGTAATGAAAGATCAAGTGCAGTCAAAGAGCAAGGATGGGCCAAATACCAGCACACGGGTGGAAAGACAAGAAATCTTCTAAGTCCAATCGTCGAGAATCACTAGCTGATTCTCGCCGGTTGGAGCCGGTAGTCTCGACGCCGCCAGAAATTTCTCTAAGGCAGAATCGTCGAGAATCACTAAGTGATTCTCGCCGATTCGTCGAGAATGACTTTGCATTCTCGACGATTCGGCGAGAATCAAGTGTGATTCCCGCTGATTCTCCCCGGCTTCTATATCAGTGCAGCCAGAATTCAGCTAAGTAGAATTCGGCGAGAATCGTAGGTGATTCTCGCCGATTCGTCGAGAATCACCTACGATTCTCGCCGAATTTGACTTGGGCAATTTTCCGATTCTTTCTGGACCGGTCCATGTTACCTGCGGTATTTCAAACCGGACTTAGGTCTTATTGTTGGTGGGGCCCACAACGGTCATGTGCTTGACCTAATGTATATATACCTCCGTATGTATGAGCGGAAGAGATACGAAATACGCGAATTCAAAAAGACGAGCCGCCGTCGAGCCCTAAAGTGCGATCTTTCTCCGCCGACCATCTCCGAAATTCGTGCAGTTAGTCGCCGCTGCTGATCCTAAGTTCTTCCAGATCTCCGGCGACAGAAGCTTAGTCTAGCATAGCGTCTCACGCGTCTAACCAGAGATCCCTTGTCTCTTGATTCATTGATTGGGAAAAACCTTCCCCTTCCGAATCGATCGAGACGACCGATCCTAGTGTGACCGTTGGAAGACCTTGTTTCCTTTGCTACGAAGTTTGAATCCCCATAGCACTGCAGTTGTTTTCCGTCGTCGCCGCTTATTCCGAGAACCTAGCCGCCGCTCCAAGCCGCCGCCGGTTTCAGGAAGATTCATTCCAAGAGAGATCTAAGGTTGTAGACTCTTCGTTACTTTAAGAACACGTCGTCGAACGAAGAGGGACACCTTAATCTCCATAAGTTGTTTGTATTCCTTATACATTCTAGTTTCTATTTCTTTGTAAAGGAACGGTTGGTTCCTAGTGTAAGGGTTGGGTGCAACCCGTGTTGTGAGAGTGGTGACTCCTACGTGTGGAAGGGTTCCTTCCGTTAGTGCAAGGATTGGATTTCAATCCAGTTGGTGAAGTGACCGAGTCGTCCCTGGTTGGGAGATAGGTCGAAGGGGGAAAGTGGACGTACCCAAATCGGGGAACCACTATTAATTGTTTGAGTCTTTTCTGTGTTGTGTGGTTTATTTTATTTGTGCAGGTACTGTTATTAATTCCGCAAAAACGTCACAAGTTACCTATTCCCCCCCCCCCCATAGGTGAAGGTAGTTGGCACTAGGTGAACTTACAGTAGTTTCGCGGTGGGAGCCGTATTAGGTCAATGCATATCTAAAAACTTCCACCCCATCCAATACGCTAGAAAAATGCTCAATCTTCACAGGAAAATTACACCACGACCGAGAAGGAGCTCCTAGCTATAGTATTCGCTTTCAATAAATTTCGTCCTTATATTACACTTTCAAACATTATTGTTTTTACGGATTACTCGGCCCTCAAATATCTTCTTTCCAAAATGGATGCCAAGCCGCGCATGATTCGCTTGGTATTACTCCTCAAGGAGTTTGACTTGGAGATCCGTGATAAGCGAGGAGCTGAGAACTTAACCGTCGACCATCTCTCTAGATTAGACAATCCCTTTATAGAAAAATTAAATGAAAAATCTTTTAATGATTATTTTCCTGATGAGAAGCTGTTTTCAATTAACACATCTACTTCTCCTTGGTTCGCGCACATCGCCAACTATTTAGTGGCCCGGGTGCTCCCAAAAGAGTTCTCCTCTCAGCAAAAGAAGAAAATTTTTTCTGAGCTGAAGAAATAATTTTTGGAAGACCCGAATCTTTTCAGAGTCTGTGCGGATCAAGTGATAAGGAGATGTGTTTCTTATGAAGAAGGAGTTGATATTTTAAAACATTTATAAGAAGGTCCGACAGGTGGGCACTATCAAGTTGCTCGCACCGCTCAAAAGTTGTTTTGCGTGGGTTTTTATTGGCCTATCCTTTTTAAAGACGCGCAATCCTTTGTGAGTAGGTGTGATAGTCGCCAACAGTCGGGCAACATTTCAAATAAAAATGAAATGACGCAAAATTATTTCCTCGAAAGCGAAATTTTCGACCTCTAGGGAATCGATTTTGTTGGCCCCCTTCCTTCTAGCTTCGTAAATAAGTATATTTTAGTTGTCGTTGATTATGTTTCACGTTGGGCCGAAGCCCAAGCTCTTCCTATGAATGACTCCCGAGTCGTAATTACCTTTTTGAAAAAAATTATTTTCTCGATTCGGAACGCCGCGAGCCATCGTTAGTGACAGGGGTTCCCATTTCTATAACGCGCAGTTTTCAAAAATCCTTACAAAATACGGCGTTACAAATAAGCTTTCAACTACCTACCACCCCCAAACTAACGGACAAGTCGAAGTAGTAAATATAGAAATAAAAAGAATTTTAGAAAAGACTGTTTAAACTTCTAGGAAAGACTGGTCAGCCAAATTAGACGATGCTCTATGGGCCTACCGAACAGCATACAAAATCACCCTTGGATGTACGCCGTATAGGCTGGTCTATGGAAAATCATGCCATCTAACCGTAGAATTAGAACACCACGCTTTTTGAGCCTTAAGATTTTTAAACTTCGATCCCCATTCAGTCGGCAACCTTAGAAAATTTCAACTCAATGAACTCGATGAGTGGCTCTCTTATGCTTACGAAAATAACAAACTTTATAAAGAGCGGACGAAGCATTTACACGATAAGCACTTAAGGCACCCTAAAACCTTTAAGCTGGGAGACCAGGTTCTTCTTTATAATTCTCGATTACGTTTATTTCCGGGAAAATTAAAATCTCGTTGGTTTCGGCCCTTTTCTGTTATGCAAGTATTTTTGTATGGAACTGTTTTAATTTTGCACCCTGATAAGGGTAATTTCAAGGTGAATGGTCAGCTTATTAAACTTTATTTCTCTGGTGATAATGATGTCAGTCCAAACATTATTAAGTATCTGCTGCACGAACTCAAACTTCGAACTTAATTTTTTTGTTAAAAACTATTTTATTTTTGGACAACAATATTTTTGTACAATATTGTTTTTTGATACGTCGAGCTCAACGACGCTTTAAACAAAGGGCACACTTGGGAGGCAACCAAAGTTATCTTTTTTTGTTTTCTTTATTTTACATTTTTTCCCCGGACGGCTCGGACAAGCTGAGGCTTCTGCAAACGCCTGCTCCAATGTTGTTGAATCCATCACGAAGTCCAAAGAAGACATTTGGGGGAGCGACATCACTCAGCTTTCGCGGTAAATAAATCTAGGGAAGTACCTGTTTTTCAATTCTGTCTTTCAATTCTAAACTTTAATTTTCTTTCCTATTCCAATCCCCTTCTTTTGCCATTGAGGAAAATGTCCATTTTAAGCTTGGGGGAGGACTTCCTCCTTTTTGCTTATTGTAAATATTTGTTTCTAATCGGGCACTTCAATAGTACCCCTAGTTTTTGTTTTGTTTTACTCAAAATTTCCAATAAACAACTTAGTTAATTATAATATTTCTAATCGTCCTTTTAAATTATGTTTCACAAGTAAAATGTTGGTCATGCTGTGTTTCTAATTCACGGTAGCATGTTAAGGTGAAATATTTTTCTAAAACTCGCATTTCTATTATGGTTTTTCGTTCTTTATTTCCTTTACTTTTTCAAAAATTCATCATCCACTATTTTCCTTTTCATTTTTGGATAATTTTAGTAAGGTCAACTTTTGAATAACGTAGTAGATGTGAACGATCCAAGTCACTTATTATTTCTATTTTCAAGATAATTTCAACAATCTTCTTTTATTATCTAGGACTTGCTTTTTGAAATTTTTTAAATCTTGGTTTGAATAAATTTAAAAGCGTGGAAATGATTAAGGCCGTTTTTGTTTTCATTTGAGCTTTCCTGCCAACCAAAAAATTTCACCACTAGTTAGCCGCTTTTGAGCTTTTTTCCAAATTCATTTGATAGCTCCTATTTTCCTATCATTTTCACCAATGCCAAAATTTCCAACCTATCTAATCACACTAGCCTTTTTAAGTTTCATAAAAAATTTTAATGATTATGATAGGTTGTTTTGTGATATTTTTGGGAGAAAGGTTTTGAAAAAAGTATGTTCAAAAGATATGTTTGTTTTTATTTGGCCAATTCAAAATGAAAATAAAAATATTTATGGCCTTTGTTTTGAAAAAAGAAAAAAAATGGAAAAGAAAGAAAAAGAAAGAAAAAAATATATTTTTATTTTAAATTTTTTTTTTGAAACTCTTTTTTTGGATTTAGTTTGATTTTAAGCCTTCACGTTTATCTTTGAATTCCACTCCTAATCATATTCCTAAACCAAAGTTTCTGTCCTATTTAAGTCCTTTTGATTCACGCATTTTGAATTTTAATTAATAACTATGAAAAGAAGAAAAGTAAATCAGTTTTAGTTTTGGATGTAAACTTAGATTTTTGTTAATTGAATTGATATAATTATAATGCGTTGCTTGGATCTAGTAACAACTCAATGTGTTTTTTCATTTTCGTTGCTTTGCTTAAATCTATTTAAAGAATTTTGTTAAAATTTTGGTTGATTTTTTTTGTTAATAAAGTTTATAAAAGTAAAACCGTACCTAAATAATTGTTTTAGATTTACGTTTCACTTTTTCTCTACTTAGATTTTCGCATAGTACTTGTGTGAGCATAATTAGAACTTTCTGATTAGTCCTATTTTATTTTTATCTAGTTTTTATATTTTTTCTTGGGGACAAGAAAGCTTAAGCTTGGGGGAATTTGATAATACGTTTTGTAGCCTAAACTATTATCGTATTTTTCTAGTTTATAATGTACAAATCTTGTATTTTAAGTTTTATTTTTATCTTTCTTATGTTAATTTTATTGCCCCTAACTTTTTCCTCTCTTTTTGCAGCTTGTCTGAAAATTGGTCAAAATTGACCTGACACGCCCCCTGTCACGCCCTCCCCGGGCGTGACCTAGGGCGTGTCACCCTTTCCAGAGGATTCTAGAAGACAGAGGAAAATAACAGGAAAAATGGTTGTCACGCTCCCCTAACACGCCCTCCCCGGGCATGTCCCCGAGCGTGACCCGGGGCGTGTCGCCCTCAGCCTGATGCCTGCCGCCGCATTAAATGTCATTTTGACTCAGCAAGCCAACAGTACTGTCACGCCCCTTGTCACGGGCGTGACATAGGGCGTTACCCCTCCTTTTTCAGTGACTGACAGATTTCTGACCAATGATTTCAATGCGACATGCGTGTCACGCCCCCCCCCCCTACAAGGGTGTGACCCAGGGTGTGTCCAGCGACGTACAGAAGCAATCATCCTTCCCGCCAGAATCCAGATCCCGAGGTCAAACCCGTGCTTGTCATGCCCCCTGACACGCCCTCCCCGGGCATTTCGAAGGGCGTGACCAACCCGTGAACTTTTCCTATAAATTCAGACCCCCCCCTTCCATTTCAGGAAGCTTTGGTTGTGAGGGGAAGGTGCTGCCCCTTTGTTTCTGGGTTTTTTTCATGTTCTTCTCTCTCTTTATCTTTCTCTTTTTGTAATTTTATTAACCCTAGCTTAGGTCTTAGTTTGTTTAAGCTTTTATTGTAATTTATGCACTTGTTTTAGTTGCTTAATGTAGGGCTAGAATATGTTTAAAAATTTCATGCAATTGTAATTTCATTTTCATGCAAGTGTAGCTCTCTTTTTCATTAATATAAAAGTGCTCTTTTATTCATTGTGTTCTTAATGCTTTACTACTCGTCCCCCCTCCTCCACTCCATTATGAATAACTAATCCTCCTTGTACTCAATCTTGATGATTCGAGGTTCGAGCGTTTAAGTTATGATGTTTTAAATTACCTTTTCTTTTTAGGTTTTAGGCCTTGAATTGCTCTTGATTTTTCATGGGCTGGAGTAATATTATCGATATATACTCTCCACCTTTGCTTTCATTCTGGGCTAGCAAAGAGGCCAATAGAATTAAGTGAGCATTCAAGAGTAAAGGGAGTTGTACGCACCCCTCGAGAGAGGCAGACGTCCAAATCTCCCGGATTAGAGTAAAATCCAATAGTGGGGTTCACCGCGTAAAGCGAACTTTAGGTCTCCGATTTAGATGAGAGTCGGTCGAACCTTCCTAAACTCAGTTGGGCACGATTTTGAGAGAAGCGTGTTCAAGCTTTAGGAACCTCCACGGTCAAGAACCTTTACACTATTAAGTTTAGGTTTTTATCACATTTTCTTAGTCGTCTTTAGCCGAGGTGATTCTCGATCGAGTGCATTTCCATTTCATAGTTTCAGCCCTTCGTTATAATCGCTTACTTTATGCTCTTTAATTAACTGCAGTTGTTCTCTTTCTAGCATAGCTTTATTTCTTTAATTGCACTTAGTTTCTCAAACCCTAGTTTTTCCATCGATAAAATAATAGCCTTCGTGTGAGTAAGTTTATTCAACCGTTCCCAGATTTCAATATGACACTTGTGTCCCCTAGCTACAGTTCGATAGGTATACTTGCCTCATTGGATTGCTAGTTCGGTTGATTTTATTTTCTTCGAACCTTTGCGACCACCAGGAAGCTGAAAATGGCGGGAGTAAACTGCTCTTGATTGAGGTGTCACGCCCCCTGGTCACGCCCGTGACTAAGGGCGTGTCTAGCTGCAACGAAATTTTGGCGGCAACGACACGAATGGCGGATTAATTGGTTGAAAACACACTTGACACGCCCTGGGTCACGCCCGTGACCTAGGCGTGTCATTTTAATCTGACGTGGCTACGGATACCTTCTTCCACCGGCTGGCACGCTCGTGCAAGAATGTCACGCCTATCTGACATGCCTAAGGAGGCCGTGTCGAAGGGCGTGTCGAGCTTCTTCGATTGATGTTCGATAATTTTTGTTGATGTGCTTCGCTTGTGTGTGTCACACCCCTGGTCACGACCATGGTGGGCGTGTCACAGGGCGTTTCTAGGCCGAGAAGGGGAAAAATCCAATTTTGCTCCAAAAATTCTACAGTTTAGTCCTGCTAGATTGAAAATCATTTTATTAGAACAAATAAATATAAAATATATAATCTAGTTAATTATAAATTTAATATTATTAAATTGCTATAAAATATATAACTATTAATTAGAGAAAAGTAAATGAAAAATAATAATAATTAAATTTATCAAATACCCCCATACATATCTGTTTGCTAGTCCCGAGCAAACAACTTCCTATAGGGAGTAGAAAAATTTTAAATGCTAGAAAAGAAAATTGAACCTAAGGAGTAAAATGCGAAGTCTTATGTCTATGCTTATAGTTATTTTGGTAGAAAAACTTACTCAGCATACAAATTAGATTTTTATTTTTCTTAAAATGCGTTTCCACTATTATTTTTACTTTTAAACTGAAACTCCGGTAAATCTTAAAATTATATTTAGGGAGAGTGTAGCGTGTGTACTAAGATAACATTGCACGAACGAAGATCATGATACCCTCCAAAGAAATCCATTAATGTCGATGGCCATAGGCTTGCCCTTTCACACTCTCGCCACGACACTAGTCTAACTTATAAACATAAATCATTAGGGCTTAAATAGGTTGAAATGTAGGCTTAGGTTTTTGGTGAGGATGGTCAAAGATAAAAACGATGGCTAGTCACACCAAAACCTAGAGAAAGCTTGCACACACAAAATTTGCTAGGGCTTTAAGAACCCAGCCAAATTCCCAATCCTTTTGTTTTTTTTATCTTATTTTTTTCAACTCTTTCATCATGTTGAGAATTTGTTTTACCTCATCATTTTTTCATAATTATTTTTTTATTTATTTTGAAGAGGAGAGAAGAATAATTCAACTCTCTTTTTTTATAAGAAACGAGCCACCAAAAAAAAAGCTCCTAATCACTCACTAACCATGTTTTTATATTTATGTTCAAGCCCAGTCTTAGGTGTGAAATTAGGTTGCCTTTTAGGCTTTGGTAAAATGTTTGGTGGAGCTAAAACAAAAGGATTGGATAATAGGCTCAAAATGGCTTAACAAAGATAAAAATTTTAGGTACGGGTACAAAAGCTCAAACTGGCCAAAAGAAGTGCCTAAATCATATTTATGCTAATGAGTCTAACTTATGCAAAGTCTTGAGAATAGCTGGGGGGGCAAGTTCTAGACATCGAGAAATAATACCTCTTTCTTATCCGCAAAATATCTTTCTAGTAAAATTCTACTTACTCACCTAAATTATTTTAGATTTTACCTGTTTTCAAAATTAAAGTAAAATAAAACATTTCCACGCATTTAGAAAAATGAAAATCTAATTATATGATGAATATTTTGATCTACATAAAATTCTACTTACACGTGACTAGAAATACAGCATGGCCAACAGTTTTACTCCAAAATTAAAAATTCAATTAAAACATAAAAATTCTCTAAACACAATATAAATGTTGAATTACTAGAAATTTTGCATGTGAACAAATATAGAAATAATGACTTCTCTAATTAAAAATTAAATCTATTTTTTTTGTTACTTCTTAGACTTCCCGAGGTATACCCTGTGAAGGGCTCTCACCGATACTAGGGTTTTTTTTTTTAATTTTTTGAAATATAAATTTTAAGTTTTGAAAATGATTTTTTTGATATTTTGCTTGAGAAATATCCCTCCCCCATACTTAAGCTATACATTGTCCCCAATGTAAAAATTAAGAAAAGGCAAGAAGAGGAGACTTCCCTTAGAATGTCAAACTAGCATCAAAAGATACCTGTAAGAGAGTAGCAAAGCAAAACATAATATTTTATAGTTTTTTTTTCATAATAAAAACAAATACATGAAAATAAAATAAAGATACAGATATAGAGAGGCGACCCTATACAAGTCCAAAGAAATAAAAAGACAACTACTCCTGGTTGGGAGTGTCCCCGGGCTCCTGATAGAAAGTCTTCATGTTCGCAAACTCGCGGGTAATATGTGCCATGGAAGAAAAATGGTTTTGCTCGAGCACGGAAAAGTGTGCATCAAAAGAAGCGAGAAGACCGTCAATATGGGTTTGCAACTCGTCTATGCGAGTATGAATCGACCCAAATTGTTGATCCCTGAAAGTGTTAAGTTTTCTACCTAAATCACCTAGAGGGGTTGAATAGGTGAATTGTGCATCTATTTGCGGAATAAAAAATTTAAAAGAACTTGCACAAACAATCAAGCAATCACAGACGACAAGAAGATTTATAGTGGTTCCATAATTTTGGGTACGTCCACTTTCCCTCACCAATCTAGTAAATCACTAGACTCGACTACTCCACTATCTCGGATTGAAATCCAATCCTACGCCTCGGAACCAAGTTCCTACAATCTCGATCCAAAAGGATCTACACTCAAAAGATGAAAACTTCCTACAACTCGGAGATTAATCTCCTACAAGATTTACAGAGAGAGATTTAAAAAATACAAACAAAGATTTATCTAAAATCTAGAAAAATTCAACTCTAGATCTTCTTCTTGAACTTGCGGCTTTTTCAGAAAATGTTGAAGAAGAGTTGAGAGATCTTATCTGAGAAATCTTAGACCTACTCGATCAAGGAGAGGAAGAAATATCCTTGAACATCAAGCCTTTCTTGATCAAAAATAGAAGTGTCGATCTTCACGTTGAGCGGCGGCGAGGGCTGAAAGTTATGTTCTTCTTGGAGAGAGACGGCCGATCACGATAATAGAAATGTACGATTTTCCGCTTAGGGTTAGTCTTAACGAAAAGACATTATATAGGAATTCCCCTAACGGTTAGAAAAGACATAAATGATGACACGTGGACCAATCACGTCGAGTAATTTGAAAATCCCGTCGATCTGGACTTAAGAGAAATTTTGAGAAAAATTGTCTGTTGTTCTCGAGAAGTAGGAATGAGTTATCGAGAACAAGATTGATTTCTCGAGAGCAAGTCTGTCTGGACTTCAAGTTAGTACTCGAGAACTGTGGGCTGAGACTTCTCAAGAACTAACTAGACTTCTCGAGAACTATTACTCGAAAGCCAAATCAAGTACTCGAGAACAATGCTGGCTTCTCGAGAACTTGAAACTAAGTTCTCGAGAACTAAGATAGACTACTCGAGAGAGGGACTTAGAATAATTTTGCGGCTATCTCTTACTACTCAAGAAATAAAGGCTGGGACTTCTCGATAACCTTAGAATGACTTCTCGTGAACTATAAAAAGGATTCTCGAGAAATAGTCTCGGCTTCTCGAGAACTAGAGGAACTTCTCGAGTTCTGCTAAGTCTTGTTCTCGAGAACTATCATGGACTTCTCGAGAAGTGGACTTAGAGAAATTCTGGACTTTTAAAATTTTCTCATCTCTTCAAGAATCCTATCCTCATTCCTTGATCCAACTGCTTGAATATGAAGTGTATCCCAATTGAGAGGCTACATATGAGTCAACATCTTGGATCACACAGTGAGGGATTACACTGTACGGTCCTGTGTTCATGACCCACTGTAGACTGATATTGGTCTACACTTAGCAATGATGATCTGTAAACACACAACATAAACCAAGATATCAAATACAACTTAATTCATCTTAGTTCAAGGGTGACTTCATGCAAATTTGGGTTATTGTGGATGCAACACCCAACAATCTTCCCCTATTTATAGAAGTCAGAACCCTCTACACTAAGGAGAATTATACCAATAAAGAAAGAACTGTAAATGAAGAAATAGAATACAAAAGCAAGATTGAAAAATTAAACACACAATTAGCAAAACTAGAAATTGTATATATATAATGTTTTAGATTTCCAATTCAACATCATTTCTTCCATAGTCTCAAAAACAAGTATCAGTAGAAAAATCATCTCTAGCTCTGATGCTGTCTTTCATGCTTCTCCTGTTGTCTCCTCTGGTAGCTGAAAGGTTTTGGGTAGTATATAGGAGGTTTTGGAGGATCCTTGGGATTATTTTTGCCATACTCTCTATCATATATCCTTCTTTTAGTCATGGACTTCTCATAAAGTTCCCACTCAGAGGAGCTGTAGTGGAGATCCCTGTTTTCATTATATTCCATTACTAACTTGATATTATTAATAATCAGTGACTTGGAGGTAGGACTCCAGACTTCAGTAATCTTTTGTGCCTTTCTCTTCTCAGAATCTGGCTTGGGAACACTTTTTCTGGCTGAGGGTCCTTCCCCATACTTCCTTTTCTTAGAGGTGTTGATCTCAGGTAAACCTTGAGGAATAATATCATCCCATACTTGATCATAAGAAGCAGGAGGATGATCCTGATCTTCTGTCCTTAGAGAAAAGCAGGGCATCTGAGGTTGTTGCATCTGAGCTGGCATCTGACTAGACTGTCCTTCAGCAAGTGGGTTCATGTTATGAGGAATGATATTAGGATCAACCTAAAATTAGGGGAATATCTGGTTGTGCATCAAAACTGAGGTGTCATAGGTATGAAATTTCACAGATTGAATTTGCTCTAAAACATTCTTTTTGATTTCACTTATCTTGTCAGACCAAGCTGTGTTTGTAACAGTAGTAAACTTATCCACAAGCTTTTCCACATGTTCTTTCACCAGGCTCTCCCCCTTTTTGAATTCTACACATAGCTTTTTTATGGCATCTTCCTTGAAGGTTCTCACTTCTTCATAGATTTTCATAACATGTTCTTCGGCTTTCTTGTCTAACTAGATCAAGTTGTTGGCAAGAGTTACGAATTGTTCCATTACCTTACCAACACTAATAATGGTATGGTCTATAGCTTTTCCACCAATCTGAAACAATTCCTTGAGGGAGTCTGTGTTGTGCTGGATTTCTGCAAATCCTCTGCTCATCTCTTTTTCTATAGCAATGACTTTGTCCTAGACCACCTTCAAAGATTCATCAAAAAATTTCCTTTGTCCTGCCAACATGACTTCAAGCTTACTTAGAATATCTTAATTTATAAGGGTTGCAGCAGTAGCATGAATGACAGCAGGAGGGGTAACTAGAGGAGGATGAGGAACTACCAATGGAGGGATCTCATTAACTACTATAGAACTTTTGGCTCTGACAGTATGAGGAAATATATTACTTTCCTCACCAAGTAGAGAAGGCATAGAGAAATCAAGTGTCTTGAGAGGAGCTTCAACTTCCTCTATTTCAAGTTCATCCTCTCCTGAGAGAATGATGGTTTCTTGTGGAGGTGATTCTTTCCTTGGAGATGGTTCTGGAGATGCTCTTGGTGAAGGTTCTTGAGATGGAGAGGGAGGTGGTGATGGAGAAGGATCCTTTGATGGCTCTTCAGCAGTTTCCTTGTATAGAGAAGGAAGAGGTTCATCTGAAGTCAGCTCTTTGATCATACTATCAATATCTTCAGCAGTAGGTATGAGGGTTTCATGCACTTGCTCATTTGAGAAGGTATCATCTGAAATAACTGCCACTAGGGACCGTGCTGGAGATATTATTGGGCTTCAGACAGGACTTTTGATGGGTGAAATTGCTGGTGATCTAGCTGTACTTCTGATTGGAGATCTGGCTGGAGGATGAGATGGAAATCTGATATCTTGAGCTGAGACAGCAGGCTCCCCCTCAGTTGCTGCACCAGATGGTTCAGCAACATTATAAGAGGGGAGAGATGGGGTCCTGACCTCTTTAGCAGGGGCTGCAAGCTCTTTAGCCAGCTGCTTTGGATTCTTCAGTTTTAACTCCCATCTATGAATGGAGGCTAGGGATATCTTTTTCAGGTGATGGATTGGAGTGCTTTTAGAAGTCTTGAAGACAGTTGGATCAATCTCATGCAACATCAGGGAGATCATCCTAGCAAATTTTGGTTCTCTTATGCTGTCTCTAATCAAGTCAAAAATCATGAAACCATAAGGAAATCTTTTCCTGCAGACTATGGCAGCCATTATATTAAAGAAGTCATTTGTAATGAACCCTATTGACCCTGTTCTGCACCACAGAATTTTGCCAATAATGTCTACTAAAAGTTTGCTAACATAATTTAAAGAAGTCCTCCTAAGAGAATTAATGTCATATGGAACTCCACAGAAATGACAGGTTCTGTCATTGTCATCTCCTGTTATTTCATAAACATCATCTACATGAGGTAATCTGAGAAGTCTGGACACTATGGTTGGGCTCAACTTAATTTTAATGCCCTTAACTTTGGACTTCAGGACAGTGCTATTTCTCCTTATTTTAACATTTCTGAAGAACTCTTCTACCTCAGGAAATAAAATCTTGCAAGGTTCTGATAGAACAAATGTCAAACCTGCTGTATCCAGGAGAATAAGAAGATTTCTAAAATCCTCTGAAAGCTCTGCTATCCCTGCTACTACTAGCTAACTGCTGATGCCGATTTTGAACTGCTGGGCCATTGAGATGAACGACGACGAAGGATGGAGAGAGAGAAGGCAGCGGCGTGTCGAAGCACTGATCGGCGGAAGATGAAGGGTTTTAGAGAGAGTCGAGTTTGAAATGTCGATTGAATTTTGAATTCTAACATTATATATATATATATATATATATAACCGTAGTAATGTTGATAAGATGTCTAACTAAACTAAATTAATCCTTGGATTAAGGAAGAAATCGAGCGGGTTTCGAAATAATAGAAATTGACAGAAATCAAAAATTGGCATGACATTTCTCGAGAGGTAGGGTAGTTCTCGAGAAGTATAATAACAGTTCTCGAGAAGTGTAAGCCTAGTTTTAGAGAACTTTGAACACTTCTCGAGAGACAGATTTGTAGTTCTCGAGAAGTAGACTTGAAGTTTTCGAGAACTAATTTCATGCTTTTCGAGAAGTAATAATATTTCTCGGGAACTGCCTTCCACTTGAGATATTTCTGACCTTTTTGAAGTTTCCTCGATTCTTGAGCTTTGAACTGATTCCCTTTGATCAATCCTTCTTTGTTCAGCATCCCAAGTTCAGTTTTGAAGAAATTGAACTTGGTCTCGTCCAACGGCTTTGTGAAAATGTCTGCAACTTGTCGATCTGTTGGCACGTACTGTAGATCCACATTCCCTTGCTCCACATACTCCCGGATAAAGTGATATCTGAGCTCGATGCGCTTTGTCCGACTGTGCGAGACTGGGATGTTTGTAATTGCTATTGCGCTGGAGGAGTTACAAAACAATGGAATGTCTTTAACCTTCATATTGTAGTCTTCTAGCTGGTTCTTTAGCCAAAGCAATTGTGAAGAACAACTGCCGGCAGAAATATATTCTGACTCGACTGTTAAGATTGCGACACAATTTTTCTTTTTGCTGTTCCATGAGATAAGCCTTCTTCCAAGGAACTGACACATCCCGGAAGTGATTTTTCTGTCATCTTTCCTACCTGCAAAGTCTGCATCTGAAAATCCAATTAGTCACTGTCATTACTTCTTGGGTACCATAAGCCATGATTGGGTGTACCTTTAAGGTATCTTAAGATTCTCTTTACAGCAGCATAATGAGATTCCTTATAGTTCACTTGGAATCTAGCACAGACACATGTAGAAAATATTATGTTTGGTCTACCGGCAGTAAGGTAGAGCAAGGATCAAACTATGCTTCTGTATTTTATTTCATCAAAAGGTTTCCCTTTCTCATCCTTATTCAGAGACATAGCTGAGTCAATTGGAGTCCTCATAGAGGTTGCATTCTCCATTCTGAATTTCTTAATCAACTCCTTGGTGAACTTCTTCTATGAGATGTAAATTACATTTTCAGATTGTTTCACCTGAATTCCTAAGAAATACTTCAGCTCTCCCATACAACTCATTTCAAACTTTCCTTGCATAAGTTTAGAAAACCTTTTGCAGAGGTTGTCGTCTGTAGAACCAAAAATAATGTCGTCGACATAGATTTGCACTAGAAAAATCTTGCCTTTAATTTCCCTAAGAAATAATGTCTTATCTATCTTTCCTCTTGTGAACTTGTTCTCGAGGAGAAAGGCAGATAGCGTTTCGTACCAAGCTCGAGGAGCTTGTTTCAAACCGTACCGGGGAGAGAAAACTTAAGTATAAATTCTTGTTTGTTGTACCTTGACAAGTTCTGACACCATCCCGGGGATCTCCTATGATCTGGTCCAATGGATGATTCTTCAGATGTCTGAGCTCTAGGTTTCTAGCATATGGAACTTCTTTAGCCACTGGAGTTACTTTATCAACTTGGATGTTTTCCTAATCTTGATCATCTGCCTCTCCAATGGGGGTTGGAGTTGTGATCTTGATGAACTTTTCTCTTTCACCTTCAGTCAGTTCACCCAAGCAGATCTCTTTAATCCTTGTATCGGCATCTTCAACAAGCACACTAGATGATTTACTTTGTAGCAAGCTCATCTCATCAAATACAACATGTATGGATTCCTCTACAACAAGAGTTTTTCTATTGAAAATCCTGTATGCCTTACTATGGCTACTATAACCTACAAAAATACCTTCAAAACTTTTCTCACAAAACTTGGTAGTATGGTACTTGCCATTGTTAAGCACGAAGCATTTACAACCAAAAATTCTAAAATATGAAATAGTTGATTTCCTGCCTTTTAGAAGTTCGTAAGGTGTCTTATTATGATTCTTATTGATGAGTGCTCGATTTTACACGTGGCATGCAGTATTGATGGCTTCAGCCAAGAAGTACTCTGGTAGTGAAGAATCACTCAACATCTTTCTTGCAGGCCTCTATGAGTGTTCTGTTCCTTCTCTCAGCTACTCCATTTTGCTGTGGAGTGCGAGGAGAGGAAAACTCATGAAAGATACCTAGGCTTTCACAGATTCTGTCATGGCCCCAGATTTGAACTCTGTTCTATTGTCACTTCTGATTTTGACTACGAAATAGTTGTATTCATTATGGACCTGCCTGACAAAATTAGTAAAGATGTCGAAGGTATCTGACTTGTGTTTCAGAAAGAACACCCACGCAAAGCGTGAGTAATCATCAACAATAACCAATGTATATTCCTTACCTCCCAAGCTTCTAATTTGTAGTGGACCAAACAAGTCCATATGAAGTAGATGGAGACAACTACTTGAATTTTTGTCAATAATGCTTTTAAAGGTAGCCCTTGTTTGCTTGCCTTTTACGCATGCATGACAAGGTCTATATTTGATGTACTTGACATTCGGGGCATCATGTATTAAGTTTTGGGAGAATAATTTTTTAATAGTTTTAAAATTAATATGTGCTAACCTCTTGTGTCATTGGTCACCAAGAGACGCACTATATTTTGCCAAAAGACACACTAGTGTAGAAGAATCTATACAAATGAAATTTAAACAAAATATATTCCTTCTTCGAGTGCCAGATAGAATCGTTTCCATATTGTCAACAGACTTTATCAGGCACTTGTCTGCGTGGAATTCAACTATGTATCCTTTGTCGCATAGTTTCCTTTTGCTTACAAGATTGTGTTCCAATCCCTCCACATAAGCTACATCCGAAAAGGATACACTACCGTTAGTAATCATACCATAGCCTTTAGTTATCCCGCGGTCTGAACCTCCAAAGATGACCTTTGGTCCGTTCAACACTGGAGAATAATTTTTAAGTAGGCTTCTTGTCCCAGTCATGTGTCGAGAGCATCCACTGTTCAAATGCCAGATTGGCGTTTTGGTGGTCTTTGGACATCCCTGCAATCATAATCAGATTTCCTTAGGAACCCAAACATGTTCGGGTCCTTGGTCTCATGTTAGAACACTCCCCCTACGAGAATTAGCATTATGAGTGGTCATTCTCATGTTGCCAACTTGAGGAGTTGCAAAATTTCTTGGATTAAACCAACAATCGATGGCAAAATGACCAATTTTGCCACAACACCAGCTATCGAACCTGTTGTATCTTTATCTTAAGTACTCTTGCTTGACCTTCTGAGATGCTGGTCCAGCAATGGTAGCATTCTTGGAGGAAGAAGCTTCATGATGACGACAATCACATGATTTCTTCTCCATTACAGGCTTTTCTACAATGGTTTTTACTTTTGGTGCTTTCTTGAAGTTATGACCATGATCATAAGGGCCATAACTCTGAAGAATGACTTCTTCATAAGGTGCCTTAAAGACACTCCAACAAAAGTTTCTAGGGCGAGTCCATACTTAGTAACGAGACTTTGGCTCTACATAAGAAGGCCTAGTCAAGTGGTCGTAGGATGAGTCAAGATAAAACTCATTTGTTGGAAATATGACTTTCTTAAAGACAGTATGATCTTGAGGGGCTTTCCCCTTTGCTTTGGCCAAGGAATTCTTAGCTGCCTTATTCCTTCTCTGAGCCTTATTCCTCCTAGAAGATTTACTAGGAGCTTCTACATGGCCTAGCCCAGCACCCTTGGCCTGAGCAGAGAACTGAGCAACAAGAGGTAAAACTACCTTTGGCTTAGAGAAACCTTCAACAAGTTTTTTTTCGGCCTCTAGTAAGTCTTCCAACCCTTTGATGATTTCATCCTTCAGATCACGGTGCTTGATAGCCTTGTTGAACTCATCAACAGCATTATCTAAGTCTTCTCTGAGTGAGTCCATCTTAACAACTTCCTCTCTCAAAGAGCTTTCTATGGCCTTTAGAGACTTAATCTCTTTTACCTGAGTTTTCACGACCTTTCGACATTTGTCGTAAGCCATGATCAACTCCTTATACTTGGCCATGAGTTCAGACTCATCGTCAGAGGAGCTGTCCTCATGATCATGCTCAGAAACTTCAGATTTTGAAAGAGGGGTGTGAGATTTTACCTCCCTAGTGAATTGAGGATCTTGTTCGTCATCTGATTGAGCCATAAGTCCAAAGTAGGCTTCCTCTTCTTCACTTGACTCAGATGAGTCAGATTATCTAAGAGTCATGCCCTTCTTGGCTATCAGGATCTTCTCTGTCCTCTTATTGTTGTATGATGACCTCTTTTCTTCTCTCCTGCCACCCTTATTCTTCTTGTGGGAGCAGTCAGCTATGACGTGACCTGGCTTGTTACAACAGTAGCAAACTATGTTAGTTGAAATATGTTTGTTCTGTTTAGAACCATACCTGTCGTGGCTGCTTGAGCCTTTTTTGTGTCGATGACTGTAACGTCGTGATCTTCTGTGAGAGGCATCCTTGCCCTTCTATTGCTTTTCTTGTTCAAGAATTTCTTGAACTCCCGTAAGAGTAAGGAGAACTCTGTCACAACCCGCATTTTTTCCGAATTAAGAATTATCAGAGTAAGAGAAAACACGCGTCGTGATGCCACGTCAAGCAGGGGATAACTGCTGACGCTCAGGCAAATCCAACTACAATCTTTATGCAAGAAAATCATGTGCTTAATGGATAGAAAATCAGTTATGATTAGAGTCCGTATCCCTCGGCTCAGTGGATCATCTAGTCCACAAATGAAAAACTATATTAATACGCTGCGGAAAAATACTTTATTTAGATTTGACATCCTAAGGAGCACATAAGGGTCCCAAGAGAACCACTCATGCTATGCAAGACACTACACTTAGTTTATATAATATATATAAGAAAACGGTTTTCGTACGTGATTTGGAAAATAGTGATTAAGTTTACAAAACATGTTGATCATGAGCTTCATTTATAATAATAATTATAGTTTAAAAATAACTAGCAACCTAGCATAAAACCTTCTCAAAGCAAGTAGACTATCTCCAGAAAAATAAATGGTAGCAGCAATAGTATATATCTAGTACAAGGTAAAAACTACTAGTGGGCGCCAACAACCTGACACGAACCCACCAGCACATATATATGTCTGTAAGAAAGTACTGAAAATAACCTCACAAACAAGGTAAACAAAACTCCAAAGTCCGGGAGTCCACCAACAACAACACCTCCAACTAGCCACCAGACTGGCTACAGCTCAGAACCTGAGGCATTCCAAAAGAAAACAGAATACCTCAGCAAGCAAAAATCAAGGTAAAACTGCATGAAAGAGTCAACCAAAAGGACAAAATAACAGAAAACATGCAGTAGAAAGAGTCACAACTGTCCAAAACAGGACAACAAGAAATGCACAACGTGCAAAGAAACAGCAACGACCCAGCCCAGGAACAACATCCTGCAGGGCCTACTAGGCTACCTAGAGCCAGAATGTTGCAAACTACCAAAGAAGAAACTTCTAACACCCTAAACTGTGGGAAGTGATAGTAGCAAAAACAACAACGAGGAACCGGATCGAAGGCAAATGCAGTCCCCCAATCCACCATGTCCAAGTCAAAAGCTCGAGGGTCAACACGTGAAAACACAAGGGACCTTCCACCCGACATGCCCAGCCCGTACCTAGAGCAAGAAAACATGGGTGGCCTTGGCTATATCACTCAACTCCACCCCCATAAAGAGCTACAACCACCACTACTAACCACGACCCACGATTCGGCCTTTAGGAAAATAAAGAAAACGGCCGACAAGGAAAACCCAGAAATACAACTGAAAATCCACTCGGAAACGAAATACAAGGTAAAGGAAGAGTGTTGAAATAAATCAACACGACTAGGCGTTGAGTGAAACCCACTCAGTGCCTACCTAAACTTTGGCGTTGAGCGAGCTAGCCTCACTCGCCGCCAAAATAATACCACTACCCACAAGCCCACTAAAGAATACGGAGCTCGACGACAGTCGAACGACCAAGGCAGAAGATCCAGAACTCGAGTAGTTGCCTGCCACTTGAGTATCTAAACTCCCGCACTCGAAACCATCTAAATTCGCCTATCAAAAGAAAATATACAAAGCGCACGATCAGTGACGCACGATCAGTGGTCGTGCGCACTCATCGGCTGATGATCGTGCGAAACGAACCTGGAAAACCTGACAGAAAACCTAGCAACTGCGCACGATCAGTGTCGCACGATCAGTGGTCGTGCGCACTATTGCCAGCGCTCGTGCGATTGCCCGAGACAGAACTTTGGAAACTGAAGGACAGCCGCGCACGAGCAGAGGCACACGACCAGTGGTCGTGCGCCCTAACGGTTGATGACCGTGCGCGGTCAACCTGCACTGTTTGGAATTTCCCGAACGACACCGGAACGCGCACACGACTCACGCCACTGCAGTAGCAGCAGACAACTATCAACGTCGCGCACCACTACCATACGAACTATGCCTAATCATTCGAGTAATACCATAACGAAAATCGGCAACCACACCCCCCCTCCTAACTCTCCCTCTCGACTACACCCGAACCAGAGCAACAATCAAAATAAAGGAAAACAACGGCTCCACGCCGACAATTTGGATTCCAATCATCACAAAATAGGGGGGGTTTCAGTAGGAAGAACTAAGCCCTATAGTTAGCAAGAAAATGAGAACAACAAGGCCTCTAACCTGGGCTAACCGGGATTTCAATTTCATCAAGAAAATTCAAAAAAAGGAAACTTGGCAAGGGCAAGAATACCACTTGCCTCAATTCTCAACGAAGCTTTGGACTGCTTTCCTCCTCTTCGCACGGATCAAAACGGCCGCAACACCTAGAACAAAGACTCGGCCATTAATGGCGGAAAACTTCCAAAACCGAAAATCCCAATCCTTCCAAAACTCCACGAAAATCGAATTTCTTACCGCAGGAATGAAGGTCTTGACGAGAGCAATCCAAATCCACTCTCGGAATCGAATTCCGTCCACAAACGCTCCGGGAATCGGCGTCCGAAGGCAAGGGTAGGCGGTTTCTCCGTTTCCTCTCGTACAGGACCGGCGGTTTCATCGTGAAGAGGAAGATGATCGATACTTTCATTCTAATTCTATATATATATATATATATATATATATATAATTATATAATTATATAATTAATTACAAAATTACATAAAGCACCAAATCGACGCGAAAACCAAACTATCTCGGAATTCGACGAAATTCGCACCGTAGCTAAATACCCACGCTACGAACACAACGGCGAAGTCGAAATTAACTTTCGACGAACAGAACTCGAGTTATACCCAAATAAAGCCAAACACCAACATCCCCCCGAGAGGCCTCACCGGGTCACCCAAAACGACTCGGCTTGCTAGGGAGATCTTGCCAATAGGCTACCAAACAGGGCACTCAGTTCTAAGGAGCTAAACCGTACTCCACACATGGCACAAGCCACGGAAATGCGTCATCGTAACGCCAAACGAGAATAAAAATAATCGCTGAAAAAACGGGGCGTTACAAACTCTCCTTCAGATAGCTCAGATCCTGAGGTACTTTGCTCTGAGTTTTTTTCTTCACTAACTTATTGTGCTGGGGCTGGAGAGGTAGCCTTTGACTTCCTAGAGGTGTCTGCCTTTAAAGCAACAGACTTCTCTTTGGATACAGACCTGCTCTTCTTCAGCTTTCGTTGTGTTGAGTTGAAGCTAATACGACATCAGCTTCCTGAAGAGATTCTGAGGATCTATCTCAGCTAGCTTTCCAAATTCCCGGATAGCACAAACCTTATTGTCCCATTCCTTTGTTAAGGATCTTAGGAACTTGTCGTTAAGGTCTCCATTGGTGAAGCCTCTGCCATATACTCTGAGGCCATTGACTATCTTGAGTAAGTTCTCAAATGTATCTGCAATGGTATCCTTTGGTCCTTGCATGAAGTCTTCGTACTTATAGTTCAATAGGGATCTTCTATCATCCCTCACTTCTTCAGTACCTTCCATTAGAGTGACTAGTGACTGCCACATCTCCTTAGCAGATTGGTAGTGAATCAGGTTCTGCAGCATCGAGTCATCGACTGCACTTGCTATAATATTTTTAGCTTTTTTATTAGGAGAGACAAGTGCAATCTCATCTTTATCTAGATCCATCAACTTCTTTGGAACCTTCTTGGTTAGATCTATAGTGGAGATGATCATGGGCAGGTAAGGACCTTCTTCAACAATCATGAAGATCCGGGGATCCACAGCTTTCATGAAAAATTTAATTCCCTCTTTCCACATGGGAAAGTTATTCTTTGTGCATAGAGGAAGCTTGACAAAATCTTTAGCCTTGTCCATTGCTTGAAAATTCTCAAAGACAACTTAGAGAGGAAATTGATCAAGGTGTTAACCTTTTAACGACCAAGCTCCCTCTAACACAAATTGAAAGTGTTAGGTTTTCTACCTAAATCACCTAGAGGGGGGTGAATAGGTGGATTGTGTGTCTATTTGCGGAATAAAAAATTTAAAAGAACTTGCACAAACAATCAAGGAATCACAGACGACAAGAAGATTTATAGTGGTTCCCCAATCTTGGGTACATCCACTTTCCCTCACCGATATAGTAAATCACTAGAGTCGGCTACTCCACTATCTCGGATTGAAATCCAATCCTACGCCTCGGAACCAAGTTCCTACAATCTCGATCCAAAAGGATCTACACTCAGAAGATGAAAACTTCCTACAACTCGGAGATTAATCTCCTACAAGATTTAAAGAGAGATATTTAAAAAATACAAATAGAAATTTGTCTCAGATCTCGAAAAATTCAACTCTAGGTCTTCTTCTTTAACTTGCGGCTTTTTCAGAAAATGTTGAAGAAGAGTTGAGAGATCTGATCTTAAAAATCTTAGACCTACTCGATCAAGGAGAGGAAGAAATATACTTGAACAGCAAGCCTTTCTTGATCGAAAATAGAAGTGTCGATCTTCACGTTGAGCGGCGGCCATGGCTGAAAGTTTTGTTCTTCTTGGAGAGAGACGGCCGATCACGATAATAGAAATGTACGATTTTCTGCTTAGGGTTAGTTTTAACAAATGACATTATATAGGAATTCCCCTAATGGTTAGAAAAGACATAATGACACGTGCACCAATCACGTAAAATAATTTGAAAATCCCGTCGATCTGGACTTAATAGAAATTTTCAGAAAAATTGTCTGCTATTCTCGAGAAGTTGGAATAAGTTCTCGAGAACAAGATTGATTTCCCGAGAGCAAGTCTGTCTGGACTTCAAGTTAGTACTCGAGAACTGTGGTCTGAGACTTCTCGAGAACTAACTAGACTTCTCGAGAACTATTACTCGAAAGCCAAATCAAGTACTCGAGAACAATGCTGGCTTCTCGAGAACTCGAAACTAAGTTCTCGAGAACTAAGATAGACTTCTCGAGAGAGGGACTTAGAATAATTTTGTGGCTGTCTCTGATTACTCGAGAAATAAAGGCTGGGACTTCTCGATAACCTTAGACTGACTTCTCGAAAACTATAAAAAGGATTCTCGAGAACTAGTCTCGGCTTGTCGAGAACTAGAAGAACTTCTCAAGTTCTGCTAAGTCTTGTTCTCGAGAACTATCATGGACTTCTCAAGAAGTGGACTTAGAGAAATTCTTGACATTTATAATTTTCACTTCTCTTCAAGAATCCTATCCTCATTCCTTGATCCAACTGCTTGAATATGAAGTGTATCTCAATTGAGAGGCTACAAATGAGTCAATACCTTGGATCACACAGTGAGGGATTACACTATATGGTCCTGTGTTCTTGACCCACTGTAGACTTACATAGTTACATTGGTCTATACTTAGCAATGATGATCTGCAAACACACAACTTAAACAAAGATTTCAAATACAACTTAATTCATCTTAGTTCAAGGGTGACTTCATGCTAATCTGGGTTATTGTGGATGCAATACCCAACAATCCCAATAAGTGGAAGGTTCGGGCACTGGGGCAAAATGCAGCGGTGGTGGCGGAATCTGGGGGGAATGATGAGTACCGCTGGGACCAGCACAATTATCAAGATCAAGATCCCCGCCACCAACTAACGGGGGAATAGACTCAAACTCGTCTTCGCATCGTCGTGCTAGGCCAATGGCCTGAAGGGTCGGAAACTAGAGAGCCTGTGGCGTTTGCAAGAAAGTGAGCCGCGGAAGGGCATCCCAAGCATCGTACTTCTTGGCAAGGAAAGTGATGAAATTCCCGCAGTGCACCGCTCCCAATCTCACATTTTTGTCCTAGTGCCGAAAGAAAATGGCGAGCATGTAACCAAGGTTGAGTGGGACCCGGTAAAACATACTATATAAGTATGGTAAGTCCGCCCGAGTCACAATGCCATGGCTATTGCCGTGTCCAGAAAGAGTAAAAGTGAGAAGGTTGTGTAGAATGCGCAAAGCGGGGGAAATTAGGTGGCTACCCTTGGATTTATTTGGGGTGTAGGGGTAGACATCATTACTGATTTCCGACCAAAAAGTGAGGAGGTTGAAGTCGGGAGGGAAATCAGTTTTGAGGTCAAGGTAGGCGGGGGAAGTGGAAAAGGCCTCCGCGCAAAAGCCCATGGCGACATTGAGTTGGCGGATGGTGAGATAGTGCATCATCCCACCCATGCGAAAGATGATTAATTCATCATGCGCTGCCCAACAGAACTCAAAAGAGGCCTAGAACTCGATTGTGAGCTCGAGGAAAGCTGGCTCTGAAATGGAGAAGAGTGGAGCCCATACCGGGGTTGATAGAAAGCCGTGAACTATCTTCGTCGCTCCGAAGGTGGCAAGGATGGCCTAATCCAAGATCCGGAACACGCCAAAGGGTTTGGCGCGCAGTCGCTTGCTCTTGTCTTGCTGGGTGGCGTTGTCAAACAAGAGCATGGCTTCCGCTGAGGCTGGATCTACGGGGTGCTCGGAGGAAGAAGCGGAGGAACGAGGGTGGTGGCGAGGCATGGTGAGAAAGAGGGAAGAAATTCGCCCACAAGGAGAGGGGAAGAGAAGGTTTAAAGGTTTGAAAGTGTGGAGAAAAATTCCTATTTATAGGAGTTTTCAGGTCATTCACGCCCCCCTTTCACCCCCGTGACAGGGGCGTGACAAGCATGAGTCAAAGGGAAAAGGAATCTGAGGCGGACTGCCTCGGATTCAGGGGACAAGATGTAGAGACACGACCGTGACTCACAGAATCACGTCCGTGACTCACAGAGTCACGTCCATGACTCTGGGTGCATAAAAGGAATCCAATGAGGCTGCGGAAATCCGGGACGCTGGACTCGAATTCTACTGTCACGCCCAAGTGTCACGCCCGTGACACGGGGGCGTGTCGGTCAAAAAGATAGGTCAAAGGGCATCCAAGGCGTGAACTGGTCAATGCCTCGGATACCCGTGACACTGGCATGTCATGCTCGTGACCATGATGGTCATGCCCGTGTCATGTCTGAGGGACAGACGTGCAAACAGAGGGAGGAGGAGACTCCCGTGGGTTAGGCAAAACATGCCCTGAACACGCCCGTGACCCAAAGGTCACGCCCGTGATAGGGGCGTGTACGAGAATAAAAAACAAAATTTTTTTTGTATGTTTTTTCATCTTTATGAAGATCCACATAAAAATAATAAAAAAATTTACCGACATGAAGAAATACATAGACTTGACGCTCGTCCCGAACCGATCGTCATGCATCGATGTCCTTCAAACCTGTAAAAACATAAAAAGAAAATTAGAATAAAAAGAAAGGTTAACCGTGGGGTGCCTCCCACGAGCGATTTGTTTATGGTCGGTGAGCTCGACAATAATGATGCGCGTTATATTATGGTTTTTTTTGGAAATATAAGCCGACACATGAATAGGAAGTTTGGGGCTCTCCGCTAGAGATAAATATTGTAAATGATCTAACACGTATTCATGTTCTAAAATAGGAGGTTCCTCAAACGACGTTCTTAAAGGGTCACTATCTAAGTCAAGAGTTGTGAAAGTAGGTGTGCGTGTGACCAAATGACTATCACTAATTTCATGAGAAATTAAATTTAAAGTTTCAAAATTTTCATCCTGAAAAATCGGTGAATTTTTTTTTAGAAAATAAGATGGAGTCTTCTTTGGGAGAAGCCTCCAAATAGTAGCATGAGTCATCATGTGATAGCGAATGTTTCATAGACGAGTCAATAATAAAGGAAACTTATTCATCTCCGACTCTAAGGAGAAGTTTACCGTTACTAATGTCGATAATGGCGCGCGTGGTGGCAAGAAAAGGGAGACCGAGAATTAGTGGTACCACGGCGTCCTCTTCGAAGTCATAGATGACGAAATCTATCGGAAAGATAAATTTGTCAACTTTGACAAGCACATATTCTATGATCCCCATAGGGAGCTTAACAGATCGATCCGCCAATTGAACGCTCATTCTTGTTGGTTTAGGCTCTCCCAATCCCAACTTTTTCATTAAAGAATAAGGCATTTAATTAATGGAGGCGCCTAAATCGGCTAACACACGTTTTACCAATAAATCACCAAATTGACAAGGAATAGAGAAACTACCTGGGTCGGGTAATTTCTTAGGTAATTTATTGAGTAAAACTACCGAACACTCTGTGTTCAATTGAACCGTAGAGATATCCTCAAGTTTCTTTTTATTAGACAAAAGATCCTTGAGGTGCTTAGCATATTTCGGCATTTGTGTGATGACTTCGCAAAACGGTTAATTAATTTGAATTTTTCTAAACATATCTAAAAATTTACCGTGATGCTCATCCACCAGGTCTTTTAGCATTCTAGAAGGATAGGGAAGAGGTGGTTGATAAGATTTTGGTTTATTATCATTAGAAGGCTTAGGCGGAGGAGAAGATGTAGAAATTGTTACCTCCGTATAAACCGGTAATGGAGAAGTTATTACCTCCTTCCCGCTCCGTAGAGTGATGGATTTAGCTTGCTCACTTGGGTTGGGCTCCGTATGTCCTGATAACGCTCCTTGTTGGCGATCGGAGAGCATTTTGGCGATTTGCCCAATTTGGGTCTCCAAATTACGAAGAGATCCGGTGAGATTTCGGATGTTGGCATCATTTGTAGTCATATATTTGGTGAATAACTCCTCGAGATTGGGAGCTTTTGGAGCTTGCGGTGGAAAATAACCAGGAGGAATGGTGTTAGGTGGGCGAGCCGCATTCCCCGGATTACTCCAAGAGAAGTTGGGGTGATTCCTTATACCCGGGTGATAGGTATTACCAAAATTATTTCCTGGATTTTAAGGTGGCTGATTCAGATTACCCATGTAATCCACATGCTCGACAATAGTAGAAGGCTCCCAATATTGGGGCTCACAAGAAGGCGTAGACGAGGAAGCAGACATCTCGTTCATCTGTTTTTGCAGTTTCTCCATCTGGAGAGATAAATTAGAAATCGTATAAATTTCGTACATCCCAGCCGGTTTAGGTGGACGAGACAGAGGTGTACTCCATTGATACGTATTCATGGCCATATCATCTATAAGTTCATGGGCGACCGCCGGTGTCTTGTTATTTAACATTCCATCGGGGGCGGCATCAATTTTTTGCCTTGTTTGTTGATTGAGGCGATTATAGAAGGTTTGCACTTGTAACCATTCGGGGATTGCATGATGCAGGCAATGGCGAAGCAATTCCTTAAATCGCTCCCAAGTATCATATAGCGTTTCCGTATCAACTTGGGATAAATAAGTAATATCATTGCGGAATTTTGCCGTCTTAGCGGGCGGAAAATATTTCGTGAGAAATTTTTCCGTCATCTCGGCCCAAGTAGTAATGGAGCCTCTTGGGAGAGAACTCAACAATTGCTTAGCCTTGGTGCGCAAAGAAAAAGGAAAAAGCCTTAGCCGAATAGCATCATCGGAAACCCCGTTGATTTTAAAAGTACCGCATATTTCTAAAAAGTTAGAAATATGCGCATTTGGGTCATCATCTTGAAGCCCATCAAATTGTACTGATTGTTGTACCATTTGAATGATGCTCTGCTTCAATTCAAAATTATTATTCGCAATAGCGGGTCGAACAATACTTGATTTCACCTCATCTAAATTTGGTCTGGCATAGTAGGACATAGTCCATTCTTCGTCCATATTTGGATTTTGATTACCAAAATTAGAAGAAAATTGAGTGGAAGAAGAAGAAGAAGATGGTGAAGAAGAAAAAGTGTTACCTACGGATTCCTCAACCAAATTTGGAGAATTGAGGTCACAGAGTTTTAGGCGTCGCCGTAAGCTTTGCTCGATCTCCGGATCCAAATGAAGTAGATTTGACGGATTCCCTCGGGTCATACACCAAAATAAAACAAAAGATAAAAGTTTTAAGATTTAAAAATTTCTAAAATAAAATTTCCCGAACTTCCCAAGGGCTACCCAGTGACGGGTTTGCAAGGTACTAGGCAGTATTGCGGGATGAAAACCCGGCACGGCCCTTTCGCATGAAATTTTAATTATAAAAATTTAAAGATAAAACTTTCGAAAAAAAAACATAATTTTTTTTTGAAATAAAAAGAAAATGATAAAACTAATAGATCCTTCCTTTCAAAATATCAACAAAGAAAAGTCCCCTGCAATGGCGCCAAAAACTTGATGGATATTTTCTCCACGCTAGCGCGTGTTTCCAATTGATGAGGCAAGTATACCTATCGTTCGGAGTATAGAATCAAGTGTCGTATATCGACTCGGGGCTTGTCGAGTAATTGTACTCATAAGGAAAGCTATTATCTTATCGGAAGAAAAGTTTGTTTTTGTTGAACGGAAAAAGAAGTGTTACACTAATAAAAAGAGAAATTTGATAATGGGGAAGCTAGCACTTGATCTAGAATCCCCATAGGCTAAAATAAACCTTCTTGAGAAATAAAGCAATGCGAGTTCTTAACTACTCACTCAACCGTGGAGGTTCCTAAAGTACAAAAGCGTCTCTTTCGAGCTCATGCTTATGACTAACCTTAGGTTGATCAATTAAGACCTTTCGGCCAGTCAAAACTCCTAAGCTTGCTTTAGGCGGTGAACCCCACTATTGGATTTGACTCCAATCCGGAAGATTTACATCATCCTCTCTCGAGGAGTGCATTCAACTCCTTTTATCTTTGAGTGATCTCCTCGTATCCGCAAGCTCTCGGTCATTTAGGATACGGATCTTAGATCGAAACTCATATCCGCATAATATGAATTCGAAGAAATAAAAATCAAAGATAAATCGTAGCGAGTAGAATTAAGAACAAGACATTTGATAAAAAGGAGAAGATTTTATTTTATTCCAAGGTTCATCGTGATCAAGTGCTAAAAGAAAATTAGCTACTCATCATGATTAGGGAATTACAAACTAGGGTAGGGAAAGACATGCTTGAATTAAAAACAAGTAAAATTAAAACTTACAACAATAGTAATCTAGACTAGTAATGGAAAATACAGCAAAATAAAATAGCAAACTACAAGATTCTAACTCCCGCCCCCGCCCCCCCCCCCCCCAAAATTCTCTTGAGCATCTGAAGTTGTCTGGACTTTATAGGAAAAATTTTTGTTTGGTCACGCCCGTAACCTAGGGCGTGTCAGGCTCAAAACCGTCGTCTTGAAACCCCGAGAACGTTGGAGGAGAAACCACCAAAATCTGTTAACTGACGGGTCACGCCCCTAGGTCACGTCCATGACCTAGGGCGTGTCAGAGCTATTTCTGGAAAATGACAGGAAGCTAAAAATGGCGGGAGTAAACTGCTCTTTATTGAGGTGTCACACCCCCTGGTCACGCCCGTGACTAGGGGCGTGGCTAGCTGCAACGGAATTCTGGCGGCAATGACACTAACGGCAGATTAATTGGCTAAAAAAGCACTTGACACGTCCTGGGTAATGCTCGTGACCCAGACATGTAATTTTAATCTGACATGGTTGTGGCTACCGTCTTCCACAGGCTGACACGCTCGTGCAAGGGTATCACGCCTATCTGACACGCCTAAGGAGGGCGTGTCGAATGGCATGTCGAGCTTCTTTGACCGATGTTCGATGATTTCCGTTGATGTGCTTGGCTTGTGTGTGTCACACCCTGGTCACGCCCATGGTGGGTGTGTCACAGGGCGTGTCTAGGCCGAGAAGGGGAAAATTCAATTTTGCTCCAAAAATTCTACAGTTTAGTCCTGCAAGATTGAAAATCATTTTATTAGAATAAATAAATATAAAATATATAATCTAGTTAATTATAAACTTAATATTATAAAATTGCTATAAAATATATAACTATTAATTAGAGAAAAGTAAATGAAAAATAATAATAATTAGAGTTATCAGATGCCGCACTTGATTAATCTTTGAAGCCACTTGATATTCCACTTGATCAATTTTTTTCTTTCTCTCCCCCTTTTTGACTTCTGAAGAATAGTCAGGGAAGAGATTGTTTGTATTGATATTCTTCTCCACTTATCTGATTGCAGTTGATTCCCTTATTGCAGCTGCTAGCTACCTCTTTATATAATGCTAGTTTTGCTCCTGCAGCCACTTGACTTGCTCCCCCTCAATAGGAGCCACTTTTGTCATCATTTACTGATGGACACTTTGGTCTTCTTACTACTTAAGGTCTTCATCTCCTGCAATAAGAATACATCCTGCACCAAAACTAAAACTATAGGGAGTAACTAAAGCTAGACTATTTTCACCATACCTAACTCAAACTTGAAGGTGTTGAACTTTGCCTCATCTAGTAGCTTTGTAAAGATGTCAGCCACTTGTTTGTCTGTATGGAAAAACTCAAGACTAATATCTTCCTTTTCCAAATGCTCCCTAATAAAATGATATTTATTTTCTATATGCTTAATCCTGCTGTGTGAGACAGGATTCCTAGCAATAGAAATAGCACTAGTAGAATCACAATATAGAGGGGTTTTACTTACCTTGAGGTCGTAATCTTGGAGCTGATGTTGAATCCACAACAACAAAGCACATCAGCTACCTGTTGAAATGTACTCTGACTCTACAGTTTATATAGCAACACTTATTTGCTTCTTGCTACTCCAAGACACTAGTCTTCCTCCTAAGAACTTACAGGTACAAGAAGTGCTTTTCTTGTCCTTTTTGTATCCTACAAAATCTGTATCTGAATACCCTGTTTGTTCATAAAACCTATTTATAGGGTACCATAGGCCAAGATCTGGTGTGCCCTTAAGATATCTCAAGATTCTCTTTATAGCAGAGTAGTGAGATTCTTTAGGTCAGGTCTGATGCCTAGCACAGACACATGTAGCATACATGATGGTAGGCCTATTAATAGTGAGGTATAAAAGGGACTCAATTATCCCTCTATACAAAGTTTCATCAACAGGTTTCCCTACTTCATATTTTTTTAAAAGACATACTTGACCCCATGGGAGTTCTCATAGTGGAGGCATTCTCCATTCTATATTTCTTAATCAACTCCCCGGTGAACTTGGATTGGGATATGAATAGGCCATCATCAGTCTGTCTAAATTGGAGTCCCAAGAAGAACTTGATCTCACCCATACTACTCATCTCAAACTTCCCTTGCATAAGTTTAGCAAACTTCCTGCAAAGGTTATTATCAGTAAATCTAAAGATAATGTCATCAACATATATCTAGACTAGGATGATCTTTCCCTTTGATTCCCTTAGGAATAGGGTCTTGTCTATTTTCCTCCATGAGAATTTGTTCTTAATGAGGAAACTAGACAAAGTCTCATACCATGCTATAGGGGCTTGCTTCAACCCATATAGAGCTTTCCTAAGTCTATAAACAAAATTAGGAGAGTTAGAGTCAACAATACTTGGAGGTTGTTCAATATAGACCTCTTCCTTTAATTCCCTAATTAGGAAGGCTGACTTTACATCCATCTGGTAGACTTTGAATCCTTGATATAGAGTAAATACAAGGAAGAGTCTTATAGCTTCAAATCTAGCTATTAGGCAAATGTTTGATCAAAATCTATCCATTCTTCTTGCATGTATCCTTTAGCCACAAGTCAATCCTTATTCTTAACAATAATGTCATTCTCATCTAACTTATTCTTGTAGATCCACTTTACAATAATGACATTATGTCCTTAAGGTCTGGGAACCAGCTTCTAGCCATACATCTTTTGAACTGGTTCAGTTCTTCCTGCATTTCTCCAATCCAGAATGGGTCTATGTTGGCTTCTTCAAACTTTTTTGGCTCTCCTTATGACAGTAAGCTTGAGTAGAGTGCTGTGTTGATACTCTTACTTTTATTCTGGACTCCTTGGCTTACCTCACTAATGATCTGGTGAGCTGGATGATCCCTTAGATGCCTGATAGCTAGAGGCAATCTTGCATCAGCTTGTTGTACTTCATTTCCTTCATCTTTTTGTTCTTCATTGCCTTCAGCTAGCTGTTCTTCAACCACTTCAAGTGTGCCATTCCCTTCCATTGGATTTACAAGTTCTTTAGCCTGATCTGTGACTGTTGGAGCATTTTTCTTAATGGTGAGGTTGTCCATACCCTTCTTTATGCCTGCAAAACAAGAAGAGGAGCTAGACATCTCACAGTTAATCATGTTTGATTTATCAAAGACAACATGAATTGACTCTTCTACAACTTGACTTGTCAAGTTGTATATCCTATATACCCTACTATGGTTGATGTACCCAACAAAGATCCCTTCATGGGACTTGGCAGCAAACTTAGTAACATAGGACTTTCCATTGTTCAGTACATAGCACATACTACCAAAGATCCTGAAGTAGGATAAGTTTGGTTTTCTGCCTTTCAAGATCTCATAGGGAGTCTTCTTGTGGCCTTTGGTGATCGAAGCCTTGTTAAGGACATGACAAGAAATGTTTACTGCCTCAGCCAAGAAGTATTCTGTGAGAGTTTTGTCATTCAGTAAGGTCCTTCCATCTTCAATGAGAGTCCTATTTTTCCTCTCAGCTATCTCATTTTGCTGGGGTGTTCTAGGAGAGGAGAATTCTTGGAGAATCCTCTGTTCTTCACAGAACCTTGTCATGCTTGCAGACTGAAATTTAGTCTCATGGTCACTTCTGATTTTGACCACAGTACTTTCTAGTTCATTCTGTATCTACTTGACAAAGGTCTTGAAGACTTCAAGGGTTTCATCCCTTCTCTTAAGAAAGAACGCCAAAGAAAACCTAGAGTAGTCATCAACCACCACAAGGGTGTAGACTTTCCTACCTAGACTTTGAACTAGCATAAGACCAAACAAGTCCATATGCAGGAGGTATAAGCACCTCACTGAGTCTTTTTCCTCAATGCTCTTGAAGGAGGTCTTTGTCTGTTTGCCCTTTTGGCATGCTGAGCAGATACCCTCCTTAGTTCATTTCAACTTGGGGACATTTCTAACTAACTCTTTAGTAAATAGTTTGCCTATGGTCTTGTAGTTCAGATAAGCCAGCCTCGTATGCCATTGGACACAATATGAGACTTTCTCATTTGCAACTAGGCATATAGAGGAGACTTTACTTTCAAATACAAAATTAAGACAATAGATATTTCCTCTCCTAATGTCTGCCAAGATGACCCCTTGGTCACTTGATCTCCTAATTTGGTACTCATCCTTGAGGAATGAAATGTCATAGTAAAGATCACATAGTTGGCTTATGCTTATAAGGTTGTGTTGTAAACCTTTCACATAAGCTACTTTTGTGATAGTGACTGTGCCATTTGTTATCTTATCATACCCTTTAGTCACTCCTTTACCTGACCAACCAAAGATGACTTTGGGGTCATTCTTTACTGGAGAGTAATCCTTCAGCAAGCTCCTTGTTCAAGCCATGTGACTAGAACATCCACTATCCAAGTACCATAGGGGGATATGGCCACTTGGACAAACCTGTAAGACATAAATTAGTTAACCATAGGACCCCAATTCTTATTGGGTCTTAGGTGCTTGTTAGTTTGATAATAACCATGCCTACCTGCAGCTCTTCTGACAGGTAAGCTCTCTCTTAATCTTGGCACACTTGTGTTGTGCCAGCAATCAATAGCATAGTGGCCCACTATGCCACAACACCAGCACTCATAGATATTGTACCTTCTTTTCTTAGAAGGCCTGCTGGTAGTGTTGATAATAGTTCTTGGTCCAGAAGGTACAGCAGCAGTCATTTTCTTATGTTTCCTAACTATAGTATGACCTAAGGTGGGTCTGGCAGTAGAAGTACTTAGAGTATCTTGAACCCTACCAACAGTATTATTTTTAGAATACATACTCCTGATGGCTTCAGATATGCCCAAGTCTGGCCTACTGATAGGCTTGTCTTTGGTCTGAGAGTGGGTAGGGACATTCTGAGAAATTGTTGCTGCCTTCTCTTGAGTGTTGGGGTTGGTGTACCAAACACAAATGGTACACGATGGGCCATTTGGATCTCCTTATGGGCTGCCTTGAAAGCTCTTACACCCTTGATATATCAACCATCATAGTGTGGAGCATCTTTGCTCACACTAGTAGATCTACCATTCATCTAGTGACCAAAGATACTTTCTTGGTCATACCTGTTTTAAGGTAATTGTACTCTCTTAAATGGAACAGGAGGCTTGGAGGCCAATGTATGTGCAGGAGCTTTGCCCTTTCCTTTGGTATTGACAAC
Source organism: Platanthera zijinensis (assembly GCA_039513925.1). Taxonomy (NCBI): domain Eukaryota; kingdom Viridiplantae; phylum Streptophyta; class Magnoliopsida; order Asparagales; family Orchidaceae; genus Platanthera; species Platanthera zijinensis. The sequence goes on from CM077087.1 coordinate 107,354,086, forward strand.
TCTTATAGATCCCTTGAATCCCAACCCCTTCTTACCCTTCTGGGAAGTGAAGGTGACTATCGAGGGAAGCACTGAATTTGGCTTTGAATAACTAGCCACTATCCTCTTTTCTCTCTCCAACAACACTTCCAGGTCCCTTATTCTATTTTCTTGGTACTCTATGGTTCCTAACTGGATTAAGGAAATTGTTTCCAGCTCACTGATTTCCTTCATTTTTTGATCAAGCAGTGAAGCTGAATCAGCATGCTGGGAAGTAGCAAACTGAAGGAAAGAAATTTCCCTAGCCATCTTCTTATCCAGCAACTTGCTTTTCTTGAAGGCATTCAGCAAGACACCATACTTGTCAATTATGGAATTGACATCTTCCTCAGATTCAAAATCTCCTTCATCTCTTGATGAATTAGCTTCAGAATCTTGGCTAGTCTCATAGCCTGACTCAGAAGAACACTTGGACACAGAATGTACCTTTTGTTGACTAGGATATTCTGGGCTTGATTCTTCATCAGTCATAGCCATCAGTCTATGTCAGCCACTAACTTATTCTTCTACATCCCCCTCTGAATCACTATCTGACTGTGATAAAGGGGCCCTGATTTCAATTCTTGGAGCAGTATACTTTTCTTATTCTTTAAGCATAGCAACAACTAGCCCAATGTAAGCTTCATCTTCTTCCTCATCTTTTTCTTACTTAAATAGGAAGAGTCAGTCCAGCTCTTCTTTTTCTTAGCAATGAAAGATTTCTCCTTGTTGCCTTTATTTTAGTGATGGTACTTCTTCTCTCCATCCTCTCTCCTCTTCACTGGGCAGTCGGCTACAACATGCCCTGGCTTGCTGTAGCAATAACAGATAAAAATAGTAGAAATCAGTTTACTAGGCTTAGAACAATACCTGTCCTCCTTGGATGATTTCTTCTTTCCCTAGTAGTACTCCTTCTAATGAGAGGATGAGGAGGGTATGCTTTTTCTCTGCATCTTCTTCATGAACCTCTAGAATTGTCTGGAGAAGGAAGCAAAGTCTTCATCAGACATATGACAATCTATGTACTTATCTCTGAGTCATCTGAGTTAGATTCATCATCCCACCTTGGTGTAGAAGGGGTCTTCCTTCTGCTCCTCCTTGAGGCTCTAGCTTTGAAGGCCACAAACTTTTCTTTATCCTGAGACTTGCTATTTTTCTCCTCCTCCTTCATGACAGTCAACTACATTTCATAGGACACCAGCTTACCAAACAGTATTGTTGGTGGAGTGTCAACAAGCTTTGCCACCTCTCTGATGGCACAGATTTTAGTGTCCCAGTCTCTAATTAGAGACCTGAAAAACATGTCTTTCAGCTCATAAGTGCTGAAGACTCTGCCATATGTCCTCAACTCATTGACTATTCTGAAAAATCTCTCATAATAATCAGTTATGTTGTCAGTCTTGCTTAGCCTAAAAGCCTCATACTCGTGGTTGATCATAGACTTTTTGTCATCTCTGACTTCTTCTATGCCCTCCATATACACCACCAAAGTGTCCCACATCTCCTTTGAGGTCTTATAGTGCACCGGATTTTGGAAGCTGGAGCCATCTATGGCACTAATTATAATTTTTTGTGCCCTCTTGTCCATAGTGGCAAGGATGAATTCATCCTTTGTCATTTTAGAGTAGGTCTTGGGTATATGGACATTTTCATCTAGAGCTGACACTTTCATAGGTATAAAAAGCCCTTCCTTGAATGTGTTAAAGATCTTAGGGTCAGCTGCTTCCATGAACAGTCTAACTATCTCCTTCCAGATGTCAAACCCTTCCTTCCTACAGATTGGAAGCTTCATGGCACCCAGCTCCTTATAGTTTACTCCTAAACCCATAAGGATAATCTTTTTGCTGGCCTTGGAGATCTACTCAGACTATTGAGTCCTTTTTGTGTAACCTCCCTCTAATACCACATGATAGACTTTGTTTTTAAGGTCAGCTAATACCTAGAGGGGGTGAATAGATTTTAGGACTCTTTTGAAATTATCTAGACCTATTTCTCATTTTGCTATGCTTAGGGATTAGTTAGTGTTGCTTTCAAGAACATCAACTAGAAGACATAGTAATTTTATAGTGGCTCCCAAGTTTATGGGTACGTCTACTGTCCCTCTCCGCCTTTCTAACAATGTGTTAGACAAGGCTCTTCACCCAAAACTCGGCTCCTTAAGGGCTTACAACTCAATCCCGCGGGACCACTCAATCTCATCCAAGACCTACTGCTCAAGCATAAGGCCCTACAACTAAGTGATTAAACAACCACCTACCTCAGGGTCAAAATCCTTACTTCTCTGGCTGGGAGGATAGCCCTACACTCAAATCCAAAAGGGATCCTACACTCAGTATTTATAACAAATGCTTACAACTCAGATTCTACTAAGAATCCTACACTGGGATCCAAGACTTGATCCTACAGAAAATAGTAATGGTATTAAATAATTAGACACCAGAGGGTTTAATTTGTGTCTTTCTTCATAGGCTTAGCAGATTTCAGCCCTGTCTTCTTCATAAAAAGAAGTTGAAAAGATCTTCAGTATTGGGTTGCTTGTGATTGAAGTAACTTATAATCAAGATTATAATCTGATGTTGAATACAATGGATCAGAAGGTTTTGTATCTTCTTCAAACAGCTATCTGGACTAGCAAACTCTAAAGTCTCTTCTTCTCTTCTTAATTAAAAATCGATTCTGAACTTGTTGTTGCTGATAAGAATTGCAACAGCTATATGTTTCTGCTTTCAAGTCCACTAAATCAGAACTTGTGCTTCAGGCTTGATGTTAATGGCAAGGAAGAAGACGAAGTTCCGCCACAATGCGAATTCAGAAAACCCTAATTGCTTTATTTGACACAGTCAATCTTTCCCTTTTATTGATCGTCGATCAACGGCTCTTTGAGCTGTGGGCCCGCCTTAATTGCAAATTTGAACTAAGTTGACTTTGTTGACTTTTGCTAACTCATGTTGACGTCAGCCATATGTGGACTTAGCCAAAATCAAGCAACTTTAGTATAGCATTGAGTGAGTAAGCTACACTCAATGCCAAAACACTTAGACATATTTTTTGTCACTAGGCATTGAGTGAGCAACCTTCAATCAACGTCAAAATACTTAAAAAAAATTATCTGTCATTAAGCGTTGAGTGAGCAACCTTCACTCAATGTTAAAACATTTTGAAAATTTTTCTGTCATTAGGCGTTGAGTGAGTAACCTTCACTCAACGCTAAAACACTTAGAAAATTTTTCTGTCTCTAGGCATTGAGTGTTTGAGCTTCACTCAATGCCAAACTGCTTAACTGAAGTTCTATCACTTGGCGTTGAGTGAGTAAACTACACTGAACGCCATAATACATAGAATTGATTTTCGTCACATAACGTTGAGTGAGTAAGCTTCACTCAACACATTTGGACTTTGCCAAATTTCTGTGAAATCACAGTCTCTGACTGACTAAGGTTCAGTCAACGCTTTTTATCACATGGCATTGAGTGAGTAAGCTTCATTCAATGCATTTTGACTTAGCCAAATTTATATGAAATCACAATCTCTGACTAACTAAGGTTCAGTCAATGCTTTTTATCACATGGCGTTGAGTGAGTAAGCTTCACTCAACGTATTTGGACTTAGCCAAATTCTTGTGAAATCGCAGTCTCTAACTTACTAAGGTTCAGTCAATACTTTTTATCACATGGCGTTGATTGAGTAAGCTTCACTCAACGCCTGTGGACTTAGTCAAATATCAACACAGATTTACAATCGCATTAACTGTCTGAGTAATACTCAGCTATTATGGAGTATGGAGTTGAGTGAGAAGACTTCACTCAACGCTTGTAGACTTAGCCACTTTCTTGTTGTTTCTTTTTAGGCTTTGACTGTCTTAGCCTATCTCATAGCTTTTTGCTGTATGGCGTTGAGTGAGTAGACTTCACTCAACACCTATCAACTTAGCCACATTTTCAGCTTGCCAATTGTTAGGCTGCCAATACTCAACATTTATACTTACTTGGCGTTGAGTGAATAGACTTCACTCAATGCCTATAGACTTGGTAGTATTTTCCTGTCCAGCTTTCTTTCTTAAGGTAGCTGGTGTTGAGTGAGCTTGCTCCACTCAAAGCATGTGGACTTAGTGTAATTTCTGTCTGACCACCAACTTTCTTTGTGTCCACCTGTCCAGTTTGTGTAATAGGGACTGACCTGCATGCATAAACTCAAACACACATCAAATACAACTATTGTGTGTGTCGTTGAATTGTTTGACTTCTTACAAATCTAGGCCATTTGGATCAATGTACCCAACATGGACTGAACTTAAGTCTAAAAGCATTAAAAGGTTCTGTGAAGAACAAGGAATTCATCAAGAATTTTCTTCTCCAATAACACCTCAGCAAAATGGTATTGTTGAAAGGAAGAATAGAACGCTCATAAAAGTTGATAGGACCTTGCTAAGTGACACATCTCTCCCAAAATATTTTTGGGCTGAGGAAGTAAATACTTCACTTCATGTCCTTAATAGAGCTTCCATCACCAAGAGCCATAAGAAGAGACCCTATGAGATTATAAAGGGAAGAAAATCAAACCTGGCCTATCTCAGGATCTTTTGTAGCAAGTGCTATGTGCTAAATAATGGGAAGTCCTATGTTACTAAGTTTGCTGCCAAGTCCTATTATAGGATTTTTGTTGGGTACAACAATCATAGTAAGGCTTATAGGATCTACAACTTGAAAAGTCAAGTTGTAGAAGAGTCTATTAATGTAGTATTTGATGAGCTAACAATGATTAACCGTGAGCTACCTAGCTCTTCATATAGACCTGCAGGTATAGAGCTAATGATGGACAAGCTAACCATCAAGGAAGCTGCTCCAAATGCCCAAGATAAAGATGAAGGAGTGTGCATTCTAGAAGAAGGGAAAGCTCATATGATGTGGATGAAGACCAACATGCTCCAGCCACTAAAGCTCGGGATGCTGAAGGAAGATTGCCTCCAGCTGTCAGGCATCTAAAGGATCATCCAAGACACCAAATTATTGGTGATGCCAACCAAGGAGTGATTACCAGGAGTTTATGCCTTATTACAACTTTGTATTCAAGTTTCCTATCACAGGTTGAGCCTAAGAGATTTGAAGAGGCCAATATAGATCAGTTTTTGACAGTAGTATTGCAAGAGGAACTTAACAAGTTTAAGAGGTGTAAGGTCTAGAAGTTGGTTCCCAGACCATAAGGACATAATGGCATTGGAACCAAGTGGATCTACAAGAATAAGCTTGATGAAAATAGCAATATAATTAAAATAAGTCTAGGCTGGTAGCTAAGGGGTACAGACAAGAAGAATGTATTGACTTTGATCAAACCTTTGCCCCTATAGCAAGATTGGAATCCATCAGACTTTTCCTTGCATATGCTGCATACAAAAAATTTAAAGTCTTCCAGATGGATGTGAAGTCAGCCTTCCTGAATTGTGACTTATAGGAGGAAGCCTATGTTGAACAGCCATAAGGTTTTGTTGATTCTAACTCTCCTGATTTTGTTTATAGACTTGGGAAAGCTCTGTATGGGTTGAAGCAAGCCCCTAGAGCATGGTATGAGACATTGTATAGCTTCCTTATTGAGAACAAATTCTCAAGGAGGAAGATAGACAAGACCGTATTCCTAAGGGAATCTAAGGGCAAGATCATCATAGTCTAAATTTATGTATATGACATAATTTTTGGGTTTACTGATGACAACCTTTGTAGGAAGTTTGTCAAACTTATGCAAGGGAAGTTTGAGATGAGTAGTATGGGTGAGCTTAAGTACTTCTTGGGCCTCCAAGTAAGGCAGACTGAAGATGGATTGTCCATTTCACAGTCTAAGTTCACCAGGGAGTTGATTAAAAAGTTTTGAATGGAGAATGCCTCTACTATGAAAACTCCCATGGGGTCAAGTATGCTTAAAGACAAAGATGAGATAGGGAAATCTGTTGATGAAACTTTGTATAGAGGGATAATTGGCTCCCTTCTATATCTTACTGCAAGTTGGCCAAACATCATGTATGTTATTTGTGTTTGTGCTAGATATCAAGCTAGCCCTAAAGAGTCTCAATACTCTACTGTTAAGAGAATTTTGAGATATCTTAAGGGCACACCAGATTTTGGCCTATGGTACCATAGGAATAGAGATTTTGAACTAACACACTATTCAGATTTAGATTTTGCAGGCTGAAAAGAGGATAGGAAAAGCACATCAGGCACCTGTCAGTTCTTGGGAGGAAGACTTGTGTCTTCGAGAAGCAAGAAGCAGACCAGTGTTCCAATTTTGATAGCTGAGTCATAGTATATCTCAACAGGAAGTTGTTGTGCATAGTTGATGTGGATCCAGCATCAGCTCCAGGACTATAACATCAAGATAAGTAAAACTCCTATGTTCTGTGATTCAACTAGTGCAATCTCTATTGCTAGGAATCCTGCCTCACACAGCGGGACTAAGAACATAGAGATTAGGTATCATTTTATTAGGGAGCATGTGGAGAAGTAATACATAAGTCTTGAGTTTGTCCCCACAGACAAGCAAGTGGCTGACATCTTTACTAAGCCACTAGATGAAGTTAAGTTCAACACCATCAAGTTTGAGTTGGGTATGTTGAACTTGGTATAGCTTCAGTTACTCCATATGTTATTTTTGTTGCAGGAATCACGGTTCTTGCAGTTTTATAAGTCCCTCAAGTGGTTTCAAGACTTTCAAGTATTTCAAGTGGTATCAAGACTTAAATGGACTCAAGTGTCCAGTAGAGAGAATGATAGAAGATGCTCCTATTGAGGGGGAGCAAGAGCAGCAATTGCATGAATAGGTTTAGCTTCCTAATCGAGAGGAAGCAAGCTGCTGCAACTGTGGATCAATGATCAACACTACTGATCTGTATGTCCTCAGGACAATTCATAGACTGAAGGTGTAAGATCCGACTCCCCCTTTTGGGGAGTTAACCCGGATCTTATGCCCAGAACCGTCGTCTAATGGTGACACTAACACACGGGTTAGTCGATACCACAAGACGCTAATTCTGCTGGCTAGAACGATCATAAACTGTTCGGCCAATTTGAGAAACAGAAGTAAAACTAATCAGAGTATAATAATATCCAGTCCACAGTCACAGTACAAATCATATATATATGAATGAAAAGTACAAGTCCATAATGAATATAATAAAGAAGAGTAATAAGGGCTTATGCCCGGTACATCATATCAAATATCTCTCACACAAATCAAATGCGGAAGCTAATCAACTAATCTCATCCCACCTGAGGTCGTTCTCTAGTAGTAGTAAGTGGCACCGATATCTTCTCCTCATGTCCTGCCTCCTCAACATGCTGGTCCATCTCCTCGAGCTCCTAAAATAATATGGTCACCAACCATTAGTCAAATAGACTAAGTCGTTTCCTCTACACCTCGCCCCGCAACTCCTAGGCACCTAGCGGGAGGATGAAGCGGAGGACAACAAGGGGTAGCAAAGGAAAGCAGGTGACAAGAATCTAGCTATCAAGTATGTATATAGTCTACTCTAGCAATTCTAAGCATATGGTATAAGTGAAGTTAAAGTATAGTACAAGTGAGTAAAGAACTGAAACAAGAGCAGAAAAGTAAAGCTAAACTACCACTACTCTACCATCACAAATCGTACCTTAACATATAAAAATACCCATACAAATTTATAAGTTAAGGTTTCCAGGAATTTGAACTTATCATATAAAAGAGCCAATATTGTTGGGTTTGTTTTTGAGGATGGCACAACACTTATTCACGCAGCGGAAGTAATAAAATCAAGAACAACCCAAAAGAGATTTGGGATCGAGCCATGAATGTTGAATCAAGAAGTAAAGAAATAACTAGGTCAAAGTTACCTTTCCGGTGTTAAGTCAAAACTCAACAGAGATGCTCCAAGCTTTGAGTCCTTGTCGGTGGCGAGTTCTACGTAGAATAACGTCTAAGTCTCTGCAGAAATCCACATGAGCAGGAGAACACCGAGCGTCGTCGCACGAAAGATCGGGAAGGAGATCGACTACACCTTGCACTTCCACGGACTGCTAGGTCCACGCCAGGAATAGCAACACCGGCGATTGTAGCCGGAGAGGAGGAGGTCGGCGGAGCGAATGAGGCGGCGGAACACTTTCGTCCGGTGGGGTTCGGGAATCGGGGAAGCGAACGAGGGCGGAACGCTTCCGTAGGGTTTGATTCGGCCACAGGATAAAAAGCCCAATACCTTTCCCAAAACCCTAAGTCTCAATTTATACCAAAGGCATAAACAGACCTGAGAGTATCGCTATCCGTAGACCACCCAAAATAGGGTTTCAGAATCATTCGCCGAGAATTAGCACAGGTTCGGTAAGAATCAGTCGGCGAGAATTAGAAGACAAAATCGGCGAGAATCAGTAGACAGAATCGATGAGAATCGGCAGACAGATTTGTCGAGATTCCAACAGTTTGACTCTCGACGAATTTGCCTTAGTCGGCGAGTCATACTCGACAACTCTAGAAGACTCTCGACGACTTTGCTTTAGTCGGCGAGTCATACTTGACGACTCCCGACGACTCTCGACGACTTTGCCTTAGTCGGCGAGTCATACTCGACGACTCTCGACAAAACTCCTTTGGCAACGTTTGCCCGACCCCATTCTGTGTGGTGATTGGTAACCCTTACCAACACAGTCAATCTTCCAACTTCTCCACATGCTCTTATGTGCGACCCTGCAGGCTCATATCGCGTTGGCAGTGAGATTACATGTTTGACCACTTCTAGATCACCATGATAACTCCAACACATACTACTTTATATGATAAGGATCTATGAAGTGTATGCCCTAATATGAATAAATGTTATGATGCAAATTATGCAACAGACAGGTGCAACTCACACACAACGATTCTGTGATCACAGACCTTTAGTTCCAATTTTCGAGAGCTTGCATCACTCTCAGGTACCACCATTGTGGCTATGACAGCAGCGGAGTGGGCGTCTCCGCTTTCTAGGCGGGTATATACACTACCAGGCCTAGACCTCTCTCATACTCCTCTGTAAACGTCCTAGGTGCACTCTAGAGTCTCTGCGTACGTACTTTACTAACTACCCGTCAGTCTTGTTGGTCCGGGTGCACGTTATCGGGGATCATCCTCCAGACCGCAGTATAAACAACCTACTTGCCCTTCAAACCCACACACCCGCCTGGTTCACCGTACTTCCATCAGTGTGACGATTGGCCCAATACCGCATGAACCGCCGCTAATTTTATGCACATGCAAGTATTTCATCTCGAGCCTTAAGCTCGTAGGACAAACCTGTCCTGATTCCCTCAAACCCTCCATGAGTGAGCCTACAACACATATCCATCCAACCCGGCACGGGTGAGCAGGTAGAAACTACAAGTCCCTCCAACCCGGTAAGAGTGAGCATATAGAACAAATCCCTCAACCCTACACGAGCGAGAGAATTACCATGAATCCCTCCAACCCAGTACGGGTGAGAATGATGATACAATGCCTAACCTATTAGGCTACTCTTGTCTACGGGTTGTTATATATAGTTACTTAAGATTAATCCCAGAACTGCCAAGGGTATACCCGGTGAAGGGTTCTCAGGGGCACTAGGAACTACGATGGGTTGAAGCCCAAAGCTCCATTTCTCAAGGATATTAACTTTTGTGGATGTCTACCAATGATTCCCCTTTTGCTCTCATTATTACTCTTGGGCGATCCTAATGATTTAAGATGTTATTGAAGGGGCGACAGTCTTCCACCGACCTCCACCTAGTTTCTATCCAAAGGCTTGCACTTTTACTCTCGTAACTAAGACAACACTACCAACTAGGGTTATACTCCACTAATGATCTCTAGCTCAACCGTTGATCCATCCCCCGGTGGTCCTTATAGTATAACCTACTTTCACTATGCGCAGCCCATGACCTAATACCCCCCCGAAATAGAACTTCCAATTCGTTGGGGCACCTGCCCCTAAATATTTATCCTAGGATGGTATGGACTAATTAAGTGAGCATGTGGATTTTCATAATTTTCTTAAGTCATTAAAGCCTCTAATTAAATCATTTAACTTAATTCCCTAGGTCATATAACACATGAAGTATTACAAATTATAATCCACTGACCTAAGGAATATTTCCTGAGTTGTGTCTTGGTAAAATATTGCTAACTACCAAAATTCATCATTTTCCTTTGATTAATTCTATTTATTAATTAATTAATACAAAATTCAAATAATTGTCATTTTCCAAATGAAGTATAAGGAATACATTACCCAAAATTCTAGAAAAATTACAGAGTATATATATCATTAATTGAAGGCTAATGACAGAGTTTCATCAACCTCTATAATGTAATGGCCTACCAAATTCAATTCCTAAATATTTACCAAAATGCCATTATGGTAATTTAAAAATTATCAGGACATCCAAATATTTTAAGATAATTATACAAGGCTAGTCATAGAATTATATAACACTAGAAATATTTCCAAAATTTTCTGATATATATTTCCATCAATTTATAAATAAATGAATTATGGGTAAAATGGTAACTTCCATGTATTTTACTCCAAAAGTTCTCAAACAGAAAGATAAAATTTTCATGAGTCAAATATGACCTCTTTTTTGATTTGACAGCCTTTGGGGATTTTTCATTCATCAAAAGCCTATTTTCCAAATTATTTACCAAAAGGCCTAAAGTTTTTTAAAATTCCAAATAATGGGATTTTTGTTCCAAAAAATCTCATTATTACAATTAGGTGAAATTTACCCTCATGAGTCTCTGGAATCAATTCCATGATTTTTGAATGCATCAATTAGGCTGGATATGCAACATTTCAAATATTGCTATTTGCACCCCAAGGCTATATATGGCCAACACATGCAAGCGGGTTAACACAATATGCAGTGATCCAAATGTGTTGAAATTTTTACCATGCACATATGATGTCCCCAAGGACTTGCCCCAAAAATTTGTGGCCATTTGGTGCCATAACACTCCAAACATTTCATTTATTTAGTTTTGTGTATTTTGATAAAAAATATAGGAAATTTTATTCCAAAAATTCCCAAATTTTGGCAAGGGCTAGATATGTCCATGTTAAGCTCATGCCAAAATCTTTGGGACATGTGAACCTCTGGTTTGGCCTGGGCATTAATTTTTGTTTCTGCCCTAGCCTAGGACCAGTCCAAGAAAACCTGCCCTAAAGCCCATTCTACTGCACCAAATTTTATGATTAAGGTGGCAATTTAAAGGTAAGAGGAAGGGATACAAATTTAATCTTAATCACAATTTCTGATAATGCCTCTAAGGGACCTAAATTTGACATGCAAATCTACTGTAAAAGTGTGACCGCATTTAAATGTTTCATTAAATAACATTTATAAAAACTATAGGATTAGATGGACGGCATCGGTTCATCGTCCCCGATCAGCTAACAACCCAGATTGATTTGCACTGGGCCGACTTATCTGCCATTTTCTGGCCAGCTGAGCCACCGCCACCATCGGCGATTGTCGTCACCACCTTCACTGATGTGGGGGCTAGCGTTTCCCGGCGGTGAGGCCGCCGAAATTGGCTCCTCCAGCGATCCCGAGCAACAAGAAAAGCTCGGTATTTTCTCACACTCCTCTCATGGTATCGGGCTCAATTGAGCCTGATGTCTCCCCTAAATGATCTAGATAGCTAGTACAGGAGGAGAGGCAGCGAAACTGACCTGGTTCAAGCCTTAGTGTCGAGTGTGGCGGCGGTTTTCCATGGTTGAGCTACTCCGGTGATCTCCTGCCGGAAATCTCATTTCTCCACTGTTTTCTCTATTCTAGCAGTCGATCTCCACTCGATTTCACCTTCTGAAGCTGGTAGTGAGGCTGGTTTGGACTGAGGTGGGTTATACATGGAGGAACAACCAAGGTGAGCTCGGGTTCACCTTGGTTGCTTCACCATGGCTGCCAAGTGGCCATCCCAGCACTCCAAACTCATTGTAATGAGTCATGTGGCCGGCCAGCAACCTTTGGGCAGAAGGAGCCATGGACAAGTGGCCTCACACCCCCTTTTCCTCTTCTCACTCCTCTTCTCTCTCCTAAATTTCCCATTTTAGCCTCATGCATGTACTCTCTCTCCTATTTCAGAGGGGTAGGGCTGGTCTATGACTCTTTGGGCTTCTAATGGGCCATGTTTAGTGGGCTGATTCCAATGGTGAGGCTTGGGTTCATTTCCCCCTCTTTTAGGTCTTATGTTGACCAAGTTGACTTAGTCGACAAGATGACTAGGCTGACCCCACTTGATGGTCATGGGCCTAATGGCACCACCCAACTTGGGTTGGGTCAACGGGGTGCCCCACTTAGGCTAATTGGGCCTATAGGTATGGGTTTGACCAAATTAGGGCTAAGGTTGACTTGGGTCAACTAGGGTCAAAGGGTTTACCTAGTGACATGCCCGAGGGTTTACTTAGATTGTTTTTAGGGTTAGGGAAATATGGTGGGGTCATGGTGTGGCTAGGGTCCCCATTTAGGCTAGTTTGACCTTGGTCCTATAGTGGGCCCCACATGGATACAACCCACTACCTTGGGTGAAACCTAGCTAATTTCCTAACACCAACCTCATACCTAACCCAATCTAAGTTAAGGGGCCTAGAAGTAACATGGGATGTTACAAATTCTATAAACAAAAAAATAATTTCGTCCCCGAAATTTAAGTTCGGGTCTACGGGGTTCTACTTGCAAAATTTAAGCAAATTTTTAAAACACAAAACTAAAGCATACCTGAGGTAAATAGCTTCGGGAGTTACTTCAACATCAGATCCCTCGGCTCCCAAGTGTGCTCCTCCCGCCCATAGTTGGACCACAACACCTTCACGAGAGGGACCTTCTTCTTCCGCAACACTCGGACGGCCGTATCATCAATCCAGATCGGCTCCAATCTAACGGATCTTTCTTACGCTACCAGACCAACTGTGGTAGTAATGTGCTGCTCCGGCCGAAGGATAGCTCTTCGCAAGGAAGATACATGGAAGATGTCGTGTAAGGTACTCAACTCCGATGGTAGCTACAGTCGGTAAGCTAAGGGGCCGATCCGCTCCAGGATTAAGTATGGCCCCATGTATCGAGGACTAAGCTTCTTGTGTCTCCGCACCCAAGAGACACCGTGTACTGTACGTATCTTCAAGAAAGCTTTGTCTCCAACCTGGAATTCCACTTTCCAGTGTCGAGCATCATAATACTTCACCTGCTTACTCGGGGCCTCTAGTAGCCGATCCCTGATCAAACGAATTTGAGCCTCTGTGTCTTCCACAAAATTAGATCCAAGAGCCTTGGTGTCTGATGCGTAAAAATCATCTCACGGACTACAATCCGAATAGGCAAGTGTCCCTATCATTTTATAGTATAGTGATATAAATAAATCAAGGTCGTAAAAAAACTCGGGGCAGGCAAGTACTATTACTCACAATGACTCTATTATCCTACTGAACGATTGATGGGTTTTGAAAAATAAATAAACTAAACTTAGTTAAAAGAGAAATAAACTATTGTGAAAGAGTGATCGATCGACGATTCACTTTGAAATAATATAACGGAATAAATTAGTTTAACATTTGTCATTTTATTAAGACCATGACGGATCCGATATTAGGAAGTAATCTCACTAGTGCATTAAATCCCCTAACTTATAGACATTTTGACCGAAATCTCTTTATAAGTCAAAATGGTTTAAAGTCGCATTACCGAAGTGACCCCTACTATTGTATTTGACTCCAATCCGGAGGATTTACGTCATCCTATCTCTAGGGTTGCGTGTAACTCCTTCCTTCCTTGAGTGATCTTTCACATTCACGAGCCTCTCGGCTAACTCGAATATGAGATCAGAATCTACTATCATATACTAGAAATATGGAGTCGATAAGAAATAAATCAAGGTTGGATCGAAAATAAAAATATGAATGTAAACCATAAAATAAAAGATACGTTATATCATCGCAAAGATTATCGCGAGCGGGCACAAAAAGAACTTGCTAAGCATGATTGAGAAGGAAATAACAACAATAAGAAAAAGCAAATTCATTTTTATTGATGATAAAAGAAGGGGTACATAATAATAGTAGAAGAGAGAATACTATACTATCAAAACAAAAAGAGATTACAATAAAAACTTAATAAGAAAATAAGAAAAGAACTCTCACTTGCTCTCTACAAAATCTAACCTCCCAAATGCATGAGATATTGGTTCCTTTTATAGGTGAGGGTGAGGGTTCTAGAAAATGGTGGAAATGAAGGGCATAAGGGGGGTGGCGAGCAATGAACTTGGGAGATGCATGTATGACATTAAATGAGGGGGAGAGAGAAAGCTTGATTCATGCATTTTATTTTAGGAAAATGAAAAGAAAATTAAACATAAGAGAGGGGGATGGATGAGTCTTAAATGAGCATGAGAGAGAGGGAAAGAAGGGGTGAATGTGAAATAAAAAGGGAAAAATAATAAAGGAGGAGAGATGGAGAGAGGGGGGCGGCCACATGCTTGAAGAATTGCATGCATGTTGTCAGGTTTGACATGAGGGGGGCTTCTTGGGCTTCAATGGGCTGCTACATGGAGTGGGATTTGATGTTGTGGGATGCATGGGGTAAGATTTGATGTTTGGAGGATGCTTTCTTCAAGTGGGTTGCACCATGGCTTCATCAAAGAGGAAGTGGGTTGCACCAAAGGGAGGGGCCGACCATCATGTACCTACAAAATAAATAAACAAAAACATGGATTAGTTATGTTATAAATCAACATAGAATAACAAAGTTAAAATAAGATTTTAAAACACAATATCAAAAAACATTAAAACAATAAAATTAAAACATTAAGATATAACATAACATCATAACAACATAAAATTCATAAAATACAAAACTAAACCCAGGGAATTTATGCTAAAATAACCTAAATACTATGACTAAAAACTACTTATCAAACTCCCCCATGTTTAGGCTTTTGCTATTCCAGAGCAAAAGTATGAGAAATATTTATAAGATAATTATAAAATTTTCAATTAAACTTGACAATTTATTTACACCAAAATCTAGCCAAAAATAAAATTTAGGGATTTACGAATTAAGTCCTAAATTATGAAATTAAAGTGAAAAGAGAAATATTTACCCAAAAATTCTCTAATAAATTAACTAGCACTCAAAATTGAGTAAATTGCAAACAAGGTTAGATTGAAATTATAAAAACCATAACTTAAAAGAAACTTAAGGAAAAAATGACAACCTACTACTTATGCTCTCCCAATATTTTAATTTTAAAACTAAGACAATAATATTGGCTAAGGGGTTCAGGGAGGAAATCATCATGAAGAGGTCTTTGATTAAAGGTGATCATCATTATTTTTTCTTCACAACCCACACAATTTTTTTAAAAAATAAAATATATATGTAATACTAGAAAATGATAGACTAACATCCTATCACTTCCCACGACATATATGAACTTTTAATTTCTCTCTTCATCAGGATTGCATATGTTTACCAGAGAATAAGGAACTAACATCTCCTTATTCTCATGACATATGATCTAACAAATAAGAAAGAAAAAGAGAATTGGGTAAGGATAAGTGGTTAAACAAGATTTTGGAAAATAAACTAAAATAATAGAGAGCAACAACTAGTAGATTGAGATTTCCTAATAATAAAAAAAACATGTGGTAAAAATAATTAGAATCAAAAATTGTTAAGAAAAATTACTACAAAATTTAAACTATTTAAAATAAAAGAGAAAAAGTGCTAAATAAATTACTCTAAGCAAATTAAAATCATAAGATTATCCTCAAAACTAAATCACTAAATATTAGATTTAACTAAATCTGATGAAACAAAAGATTAGCAAATCAAAAATAGTAGAAATGCTTATAAACAAACTCAAACAAAATTTATGAAAACAACAAAAAGACTAGGCAAGGGATTTATTATATTTTTGGATTTTTTATTAAGATTTTCCATTTTTTTTAATTTTGAAATATGATCTTTTTTTGGAATTTTTGATTTTTCTAATTTATTTGGGTTTTGCATTTTCAGTTTTTTTTTATTTTAGATAAAGCTAAAGAAAAAGATAGTACTATAATAATAATTTTTTTTGTGTTTTTGGTTTTTTCAATTTTTGTATATTTTTTTTGAAAGACTTTAAAATAAAGGGAAAACACTCCCCCATTCTTAAAGTTCAACATTGACCCCAATGTTAAATAGTAAGTATGAGGAAAGAAAATGAAAACAAGAAAAGAAGGGGGGTGCAATAAAGTAAATACTTAAAAAAACATTACTTCCCCGGAGTCGTGAGGTCGAAAGCTAATTTCGCTCCCCCAGGCTTAAGCTGGAAACCGACTCAGGCCTAAGGAAGAGAAGAAATGATGAGTCCAAAACGAACCGTCGGAGGTTTTATTCCTGTAAAACAAAATAAGCAAACAAAAAGAAAAAACAACAAAAAAAGTGATAAGCAAGGGGTGCCTCCATAGAGCGCTCTTTGTTTAACATCGTCTGAGCCCGACATTATTGGTTAGCTAAATGGAAAAAAACTGAAATGAAGAGCTAATTCCCTAAGTATGCGCTTAGGGGAGTAAATCAAAAAAAGGAAAAATTAAAGAATCGCACTGACATGCGGTGGAATCTTCAAGGGAATGACGTCCGAAAATGAACAGACGGAGTTATAGAAGAACTCCGCCGTATGTAAAACAGGAAAGAAGGGGTCATCAAAAGAAGAAGAAAAAAAAAAAGAAATAGAAAGAGGAATAAAAGAAGTAGAAAAAGAAATTTCATCAACGGAAATTTCACAAGGAGAAAGGGAATCATGTGAAATTTCGGGAGAAGGAGGGGCAGAAAGAACTAAAGAAGAGTCATCTAAAATAATAGAAGAAGAAGAAAAAGATTCGCTAAAAATAGAAAAATTTGGAACAGTTGAAATTTGAAGTGAAATTGAATCACAAACGTCTTCAAAAAAAGAAATAGAATGATGAGACATCTCGTCATCCTAAAAAGGTAAGAAGCACGCCGGAGTATCCATGGGGGTATTATCCAAAAGAGGAAGGAAACAATCTGGAATATCTGAATAGTTATCATCCTCGAGAGGAAAAAGACAAGCAGGGATATCTGGTGACTCATTACATAATGAAATTGGAGGAGACGGAGAAGAAGACAAAGAAAAAGATGAGGCCTCGCGAGAAAAATAATCCATAATTGTTTTGAAATGCGAATTAATATTATAGAGAGAAGTTTGCAATTCAAAATACCCATTATCGATTGAATTAAAATTTAGAGGCGCGGCGCTTTGCGTGGAAAAATCATAAGAAAAATAAGACGGGTTCCCCATCTCTCAAGTAGGATAAAAATTGGAGTAAGAGTCAAATTGGCCACTTTGACCTGCTCCAGAAAAATTGAAATCAAAAGAGGGAGGGGTTCCCGAAAGACATGCAAAATTAAAATGGTCGAGCGACCCGCAAAAAGCGCAAAAAGATGATGATTCCATATAAAAAACTGTTACCAAAAAGAAAGAGAAAATTTAATTTTTTGATTTTTTTTGAGTTTTAGTAGAAGTAATAAACTCGGTGCTTTGGTAATATTGCCAAAAATAATCCCCGACAACGGCGCCAAAAACTTGATGTGTAAAAATCGTCTCACGGACTACAATCTGAATAGGCAAGTGTACCTATCGTTTTATAGTATAGTGATATAAATAAATCAAGGTCGTATAAAAAATCGGGGCAGGCAAGTACTAGTACTCACAATGACTCTATTATCCTACTGAACGATTGATGGGTTTTGAAAATAAAATAAACTATCATAGTTAAAAGAGAAATAAACTTTTGCAAAAGAGTGCTCGATCGACGATTCACTTTGAAATAAAATAACGGAATAAATTAGTTTAACATTTGCAATTCTATTAAGACCGTGACGGATCCGATATTAGGAAGTAATCTCGCTAGAGCATTAAATCCCCTAACTTATAGACGTTTTGATCGAAATCTCTTTACAAGTCAAAATGGCCTAAAGTCGCATTACCGAAGTGACCCGTACTATTGGATTTGACGGGCACAAAAAGAACTAGCTAAGTGTGATTGAGAAGGAAATAACAATAATAAGAAAAAGCAAATTCATTTTTATTGATGATAAAAGAAGGGGTACACAATAATAGTCGAAGAGAGAATACTATACTATCAAAACAAAACGAGATTACAATAAAAACTTAACAAGAAAATAAGAAAAGAACTCTCACTTGCTCTCTACAAAATCTAACCTCCCAAATGCATGTGACATGGGTTCCTTTTATAGGTGAGGGAGAATGTTCTAGAAAATGGTGGAAATGAAGGGCATAAGGGGGGGGGGGGTGGTCGCCAGGAACTTGGGAGATGCATGTATGGCATTAAATGAGGAGGAGAGAGAAAGCTAGATTCATGCATTTTATTTTAGGAAAATGAAAAGAAAATTAAACATAATAGAGGGGGGATGGATGAGTCTTAAATGAGCATGAGAGAGAGGGAAAGAAGGGGTGAATGTGAAATAAAAAAGGGAAAAATAATAAAGGAGGATAGAGAGAGAGGGGGGTCGTCAAAATGCATGAAGAATTGCATGCACGTGGTCGGGTTTGACATGAGGGGGGCTTCTTGTGCTTCAATGGGCTGCTACTTGGAGTGGGATTTGATGTTGTGGGCTGCATGGGGTCGGATTTGATGTTTGGGGGCTGCTTTATTTAAGTGGGTTGCACCATGGCTTCATCAAAGAGGAAGTGGGTTGCAACAAAGGGAGGGGCCGGCCATCATGTACCTACAAAATAAATAAATAAAAACATGGATTAGTTATGTTATAAATCAACATAGAATAACAAAGTTAAAACAAGATTTTAAAACACAATATCAAAAAATATTAAAACATTAAAATTAAAACATTAAGATATAACATAACATCATAACAACATAAAATTCATAAAATACAAAACTAAACCTAGGGAATTTATGCTAAAATAACCTAAATATTATGACTAAAAACTACTTATCAGTGTCCACATCCTGAATCCAAGACAGCGGTGTCCGACACTTCCTCCCGTAAAGTGCCTCATATGGAGCCATCCCGATGCTAGCCTGGTGGCTGTTATTGTAAGAGAATTTGATCAATGGTAGCAGCTTCTCCCAAGGCTTCCCCATATCTAATATGTATAATCTGAGCAGGTCCTCCATAGTCATGTTTGTCCGCTCCATCTGGCTGTCGGTCTGCGGATGGAAGGCAGTGTTAAAGGCAAGTCGGGAACCCAAGTAAGCATGCACTGCCCTCCACTCCCTAGAAGTGAACCGACTGTCGCGGTCTGAGACAATAGTCCTGGGGATGCCATGGTATCTAACGAACTGCTCCACGAATAATCTCACCAAAATTGCAACTAGAGTATCCTTCCTGAGTAGGATAAACCGCGCTACCTTGGTCAATCTGTCGACTATGACCCAAATCGAATCGTGCCCAGAGTGGGAGCGAGGCAGTCCGTGTACAAAGTCCATAGCAATGTCCTGGAACTTCCACTCTTGGACTTGCAGTGGCTGTAATAAACCTCTCGGGCTCTTACATTACGTCTTCATGCGCTGACAAGTCTCGTAGTGTGTCACAAAATAGGTGATCTCCATCTTCATCCCAGGCCAGTACATGGTCCTCCGTAAGTCTGCCCACATCTTGGTGATGCTGGGATGCACTGAATATCTGTAGCAATGTGCCTCTCTGAGTTGTCATCCCGAATACCATCTCCTGCTGGTATGTATACTCGTCCACGGAATCGAAGGAGATCATCTTGCAGCGTGTAATACTCAAACTTTCCCACTTCAAGGGCAGTGAAAATCGGCTCTAATACAGCATTCAGCCTCTGATGTGTAGTAATGTGCTCCCGAATATCATCATCACTAATCAATGAGCTCAGGTACTCTCGGTATACCACTGGTTCGGCCTCAAATTCCATGGTAATATGCATTTCTTCTATCATCCGTACCAGCTCTATAGACATCAACCGAGGCTCCAGTCCAGAAGTGTCGGCTCTCCTGCTCAAAGCATCTACTATTGTGTTTTCCTTCCCCAAATGGTAGTGGATCTGATAATCATAGTCAAAGAGGAATTCCATCCATCTCCTTTGTCGCAGGTTTAGGTCCTTCTGCATATCGATATATTTAAGATTCTTGTGATCCGTGTAGATATCAAAATGAATCATGTATAAGTAATATCTCTACATCTTTATGGCGAATACCACAGCCCCGAGCTCTAAGTCATGTACTGGATAGTTATACTCATGCTTCTTCAACTGTCTCGAAGCATAAGCAATAACATGTCCATGCTGCATCAGTACAGTACCCATCCCCTGGTAAGAGGCATCTGTGTAGATATGAAATCCTTCACTCCCAGATAGGAGTGCAAGGATAGGGGATGAGGTGAGTCAGTCCTTTAGCTCCTGAAAAGTTGTCTCGCACTGCTCTGACCAAACAAAATCTGCATCCTTATTCGTTAAGGATGTGAGGGGGAGGGCTATCCTCGAGAATCCCTCCACGAACTTGTGATAGTAACCTGCTAATCCAAAGAAGCTGCATATGTCTGACGCTATCTTCGGCCGTGGCCAATTCCGTACTACCTCTATCTTGGCTGGATCCACTGCCAATCCAGCCCCACTGATAGTGTGCCCAAGGAAGGCCACCTCCTGTAGCAAGAACTGGCATTAGAAAACTTCGCATACATCTGGAACTCTCTCAGCCTCTGCAAAACCTGTGTCAAGTGCTCTATGAGCTCCTCTTGAGTCCGGGAATAGATCAGAATATCATCGATGAATACAATGACGAATCGGTCAAAGTAAGGTTCGAATACACGGTTCATTAGGGTCATGAATGCGGAGGGGGAATTCGTGAGCCCAAAAGGCATCACCGTGAACTCGTATAGCCCATATTGTGAACTGAATGTCGTCTTCGGTATGTCCTCTTCCCGGATGCGGAGCTGGTAGTAACCGGATCGCAAATCTAGCTTAGAGAACTAGAAGGCTCCCTGTATCTGATCAAATAGCTCGTCTATCCGAGGCAGTGGATAGGTATTGCGGACCGTCAACCTGTTCAGCTCCCGGTAATCTATGCATAGTCGCAACGATCCGTCTTTCTTCTTCACAAAAAGAACTGGTGCTCCCCATGGCGATGAGATTGACCGCACAAATCCCGATTCTACAAGCTCCTGAAGCTTAGTCTGGAACTCTGCCAACTCTCTGGGAGCCATCCTATAAGGTGCCCGGGACACTGTCCTCGCCCCCGACACAAACTAGATCCTGAAATCCAAGTCCCGAACTGGTGGTAGTCCAGACAATTTCTCTGGGAATACATCGGAGAAATCCTGAACCACCGGGATATCAGTTATAGAGCTCTCTGCTTCTTCCATCTCGAAGAAGATGAGGTACACCTCCTCCCCCAGCTTATAGGCCTTGACAGCTTGTACAGAAGATAATGAAAGATGGGGGATAGGTTGGATACCATCAATAGTGACATAAGAGTCTCAATGTTTGAGCGTGATCCTTTTCGAGGGGCAGTCGATCTGAGCATGGTTCCAATGAAGCCAGGTCATGCCCAAAATCAAATCAAAGTCCGGTAATCTCAAGACCGCCCTGGAGCTTTGAATGCTTTGTCTTTGATCTCGGCCTCAATGTTGCAGTAATCTGTGGTCCGTAGCTCTGATCCATCAGGAAGATGCACCCTCCTTTATATGCCAGGGAACCTTTCCATGCCCTCTAGTCCTTCAATAAAAGTGTCTGACACGAATGAGCACGAAGCAACCATATCAAAGATGGTATGAGCGGGCTTGCCGCTGATCATAACTATGCCTGGGGTTATTTGAGTTAAAAGAGAGGTTATTTTTTTATGGTTTTCAAGGTACTATTAAGGTTGAAAATTCAAAATTACAATAACTTAAATACCTGTAATCACTTCTTCGGGGTTCCTTTACTCCATGAGGTTTAGTGCATACATCTGTTCCTGGCCACATCTTCGGCCATGATGTCTACGACCTCGGCCTCGACCTCGTCCTCAGCCCCGGTGTGCTGGAGGGGCCACTGGAGGTGGAGGAGGAGGAAGAGGTTGGATTTAATGTGTGCATTGTGACCTAATATGCCTAGGTTGGCCGCATCCAAAGCATATGATTTGTCTCTGGCCCCGATCATCCTGTCTCTGACCACGATTATCTTGCCTCATCGTTCTTTTCATCTGTAGAGGTGGGGGAGCTAGGACTATAGGAGGCCCCTTCTCAAGCCTGATGTTTGGACGATGACGTCCCCCACCCCTCCTGTATCCAATAACCTTGCCTCTCTAGGATGCCCTGCTACCTTCTCCGGATGATGACCCCTCTAGCGGCATCTTTCCACTGCCTTGCACTGTTAGCTGGTAATCCTCGAGCTTCTTTGCCATCTCAATAATCTGTGTAGTGGTGCCATGAGATATGAACAATAAGGGATGCCTCAAGGAGTCTCGGAGCCCATGGTAGAACCTTTTAGCATACTTTCGGTCATCCCAGTCATGGAATCCCGCAAACCTGTCAAGATGGGAGAACTCTCTTTGGTATTCGATGACGGATCTACTCCCTTGTTTGAGGTTTAGAAACCTCTCCTCCAACACATCCCTGTCTGTGGTGGATACGTAATGCTCTAAGAACATCTCGCTGAATTCCTCCCAAGAAATATCCATCAGCTACCTATCAGCATATAAAGAGTCTCGTACACACTTCCACCACCTCTTCTCATGTGCCTCCAGTACCGAGGTGGCAAGAGGGACTGTCTGGCTGACTGGGAAGCTGATGCCAGCAAACAGCTCTTGAATAGTCTCCAGCCACTCCTCCGTCTTCATAGCATCCTCTATCTCGCGGTACACTTATGGAGACAGACTCTTAAAGCCACTCAACCAGTTCGACCCCGGATTTGGCTGTGGGGCCGGTACCTGCTGGGCTATGAAGGCTTCCAGGATAGCCATCAGAGTTTGCCCCATCTCAGTCTGCAAAAAGGGAGTGGCAGCTAGAGGGGGAGGAACCATATTCGGATGCGGAGTGACCTACAGAGGTTGCAAAATAGGTAAGGTTTAATTAGAATTGGCCTAACTCATTGTTTAAATGGACTGTTTATCTGACTTTTACACATGGGCAAACCATTGCTTCCGCTGCAAAGTTTATCCGTAAATAAATGCTCGAGCAGGGTGTTCCAGTTTTGTGGACTTCTTTCTCATATGATCGTTTGTTCAAGTGATACCAGTTTGTAAGATCTGACTCCCCCTTCAGGGGAGTTAACCCTGATCTTATGCCAAGAACCGCCGTCTTACGGTGACACTAACACACGGGTTTGTCAATACCGTAAGACACTAATTTTGCTTGCTAGAACGATCATAACCTATTTAGCCAATATGAGAAACAGAAGTAAAACTGATCAGAGTATAACAATATCCAGTCCACAGTCACAGTACAAATCATATGTATATGAATGAAAAGAACAAGTCCATAATGAATATAATAAAGAAGAGTAATAAGGGCTTAAGCCCGGTACATCATATCAAATCTCTCTCACACAAATCATATGCAGAAGCTAATCGACTAATCTCATCCCACCTGAGGTCGTGCTCCAATAGTAGTAGGGGGCACCGGTATCTGCTCCTCATGTCCTCCCTCCTCAACGTGTTGGTCCATCTCCTCGAGATCCTAAAATAATATGGTCACCAACCATTAGTCAAAAAGACTAAGTCGTTTCCTCCGCACCTCACCCCGTAACTCCTAGGCACCGAGCAGGAGGACGAAGCGGAGGGCAACAAGGGGTAGGAAAGGAAAGCAGGTGATAAAAAGCTAGCTATCAAATATATATATAATCTACTCTAGCAATTCTAAGCACATGGTATAAGTGAAGTAAAAGTATAGTACAACTGAGTAAAGAACTAAAACAAGAGCAGAAAAGTAAAGCTAAACTACCACTACTCTACCATCACAAATCGTACCTTAACTTATAAAAATGCCCATACAAATTTATAATTTAAGATTTCCAGGAATTTTAACTTATCATATAAAAGAGTCAATACTACTTTATATGATAAGGATCTATGAAGCGTATGCCCTAATATGAATGAATGTTATGATGCAAATTATGCAACAGACAGGTGCAACTCACACACAACAACTCTATGATTACATACCTTTAGTTCCCACTTTTCGAGAGCTTGCATCACTCTTAGGTACCACCATTGTTGCTACGTCAGTAGCGGAGCGGGCGTCTCCGCTTTCTAGGCAGATATACACACTACCAGGACTAGACCTCTCTTATACGCCTCTGTACACATCCTAGGTGCACTCTAGAGTCTCTGCGTACGTAATTTGTTGACTACCCATCAGTCTTGTTCGGTCGGGTGCGCGTTATCGGGGATCGTCCTCCAGACCGCAGTATAAACAACCTACTGGCCCCTCAAACCCTCACACCCGCCTGGTTCACCGTACTACCATCGGTGTGACGATTGGCCCAGTACTGCATGACCCGCCACTAATATTATGCACATGCAAGTATTTCATCTCGAGCCTTCATCTCGCAGGACCAACCTGTCCTGATTCCCTCAAACCCTCAACGGGTGAGCCTGCAGCCCATATCCCTCTAACCCGGCACGGGTGAGCAGGTAGTCAATAAACTATAAGTCCATCCAACCCAGCACAGTTGAGCATATAGAACAAATCCCTCAAACCTACACGGGAGAGAATATTACCATGAATCCCTCAACCCTAGTACGGGTGAGAATGATGATACGATGCCTAACCTATTAGGCTACTCTTGTCTACGGGTTATTATACTTAGTGACTTAAGATTAATCCCAGGACTGCCCAAGGTATACCCGATGAAGGGCTCTCGGGGGCACTAGGAACTATGATGGGCTGAAGCCCAAAGCTCCCTTTCTCAAGGATATTTACTTTAGTGGATGTCTACCCATGATTCCCCTTTTGCTCTCATTATTACTCTTGGGCGATCCTAATGATTTAAGATGTTATTGAAGGGGCGACGGTCTTCCGCCGGCCTCCACCTAGTTGCTATCCAAAGGCTTGCACTTTTACTCTCGTCACTAAAACAACACTACCAACCAGGGTTATACTCTACATGTGATCTCTAGCTCAACCGTCGATCCATCCCCCGGTGGTCCTTATAGTATAACCTACTTTCACTATGCGCAGCCCATGACTTAATACCACCCCGAAATAGAACTTCTAATTCCTTGGGCCACCTGCCCCTAAATATTTATCTTAGGATGGTATGGACTAATGAAGTGAGCATGTGGATTTTCATAATTTTCTTAAGTCATTAAAGCCTCTAATTAAATCATTTAACTTAATTCCTAGGTCATATAACACATGAAGTATTACAAAATATAATCCACTGACCTAAGAAATTTTTCCTGAGTTGTGTCTTGGTAAAATATTGCTAACTACCAAAATTCATAATTTTCCTTTGATTAATTCTATTTATTCCTTAATTAATACAAAATTAACATAATTGCCATTTTCCAAATGAAGTATAAGGAATAAATTACCCAAAATTCTAGGAAACTTTCAGAGCATATGCATCATTAATTTAAGGCTAATGGCAGAGTTTCATCGACCTCTATGATGTAATGGCCTACCAAATTCAATTCCTAAATATTTACCAAAATGCCATTTTTCTAATTTAAAATTATCAGGACATCCAAAAATTTTGGGATAATTATAAAAGGCTAATCATACAATTATACAACACTAGAAATATTTCCAAAATTTTCCGATATATATTTCCATCAATTTATAAATAAATGAATTAAGGGTAAAATGGTAACTTCCATGTATTTTACTCCAAATATTCTCAAACAGAAAGATAAAATTTTCATGAGTCAAATATGACCTCCTTTTTGATTTGACAGTCTTTGGGGATTTTTCGTTGATCAAAAGCCTATTTTCCAAATTATTTACCAAAAGGCCTAAATTTTTTTAAAATTCCAAATAATGGGATTTTTGTTCCCAAAAATCTCATTATTACAATGAGGGGTGAACTTTAACCTCAGGAGTCTCTGGCATCAATTCCATGATTTTTGAATGCATCAATTAGGCTGGATATGCAACATTTCAAATATTTCTATTTGCACCCCAAGGCTATATATGGCCAACACATGCAAGTGGGCTAACAAAATATGCAGTAATCCAAATGTGTTGAAATTTTTACCATGCACATATGATGTTCCCAAGGACATGCCACCAAAATTTGGGGTCATTTGGAGCCATAACACTCCAAAAATTTCATTTATTTAGTTTTGTGTATTTTGATAAAAACTTTAGGAAGAGTTTTCCCAAAAATTACCAATTTTTGGCAGGGGCTATATATGCCCATGTTACGCTCATGCCCAAAATTTTGGGACATGTGGACCTCTGGTTTGGCCTGGGCATTAATTTTGGTTTCTTCCCTAGCCTAGGACCAGTCCTAGAAAAACTGCCCTACAGCCCATTCTACTGAACCAAATTTGATGATTAAGGTGGCAATTTAAAGGTAAGAGGAAGGTCTACAAATTTTATCTTTATTATAATTTCTGGTAATACCTCTAATGGACCTAAATTTGACATGCAAATTTACTGTAAAAGTTTGACAGCATTTAAATGTTTCATTAAATAACATTTATAAAAACTATAGGATTAGATGGACGGCATCTGGTCATCATCCCCGATCAGCCAACTACCTAGATTGATTTGCGCTGGGCCGAATTATCTGCTGTTTTCCAGCCAGCTGAGCCACCGCCACCGCCGGCGATTGTCGCCACCACCTTCACTAAGGTGGGGGCTAGCATTTCCCGGCGGTGAGGCCGCCGGAATTGGCTCCTCTAGTGATCCCGAGCAAGAAGAAAAGCTCGGTATTTTCTAACACTCCTCTCATAGTATCAGGCTCAATTTAGCCAGATGTCTCCCCTAAATGATCTAGATAGCTAGTATGGGAAGAGAGGCGGCGAAACGGACCTGGTTCAAGCCTTGGAGGCGAGTGTGGCGGAGGTTTGCGATGGTTGAGCTGCTTCGGCGATCTCCTGCCCAAAATCTCGTTTCTCCACAATTTTCTATGTTCCAGCAGTCGATCTCCACTTGATTTAACCTTCTGAAGCTGATGGTGAGGCTGGTTTGGACTGAGGTGTGTTATACATGGAGGAACAACCAAGGTGAGCTCGGGTTCACCTTGGATGCTTCACTATGGATGCTAAGTGGCCATCCCAGCACTCCAAACTCATTGTAATGAGTCATGTGTCCGGCCAGCAGCCTTTGGGCAGAAGGAGCCATGGCCAAGTGGCCTCACACCCCCTTTTCCTCTTCTCACTCCTCTTCTCTCTCCTAAATTTCCCATTTACCCCCCATCCATGTACTCTCTCTCCTATTTCAGAGGGGTAGGGATGGTCTATTACTCTTTGGGCTGCTAATGGGCCATGTTTAGTTGGCTTAGCCCAAAGGGTGAGGCTTGCGTTCATTTCCCCCTCTTTTAGGCCTTATGTTAACCAAGTTGACTTTTTTGAGTTGACTGGGTCAACATGATGAGTGGGCTGACCCCACTTGATGGTCATGGGCCTAATGGCACCACCAAACTTGGGTTGGGTTAAGGGGGTGCCCCACTTAGGCTAATTGGGCCTATACATATGGGTTTGACCAAATTAGGGCTAAGGTTGACTTGGGTCAACTAGGGTCAAAGGGTTGACCTAGTGACATGCTCTACGGTTCACTTAGATTGTTTTTAGGGTTAGGGAAATGTTGTGGGGTCATGGTGTGGCTAGGGTCCCCATTTAGGCTAGTTTGACCTAGTTTGACCTTAGTCCTATAGTGGGCCCCACATGCCTACAACCCACTACCTAGGGTCAAACCTAGCTAATTTCCTAACATCCACCCCATGCCTAACCCAATCTAAGTTAATGGGCCTAGAAGTAACATGGGATGTTACAGAAGGGGAGATCAATAATAGTGGAATGCTACTGCTAAAAAGATAAAGCTGATGTAGGAGAAGAGGAAAAGCCAACACCTCCTTGACTACAACTACTTCTACAGAAGTCATAAAGGGGGAGGAGTGTCATTAGCTCAAGTGGATCAATGATATCATCTAGCTCAAATGGATCAATGGACCACTCCAGTGTTAATTGGTTGCATTGAAGTATTGTATCAGTGGTATCAACAGAAGAGCTACGATCTCTAGTCAAGTAGTTTGATCTCTAGTGTAGTGGAATCTGGCTAAGATCAAGAAATAAATTATCCCATGATCTTTTCACCTCCCTCATTAGAAAAAATACATTTTTGAAGAAGCTGGAAAGGGGGAGGTGTGTGTAATACTTGACATGACCAGGTCATGTTGAGCCATTGCATATTACTTTCCCACCTCCTTGTGGTATGAGGAAAGTGCTTCATTTAATTGGTATGAGGAAAGTGCATATTACTTGAGCAAATATTCTAGTGTTATGAGAAAGCAATTACTTGACATGTTGAGTCAAGGCATTAAAATGGAGAACATTGAATTAATATGCTGGAGTGACAGAAATTCAAGTGGTATGAGAAAGCTAAATCTGTTAGCTTATAGTTGCATTGAATTAATATGCTTTATGTGATAATGCTCTTTAGTATTGCTGTGTGTTCTGCCTTTTTCAAAGAGGAGGAGATTATTGGGAATATTGCCCGTAATGCTCCCTTGATTTGAAGAGGCATCAACATCAGTACTAAGAGTATAATTATTTTGATGTATGTTTAAGTGCAATATATACAGGTTGTTCCTTAGAATAAGTTTAGACAGGTTGTCAAAGAGTTTGTGACAGGTGGTCACCAGGTAGAATGTTGGAGAGATAGAAATTTGTCTAAGTCCACAGACATTGAGTGAAGCCAGTTCACTCAATGCCAGTTGTCAAGGAATGATGCTGGAAAGACAGAAATTTTTCAAATTCCACAAGAGTTGAGTGAAGGCAGTTCAGTCAATGCCATATAGAAAGGAGCGTTAGGTCAAGCTCAAGCAGTCAAACTATTTCAAGATCTATCAAGAATACTAGCTAAGTCCAGAAGCATTTAGTGAGGATATCTCACTCAACCCCCAAAGAAGAAAGCGTCAACAGACAAGTGTTTAGTCAAAGCTTAAGAAGATATAGACCAAAAAATCTGTCTAATTCAAGATGCGTTGAGTGAGGATAGCTCACTCAACGCAAGTTCATCAAGAAGATTGACTAAGTACAGAAGCGTTTAGTGAAGGCAGTTCACTCAATGTCTCATCAATAATTCAGGCAAAGGCAGAAGCGTTGAGTGATGAAGGCTCACTCAATGCATTCATAAAGATGGAAATCGGCTAAGTACAGAAGCGTTGAGTGAAGGCAGTTCACTCAACACCTCAGCAAGATGGCAGGCTTCAGAGAAGCAGCTAAGTACAAAAGCTTTGTGTGATGAAGGCTCACTCAATGCACTTAATTCCTATCAGTAGAAAGTTTGTTCAAGGACAAAAGCACTGAGTGAAGGCCATTCACTCAATGCACTCAATGCCTAATGGTGCATAAGTATTTGCTAAGTCCAAATTCATTGAGTGATGAAGGTTCGCTCAACGCACTCAATGTCAAGGATGAACTAGCTGAATTTAGCTAAATCCACAGATGCTGACGTTAGCAAAAGTCAGTAGAATTCAAAATCATTACGAGAAGTCTACAGTAAACAACAAACGGCGCCGCAAGACTACTATACGACTTTTTCTATAAAAGAAAAATTGCAGCCAACAACTACACCTGGTCCCACGGGTCAAAGAGTCATTGGACGATAGATGATAAAAGAGATCAGATCGGGGGAAACAAAAAAACTTTTAGGGTTTCATCTTATGGCCAAGAGGAGGAACATCATCTTCTTCCTCTCTCTCTATTATTATAGAGCCTGAAGCTAAAGTTTAACCCGCTGGTCTAAAAGTTCAAGCAGTTAGCTGTTGCGATTTTCATCGGCAATAACAAATTCAGAAAAATCTCTAAGAAGGAAAAGAATCAGAGCAAGTCTGATATCTTTAGTCAAGGTTATCTGAGTGAAGAATACACAAAACTGATAAATCTTTGTCTTCATCATCAAGCTCAGAAACCCGTATTTCTGAGATACTTCCAACACAAGCAGCAGTTTCTTGAAGATCATCTTTCTTATTGTTGTGAAGAAGTTAGGGCTGAGTTCATCTCAGCTCAGGAAGACGAAGGCTCAGAGAATAATCCTTTGGAGTCAAATCAACATCAATAAACCTTTTCTTTCTGTAGGATCCTTTGGATCTTAGTGTAGGCCTAATTATAAAGGTTGAGAGTAGGATCATTTGTTGATCTGAGGTAGGATCCTGTGTGGATCTGACGTAGGGCATGTGTGCCTTAGGTAGAGCAGTTTGCCTGAGGTAGGAGAGTCATTCTCTCTAAGTGGTAGGGCCTTTGTGCCTGAGTTATTGGATCCTTCTATGGATCTGAGGTATGGCCTTTTTTGCCTGAGCTATAGGAGTGTCATCCTCTCTGAGTTGTAGGGATATCCTTGGTGATCGCTAAGCTTCGAAGAAAATAAACCAACCGAACTAGCAATCCAATTAGGCAAGTATACCTATCGAACTGTAACTAGGGGACACAAGTGTCGTATTGAAATCCGGGAACTGTTGAGTACACTTACTCACACGAAGAATATTATTTTATCGGCGGAAAATCTAGGGTTTAGAGAAACTAATTGAAATAAAGGAAATAAAGCTATGCGAGAAAGAGAACTACTGTAATTAACTAAAGAGCTATTAGAAGCAATTACAACGAAGGGCTGAAACTATGAAATGGAAATGCACTCGATCAAGAATCACCTCGCTAAAGTCGACTAAGAAATGCGATAAAAACCTAAACTCAATAGGGTAAAGGTACTTGACCGTGGAGGTTCCTAAAGCTTGAACTTGCATCTCTCGAAGTCGTGCCCAACTGAGTTTAGGAAGGTCCGACCGACTCTCGTCTAAATCGGAGGCCTAAAGCTCGCTTTATGCGGTGAACCCCATTATTGGATTTTAATCCAATCCGGGAGATTTGGACGTCTGCCTCTCTCGAGGGCTACGTATAACTCCCTTTACTCTTGAGCTCTCACTTCAAACTATCGGCCTCTCGGCTAGCCCAGAATGAAAGCAAAGGTGGAGAATATATATCGATGATATATCTCCAACCCAAAATAATTCAAGAGTAATTCAAGGTCTAAAACCCTAAAAAAGAAAAGGCAGAATTAAAGCATCATAACTTAATCACTCGAACCTCGGATCATCAAGATCGACTACAAGGAGGATTAGTTAATCATAATAGAGTGGAGGAGGGGGCATGAGTAGTAAAGCATAATAAGAACACAAGTAAGAAAAGAGCACTTTTATTAATACTAAAAGAGAGCTACACTTGCATGAAAATGAAAAGTACAATTGCAATGAAATGAAAATCCTATTCTAGCCCTACAATTAAACTACTAAAAGAAATACAAGAGGCAGTACAAAAGCTTAAACTAAACTAGAATTTAGGGAAAACACAAAATAAGAAAGAGAGAGAGAGGGAAGAACATGAAAAAGACAAGAAACCAAAGGGGCAGCACCTCCTCCTCTCAACCCAAGCTTTATGAAGTGGAAGGGGGGTCTGAATTTATAGGAAAAGTTCACGGGTTGGTCACGCCCTATGACATACCCTAGGGGGCGTGAAAGGTACGGGGTTGACCTCGGGCTCTGGATTCTAGAGGGAAGGATGATTGCTTCTGTACGTCGGTGGACACGCCCTAGGTCACGCCCGTGTAGGGGGGGGGGGGTGACACACACGATGTGTCGAAATCATTGGTTGGAAATCCGTCAGTCATCGGAAAAGGAGGGGTCACGCCCTATCTCATGCTCGTGATGGAGGCGTGACAGTACTATTGGCGTGCTGAGGCGAAATGGCATTTAATGCGGTGGCAGGCTTTGGGCAAAGGGCGACACGCCTCATATCACGCCCGGGGACATACCCATGGAGGGAGTGTCAGGGGGGCATGACAGTCGTTTTTCCTGGTATTTTTTCTCTGTCAGCAAGCTTCATTGGGATCGGCTGACACACCCTGTGACACACCTAGGGAGGGCGTGATAGGGGACGTGTCAGGTCATTTTTGGCCAAACTTCTGGAAACCTGCAAAAATACAAGAAAATGTTAGTGGCAAAAATATTTACATAAAAAGATAAAAAATAAACAAATAAGACAAGATTAGAGCCTACAAAAGTCGAAAATACGATAATAGTTTAGGCTACAAAACGTATTATCATTCCTCGTAGAATGAGTTGTAGGACTATTAATTTAGTCTGGGTAGGTGATCTTGGATCACTAAATTTTAGGAGCAAGCTTGCTCTGAGGTAGGGCCTTGTGCCTGAGGTAGGATTGGAGGAGACTGAGAGATCCCGAGGGCTCTGAGTGGTCCGCTCTTTGGAGCCGAGTTTTGGAGAAGGTCCTTGTCTAACACACTGTTAGAAAGGTGGGAGGGACAGTGGATGTACCCATAATCTGGGGAACCACTATAAATCTTGTGTGTGCTTTTTTGGTTTGTCTTGAAAGCAAAAAAAAGCTTACTCACAACACACTTAAAGAAGGAAAAATAAAAAGAAACTGAAAAGCCTATTCACCCCCCTCTAGGTATTTAGTTATCCTTGAAACTAAAGACTTTCACATTCCCTAGGACATGCGCGTGTCCTAGGGGCATGACCTATGTTGCTACCTCCTGATTAACTCCCGCTATTTCTTATTCTCTCCGTTTTCTGAAATAATTAAGACATGCCCTAGGTCAAAGGCATGACCTAGGGGCGTGACCAACACAGTTTCATATTTTGGCAATTTTTCCCCAACGTTCCCAGTCTTTCAAGACATCGGTTCTGTTCCTTACACGCCCTAGGTAACGGGCGTGACCTAGGGGCATCACTCACCAACAACCATCACTTTAAATTCCAGACAATGTCAAGAGTAGGGGGAGGTAGATCTAGTTAGTTTTTAGAGAGATTATGAAGTTTATTTTCAGTATTTTTGTATTTCTTTTTTGTATTTTCCTTTTCATAGTGTAACCTTTATCTTTAGTAATTTTTATTCCAAGTACTCTTTTCTTTATAAATCTTGTCTCTCTCAATTTTTTTAATTCCCTCATAATGATAAGTAGCTAAATTTCCTTTAGCACTTGTTCATGATGAAATTTGGATTAAAATGAAATTTGGTTTTCTTTCAATCATGTAGCAATCTCTCTGCTTTAATTTAATTTGGTTTGTCTTTGATTTTATTTTGTTTGAATTCTAGTGGAGAGATCCAGATCCTAGATACATATCCTAGATTTTACCGAGAGGTTGTGGATATGTAGAGATCACTAAACATATCACCACTTAGTATTCAGACCTAAATTCGTATCCTAGATTTTACCGAGATGTTGTGGATACGGGAAGATCGCTTAAAGATAAAAGGAATTGTCATGCAATACTCAATAGAGAATAGCCCAAATCTTCTAGATTGGGGTCATACCCAATAGAGGGGTTGACCTCCTAAAGCAAGCCTAGAGGGTTCGACTGGCGAAGGGGTCTTAATTGTTCCCCATAAGGTTAGACATTAATAGTATTCCCGAGAGGGGAGTTAACATAGTTTGGGAACCTCCACGATCGAAGACAAATAATTGGGGCTTATTCTTTAATATTTTAATAAATGTTCATTTATCCAAAAGTGATTCTAAATTAAGTGCTAGCTTTTCTCTCAATTAGTTTAATTGCATTTTTGCCCTTGTTTTTGCAAACCACACTTTTATATTCTGATAAAATAAAATTAATTTGCGTGAGTAGAAGTAATTACCAGGACCGGAAGAATACGACACTTGAAATTTTATTTTAGAATATCCCATACTATGAATGTTAGGTGCTCTTGCCCATAGCTCAAAGAAATTTGAGATATTATTAATCCTAAATTTTACTCATCAAGGAGACCGACAATGATGATGATGAAGACAGGAGAATGCTAATAACTAGCTTTATATGGAGATGGAGAGATTGAAAGAGGATTGCTTGTCCGCTAAAACTGTTATCACACCGTTGTCCATTGTTCAATCTTAATTAGGGATTAGGAGGAGAGTAGATGATTAGCTGAAGGGGACGGTATTTCTATAGAGCGGCCTGGCTATGGATATTTATTGAAAATAACTTGCTACAATATCTTGGTTAGAAATTAAAAAGGAAAGTCTTACCCTCTTCATTTCTCAGAGAACACCTCGGCGATCGCGGCCCTTAAAAAGGACTTGACGATGTCATCGTGCGCATAACCCACCTAGAGGAGGGGATAGAGGTGCTAAAACAAAATTCCACACATGACACCATGCTGGCTTCGTGGTCTAAGACCCATGCAGTGGCGCAGGGTTCAGCCCCTCCAGAGGACACCGTCTAGAAATATGTATGAAAGGTTAGAGGGGACATCCACGCTATTCAAGTACTGATCACCAAATTTAATAAGTACCACATGGGCACATCTAGCGTGCTCACCGAGATTACTGACAACATGGCATTTGTGGTTAGGGAGAGGGTGTCTGGTGAGCATGCTTCTAAGGAATAAGGGGAGA
This sequence comes from Platanthera zijinensis, assembly GCA_039513925.1. Classification (NCBI taxonomy): domain Eukaryota; kingdom Viridiplantae; phylum Streptophyta; class Magnoliopsida; order Asparagales; family Orchidaceae; genus Platanthera; species Platanthera zijinensis. The sequence continues at coordinate 107,388,684 of CM077087.1, forward strand.
ATTTTGATGTTTACAATAATTAACTGGAAGTGGATGGACAATGCACGTGAGCGTGAACATTAGCAGGCGGATAGATTATGTGTTCACTGTACTCTGGGCGTGGAATGTTTCTATTATTTTTTATTGGGGTATGGTGCTAGCTTAAAACTTAATTGCTAGTGAGCGATCACATGACACCTTCTTTTTTGCATGATAAAAAAAGATGATATAAAGTGGTCATCGCGAACACGCCTTGTAGTCAACAAGTGTCCGTGACATTTGACGTTTCGAGGAAATCAAGGTGATTCATATAAATATGTTTGCAAAGCCTTTTTTTTCGAGAGATACCTTCGAGCACTTCGAAGAATATGAGAGATCCTCAAGTTGGATCTACATGCACAGACTCTGCAGTAGACTTCATGATGTATGAGCCTCCCATAATTAGACTCCCTAATGAGGAGTTCACCAACCATCACTTTCACTTCTGCATATCTCCTGATAAGTACGTCGCGTCACTTCCAGATCCTAGGGAGCATCTCCACTCAGTGTTCGCTGACAAGCTAGTACTCTCCTTCAAACACTTCGATGTAGGATGGACCTTCCCCATCTTCCCAAAGATGGTGGAAGTGCTCGACCATTACGTGACAATCCCCGCGCAGCACACACCTAACTCTATCGGGACGGTCATCGCTTTCTTCGTCTTTTTGTGGCTTTAGAGAGTCCACTTTATCTCGACGGTGTTTAGGCATCTGTTCATTGTTCGCTCGCTCTCAAAGGGGTAGATATACATCAGATCAAACAAGCTAATGGTAGATAGTAATGTACCCTCTTGGCTTGGGCAAAGACGGGAGAAACTAAGTTTTTTATGCGAAAGAAAGTTGAAGATACAACTTCAACCATACGAACAATCCGGGACTGATTGTTAATTACTCAGGATAGGCAGGCCAAATACTAAAATACCAAGAATCGAAATATCGAGTTCACCGTAAGAGATTGGGTATATATGAAGATCAAACTATTCAAGGGCATTTCAAGGGTTTGACTCTTGAAAAAGCTAAGTTCGCGATACCTTGTACCTTTTAAAGTGGTGGAGTGTGTTGGTGAAGCTGCTTATCGACTCGCACTTTTGACAGAGTTGAGCAGCTTGTATGACGTGTTCCACATATCATTGTTGAGAAAGTCATTGAAATATCCTACTCAAGTGGTTGTTGTTGATTAACTGTCAGTCGATGGGGGATAAATACTATGTAACGACCCCATCCGTTAAATGACGTATAGTAGAAGGTCCGGTCGGGGCCCCACACTATATGCCACAAACAGACGGTGAGGTCACAGGATAATACCAAACCAAACACGAATCCTAACTCAGAGCATTCTAGCGGAAGCTTTAAGTAGTAATTTGAACTCTAACCAGGAATGTCCAATATATAAACCACCTTTATATATATATATTGGAATGTACACAAATACATAGAGTTTGGCCTTAAGGCCTTACAGTTCCTCTTTTCACAACGTATGGTTTACAAACCTCGGCGCGCAGGCCGGCCATACATGAGTAAAAGCAAATAAGCAAAAACATTCGCTTAGCCTTCAAGGGCTAGCCGCAGCAGCAGCAGCAACAGCAGTAGGGCTTCAGCCCTTCACTTACCACTTGGCTCTCCAGCACCTGCATGGGAACAATCCACCCAACCGATGGCAAACAATGCAACGGTCAGCATTCAGCTGACCCAATTATAACAATCTTACCCCTTTCTCGGGGCATTAGCATTCTTTCCCTGCAAAGCATGGCATCAACATATAGCAACTATGTGCGCGCAGGCACATTCAAGCCATCACAACTATCGGCCACACGGCCCGACAGTCCGTGCACTCAGGGCACATTCTCGGTGTACCGGAATACCAGGGTCAACACCACCGTCTACACGGTATTTGAGCATTATAGTCTTTCCGGCGCGCGGGCCTAAGACTCTCATTAGGCGCTCCAACAAAACCTATAACCAGGCTTCCAAGTCGGACGGACCTAACGCAGGTACGAATCAGCCACCCCCCGTTGCTCAAGTCGCCGTGCCACCTCGAATACGGAAGTATCCATGGCTATTTATAGGCGCGGGTTGGTTTCACCTTTCCTGTTCGGCAATCTGCCTTTTCATCGAGTTGCAGCCCAACGGCTCAATCGCTCATAAAGTGGCAACGCACGGCCATAAGAGTTACATCCAACCCTCTTTATTTCCTGGACATCATCCAGTACTTCCTGCTGCACCAAGCAACAGGTAGGCAGAAGGCAACACAAGCCATAATCACGGAGCCTTCTCCGATATGCAAACAAGCATCCAGACCATGTCCAGATGGGCTTCACACAGCATGCCTAGAGCCGTACTCCAACTCCGGCCTCTAACAAGGGGGACTTCACATATCTACCCCAAGGGACACCACAACCCACCGCACACTCGCGGGGAAGGGTTTTCCCTATGCAATGCAGAAAAGAAGGACTTCACATGTCCAAGAAGGGAGATCGTTACCCTTGTCGATCTCTTGGGAGCCATCAAAAACTAGCCGGTGAGAAAGAACCGCAGCAGCCTTGCCTTCACAACGCCGGCGTCGAATCACGAATCGGACCACGGGAACTCCGCCGGTGGCTTGCTCTCCTCCTCCTTCTTCCTCCTCTCTCTTTCTCTCTTCCTTAAGCAAAATGAAGAATGACTTCTTCATCATTCCTTGACGAATTTAATCCAGCCAGGAATCACCTGAGCCCTTGGATCCAAAGAGAGAATTTAAACGGCCACGATTTGCCCAAAAACTTACTTTTTTGGCTGACACGGCCTGTGACACGCCTGTGTCACAGGCCGTGTACCCTTAAGCGGCACACGCGGTATACGAACCGACTGAGATTTACCAGAACATGGGCATCGACACGCCCGTGTCGAACCTGACACGCCCGTGTCATTCCTGAGACACGCCCGTGTCACCCCTGCCTCATCGAGCTGCAAGCAGTACACGGGTAGGCACACGGCATTGGACACGCCCGTGTCCACCCTGACACGCCCGTGTTCAAGGCTTGGTTCAAGGCCGTGTAATTTTCTGACTCGAACAGGCCATTTTCGAATTTTATTGAGTGACACGCCTTGGGACACGCCCGTGTCCCAGGTCGTGTACCCCCTGACACGCCCTGGGACACGCCCGTGTCCCAGGCCGTGTAAAATGACCTGCACCTCAAACTTCATGTTGAGTCTTTTTGGGGTCTTTTTGGGGTGTTGCATACTAAGATAAAGCTTATTCACATCGACGATACTAATGTTAAACAACTGAAGAAAAAAATGATCTGAATGGTCAAAGTCCATTAGGAAAATTGCGGACGTGAAGAGCTTTCTTATTAACAACAGCAGTTTATGCTTGAGGAGTTTTTCGAGCTATTTTGCCATGGTACCATTCATGTTTTTCTTGAATTCTGCTATTTTCTTTCATTTTGGAAGTTCGGGGAGAACTTTGATTAAGAGGTGGAGAGTTGTAACGCCTCGTAGTTTACACTGAAATAGTTAATTGAATGTTATCGCCTGAACGTAGTTCTTGCATCGGCTGTAGTGTTGTGGGTTTAATTTTCGTATCACTCTGTGAGTTACCGCCCAATAATAGTGTTATCACCGGTGGTAGTATGTTGAGTTGACCGTTTTACTAGTTTTGTTTGTCGAACTAACTTAAGGGTTAGCGCATGATGATAGTATGATACCGTGCGGTGGTAGTTTACTAGGTACTGGAAGCCACATGTTAGTGACTGTGTGGAAGTGTTTAAGTAGTGGGCTTGCTAAAGAAGCCACCGGCTGAGGTACCGCACGACGAGAGCGTGATACCACACGACGGAATAACTCAGAATTGGAAGTTTAATTTAAATCTTGGCCACTCGTGGATTTCAAGAAGGATCCGACGGTGGGGAGTTAACCCTGCTGGTATAAGGATGGGAGATGGGGGATTTTACCTCAATGCTTCTAGGGTTTTCTCTTTGTAAGAGATAGAGAGAGGGGAGGGTAAATGAAGGAGAAGTATTTCCGCCATTATCGGAGCTTTGGAGCTCCAAATCGCACGCCGAGTCTAGATCCACGGAGAGCGGCCATGTATAGTTCATTCTATCTAATTGAATTTTTGATTCATGGCACCAAAGATAACTTTATGGGTAACAATCTTCCTACTCTTGTTTGGACGAGCATGTCCTCTTTTGCTTCTATATTCGCATATTAAAGTGCCTTTTTTGCTAATTAGCGTATAAGTAGACTTTCTCTTGGTTAATTGAGTCCGTCCCCGACATATATTTCATATAGACATCCATTTCAAATGCGAATATAAACATGTTGTGTGAAGTCCATCCAGACATGTTGGCCTACACTGGTGATGTTTACATTGATATTTGTGCACCGGAGAAGACTATGTGTTGTATGCAATTTTCGAATTTTGGGTGTTGTAGAGTGCGACAGGGAGTCTTGGAGGCGAACTCTAGGAAATACACAAAAAAGCGAGTAGAATCAGAGTTTTGTTAGGTACTTCCCGGCGATAGTGTTACCACTTGAGGTTGCTCCCTGGGAGCTGTGTGAGGCCTATGTCCATGGGACAAGTTGGCTAGTTTTTGAAGCCATTGAAACTGTTGTGCCTAACTTGGTGTGTCTGTGAGCGCCAACTATGGGAAATAATGTGAGTTATGTATTTTATGTGAAAGGGGAGGATGAACCGCTTCATTATCGTTGATTGGCACGATGAGTTGAGCAATGGGAAACACCTTAACTGTACCAGCACTATGTTTGTTCGACTAGGGTGCCTAACGTACTTGGCTTTCCTTGTTGGCATAGGATAGTTTCCTTGACTTTATGTTGCACTAGAAGAATGCTAAAGGTGGGATCATCCATGTCTAGGAAAAAGGATGGTGGTGGGACTCAAGGAGTACACCAAAAGCGTGCCATGAGGGCACAAAGTGTGTGGATATGCATTCTGATAACTCTAATTATTGTTATTTTTCATTTACTGTTTTATAATTAATAGTTATATATTTTATATCAATTTTATAATATTAAGTTTATAATTAACTAGTTTCTATATTTTATATTTATTTGTTATAATAAATTATTTTCAATCTTATAGGGCTGATCTATCAATTATTTGGAGCAAAACAGGGATTTTCTTCTTTTCTGCCTAGACACGCCCTGTGACGCGCCCTCCATGGGCATGACCAGAGGCATGATACACACGAGCAAAGTATGTCAACGCAAATCGTCGATATATGGCCGAAGAACATCGATCGGCCACGGACACGCCCATGTCGTACTATGACACGCCCGTGTCACCCTTACACGGGGCGTGCCAGCCGGTGGAAGTATCGTTGAACTTGCCACGTCAGATTAAAATTATATGCCTGGGTCACGGGCGTGACCCAGGGCGTGTCAGGTGCATTTTCCAACCAATTACTCAACCGTTCGTGTCGTTGTCTCCAGAAGCCGTTGCAGCTTGACACGCCCCTTGTCACAGGTATGTTCAGGGGGCGTGATGCCTCCATCAAGACCAGTTTACTCCCACAATTTTTAGCTACCCACCATTTTGCAAAAATATCTCTGACACGCCATTGGTCACGGGCGTGACCTAGGGGCGTGACCAGTCAGTTAACATATTTTGGCAGTTTCTCCTCCAACGTTCCCGGGGTTTCAAGATGACGGTTCCAAGCCTGACATGCCCTAGGCAACGGGCGTGACCTAAGGCGTGACTAACCAGCAATTATTTTTATAAATTTCAGACAGCTTCAGATGCTCAAGGTCAAATTTTGGGAGTTGGAGTCTTGTAGTTTGCTATTTTATTTTGCTGTATTTTTCATTTCCTAGTCTAATTTTACATTGTATAAGTTTCAATTCAAGTTTACTTTTCATTTTAATCATGTCTCTCCCTACCCTATCTTGTAATTCTCTAATCATGATGAGTAGCTAAATTTCATTTAGCACTTGATCATGATGATCCTTGAAATAAAATAAACATTTCTATTTTATCAAAAATGTCTTGTTCTTGATCTTGCTCACTTATGATTTATTCTTGAATAATATTTTGTCGAATTCATATTCGTGGATATGATCTTCGATCTAAGATTTGTATCCTAAATGACCGAGAGGTTATAGATATGAGGAGATCACTCAAGGATAAAATGAGTTGTATGCACTCCTCGAGAGAGGATGACATAAATCCTCCGGATTGGAGTCAAATCCAATTGAGTGGTTCACCACCTAAAGCAAGATTAGGGGTTTTGACTAGCTGAGAGGTCTTAATCGATCAACCTAAGGTTAGTCAAAAGCATGAGCTCGACAGAGACGCTTTTGTACTTTAGGAACCTCCACGTTCGAGTGAGAAATCTAAGAACTCGCATTACTTTATTTTTCAAGAAGGTTTATTTTATCCCAAGGGGATTCTAGATCAAGTGCTAGCCTCCCCATCATCGAATTTCTCTTTCTTACTATTACGTTTTATTTTCGTTTTTCATTTTATTCAAAAACCAAATTTTCCGCCCGATAAGATAATATCTCTTTCTTGTGAGTACAAGTACTCGACAAGCCCCGAGTCGATATACAACACTTTATTCTATACTCCGAACGATAGGTATACTTGCCTCATCGATTGGAAACACGCGTTAGCGTGGAGAAAATATCCATCAAGTTTTTGGCGTCGTTGCCGGGGACTTTCTTTATCGATATTTTGAAAGCAAGAATCTTTTTTTTATTTTTTTTTGTTTGTTTTCTTTAGAAGTTTTAACTTTAATTTTTTATAATTAAAGTTTCTTGCGAAAGAATCTATTTGACTTGGATCTGGAGATCGAGCAAAGCTTACGGCGACGCCTAAGACTCCGTGACCTAAATTCTCTAGATTTGGTTGAGGAATCCATAGGTAACACTTTTTCTTCTTCACCATCTTTGTCTTCTTCTTCTTCCGTTTCCCCTTCTCATTTATCTTCTAATTTGGGTAACCAAAATCCAAATATGGCCGAAGAAGGGACTATGTCCTACTATGCCCAACCAAATTTGGATGAGACGCAATCAAGTATTGTTCGATGCGCTATTACAAACAATAACTTTGAATTGAAGCCAAGCATCATTCAAATGGTACAACAATCAGTACAATTTGATGGGCTTCAAGATGAGGACCTAAATGCGCATATTTCTAACTTTTTAGAAATATGCGATACTTTTAAAATTGCTCAGGTTTCCGATGATGCCATTTTGCTAAGGCTTTTTTCCTTTTTCTTTGTGCACCAAGGCTAAGCAGTGGTTGAGTTCTCTCCCAAGAGGCTCCATTACTACTTAGTCCCAGATGACGGAAAAATTCCTCACGAAATATTTCTCGCCTGCTAAGATGGCCAAATTACGCAATGATATTACTTATTTCTCCTAAGTTGATACGGAAACGTTATATGATACTTGGGAGTGATTTAAGGAATTGCTTTACCATTGCTCGTATCATGCAATCCCCGATTGGTTGCAACTGTAAACCTTCTATAATGTCCTCAATCAACAAACGAGGCAACAAATTGATGCCACCGCCGGTGGAACGTTAAACAACAAGACACCGGCGGCCGCCCAAGAACTTATAGAAGGTATGGCCATGAATATGTATTAGTGGAGTACACCTGGTCTCGTCCACCTAAACCGGTCAGGATGTTCGAAATAGATACGGTTTCTAATTTATCTCTCTAGGTTGAGAAACTACAAAAATAGATGAACGAGATGACTGCTTCCTCGTCTACACCTACCTGTGAGCCCCAATATTGGGAGCCTTCTACTATTGTCGAGCATGTGGATTACATGGGTAATCCTAATTAGCCACCTTATAATCCGGGTAATAAATTTTGTAATACCTATCACCCGGGTATACGGAATCACCCCAACTTCTCTTGGAGTAATTCAGGCAATACGGCTCGCCCACCTAACACCATTCCTCCCGATTATTTTCCACTGCATGCTCCAAAAGCTCCCAATCTCGAGGAGTTGTTCACAAAATATTCAACTACAAGTGATGTCAGCATCCGTAATCTCACCAGATCTCTTCGTAATTTGGAGACCCAAATTGGGCAAATTGCTAAAATGCTCTCTGATTGCCAACAAGGAGTGCTACCGGGCAATACAGAGCCCAACCCAAAGGTGCACGCAAAAGCCATCACTCTACGAAGTGGGAAGGAGGTAACCACTTATCCAATTCTAGTTGATACTTCTCCTATTCCGGTTGATACAAAGGTAACAATTTCTTCATCTTCTCCTCCGCTCAAGCCTTCTATTTCTAATAAACCAAAAGCTTATCAACCACCTCTTCCCTATCTGTCTAGAATGCAAAAAGACTAGGTGGATGGGCATCATGGTAAATTTTTAGACATGTTTAAACAAATTCAAATAAATTTACCGTTTTGCGAAATAATTGCACAAATGTCAAAATATGTCAAGTACCTCAAGAATCTTTTATCCAATAAAAAGAAACTTAAGGATATCTCCACGGTTCAGTTGAACGTGGAGTGTTCGGCAGTTTTACTTAATAAATTACCTAAGAAATTACCTGATCCAGGTAGTTTCTCTATTCATTGTTTGTTTGGTGATTTATTAGTAAAACGTGTGTTAACTGATATCGGCACCTCAATTAATTTAATGCCTTATTCTTTAGTGAAGAAATTGGGATTAGGAGAACCTAAGCCCACAAGAATGAGCATTCAATTAGTGGATCGGTCTGTCAAGCTCCCTAGGAGGATCATAGAGGATGTGCTTGTCAATGTTGACAAATTTATCTTTCCGGTAGATTTCGTCATCTTTGACTTCGAAGAAGACACCAAGGTACCATTCATTCTCGGTCGCCCTTTTCTCGCCACCGCGCGCGCCATAATAGATGTTAGTAACGGTAAACTTCTCCTTAAAGTCAGAAATGATGAAGTTACCTTTTTTATTAACTCGTCTATGAAAAATTCGCTCTCAAATGATGACTCATGTTACTATTTGGAGGCTTCCCCTGAAGAAGACCATCTTATTTTCTGAAAATTTTTGTTCACCTATTTTTCATGATGACAATCTTGAAACTTTAAATTTAATTCCTCATAAAATTAGTAGTAACCATTTGGTCACACGCGCACCTATTTTAGAAAATCTTGAATTAGGTAGTGACCCCTTAAGAATTTCGTTTGAGGAACATCCAACTTTAGAAGTTGAACACATGTCAAATCATTTACAATATTTATTCGAAAAGCCAATAATGTAGCGCACATCATTATGGTCATGCTTAACGACCAAAAACAAAGCGCTCGTGGGAGGCATCCCATGGTTATCCTTTCTTTTTACTAATTTTTCTTTTTTAGTTTTTTTATAGGTTTGAAGGACATCAATGCATGATGATCGGTCGGGGACGAACGTCAAGTATACGTGTTTCTTCAAGTCGGTAACTTTTATTTTATTCTAATTTATTATCTTTTAACAGAAAAAAAAACAAACAACAAAACCAAAAATAAAAAAAACAAAAGGAAAAATTTATATAAAAAAATAATAGTTGTTTTTCTCGTACACGCCCCAGTAACGGGCGTGACCTACGGCTCATGGGCATATCATCAGCGTGTCATTACCGTGTCGTGGGTATCCAAGGCGTTGACCAGATCTGCCTTTGATTCTCTATGGCATGTTAAATTTTGGCCGACATGCCCCAGAGTCACGTACGTGACCCTGGGGCATGACAGTGGAATCCAAGGACAGCGCATCGGATTCCCGCACGCCTCGCTAGGAAACCAGTTACATGCCCAGAGTCACGGGTGTGACTCTGGGCGTGACTCGCGAATCCGAGGCAGGCCACCTCGGATTCCTTCCCGCTTTGACCCGTACTTGTAACGCCCCCTGTCACGGGCGTGACAGAGGGGTGTGACCAACCCGTGAATTCCTATAAATTGGAATTCACCCCCTTCTCTTCTCTCCACACTTCCACTCATCACACCTTCTCTTACTCTCTCCTTGTGGCCGAATTTCTCTCCTTTTTCTCACCATGCCTCGCCACTACCCTCGTTCCACAGCTTCTTCCTCCGATCACCCTACGGATCTCGCCTCGGCGGAAGCCATTCTCTTGTTTGAAAATGCCACCCAGTAGGACCGGAACGATTGACTGCACTCCAAACCCTTTGGTGTGTTCCGGATCTTGGACTGGGCTATCCTCGCCACCTTCGGAGCAGCGGAGATAGTTCGGGGATTTCTATCCACCAAGGGATGGGCTCCCCTTTTCTCCATTTCGAATCCAGCTTTACTCGAGCTCACCATCGAGTTCTTGGCGTCTTTTGAGTTCCGTTGGGCAGCGCATGACGATTTCATCATCTTTTGTATTGGCAAAATAATGCACCAGCTCACCATCCGCCAACTCAATGTCGCCATGGGCTTTTGCTCGGAGGCCTTTTCACATTCTCCCGCTTATCTCGACCTAAAAGCTGAGTTTCCTTCGAATTTCAATCTCCTCGCATTTTGGTTGGAAATCAGTAATGACGCCGCCCCTACACCCCAATGAAATCCAAGGGTAGCCTCCTCATTTCCCCCGCATTGCGCATTCTCCACAACCTTCTCACTTTTACTCTTTCCGGACGCGGCGATAGCCACGACGTGGTGTCTCGGGCGGACTTACTATACTTATATAGTATGCTTTACAGGATCCGACTCAACCTTGGTTACTTTCTTGCCATTTTTTTTGGCACCAGAACGAAAACGTGAGATTGGGAGCGGTGCACGGCGGGAATTTCATCACTTTCCTTGCGAAGCAGTACGATGCTTGGGATGCACTTCCGCGGCTCACTTGCATGCAAACTCCACAGGCTCTCCAGTTCCGAACCCTTCAAGACCTTGGCCTAGCGTGCCGACGTGATGGAGAGTTTGAGTCTATTCCCCCATCAATCGGTGGTGGGGATCTTGATCTTGATCATGGTGCCGATACCGGCGGTACACATCATTCTCCTGAGATTTTGCCACCACCACTGCACTCTGCCCCAAGCCTGATCCTCCAAATTATTGGGATCAACAATTTGGGTTGATACATACTTGCATAGACCAGATACAGATCCATTTTGACGATCGCTCCGCTCATTTTGATGAGCGCTTTACCAAGTTGGAGCAGAGTCATGCTTCTTTCGTGGAGCATATTTCCCGCGAGTTCGCGGCCATGCGGACTTTCTATCAGGAGCACGGAGACGCTCCCCACCAGGAGTAGCTTTCTTTTCTTTTCTTTGGACTTGTAGAGGGTCGCCTCTCTTTGTATTTGTATCTTTGTTTTTCTTTTTCTGTATTTTTTTTTATTATGAAAAATATCTATCAAATATTATGTTTTGCTTTGCTACTACCTTACAGGTGTCTTTTGATGCTGGTTTGACATTCTCAGGGAAGTCTCCTTTTCTTTCTTTTCTTCCTTTTTACATTGGGGACAATGTATTGCTTAAGTATGGGGGAGGGATATTTCTCAAGCAAAACATAAAAAAAAATCAATCAAAATTGTTTTTTTTCAAAAATTCAAAAAAAATTCTATTTCAAAAATTATCTTTTGTTATGAACTTAATTTTTCAAAAATTTAAAACGAAAAAAAATTTAAAAATCAAAAAATAAATTTCTTAGAAAGGGACGTCTGGGATATCACCCCATTTTACCTCCTAGTACCGTTGAGAGCCGTTCACAGGGTATACCTCGGGAAGGCTAAGAAATAACAAAAAAAATTAGGATTAATGTTTAATTAGAGAAGTCATTATGTTCATATTTATTCACATGCAAAATTCCTAGTAATATAACTTTTATATAGTGTTTAGAGAATTTTGATGTTTTAATTGAATTTTAAATTTTGGAGTAAAACTATTGGGCATACTGTATTTCTAGTTAAGTGCACGTGTAAGTAGAATTTTATGTAGATTAAAATATTCATCATATAATCATATTTTAATTTTTCTAAATGCGTGTAAATGTTTTATTTTACTTTAATTTTGAAAACCGGTAAAATCTAAAAAACTTTAGGTGAGTAAGTATAAGTCTATAAGAGAGATATTTTGCGGATCAAGAAAGAGGTATTCTTTCACGATGTCTAGAACTTGCCCTCTAGCAATTCTCAAGACTTTGCATAAGTTTGACTGAGTAGCATAAATATGATTTAGGCACTTCTTTTGGCCAGTTTGAGCTTTTGCACCCTTACCTAAAATCATATCTTTGTTAAGCCATTTTTAACCTATTACCCTATCCTTTTGTTTTAGCTCCACCAAGCATTTTACCAAAGCCTAAAAAGCAACCTAATTGCACACCTAAGACCAAGCTTGAACATAGATATACAAACTCTGTTTGTGAGTGATTAGGAGCCTTTTCATTTTTGGTGGCTCTTTTCTTATAAAAAAAGAAGTTGATTTATTCTTCTTTCCTCTTCAAAATAAAAATAAAAATAAAAAAATTATTATGAAAAAATGAAGAGGTAGAAGAAAATTCTCAACATGATGAAAGAGTTGCAATAAATTATAAGAAAAAAATACAAAAGAATTATGAATTTGGCTCCGTTCTAAAAGCCATAGCAAATTTATGATGTGAAAGCTCTCTCTAGGTTTCGGTGTGACTAGCCATCATTTGTATCTTTTACCACCCTCACCAAAAACCCAAGCCTACATTTCAACCTAATTAAGCCCTACTGATTTATGTTTATAATTTAACTAGTGTCGTGGCGAGAGTGTGAAAGGGAAAGCCTATGGCCATCGACATTGATGGATTTATTTAGAGGGAATCTTGATCTTGGTTCGTACAATGTTATGTTAGGACACACGCTACACTCTCCCAAAATATAATTTTAAGATTTACCGGATTTTTCATTTTAAAAGTAAAAATAATAGTGGGAACACATTTTAAGACAAATAAAAACCTAATTTATATGCTGAGTAAGATTTTCTACAAAAATAGCTACAAGCATAGGCATAAGACTTCGCATTTTACTCCTTAGGTTCAATTTTCTTTTCTAGTATTTAAAATTTTTCTACTCCCTATAGGAAGTTATTTGCTCGGGACTAGCAAACGGATAAATATGGGGGTACTTGATAACTCTAATTATTGTTATTTTTCATTTACTGTTTTTTAATTAATAGTTAGATATTTTATATCAATTTTATAATATTAAGTTTATAATTAATTAGTTTCTATATTTTATATTTATTTGTTCTAATAAAATTATTTTCAATCTTGTAGGGCTGATCTAATAATTATTTGGAGCAAAACAGGGATTTTCTTCTTTTCTGCCTAGACACGTCCGGTGGCACGCACTCCATGGGCATGACCAGGGGCGTGACACACATGAGCAAAGTATGTCAACGCAAATCATCGATATGCGGCCGAAGAACGTCGATCGGTCACGGACATGCCCGTGTCATACTATGACATGCCCGTGTCACCCTTACACGGGGAGTGCCAACCAGTGGAAGGACCGTTGAACTTGCCACGTCAGATTAAAATGACACGGCTGGGTCACGGGCATGACCCAGGGCGTGTTAGGTGCGTTTTCCGACCAATTACTCAGCCGTTCGTGCTGTTTCCTCCATAAGCCATTGCAGCTTGACACGCCCCTGGTCATGGGCATGCTCGGGGGGGAGGGGGCGTGATGTAATGCCCCAAAACTCAGAAGTCAATCGGGCGGTGTTTTGAGCCAAGCTCGTGTCTTGGTAGGGTGAACATGGCCTGTGACATGGGCGTGTCACAGGACGTGTCGTGCTCGGGTAGTCGAGTCGAGGTCGACGAGCTTTGAGTGCTCGAACATGGCCTGGGATACAGGCGTGTCCCAGGGCATGTCAGGCACACGGCATATGACACGGGCGTGTCACATGGCCATGTAATCCTCTGGAAGTTTGGCCTTGTGTCGACTGAGGGATATGGCCCAGAAAACGGGCGTGTACTGGTTGACACGGATGTATCACGTTTTATACGGGCGTGTCTCCACCCGTTTCCACCAAGTGACGTAACGGTTGGAAAGGCAGTTATTGGTGATACGGACCCTGGTAATGTGCGTGTTGAGGACCCAAAACGGGAATGTCAGGTTGGGACACGGGCGTGTCCCAACCCGTGTACTTTTCTGTTCTTGATATTCGTGGCTGGATCGAGGAACATGGTCTGGGACACGACTATGTGCAAAGCCGTGTTCGACCCAGGATTAAGGAATTTCTTGCTAATCTGAGCCGTTCATTTTCTTTAAATAAGATCTAACGGCCCAGATGAGTTCCTGCTTGTGTTTAGTCCGAGATTAGAGGTTTAATTCCTCATTTCATCTTTAACTCCCTCTTTCTAAGAAGTTAGATAGAGAAGAGAGCAAGGAATAAGGAAGGGAGGAATCCGGCCGCCGGCGGAGCATCGGAGCACGAAATTAAGAACCGAGACCAGATCCGTGGAGAGAATTCCATTGCGAAGCCTTTCATCCGGCTAGTTTTTCATGGCGCCTAAGAAGACTTCAAGGGTAACGATTCTCAACTTGAGCATGTGAAGCTCTTCTTCCTTTGCATAGGAAAACCCTCTCCCGCGAGTGTGCGGTGAGTTTGCGGTGTTCCTTGGGGTAGATATGTGAAGTCCCCCTTGTTTAGAGTCCGGAATCGAAGTACGGGCATAAGCATTGTGTGTGAAGCCTACCCGGATGTGTTTGTCTGGATCGATGATGTTGCATTTCTTGAATAGCCGGAGAAGACTCCGTGCGTTGTTTTCGGGTTTCTACGCAGTAGATTGCAGCAGGGATCCTTGGGGATTAAGTCCAAGGTGCACCCGGAAAACTAGGCGGAATCGTAGTTCTGCTAACTTGGCGGCCGAGGAGCCAGCCTTGAACATAACTGGGTTATGTGATGTTTTGAAGTGTTTTAGGATCCGGGTGAAGCTAGGCCCGCACGTACGTCTTAAAGTGACTATGCGGCGTGAGCAACGGGCGGGTGGAAACGGACCTGGGCTTTGCGGTTCGGTGCTAGAGGCCCTAAAGTGGAACTTGCCGCTGGAATAGTCGGGGTCTTGGACTGCGGTCAAAAATACTCAAAAATGCTCACAATGTTTGCCATCCTGAGGGTGGTGGTGAAGCCACGGAATTGGCCGGATTTACCGATAATCTGCCCTGAGTGCACGAGGTGTTTGGCCGAGCGAGCCTACACCTGTGGTGAAATATATATTTGCACTTTACTATTTAGCTGGGCTAATGATATGCAGGGAAGGAGCAACGTCGTCCCGATTAAGGGGCGGGGTCGTTATAATTTGGTCAGCTCTAGTTGACTGTTGCTTTGTTTGCCACCGTGCGGTGGAATGTTGCTTGCAGGTGCCGCGGAACCAAGCACCAAGTAGCGGGCTGAAGCCCAAGTTACTGAGCTGGCCCTCGAAGGCCAAGCGAACTATTGTTTTACTTTTGTCATGTGTGGCCGGCCTGTGAGCCGATGTATGTAAAACATTATATTGTCAAGTGAACATTTGTAAGTTCTTAAGGCCATGTACTCTTTTGTGTATTTGATGTATTTCATTCTAGTGGTATAGTGGGCATTCATGTCATGGTTGTGCAATTTTTGGGTTCTCTTAAACTGTTTAGAAGCTTCCGCTAGAATGCTCTGTGTTAGGACGAGTAGTAGAGTTTTGGTATTACTCTGTAACTCTTCCGACTGTCCGTGGTATATGGCGTCGGGTTCCAGCTGGACCTTCTGTTATATGCCATACGACGGATGGGGGTGTTATAATTTGGTATCAGACTAGGGTGTCAGTCGTTTGTATTTGAATTCGTGGGCAAATTAATTTAAGGGGTGGTGAGCACATGTATGTGCGTCATCGTTATAACATAAAAGAACCCATTAATGTCCACTTAGGAATGAAAAAATACACTTGTTTTGAGGAACCTGAGTGGGGCATGATTGCTTTTAGCAATTTGTGTGATGTCTAATCAAGGGTTTATGCTATTATAGGTTCCTAGGATCGGTGCTGGGCAATCGGAACGTCCGTAATCGGCGGAAAGCAGTTCACCGAGTGACGTGCCTACAACACCTCCTTCAGCAGAAACCATCAGATTGGTGGCTGAAGCAGTATTTGCTATGATCAATGCCCAATAAGTGCATCATGTACCACCTGCTAATGAGCAAGAACCGATTAGAGTGGCAGAGCCGGGATTGGTAGAGCACGTGGAAGTTGATCTGATATCACCAAGGAGAGTCACGGAGAAACAGCTCAAGCATGTGATGAGCTTTAATCCTCCGGTGTTCGACGGGATGGGAATGCCAACTCAAGCTGAGGATTTGCTCTCTACGATGAAGAGGGTCATGACCTCCACAGAAACTGTGGAGTGGCAGAAGACCATAATAGCGACCTTCCTATTGGCTAGTGAGGCAAGGATGTGGTGGGACGTGTTGGAGGTTCATCTCTTAGTGGGAAGGCAACTTGCCGAAGTACCGATGGAGGAATTCTCAAGGTTGTTCTTATCCAGATACCTACCTTCTACCTAGAATCTTGAGATGGAGATTATGTATCTTGGTTTGACTCAGGGAGCGAGTAGCGTGGATGAGTATCTCCATGAGTTTACTCGGTTAGGTCGTTATGCTGGTGCTATGTTTACTGAAGAAGAGCGGAAGACCAACCGATTTTATGAGGGCCTACGGGGCAACTTACAGCTACTCCTCGCTGGGCCTAAGGCACAGGGCTTTCTAGCCTTGGTTAATGCGGCTCGGTCTTTGGAAAGGGCCGCAAAGAAAGTTCAAGAGAAGAAGGAGCAAGGGGAAAAGAGGTCAGAGTTCAAAATGCAGAGTTCAAAGTCTGGTTTCCGCATATGGAAAAAGAAGCAGAAGACTTCAAGTTCAGCCCCTTCGTCTGGTGCGACAAGGGCAAACTCAAGTCGAGTCCTAAGAGTATGCTATAACTATGGAAAGGTTGGGCATTTTGCACTTGAGTGTTGGAGCGGACGTGCAAAGTCCGAAAAGAGGACTGGAGCAACTTATGAGGAAAAGGGGAAGGCAGCGGAGTCGACCACATCCCACAATACTCAGGCCCAGCCTTGAGTTTACAACCTTGGTCTGCAAGAGGCCATTAAGCAAGCTGACGTGGTGATAGGTATGAGTAAAATATTTACTATTTAGCTTTTGTAGTCGTTACCTTTTTATATGTTAGCTTATAAATCTTGGTGTTAGGCTTTGTGTTAGTTTTCGATAGTCTGGCGAGAGCCTTGTTTTGTTCGGGAGTTTCGCATTCCTTCTTGTTCGAAAGATTCGTATCGCACATCAGAATTCCTTCCTCGATGGAAAAAGACAAGTTGGATGTGTTGTTGCCCAATGAGGTCTCAATGCGTGCAGATAGAGTCTGTGTGGTAAATTTGCGGATCAAGGATCAAGAGTTTGATTTGCAAGCGTCAGTGCTGCCGTTAGTTGAGTTCGATGTAATCTTTGGAATGGACTGGCTCTCAGAGCAGTGATCATGCATTGATTGCAACCGAAAGGAGGTTAAGTTTGGACTGAATACTGATCAGGAGACTACGTTTGTAGGCATGAAAGGGTCGAGCAAGATTTTGATGTCGGTTCTTCAGGTGATTAAGGCAGTTCGGTCTAGGGCAGAACTGTTTGTCGCATTAATGAGGGCTTCAACGACTAAACCTAGTCTTGACAGTATTGCAGTTGTGTCTGAGTATCCTGATGTATTCCCAGACGATCTCCCGGGAGCCCATCCTCAGCGGGAGATTGATTTTACAATTGAGCTGGTGCCGGGTGCCAAACTGGTGTCACGCTCTCCGTATCGTATAGTCCCTAAGGAGATGGCGGAGTTAAAGGTGCAACTGCAAGAATTGTTAGAGCAAGGGTATGTGCGTCCAAGTTCGTCACCTTGGAGCGCACCGATCCTCTTCGTTAAAAAGAAAGATGGGAGCTTGCGACTCTGTATTGACTATCAGGAGTTGAACAAGCTTACAGAAAAGAATAAGTATCCGATCCCAAGGATTGATGATCTATTTGATCAATTGGTTGGGTCAACGGTATATTCGAAGCTAGATCTTAAATCCGGATACTACCAATTAAGGATAAGAGAAAGTGACATCCCAAAGACAGCGTTCAGCATGCGGTTTGGGCATTACGAGTTTACAATCATGCTGTTTGGTTTGACCAATGCGCCATCCGTGTTTATGGATTTGATGAACATGATGTTTAGAGAGTACCTGGACCATTTTATGATAGTATTTATCGACGATATCTTGGTGTACTCGCGGTGTGAGGCTGATCACTACAAACATCTGCATATGGTATTGGAGACGTTGAGGAAGAATCAGTTGTATGCTATGTTCTCCAAGTGTTTGTTCTGGCTATACTCAATCGCGTTCCTTGGTCATATTGTTAGTGGTGAAGGCATAACAGTGGATCCGGCAAAAATAGCGGCGATTCAAGATTTGCCAGAGTTGACTACGGTGGCGGAAATCCGGAGCTTTCTGGGGCTTGCCGACTACTATAGGAACTTCGTGGAGAACCTCTCGCGGATAGCGCTACCAATCACAGCGCTGACAAGTAAGGATCAAAAGTTTAAATGGACGCTGGAGTGTGTACGGGATTTTGAAGAATTGAAGAGGCGGTTGGTCACAGCGCCCATTTTGCGTTCGCCAAGTGGGTCCGAAGGGTTTGAAATTTATAGTGATGCTTCAGGCAGTGGTTTGGGCTGTGTTCTTCTACAGCATGGGAGCGTAATAGCCTATGGATGAGAACAGTTGTAATATTCATGAGAGAAATTATCCAGTCCATGACTTGGAGCTAGCGGCCGTGATATTTGCTCTAAAGCTATGGAGGCACTATCTTTACGGTGTGAAGTTTGATATCTACACCGATCATAAAAGCTTGAAGTATATGCTAGATTAGAAATGACCTGAACATGAGGCAGTGGAGGTGGATGGAGTTCCTGGGGGACTACACTTCCAAAATATATTATATGCCCGAGAAAGGAAATGTAGTGGAGGATGCGTTGAGTCGTAGGGCACCTGCGCAAGCCAACTGGTTGGCAGTGCATGATGAGAGTTTGGTCCGTGATTTGGAGGCATTGTAGATCTCCTGCGTTGACAAGCAGGCTAGTGCCAAGGCAATATTGTGTTGGACGGTGGTGTAGTATGACCTAGCTGATAGGATTCGGTGGGCTTTTGTTCAGGATAGCAGTATGAAGAAAATCTTGGATGAATCGTTGGATGGGTCAAATTCCCAATTTGCGGTTGAAGATGAACTGCTAATGAAGGACGGTCGCCTATGCATCCCAAGTACGGATAACCTTCGGGAGGAGTTGATGTATGAAGCTCATCATACCAACTACTCAATCCACCCGGGGAGCACGAAGATGTATAGGGACATGAAGAAGTTGTTTTGGTGGCCAGGGTTGAAGAAAGATGTAGCACTTTATGTGGCGAAGTGCCAAACTTGTGCTTTGGTGAAGGCGGAATGCCAGAAGCTTAGAGGTTTCTTGAAGTCCTTGCCTATCCCGGAATGGATGTTCAATGACATTTCCATGGATTTTGTGCATGGTTTTCCAAGGTCGCAAAGCGGAAATGATGCCATCTGGGTGGTCGTAGATAGATTGACAAAGGTGCCGCACTTCATCCTGAATAGGAAGGAAGATCCGGTGGAAAAGTTAGCCAAGCTCTATGTGGATAATACTGTATGGTTGCATGGCATGCCCCGTAGTATTATTAGTGACCGAGATGGGCGCTTCATGTCAAATGACTGGACGCTGGTGCATAAGTTGTTGGGAACTAAGCTGAGCTTCAGCACAGCTTTTCATCCGCAGATGGATGGTCAGACCGAGAGGGTCAATAGGACGATGGAGGACATGCTCCGCATGTGCGTCCTGGATTTCAGAAAACACTGGGAGGATCACCTGTACATGGTAGAGTTTGCATACAACAACAGTAACCAAGCGAGTATTGGAATGACACCGTTTGAGGCCTTGTATGGGAGAAAGTGTCGCATGCCGTTGTCTTGGTTGGAGACAGGCGAGTCAAAGTTATATAAACGTCAGGCAGTGGAAGAAGTCACTTCAATGGTACGTACAATTCAGTAACGGCTAAAGATCGCCCAGGACAGGCAGGCAAAATACTATAATGCCAAGTATAGGAATGTGGAGTTCAATGTTGGCGATTGGGTGTCCATGAAAATCAAGCCATTTAAGGGTGTCTCGCGGATTCGACGCTTGAAGAAGCTGAGTCCGAGATACCTTGGACCGTTTGAGATCCTGGAGCGGATTGGCGAAGCAGCGTATCGATTGAAGTTGTCGATGGAGTTGAGTGGGCTACACGATATATTCCACGTTTCGGTATTGTGGAAGGTGGTACAAGAGCCTTCTCAGGTTGTTGCGGTCGATCAAGTGCCGATTGATAATGGGTAAATGTCCAATGTCAAGCCTGTTCGCATTGAAGACTTTGAAGTCAAACGGCTCCGCAATAAGGAAATTCGAATGGTTAAAGTCTAATGGGATAACTGCGAACGTGAGGAGCTTTCTTGGGAACGAGAGAAGACTATGTTGGAAGCATACCCCGAATTATTCCACGCAGGTAATCTTGAAGTTATTTTGTGTACTTTTACATAATTTCGTGGACGAAATTCTTAAGGGGGAGAGATTTGTAATGCCCCGAAACTCAGAAGTGAATCAGGCGGTGTTTTGAGCCAAGTTCGTGTCTTGGTAGGGTGAACACGGCCTGTGACACGGGCGTGTCGTGCTAGGGTAGTCGAGTCGAGGTCGACGAGCGTTGAGTGCTCGAACACTGTAACATCCCATTTCCAACTAGACCCCTAAGAGTAGTTTCGTCATGACAAAACCCTAGGAAGCCCAAGAAAAGTCAAGTGGACCTGGTGGTGTGGATAGGGGCACTATGGTCTGCAAATAGTAAATTCCAAAACCTTGGTTTAAGGTGATCATGGGGCTTCACCAAGACTCCAAGACCCCACCCATACCTTCATAACCCTAGTAAGGAGGTCAATAGGTCACTAAGGACCCATGGAGGGCAGTCAAAGGAGCTAAATTGACCAAGGTCAACTCTAACCCTAATTGGGTCAAATTGACCTCCAAGGGGCAATACAACGTTATCTTGCCATAAAAGTTATGGCGTTGAGTGAGCTCTGCTCACTCAACGCCGTCTTGCAATATAAGGTATGGCGTTGAGTGAGCAGAGCTCACTCAACGCCATAAAGTAAATGGCGTTGAGTGAGCAGAGCTCACTCAACGCCGTCTTGCCATGAAAGTTATGGCATTGAGTGAGCTCTGCTCACTCAACGCCATAGAGTAAATGGCGTTGAGTGAGCTCTGCTCACTCAACGCCGTCTTGTCATAAAAGTTATGGCGTTGAGTGAGCTGAGCTCACTCAACGCCATAGAGTAAATGGCGTTGAGTGAGCTCTGCTCACTCAACGCCGTCTTGCCATATAGGTATGGCGTTGAGTGAGCTGAGCTCACTCAAAGCCATAGAGTAAATGGCGTTGAGTGAGCCCTGCTCACTCAGCGCCGTCTTGCCATAAAAGGTATGGCGTTGAGTGAGCTGAGCTCACTCAAAGCCAGAGAGTAAAAGGCATTGAGTGAGCTGAGCTCACTCAACGCCATAGAGTGAACGGCGCTGAGTGAGCTCAGCTCACTCAACGCCATTGTACTTAGACAATTTCTGGCAAAACTTCAGCCTGTTGGCTGGTTTGGCTGAATCGGATAACACGCCCGTGTTAGCTTAGACACGCCCGTATTCAACAGTACACGCCCGTGCCCAGTCGCTATACTTCATTCATCATAGCCCGGCACAACCAGAGCAGGTCACGGGTATGACACGCCCGTGTCACCATGAGACACGCCCGTGACAGCACTATTCTCGGTTAATGAAGAGAGAGAAATAAGGAGTTTATGCCATGCATGGCCTGGGAGGTCAAGGGCCCACTCTCTTGCTAGAACCACCTCCCCAGCCATGGCAGCCACTTAGAGAAGAGAGCAAAAGTCTTTGGGACTCATCCTTCCCCTCCCCAACCACCCTCATTCAATTCACTAAGACTAAGAGATTTCAGCCAAATGATATTTGACTGATTTCAGCCATGCAAATCATGCTTCATCCCCCCACCCACCATGGCCGCCAACTTTGACTAGAGACCAAAATGGCCAAGCTTCCTACAGCCACCTAACACCCCATCTCTCCCTTTTAAAAGCTTCTCTGAACTCCAAGGGTTCAAGTCCACACTCTTCTTGAAGGAGCCAAGGAGTTTCACTTGCTGTTGCAAATTCCGGCGACGCCACCACCGCGCAAATGGCATCACGACGATCGGCTCGACTCCAAACCACGAATAAGGTCCTCCTCTACTCCTTCTTCTATGGATAGATCTTAGAAGTTATTAGGAGAGAAAATTGGGCTCAAAAGAGCTAGATCGGGTGAAGTTTTCCATGGTTTTTCCAAAAAAAAATGGTGGTCGGGTTCGCCGGAAACCGCCACTCCGGCGGCCGTGCCGCCACCCGACGGTAGCCCTCGCCTCAACGGAGGTGGTGGTGGTGGTGGTGGTTGGTTGGGGAGATGGCTGGATGGCCGGGAAATAGCTTGGAAAAGCTACAGGAAAATGACTTTTAAAAGCTCTGGTTTCGGGCTCTTTAGGAAGATGAACAGTGCCATTAGGATTAGTTTATATTTTATTAAAAGAAAATTCTTAATGAAATTATCTGTCACATTAAATAAATTGGGAAAAATACATAGAAGCTAGATCAGGAAAAACTGTTAACATGAAAATTGTAGATCTATGAGTCTACGTTATTTTAAAATTGATTTGAGTCAATTTGGAGTCCTGGTTAGATCACAGCACTCATTTTGGTGAGATCTATACATATGGCTGACCAGAGAATGAATTTGATGCCCATTCCAAACCAAACCTCCAAATGACTTGAAATTTTGGGTATGGACTATTATTATTTATATCTAAGACATATTCAAAAATTAGAATTTTTGGAGAACATTTTTCTATAGTTTTTAGAAAAATTTAATAATCCATGAATAAATTATTTGGGTGTCACAAACATCTCAAAACTCCCCCAAATTTTGGTGGGTGGTCTTATAGGGAATCTTAGGGCTCTGGTAATAATTTCACCTCATTTGAAGGTGTTTTGGTCAGGGAATGATCAATCCCTAGTTCTACCTTAAAAGAAGGATTTTTAAGTAAAAGTGTACTTGAGGTTTTGAGTGGTCAACTCACCTCAGCAGAGGCTGATATTTTGACCACTGGCTTGGTATGATCATTATCATCCCCTTAGGGAAAATAGGGTGGTTTAGGGTTGATTTACCCTAGGATCCAAGCTCAAACCCTAAATAGAGGGTTTTGAGGGTTGTGAAGGGCATGTGGCCAAAACACCTTGTATGACTATGAAATTTTGTAGGGAGGATATTAGGGTAACTATAACCTCTGGTTAAAACCTTAGGGTGTTTTGGAAAGTTTGGGACCCACAAAACCCTAACCCTAGTTTAGGGCATAAACATTGTAGGGTTGAAATGGGCTATCTAAACTCCTCAAACTAAGGTGAAATTTCGGTAGATTGGTCATAAGGATATTATGAGACTCTGGTAATTTAATTGGGAATTTTGGGACAACAGTTATAGTACTTCATGTGTAACACAAGGGATACCTCAATTTCATAAATTGAAGATTATGGTCCCTCTGACCCTTGGGAGGTCATGAAAGTTTGGCAGAGGAAGTTTTGAATCATTATATAAATATATAAATTTTATGAAAATTTTTGGGTATATATTTGAGGTACTTACTTCACAAGCTTGTTAAATAAGGAAATTATTCAATAATTTAATTAAGACTATTTACTGATAAATAAATTATGAAAGTTTGGTAGAAGAAGTTTTGAATCATTATATGCATATATAAATTTTAGGAAGATTTTTGGATACATAATTGAGGTACTTACTTCACAAGCTTGTTAAATGAGGAAATTATTCAATAATTTAATTAAGACTATTTACAGATAAATAAATTATGAAAGTTTGGCAGAAGAATTTTTGAATCATTATATGCATATATAAATTTTATGAAGATTTTTGGATACATAATTGAGGTACTTACTTCACAAGCTTGTTAAATGAGGAAATTATTCAATAATTTAATTAAGACTATTTAATGATAAATAAATTATGAAAGTTTGGTAGAAGGATTTTTGAATCCTTATATGCATATTTAAATTTTATGAAGATTTTTGGATTCATAATTGAGGTACTTACTTCACAAGCTTGTTAAATGAGGAAATTATTCAATAATTTAATTAAGACTATTTATTGATAAATAAACTATGAAATTTGGCCCAAATCATTTATATGCCATTAGAATCATACTGGAATTTTCTCTGGATTTTTTTGAAGCAATATAATCTTTTATATTTCTATAAATGAATTTTCAAGGGTTAAAATGAAATAGGAATTTTGCGATAAAACCTTACTGAAAAATTTAGATGTTTTGGAAGATGAGTTAAATCCTTATTTTTAAATGTCATATAAAATTAGTGGAATGATATCTTGCCTGAAAATGATACTTCATGTTCATTATTGGAAAAATTAGTCACTAGAATAATTAAATAAATTATTAAATAAATAAGGAAAATTTTGGGTCTCTGGATTTAGGGCTTAAAGGTCATAATGGACCTCCATTAATTATTATAAGAGTATCAGATGATTACTTGACATACTTCCCATTTTACCTAACATTAAACCTTGGTGGTCTGCATATAGTAACTCTTCAGAAATAATCTGGAGTACAAGTTAGGTACATAAGAGTTCATCACTCAGGGTTGGATAAGATAGGAATGAGTTTGACTAAATGTTGGATGATGTTTTGGGATCGACGAAAGATCGTCTTCCCCATAAAGTGGAAGGTCAAATCTCCTTAGATCTAGTCACTGTAATATGGAAATGAAAGAGGTAAAACCTAAGTCGTAGGCATAGAGTAAATAGTAAACTCAGGGTTTCACACATTCACACCCCAGTGTCCCGGGAGATGGTATGGGTAACTGGGGCAATAAGCCCGGTAGTTATTGGGTATGATAGTCCAGGGAGCTTTGGTCCGGTAGTAGATTATGACGGACGGGGTTGTCCGGTGAGCTTTGGCTCGGTGGACGGTTATGACGGACGGGATAGTCCGGGGAGCTTTGGCTCGGTTGTAGATTATGATGGACGGGATTGTCCGGTGAGCTTCGGCTCGGTTGGTTGTTTGACTCATAACTATTGCATGTGCATAAAAGATTTAAGGTGGTGGGTCTTCGATATTAGGGAGTTCGATGCACCGACACCAATATCGTTGGCTCGGCAAGTGTGGTGAGCACTTCGCCAACAGAAGTCCGGTGCGCCAGCCGGCAAGAGTATGCAGGCGTCCGCTTAGTGCACCAAGCGTTGAGGCGTACGATAGGTCTGACCGGTAGTGATTTACTGGTTTAGAGGTGGGCGAGGCCCAACCCACCGCTTCCGTCTGCCACTACGGAGGTATCCTGGGAGGTAACGGCTCCGAAAGGGGGAACTAAAGGTCTGTGTACACAGAGTCAAGTGGGTGAGTTGCACTTGCATGTTCACATCATAACATATTTGCATTCCATAGCATAATCATTGCATATAACCTGACACCTAATGTATAAGCGGTATGGGACGCTCTATACATTAGGCCTTGCAGAACGACCCCTTGGCATATAATTTCGTGCGAGCATGCTTATAGGTCAAGGTTCTCTTTCAGTATTATTTATATGTTGTGCCTGCTAGTAAAACCGACACCCTTTCGTATAAATCGGTATGGGACTTTTTATACGATAGGAGCCCTGCAAGAGACCCCTTCGCTTATGTGTTTTCACATAAGTTAACGTTACTTATTTAGATTTTGTATAATTATTATCACACTTAACATTGTTAGTTTAGTTCCGCTGCCATCTGCAATTTGACTATTCTCCACCTTCAAGTCCTTCCCTTTCCTTCTCCCCGCTCGGTACTTAGGAGCCATGGGGGAAGGGGTGGGGGACGATAGGACTTAGTCTTTTAGACTAACGGTTTTCGAACCACATCATTTAGGGGACCACGGATGTCACAACCCGCATTTTTCTCACTATATTTTAAATCAGAGTAAGAGAAAATCTACGCGCTGTGATGCCACGTCGAGCAGGGGATAACTGCCGACGTTCAGGCGACACTCCAAATCCTTCAAATCATGAATTAATCGATTATAGAAAACTTAATTTATTTATTGGCTGTATCCCTCGGCTCAGTGGACCAAAGAGTCCACGGTTTCAAAACTGATTTTTATACGTAGCGGAAGATACTTCATTTACGTCAACATCCTAAATGAGCGCATAAGTGATCCCGAAGGGCCCTTACGCTGAACCAAAACTCTAGTTTTAATTTATACATATATAGGAAAATTCATTTGCTATACGTAATTATGAAAGTACGTTAATTGAGTTCTTTTTAGAAATCATGCTGATCATATGCTTATACATAATATCGTTTTACTTTTAGCTTTTAAAGTAACTAGCAACCTAGCATAAAACTTCCCAGAGCAAATAGACTATCTCCCAGAAAGGGTAGCAGTAAGAAGAAAACATATCTAGTACAAAAAGGTAAAACTACCAGGGGCGCCAACAGCTGACACGAACCCACTGGCAAGTATGTATGTCTGTAGAAAGTGCAGTAAAACTACCTCACAATGACTCAAGAGAGTCTCAACAGGCAACAAAAGGACCTCCAACAGCACCACAGCAACAGCCACCTACTGGCTACCGCCCAGAACCTGAGGCGTTCAGAAGAAAAATAGAACACCTCAGAGCAAGGAATGCAAGTGCTAAAAAGGAAAGTAAGGTAAAAGCAGGTAAAATAAGGTAAAGAGAGTACAAACAAGAGTAAAAACAACAATGCCCAAGGAAGGGCGAAAAGCAAACCTGCACCAAGTGCGGGTAAACAGCAACTACTCTGCCTAAAAACCTGCAGAGTCAACATGGCCATGATGCCAAAAAAATGCTGCAACACCTACGGAAGAAACACCTAACATCCTAAATTGTGAGAGGCGGCAGTAGCAAAAACAAGAAACTTGGTATTAGGTTGAAAGCGTTCCAAATCGCCCAACCACTAATTCCGAGTCAACAAATTGCTCAAGGGTTGACGCGTGAAGGCACAAAAGACCCATCACTCACTTGCCCAGAAAACTACTCGGGTCAAGGTAAAGAGTGTGGTCAAGGCTACATCACGCCACACAACCCCTAAAAGAGCCATCCACCACCACTACTGACCACAACCCACGATTCGGCCTTCGAAAAGTAACAGCCGACAAGGGACTCTCGATACACGAGCAAAACACTCGGGGAGAAATCAACGCTAAGGGATTAGTCGTTGCGATTACGCAACGCCGCTGCGAGTGAGTACACTCACTCGATTCTAAGCCTAGCGTACGAGCACCGACATCGGGTCGCACGATTACTAGACGCACGACCATAGGCCGTGTGTGCACAATCACACCTAAACGCCTCAAAATAAGGCAAATAAAATCCTAAAACTCCTAAACATAAACATAGACCTAAACATAAACCCATCTCCACGCTAACCCACACCTACGCTAAACACCTACCGCGACGCCGTCCTAAAACGGGAATCTACTAGCGGAAGGGTAAAAGCCTAATTTCTAACGCGGTTACCGGAAGGGGGTAAGGGTTAGGGTTCCGATTCATCAACAAATCTAACATGCGATATACGAAATTAACAAGGAATTGAGAGACAAAAGTAGGCCAAATGGCGAAAAGGAGAGAAGCACTTGCCTCGCACGTATCACCGAAAATTTCGCCAGCACAACGGCGCTATGGCGGACGCCCAAAAATTTCGAAACCTCCAACGAATCACCAAATCCACCACCTATATAGTATCTAATCAACAAAAGGAACAAAAAACACCCAAAAGAACTCCAAAACGAAATGAAATCGAAATGGAAAATCATGGAGAGAGATCGAAATGAGTACCTAGGCTCGTAGGCCTCGGCGAGGGGAACGCGGATCCGGGCTCGGATCGGAAAGGGGAGGCCGGAGCGGCCGGCGGCGGGCGGCGGAAGGGGCCGGCTAGGTCGCCGTTCTCTTCTTCCGCTCGGGCTCGTACAGGAATAGGGGGGATCGGGTTTATTTTTACAAGGGGGCCGGCGGCTGTTTTGATTTGGAGGGGGACCGGCTGTTTTAATTGGGGGAGGGGAAGGTTGATTTAACTAATAAGGTTTTAATAACCTAAATGATATTTATAATTAATGGCTGAATGGGGGGGTTCGGTTACTAGGGGGGAAATCAACCTAACACTAAGCCATATACTTAATTGTATAATAACCTATATTTATACTAACTTACTAACTCTAAGGACGTACTAACTAAATAGTTATATACACATATTAACGTATAAACGCTAATTACAAACATTCCTATATAAATAAATATACATCTGCAAACTCAATAACCATTAATACGTATATACGTACTAACACAAAATGCCGACACGCACACGCAAATATTTTTAACCTCACACGTACAACACGCACACCGAACAATAAACCACACCGGCTCGCACGAGTCGCGCGCCACGCGACACATGCGCCAAGAGACATGCCGTCATAGAAAAATGACGACTCGCACAAACCAACTACCGCCAAAACGACGCGAAAACGCGACGTCCTCGGATTTCGACCAAAATCGCACCGTAGCGAAAAACCCGGGCTACGAGAACAACGGCGAAGTCAAAAACGACTTCCGACGAACAAAACTCGAGCTAACCTCGCCCGAAGCCAAAACACGAGAATTCCCTGAGAGGCTCAACCGGGTCTCCCAAAACAGACACCGGCTAGCTGGGGAAACCCGCAAACAGGCTAAACCTCTAAGAACACCTAACGAGGTACTCTAACAACGGCTCGAGACGGAAAACGTCCACGTAACGCCGAAAAAGGATTTAAATAAATCATCGAAAATTCGGGGGCGTTACAGTCACTCCCCCTAACAAAAAGTTTCGACCCGAAACTTTGCGAAAACTACTCCTACAACAGAAGGAAAGAAACCAACTACTAGAGAGGAAACGTACCCGAAAACTCAGGGGAACAAATGAGGGTGAGCCTCCCTCATAGCCGACTCTAGCTCCCAAGTCGCGCTCTCCAAATCCTGATTCTTCCAAAGAACCTTTACCATAGGAATAGACTTCGTCCGCAACACTCGAGCTTGAGCTTCCAAGATGCGGACCGGCACCTCGACGTACGAGAGATTAGGCTCCAACTGGGGCACAGCGTCCAAGACTTGCCCACTGCTCCGCACGCACTTCCGCAACTGGCTCACATGAAAGACATTATGAACCCCCGGGAAGCTAGCTGGCAGATCCAGCCTATAAGCAGCCACACCAAAACGCTCCAAAATCCTGAACGGGCCCACAAATCTCGGATCCAACTTCCGATTCTTGCCAAACCTCTTTACTCCTACCATCGGAGACACCTTCAAGAAGACCAAGTCATCCACTGAAAACTCCAAATCGGACCTACGCCGATTGGCGTTCTTCTCATACCTCTCCTGAGCCACTCGAAGCTTCTCCCGAATAAGTTTCACGGAAACCTCCATCTCTTCGAGTGCATCAGGACCCAAAACAGGCCTCTCACCGGCCTCGGCCCAAAACAAAGGGGTTCTGCAGCGCCTCCCATACAACGCCTCGAAGGGAGCCATCTGTAGACTCTCTTGGTAGCTGTTGTTGTAGGCAAATTCCATGAGCCGCAAACGCTCATCCCACGCACCTCCATGATCAAGAATATAGCACCGGATCATATCCTCCACAATCTGATTCACACGCTCGGTCTGCCCGTTGGTCTGCGGATGGTAAGCTGTGGAATACCTCAAATCAGTGCCCAAACCCTCCTGCAAACTCCTCCAGAAACGCGATGTGAACCGAGAGTCTCGATCTGAAACGATGCTAACAGGGACGCCGTGCAATCTGACGACCTCATCCAAGTACAACTCAGCAATCTTCTTCATCGAGTAATCGATCTTATAAGGTACGAAGTGCGCACACTTCGTCAATCGGTCCACGATCACCCAAACAGAATCAAACCCTCTCGGAGATCTCGGTAAGCCTGTAATGAAATCCATCGAGATGCTTTCCCACTTCCAAGTCGGGATCTCCAAAGGTGCCAACTTGCCACCAGGCCTCCCATGGTCGGCCTTCACCCGCCTGCAAGTGTAACACTCCGAGACAAAACGAGCTATATCACCCTTCATCCCATACCACCAGGCGATCTGCTTCAGATCATGGTACATTTTCGTAGATCCCGGGTGGTAGGAAACACTGGATCCGTGAGCCTCTTTGCAAACCAATACTCTGATGTCTCCAACTGCGGGGATGCAAAACCTGCCGCGGTACTTCAAAGTACCCGCCTCGTCGATGGAGAAATCTGGCAACTCTCCCCTCTCAGCTCTGAGGTACAAGTGCAACAAATCCGGATCCTCTTTCTGATGCAATCTGGTGAGAGAAATCCATGACGGCTCTGCCACTACCAAACTGCTCTGCAACTCACAGCGTCCTGCGGTGATATCCATCAATAGAAACTCCTCCACTAAACGATCCGCGGTGAGATTGAAGACTTTCCCCGTCTTCCGGCTCAAGGCGTCGGCCACCACATTGGCCTTGCCCGGATGGTACTGAATCTCAACATCATAATCAGCAACATACTCAAGCCACCGCCGCTGGCGCAAATTCAGCTCCTTCTGAGTGAACACGTACTTCAGGCTCTTATGATCGGTAAAGATCCTGCACTGGGCCCCATAAAGTAAGTGTCTCCACAGCTTCAAGGCGAAAATCACCGCAGCAAACTCGAGGTCGTGCGTAGGATAGTTCCGCTCATGAACCTTCAACTGACGAGACCCATAAGCGATCACCTTCCCTTCCTGCATCAACACGCCACCGAGTCCAACGTGCGAGGCATCCACATAAACGTCATAGTCCTGTCCCTCCGCCGGTAAGGTCAACACAGGGGCAGAACATAACCGGCTCTTTAGCTCCAGAAAGGCCTCCTCGCACTTATCACTCCACACGAACGCCGCATGCTTCTGCGTCAGCTTTGTCAAGGGCGCTGCCAAGGTAGAAAAGCCCTCGACGAATCTTCTATAATAGCCGGCCAACCCCAAGAAGCTCCTGATCTCCTTGGGTGTGCTCGGCCTACTCCAATCCATCACTGCTGAGATCTTCTCCGGGTCCACTGAAATACCATCTTTGTTCACCACATGACCCAGGAAGGAAACCTGGGGCAACCAGAACTCGCATTTGCTCAGCTTGGCATACAACTGATGATCCCTCAAGGCGGATAATACCAACCGCAAATGCTGATCATGGTCCGCCGCATTTCGAGAATAAATCAGAACGTCGTCAATGAACACAACGACAAACTTGTCCAGAAAGTCCTTGAACACCCGGTTCATCATGTCCATAAATGCTGAAGGCGCATTGGTCAGCCCAAAAGACATGACCAGGAACTCGAAATGACCATGCCTCGATCGGAAAGCCGTCCGTGGAACATCCGACTCTCGGATCCTAAGCTGATGGTAACCCGAACGGAGGTCTATCTTCGAAAATACTGAACTGCCACGCAACTGATCAAATAAGTCGTCGATTCTGGGCAGTGGATACCTGTTCTTGATGGTGACTTTGTTCAACTCTCTATAGTCGATACAAAGGCGCATCGAACCATCCTTCTTCTTTACAAAGAGAACCGGAGCACCCCAGGGCGACGAGCTTTGCCTTATGAAGCCCTTCTCCAACAACTCATCAAGCTGAGTACGAAGCTCCTCCAGCTCTCGCGGGGCCATCCGATACGGCGCCTTGGCAATCGGACGCATACCAGGCTCCAAATCAATCACGAACTCCACATCCCTGTCTGGAGGAAGACCGGGAAGATCGCTAGGAAACACGTCAGGAAACTCTCGCGCAACCGGAATCTCATCCAAAAGCGGCACACTGCTAACAGTCCCCAACACTGAGACTAGACAAGCAAAACTACCAGCAGGAAAAACCCTCTGAGCACATACCGCAGAAATCGCCGGAGAGTCCCGACGCGAATCACCGAAAACACTCCCGGGCTGACCGCTGTCCTTTCTGAAATCCAAGCGCTTTCCCCTGCACTGAATCACTGCATCATATCGGGACAACCAGTCCATACCCAGGATGACATCGAAATCCTCTAAGTCCAACACCTTCAGATCAGCCTTGGCCAGATAATCCCCCAACAAAATAGGGCAGTCCAGAATGCCCTGATCTGATATCACGGATTCACCCGAGGGGAACTTGACGCTAAAGGCACCACCAACACGATCAACAACCCACTGGCACCGCTCGACAAAGGCCCTAGCCACAAAAGAGTGGGTAGCACCTGAGTCAAATAGAACGCGGGCCCAGCGGTTCCTTACCTTAAATTTCCCTATACACAAACAAAACCATAAACGCACAAGCAATAAACAAAACCATAGCAACACTAAAACTGCTACAAAAGAGAAAGTCAAGCGAGGGGGGGGTTTACCTGAAATGACCTGCGTCGAAGTCTCAGCCTCCGCTGAAGATACCACATTCAGCTTCCCTTTACCCTTGTCCACCGGCTGAGGCGGAGGTAAAGCCTGGAGCGGAACGGCATGTAGAGCGGACTGAACCTGAGGGCACCTCGACTTAGTATGGCCCTTCTGGCCACACTGGTAGCAAACACGATCCTTGGACCAGCACTGAGCAGCCTCGTGACCGGGTCGCTTGCAGACAGGACAAGGAACATCCCTCCTAGGAGCACCCTGGATGGCATGCACATGCTCCTTCTTCTGGACCCTTGCCCTCTTGAAGCACCTCTCAGCTGGGTGGCCCGGATGGCCACAGAAACTGCACACTACCTTGCTCTTCTTCTCAGAAGCAGCACCAAGAACCTGGGGACCCTTTTCCTCAACTGACCTCCTCTTCTCGTTTCTCGCCTGCTGTCCACGCTGCTTCGCGTTCTCGATAGCCTCTACCTTCAAAGCGGCCTCAACTGCTCCCGCATAAGTAACTGCGCCATGAGCAACCGCAAGCTGCTGGACATCGCTCCTGAGGCCACCCAGAAAACGCTTTGCTCTGGCCTCCTCAGTAGCCACCAAACTCGGAGCAAATCGACTGAGTTTGCTAAACTCAATCTCGTACTCGTTGATGGTGAGCTGACGCTGCTTCAGATGGAGAAAGTTGTTCATCAACCGGTCTCGTTCCACTGACGGTAGAAACTTCCTCATCAGCAACTCCTTGAATGAACTCCAGGAACATTCTCCGACCATGCCTTCCTTCTCTCTTAACCACCAGGTCTTCGCCAAACCCTTCAGCTGATAAACGCCCAGCATCACCTTCTGATCATCTGAGATACCTGAATAGTGAAGCATCTCCTCCATAGTGATCAGCCAGTCGTCCAATACCATGAAATCCGCCTTCCCATCGTACGTGGGAGGGCTCAGCCTCTGGAACTGGGAGATGAAAGTCATCCCGGGGGGCACCACCACTGGAGGCACGAGAGGAGCAGGGGGGGCAGGAGGGGCTAGGACAGCTGTACCCACGGCGGGGTCCTGAACTCCCGGAGTCTGACCCGCCGCTCCGGATAAAAAGGACTGCATCTGGGCCTGCAACTCCACCACCTGCCTTGATAAGGCCTCGTTACTCTGCCTCAGGCTTTCCACCAACGCATCACTTTGAGCACCGGAGGACTCACCCTCAGACTGGGGAGTCGACCTCGTCACTCTACGCTTCGGCGCCATACTATAAGGAAAATTAAAACATAACAAACGATTAGAACTTAGCTAAACTCCTAGGATTAGACAAAAGGTACAGACAATACATACATAAATATGATCTTCTACTGCTATATTTGCTCTGAGATTTTATTTTATTTAATACAAAAGGAATGATATGCTTAGCCTAAGATGGTTCACCACCATCACACTAACTCTTGTGCCTAGATCGGGAATGCATGAATTATATTATTTTTTTGACTCAAAAATTATGTGTGTACACATGTCATCCTGCACGTCTTTAGCTTGGCGCGTTGTGCTTATGCAATGTTATGCTATGCATGATTATGCTATGCATTCTAAAAAGGCCCTAGTGCATGCCATGGCGGAGTACACATGAAAATGTTATGCATCCCATACTACATAACATTCTCATGCAACTAAAAAGAAAACGTGCTAGTCGCATTCATGCGGTGAGGTTATGCACCCCATAATACATAACCCTCGCATGTTGCCCCTATGGTGGATCCATATACAACCACATATTATGTATCGTAAAATACATAATATGCCCCGTATACTTCATGTTATGCTTATGAGTGTAGTGCAGTGTTCGTGCTTCAGCCAAAACGTGCCGATGACATGTCGGTGTGTGTATGATATGACTCTAAACATCTAACACAAACAAAGGAAGGTTGCCCGACCAATTGTCAAGCAACCTCCCTCTGATACCAACTGTCACAACCCGCATTTTTCTCACTATATTTTAAATCAGAGTAAGAGAAAATCTACGCGCTGTGATGCCACGTCGAGCAGGGGATAACTGCCGACGTTCAGGCGACACTCCAAATCCTTCAAATCATGAATTAATCGATTATAGAAAACTTGATTTATTTATTGGCCGTATCCCTCGGCTCAGTGGACCAAAGAGTCCACGGTTTCAAAACTGATTTTTATACGTAGCGGAAGATACTTCATTTACGTCAACATCCTAAATGAGCGCATAAGTGATCCCGAAGGGCCCTTACGCTGAACCAAAACTCTAGTTTTAATTTATACATATATAGGAAAATTCATTTGCTATACGTAATTATGAAAGTACGTTAATTGAGTTCTTTTTAGAAATCATGCTGATCATATGCTTATACATAATATCGTTTTACTTTTAGCTTTTAAAGTAACTAGCAACCTAGCATAAAACTTCCCAGAGCAAATAGACTATCTCCCAGAAAGGGTAGCAGTAAGAAGAAAACATATCTAGTACAAAAAGGTAAAACTACCAGGGGCGCCAACAGCTGACACGAACCCACTGGCAAGTATGTATGTCTGTAGAAAGTGCAGTAAAACTACCTCACAATGACTCAAGAGAGTCTCAACAGGCAACAAAAGGACCTCCAACAGCACCACAGCAACAGCCACCTACTGGCTACCGCCCAGAACCTGAGGCGTTCAGAAGAAAAATAGAACACCTCAGAGCAAGGAATGCAAGTGCTAAAAAGGAAAGTAAGGTAAAAGCAGGTAAAATAAGGTAAAGAGAGTACAAACAAGAGTAAAAACAACAATGCCCAAGGAAGGGCGAAAAGCAAACCTGCACCAAGTGCGGGTAAACAGCAACTACTCTGCCTAAAAACCTGCAGAGTCAACATGGCCATGATGCCAAAAAAATGCTGCAACACCTACGGAAGAAACGCCTAACATCCTAAATTGTGAGAGGCGGCAGTAGCAAAAACAAGAAACTTGGTATTAGGTTGAAAGCGTTCCAAATCGCCCAACCACTAATTCCGAGTCAACAAATTGCTCAAGGGTTGACACGTGAAGGCACAAAAGACCCATCACTCACTTGCCCAGAAAACTACTCGGGTCAAGGTAAAGAGTGTGGTCAAGGCTACATCACGCCACACAACCCCTAAAAGAGCCATCCACCACCACTACTGACCACAACCCACGATTCGGCCTTCGAAAAGTAACAGCCGACAAGGGACTCTCGATACACGAGCAAAACACTCGGGGAGAAATCAACGCTAAGGGATTAGTCGTTGCGATTACGCAACGCCGCTGCGAGTGAGTACACTCACTCGATTCTAAGCCTAGCGTACGAGCACCGACATCGGGTCGCACGATTACTAGACGCACGACCATAGGCCGTGTGTGCACAATCACACCTAAACGCCTCAAAATAAGGCAAATAAAATCCTAAAACTCCTAAACATAAACATAGACCTAAACATAAACCCATCTCCACGCTAACCCACACCTACGCTAAACACCTACCGCGACGCCGTCCTAAAACGGGAATCTACTAGCGGGAGGGTAAAAGCCTAATTTCTAACGCGGTTACCGGAAGGGGGTAAGGGTTAGGGTTCCGATTCATCAACAAATCTAACATGCGATATACGAAATTAACAAGGAATTGAGAGACAAAAGTAGGCCAAATGGCGAAAAGGAGAGAAGCACTTGCCTCGCACGTATCACCGAAAATTTCGCCAGCACAACGGCGCTATGGCGGACGCCCAAAAATTTCGAAACCTCCAACGAATCACCAAATCCACCACCTATATAGTATCTAATCAACAAAAGGAACAAAAAACACCCAAAAGAACTCCAAAACGAAATGAAATCGAAATGGAAAATCATGGAGAGAGATCGAAATGAGTACCTAGGCTCGTAGGCCTCGGCGAGGGGAACGCGGATCCGGGCTCGGATCGGAAAGGGGAGGCCGGAGCGGCCGGCGGCGGGCGGCGGAAGGGGCCGGCTAGGTCGCCGTTCTCTTCTTCCGCTCGGGCTCGTACAGGAATAG
This sequence comes from Platanthera zijinensis, assembly GCA_039513925.1. Taxonomy (NCBI): domain Eukaryota; kingdom Viridiplantae; phylum Streptophyta; class Magnoliopsida; order Asparagales; family Orchidaceae; genus Platanthera; species Platanthera zijinensis. The sequence continues at coordinate 107,425,184 of CM077087.1, forward strand.
GGGGGATCGGGTTTATTTTTACAAGGGGGCCGGCGGCTGTTTTGATTTGGAGGGGGACCGGCTGTTTTAATTGGGGGAGGGGAAGGTTGATTTAACTAATAAGGTTTTAATAACCTAAATGATATTTATAATTAATGGCTGAATGGGGGGGTTCGGTTACTAGGGGGAAATCAACCTAACACTAAGCCATATACTTAATTGTATAATAACCTATATTTATACTAACTTACTAACTCTAAGGACGTACTAACTAAATAGTTATATACACATATTAACGTATAAACGCTAATTACAAACATTCCTATATAAATAAATATACATCTGCAAACTCAATAACCATTAATACGTATATACGTACTAACACAAAATGCCGACACGCACACGCAAATATTTTTAACCTCACACGTACAACACGCACACCGAACAATAAACCACACCGGCTCACACGAGTCGCGCGCCACGCGACACATGCGCCAAGAGACATGCCGTCATAGAAAAATGACGACTCGCACAAACCAACTACCGCCAAAACGACGCGAAAACGCGACGTCCTCGGATTTCGACCAAAATCGCACCGTAGCGAAAAACCCGGGCTACGAGAACAACGGCGAAGTCAAAAACGACTTCCGACGAACAAAACTCGAGCTAACCTCGCCCGAAGCCAAAACACGAGAATTCCCTGAGAGGCTCAACCGGGTCTCCCAAAACAGACACCGGCTAGCTGGGGAAACCCGCAAACAGGCTAAACCTCTAAGAACACCTAACGAGGTACTCTAACAACGGCTCGAGACGGAAAACGTCCACGTAACGCCGAAAAAGGATTTAAATAAATCATCGAAAATTCGGGGGCGTTACAACGGAGCCCAGCATGGAGGAGCAGCCCCGGAGGTCGGCACGCTTGGAGATCGGACAGTCTAGTACCGGAGTCCAGACAGCAGGGACTGTGAGTCCCGAACACTAGTAGTTGTATTAGTTTGCTTCCGTGATGAGTGATTTATAGTGAGGACTTGATGTACCGGGCATAAGCCCGAGATTTTCATTATATGTACCATCTGTGGACACTCCCTTCGTGGAGTTTATTTTTCTATATAAGTGATTTCTGTGGACTTACTTTTATACTTATGCTACAGTAGAGATCGATTCGGCCGGCAGAACCGGTGTCTTGTAGTGACGGCCTTCCCGGGTGAGAAGGTATCACCGCAAGGCGACAGTTCTGGGCCTAAGACCCCGGTGTCTAAAAAGAAAAAAAAATGGGGGTCTTACAAGTGGTATCAGAGGGAACCTCGATCAGAAAAGTAGCAGTCCACTAACCCTGGGACACCCCCGCTCGAGTTTAGTTTGGGGACAAACTAAGCAGCAGAAGCAGTGGTGGGCCCATATGGGAAATCACATGAAAATTGTCCACTTTTAGTTAAATCTGTGAGACTTCTTATAATTGTCTTCTATTACGCAGCCCCCAGCGCAACCAACACCACAAGGCGGAGTTCAGCAGACTATGACTGTTGCACCACCTCCCCCGGTCCCCACTCCATTCTTACACTCGGAGATGGGTCAAACGCTGACGGCCATTCTAGATGCTTTCAGGGCTCAGCAGGTTCCGGCTCCGCAGCCGAACCCGGGGGCCAATTGGCTGAGAATTTTTCGAGGACTCTCTCCTCCATCTTACTTGGGGACAGAATTCGCTGTACGGACAGAAGAGTGGCTAGATATTATGTACGAAATGCTGACTGGAATACGATGTCCCTGGGAGGAGAGGGTGGCCTTGGTTGTCCCCTGCCTGGAGTCCCATGCTAAGAGGTGGTGGAAGACGCTGCTGGACACAAGATTTGTTGATAGGGAGGTTGCGGAAGTTACCTGGGAAGAGTTCAGGACCGCGCTGCTGGAGCATTTTGTTCCACAGTCGGCCAGGGATGAGTTGGAGGAGCGTTTCTTATAGCTGAAGCAAGGCACCCGGATAGTGGTAGAGTACCATCGGGAGTTCGACCATTTGGCTCGATATGCAGATTCTTACCAGCTGGACGAAGCGGGATACATCAAGAGATTCTATAAGGGCCTGCGGGAGGACTTGATGGAGGCTTTGTTGTTTGTATCCGACGGGCCTATCTCCCGGATTTTGGAAATGGCAAAGAGGATCGAGGCCGACTGGCACACCACTCGGGGCCGGAAGCGGCAAGCGGAGGATCAGGGCCGGAGAGCCAGAAATGATCAACGGCAAGGTGTTGTACCAGGTGGGAGAAGGACAGAGGACCAGCCTCGTCAGGAAGTGAGGCAGGAGCCGAGGGAGCAGGTGATATTAGCCCCTCAGCCTCTTCAGATGAGGGAGGCACCGAGACCCGGGGGTATGGCATTTCCCCCACCGGAGTGCTACAACTGCCACCAGGTAGGACACATTCGGAGAAACTGCCCCATGAGGGGAGCACCCTTACCAGCACCCCAGGATGCCCGCATGCCCAACAGTTTGGAGGACGAGGACGTGGTCGAGGACGTGGTTTCCAGGGTGCAGATCGTAGGCAGCAGAGGGAGCAAATTTATGCACTGGATCTGGCTCAGCCCCGAAACCCGGAGCAAGTAATCACTGGTACGTCTGAAAATTCTGGTTTAAGTTATTTCTCATGAACTTAAATTTTATATAGAAGTGACAATCTAGGAAAGAAAACCATGGCTAGAATTCTGAGACATTTAAATTTTTCCCAAAACCCCAGGAATAGTTTTCATCAGTGGCAAACCCGCTTATACGCTATTTGATACGGGTGCTTCGCACTCATTTGTATCGGAGGCCTTCATAGAAGGATTGGAAGGCGTAGAATGATTCACGGGTCTGATGGTGAGGATATGACTACCCGACGGATCAGAGTTGTTCACCTCTGCCCACTACAACATGGAGGCGGAGATCGGCAGAAGGATATTTGAAGCTCCAGCGACGATCATAAAGATGCCAATCTTTGATTTGATCCTAGGGATGACGTGGTTGAACTGGAATCATGCTCAAATTGACTGCACGTCCAAAAGAGTTACCGTAAGACATGGGGATTCATACCTCATCATTGAAGGTATTAAATCTATTCCCCCTCTCATACTGTCGTCTGTACAAGCCGTCAAGGCTCACTTACAGGGGGAAGAAGTGTATGAAGTAATATTTGAGATGACTGAGACCAAGGTCTCCACCTCGGATATTCTAGTGATGCGAGATTTTGCTGACGTATTCCCAGAGAAACTGCCTGGGCTACCCCCGCACCGGGAGCAGGATTTCCGGATACAGCTGGTGTCAGGGGCTAAGCCGGCAGCTAGGGCCCCTTACCGGATGGCCCCGAAGGAATTGACAGAGTTTCGAAGCCAACTCCAAGAACTGGTGGAGGCTGGATTTGTCCGACCGAGCTCTTTGCCTTGGGGAGCCCCGGTCTTATTCGTTAAAAAGAAGGACGGAACTCTGAGACTGTGCATCGACTACCGAGCACTAAACCGATTGACAGTGCGAAACACATATCCGTTGCCAAGGATAGATGAGCTGTTTGACCAGCTAGAAGGTGCGCATTTCTTTTCCAAATTGGATTTGAGGTCTGGTTACTACCAGCTAAGGATCCAGGATGAGGACATTCCGAAGACTGCTTTCAATAGCAGATATGGGCTATATGAATTTACAGTGATGCCCTTCGGGCTCACAAATGCGCCATCAGCATTTATGAGCCTTATGAATCAGGTGTTCGAAGAATATTTAGATGTGTTTATCATCGTGTTTATCGATGACATCCTCATTTACTCAAGGACAGAGGAGGAGCACACACGGCATCTGACGCTGACCCTAGAGAGACTACGGGAGCACAAGCTTTATGCAAAGATCAGCAAATGCCAGTTTTGGTTGAAGGAGGTGGCCTTCCTAGGCCATATCATCAGTGGTGCTGGGTTAGCAGTGGACCCGGCCAAGATCCAAGCGGTTCGGGACTGGCCACAATTGAAGACGGCCACAGATGTACGAAGTTTCCTAGGACTTGCCGGTTACTACCGGAAATTTGTAGAGGGATTCTCTCGTATCGCCCTCCCACTCACATCTCTGACAAGGAAGGAGGTGCCCTTTATTTGGACCCCACGATGTGAAGAGGCTTTTCAAGAGCTAAAGGGACGACTCACTTCGGCTCCAATACTTGCCCTTCCTTCAGGGAAAGAAGGATTCCAGGTCTACACCGATGCCTCCTACCAGGGCATGGGGGCAGTACTTATGCAGAATGGCCATGTGATAGCTTATGCTTCTCGGCAGCTGAAGAAGCACAAGCAAAACTACCCAGTTCATGACTTAGAGATGGGAACGGTCATTTTTGCACTAAAAGTCTGGCGTTACTATCTGTACGGTGTCCACTGCGACATATACTCTGACCATAAAAATCTGAGGTATGTGGACACACAGAAGGAGCTAAATATTAGACAGAGACGATGGGTGGAATTTTTAGCAGACTACCAGTATGAGATGCACTACCACCCCGAAAAGGCGAATGTGGTAGCAGATGCATTAAGCCGAAAGACCGCAAACGCTGTAGTAGGAACACCGTTGATGACCTTGGAGTTAATACAGATGTTTGATAAGATGCAAGTATCCCTGGTATCTGAGGATCACCCTGAGTTATACCGAGAATATCTGTCGTCATTAATCGCCACGGATGACATACGAGAACGGGTCAAGGATGGACAAAGGCAGGATACTCAGCTAGAGCCGATATTCCGGTCCTTAGAAGCAGGCACTGCGGGAGATTACACACTGAGGGATGATTTAGTATGCTTCAGAGGACGGGTCTACATACCAGAGGGAGGCCAGATCCGGGAGGACATCATAATGGAGGCTCATTGCAGTCGATATTCGGTACACCCGGGGATTACGAAGATGACTGCAGATCTGAAGAAGACTATGTTCTGGCCCGGCATGAAGAAGGATATCACCTACTTCGTGACCCATTGCAAGGCGTGCCAATTAGTAAAAGCGGAGTGCAGAAACCCCGCAGGATTATTGCAGCCACTCCCAGTACCAGAATGGAAGTTCGATGATATTGTCATGGACTTTATACATGGACTTCCTCGATCCAGGACGGGGAACAATTCGATATGGGTGATCATCGACCGACTGACGAAGGTGGCGAGGTTTATTCCAATCAGGAAGGATGACACGGTGGGGGTGTTAGTCCGGAAATTTGTGGAGCAGTTCGTCCGCTACCATGGTGTACCCAAGTCGATTGTGTCAGACCGGGACGGACGATTTACATCCAGGGAGTGGAGGTCAGTGCAAACTTACTTAGGCACTCGACTAACCTTCAGTACGGCTTTTCATCCCCAAACAGATGGACAGACAGAACGGACCAACCGGAATTTGGAGGATTTACTACGACTCTGCGTATTAGATCGCGGTGAACCATGGGAGAAGCTATTACCACTAATCGAGTTCTCGTATAATAACAGCTACCAGTCCAGTATTAAAATGGCTCCTTATGAGGCGTTGTATGGACGAAAGTGCAGGACTCCTCTGTCATGGATATAGGACGAGGATCCTAAGGCATTGGGTTCGGAGTTTGTCGAGGACACTGAGGCTCAGGTAAGATTGATACGGGACAGAATGCTGGAAGCACAGAGCCGGCAGGCTAAGTATTACGACGCTCGGCACCGTCAGGTGGAATTCCAGATAGGAGATCAGGTGTTCTTGAAGATCCGACCCATGCATGGAGTTACTCGGGTATGCGGACAGAGGAAGAAGCTCAGCCCAAGGTACATGGGGCCTTATAGGATCCAGGAGCGGATTGGTCCCTTGGCATACAGGTTGGAACTGCCACCGGAGCTGGCGAGTCTGCACGACGTGTTCCATATATCCTCTCTTAGGAGAGCTCTAGTACGTCCAGAGCAGCAAGTTACAACCACAGATGGACCGATAGCATCTGATCGGTCAGTTCACCTAGAACCGGTCCGGATTGACGACAAGGGGGTACGATTTCTACGCCACAAGAGGGTTCTGTTAGTCAAGGCCCTGTGGAGAAATCACGGAAGAGAGGAGCACACATGGGAGCCCCAGGACTTGATGCGACAAAGATACCCGGAACTCTTCAGTCAGGTATTCCTCGTAACCACTCAAGATGTTCAAATTACCTTCCTATTTTAAACTAGTAGAACTGAAATTTCAAGGTTATGGGCTAAACTTTTGTTTATTGGGGTCTAGATCTTTGTCAGTTGGGCCACTTGGTCTTGAAATTGACAAACACCTTTAAACCTCACATGACAAACATGAGGTCGTGACATAAAACTTTCAACTCTCATGGGATGTTACAAGTTTCTTCCTCCCTGATAGGAGTCCCCATGGGCTTAACCTTGATTTCGGGGACGAAATCTTTGTTTTGTTTATTGGAATTTGTAACATCCCATTTCCAACTAGACCCCTAAGAGTAGTTTCGTCATGACAAAACCCTAGGAAGCCCAAGAAAAGTCAAGTGGACCTGGTGGTGTGGATAGGGGCACTATGGTCTGCAAATAGTAAATTCCAAAACCTTGGTTTAAGGTGATCGTGGGGCTTCACCAAGACTCCAAGACCCCACCCATACCTTCATAACCCTAGTAAGGAGGTTAATAGGTCACTAAGGACCCATGGAGGGCAGTCAAAGGAGCTAAATTGACCAAGGTCAACTCTAACCCTAATTGGGTCAAATTGACCTCCAAGGGGCAATACAACGTTATCTTGCCATAAAAGTTATGGCGTTGAGTGAGCTCTGCTCACTCAACGCCGTCTTGCAATATAAGGTATGGCGTTGAGTGAGCAGAGCTCACTCAACGCCATAAAGTAAATGGCGTTGAGTGAGCAGAGCTCACTCAACGCCGTCTTGCCATGAAAGTTATGGCGTTGAGTGAGCTCTGCTCACTCAACGCCATAGAGTAAATGGCGTTGAGTGAGCTCTGCTCACTCAACGCCGTCTTGTCATAAAAGTTATGGTGTTGAGTGAGCTGAGCTCACTCAACGCCATAGAGTAAATGGCATTGAGTGAGCTCTGCTCACTCAAAGCCGTCTTGCCATATAGGTATGGCGTTGAGTGAGCTGAGCTCACTCAAAGCCATAGAGTAAATGGCGTTGAGTGAGCCCTGCTCACTCAATGCCGTCTTGCCATAAAAGGTATGGTGTTGAGTGAGCTGAGCTCACTCAAAGCCAGAGAGTAAAAGGCGTTGAGTGAGCTGAGCTCACTCAACGCCATAGAGTGAACGGCACTGAGTGAGCTCAGCTCACTCAACGCCATTGTACTTAGACAATTTCTGGCAAAACTTCAGCCTGTTGGCTGGTTTGGCTGAATCGGATAACACGCCCGTGTTAGCTTAGACACGCCCGTATTCAACAGTACACGCCCGTGCCCAGTCGCTATACTTCATTCATCATAGCCCGGCACAACCAGAGCAGGTCACGGGTATGACATGCCCGTGTCACCATGCGACACGCCCGTGACAGCACTATTCCCGGTTAATGAAGAGAGAGAAATAAGGAGTTTATGCCATGCATGGCCTGGGAGGTCAAGGGCCCACTCTCTTGCTAGAACCACCTCCCCAGCCATGGCAGCCACTTAGAGAAGAGAGCAAAAGTCTTTGGGACTCATCCTTCCCCTCCCCAACCACCCTCATTCAATTCACTAAGACTAAGAGATTTCAGCCAAATGATATTTGACTGATTTCAGCCATGCAAATCATGCTTCATCCCCCCACCCACCATGGCCGCCAACTTTGACTAGAGACCAAAAATGGCCAAGCTTCCTACAGCCACCTAACACCCCCATCTCTCCCTTTTAAAAGCTTCTCTGAACTCCAAGGGTTCAAGTCCACACTCTTCTTGAAGGAGCCAAGGAGTTTCACTTGCTGTTGCAAATTCCGGCGACGCCACCACCGCGCAAATGGCATCACGACGATCGGCTCGACTCCAAACCACGAATAAGGTCCTCCTCTACTTCTTCTTCTATGGATAGATCTTAGAAGTTATTAGGAGAGAAAATTGGGCTCAAAAGAGCTAGATCGGGTGAAGTTTTCCATGGTTTTTCCAAAAAAAAATGGTGGTCGGGTTCGCCGGAAACCGCCACTCCGGCGGCCGTACCGCCACCCGACGGTAGCCCTCGCCTCAACGGAGGTGGTGGTGGTGGTGGTGGCTGGCTGGGGAGATGGCTGGATGGCCGGGAAATAGCTTGGAAAAGCTACAGGAAAATGACTTTTAAAAGCTCTGGTTTCGGGCTCTTTAGGAAGATGAACAGTGCCATTAGGATTAGTTTATATTTTATTAAAAGAAAATTCTGAATGAAATTATCTGTCACATTAAATAAATTGGGAAAAATACTTAGAGGCTAGATCAGGAAAAACTGTTAACATGAAAATTGTAGATCTATGAGTCTACTTTATTGTAAAATTGATTTGAGTCAATTTGGAGTCCTGGTTAGATCACAGCACTCATTTTGGTGAGATCTATACATAGGGCTGACCAGAGAATGAATTTGATGCCCATTCCAAACCAAACCTCCAAATGACTTGAAATTTGGGGTATGGACTATTATTATCTATATCTAGGAAATATTCAAAAATTAGAATTTTTGGAGAACATTTTTCTATAGTTTTTAGAAAAATTTAATAATCCATGAATAAATTATTTGGGTGTCACAAACATCTCAAAACTCCCCCAAATTTTGGTGGGTGGTCTTATAGGGAATCTTAGGGCTCTGGTAATAATTTCACCTCATTTGAAGGTGTTTTGGTCAGGGAATGATCAATCCCTAGTTCTACCTTAAAAGAAGGATTTTTAAGTAAAAGTGTACTTGAGGTTTTGAGTGGTCAACTCACCTCAGCAGAGGCTGATATTTTGACCACTGGCTTGGTATGATCATTATCATCCCCTTAGGGAAAATAGGGTGGTTTAGGGTTGATTTACCCTAGGATCCAAGCTCAAACCCTAAATAGAGGGTTTTGAGGGTTGTGAAGGGCATGTGGCCAAAACACCTTGTATGACTATGAAATTTTGTAGAGAGGATATTAGGGTAACTATAACCTCTGGTTAAAACCTTAGGGTGTTTTGGAAAGTTTGGGACCCACAAAACCCTTACCCTAGTTTAGGGCACAAACATTGTAGGGTTGAAATGGGCTATCTAAACTCCTCAAACTAAGGTGCAATTTTGGTAGATTGGTCATAAGGATATTATGAGACTCTGGTAATTTAATTGGGAATTTTGGGACAACAGTTATAGTACTTCATGTGTAACACAAGAGATACCTCAATTTCATAAATTGAAGATTATGGTCCCTCTGACCCTTGGGAGGTCATCAAAGTTTGGCAGAGGAAGTTTTAAATCATTATATAAATATGTAAATTTTATGAAAATTTTTGGGTATATATTTGAGGTACTTACTTCACAAGCTTGTTAAATGAGGAAATTATTCAATAATTTAATTAAGACTATTTACTGATAAATAAATTATGAAAGTTTGGTAGAAGAAGTTTTGAATCATTATATGCATATATAAATTTTATGAAGATTTTTGGATACATAATTGAGGTACTTACTTCACAAGCTTGTTAAATGAGGAAATTATTCAATAATTTAATTAAGACTATTTACAGATAAATAAATTATGAAAGTTTGGCAGAAGAATTTTTGAATCATTATATGCATATATAAATTTTATGAAGATTTTTGGATATATAATTGAGGTACTTACTTCACAAGCTTGTTAAATGAGGAAATTATTCAATAATTTAATTAAGACTATTTACTGATAAATAAATTATGAAAGTTTGGTAGAAGGATTTTTGAATCATTATATGCATATTTAAATTTTATGAAGATTTTTGGATTCATAATTGAGGTACTTACTTCACAAGCTTGTTAAATTAGGAAATTATTCAATAATTTAATTAAGACTATTTACTGATAAATAAACTATGAAATTTGGCCCAAATCATTTATATGCCATTAGAATCATACTGGAATTTTCTCTGGATTTTTTTGAAGCAATATAATCTTTTATATTTCTTTAAATGAATTTTCAAGGGTTAAAATGAAATAGGAATTTTGCGATAAAACCTTACTGAAAAATTTAGATGTTTTGGAAGATGAGTTAAATCCTTATTTTAAATGTCATATAAAATTAGTGGAATGATATCTTGCCTGAAAATGATACTTCATGTTCATTATTGGAAAAATTAGTCACTAGAATAATTAAATAAATTATTAAATAAATAAGGAAAATTTTGGGTCTCTGGATTTAGGGCTTAAAGGTCATAATGGACCTCCATTATTTAATATAAGAGTATCGGATGATTACTTGACATACTTCCCATTTTACCTAACATTAAACCTTGGTGGTCTACATATAGTAACTCTTCAGAAATAATCTGGAGTACAAGTTAGGTACATAAGAGTTCATCACTCAGGGTTGGATAAGATAGGAATGAGTTTGACTAAATGTTGGATGATGTTTTGGGATCGACGAAAGATCGTCTTCCCCATAAAGTGGAAGGTCAAATCTCCTTAGGTCTAGTCACTGTAATATGGAAATGAAAGAGGTAAAACCTAAGTCGTAGGCATAGAGTAAATAGTAAACTCAGGGTTTCACACATTCACACCCCAGTGTCTCGGGAGATGGTATGGGTTACTGGGGCAATAAGCCCGGTAGTTATTGGGTATGATAGTCCAGGGAGCTTTGGTCCGGTAGTAGATTATGACGGACGGGGTTGTCCGGTGAGCTTTGGCTCGGTGGACGGTTATGACGGACGGGATAGTCCGGGGAGCTTTGGCTCGGTGGTAGATTGTGATGGACGGGATAGTCCGGGGAGCTTTGGCTCGGTTGTAGATTATGATGGACGGGATTGTCCGGTGAGCTTCGGCTCGGTTGGTTGTTTGACTCATAACTATTGCATGTGCATAAAAGGTTTAAGGTGGTGGGTCTTCGATATTAGGGAGTTCGATGCACCGACACCAATATCGTTGGCTCGGCAAGTGTGGTGAGCACTTTGCCAACAGAAGTCCGGTGCGCCAGCCGGCAAGAGTACGCAGGCGTCCGCTTAGTGCACCAAGCGTTGAGGCGTACGATAGGTCTGACCGGTAGTGATTTACTGGTTTAGAGGTGGGCGAGGCCCAACCCACCGCTTCCGTCTGCCACTACGGAGGTATCCTGGGAGGTAACGGCTCCGAAAGGGGGAACTAAAGGTTTGTGTACACAGAGTCGAGTGGGTGAGTTGCACTTGCATGTTCACATCATAACATATTTGCATTCCATAGCATAACCATTGCATATAACCTGACACCTAATGTATAAGCGGTATGGGACGCTCTATACATTAGGCCTTGCAGAACGACCCCTTGGCATATAATTTCGTGCGAGCGTGCTTATAGGTCAAGGTTCTCTTTCAGTATTATTTATATGTTATGCCTGCTAGTAAAACCGACACCCTATCGTATAAATCGGTATGGGACTTTTTATACGATAGGAGCCCTGCAAGAGACCCCTTCGCTTATGTGTTTTCACATAAGTTAAGGTTACTTATTTATATTTTGTATAATTATTATCACACTTAACATTGTTAGTTTAGTTCTGCTGCCATCTGCAATTTGACTATTCTCCACCTTCAAGTCCTTCCCTTTTCTTCTCCCCGCTCGGTACTTAGGAGCCATGGGGGAAGGGGTGGGGGACGATAGGACTTAGTCTTTTAGACTAACGGTTTTCAAACCACATCATTTAGGGGACCACGGAGCCCAGCATGGAGGAGCAGCCCCGGAGGTCGGCACGCTTGGAGATCGGACAGTCTAGTACCGGAGTCCAGACAGCAGGGACTGTGAGTCCCGAACACTAGTAGTTGTATTAGTTTGCTTCCGTGATGAGTTATTTGTAGTGAGGACTTGATGTACCGGGCATAAGCCCGAGATTTTCATTATATGTACCATCTGTGGACACTCCCTTCGTGGAGTTTATTTTTCTATATAAGTGATTTCTGTGGACTTACTTTTATACTTATGCTACAGTAGAGATCGATTCGGCCGGCAGAACCGGCGTCTTGTAGTGACGGCCTTCCCGGGTGAGAAGGTATCACCGCAAGGCGGCAGTTCTGGGCCTAAGACCCCGGTGTCTAAAAAGAAAAAAAATGGGGGTCTTACAAACACGGCCTGGGACACGGGCGTATCCCAGGCCGTGTCAGGCACACGGCATATGACACGGGCGTGTCACATGGATGTGTACTCCTTTGGAAGTTTTGTCCTGTATCGACTGAGGGACACGGCCCGGAACACGGGCGTGTACTGGTTGACACGGGCGTGTCATGTTTGATACGGGCATGTCTCCACCCATGTCCACCAAGCGATGTGATGGTTGGCATGGCTATTATTGGTGACACGGCCCCTGGTCACGGGCGTGTCGAGGACCCGACACGGGCATGTCAGGTTGGGACACGGGCGTGTCCCAACCCGTGTCCTTTTCTGTACTCGATATTCGTGGCTGGATTGAGGCACACGGCCTGGGACACAGCCGTGTGCAAAGCCATGTTTGGCCCAGGATTAAGTAATTTCAGGCAAATCTGAGTCGTTTGTTTTCTTTAAATAAGATATAATGGCCCAGATGAGTTCCTGCTTGTGTTTAGTCCAAGATTAGAGGTTTAATTCCTCATTTCATCTTTAACTCCCTCTTTCTAAAAAGTTAGAGAGAGAAGAGAGCAAGTAAGAAGGAAGGGAGGAATCCTACTGATTGCAGAGCATCGGAGCACGAAATTTAGAACTGAGACCAGATCCGTGGAGAGAATTCCCTTGCGAAGCCTTTCATCTGGCTAGTTTTTCATGGCGCCTAAGAAGACTTAAAGGGTAACGATTCTCAACTTGAGCATGTGAAGCGCTTCTTCCTTTGCAGAGGAAAACCCTCTCCCGCGAGTGTGCGGTGAGTTTGCGGTGTTCCTTGGGGTAGATATGTGAAGTCCCGCTTGTTTAGAGTCTGAAATCAAAGTACGGGCATAGGCATTATGTGTGAAGCCTACCCGGACGTGTTTGTCGGGATCGGTGATGTTGCATTGCATGAATAGCCAGAGAAGACTCCGTGTATTATTTTCGAGTTTCTACGCGGTAGATTACAGCAGGGATCCTTGGGGATTAACTCCAAGGCGCACCCGAAAAACTTGGCGGAATCGTAGTTCTGCTAACTTGGAGGCCGAGGAGCCAGCCTTGAACATAATTGGGTTTTGTAATGTTTTGAAATGTTTTAGGATCCGGGTGAAGCTTGGTCCGCGCGTATGTCTTAAAGTGACTAGGCGGCGTGAGCAACGGGCGGGTGGAAACAGACCTGGGCTTTGCGGTTCGGTGCTAGAGTCCCGAAAGTGGAACTGGCCGTTGGCATAGTCGGGAGTCTTGGACTGCGGTCGGAAAGACTCAAAAATGCTCATAATGTTTGCCATCCTGAGGGTGGTGGTGAAGCCACGGAATTGACCGGATTCACCGAGAATTCGTCCCTAAGTGCACGGGGTGTTTGGCCGAGTGAGCCTACACCTGTGGCGAAATATATATTTGCACTTTACTATTTAGCTGGGCTAATGATATGCAGGGAAGGTGCACTGCCGTCTCGATTAAGGGGCGGGGTCGTTATAATTTGGTCAGCTTTAGCTGATCGTTGCTTTCTTTTCCACCGTGCGGTGGAATGTGCCTTGCACGTGCCGCGGAACAAAGCGCCAAGTAGCGGGATGTAGCCCAAGTTTCTGAGCTGGCCCTCGAAGGCCAAGCGAACTGTTATTTTACTTTTATCATGTGTGGCCGTCCTGTGAGCCGATGTATGTAAAACATTATATTGTCAAGTGAACATTTGTAAGGCCTTAAGGCCATGTACTCTTTTGGGTATTTGATGTATTTCATTCCTATGGTATAGTGGACATTCATGTCGTGGTTGTGCAAATTTTGGGTTCTCTTAAACTGTTTAAAAGCTTCCGCTAGAATGCTCTGTATTAGGATGAGTAGTTGAATTTTGGTATTATTCTGTAACTCTTCCGACTGTCCGTGGTATATGGCGTCGGGTTCCAGCTGGACCTTCTGTTATATGTCATACGATGGATGGGGGTGTTACACGTGACGCCTCCATTAAGACAAGTTTACTCCCGCCATTTTCCAGAAATAGCTCTGACATGCCCTAGGTCACGGGCGTAACCTAGGGGCATAACCCGCCAGTTAATAGATTTTGGTGGTTTCTTCTCCAACGTTCCCAGGGTTTCAAGACGACGGTTCCGAGCCTGACACGCCCTAGGCCACGGGCGTGACCTAGGGCGTGACCAACCTGCAATTTTTTCTCTAAATTCCTGAGAGAGGAAGTTGTCTACCTAAATCACCTAGAGTGGGGGGTGAATAGGTGAGATGTGCGTCTATTTGCGGAATAAAAATTTAAGGAACTAGCACAGCACAAAACCAAGCAATCACAGACGACAAAAGATTTATAGTGGTTCCCCAACCTTGGGTACGTCCACTTTCCTCACCAATCTAGTAAACCACTAGACTTGGTTACTCCACTATCTCGGATCAAAACGATCCTACACCTCGGAACAACGTTCCTACAAAAACTCGATCCAACTGGATCTACAAAACTCGGAAGCAAAAGCCTTCCTACGAATCTCGGAGAAAAACTCCTACACAATAATTTGTTTAAAAAATACAAACAATAATCTCAGATCTGGATCTTGACAGTCTTCTTCCTTAAGAGCTTTGGCTTGATCAGAGAAGTTGAAGACGACTTGAGAGAGATCCACAAATCTGAAAAACTAAATCACCTCGATCGAGAAAATAGATCTGGAATCTTTAAGGCACGGCGAGATCGAGTGATTGACTTGCGTCTGGATCGCTGAAGAATCAGTGTTGAAAACAGAGATCGGAGATCGTCGATCCAGAGCTTCTTCCGTGAATGTTAATGGCGGCGGCGGCGACTTGAAGAATTAGGGTTCACGGGATTGTTCTCTTTCTCTTTCTTAAAATAATAATCTCTGAAGGAATTGATTATTAGTCAAATCTGAAATGACTTATTTATAGGTAGACTCCAACGGTCATAAGAAACATTAATGATGACACGTGGACTTATCAGAAAGGATCAAATCGAAATGACCAGCGATATTGACTTAGAGAATTTCAGGAAAGATTTGAACCGACATACTCGAGTCATAGAAGATACATACTCGAGTATCAGATGGTATATACTCGAGTGGACAAGAATTGGCATACTCGAGTAAGAGAAGTTATATACTCGAGTGGAAAGGATTGGCATACTCGAGTAAGAGAAGTTATATACTCGAGTGATCCAGAGATCAATACTCGAGTGATGTACGAACTACTCGAGTATGAGAGTAGATACTCGAGTGAAAATACTTAGAAAAATTTCAGATAAAATGTGAATAAATACTCGAGTACAAGAGTTGCAGATACTCGAGTGAGAGAAAAAGAACTACTCGAGTATATTAGGAGAACTACTCGAGTGAGGGGAAAATGAACTACTCGAGTATCTTAGAACAACTACTCGAGTAAACATTGACTTACTCGAGTATGAAAAATAACTACTCGAGTACAGATTCACTTACTCGAGTATATAGGAAACTACTCGAGTATGTGGACTTAGAATATTTCCGAAATGGGAGGAACAGAACTACTCGAGTATAAACAAGGCACTTACTCGAGTAACTAACCAACCACTCGAGTACAAGTTATCACTTACTCGAGTGAATACAGTCTACTAGAGTATGTAAACCAACTTACTCGAGTACAGACCCACTTACTCGAGTATACTAGAGAAGTACTCGAGTATGTGGACTTAGAAAATTTCTGGATTAAGAATAGAAGGATTTACTCGAGTATAAGAAATGATCTACTCGAGTGACTGACTATCTACTCGAGTATAAACTTATCTACACGAGTATATAGAGTCTACACGAGTATGTCCAAGGATCTACTCGAGTACTAAGTCACTTACTCGAGTATATGAAGGGTACTACTCGAGTATGTGGACTTAGAAAAATTTCTTCTAAAGGACATACTTCAATACTTGAGTCCACCATTCCAAGTGCATGTAGGAAGTGTATCCCAATAGAGAGGCTATACATGGGCCAACACTTTGGATCACACAATGAGGGATTACATTGTATGGTCCTGTGTTTGGTGACCCATTATAGACTGACATTGGTCTACACTTGGCATTAAGGACCTGCACACATACAACTTAAACACAGCATCAAATACACCTTAATTCATCTTAGTTCAAGTTCTGACCTCCTACAAATCTGAGGTATTGTGGAGACAAATCCCAACAATCTCCCCCTATTTGTAGATGTCAGCATTCTCTATACTAAGGTGAATTATTTAGAGTAAAAAGAACAATACACATATACTTAAAAAATAAGCTAAAGCAGGATAACTAATGAAATAACCATAATCAGAATCAATTATATATATAGAATTATTTTTAACAAAAGGAATCCATTTCCACATTCTCTTTACTCAAGAGGGTCCTTCCTTATGCATCCTTTCTCTTTTCAGCTCTTGCCTCTCTAGGTAACTGAATGGCTTGGGAAAATAAGTTCTGGGCCTAGGAGGAGCAGCTGGATTATTGTGTCCTCAATTCCTGTCATGAAGTCTGATTTTGATTTGGGACACTTCATAGGCTTTCCATTCTGAATGACTGTAAAACTGGTCTCTGTTCTCACCAAGATCTGTAACCAATTTCAGGGTATCAAGGATTAGGGATTTGGAGGTTGGACTCCAAACTTCAGAATGAATAATTGGTGGTCTGCTTTTAGAAGCTAGGGAAGGATCTCTTTTGGGTGCAGAACGACTGGCAGAAGCACCTTCACCATATTTTCTCTTCTTCCTTGGAGCTGGAATTTCATCTTGCCACAAATCAGTATAGGTGAGAGGGGGCTCAGTCACATCACCCTCAGGTCTAGGTGAGAAAGCTGGCACACCTTCTGGAATGGCTGCCTGGGCTGGAGCATCTGCAGGAGGTTATTCTTCAAGAGGATTCAAGAAGTGTGGAATGATGGCAGGGTTGAGCTGTGCATTAGGGAAATTCATGTTGTGCAGCCAAACAGCAGTGTCATAGGTATAGAATTTCACAGACTGGAGCTGGGAGAGAATATCTGCTTTCATTTCTTTTACAAGACCATCCACAGTAGCTTGAGCTTGGTTAGATAGTGTTTCAACTTGTTCTTTTACAACTGCTTGAGCTTGCTCAGATAGTTTTTCCACTTGTTCTTTTACTATCTTCTCCCCCTTGGTGATATCTACAGATAGCTGAGCTATAGCTTCATCCCTGAACTTGCCAACTTCTTCACAGATTTTCATAAGATTGGCCTCAGCATGCTTGTCCAACTGGATCTGATTATTTGCAACAGTTTCTTGTTGATTTCTCAGTTCACCTATGCTTGTGATAGTGTGATCTATGGCCTTGCCACCTAGCTGGAACAACCTTTTTAGCTCATCAGTATTGGCCTAGATTTCTGCAAAGCCTCTACTCATCTCTTGTTCAAGAGTAGTGACTTTGTTATTGACTGATGCTAGAGATTCATCAAAGTACTTTCTCTGTGCAAGGAGCATCTGTTCAATTTGACTTACCATATCTGAAGAAGAGGGGGCTGAGGTTGGTGCAGGAATTGAAGGAGCAGGAGCAAGAGTAGTCCAAGGAGGAATTTCTGTAATGACCACTGAGCTGACAGCTCTCTTGAAAGATTCTATTTCAACAGTTTCTTCTGTATTTAGGAAAGATGGCATGGAGAAATCCAAAGTCCTCAGAGGTGCCTCCACAGGATCTGGAGACATTTCCTCATCATCAGACAAGAGAAAATGATCAGATTTGCTGGGCTCACTATCAGGAGACTTGGCAGGAGACTGGACTGGAGTCTGAGCTGGAGTTTGAACTGGAGTCTGTACAGGAGATGAAACTGGAGACTGAATGGGAGACTTGGCAGCTGATCCACTCTGAAAAAGAGGAGCATCTGAGCTGAGCTCATCAATGAATCTGTTTATATCTTCAGCTGTAGATAGTAAAGCTGTTGTATCTGGAATCTCTGAGTCAGGAATTGCTGATTGAGTATCTGCTGGAGGAGGAGAGACTGGAGGAGTAGAAACTCTGACCTCTGCTAGTTCTGGAATCACTGATTATGAAGAAACTTGATGCTGAGGAAGAGAAGAGGCAGGCTCCCCCTCAACTATTGCACCAGAGGTAGCAGTAGTTTGATGTAGAGGAGGAGATGGAATCCTGTCTTCAGGTAAACTGGTTTCTTGGTGAGTTTCTGAGATGGCATCAGCCTTTGAAGTTTGGGCAGAATTCAGGATCTTGATGTCATACCTCTGTATGGAAGAGATGGAAACTTTCTTCATGTGGTGAAGAGGAGTCCCTTTGGATAAGTCAAACACTGTAGGATTAATCTCATGGAGGAGGAGTGAGATAATCCTAGCATAACTTGGATGTTTCACGCTCTCTCGGATCTTATCCAGTATCATCATTTCGAACTGGAATTTCTTCCTGCAGACTATGGCTTGCATAACGTCGAATAAATTTTGGGATATATCTCTTATGGAGTATGCCTTGCACCATAGGATTTTGGCGATGACATCAACTAGAAACTTGCCTTCTGAATTGAACAAAGACCGATTCAAGGTTTCACCTCCACCTTCAGGATCTCGACCACAGAATAGGGAAGTACGGTCGGCATCTTCCTTTTCTAGGTCGTCTTCTTCGTCAACCACGGGCATCCGAAGCAGAGTGGCGACTGAAGTTTTATCCAAACGAATCTCAAGTCCTTTTACCTTTGATTTCAGAATTGTGCCATTATGTCTAACCTTCATATTTCTGTAAAATTCTTCAACATCAGGAAGCAGGAGACGGCAGGGTTCTTGAAGAACGAAGGACAATCCGGCGGTGTCCAAGAGAATTAGTAAATTTTTGAAGTCATCCGAAATATCTGCAATGCCATCTGTCACGAGTTCGGATCCGATTCCAATCTTGGAGGAGGGAGCCATCAGCGATTCTGTAGTACGAAGAGAAAGAAGAGAGGAGGAAGACAAAACTCTGCAACTGTTCTGGAAGACGAAGGGACGGCGGCTACTCGAGTGAAATGAGAAGTGGAAAGGATTTCTGATTTTTCTAAATATATATGACCCTAATTAGGTTTAAGGAGGAGTACTGAAAATAAAATCATACCTAATATGGAGCGCCAAAACTTTGGTGCGAATAGAAGAAAAAAAAGATTTTCAAATTTCTGATTCCCGTATACTCGAGTAGGTTTCACCATACACGAGTATGAGATGGAGTATACACGAGTAGATCAAGTAACATACACGAGTAGGTTACCAACTACTCGAGTATGTCAATTTTGGCACTCGAGTATTTCCGTTTACTCGTGTATATGTCTCTATGTACTCGAGTATATCACTTTGAAATACAATTTTCTTGGGAGAGATTTACTGCCGCCGATATCTTCAACTCTGAGCCTGTCTGTGAATCCACCATCACTATTCCTCTTTGTTGAGCAGTCCGAGTTCCGTTTTGAAGAACGAGAACTTGGACTCGTCCAGCGGCTTCGTGAATATATCTGCCACTTGCCTGTCTGTGGAGACATATTGTAGATCGATGTCTCCATTCTCCACATGCTCCCGGATGAAATGATAACGAAGCTCTATGTGCTTGGTCCGGCTATGGGAGACTGGGTTGTTGGCTATTGCTATAGCACTGGATGAGTTGTAAAACAAAGGAATGTTCTGGAACTTCATGTTGTAGTCTTCAAATTGATTCTTGATCCATAAAAGCTGTGCACAACAGCTGCCTGCAGAGATGTATTCTGATTCAGCCGTTGAGATGGCTACACAGTTCTGCTTCTTACTGCTCCAGGAAATAAGTCTCCTTCCGAGAAATTGGCAAGTCCCGGAAGTGCTTTTCCTGTCGTCTTTGCTACCAGCAAAATCTGCATCTAAAAAACCAATTAGTTCACTATCATTACTTCTTGGGTACCATAAGCCAAGATTTGGTGTGCCTTTGAGGTATCTCAGGATTCGCTTTGCAGCGATGTAGTGAGATTCCTTAGAGTTCACCTGAAATCTAGCACATACACATGTTGAGAACATTATATCTGGTCTACTCGCAGTAAGGTAGAGCAAGGACCCAATTATGCTTCTGTACTTGGTTTCATCAAAAGGTTTCCCTTTCTCGTCCTTGTCCAGAGACATAGCTGAGGCCATTGGAGTCCTCATAGAGGTTGCATTCTCCATTCTGAATTTCTTAAGCAGCTCTTTGGTGAACTTGGTCTGTGAGATGAAAATTCCATCCTCAGATTATTTCACTTGTAGCCCTAAGAAATACTTCAGCTCTCCCATACTGCTCATTTCAAACTTCCCTTGCATAAGTTTAGAAAACTTCCTGCAGAGGTTGTTGTCTGTAGACCCAAAAAATGATGTCATCGACATAGATTTGCACTAGCAAAATCTTGCCTTTTATTTCCCTAAGAAATAATGTCTTGTCTATCTTTCCTCTAGTGAACTTGTTCTCAAGAAGAAAGGTAGACAGCGTCTCATACCAAGCTCGAGGAGCTTGTTTAAGACCATATAGTGCTTTTTGCAGTAAATAAACATAATTAGGAAAGGTTGAATCAACAAAACCTGGCGGTTGCTCTGCATACACCTCTTCCTTTATGTCACCATTTAGGAAGGCGGACTTAACGTCCATCTGATAGACGGTAAAGCCCTTAAGTGCAGCGTAGGCAAGAAATAACCTGATCGCCTCCAGTCTTGCTACTGGAGCATAAGTCTGGTCGAAGTCGATTCCTTCTTCTTGACGATATCCCTTGGCGACAAGTCTGGCTTTATTCTTTATAATAGTTCCATCTTCATCCATCTTGTTCCGGTAGACCCATTTTTTCCCGATGACGTTCTTATGCTTGGGTCTAGGAACAAGTGTCCAAACTTTGCATCGTTTAAACTGATTCAATTCTTCTTCCATGGCTAGAATCCAGGATGCGTCGGAGTTGGCTTCCTCAAATTTCTTTGGTTCAACCTGTGAGAGAAAACTTAAGTGTAAATTCTCGTTAGTTGTACCTCGACGAGTTCTGACGCCATCCCGAGGATCTCCTATTATTTGGTCAACAGGATGATCTTTCAAGTGTCTGAACTCTAAAGTCCTTGCATCTGGGATCTCTTCAGCCACTGGAGTTGCATCTTCAGCTGAGATGTCTTCTTCATCTTGATCATCTACCTCTCCAATAGTGGTTGTAGAGGGGATCTTGATGAACGTCTCATCTTTATCTTCAATAGGTTCATCCAAGCTAAGTTCTTTCAACTTTGTACCTGCATCTACAATAGGCACACTAGACGAGTTGCTTTGCAACAGACTCGTCTCATCAAATACAAGATGTATCGACTCTTCCACCACCAGAGTTTTTCTATTGAATACTCTATAGGCCTTACTATGGCTACTATAACCTACGAAAATACCTTCAAAGCTTTTCTCGCTAAACTTTGTAGTGTGATACTTGCCATTGTTAAGTACGAAGCACTTACAGCCAAAGATTCTAAAGTATGAAATGGTTGGTTGCCTGCCTTTTAGAAGTTCGTAAGGAGTATTATCATGGTTCTTGTTGATGAGTGCTCGATTTTGCACGTGACAAGCGGTGTTGACGGCTTCAGCCCAGAAATACTCCGGAAGTGAGGCATCACTCAACATGGTCCGACAAGCCTCTATGAGTGTTCTGTTCCTTCTCTCAGCTACTCCATTTTGCTGTGGAGTGCGAGGAGAGGAAAACTCATGAAAGATACCTTGACTTTCACAAAATTCTGTCATGGCTCCAGATTTGAATTCCGTTCCATTGTCACTTCTGATTTTGACTACGGAACAGTTGTATTCATTCTGGATCTGCCTCACAAAATTAGTGAAAATACCGAAGGTATCTGACTTGTGTTTCAGAAAGAACACTCACGCAAAGCGCGAGTAATCATCCACAATAACCAACGTATATTCCTTACCTCCCAAACTTCTAACCTGCAGTGGACCAAACAAGTCCATATGGAGAAGCTGCAAACTTCTATTGGAATCCTTGCCTATTATGCTTTTAAACGAACTTCTTGTTTGCTTGCCTTTGATACAAGCGTGACAAGGACTGTCCGTAACGCACTTGACATTAGGTGCATCACGCACTAAGTTTTGAGAGAATAATTTATTAATAGTTTTGAAATTAATATGTGCTAGTCTCTTGTGCCATTGGTCAGAAAGAGATGCACTACTTTTTGCCAAAAGACACACTGGTGTCGAGGAGTCTATACAAATAAAATTTAAACAGAAAATATTTCTGCTTCGAGTGCCTGATAAAATAGTTTCCATATTGTTAACCGATTTTATCAAACACTTGTCAGCATGAAATTCAACTACGTATCCTTTGTCGCATAGTTGGCTTATGCTAATGAGATTGTGTTCCAATCCTTCAACATAGGCTACATCCGAAAAGGATACGCTACCGTTAGAAATCATACCATAGCCTTTAGTGATTCCTCGATCTGAACCTCCAAAGATGACCTTTGGTCCGTTGCAGACTGAGGTGTAATTCTGTAGTAGGCTCCTTGTCCCGGTCATATGCCGAGAACATCCACTGTCCAAGTACCAGATTGGCATTTTGGTGGCCTTTGGACATACCTGCAATTACAATCATTTAGCCTTAGGAACCCAAACAAGTTTGGGTCCTTGGTCTCGAGTTAGAATACTCCCCCTACGAATATTAACCTCATGAGTGGTCACTCTCACGTTGCTAACTTTAGGGGTTGCAGCATTTTTAGGATTGAACCAGCAATCGATGGCAAAGTGACCAACTCTACCACAGCACCAACAGTCAAATTGGTTGTATCTTTGCCTCATCTTTTCCTGCTTGACTACCTCGAGAGGAGGTCCAACAGGGGCAGCATTTTTAGATGTGGAGGCTTCATGATGATGGCACGTGCATGAAGTCTTGTCCATCTTCGGCTTTTCTACAACAGCTTTCACTTTGGGTGCCTTCTTAATATTATGACCATGAACATAAGGTCCATAGCTCTGAAGTTGAATCTCCTCATAAGGTTCCTTGAAAACGCTCTCACCAAAGTTGCGAAGGCGAGTCCACCCTTGGTATCTTGTCTTAGGCTTCTCAAGGATAGGCCTGCTAAAGTGACCATAGGTGGATTCGTAGTCAAGATCGTTCGTAGGAAAGATGACTTTCTTGAACGCGACTGGCTCCAAGGGAGCTTTCCCTTTCTCTTCGGCAGAGGCCTTCTTGGCCGCCTTATTTCTCCTCTTGGCCTTGTTTCTCCTAGAAGATTTACTAGGAGCTCCTTTGTGGCCTAGACCGGCACCACTTGCCTTAGATAAGAATTCAGCAATCATAGGAAGCACAGTCTTAGGCTTCGAGAAGCTTTCTACAAGCTTCTTCTCAGCCAAGAGTTGTTCTTCCAATTCCTTGATGATTTTCTCTTTAAGGTCAAGGTGCCCGAGAGCCTTGTTGTATTCTTCGATAGATTTATCGAAGTCTTCCTTGAGAGAGTCAGTCTTAGAGACTTCTTCTCTAAGGTTGCTCTCTGAAGCTTTTAGAGATTTTATCTCCCTAGCTTGAGTTTTCACGACTTGGCGACATTTGTCGTAAGCCTTGAGTAACTCCTGATATTGTATCATGAGTTCTGATTCATCCTCAGAGGGATAGTCCTCTGGTTCATTGTCATCATCAGAGTCCGAAAGAGGGGTGTGAGATTGTACCTCCCCAGTGAACTGGGGGACTTGCTCATCGTCTGTTAGAGCCATTAGCCCAAAGTAAGCTTCTTCCTCTTCTGCACTTGACTCGGATGAGTCGGAGTCACTGAGAGTTTTGCTCTTCTTAGCTAACAAACTCTTTTCTATCCTCTTCCTGTTGTAGGACTTCTTGTCTTCTTTCTTGCCGCCCTCTTTCTTCTTATGGGGGCAATCCGCAATGACGTGACCTGGCTTGTTGCAGCAATAACAAACAATATCAGTGGAATAATGTTTATTCGGTTTCGAGCCATACCTGTCGTGGCTGCTTGAGCTCTTTTTCTGACGATCACCATCATTGCGTGATCTTCTATATGAGGCATCCTTGCCTTTCCATTGCTTCTTTTTGTTCAAGAATTTCTTGAACTGCCTTGAGAGTAGAGAAAACTCTCCTTCAGATAGCTCCGAGCCAGAAGAGCTTGGTTCAGACGAATCTTCATCATCAGCTTCAGGAGCTGGGGCAGGAGAGCTAGCCTTAATCTTCCTTGAGCTGTCTGCCTTCAGAGAAACAGACTTCTCTTTGGATCCGGACCTGCTCATCTCTTCTTCAGCTTTTTTAGAATTGATTTGAAGCTCATAGGACATTAGCTTTCCGAACAGATTTTGCGGGTCCGTCTCGGCTAACCTTTTGAACTCCCGAATGGAGCATACCTTGTTATCCCATTCCTTGGTTAGGGATCTTAGGAATTTGTCATTCAATTCTCCGTTGGTGAAGACTCGGCCATAAACTCTTAGGCCGTTCACTATCTTGAAAAAGTTCTCGAACGTGTCAGCTATGGCTTCCTTGTGACCTTGCCGGAAGGCTTCATACTTTTGATTCAGAAGGGATCTCCGATCATCCCTCACTTCTTCAGTGCCTTCCATCAGAGTCACCAGGGATTGCCACATCTCCTTGGCAGATTTGCAATGGATGAGATTCTGCAGCATTGAGTCATCGACTGCACTTGCTATTATATTTTTGGCTTTCTTATCGAGGGAGACAAGTGCAATCTCGTCTTTATCCAAGTCCATCAGCTTCTTAGGAACTTGTTTGGATGAGTCTATAGTAGAGGCAACCATAGGAACATGCGGACCTTCTTCAACAATCATGAAGATCTGAGGATCCACCGCTTCCATGAAGAACCTAACTCTTTCCTTCCACATAGGAAAATTATTCTTGGTGCAAATGGGAAGCTTGGCAAAATCTTTTGTCTTACTCATGCTTGATATTTCTCAAAAGACAACTTGGGTAGGATCAGATCAAGGTGTTAACCTCTTAACGATCAACCTCCCTCTGATACCAATTGAGAGAGGAAGTTGTCTACCTAAATCACCTAGAGGGGGGGGGGGTGAATAGGTGAGATGTGCGTCTATTTGCGGAATAAAAATTTAAGGAACCAGCACAGCACAATACCAAGCAATCACAGACGACAAAAGATTTATAGTGGTTCCCCAACCTTGGGTACGTCCACTTTCCTCACCAATCTAGTAAACCACTAGACTTGGCTACTCCACTATCTCGGATCAAAACGATCCTACACCTCGGAACAACGTTCCTACAAAAACTCGATCCAACTGGATCTACAAAACTCGGAAGCAAAAGCCTTCCTACGAATCTCGGAGAAAAACTCCTACACAATAATTTGTTTAAAAAATACAAACAATAATCTCAGATCTAGATCTTGATAGTCTTCTTCCTTAAGAGCTTTGGCTTGATCAGAGAAGTTGAAGACGACTTGAGAGAGATCCACAAATCTGAAAAACTAAATAACCTCGATCGAGAAAATAGATCTGGAATCTTTAAGGCGCGGCGAGATCGAGTGATTGACTTGCGTCTGGATCGCTGAAGAATCAGAGTTGAAAACAGAGATCGGAGATCGTCGATCCAGAGCTTCTTCCGTGAACGTTAATGGCGGCGGCGGCGACTTGAAGAATTAGGGTTCACGGGATTGTTCTCTTTCTCTTTCTTAAAATAATAATCTCTGAAGGAATTGATTATTAGTCAAATCTGAAAATGACTTATTTATAGGTAGACTCCAACGGTCATAAGAAACATTAATGATGACACGTGGACTTATCAGAAAGGATCAAATCGAAATGACCAGCGATATTGACTTAGAGAATTTCAGGAAAGATTTGAACCGACATACTCGAGTCATAGAAGATACATACTCGAGTATCAGATGGTATATACTCGAGTGGACAAGAATTGGCATACTCGAGTAAGAGAAGTTATATACTCGAGTGGAAAGGATTGGCATACTCGAGTAAGAGAAGTTATATACTCGAGTGATCCAGAGATCAATACTCGAGTGATGTACGAACTACTCGAGTATGAGAGTAGATACTCGAGTGAAAACACTTAGAAAAATTTCAGATAAAATGTGAATAAATACTCGAGTACAAGAGTTGCAGATACTCGAGTGAGAGAAAAAGAACTACTCGAGTATATTAGGAGAACTACTCGAGTGAGGGGAAAATGAACTACTCGAGTATCTTAGAACAACTACTCGAGTAAACATTGACTTACTCGAGTATGAAAAATAACTACTCGAGTACAGATTCACTTACTCGAGTATATAGGAAACTACTCGAGTATGTGGACTTAGAATATTTCTGAAATGGGAGGAACAGAACTACTCGAGTATAAACAAGGCACTTACTCGAGTAACTAACCAACCACTCGAGTACAAGTTATCACTTACTCGAGTGAATACAGTCTACTCGAGTATGTAAACCAACTTACTCGAGTACAGACCCACTTACTCGAGTATACTAGAGAAGTACTCGAGTATGTGGACTTAGAAAATTTCTGGATTAAGAACAGAAGGATTTACTCGAGTATAAGAAATGATCTACTCGAGTGACTGACTATCTACTCGAGTATAAACTTATCTACACGAGTATATAGAGTCTACACGAGTATGTCCAAGGATCTACTCGAGTACTAAGTCACTTACTCGAGTATATGAAGGGTACTACTCGAGTATGTGGACTTAGAAAAATTTCTTCTAAAGGACATACTTCAATACTTGAGTCCACCATTCCAAGTGCATGTAGGAAGTGTATCCCAATAGAGAGGCTATACATGGGCCAACACTTTGGATCACACAATGAGGGATTACTTTGTATGGTCCTGTGTTTGGTGACCCATTATAGACTGACATTGGTCTACACTTAGCATTAAGGACCTGCACACATACAACTTAAACACAGCATCAAATACACCTTAATTCATCTTAGTTCAAGGTCTGACCTCCTACAAATCTGAGGTATTGTGGAGACAAATCCCAACAATTCCAACCAACTTCAGATGCTCAAGGTCGAATTTTTGGAGTTATAGTCTTGTAGTTTGCTATTTTATTTTGCTGTATTTTTCATTTCCTAGTCTAAATTTACATTGTGTAAGTTTCAATTCAAGTTTACTTTTCATTTTAATGATGTCTCTCCCTACCCTATCTTGTAATTCCCTAATCATGATGAGTAGCTAAATTTCATTTTGCACTTGATCATGATGATCCTTGGAGTAAAATAAACATTTCTATTTTATCAAAAATGTCGTGTTCTTGATCTTGCTCACTTATGATTTATTCTTGAATTATATTTTGTCGAATTCATATTTTGTGGATATGATCTTCGATCTAAGATTCGTATCTTAAATGACCGAGAGGTTGCGAATACGAGGAGATCACTCAAGGATAAAAAGAGTTGCATGCACTCCTCGAGAGAGGATGACATAAATCCTCCGGATTGGAGTCAAATCCAATAGAGTGGTTCACCTCCTAAAGTAAGATTAGGGGTTTCGACTGGCCGAGAGGTCTTAATCGATCAACCTAAGGTTAGTCAAAAGCATGAGCTCGAGAGAGACGCTTTTGTACTTTAGGAACCTCCATGGTCGAGTGAGTAATCTAAGAACTCGCAATGCTTTATTTTTCAAGAAGGTTTATTTTATCCCAAGGGGATTTTAGATCAAGTGCTAGCCTCCCCATCATCGAATTTCTCTTTCTTAGTATAACGTTTCCTTTTCCTTTTCTGTTTTAATCAAAAGCCAAATTCTCCGTCCGACAAGATAGTAGCTCTTTCTTGTGAGTACAAGTACTCGACAAGCCTCGAGTCGATATACGGCACTCGATTCTATACTCCGAACGATAGTAATACTTGCCTCATTGATTGGAAACACGCGTTAGCGTGGAGAAAATATCCATCACATTCTAACATTTGCAATGATTGTGCGTATAATGTTAGTGCTTGACTTGCTTGTCATTGCACTTTATTTCATAAATATATCTATATATATACACACGTTACTGTTGTTGAATTATATACAGGGAAGGATTACAACCACCCCGAGCATGGGGTGGTATCATTATACCGCATGTTCGTGGATAGTGGTTAGCAAAAGCTTACTCATTACCTTCTTTTGTTGCCATATCTTTTTGGTTTGCATAAGTACAAGTGTAACGTCCCGATTTGTGCTAGGCCCCTTGTGCGCGCTTTTGAGTCAGGAGAGCTGATTTAGGCTCAGAGAGTGCAGGAGATCAGGCACGCACTCGTGTTGAAAAGCGAAGTTTTTCCAGTGTAGGACACGGGAAGAGACACGAGCGTGTCCCTACCAGTGTGTTGTGGCTTTGAGTGGCATGGTGTTGAGTTGCATAGCGTTGAGTGGACTGTCCCGAGAAGGACACGGGTAGAGAAACGGGCGTGTCCCTACCCATGTGCCATGTCTTTGAGTGGCATGGTGTTGAGTGGCATAGCATTGAGTGGACTGTCCCGAGAAGGACACGGGTAGAGACACGGGCGTGTCCCTACCCGTGTGTCGTGGCTTTGAGTGGCATAGTGTTGAGTGGTATGGCATTGAGTGGACTGTCCCGAGAAGGACACGGGTAGAGACACGGGCGTGTCCCTACCCGTGTGTCGTGGCTTGAGTGGTATGGCATTGAGTGATAAGCAGGACTGACCAGAGAAGGACACGAGTAGAGACACAGGCGTGTCTCTAACCGTGTACGTCGAGGAAAGATCGACGAAATGTGTCCCGAGCAGGAAACGGGTATCGACACGGTCAAAACCATGGTCGTGTCACTTGTACACGGGTACAGACACGGGCGTGTCAGTACCCATGTATGTGCACGAAATGGCAGTAAAACCGTTGATGACGTTTCGCCAGAGCAGGACACGGGTAAGGACACGGGCGTGTCCCTACCCGTGTCACCTCTGAATAAAAAGGGCAAAATGAAACCCTAAACGTTTTCATCCTCTTCCAAGCCACATTTCTGGAGAAACTTCTAGAGGAGGGAAAAATTGCTGGAGCCAACCAAACTCTGTGAGGAAACACCACTTCCGCCAAGGAAAAGGGATGCCGACGAGAAGAATGACAAGATCTATGGACGGAGATGGCGGAACCGCTGGAAATGAGGTGAGCTTCCTCCACTCTCCCTTGGTGCTAGATCCATAGTTATTCTTAGGCAATACATCGACTCAAATGAGTCTTTATTTGTTAGATGAAGGTTTCTAGGAGGGCTATGTTTGGACTTGAGTCCTAAGGTTTAGTCATCTTTAACTTCCCCTTCCTTCAAAGTGATGATGGGGGTGGTTTTGTGAAGAGGAATGGCCTTAAGAGGGTGAATAAGGGTGGAGTAACTTCTGTTTGTGATATCGGAGGATCGGCTTGAGGAGGAAGATGAACCGATGCCGTTTATTCCGCTTCAAGATACGTGCAGAAATCTGCGTTCTGCACTTAGCGACCTTCTTGGCTATTTTTAGGCAGGATATGTTCCGGTCTGGGCTTTTGACTAAACACAAAAGTTGTAGACCTTGGAATTACCTTTCCAACAAGTGTTTACACGCCTTCAACTGAAGTCTATAGCCACGGAAATGTCTGATCGAAGTAGAGGCTGTCAGACTAAGCATGCAGAAATTGTATTTTGTACGTTGTAGGCTTGGGAGCCAATTTCATGTGGGATACAGTCTGATATGGGTTGGAGACTGAACATGAAAGTTGTAGCCCATGGAAAGACCTTTCCATCAAGGGGTTACACGCACTCACCGGATTCTTATAGCCACATGAATCTCTGGTTGAAGTTGCTGTCCAGCAGATGTTCTGCACATGAAATTCTTGGGTTAGTAATATTATTGAGTTTGGACTCGAATGAGGTTTTGTAACAATCCGACGTTAAGTCGTAGGCGAATCATAATATGTACAATTGGGATAATTCAAGGCATTATGAAATTATTGGATAGGCCCCACGTAAACAAATGGTGAAATGGTATGTGGTTGAAAGAAAGGACTTAGTGGGGGTTAGTGAACGAAGGGTAATTATATCAACATTTACTAGAGTTTGGGTAATTGTTCGGTGTTGGTTGTTATGAATATATGATGTGTTAGATAAATGGTTAACTCATGTGCACACAAATGATTGATTTTGATGAAGGAGTTATAAGTGGTGATGTTAAAGTTATGTGACCAGAGCATTAGACGTAATCATGGTCTTGAGGCTTGTCATATAAGGGAGTTTAAGATGGTCCATTGTACGAGGTGGTTCGCCACCTGTGCTTGTGGTAAACCCTTGAGGTACCATGGGCACCGGATTGAGAAAGGGGTGAGTGCAGATATCTAATTGTACTGGTTGATTACGTTTGGAAGAGTCATGAATGGACGGTTGGGCTTGGTCCTCGGTGTTCATGTCCCAAGGCTCCTTCTATGCCAAGTGGACGGTTGGGCTTGGTCCTCGTGCTCATTTTCGAGTCTCCTTCCCTTCCACGATGTGGTTGTATTGCATGCGGTGTGAGTCGACATGCGGTGTCGTAATCTCGGGTTAAGGATAGTGTGGTAGGTCTACGGGCTCGCCAATCGTCACACCGATGGCAGTTGATGGATAGACCTTGGGCGGTTGGGCTTGGTCCTCGGTGTTCACATCCCGAGGCTCCTTCCGTGTCAAGTGAACGGTTGAGCTTGGTCCTCGTGCTCATTTCCGAGGCTCCTTCCGTATCACACCATAGGCTAGTTCGGGGCTAGGATCTCAGTGCACATCTACCTGAGACACCCGCTGAGCCGTAGTACGTATGTGAACTCCGCTGTTATGTTCTTAGCATTGAGGCATACAAAAGCCTAGGCCAGGTAGTGTGGAGACCAGCCTAATAGTGGAGATGCCCGCTCTACTGTCACCGTCTGGCCATGACGGATGACGCCTGAGAGGTTAGCTACCTGCTCGAAAAGTGGGAACTACAAGTCTGTGTCAACATAACGATTGTATGTGCATAATCATGGGTGAGTCATTGCATTGCATACATATCATTACACTTCATTGCATACACAAGATCCTAATCTTATAAGTTTGTATGAGCACTCCTATACGATCAGTTACTTACTGTTGAACGATCCTCAACTTATATATTTATATGGGCATTCATATAAGTTGAGTTACCTTATGTTAAAATATTACTCATGTCCTCCTGTAGATGGTAGAAATGCTAGAACAACATGTTGCTTGTTTATTACACTGCTTTAAGTACATAAAGATATTCGGTCTATACCACTTGCTTGTACTTATACCTCACTTATATATTGTACCCTGTTCCTTTCTCCGCCTGGTGCCGATGAGTCACCGGGGGAGCGGATTTTAAGCCACTTAGTCTTTATGATTAACAGTTGTTGCGACTTTCCTTTTAGGAGGAAACCCCACAGGTGGAGCAGCATTAGGTAATGCAGCCGGAATGTCAGGCCAAGACGACAGGGCCTGAGAGAACGGACCATCGCTACCTTCTATTATAGATGTGAGTGTGTGAGGTTTTGTTGTACCCTTTTTGGGAAATTATTTATTTACTCTGATATTAGAAGCTTGTAGTAGCTTCTTAACATATGCATTTTATGGACAATATGCTTGGTGTGCAATTTACTTCTGTACTTTTATATTCTGGTTAGGTCGGCAATGAATGATATTGGTTGTAACCGGTAGAATAGGCGTCTTGTTGCACAGGCAAGCCCGAGTGTTAATGCTACCGCAAGGCAGCTGTTCTGGGCATAAGACCCCTCTCGTACCGTCTTTTGTGCTACGGGAGGGGGATCTTACAAATGGTATCAGCTTGCT
This sequence comes from Platanthera zijinensis, assembly GCA_039513925.1. Classification (NCBI taxonomy): domain Eukaryota; kingdom Viridiplantae; phylum Streptophyta; class Magnoliopsida; order Asparagales; family Orchidaceae; genus Platanthera; species Platanthera zijinensis. Next base: position 107,457,013 of record CM077087.1, read on the forward strand.
CCGATCCTGAACTGAAGAAGTCATTCAACAACGGTACCACCCCCATTCATTTAGTCAGTTTGCGGACAAACTGACTTAGCGGAAGCAGTGGTGTGCCCTGGTGGAATGAACTGAATATCAACCCGAAGATGCAAGTGTACCTATCGAATTGTAGTACCAAGGTTGTATTTAAGACTCGGGGCTTTCAAGTACTATTACTCAAGCTTCAACTATTATCCTACCATACGATTGCTGGTGGGGGTTTGAAAAATTAAAATTAAACTGAAACGAAATTAAAACGAAACTATGGATTAAAAGATAGCACTTGATCTATGATTCACCATGAAAAGAGATAAGAGAAATATAAATATAATTTTATAATTGCGAATTAAACTCAACCGTGACGGATCCGAAAATAAGACAAAATCTCGCTAGAGCATTAAGTCTCCTAACTTATAGATGCTTTGATAGAAATCTCTTTACAAATCAAAGAGGCCCAAAGTTGCATTATCGAGGTGATCCGCACTATTGGATTTGACTCCAATCCGGATGATTTACGTCGTCCTATCTCTAGGATTGCGTGCAACTCCTTCCTTTTTTGAGTGATCTTTCAAATCAACGAGTCTCTCGACTACTATGAAATGAGATCAAAGGCCTACTACCGTATACCGAAAATACGGAGTCGGTAAAAATTAAATCAAAGAGGGATCGAGCGAAATTTAGAAAAAATAAAATTACGAAGTAAAAAAGAATTCTCATCTCAAATCATGGATCCTCATGATCAAATGCTAAAATAAGATTAGCTACACATATTGGAAAAGGAAACAACAATATAAAGAGAAGAAAATTTCATTTTTATTGATACTAGATGAAAGAGTACACAATGCTAAATTAAAACGATACTATATTACTTAAATGAAACGAGATTGTAACAAGGTAAACTAAGAAATAAAATTACAATGAAACAAAAGATCTCTTGACTTGTACTCTCCACTTGCTCTCTCAAAAATCTAACCTCCAAAGCATGAGACCATTGTGCCTTTTATAGATCAAAAGGGAAGATTCTAGGTGGGAGTAAAATGAAATGGCAAGGGGGGGTGTGCGGCCATATAGGTGGAAGGGTTCATGCATGATATTTAATGAAGGGGAGAGAGAGAGGGATTCAATGCATTTTATTTTTTAGGAAATGAAAAGAGATTTTTTTATCATGAGAGAAGGGGGATGAATGGGCTTTAAAGAGCATGAGAGAGGGAAAAAGAGGAGATGAATTTGGAATAAATTAAGAGGGAGGGAAGGGAGGTGGCCGGCCATGCCTGGGGAAATGCATGGCCAATCATGCAAGGTGGCGGCTCATGAGGGCTGCAACAAATTTTATTAAAGGGGGTTGCATGGTGCTCGGTTTTGCATGGAAAGGGAGGCTGCACCATGGGTGAAATCAGGTTGGCTTGAGTAGGGGGCTGCTCTTGATGGTTGTGGGCTGCTCTTGATGGTTGTGGGCTGCTCTTGATTGTTGTGGGCTGCTCTTGATGTGGCCGGCCATTGAAGTGTACCTACAAAAAATAAATAAAACATTAGCTTTATGTTATAACCAAACATATAACTAAGCATTAAAATAAAAACATAACACCATGCATGCAATAATATTACCAAACATATAAATAAACATGTAACATTAAAATAAAATCATAACATCTTGCATGCAATAATATACCCATCACTCAAACAAACAAACACACACACAAACATGAAATAAAACATAACATCAAAATAAAAATTAAAACTCAATGCAACATAACAAATTAGATCATATTATATAAATATTAAACTATAGCATACATAAAATATATAGATTTAGTACATAATCCTAGGATAATTAAACTCAAATAACCCAAAAAGTGATGACTAAAATTAGTCATCAAAATCCCCCATGCTTAGACATTTGCTTGCCCTCAAGCAAATATAAATAAAAACTAGGGAAAAACTAAAAAGATAAGAAAGCAAAAGATATATTTTATTTTTGAAGTTCCATAGTTAAGAAAACCAAAACATGAAAAATTAAACTATCCTAATTTCTATGTTGACAACTAGTGGGGTAAGAAGTGCATAATAGAAAACTTGAAAGTGGAGACCTAAAAATCTCATTAAAACATAAAAAAAAATTTACACATTTCTAAATCTTAAAACAAAGCATCCATAACTTTAAGAAAATAAGAAAAGCAAAAGTAAACGTTCTAATTAAACGGCGCATTAAACGAACTACTAGGTTGCTAGAATAACAATTAATCCTAAATCACCTCATGATAATCTCCAAAGAAATCCATCAATGATGGTGGCCGTAGGCTTGTCCGTTCACACTCACTCCACTACGCGAATTTACGTCCTAAAGATCAATAGGACTTCTATAGGCATTAAAACTTGGCTTTGGTAAATAAATAGGAATAGAAAAACAAGGATAAAAATTGGCGGTTAAATCACACTAAACAAACGGTGAGCTCAAAATTAAACATAAAAAACATGATAAAAATGATAAATGACAAGTACGTATTTTCTCCAATTCAAACTAACACAAGGCCATATAATTTTTTTTCTTTTCATAAATTGGCCACAAATAAACTTCATTTTTTTTCTTTTTGATTGATTACATATTTTTTTTATAATAATAATTTTTTTTCTTTAATAACTTTTAAAGAAAGCTCCAAATATAAGCTTTAAAAATTCCTTTCATTTCAAAGATATAACCCTTCACAAAAAAATGATATTTAAGCTCAAGAGTAGTGTGAAAAATGGAAAGGCATTTGGCTTTGGTGAAATAACGAAGTGAAAGGTGGAGCTAAAAACAAAGAAACATGGAAAAAGGCCCAAAAATTGTTTTGCGAAGGTGAAATAGTTGGTGGGCAAGAAGGCTCAAACGGGTCAAAGGGTGGCCTAAATCATTTCTAAAGTACATAAAAACAGCGCAAATGTTTTGAGAGTAGCTAGGGAAAAGTTCTAGACACCAAGAAAGTATTACCTCACAAATGAAAAAGTGATAATGTTTTCCTAGCAACCATTCGTAAGCAACTAACCGAATAAAAAGACATAACTACAAATTGCCAACTTACAACGTAAAAAACAGATGCCTATATTTAAGAACAAGAAATTAGTAAAACTAAGCTATGTTAAAATGATAAATTTAAAAAACCGTTTCAAAAAAATCTACATAGAACTAAAAAACTACACGGGCCTACACATCACTAGAAGAAACATAAAAATAAAGATAGAAAATAATTTTTGATTTTGATTTTCAAATTGATTTTTGCAATTTTTTTGGATTTTTGATATAGTTAAATAAAAACAATACTCCTAAAAAGGCTTACTATAAGTATACTAATTTTTTTGCGATTTTGTTTTAAAACATTTTTTTGAAAGAAAATAAGAAAGAAAACAATTAAACCCTCCCCCATGCTTAGATTCTTCATTGTCCTCAATGAAAGAAATACAAAAAAATGAGCAAGAGAAGTAGACTGAGAAGGAGATAAAAATGCAGTAAAGTAAATAAGTAAACAAAAACAGGACTTCCCCGGGTTTGTGAGATGAAGACAGATGTCTCTCCCCCATGCTTTCTTTTTAACGCACTTGATCATTAGCAAGTTTGGCTTAATCCATCTTGATATTAGTAACGTTTGAGCGGCAATCACGAACTTGTACTTGTTGGGCCACCGGGAGGAAGAGAAAAATAAAAATAAAAGCAGAAAATACTTAGGCAGGCTCCCAAGAATGTTCTTTATTTTACAATAAAAAGTTCGAATAATAATAAAAGTTTCATAATAATAAGAAGTCCAAAATAAAATAAATGTTCCATATAAAAATAAGCATTTAAGAGTCATGAAGAAGATCCTCCTTTGCAGGAGACACAAGAATCATTAGAAAAATATAATGTAAGTCTATGAACATTCACTTTAAAATCACCCTTATCCGGGGTACGAGAGTAACACATTTTCGTATGAAAAGACTTGTTTGACAGTAAATGGTCCAGACAATCGAGATTTATGTTTTCCAAAGAAAAGACGTAAGCGTGAACTAAGAAGAAGAAATTGATCGCCAAGTTTAAATGTTTTAGGATGGCGCAAGTTCTTATCGTGATAGATTTTTGTTTCAAGATCGGGTGGTTTATCAAAATAGTTTTTCAAATTTTTTTCTTTTTAGAAGTTGAATTCTCAAGATTCTTTTGTTTAAAATCAGAATCATTTTCAAAAAGGGTTTGTATGGACATAACCGTGCCGTCGAAATAATTTGAAGAAATTCCAAAAAAAGAAGAGGAAAAATCATTTGATGAGACATTGGAAAGATAAAGAGAAGAGTCATCATTTAAATCATCAAGAAAATAACAAGAGTCATCATTTTTAAAGAGTTTTTCATTGATTCATTAATAGAAAACATGACCTCGTCATCTCCCACAGGAAGAAAGAGCTTCCCGTTACTTACATCAATGATCGCTCGAGCGGTGGCTAGGAAGGGACGACCAAGGATAAGAGGGACATCGACGTCCTCTTCAATATCAAGAATGACAAAATCCACCGGGAAGACGAATTTGTCGACCTTCACGAGCACGTCCTCAACAACACCTAACAGATACTTAATTGATCGATCGACTAATTGGATACTCATGCGCGTAGGGTCGAGAGTGCACAATCCTAACTTTTTAAAAAATGAGAATGGCATCAAGTTGATTCTCGCACCTAGGTCCGCTAACGCATATTTTACAAAAAGGTCGCCAAAAACACAAGGAATTGAAAAACTACTTGGATTGTTTATTTTTTTTGGAAGATTAGAATTTTTAACGACCGTCGAGCACTCTTCGTTTAACGTTACGTGAGAAATATTTTCCAATTTCTTTTTTTTTCGTTAACAAATCTTTAAGTTATTTGGCGTACTTAAGCATTTTGCTAATCGCTTCATGAAACGGCAAATTAATATTAATTTGTTTAAACATTTCAAGAAAGCGTTGATATTGATCATCTAGTTTTTCCTTTCTAAGCCTAACGGGATAAGGAGGTGGACGAAATTCTTTTATAATTATTGGAGCATCATTTTGAACATTATCATTTTCAAAAACAGATTTATCTTTTTCAAAAACAACTTTTTCTTTTTCTTTTTCAAGAATTTCATCATTCATTTCCATAATTATAATTTTTTCAGTAGTAGGAGAGGCAATCACCTCTAGCTCTTCCCTTGTGGAGGCCTCGTGAATAACTTTACCGCTCCGAAGGGTGATCGCTTTCGCGTGCTCCCTTGGGTTGGGTTTAGTATTTGAGGGAAGAGGGCCAGGTGGCCTCTCGGAGATAACTTTGGCGATTTGGCCGACCGTATTTTCTAAATTTTTCATCGACCCTGTTAAGTTTCTAATAGTAGCATCATTCGAGCTTATAAATCTAGATAAAATTTCTTCCAAAGAGAGAGTTTTATGATGATTTTGGTTTTGTTGTGGTGGTGGTGGTGGTGTAAAATCGTGTTGTGGATGTACGACATTAGCATTATTACTCCAAGAAAAATTAGGATGGTTACGCCATCCAGGGTGATAAGAATTTTTAGAAGCATTAAAACCAGGAGGTGCAGAAAAATTAGAAAAAGCAGAAAAATTCACAGAATTCTTTTGAGCAGGCCTGGGTAAGTTCCCCAGATAATCCACCTGCTTGGCAGCAGCAGCATTTGGAATTTCATATACCTGAGGGGCGGAGGCAGCAGTCATCTCCGAAATCTGCTTGTTCAGCATCTCCACTTGCAGCGCCAGTTATGATACAAAGTCCACTTCATAGATACATGCAGGTTTATTTGGGCGAGTCCTAGGAGAATTCCACTGATAGGTGTTAATCGTCATGTCCTCTATAATCTCAAGAGCGGCTTCCAGAGTTTTGTGGTCCAAAGAACCAGTGGAAGCGGCATCTATCATTTGCTTAGTCTCTTGATTTAGACCATTGTAAAATGTCTGGACCTGTAACCATACAGGAAGAGCATGATGTGGGCAGCGTCTTAAGAGTTCCTTAAACCTCTCCCAAGTGTCATAGAGGGTCTCGGAAGAAATTTGTGAAAAAGAAGTGATATCATTTCTTAATTTTGAAATTTTCGCGGGAGGGAAGTACCTAGCTAGAAATTTTTCAATTAGAATGTTCCAAGTAGTCATTGATCCTCCTTAAAGAGAACTCAACCACTGTTTGTCTTTAGTTCTTAGGGAGAAGGGGAAAAGCCTTAGCCTAATCGCAACGTCTGAAAAACCATTGATTTTAAAGGTGTCACAGATTTCAAGAAAACTAGCAATATGTAAGTTCGGATCTTCATCTTGTAATCCGTCGAATTGTACATTCTGCTGCACCATTTGTATGATGGTAGGCTTAAGCTTGAAGTTATTGTTCGCAATTACAGGTCGAACAATATTTATTTCTCTACCCTCCAGGTTGGGTCGAGCATAATCGGAAATGGGCCTTTGTTGAGCCATTCCTGGGTTGGGATCTCCCATTTCAGAATTAAAATTACAATCACCATCGGAATCCTCAACCGTTGTTTGAGAAGTGGAAGCCCCGAATCGTAGTTGTCTCTGAAAGGAGAGTTCAATTTCTAGGTCCAAATCAACAAGTAGCGACAGATTTGTGCGGATCATGCACTAAAAAAATGAAAGAGAATGGAGGGAAGAAAAGAAAGGAAATAAAAAATTGAATACGAGAAAGATAATGAATTTTTTTTTGGATTTTTGCAGAAGTAATAGCGAAAGTGTTTTCAAAATATTGACGAAGAAGGTCCCCGGCAACGACGCCAAAAACTTGGTGGAATGAACTGACCATCAACCCGAAGAGGCAAGTGTACCTATTGAATTGTAGTACCAAGGTCATATTAAAGACTCGGGGCTGTCAAGTACTATTACTCACGCTTAAACTATTATCCTACCGTAGGATTGCTGGTGGGGGTTTTGAAAAATTAAAATTAAACTGAAACGAAATTAAAACGAAACTATGGATTAAAAGATAGCACATGATCTATGATTCACCATGAAAAGAGATAAAAGAAATAAAAATATAATTTTATAATTGCGAATTAAACTCGACCGTGACGGATCCGAAAATAAGACAAAATATCGCTAGAGCATTAAGTCTCCTAACTTATAGACGCTTTGATCAAAATCTCTTTACAAATCAAAGAGGCCTAAAGTTGCATTATCAAGGTGATCCGCACTATTGGATTGACTCCAATCCAGAGGATTTACGTTGTCATATCTCTAGGATTGCGTGCAACTCCTTCCTTCTTTGAGTGATCTTTCAAATCAACGAGTCTCCCGACTATTATGAAATGAGATCAAAGTCCTACTACCGTATACCGGAAATACAGAGTCAGCATAAAAAAATCAAAGAGGGATCGAGCGAAATTTAGCAAAAATAAAATTACGAAGTAAAAAGAATTCTCATCTCAAATCATGGATCCTCATTATCAAATGCTAAAAGAAGATTAGCTACACATATTGGAAAAAGAAACAATAATATAATGAGAATAAAATTTCATTTTTATTGATACTAAATGAAAGAGTACACAATGCTAAAACAAAACGATACTATATTACTTAAACGAAACGAGATTGCAACAAGGTAAACTAAGAAATAAAATTACAATGAAACAAAAGCTCTCTTGACTTGTACTCTTCACTTGCTCTCTCCAAAATCAAATCTCCAAAGCATGAGACCATGGTGCCTTTTATAGATGAGGAGGGAAGATTCTAGATTGGAATAAAATGAAATGGCAAGGGGGGCTGTGCGGCCATGTAGGTGGAAGGGTTCATGCATGATATTTAATGAAGGGGAGAGAGAGAGGGATTCAATGCATTTTATTTTTTAGGAAATGAAAAGAGATTTTTTTTATCATGAGAGAAGGGGGATGAATTGGCTTTAAAGAGCATGAAAGAGGGAAAAAGAGGTGATGAATTTGGAATAAATGAAGAGGGAGGGGAGGGAGGTGGCCGGCCATGCATGGGGAAATGCATGGCCAACCATGCAAGGTGGTGGCTCATGAGGGCTGCAACAAATTTTATTAAAGGGGGATGCATGGTGCTCAATTTTGTATGGAAAGGGGGGTTGCACCATGGATGAAATCGGGTTGGCTTGAGTAGGGGGCTGCTCATGATGGTTGTGGGCTGCTCTTGATGGTTGTGGGCTACTCTTAATTGTTGTGGGCTGCTCTTGATGTGGCCGGCCATTCAAGTGTACCTACAAAAAATAAATAAAACATTAGCTTTATGTTATAACCAAACATGTAACTAAGCATTAAAATAAAAACATAACACCATGCACGCAATAATATAACCAAACATATAACTAAACATGTAATATTAAAATAAAATCATAACATCATGCATGCAATAATATACCCATCACTCAAACAAATAAACACACACACAAACATGAAATAAAACATAACATCAAAATAAAAATTAAACTCAATGCAACATAAAAAATTAGATCATATTATATAAATATTAAACTATAGCATACATAAAATATATAAATTTAGAACATAATCCTAGGATAATTTAACTCAAATAACCCAAAAAGTGATGACTAAAATTAGTCATCATGCCCATATGTAATTCACACTAAGTTTGTCCATCTTTGACCTTAGATTAGCAGACCTAACCTTAAGTTTTTACCTTACATGTAGATCCCAGTGCATGTTGAGCCAGTGAGGGGCAACCCCGCCCCATCCGTACCTACACAATTCCAACAATCAGAGCTGGGGCAGACGCTCGCAGCTATCTTGGATGCCTTCAGGTCCCAATCCCAGCAAGCCCCTGTACAACAGCAGGGTCCAGGATCTAATTGGTTAAGCACTTTCCGAGCTCTCTCCCCTCCTACTTACCTTGGGACGGAGTCGATAGTGCGTACGAAAGAATGGCTCGACACTGTACAAGAAATGTTGGCAGGAATAAGGTGCCCAAACAACATGGTGGTTACCCTTGTAGTGACACTCATAGAGCTTGTTGGGTACATTGAAAAATATTTACCAGATTTGGAGAAGCCTCATCTTAGTCAATGATATGCATCAATTCGTATTTGATAGATATTTGAGTTACATTGTGCAGGTTCAAGAATTTGAAGAAAATTTTCTAAGTACAAGTGTCGACACTTGTGAAGAAGTTGTGTCGACACTTATGAAGAAGTTGTATCGCCACCTGTGAAGAAGTTGTGTCGACACTTGTGAAGAAGTTGTGTCGACACTTATGAAGAAGTTGTGTCGACACTCAAACTGTGTCGACACCTAGAATTGTGTCTACACCTGAGGCAGAATTTGTATCGACACCTAATACAGGAGCTGTGTCGACACCAAGCAGCTATATCAACACTGGAAGAAGTTGTGTCGACACACTGGACTTGTGTCAACACATCAACTCTCAAAGTGTTGTGTCGAGATCAGAAGCAATTGTGTCAACACACAGGACTTGTGTCGACACACATTCAACGCCATTTAGACACACTCAACGCTGTTGACACACACTCAACGCCATCTGTCTGCAGCAGTTATGTCGAGAACATGAAGACTTGTGTCGACACACTAGACTTGTGTCGACATATAAAACAGAAGAAGTGTTGAGTAGCAGAAGATTGACTGATTCGACACATTGAATGCTGTGTTGACATCATGAAGACTTGTGTCAAAACTTTGCCTATATGTGTCGACACATGTGAAGAAGCTTGCAGAGTGAAATGTGCTGAGTTGGAAAGTCTTTGACGAATCAAGTGACTTGACTTATGACTCCACAGCTGTCATAACCAACCGGTCTGACACCTCTGTAAGAACTGTCAGAAGGTTGTTACAAACCGGATCAGCCGGTAATAATTTGGAAACTCTATATAAGAGTCAGATCTGTGACAACAAAATAATATAAAAAACACAACAGAAGAAGAAGAATAACAACACTAGAGAATTCTTCAACAAGAATTGGGATAACCCTTACGAAGGCAGATTCAGAGTTATTTGCAAGAAAGATTAAGAATTCATTCTAAATTTAAGGAAGAAGCTGACTGAAGATCATCGTCTACTTCAAGTGAAGATCCGCCTTATTTTGTTCTATCAAGAAGCTTTGAAAAGCTATGTCAGGTTGGATCTGAAGGGTCAGTTCATTCAAGAACTGATCAAGAAGGCCACACCAATAGAGAAATCTAGCTGGTGAATTTTCTATATTTTTATATCATTCAATTTTCTGTAGGATCTGTTGTTAGATCTGAGTTATAAGCCTGAAATTATAAAGGTTGTGGTAGGGCTGAGAGCCTGAGGTGTAGGACTTGTGAAAAGTCTTAGTTGTAAGCCTAGGATAAAGGCTGAGGTAGGGCTGAGGCCTGAGGTAGGATTCTTAGGAAGAATCTGAGGTAGGACTTGTTTAAGTCTTAGCTGTAGGAACCATTCTGGTTCTGAGATTGTAAGATCTGTGGATCCGAGCCAGTGGAAGGAAGTTAGGCTGAATCTAGTTATCTACTGGATAGGCGAAGGGGGAAAGTGGATGTGCCCATACCTTGGGGAACCACTATAAATCTGGTGTATGCTGTGATTTGAATTGTTGTTTGTGCTTTGAATTATCTGTGCAAAATTTAATCTAGCTGTTTGCCAATAAAAATTGTATAAAAAGATTAGAACCTATTCACACCCCCCCCCCCCCTCTAAGTGTTTAGGCTCTTGAAATCAATTTTTTCAAGTGGTATAAGAGGGAGGTTACTCAAAGATTTACCTAACAGTCTCAGTATATCTCCAAGGCAAATAACAGATATCAAGGATGGGTTCAAATGAGAATCAAAAGGAGTTTGGATCCATGAAACTGCCAATCTGCAAGAAATAATCCTTTGGCATACGGAAGAAAAGGGTCAGGTTGTTTATGGAAGAATTTGATCCAAGAATCTATATCACAGTACAGGAAGGCCCCTTCATTCCAATGATTGTATCAGTCCTAGATGCAAATGTTAAAACTCCTAAGAGTTATTCTGAGATGATAAATGATGAAATTATCCTGGATACTCTAGAAAAAAGGGCACAGAATATCATTGTAAGTGCCATAGATTATGTCACCTTTCAGAATCCGGTGCACTGTAAAACCTCCAAGGAAATGTGGGACACTCTTATTGTCGACATGGAGGGAACAGAAGAAGTTAGAGAAGACAGTAAATTCATGCTGAATCAAGAGTATGAGAGCTTTAGACTGTAAAACCCCCTCCCAGAACACAAGACATGGCACGAGAGGGGTCTTATGCCCAGAATAGCCGCCTTGCGGTAACACTAACACTCAGGTCTGCCTGTACCACAACACGCCTATCCTGCCGGCTTAAACCAATATCAACATATAAATGCCAACTCAACCATAATAATAAAAGAAGTCAACCCACACCAAGCATAAGTCCATAAGTACAGCAAAACAAGCTTCTACATAATCAGAGTACGTAAATAGAATTGCCCTGAAGGGCTACAATAAAATCTCTCTCACTCACATCTGTAACCGATGGTTGCGACGGTACCGTCCCCTCAGGCCCTGTCGTCCTGGCCTGGCTGTCCAGCTGCATAGCCTGCTTCTCCACCTGCGGGGTTTCCTCCTAAAAAGGAAGACGTAGAAACCGTTATTCATAAAGACTAAGTGGCTTCACATCCGCTACCCCGGCGACTCCTCGGCACCGGGCGGAGAAAGGAATAAGTACAATATATATAAAAAAGTAGTACAAGCAGGTGAAGTAAGTATACAAATCATAGGTAGCAATAAAAGTAGTGTATAAATGAACAAGCTCTTATTCTACAATTCTACCATCTACAACAGCAAGAGAGTATAATGTTATAACAGTAAGTAACTCAACTTATATGGATGCCCATACAAGCATATAAGTTGAGGGTCGTTCAGCAATAAGTAACTCATCGTATGGGAGTGCCCATACATACTTATACGATGAGGGTCTTGTGTATGTAATGAAGTGCAATGCTATGTATGCAATGTAATGACACACCCATGATCAAGCACATGCAATCGCTATATCAAAACAGACTTATAATTCTAACTATTCGAGCAGGTAGCTAACCTCTCAGGCGTCAACTGTCGTGGAAAAACGGTGATAGTAGAGCGGGCATCTCCACTACTAGGCTGGTCTCCACACTACCTGGCCTAGGCCTCCGTACGCCTCAACACTAAGAACACAACAGCGGAGCTCACATGTGTACTACGGCTCAGCGGGTTCTCTTGGGTAAATGAGCACCAAGATCCTAGCCCCGAACTGGCCTATGCGTGACACGGAAGGAGCCTCGGAAATGAACACGAGGACCAAGCCCAACCGTTCACTTGGCACGGGAGGAGCCTCGGGATGTGAACACCGAGGACCAAGCCCAACCGTCCAAGGTCTAGCTGTCAACTCCCATCGGTGTGACGATTGGCGAGCCCGTAGACTTGCCACACTATCCTTAACCCGGGATTACGACACCACGTGTCGACTCAAACCATATGCAATTTCACAATATCATGGCATGGAAGGAGCCTCAGGACGTGAACACCGAGGACCAAGCCCAACCATCAATCAAATGCTGAAGGAGCCTCGGGACGTGAACACCGAGGGCCAAGCCAAACCGTCCAACATTACTCATCTCAATCTCATTCCAACTAGTGACGGTCAACGCCGCACTTGTTACTTCCACAATGCTACCCGTAGGGAGATGACACTCTAAGAATTGGATTACTAATTCCTTTTTATCCATTCAACATACATCATGGCCATAGTTAAATCATTTATACATCTATCAATTTATAACTACCCATTTATATCAGGCTCTTTCCTTCAATTAAGCTTGTCCACAACTCGTTATACGAATTCAGATTTATAACCTCAACTTATCATATCACTATGATGATTATGTCGAAAGAGTTCACCCAAGCCTCGAGTTGGATCGCAACATTAAATTCCACCAAATCGCATTCCACGTTTCACAGTCCAGAATTTAGGTGAAGCCTTAATTCGGGCAGCAACTTCGACCAAGGATTCCTGAGGCTACAAAAATCCGACGAGTGAGTGTAACCACTCGTTGGAAAGATAATTTCAAGGGCTACAAATTTTGTGTTTAGTCTAAAGCCCAGATTTGATCACATCACACCAGAAATTCACTCGAAGCCTGCTGCATACAGGATACAGATTTCCTAGGTGGAATTTCCCGCAATTGCAGCAGATTCGAACTGACTTTCCCATGTCTACAGGTATCGCCTAGAAATGTGCAATCGCTCGTTGGAAAGATAATTTCGAGGGCTACGATTTTCATGTTGAGTCAAAAACAAAGATCTTGCCAGAACACCCCCGAAATTGTCAACGAAGATCGCTGCGTGCAGAAATCAGATTTCTGCACGCATCTTAAGGTGAGATGAATGGCATCCGTTCATCTTCCTCCTTGCACCAATCTCCCAAAAACTCCTCCAGAAAATCGTCCACCCTTATTAACCCTCACGAAGCCATATTTCTCCACGAATCCCTCTCTCACCTTAACTTTGAATGATGAGGAGGGTGAAGACACCTAAACCTAGATTTACAAATCTAGGCATGGCTTCCCTAGGAAATCATCTCCTCACCATCAAGACTCTATGGAGTCGATATCTCTCCTAGAATATAACTACAGATCTAGCACCAAGGGAGAGGGGAGGAAGCTCACCTCATTTCCAGCGGTACCATCATTCCCGGCCATGGATCTAGTCATCCTTCTTTGCGGCATCTCTTACTTGGTGCCATTGTTCTTCACGGCAAGGAAGGAGAGAGAGAGAGAGAGAGAGAGAGAGAGAGAAGGTCGCCTCCAGGAGCTCCGACGGCTTCCCTCCGCTCGGTTGGTTTCGCGAGGTCCGCGATGATGGCAAGATCGATCTGGATGGCTAGGGTTCGGCTTTATCTTCTCTTATAAACCGATGTATTAGGTTTAATCCCTTCTGTCACGTGTCACCCTCTGATTGGACCGCCCAAATTAGGTCTTACTTGAAATGACCGGTCTAAGGAACCATCCAGCACGAATCCCGAAGTCTTGTTCGGTCCGCCTGTACAAGCCGGCGAATCTGCCTGGGCGAAGAAAACGTACAAGTCAAATTCGACGGAAATCAATTTTCATTCTCGACGATCGGTGAGAATCACCAAGCATTCTCGACGATCGGAGAGAATAGCCGGGCATTCTCGACGAATTCGTCGGGTATCAATAATGATACCCGGCTAATTTCACATAGCCAACTTATCGGAAATCCTGGCGTTGAGTGCATTGAGTATCAGTCAGCGATACTCAACGATCGGTGGGTATCACCAGGCATTCTCGACGATCGGGGAGAATCGCCGGGCATTCTCGACGAATTTGTTGGGTATCAACAATGATACTCGGCGAATTTCCCTTAGCCTAATTCTCAATCAGATGTTCTGAATCCGGCGGGTATCGACCATCGATACCCGTCGAATCGGCGAGTATCATTCCCGATACCCGTCGATCGACGAGTATCAACTCCCATTCTCATCGATTTTCCCTTAGGCCATTTCCTTTCGATCCGTTGGATATCACTCAACCCTACACTCCATTCAACGCACTTGACACCTTTTTCCAGTGTGTCCTGAGCCCGAGTCAAGTCTCTTGACTCAAAACTCGTGCAAGGGGCCTAGCGCGAATTGGGACGTTACAAATCCTATAAACAAAATAAAAGATTTCGTCCCCGAAATCAGGCTAGGGCTATGGGGATGCAAGTACAAAATATTATGCGCTATAAAATGTTACCTTGGGAGAACAGCTCCGGGTAGCACTTCTGCATCAAGTCCACCGGCTCCCAAGTAAATTCTTCCTTCTCATGATTAGACCATAGCACTTTTACCAGAGGCACACTTTTGCGGCACAAGGTTCTTATCTCATTATCAATGATTCGTACCGGCTGCAATCACATAGATCTGTCAGACGCCACCTTACCATCAATTGTGGGGATGTATTGTTCAGTCCGCAATAGCGCCTTCCGAAGCGACGATACATGGAACACATCGTGGAGATTTTCTAGCTCGGGCGGTAGCTCCAGCCGATATGCCAAAGGGCAAATCCTTTCCACTATGACATAGGGTCAAACATACCGTGGGCTGAGCTTCTTCACTCCCTGCACCCGTGACACTCCATGCATCGGCCGGATATTTAGGAACACTTTTTCACCCACTTGAAACTCCACCATACGGTGCTTTGCGTTATAATACTTCGCCTGCCGACTTTGAGCCTCCAACATGCAATCCCTTATCAGCCTAACCACCGCATTAGTATCGTCAATATACTCAATTCCCAATGCCTTCGGGTCTTCGTATTGCACCCAAGACAAGGGGGTTCTACACCTTCTTCCATAAAGGGCTTCATGGGGCGCCATGCCAATGTTAGCTTGATGGCTGTTGTTGTAGGAGAATTCCACTAAGGGCAAGAGTCTTTCCCACGGCTCTCCCCTATCTATCACACACAACCTCAACAGATCCTCCAATGTTCAGATGGTCCGCTCAGACTGCCCGTCCGTCTGAGGATGAAATGCGGTGCTGAAGGTAAGGCGCGAGCCCAAATACGCCTGTACCGCCTTCCACTCCTTGCAGGTAAAATGACCACCACGGTCTGAAACTATCGTCTTAGGTACGCCGTGGTACCGTACAAACTGCTCCACAAAAGGCGTACTAAGACATCCACATGAGCCTCCTTCTTCATAGGAATGAACCGGGAAACTTTCGTCAAGCGATCAACGATCACCGACACTAAATCATTTCCTGAGCGGGAGCGAGGTAGCCCATGTATGAAGTCCATGGAAATATCCTCGAACTTCCACTCGGGGATTGGCAACGATTGCAACAAACCACCAGGGCTCCTGCACTCTTCCTTCACTCTTTGGCAGGATTCACAATGCGTGACAAAGTATAAGACATCCTTCTTCATTCCGGGCCAACACATCGTCTTCCGTAAGCCGGCATACATCTTTGAAATTCTCGGGTGCACGGAATATTGAGAGCAATGTGCTTCTCTCAAGATATCCTCCCGGATTCTGCCACCTTTGGGAATGTAGAGCAGGCCGCGAAAGTAAACGAGGTCGTCCTTTAGTGTGTACTCGTCGGTAGTCCCGTCTTCGATTAACTTTATTTCCGGGGCCAAAGCCGCATCCAATCCTTGCTCCACTCGGATCCGGTCCCGGATATCACAAACTATGCTCATGCTGGACAGGTACTCCGTATATTCCGAAGAAGCCTTAAATATTAAGGTAATGTCCATCTCCTCGATCATTCGTGCCAACTCCATGCTCATCAACTGAGACTCTGGGCTCGAGCCGGGTACTTTACTACTCAACGCATCGGCTACCGAGTTCGCTTTTCCGGGGTGGTAGTTCAAGGGTAACTCATAGTCGCATAGAAACTCTAACCACCGCCGTTGTCTTAAGTTCAATTCCTTCTGGGTATGGACGTACTTCAAGTTTTTATGATCCGAGAAGATTTCGCAGTGGACGCCGTATAGATAATGTCATCATACCTTCAAGGCGAACACCACTGCTCCTAGCTCCAAATAATGGACTGGGTAATTAATTTCATGCTTCTTCAATTGTCTTGAAGCATAAGCAATTACGTGCCTGTACTGCATTAACACCGCTCCCAACCCCTCATAAGACGCGTCCGTGTAAACTTGGAATCCTTCCTTCCCAGACAGAAGGACAAGGAATGGGGCGGAGGTAAGTCTATCCTTCAATTCCTGGAATGCCGCTTCACACTGGAGTGTCCACTCAAATGGCACACCTTTCTTTGTCAAAGAAGTAAGTGGGAGGGCAATCTTGGAGAATCTTTTTACGAACTTGCGATAGTATCCAGCAAGTCCCAGAAAACTCCTCACATCGGCCGCCTACTTTAAGGGCGACCACTCCTTCACGGCACGCACCTTGGCCGGATCCACAACTAGTCCAGCCCCACTGATTACATGACCCAAGAAATCCACTTCCCTAAGCCAGAATTCACACTTGCTAAACTTGGCGAACAGGGCGTGCTCTTTTAACTTTTCCAGAACTAAGGCCAAATGCCCGACATGTTCCTCCTCCGTCTTCGAGTAGACTAAGATGTCGTCAATGAACACAATGACGAAGACATCCAGATAGGGCTCAAACACTTTATTCATCAAGCTCATGAAAGCTGATGGGGCATTTGTGAGCCCAAACTGCATCACTGTGAACTCATATAAGCCGTACCTTGAGCTGAAAGCCGTTTTCAGAATATCATCCTCTTGTATTCTCAATGGTAATACCCCGAGCGCAAATCTAGCTTTGAGAACCAGTGCGCTCCCACTAGTTGGTCGAACAACTCATCGATCCGAGGTAACGGATAGGTGTTCCATACCGTCAGTCGGTTGAGTTCCCGATACTCTATACATAAACGCAGGGTTCCATCTTTCTTCTTAACGAATAGAACAGGGGCTCCCCAAGGTGATGAGCTGGCGCGAACAAACCCTGATTCTACCAACTCCAGCAGTTGAACTCTAAACTCCGCGAGTTATTTTGGGGCCATCCGATAAGGGGTCCTGGAGACAGGCTTAGCTCCTTATACAAGCTTAATCTGAAAATCCACTTCTCTATGTGGGGGTAACCCTGGCAATTTTTCAGGAAATACCTCAGGGAAATCCCGTGCTACCCGCACATCCTTCACATCTACCTTCATCTCCTTTAGTTCGAAACATATCATGTAGACTTCATCCCATCTCATATAAGCTTTCAAGGTATGGATTGAGGATAACAATATTCGTGGTGCGAAATTTATACCTATGAAGACTACATCAGTATCCCCATGTCTCAAATAGATGTGCTTCTTCGCGCAGTCGATTCTTACATGGTGTCAATCCAGCCATGACATGCCCAGAATGAGGTCGAATTCTGGTATTCTCAAAATTGTGGCGGGGGTATCAAAGGTCTTTCCCCCAATGGTTATCTCCAACTCACACTTCGCGGTTGCTGTCATCTCAGATCCGTCTGGGAGGCGTACTCTTCGAGCAATACCAGTGAAATATTGTACTCCGTGTATATCCTTGATGAAGTCTTCAGAAACGAAAGAATGTGAGGCACCGGTGTCAAATAACGTATAAGCCGGTTTCCTGCCGACCATCACGGTGCCTAAGTGTCTTTTAATAATACTCAAGCTAGACGTATAGTATATCTTAAGTCACTAGAGGATATTAATGGAAGCAAAATGGATAATTCAAATCGTACCTGCAATCATCTCCTGAGGATTCCGCTCTTGAGTCATATCCAAGGCATACATCTGATCCCGAGCGGGTCCGGGGTTTCTTCCTCGTGGTCCTCATCCTCGACCACGCACATACCCTCTCCCCCGCGGGGCTGCTGGAGGGAAAGCAAAAGGCGCATCTCTAAACATTTGCGGGCAGTAGCGTCGAATGTGGCCCGGTTGGTTGCATTCAAAGCACACTCGTTCCTTCCTTCCACCGTGTTGCTGAAATTGTTGAGGTGGAGGTAATGCTGGCGGTTGCGGAACCGGGTGCTCCTCTCTAAAGTTCTGGGGAAAATGCCAGCCACCCCTCCAATATCCTCTTCCTCTTCTATTGTAAAATCTCCTTCTATTGCTGGGGCCGGCTTCCATCACGCCCTCCGCTGGCCTCTTACCACTTCCCAAGTGGTCCGCTTCCAATCTCTTCTCCATATCGATAATCTCCGCCAGACTAGAGTCCGCTATAAACAAAAGGGCTTGCCTTAGGGGATCTCACAAGCCTTTGTAGAATCGTTTGGCGTACCCTCTATCATCCAACTCATAAGAGTCAGTGAATCTAGCCAAGTGCTTAAACTCCCATTGGTACTCTGTCACCGACATGGACCCTTGCTTTAGTTGCAAAAATCTCTCTTCAAGACCATCCCGAGCGGCCGAGGGGATGAAATGCTCTAAAAAGGCTTAAGAGAATTCGCTCCAACTAATGCCCGTGTACACTCTTCCACGAAAAGTGGAGCCCATGAGAGACTTCCACCACCTTTTGGCGTGCAGTTCTAAGAGTGTCACCACAAGGGTCACCGCCATATTGTTTGGACATCTTATTCCTACCAAAAATTCTTGTATAATGTCGAGACACTCTTCCGTACGCACCGCCGACTCTGTCCCAATATAAGCGGGAGGGGAGAGAGCCCGGAAAGTGCTTAACTAACTAGATTCCGGACCCTGTTGTTGTGCAGGTGCCTGCTGGGATTGGGACCTAAAGGCGTCCAAAATAGCTGTGAGCGTCTGCCCCAGCTCTGATTGTTAGAATTGTGTAGGCACGGACGGGGCGGGGGTGCCCCTAACTGGCTCAGCATGTACTAGGATCTACACATAGGGTACAAACCTAAGGTTAGGTTGGCTAATCTAAGGTTAAAGATGGACAAACTTAGTGTGAATTACATATGGGCACACCACGGCTTCCACTAAGTCAGTTTGTCCCCAAACTGACTAATCAAACGGGGGTGGCACCATTGTTAAGTGACTTTCTCCTTGGAGGATCGTAGCAAGATGATATCATTTGTAAACCCCCCCCCCCTCCCGGAACACAAGACACGACACGAGAGGGGTCTTATGCCCATAACAGCCTCCTTGCGGTAACACTAACACTCGGGTCAGCCTGTACCACAAGACGCATATCCTGCTGGCTTCAACCAATATCAACATATAAATGCCAACCAAACCATAATAATAAAAGAAGTCAACCCACACAAAGGATAAGTCAATAAGTACAGCAAAAGAGAAGCTAAACAAGCTTCTACATAATTAGAGTACATAAATAGAATTGCCCCGAAGGGCTACAACAAAATCTCTCTCACTCACATCTGTAACCGACGATAGCGACGGTACCGTCCCCTCAGGCCCTATCATCTTGGCCTGGCTGTCCAGCTGCATAGCCTGCTGCTCCACCTGCGGGGTTTCCTCCTAAAAAGGGAGACATAGAAACTGTTTGTTATAAAGACTAAGTGGCTTCACATCCACTCCCCCGGCGACTCCTCGGCACCGGGCGGAGAAAGGAACATGTACAATATATATAAAACAGTAGTACAAGCAGGTGAAGTAAGTATACAAATCATTGGTAGAAATAAAACTAGTGTATAAATGAACAAGCTCTTATTCTACAATTCTACCATCTACAGCAGCAAGAGAGTATAATGTTATAACAGTAAGTAACTCAACTTATATGGATGCCCATACAAGCATATAAGTTGAGGGTCGTTCAACAATAAGTAACTCATCATATAGGAGTGCTCATACAAACTTATACGATGAGGGTCTTGTGTATGTAATGAAGTGCAATGCTATGTATGCAATGCAGTGACACACCCATGATCAAGCACATGCAATCGCTATGTCGACACAGACTTATAGTTCCCACTATTCGAGCAGGTAGCTAACCTCTCAGGCGTCAACCGACGTGGCCAAACGGTGACAGTAGAGCGGGCATCTCCACTACTAGGCTAGTCTCCACACTACCTGGCCTAGGCCTCTGTACGCCTCAACGCTAAGAACATAACAACGGAGCTCACATGCGTACTACGGCTCAGCAGGTTCTCTTGGGTAAATGAGCACCAAGATCCTAGCCCAGAACTGGCCTATGTGTGACACGGAAGGAGCCTCGAAAATGAACACGAGGACCAAGCCCAACCGTTCACTTGGCATGGAAGGGGCCTCGGGACGTGAACACCGAGGACCAAGCCCAACCATCCAAGGTCTAGCTGTCAACTCCCATCGGTGTGACGATTGGCGAGCCCGTAGACCTGCCACACTATCCTTAACCCGGGATTACGACACCACGTGTCGACTCACACCACATGTAATTTCACAATATCATGGCATGGAAGGAGCCTCGGGACGTAAACACCGAGGACTAAGCCCAACCATCCATCAAATGCGGAAGGAGCCTCGGGACGTGAACACCGAGGGCCAAGCCCAACCGTCCAACTTTACTCATCTCAATCTCATTCCAACTAGTGACGGTAAACACCGCACTTGTTACTTCCACAATGCTACCCGTAGGGAGATGACACTCTAAGAATTGGATTACTAATTCCTTTTTATCCATTCAACATACATCATGGCCATAGTTAAATCATTTATACATCTATCAATTTATAACTACCCATTTATATCAGGCTCTTTCCTTCAATTAAGCTTGTCAACAACTCGTTATACGAATTCAGATTTATAACCTCAACTTATCATATCACTATGATGATTATGTCGAAATATTTCACCCAAACCTCGAGTTGGATCGCAACATTAAATTCCACCAAATCGAATTCCACGTTACACAGCCCAGAATTTAGGTGCAGCCTTAATCCGGGCAGCAACTTCGACCAAGGATTCCCGAGGCTACAGAAATTCGACGAGTGCTTATAACCACTCGTTGGAAAGATAATTTCAACGGCTACAACTTTCGTGTTTAGTCTAAAGCCCAGATTTGATCTCATCACACCAGAAATTCACTCGAAGCCTGCTGCGTACAGGATACAGATTTCCTGGGTGGAATTTCCCCCAATTGCAGCAGATTCGAACTGACTTTCCTGTGGCTACAGGTATCGCTTGGAAACTTGCAACCACTCGTTGGAAAGATAATTTCAAGGGCTACGACTTTCATGTTGAGTTGAAAACGAAGATCTGGCCAAAACACCCCCGAAATTGGCCACGAAGATCGCTGCGTGCAGAAATAAGATTTTTGCACGCATCTTAAGGTGAGATGAACGGCATCCGTTCATCTTCCTCCTTTCACTAATCTCCCAAAAACTCCTCCAGAAAATCGTCCACCCTTATTCACCCTCACGAAGCCATATTTCTCCACGAATCCCTCTCTCACCTTCACTTTGAATGATGAGGAGGGTGAAGACACCTAAACCTAGATTTACAAATCTAGGCATGGCTTCCCTAGGAAATCATCTCCTCACCATCAAGACTCAATCGAGTCGATATCTCTCCTAGAATATAACTACATATCTAGCACCAAGGGAGAGGGGAGGAAGCTCACCTCGTTTCCAGCGGTACCATCATTCCCGGCCATGGATCTAGTCATCCTTCTTTGCGACATCTCTTGCTTGGTGTCGTTGTTATTCACGGCAAGGAAGGAGAGAGAGAGAGAGAGAGAAGGCCGCCTCCAGGAGCTCCGACGGCTTCCCTCTGCTCGGTTGGTTTCGCGAGGTCTGCGATAACGGCAAGATCGATCAGCAAGGATGGTTATGGTTCGGCTTTATCTTCTCTTATAAACCGATGTATTAGGTTAAATCCCTTCTGCAACGTATCACCCTCTGATTGGACCGCCCAAATTAGGTCTTACTTGAAATGACCGGTCCAAGGAACCATCCTGCACGAATCCCGAAGTCCGGTTCGCTCCGCCTGTACAAGCCGGCGAATCTGCCTGGGCGAAGAAAACGCATAAGTCAAATTCGACGGGAATTAATTGTCATTCTCGACGATCGGGGAGAATCGCCGAGCATTCTCGACGATCGGCGAGAATTGCCGGACATTCTCGACGAATTTGTCGGGTATCAACAATGATACCTGGCGAATTTCACTTAGCCAACTTATCGGAAATCCTGGCATTGAGTGCGTTGAGTATCAGTCAGCGATACTCGACGATCGGTGGGTATCACCGGGCATTCTCGACGATCGGCGAGAATCGCCGGGCATTCTCGACGAATTCGTCGGGTATCAACAATGATACTCGGTGAATTTCCCTTAGCCTAATTCTCAATCAGCAGTTCTGAATCCGGCGGGTATCGACCATCGATACCCGTCGAATCGGCGAGTATCATTCCCGATACCCATCGATCGGCGAGTATCATTCCCGATACCCGTCGATCGGCGAGTATCAACTCCCATTCTCGTCGATTTTCCCTTAGGCAATTTCCTTTCGATCCGTTGGATATCACTCAACCCTACACTCCATTCAACGCACTTGACACCTTTTGCCAGTGCGTCCCGAGCCCGAGTCAAGTCTCTTGACTCAAAACTCGTGCGAGGGGCCTAGTGCGAATTGGGATGTTACATAGACAAGCCAAGAATGACAGCATAACTGAATACTACAAGAAATTCTTTAGGATTATAAATGAGCTGATGATTTATGGAAGAGTCTTCAGCACTTATGAACTGAATGACAAATTTCTGAGATCTCTAACAAAGGATTGGGACACCAAGATTTGTGCCATCAGAGAGGTGGCAAGGCTGGCAGATGCACCTCCTCCCACACTGTTTGGAAAGCAGCTTTCATATGAAATGCAGCTTATAGCTAGGAAGGAGGAAGAGAAAAGCAGCAAATATGAACACAAGGAAAAGTCAGTTGCATTCAAGGCTGAAGGCACAAGAAAGGGCAGGAGAAAATCTCCTTATCCACCCAGTAGGAGTGCTGAGGCAGTAAAAGGAAATCCTGATAACAACACATCAGATAGCCACTCTTCAGATGAGGATTTTGCAGCCTTCACAAGGCAGTTCCAAAGATTCATGAAGAAGAAGAAGAAGAAGTGGAGAACCAGACCTTCTACATCCTTTTTCAAGGATGAGTACTACAAGAAGAAGAAGACTCCCAAGGAGGATAGGTATGCTTCTAGACCAAGAAAACAACTTAATTTTAAGATTGTGTGATATTGTTGCAATAGGCAAGGACATGTCAAAGCTGACTGTCCTGACAAAAGGAAGGAGTCAAAAGACAAGAAGAAACAGTAAGTAAAATGCAAGAAGGAAAAATCCCTTGTTGCCCAGAAGCTGAAAAGCTGGACAGATTCTTCATCATATGAATCAGGAGATGAAGAAGATGCTGAAGCATATGTTGGGCTATTATCAAATGAAGAGGATTCTAAGGAGTTAGATTTCCTACAGATGCTGGACTTTATAAATGGAGTGGAAGAATATTATTGCAGAGGGCTGATGGACCTATTTGAAAATGATCAATGCCAGGATCAGGCTGGTCCTAGTAAGGTATACATTTCTCCCTTAGATTCTGATTATTTTACTAGATCAGAATCAGTGGCATCAACTTCAAGAGAAGGGGATGGTTCATATTCAGAGGGGGATATACATCAACTCATTAATGAGTATGGTGGGTTGTTGCATGCTCTGAAGAAGAGCAAGTCTCTTGTCAAAGAGCACACCAAGGAGAATGAGTCTCTTAAGCTGGCTGCAGCAGATTCAACAAAGCTGTTGGATCTAAAATTGAATGAGGTTCCAAACTGAAAAACATTACTGTTTTTCAGATAGGCACAATCTCTTTCAAGGAGAATCATATCAAGAAACTAGAGGCAAAAACTTCAGCAAGAAAGAGAGCTAGTGGTTAAATTCTCCAAACAAAAATCTATCTTACCCTTAATAGACAATTTCATCTCACAAAAAGAGAAGACTGATCTAGGTTTTAAGGGAAGAACTAGGGCCACCAATTCACAAAGAAAAGGTAAGGCCCCAGTTCAGCCTCTAGCTGTAAAACCCCCTATCTTCATTAGGAAGGTGATGAATCCTACAAACAGGAATGATCATTACACTACTCATGGTCAATGTGAGTATGGAAATCTCATGGGAAAGGGTGCAAATGCCAATAGACCACTCTATAGGCATGCCCATCATGCACAAGAGAAATTCTTGAAGTTTGCTGCTCCAGTACCACCACTTAACAAGACTGATGGAAACAAAGTTGCAAAGTCTGTACCTAAGAGAAGGTATAATAGATTTGAGTGTTGGTGTTGTGGCAGGGTGGGCCACATTACCATGGATTGCTGGTTTAACACAAGTGTTAAAATCAATAGTAGTTTTCCTGTTAGAACAGCTGCAGGATTACAAACTAACAAGGACCTAGGACCCAATATCAAATTGGGTTCTAAGGGTAAGTGATTCTTTATTTGATGCAGGTGAATCCAAGTGACCATACCCCTATATGGTACTTGGATAATGGATGTTCCAGACACATGACTTGAACAAAAAGAATGTTGAGGGACTATGTACCCATAGAGAATTGTCCCAAATTCATCTTTGGTGGATCAGAAAAAGGAGTCATCAAAGGATTTGGTAACATTTCTTGTGACTCAATTACTATCACTAAAGTGGCTTATGTAAAGGGTTTGAAACATAACCTGATTAGCATAAGTCAGCTTATTGATCAAGATTATGACATCTCCTTTCACAAAGGGGAGTGCCAAATTAAGAGGTCAAGTGATCAAGAGATCATTTTGACTGGCACTAGGAAAGGAAATGTCTATTGTCTTAACCTAGATTGTGAGTTGAACAACTCACCTATTTGCCTAGTTAAAGATGAGAAAGCTTCACTATGTGTCAAATGGCACAAAAGGCTAGCTCATCTAAACTATAAGTCCATAGGACTGTTGTTTAGCATGGGTCTGGTGAGGAATGGTCGTCAAGTCAAGTGCATTAAAGAGGGAGTGTGCTCAGCTTGCCAAAAGGGCAAATAGACCAAGTCCTCTTTTCCTGCGCTAGATACCAAAGATTCATTGAGATGTTTATATCTCTTGCATATGGATTTGTTTGGTCCTATGCCAGTTCACAGTCTTGGTAGGAAAGTATATACAATAGTTGTTGTGGATGACTATTCTAGTACACTTGGGTGTTCTTCTTGAGGCAGAAATCTGAAACCCCGAGTGTTTTTCAGACTTTTGTTAGACAAGTTCCGAATGAATTTAACAATTCAGTGGTCAAAATAAGAAGTGACCATGGAACTGAATTTCAGTCTGAATGTATGACAAAATTCTGTGAAGAACTTGGGATACTTCAGGAGTTCTCCTCACCTAGAACACCTCAGCAAAATGGAATTGCTGAAAGAAAGAATAGAACTCTTATTGAGGCTGGTAGAACTCTACTCAGTGATATTACTCTCCCTGAATATTTCTTGGCTAAGGAAGTAAACACGGCTTGTCATGTTCTTAATAGAGCATCCATAAATAAGAAACTTAAGTTGACTCACTATCAGATTTTAAAAGGTAGAAAACCAAATATTTCTTATTTTAGAATCTTTGGTAGCAAGTGTTATGTCCTAGTTAATGGTAAGCACTAACAAACAAAGTTTGCTGCCAAATCCCTGGAAGGGATATTTGTTGGGTACAACAATAATAGTAGGGCATACAGGGTCTACAACTTGACTACTCAAGTTGGAGAAGAGTCAGTCCATGTTGTTTTTGATGAGTCTAGATTGATTAACAATAAATTGTCTAGTTCTTCAGTTAGTTCTATAGATCTAACAGATAGGCTGGACAAGCTGACCATCAATGAAGAAGTTCCTGCCAGGATTGATGAAGAAAAAGATGCCAGCTATCTAGGGGGAGAACAAGCCCCACTGGATGAAGAAGACAATGTGGGGCATCAAGTTGAGGAAACTATAGAAAGCCATAATGCTGACAGATTTCCTCTAGCAAGAAGACACCTGAAGGATCATCCATCTCACCAAATAATTGGTGATGTAAGTCAAGGGGTTTTAACTAGGTGCAAGAGAATGAACACAGTTCTATGTTCTAACTTCCTGTCTCAAATGGAACCCAGGAAGATTGAAGAAGCAATGCAAGACTCCAACTGGATTGATGATATGCAAGAAGAGCTCAGTCAGTTCAGAAGATGTAAAGCCTGTGAACTAGTGCCTAAACCTAAGGATCATAACATAATAGGAACTAAGTGGATCTACAGGAATAAGCTTGATGAGAATGGCACCATAGTCAAGAATAAGGCCAGACTGGTAGCTAAAGGCTACAGGCAAGAGGAATGTATTTACTTTGATCAAACCTTTGCTCCAGTGGCAAGGATGGAGGCTATAAGGCTATTTTTAGCCTATGTTGCCTATCAAGAGTTCAAGGTATACCAGATGGATGTGAAATCAGCATTTCTGAATGGGGATTTAAAAGAGGAAGTCCATGTTGAACAACCCTCAGATTTTGTAGATTCTCACTTTCCTAATTATGTATATAGGCTTAGGAAATCTCTATATGGTTTGAAACAAGCTCCAAGGGCTTGGTATGAGACCTTGTCTACTTTCCTTATTGAGAATAAATTCTCTAGAGGAAAAATAGACAAAACTCTATTCAATAGGGAATCTAAAGGCAAGATAATACTAGTCCAGATATATGTGGATGACATTATCTTTGGTTCTACTGAAAACAACCTTTATAGAAAGTTTGCCAAACTAATGCAAGGGAAGTTTTAGATGAGCAGTATGGGTGAGCTGAAGTTCTTCTTGGGACTTCAAGTTAGACAGACTGATAGTGGCTTGTCCATATCTCAGTCTAAGTTCACTAAGGAGTTGATTAAGAAGTTTGGTATGGACTCAGCTTCTACTATGAAAACTCCAATGGGAACAAGTATGCCTACAGGAAAAGATGAGGCAGGGAAACCTGTTGATGAGTCTTTGTATAGAGGGATAATTTACTCCTTACTTTACTTGACTACTAGTAGACCTGACATCATGTATGCAATATGTGTCTGTGCTAGGTACTAAGCTTGCCCAAAAGAATCTCATTATACTGCATTTAAGAGAATATTCAGATATCTTAAGGGCATACCTAATCTAGGCCTTTGGTACCCTAAGAATAGAGATTTCATTCTAACTGGTTTCTCAGATGCAGACTTTGTTGGATGCAAGGAAGACAGGAAGAGTACTATAGGAACTTGTAAATTCCTTGGTGGGAGGCTGGTGTCATGGAGCAGCAAGAAGCAAACCAGTGTAGCTATATCAACAGCTGAATCAGAATATATAGTTGCAGGTAGCTGCTGTGCACAATTGATGTGGATAAAACATCAACTTGAAGACTATGACATCCAGGTAAGTAGAATTCCAGTGTTTTATGATTCTACTAGTGTTATTTCTATTGCTAAGAATGTTGTATCACACAGTAGGACCAAGCATATAGAAATTAAGTTTCATTTCATCAGAGAACATGTAGAGAACGAAAATATTATCCTAGAGTTTGTGAGAACAGATAATCAAATAGCAGATATTTTTACAAAACCTCTGGATGAAACTAAATTCAATTATTTTAAAATTGGATTAGGTATGTTGAACTTAGAATAGGTTAGCACAAGCTTCCTAAAGTAGCATATGAAAGCACCAAATTTCTCTAGAAATTTGTCTAAGTACAAAGTTTGTGTCAACACAAGCAAGTTGTGTCGACACACTCAGTATTATGTGTCGACATAGAAAAAGGATGTGTCGGCACATAAATAGTATCTATATCGACAGAAGAACTGGTGTCGACATAAATTATGTTGAGACTTAAATGGCATGTGTCGACACAGACAAAAGTGTATCGACACTGACACAAGTATGTCGATACATAAATGTGTCGACTTTATATAAGTATTGTCGACTCAGACATTAGTATGTCGACACATAGTCATGTTGACTTAAACTAAGTATTGTCGAGACCTAGGTCATTTTTGTCGACACGTATGCTGATTTATCGACTAAGGCCCGTCTTTTTACCTGCCCTTGACACTAATACTATAAATAGGTAAAGCCAAAATCTGGTTGACTATGCTTTCAGAATTCTTAGCTCTACACCTTCTGTCAACAAAGACCTTCTCTTCTTTTCTCTCTCATCTCTCTCGTCGATGGCGACTAATCAAGAAGACAAAGTCAATGAAGGATATGAGATGGTTCGTGCAGGGTTCACGACAGCTTCAAAAGAAATTCAGGGTGTAAGGGCCCTAATTTCTGATAATAGTTTGGAGTACATGGTCTCTGAACCAACCAAGATTTGGAAGAAGGATGTTATTGAATTCTATTCAACAGCAAGCGTAGATACAGAAGGAAAGAAGATCAAAGCAACAATCAAGGACTCCCAAATGAAACTTACACTGAAGATAATAAGGAAATCTCTTCAGCTTCCTTTGGTTAAGGATATAGATGAAATAACTCCACCCCTGACTACAGGAGCATTAAGTTGGTGCGGGCTAAGCCCTAATATCAAGATTGGATCTTCCATAACTCGGAAAGGAATGAATTCCCAAGGGAAGTTCTTGTCTGAAATAGTTGGGAACGTGATACTATATAAGACTGGTGGACATGATCGAATTTCAGTCCACATTTTCAATCTGATGACACGGATCATATTCAAAGTGAAAACTAACTAGGCAGCAGTAATGTTTGACAAAATCCAAGAAGGAGTGAAGAAACCAAACCTGGGATGGATCCTAAGTTTATGTTTATTTTCAGTAATACCAGAGGTATTGAAACAAGTGGATGGATAAAAAATCAATCACATGAGGAGAATGGATGTGAGAATTCTATCAAGGTGGGATAGGGTTCTTACCAAGGAAGTCACTACTCCTCAAAAACAAACTAAGAAATATTAAAAGCAGAAGAAAGTTATTCAACAAGCAGATTCCTCTAGTGATTCTGAAGAGGAAGTAGTCTTTAGCTCAGATGAAGATCAGCAACCTAAAGAAGCCCAAGATAAAGTGGTGGGCAGTGAGACCAAAGAACAACAGCTAGGCTCCACTCCAGGGGGAGAAAATACTCAACAAACTGAGTTGCCTGCCCAAGGGGGAGGCTTGGATGAAGCTGCCCATTAGAGTGAATTTGTTGCAGATACTATCATGAATATAGTATCTGAAATCAATAATGCAGCACAAGAAAATATTGAGACAGAAGCTCAAGATAAGCCAATAAGTATCTCCTCAATAATTTTGTGGTATCTAGTGGTATTCTCCTCAATAATGTTCTGGGAGAAACTTTTATTTTAAAAAGCTAATCTTATTCCTCATATACAGGTACAGCAAGAGTTCACTATGGAAGAGCACTTTTCTGATTTACCTGATGCAAGAACTGAGGGGGAGCAATCCTAGCTGGAAAAAGTTTTGCCAAGGACTGGGGGGAGGAACAAATCAAAGAAACAGATTTACCAAGGACTGAGGGGGAGTTGTATCAGCATGCCCCAACTGATAAGGACATAGTTGAGATACAAAGTACATCTGAAACTTCAGATGATGTAGAAGCCTTAATGGCTAAGAAAAGAAAAATAGTTGCCTTAAAGAAAAAGAGTTCTGGCTACAAAAAGGCCTTGCAAACAGGCACAACACCACTTGCTCAAGGCTTGTACTTCAGTTCTCTACTGGTCCAAATGCAAATTAAGTTGGATGAGCAAAGACAATCTCTTGATAAATATGTGGATGTAACTCACAAGGAGTTGCAATTCCAATTGGCCCAGGATATCATGTCTATAAGATTTGAAGTTAATCAAAATAAAAAGGAAATGACAGATTGCTTCCATAAGGGAGGTAATGTTATGGTATTCCTGGCCAAACAACAGCAGGATCTGAAAGTACAAGTGGCAGATATTACAGTAAAGCGGGTTATGTACTAAAGAATAAAATAAGAATGAATGAGAATCTTAAAGATTCACATCATGCTATCTTGACAAAAATTGATGCTCTAACAACTGCTGTCAAAGCTGAAGTCTCAAAGTTGATCAAGGAAGATATAGCTGCTGTTCAGGCCACATTTCAAGCCTCACACGAAAACTATGTCTGATTTCTTGACAAAATTCAGAGATTATTATAAAGAAGGAACTGACTATGTTATTAATCAAATCAGATTTCAAAAAGATGATCTGAGGGATCATATTGATAGAGAAGTCATAAAGGGGGAGAGAGTAGTAGTCAAAGTCTACTCTGATTATGTTAAATCGATATCAAATAGCATCAGAGCAACTCTTGGATATCCTCCCCTATGTGATGATGACAATGTAGCTTAGTCTGGAATACAACCTGCACATACTGAAGGAGATTAGCCTGAAGTTTCTCAGGTGATTTATCCCCCAGCTGATTTTGAAATGATTCAAGAGGAAGTTCAGAAAATGTATAGTCCTCCACTAGAGGAACACAATGTTATTCTGGAGAAAGTAGAAATGTCAGAAGCTGCCATAGAAGCTCAGAAGGAAGCTCAGCTATCCAAAAAGAGGTTCAGAGAATAGGCTGAGTTGAAGCCAAACTTTGAGCAATGGAGTCCTACTTCCAAAAACATTATACTGACTGCCTGGAAAGCTGTGAAGTATAAAACCTATGATAGAGGTAAATGGTATTCAGAACAGGAATTGAATAAGTATCAGGCTGGGCAGGAAGCAATTCTTCAACACAGAAGAAGGGTTAAGGCTGGGAAGCTACCTGCTAATGCTCAGGAGCGAAGCAAGTACTTCCCAAAGCCATTTCACTATTTTGAAAGACAGAGAATAAAGGATGAAGAACAGAAGAAAAAAAAACTCTGAAAGGAAAGAAGCCTGCTGATGATACTGAACCTCCTTTATAGGCTAAGATCAAGTCTGGAAAAGGCATTGTCATTAAGGAGCCAAGTCAGTAATAGAATTGCTAGGCTTATGTAAAAAAGCAATGTAATATTTTGTTTTTTTTTTCTGTTCTAAAAGAAAATCTTGTAAACATATCATTTTTCTGAATTAAATGAATTCAGTTTTAGTATTAATTCTTGTTGTTTACAAGGATTATATGTTAACATGCTGTGAAATTATTGTACATCTATTTTTATTATGTTTTATTATAAGAGAAGTATATCTTTTGTTGGTACCCAAGTTTGATTTGATTTTAGTCTTGTCTTTTTAGTCCCTTGACCCAAGAAATATCTATGGTCAATGGTTAGTAGTCTAGCTGTAGAGTCCTCACTTTTCCAGATTGAGAATTTGGTTAAGTAGTTTGTTCGTTCGACTATCGTCGAACGCCGCTCGACTATCGTCGACTAACTGTTCGACGATCGTCTATCAGTTGTTCGACTTTCAGTCTGCGTTGATAGTTCGACTATCGGTTCATAGTTCGACTATCTGTGTGCTTTGATAGTTCGACTATCTGCTTGGATAGGTCGACTATCTGATAGATCGACTATCTGTTGATAGTTCGACTATCTTTTCTGCGTTGATAGTTCGACTATCTGTTGATAGGTCGGCTATCTGTTCTCGCTTGGTAGTTCGACTATCTGCTTTGATAGTTCGACTATCTGATAGTTCGACTATCTGTTGATAGGTCGACTATCTGTTTGTTTTTGATAGTTCGACTATCTGTTGATAGGTCGACTATCTGATAGCTCGACTATCTATTGATAGTTCGACTATCTGTTTTGCCCTGATAGTTCGACTATCTGTTGATAGGTCGACTATCTGATAGTTCGACTATCTTCTGGTAAGTTCGACTATCTGCTGTGATAGTTCGACTATCTCCTTTGATTGTTCGACAATCTGGATCGTTCGACTATCTGTCCGATAGTTCGACGATCTCCGTGCGTCGGTCGACGATCTCCGAAGGTCGTTCGACGCTTTCTGTCTGCCTTTATATTTTGTATTTATTTATTATATTTAATTAATTATTACATTATCTGGCATATCTTTTCAGTTGTTTTATGATAATATTTCCAGGCAATATTTGCTCCATCCCTTATGCCTAAGTAAAATCTTTTCAGATAAAGTTGTTTGTCTTATTAGCTGACTTTGTATTTTACTTTATCTGCTGACAGTCCTTTATAGTCGTTAGACTGAAAAGTCTTCCTTCTGCTATAAAGAGTATTTCTCTGATGTGACTTTATTTAGTCCTTCTGTTATTTGATTTGATCCTGCAGCTTCTTAGAAAGAGGTTTATTCCTTTTATAGGATGTCTTGCTGCAGAGTTTGTTTTGTTGTGTGTTATTTGCAGCCCAGGTCTCAAGTTTCAGAAGAAGACAAGTAATTCAAATTGAAGAGAGTCGTTGCTTGCTGCTGTTATAAAAAGGACCCTTTGAAGAAGGATTCAAGATAGCTAACTAGTTAACCTGTTCATCTGCTTTCAAGCCTTCATCAAGATCAAGTCATCTGCTCTCAGCAATACTCATCCAACTGAGAAGTGTTAAGATCTTCTACTCTTCTTCAACCTGAGTTCTCCTGCTTTCAGGAATTTCAAACTCAGAGTTCTTTTGAAGAAGAAGAAGAAGATAGCTGCTTGAAGATCTTTAATTTTATTATTTATTATCTTCTTGTAGTTTTTCCTTCAGAGCTTTCTGAAGAGTTTTCTGCACTGAAGCAAGACTTCACCTGGACATCTTTGAGCCAGGGGGAGCCTTGATTCTTTAGAGCTTTCTAGCTCAGTGCAAGTTTTTGTGCTTCTCTAATCTATTGTAAAATAGAGAAGACATCTTAACCTTCTTCCCCCTCCTATACAGGGTTATTACTCCCTTCAAAAGTATCCCTTGGTGGCAGGACACCTGATCAAAAACCTGTGCTTGGTTTTTAGACACCTGATCAAAAGTCTAAAGGGTTTCTGGATCTACCTGAAGCAGATCTTGTTGGTGGCAGGGCACCTGATCAAAAACCTGAGTGGATTCCTACCTTGTTGGTAGAAGAGTGGACGTACCCAAGTTGTTTGGGGAACCACTATAAATTCCTTGTGTCGTCTGGATTGCCTTGTTTATTTCCTGCATTGTGGCTGTGAATAGATATAACTAGGTTGCTAGTTGCTGATTAGGATTTCCAAGCCTTAACTGTAATTACATTTAGCTTGAGTTTGTGCACAACACTTGTGTTAGGCTATAGGGTTAATTCTATATCTATAATCTTTTATTCCGCAATTCACTCCAAGGGAGTTGGGTAGACCTTCAAGTTTTGTCTAGTGCAAAATTTGATAACTCTATTCACCCCCCTCTAGAGTAGTATCTATCCCTTCACTTTCAATTGGTATCAGAGGGAGGTTGACTGACTGAATAGGCTAACACCTAAGTCACAAGATCCTGATAGATACCAAAGCTTATAGATATTCACTATCATGGCCCAGTCCAAGGATTATTCTAGCACCAGACCTCCAGCATGCAACTTAGCTAAGTTTGGCATCTGGAAGGCAAGGATAAAATTATATATGAATTCTATTGATGAAAGCATCTTTGCTTCTATTTTGTCAGGTCCCCCAAGAGCACCTGCTGCTGCCACTGCCTCATCATTAACTGATATGAGTGTAGTGCCTCCTCCAGATTACAACGACGAGTACAAGAAGGCCAAGATAGCAGATGCCAAGGCAATGAATATACTGGCTCAGACAATGTCTGATGAGGTATTCCAGAAGGTAGCTGACTGCTCTTCAGCAAAAGCTATGTGGGATACACTGAACCAGATTGTAGCTGGCTCAGCTGATGAAAGGAAGGACAGAAGGTCCAACCTTATCTCACAATATGAGAACTTCAAGAAAACTGATGCTGAATCAGTTGAAGCCATGTACACCAGGCTCAGCTCAATCATCAATGAGCTGAGGACCCTTGACAAGGACATATCATTGACAGAGGTCAATGATAAGATTCTTATGTGCTTCCCTAGCATATGGGATCTAAGGATCTGGCCCATCAAGGAAGCCAGAAGTACAAATGAGATCTCCACTGAAGCTCTTCTCGGCAAGCTCAAGTCTTTTGAGCAAGTGCTGAAGACAAGGGAAGCAGAAGCAGAAGTAAAGACCCCTACTCCAACAAGGAAAGAGCAATCTCTAGCTCTTAAGGCTGCTGATGCTTCTGAAGGCAGCCAATCAAATGAGGAGCTAATGGCATTGTTTGCCAAGAGGTTTCTCAAGATGGGGAGAAAGGAATTCAGAAAGAAGTCTTCACGCTATGAAGACAAACCAAGGTATGATCGTTCACCTGCTAAAGAAATTATTTGTTATGGTTGCAGGAAGCCTGGACACATCTTACCAGAGTGTCCAGAGGAGAAGAACAAAGACAAGAGAAAAGAAAAGGAACAGCATAGGAAGCACTCCAAGCCATCCTCCTACAAAAACAAGAAGAAGGAGAGAGGTTTCATTGCTGAAACCTGGAGTGATTCTGATGAAGAATCCTCCTCATCAAGCTCCAGTGAGGATGAGGAAGAGAAGAAGGCAAAAAAAGTTTGCCTGATGGCAATAGATGCCTGCAGCAACCACTCAGCTGCAGAGAGTTCAGATTCAGATGAAGAGATGCCAACAGAAGATGAGGTACTATCTTCTTATGACTTTACTTCTAAAGAATTTAAATTAGATTTTAAATCTTTATGCTTAGATTTGATTAGCTCAGAAAAGGAGATAAAAGAACTTAGAAATAAGTTAGCTGACTCAGAATCAATTGCTACAGAAAATGTTAGGTTAAAGGAAGATCTCACTACTTGTAGTGAAGAAATTAAATTTCTTAAAATGGAGTTAGCTAAGTCTAAGAGGTTAGAAGAATCACTTAATGGTAGAAGCCTTAAGTTGTTAGAGATTACCAGCATGACTAACACTAGGTCAGGTAATGACAAACTAGGCTTAGGAGCTTCTCCAAGTGAACCCCCAGTTATTCTTAAAAATAATCTTTCAACTCCAGTGAACTTCATTTCAGCTAGTGGAATGAAGAACACTGAGCAAGTAAACCTAGTTAATAAAACTTTAAATAAAGCTAAGAGAGAAAAGGGAAAGAAATTTTTTAAAGAAATGCAAAGAGCGTCGAATGCCGCTCGACGATCGGAAGCTCAATGGTCGAACGAAGCTCGACGATCTGAGTGCCCATCGTCGAACGTCGATCGACGTTTTCAATATGATTTTCAAAATCATCATCAGTACCATAGAAACCTAAATGAAAATAGAAACCCTAGGTTTGTTGACCCATCATCTGCATGGAGAATCCCACCTAGGAGATCTCACCCATTAGGTTATCACCCTCAGCCTGCATTTTCATATATTTCCAGTTTTTCTTATGTGAAAAACAAGGGACCCAAGGTTACCTGGGTCCACTCTGTCTAAATAAATGTCTTGCAGGTGAAGGCCTATCCAATCACTCAAAATAAGTGGTATTTGGATAGTGGATGTTCCAAGCATATGACAGGAAATAAAGATCATCTGTCAAAATTCAAAGCTAAGCTCGGCCCAAAGGTTATCTTTGGAGATTCCAGCTGTGGTCAGACAGAAGGCTATGGCAGGATTACTATTGGAGATGTTACTTTCAAGAGAGTTGCATATGTGACAGGACTGAAGCACA
Source organism: Platanthera zijinensis (assembly GCA_039513925.1). Lineage (NCBI taxonomy): Eukaryota > Viridiplantae > Streptophyta > Magnoliopsida > Asparagales > Orchidaceae > Platanthera > Platanthera zijinensis. The sequence continues at coordinate 107,492,938 of CM077087.1, forward strand.
ATTTGATTTCAGTCAGCCAGCTATGTGATGCTGGCTACCAGGTTTTATTTTCTAACTCTTCTTGCAATATTACTTTAAATAATATTGTTGTTTTAGTAGACATTAGAATAGGTAATATTTATTTAGTAGATTTCAATTCATCTCACTCTGAAATCTGTTTGTTTAATGAAGTAACAATTAATAATAATTCTTTGTGGCATAAGAGGCTTAGTCATGTTAACCTTAAAAATATATCTAGGTTATCTAAACACAACCTTGTTAGAGGTTTACCTTCTTGCCCCTACAAGAAGGAGAGCCTATGCAAGGCTTGTCAGCTAGGCAAGCAAACCAAAAACCCTTTTAAATCTGTAAATAAGAGTGATTCTCCTAGAATCCTGTACCTATTACATTTGGACCTATTTGGCCCAATAAATGTACAGAGTTTAGGAGGGAAGTATTACACCTTAGTAATTGTAGATGACTTCTCTAGGTTCAGTTGGGTTTTCTTTTTGAGAACTAAGGCTGATAACTTCAAAGCCCTTACAGACTTTCTAATATGTGTGCAGACTGAGTACTCTACTCATGTGGCCTTGATCAGAAGTGATCATGGTACTGAGTTTGACTCTCTTCTCATGCAAGAATTCTGTGAGAGAGAAGGTATCAAACATAGTTTCTCAGCTCCTAGAACTCCCCAACAAAATAGGGTAGTTGAAAGGAAGAACAGAACACTCATTGAAGCTGCTAGTACATTGTTGGCAGATGCTAACATGCCTCTCTCCTATTGGGCAGAAGCTGTTAGTACAGCCAATTATGTCTTGAATAGAAGTTTGATACACAAGCTTAAGTGTAAAACTCCTTATGAGTTGCTTAAAGGAAAGAAACCTAAAATTAATTATTTTAGAATATTTGGTTGTGTTGTTTATATTCATAATAACAATAAAGAATACCTTAGAAAATTTGAAGCAAAAGCTTCAATGGGAATCATGCTTGGATATTCCCAAGTAAGCAAAGCTTATAGGGTTTATAACAAATCAACCTGTAAAATTGAAGAATCTGTGCATATATCTTTTGATGAATCTCAGATGTTTTACAAGGAGAAAGAAAATTCTCCTTCCTCTAGTTCATTGCAGGTACCTGATGTCCCTCAAGAAATTCTTCAACTATCAACTCTTCAGATCACTGAATCAGACAGTGATGAAGATATTGTAGAAGCTGTTGTTGTACCACCAACAGTAGATCAAATTCCTCCTGAGGAATTAATCCCAACTGTTGCTGAAGATCACATCCCACCTGTTGATATTGTCACACTCAGAGATCACCCCACATCTCAAGTGATTGGAGACATATCAGCTGGTGTGCAAACAAGACACCAATTAAGACAGGATGTGATGCACGCTTGTTTCCTCTCACAGGTTGAGCCCCTCACCTTTAAAGATGCAGAGCTAGATCCCCACTGGATCATTGCTATGCAAGAGGAACTCAATCTGTTTGAGAGATGTAAAGTTTGGACTTTGGTTCCAAGACCTAAAGGCCAACTGATCATAGGCACCAAGTGGGTGTATAGAAATAAGTTGGATGCAAATGGAATTATTGTAAGGAATAAAGCAAGGCTTGTAGCTCAGGGCTACAGACAGGAGGAAGGTATAGATTATGACCAAACCTTTGCTCCTGTTGCAAGGCTAGAAGCAATAAGGATCTTCTTGGCCTATGCAGCCTACATGAAGTTTAAGGTGTTCCAAATGGATGTCAAAAGTGCATTCCTGAATGGTGAGCTTAAGGAAGAGGTGTTTGTTGAACAACCACAAGGGTTTGTTTCTTCAACTCAACCCTCACATGTGTTTAAGTTACAGAAAACTCTATATGGACTAAAGCAAGCTCCCAGAGCCTGGTATGAGACTCTAGCCAGTTTCCTTTTAGAGCACAACTTCAATAGGGGAGTAGTTGATAGAACCCTTTTCGTCAAGCATCACAAGGACACAATCCTGTTAGTTCAGGTGTATGTAGATGATATTATATTTGGCTCCACTGATCCCAAACTTTGCAAAAGGTTCTCTGACCTGATGCACTCTAAGTTTGAGATGAGTAGTATGGGTGTGCGGTCTTACTTTCTTAGTCTCCAAGTTAAGCAAGATGCTGATGGTATCTTCATCTCCCAATCCAAATATGCCAAGGAATTGGTAAAGAAATTTGGGATGGCTGATGCTTCAGCAATGCCTACACCTATGGCTACTAATGTAGTTATTGATTCTGATGATCACGGCAAGCCAGTTGATTAAAAGATTTATAGGGCCATTGTTGGTTCCCTATTATATCTAACTGCAAGTAGGCCTGATATAATGTTTGCTACATGCCTTTATGCTAGATTCCAGGTCAACCCCAAGGAATCTCATCTGATTCTTCTAAAGAGAATCCTGAGATACCTGAAGGGATGTCCAGATCTAGGACTTTGGTACCCAGCTGAGTCAGAATTTGAATTAATTAGATATTCTGATTCTGATTACGCTGGTTGCAGAGTTGACAGGAAGAGCACCTCAGGAACTTGTCAGTTTCTGGGAGAGAGATTGGTCTCTTGGTTCTGTAAGAAGCAGGCTTCTGTCTCAACTTCAACTACAGAGGCTGAATATATAGCAGCTGCTAGTTGTTGTTCACAGATCCTGTGGATTCAAAACCAGCTTGTGGATTATGGTTACTCACACAAGAATACCAAAATCATGTGGGACAGTACCAGTGCTATCTCAATTGCACAAAATCCAGTGCACCACTCTAGAACGAAGCACATTGAGATTCGGCACCATTTCCTGAGAGATTGTGTGGAAAAGAACAAGATTTGTCTTGAGTTCATATCCACTGAGTTTCAGAGAGGTGATATATTCACCAAGCCCTTAGATGAACAGAAGCATCTGTTCTTTTTAGTTCAACTAGGCATGATCAATGGACGAGACTAAGTGTGACTATATCTGCCTATGTTGAAACCTGCTTGAAGATCGTCGAACGATGATCGAAGATCGTCGAACGGATTAAGCCTATCGTCGACCTCTGGTTAATGATAGCTTATCTGTTTGAAGATCGTCGACCGGCGTTCGAAGATCGTCGAACAGGTCGAGCTTATCGTCGATCTCTGAATGACGATAGCTTGTTGTTTGAGAAGCAAGAAATAGTCGAACGATGGCTCGACTACTCTGCTTCTAGGCCGATCGTCGAACGGCCGTTCGACTATCGGGTCTAGTATATTTTTAATAGATCGACTATCTCCGGTCTAATATAAAGCCGATAGTCGACCTAGGTTAAAAGATCTTTTGTTCTATCGTCGACGGAGCGTGACTTTTCGCATTCTGTCTTCCCGCTTGTGATTTTCTGCCGCTTCGTCCCCTTCGTCTTCGCCGTCCTTCTCGCGCTTTCTCCAGCAATCAATGGCGATTTCTCCCGCAGTGTTAGCAGTTGTAAAGTTCGATGCAGGCTTCAGCGTTGATTTTGACGCGTTCAGTTGCTGCGAAGCAGGGATCGTGGAAGTTCTTCAGTTGTGCCGGGATCAAGGACTAGAGAGATTAATGTCATCAAGGATTAAGTTAAATATACCCGAGATCAAGGAATGGGCTTTCACTTCGTCATCCACCGACGATTCGATGACTGGCACCATCGGCGGAGAAGAGGTAATTTTAACTCCGGCCGTTCTGACTGATGTTTTTGGTTTGATAAATGGTGAAGAAGATTATGAGCAAGATGCTCAAGAATTTGGAAGGATGTTGACTGAGCTGGGACATGCGGAGGGCATTCCCACCAAGCTGCTCAAGGTCAATTTTCCCTTTAAGATTAAATTTCTCGCTGAGTTAGTTGGAAAAGTGCTCCTCGGAAAGCACTCTGCTCATGAAAATATAACAAGGCAACAATTTGCACTGATGTGTGCAATTGTTAATCAGAAAAAGATTGATTGGGCAGGAGTAATGTTTGATTTGATAAGGAAAAAGAACAATAAGAAAGAGGTTACCCTAGGTAGGGTTATTGGAATTTTCGTGAAGGAAAAGTATCCTCAGCTACTGGTCTCCGCCGCAACAACAATAAATGCAAGCAAGAAGATGGACCCAAACCTGTTCTCCAAGTGGAAGAGGACTTTTGTGAAACCCGCTCTCACAGGGGTTGCTCCAGCGACATCAGAGAGCACCAGGACTGATTCGGTCGCTCCTCACCCTGTAGAAGCTGGTTCAGCTCTTTCCCTTCCCTCATCTTCTGCTATGCAGTCTGCTTCAGTTGAAGTTCCATCAACTTCAGCTGAAGTATGACTTTCCCCTTCTCCTGTTAGAGAAACAACTACGGTTGTTCTTCCTTCCCCTCCAGCATCTCCTCTTCCTTCTCATCAGGCTAGGATATCTGCTCCTAGTTTTGATCTGTTAGGATCTGAGAGGATTCCAACACCTCCTCAGTCTCCTATTCATTCTCCAGTTAACACTCCTGTTAACTCTCCAGCTTCATCTCCAATTCAATCTCCAGTCCACACCACTTCTCATCCCAACACTACAACCATCTCTGCTGCATCTCCATCCACTGCAGTTCCATCATCTTTTGAGATCACCCCTCAATTCATTTCTAGCATTTTGGAGTTGATTACCCCTTCAATCAAAATTATGATTGAAGAGGCAATTGCTCCACTTGCCTCCTCCATTGCCACCTTGACTGCTTCCATTCAATCATTTTCCAAATCTGCTGAGCCCTCTTCTTCAAGGGGCCTAGTTTCAGTTTCCACTGAAATCAGGCAGGGGGAGATGTTCTGTGAAGATGCCTCAGAGCCTCCAGCCTCCCTTCCAGCAGTTCAAGAAGAGACTGATGCAGTTCAAGTTTAAGATAAATCAGTTTCTGTGTTATCGGAAAAAGAAATATCTGATGCTATTATGTTATCTGAATTTGCGGTGAAAGTTTGCTTAGAAGATCTCACCACTCCCGTGGTTGCCCATTTCCTAGAAGGGATTATTATATCCTACCTAGATGAGTCTTGGGAGTTGGTAAAATATGAAGGTAATTCACTCATTCGCTTTATTGACGAGTCAATTAATTTGATAGCTTGTGAATACCTAGAAGGAATGATTTTAGCTTATTTAGCAGATTTGTATTCATAAATCTACAGATTATATTAAAGAAGATTTAGCTGCTCAGGTTATAGCAGTTGTTTCTGAAGCTGATCCAGTTGTTCCTGATACTCAAGTAGTTCCAGAATTGGATTCATTTTTAGATGACATGGAAGATGTATCTGAGAATCAAGAAGAGAAAGCAAGAGTTGCTTGGAATCAAAGAGTTCAATCTTTGGTAGAGAAAGAAAAAGATTTGCAAGTTGAAAAGTCGACTATTTGGGATGATTCACCAGGGTTGGATTTGGATTTCCTTCTGGCTCAGGATGCCATTGAAGAGGAAAAAGAGAAAGCTGCTTTAAAAGAAAAGGCTGTTTCTGAAGCCTATGATCCTTATGACAATCCTCCTTCATCTCACTCTGAAGATGAAGAGGATTCTGATTTATCTGAAAATTCGAAGAAAAAGAAAGCTGCTTAGAAGAAAAGGAAAGCAATTGCTCCTCCTCCTCCCAGCCGTGACAATGATACTCCATACTATATTCTTAAAGGAATTGACCCCAAATCAAAAGAATTTCAACATTGGATGTGGTTCTCCAAGAACCAGCAGAAAGAGAGAAAAAGATCTAAGAGGTATGATAGTCCTGTTTCAAGATGGACTCCCAGAGGTCCTCCTCCTCCTCCTCCCAGTGCAGGAGCCTCTGGGAACCTTTCTGCTAATCCATCTGCCTCTTCTGGAAAATCTGCACCTTCTCAGCCTCAGTCAAGGAAAAGCTCTCAAAGTTCCCAAGGCAGATCTTATTCTGGTTCTCAAAAACATGTTACTGAAGTAAGAGAACAAGTGAAGGAGGTTGTGTATCAAAGACCAACCTTTTCCCCTCCTCCTTCTCCAAAGAAAAGAGTTTCTTCCCCAATACCAGTGCAGTCTGAAAAAATTGTTTCAAAAGGTAAGTAGTTTATTTTGTTTAAATATTCTAGCAAGAACTTTGCTAAGTCTGCTCCCATGTCTTATCTAGTTAATCAAGATAAAGAGGTTGCTCCTTCTGAGACTGCTTATGAAAGTCCTGAGCTTGATCCTAACTTTAGGATGGCTCGTTTTCACGAATTAGTTGGAGCAGCTCAGATCAGAAAAGCAAAAGCTGAAGGGAAGGACACCACTGGCTTAACCACTATGTCTACATTCAGAAAGAAGGAGTTTGAAAAGTTCCAGGTTAATCCTGAGGTCTTTGACCCTTCAAAATATATGGAAAAGCACCCGGAAGCCGTTGTTCCAAGGGCTGCAGAAGTAAAGATTATTGGTGTGCAGGACTTGAAGATGTCAAAGAAAGAGGCTATTGATCCCCTGAGGAAAATTTCTTTTGTTCCAAGTTCTTCTGACTCTTTGCCAGATTCTGTAGACTCTTAATTTTTTTTTGATTGACTGCTGTTTTATATCTATCTGTTTGATAATTGATAGTTAATTGTTATCTATTTTCTGTATTGATTATAGTGTTCTATAGCTAGCTCTGTGTTTTAGTTTTTAAGAGACTTAACTCAAATAGGGGGAGATTGTTGGTACCCTAGTTTGATTTGAGTTTAGTCTTGTCTTTTTAGTCCCTTGACCCAAGAAATATCTATGGTCAATGGTTAGTAGTCTAGCTGTAGAGTCCTCACTTTTCCAGATTGAGAATTTGGTTAAGTAGTTTGTTCGTTCGACTATCGACGAACGCCGCTCGACTATCGTCGACTAACTGTTCGACGATCGTCTATCAGTTGTTCGACTTTCAGTCTGCGTTGATAGTTCGACTATCGGTTGATAGTTCGACTATCTGTGTGCTTTGATAGTTCGACTATCTGCTTGGATAGGTCGACTATCTGATAGCTCGACTATCTGTTGATAGTTCGACTATCTGTTCTGCGTTGATAGTTCGACTATCTGTTGATAGGTCGACTATCTGTTCTCGCTTGGTAGTTCGACTATCTGCTTTGATAGTTCGACTATCTGATAGTTCGACTATCTGTTGATAGGTCGACTATCTGTTTGTTTTTGATAGTTCGACTATCTGTTGATAGGTCGACTATCTGATAGCTCGACTATCTGTTGATAGTTCGACTATCTGTTTTGCCCTGATAGTTCGACTATCTGTTGATAGGTCGACTATCTGATAGTTCGACTATCTTCTGGTAAGTTCGACTATCTGCTGTGATAGTTCGACTATCTCCTTTGATAGTTTGACTATCTGGATCGTTCGACTATCTGTCCGATAGTTCGACGATCTCCGTGCGTCGGTCGACGATCTCCGAAGGTCGTTCGACGCTTTCTGTCTGCCTTTATATTTTGTATTTATTTATTATATTTAATTAATTAATACATTATCTGGCATATCTTTTCAGTTGTTTTATGATAATATTTCCAGGCAATATTTGCTCCATCCCTTATGCCTAAGTAAAATCTTTTCAGATAAAGTTGTTTGTCTTATTAGCTGACTTTGTATTTTACTTTATCTGCTGACAGTCCTTTATAGCCGTTAGACTGAAAAGTCTTCCTTCTGCTATAAAGAGTATTTCTCTGATGTGACTTTATTTAGTCCTTCTGTTATTTGATTTGATCCTGCAGCTTCTTAGAAAGAGGTTTATTCCTTTTATAGGATGTCTTGCTGCAGAGTTTGTTTTGCTGTGTGTTATTTGCAGCCCAGGTCTCATGTTTCAGAAGAAGACAAGTAATTCAAATTGAAGAGAGTCGTTGCTTGCTGCTGTTATAAAAAGGACCCTTTGAAGAAGGATTCAAGCTAGCTAACTAGTTAACCTGTTCATCTGCTTTCAAGCCTTCATCAAGATCAAGTCATCTGCTCTCAGCAATACTCATCCAACTGAGAAGTGTTAAGATCTTCTACTCTTCTTCAACCTGAGTTCTCCTACTTTCAGGAAGTTCAAACTCAGAGTTCTTTTGAAGAAGAAGAAGAAGATAGCTGCTTGAAGATCTTTAATTTTATTATTTATTATCTTCTTGTAGTTTTTCCTTCAGAGCTTTCTGAAGAGTTTTCTGCACTGAAGCAAGACTTCACCTGGACATCTTTGAGCCAGGGGGAGCCTTGATTCTTTAGGGCTTTCTAGCTCAGTGCAAGTTTTTGTGCTTCTCTAATCTATTGTAAAATAGAGAAGACATCTTAACCTTCTTCCCCCTCCTGTACAGGGTTATTACTCCCTTCAAAAGTATCCCTTGGTGGCAGGGCACCTGATCAAAAACCTGTGCTTGGTTTTTAGACACCTGATCAAAAGTCTAAAGGGTTTCTGGATCTACCTGAAGCAGATCTTGTTGGTGGCAGGGCACCTGATCAAAAACCTGAGTGGATTCCTACCTTGTTGGTAGAAGAGTGGACGTACCCAAGTTGTTTGGGGAACCACTATAAATTCCTTGTGTCGTCTGGATTGCCTTGTTTATTTCCTGCATTGTGGCTGTGAATAGATATAACTAGGTTGCTAGTTGCTGATTAGGATTTCCAAGATTTAACTGTAATTACAGTTAGCTTGAGTTTGTGCATAACACTTGTGTTAGGCTATAGGGTTAATTCTATATCTATAATCTTTTATTCCGCAATTCACTCCAAGGGAGTTGGGTAGAACTTCAAGTTTTGTCTAGTGCAAAATTTGATAACTCTATTCACCCCCCCTCTAGAGTAGTATCTATCCCTTCACTTTTAATTGGTATCAGAGGGAGGTTGACTGACTGAATAGGCTAACACCTAAGTCACAAGATCCTGATAGATACCAAAGCTTATAGATATTCACTATCATGGCCCAGTCCAAGGATTATTCTAGCACCAGACCTCCAGCATGCAACTTAGCTAAGTTTGGCATCTGGAAGGCAAGGATAAAATTATATATGAATTCTATTGATGAAAGCATCTTTGCTTCTATTTTGTCAGGTCCCCCAAGAGCACCTGCTGCTGCCACTGCCTCATCATCAACTGATATGAGTGCAGTGCCTCCTCCAGATTACAACGACGAGTACAAGAAGGCCAAGATAGCAGATGCCAAGGCAATGAATATACTGGCTCAGACAATGTCTGATGAGGTATTCCAGAAGGTAGCTGACTGCTCTTCAGCAAAAGCTATGTGGGATACACTGAACCAGATTGTAGCTGGCTCAGCTGATGAAAGGAAGGACAGAAGGTCCAACCTTATCTCACAATATGAGAACTTCAAGAAAACTGATGCTGAATCAGTTGAAGCCATGTACACCAGGCTCAGCTCAATCATCAATGAGCTGAGGACCCTTGACAAGGACATATCATTGACAGAGGTCAATGATAAGATTCTTATGTGCTTCCCTAGCACATGGGATCTAAGGATCTAGCCCATCAAGGAAGCTAGAAGTACAAATGAGATCTCCACTGAAGCTCTTCTCGGCAAGCTCAAGTCTTTTGAGCAAGTGCTAAAGACAAGGGAAGCAGAAGCAGAAGCAAAGACCCCTACTCCAATAAGGAAAGAGCAATCTCTAGCTCTTAAGGCTGCTGATGCTTCTGAAGGCAACCAATCAAATGAGGAGCTAATGACATTGTTTGCCAAGAGGTTTCTCAAGATGGGGAGAAAGGAATTCAGAAAGAAGTCTTCACGCTATGAAGACAAACCAAGGTATGATCGTTCACCTGCTAAATAAATTATTTGTTATGGTTGCAGGAAGCCTGGACACATCTTACCAGAGTGTCCAGAGGAGAAGAACAAAGACAAGAGAAAAGAAAAGGAACAGCACAGGAAGCACTCCAAGCCATCCTCCTACAAAAACAAGAAGAAGGAGAGAGGTTTCATTGCTGAAACCTAGAGTGATTCTGATGAAGAATCCTCCTCATCAAGCTCCAGTGAGGATGAGGAAGAGAAGAAGGCAAAAGAAGTTTGCCTGATGGCAATAGATGCCTGCAGCAACCACTCAGCTGCAGAGAGTTCAGATTCAGATGAAGAGATGCCAACAGAAGATGAGGTACTATCTTCTTATGACTTTACTTCTGAAGAATTTAAATTAGATTTTAAATCTTTATGCTTAGATTTGATTAGCTCAGAAAAGGAGATAAAAGAACTTAGAAATAAGTTAGCTGACTCAGAATCAATTGCTACAGAAAATGTTAGGTTAAAGGAAGATCTCACTACTTGTAGTGAAGAAATTAAATTTCTTAAAATGGAGTTAGCTAAGTCTAAGAGGTTAGAAGAATCACTTAATGGTAGAAGCCTTAAGTTGTTAGAGATTACCAGCATGACTAACACTTGAAGCATGACTCAAACTGTGTCGACGCCCAGAATTGTGTCAACACCTGAGGCAAAATTCGTGTCGACACCTAATACAGTAGCTGTGTCGACACCAAGGAGCTATGTCAACACTTGAAGCAGTTGTGTCGACACACTAGACTTGTGTCGACACATCAACTCTCAAAGTGTTGTGTCGAGATCAGAAGCAATTGTGTAGACACACATGACTTGTGTCGACACACACTCAACGCCATCTTGACACACTCAACGCTGTCAACACACACTCAACGCAATCTGTCTGCAGTAGTTATATCGAGAACATGAAGACTTGTGTCGACACACTGGACTTGTGTCGACACATACAATAGAAGAAGTGTCGAGTAGCATAAGATTGACTGAGTCGACACAATGAATGTTGTGTCGACATCATGAAGACTTGTGTCGACACATGTGAAGAAGTTTGTATAGTGAAATGTGCTGAGTTGGAAATTCTTTGATGAATCAAGTGACTTGACTTTTGACTCCACAGCTATCATAACCAACCGGTCTGACACCTCTGTCAGAATTGTCAGAAGGTTGTTACAAACCGGATCAGCCGGTAACAATTGGGAAACTCTATATAAGAGTCAGATCTGTGACAACAAAATAATATAAAAAACACAACAGAAGAAGAAGAATAACAACACTAGAGAATTCTACAACAAGAACGGGTATAACCCTTACGAAGGCAGATTCAGAGATGTCTGCAAGAAAGATTCAGAATTCATTCTAAATTTAAGGAAGAAGCTGACTGAAGATCATATTCTACATCAAGTGAAGATCCACCTTATTTTGTTCTATCAAGAAGCTTTGAAAAGCTAAGTCAGGTTGGATTAGAAGGGTCAGTTCATTCAAGAACTGATCAAGAAGGCCACACTAATAGAGAAATCTAGCAGGTGAATTTTCTGTATCTTTATATCATTCAATTTCCTGTAGGATCTGTTGTTAGATCTGAGTTGTAAGCTTGAAATTATAAAGGCTATGGTAGGGCTGAGAGCCTGAGGTGTAGGACTTGTGAAAAGTCTGAGTTTAAGCAAAGAATAAAGGCTGAGGTAGGGCTGAGGCCTGAGATAAGATTCTTGGGAAGAATCTGAGGTAGGACTTGTTTAAGTCTGAGCTGTAGGAACCATTCTTGTGATGAGATTGTAAGATATGTTGATCTGAGCCTGTGGAAGGAAGTTAGGCTGAATCCAGTTATCTACTGGATAGGCGAAGGGGGAAAGTGGATGTACCCATACCTTGGGGAACCACTATAAATCTGGTGTACGCTGTAAAGTGAATTGTGGTCTGTGCTTTGAATTCTCTGTGCAGAATTTAATCTAGCTGTTTGCCAATAAAAATTGTATAAAAAGATTAGAACCTATTCTCCCTTCCCTCTTCTAGGTGTTTAGGCTCTTGAAATCAAGTCTTTAAGAGCTGCACGCCAAAAGGTGGTGGAAGTCCCTCATGGGCTGCACTTTTCAAGGACGGGTGTACACGGATATCAGTTGGAGCGAATTCTCTGAAGCCTTTTTAGAGCATTTCATCCCCTCGGCTGCTCGGGATGATCTTGAAGAGAGGGTTTTTCAACTAAAGCAAGGGACCAAGTCGGTGACAGAATACCAACGGGAGTTTCAGCACTTGGCTAGATTTGAAGACTCTTATGAGTTGGATGATAGAGGATACGCAAAACGATTCTACACTGGCTTGCGAGACCCCCTGAGGCATGCCCTTTTATTTATAGCGGACTCCAGTCTAGCCGATATTTTTGACATGGCGAAGAGGTTGGAAGCGGACCACTTGGGAAGTGGTAAGAGGCCAGCTGAAGGCGTGATGGAAGACAGCCCCAGCAATAAAAGGAGAATTGATAATAGAGGAGGAAGAGGATATCGAAGAGGTGGCGGGCGCTTCCCCCAGAATTTAAGAATGGAGCGCCCGGTTCCGCAACCGCCAGCATTTCCTCCACCTCAGCAATTTCAACATCTTGGTGGGCGGCAGGAGCGGGTGTGCTTCGAATGCAACCAACCGGGACATATTCGATGCTACTACACGTAACTATTTTGAGTTACGCCTCTCTCTTTCCCTCCAGCAGCTCCTCGAGTGCGTGGGCACATGCGTGGTCGATGACGAGGACCACGAGGAAGAAACCCCAGGCCCGCTCGGGATCAAATATATGCGTTGGACATGACTCAAGAGCGGAACCCTCAGGAGATGATTGCAGGTATGATTGCAGTTAGTCATTTTATTTTAATTAATACCCTCAAGTTGCTTAAGATATATTGGACGCCTCACTTGAGAATTATTATTGACACTTAGGCACCGTGATGGTCGGCGGGAAACCGTCCTATACGTTGTTTGATACTGGTGCCTCGTACCCTTTCGTGTCTGAAGACTTCATCAAAGATATAGATGGAGTGCAATACTTCACTTGTATTGCTCGAAGAGTACGCCTCCAATACGGCTCTGAGATGACCGCAACTGCCAAGTGCGAATTGGAGATAATCATTGGGGGAAAGATCTTTGATACCCATGCCACAGTTTTGAGAATACCAGAATTCAATCTCATTCTGGGCATGGCATGGTTGGAGTGACACTATGCAAGAATTGACTGTGCGGAGAAGCGAATCTACTTGAGATATGGGGATACCGATGTAATCTTCTAAGGTATAAATTCACACAGATATAATCTTCCGAGGGTGGTGGATAGAGGTAAACCTGAGTTCTATCCCCAGTTGGGCGCAGAAGCTGATGAACTCTTCGCTGGCAAACTGGGGACCGTTGTCCGTCACTATCCCTTGGGGTAGCCCGTGCCTGCATATGATCTCCCGCCAGACGAAGTTCCTTATAAATTGCAAGGTTACTTTGGCCAAGGCTTTAACCTCCAGCCACTTTGAGAAGTAATCGACCATGACCAGGAGAAACCTCCTCTGCACACTAGCTAGAGGGAAAGGCCCTACCAAGTCCATCCCACAGATGGCGAAAGGCCATGGTGACGTAATGCTCCTGAGCCTTTTACCGAGTAAGAGACGGAGGGGAACATATAGCTGACACTTTGGGCATCTCCTTGTAAATTCTATTGCATCCTTCCTCAGGGTTTGTCATAAGTACCCCTGCCTTACCACTCTTGCTTCCAACGTCCTTCCTCCCGAGTGGTTGTCGCACTCGCCGGAGTGTACCTCCCCCATGATCCTCGGGGCCTCTTCTTAAGTTACACATCTCTCCAGGAGCCCTGACAACATCCTTCAATGCAACCCACCTTCCAACATTAGGTAGTGAGTTGCCCTGCGCTTGAAGCTTTTTGCATCCTTAACCTCCTCCGTCAGCTTGTCAGTGGTCTGGAAGGTTACCAATGGATCCACCCATAAGGGTTGCCTACCTACCTCCATCAACTCCCCTTCCTCGATTGTTGGCCCTGAGGTCCAAACTTTGCCAATCAATCGGCGACTGCGCTCTCTTCCCTAGGGACATGCTGGATTGAGAACGATCGAAACCCTCCGATGACCTCCCTTACCTTGGATAGGTACTTTACGAGGGTAGGCTCCCGAGCCTCAAACTCCCCTCGGATCTGTGATGCTACCACCATCGAGTCTGTGAAGGCATCCACGTCCTGGATCTCAAGCTCCTTTGCTTAATGAAGGCCGGCTATCACAGCCTCGTACTCTACTTGGTTGTTAGTCACTGGAAAGTGGTAGGCCACCGCCTGCTATATAGAAACCCCCTGGGGGCTTATCAACACCACTCCTCCCCCAAGGGAATGCTTCCCCGAGGCCCCATCAACCATCATCTTCCATGCTCCCTGTGGCTGTGGATCCTCTTCCCCGACTTCAACAACATAGTCCGCCAGAAAATTCGCCACCGCTTGTGCCTTGATGGAGAGTCTTGGAATGAAAGAGATGTTGAAATCACTTAGTTCGATGGACCACTAGGCAAACCATCCAGAGTGCTCTACCCCTTCAAAGATCCTACGAAAAGGATGGTTGGTCACCACCTTAATCGAGTGCGCTTGGAAATATAGCCTAAGCTTCCTCGCCGAGATGATCAGAGCGTATGCCATCTTTTCCAGGATAAGGTAACGGAGCTCCGTCATCTTAAAAATCCGGCTCATTTAATAGACGGGTAGCTGCTTCTTCCCCTCTTCCCTGACCAGAACGGAGCTCACAGCCTCCACTCCTACCTATAAATACAAGGTCAGGTCCTCTCCTTCTTTTGGGCTTTGAAGCAGAGGAGCCTGGGAGAGCTGTTTCTTCAGCCCTTGGAAGGCCTCTTCACATTCGGCGGTCCACTCAAACATTTGGTTACCCCTCAACACCTTGAAGAATGATGAACACTTGACCCCTGATCTAGAGAGGAACCTGCTTAGCCGGCCAACTTGCTTGTCAAGCGCTGGACCTCTTTGGCGTCGCGAGGTGATTCCAGGTCTAGAATGGTCTTCACCTTATCCGAGTTAGGCTCTACCCCTGCCGGAGTCAAGAGATGCCCAAGGAACTTCCTGCAGCTGGCTCCAAAGACACATTTCAAGGGGTTTAGCCTCATCTTGAATATATGCAGGGTGGCGAAGGTCTCTTCTAGGTCCCGTAGGTGTGAGTTCATACACTTGCTTTTCACCATCAGGTCGTCGACATAGACCTCCAAGTTCCTCCCCCTTTGGACCTTGAAGGCCCGATCCATCATGCGCTGGTATGTAGCCCCTGCGTTTTTCAACCCGAAGAGCATCATCTTATAACTGAAGCACCCCTCCCTAGTGATGAAGGAGACGTCCTTGACATCGGGAGAGTGCATCCAGATCTGGTGGTAACCTGAAAAAGCATCCAAAAAACTCATAACAGAATAACCAACGGCTGAATCAACTAGAGCGTCGATTCGATGCAGGGGTAGCAATCCTTAGGACTTGATTTAGTTAACAAAGAGAAATCGATACACATTCGCCAATTCCCACCCCCTTTTTTAACCATTACCATGTTGGAGATCCATCCTGGATACTTGATCTTTGAGATGAAGTCGGGCTTCCAAGAGCTTCCTGACCTCCTCACAGAGAGGCTCCTCTAGCTTGGTGGCGATGGCCCTCATCTTCTGGCGTATGGGGCGAGTACGGGGGACCAGGTTCAGGCGACGGCAAGCTACATCCGCATCAATGCCTTGCATGTTCACCGCGCTCCAGGCGAAGATGTCGACATTGCTCTGGATTCAAGATCTCACCTGCTTCTAATCCTCGGGACTTAAGCCCTAGCTGATCTGCACCCTCTACATCTGTATTGTGCTAGTGAAGACCTTCATTTCTACCACTTCTTCAGCCGGCTCCAGCCGTGACTTCTACCAGCCGACCCTTGCTTCTTCTTCAAGCTCCAACTACTCCTCCCATCCTGCTTCAACCTCTGTCTCCTCCTCCGGCCTCTCCTGCTCAACTCATGCTTCCCGCTTCTCTTCTGCCTCCATCGCCTCCTCAAGGCTCTCCTGCTCAACTACTTCTGCTCGTACTTCCTCCACCTCTATTGCCTACTCCAGGCTCTACTACTCAACTCCTGCTGCTTGCTCTTCCTCTACCTCCATCGCCTCCTCCAGGCTCTCCTGCTGCTACTCGACTTCCACACCCCTCAAGGCCTCCAGTTCAAATTCTCTCTACTCCTCTGCACTATCCTTCCTCGCCTCCCTTAGGATCACCTCCTCTTATTCAACATCCTCTCCCTGCTCTGCCATCTCCCTTTCCAGCTCTTTTTCCTCGGCCATCCAAGACATGGTGTTGACCGCCGTCATGTAGCACTGCCTCGCCACCTTCGGGTCCCCCCTAATCCTGACCTGCACCCCTCCATTGTTGAACTTAAGACATTGATGAAACAAGGAGGGGACGCAGTGAAAGGAGCTGATGAGGGGACTCCCAAAGATGGCATTGTAGCTGCTCGGGGCATCCACGATCACAAACCTATAGTTCTATGACATGCCTCCCAACTTCACGTGCATCCCTACTCCCCATTCAACTTCCTTCCTCTCTCCTGAGAACCAAAATAATGGTCCATCTGAAGCCAGGACCCATTCCCCTCAACCTTCATCTTGTCAAAAGCCTTCTTAAAGATCACAATCACAGAGCTCCCGTTATCCACCAGTATACTAGAGACCGTGAAGTTCTCCACCGCTGTCTGAATCACGAGGGCATTGTAGAACGAATCCTCAAAGTACGGCATGTCAGCTGATGAAAAGGTGATGTTTTCATCTGGGGGGGAGCCAGGGAGGTCGAGGTGACCCCTCTTAGGAACATGGTCTGAAGGATACCCTTGAGAGTTGCCTCAATCCCCACTCCTCCGTAGATCACCCTGATCCCTCCTCGGGTTCCCACATCTGCTCTGTCCTCACACCTATCCTTTACCTCTCCCTACTGCACTTCCACGATCCTTACCGGCGGATCCTGCCTCCCCATTCCTCTAGCTTCTCTCATCTCTAAGAACTCTGGGAAGGTGGTCATCGCGTGACCTTCCTCCTGGTGGAAGTCACAAAAGGGCAACGCCACCCTCCCCCCCCTTCCTTCTTAAACTCCCCTTCTTCCAACTCCTTGGAATTTTCTTTCTCCCCTTCCTCTAACAATCTCCATTGCTTCTGGCGGTGGAGGGAAGTGACCCCTTGGTCCCTGCCTCCACGCTGGCTGATCGAACCTTCTCGGCCCCCGGAGGTTGTCTCTTCCCTGGAAGCCTCCTCCTTAACCCTGGGGGCGACCCCCCTGAGGCCTCAAACCCAACCGGTTGTTCGGCTCCCGGGCCCCCCATCCCTGGAGCTGTACCTGCCCTCGGGGTTCTTCCCTTCTCCTCTCTTCTCTCAGCCCCCTTGCCTCCCTCTGCTCCCTCTGCCTTCCTGTTGCTGGTTCCCTCACATCATCCTTCGTTAACCGGGCCGGCTTCTTAGCGAAAGCTAGATTGGCTCTTTCAAAATCTATCTCCTTTGCCTCCCTCTCCATGAGCTCCTCAAAAGAGAGGGGGCACTCTCTTTAATTCCGTGCTAAAGAACCCTGGTCTCAGCCCCAGGGTAAAGACAAGCATCAGTGCGTACCCTAGGACCTCCTGGACCAGGAAGATCTCTTCCTGAAACTGGTCAACGTAATGACCCAGCATCTCATCTTGCTTCTGTCTTACTGCGAACAGGCCCTCCGCCTCCTTCTTCCGCTTCTTCAATGTCGAGAACCTCAATAGGAACCCTCGACGTAGGTCCTCAAAGCTGTAGATCGATCTCGTTGGCAATTGATGAAACTAGTCCCGAGCCTTTTCCTTCAACGTGATGGCAAACAACCGACACTTGAAGGAATCCGTCATATGCCTTATTGAAACCACATCTTCAAACCACTGCACGTGCTATAGAGGGTCGTCTTTTCCTGAGTAGTAAGACATGTTGGGCTCCTGGAACCCCTCCGGCACCGGAGCTGAGATGATGTGCTCGCTGAAAGGGCTATTGCCACCGGCCTGTCGAGAGGGAACGTCTCGCATCCTAGGCTGGCTTGCTCGATCCGTAGGACCGTGCCCAGGGAAGATTTCTCACACTGCCACCTCCCTCTTTCCCATATCTACTTGAACCTCCTTCCTGGGGCGCTGGCCTTGGAAGAGCTCCCACGCTACAATGTCTCTCTCGCCAACCTCTGCTGGGTCCTCCTTCCCGGGATGCTGCCCAGGGGCATTCTCGACCAAAGCAGGACCACCTCCACCGGAACCTGAGGTGTCTCCCACTCATTCCTCGCCGAGAAGGCCAAGCTGATGGTTTGCAGGACCTCTCGCCTGAAATCCTCCAAAATCTTCCTAGCTGCTTCCTCTCCCCGGGTGGAGGAACCTCCTGAGCCAGACCCTTCACCATCACCTCCAGTCATAGGACAAAACTCAAGGCTTTCTTATATCGGTTGCCTTCCACGCTCACCGCACCAGAACTGTTAAAGCCAAAAATGACCTCAACGCAAGTTCAAAAATCAGGGTGAAACAAACACCTACTTCTCTCAAGCCTCAACCCTCGAATGGTTGCAAGGGACCTAGAACTCACCCAAAGACTCAGCAGGGAGGTCCCACCTCACACGCAGAAGATCTCTGAGTGCTTCCCCTCCAAAGACAAAGCTGTGCTTGGAGCTCCTCAGAAAGCACTTGGGGATTTTGAGAATAATTAAATCTTGTCTTCTAAGAAGCTCTTATGGGTCTATTTATAGCCTTTTGCTGACCTGAAATTACTGAAATACCCCTTGCTGGCCTACCTATAGCCAAATCCCTCTATTTATAAAATACTAAATACAGCCCCTGGGTGTATGTAGGTAATTCTACCCGAGGACAATTAAGTAATTTTACCCTGGGCCTTGGGCCCCACTCAGCGAGAACCCTAAGTCGCGGCGAGAACCCTGAGTCGAGAACCTTCCCGCCTCTACTTAACACGGTGTTGAGTGGACTCGATGCCTTTGCTTCTGAACGTGGAGTTGAGTGAGTGGAGCTTACTCAACGCGGCGTCGAGTGGACTCGACGCCTTTGCTACTAAACGCGGCGTTGAGTGAGTGGAGCTTACTCAACGCGGCGTCGAGTGGACTCGACGCCTTTGCAGCTTGGATTTTGGCGTTCAGTGGACTCAATTCCTTCTTGCCCGCCTCTGGTCATCAGTGGGTCTTGGCTGAGGCTTAGCGCAAACGATCCCGACTGCTCGTAGGTGGGAGCTCTACAAAGGCGCAAGCGATTCTAGTCTGAAGCCCAAAGCTAGCCCGAAGCTAGTCCAATCCTGACTATTGGTGTCTCTGGGTTCCCTTCAGCGAATATAGGTTTGTACAGGTACAAGAAGCCTTCACCAGAATTACTCACCATTCATGAATGGGCCAAAGGTCATCTTTGGAGGTTCTGACAGAGGAATCACTAAAGGCTACGATATGATTACAAATGGTAGTGTATCCTTTTCATGTGTGGCTTATGTTGAAGGATTGGAACAAAATCGCATAGGCATAAGCCAACTCTGCGATAAAGGATACATCGTAGAATTTCATGCAGACAAGTGCTTGACAAAATTGGTAGATAATCTTGAAACGATTCTATCAGGCACTCATAGTAGGAATATCTTTTGTTTGAATTTTATTTGCATAGATTCCTCTACACCAGTGTGTCTTTTGGAAAAATATAGTGCATCTCTTGGTGACCAATGGCACAAGAGATTAACACATATTAATTTCAAAAATATTAATAAATTACTTTCTCTTTATTTTGTACGTGATGCCCCAAATGTCAAGTGCGTTAAAGATAGACCTTGTAATGCATGTGTAAAAGGCAAGCAAACAAGGGCTACCTTTAAAAGCATTATTGGCAAAGACTCCAATAGGTGCTTACACCTACTTCATATGGACTTGTTCGGTCCACTGCAAGTTAGAAGTTTGGGAGGTAAGGATTATATATTAGTTATTGTTGATGATTACTCGCGCTTTGCATGGGTGTTCTTTCTAAAACACATGTCAGATGCTTTTGACACCTTTACAAATTTTGTCAGGTAGATCCAGAATGAATACAATTATTTCATAGTCAAAATCAGAAGTGACAATGGAACTGAATTCAAATCTGGGGCCATTATCGAATATTATGAAATCCTCGGTATCTTTCATGAGTTTTCATCTCCTCGTACTCCTCAGCAAAATGGAGTAGCAGAGAGAAGGAATAGAACACTTATAGAGGCCTACAAGACAAAATTGAGCGATGCCTCACTACAAAAATATTTCTAGGCTGAAGCCGTCAACACTACATGCCATTTTCAAAATTGAGCACTCATAAACAAGAACCATAATAAGACACCTTACGAACTACTAAAGGGCAGAAAGCCGTCTGTTTCATATTTTAGAATCTTTGGCTGTAAATGCTTCGTTCTTAACAATGACAAGTATCATACCACTAAATTTAGTTAAAAGAGCTTTGAAGGTATTTTTGTAGGGTATAATCATAATAGTAAGGCATATATGGTATTTAATAAGAAAACCCTAGTTGTAGAAGAATCTATGCATGTTGTATTTGATGAGACGAGCTTGCTGCAAGGCAACTCTTCTTGTGTGTTCATTGAAGATGCAGGTTCAAAGATGAAAGAACTTAACTTGGGTGAGCCGACTGAAAAAAAAGGTGAAAAGTTCATCAAGATCACTACTCCAACCCCTATTGGATAGGTTGATGATCAAGATGAAGAAATCATCCAAGTTGATGAAGTCACTCCAGTGGTTGAAGACACTCTAGATGCAAGGACTCTAGAGCTCAGACATCTGAAGGATCACCCAATGGACAAAATCATAGGAGATCCCTTGTATGGTGTCAGAACTCGTAGAGGTACTACGGATGAGAATTTATATTTGAGTTTTCTCTCACAGGTTGAACCAAAGAAGTTTGCGGAAGAAACCTCAGACGCATCATGGATAATTTCTATGGAAGAAGAGTTGAATCAGTTCAAGTGTTGTCAAGTCTGGAAACTTGTTCCAAGACCCAAAGGTAAGAATGTCATCGGGACAAAGTGGGTCTACAGGAATAAGATGGACGAGGATGGAATAATCATAAAGAATAAGGCCAGACTCGTCGCCAAAAGATATCGACAAGAAGAAGGAATCGACCTCGACAAGATGTATGCTCTAGTGGCAAGACTGGAGGCCATCAGGTTATTCCTAGCATATGCTGCACTTAAGGGCTTCAAAGTCTATCAGATGGACGTGAAGTCTGCCTTCCTTAATGGTGATGTAAAGGAAGAGGTGTATGTGGAACAACCTCCAGGTTTCGTTGATTCTAACTTTCCTGATTATGTTTATCTTTCATTTAAAGACTTGTATGGTGGTAAACAAGCTCCTCGAGCTTGGTATGAGACGTTGTCTAGATTTCTTCTTGAGAACAAGTTCACAAGGGTAAAGATAGATAAGACATTATTTCTTAGGGAAATAAAAGGCAAGATTTTGTTATTACAAATTTATGTCGACGATATTATTTTTGGCTCTACAAACGAAAACCTCTGTAAGAAGTTTTCAAAACTTATGCAAGGTAAGTTTGAAATGAGCAGTATGGGAGAGCTGAAGTATTTCTTAGGGCTTCAGGTGAAACGATCTGAAGATGGAATTTTCATCTCGCAGACTAAGTTCACCAAGGAGCTAAATAATAAATTCGGAATGGAGAACGCAACCTCTATGAGGACTCCAATGGGTTTAGCTGTGTCTCTAGACAAGGATGAGAAAGGGAAACCTTTTGATGAAACCAAGTACAGAAGCATAATTGGATCCTTGTTATACCTTACTGCTAGTAGACCAGACATAATGTTCTCAACATGTGTATATGCTAGATTCCAAGTGAACTGTAAGGTAACTCACTATGTTGCTGCAAAGCAGATTTTAAGATACCATAAAGATACATCGAATCTTGGCTTATGGTGCCCAAGAAGTAATGACAACGAACTAATTGGTTTCTCAGATGCATATTTTGCAGGTAGTAAAGATGAAAGAAAGAGCACTTCCGGGACTTGCCAATTCCTTGGAAGAAGACTCATTTCTTGGAGTAGCCAAAAGCAAAATTGTGTCGCAATTTCAACGGCAAAGTACGAATACATTTCTGCCGGCAGTTGTTGTGCACAATTGCTTTGGTTAAAGAACCAATTGGAAGATTACATTATGCAAGTCAAATACATTCCCTTGTTTTGCGACTCCTCCAGTGCGATTGCAATAGCCAACAACCCAGACTCTCACAACCGGACAAAGCACATAGAGTTGTGATACCACTTCATCCGAGAGCATGTGGAGCATGGGGACATAGATCTACAATATGTCCCTACTGATAGATAGATTGCAGATATATTCACGAAGCCTCTGTACGAGACCAAGTTCTCTTTCTTCAAAACAGAACTTGGAATGCTCAACAAAGAAGGATAGAGAAGGAGGACTCACAACATAGCTCAGAGATCAAGGAATACGTCAAAAGTAAAAAATTTCTCAAGTTAAGACATAATTTCTCGAGTAAGAAAATGACTACTCGAGTACTTCTTTAGAGTACTCGAGAACTAAGCAAGTCACTCGAGTAATACCACTCGAGTAATGAGTTTTCTCACGAGATGTATAATGATATCACTCGAGTACCATCATTCTCTCACTCGAGTACTGCAGGTCCACTCGAGAAACAGGAAGAAAATTTCTCAAATTCTTTTCAAATCTCTTTAATCGCAACCCGAAGCTTATACCGCCATTTTATAAGGTATGTTCGATTAATTACTTCCTCAATCTTCGATAGTTAGGGTAATATAAATAGAAAAACTAGATTTCATTTTCTACACAATTTCAAAAACCCTGTCTCTCAACAAAGAAAGAAAGTCCCTTCGGCTTCCGTCGCTGTTACAGAGCTCGCGGCCGTCACCATTTTTAGTAGTCGATTTCTCTAGTTCTCTGGACAAATGGCACCGTCTTCCAAGGTTGGCATTGGCAGTGAACTCGTTGTCGCCGGAATTGCATAACTTTCAATCGATTTCAGAAATCTTCTTATTCTTCTTGACACCGCTGGTTTGAACTTCATTCTCCAGAAGCCCTGCAAGATCCATTTCCCTGAAGTAGAAGAATTCTTTCGAAATGTCAAAGTGAAGAGAAATGGCAAGGTTATTAAGTCCAAGGTTAAAGGGATTAAAATCAAACTCACAAAATCCTTTGTATCTACACTTATTCGACTACCATTAGTTGTTGAAGAAGATAACCTAGCTCCTGAAGATTATGACAGGGCATATAGCTTTTGTGGAATTTCGGAGGTTATCAAGAACATTTGTCATCCAGACCTCAATGCTGAGGTAAAGCTTCAAGTAGACATTCTGGGAAAAGTTTTACTTTGCAAAACAACTTTCATAAGTTTATTCTCTACTGATCTCTTCTACATGATGACAGTCATTGTTTCAAGAAAGAAGTTTCAATTTGGTATGATGATTTTTGATAAAATAAGGGAAAGCATCGAGGCCCCTAACTATGCTAGGATCATCTCTCTGATGCTGCAAGAGATAAATCCTCAAGTTTTTTATTTCTCTAAATGAACCACCCTACACCATATGAAGAAAGTGTCAATCACTTCTATTAAGAGATGGGAACTGAAATTGTTGAATCCTGCCCAGGCTGTTAAAGCTCATGAACTTCGAGCTGTAGAGGACAGGACTCCATCTCCCTCTCAACCTCAAATTACTAGCACATCTGGTGCAGCTGCTGAGGGGAAGACTGCTACTTCTATTCAAGAGGAAAGTATACCTACTCCGCCTGCTGCTTCTTCTCTCCCTCCAACCACTCTTGAAGAAACTCCATCAGATGCTCAAGTACAAGAAACCATACTCTCTACTGTATAAGATATTAACCAGATGATAGAATAACTAAGCTCTGAAGAGCCTCTTCCTACCCTCCAGAAAGACAAACCTGCAGAACCATTCAAGGAACCAACTCCAGTACCATCACCCTCTCCTACTCCATCTCCAGGATCCCCTATTCCCCAATCTCCTGCTATTGACAAAGAGCAAGATGAGACTATTCTGATTTCTGATGAGATAGAGCTATCCCATGACCAACTAAAGCTCCTCTGAAGAGCTTGGACTTTACTCTTCCCACCATCATTGGTGAGGAAGGAGATGTTCTGATTCACACTACCAGAGCTCAGAGCTCAGTGATCATTGAAGAGATTACTCCATGGACTGCTCCTCCTCCTCCTCCAGTTCCTCATACTGCAACTCCAACTCCTGCTTCCAATGATCTTCTGGGTAAGATAGAATAGATGCTGATGGACCAGAGAAAATATTTATATGACTCCTTGAAGGCTGTTCAAGAGAAAGTTACTGCTCTTGAAAAAGAAATGAGCAGAGTCTTTGCAGAAATTTAGCACAATACAGATGAACTAAAACACTTGTTCACGATAGGATTAAAAGCTCTGGATCACACAATTACTAGCATTGGCCAAGTGATGGACAAATCAGTTACTCTGGCCAACAATCAGATTCAGCTAGAAAAGAAGGCTCAAAAGCACAATCTCAAGATATGTGAAGAGGTAGGAAAATTCAAAGATGATGTTATAGCCACCCTCTGTGTAGAAGTCAGAAAGGGAGAGAATTTAGTCAAAGAGTACTTAGAAAAATCAGATGCTAATGTGAAAACTCTTTGGACTGCTAAGATGAATGAAATTCATACTGTTGTATAGAATCAAATAAATGGTGTAAAATTTCATACTTATGATACTACAGTGTGTATGCATAACCAGATCTTCCCTGAGTTCCAAGTTGGCCCAAACATTATCCCTCATCATATCAATCCTCTTGCTCAACGTCAACCAGCTCAGATGCCTGCTCCTCAGCCTATATTCTCTCCAAGGCCTGAAGGCTCGGAAGTTCCTCCTCCAGAAACTTATGCATAGGTTTGGGAAACAGATATACCTCAAGATCAACCTGAAGTACAGATCCCCAAAAGAAGAAATATGGTGATGGACCTTCTGCTAGTAGGTCATTTCCAAACCCAGAGGCAGAGAAAAGAAAAGCTCAGAAATTTCAGAAATTTGGAGTCCTACTTCAAATTCACTGATCCTTGATACACTCAAGTTAATTTTGGACTTTACTGAGAATAAACATTACCAATATAGCTCCAATGAATGGGACTTGTATGAGAATTCTATGACCAAAAGAAGTATTTATGATCGAGAGTATGGAAGGAATAATCCTGCTGCACCTCCAAAACCTCCTAGATACTACCCAAAGCCATACAACTATCAGAGAAGGCAACAAGAAAAGAAGGATAGATAGCAACAGCAATAACAACATCAAGCTAAAGAATGAAGAAAGTTCTAAGAGTGTGGATTGGAATTGTGTAGAAATGAATTTTGGACAATACTATTTATATAAATCTTAAATTTTGTTGATCTACTCTTTGTCTTTAACTTTTGTGCATGTTACTCTGTTTTCTCTCTTTTATATCTAGTCTTTTTACTTATTTATGTTGATATAATTCACCTTATTATAGAGGGTTCTGACTTCTACAAATAGGGGGAGATTGTTGGGTATTGTATCCACAATAACCTAGATTTGTATGAAGTCACCATTAAACTATAATGAATTAAGTTGTATTTCATGTATTGTTTGAATTATGTGTTTGTAGGACTTATTTCCAAGTGTAGAACAATGTCAGTCTACAATGGGTCACTAAACACAGGACCATACAATGTAATCCCTCATTGTGTGATCCATGGTATTGACTCATTTGTAGACTCTCTATTGGGATACACTTCACTTTCAAGCACTAGGTTTGTAGGAGAAAGACATGTTGCTGATTCCATTGAAGAAAGGAAAATTTTCATAAACCAAAATTTTCTAAGTGTTTCACTCAAGTAGAATTCTAGTACTTGAGTAGAATCTTTAGTTGTACTCGAGTAAGGCTAGTCTGGATTTCGAGTAAAGGAAATGGTTCTCGAGAAGTTTGAATCTAGTTCTCGAGAGACCAAGTGTAATGCCCCTGTTCGTCACATGGAATATAACAGAGGGTCCGGCCGGGGCCCCACGCCATATTTCACAGACAGATAGCGACATCACATGTGAATATCAACACCTATCAACGTGAATCCTAACTCAGAGAATTCTAGCGGAAGATTAAAGCTTATAAGAACCTAACAATGAATGTCCACTACATATATAAACTGCATTTGTATATATACCACCATGAATGTTTACAAACACACACCGCTCACGGCCTCAAGGCCTTACAAGTTTCTCTTCACAATATATGTTTTCATACATCGGCACGCAGGACGGCCACACATGAAATCCAAAGCTTCGCACGGCCTTCGAGGTCCTACAAGCAGCAGCAGTAAAGGGATTCAGCCCGCTCAATTCAAACCAGTCCTCCAGCACCTGCATATGGACATCCACCCCAAGGGTGATAAACAAATCAATGGTCAGCATTAAGCTGACCAATTATAACGACCCTACCCCTTACCCGGGGAAGTGGTTCCTTCCCTGCAGGTAATCCAATATCAACACATATATACAATACACAATATCATCACAAACATCGGCCTTAATGCCAGACATTCCGTGCACTCAGGGCGCGCTTACGGTGTACCAAGCTCCACATGGTTCCACCACCAATTCGAGGTGTTTACTTGTTGGCCGGGCCTAAGCCTCCAAACCCTTGTTGAAGACCTCATGCACCCGTCCACTCAGAGGCACGCACCCCATAACAAATTGTGAGCGCTATCAGTCGACCTACCCACGTAGTGTAACAAGCCTAGGGAAATCGCCCTGCTGCATTGCTACCAATCGACCGCTCACCCGATCCTACCACGGAACTTGTTGGGTGGCCCACCGACTCAGAGTATGGGCATCACCCGCCAAACCCCTGTTGATGACCTCTCGTACCCACCCACTCAGAGGTATTCGCTTACAATAACCCGATCAATAAACTTGGTGGGTGTCCTACCAACTCAGAGGTTCTCCCATTCCTCCTCAACACCGGCACATCGTGTTGCTTTTCATTCCATCAATACAGCTCGCGCCGAGCATACAATCAAAGGAGCTATACAAAGCTTCCTTCTCACCATCACAATCGTCCTTACCATCTCTGTAAGGTAACCGATATATACACGGAGTCTTCTCCAATTCGCAGCATCACTAATCCAGACATCCATCCAGATGGGCTTCACACAGCATGCCTATTCCGTACTAAACAGTTCCGGCTCTAGATGCAGACTCAACCACTGGAATCACTTACGCTCTTCCATCTTTTGATGGAGGATTCCATATATATACATTCATAAACAAAGGGCTTCACCTGCCCAAGGAAGAAAGATAGTTACCCTTGATGATCGCTTCGGCGCAATAGAAAACTAGCCGGATGAAAACCACCGCGGCGGCCTTACCTCCACAACGCTACACTCGGCTCTCGAAACGGACCGCTGAAGCTCCACCGGCGGTCGGACAACTTCTCCTTCTTCTTCCTCCAAGCTCTCCCTTCTCTCTTAACTTAGAAAGAGAAAGAGCAAAAGTAAATGAGATCTCTTTCTCATTTCTCGGATTTAAAGCAGCAGGAAAAGACCTGAACCATAGGATCAAGATAGAAGGAAACGAACGACCAAGATTTGCTTTGAAAAGCATCTAAACAGAGTTGACATGGCCTGTGACACGCCCGTGTCACAGGCCGTGTTCCTTGAGCGGTTAAACAATCGACTTAATCTGGAATAGAACACGAGCTACGACACGCCCGTGTCACTCCCTGACACGCCCGTGTCAACCAGTATACAGCCATGTGGCTGGCCGTGTCACCTCACCAACACTTGGCTGAAACACCCGAGAATGACATGGCTAAGGCACACGCCTGTGTCCTCGGCCGTGTGCTCAACACGCCCCTGTGACACGCCCGTGTCACAGGACATGTACAACACTCAACGCCACTCAATGCCACTCCACTCAACGCCACCCGAGTAGGACACGCCCTGGGACACGCCTGTGTCCCAAGCTATGTGCACCTGACATGCCCTGGGACACGCCCGTGTCCCAGGCCGTGTCACCCAGCCTGAACCCATTTTTTGGGACTTAGGGTTTTTGGGGTGTTATAACCCTCCCCTCCTTACAGAAATTTCGTTTCGAAATTTAGCGTAACATAGAAATAAACACAACCACTCCAAAAACAAACCACAAGTGTTTTCACAAACACATATAATATGTACAAATTACAACCTACAAGCAATAAAGTGCACCCTCCACTTTATTTCCGCTCATCTACGTCTCTAAGCACCTTTTTGACAGACTCCTGCAACTCCAGATTTAACACTCGAGGCTTTTGCACTTCATAATATGATCTTTGCGGCTCCTGCACTCTGAGATTGTACACTCGCGGTTGCGCCCGTGATGCAGACGATTCTGCCACGGCTTTGCCTTTTTCCTCAAAGGTTGCACCGGCCTTTTTCTCATCCTTTGCAACACCACTCCAAAAATTTCGGGCGAGATGCCCCTGCTTCACACAAGTGAAATAGGTGCGAGAATCAACACATCCTTGCCCAAACGTTGCTCCCGAAGCAACATTTGACAGAGCTTGTTCAGTAGTTCAGAACCTCTTTTTGTCCCGTTTCTTATACTCCGACTATTCCGACTGCAGAACTTTGAATTCCGACGTTTCCACCGTCGAGCTCTTCTTGTCATGTACCCGTTTAAAGTCTTTTTCCAGCGCACAAGCTGTATCCACTAAGACCTGGAATCTGTGGTTCACTGAACTCGGAAGAGCCAACCGCAGCTCATCACGAAGTCCTTCATAGAATCGATTCGTCTTCCGCACTTCGTCCGCAAATGTCGACCCCACATAACGTCCTAACCTGGTGAACAAGACTGCCCCACTCCACTCCTTGTCACCTATAGGTGAACAAGACATCATTAGCGTTGAATCCAAAACGGCAAACACACTGAATACACTCGCTCACATTCCTAGTGGACATTCTTGAGTTCATTTATATTCTATCGACCAACCCTATCCTCTGATACCACTTTGTAATACCCCCGTCCGTCATATGGAATATAATAGAGGGTCCGGCCGGGGCCCCACGCCATATTTCATAGACAGATAGCGACATCACGTGTGAATATCAACACCTATCAACGCGCATCCTAACTCAGATCATTCTAGCAGAAGATTAAAGCTTATAAGAGCGCAAAAATGAATGTCCACTACATAAATAAACCGCATTTATATATATACCACTAGGAATGTTTACAAACACACACCGCTCAGGCCTTAAGGCCTTACAAGTTTCTAGTTACAACATATGTTTTCATACATCAGCATGCAGGTCGGCCACACATGAAATCATAAGCTTCACACGGCCTTCGAGGGCCTACAAGCAGCAGCAGCAAAGGGCTTTAGCCCGCTCAATCCAAACAAGTCCGCCAGCACCTGCATATGGACGTCCACCCCAAGGATGATAAACAAAGCAACGGTCAGCATTCAGCTGACCAATTATAACGACCCTACCCCTTACCCGGGGCAGTGGTTCCTTCTCTGCATGTAATCCAATCTCAACACATATATACAATACACAATATCATCACAAACACCGGCCTTAGTGCCAGACGTTCCATTCACTCAGGGCACGCTTACGGTGTACCAAGCTCCTCATGATTCCACCACCGATTCGAGGTGTTTACTTGTTGGTCGGGCCTAAGCCTCCAAACCCCTGTTGAAGACCTCACGCGCCCTTCCACTCAGAGGCACGCACCCCATAAAAAATTGTGAGCGCTATCAGTCGACCTACCCACGTAGTGTAACAAGCCTAGGGAAATCGCCCCGCTGCATTGCTACCAATCGACCGCTAACCCGATCCTACCACGGAACTTGTTGGGTGGTCCACCCACTCATAGGTTCTTAACTTGTTGGCTATGGGCATCAGCCTCCAAACCCCTGTTGACGACCTCTCATACCCACCCACTCAAAGGTATTCGCTTACAACAACCCGCCTTTAGAGGGAGAGGGGTTGGGGAGCTTGGGCTGCAGCCCGGTAGCGATGCCGGGAGAGCGGAGCCGTAACGCTGTTACGTACGCGCCAGGGTCGTTACAATAAAAGTGCATTACTCGAGTAGACTTCTTCTCTTTCTCGAGTCAACAAATTTATCTATCTCATAAATTTTCTAAGTAAAGTACTCGAGTAGGTATATTGATTACTCAAGTAGTACAAGATTGTCTCGAGTAATAGAAGTCAAGCACTCGAGTTATATTTCTAGTTCTCGAGTAATGAAGTCCTTGTACTCGAGAATTCCAATTACTTCTCGAGAAGTCTAGACCTAGCACTCGTGTAACCAGAATTTTCTTTACAGAATTTTCTCTAAGTCTTTTTCTCGAGAAGTTCACTTCAACTTCTCGAGTAACATTTCTAGCACTCGAGTAATCCTCATTCCACTCGAGTGATAATGAATTTTGTCCTGAAATTTCCTGAAGTTCTTCTTCTTGAGTAGTCTGATATTGTCTTCTCGAGAAACCGATTTAGTACTCAAGTAGTTCTTCCTTCACTCGAGTAATCCAGTCATCTTTTCAGAAAATTTTGCTAAGTTTCAAACAGATGTGATTTTCAAATGACTTGACATGATTGATCCAAGTGGCTGTCATTAATGTTAATTATGACCGTTAGGGATTTCTTATAAAAGATCTTATCATTACAACTAATCATAAGCGTGTAAAAGAAATATTCTAAGAATTCTGAATCGTAATTATCTTTCCTAATCGGAAGACACCGCCGCTCATCGTGCAAATCGCCAAGTGCTTTCGTTTAAGAAGATTCAGACCAGTCGACTTGCATATCAAGATCATTTTAAATCTCTACATCTTCTCTTTGATCTTGTGAGTCAAGAATTTCAGATCAAGCATCTAGCCGAGAGTCTTCTTCAACTATTCTGATAAAGCCGCAAGTTTAAGAAGGAAGACCTAGGCATAAATCCTCCAGATCTGAGAAATTATACAGTGTGTATTTCTTAAATTCATTTTATTCTTGTAGGATATTATTCTCCGAGTGTAGGAGCTTTGTTCTCCGAGTTGTAGGAAGTTTTTATCTTCCGAGTGTAGATCCGTTTTTATGGATCGAGTTGTAGAAACGTTGTTTCGAGTGGTAGGATTGTTTTAAATCTGAGAATAGTGGAGTAGCCGAGTCTAGTGCTTTGTTAAATCGGTGAGTGGAAAGTGGACATACCCAAGGTTGGGGAATCATTATAATTCTTGGTGTCATCTGTGATTGCTTGGTTATTTCTCTATGCATAGATCGCTAAATTTTTTATTCCGCAAATAGATGCACAACTAAGGTGAAAGTGGAGGATAAGATCAGTCTGACTCTAGAGGGGGGGTGAATAGAGTTTGTTAAAATAATTTTTCAAAATAAAACTTTGCAGAGGAAGAGTTAAGTTAATATAGTATGTGTATTGTGCTGCAGCAATAAAACAGAAGTAATAATAAAAAGAAAATAAAAGATTCACAGCACACAGCAAAGAATACACACAAGCAACCAAACACAAGAAGTTATATTGGTTCCCCAATCAACCTGGGTACATCCACTCTTTTACCACCCTTGGTAGGAATCCACTCAGGATGAGTTGATCAGGTGTCCTGGCACCAATGAGCTTTTGAAAAGGTGCTCAAAAACCAGATCTAGATTTTTTTGATAAGGTGTCTTGCCACCACTGAGTTTTGACAAGGCTCTTAGAACCAGATTCAAGACTTTTGAAGGGAGTTTTGATAACCCTTTTACAGCAGGAAAAGAAAAAGGAAGAGGTGAAGTTGTCTTCTCTGTCTCAATCACTGAGAGAAGACTTAGTGGATTGATTATGTAGTCAAAGCTCCCCCTGAGATGTAGATGGTTCAGGAGTGAGAGCTTTGCTAGGGTGATAGGCCTTCAGAAGCTTCAGATCTCCAGCAGAAGATGATTTCAGCAGAGGCTGAAATATGAGTTGTCTGGAGTCTTTGATGTTGAACCTATGAACACTTTTCAGTATGCCATTTTTCAATCTAACTCTTCAGGATTGATCACTTGATTTTTCTCTGAGTTGATCTCACTATCTGTGTATGTCTGTATAGAGTGATTTTTTCTCTTGATATGCCGTTGGATATTTTATTCTCTGATAATCCTCTGTCCAAGATAGCCGTTAGCAGTCATAAATGTCTTCCATAAATATTTTGTCTTCTGGAGGAAAGTCCAATAAACATTCTCTGAGAAATCCCTTGAAACTTACTCCAGAATAAATGAAAACGGCTAACAAATCTCTTGAAATAAATGATGAGAAAATTTGAAAAACATTCCAAAAGCTGACTGAATTTGAATCCTTAAAGTCATCGATCTCTCAGAAAAACGTCGATCTGAGCTCGACGATCGTTGAACTGAGCTCAGAGATTGGATTGAACATCAGACAGAAAACGTCGAACTGAGCTCTACGATCGTCGAACTGAGCTCAGCGACCTGAAGAATGAGAGAGGATAGATCATCGAACTGAGCTAGAAGATCGTCGAATTGAGTTCAGTGACTTGGAAACTAGCTGAAGGCAGATCGTCGATCTGAGCTCGAAGATCGTCGATCGGAGTTTGACGACTTAGCAGAGTTGAGCTCATAGAACGTCGAACGGAGTTCGACGTTTTGTTGACCTGAGCTCGACGAAAATTGTCTTTGTCTCAGCTCTAAGTCTTGATCCTTGAATGGTCCTGGGGGCAGCTTCAAACCTAAGTTCTAAGCCCTAAACTCATTCTAACTTGACCTTTTCAACTATACATCTAGGTCAAACTGATTTCCTAAGAACATAGTGATCATTGCCCAAATTAGTAATAGGGTTTTCCAAATATCTCCCCCTATTTGGGTTAGGATTACTATTTACAGAGCTCAGTAATAAATACAAAAGCAAGTATAGAAAAGCAAACATTAAAGCAACAGAGCAGAACATGCAGCATAGCAGCATTCAAATAGAATATCAGCAAGTGTTTTAAAATGAATGTACTGTCTGCTTACAGAGATCACTTATTTTCACTTCCTTTCTTAAATAAGATTTCTCTGTTGGGATTGAGAGCCTCTTTCTTTGACCTTCTTGTCATCATCTGCACCTAAGGAGGTATGATATCTTGGCCTGGGAACCACAGCCTCAGGATGCAATTTCATGTAATCCATTGGGTCAAAGAACTTCCTTGAAGCATATCTTTCCAGTTCTTCCTTCCTTTGCTCTGACAAGGTAGTGATGTTGGAAGTGTCTTTTCCTTGCTCTCTGGCCTTCTTCAACTGATCTAAGGCAACAAGTTCTTTCATCCTAGCAGTCCATGATAAAGGATTATTCTCTGGATCTTCAAAAGGGATTGCAGGTTCATATCTATTAATAGTTTTTGAAGTAGTAGAAGTCCTTATATCAACAGTTTCTCTTAGTTTATAAGGGAAATGACCTTGAGTTGAGTCCATATGTCTTTGTCCTTCCCTCTGTTGTCTTGATTGAATCCTGTGTTCTCTCTGATTACCTCTGTATTGTCCCCTTCTGGACTGATAACCTCTTTGATATTGCCCTCTGGGATGATATCTCTATGAAGATTGGGAGGAGCTTTGCTTTGGAGCAGAGGTTTGAGAAGCTGAGCCTCAACCTAATCCTGAATCCGGAGGAGGAGGAGGAGGAGGCTGAAACTGGGATGATACTTTCTCATACTTATCCAACTTTCTTCTTTTCCTCATGGCCTTTAACTAGTTTTTAGAATACTGCATCCAAGATTTAGTTATCTGGCAGTCATGTAGAATATAATAGGGTATGTCATTAACATCCTTGGCCTTTGCAGGAGGGACTTTCATCTTGGCCTTACTTCTAGCTTTCCTTTTCCTAGTAATAGTGCCAGCAGAGTCATCAGATTCTGTATTGAATTGATGACTTTCAGAACTCTGTGGTCTGTCATACAAATCATCTATACTTTTAATGTATTCCTCTTGAACTTTTGATTTCTCAGTATCAACAGGGGCAGGAGGTGTTGATACAACAACAGTAATCACAGCAGTACTCTCAGCAGGGGCAGATGAAATAGCAAGAGTCTCAGATACTTGTACTTCCAAATATTTGGCCAATTCTTCATCAGCAGTATTATCAATATCAGCAGGCAGCTTTTCAATGTCAGTAGATCCAACAGATATAACAGCAGTAGCAACAGTAGTACAAACAGAAGCAACAACATCCTCAGCCTTAAAAGAGTTGACATATGATGCAATCAGACTGGGATCACATTCTGAAATAGGCACAATGGCCTTAGTAAGGTCTTCAACTTGCTGAACTTGTAAATATCTTCTGTGAAGAGAATCAAAAGCACTCAACAGTGACCTGAGGTCCACTGTAAACACTGGAACAGGAGCAGCAGCAGACACTTCTTCAGCTTCATGAGGCATCTCCCCCTGCCTTGATTCATGCAAGACTGGATCAAGGCACTCCATTGAAGGAATTGCCTGAGGAGAGGAGATAGCTGACAGCCTGTCAGATAGCTGCTGGATAGATTTGAGGAGTAGAGCCAAGGAGGTCTCCAGCAGGGCTACTAGCTTGGGGGACAGTATCCCATAATGCCTATCTACTAGAGCTGAAAGATTCACTTGCTCAAGGGATACTTGAGTAGAGGTAGGAGTTGATGTTGCTGGCAAGATGGGGAAGGGAGTGGTGGTAAGAGGTATAGGGATGGATGGCTCAGTAGTAGAGATTGTGGAGATGGATGGTACTTGAAAGAAGATGGATGATATGGGTGTGGAGATGGATGGTGAGAAAGAGGGTTGATCAAGGATGTCATTGAGGAGCTGTTGGTATGAGGAGGATGATGGAGGCTCAAGAGCCGAGGAGGGGGAATAATCCATGAAGGAGTCATCAAAAATGTTGAAAGATGGAATGGAAGAATCAATGGGTGGATAGTAGTACAGAGGGTGTAATGGTTCTGAGGTGGTGGCTGGAGGAGATTAAATAGGTGATGAAATTGTGATGGGGGAGGAGATGGCTGATTGGATAGTTGATGAGGAAGGTAAGGCAGAAACAATAAAAGGTGGAGAAGGAGGAGCAGAGGAGGAGGCAGGCAGTTTCTCAATGAGGGCAGAAACCTGAGGGGAAGAGAATGAAACAGTCCTTGTGCCTGAAGCAGATGTTGCTGCAGTAGCCCTGTTGGGGTTGATAATCTGCCTGTCCCACTTGCTGAAAAGGGCACAGGTGAGCCTTTTGGATGCATTGATATGAATACCATTTGAAACCAGTAATTCATGGCACCTAGAATGCAGGAAAACCCCTAGAATCCTCCCAAAATAGACACAACTTTTGTTAATTTTCTTCTTGATCAAGTTAAAGAAGATAGTTCCCCAATCCAGATGTTTCTTGTCAACTATTTCTCCCATTAAACAGAGCTAATACCTTGAGATGGTATCATGAGCTGAGTGCTTTGCCAGAAGCACTTTCCCCACAACATCAGCAAAAAATTGAAATTCAATTGATAGATTCTTTTTCAACAGCTTATTAGGGTGTACAGCAGAGTGACCCATTCTATCTAACATGGAATCAAATTCTTCTCCAGACAAATCAATAGAGTCATCTCCAGTACTTAAGGTTAAAACTTCAGTCAGAAGAATAGGGGACAATGGTACCTGAGTCCCGTTGATCGTGCCGACTATAGTATTTTCATTCTCATTGGTTGCAGTAAAAACCCATTCCTTTATTTCATTTGCCGCAATCTTTATTCTGCTAGTAATAAACTGAACTAACTGCTATTCTCGGAAAAGATTCAGAATATCTTTGAACATCTGATCGCTGCCATCGAAGGAGTTCATATCTATGTCAAAACCTGTATCAAATTTCATTGTTGAAAGAGCGGTAATCAACACCGCCATTTGTACCTGCAAAGATTGAACAAACACGACCAAGTGTAGGGAGTTTGGAGGGAAAGAGAAAAATTTGCAGAGAGTATGAAAGCGTAAAAGATGAACGGCGGCCGAAGAAATGATTTTATATTAGGGTTCGATGCCAAAACGAAAAATCGTTGAACTCTGTTCGACGATTTGGGCTTCTAATGGAATATGAAGAGGTTTCAATGTCGTCGATCTTCGTTCGACGACATTGACGAGCGTCGAGCTCTGCTCGACGGTTGCTTAACAGAAG
The DNA here is from genome assembly GCA_039513925.1 of Platanthera zijinensis. Classification (NCBI taxonomy): domain Eukaryota; kingdom Viridiplantae; phylum Streptophyta; class Magnoliopsida; order Asparagales; family Orchidaceae; genus Platanthera; species Platanthera zijinensis. The sequence goes on from CM077087.1 coordinate 107,528,790, forward strand.
GAAGGATAGCTTAAAGCTATCAGGCGGCGCTGAACTCAGGTTGACGATTCAGGAAACGTTGATCTGCGTTCGATGATTTTTGGGAAACCGTGGATCGCCGTTCGACGATTTCTGGGGAAAACGTCGAGCGTAGTTCAGAGACAGAAACTATCCTATAGACACAAAGAGAAATGAGTTTTTAGCCTAATCTTGGTCTGTTTTTAGATTTTCAAAATCTTGGAATTTATTTTAGGCTTCCTCCATCTAACATGCCTAACTGATTTAGGAAGAATGTACGTTTCTTTTCATCCAAGGGTTTGGTGAAAATATCTCCCCTTTGCAAATCAGTTGGGATATATTGAAGTTCAATTTTGTTTTTCTCAACATTATCCCTTAGAAAATGATGCCTAATTTCTATGTGTTTTGACCTACTATGGAGGACTGGATTTTGTGCAATGGAAATAGCACTGGTGTGATCACAAAATATTTTAGACTTCTCTAAGTTGTAACCATAGTCTAGGAGTTGATTTTGTATCCATAAGATTTGTGAACAACAACTACCTGCAGCCATATATTCAGCTTCAGCAGTTGAAGTTGACACAGATGTTTATTTCTTACAAAACCATGAGACAAGTCTATCACCATCTGAGAATCCAGTTAAGTCAAACGCTGAATCTTTTAAATACCAGAGACCTAGATTTGGACAGCTTTTAACATACCTAAGAATCCTCTTTACTAAAGTTAAGTGTGACTCTCTAGGGCTAACTTGGAATCTAGCACATATACATGTAGCAAACATTATATCAGGCCTACTAGCTGTAAGGTACAATAAAGAGCCAATCATTGCTCTATATGTTGTCTGATCAACTGGTTTCCTATGTTCATCAGCATCCAATACAGCATTGGTAGGCATGGGTGTTTTCAAACATGATGCATCAGACATACCAAATTTCTTGACCAGCTCTTTTCCATACTTGGTTTGATAAATAAATATGCCTTCAGCATATTGTTTGACTTGCAATCCTAAGAAAAAGGATAGCTCACCCATGCTATTCATTTAAAATTTAGAGTGCATCAGCTTGGAAAACTTTTTGCACAAGTTTGAATCAGTAGAACCAAAGATGATGTCATCTACATATATTTGTACTAGTAGGGTATGGGACTTATGTGTTCTAATAAAAAGAGTTTGGTCTACTCTCCCCCTAATAAAATCATTTTCCAGAAGAAAGCATGCTAGGGTCTCATACCATGCTCTAGGAGCTTGCTTTAGACCATATAATGCTTTATGTAGTTTGAAAACATAGTCAGGATGAGTTGGAGAGACAAAACCTGGGGGTTGTCTGACATAGACTTCTTCTTTGATCTCCCCATTGAGAAAAGCACTCTTCACATCCATTTGGTATACTTTGAATCCCTTGTGAGTAGCATAAGCCAGGAAGATTCTTATGGCCTCTAACCTTGCAACTGGTGCAAAGGTCTGGTCATAGTCTATCCCCTCTTCTTGAAAATATCCTTGAGCAACTAGCCTTACCATATTCCTTACAATAATTCCTTGATCATTTAATTTGTTTCTGAACACCCATTTTGTTCCAACAATGGAATGATCCTTTGGCTTAGGCACTAGTTCCCAAACTTTGTTTCTTTCAAATTGATGCAACTCCTCTTGCATTGCAATGATCCAGTGTGGATCTTGCTCTGCATCTTGAATGGATTGAGGTTCAATTTGAGAGAGAAAGCTAGTGTGCATCCGGTTTTGGTTGACCTGATTTTTGGTTTGCACACCAGCTGAGATGTTTCCAATCACTTGGGAGATTGGATGATCTCTTGATGTTACTAAATCAACAGGGGGTGTTGATTGTTCACCAACCTGTGTTGATGTTTCCTCTTGTGGAACAGCAACTGGCTCTTCAAGAAGATTTTCTTCCAGATGTTGAGCAACTTCTTCATCTTCACTACTTTCATCCTTTTGAGTAACTTGCAATCTGTCCAAGTCTTCAGCTAGAGAATGTACCTGCAAATGCTCTATGGTAGAAGCATTCTTCTCCTTGAAAGACATATTAGTTTCATCAAAGGAAATATGGACAGATTCTTCTATTTTTTGAGTAGTTTTATTATAAACCCTATAAGCTTTACTGATCATGGAGTATCCCAGAAACACTCCTTCATCAGCTTTTGCTTGAAATTTTGCTATATATCTCTTGTCATTATTGTGAATATAACAAATGCAACCAAAAATTTTGAAGTAATCTACTTTAGGTTTCTTCCCTTTGAGTAATTCATAGGGAGTCTTGCCCTTCAGTTTATGTATCAAACTTCTATTCAGTACATAGTTGGAGGTGTTTACTGCCTCAGCCCAAAAGGATAGAGGAAGGTGAGCATCTGACAACAATGTAGTTGCAGATTCAATTAGGGTTCTATTTTTCCTTTCTGCTACCAAATTTTGTTGAGAAGTTCTAGGAGCTGAGAATGTATGTCTGATCCCTTCACTCTGACAAAACTCTTGCATAAGAAGAGAATCAAACTCTGTCCCATGATCACTTCTGATCAGGGCAATGTGAGTATTGAACTCAATCTGTATACATTTGAGAAACTCTGCCAGACACTTAAAGTTATCAGACTTCTTCCTCAGAAAGAATACCCAAGTGAATATAGAGAAGTCATCTACAATCACCAAAGTATAAGATTTCCCTCCTATGCTTTGTACTGTAATGGGTCCAAAAAGATCCATGTGTAACAGATACAAAATCCTAGGTGAATCACTCTTATTAAGTGACTTAAAACTGTTTTTAGTTTGCTTGCCTAATTGACAAGCCTTACAAAGTCCTTCCTTCTTGTAGGGGCCAGAAGGTAGTCCTCTAACAAGGTTGTCCTTGGATAGCCTAGCAATGGTTCTAAGGTTAATATGTCCTAGTCTCTTATGTCATAGTATATTAGGTCTAGATATGGAATTGAACAGGCAGATATCTACTTTAGATGAATGAAAATCTACTAAGTAAATGTTACCTTTTCTGTTACCTGTCAACACAGTTATGTTGTCTTCTGACTTGACCTTGCATATAGCTTTGTTGAAAGTCACTTGATATCCTTCATCACAAAGTTGACTGATACTTATCAAGTTGTGCTTTAGTCCTTCAACATAAGCTACTTTCTTGAAGGTGACTGTTCCAATTTGGACTGCACCATATCCTTTTGTTGTTCCAAAGTTTGAATCACTAAAAATTACTTTGGGTCCAAGCTTGGCTTTAAAGGATGTGAAGTTGTCCTTGTTCCCTGTCATGTGCTTTGAGCACCCACTATCCAGATACCATAGATGGTTTGATGTTGGATAGGTCTTCACCTGTACATACAAGAATTTATATGTTTTTGACCCAGTTTACCTTGGGCCTAGGTTGATATCCTTTAAATTAAGAAATGAAAGACATCCCAGGTTAACTCTTATAACCTTCAGGATGGTATCTCCTAGGAGGTACTATCCATTCAGTATAGGGGTTGAAACTTTGGGATGTAGGACTTCTAGGATTGAATCTAGATGTACCTTTGAAAGATTGTTCAAAGCCCTGATCTCTGTTCGACGATCGTCGAGCTAAGGTAGACGATCTTGGGTAAGATCGTCGAGCTCTATTCGAAGATCGACTGTCCTGCAGTTCAGTGTTCAGGTGTCGTCGAGCTGAGTTCAACAATTTTTTCTTGGATCGTCAAGCGCCGTTCGATGATCGTCGAGCTCTGTTCGACGCATTCTGTTGAACTATAACTTTCTTTGGCAAATCTGCATTCTTCCTAGCTACCTCTACAACTTTCTTCCCTTTATCAGAGATAAATTTGATTGGAGTTGTCAGAACTATAGGCTGGCTGGATGAAGCTCCCAAGCCCAGTGTACTATTAAGTCTAGAGTTCACTGTGCTTGTGATATCCATCAATTTGATGCTTCTCCCATTGAGAGATTCTTCAAACTGCTTGGCCATGGATAATTCACTTTTCAGTGAAGCTATCTCCTCCTTGTAGCATTCTAACTCTTCAGAGAGTTTGAGGTTCTCTGATTTTAAAGTGCTATGCTCAGATAGTTGTCTTCTGAGGGAAATGATTTCCTTCTCAGACTCTAATAGATCTAGGCATAGTACTTTAAACTCATGTTTAAAGTCCTCAGAACTGAAATAAAATGAATTGATTACCTGATCTTCTTCTAGTTGAATTTCTGAATCTGACTCTGACTCTTCTGCTTCTGAATCTATTTGAGAGACATTGATAGCCATCATGCAAAATTCCTTTTCATCAGCATCATCCTCATCATCACTGGAGCTGGATGATGCTTCAGAATCCTCTTCAGTTTCACTCCATGTCTCAGCAACAAATCCCTTCCTTGTATGTTTGTTCTTGCTGGAGGAGGGATTGTTTGAGCTGTTCTTCTTAAAGTCTTTCTCCTTTCTTCTTTCTCTTCTATCTTTCTTGTCCTTGTTTTTGTTTTCTGGACAATTAGGCACAATATGGCCTGGTTTCCTGCAACCAAAACATATAACTTCCTTGTTGTTATTTGATTTATCATACCTTGGCTTATCATGTCCCTTGTATGATCTCTTTCTGAAGTCTTTTCTGACCATTTTGTAGAATCTTTTGGCCAATAAGCTGAGTAGCTCCTCATTGTCTGTGACCTTTTCTTCAAGCAGGTCCTAAACAGCTTTGAAAGTTATTGTCTTCTCTTTCCTTGTGGCTGGTGAGGCAGCCTTCTGTTCTTCTTCTCTATTTTTAATGAGAAGCTCATAAGATTTGAGCTTGCTTAGGAGAGCTTCAGTTGTAATCTCATTTAGACTTCTGGCATCTTTGATTGGCCAGATTCTTGAATCCCAAGTGCTGGGGAAACACATTAGGATTTTGTCATTCAGCTCAGTCAATGAGATTTCTTTATCCAGAGTCTTTAACTCATTGACAATCAGACTTAATCTGTTGTACATGTCTGCTACTGACTCAGCTTCTCCCTTTTTGAAATTCTCATATTGGGTTATGAGATGGGATCTTCTGTCCTTTCTTTCATCAGCAGATCCTGAGACAATCTCAGAAAGTTTGTCCCAAATTTCTTTAGCTGAGTTGCATTCAGCTACCTTCTGAAATATCTCATCAGACATTGTCTGAGCTAAGATATTCATGGCCTTGGTATCTGCACTCTTCCACTTCTTTATTTCAGCATCTGTTACTAAAGGAGGTGGAACAACATTTGTACTTGAGCTTGCTGGTGGACTTGGGCACACTGTCAAAACAGAATGAAATACATCTTCATCAATAGAATTCATATAAAGTTTAATCCTAGCTTTCCAAAGTGCAAACTTGGATTGATTGCACACTGGAGGCCTGGTGCTTGCATAATCTTTGTTCTGTGCCATGTCTTTATATAAAATTAAGATATAATGAAAATAACCCTCTTATAAGATTGATCTTATCAAGGATCTTTTGGTTCAGGTGTTAGCCTGTATGAACAACCAACCTCCCTCTGATACCAATTGAAAGTGGAGGATAAGATCAGTCGGACTCTAGAGGGGGGGGGGGGTGAATAGAGTTTGTTAAAATAATTTTTCAAAATAAAACTTTGCAGAGGAAGAGTTAAGTTAATATACTATGTGTATTGTGCTGCAGCAATAAAACAGAAGTAATAATAAAAAGAAAACAAAAGATTCACAGCACACAGCAAAGAATACACACAAGCAACCAAACACAAGAAGCTATATTGGTTCCCCAATCAACCTAGGTACATCCACTCTTCTACCACCCTTGGTAGGAATCCACTCAGGATGAGTTGATCAGGTGTCCTGGCACCAATGAGCTTTTGATAAGTTGCTCAAAAACCAGATCTAGATTTTTTGATAAGGTGTCTTGCCACCACTGAGTTTTGACAAGGCTCTTAGAACCAGATTCAAGACTTTTGAAGGGAGTTTTGATAACCCTTTTACAGCAGGAAAAGAAAAAGGAAGAGGTGAAGTTGTCTTCTCTATCTCAATCACTGAGAGAAGACTTAGTGGATTGATTGTGTTGTCAAAGCTCCCCTTGAGATGTAGATGGTTCAGGAGTGATAGCTTTGCTAGGGTGAAAGGCCTTCAGAAGCTTCAGATCTCCAGCAGAAGATGATTTCAGCAGAGGCTGAAATATGAGTTGTCTGGAGTCTTTGATGTTGAAGCTATGAACACTTTTCAGTATGCTAATTTTCAATCTAACTCTTCAGGATTGATCACTTGATTTTTCTCTGAGTTGATCTCACTATCTGTGTATGTCTGTATAAAGTTATTTTTTTCTCTTGATCTGCTGTTGGATATTTTATTCTCTGATGATCCTCTGTCCAAGATAGCCGTTAGCAGTCATAAATGTCTTCCATAAATATTTTGTCTTCTGGAGGAAAGTCCAATAAACATTCTCTGAGAAATCCCTTGAAACTTGCTCCAGAATAAATGAAAACGGCTAACAAATCTCTTGAAATAAATGCTGAGAAAATTTGAAAAACATTCCAAAAGCTGACTGAATTTGAATCCTTAAAGTCGTCAATCTCTCAGAAAAACGTCGATTTGAGCTCTACGATCGTTGAACTGAGCTCAGAGATTGGATTGAACATCAGACAGAAAACTTTGAACTGAGCTCTATGATCCTCGAACTGAGCTCAGTGACCTGAAGAATAAGAGAGGATAGATCGTCGAACTGAGCTAGAAGATCATCGAATTTAGCTCAGTGACTTGGAAACTAGCTGAAGGCAGATCGTCGATCTGAGCTCGAAGATCATCGACCGGAGTTCGACGACTTAGCAGAGTTGAGCTCAGAGAACGTCGAACAGAGTTCGACGTTTCATCGACCTGAGCTCGGTGAAAATTTTCTTTGTCTCAGCTCTAAGTCTTGATCCTTGAATGGTCCTGGGGGCAGCTTCAAACCTAAGTTCTAAGCCCTAGACTCATTCTAACTTGACCTTTTCAACTACACATCTAGGTCAAATTGATTTCCTAAAAACATAGTGATCCTTGCCCAAATTAGTAATAGGGTGTTCCAACATCACGTATTCACCCCCCTCTAGGTGATTTAGGTAGACAACATAAACACTTTTCAATTGGTATCAGAGGGAGGTTGATCATTAAAAAGTTAACACCTTGATCAGATCTGCCCCAAGTTGTCTTTTGAGTTATCCAAGCATGGACAGAGCCAAGGATTTTTCTAAGCTTCCTTCGTGCACAATGAACAATTTTCCTATATGGAAAGAAAGGATAAACTTCTTCATAAAAGCTGTAGACCATGGATCTTCATGATTGTGGAAGAAGGTCCTCATGTCCCAATTATAGCCTCCACCATTGATCCAACTAAGCTAGTTCCTAAGAAGCTTATGGATCTTGATAAGGATGAGATTTCAATTGTCTCTTTAGACAAGAAAGCAAAAAATATCATTGCATGTGGAGTCGATGATTTTATGTTGCAGCAATTGATTCACTGTCAGACTGCTAAGGAAATGTTGCAGTCTCTTATCATCTTGATGGAAGGAACTGAAGAAGTTAGGGATGATAGAAGATCCCTTCTAAATCAAAAATATGAAGCGTTCCAACAAAGTTCCAATGACTCCATTGCAGATACTTTTGAGAATTTCTTCAAGATTGTCAATGGCCTAAAAGTGTATGGCCGAGTCTTAACCAACGGAGAACTGAAAGATAAGTTCTTGAGATCCCTAACTAAGGAATTGGATAACAAGTTTTGTGCTATTCGGGAATTTGGAAAGCTAGCTGAGACTGACCCAAAAAATCTTTTTGGAAATCTTATGTCATATGAGCTGCAAATCAATTCAAGAAAAGCTGAAGAAGAGAAGAACAAGTCTTCATCCAAGGAGAAGTCTGTAGCTCTCAAGGCAGACACCACAAGGAAGTATAAGACTGCCTCTCCTGCCCCAGCAAAAGAAGAAAGTGAAGAAGAAATCTCGGAGCCAAGTACCTCAGGCTCAGAACTATCTGGAGGAGAGTTCTCTCTACTCTCAAGACAGTTCAAGAAATTCTTGAACAAGAAGAAGTAATGCAGAGGCAAGGATGCCTCGTACAGAAGATCACGTAATGATGGTGATCGACACAAGAAAGGCTCAAGTAGCCAAGACAGGTATATCACTAAATAGAACAAACATATTTCTGCTGACATCATTTGTTATTGTTGCAATAAGTCAGGTCACATTATTGTTGACTGCCCCCACAAGAAGAAGGAGGGTGGAAAATGAGAGGAGAAGAAATCTTCTTACCATAAGAAGAGAACCGAAAGAAGCCTAGTAGCCAAAAAGGGCAAGACTCTCAGCGACTCTGACTCATCTGAGTCATGTGAAGAAGAGGAATCCTACTTTAGGCCAATGACACAAACTGACGAAGAAGAAGAGCCCCAGTTCACTGGGAAGGTAAACTCTCACACACTTCTTTCTGAATCTGATGATTCTGACCATGAAAATGAGGAATGTTCTTTTGATCAGGAATCTGAACTCATGTCTCAATTTAAAGAGTTGATCAAAGCCTACGACAAATGTCGTAGAGTGGTAAGAGCTCAGGCTAAGGAGATCAAATCTCTTAAGGCTGAAGAGAGCAATCTGAGAGAGGAAATTGTAATGATGGACTCACTCAAGAAAGTCTTCCATAATACTATGGAAGAATACAATAAGGCTCTCGAGCACCTAGATCTGAAGGAGAAAATCATCAAGGGATTAGAAGAACAACTTGCAGCCGAAAAGAAACTTGTTGAAGGTTTATCAAAGCCCAACACAGTTCTTCTGCTTGTTGCTGAATTCTCTGCTCAGGCCAAAGGTGCTGGCTTAGGCCATGTGGTTGGTTCTACTAAATCTTCTAGGAGAAATAAAGCCTAAAGGAGAAATAAGGTTGCTAAGAAAGCACTAGCCAAGGAGAAGGGGAAAGCTCCTCTAGAACAAACGTCATTTAGGAAGGTTATCTTTCAGACAAGTAAGTTTGATTTTGATTCGTCCTATGGTCACTTTGCTTGGCCTACTTACGTAGAGCCCAAATCTCGTTACCAAGGATGGACTTGTTCCCAGAACTTTTGCATGAGTGTCTTCAAGGCACCTTATGAGGAGATCACTCTTCAGAGCTATGGACCTTACAATCATGGTCACAACATCGAGAAAGTTCAAAGAGTTAAACCCGTTGTAGAAATGCCTACTAAGGAGAAGAAGTCATGTGAATGTCATCACCATGAAGCTTCTACTTCTAATTCCAATGCCTCTGCAAGACCACAATCTCAAAAGGTCGAGCAAGAGATCTTTAGGCAAAGATACAATAGATTTGACTGTTGGTGTTGTGGCAAGATTGGTCACTTCGTCATAGATTGCTGGTTTAATGCCAGACATTATGAAACTCCTCGAGTTAATAATGTGAGAAAGACTGTTCAGAATGTTAACATACGTAGGTGGAAAGTGCTAACTAGAGACCAAGGACCTAAGCAAGTTTGGGTTCCTAAGGCAAACTGACAAGTGATTGCAGGTATGTCCAAAGACCACCAAAACTCCTATCTGGTATTTGGACAGTGGATGCTCTCGGCATATGACCAGTACTGTTAAAGCAAAAAATGACCTCGACGCAAGTTCAAAAACTAGGGCGCAGCCAACACCTACTTCTCTCAAGACTCGACCCTCGATTGGTTGCAAGGGAAGTAGAACTGACCCAAAGCCTCAGCAGGGAGGTCCCACCTCACACCCGGAAGATCTCTGAAAGCTTCCCCTCCAAAGCCAAAGCTGGGCATGGAGCTCCTCAGAAATCACTTGGGTATTTTGAGAATAATGAAAGCATGCCTTCTAAGAAGCCCTTATGGGTCTATTTATAGCCTTTTGTTGACCTAAAATTACTGAAATACACTTGGCTTGCCTGCCAATTGCCAAATCCCGTTATTTATAAAATACTAAATAAAGCCCCTGGGGGTTTGTATGTAATTCTACCCGAGGACAATTAAGTAATTTTACCCTGGGCCTTAGGCCCCACTCGGCGAGAACCCTGAGCCGCGGCGAGAACACTGAGCCGAGAACCTTCCCGCCTCCACTCAACATGGCGTTGAGTGGACTCAATGTCTTCGCTGCCGAACGTGGTGTTGAGTTAGTGGAGCTTACTCAACGCGGCGTCGAGTGGACTCAACGCCTTTGCTGCTAAATGTGGCGTTGAGTGAGTGGAGCTTACTCAACGCGGCGTCTAGTGGACTCGACGCCTTTGCAGCTTGGATTTTTGCTTCGAGTGGACTCAACGCCTTCTCTCCCACCTCTGGTCATCAGTGGGTCTTGGCTAAGGCTTGGCGCAAATGATTCCGCCTGCTCGTAGGCGGGAGCTCTACCAAGGCGCAAGCAGTTCTGGTCTGAAGCCCGAATCTATCCCGAAGCTATCCCGAAGCAAGTCCAATCCTGACTGTTGGTGTCTTTGGGTTCCCTCCAACGAATATGGGATTGCACACAATCCCCGCTCTTTTTGAGCTCACTTTGTGCTCTAAAAGACACATCCAACTCATAAATATTTGTTGGGCACGTGTCACCTCAAAAAAGAGAATCTTTTGGTGGGCCATCCCATAGCTCTATATATACATGTGTTAATAGACAGCCTAAGTCTGCCCCTGAGTCGCTTCTTCCTCACTAAGCTTTTGCGTCATTTCGCAATGCATTCCAAATGTGTTGACAAGCCGCTCCCGCAAGACCTCCAAGACCGCATCAATGCGGCTCAGGTGCGAGCCCTGACGAACAGTGCTTTGGTTGCTCCTTGGCTGGCGAGAAAGTCGCCAGCCACTAATCCTTCCCCGCTAAAGAAAAAGAAAGAGAAGAGGAAGAAAAAGGCGAAGGTGGTCAAGCGGGACCTTTCTCGCGAGAATAGGGACTCACCTACCCCGACTCCCGACCGTGCGGATGATGCTTCCCATCCGCAGAAGGTATGTCTCTCCGACTTGCTGATCATCCAAAATCGCGAGATGATTACGTGAAAGGGTCGGCACCTGATGGAACACTTCTCTCAGGAAGCGGCTCGAGAAGACGACGTCGGGTCCCCGCTGGTGCCTCCGAACTCGTCGTCTCCCCCTCCCGAGGATCGAACATGGGTTACGGAGGCCACTCATCCGGCTGTCTCTCCGAGAACAACAAGTATACTTTTCTCCCTGTCACTCCTTTCTAACCATTTCCATCGTAGCCTCCCCTACTATCGAATTGACTTCCCGCAGCATCAGCTTCCACAAACCCGGGTCTCTTCACTCAGGAGAATGAAATAATGGCTGCTAACTTGCACGGCGAAGCGGCTAATCCCGCCGCACTGGCGGGAGGGGTGTCTATCGACCCCTTCATAGCTCCAAAGGAGCCCAGCCATCTCGTGAGAGAGGACGACTCCCCCCCCCCCCGCTTCCGGCCAGACCGGGATCACTGTGCACGAGACCTTTCGCCCGGGGCGAGTAAATCCGCTCCACCTCCTCTATAGGACTGAGGGGGGGCCCGGGCCTTCTCGCCTGCCGTCGGCCAGTGGCTCTCACCATGCTGCAGGTATGCGAAACATAACCATTGCCTTTACTCAGCTCTCATTGTAACCATGAAATGGTTTTCTCGGAGGATCCGGACTCGCGGACAGGGGCCGATGAAGATGATGAAGACGATGTTGAAGACAGAGAGGGGGAGGATGGCGAGAGCTCCACCCTCCCTTCATCTGGCGAGATGGAGGAGATCTTAAATGACGCCGGGAGCGCGAAGAGGCGAGGGAAGAAGATTGTTGCCCTCCTATCAAAGCTTGTGCGGCGGGAGCGGTCCCCTGCCACTGCGGCGCAAGAATACTACGAGATGGTGGAGCAAAGGCTGGAGGCCCTTGAGCGCGACTACTTCTTTGGCTAGACAGAGCGGTCGGGTGGGTCTTCTGCCGAGTCTTCCACCGGGAGGTGTATCGCGCGAATTCGAGACCAGGCTCGTCGGATCACCTAGGGTGCACCACCCTATCTTCCTTCTACAATCCATTGGCGCCCCCGAGGACTAGACAGCGGGAGCGAGGACGATGGCGTTGGGAACCGTATTGATTTAAAGAAGTCTCGCCACCTCTCACCCCTCGGCCTTCCCTTCTCGCAATGTACCCCGTTTCTTTTTATTTTGGACTGCTTATTTGTAACCTTGTAATTATTATTTGTTATTTAGCTCTCGCCCGGCAAGAGCGATCTATGTTTTTGTTTTCCTTTCTGTTTCACTTGGTCGTTTCGAAACACTTGCGCGAGTTTGAACCGTCGGTCTGTCGCTGTCATCCCAGGCCGGAACCCGAGGCGTCATTGACTTGGGGCATGGCACCTATACCACCACCGCTCTTTTATTTTTATTTTTTAGAAAAGTCATCATTAACATGGTTTCCTATAAATAAAGGAGTCCACCAAACGCATTTATTTCTCCGACCCGGAACCCTCGCTTTCCTCCTTGTTATTCTTGCACTTTGCCGAGAATTTCCCCCTACTTCCGCCTTCTTCTCTCATTCTCGCATAATTTTCGCTCTCGCCTCCTTCCTTGAGACCTCGCACTCAATCCCCTAAAGACGGTGTCGGGAGAAAGCGAGGGACTCTCCAACTTCACGGAAGCCTTTCGAAAGCACCAGTTCCCCTCATGCCGCCTAACCATGGAGGAGTACCAGCTAATCACCTCCCGTTATGCTCCCGCCGGCTTCACCGCGACAAACCCGGGCAACGATGATCGGGTCAATAGCGCGAGAGCGCGAGAGCTCGCCATCCCCCTTGAGCATTTTGAGGTAGGCTTCCGCCTTCCCCTCTGGCCGGAGGTGCGCCAGGCCCTCCGCTACTACGGCGTCATTCCCGCTAAACTCAATCCAAACTCGGTCGTCATCCTGGTAGCCTTCATCTGCTACATACGATCTGAGAGGATCGAGTTCAGCCTTCCTATCTTCTGGAAGCTGTTCAACTTCCGCGCTAAGGGAGGGGTGGTCTTCTTCTCCGGGCAGCTGCTCAAGACCACCGGTCTCGCCAACAAGCATCACCACTGGGGAGAGAAATTAGTCTTCGTTGTCGGCGACTTTGGCAACGTTCCTCTCTCGCCCGTTCAATATGAGGACGCTGCTTACAAGCCGCCCACCCTAGGGTCGGGCGAGAGCGCCCATTTGGAGTTCTTCGGGATGAAGGTGTTCGACGTCCAATTTCTTAGGCCGGACATCGATTCTCTCCCCGCCGTCCCTCCTGGCAAAGGTACGGTCTCGCCTTAAACTCGGTATTCCCGTTCTAAACTTTAACGTTGAGCATTGTCGCCTTTGCAGGAGAGCGAGAAATTCCTCTGCACCAACCCTTTGCCGAGACTCAGGGTGCCGAGGGCCAGGCTGTGAGAGATCTGCTGGCTCTCGTGAGATCCGCGGCTCAAGCTTTTCGGGACGAGTCGGCCCCGCCTCCTTCGACCAGTGCTATGAGCGAAAGCCCAGCGCCTTTTTGTCCCGGCCGCTGAAAAGACCAAAGCTAACCGCTGCCGACAAAGGGAAATCTGTGGCGACTGTGCCCGTTCGACCTCTTGCACTAGGCCGGTCCTTCGAAGAGGTCCTGCAGGCGGCCAGTGAGATGACCACTGCCGCCAAGGATAGCGTCGGGGCCCCCGCCGAGAACCTTCAAGCCACAAGCGGGGTGGTGGCAAGGGGGCAGCTGCCGAGACCTCCACTCGATCCCCGCCCAAGGAGGTGCCAAAGGGGCACAGGAATTTTGGTCTCGGCATGAAGTGCCTTGATGCGGAAGGGAGACCCCTACTGCGGTAAGACCCTGAGACCAACCAAGTCTCCGTCTCGACCCTTCTCCCCAACTAGGAGGAGCGCGACCAGGTCACTGGCGAGGCCTTCGCATTGGGCTACGACCTTTACAGCCGGGAGAACGCCGACCTTTACGATCAACTTCCCACACGGCTCTTGGCCTTCGACTCCACCCGGGCCCTAATGCGTGGGTTCAAGCTTGCGTACATGTGCGCCCGCCGGAGCATTACCATCGACCGCAACATTGGCGAGATGTTTAAGGCGTGGGACCAGGAGGTGGCCCAGGTGGCGACCTAGAAGACACAGCTGGCAGATTCTATGGGACTGCTTTCCTTGCGCCCAGCGGAGGAGGTAAGAGAGATCTTTCAAGCACTCTCTCTTGCCTCTATAATCCTTGGCTCGTCGTCTCCTGTATTTGATCGATTTATCCCTTACGTAGGATTCTTCCCAGAGCACGGTACTTCGCGCGGAGCTTGCCGGGGTAAGGTGCGAGAACGTCCTATTGTGGGACCAGCTCCGATGCATGAAGGTGGCGGCGGACGCGGTAGCACCTCCTCCTTTGCTGGACGAGAGGCCGAGGAGCCGGCATTTCTCGGAGTACGACATCGACAAGCTCCTGCAGACCAACGCTCAAGCGACAGTCAGGCTGAGCCTTGAGACATTGTGAGATGTGGGATGCTTGAACGAGGGTGGCAAGATAGTTACCGCTCCCCAGCTCATTCTCTGTCTTTCCAAGCCTATCCCGAAGCCCCCAGGCGCACCGGACTCCCTGCCCTCGGATGTCCCGAAATCTCCCACGGCTGCTGGCAAGACATTTGTGGAGGGCTCAGGCGAGAGCTCCCGCGGGAGCTCAAGCGAGAGCTCGAGTGGATATAGCGCTTCTTCCTAGTGGGACCTTCCCCCCCCCCCTTTTCTTTCTTCTTTTGCCTATAATGAGCGAGAAGCTCCCATTTTGTAATGACATTGGGGAATATATATATATATATATATATATATATATATATATATATATATATATATATATATATATATATATATATATATATCACAAGTGTTCGTATTCAGTTTCCTCTTCTCATTATGTATATTTTTTTTCATATATATTTCTTTTTTCATTGAAGCTGAATGTTTCTCAAGCACGCTTCCGACGAGGCCCCGGTCTCCCTAGGGTAATCTCCCTTAGCGATCGATAGAACCTGCCGAGGGCTCAAGGCATAAACGTGTCATTTCCGCGCTCTGCCGAGAACATTTGGCGGGAGCGTTTTTCGTAGGCCCTTTAAGGGAAGACGACCCCTCTTTAACTTGCACGAACGGGCGGAACTTCTCGCCTAGATCTTCCCACTATCTGGCCAAGTATCCCTCGCCAAAAGGCATTCCTGTCGGGAATTTCTTTTGGCGATACCTTTCTAGGCCGAGACCTTTCCTGGCCGAGACCTTTCCCGACCGAGACCTTTCCCAGTCAAGGAGATCCTCAACCACCTTGTTCTACCTTCTAGGTGTGTCTCTTGTCCAACCCAGAACATCCAAGTGGAAGTATTTCCAAGGACCAAACCTCCACCCCCATAGCCGAGCCTTCGGACCTGCCATCTAGATGAGAGCCTGCACAGTAGGTCTACTTGGGGCCGAGCCGAGCTCGGGGCGTCGCTGAAGTTTTCAAAAATAATACCTCTCCCCCAGAGGCGAGCCCTCGGACCTGCCAGCTAGATGAGATCCTGCATAGTGGGTCTACCTGGGGCCGAGCCGAGCTCGGGGTGTCGATGAAGTTCTCAAAACAAAACCTCTCCCCCACAGGCGAGCCTTAAGACCTGCCAGCTAGATGAGAGCATGCGCAGCGGGTTTACTTTGGGCCGAGCTGAGCTAGGGGTGACAATTAAGTTCTTAAAACAAAACTTCTCCCCCACAGGCGAGCCTTCGGACCTGCCAGCTAGATGAGAGCATGCGCAGCGGGACTACCTGGGGCCGAGCCGAGCTCGGGGTGTTGCTGAAGTTCTCAAAACAAAACCTCTCACCCACAAGCGAGCCTTCGGACCTGCCAGCTAGATGAGAGCCTGCGCGCGTGTCTACCTGGGGCCGAGCCGAGCTCAGGGTGTCGCTGAAGTTCTCAAAACAAAACCTCTCCCCCATTGGAGAGCCTTCGGACCTGCCAGCTAGATGGGAGCCTGTGCAGCGGGTCTACCTGGGGTTGAGCCGAGCTCGGGGTGTTGCTGATGTTCTCAAAACAAAATCTCTCCCCCACAGGAGAGCCTTCAGACCTTCCAGCTAGATGAGATCCTGCGCAGCGGGTCTACCTGGGGCCGAGCCGAGCTCGTGGTGTCGATGAAGTTCTCAGAACAAAACCTCTCCCCCACAGGCGAGCCTTCGGACCTGCCCGCTAGATGAGAGCCTGCGCAGCGGATCTACCTGGGGCTGAGCCGAGCTCGGGATGTTGCTGAAGTTCTCAAAATAAAACCTCTCCCCCATAGGCGAGCCTTCGGACCTTCTAGCTAGATGAGAGCCTGCGCAGCGGGTCTACCTGAGCCCGAGTCGAGCTCGGGGTGTCGATGAAGTTCTCAAAACAAAACCACTCCCCCACAGGCGAGCCTTCAGACCTGCCAGCTAGATGATAGCCTGTGTAGCGGGTATACCTGGGGCCGAGCCGAGCTCGTGGTGTTGCTGAAGTTGTCAAAACAAAACCTCTCCCCCACAGGCGAGCCTTCGGACCTGTCATCTAGATGAGAGACTGCACAGCGGGTCTACCTGGGGCCGAGCCGAGCTCGGGGTGTCGATGAAGTTCTCAAAACAAAACCTCTCCCCCACTGGCGAGCCTTCGGACCTGCCAGCTAGATGAGAGCCTGCGCAGCGGGTCTACTTGGGGCCGAGCCGAGCTCGGGGTGTCGATGAAGTTCTCAAAATAAAACCTCTCCCCCACAGGAGAGCCTTCAGACCTGCCAGCTAGATGAGAGGCTGCGCAACGGGTCTACTTGGGGCCGATTCGAGCTCAGGGTGTCGATGAAGTTCTCAAAACAAAACCTCTCCCCCACAGGCGAGCCTTCTGACCTGCCAGCTAGATGAGAGCCTGCGCAACAGGTCTACCTGGAGCCGAGTCAAGCTCGGGGTGTCGATGAAGTTTCAAACCCTATTCTAACTTCAAGATAAAAGAGTAGACGATGGATAAAAGATAAGGGTTATATTATGATAGCACTCGAAAGTATTAATACAATCACCTTCCCTCTCTTACGTGTAGAAGCATTTTAGATCATCACCGCTCCAGGTGTGGCTCAAGGTTCTTTCCTCCACATCCAGGAGGTAATAACCTCTGGTTTCAAGGACCTCCTTTACAATGTAAGGCCCTTCCCAATTCTGGTTGAGCTTGCCCACAGAAGCCTACCTTCCTGCAGCATCAACTTTTTCAGCCACAGATCTCCTTTAGCAAACTGCTTGATCCTGATATGCTTATCGAAGTACTTGGTCATCCGCCGTTTGATCTCCTCCTGTCTGATGGTTGAAAAATCCCGCAGATCCTCCACCATGTCTAGGGAGAGGTGTAACCCCTCCTTATTCTCCAACCTCGAAGTCTCATCTCCTTCGCCCGCGGCCTTGACCCACGGGGACTGGACCTTGAACTCCACTGGCAAGACCGCCTCACATCCATAAGAAAGCTTGAAGGGGGTCTCGCTGGTGGCCGTGTTTGGGGTCGTTCGCAAGGCCCACAGGACTAAGGGGAGCTGCTCTTCCCAATTCCCCCTCAAGTTCTCCACTTTTTTCATAAGTAAGTTCACAATGATTTTATTTGCAGCTTCCACCTGGTCGTTGCTCCGAGGGTGGTGGATAGAGGGAAACCTGAGGTCTATCCCCAGGTTGGCGCAGATGTTAATGAACTCTTTGCTGGAAAACTAGGGACCGTTATCTGTCACTATCGCTTGGGGTAGCCCGTGCCTGCATATGATCTCCCCCCAGACGAAGTTCCTTATAACTTGCGAGGTGACTTTGGCCAAGGTTTAAACCTCCAGCCACTTTGAGAAGTAATCGACCATGACCAGGAGGAACCTCCTCAGCCCACTAGCTGGAGGGAAAGGCCCGAACAAGTCCATCCCCCAGATGGGAAAAGGCCATGGTGACGTAATGCTCCTGACCCTTTGAGTGGGCAAGAGATTGAGGGGGCATATAGCTAACACTTTGGGCATCTCCTTGCAAATTCTGTTGCATCCTTCCTCAGGGTCTGCCAGAAGTACCCCTGCCTTACCACTCGTGCTTTTAACGTCCTTCCTCCTGAGTGGCTGCCGCACTCACCGGAGTGTACCTCCCCCATGATCCTCGGGGCCTCTTCTTCAGTTAAACATCTTGCAAGGAGCCCTGACAACATCTTTCAATGCAACCCCCATTCCAATATTAGGTAGTGAGCTGCCCTGTGCTTGAATCTTTTTGCATCCTTAACCTCCTCCGTCAGCTTGCCAGTGGTCTGGAAGGTTACCAATGGATCCACCTACGAGGGTCGCCGACCTACCTCCATTAACTCCCCTTCCTCGATTGCTGGCCGAAATAGGTCAGTGAGAGTCCCTCCCCCCCCTGCGAGGTCCAAACTTTGTTAATCGATCGGCGGCTACGCTCTCCACCCTGAGGACATGCTGGATTGAGAACTATTGAAACCCTCTGATGATCGCCCTTACCTTTGATAGGTACTTTACGAGGGTAGGCTCCCGAGCCTCAAACTCCCCTCGGATCTGTGATGCTACCACCATCGAGTCTGTGAAGGCCTCCACATCCTGGATCTCAAGCTCCTTTGCAAAACGAAGGCCGGCTATCATAGCCTCGTACTCTGCTTGGTTGTTGGTCACTGGAAAGTGGTAGGCCACCTCCTGCTCTATAGAAACCCTTGGGGGCTTATCAAAACCACTCCTCCCCAAGGGAATGCTTCCCCGAGGCCCCATCAACCATCATCTTCCACGCACCCTGTGGCTGTGGCTCCTCTTCCCCGACTTCAACAACATAGTCTGCCAGAAAATCCACCACCGCTTGTACCTTGATGGAGAGTCTTGGAATGAAAGAGATGTTGAACTCACTTAGTTCGATGGACCAGTTGGCAAGCCTTCTCGAGTGCTCTACCCCTTCAAAGATACTGCGAAGAGGATGGTCGGTCACTACCCTAATCGAGTGCGCTTGGAAATATGGCCGAAGCTTCATCGTCGAGATGATCAGAGCTTATGCTAGCTTTTCTAGGATGGGGTAACCGATCTCTGCCTTCTTCAAAATCTGGCTCACGTAATAGATGGGAAGCTGCTTCTTCCCATCTTCCCTGACCAGAACAGAGCTCACGACCTCCACTCCTACCCCTAAATACAAGGCCAGGTCATCTCCTTCTTTTGGGCTTTGAAGCAGAGGAACCGAGGAGAGCTGTCTCTTCAGCCCTTGGAAGGTCTCTTCACATTCGGTGGTCCACTCAAACCTTTGGTTACCCCTCAACACATTGAAGAATTATGAACACTTGTCCCATGATCTAGAGAGGAACCTGCTTAGCCCGGCCAGCTTTCCTATCAAGCGCTGGACTCCCTTAGCGTCGCGAGGTGATTCCAGGTCTAGGATGGCCTTCACCTTATCTGGATTAGGCTCTACCCCTGTCGGAGTCAAGATATGCCCAAGGAACTTCCCGCAGCTGGCCCTGAAGGACACACTTCAAGGGGTTCAGCCTCCTCTTGAATCTCCACTGGGTGGCGAAGGTCTCTTATAGGTCCCGTAGGTGTGAGTTCACACACTTGCTTTTCACCATCATGTCATCGACATAGACCTCCAAGTTCCTCCCCCTTTGGCCCTGGAAGACCCGATCCATCATGTGCTAGTATGTAGCCCCTACGTTTTTCAACCCAAAGGGTATCATCTTATAACTAAAACACCCCTCCCTCGTGATGAAGGAGACGTCCTTGACATCGGGAGAGTGCATCCGGATCTGGTGGTAACCTGAAAAAGCACCCAAAAACCTCATAACAGAAAAACTGACGGCTAAATCAACCAGCGTGTCGATTCGAGGCAGGGGGTAGCAATCCTTAAGACTTGATTTATTTAACAAAGAGAAATCGATGCACATTCGCCAGTTCCCACCCCCTTTTTAACAATTACCACGTTGGAGATCCAGCCTGGATACTGGATCTCTGAGATGAAGTCAGCTTCCAGGAGCTTCCTTACCTCCTCACGGATAGTCTACTCCAGCTTGGTGGTGATGGCCCTCATCTTCTGGCATATGGGGCGAGTCCGGGGGTATAGGTTCAGGCGATGGCAAGACACATCCACGTGAATGCCTGGCATGTCCGCCGCTCTCAAGGCGAAGATGTCGACATTGCTCTGGATGCAAGCTCTCACTTGCTCCTGGTCCTCGGGACTTATTCCCCCGCTAATCCGCACCCTCCGCACCTATCCTGTGCTAATGAAGACCTCCATTTCTACCACTTCTTCGGCCGGCTCCAGCCGTGATTGATCCCAGCCGACCCTTCTTCTTTTAGCTCCAACTACTCCTCTCTTCCTGCTTCAACCTCTGTCACCTCCTCCGACCTCTCCTGCTCAACTCCTGCTGCTCGCTTCTCTTCTACCTCCATCGCCTCCTCCAGGATCTCCTGCTCAACTCCTGCTGCTCACACTTCCTCCACCTCAATCGCCTCCTCCAGGCTCTCCTGCTCAACTCCCGCTGCTCGCTCTTCCTCCACCTATATCGCCTCATCCAGGCTCTCCTACTGCTGCTCGACTTCCACGCCCCTCAAGGCCTCCTGTTCAACTTCTCTCTGCTCCTCAACGCTCTCCTTCCTCGCCTCCCATAGGCTCACCTCCTCTTCTTCGACATCCTCTCCCTACTCTGTCATCTCCCTTTCCAGCTCTTTTGCCTCGGCCATCCAAGACATGGTGTTGACCGCCGTCACGTAGCACTGCCTCTCCACCTTCGGGTCCCCCCTAATCCTGACCTGTACCCCCTCCATTGTTTAACTTAAGACATTGATGAAACAAGGAGGGGGCGCAGCGAAAGGATCTGATGAGGGGACTCCCAAAGATGGTGTTGTAGCTTCTCGGGGCATCCATGATCACAAACCAACAGTTCTGTGACATGCCTCCCAACTTCACGTGCATCCCTACTCCCCATTCAACTTCCTTCCTCTCTCCTGAGAACCCAAATAACGGTCCATCTGAAGCCAGGGCCCTCTTCCCCTCAACCTTCATCTTGTCAAAAGCCTTCTTAAAGATCACAATCACAGAGCTCCCGTTATCCACTAGTATCCTAGAGACCGTGAAGTTCTCCACCGCTATCTGAATCACGAGGGCATCGCAGAACGGATCCTCAAAGTTCGGCATGTAAGTTGATGAAAAGGTGATTTTTTCATTTGGGGGGGAGCCAGGGAGGTCGAGGTGACCCCTCTTAGGAACATGGTCTGAAGGCTACCCTTGAGAGTTTCCTCAATCCCCACTCCATCGTGGATCACCCTGATCCCTCCTCGGGTTCCCACATCTGCTTTGTCCTCACACCTATCTTTTCCCTCTCCCTGCTGCACTTCCACGATCCTTACCGGCGGATCCTGCCTCCCCATTCCTCTAGCTTCTCTCATCTCTAAGAACTCTGGGTAGGTGGCCGTCGCGTGACCTTCCTCCTGGTGGAAGTCACAAAAGGGCAACGCCACTCTGCCCCCCCCCCCTTCCTTCTCCAACTCCCCTTCTTCCAACTCCTTGGACTCTTCTTTCTCCCCTTCCTCTAACAATCTCCATTGCTTCTTGCGGCGGCGGGAAGTGACCCCTTTGTCCTTGCCTCAATGCTGGCTGATCGAACCTTCTCGTCCCCCGGAGGTTGTCTCTTCCCTAGAAGCCTCCTCCTTAACCCTTAGGGCGACCCTCCTGAGGCCTCCAACCCAACCGGTTGTTCAGCTCTCGGGCCCCCCATCCCTTGTGCTGTCCCTGCCCTCGGGTTTCTTCCCTTCTCCTCTATTTTCTCGGCTCCCTTGCCTCCCTCTGCTCCCTCTGTCTTCCTGCTGCTGGTTCCCTCACAACATCCTTCGCCAACCGGGCCAGCTTCTTAGCGAAAGCCGGATTGGCTCTTTCAAAATCTATCTCCTTTGCCTCCCTCTCCATGAGCTCCTCAAAAGAAAGGGGGCACTCTCTTCAATTCCGTGCTAAAGAACCCTGATCTTAGCCCCAGGGTAAAGGCAAGCATTAGTGCGTACCCTAGGACCTCCTGGACCAGGAGCATCTCTTCCTGAAACCGGTCAACGTAATGACCCAGCATCTCATCTTGCTTCTGTCTTACTGCGAACAGGCCCTCCGCCTTCGGGTCCCCCTATTCTTCCTCGCCTCCCTTAGGATGACCTCCTCTTATTCGACATCCTCTCCCTGCTCTCCCATCTCCCTTTCCAGCTCTTTTGCCTCGGCCATCCAAGACACTGTGTTGACCACCGTCACGTAGCACTGCCTCGCCGCCTTCGGGTCCACCCTAATCCTGACCTGCACCCCTCCATTGTTGAACTTAAGACATTGATGAAATGAGGAGGGGACGCAGTGAAAGGCGATGATGAGGGGATGCCCAAAGATGGCGTTGTAGCTTCTCGGGGCATCCACAAACATGAACCTACAGTTCTGTGACACGCCTCCCAACTTCACGTGCAGCCCTACTCCCCCTTCAACTTCCTTCCTCTCTCCTGAGAACCCAAACAGCGGTCCATTTGAAGCCAGGACCCTCTTCCCCTTAACCTTCATCTCATCAAAAGCCTTCTTAAAGATCACATTCACAAAGCTCCCGTTATCTACCAGTATCCTGGAGACCGTGAAGTTCTCCACCGCTGTCTGAATCACGAGGGACGCGCAGAACGGATCCTCAAAGTCTGGCATGTCAGCTGATGAAAATGTGATTTTTTTCATCTGGGGGAGCCAAGGACGTTGAGGCGACCCCTCTTCGGAACATGGTGTGAAGGCTACCCTTGTGAGTTGCCTCAATCCCCACTCCTCCGAGGATAACCCCGATCCCTCCTCGGTTTCCCACATCTTCTCTATCCTCACACCTATCTTCTCCCTCTCCCTGGTGCACTTCCACAATCCTTATTAGCGGATCCTGCCTCCCCAGTCCTCTAGCTTCTCTCATCTCTAAGAACTCTGGGCAGGTGGCCGTTACCTGACCTTCCTCCTGGTGGAAGTCACAGAAGGGCAACGCAACCCTCCCCCCTTTTCCTTCTCCAACTCCACTTCTTCAAATTCCTCAGACTCTTCTTCCTCCCCTTCCTCTACCAATCTCCATTGCTTCTTGCGGTGGCGGGAAGTGACCCCTTGGTCCCTGCCTCCACATTGACTGATTGAACCTTCTCGGCTCCCGGAGGTTGTCTCTTCCCTGGAAGCCTTCTCCTTGACCCTGGGGGCGACCCTCCTGAGGCCTCCAACCCAACCGGTTGTTCGGCTCCCAGGCCCCACATCCCTGGTGTTGTCCCTGCCCTTGGGGTTCTTCCCTTCTCCTCTCTTCTCTCGGCTACCTTTCCTCCCTCTGCTCCCTCTGCCATCCTATTGTTGGTTCCTTCATATCGTCCTCCGCCAATCGGGTTGGCTTCTTAGTGAAAGCTGGACTAGCTCTTTCAAAATCTATATCCTTCGCCGCCCTCTCCAAGAGCTCCTCAAAAGAGAGGGACGCTCTCTTCAATTCCATGCTAAAGAACCCTAGTCTCAGCCCCAGGGTAAAGGCAAGCATCAGTGCGTACCCTAGGACCTCCTGGACTAGGAGGATCTCTTCCGGAAACCGGTCAACGTAATGACCCAGCGTCTCATCTTGCTTCTGTCTTACTGCGAACAGGCACTCCGCCTCCTTCTTCCGCTTCTTCGACATCGAGAACCTTAACAGGAACCCTCGACGTAGGTCCTCAAAGCTGTAGATCGAGCTCGCGGGCAACGTATGAAACCAGTCCCGAGCCTTATCCTTCAACGTGATGGCAAACAGCCGACACTTGAAGGCATCCGTCATCTTCCTTATTTAAACCATGTCTTCAAACCATTGCACGTGTTGTACAGGGTCATCTTTTCCTGAGTAGTAAGACATGTTGGGCTCCTGGAACCCCTCCGGCACTGGAGCCGAGATGATGAGCTCGCTGAAAGGGCTCTCTCCACCGACCTGTCGAGAGGGCACGTCTCGCATCCTATGCCGTCTTGCTCGATTTGTTTGACCGTGCCCAGGGAAGATTTCTCGCACTGCCGCCTCACTCTCGCCCATCTCTGCATGAACCTCCTTCTCGGGGCACTTTCCTAGGAAGAGCTCTCACGTTGCAACGTCTCTCTCGCCAACCTCTGCCGGAACCTCCTTCTCGGGACGCTGCCCAGGGGCGTTTTGGCCTAAAAGCAGGACCACCTCCACTAGAACCTTAGGTGTCGCCCACTCATTCCTCGCCAAGAAGGCCAAGCTGATGGTTTGCAGGACCTCTCGCTTGAAATCCTCCAGCATCTTCCTTGTTTCTTCCTCTCCCCGGGTAGGGGAACCTCCTGAGCTAGACCCTTCACAATCACCTCCACTCATAGGACCAAACTCAAGGCTTTCTTGTATCGGCTGTCTTCTACGCTCACCGCACCAGAACTATTGAAGCCAAAAATTACCTCAACGCAAGTTCAAAAACCAGGGCACAGCCAACACCTACTTATCTCAAGCCTCGACCCTGGACTGGTTACAATGGACCTAGAACTTATCCAAAGCCTCAGCAGGGAGGTCCCACCTCACTCCCGGAAGTTCTCTGAGAGCTTCCCCTCCAAAGCCAAAGCTGGGCTTGGAGCTCCTCAGAAAGAACTTGGGGATTTTGAGAATAATGAAAGCTTGCCTTCTAAGAAGGCCATATGGGTCTATTTATAGCCTTTTCCTGACCTGAAATTACTGAAATACCCCTGGCTGGCCTGCCAATAGCCAAATCTCGCTATTTATAAAATAATAAATACAGCCTTTGGGGGTATATAGGTAATTCTACCCCAGTACAATTTAGTAATTTTACCCTGGGCCTTAGGCCCCAGTCGGCGAGAACCCTGAGTCGAGAACCTTCCCGCCTCCACTCAGCATGGTGTTGAGTGTACTCGATGCCTTTGCTGCCGAACGCGGCGTTTAGTGAGTGGAGCTTACTCAACGCGGCGTCGAGTAGACTCGACGCCTTTGCTGCTGAACGCAGCATTGAGTGAGTGGAGCTTACTCAACACGGCGTCGAGTGGACTCGACGCCTTTGCTGCATGGAATTTGGCATCAAGTGGACTCAACTCCTTCTCGCCTGCCTCTGGTCATCAGTGGGTCTTGGCTGAGGCTTGGCGCAAATGATCCCGACTGCTCGTAGGTGGGAGCTCAACCAAGGCGCAAGCGGTTCTTGTCTGAAGCCCGAAGCTAGCCCGAAGCTAGTCCAATCCTGACTGTTAGTGTCTCTGGGTTCCCTCCAGCGAAATGGGGTTGTACAAGTACAAGAAGCCTTCCCCAGAATTACTCACCAGTCATGAACGGGCCAAAGGTCATCTTTGGAGGTTCTGATAGAGGAATCACTAAAGGCTACGATATGATTATAAATGGTAGTATATCTTTTTCGGGTGTGGCTTATGTTGAAGGATTGGAACACAATCTCATAAGAATAAGCCAACTCTGCGATAAAGGATACATCGTAGAATTTCATGCAGACAAGTGCTTGACAAAATCGGTAGATAATCTAGAAACGATTCTATCAGGCACTCATAGTAGGAATATCTTTTGTTTGAATTTTATTTGCATAAACTCCTCTACAATAGTGTGTCTTTTGGCAAAAGATAATGCATCTCTTAGTGACCAATCGCACAAGAGATTAGCACATATTAATTTCAAAACTATTAATAAATTATTTTCTCTTAATTTTGTATGTGATGCCCCAAATGTCAAATGCGTTAAAGATAGACCTTGTCATGCATGTTTAAAAGGCAAGCAAACAAGGGCTTCCTTTAAAAGCATTATTGGCAAAGACTCTAATAGGTGCTTACACCTACTTCATATGGACTTGTTCGGTTCACTGCAAGTTAGAAGTTTGGGAGGTAAGGATTATACGTTGGTTATTGTTAATGATTACTCGCGCTTTGCGTGGGTGTTCTTTCTAAAACACAAGTCAGATGCTTTTGACATCTTTACAAATTTTGTCAGGCAGATCCAGAATGAATACAATTGTTTCGTAGTCAAAATCAAGAGTGACAATGGAACTCAATTCCAATCTGGGGCCATGACCGAATATTGTGAAATCCTAGGTATCTTTCATAAGTTTTCCTCTCCTCGTACTCCTCGGCAAAACTGAGTAGCTGAGAGAAGGAATAGAACACTTATAGAGGCCTGCAGAATCATATTGAGTGATGCCTCACTACCAGAATATTTTTGGGCTGAAGCCGTCAACACTGCATGCCATGTGCAAAATCAAGCACTCATAAACAAGAACCATAATAAGACACCTTACGAACTACTAAAGGGCAGAAAGTTGACTGTTTCATATTTTAGAATCTTTGGCTATAAATGCTTCGTTCTTAACAATGACAAGTATCATACCACTAAATTTAATGAAAAGAGCTTTGAAGGTATTTTCGTAGGGTAGAGTCATCATAGTAAGGCATATATGGTATTTAATAAGAAAACCCTGGTTGTAGAAGAATCTATGCATGTTGTATTTGATGAGACGAGCTTGCTACAAGGCAACTCTTCTTGTGTGTTCATTGAAGATGCAAGTTCAAAGATGAAAGAACTTAACTTGGGTGAGCCGACTGAAGAAAAAGGTGAAAAGTTCATCAAGATCACTACTCCAACTCCTATTGGAGAGGTTGATGATCAAGATGAAGAAATCATCCAAGTTGATGAAGTCACTCCTGTGGTTGGAGACACTCCAGATGCAAGGACTCTTGAGCTCAGACATCTGAAGGATCACCCAATGGACAAAATCATAGGAGATCCCTGGGATGGTGTTAGAACTCGTAGAGGTACTACTGATGAGAATTAATATTTGATTTTTCTCTCACAGGTTGAACCAAAGAAGTTTGAGGAAGCAAACTCGGACGCATCATGGGTAATGTCTATGGAAGAAGAGTTGAATCAGTTCAAGCGTTATCAAGTCTGGAAACTTGTTCCAAGACCCGAAGGTAAGAATGTCATCGGGACAAAGTGGGTCTAAGGTAATAAGATGGACGAGGATGGAACAATCATAAAGAACAAGGCTAGACTCATCGCCAAAGAATATCGATAAGAAGAAGGAATCGACTTCGACCAGATATATGCTCTAGTGGAAAGACTGGAGGCCATCTGGTTGTTCATAGCATATGCTACTGTTGGGTACATTGGAAAATGTGTACCAGATTTGGAGAAGCCTCATCTTAGTCAATGATATGCATCAATTTGTATTTAGTAGATGTTTGAGTTACATTGTGCAGGTTTAAGCATTTGAAGAAAATTTTATAAGTACAAGTTTCGACACTTGTGAAGAAGATGTGTCGACACCCAGAAGCTGTGTCGACACTTATGAAGAACTTGTGTCGACACTCTGAAGTTGTGTCGACACTTATGAAGGTATTGTGTCGACACTCATGTTGTGTCGACTCTTATGAAGAAGTTGTGTCGACACTCAAGCTAAGTCGACACTTCTGAAGAAGCTGTGTCGACACTCAGAATTGTGTTGACACCTGAGCCAGGAGTTATGTCGACACCAGAAGTAATTTTGTCGACACACAGGACTTGTGTCGACACACACTCAACGCCGTCTGGATACTTTCAACACTGTCGACATTCATTCAATGCCGTCTGTCGACAACAGCTATGTCAAGACTAGACGCAGCTGTGTTGACACACAGGACTTGTGTTGACACATACTCAGCGCCATCTGCCAGCAACAGCTTTATCGACCCAGGAAGCATTTGTGTTGACACACAGGACTTATGTCAACACATTCAACAGAAGATGTGTCGAGAAGCAGAAGTATGTCTATATCGACAATTGGAGTATTGTGTCGACACCATGAAGACTTGGGTCGACACTTGGCCAATATGTGTCGACACATTCAACAGATGTGTCGAGAAGCAGAAGTATGTCTATATCGACACTTGGAGTATTGTGTCAACACCATGAAGAATTGTGTCGACACTTGGCCAATATGTATCGACACATATGAAGCAACATGCTGAGTAATTTGTACTGAGTTGGAATGACTCTGAAGAATCTACTGACATGTCTGGTCACTTGACAGCTATCATATCCAACCAGTCTGACACCTCTGACAGATCTGTCAGTAGTTTGTTAGAAACTGGATCAGCCGGTAACCATAAAGCAAACTCTATATAAGAGACATATCGGAAACTACAGAAGTGGTGGCGAAAAAGGAAAAAGAGAATTTTGTGAAGAGAAACAGATTCAGAATTGTTCTGCAAGAAAGATTCAGATTCCAATCTGAATTTAAGGATGAAGCTGACTGAAGATCAACTTCAATAGCAAGAAGATCCACCTTATTTTGTTCTATCAAGAAGCTTTGAGAAGCTAAGTTAGGCTGGATCAGAAGGATCAGTTCAGTCAAGAACTGATCAAGAAGGCTACACCAAAAGAGGAATCTAGCTGGTGAATTTGTTTTTTTCTTATTACATTCTATTTCTTGTAAGATCTATTATCAGATCTGAGTCGTAAGCCTGAAATTATAAAGACTGAGGTAGAGTTGTTAGCCTGAGGTGTAGGACTTGTGGAAAGTCTTAGTTGTAAGCCTAGTTATAAAGGCTTAGGTAAGGCTGAGGCCTGAGGTAGGATTCTGGGGAAGAATTTGAGGTAGGACTTGTTATGTCTGAGCTGTAGGAACCATTTTGGTTCTGAGATTGTAAGATCTGCTTATCCTAGCCAGTGGAAGGAAGTTAGGATGAATCCAGTTATCTACTGGATAGGCGAAGGGGGGAAAGTGGATGTACCCATATCTTGGGGAACCACTATAGATCTGGTGTTTGATGTGATGTGTTTATGTGATTTGATAAATCTGTGTTGAATAATTATCTAACTGTTTGCCTCAAAAGGGCTTCAAAAGATTAGAACCTATTCACCCCCCCCCCCCCCACTAGGTGTTTATGCTCTTGAAACAAAGTCTTTTAAGTGGTATCATAGGGAGGTTACTCAAAGATTGACTTAACAGTCAGAGTTATTTTCCAAGGCAAATAACAAATATCAAGAATGGGTTCAAATGAGAATCAAAAGGAATTTGAATCTATGAAATTATCTATATGTAGGAAAGAATCCTTTGGCATTTGGAAGGAAAGGGTCAGGTTGTTTATGGAAGCATTTGGTTTAAGAATTTATATCACAGTACAGGAAGGCCCCTTCATTCTAATGAAGGTATCAGTTCTTGATGCAAACATTCAAACTCCAAAGAGCTATTCTGAAATGACCAAGGATGAAATCATCCTGGCAACACTAGATAAAAGAGCACAGAACATTATTGTAAGTTCTATAGATGATGCCACTTTTCAGAATCTGGTGCATTGTAAAACCTCCAAAGAAATGTGGGACACATTGATTATCTACATGGAGGGCACAGAAGAAGTCAGAGAGGACAGGAATTCTATGCTGAACCAAGAGTATGAGAGCTTTAGACAAGCTAAATCTGACAGCATAGCTAAATGCTATAAGAAGTTCTTTAGAATAGTGAATGAGCTGATTACCTATGAAAGGGTCTTCAGCACTTATGAACTGAAAGATAAGTTTCTTAGGTCTCTAACAAAGGATTGGGACACTAAGATATGTGTCATCAGAGAAGTGGCCAGGCTGGCTGATACACCTCCACCTACACTGTTTGGAAAGTTGCTATCATATGAAATGCAGCTTACTGCCAGAAAAGAAGAGGAGAAGGGCAGAAGGTCTGAGTTTAAGGAAAAGTCAGTGGCCATCAAAGTTGAAGGCTCAAGAAAGGGTAGGAGAAAATCTCCTTCTCCACCTAGAAGGAGTGCTGAGGCAGAAGAAGGAATTTCTGACAATAACACATCAGATAGTTATACTTCTGATGAGGACTTTGCTACCTTTACAAGGCAATTCCAAAGGTTTATGAAGAAAAAGAAATGGAGAACAAGGCCATCATCTTCATCTTATTCCAAGGATGAGTACTACAGGAAGAATAAGACACCCAAGGAGGACAGGTATGCCTCTAAACCTTGTAAACAATCTAATACTAAGATTGTGTATTATTGTTGCAACAGGACTAGACATATCATAGCTTACTGCCCTGACAAAAGAAAGGAGTCAAAGGACAAGAGGAAGCAGCAGGTCAAAGGTAAGAAGGAGAAGTCTCTAGTTGCTCAGAAGGAGAAGAGTTGGACAGACTCTTCATCTTCAGAATGTAACATCCCATTTCCAACTAGACCCCTAGGAGTGGTTTTGTCATGACAAAACCCTAGGAAGCCCAAGAAAAAGTCAAGTGGGCCTGGTAGTGTGGATAGGAGCACTATGGTCTGCAAATAGTAAATTCCTAAACCTTAGTTTAGGGTGACCAGGGGCCCTCACTATGACTCTAAGACCTCACCATGATCCCTCCAACCCATGTTAAGGCCCTAAGGACTCATTAGGGTAAACCCTAGAGCCTGAGTTGACCAAGGTCAACCCTAACCCTAAATGGGTCAAACTGGCCTACATTGGGTTAATTGACCCTACCTAAGCCAAGTGGACCCAACCCATGCCCTCTTAACCCTAGAGAGAGGCCAATGGGTCACCAAGGACCCATTGGGCTCAACCCTTGAGGCTAAGTTGACAGAAGTAAACTCAAACCCCAAAATGGTAAAAGTGCCCTTAATATGCGTCATGTGACCTTCAAGGTGCCCTGTAAACCCTACCCATCCCTACCTAGACCCTAGGGGAGTCCAATGGGTCACCAAGGACCCATTGATGGTGTCCTAAAAGGTCAATTTGACCAAAGTCAACCCTAGGCTAGGTCAAGTCCAACCTAATTCAAAAAGGGCTAACCTAAGCTTGGATCCACTAGCCACTTGGTCTAACCACACCCCTAATCAATTTTCATCAGTTTAGTGGGCTGTATATAGGTTTACCATGATGAACAAATAAGCCATGCTGACAAGGAGAGAGAAAGAGAGAGTGTGTGTTGGAACCAATAAGGTCGATTCCTCCTAAATCTCGGAACTACTGGGGCAACTCACGCTTACTCCCTTAGGATCACACTCGAGGCGAAGAACAACACAGGAGGCTCCAGCGAGGAGGTCCCACCTCGTACCCTGAAGAGACTAAAGCTCTTCCCCTCCCTAGCCAATGCTGAGCTAGGTGCTTTAGAAGAAGTGGAAGGAGTCAAGAAAGCTTGCCCTTCTAAGGCACATTACCGGTCTATTTATAGGCCTCTGAACTGGGACTGCAAATAACCAATTTACACCACCCTGAAATTACCAGAACATTCCTGGCTAGGTCTGCCAACAGCCAAACTCCGCTGTCCACAAGGGCTAAATGCAGACCACCCGGGGTAAAAGGGTAAAACACCCCTGGGGCCAAAAAGGTGGGTCCGGCCCTACCTGAACTGGCCTTGAACCAAAGTGGCACCTGGCGAGAACTCCCCCATAGGGTCCTCTCACATAGAGAGAGGGCTACCCCGGGCGAGAGCTTCACTCCTGGAGTCCTCTCGGGCGGTGAGCTGGTCACTCGCTGGGAAAGCTTCCCGTCTCGGCATTCACCTATCTGAGGCCACACTCCACTTAGGCCATCCAGCTTAATGCAGTGAACCTCACTCCATGCCCTGCCTCCTGGCACCTCTCGCCTGGTGCCTCTCGCCTGACGCCTCTTTCCTTGTACCTCTCGCCTGAGCCCTCTCGCTCTGCTCTCGTTGCCTGGGCTCTCTCTCCTGGGCCCTCTCGCTCGGCTCTCGTTGTCTGGGCCTTCTCGCCTGGGCCCTCTCGCTCGGCTCTCGTTTCCTGGGCCCTCTCGCCTGGGCCCTCTCGCTCGCCTGCGAGTCCGAGGTTGTATACAATCCCCGCTCTTTTCGAGGTTGTTTACAAGCTCGGAAAGATAGTTCAACCGAGGCTCGTGGTAGTATGGCGAATTTATTGGGGGGAATCTTTTGGTGGGCCCCTTGCCTAGTCTATAAATACGGAAATCGCCTCCCCGCAAGGGGCCGTTCCCTTTCCTCCATCCTCTTCCGGCATCTGCCTCTATGTCTCTCAGTCAAAGTTTTCGGGACCGCATCGCGGCCGTGCGCCAGTGGAACAAGGAGACGGCGGCGGGTCTGAACAAGATCCCCGTGCGCGATTCTCCTTCGGAACCACCATCCACCTCTCTCCCAGAAAAGGCAAAAGTTCTGGAGCCTCCCCTCCCGGCAAGAGAACCTTATCGCTCCTTTCCGAGGGGGTATGTACCTCCCACTCCAGCTAGTCTCAAAGGAAAAGAGGTAAGTCTTTCAAGCCTGCTATGATCTCTTTGCACCACACATTTTTTACTTGCTAGCTTTTCCCAGAAAATCTCGGCGCCTCCTCATCGTCCTGAGACCATTCGCATCAACATTTCGGAGCTTCCTTCTAGGCCTCTCTCGCCCCAAGTCTCCACTCCCCCCCTCCACCCCCGTGATGAGGAGGAATGACCCTTCTACCACATCGGGCTCCACCCGCCGATTCGGTAAGAGGCTCTACCTCTGACACCTGCTCTCTTCTTCTTTTCGCCTGCTTTTTCCTTGCCGCTTTATCTCTTTGGCTCCTCCATAGATGTGAGTGGAACCCCTGTCGAGGACTAACTGGCTGCCGACTCGCCGGTCTACGATTACTCCAGGCAGCTGGCCCCTTCGCCTCCTCCTCCTATAGATGAGATCGAGGACTACCTGGGCGACCCCGCGGACCCCATATAGATGAAGCGTAAGGTTGCCGAAATGCTGCGGAAGCACGTGCGCATCATTCAAGCGCTGGAAAAAGGGAAGCAAGCCGCAGACCACCGGATTGACTGGATAGAGATGGAATGCGCTCGCCTGTCTTCGGAGATAGACGCCGACATTGAGGTGGACCAGACGAACCCTCAGGCAATCTTGGTTGACGTCGACCAACAGCTCTGTCTCGCCCGTAGTGGTGTTGAGGCGGCTCGTGCCTTCCACCTCCCCAATCGTCCTCCCTGCGTGAGAAGCCGCGGGGGAGGACGATGGAGGTGGGATAAGAATTGACGAGAGCTCCGCCTTCTTTCCTTTCGCCTCTCGCCTCTCGCTTCTTAGCTCTTTCGTTCGCCTTGTCTCTGTAATAAAATACTTGCTTATATAGCGCCAGCTGTGCGCTCTTCGAACTTGCCACCCGTCTTTATGCGGGATTAAATTTATCAATTTGGTGATTTGCTTATTTAATTGATGCGGCAGCGTTAATACCTTCTTTTATGCTAATTTTAACCTTTGTTACTTTTATTTTCCTCTGCATCCATCTTTTCACCGCCTTCTTGGGCTGATGGCCCACTTAGGGTTCCGCCGCCCGAGGCTTGGAGAGAGAAGGGTCGGCCGACGCTTGCCCTTCCCCGGCGTAGTTCTCTATCCGCTTATCCCTAGACTTCCGCCCGCGGCTCCCCCTCTTTCCCCAGCTCGTCTCGCGCTCCGGCCCCTCACCCTTCCTCTTTACTTTTCTTCGTGTCCTCTTGCTGGTTCTCCACTCGCCAACTTCCCCTTTGTCTCACGCACTCATGGGAAAAAGGAGGCCAAAGGATGGTGAGGGCCGCAACCGTTGTGGGAAGAGATTCTCCGACCACGATTTCCCTCCTGGTCGCCTCTCTGCCGATGAATACGAGGCCTTCCGGAGCGAATTCTTGCCGGAGGGCTACGAGTCACGCCCTCCCAAGGTTGGCGAGAGCGTGAATACATTCTACCCGGGCGAGCTCGCCTTCCCCGTCTCGTACTTCGAGGCGGGGCTCCGTCTTCCCCTCTGGCCCGAGGTGAAGCAAGTTCTCAAGTACTTCGGCGTCGTGCCTTCCCAGTTGAACCCAAACGCGATCTCGGTTATCGTCGCGTTCGCATGCTACATGCGGCGAGAGAGAATAGAATTCAGTCTCACCGTCTTCCAGAAGATGTTCGTCTACCACGCCAATCAAGACGGGGTCTCTTTCTTCACTAGGCTGAATCTGAAAGTCTGCGAGACACCAAACAAGAATCATCACTGGCAAACCCGCTTCGTCTTCATCCGCGGAAACCTGGGCGGCGTCCCTCTCACGCCCGTATTGCCCGCGGAAATCTTCTATGTTACTCCGCAGGTTGGCGGCACGGAAAAGCTTCTTTGCAAGTACCTCGCTGGGAAGAACTTCGAGGTCAGGTTTTTGAGACGAGGGCTCGCCTCACTGCTCCCCGTGCTCCCTGGAGAAGGTATGCTCGACCCCCTCATCTTCTTCTTGCCTTCAGTACTTTTCTCTCGCTGAGCCTTTTCCCTGACTCCGTCTCGCTTCTCCCAAGAGAGAGGAACATGCCAGTGCACCCTCCCTACAGAAGTAATATCAAGCCATATAAAGATGTGGCTCTCGCCAATATGGCGGCCGAGGCGGCCAAAGATTCGTTGGCCCCTCCTCCCCGAAAGAAGGTGGTTGAGGACTCGGCCCCCTCTCGCCTCAGCCCCTGAAAGAAACTGAAGATGAAGTTGAAGAAAGTAGTCTCCTTCCCTTCCGAGAAGGGCAAGGTCCCTACGGACACAGCGGCAACGCTGGGGTCCTTGAGCCCCATCTCCTTGGGATCTGAATCTCCCCACTCACCTCCCTTGACCTCTCCGCACAGGGCTGTCTCGCTTCCTGAAGACGCGGCCCCTCTCGCACCGCCCGCGAGCTCTTCTCACCAACCTCCCCGGTCCCCTTCTCGCGGGGAGGCTCCTCTCCAGTATCCTGCTCCATCCGCCCACCTGAACTTCAACATGGGCCCGTCTGCCCCCGACAGTGCCAATGAGCCTACGCTCATCTGGGATAAGGGGGCACATCGGATCTCCATCTCTACCCTTCTCCCCTCATGGAGAGAGCAAGCCGATTCTTCTGCCCACGCCTTCTCCTTGGGCTTCAGCCTCTATGGGGGGTCTCGACCCTGAGACGCTCGACGCGGCCACCACGCGAGATCTCATCTTCAGAACGGCCCACTCGCAGCTGCGTACCCTCGAGCTCTCCCATCGACTCTCGCGCCGCCTAATTTTCAACACTCGAAGCTGGAAGGAGATAGACACCAAACTCGCTGCCGAGCACGAGAAGTCTGGGGATCTCACCAAGCGACTGGAGGTGGCCGAGAGCCTTCTCGCCAAGGCCAGTGGCGGAGTGGTGAGTTGATACTTAGCCGGCCTTCTCAAGCACTCCCGCTAGATTTAACGGTTTGTTCTTTTTGCAGGATGCTGAGACGGCTGAAAGGCTGCGCTCGCGAGTGGAGGAGTTGGAGATGGAGGTGAAGGAGCTGAAAATAGAGAATGCCCAGCTCAAAGAGGCCTCCACCTCTCGCTCGCAGGTCCCTCCACCTCCTCCCGCGCATTATACGCACGACGAGGTCGAAGACTTTTGCCGGGATGCCAACATACGGACCGCCGAGCTCATCCTGAAGATGATGCGAGAGATGGGTGTAGTTAAAGATGATTTCGAGGAGATCACCGCCCGGGACCTCGTGCCCGAGATTTATGGCGAGGACGAGGAATCTTCGGCGAGCGATAAGGTCTAGGGCTCCTTGAGCACGACAGCCTTTTTCTTTCCTTTTTGCTATGATTATAATGCCTCTCCTGATTTGGGAATGTACTGTATTAAAACACGAATATGATTCATGTGTATATATATATATATTTTTGCTCGCGCCTGAAGCTAGCCTTTTTCTTTTCTTCCTCCTCTCTTTTTTTCTTTTTCTCTCGCTTGGACAGCTCGTGAGATCCTCAGGATCTTTGGCGGCGAGAGGGGGTTGTCTTTCCCTTCGCCGGCTGTTACCAGCAGACCTGGCCCAAGGGGCAAGCTGGAGAGCCTCTGCCACTCTCGCGAGCATGGGGACACCTTCTCCTTCCTCTCGCACTGCCTACCAGCTCCTCTCGGCGCGAGTGGACCTGGGGGGTCAATTATTCCTCCCCCTCTCTTCTTTTTCTTTATGTAGGAAGTCATCTTGAAGTATCCCTCCCCACTTTTGTTAGTAGCCAGGGTCAGTGTTTCCCTGATTAATCAGCTTCTATGTCAAGACCTCAGTTACCTGCCTCCAGAAAATACCCAACCCAAATTATAGCCGTAAGAAATTTATGCTCTCCAACTGCAGCTTCTATGCCCCTGTCCAGTATTGAAATGGAAACAAGTCCTTGCTCACGAAAACTGTAGCACGGTAGAGTAAGAAGGTAAGTGGGGATGGGGAGGAGGTAACCACTCCGCAAAAGGGGCCTGATCCCCCTTTTGTTATTGTTTCCAACCACCGAGTGAGCCTACAGCCCTGCCAGCTTGATGAGAGCCTTGTCAGCGGGTCTGATCGGGTTCTCCTCTCCTCTTTCTCCTCCAACCGCCGAGTGAGCCTACAGCCCTGCCAGCTTGATGAGAGCCTGGTCAGCGGGTCTGCTCGGTGTCTCCTCTCCTTTCTCCTCCAACCACCGAGTGAGCCTACAGCCCTGCCAGCTTGATGAGAGCCTGGTCAGTAGGTCTGCTCGGGGTCTCCTCTCCTTTCTCCTCCACCCACCGAGTGAGCCTACAGCCCTGCCAACTTAATGAGAGCCTGGTCAGCAGGTCTGCTCGGGGTCTCCTCTCCTCTTTCTCCTCCAACCCCCGAGTGAGCCTACAGTCCCTCCAGCTTGATGAGAGCCTGGTCAGCGGGTCTGCTCAGGGTCTCCTCTCCTCTTTCTCCTCCAACCGCCGAGTGATCCCACAGCCCTGCCAACTTGATGAAAGCCTGGTCAGCGGGTCTGCTCGGGGTCTCCTCTCCTCTTTCTCCTCCAACGGCTGAGTGAGCCTACAGCCCTGCCAGCTTGATGAGAGACTGGTAAGCGGGTCTACTCGGGGTCTCCTCTCCTCTTTCTCCTCCAACCGCCGAGTGAGCCTACAGCCCTTCCAGCTTGATGAGAGCCTGGTCAGCGGGTCTGCTCGGGGTCTCCTCTCCTCTTTCTCCTCCAACCGTCTAGTGAGCCTACAACCCTGCCAGCTTGATGAGAGCCTTGTCAGCGGGTCTGCTCACGGTCTCCTCTCCTCTTTCTCCTCCAACCGTCGAGTGAGCCTACAGCCCTGCCAGCTTGATGAGAGCCTGGTCAGCGGGTCTGCTCGGGGTCTCCTCTCCTCTTTCTCCTCCAACCGCCGAGTGAGCCTACAGCCCTGCCAGCTTGATGAGAGCCTGGTCAGCGGGTCTGCTCGGGTCTCCTCTCCTCTTTCTCCTCCAACCGCCATCTTATAAGAAGGACGCCCTGAGGTGCATTGTGCTAGGAAATCATGACACATCCAAAAAGTAAGATCATTAAAGTCATACTCAAGCATATTCAGAGGAAAATTATAATTATGGATAGAAACGCTTCAGATCATCACCACTGCGGGTGCGATCTAGGGGTACCCCATCCACATCCTGGAGGTGATACCCCCCTGACTTCAAAACTTCTTTTATAATGAAGGGACCCTCCCAATTGGGGTTGAGCTTTCCTACCGAGGCCCCCCTGCCCGCAGCATCCACCTTCTTGAGGACCAAGTCCCCCTTTTGAAATTGCTTGATCCGGATGTGCTTATCAAAGTACCTAGACATCCGGCGCTTGACCTCCTCCTGTCGGATTGATGTTAGCTCCCGGAGCTCCTCCACGAGGTCGAGTGAAAGCCTCTGCTCCTCTCCATTATCGACCTGCCACCTTTCATCTCCCCCCCCCCCTTGCTGCTGTTACCCTGGGAGATTTAACCTCAAACTCCACAGGTATGACGGCCTCCGAGCCATGGGAGAGCTTGAAAGGCGTCTCTCATGTGGTCGTATTCGGATTAGTTTGCAGAGCCCACAGGACGGAGGGGAGTTGTTCCACCCATCTCCCCCTCAAGTTCTCCACTTTCTTCTTTAAGAGATTCACAATGATCTTATTTGCTGCTTCCACCTGTCCGTTGCTTCGAGGGTGATGAACCGAGGCAAACCAAAGGTCTATGCCGAGCTGCACACAAAAGTCCACAAACTCCCTGCTGGCGAATTGTGGCCCATTGTCGGTGACTATGGCTAAAGGGAGCCCGTGCCGACAAATAATCTCTCCCCACACAAAGTTCTTGACAACTTGCGATGTCACCTTCACCAAAGCCTTCACCTCCAGCCATTTCGAAAAGTAATCCACCATGACAAGTAGGAACCTCCTTTGACCGCTAGCTTGAGGAAACGCCCCACTAGGTTCATTCCCCATATGGAGAAGGGCCATGGAGAGGTGATCGTTCGCAGCCTCTGTGCTGGGAGGAGCTGCAAGGGAGCAAACTCCTGACACTTTCTACACCTCTTAGCAAGCTCCTCCGCATCTTCCTGGAGGGTAGGCCAGAAATAGCCTTGCCTTAGTACCCTCCCATCCAAAGTCCGACTCCCTGAGTGGCTTCCGCATTCCCCCGAATGGACCTCCTCCAATACCTTTGATGCTTCCTTCTCGGATACACACCGAGCTAGCAAACCGGATAATGTTTTTCGATAAAGTACTCCTTCCTTCAATAGATAATAAGCTGACTTGTACCTAATCCGCTTCCTCTCGAGATCCACCTCGGGTAGATGACCCGACGCCAAGAAGGCCACAAAAAAATCCATCCAAGACACCTCCTGGTCGACCTCCATTATCTCCCCTTCTTCTATGGAATGCCTGAAGAGTTCGGTCATAGTCCCTCCGGCCTGAGGACCATGCTTTGCGAGCAAGTCTGCCTTAGCACTCTCTTCCCGAGGAACGTGCTAGATGGATAAGCTATGAAACTGCCCAACGATACCCTTTATCTTTACCAGGTACAACTAGAGGGTCGGTTCCCTCACCTCGAACTCTCCGTTGATATGTCTTGCCACCACCAAGGAGTCCGTGAAAACCCTGATATCCTGTATGCCCAACTCCCTAGCCAGCCGAAGCCCGACGATGATTGCTTCGTACTTGGCTTGATTGTTCGTGAGGGTGAAGTGTATCTTCAAGGCTTGCTCGATCCTAGTCCCCTCGGGGCTCGTCAAGATGAACCCTCCCCCAAAAGAATTCTTACCAGAATCTCCATCCACCAACATCTCCCAAGCTGCCCCGGGAGATACCTCCACCTCCTCGACCTCTACCGCATAGTATGCCAAGAAATCTGCCACTACCTATGCTTTAATAGCCTCTCGAGGGACGTAGGAGAGGTCAAATTCGCTGAGTTCGATCGACCACTTGGCCAATCTTCCCGAGTGCTCGACCCCCTCGAGGATGCGGAGAAGATGGTGATCCGTCACAACCTGAATGGTATGAGCTTGGAAGTATGGTCTGAGCTTCCGGGCCGACACGATGAGAGCGAAGGCCAGCTTTTCTAGGATGGGATATTTCAGCTCTGCCTTTTTGAGGACCCTGCTTACATAATAAATGGGGAATTGCTTCTCTCCTTCCTCTCGGACGAGGACCGAGCTAATCGCCCCCGTCCCTACCCCCAAATAGAGGAACAAACTCTCCCCTTCCCTCGGCCCTTGAAGTAGCGGCATCTGGGTAAGCTGTTGTTTTAGAGCCGCAAAGGCCTTTTCGCATTCTAAGGTCCACTCGAACTCCCTTCCTCCCCTTAGAGTTCAAAAGATGGAGGAGCATCTCTCTCCTGCCCAGAGAGGAACCTGCTCAACCCTGCTAGCTTGCTAGTAAGACGCTGGACCTCCTTGACATTCTTAGGAGATCCCAGCTCTAGTATCGCATTTACCTTGTCAAGATTGGGTTCCACCCCCGCAGGAGTAAGGAGGTGTCCCAAAAACTTCCCCCTGCTGGCCCCGAATACACATTTTAAAGGGTTAAGCCTCATCTTATACTTCCTTACAGTTGTAAACGTCTCCTGCAATTCCAAGACATGGGACCCGAGGTCCCGACTCTTAACCATCAAGTCATCCACATAGACCTCGAGGTTCCGCCCCTTCTGCTCTCGAAAAATACGGTCCATCATCCTTTGATACGTTGCTCCCGCATTTTTTAGCCCAAAGGGCATCATGTTATAACTGAAGCACCCATCCTCCGTGACGAAGGTGACGTCCTTGACGTCCGGAGGGTGAATGCGAATCTGATGGTACCCTGAAAAAGCATCTAAAAAACTCATTAGTGAGAAGCCGACGGCTGAGTCAACCAGCGCGTCGATTCGAGGCAGGGGTAACAATCCTTAGGGCAGGCTTTATTTAAAAGAGAGAAATCAATACACATCCTCCATTTCCCCTCTCCTTTTTTTACCATTACAACATTGCTCACCCACCCCGGATACCTGTTGGCAGATATGAATCCCGCCTGGAGCAGCTTCTCCACCTCTTCTCTGATAGGTCTAGCCATCTTGGAGGAGATGGCCCTCTTTTTCAGTTGGATGGGACAGACCTTGGGGTCAAGGTTGAGACAGTGGCATGCCACATCCGCGTCGATCCCTGGCATGTCCGCTGCGCTCCAGGCAAAGACGTTGATGTT
This sequence comes from Platanthera zijinensis, assembly GCA_039513925.1. Taxonomy (NCBI): domain Eukaryota; kingdom Viridiplantae; phylum Streptophyta; class Magnoliopsida; order Asparagales; family Orchidaceae; genus Platanthera; species Platanthera zijinensis. Next base: position 107,568,947 of record CM077087.1, read on the forward strand.
CTCTTGCACGCACCTCCGGATGTCCTCCTGGTCTTTGGGAGTGAGCTCTCCGCTGATCTTTATCTTTTCCTTCCTTCCATCCTTTGTGAGGATCTCCACCTCCAGAACTTCCACAGCCGCCCTCAACCTTGAAGGCTCTTCTTCCTCTGGCTCCCTCAGATCCTCCTCCAGATCCTTTGCCCCGTACTATACTCCTAAGCCTTCCACGGCAGCTACCCTCTCCTGGGCCCTCCCTTTCTCTCTTCCAAGGTCCCCCTCTGGTGATGCCCTCTTTCTCTTCTTTTCCCCAATACTTCCTTCATTTCCCCTACGCTCCCGCTCCCCAGCCACTTGCTCTCCTGCCATTGCTGGCTCCCCCGCAATGCCTCTTTCACCTCCTCCATCACTCTCCGACTCCTCTCCTCCAGCCATCTCCACCTCTGCTACAAGACTTCCCTCCACCCTTGCTTCATCTCTCACCAGCTCCTCTCCTCTGGCCACCTGCTCTCCTGTCATTGATGGCTCCCCCGCAATGCCTCTTTCACCTCCTCCTTCACTCTCCAACTCCTCTCCTCCAGCCATATTTTTCCCATGCTCCTCTGCATCCCCCTTCCATGAGATGGTGTTGACCGCCGTCACGTAGCATTCCCGAGACGCCTTTGGATCCACCCTTACCCTGATCTGGGTTCCTCCCGAATTAAGCTTCAAGCACTGATTGAACGAGGATGGTACACACCTAAAGGCGCTGATTAAAGGGCGCCCGAAGGTCGCATTATAGCTGTTGGGGGCATCCACTATCATGAAATGATAGTTCCTGGACAGCCCCCCCCAGCGTCACCTGAAGTCCTACTCCTCCCTCGACCTCCTTCCTCTCCCCCAAGAATCCAAACAATGGCCCATCTGCCGCCAACACCCTTCGAGCCTCCACCCTCATCTCATTGAATGCCTTCTTTATGATCACATTGACGGAACTCCCGTTGTCCACCAAAATTCAGGACACCGTGAAGTTCTCAATGGCGGTCTGGATTACCAGCGCGTCGCAGAAAGGGTCCTCGTGATCTGGTAGGTCCCTTCTGGAAAAGGTGATTTTCTCATCCGGGGGTGGGGCTTGCGACGTCGAGGCAACGCTCTGACGATACATAGTGTGAAGACTGGCCATACGGGTGGCCTGGATCCCCACCCCTCCCCCCCCCCACCCCATGAATCACCCCAATCCTTCCTCGATCTCCTATGTCCGACCGATCCACACATCGATCCTCCTCCGCGGCTCCTGGCATCTCCACTATCTGCACTGGTGGCCGTTGGTCTTATCCTCCTCTACCCCTCTTCAACTCCAAGAACTCCGGGCACGTGGTCGTCGCATGGCCCTCCTCCTCATTGAAGTCGCAATATGGCAGAACTCCTCCCCCACATCTCCCTTCTTGGGGGTTCCTCCTCCTCCCCACAATCGCTCTCCCACGCTCTCTTCCTCTTCCTCTCCCTCGGCCAATGGCCATAGCTTGCTGAGGCGGAGGTGGGAGTGGCCTTGGGCCATGCCCCCACCCTAGCGGATGAAATCTCCCTGGTCCCGGATAAAATTTCCTTCCCCCCTGCGGAGGACCCCTTCCTGGTCCTTGAACTGGGCCTCCCGGTTGCCCCCATCCCAACTCTGGGTGCACGGGCCACCTTGGCTCCTCCCTTCTCCTTCCCTCTTGCTGCCTTGTTCCTCCTAACTCTCTCTGCTCCCCCTCCATCAACCTTGCTAGCTTCCTCGCAAATGCCGGGTTTGCCGCCTCCATGGCTATCTCCTTTGCTGCCTTCTCCATCAATCCCTCAAAGGACAATGGTGCCTTCCGGGTTAGGCTCATCTTGAAGAAGCCTTCCCTCAACCCCACGGTGAAGGGCATCTGGAGGGCGAAACTAGGCACCTCCTGGATGTCTAGGATCTCCTCCTGTAAACGATCCACGTACTGAGCCAAAGACTCGTCCGCCACTTGCTTGATCAGGAAGATGGACTCCGGGTTCTTCTTCCTCTTCTTCGAGGTCGAGAAGCGCAGCTGGAAGCTCCTGCTCAGGTCTTCGAAGCAATAAATAGAACCCGCCGGGAGTTGATGGAACCAGTCCCTTGCCTTATCCTTCAAAGTGATGGCGAAGAGGCGACACTTGAAGGCGTCTGTCATAGGTCTGATGGAGACCGCATCTTCAAACCATTGCAGGTGTTGGAGGGGATCATCCTTCCCCATATAGTAGGTCATCTCCGGCTCGCGGAACACTTCTGGAACGGGTGCCGAGAGGACCGACTCGCAGAAGGGAGATCCACTCGCCGGTGGTCTCGCCAGGTCTACTCGCGCGACTAGCCCCGCGGGCGCGACGACACTCGCTGGGCTGGGGAAGAGCTCCCTTCCTTACACATCTCGTTGGCTTCCTTCCGCTGCAATTTCCTTTCCCGGTCGCCTCCCGGGTGCGTCCTCACCTATCCGTGCCGGCTCGACCCCCTCGCGGAGCATGTGGTCCGGCACTTGGGGCGGGGGGGTCTCGCACTCCCCTCTCTGTGCGAGATGCTTCAGCATGTCCATGATCCCTCCGATGGACGACATGAACCTTGCCCTCCCGACGTACCCCCCTGGCTCGGGGACCCCTCGTCTTCTCCTCCTGCATCTCCCGCCATGAGGTAACCCTTCGTTCTTCTGCACAAGCTGCTGTTCCACGCTCACCGCACGAAAAATGTTGGAACCAACAAGGTCGATTCCTCCTAAAGCTCGGAACTACTGGGGCAGCTCACGCTTACTCCCTTAGGATCACACTCGAGGCGAAGAACTTGACCGGAGGCTCTAGCGAAAAGGTCCCACCTCGTACCCGGAAGAGACTAAAGCTCTTCCCCTCCCTAGCCAATGCTGAGCTAGGTGCCTTAGAAAAAGTGGAAGGAGTCAAGAAATCTTGCCCTTCTAAGGCACCTTACCGGTCTATTTACAGGCCTCTGAACTGGGACTGCAAATAACCAATTTACACCACCCTGAAATTACCAGAACATCCCTGTCTAGGTCTTCCAACAGCCAAACTCCGCTGTCCACAAGGGCTAAATGCAGACCACCCGGGGTAAAAGGGTAAAACACCCCTGGGGCCCAAAAGGTGGGCCCGGCCCTACCTGAACTGGCCTTGAACAAAAGTGGCACCTGGCGAGAACTCCCCCATAGGGTCCTCTCGCATGGCGAGAGGGCTACCCCGGGCGAAAGCTCCACTCCTGGAGTCCTCTCGCGTGGTGAGCTGGTCACTCGCCGGGAAAGCTTCCCGTCTCGGCATTCACCTATCTGAGGCCATGCTCCACTTAGGCCATCCCGCTTAATACATTGAACCTCACTCCATGCCCTGCCTCCTAGCACCTCTCGCCTGGGCCCTCTCGCTCGGCTCTCATTGCCTGGGCCCTCTCGCTCGGCTCTCGTTGCTTGGGACCTCTCGCCTGGGCCCTCTCGCTCGGCTCTCATTGCCTGGGCCCTCTTGCCTTGGCCCTCTCGCTCTCCTGCGAGTCCGAGGTTGTACAGAGAGAGCTTCATTCATTTTAATGGAGAAGAGAGAATTTTGGGAAGAGGAAGAATGGAGTGGGGCTCGGCCAAGGGAGGCCAACAGCCACCCTTGATGGCTGCAATCAACTCCTCTAGGGAAGAGGAGTTGATTCCAGCTGTTTCCCGGCCACCAAGGGGCATATTTAGCCCCCCTCCCCTCAACCTGAGCCATGCCATTAATGGCTTTGATGGGCAATGAAGGATCCAGCCACACCCCTCCCCAATTGGCCTTTTAAACACCACAAGTGGGGGAAGGCAAGTCTTTTCGAACTCTCACTTGGAAGGAACAAGCCATCCCACTATGTTGTTGTAGAAGCCGAGCGCCGCCGTCGTCGTCCATGGTGTTCCGCCGCTCCTCTCGCCTTCAGGCCGCCGGAAAGGTCCTCCTCCTCTCATTACTTCATGGGTAGATCATAGGAATGTTTAGGTTCAAGGTTCGGGCTCAATCGAGCCCGAACCAATCTCTGGTTTTAATGGTTTTGAGTCGAAAATCTTCTTGGTGGGATCGCCGGAAAAGTCGTCTCCGGCGGCTGTGCTGCCGCATTAGGGTAGCGCCCACCTCTTCGAAGGTGGTGGTGGTGGTGGCCGGCCAGGGAAGTGGTCGGGTGGTGGCGGTGGCCGGCCGGGGAAGTGGTCGGGTGGTCGGGAAATCAGGGTGCAATGTTACCCAGACGCGGGCAATCGTGGCCGTTGGCCTGTTGGAGAAGATGACGGGCAGCCGTCGGATGCGCGCCAAGATTCGTGCAGAATCATTTTGTTTTATTATTATTGCTTGATTTAATTGCTTTTCTATCACATTATTTACATCATTTTTAAATAAATATTAAAAATACTTAGGTACCTCTTATGAGAAAACTTGTAACATAAAAGTTGTAGCCCTAAGGGTCTACTTTCATCCAAATTAATTTAGACCCATTTGGACCTATGGTTGAACCAGGGAATCCATTTTGGTGGGACCTATACCTAGGGATATCCTGAGATTAAAAAGGGTGCCCACACTTCATCCCTTGTCCAATTGACCTGAATTTTGGGCAAGGGGTCAACCTTAGTCATACCTAGGGTCAGTCCAAAAATGGGAATTTTTGGGAATACTTTGTCCAATGGTTTTTTTATTATTTAATAATACTCGGGTATTTTAATAAAGTGGTCTAATGACCTATAAACCCTCCCAAATTTTTGTGAGTGGTCTCTAATATTAGTTCCTAGCTCTGTACAAAATTTCAACTCATTTGGATGAGTTTTAGTTAGGGAATCACCAAACCCTAGTTTGGCCTTAAGGATGTGTTTTTGATTAAAAAATGCACTTGTGATTTTATGTGACCAAACCACATCACTAGTGGCTGAAACTTGGGCCACTGGTTTTTTTGACCCTTAGCATCCCCCTATGGTTAATAGGGTGGTTTGGGGTAGGTATGCCCTAGGACCCAAGTTCAAACCTTTAGGTTGGTCTTGGGGGGATTTGTGAAGGGCATAGGGTCAAATGCCCTTGTATGGTTGTGATTTTTGGTGGAGAGGTGACTAGTATAATTAAAGTACTCTGGCCAAAATCTTAGGAGGTTTGGAGATTGATGCACCCCTCAAAACCCTAACCCTAGGGTTAGGGTAGAATCACCTTTGTATAACACAAGCCCATATAACTCATTATAAGGGGATGAAACTTAAGGAGCACGAGTTTTAAAGTATAAAGAACTCTTAGTAATTTTACAGGAATTTTATAAGCAATAGTTTTTGTACTTCATTTGTTGGTTATGATATAGCCCTAATTAATGTTTTAATTATTATGAATCATTCTATTCTTTGAAACCCCATGGAACCTTGGCAGTGAATGTTTTGCATTGAAATTGTTGCCCCTGATTTTTAGTATAATTTTTGTTTGATCAAATCTAGTACATCATGCACAAATGATAAAAAAGGTGTTTGATGGTATAAAATTATTCATAGATGATATATCTGTTGAAAAATTATTAGACTTGGGCATAGATGATTTCAGGCCTAAATATGCTTGTAATAATTTATTCATAATTTTTAGAGGATTGATTACAGTACTTTCTTTACAAGTCCATAATATTGAGGTTTTTGGTAATTATTTTATTTAGAGTTTAATCCCTGCTGAAAAATTATGAAACTTGGCCAAAGATGTTTTTAGAGTTTTATTAGCTCAATATAATTAATTCATAATTTTTGGATGACAATTTTCTTTACTTGTTTCATTAATATTGAAAGATAGAGATTATTTCTAAAATAGTTTTAAGGCCCCTTAGATGCTATAAAAATTATGCTACCTTGGATTTACATTACTGAGTTAACCTAATATTTATCATAATTTTGTTAGGAATCTTGCATGAGTACTTAGGGTAGTCGATGTTCAAACTGATAGCCCTTGGAAGATTTAAGGAAATTAATTAAATGCCAGATAAACTAGGAAAATTACAATTTTCTGGATTTAGTCTATTTGTACCATGATAAGTCTCCAATAAATAATTTAGGGCATTTGGATGATTATTTGGATTATCTCCTATCTGGTTCGACATATAACCTAGGTTGGTCTGCATTTGACAAATTGGGTTAGTTGCAATAGGATATGATTGGATATGGTGTAGGAGTTAGTCATTCTGTTGGTTTGGATAGATGTAGAAAAATTCATCATAGAAGGATAGGAAGAGTAGTGAGAAGTGGTTGGTAAAAAGTTTAGAGGTGCTCGGGTTCGACGAAAGATCATCTTTTCCGAGGAGAGGAAGAGTCAAAATCACCCTAGGATTAGCCTACTATAATAAGAGAAGGGAATGGGTAAAGGGAATCAACCAATAACAATAAGTGCCTTGCGAAAGGGAACGATGGGCTTCAGCTACCGTCATAGTTCCTAGTGCCCTTTTAGAGCCCTTCACGGGGTATACCGGGGGCAGTCCTGGGCAAACGTAAACTGTAGGAGTGATAAATCTTAAAGAGCAACTAGAATAATTAGGAGTTCACTTTCACACACCCCGGAGTCTCGGGAGGTTAGTTTGACTATGATATTCGAGTGGTAGGCTCAATGGTTGTGGAGACAGACGGGATGGTCCGCGGAGCTTTGGCTCGGTTGTTGGACACGTTAAATATTGCATGTGCATAAAAGGAAAGAAAAAGATAAGGTGGTGGGTCTTCGGTATTGGCGGGTCGATGCACCGACACCAATACGCTGACTCGACAAGTGTGGTTAGCACTTTGCCAATAGAAGTCCGGTGGGCCAGCCTGCAAGAGTACGCAGGAGTCCGCTTCGTGCACCAAGCGTTGAGGCGTACGATAGGTCTTGCCGGTAGAGCTTTACTGGTTTAGAGGTGGGCGAGGCCCAACCCACAGCTTCCGTCTGCAACTACGGAGGTATCCTGGGAGGTTCGGCTCCAAAAAGGGGGAACTAAAGGTTTGTGTACACAGAGTAGGGTGAGTGAGTTGCACTTGCATGATCACTTCATACCCACTTGCATGTCATAACATCATCATTGCATTTAACCTCTGCCACCAATTGTGTAAGTGGTATGGTACGCTTACACAATTGGACTTGCAAAACGACCCCTTGGTATATGGGCTTGTGTGGGCAAGTTTATAAATTAAGGTAAAATTCTTCATATATATATTGTTGTTAATAACCAACACACCAACGTATAAATTAGTATGGGACTCTTTATACGATGGGAGCCCTATAGAAGATCCCTTGACTTATGCGTTTCCGCACATAAGTTAAGGTTACTTTTCATACTTTACTTTACTGCCACATATACTATAAAATTGCAAGTATAGGTACGTTGTCATCAGTTTCTTGATTACTCTCCACCTTCAATTCCTCCCCTTTCTTCCTCTCCGCTCGGTGCCTAGGGGCCATGGGGGAAGGGGTGGGGGATGATAAGACTTATTATTATAGACTAACGGTTTTTGGACCACATCATTTAGGGGATCGTGGAGCCCAGCATGGAGGAGCAGCCCCGGAGGTCGGCCCGTTTTGAGATAGGGCAGTCTAGCTCAGGAGTTCAGACAGCTGGGACTGTGAGTCCCTGATTCTTGTAGTATTTTATTTTGCTTCCGCTTGAGTGACTATGTAGTGAGGATTTTATGTATCGGGCTTAAGCCCTTATTTTCAGTACATTTATATTCTGTGGACTCTCCCTTCGCGGAGATTTTATTACTCTGATATATGATTCTTCTGTGGACTTGCTTTTACTTTATTATGCTATCTTTCTGTGATCGAATTGCCCGACAAAATCAGCGCTTTGTGGTGATGACCCTTCAGGGCGTTAAGGTGTCACCGCAAAGCGGCGAATTTGGGCCTAAGACCCCGATGTTTTAAAAGAAAAAAATGGGGTCTTACAAGTGGAATCAGAGGAAACCTCGATCAGAAGAGTAGCAGTCTACTAACCTTGGGTCACCCCCGCTCGAGTTTAGTTTGGGGACAAACTAAGCAGCAGAAGCGTGGTGTGCCCATGTGGGGATCACATGTAATTGTCCACTGTTAATTAGGCTTAAGTCAATTACTTACAAATGGTTTTTTATATGCAGCCGCCAGTACAACCTACATGACAGGGCGGATTCCAGCAGACTCTGAATGATGCACCACCTCCCCCGATCCCCACTCCGTTCCTATAGTTGGAGATGGGGCAGAATCTGACAGCCATTCTGGAGGCTTTCAGGGCTCAGCAGGTTCCGGCTCCACAGCCAAACCCGGGGGCCAACTGGCTGAGCATCTTCCGAGGACTCTCTCCCCCATCCTACTTAGGGACAGAGTCAGCTGTCCAGACATAAGAATGGTTGTACATTATGTATGAGATGTTGACAGGGATAAGATTCCCCTGGGAGGAGAGAGTGTCATTGGTGGTCTCTTGCTTAGAGTCTCACGCAAAGAGATGGTGGAAGACATCACTGGACACGACCTTTGCGGATATGGAGATTGTAGAGATTACTTGGGGGGAGTTCAGGGCCGCGTTACTGGAGCATTTTGTTCCACAGTCAGCTAAGGATGAGTTGGAGGACAGGTTCCTGCAGCTGAACCAGGGTAAAAAGATAGTGGTAGAGTACTACCGGGAGTTCAACCATTTAGCCCGGTTTGCGGACTCCTATCAACTGGATCAGGCAGGATACATCAAGAGTGTACAACCCCGTATCCTGCGAGTGGTCGACAGGGGTTGAACCGGCCGGCTCAGATCAACTTGGACCCAGCTTGCCGAGTCCGAGCTCGGCAATAGTCGAGCTAAGCTCGGCGATGGTCGAACGAAGCCCAGCTTGCCGAGACCAAGCTCGGGTGCGGAGACAGGGCTCGACGATAGTCGAGCCAAGCTCGACGATCTCCGTGCCGAGTCCGAGCTCGGCGATCGTCGTGCCGAGCCCGAGCTCGGCAATAGTCTAGCCGAGCCCAGCGCTAGCCGAGCACAGTCCGCCGAGCCCGTGCCCGCCTAGGCCCAGGGCGAGGCGAGTCGGGCCCCCTGTCGAGCGAGTGCCCCCTCAGGTCCAGCTCGCATCTTGGCCATGGCACACTTTTACTGTGTGGCCCCTTTTGGTTTGCATGTAGTCCTCGAAAACAGTGAAGGTTGTATATTGGCAGGCCATCTTTTCCTATAAATAGGACCCAAGGGGTACCTCAGAAGGCACGCTTACTAATTCTCTGGCCTACTAGCGCTTTCTGAGGTACCTTAGCCCGGCATTTGGCTAAGGAGGGGAAGCGCTCTGAGATCTTCCGGGTTTGTGGTGGGACCTCCACGCCGGGCCCTTGGTCTAGTCCTTGTTTCTTCTTTCCTTTGTCGTTTTCCTGCAGGAGTGAAGTAGGTGCGCGGCCACCCCTTCCCCAAGGGTCGAACTCCACAAGAGACCGGTTTTCCGGATTCAACATTTTGGTGCGGTGAGCGTGGACAGTGGTCAGCAGAGAAAATCTTCTGCAGGTTCGATGACCGGGGAAGAAGGACAAGGATCAGGTAGGGGCAACTCGCCACCCCCTCCCCCACCCCCAGCGGCGAGCATGCCGGCGGAGCTTAGGGAGGAGATCCTCGGGCTCGTCAGGACCGCTCTCGGCATGCGAGCTGAGAGTGCGACGCCGGCTGTCCCGGTGGTCGCCGTTCCCGCACTCGGCGACGACGCGCCGCTCAGGCGACCAGGGAAGGAGCCCGCCGAGAGGGGCGAGCGCGAGTTCCAGGGGCGAGTTCTATTCCCCGGCTCGGCCGCCGAGTACCACTTCGGCGAGACGGCAGGGAGGGAGTTCCCGACTCGCCCGGCTGAGGGGGGGAGCCCTTTCAGCGAGTTCGTTTCTTCAGCCCCCGTTCCCGAGGGGTTTCGCGAGCCGGATATGACTTACTACTCCGGGAGAGGAGACCCGGTCCACCAGATCCAGTGGTTCGAGGACATGGTCTCCATTCGACAGATGTCAGACGGCTTCAAGTGCCGGCTCTTCGCCATCACCCTCAGGGAAAAGGCGAGAGAGTGGTTCCACCAACTCCCGACCGGGTCCATTTACTGCTTTGAGGATCTGCGACGGGGTTTCATGCTGAGGTTCACCACTTCAAAGAAGAGGAAGAGGGAGGCGGAGTCTTTGTTCCGCATCAAGCAGAGGGTAGGGGAGACCCTGGGGAGCTACCTGGACAGGTTCCAAGAGGAACTGTCCCAAGTTCAGGAGATGCCAGGGCACACCATGATGGTGGCCTTCACCCTGGGTCTCCAGTCCGGGTTCTTCGCCATGGAGCTGAAGAGGTCACCTCCAGTGTCTTTTGAGGCACTTCTAGAGAGGGCGGCTAGGGAGGCCGAAATGGAGGCAGCGCATCCAGAGTTCGCGCGAAGGTTGGCCAAGTGGGCCGTGGAAGAGGAAAGGCCAAGGGGTGGCCGAATTCAGGAGGAGAGGAGGGCTGAACCTCGGCAGAGGGAGCAGCCGCAGCAGCAGCCGCAACCCAGGTGGGTGCGTCCGGAGCAGACCCACCGTTTGGGGTGGAGGCCCGAATGGCAAGACCAGGCACCACGAAGGGGTTATCAGGGAGGAGATAACCGCCAGGGTGGCCGAGGGCAGTACAACCCTCAGGGGGGTAGGCAGGGTCAGAGACCCCCTCTCCCCGACCAGGAGGAGGCAATGGCAATTGCCATGAGGGGAAGGAGGAGAGGACAGCCGAGGAGAAGGAGGGAGGTCAGGGTGGACCTGCCCTATTGCGACTTTCATCAGGAAGAGGGGCACCTCACATCCACGTGTCCGGAGTTCCTCGAGATGAGAGGGAGAAGAGAGCAGCAACAGCAGCAGGAAGTTCGGATAGAGGAGATCCGGCCCCGGGAGGAGGGGGATCGGTGCGAAGACCGGGTTGATGTGGGCACCCGAGGAAGGATCGGAGCGATCCACGGGGGGGCCGGGATCGAGGCTTCCCGCAAGTCAAGCCTCCACACCATGTACCGGAGGAGCGTTGGCTCCACATCCCAATCCCCTCCCCCGGAGGAGAAGATCACCTTCTCCAGAGAGGATTTGCCGGGTCACGAGGACCCCTTCTGCGATGCGCTGGTCATCCAGACAGCCATCGAGGATTTCACTGTCTCCCGGATCCTCGTGGACAATGGGAGTTCGGTCAACGTCATCTTTAAGAAGGCGTTTGATGCGATGAAGGTGGAGGCCAGGAGGGTGTTGGCCTCGGACGGGCCTCTGTTCGGCTTTTCAGGGGAGAGGAAAGAAGTCGAGGGAGGAGTGGGACTCCATGTCACTCTAGGGGGGCAGTCGCGCAACTGCAAGTTTGTTATCGTGGACGCCCCTAGCAGTTACAGCGGCATCTTCGGGAGACCCCTCATCAGCGCCTTCCGCTGCGTCCCCTCGTCCTTCCACCAGTGCCTCAAGCTCAACGTCGAGGGGGTCCAGATCCGGGTCCGAGGAGACCCCAAGGAGGCAAGGGAGTGCTACGTCTCGGCGGTAAACTCCATCTCTTGGCTGGAGGGGGCCGAGGAGATGGGACGGAGGCTGGAGGAGGAGGGGCAGGAAGCTGACGAAGAGATGGAGGTGGAGTGCCGCGCTCGGAAGGAGGTCGCGGAAGAGACTCGGGGGTCGGCCGAGTCCATGGCCGTCGAAGAGGCTGAGGAAGAGGCCCTCGCCCCCGGAGGGGGAGGTACCAGGGAATGGGAGGAGCAGTCCCGCCTGGAGGCGGCGGAAGAGGTGGAGGAGATGGAGGTCCACACCATTGGAGGAAGGGTGGAGAAGGTCCGTGTCAGCGGAGGTCTGACCCCGGAAGCTCAAGGCAGGATGCTGGAGTGCATCCAGAGGAACGTGGATATCTTCGCCTGGAGCGCCGCGGAGATGCCAGGGATCGACCCCGACGTGGCCTGCCACCGCCTCAACCTGGACCCGGAGGCTCCCCCCATCCAGCAGAAAAAGAGGTCCATCACGGACAAGCTCGCCAAGCCAATCAGAGAGGAAGTCGCCAAGCTCCTCGAGGCTGGCTTCATATCTGAAATCCAATACCCCGGCTGGGTCTCCAACGTTGTAATGGTTAAAAAAGGAGACGGCCGGTGGAGGATGTGTATCGACTTTTCTCTTCTTAATAAATCATGCCCGAAAGATTGTTATCCTCTGCCTCGGATCGACGCGCTGGTTGACTCAGCCGTCGGTTTCCCTGTAATGAGTTTTTTAGATGCTTTTTCAGGTTATCACCAAATCAGGATGCACCCCCCTGACGTCAAAGATGTCTCGTTCATCACGGGAGATGGGTGTTATTGTTACGAGATGATGCCCTTCGGGCTAAAGAATGCAGGGGCTACCTACCAAAAAATGATGGATAGGGTCTTCCGAGAGCAGAAGGGGAGGAACCTCGAAGTGTATGTGGATGATCTCATGGTCAAGAGCTTGGATGTCGACTCCCACATCCAGGACTTGGAAGAGACTTTCGCCACTCTCCGCAAGTTTAAGATGAGGCTGAACCCCTTGAAGTGTGTCTTCGGGGCAAGCCGGGGAAAGTTCCTAGGGCACCTTCTCACCCCCTCTGGGGTAGAACCTAACCCCGACAAGGTGAGGGCAATCCTGGAACTAAGGTCGCCGCAAAATACCAAGGAAGTACAGCAGCTGACAGGGAAGTTGGCAGGGTTGAGTAGATTCCTCTCCCGGGCCGGGGAGAGGTGTTCCTCATTCTTTAAAACCTTGAGAGGGGGTCGAAGGTTTGAATGGACCTCGGAGTGCGAGGAGGCATTCCAGGCTTTAAAGAAACAGCTGACTCAGGCCCCCCTGCTCCAAGGGCCCAAGGAGGGGGAGGACTTATTCCTATATCTGGGGGTCGGGGCTGAAGCCTTGAGTTCGGTTTTGGTTCGGGAAGAAGGAAAGAAGCAACTCCCCGTCTATTATGTGAGTCGGATATTGAAGAGGGCCGAGCTCCGTTACCCCATCCTGGAAAAACTGGCCTTCGCCCTAATCATCTCAGCCCGAAGGCTTCGGCCTTATTTCCAGGCACACTCGATTCGAGTAGTGACCGACCACCCCCTGCGCAACATCTTCAAGGGGGTAGAGCATTCAGGTAGGTTGGTCAAATGGTCGGTGGAACTGAGCGAGTTCGACATCTCCTTCGTCCCTCGACTCTCAATCAAGGCCCAAGCTATGGCTGACTTCCTGGCAGAGTATGAGGTCGAGGTGGCGGAGGAGAGACTCACTCGCCCCCTCCCCTGGAAAGTCAGGGTGGACGGTGCCTCGGGGAAGCATTCTTTAGGGGTTGGGGTCATCTTAGAAAGCCCCCAAGGGATAAAGATCGAGCAGACCGTGGTAGTGCACTTTCCTATCACCAACAACCAAGCCGAATACGAAGCTGTAATCGCAGGCCTGCGCCTGGCAAGAGACTTGGGGGTGCATGACGTGGAGGTCCTCACTGACTCCATGGTGGTGGCTTCCCAGATCAAGGGGGAGTTTGAGGCAAGGGAGCCCACCCTGCAGCTCTATTTGATGAAGGTAAGGGGAGTCATTGGGACCTTCCAGACCTTCTCAATCAAGCACGTGCCAAGAGGGGAAAACGAGCCAGTCGACCAGCTAGCAAAGCACGGTCCCCGGACGGGAGGCACCATTACGGATCTCTTCCGACCTTCCATCGAGGAGGGGGAGCTAATGGAAGTAGAACAACACCCCTCATGGATGGATCCCTTCGTCATCTTCTTGTCCACCGGAGAATACCCGGAGGGGATGGACCGAAGAGGGCTCAAGCACAAGGCGGCATACTACCTCCTACGCGAGGGACAGTTGTACCGCAAAACCCTCTCAGGGATGTTGGCCCGTTGCGTGGCCGAAAGAGAGGTGCACAAAATTTTGGAGGAAGTCCATTCCGGTGAATGTGGGAGTCACTCGAGGAGTCGGACCCTGGAAGGGAGGGTCGTCAGGCAAGGGTACTTCTGGCCTACCCTCGGTCAGGATGCAGTCGAATTCGCGAAAAAGTGTCATAAGTGCCAACTATATGCCCCGCTCCAGCTCCAGCCGGCTCAGAGGTTAAGAAGTATCATGGCACCATGGCCCTTCGCCATATGGGGGCTGGACCTTGTAGGACCTTTCCCTCAGGCCAGCGGGCAGAGGAGGTTTTTGTTGGTCATGATCGATTATTTTTCTAAGTGGATGGAGGTGAAGGCTCTAGCCAAGGTAACCTCTCAGGTAGTCAGGAACTTCATCTGGGGGGAGATCATCTGCAGGCATGGGCTGCCACAAGCTATTGTCACGGACAACGGACCTCAGTTCGCCAGCACGGAGTTCATTCGTTTCTGCGAGCAGCTAGGGATTGACCTTCGGTTTGCTTCTGTCTATCATCCCAGGAGCAACGGGCAGGTGGAAGCGGCCAACAAAATCATCGTGAACCTCTTAAAGAAGAAAGTGGAAAACTTGAAGGGAAGCTGGGTGGAGCAGCTTCCATCGGTCCTTTGGGCATTAAGGACCACCCCCAATACGGCCACGGGGGAGACTCCTTTCAAGCTCTCTCACGGCTGCGAGGCCGTTCTTCCTATCGAATTCGAGGTTCAGACGCCTCGGGTCGTCGAGGCAGGAGCCGGAAGGGAAGAATGGAGGTCAGAGAATGAGGAGGAGCTCCGACTCTCCCTTGATATGGTGGAGGAACTACGCGACTTGTCCGTCATCAGGCAGGAAGAGGCCAAGCGAAGGATGGCCAAGTATTTCGACAAGCACGTCCGTGTCAAGCAGTTCGTGGAGGGGGACCTTGTCTTGAAAAAAGTGGATGCGGCAGGGAGATCAGCCGCTGTGGGAAAACTCCACCCCAATTGGGAGGGCCCCTACATTGTGCAGGAGGCCTTGAAATCGGGGGGGTATCGCCTCCAAGATGTAAGAGGGGACACCCTCAGCCACACTTGGAGTGGCGACGATCTGAAACGTTTTTACCCTTGAAAATATTGTAAATGACTTGGCTTTAAGAACGAAAGAGAATCTCGTTGCCGTATTTCACGCTCTGTTAAAATGGTGAAGGTAAAGGGATTCGCAGCTTAAACCCCCAAGAGGCAAAAATTTCTAAGTCTTCTCGCTCTGGGGTTAGGTCTCGTCACTCCCCTGCCAGGCTCCCACCTAGCTGGTACGGCCGAGTCTCGATGGACATCGTTATGACCCTGGGGCTGAGCCCGGAGGATGTTCAACACCCGCCCTCAGGCTCTCACCTAGCTGACTGGCCCGGTGGTAGCACCCGGGAGAGGCAAAAGTTTCTAAGTCTTCTCGCTCTGGGGTTAGGTCTCGTCACTCCCCTGCCAGGCTCCCACCTAGCTGGTACGGCCGAGTCTCGATGGACATCGTTATGACCCTGGGGCTGAGCCCGGAGGATGTTCAACACCCGCCCTCAGGCTCTCACCTAGCTGACTGGCCCGGTGGTAGCACCCGGGAGAGGCAAAAGTTTCTAAGTCTTCTCGCTCTGGGGTTAGGTCTCGTCACTCCCCTGCCAGGCTCCCACCTAGCTGGTACGGCCGAGTCTCGATGGACATCGTTATGACCCTGGGGCTGAGCCCGGAGGATGTTCAACACCCGCCCTCAGGCTCTCACCTAGCTGACTGGCCCGGTGGTAGCACCCGGGAGAGGCAAAAGTTTCTAAGTCTTCTCGCTCTGGGGTTAGGTCTCGTCACTCCCCTGCCAGGCTCCCACCTAGCTGGTACGGCCGAGTCTCGATGGACATCGTTATGACCCTGGGGCTGAGCCCGGAGGATGTTCAACACCCGCCCTCAGGCTCTCACCTAGCTGACTGGCCCGGTGGTAGCACCCGGGAGAGGCAAAAGTTTCTAAGTCTTCTCGCTCTGGGGTTAGGTCTCGTCACTCCCCTGCCAGGCTCCCACCTAGCTGGTACGGCCGAGTCTCGATGGACATCGTTATGACCCTGGGGCTGAGCCCGGAGGATGTTCAACACCCGCCCTCAGGCTCTCACCTAGCTGACTGGCCCGGTGGTAGCACCCGGGAGAGGCAAAAGTTTCTAAGTCTTCTCGCTCTGGGGTTAGGTCTCGTCACTCCCCTGCCAGGCTCCCACCTAGCTGGTACGGCCGAGTCTCGATGGACATCGTTATGACCCTGGGGCTGAGCCCGGAGGATGTTCAACACCCGCCCTCAGGCTCTCACCTAGCTGACTGGCCCGGTGGTAGCACCCGGGAGAGGCAAAAGTTTCTAAGTCTTCTCGCTCTGGGGTTAGGTCTCGTCACTCCCCTGCCAGGCTCCCACCTAGCTGGTACGGCCGAGTCTCGATGGACATCGTTATGACCCTGGGGCTGAGCCCGGAGGATGTTCAACACCCGCCCTCAGGCTCTCACCTAGCTGACTGGCCCGGTGGTAGCACCCGGGAGAGGCAAAAGTTTCTAAGTCTTCTCGCTCTGGGGTTAGGTCTCGTCACTCCCCTGCCAGGCTCCCACCTAGCTGGTACGGCCGAGTCTCGATGGACATCGTTATGACCCTGGGGCTGAGCCCGGAGGATGTTCAACACCCGCCCTCAGGCTCTCACCTAGCTGACTGGCCCGGTGGTAGCACCCGGGAGAGGCAAAAGTTTCTAAGTCTTCTCGCTCTGGGGTTAGGTCTCGTCACTCCCCTGCCAGGCTCCCACCTAGCTGGTACGGCCGAGTCTCGATGGACATCGTTATGACCCTGGGGCTGAGCCCGGAGGATGTTCAACACCCGCCCTCAGGCTCTCACCTAGCTGACTGGCCCGGTGGTAGCACCCGGGAGAGGCAAAAGTTTCTAAGTCTTCTTGCTCTGGGGTTAGGTCTCGTCACTCCCCTGCCAGGCTCCCACCTAGCTGGTACGGCCGAGTCTCGATGGACATCGTTATGACCCTAGGGCTGAGCCCGGAGGATGTTCAACACCCGCCCTCAGGCTCTCACCTAGCTGACTGGCCCGGTGGTAGCACCCGGGAGAGGCAAAAGTTTCTAAGTCTTCTCGCTCTGGGGTTAGGTCTCGTCACTCCCCTGCCAGGCTCCCACCTAGCTGGTACGGCCGAGTCTCGATGGACATCGTTATGACCCTGGGGCTGAGCCCGGAGGATGTTCAACACCCGCCCTCAGGCTCTCACCTAGCTGACTGGCCCGGTGGTAGCACCCGGGAGAGGCAAAAGTTTCTAAGTCTTCTCGCTCTGGGGTTAGGTCTCGTCACTCCCCTGCCAGGCTCCCACCTAGCTGGTACGGCCGAGTCTCGATGGACATCGTTATGACCCTGGGGCTGAGCCCGGAGGATGTTCAACACCCGCCCTCAGGCTCTCACCTAGCTGACTGGCCCGGTGGAAGCACCCGGGAGAGGCAAAAGTTTCTAAGTCTTCTCGCTCTGGGGTTAGGTCTCGTCACTCCCCTGCCAGGCTCCCACCTAGCTGGCACGGCCGAGTCTCGATGGACGTCGCTACAACCCTGAAGTTGAGACTGGGAGTTGGCCCGAGGAAAATACCAGGGGGGGGAGCTCGCCAGTTAAGACGGCGAGCTCGGAATATCCTACCCCCCCCCCCCCCCCCCTCCCCTCTCTCTCCAGCTCGCTACTAAAGAAACCTTGGTTCTGTCCCAGACTCAGGGGAAGGAGAGCGGCTCTCTCCAGCGAGCCCAGCCTCGCTCCAGCTAACTCGGCGAAAGACACGCCCTGATGTCTAAGGCGGACGCCGGCAACATCTTGACCCAAGCGCATTTTCCCTTGTCTGAATTATCGAAAAACTAAGGCGAGAAATGGCAGGGGAAGGTGAGGCGCGAGCAGGGTATGGCGCGAGCACGCGTCCTAGGGATTCGCCGCGAGCACCGCGGGTGCTGGTCCTAACTCAAAACATTCTACAGGCGAGGTCGCTCTACCTAGCGCGCGGGTATAACATCGCAAGTAAGCTCGAAAAGAAGATAGCAAAATTGTGCGAAAATATCTTTGAATTATCATTACAGGTTTACAAGGCCCGCCTCGGCAGGGTACAAAAAAGAACAGAGAAGAGAAAACAAAAATTAACTCTCGCCCTCCCCCCTCGAGTGGCGGTCCTCCTCGTCACCAAGCCGAGCGTCCTTCTCCCTCACCCCAGCAAAAAGCGAGTCAAAGCTATCTTCCTTCTCGCTGAGCGGGCTGGGCGGGAACAGGGTTGGCAGGAGCTCCCGGACGGTGACCTCCTCGCAGCCTTCCGCCAAGATCCCCGTCCCCCTCATGGCCTGTAGGAGACACTCGGCAGCCTCGACGGAGTTGACTCGCAGCCGCTCCGCGACGTCAGCCTCGCCAAACACCCGAGGCCTCTTGAAGGGGAAGACCGGCTCGCTGGCGTCCGGGGGAAGGAGAGCGTCGGCTTGGCGAAGGACCTCTCCCAGGAGCCCCTTATTCTTCTCTTTCAATTCCTCCACCTCCGCCCCCAGCCGGGCGGCAACAGCCTCCTGCTCCTGGGAATGTGTCTTCTGATCGGCGAGCTGGGCTTCCCGCTCAGCGAGCTGAGCCCGCAACTGAGCCATCTCGTCTCGCATCGCGTTAGCGGCTTCGGCGTCCTGTAAGACTGGAAGTTCAGAACACGCGCAGGAATAATCTTAAGCAAGGTAAATAGAGGTATCCAGCGATTACCAGGCCGCCGACAGACTTCGCGAGTAGAGCGTCCGCGAGGCCGAACCGCCTTTCCGCGTCGACCGCGCTCTCCTTCGCCAGGTCGCGCTCCTGCTCGGCAGTCAGCAGGGCGTTGCTGAGCTGGAAGCCACGGCGGACCATCATGTGATGGAGCTCGAAGGCCCGCAGGTGGGCCTGCATCCCCTCATAGCCGAGTTGGCTGGGGGTAAGCTTCTTGTACGACTCGGCGCTGTCGCGGCTGTAGAGACCGAAGCCGAAAGCGAAGGCATGGGCGGTGGGCGGCCGGCGAGCTCCCCAGGAGGGGGCGCGAGTGGAGACGGAAACTCGGTGAGCCCCCTCGTCCCACTTCAAGATGGGCTCGCCAGCCGCATCTTTGCTCTTGCACCCCTTGCCGAAGTTGGGGTGATCCTTCGGCAGACTGGGCTCGCGGACGGTGTCCTCCCCGGTAGAATCGGAGGACGGCCCGCTCTTCTTCTTCCCCTTTCGGGGGGAGGAGGCTTCTTTCGGCGGACTCAAGGGCGGCTCGTCGGACAGAGCCTCCGGCGAGCTCATGAACTTGGCGGGAGACGAGGGAAGGTGCAGCCGTCCGCGCGAGACCACCTTCGCCCTCTTCTTCTTAGGGAGCGAAGAATCGGGGCGCGAGCTCGACCCCCCAGACTCCGAACGCTTCTTGTCGGGGGGTTGGACTCGCGGTTGCTCCTCGCGACAAGCAAATGCCGCCGCCCGGGCCAGCTCCAGAGGGTCCGAGAATATCCCCGGGTCGGCGAACGGCGGATGCTCCGGTAGAACCCGTTCCCCTGCAGAGAAAGACTTAGTCAAAAAAGGGAGAGGGAGGGAAAAAATCACACGAGATCCACCTCGATGAAGTCCGCGAGAGGGCTGAGCGAGATATACCTTCGCCGGGGAGAACGGGCTGAAGCAAGTCAAGGCCGCGGCGGAGGAAGGCGACCTCGAAGTCCTTGTGGAGAAAGAACTTGTGGAGGTCGGCGTCGCTACCGGACAGGGAGGGAGGACGGTATATGTCCTCGCTCTTCTGCAGGGGGCGAAAGGGGATGTTGCCGAGCTCGCCTTTGATGAAGACGAGCCGGGTCATCCAATTGTGGTTCTTGTTCGCCAGCTCGCGAACCTTGATGAAGGACCCGCCGAAGTAGGCGACCCCGTCGGGAGTAGCCTTGTAAGAGAACAACTTGCGGAATACCGCGAGGTTGAACTCAATTCGCTCCCGGCGAAGGAAGCAGGCGAACGCCACCATCATAGCGATGGCGTTGGAATTCAACTGCGCGGGCACCGCGCCGTAGTACTTCAGGATCTGGCGGATTTCTGGCCAGAGGGGGAGGCGCAGTCCCACCTCGAAGTGCGAGATGGGAAAGGCGAGCTCGCCCTCCGGGAAGGAGTTGATGGCTTCATGCTCGGCGGGCCTGCGAGCCTGGAAGCCGGGGGGGACGAACGCCGCCGTGAACTCGACGAGCTCCTCCTCTGTGATGTGCCCCTCGAAAAAGCAGTGATCAACGAAGTGCTGGGCGCACCTAGACCGACCGTCCGCATCAGGGTTGGTCTTCACCATGGTCACAGGGAAAAGGGAAAGCGCGAGCTCGGGAAGACAGGAGCGAAGCAAAAGTTCGAAAGCAATAAAGGCGTGCCTCGGGGGTAGGTGAGAAGGTCTATTTATAGAAGAAGGTAAAGAAGGGTGAGAGGGAGGGCGAGTCGGCCGATCGGTCCGGTCTCGCCGCGCCACCTCGCCACCCTCTCCTCGCAAGCCTTGCGAGCTGGCCAGGTCCCCGAAGGGGGAATTCGAAAAGACTCGCCGAAATATTGAAAAAGCGTCTACATATACAAAGTAGTTAAAAAGTTGTTCCAAGATTATTACATGCAGACCATTCAGGATAAATAAAAGAAAAAATACAAATAGGGGCGCGAGGACCATGCGAGGGCGGGGGCGAGTACCGGCCGACTGACAGAAGAGCCGTTTCATTCTCCCCGGTCTCGCCGGCCCGCCGTCGCAGGCCGCCGCGCATGAAGTTCGCGAAGCCGCCCCATGTTCCTGTTTATCACCCGCAGGTTCTCGTCGATTTCGTCCATCAGCACCAAGGAAGACGCCTCCTCGAACGCCAGGCTGACTCCAGCACCGTCCGCGAGACGCGAGCACTCCCACTGCAGCCTGTTGTTGTCCTTCCGCAGGTCGTGGAGCTCGCGCACCAGCTTCTTGAGAACCTTCCGCTCCCGTCTTGCGCGTTCAGGGCTGCCCACCTCGGAGTCCAGGAAGGCGTCCAGGGCGCTTGGAGAAGGGAGGGGCGAGTAAGGAGGTCGATCCACGGACTCGCCGTCCTCCGTCCGCCCGGGAAATTCTGGTTGAAGGATTGAAAGACGGTCAGAAAAGCAAAAATCCACGGAACAGAAGAGCAATGCCGGAAACTTACCGCGCGAGCCTGGCTCCTCCGGGTGGGCGCGAGGAGAGAAGTGGCGCAGGTCCTTGCCACGCCCCAGCAGTTCTTGAGGAGCGAGTTGGTAGCCGGGAACGGGGATAATCCCGGCGCCCCTCCCCACGACCAGGGATCCAGGGGAGGGTTGCCGGGAAGGGAGGCGACTCGGCGACGCCGGTTCTCGCGAGCCCGGCTCCTTAACCTCGGGATCCTGCCGTGGCGAGTTGACAGGAGCACTTTTGGTCCGGGGGGTGGACGCTTCGCCGCTGTTCTCCCGGTCAGAAGACAATTCCACGAGACTTTTAGCGGAGGAGCCAAGAATTGGCTGGTTGGAGGAACCGGCCCCGTTCCCCAAGGCGGCAGTAAAGTCGGCCAGGATGGGTTCGGCCCCCGGGGGAAGGGGCTTCGCCCGCTTGGCCGAGCTGAGATCGGCAAAACGGCGAGCAGGGGCTTCAAGGTTGGTTAGCCCCGCGGCCTGGGCAGCGATCTCCCCGCGGGAGCGTGCGAGTCGCTCTAAGACTTCCTTGGGGAGCGGCATCTTGTCAGAATTTGGGGAAGGGCAAAGGTCAGCCAGATGCGCAGGGGTACATATATATAGCTATCTGTGGGGCCTACCAGAAGATTCCTTTCTGCCCCTGTCGCACTCGCCGGATCCCATGGGGTTGGATGTTTCTTTCCGAGCTTGTCCCAACCTCGCAAAGAGCGGGGATTATGTACAACCCCGTATCCTGCGAGTGGTCGACAGGGGTTGAACCGGCCGGCTCAGATCAACTTGGACCCAGCTTGCCGAGTCCGAGCTCGGCAATAGTCGAGCTAAGCTCGGCGATGGTCGAACGAAGCCCAGCTTGCCGAGACCAAGCTCGGGTGCGGAGACAGGGCTCGACGATAGTCGAGCCAAGCTCGACGATCTCCGTGCCGAGTCCGAGCTCGGCGATCGTCGTGCAGAGCCCGAGCTCGGCAATAGTCTAGCCGAGCCCAGCGCTAGCCGAGCACAGTCCGCCGAGCCCGTGCCCGCCTAGGCCCAGGGCGAGGCGAGTCGGGCCCCCTGCCGAGCGAGTGCCCCCTCAGGTCCAGCTCGCACCTTGGCCATGGCACACTTTTACTGTGTGGCCCCTTTTGGTTTGCCTGTAGTCCTCGAAAACAGTGAAGGTTGTATATTGGCAGGCCATCTTTTCCTATAAATAGGACCCAAGGGGTACCTCAGAAGGCACGCTTACTAATTCTCTGGCCTACTAGCGCTTTCTGAGGTACCTTAGCCCGGCATTTGGCTAAGGAGGGGAAGCGCTCTGAGATCTTCCGGGTTTGTGGTGGGACCTCCACGCCGGGCCCTTGGTCTAGTCCTTGTTTCTTCTTTCCTTTGTCGTTTTCCTGCAGGAGTGAAGTAGTTGCGCGGCCACCCCTTCCCCAAGGGTCGAACTCCACAAGAGACCGGTTTTCCGGTTTCAACAAAGAGGTTCTATAAGGGACCGCGGGAGGACTTGAGGGAGGCCCTACTGTTCATATCTGACGGGCCAATACCTCGGATGTTAGAGATTGCCAAAAGGATAGAGGCAGATTGGCAAGCTACTCAGGGCCGGAAACGGCCAACAGAGAATCTGGGTCGAGGAGCAAGGAACGATCAGAGACGAGCCTGTATCACTGATGGGAGAAGGGTCAAGGACCAGCCTCGTCAGGAGGCAAGACAGGAAACAAGGGAGCCAGTGGTGGCTCCACCACCTCTTCAGACACGAGAGGGCCAGAGACCTAGGGGAATAGCATATCCCCCGCCAGAGTGCTTCCACTGCCATTAGGTTGGGCACATCCGCAGAAATTGTCCAATGATAGGGGCACCCCCACCAGCTCCACCGTCTGCCCAGCCAGAGCAGTACTTCGGAGGCCGAGGTCGTGGCCGAGGACGTGGATACAAGGGGGGAGATCGTAAACAAGAAAGGGAGCAGGTGTATGCTTTGTACCTTGCGCAGCCTCGGAACCCAGAGCAGGTCATAGTAGGTATGCCAAAGATTTTTAATTGTTTTAAAAGAATTTCCCCTTTCTTAGTTGACAAATTTGTAGAACTGCACTAGATAGAATAAATAGGAAAGAAAACTCGTTATAGAATACTAAGACATTTAACCACCCCAGGTATAGTCTTCATTAGTGGCAAGCCTGCCCCCATGCTTTTCGATACCGGAGCTTCTCACTCCTTCGTGTCGGAGACGTTTGTGGAGGGATTGGAAAGCGTGGAGCAATTCACGGGCTCGGAGATGAGGGTGCGACTACCCAATAAACCTGAACTCCTTACCTCGGACCACTACAACATGGAGGTAGAAATCGGTGGAAAGGCGTTTGAAGCTCAAGCGATGCTTTTGAAGTTGATAGACTACGACTTGATCCTGGGCATGGAATGGCTGCACTAGAACATGGCCCAGATTGATTGCCAAGCGAAGAGGATCACCGTGAGGCACGAAGACTCTTTCATTATCATCGAAGGTATAAGACCTGCCTCTCGTATACTCTTATCTTCAGTACAGGCCGTTAAGGACCATCTGTAGGGAGAGGAGGTTTATCAGATTCTATTTGAGATGGCGGAAGTCAAGGAGTCTGTGACAGACATCCCGGTGGTGCGAGATTTCACTGACGTCTTTCCAGAGAAACTGTTAGGACTACCTCCGCACCGAGAGCAGGACTTCCAGATACAGCTTGTGCTGGGGGCCAAGCCGGCATCTAGGGCCCCTTACCGGATGGCCCCGAAGGAGTTGGCAGAGTTCCAAAGCCAGTTGCAATAACTAGTAGAGGCAGGGTTTGTCCGGCCAAGCTCTTCACCGTGGCGAGCCCCGGTGCTATTTGCCAAGAAGAAGGACGAAAGTCTCCGCTTGTGTATTGATTATCGAGCGCTGAACAAACTGACGGTCCGGAAAACATACCCGCTGCCACGGATTGATGAGTTGTTTGATCAACTGGAGGGAGCGCATTTCATCTTGAAACTTGACTTGAGGTCAGGTTATTATCAGCTACGGATTCGAGAGGAAGAAATTCCGAAGACCGCCTTCAGTAGTAGGTACGGACTATTTGAGTTTATAGTGATGCCCTTCGGGCTCACAAATGCGTCGTCAGCATTTACAAGCCTCATGAACAGGGTATTCGAGGAGTATTTGGATGTATTCGTCATCGTATTTATTGACGACATCCTGATTTACTCAAGGACGGAGGAGGAGCATACACGACACCTGACTCTTACTCTAGAGAGGCTACGAGAGCACCAGCTGTACACGAAGTTCAGCAAATGCCAGTTTTGGCTAAAGAAGGTGGCATTCTTAGGTCACATTATCAGCGGTTCTGGGTTGGCAGTAGACCCGGCCAAGATTCGGGCTGTTCAGGATTGGCCATCGTTGAAGACAGCCATAGATGTACGGAGCTTCCTGGGACTTACCGGATATTACTGGAAGTTCGTCGAAGGATTCTCCCAGATTGCACTCCCTCTTACATCCCTGGCGAAGAAGGAATCCCCTTTCGTTTGGACGCCACAGTGCGATGCGGCCTTTGTGGAGTTGAAAGGTTGTCTTACCTCGGCTCCCATTCTCGCTCTTCCGTCGGGAAGGGAGGGATTTCAGGTGTACACGGACGCCTCCTACCATGGGATGGGTGACGTTCTGCTGCAGAATGGGAACGTAATAGCCTACGCCTCCCGACAGCTAAAGATACATTAGAAGTACTATCCGGTGCAAGATCTGGAGATGGGTGCAGTGATCTTTGCTCTGAAGATTTGGCGACACTACCTCTATGGGGTTCACTGTGACATCTTCTCAGATCACAAGAATTTGAAATACGTGGACACACAGAAAGAACTCAACATCAGACAGAGATGTTGGGTGGAGTTCCTATCGAATTACCAGTACACCATACACTACCATCCCGGGAAGGCGAATGTGGTGGCAGATGCTTTGAGCCGTAGAGGAGATACCTCAGGGAAGGGACCACATCTGATGTCCATGGAGCTTGTCCGGTCTTTCAGAGATATGCAGATATCCCTAGTGTCCGAGAATGATCCAGAATGGTATATGGAGTATCTAGCATCGATGGTTGCCATAGATGATATTCGGGACCTCATCCGGGACGGACAGAGGACAAATGCATGGGCAGAGCCGATATTCCAAGCTTTGGAGGAGGGTTTGACGGGAGATTATTCACTGAGAGATGGATTGCTATATTTTAAAGGCAGGGTCTATATACCCGCAGGAGGACAGATTTGGGAGGACATCATAGCAGAGGCACATTGTAGAAGATATTCTATACACCCGGGGATCACCAAGATGACGGCTGCCTTGAAGAAGACAATGTTTTTGCCAGGAATGAAGAAGGACATTACATACTTCTTGACTCATTGCGAGGCATGCCAGCTGGTGAAGGCGGAGTGCAGGAACCCCGCGGGATTGCTACAGCCACTTCCGGTGCCGGAGTGGAAATTTGAGGACATCGCTATGGATTTCATTCATGGACTCCCCCGTTCACGGACGGGAAACGATTCGATTTGGGTAATCATCGATCGGCTAACGAAGGTGGCCAGATTAATTCCGATCAGGAAAGATGACTCGGTTGGAGTACTGGTCCGGAGATTCATAGAGCAGTTGATTCATTACCACGGGGTGCCCAGGACGATCGTGTCGGATCAGGATGGTCGGTTCACATCCAGAGAGTGGAGATCCGTGCAGACTTACTTAGGCATGCGGTTGACCTTTTGCACAGCTTTTCATCCCCAGACGGATGGGCAGACAGAATGCACCAACTGGAATTGGATGACCTCCTAAGGATATGCATCTTGGATAAAAATGAACCTTGGGAGAAGCTTTTACCACTAGTTGAGTTCTCCTATAACAATAACTATCAGTCCAACATTAGGATGGCTCCATATGAAGCCCTGTACGGGAGGAGGTGTAGGACTCCGCTTACATGGATTTAGGACGAAGATCTGAAGGTGTTGGGATCAGAGTTTGTCGAAGACACCAAGGCTCAGGTGAGATTGGTACGAGACAGGATGCTGGAAGCGCAGAGCAGACAGGATAAGTACTATGACGCCCGGTACCGTAAGGTAGAGTTCTAGGTGGGAGACCGGGTTTTCTTGAAGATCCGGCCCATGAATGGAGTTTCACGGGTGCGTGGTCGGAAGAAGAAGCTCAGCCCTAGGTATATGGACCCTTACAAGATCCTGGAGCGGGTCAGGCCACTAGCTTACAGGCTGTAGTTGCCATCGGAATTGGCAGGCTTACATGACATGTTCCACATTTCTTCACTTAGGAGGGCTCTACTACGTCCGAAACAGCATATTTCGACCACAAATGGGTCGGTAGCTTCAGACCGGTCAGTTCACTTGGAGCCGGTTCAGATCGATGACAGAGGAGTACGGATCTTGCGTCGCAAGAAGGTTCCGTTAGTCAAAGTCCTGTGGAGGAACCATGGCCAGGAGGAGCATACCTGGGAATCGCAGGACCTGATGTGACAAAAGTATCAAGAGCTGTTAAGTCAGGTATACCTCACAACCTTTCAGGATGTTCAATTTACTTTCCTATTTTAAACTAGTAGGACTGCCCTAGGAAGGGTAGAGGCTAATATTTTATTTATTGGGGTCTTGGCCTTGCCAATTGGGCGAATTAGTCATAAATTTAGGTTTTCCTATAACCTCACTTAGCAAACATAGCGTCGTGATGTAATCTCCCACTCCTTATGGGATGTTACAAGTTTAGTTCATTCCGGTAGAACCCTCGTAGGCTTAACCTTAATTTCGGGGACAAAATTTTTATTTTGTTTATTGGGATTTGTAACATCCCATTTCCAACTAGACCCCTAGGAGTGGTTTTGTCATGACAAAACCCTAGGAAGCCCAAGAAAAAGTCAAGTGGGCCTGGTAGTGTGGATAGGAGCACTATGGTCTTCAAATAGAAAATTCCTAAACCTTAGCTTACGGTGACCAGGGGCCCTCACCATGAATCCAAGACCTCACCATGATCTCTCCAACCCATGTTAAGGCACTAAGGACTCATCAAGGTCAACCCTAGAGTCTGAGTTGACCAAGGTCAACCCTAACCCAAAATGGGTCAAACTGGCCTACACAAGGTTAATTGACCCTACCTAAGCCAAGTGGACCCCACCCATGCCCTCTTAACCCTAAGGAGAGGCCAATGGGTCACCAAGGACCCATTGGGGTCAACCCTGGAGGCTAAGTTGACCCAAGTCAACTCAAACCCCAAAATGGTCAAAGTGCCCTTAATATGGGTCATGTGACCTTCAAGGTGCCCTATGAACCCTACCCATCCCTCCCTAGACCCTAGGGGATGCCAATGGGTCACCAAGGACCCATTGATGGTGGCCTAAAAGGTCAATTTGACCAAAGTCAACCCTAGGCTAGGTCAAGTCAAACCTAGTTCAAAAAGGGAAAACCCAAGCTTGGATCCACTAGCCACTTGGTCTAACCACCCGCCTAATCCATTTTCATCAGTTTAGTGGGTTGTATATAGGTTTAGCATGATGATCAAATCAGCCATACTGACTAGGAGAAAGAGAGAAAGCTTCATTCATTTTAATGGAGGAGAGAGAATTTTGGGAAGAGGAAGAATGGAGTAGGGCTCGGCCAAGGGAGGCCAACAGCCATGTTGATGGCTGCAATCAACTCCTCTAGGGAAGAGCAGTTGATTCCAGCCGTTTCCCGGCCACCAAGGGGCATATTCAGCCCCCCCCCCCCTCCTCTCAACCCGAGCTATGCCATTAATGGCTTTGATGGGCAATGAAGGATCCAGCCACTCCCCTCCCCAATTAGCCTTTTAAACACCACCAGTGGGGGAAGGCGAGTCTTTTCGAACTCTCACCTTGAAGGAACAAACCGTCCCACTGTGTTGTTACAGAAGTCGAGCGCCGCCGCCATCGTCCATGGTGTCTCGCCGCTCCTCTCGCCTTCAGGCCGCCGAAAAGGTCCTCCTCCTCTCCTTACTTCATGGGTAGATCATAGGAATGTTTAGGTTCAAGGTTCGGGCTCAATTGAGCCCGAACTAATCTCTTGTTTTAATGTTTTTGAGCCAAAAATCTTCTTGGTGGGATCGCCGGAAAAGTCGTCTCCGGCGGCCGTGCCGCCGGATGGGGGTAGCCCCCACCTCCCCGAAGGTGGTGGTGGCGGTGGCCGGCCGGGGAAGTGGTCGGGTGGTCGGGAAATCAAACCGCAATGTTGCCCAGGCGCGGGCAATCGTGGTCGTTGGTCTGTTGGAGAAGATGACGGGCAGCCGTCGGATGCGCGCCAAGATTCGTGCAGAATCATTTTGTTTTATTATTATTGCTTGATTTAATTGATTTTCTGTCACATTATTTACAGCATTTTGAAATAAATATTACAAATACTTAGGGACCTCTGATGAAAAACCTTGTAACGTTAAAGTTGTAGCCCTAAGAGTCTACTTTCATCCAAAATTGATTTGGACCCATTTGGACCTCTAGTTGGACCAGGGCATCCATTTTGGTGGGACCTATACCTAGGGATATCCTGAGATTGAAAAGGGTGCCCACACTTCATCCCTTGTCCAATTGACCGGAAATTTGGGCAAGTGGTCAACCTTAGTCATACCTAGGGTCATTCCAAAAATGGAAATTTCTGGGAATACTTTGTCCTATGGTTTTTGTTATTATTTAATAATACTAGGGTATTTTAATTAAGTGGTCTAATGACCTCCAAACTCTCCCAAATTTTGGTGAGTTGTCCTTGGTATTAGTTCCTAGCTCTGTACAAAATTTCAACTCATTTGGATGAGTTTTAGTTATGGAGTCACCAAACCCTAGTTTGGCCTTAAGGAGGTGTTTTTGATTAAAAAATGCACTTGTGATTTTAGGTGACCAAACCACATCACCAGTGGCTGAAACTTGGGCCACTTGTTTTTTTTGACCCTTAGAATCCCCCTATGGTTTATAGGGTGGTTTGGGGTAGGTATGCCCTAGGACCCAAGTTCAAACTTTTAGGTTGGTCTTGGGGGGATTTGTGAAGGGCATAGGGTCAAATGCCCTTGTATGGTTGTGATTTTTGGTGGAGAGGTGACTAGTATATTTAAAGTCCTCTGGCTAAAATTTTAGGAGGTTTGGAGATTGATACACCCCTCAAAACCCCAACCCTAGGGTTAGGGTAGAATCACCTTTGTATAACACAAGCCCATATAACTCATCAAAAGGGGGTGAAACTTAAGGAGCATAAGTTTTAAAGTAGAAAGAACCCTTAGTAATTTTACAAGAATTTTATGAGCAATATTTTTGGTACTTCATTTATAGGTTATGATATAGCCCTAATTAATGTTTTAATTATTATGAATCATTTTGTTCTTTGAAACCCCATGGAACCTTGGCAGTGAATGTTTTATATTGAAATTGTTGCCCCTGATTTTTAGTATAATTTTTGTTTAATCAAATCTTTTACATCATGCACAAATGATTAAAAAGGGGTTTGATGGTATAAAATTATTCATAGATGATATATCTGTTGAAAAATTATGAGACTTAGGAATAAATGATTTCAGGCCTATATATGGTAGTAATAATTTATTCATTATTTTAAGAGGGTTGATTACAGTACTTTCTTTACAAGACCATAATATTGAGGTTTTCGGTAATTATTTTATTTTGAGTTTAATCCCTGCTGAAAAATTATGAAACTTGGCCAAAGATGTTTTTAGAGTTCTATTAGCTCAATATAATTAATTCATAATTTTTGGATGACAATTTTCTATACTTGTGTCATTAATATTGAAAGATAGAGATTATTTATAAGATAGTTTTAAGGCCCCTTAGTTGCTAGACAAATTATGATACCTTGGATTTACATTACTGAGTCAACATAATATTTATCATAATTTTTTTAGGCATCTTGCATGAGTACTTAGGGTAGTCCATGTTCAAACTGATAGCCCTTAGAAGCTTTAAGGAAATTAATTAAATGCCAGATAAAATAGGAAAATTACAATTTTCTGGATTTAGTCTATTTGTACCATGATAAGTCTCCAGTAAATTATTTAGGGCATTTGGATGATTATTTGGATTATCTCCTATCTGGTTTGACATATAGCCTAAGTTGTTCTACATTTGACAAATTGGGTTTGTTGCAATAGGATATAACTGGACATGGTATAGGAGTTTGTCATTCTACTGGTTTGGATAGATGTGGATAAATTTATCATAGAAGGATAGGAAGAGTAGTGAGAAGTGGTTGGGCTAAAGTTTAGAGGTGCTCGGGTTCGACGAAAGATTGTATTTTTCGAGGAGAGGAAGAGTCAAAATAACCCTAGGATTAGCCTACTTTAATATGAGAAGGGAATGCGTAAAGGGAATCAACCAATAACAATAAGTGCCTTGCGAAAGGGAACGATGGGCTTCAGCTACTATCATAGTTCCTAGTGCCCTTTGAGAGCCCCTCACGGGGTATACCGGGGGCAGTCCTGGGCTAACGTAAATTGTAGGAGTGATAAATCTTAAAGAGCAACTAGAATAATTAGGATTTCACTTTCACACACCCCGGAGTCTCGGGAAGTTAGTTTGACTATGATATTCAAGCGGTAGGCTCGGTGGTTGTGGAGACGGACGGGATGGTCCGCGGAGCTTTGGCTCGGTTGTTGGACACATTAAATATTGCATGTGCATAAAAGGAAAGAAAAAGATAAGGTGGTGGGTCTTCGGTATTGGCGTATCGATGCACCGACACAAATACGCTGACTCGGCAAGTGTGGTTAGCACTTCGCCAACAGAAGTCTGGTGCGCCAGCCGACAAGAGTACGCAGGAGTCCGCTTCGTGCACCAAGCGTTGAGGCGTACGATAGGTCTGACCGGTAGTGCTTTACTGGTTTAGAGGTGGGCGAGGCCCAACCCACCGCTTTCGTCTGCCACTACGGAGGTATCCTGGGAGGTTCGGCTCCAAAAAGGGGGAACTAAAGGTCTGTGTACACAAAGTCGGGTGGGTGAGTTACACTTGCATGATCACTTCATACCCACTTGCATGTCATAACATCATCATTGCATTTAACCTCTACCACCAATTATGTAAGTGGTATGGGACGCTTACACAATTGGACTTGCGAAACGACCCCTTGGTCTATAGGCTTGTGTGGGCAAGTTTATAAATTAAGGTTAAATTCTTCATATATATATTGTTGTTAATAACCGACACCCCAACGTATAAATTCGTATGGGACTCTTTATACGATGGGAGCCCTGCAGAAGATCCCTTGACTTATGCATTTCCTCACATAAGTTAAGGTTACTTTTCATACTTTACTTTACTGCCACATATACTATAAAATTGCTAGTATAGGTCCGTTGTCATCAGTTTCTTGATTACTCTCCACCTTCAAGTCCTCCCCTTTCTTCCTCTCCGCTCGGTGCTTAGGTGCCATGGGGGAAGGGGTGGGGGATGATAGGACTTAGTCTTATAGACTAACAGTTTTCAGACCACATCATTTAGGGGATCATGGAGCCCAGCATGGAGGAGCAGCCCCGGAGGTCGGCCCGTTTGGAGATAGTGCAGTCTAGCTCAGGAGTTCAGACAGCTGGGACTGTGAGTCCCTAATTCCATTAGTATTTTATTTTGCTTCCGCTTGAGTGACTATATAGTAAGGATTTGATGTATCGGGCTTAAGCCCTTATTTTCAATACATTTATATTCTGTGGACTCTCCCTTTGCGGATATTTTATTACTCTGATATGTGATTCTTCCGTGGACTTGCATTTACTTTATTGTGCTACCTTTTTGTGATTGAATTGGCCGGCAGAATCAGCGCATTGTGGTGATGACCCTTCAGGGCGTGAAGGTGTCACCGCAAAGCGGCGATTCTGGGCCTAAGACCCCTTTGTTTTAAAAGAAAAAAATGGGGTCTTACACAGAATTTGGAGAAGAAGAAGCAGAAATATATGTTGGGCTATTCTCAACAAAAGAGGAGTCTAGGGAACTAGAATTCCTACAGATGTTGGACTCCATAAATGGAGTTGAAGAACATTGTTGTAGAGGGCTGATGGCTCAATCTGAAGATGATCAGTGCCAGGATCAGCCTGGACCAAGTAAGGTAAACTATTCTCCCTTAGTTTCAGATTACTTTACTAGATCAGAATCTGAAGCATCTGCTTCGAAAGAAGTGGATGGATCTGAGTCTAAAGGGGATGTACACCAACTCATTGATGAGTATGGTGGATTATTGCAAGCTCTGAAAAAGAGCAAGTTTCTTATTAAAGTACAGGCCAAAGAGATTGAGTCTCTTAAGCTGGCTGTAGCAGATTCAGCTAAGAAGTTAGATCTAAAACTGAATGAGATTGCCAAATTGAAGAATATTACAGTTATTCAAATGGGCACATTCTCTTTCAAAGAGAATCATATCAAGAAACTGGAGGAAAAACTTCAGCAAGAGAGAGAGTTATTGGCTAAATTCTCCAAGCTAAAATCTTTCTTACCCCTAATAGACAATTTTATTTCACAAAAAGGGAAGACTGGTCTAGGCTTTAAGGGAATAACTAGGGCTTTCAATTTACATAGAAAAGGTAAGGGCCCAGTTCAGCATCTAGTTGCTGAACCCCTTATTTTCTTTAGGAAGGTGGTAAATCCTACAGACAGGTATGATCATGACACTACACATGGTCACTATGAGCATGGAAATCACATGGGCAAGGGTGCAAATGCTTATAGACCACACTATAGGCATGCCCATCAGGTTCAAGAGGATTTCTTGAAGAGTGATGCTCCAGCACCAACACTCAACAAGATTGCTAGCAGCAATGTAGTAAAGTCTTTACCTAAGAAAAGGTATAATAGGTTTGAGTGTTGGTGTTGTGGCAAGGTGGAGCACTTTGCCATGGATTGCTGGTTTAACACTAGTGTTAAAACAAAGAGTAGTTTTCCTGTTAGAACAGTTATAGGATTTAAAACTAACAAGGACCTAGGACCCACTAGCAAGTTGGGTTCTAAGGGTAACTAATTCTTTATGTGTTGCAGGTGAATCCAAGTGACCATACCCCTATATGGTACTTGGATAGTGGTTGTTCCAGACATATCACAGGAACAAGGAGAATGTTGAGGGACTATGTGCCCATAGAGAATGGACCCAAAGTTATCTTTGGTGGATCAGAAAATGGTATCATCAAAGGATTTGGTAACATTATTAGTGATTCAATTACTGTCACTAAAGTTGCTTATGTGAGGGGTTTAAAACATAACCTAATTAGCATAAGTCAACTTAGTGATCTAGGTTATGTCATTTCTTTTCTCAAAGGGGAGTGTTAGATAAGAAGGTCAAGTGATCAAGAGATCATTTTGACTAACACTAGGAAAAGAAATGTGTATTGCCTTTACCTTGATTGTGAGTTTAACAACTCACCAATTTGTCTTATTGTAGGATAGAAAGCTTCTCTTTGTGTCCAATGGCACAAGAGACTAGCTCATCGAAACTATAAGTCTATAGGACTGCTGTTCAGCATGGGATTAGTGAAGAATGGTCCTCAAATTAAGTGCATCAAAGAGGGTGTGTGTTCAGCTTGCCAAAAAGGCAAGCAGACTAAGTCCTCTTTCCAAGCACTTGACATCAAATATTCAATGAGATGTTTGTATCTCATTCATATGGATTTGTTTGGTCCTATGCCAGTTCACAGTCTTGGTAGGAAAGTATACACACTTGTTATTATGGAGGACTATTCCAGATATACATGGGTTTTCTTCTTGAGGCATAAATTTGAAACCCCATCTGTTTTTCAGACTTTTGTTAGACAAATACAAAATGAATACAACAGTTTAGTGGTCAAAATCAGAAGTGACCATGGAACTGAATTTCAGTCTGAATGTATGACAAGATTCTGTGAAGAACTTGGGATTCATCATGAATTCTCTTAACCTAGAACTCCTTAGCAAAATGGTGTTGCTGAAAGAAAGAATAGGACTCTAATTGAGGCTAGTAGAACTCTACTAAATGATACTACTCTCCCTGAATACTTCTGGGCTGAGGCTGTTAATACTGCATGTCATGTGCTTAATAGAGCCTCCATCAACAAGGAACACAAGATGACTCCCTACCAGATTTTGAAAGGAAGAAAACCAAACATATCTTACTTCAGAATCTTTGGTAGCAAGTGTTTTGTACTAGTCAATGGTAAGCACTACCAAACTAAGTTTGCTGTCAAATCCCTAGAAGGGATATTTGTTGGGTACAACAACCAAAGTAGAGCATACAGAATCTACAATTTGACAACCCAAGTTGTAGAAGAATTTGTGCGTGTTGTATTTAATGAGTCAAAATTTATTAATAATGAATTGTCTAGTTCTTCTGTTAGCTCTACAGGTCTAACAGATAGGCTGGACAAGCTGACCATCAATGAAGATGTTCCTGCTAGGTTGGATGAAGATAAAGATGCCAACTATCAAGGGGGAGAACAAGTCTCTCTGGATGAAGAAGACAGTGTGGAGCATCAAGTTGAGGAAACTCGAGAAGGCCATAATGCTGACAAATTTTCTCCAGCAAGGAGACACCTAAAGGATCATCCAGTTCACC
Organism: Platanthera zijinensis; assembly: GCA_039513925.1. Taxonomy (NCBI): domain Eukaryota; kingdom Viridiplantae; phylum Streptophyta; class Magnoliopsida; order Asparagales; family Orchidaceae; genus Platanthera; species Platanthera zijinensis. The sequence continues at coordinate 107,603,364 of CM077087.1, forward strand.
AAATCATTAGTAATGCAATTCAAGGTGTTCTAACAAGAAGCATGACCATGAAAACAATTCTATTTTCTAGCTTCCTGTCTCAAATAGAACCCAGGAAGATTGAAGAAGCAATGCAAGACACCAACTGGATTGATACAATGCAAGAAGAGCTCAGTCAGTTCAAAAGGTGTAAAGTCTGGGAACTGGTGCCAAAACCTAAGGATCACAATGTAATAGGAACTAAGTGGATCTACAGGAACAAGCTTGATAAGAATGGCACTATAGTCAAGAACAAAGCTAGACCGGTAGCAAAAGGCTACAGGCAAGAGGAAGGTATTGATTTTGATCAAACTTTTTATCTAGTGGCAAAGATGAAGGCTATAAGGCTGTTCTTGGCCTATGCTGCCTATCAAGGATTCAAAGTATATCATATGGATGTGAAATCAGCATTTCTTAATGGTGATTTAAAAGAATAAGTCTATATAGAACAACCCTCAGGTTTTGTAGACTCTCACTTTCCTGATTATGTATATAGGCTTAGGAAAGCACTATATGGTTTGAAGCAAGCTCCAAGGGCTTGGTATGAAACCTTTTCTGCCTTCCTCATTGAGAATAAATTCTCTAGAGGAAAGATAGACAAAACTCTATTCTATAGGGAATCAAAAGGCAAGATAATACTAGTCCAGATATATGTGGATGACATTATCTTTGGTTCTAATGAAAACAGCCTTTGTAGGAAGTTTGCCAAACTTATGCAAGGGAAGTTTGAGATGAGCAATATTGGTGAGCTGAAGTTTTTCTTGGGACTTCAAGTTAGACAGACTAAGAGTGGGTTGTCCATATCCCAGTCTAAGTTCACCAAGGAGTTGATTAAGAAGTATGATTTGGACTCAGCTTCTACCATGAAAACTCCAATGGGAATAAGTATGCCTATAAGCAAAGATGATGCAGGGAAACCTGTTGATGAGTCTTTGTATAGAGGGATAATTGGCTCTCTACTTTATTTGACTGCTAGTAGACCTGACATCATATATTCAACTTTTGTCTGTGCTAGGTATCAAGCTTGCCCGAAGGAATCTCATTATACTGCAGTTAAGAGAATTCTGAGATATCTTAAGGGTACACCTAATCTAGGCCTTTGGTATCCTAAGAATCGAGATTTCCTTCTAACTGGTTTCTCAGATACAGACTTTGTTGGATGCAAAGAAGACAGGAAGAGTACAACAGGAACTTGTCAATTCCTTGGTGGGAGGCTGGTGTCATGGAGCAGCAAGAAGCAAACTAGTGTTGCTATATAACCAGCTGAATCAGAGTATATAGCTGCAGGTAACTGCTGTGCACAATTGATGTGGATAAAGCATCCACTAGAAGAATATGACATCCAGGTAAGTAGAATTCCTCTATTTTGTGATTCTACAAGTGCTATTTCTATTGCTAAGAATCCTGTATCACATAGTAGGACCAAGCATATAGAAATTAAGTTTCATTTCATCAGAGAACATGTAGAGAAGGAAAATATTAGCCTAGAATTTGTGAAAACTGATAATCAAATAGCTGATATTTTTACAAAACCTCTTGATGAAACTAAATTCAATTATTTTAAAATTGAATTAGGAATGTTGAACCTAGAATAGGTTAGCATAAGTATCCCTAAGGTGAATATGTAAGCATCAAATTTCTCTGGAAATTTTTATAAGTATAATATTTGTGTCGACACAAACAAGCTGTGTCGACACACTCAATATGTTGTGTCGACTAAGTAAAAGGAATTGTCGATACAGAAACAGTATCTGTGTCGACAGGAGAATTGATGTTGGCACAACCTTGTCGAGATCATATGTCGAGAGGATTCATGTGTCGACACACAAAAGCAAGTGTCGACAGAAGTCTGTCGAGACTTAAGTAGTAAGTGTCGACACAAACACAAGTGTGTCGACACAGACACAAGTTTGTCGACACATAAATGTGTCGACTTAAGATGAGTTGTCGACTCTGACATTAGTATGTAGACACATAGTCGTGTCGACTTAAAACACGTATTGTCGAGACCTAGGTCATTTCTGTCGACAAGTATGAAAACTTGTCGACACTGGCACATCTTTTGACCTGCCCTTACACTTATACTATAAATAGGTGAAACCAAAATCTGGTCGACTACGCTTCCAGTATTCTTGACTTTCCACCTTCTGTCGACAAAGCTTTTCTTTTCTCTTCTCTTCTCTTCCAAATCTTACGTCAATGGCGCCTCGTCAAGAAGACAAAGTCAATGAACGTTATGAACTGGTTCGTGAAGGTTTCACAATAGCTTCAAATGAAATTCAGGGTGTTATTGCCCTGATTTCAGAAAATGGATTGGATTACTTGGTTTCTGAACCAACAAAGATATGAAAGAAGGAAGTTCAGGAGTTTTATTCAACCGCTACAGTTGATTCTGCAGGCAAGAAAATTAAAGGGACTGTTCAAAATTCCTTAGTGAAACTCACACTAGAAACTTTCAGGAAATCACTTCAGCTTCCATCAGTCAAGGATACAGATGAAATAACCACTTCCAAGATTACAGAAGCTTTAAGCTGGTGTGGGCTGAGTTGAAAAGACATTGAAGAACCTGGTGACGTGACTGGTGACTTGACAGATGTCATAACTAACCGGTCTAACACCACTATCAGAACTGTTAAAAGTTTGTTATGAACTAGATCAGCCGGTAACCATGGAGAAAGCTCTTTATAAGAGACATATTTGAAACGACAGACAGGGATTAACAAGAGAAATCTGATCAATAAGAAGAATTATGACAGATCAAGGGCTGTCTGCAAGAAAGATTCAGAGTTCAATCTTAATTTATAGAAGAAGCTGACTGAGGATCAACTTCAACACCAAGAGAAGATCCACCTTATTTTGTTCTAATCAAGAAGCTTTGAAAAGCTAAGTTAGGTTGGATCTAAAGGATCAGTCTATACAAGAACTGATCAAGAAGGCTACATCAATAGAGAAATCTTGCTGGTGAAGTTTTCAGTTACTCTTTACTCACAATTTTTTGTAGGATCTATTGTTAGATCTAAGATTGTAAGCCTAAAATTATAAAGTCTTAGGTAGGGTTGTGTGCCTGAGGTAGGACTTGTGGAAATTCTGAGTTGTAAGCCTAATTATAAAGGCTGAGGTAGGGCTGAGGCCTGAGGTAGGATTCTAGAGAAGAATCTGAGGTAGGACTTGTGTTATGTCTGAGGTGTAGGAACCATCTTGGGTTATGAGATTGTAAGATCTGCGGATCCGAGCTAGTGGAAGGAAGTTAGGCTGAATCCAGTTATCTGCTGGATAGGCGAAGGGGGAAAGTGGATGTACACATATCTTGGGGAATCACTATAAATCTGGTGCATTCTGTGTTGTGTTTAAATTTCTGTAGATAGATTGATCTGTGCTAAAAGAAGTTATATATCTGTTTGCCTAAAAAATTGAAAAGACTCAAAAAGATAAGAACCTATTCACCCCCCCCCCCCCTCTAGGTGTTTAGGCTCTTGAAATAAAGTCTTTCAAGTGGTATCAGAGCCAAGTTCCTCAAAATTTGACCTAACAGTCAGAGGATTTCTCCAAGGCAAATAACAGATAATAAGAATGGGTTCAAGTGAAAATCAAAAGGAATTTGGATCTATGAAATTGCCCATATGCAGGAAAGAATCTTTTGGCATTTGGAAAGAAAGGGTCAGGCTGTTTATGGAAGCATCTGATCCAAGAATTTATATCATAGTACAGGAAGGGCCCTTCATCCCAATAAAGGTATCAGTTCTTGATGCAAGCATTCAAACTCCAAAGAGTTATTCAGAGATGACTAAGGATGAAATCATCTTGGCTACATTAGATAAAAGAGCTCTGAATATTATTGTAAGTGCCATAGATGATGCAACATTCCAGAATCTTGTGCACTATAAAACTTCCAAAGAAATGTGGGATACATTGATTGTCTATATGGAAGGCACAGAAGAAGTCAGAGAGGACAGAAAGTCTATGCTGAATCAGGAGTATGAGAGCTTTAGGCAGACTAAAACTGATAGCATAGCTGAATGCTATAAAAAGTTTTCCAGAATAGTGAATGAACTGATGACATATGGAAGAGTCTTCAGTACTTATGTATTGAATGGCAAGTTTCTTAGGTCCCTAACAAAGGATTGGGACACTAAGATATGTGCCATCAGGGAAGTGGCCAAACTGGCTGACACACCTCCACCTACACATTTTGGAAAATTACTTTCATATGAAATGTAGCTTACTTCCAGGAAAGAGGAAGAGAAGGGCAGCAGAACTTAGCATAAAGAAAAGTTAGTAGCCTTCAAGGCTGAGGGCTAAAGGAAGGGTAGGAGAAAATCTCCTTCTCCACCTAGAAGGAGTATTGAAGCAGAAGAAGGAGTTTCTAAAACTAGTACATAAGATAGCCACACATCTGATGAAGACTTCTCTGCCTTCACAAGACAATTCCAAAGGTTCATGAAGAAAAAGAAATGGAGAACCAGGCCTTCATCAACATCCTATTCAAAGGATGAATACTATAGGAAGAAGAAAACACCTAAGGAGTACAGGTATGCTTCTAACCCTGGTAAACAATCTAATTCTAAGATTGTGTGTTATTGCTGCAACAGGTCTGGGCATTTCATAGCTGACTGTCCGTACAAAATAAAGGAGTCAAAGGACAAGAAGAAGCAGCTGGTCAAAGGCAAGAAGGAGAAGTCTCTAGTGGCTCAGAAGGAGAAGAGTTGGACAGACTCTTCATCTTCAGAATCTGGAGAAGAAGAGGCAGAAGCATATGTTGGACTCTTCTCAACAGAAGAGGATTCTAGGGAACTAGAATTCCTACAGATGCTGGACTCCATAAATGGAGTGGAAGAATATTGTTGTAAAGGGCTGATGGCTCAATTTTAAGAAGATAAGTGCCAGGATCAGCCTGGACCAAGTAAGGTAAACAATTCTCCCCTAGTCTCAGAATACTTTACTGGATCAGAATCATAAGTATCTGCTTCAAAAGAAGTGGATGGATCTGAGTCTGAGGGGGATGTTCACCAACTCATTAATGAGTATGGTGGGTTGTTGCATGCTCTAAAGAAGAGCAAGTTTCTTATTAAAGAGCAGGCAAAAGAGATTGAGTTTCTTAAGATTGCTGCAGCAGATTCAGCAAAACTGTTGGATCAAAAACTGAATGAGGTTGCCAAATTGAAAAACAATATAGTTATTTAGATGGGCACCATCTCATTCAAAGAGAATCATATCAAGAAACTGGAGGTAAAACTTTAGTAAGAGAGAGAGCTAGTGGCTACCAATTCTCATAAGAAAAGGTAAAGCCGCAGTTCAGCCTCTAGCTGTTAATCCCCCTATTTTCTTTAAGAAGGTAGTGAATCCTACTAACAGGTATGATCATGACATTACACATGGTCACTATGAGCATGAAAATTTCATGAGCAAGGGTGCAAATGTCAATAGACCAATTTATAGGCATGCCCATCATATTCAAGAGGAGTACTTGAAGAATGCTGTTCCAGCACCAACACTTAATAAGTCTACTAGCAACAAAGTAAGAAGGCCTGTACCTAAGAATAGGTATAATAGGTTTGAGTGTTGGTGTTGTGGCAAGGTGGGCCACTTTGCCATGGATTGATGGTTCAACTCAAGTGTTAAAACCAAAAGTAGGATTCCTGTTAGATCAGTTACAGGATTTCAAACTAACAAGGACCTAGGACCCACTAGCAAGTTGGGTTCTAAGGGTAAGTAATTCTTTATTTGTTGCAGGTGAATCCAAGTGATCATACCCCTATATGGTACTTGTATAGTGGCTGTTCCAGACACATGACTGGAACCAGGAGAATGTTAAGGGACTATGTGCCCATAGAGAATGGACCCAAAGTAATCTTTGATGGATCAGAAAAGGGAATCATAAAAGGATTTGGTAACATCTCTTGTGATTCAATTACTATCACTAAAGTTGCTTATGTAAAGGGTTAAAAACTTAACCTGATTAGCATAAGTCAACTTAGTGATCTAGGTTATGACATTTCTTTCTTCAAAGGGGAGTGCCTAGTAAAAAGGTCAAGTGATCATTTGGCTGGCACTAGGAAAGGAAATGTGTATTGCCTTAACCTAGATTGTGAGTCTAATAGCTCACCTATTTGTTTGGTTGCTGGAGAGAAAGCTTCTCTGAGTGTCAAATGGCACAAGAGGCTAGCTCATCTGAACTATAAGTTAATTGGACTGTTGTTCAGCATGGGATTAGTGAGGAATGGCCCTCAAGTTAAGTGCATAAAAGAGGGTGTGTGTTCAGCTTGCCAAAAAGGCAAGTAGACTAAGTCCTCTTTTCAGTCACTTAACATAAAAGATTCAAAGAGATGTTTGTATCTCATGCATATGGATTTGTTTGGTCCTATGCAAGTTCATAGTCTTGGTAGGAAAGCATACACACTTGTTATTATGGATGACTATTCTAGATTTACATGGGTTTTCTTCTTGAGGCAGAAATCTGAAACCCTCAGGTTTTGTAGACTCTCACTTTCCTGATTATGTATATAGGCTTAGGAAAGAACTATATGGTTTGAAGCAAGCTCCAAGGGCTTGGTATGAAACCTTGTCTGCCTTCCTTATTGAGAATAAATTCCTTAGAGGAAAGATAGATAAAACTTTATTCTATAGGGAATCAAAAGGCAATATAATACTAGTCCAGATATATGTGGATGACATTATCTTTGGTTCTACTGAAAACAGCCTTTGTAAGAAGTTTGCCAAACTTATGCAAGGGAAGTTTGAGATGAGCAATATGGGTAAGCTGAAGTTCTTCTTAGGATTTCAAGTTAGACAGACTAAGAGTGGGTTTTCCATATCCTAGTCTAAGTTCAACAAGGAGTTGATTAAGAAGTATGGTTTGAACTCAGCTTCTACTATGAAAACTCTAATGGGAACAAGTATGCTTATATGCAAAGATGAAGCAGGGAAACTTGTTGATGAGTCTTTGTATAGAGGGATAATTGGCTCCCTACTATACTTGACTGCTAGTAGACCTGACATCGTGTATGCAATGTGTCTGTGCTAGGTATCAAGCATGCCCTAAGAAATCTCATTATACGTCAGTTAAGAGAATATTGAGATATCTTAAGGGAACACCTAATTTACGCCTTTGGTACCCTAAGAATAGAGATTTTCTATTAACTGGTTTCTCAGATGCAGATTTTGCTGGATGCAAAGAAGACAGAAAAAAGTACCACAGGAACCTATCAATTCCTTGGTGGGAGGCTGGTGTCATGGAGCAGCAAGAAGCAAACCAGTATAGCTATATCAACAGCTGAATCAGAGTATATAGCTGCAGGTAGTTGTTGTGCACAATTGATGTGGATAAAGCATCAACTAGAAGATTATGACATCCAGGTAAGTAGAATTCCACTATTTTATGATTCTACAAGTGCTATTTCTATTGCTAAGAATCATGTATCACACAGTAGGACCAAGCATATAGAAATTAAGTTTCATTTTATCAGAGAACATGTAGAGAAGGAAAATATTAGCCTAGAGTTTGTGAAAACTGATAATCAAATAGCTGATATTTTTACAAAACCTTTGGATGAAACTAAATTCAATAATTTTAAATTTTAATTAGGTATGTTGAACCTAGAATAGGTTAACACAAGTTTCCATAAGTAGCATAAGTAAGCACCAAATTTCTCTTGAAATTTGTCTTAGTAGTAAGTTTGTGTCGACACAAGAAAGTTGTGTCGACACACTCAGTGTGTTGTGTCGACACAGAAAAAGGATGTGTCGACATAGAAATAGTATATGTGTCGACAGAAGAATAGGTGTCGACACAACCTTGTCAAGACTATATATCGAGAGGATATTTATGTCGACACAAAAAGTTGGTGTCGACATAACTCTGTCGAGACTAAAGTGGTCAATGTCGACACAGATGCAAGTATGTCGACACAGACTCAAGTATGCTGACACATAAATATGTCGACTTAAAATACGTTTTGTCGACTTAGACATTAGTGTGTCGACACATAGTCGTGTTGACTTAACTTAAGTTCTGTCAAGACCTAGGTCATTTATGTCGACACAAAAATGATTTGTCGACATAGTCGTGTCGACTTTAGACCTGCCCTTGACACAAGTACTATAAATAGGTGAAGCCAAAATTTGGTCAACTACGCTATCAGAATTTTTGACTCTACACCTTCTGTCGACATAGACCTTCTCTTCTCTTCTCCTCTAGCACTTACGTCAATGGCGCCACACTAAGAAGATAAGGTTAATGAAGGTTATGAACTGGTTTGCGAAGGTTTCACGACTGCTTCTGATGAAATTCAGGGAGTTATTGCCCTAATTTCTGTAAATGGATTAGAATTTTTTTCTCTAAACCGACCAAAATATGGAAAAAGGAAGTCATGGAGTTCTACTCAACTGCTATAATGGACTCTGAAGGAAAGAAAATCATGGTGTCTATTCAAGATACTCGGGTGAAGCTCACTTTTAAAACTATCAGGAAAGTACTACATCTTCCTTTGATCAAGGATAACGACGAAATAACTCCTTCCCAGATAACTGAAGCTTTAAGCTGGTGTGGACTGAGTCCCAGTATTAAGATTGGATCATCTATCAATAGAAAAGGGATGAATTCCCAAGGAAAATTTCTTTCAGAAGTTGTGGGCAAAGTGATTATCTGCAAGACTGGTGGACATGATAAGATTTCTGCCCACATGTTCAATCTTATGGTGCGGATCATATTCAAGATAAACACTGACTTGGTAGCAGTGGTGTTTGATAAAATACAAGGAATTAAGAAACCTAACCTGGGAAGAATCCTCAGTTTATGCTTAAACATAAGTAATTCCAGATGTTCTGAAATAAGCAAATGGATCTAAAATAAATCACATGAGGAAAATGGATGTGAGGATACTGTCAAGATGGGACAGAGTTCTGACCAAGGAAGTCCCTGCTCCCAAGGAGCAAACTAAGAAAGATAAGAAGAAAAAGAAAGTGGTTGTACAGGCTGACTCCTCTAGTGATTCTGAGGAGGAAGTGGTCTTTAGTTCTGATGAAAACCAGCACCAACATGATGCTCATGATCAAGTAAAGGACATTGAGCCCCAGGAGCAACAAGTTGACTCCACTCTAGGGGGAGAAAACTTAGAACAAGAAACTGAGCTGTCTGCCCAAGGGGGAGGTATTGATGATGCTGTCCTAGATAGTGACTTAGCTGTAGATACAATCATGGATGTAGTATCTAAAATCAACACTACAGCTGAAGAAACTGATAAGACAGATGCTCAAAATGAGTCAGTAAGTATCTTCTCCACAGTCTAGTGATATATGGTGGGATTCTCCTAAAAAAAATTGTTCTAGGGGACACTTTTGTTTACACAAAAAATCTTTCATATGGTATTAGTCTTTTAAGTAGTACTTTAAAAACTAATCTTATTCCTTCTGTACAGATACAACAGGAATTCACCTTGGAAGAATTATTTTCAGATCTTCCTACAGATGGGACTGAGGGGGAGCATACTTAAAAAGAAAAAGAAATTCCAAGGACTGAGGGGGAGTTATCCAAGGATACCCCAGCTTAAAAGGACACTGTTGATATTAAAATACATCTGAATCTTCTAAAGATGAAGAAGCAACATTGTCTAAGAAAAGAAAGTTGATTGTGTTAAAGAAAAAGAGTTCTGGATATAAGAAAGCTTTACAAATAGGAACTACACCATCTACATCAAGCATGGACTTCAGCTCTTTACTAGTCCAGACGCAGATAAAATTAGATAATCAAAGACAGACAATAGAGAAATATGTGGATGAAACTCATAAGGAGTTAAAGTTTCAGTTGGCACAGGACATCAAATCTATTAGGTTTAAAGTAAATCAGAATAAGAAGGAGATTACAGATTGCTTCCATAAAGGAGGTAATGTTGTGGTGTTTCTGGCAAAGCAACAGCAAGATATCAAAGAAACAGTGGATGAAATCTAAGTGAAGCAAGGCTATGTACTAGAAAATCATATCAGAATGAATGAAAACCTTAAGGATTCACATCATGAAATATTAACAAAACTCACTGATTCTAGCACTACTCTGAAGGCTGAAATCTCCAAGCAAATCCAGGAAGATATATCTGCTGTCAAAACCGCCCTCCGATACCACTTGAAAGACTTTATTTCAAGAGCCTAAACACCTAGAGGGGGGGTGAATAGGTTCTTATCTTTTTGAGTCCTTTCAATTTTTTAGGCAAACAGATATACAACTTCTTTTAACACAGATCAATTTATCTACATAAATTTAAACACAACACAGAATGCACCAGATTTATAGTGGTTCCCCAAGATATGGGTACATCCACTTTCCCCCTTCACCTATCCAGCAGATAACTGGATTCAGCCTAACTTCCTTCCACTGGCTCGGATTCGCAAATCTTACAATATCAGAACCCAAGATGGTTCCTATATCTCAGACTTAACACAAGTCCTATCTCAGATTCTTCTCTAGAATCCTACCTCAAGCCTCAGCCCTACCTCAGCCTTTATAATTAGGCTTACAACTCAGACTTTCCACAAGTCCTACCTCAGGCACACAGCCCTACCTAAGCCTTTATAATTTTAGGCTTACAATCTCAGATCTAACAATAGATCCTACAAGAATTTATGAGTAAAGAGTAACTGAAAACTTAACTAGCAAGATTTCTCTATTGATGTAGCCTTCTTGATCAGTTCTTGTATAGACTGATCCTTCAGATCCAACCTAACTTAGCTTTTCAAAGCTTCTTGATTAGAACAAAATAAGGTGGATCTTCTCTTGATGTTGAAGTTCATCCTCAGTCAGCTTCTTCTGTAAATTCAGATTGAACTCTTAATCTTTCTTACAAACAGCCTTTGATCTGTCAGAATTCTTCTTATTAATCAGATTCCTCTTGTTGATCCCTGTCTGTCATTTCTGATCTGTATCTTATATAGAGTTTGCTCCATGGTTACCGGCTAATCCAATTTATAACAAACTTCTGACAGTTCTGACAATGGTGTCAGACCAGTTAGTTATGATAGTTGTCAAGTCACCAGTCACGTCACCAGGTTCTTCAATGTCTTTTCAAATCAGCACACAACACTCAATAGACTGCTTCACATGTGTCGATACATATAGACTAAGTGTCGACACAAGTCTTCATGGTGTCGACACAATTACTCCAAGTGTCGACATAGTCATACTTCTGCTTCTCAACACTACTCTTGTTGTATGTGTCGACACAAGTCCTGTGTGTCGACACAGAAGCTTCTTGTCTCGACATTTCTATTGCAGACAGTTTGCGTTGAGTGCTTGTCAAATGGCGTTGAGCGTGTGTCGACACAAGTCTTGTGTGTCGACACAATTACTTCTGAACTCGACACAGCCTTTTGAGAGGTTGTGTGTCGACATAAGTCTTGTGTGTCGACACAATTACTTCAGGTGTCGACATATCTCCTGAGTGTCGACACAGCTTCAGTTTTAAGTGTCGACACAAGTCCTGTTTCAGATGTCGACACATTTCTGGATGTCAACACAACTGCTTCTTTAGGTGTCGACATAGCTTTGAGTGTCAACACAGCTTCTTCATAAGTGTCGACACAACTTCTGGGTGTCGACACAACTTCTTTACAAGTGTCGACACAATTTGCCTTTGTGTCGACACAACTTGCCTGAGTGTCGACACAAGTTCCCTGAGTGTCGACACAGTTTCTTCACAAGTGTCGACACTTGTACTTAGAAAAATTTTCTTCAAATTCTTAAACCTGCACAATGAAACTCAAACTTCTATCAAAAACAAATTGATGCATATCATTGACTAAGTTTTGGTTTTTCCAAATCTGGTACACATTTTCCAATGTACCAAACAATCTCCCCCTATTTGGAGAAGTCATAACCCTTAGTCACAGATATACATCTCTTAAGATAAAACAAAATATTAATAGTTGTAAAAACATTTCAGAGCAGGTTATCACATAATCATTATAAACAACAAACAATTAATACTAAAACAGATTTCATTAATCAGTAAAATTTTGGTTTACAAGAATTTCTTATAGAACAAAAGAAATAAATTAATACATTATTCTATTACATAAACCTAGCAATCCTATTACTTACTAGGCTCCTTAATAACTATTCCTTTGCCAGACTTAATTTTATCCTACACAGAAGGTTCAGCATCCTCAGCTGGCTTTTTATCTTTTAGAGCTTTCTTCTTTGATTGTTCAGCCTTGATCTTCTATCTTTTAAAATAGTGGAAAGGTTTGGGGAAGTACTTGCTTGGCTCTTGAGCATTAGCAGGTAGCTTCCCAGCCTTAGCACTTCTTCTATGTTGAATAATAGCTTCTTGTCCTGCTTGATATTTATTCCACTCTTGTTTAGAATACCACTTACCCCTGTCATGGGTTTTATCCTTTACAGCTTTCCAGGCAGTAAGTATGATGTTTCTAGAAGTTGGGCTCCACTGCTGAAAAATCTGGCTTCAGCTCAGCCTGCTCTCTGAATCTCTTCTTGGAAAGTTGTGCTTCCTTCTGAGCTTCTAATGCAGCTTCTAACATTTCAACTTTTTCCAGAACTACATTTTGTGCCTCTGGTGGAGGACTATATATTTTTCAGCACTTTTTCTTGAACCATCTCAAAATCAGCTGGGGGGTAGATAACCTGAGCAACTTCAGGCTAATCTCTTTCAAAATATGTAGGTTGTATCCCAGTCTCTGCTACATTATCATCATCACAAAGAGGAGGATATCCAAGAGTAGCTCTGATGCTATTGGAAGTCCATTTAGCATGGTCAGAGCATGCTTTGACTAGTAATCTCTCCCCCTTTATGACTTCTCTTGTAACATGATCTCTTAAATCTTCTTTCTGGAATCTGACTTAATAGGCTACATATTCAATTCCCTCTTTAAAATAAGCTCTAAATTTTGTTAGAAAAGCTTTAATCTTTTCCTGAGAGTCTTGAAATGTGGCTTTGACAGCAGATATATCTTCCTAGATTTGCTTGGAGATTTCAGCCTTCAGAGTAGTGCTAGAATCTGTGAGCTTTGTTAATATTTCATGATGTGAATCCTTAAGGTTTTCATTCATTCTGATCTGATTCTCCAGTACATAGCCTTGCTTTACTTCAATTTCATCCACTATTTATTTGATATCTTGTTGTTGCTTGGCAAGGAACACCATACCATTATCTCCTTCATGGAAGCAATCTGTCATCTCCTTCTTATTCTGATTTACTTCAAACCTAATAAATTTGATGTCCTGGGCCAACTGAAACTGTAACTCCTTATGAGTTTCATCCACATATTTCTCTATTGTCTGTGTTGGAACACCCTATTACTAATTTGGGCAAGGATCACTATGTCTCTTAGGAAGCCAGGTTGACCTAGTTGTATAGTGTAAAGGTCAACATTAGAATGAGTCTAGGGCTTAGAACTTAGGTTTGAAGCTGCCCCCAAGGACCATTCAAGCTCAGGATTTCAAGCTAAGTAAAGAGATAAAAATAGTCGAACGACGGTCGACTATCGTCGAGCTCAGGTCGACGATCGTCGAGCTCTGGTCGACTACTTATGTCCTCAGCCTTCTGCTTGTTGCTGGCTTCGGTCGACTATCGTAGAGCTTCAGTCCGACGATCGTCGAGCTTTGGTCGACGATCTCTGGCTGTGCTTGGGTCGACTATTTCTGTTGAAGTCTAGGTCGACGATTTCTGTCTTAATCAGATCGACTATTTCTGCCAGACCAAGAACTTAGATAGTCGATCTCAGATCGAAGTTTTCTGTCTACTGCTTATCTTCAATATCTCTGAGCTCAGGTCGACGATCTTCGAGCTCAGATCGACGTTTTCTGTCAGAATGATATATTCCTTCTCTGAGCTCTGGTCGACGATCGTGGAGCTCAGATCGACGTTTATTTTGAGAGATCGACGTTCTTAAGGATTCAAATGCTGCCAGTCTTTGGAATGTTTTTGAATTCTCTCAGCATTTAATTTCAAGAAGATTTGCCAGCCGTTTTCATTTATTCTGGAACAAGTTTCAAAGGAATTATTCAGGAATGTTTCATTGGACTTTCCTCTAGAAGACAAATCATTTATGGAAGGCATTTAATGTCTGATAACGGCTATATTGGAAGAATTATATTCAGAGAAGAAGATCGTCTTCTCTATCACTACTTTTAGAGAGAATTAATCCAGAGTCAATATACAATAGAATCAAGAGACACACTGATACAGAAGAACAAGAAGAATTAAGTTGAAAAAGATAACCATTCACTTGCTTACAGAAAAGTGATCAAAGCTTCATCTCAAAGAACTCCAGACACCTCATCTTTCAGCCTCTTTGCTGAATCAATTCTTTGCTGGAGATCTAAAGATCTGAAGACCTATCACCCTAGAGCAAAGCTTCCATTCCTGATTCATTCAACATCTCAGGGGGAGCTTTGACAACAAAAGATCCACTAGTCTTCTCTCATTTGATTTGAGAACAGAGAAGACAATCTCACCTCTTTACCTTTTTCTTTTTCCTGTTGTAAAGGGTTTTTGAACTCCCTTCAAAAGTTTTGTCTGGTTCTGAGAGCCTTGTCAAAACTCAGTGGTGGCAAGACACCTTATCAAAAAATCCAGTTTTGGTTTTTGAGCACCTTGTCAAAAGCTCATTGGTGTCAGGACACCTGATCAACTCATCCTGAGTGGATTCCTACCAAGGGTGGTAGAAGAGTGGATGTACCCAGGTTTTTGGGGAACCACTATATTTCCTTGTGTCTTCTGGTTTGTTTGTGTGATTTGTTTGCTGTGTGCTGTGCTCTTTATTTCTTGGTTTTTAACTTCTTACTAGCACTCTACACTATATCATAAATTGAACTTTATATGTGCTGTTTATTTCATTTGTGAAAAACTATTTTAAAATACTCTATTCACCCCCCCCCCCCTCTAGAGTTGAGATAGATCTTACCCTCACTTTCAATTGGTATCAGAGGCAGGTTGGTTGCTCATACAGGCTAACACCTGAACCAAAAGATCCTTGATAAGATCAATCTCTTAAGAGGATTATTTTCTATACATCTATCTATTTATTTAAAGACATAGCACAGAACAAAGATTATGCAAGCACCAGACCACCAGTGTGCAACCTTTCCAAGTTTGCACTCTGGAAGGCAAGGATTAGATTATACATGAATTCTATTGATGAGGATATTTTTAATTCTGTCTTGACAGTGTGTCCAACTCCACCAGCAAGCTCAAGTACAAGTGCTGTTCCACCTCCTTCTGGAACAGATGTAGATATAAAGAAATGGAAAACTGCAGATGCAAAGGCCATGAACATCTTGGCTCAGACAATGTCTGATGAGATATTTCAGAAAGTAGCTGACTGCAACTCAGCCAAAGGAATTTGGGACAAGCTCTCTGAAATTATCTCAGGATCTGCTGATGAAAGGAAAGATAGAAGATCTCATCTGATAAGCCAATATGAGAACTTCAAAAAGGGAGAAGCTGAATTAGTGGCTGACATGTACAATAGACTAAGTCTAATTGTCAATGAGTTAAAAACCCTAGACAAAGAAATCTCACTGACTGAGCTGAATGACAAAATCCTGATGTGCTTCCCCAGCACTTGGGATTCAAGAATCTGGCCAATCAAAGATGCCAGAAGTCTAAATGAGATCACCACTGAAGCTCTCCTGGGAAAGCTCAAATCCTATGAGCTGCTCATTAAAAATAGAGAAGAAGAACAAAAGGCTACTTCTCCAGCCACAAGGAAAGAAAAGACCATAGCCTTCAAAGCTGCAGAAGAAGAGCCTGAAAATAAAGCTACAGGAAATGATGGACTCATAAGTCTACTGGCCAAAAGATTCTACAAGATGGCCAGAAAAGACTTTAGAAAGAGACCATACAAGGGTCATGATAAACCAAGGTATGATAAATCAAACAGCAATAAAGAAATTATATGCTTTGGTTGCAGGAAACCAGGCCACATTGTGCCTGACTGTCCAGAAAACAAGAATAAGGACAAGAAGGAAAGAAGAGAAAGAAGAAAAGAAAAGGATTACAAGAAGAATAGCTCAGACAAAGCCTCCTCCAGCAAGAACAAACATACAAGGAAGGGCTTTGTTGCTGAGACATGGAGTGAGACTGAAGAGGAATCTGAAGCCTCATCCAGTTCCAGTGATGATGAGGATGATGAAGATGAAAAAGAATTTTGCATGATGGCTATCAATGCCTCACAGCAAAACTCTGATGAAGAATCAGAATCAGATTCAGAAACTCAACCAGATGAAGATCAGGTAATCAACTCTTTTGATTTTAATTCTGAGGACTTCAAAGATGAGATTAAGACACTGTGCCTAGATCTATTAAAATCTGAGAAGGAGATAATCTCTCTCAGGAATCAATTATCTGAGCATAGTGTCCTAAACTCAAAGAACCTCAAACTCTCTGAGGAGTTAGAATGTTGTAGGGAGGAGATAGCTTCACTGAAAAGTGAACTATCAAAGGCCAAAAAGTTTGAAGAATCCCTAAATGGGAGAAGTATCAGACTGATGGACATCACAAGCACAGTGAACTCTAGATTTAATAGCACACTGGGCTTGGGTGCCTCATCCAGCCAACCTATAATATTGACAACTCCAATCAAGTTTGTCTCTGACAAAGGAAAGGGAGTAATAGAGGTACCCAGGAAGAATGCAGATCTGTCAGAGAAAAATTCAGTTCAACAGATGGCGTCGAGCAGAGCTCGACGATCCTCGAACAGAGCTCGACGATCTAACTACAGATCGTCGACCTCAGCTCGACGATATCCAAACCCTGAACTTCAGCATAATCGATCTTCGAACAAAGATCGACGATCTGACCCAAGATCGTCGACCTCAGTTCGACGATCGTCGAACAGAAATCAGGACTATGAACATTCCCTCAATGGCACATCTAGATTCAATCCTAGAAGTCCCACATCCCAAAGCTTTAATACCTATACTGAATGGATAGTACCTTCTAGGAGATACCATCCTGAAGGTTATAAGGATCAACCTGGGATGTCTTTTGTTTCAGAATTTAAGGGACATCAAACTAGGCCCAAGGTTAACTGGGTCAAAAACAAATAAGCTGGTTTTGTGCAGGTGAAGACCTATCCAGCATCAAACCATCAATGGTATCTGGATAGTGGGTGCTCAAAGCACATGACAGGGGACAAGGACAACTTCACTTCCTTCAAAGCCAAGCTTGGACCCAAAGTAATTTTTGGAGACTCAAGCTTTAAAACTACAAAAGGATATGGTGCAGTCCAAATTGGCTCAGTCACATTCAAGAAGGTGGCATATGTTGAAGGACTCAAGCACAACTTAATAAGTCTCAGTCAACTGTGTGATGAAGGATATCAAGTGACATTCAACAAAGCCATATGCAAGGTCAAGTCAGAGGACAACACAACTATGTTGACACGTAACAGAAGAGGTAACATTTACTTAGTGGATTTTCATTCACCTATAGTAGATATTTGCCTGTTCAATTCCATTTCAAAATCTAATATTTTATGGCATAAGAGACTAGGGCATATTAACCTTAGAATCATTGCTAGGCTATCTAAAGACAACCTTGTTAGAGGACTACCTTCTGGTCCCTACAAGAAGGAAGGACCTTGCAAGGCTTGTCAATTAGGCAAGCAAACTAAAAGTAGTTTTAAATCAATTAATAAGAGTGATTCACCTAGGATTTTGTACCTATTGCACATGGATCTTTTTGGACCCATATCTGTACAAAGCCTAGGAGGGAAATCCTATACTTTAGTGATTGTAGATGACTTCTCAAGATTCACTTGGGTATTCTTTCTGAGGAAGAAGTCTGATAACTTCAAGTGTTTGACAGATTTTCTCAAATGCATTCAGATTGAGTTCAACACTCACATTGCCCTGATCAGAAGTGATCATGGGACAGAGTTTGATTCTCTTCTCATGCAAGAGTTCTGTCAAAGTGAAGGGATCAGGCACACTTTCTCAGCTCCTAGAACTCCTCAACAAAATGGGGTAGCTGAAAGGAAAAATAGAACACTCATTGAATCTGCAACTACATTATTGGCAGATGCTCACCTACCTCTATCCTTTTGGGCTGAGGCAGTGAACACCTCCAACTATGTGTTGAACAGAAGCCTGATACACAAGCTGAAGGGCAAGACTCCCTATGAATTGCTCAAAGGGAAGAAACCTAAAATAGGTTATTTTAAAGTTTTTGGTTGCACTTGTTTTATTCATAATAATGACAAGAAATATCTAGCAAAATTCCAAGCTAAAGCTGATGAAGGAGTGTTTCTGGGATACTCCATGATCAGCAAGGCCTATAGGGTTTATAATAAATCTTCCTGTAAAATTGAAGAATCTGTTCATATTATTTTTGATGAAGCTAACATGTCTTTCAAGGAGAAGAATGCTTCTACCATAGAACCTTTGCAGGTACATTCTCTAGCTGAAGACTTGAACAAATTGCAAGTTGCTGAAAAGAATGAGAGCAGTGATGATGAAGAAGAAGTTCAACATCTTGAAGAAAATCATCCTGAAGAGCCAGTTGCTGCTCCACTAGAGGAGACAACAACACAGGCTGGTGAACAGTCAACACTCCCGGTTGATTTAGTAACAACAAGAGATCATCCAATCACCCAAGTAATTGGAGAGATCTCAGCTGGTGTGCAAACTAGAAATCAGGTCAACCAGAACCTGATGCACACTTACTTCCTATCTCAAATTGAGCCTCAATCCATTCAAGATGCAGAGCAAGATCCACACTGGATCATTGCAATGCAAGAGGAGTTGCATCAATTTGAAAGGAACAAGGTTTGGGAACTAGTGCCTAAGCCAAAGGATCATCCCATTGTTGGAACAAAGTGGGTATTCAGGAACAAGCTGGATGATCAAGGAGTCATAGTCAGAAACAAGGCAAGGCTAGTTGCTCAAGGATACTCTCAACAAGAAGGAATAGACTATGATCAGACCTTTGCACCAGTTGCAAGGTTAGAAGCCATCAGAATATTCCTAGCCTATGCTGCTCACAAAGGTTTCAAAGTGTACCAAATGGATGTAAAGAGTGCATTTCTCAATGGGGACATCAAAGAGGAAGTCTATGTTAGACAACCTCCAGGTTTTATCTCTCTAACTCACCCTGATTATGTTTACAAATTGCATAAAGCATTATATGGTCTCAAGCAAGCTCCTAGAGCATGGTATGAGACTCTAGCATGCTTTCTTCTGGAAAATGATTTTGTTAGGGGGAGAGTAGACCAAACTCTTTTTATTAGAACCCATAAGTCCCATACCCTACTAGTGCAAATTTATGTAGATGACATTATTTTTGGTTCTACTGATTCAAAATTATGCAAAAAGTTTTCCAAGCTTATGCATTCTAAATTTGAAATGAGTAGCATGGGTGAGCTGTCCTTCTTCTTAGGACTGCAAGTCAAGCAACATGCTGAAGGCATATTTATTTCTCAAACCAAGTATGCAAAAGAATTGGTTAAGAAATTTGGTATGTCTGATGCATCATGTATGAAAACACCCATGCCCTCAAATGCTGTAATAGATGTTGATGAACATGGGAAACCTGTTGATCAGACAACATATAGAGCAATAATTGGCTCTTTATTGTACCTTACAGCTAGTAGGCCTGATATAATGTTTGCTATATATATTTGTGCTAGATTCCAAGTTAGCCCTAGAGAGTCACACTTAATCTTAGTTAAGAGGATTCTTAGGTATGTGAAAAGTTGTCCAAATCTAGGTCTCTGGTATCCAAAAGATTCAGCATTTGACTTAACTGGATTTTCAGATGCTGATTATGCTGGATGCAGAATAGACAGGAAAAGCACCAGTGGAACATGTCAGTTCCTTGGTGACAGACTTGTCTCCTGGTTTTGTAAGAAGCAAACATCTGTGTCAACCTCAACTGCTGAAGCTGAGTATATGGCTGCAGGCAGTTGCTGTTCACAAATATTGTGGATACAGAATCAGCTCTTAGACTATGGCTACAACTTAGAGAAGTCTAAAATTTTCTGTGATAATACTAGTGCTATCTCTATAGCACAAAATCCAGTCCTCCATAGTAGGACAAAACACATAGAAATTAGGCATCACTTTCTAAGAGATAATGTAGAGAAAAATAAAATTGAACTTCAATATATTCCTACTGATTTGCAAAGGGGAGATATTTTCACCAAACCCTTGGATGAAAAGAAACACAGTTTCTTCCTAAATCAGTTAGGCATGTTAGATGGAGGAAGCCTAAATTAAATTACAAGATTTTGTAAAGCTAAAACAGACCAAGACTAGGCTAAAAATTTCTTTCTTTTTGTGTCTGTAGGATAGTTTCTGTCCCTGAACTGAGCTCGACGTTTTCCCAGAAAACGTCGAACGGAGATCGACGATTTTCCACAAAATCGTCGACCGGAGATCGACGGTTCTTGAGACGTCGATCTGAGTTCAGCGCCGCCGTTGGATCTAGGATTTCTTTCTGTCTGCTCCTTGATCGTCGAGCAGAGCTCGACGCTCTCAATAACGTCGAACGGAGTTCGACGCTATTGGCGTCTCTTCAAATTCCTTCTGCAGCCCAAATCGTCGAGTTGAGTTTGACGCTTCTTCGAACTGAGCTCCACGACTTTCCTTTTTCGCGTCGAACCCTAATATAAAATCATTTCTTGGCCGCTGCTCGTCGTTTACGCCTTCATACTCTCTGCAAATTATTTTTCCCTCCAAACCTTCCACACTTGGTCGCGTTTGTTCAATCTTTGCAGGTACAAATGGCTTCAACTGTTGCTGCCCTTTCGAAGATGAAATTTGATACCGGTTTTGATATCGATATAAGCTCGTTTGATGGAAGCGATCAACGCTTCAAGGACATTCTCACTTTGTTCAGAGATCAGCAGCTGTTGGAAATAATGTCTACCAGAATGAAAATTGCTTCAGATGAAATAAAAGAATGGTGCTATTCTGCGACAGATGAGAATGAGAATTCTGTCATCGGCCTCATAAAAGGGACCCAGGTACAACTGTCCCCGGCTCTCTTAACTGAAGTGTTTCATCTCAGTACTGGAAAAGACTCTATCGAATTATCTGGAGAAGAATATGATTCCATGCTTGATCGGATGGGTCACAATGCTGTGAATCCTAATAAACTGCTGAAGAAGAATCTGTCCTTGGAATTTCAGTTTTTGGCTGATGTAGTCGGGAAAGTGCTGCTGGCCAATCACTCTGCCCATGATACAATATCAAGATATCAGTTTTGTCTGATGGGAGCTCTGCTGGATAAGAAACACCTGAACTGGGGATCAATTTTCTTCAGTCTGATTAAGAAAAAGCTGAATAAGACTGCTGTCAGCTTTGGGAGAATTCTAGGGGTCTATCTGCATTTCAGATGCCCTGAGTTGCTGACCTCCTCTGGGATGTTCATTAATGCATCCAAGAGGCTCTCCTGTGCCCTTTTTGGCAAATGGGACAGGCAGATCATCAATCCCTCCAGAGCTGCTGCATCGACTACTACTTCAGGCACAAGGACTGTCTTAGTCACTCCACCCCTGGTCTCTGCACCAGCAGAAGGGTTGCCTGCTCCTCCTTCTCCTTCAGCTGTCTCTACCCCAGCCATTTCATCCTCACCTCCAATCTCTACCATAGCCATATTGGTATCTTCCCCAATTACCATCTCTTCACCAGTTTCATCCCCTCCAGCATCTACCTCTGAGGTATTCCTTCCTCTCTTCTCTTACCCATCCTTTACCACTCCATCATATTCTCTTTTAGATGAATCCTTCATGGATGATTCTCATCCTTCCTCTCCTCCTGAGCCTCCCTCTACCTCCTCATTCCAACAAATGATGGAAGACATTTTCTCTCAACCCATCTTCACTCCTTCTCTTACCCCTTCTATCTCCACCTCACTTCACTCAATCTCCTCCTTTCCTATATCAGAACCATCCATTCCCTTACCTCCTATCTCCTCTTTCCCCATGCCACCAGCTCCAGCCAACATCCCTTCAACAACCTTCTATCCTACCTCTGCTCAAGCCCCTCTTGAGCATGTAGATCTCTCAGCCCTGGCTGACAGGTTATATGAGCTGTTAGCTCCAAAGCTAACCTCATTACTGGAGACCTCTCTGGCTCCACTCCTGACCCATGTCAAGGAGCTGTCTTCCAAGCTATCTTCTTTCATCTCCTCTCAGGCAACTTCATCTTCTGGGTGCCTTGATTCACTTATCTCTGAACCAAGGCAGGGGGAGATGCCATATGAAGTAGTTTTTGCAATGAACCTCCAGAGCCTGCTCTCCAAGTTTAATGCTGGATACTTCAGATTTCTGCCAGTTCCTCACATTGAAGATCTGTCTAAGGCCATTGTGCCTATTTCTGTCTGTAATCCCAGCCATATTGAAGCATATATAAATTCTTGGAAGGCTGTGGATGTTGTTTTGTCCATATCTGATGCTGTTACTAAGGCCATTGTGCCTCTTGTTGATGATGCTGCTACTGCTGTTGTAGATATTTCTGCTGATATTGTTGTTGACTCTGATATGCTTGTTGATGCTTATGCTGCTGCTTCTGTTTGCTCTACTACTGCTCCCTCTCCTCCTCCTCCTGCTGTTTCTGCAAAGCTTAAAGCTCAAGAAGAGTATATCAGAAGAATTGATGATCTGTATGATCAACCTCAGAGTTCTGAGAGTGATCAGTACAGGACAGATTCTGATGATTCTGCTAGCACTATTGCCAAGAAAAGGAAAGCTAGAAGCAAAGCAATGATGTCTGTTTCCCCAGCTCAAGCAAAGGACTCCAATGATATTCCCTACTATATTTTGCATGACTGCCCCTTATCTGAGCCTTGGATGCAGTACTCCAAGAATCAATTAAAGGCTATGAAGAAGAAGAGGAAGCTAGACAAGTATGAAAAAGGATCTTCTCAATATCAGCCTCCTCCTCCTCCTCCTCCAGATTCTGGATCAGGCTCAGCCCCTCAAGATCCAGTTTCCAGACACAGTTCTTCTCAGTCCTATCAGAAATCCTATCAAAGGGGACAGCATCAAAGGGGATATCAATCCAGAAGAGATCAATATAGAGGAAGCCAGAGAGGGCACAGACTTCATTTAAGGGAAGGACAAGGCCACTCTTACTCTTCTTCAGGTCCTTTCCCTTATAGGCTGAAAGACTCAATTGTTTCCAGGACCCCTCCTGATTCTGAAATCTTCAACAGATATGAACCTCCTGTTCCTTTTGAGGATCCTGAGAACAACCCTGTGTCCTGGACAGCTAGAATGAAAGAATTGGCTGCCCTTGATCAAATGAAAAAGGCCAGAGAACAAGGCAAGGATACTTCCAACATAACTACTTTATCAGAACAGAGAAAGAAAGAACTAGAGAGATATGCATCAAGGAAATTCTTTAATCCAGAAGACTATATGAAGCTGCACCCTGAGGCTGTTGTTCCAAGGCCCAAATCTCAAACTTCTCTAGGTGCAGAGGATGACAGAAGGTCAAAGAAAGAAAGTCAGAATCCTAACAGAGAAATTGTGTTTAAAAAGGGAACTGAAAAGAAGTGATCTGTGTAAGCTGAACATCATTCTCCCTTGGATATTTGCTGTCTTGTTATCTATGATCTGCATTACTGCTATATATCTCCTCTGCAGTATTGATTTAGCTTTTGTGTTGATGTATGCTTATTTATTTCCTATTTCTGTCTGTAAATAGTAATCCTAACCCAAATAGGGGGAGATTGTTGGAACACCCTATTACTAATTTGGGCAAGGATCACTATGTCTCTTAGGAAGCCAGGTTGACCTAGTTGTATAGTGTAAAGGTCAACATTAGAATGAGTCTAGGGCTTAGAACTTAGGTTTGAAGCTTCCCCCAAGGACCATTCAAGCTCAGGATTTCAAGCTAAGTAAAGAGATAAAAATAGTCGAACGACGCTCGACTATCGTCGAGCTCAGGCCGACGATCGTCGAGCTCTGGTCGACTACTTATGTCCTCAGCCTTCTGCTTGTTGCTGGCTTCGGTCGACTATTGTCGAGCTTCAGTCCGACGATCGTCGAGCTTTGGTCGACGATCTCTGGCTGTGCTTAGGTCGACTATTTCTGTTGAAGTCTAGGTCGACGATTTCTATCTTAATCAGATCGACTATTTCTGCCAGACCAAGAACTTAGATAGTCGATCTCAGATCGAAGTTTTCTGTCTACTGCTTATCTTTAATATCTCTGAGCTCAGGTCGACGATCTTTGAGCTCAGATCGACGTTTTCTATCAGAATGATATATTCCTTCTCTAAGCTCTGGTCGACGATCGTGGAGCTCAGATCGACGTTTATTTTGAGAGATCGACGTTCTTAAGGATTCAAATGCTGCCAGTCTTTGGAATGTTTTTGAATTCTCTCAGCATTTAATTTCAAGAAGATTTACCAGCCGTTTTCATTTATTCTGGAACAAGTTTCAAAAGAATTATTCAAGAATGTTTCATTGGACTTTCCTCTAGAAGACAAATCATTTATGGAAGGCATTTAATGTCTGATAACGGCTATATTGGAAGAATTATATTCAGAGAAGAAGATCGTCTTCTCTATCACTACTTTCAGAGAGAATTAATCCAGAGTCAATATACAATAGAATCAAGAGACACACTGATACAGAAGAACAAGAAGAATTAAGTTGAAAAAGATAACCATTCACTTGCTTACAGAAAAGTGATCAAAGCTTCATCTCAAAGAACTCCAGACACCTCATCTTTCAGCCTCTTTGCTGAATCAATTCTTTGCTGGAGATCTAAAGATCTGAAGACCTATCACCCTAGAGTAAAGCTTCCATTCCTAATTCATTCAACATCTCAGGGGGAGCTTTGACAACAAAAGATCCACTAGTCTTCTCTCATTTGATTTGAGAACAGAGAAGACAATCTCACCTCTTTACCTTTTTCTTTTTCCTGCTGTAAAGGGTTTTTGAACTCCCTTCAAAAGTTTTGTCTGGTTCTGAGAGCCTTGTCAAAACTCAGTGGTGGCAAGACACCTTATCAAAAAATCCAGTTTTGGTTTTTGAGCACCTTGTCAAAAGCTCATTGGTGTCAGGACACCTGATCAACTCATCCTGAGTGGATTCCTACCAAGGGTAGTAGAAGAGTGGATGTACCCAGGTTTTTGGGGAACCACTATATTTCCTTGTGTCTTCTGGTTTGTTTGTGTGATTTGTTTGTTGTGTGCTGTGCTCTTTATTTCTTGGTTTTTAACTTCTTACTAGCACTCTATACTATATCATAAATTGAACTTTATATGTGCTGTTTATTTCAACTGTGAAAAACTATTTTAAAATACTCTATTCACCCCCCCCCCCCTCTAGAGTTGAGATAGATCTTACCCTCACTTTCAGTCTGTCTTTGATTATCTAATTTTATCTACATCTGAACCAATAAAGAACTGAAGTCCATACTTGATGTAGATGGTGCAGTTCCCATTTGTAAAGCCTTCTTATATCAAGAACTCTTTTTCTTTAACACAGTCAACTTTCTTTTCTAAGCCAATGTGGCTTCTTCATCTTTAGAAGATTCAGATGTACTTTTAATATCAATAGTGTCCTTTTCAGCCGGGGTATCCTTTGAGAACTCCCCCTCAGTCCTTGGAATTTCTTTTTCATTTTCAATATACTACCCCTCAGTCCCATCTGTAGGAAGATCTGAAAATAATTCTTCCAAGGTAAATTCTTGTTGTATCTGTACAGAAGGAATAAGATTAGTTTTTAAAGTACTACTTAAAAGACTAATACCACTTGAAAGATTTTTTGTGTAAACAAAAGTGTCCCCTAGAACAAATTTTTTTATAGGAGAATCCCATCATATATCACTAGACTGTGGAGAAGATACTTACTGGCTCATTTTGAGCATCTGTCTTATCAGTTTCTTCAGCTGTAGTGTTGATTTCAGATACTACATCCATGATTATATCTACAGTTAAGTCACTGTCTAGGACAGCATCATCAATACCTCCCCCTTGGGCAGGCAGCTCAGTATCTTATTCTAAGTTTTCTCCCCCTGGAGTGGAGTCAACTTTTTACTCCCGGGGCTCACTGTCCTTTACTTGATCATGAGCATCCTGTTGGTGCTGGTCTTCATTAGAACAAAAGACCACTTCCTCCTCAGAATCACTGGAGGAGTCAGCCTGTATAACCACTTTATTTTTCTTCTTGTCTTTCTTAGTTTGCTCCTTGGGAGCAGGGACTTCCTTGGTCAGAACTCTGTCCCATCTTGAAAGTATCCTCACATCCATTTTCCTCATGTGATTTATCTTAGAGCCATTTACTTGTTTCAGAACATCTGGAATTACTGATGTTAAGCATAAACTGAGGATCCTTCCCAGGTTAGGTTTCCTAATTTCTTCTTGTATTTTATCAAACACCACTGCTGCCCAGTCAGTGTTTATCTTGAATATGATCCTCACCATCAGATTGAACATGTGGGCAGAAATCCTATCATGTCCACCAGTCTTGCAGATAATCACTTTGCCCACAACTTCTGAAAGAAATTTTCCTTGGGAATTCATCACTTTTCTATTGATAGATGATCCAATCATAATACAGGGACTCAGTCCACACCAACTTAAAGCTTCAGTTATCTGGGAAGGAGTTATTTCGTCTGTATCCTTGATCAAAGGAAGATGTAGTGCTTTCCTGATAGTTTTAAAAGTGAGCTTCACCCGGGTATCTTGAATAGACGCCATGATTTTCTTTCCTTCAGAGTCCATTGTAGCGATTGAGTAGAACTCCATGACTTCCTTTTTCCATATTTTGGTCGGTTTAGAGACAAAAAAATTCTAATCCATTTATAAAAATTAGGGCAATAACTCCCTGAATTTCATCAGAAGCAGTCGTGAAACCTTCGCGAACCAGTTCATAACCTTCATTAACCTTATCTTCTTAGTGTGGTGCCATTGACGTAAGTGCTAGAGGAGAAGAGAAGAGAAGGTCTATGTCGACAGATGGTGTAGAGTCAAAAATTCTGATAGCATAGTCGACCAAATTTTGGCTTCACCTATTTAAAGTACTTGTGTCAAGGGCAGGTCAAAAGTCAGGCCTAAGTCGACAAATCAGTTTTTTTGTCGACAAAAATGACATAGGTCTTGACATAACTTAAGTTAAGTCGACACGACAATATGTCGACATACTAATGTCTAAGTCAACAAAACGTATTTTAAGTCGACACATCTATGTGTCGACATACTTGAGTCTGTGTCGACAAACTTGCGTCTGTGTTGACACTGACAACTTTAGTCTCGACAGAGTTGTGTCAACACCAACTTCTGTGTGTCGACACAAAAATCCTCTCGACATATGGTCTCGACAAGGTTGTATCGACACCTATTCTTCTGTCGACACAGATACTGTTTA
Source organism: Platanthera zijinensis (assembly GCA_039513925.1). Classification (NCBI taxonomy): domain Eukaryota; kingdom Viridiplantae; phylum Streptophyta; class Magnoliopsida; order Asparagales; family Orchidaceae; genus Platanthera; species Platanthera zijinensis. Next base: position 107,630,714 of record CM077087.1, read on the forward strand.
TGTGTCGACACATCCTTTTTCTGTGTCGACACATCATATTGAGTGTGTCGACACAACTTGCTTGTGTCGACACAAACTTTGTACTTAGCCAAATTTAACCAGAAATTTGGTTCTTACATTTGCTACTTATGGAAACTTGTGTTAACCTATTCTAGGTTCAACATACCTAATTCAATTTTGAAATTATTGAATTTAGTTTCATCAGGAGGTTCTGTAAAAATATCAGCTATTTGATTATCAGTTTTCACAAACTCTAGGCTAATATTTTCCTTCTATACATATTCTATGATAAAATGAAACTTAATTTCTATATGCTTGGTCCTACTGTGTGATACAGGATTCTTAGCAATAGAAATAGCACTTGTAGAATCACAAAATAGTGGAATTCTACTTACCTGGATTTCATAATCTTCTAGTTGATCCTTTATCCACATCAATTGTGCACAGCAGGTACCTGCAGCTATATACTCTGATTCAGCTATTGATATAGCTACACTGGTTTGCTTCTTACCGCTCCATGACACCAGCCTCCAACCAAGGAATTGACAGGTTCCTGTGGTACTTTTTCTGTCTTCTTTGCATCCAGCAAAATCTGCATCTGAGAAACTAGTTAATAGAAAATCTCTATTCTTAGGGTACCAAAGGCCTAGATTAGGTGTTCCCTTAAGATATCTCAATATTCTCTTAACTGCAGTATAATGAGAATCCTTAGGGCATGCTTGATACCTAGCACAAACACATATTGCATACATGATGTCAGGTCTACTAGCAGTCAAGTATAGTAGAGAGCCAATTATCCCTTTATACAAAGACTCATCAATAGGTTTCCCGGCTTCATATTTATATATAGACATACTTGTTCCCATTAGAGTTTTCATAGCAGAAGCTGAGTTCGAACCATACTTCTTAATCAACTCCTTGGTTAACTTAGACTGGGATATGGACAATCCACTCTCAGTCTGTCTAACTTGAAGTCCCAAGAAGAACTTTAGCTCACCCATACTGCTCATCTCAAACTTCCCATGCATAAGTTTGGCAAACTTCCTACAAAGGCTATTTTCAGTAGAACCAAAGATAACGTTATCCACATATATCTGGACTAGTATTATCTTGCCTTTTGATTCCCTATAGAATAGAGTTTTGTCTATCTTTCCTCTAGAGAATTTATTCTCAATAAAGAAGGCAGACAAGGTTTCATACCAAGCCCCTGGAGCTTGTTTCAAACCATATAGTGCTTTCCTAAGCCTATATACATAATCAGGAAAGTGAGAGTCTACAAAACCTGGGGGTTTTTCTACATAAACTTCTTCTTTTAAATCACCATTCAGAAATGTTTATTTCACATCCATCTGATATACTTTGAACCCTTGAAAGGCAACATTGGCCAAGAACAGCCTTATAGCATCCAGCCTTACCACTGGAGCAAAGGTTTGATCAAAATCAATACCTTCCTCTTGCCTGTAGCCTTTTGCTACCAGTCTAGCCTTGTTCTTGACTATAGTGCCATTCTCATCAAGCTTGTTCCTGTAGATCCACTTAGTTCCTATTATGTTGTGATCCTTAGGTTTTGGCAATAGTTCTCAGACCTTACACCTTTTGAACTGACTGAGCTCTTCTTGCATTGCATCAATCCAGTTGGTATCTTGCATTGATTCTTCAATCTTCCTGGGTTCTATCTGAGACAGGAAGCTAGAACATAGAACCTTGTTCATGCTCCTGCTCCTTGTTAGAACACCCTGACTTGCATCACCAATGATCTGGTGAGCTGGATGATCCTTCAGGTGTCTCCTTGCTGGAGGAATTCTGCCAGCATTATGGCTATCTCCAGTTTCTTCATCTTGATGTTCAACATTTTCTTCTTCACCCAGAGGGACTTGGTCTCCCCCGGGATAACTGCATCTTTATCCTCATCCAGTTTAGCAGGAACATCTTCATTGATGGTCAGCTTATCCAGCTTATCTGTTAGACCTGTAGAACTAACTGAAGAACTAGATAATTCACTATTAATAAACATTGACTCATCAAATACAACATCCACAGATTCTTCTACAACTTGAGTAGTCAAGTTGTAGATTCTGTATGCTCTACTATGGTTGTTGTACCCAACAAATATCCCTTCTAAGGATTTGGCAGCAAACTTAGTTTGGTAGTGCTTACCATTGACTAGTACAAAACACTTACTACCAAAGATTCTGAAATAAGATATGTTTGGTTTTCTGCCTTTCAAAATCTGGTAGGGTGTCATCTTGTGTTTCTTGTTGATGGAAGCTCTATTAAGCACGTGACAAGCAGTATTTACTGCCTCAACCCAGAAGTATTAAGGGAGAGTAGTGTCATTCAGTAGAGTTCTACTTGCCTCAATTAGAGTCATATTCTTTCTTTCAGCAACACCATTTTGCTGAGGAGTTCTAGGTGAAGAGAATTCCTGATGAATCCCAAGTTCTTCACAGAATTTTGTCATATATTCAGACTGAAATTAAGTTCCATGGTCACTTCTGATTTTGACCACTGAACTGTTGTATTCATTCTGTATTTGTCTGACAAAAGACTGGAAAACAGTTGGAGTTTCAGATTTCTGCCTCAAGAAGAAAACCCATGTAAATCTAAAATAGTCATCCATAATAATAAGTGTGTATGCTTTCCTACCAAGACTATGAACTGGCTTAGGACCAAACAAATCCATATGCATGAGATACGAACATCTCTTTGAATCTTTGATGTCAAGTGACTGAAAAGAGGACTTAGTCTGCTTGCTTTTTTGGCAAGCTGAACACACACCCTCTTCTATGCACTTATTTTGAGGACCATTCCTCACTAATCCCATGCTGAACAGTAGTCCAATTTACTTATAGTTTAGATGAGCTAGCCTCCTGTGCCATTTGACACATAGAGAAGCTTTCTCTCTAGCAACCAAACAAATAGGTGAGCTGTTAGACTCACAATCTAAGTTAAGGCAATACACATTTCCTTCCCTAGTGCCAGTCAAAATGATCTCTTGATCACTTGACCTTTTTACTAGGCACTCCCCTTTAAGGAAAGAAATGTCATAACCTAGATCACTAAGTTGACTTATGCTAATCAGGTTATATTTTAAACCCTTTACATAAGCCACTTTAGTGATTGTAATTGAATCACAAGAGTTGTTACCAAATCCTTTTATGATTCCCTTTTCTGATCCACCAAAGATTACTTTTGGTCCATTCTCTATGGGCACATAGTCCCTAAACATTCTCCTGGTTCCAATCAAGTGTCTGGAACGGCCACTATCCAAGTACCATATAGGGGTATGATCACTTGGATTGACCTGCAATAAATAAAGAATCATTTACCCTTAGAACCCAACTTGCTAGTGGGTCCTAGGTCCTTGTTAGTTTGAAATCCTGTAACTGATCTGACAGGAATCTTACTTTTGGTTTTAACACTTGAGTTAAACCAGCAATCCATGACAAAGTGGCCCACCTTGCCAAACCAACACTCAAACCTATTATACCTATTCTTAGGTACAGGCCTTCTTACTTTGTTGCTAGTAGACTTATTAAGTGTTAGTGCTGGAACAGCATTCTTCAAGTACTCCTCTTAAATATGATGGGCATGCCTATAGATTGGTCTATTGACATTTGCACCCTTGCTCATGAAATTTTCATGCTCACAGTGACCATGTGTAATGTCATGATCATACCTGTTAGTAGGATTCACTACCTTCTTAAAGAAAAATAGGGGGATTAACAGCTAGAGGCTGAACTGCGGCTTTACCTTTTCTTATGAGAATTGGTAGCCCTCGTTATTCCCTTAAATCCTAGACTAATCTTCCCTTTTGTGAAACAAAATTATCTATCAAAGGTAAGACTGATTTTGGCTTGGAGAATTTAGCCACTAGCTCTCTCTCTTACTAAAGTTTTACCTCCAGTTTCTTGATATGATTCTCTTTGAATGAGATGGTGCCCATCTAAATAACTATAATGTTTTTCAATTTGGCAACCTCATTCAGTTTTTGATCCAGCAGTTTTGCTGAATCTGCTGCAGCAATCTTAAGAAACTCAATCTCTTTTGCCTGCTCTTTAACAAGAAACTTGCTCTTCTTTAGAGCATGCAACAACCCACCATACTCATTAATGAGTTGGTGAACATCCCCCTCAGACTAAAATCCATCCACTTCTTTTAAAGCAGATTCTTCTGATTCTGATCCAGTAAAGTAATCTGAGACTAGGGGAGAATTTTTTACCTTACTTGGTCAAGGCTGATCCTGACACTTATCTTCTTCAGATTGAGCCATCAGCCCTATACAGCAATATTCTTCCACTCCATTTATGGAGTCCAGCATCTGTAGGAATTCTAGTTCCCTAGAATCATCTTCTATTGAGAAGAGTCCAATATATGCTTCTACCTCTTCTTCTCCAGATTCTGAAGATGAAGAGTCTGTCAAACTCTTCTCCTTCTGAGCCACTAGAGACTTCTCCTTCTTGCCTTTGACCAGCTGTTTCTTCTTATCCTTTGTCTCCTTTCTTTTGTCAGGACAGTCAGCTATGACATGCCCAGACCTGTTGTAGCAATAACACATAATCTTAGAATTAGATTATTTACCAGGTTTAGAAGCATACGTGTATTCCTTAGGTGTTTTCTTCTTCCTGTAGTATTCATCCTTGGAATGGGATGTTGATGAAGGCCTGGTTCTCCATTTCTTTTTCTTCATGAACCTTTGTAATTGTCTTGTGAAGGCAGCAAAGTCTTCATCAGATGTGTGACTATCTGATGTACTAGTTTAAGGAACTCCTTCTTTTTCAGTACTCCTTCTAGGTGGAGAAGGAGATTTTCTCCTACCCTTCCATGAGCCCTTGATGACTAGATTTAGTCATCATATTTTGGGGTAGTTTAGTATGAAAAATTCCTATTTTAATTATATATTTTAAGTATTTATATGCATGTTTTGTTTTATTTCGTCTTAAAGTCTTTTTGTGTTAAGATATTATAATTCCTAGTTTCTATGGAAATTTCATTTTGTTATGTCATGATATTAAAATCTATAGTTTTTATTATATATTTTTATTATATTATGTATTATGTGTTATGTGTTGTGCTAGTTAAGTTTAGTTTATTTTTAACATGTTACTTATTTATATTATTATGAGAACTAATATTTTGTTTTTTTTTATGTTGTTTTGTAGGTGCAGCCCCTAGCCGAGCCCTTCACAAGTCCAAGCCCATGAAGAAGCAGCCCGGCCACCTAACACAGCCTACCCGAAGCCCTACATGAAGCATTGGGGCAGCCCGAGCTTTCAACATTGGAGCAGCCCATACAGCCTATATTCCCCTACCCGAGCCCACCTAGCTGCTCCCTTTTCCTCTCTAGCCCGAGCCCATGCAGCCCAACATGCCTTCAAATCAAGTGGCCGGCCACCTTTCAATTCATGCATACATACAGCCACCCCCCCCCCCTTCTCTCTCTTCTATTATTTCCTTGCCACCTCATTATTTCATGCATGAATCATATTATCTTCTCTCCCCTCATTTTAATATCATGCATGAACACTTCATCCCATGTGGCCGGCCCCTACCATCTCTCTCTTCTCCTTTATTTTCCATTCATTCCCCCCATTTTATATTTTACATTTTTCATTAAATACATGCATGCACTCTACCATTTCTCTCCTTCATTTATATCATGCATGAACCAACTCCCCCCCTATGGCCGGCCACCCTTGATCTCCACCTTCTTCTAGATGCTTCCCTCCTCTCCTATAAAAGGAACCCATATCCCATGCTTTGAAGAGGTTGGATTGGAGCAAGAGAGCAAGAGAGTACTTTTCAAGAGAGTTCTTTTCATTGTAATTTTCATTTCTAGTTTCCCTTTTAATTGTAATTTCAATTGTTGTTTTAAAGCTTTGTTTAAGATCATTTTGTTTTAGCATTGTGAACGTTTCTTTTTAGTAATAATAATGAAAATGTTCCTCTCTTCTTTTATTTTGTCTTGCCTTTCAATTATGCGTAGCTAATTTCCTATAGCATTCGATCGTGAGGATCCATGAAGTGAGATGAGAGTTTATTTTCTTTCTTAGTTTTATTTTTGTTATTTCTACTCGGTCCTTCTTTGATTAATTTGTGTCGACTCCGTATTTCCGGTATACGGTAGTAGGCTTTGTTCTCATTTCATAGTAGTCGAGAGACTCATGATTTGAAAGATCGCTCAAAGAAGGAAGGAGTTGAACGCAATCCTAGAGATAGGACGACGTAAATCCTCCGAATTGGAGTCAAATCCAATAGTGCGGATCACCTCGATAATGCAACTTTAGGCTTCTTTGGTTTGTAAAGAGATTTCGATCAAAGAGTTTATAAGTTAGGAGACCTAATGCTCTAGCGAGATTTTGGCTTATTTTCGGATCCGTCACGGTCGAGTATGGTTTGCAAGAATTAAAACTATCTTTATTTTTATCTCTCTCATCTAATTTCATGGTGAATCATTGATCGAATGCTAGCTTTTTATTATAAGTTTTTTGTCTCGCAAATTGTCTTTCATTTTACTTTACTTTAAAAAATTCTCAAATCCCATTAGTTCTCCGGTAGGATAATAGTTAAAGCGTGAGTAGAAGTAATTGACAGCCCCGTGTTTAAATACGACCTTGGTACTACAATTCGACAGGTACGCTTGCTTGTTCGGGTTTTGGCCCACCAAGTTTTTGGCGCCGTTGCCGGGGATTTTTCTCGTCAATATTTTGAAAACGCTTGCGCTATTACTTCTACAAAAATCAAAAAAAATTTATTTATATATTTAAATATTTATAATCAACCCACTTCACTTTATTTCTACTCCACCTAAATTCTCTCGAAAAGGGTAAGGGGCTTTAAGCGCCACCATTTTACCTAGTACCGGGCGAACCCTTCACCGGGTAGTCCTCGGGAAGTTCGAGAGCCAAGCCGTAAAAAAATTCTATTTTCAAAAAAAAAATCCTTTCTTCTCTTTTCTTTCTTTTTCAAATTTCCATTTTCATTTTTTCTTCGTCTTCTTTGCTAGTGCATCACCCGAGCGAATCCGTCGCTACTTGTTGATTTGGACCTGGAAATCGAACGCTCCTTTCGGAGACAACTACGATTCGGGGCTTCCACTTCTCAAACAGCGGTTGAGGATTCCTTTGGGGATTGCAATTTTAATTCTGAAATGGGAGACCCTAACCCAGGAATGGCTCAGCAAAGGACTATGTCCGATTATGCTCGACCCAACTTGGAAGCGACAGAGACAAGTATTGTTCGACCTGCAATTGCGAACAATAACTTCGAGCTCAAGCCTAGCATCATTCAAATGGTGCAGCAATATGTACAGTTCGACGGATTACAAGATGAAGATCCGAACTTACATATTGCTAATTTTCTCGAAATCTGTGACACCTTCAAAATTAATGGTGTCTCAGACGATGCGATAAGGCTAAGACTCTTCCCATTCTCCTTAAGAACTAAAGCCAAACAGTGGTTGAGTTCTCTTCCAAGAGGATCAATCACTACTTGGAATATTTTAACTGAAAAATTTCTTTCTCGTTATTTCCCCCCTGCTAAAACTGCTAAGCTGCGTAATGATATAACGTCATACTCTCAAATTGATTCTGAGACCCTCTATGACACTTGGGAGAGGTTCAAAAAACTTTTGAGAAGAAGCCCACATCATACTCTGCCTGTATGGTTGCAGGTCCAGACATTTTATAATGGGCTAAACCAAGAGACTAAGCAAATGATAGATGCCGCTTCCGCTGGTTCTTTAGACCGCAAAACTCCGGAAGCCGCTCTTGAGCTTATCAATGACATGGCGATGAACACTTATCAGTGGAATTCGTCCAGGTCTCGCCCATCTAAATCTGCAGGTATCTACGAAGTGGATTCGGTGACGCAACTGGCAATGCAAGTGGAAATGCTCAACAAGAAGATCTCGGAGATGACTGCTCCCTCCGCCACTAAGGTATATGAAAATGTTGCTGCTGCCGAGCAGGTAGATTATCTGGGGAACATACCCAGGCCTGCTCAAAATATTTCTGCGAATAATTTTTCTGCTTTTTCGAATTTTTCTTCTCCTCCTGGTTTTTCTGCTTCTTCGAACACTTATCATCCCGGATGGCGTAACCATCCTAATTTTTCTTGGAGTAATAATGCTAACGTAGTACACCCACCGCACGATTTTACACCACCACCACCACCACCGCAACAAAATTTTCAAAAACCATCCCCTTTGGAAGAGATCCTCGCTAAATATATAAGCTCGAACGATGCCACTATTAGAAATTTAACAGGATCAATGAAAAACTTAGAAAATCAAGTTGGCCAACTCGCCAAGGCCTTTTCCGAGAGACCACCTGGAACTCTTCCCTCGAACACTGAGCCTAACCCAAGGGAGCACGCAAATGCGATTTCCCTTCGGAGCGGTAAAGTTGTTAACGAGCCCACCACAAGGGAAGAGCCAAGGGTGATTGTCCCTCCTGTTTGCACCCCCACGGAGAATGATAACATAGATCTTGAAAAAGAAAAATCTATTTTTGAAAAAGAAAAGGATAGCTCCTTTATTTCTAATTCTGTAAAAGAAAAAAATGGTTTTCAAAATGATGCTCCGATTGTTCTAAATGAATTTCCGCCACCTCCTTATCCGGCTAGACTTAGGCAAGAAAAACTAGATAATCAATATCAATGCTTTCTTGAAATATTTAAACAAATTCATATTAATTTGCCGTTTCATGAAGCAATTAGCCAAATGCCTAAGTACGCCAAATATCTTAAAGATTTATTAACGAACAAAAAGAAATTGGAAAATCTTTCTCATGTAACGTTAAATGAAGAATGCTCGGCGGTCGTTAAGAATTCTAATCTTCCTAAAAAGATAAACGATCCGGGTAGTTTTTCCATTCCTTGCGTCTTTGGTGATCTATTCGTTAAACATGCGCTAGCGGATCTAGGAGCGAGCATCAATTTGATGCCTTTTTCTTTATTCAAGAAGCTTGGTTTGGGCACTCTGAGCCCTACAAGAATGAGTATTCAGTTAGCCGATCGTTCGATTAAGTATCCGTTAGGTGTTATTGAGGATGTGCTAGTGAAGGTCGACAAATTCATCTTCCAGGTGGATTTTGTCATTCTCGATATTGAAGAGGACGTCGAGGTCCCTCTTATCCTTGGTCGTCCCTTCCTAGCCACCGCTCGCGCAATCATAAATGTGAGTGACGGAAAACTTTTTCTGCATGTAGGAGATGAGGAAGTAGCATTTGATATTAATAAATCGATGAAAAACTCTTTACAAAATGATGACTCTTGTTTTTTCATTGATGATTTAAAAGAAGACTCCTATTTTTCTCCAAACGATTTTTCTTCTCCTTTTTTTGGACCCTCATCAACTATTTTTGAAAATACGGTTATGTCCGTACAAACTATTTTTGAAAATGAAACTGATTTTAAACAAAAGAATCTTGAAAATTTTACTTTTGAAAAAGACAAAAATTTGAACAACTATTTTGATAAACCACCCGATCTTGAAACGAAAATATATCACGATAAGAACTTTCGCCATCATAAAAATTTTAAGTCAGGCGATCAGGTTCTTCTTTTAAATTCACGTCTGCGTATTTTCTTTGGAAAATCTAAATCTCGTTGGTCTGGACCATTCACGGTCAAGGATGTTTTTTCTGATAAAACTGTGTTGCTTGTGCACCCGGAAAGGGGTGGATTTAAAGTTAATGGCCAAAAACTTAAACTCTATTTCTCTAATGCTTCTGTGACTCCTGCAAAGGAGAATCTTCTTTTTGATTCTTAGTTATTATTTCTGATGGACATTCTTATTTTGTTATGGACATTTTTATTTTTCACTTTTATTTTTGGACTTATTATTATGAAACTCGTTTATTTGGATTATTGTAATAAAAAAACATTATCGGGCAATCTGCCCATGGACTCTATTTTTTCTTTTATTCTGCTCTTTCTACCGGAGGCCAATCAAGTCCATGATCGTGGTCGCCGCTCCGCCGCTGCTGATATCCGATGGATCAAGTCATACCTGCTGACGATCAAGTACTCTAAAAAGCAAGCATGGGGGAGCGACATCCGCCTTCATCTCACGAACCCGGGGAAGTCCTGTTCTTTTTAGTATTTATTTTTCCTGTATTTTTCTTTTTCTCTTCTTCTCAATCCCCTTCTCTTTTTCTTTATGTTTTCTTCATTGAGGGCAATGAAGAATTTAAGCATGGGGGGGTATTGTTTCTTTTGGTCTTTCTTTCTGTTTTTCTTCTTCCAAAAAGAAAAGAAAAAATTTATGTTTTATATTAGTATAGTATTTTATGTCATCAAAATCTAAAATCCAAAAAAATTATAAAATATAAAACCCAAAAAAAATTAGAAAAACAAAAAAATCAAAAAAAAATTGTGCTAAAATCTATTTGAAAAACAAAACCTAAAATTATTTTCTATCTTTATTTTCATGTTGCTTCTAGTGAAGTGTAGGCCCATGCGGTTTCTTAGTTCTATATAGATTACTTTGAAAATGTTTTTCTACACCAATCATTTTAACATAGTCTAGTTCTACTAGTTTCTTTTTCTTAAATATAGGCCTCCGGTTTTTAAGTTATAAGCTAGCAATGTGTAGTTATGTCTTTTTATTCGGTTAGTTACTTACGAATGGTTGCTAGGTATCATTTGTCCTTTTTCATTTGCGGGGTAGTCTTTCTTGGTGTCTAGAACTTGTACCAAGCTACTCTCGAAGCATTTGCGCCGTTTTTACGTTCTTTAGAAATGATTTAGGCCACCATTTGAATAGTTTGAGCTCTTCTTGCCCGCCAAAAACAAAACCCTTGCAAAACAATTTTGGGCCTTTTCCTTATTTTTCTTGTTTTTAGCTCCACCTTTCATTTCATCTTGTTCACCAAAGCCAAATGCCCTTCCTATTTTCACACTATAACCTTGAGCTTAAAATTATTTTTTGTGGGAGGGGTATTGTATTATTTTGGAAATGAAAAGGACATTATAAAGCTTATTTTTGGAGCTTCCTTATCAATTGTTATTCAAAAAGGAAAAAAATGAGAAAGAAAAATGAAAAATCAAAACCAAAAAAAAAGAGAATGCAAAAAGTTTATGTTTGGCTAAGTTTAAAAAAGAAAAAAATACATGGCCTTATGTTTATTTTAGTTTGAATTGAAGTACTTATCATGTCTTATGCTTTGTTTATTTTTAAGCTCACCCTTGGTTTAGTGTTTAAGCCATTATGTTTATTTTTGTTTCCATTTCCTAATCATTCACCTAAACCAAGTTTTAATGCCTAGTAGAAGTCCTAATGATCTTAGAACTTAATTTCGCGTAGTGGAGAAAGTGTGAACGTACAAGCCTATGGCCACCATCATTGATGGATTTCTTTGGAGGTTATCTTGGAGTGCTTTAGGGTTAATTTTTATCTAGCAACCTAGTAGTTTGTTAATGCGTCGTTTACTTAGAACTTCTACTTTTGTTTTCCTTATTTTCATTTATTTTGGATGCCTTGTTTTTAAGATTTAGAAATTAGTAGACTTCCCTTATGTTTTAATGAGATTTTTAGGATTCCATTTTCAATTTTTCTATTGTGCACTTCTGTAACGCCCCCGAATTTTCGATGATTTATTTTAAATCCTTTTTCGGCGTTACGTTGACGTTTTCCGTCTCGAGCCGTTGTTAGAGTACCTCGTTAGGTGTTCTTAGAGGTTTAGCCTGTTTGCGGGTTTCCCCAGCTAGCCGGTGTCTGTTTTGGAGACCCGGTTGAGCCTTTCAGGGAATCCTCGTGTTTTGGCTTCGGGCGAGGTTAGCTCGAGTTTTGTTCGTCGGAGGTCGTTTTTGACTTCGCCGTTGTTCTCGTAGCCCGGGTATTTAGCTACGGTGCGATTTTGGTCGAAATCCGAAGACGTCGCGTTTTCGCGTCGTTTTGGCGGTAGTTAATTTGTGCGAGTCGTCATTTTTTTTTCTATGACGACATGTCTCTTGGCGCATGTGTCGCGTGGCGCGCGACTCGTGCGAGCCGGTGTGGTTTATTGTTTGGTGTGCGTGTTGTACGTGTGAGGTTAATAATGTTTGCGTATGCGTGCGCGCGTGTGCGTGCGCGCGGGGTTGAGTATGTTTGCGCGTGCGTGTCGGCGTTCGTGTAGTATGTATACATATATGTATGGGTGTTAGTATGTTTATATTTATGTGTGTTAGTGTGTAATTAAGTTAAATTAGTTAGTTATTATATTAGTATAATTTATATAATTAAGTTTTATAATTAAGTAGTTATTAGGTTAATTACATTAGGTTTTTAATTAATCTAAACCGCTCCCCTCCCCCTAATAAAAAGCTACAGCCGGCCCCCCCCTTATTACAAAAAATAAAACCGCAGCTTCTCCCTCTTCCTGTGCGCTGCTGTCCGAGCCCGAGCCGGCGAAACGCCCTAGCCGACCCCCCCTTCCGCCGCCCGCCGCCGGCAGCCCCGACCCCCTCCTTCCGATCCGAGCCCGGATCCGTGTTCCCCTCGCCGAGAGCTTCGATCCTAGGTATGCTATTGAACCTTTCCCCTATGATTTTCTTTGGATTTCCATTTGGGTTTTGGAGTTCTCTTGGGTATTTTCTTCTTCTTTTTTTGATTAGATGTTGTGTAGGTTGTGGATTTGGTGATTTTGGGAGCTTCCGGAATTTTTGGGCGTCCGCCATAGCGCCGTTGTGCTGGCGAAATTTTTGGTGAATTAGCAAGGCAAGTGTTTCTCCCCTTTTCGCCGTTTGGCCTATTTTGTCTCTCAATTTTCTTGCTAATTACTCTAATTTCATGCTTTTACGCCACGAATCTGAACGTTCCTAACCCTTATCCCCATTGGAAACCGCGTTAAAAATTTAGGCTTTTACCCTCCCGCTAGTAGATTCCCGTTCTAGGACGGCGTCGCGGTAGATGTTTAGCGTAGGTGTGGGTTAGCCTAGAGTTGGGTTTATGTTTAGGTCTAGGTGTGTGTTTAGGGTGTTGGGATTTTCCTATTTGCCTTATTTGAGGCGTTTAGGTGTGAATTGTGCACGCACGGTCTATGGACGTGCGTCTAGTAATCGTGCGACCCAATGTCGGTGCTCGTACGCTAGGCTTAGGATCGAGTGAGTGTACTCACTCGCAGCGGCGTTGCGTAATCGCAACGACTAATCCCTTAGCGTTGATATCTCCCCGAGTGTTTTGCTCGTGTATCGAGAGTCCCTTGTCGGCTGTTACTTTTCGAAGGCCGAATCGTGGGTTGTGGTCAGTAGTGGTGGTGGATGGCTCTTTTAGGGGTTGTGTGGCGTGATGTAGCCTTGACCACACTCTTTACCTTGACCCGAGTAGTTTTCTGGGCAAGTGAGTGATGGGTCTTTTGTGCCTTCACGTGTCAACCCTTGAGCAATTTGTTGACTCGGAATTAGTGGTTGGGCGATTTGGAACGCTTTCAACCTGATTCCAAGTTTCTTGTTTTTTTTGCTACTGCCGCCTCTCACAGTTTAGGATGTTAGGCGTTTCTTCCGTAGGTGTTGCAGCATTTTGGCATCATGGCCATGTTGACTCTGCGGGTTGTTAGGCAGAGTAGTTGCTATTTACCCGCACCTGGTGCAGGTTTGCTTTTCGCCCTTCCTTGGGCATTGTTGTTCTACTCTAGTTGTACTCTCTTTACTTCACTTTACCTGCTTTTACCTTACTTTTCTTTTTAGCACTTGCATTCCTTTTTCCTTGCTCTGAGGTGTTCTACTTTTCTGAATGCCTCAGGTTCAGGACAGTAGCCAGTAGGTGGCTTGCTGTGGTGCTGTTGGAGGTTTCCTTTCTGTTGGCTGGTGAGACTCTCTTGAGTCATAGTGAGGTAGCTTTACTGTCTTCCTACAGACTTGTGTACTTGCCAGTGGGTTATTGTCGTATGTGACGCCCCTGGTAGTTTTTTTTTACCTTTGCACTGGATATGTCTACTTTTACTGCTACCCTGTTTTTGGGGACTTAGTTTACTTGCTCTGGGAAGTTTTATGTTAGGTTGCTAGCTATTTTAAAACTATAAAAGTAAAACCATATTATGTATATAAAGCATGATCAGCATGATTTCTAAAAAGAACTCACTTAACGTACTTTCTTGTTTGCGTATAACAAATGATTTTTCCTATATATGTATAAATTAAACTAGAGTTTTGGTTCAGCGTAAGGGTCCTTCGGGATCACTTATGCGCTCATTTAGGATGTTGGCATAAATGAAGTATTTTCCGCTACGTATAAAAAAATCAGTTTTGAAACCGTGGACTCTTTGGTCCACTGAGCCGAGGGATACGGCCAATAAATAAATCAAGTTTTTATAATCAAATAAGTCATGATTTGAAAGGATTTGGAGTGTCGCCTGAACGTCGGTAGTTATCCCCTGCTCGACGTGGCATCACAGCGCGTAGATTTTCTCTTACTCTGATTTAATAAAATAGTGAGAAAAATGCGGGTTGTGACAGTTGGTATCAGAGGGAGGTTGCTTGACAATTGGTCGGGCAACCTTCCTTTGTTTGTGTTAGATGTTTAGAGTCATATCATACACACACCGACATGTCATCGGCACGTTTTGGCTGAAGCACGAACACTGCACTACACTCATAAGCATAACATGAAGTATACGGGGCATATTATGTATTTTGCGATACATAATATGTGGTTGTATATGGATCCACCATAGGGGCAACATGCGAGGGTTATGTATTATGGGGTGCATAACCTCACCGCATGGATGCGACTAGCACGTTTTCTTTTTTAGTTGCATGAGAATGTTATGTATTATGGGAGGCATAACATTTTCATGTGTACTCCGCCATGGCATGCACTAGGGCCTTTTTAGAATGCATAGCATAATCATGCATAGCATAACATCGCATAAGCACAACGCGCCAAGCTAAAGACGTGCAGGATGACATGTGTACACACATAATTTTTTTTGAGTCAAAAGGAATATAAATTCATGCATTCCCGATCTAGGCACAAGTGTCAGTGATGGTGGTGAACCATCTTAGGCTAGGCATATCATTTCCTTTATTAATAAATGAAATAAATTTCCAGAGCAAATATAGCAGTAGAAGAGCATATTTATGTACATATTGTCTGTACGTGTCTGTTGTCCGTTCTAGTAGTTATAGTGCGTTCTAATAATTGTGATGTTTGTTTCTTTTAGGATGCCGCCGAAGCGTAGAGTGACGAGGTCGACTCCCCAGTCTGAGGGTGAGTCCTCCGGTGCTCAAAGTGATGCGTTGGTGGAAAGCCTGAGGCAGAGTAACGAGGCCTTATCAAGGCAGGTGGTGGAGTTGCAGGCCCAGATGCAGTCCTTTTTATCCGGAGCGGCGGGTCAGACTCCGGGAGTTCAGGACCCCGCCGTGGGTACAGCTGTCCTAGCCCCTCCTGCCCCTCCTGCTCCTCTCGTGCCTCCAGTGGTGGTGCCCCCCGGGATGGCTTTCATCTCCCAGTTTCAGCGGCTGCGACCTCCTACCTACGATGGTAAGGCGGACTTTATGGTACTGGATGACTGGATGATCACCATGGAGGAGATGTTCCATTACTCTGGGGTGACTGAGGACCAGAAGGTGATGTTAGCCGCCTATCAGCTGAAGGGGCTAGCGAAGAGCTGGTGGATGCGAGAGAAGGAAGGCATGGTGGGAGGATGTACTTGGGCATCCTTCAAAGAGATCCTGATGAGGAAGTTTCTACCGTCAGTAGAGCGAGACAGACTGATGAATGACTTTATTCATCTGAAGCAGAGGCAGCTCTCCGTCAGCGATTATGAGATTGAGTTTAGCAAACTCAGTCGCTTTGGTCCTAGCTTGGTGAGCTCCGAGGAGGACAGGGTGAAGCGGTTTCTTGGTGGCCTGAGGAGCGACGTTCAGCAGCTAGCGGTCGCCCACGGAGCGGTGACTTTTGCAGGGGCAGTTGAGGCCGCTTTGAAGGTTGAGGCTATCGAGAACGGGAAGCAGCGTGGTCAGCAGGCGAGAAACGAGAAGAGGAGGTCAGTTGAGGAAAAGGGTCCCCAGGTTCTTGGTGCTGCTTCTGAGAAGAAGAGCAAGGTAGTGTGCAGTTTCTGTGGCCATCCGGGCCACCCAGCTGAGTGGTGCTTCAAGAGGGCAAGGGTCCAGAAGAAGGAGCATGTGCATGCTATCCAGGGTGCTCCTAGGAGGGATATTCCTTGTCCTGTCTGCAAGCGACCCGGTCACGAGGCTGCTCAGTGCTGGTCCAAGGATCGTGTGTGCTACCAGTGTGGCCAGAAGGGCCATATTAAGTCGAGGTGCCCTCAGGTTCAGTCCGCTCTACATGCAGTTCCGCTTCAGGCTTTACCTCCGCCTCAGCCGGTGGACAAGGGTAAAGGGAAGCTGAATGTGGTATCTTCAGCGGAGGCTGAGACTTCGGCGCAGGTCATTTCAGGTAACCCCCCCCCCCCCTCGCTTGGCTTTCTCTTTTGTAGCAGTTTTAGTATTGCTATTGTTTTGTTTATTGCTTGTGCGTTTATATTTTGGTTGTGTATAGGGAAATTTAAGGTAAGGAACCGCTGGGCCCGCGTTCTGTTTGACTCAGGTGCTACCCACTCCTTTGTGGCTAGGGCCTTTGTCGAGCGGTGCCAGTGGGTTCTTGATCGTGTTGGTGGTGCCTTTAGCGTCAAGTTTCCCTCGGGTGAATCCGTGATATCAGATCAGGGCGTTCTGGACTGCCCTATTTGGTTGGGGGATTTTCTGGCCAAGGCTGATCTGAAGGTTATAGACCTGGAGGATTTCGATGTCATCCTGGGTATGGACTGGCTGTCCCGATATGATGCAGTGATTCAGTGCAGGGGAAAGCGCTTGGATTTCAGGAAGGACAGCGGTCAGCCTGGGAGTGTTTTCGGTGATTCGCGTCGGGACTCTCCGGCGATTTCTGCGGTATGTGCTCAGAGGGTTTTTCCTGCTAGCTGTTTTGCTTGTTTAGTCTCAGTGGTGGGGACTGTTAGCAGTGTGCCGCTTTTGGATGAGATTCCGGTTGCGCGAGAGTTTCCTGACGTGTTTCCTATCGATCTTCCCGGTCTTCCTCCAGACAGGGATGTGGAGTTCGTGATTGATTTGGAGCCTGGTACGCGCCCGATTGCCAAGGCGCCGTATCGGATGGCCCCGCGAGAGCTGGAGGAGCTTCGTACTCAGCTTGATGAGTTGTTGGAGAAGGGCTTCATAAGGCAAAGCTCGTCGCCCTGGGGTGCTCCGGTTCTCTTTGTAAAGAAGAAGGATGGTTCGATGCGCCTTTGTATCGACTATAGAGAGTTGAACAAAGTCACCATCAAGAACAGGTATCCACTGCCCAGAATCGACGATTTATTTGATCAGTTGCGTGGCAGTTCAGTATTTTCGAAGATAGACCTCCGTTCGGGTTACCATCAGCTTAGGATCCGAGAGTCGGATGTTCCACGGACGGCTTTCCGATCGAGGCATGGTCATTTCGAGTTCCTGGTCATGTCTTTTGGGCTGACCAATGCGCCTTCAGCATTTATGGACATGATGAACCGGGTGTTCAAGGACTTTCTGGACAAGTTTGTCGTCGTGTTCATTGACGATGTTCTGATTTATTCTCGAAATGCGGCGGAGCATGATCAGCATTTGCGGTTGGTGTTATCCGCCTTGAGGGATCATCAGTTGTATGCCAAGCTGAGCAAATGCGAGTTCTGGTTGCCTCAGGTTTCCTTCCTGGGTCATGTGGTGAACAAAGATGGTATTTCAGTGGACCCGGAGAAGATCTCAGCAGTGATGGATTGGAGTAGGCCGAGCACACCCAAGGAGATCAGGAGCTTCTTGGGGTTGGCCGGCTATTATAGGAGATTCGTCGAGGGCTTTTCTACCATGGCAGCGCCCTTGACAAAGCTGACGCAGAAGCATGCGGCGTTCGTTTGGAGTGATAAGTGCGAGGAGGCCTTTCTGGAGCTAAAGAGCAGGTTATGTTCTGCCCCTGTGTTGACCTTGCCGGCGGAGGGACAGGACTATGACGTTTATGTGGATGCCTCGCACGTTGGACTCGGTGGCGTGTTGATGCAGGAAGGGAAGGTGATCGCTTATGGGTCTCGTCAGTTGAAGATTCATGAGCGGAACTATCCTACGCACGACCTCGAGTTTGCTGCGGTGATTTTTGCCTTGAAGCTGTGGAGACACTTACTTTATGGGGCCCAGTGCAGGATCTTTGCCGATCATAAGAGCCTGAAGTACGTGTTCACTCAGAAGGAGCTGAATTTGCGCCAGCGGCGGTGGCTTGAGTATGTTGCTGATTACGATGTTGAGATTCAGTACCATCCGGGCAAGGCCAATGTGGTGGCCGACGCCTTGAGCCGGAAGACGGGGAAAGTCTTCAATCTCACCGCGGATCGTTTAGTGGAGGAGTTTCTATTGATGGATATCACCGCAGGACGCTGTGAGTTGCAGAGCAGTTTGGTAGTGGCAGAGCCGTCATGGATTTCTCTCACCAGATTGCACCAGAAAGAGGATCCGGATTTGTTGCACTTGTACCTCAGAGCTGAGAGGGGAGAGTTGCCAGATTTCTCCATCGACGAGGCGGGTACTTTGAAGTACCGCGGCAGGTTTTGCATCCCCGCAGTTGGAGACATCAGAGTATTGATTTGCAAAGAGGCTCACGGATCCAGTGTCTCCTACCACCCGGGATCTACGAAGATGTACCATGATCTGAAGCAGATCGCCTGGTGGTATGGGATGAAGGGTGATATAGCTCGTTTTGTCTCGGAGTGTTACGCTTGCAGGCGGGTGAAGGCCGACCATGGGAGGCCTGGTGGCAAGTTGGCACCTTTGGAGATCCCGACTTGGAAGTGGGAAAGCATCTCGATGGATTTCATTACAGGCTTACCGAGATCTCCGAGGGGGTTTGATTCTGTTTGGGTGATCGTGGACCGATTGACGAAGTGTGCGCACTTCGTACCTTATAAGATCGATTACTCGATGAAGAAGATTGCTGAGTTGTACTTGGATGAGGTCGTCAGATTGCACGGCGTCCCTGTTAGCATCGTTTCAGATCGAGACTCTCGGTTCACATCGCGTTTCTGGAGGAGTTTGCAGGAGGGTTTGGGCACTGATTTGAGGTATTCCACAGCTTACCATCCGCAGACCAACGGGCAGACCGAGCGTGTGAATCAGATTGTGGAGGATATGATCCGGTGCTATATTCTCGATCATGGAGGTGCGTGGGACGAGCGTTTACGGCTCATGGAATTTGCCTACAACAACAGCTACCAAGAGAGTCTACAGATGGCTCCCTTCGAGGCGTTGTATGGAAGGCGCTGCAGAACCCCTTTGTTTTGGGCCGAGGCCGGTGAGAGGCCTGTTTTGGGTCCTGATGCACTCGAGGAGATGGAGGTTTCCGTGAAGCTCATTCGGGAGAAGCTTCGAGTTGCTCAGGAGAGGTATGAGAAGAACGCCAATCGGCGTAGGTCCGATTTAGAGTTTTCAGTGGATGATTTGGTCTTCTTGAAGGTGTCTCCGATGGTAGGAGTGAAGAGGTTTGGCAGGAATCGGAAGTTGGATCCGAGATTTGTGGGCCCGTTCAGGATTTTGGAGCGTATTGGTGTGGCTGCTTATAGGCTGGATCTGCCAGCTAGCTTCCCGGGGGTTCATAATGTCTTTCATGTGAGCCAGTTGCAGAAGTGCGTGCGGAGCAGTGGGCAAGTCTTGGACGCTGTGCCCCAGTTGGAGCCCAATCTCTCGTATGTCGAGGTGCCAGTCCGCATTTTGGAAGCTCAAGCTCGAGTGTTGCGGACGAAGTCTATTCCTATGGTGAAGGTTCTTTGGAGGAACCAGGATTTGGAGAGCGCGACTTGGGAGCTAGAGTCGGCTATGAGGGAGGCTCACCCTCATTTGTTCCCCTGAGTTTTCGGGTACGTTTCCTTCCTAGTAGTTGTTTCTTTCCTTCTGTTGTAGGAGTAGTATTCGCAAAGTTTCGGGACGAAACTTTTTGTTAGGGGGAGTGACTGTAACGCCCCCGAATTTTCGATGATTTATTTTAAATCCTTTTTCGGCGTTACGTTGACGTTTTCCGTCTCGAGCCGTTGTTAGAGTACCTCGTTAGGTGTTCTTAGAGGTTTAGCCTGTTTGCGGGTTTCCCCAGCTAGCCGGTGTCTGTTTTGGAGACCCGGTTGAGCCTTTCAGGGAATCCTCGTGTTTTGGCTTCGGGCGAGGTTAGCTCGAGTTTTGTTCGTCGGAGGTCGTTTTTGACTTCGCCGTTGTTCTCGTAGCCCGGGTATTTAGCTACGGTGCGATTTTGGTCGAAATCCGAAGACGTCGCGTTTTCGCGTCGTTTTGGCGGTAGTTAATTTGTGCGAGTCGTCATTTTTTTTTCTATGACGGCATGTCTCTTGGCGCATGTGTCGCGTGGCGCGCGACTCGTGCGAGCCGGTGTGGTTTATTGTTTGGTGTGCGTGTTGTACGTGTGAGGTTAATAATGTTTGCGTATGCGTGCGCGCGTGTGCGTGCGCGCGGGGTTGAGTATGTTTGCGCGTGCGTGTCGGCGTTCGTGTAGTATGTATACATATATGTATGGGTGTTAGTATGTTTATATTTATGTGTGTTAGTGTGTAATTAAGTTAAATTAGTTAGTTATTATATTAGTATAATTTATATAATTAAGTTTTATAATTAAGTAGTTATTAGGTTAATTACATTAGGTTTTTAATTAATCTAAACCGCTCCCCTCCCCCTAATAAAAAGCTACAGCCGGCCCCCCCCCTTATTACAAAAAATAAAACCGCAGCTTCTCCCTCTTCCTGTGCGCTGCTGTCCGAGCCCGAGCCGGCGAAACGCCCTAGCCGACCCCCCCTTCCGCCGCCCGCCGCCGGCAGCCCCGACCCCCTCCTTCCGATCTGAGCCCGGATTCGTGTTCCCCTCGCCGAGAGCTTCGATCCTAGGTATGCTATTGAACCTTTCCCCTATGATTTTCTTTGGATTTCCATTTGGGTTTTGGAGTTCTCTTGGGTATTTTCTTCTTCTTTTTTTGATTAGATGTTGTGTAGGTTGTGGATTTGGTGATTTTGGGAGCTTCCGGAATTTTTGGGCGTCCGCCATAGCGCCGTTGTGCTGGCGAAATTTTTGGTGAATTAGCAAGGCAAGTGTTTCTCCCCTTTTGTCCGTTTGGCCTATTTTGTCTCTCAATTTTCTTGCTAATTACTCTAATTTCATGCTTTTACGCCACAAATCTGAACGTTCCTAACCCTTATCCCCATTGGAAACCGCGTTAAAAATTTAGGCTTTTACCCTCCCGCTAGTAGATTCCCGTTCTAGGACGGCGTCGCGGTAGATGTTTAGCGTAGGTGTGGGTTAGCCTAGAGTTGGGTTTATGTTTAGGTCTAGGTGTGTGTTTAGGGTGTTGGGATTTTCCTATTTGCCTTATTTGAGGCGTTTAGGTGTGAATTGTGCACGCACGGTCTATGGACGTGCGTCTAGTAATCGTGCGACCCAATGTCGGTGCTCGTACGCTAGGCTTAGGATCGAGTGAGTGTACTCACTCGCAGCGGCGTTGCGTAATCGCAACGACTAATCCCTTAGCGTTGATATCTCCCCGAGTGTTTTGCTCGTGTATCGAGAGTCCCTTGTCGGCTGTTACTTTTCGAAGGCCGAATCGTGGGTTGTGGTCAGTAGTGGTGGTGGATGGCTCTTTTAGGGGTTGTGTGGCGTGATGTAGCCTTGACCACACTCTTTACCTTGACCCGAGTAGTTTTCTGGGCAAGTGAGTGATGGGTCTTTTGTGCCTTCACGTGTCAACCCTTGAGCAATTTGTTGACTCGGAATTAGTGGTTGGGCGATTTGGAACGCTTTCAACCTGATTCCAAGTTTCTTGTTTTTTTTGCTACTGTCGCCTCTCACAGTTTAGGATGTTAGGCGTTTCTTCCGTAGGTGTTGCAGCATTTTGGCATCATGGCCATGTTGACTCTGCGGGTTGTTAGGCAGAGTAGTTGCTGTTTACCCGCACCTGGTGCAGGTTTGCTTTTCGCCCTTCCTTGGGCATTGTTGTTCTACTCTAGTTGTACTCTCTTTACTTCACTTTACCTGCTTTTACCTTACTTTTCTTTTTAGCACTTGCATTCCTTTTTACTTGCTCTGAGGTGTTCTACTTTTCTGAATGCCTCAGGTTCAGGACAGTAGCCAGTAGGTGGCTTGCTGTGGTGCTGTTGGAGGTTTCCTTTCTGTTGGCTGGTGAGACTCTCTTGAGTCATAGTGAGGTAGTTTTACTGTCTTCCTACAGACTTGTGTACTTGCCAGTGGGTTATTGTCGTATGTGACGCCCCTGGTAGTTTTTTTTTACCTTTGCACTGGATATGTCTACTTTTACTGCTACCCTGTTTTTGGGGACTTAGTTTACTTGCTCTGGGAAGTTTTATGTTAGGTTGCTAGCTATTTTAAAACTATAAAAGTAAAACCATATTATGTATATAAAGCATGATCAGCATGATTTCTAAAAAGAACTCACTTAACGTACTTTCTTGTTTGCGTATAACAAATGATTTTTCCTATATATGTATAAATTAAACTAGAGTTTTGGTTCAGTGTAAGGGTCCTTCGGGATCACTTATGCGCTCATTTAGGATGTTGGCATAAATGAAGTATTTTCCGCTACGTATAAAAAAATCAGTTTTGAAACCGTGGACTCTTTGGTCCACTGAGCCGAGGGATACGGCCAATAAATAAATCAAGTTTTTATAATCAAATAAGTCATGATTTGAAAGGATTTGGAGTGTCGCCTGAACGTCGGTAGTTATCCCCTGCTCGACGTGGCATCACAGCGCGTAGATTTTCTCTTACTCTGATTTAATAAAATAGTGAGAAAAATGCGGGTTGTGACAACTTCTCACCCCACTAGTTGCTAATATGAATATTAGGATAGTTTAATTTTTCATGCTTTGTTTTTCTTAACTATGGAACTTAAAAATATATTTATATCTTTTGCTTTCTCCCTGGTTTTATTTCTATTTGCTTGAGGGCAAGCAAATGTCTAAGCATGGGGGTGTTTGATGACTAGATTTAGTCATCATATTTTGGGGTAGTTTAGTATGAAAAATTCCTATTTTAATTATATATTTTAAGTATTTATATGCATGTTTTGTTTTATTTCGTCTTAAAGTCTTTTTGTGTTAAGATATTATAATTCCTAGTTTCTATGGCAATTTCATTTTGTTATGTCATGATATTAAAATCTATAGTTTTTATTATATACTTTTTATTATATTATGTATTATGTGTTATGTGTTGTGCTAGTTAAGTTTAGTTTATTTTTAACAACATGTTACTTATTTATATTATTATGAGAACTAATATTTTGTTTTTTTTATGTTGTTTTGTAGGTGCAGCCCCTAGCCGAGCCCTTCACAAGTCCAAGCCCATGAAGAAGCAGCCCGGCCACCTAACACAGCCTACCCGAAGCCCTACATGAAGCATTGGGGCAGCCCGAGCTTTCAACATTGGAGCAGCCCATGCAGCCTATATTCCCCTACCCGAGCCCACCTAGCTGCTCCCTTTTCCTCTCTAGCCCGAGCCCATGCAGCCCAACATGCCTTCAAATCAAGTGGTCGGCCACCTTTCAATTCATGCATACATACAGCCACCCCCCTTCTCTCTCTTCTATTATTTCCTTGCCACCTCATCATTTCATGCATGAATCATATTATCTTCTCTCCCCTCATTTTAATATCATGCATAAACACTTCATCCCATGTGGCCGGCCCCTACCATCTCTCTCTTCTCCTTTATTTTCCATTCATTCCCCCCATTTTATATTTTACATTTTTCATTAAATACATGCATGCACTCTACCATTTCTCTCTCCTTCATTTATATCATGCATGAACCAACTCCCCCCCCCCTATGACCGGCCACCCTTGATCTCCCCCTTCTTCTAGATGCTTCCCTCCTCTCCTATAAAAGGAACCCATATCCCATGCTTTGAAGAGGTTGGATTGGAGCAAGAGAGCAAGAGAGTACTTTTCAAGAGAGTTCTTTTCATTGTAATTTTCATTTCTAGTTCCCTTTTAATTGTAATTTCAATTGTTGTTTTAAAGCTTTGTTTAAGATCATTTTGTTTTAGCATTGTGAACGTTTCTTTTTAGTAATAATAATGAAAATGTTCCTCTTTTCTTTTATTTTGTCTTCCCTTTCAATTATGCATAGCTAATTTCCTATAGCATTCGATCGTGAGGATCCATGAAGTGAGATGAGAGTTTATTTTCTTTCTTAGTTTTATTTTTGTTATTTTTACTCGGTCCTTCTTTGATTAATTTGTGTCGACTCCGTATTTCCGGTATACGGTAGTAGGCCTTGTTCTCATTTCATAGTAGTCGAGAGACTCATGATTTGAAAGATCGCTCAAAGAAGGAAGGAGTTGAACGCAATCCTAGAGATAGGACGACGTAAATCCTCCGAATTGGAGTCAAATCCAATAGTGCGGATCACCTCGATAATGCAACTTTAGGCTTCTTTGGTTTGTAAAGAGATTTCGATCAAAGAGTTTATAAGTTAGGAGACCTAATTCTCTAGCGAGATTTTGTCTTATTTTCGGATCCGTCACGGTCGAGTATGGTTTGTAAGAATTAAAACTATCTTTATTTTTATCTCTCTCATCTAATTTCATGGTGAATCATTGATCGAATGCTAGCTTTTTATTATAAGTTTTTTGTCTCGCAAATTGTCTTTCATTTAACTTTACTTTAAAAAATTCTCAAATCCCATTAGTTCTCCGGTAGGATAATAGTTAAAGCGTGAGTAGAAGTAATTGATAGCCCCGTGTTTAAATACGACCTTGGTACTACAATTCGACAGGTACGCTTGCCTGTTCGGGTTTTGGCCCACCAGCCCTCAGCCCTGAAGGCTACTGACTTTTATTTATGTTCAGATCTGCTGCCCTCTTCTTCCTCTTTCCTAGCAGTAAGCTGCATTTCATATGAAAGCAGTTTTCCCAAAAGTGTAGGTGGAGGTATGTCAGCCAGTTTTTCCACTTCCCTTATGGCACATATCTTAGTGTCTCAATCCTTTGTTAGGGACCTAATAAACTTGTCATTTAGTTCATAAATACTGAAGACTCTTCCATATGTCATCAGTTCATTCACTATTCTGAAAAACTTTTTATAGCATTCAGCTATGCTGTCAGTTTTAGTCTGCCTAAAGCTCTCATACTCCTGATTCAGCATAGACTTTTTGTCCTCTCTGACTTCTTCTGTGCCTTCCATATAGACAATCAATGTATCCCGCATTTTTTTGGAAGTTTTACAGTGCATAAGATTCTGGAATGTTGCATCATCTATGGCACTTACAATTATATTCAGAGCTCTTTTATTTAATGTAGCCAAGATGATTTCAACATTAGTCGTCTCTGAATAACTCTTTGGAGTTTGAATGCATGCATCAAGAACTGATACCTTCATTGGGATAAAGGAGCCTTCCTGTACTGTGATATAAATTCTTGGATCAGATGCTTCCATAAACAGCCTGACCCTTTCTTTCCAAATGCCAAAAGATTCTTTCCTGCATATGGGCAATTTCATAGATCCAAATTCCTTTTGATTTTCACTTGAACCCATTCTTATTATCTGTTATTTACCTTGGAGAAATCCTCTGACTGCTAGGTCAAATTTTGAGGAACTTGGCTCTGATACCACTTGAAAGACTTTATTTCAAGAGCCTAAACACCTAGAGGGGGGTGAATAGGTTCTTATCTTTTCGAGTCTTTTCAATTTTTTAGGCAAACAGATATATAACTTCTTTTAGCACAGATCAATCTATCTACAGAAATTTAAACACAATACAGAATGCACCAGATTTATAGTGGTTCCCCAAGATATGGGTACATCCACTTTCCCCCTTCGCCTATCCAGCTGATAACTGGATTCAGCCTAACTTCCTTCCACTAGCTCGGATCCGCAGATCTTACAATCTCAGAACCCAAGATGGTTCCTACACCTCAGACTTAACACAAGTCCTACCTCAGATTCTTCTCTAGAATCCTACCTCAGGCCTCAGCCCTACCTCAGCCTTTATAATTAGGCTTACAACTCAGACTTTCCATAAGTCCTACCTCTGCCACACAGCCCTACCTCAGCCTTTTTAATTTTAGGCTTACAATCTTAGATCTAACAATAGATCCTACAAAAATTTGTGAGTAAAGAGTAACTGAAAACTTCACCAGCAAGATTTCTCTATTGATGTAGCCTTCTTGATCAGTTCTTGTATAGACTGATCCTTCAGATCCAACCTAACTTAGCTTTTCAAAGCTTTTTGATTAGAACAAAATAAGGTGGATCTTCTCTTGATGTTGAAGTTGATCCTCAGTCAGCTTCTTCTATAAATTAAGATTGAACTCTGAATCTTTCTTGCAGACAGCCCTTGATTTGTCAGAATTCTTCTTATTGATCAGATTCCTCTTGTTGATCCCTGTCTGTCGTTTCCAATATGTCTCTTATAAAGAGCTTGCTCCATGGTTACTGACTGATCTGGTTCATAACAAACTTCTAACAGTTCTGATAGTGGTGTTAGACCGGTTTGTTATGACATCTGTCAAGTCACCAGTCACGTCACCAGGTTCTTTAATGTCTTTTCAACTCAGCACACAACACTCAGCAGATTGCTTCACATGTGTCGACATATATAGACTAAGTGTCGACACAAGTCTTCATGGTGTCGACACAATTACTCCAAGTGTCGACACAGTCATACTTCTGCTTCTCGACGCTGCTCTTTTTGTATGTGTCGACACAAGTCATGTGTGTCGACACAGCAGCTTCTTGTCTTGAAATTTCCGTTGCAGACAGTTGGCGTTAAGTGTTTGTCAAATGGCATTGAGTGTGTGTCGACACAAGTCCTGTGTGTCGACACAATTGCTTCCAGTGTCGATATATCTCCTGAGTGTCGACACAGCTTCAGTTTTAAATGTCGACAAAAGTCCTGTTTTAGATGTCGTCACATTTCTGGATGTCGACACAACTGCTTCTTTAGGTGTCGACATAGCTTTGAGTGTCGACATAGATTCTTCATAAGTGTCGACACAGCTTCTGGGTGTCGACACAACTTATTTACAAGTGCCGACACAATTTTCATGTGTGTCGACACAGCTTGCCTGAGTGTCGACACAAGTTACCTAAGTGTCGACACAGTTTATTCACAAGTGTCGACACATGTACTTAGAAAAATTTTCTTCGAATTCTTGAACCTGCACAATGAAACTCAAACTTCTATCAAATACAAATTGATGCATATCATTGACTAAGTTGTTGCTTCTCCAAATCTGGTATACATTTTTCAATGTATCCAACAATATATAAAGGCTGAGGTAGGGCTGTGTGCCTGAGGTAGGACTTGTGGAAAGTTTGAGTTGTAAGCCTAATTATAAAGGCTGAGGTAGGGCTGAGGCCTGAGGTAGGATTCTGGAGAAAAATCTTAGGTAAGACTTGTGTTGAGTATGAGGTGTAGGAACCATCTTGGGTTCAGAGATTGTAAGATCTGCGGATCCGAGCCAGTGGAAGGAAGTTAGGCTGAATCCAGTTATCTACTGGATAGGCGAAGGGGGAAAGTGAATGTACCCATATCTTGGGGAACCACTATAAATCTAGTGCATTCTGTGTTATGTTTAAATTTCTATAGATAGATTGATCTGTGCTAAAAGAAGTTATATATCTGTTTGCCTAAAAAATTAAAAAGAC
Source organism: Platanthera zijinensis (assembly GCA_039513925.1). Lineage (NCBI taxonomy): Eukaryota > Viridiplantae > Streptophyta > Magnoliopsida > Asparagales > Orchidaceae > Platanthera > Platanthera zijinensis. Next base: position 107,658,364 of record CM077087.1, read on the forward strand.
TTAAAAAGATAAGAACCTATTCACCCCCCCCCCCTCCTAGGTGTTTAGGATCTTAAAATAAAGTCTTTCAGAACCCTTGTCCTGAAAACCATAGACACTCATAGGTTGGCCATTTTCCATCTTGAAATCCAATCGCTTTGTCTTTCATTGGATGACTGTATCATACTTGGACAACCAGTCCATGACCAAAATCACGTCGAAATTTGCCAGATCTAACACCATTAGATTCACAAAGGCTAGGAAATCACCTAGACAAATAGGGCATCCCTTAATTCCTCGATTTGATATCACCAGATCTCCGGAGGGAAGCTTGACGTTGAAGGAATCCTCTAACTGAACCACATCCAAATGATGTCTATTTACAAAACTTTGTGCTACAAAGGAATGGGTGGCACCAGAATCAAAGAGAATTTTCTCCCGCCAATTCCGCACCTTAAACTTCCCTATAACTGTAGGATAGGTAACTAAACGAATGAAAGCTACAACCAACAATGGAAAGAAAAAGTTAAACTAGAGTCGAACCTTATATCACTTGGGTAGAGGTCTAAGCATCCTCTCTAGTCACCATATTTAGCTTTCCTTTTCTTTTATCCTGGTTTGGTGGCGGCGGTAGAGCTCGAAGCGGGGCAGGCTGTAGTGGGAACTGAGCCTAGGGGCACGAAGACTTCTGGTGTCCCTTCTGCCCGCACTGGAAGCAAGTCCTTTCTTTAATCCAGCAACGACTCACATCATGACCTTTCCTTGCACAGAACGAGCACACTAGCTCTCCCTTGGGTGCACCTTGGATGGCATGCACCTGCTGCTGCTTCAGAGTGGCAGTCCTCTTGAAACACCTTTCATAAGGGTGACTAGGTCGACCACAGAAGCTATATATTTCTCCACTTTTCTTTTTCAAAGAAGGGTTGGATGCCCTAGAGCTACCATCCACAACACCTTTCCTCTTCTCTTTCCTCGCCGCAGCACCGCAGTTCTTGTTATTTTCAATCGCCTCAACTTTTAGTGTGGCTTCCACTGCCACAGCATTACTGTCAGCTCCATAAGCGCATGCCCACTGCTGAACATCTCTTCTTAGTCCTCCCAGAAAACATTTCACTCTACCCTCCTCCGAAGCTACCAAATCAGGAGCAAACCTACTTAGTTTACTAAACTCAATCTCATACTCTTTCATCGAGAGCTATCTCTACTTTAGATACAAGAAGTTATTCATCAGGCGGTCCTGCTCGACTGAGGGTAGAAACTTCTTCAGCAGTATTTTCTTAAAAGATTCCCAAGAACAACCTTCCTTCAAACTCTCCCTTTCCTAAATCCACCAACTCTTTGCCAGTCCTTTTAACTGATAGGCTGCAATCATTACCTTCTGGGCTTCTAGAATTCCGGAATACGAAAACATCTCCTCGATGGAGATGATCCAATCATCTAAAATCTTAAAGTCGGCACTCCCGTCGTAGGTGGGAGGTCCCACCGTTGGAAGTGTGATATGAAATTCATTTCTGGTTTTAGCGTCACCGGGGGAACTAGAGGAGCAGGGGTATCGAGCAAGGCCTGGCCCAAGGCAGGCTCTTGCACTAAAGGTTGCGCGGGAGCGGCAGACAACAAAGTCTCAATTTGTGATTGCATCGCAACTAATTGTCTCGACAGAGTCTCATTGTCTTTGACGCAGACTCTCGATAATTCCATCACTCTACGCTCCTGATGACTCACCCTCCGACTGGGGAGTCGACCTCGTCGCAATACGCTTTGGCGGCATTTCTAAAAAGTAAATGAACAACTCATCAAAATCCTATATTACAACTAGGCCACACGACTAGTTAAGATCATACTTAAAAGAAACTTGATTATGCTGCAACTTGCTCTGGTATTTTATAATGATGTTATGACCTACTTAGGATGATATCCTCTCATCCTATTGATTCTTGTGCCTATGACATTGATGCAAGCCCAAGGTTTCGACGGATTAAACATGCGTTCTTATGTTCGACAATTTAATTAAATATTTAGCGCACGGTTTCTCTACTTAGCACTAGCGAATACTCAAGCAATTAAAGAAACAATTTCCACAACAATCAATGCAAAGGTACGCTACCCCTTATAGAGATTGAACAAGGGCGATATGCCAATGTTCACTCAAGCGAAGAGGACCTACCCGATCCGGACAATTAGCAATTCCAATTAAATTTTCCCGCAAGCATTCACAAACACAAAAGAGATTATCTGAACAAGAATAACGATTTAAAAATAAAGTCCAAACAATCCCAAAAATTAATTAATATGAGGGTATACTAAATAACTTGAACTCAAGGGGAAATCAAAGGTGATGAACCCGATTTCTCTTAGTGTTCACGAGATCTACCCGCTTCAAATTATACGAAAAATATTCGGGAAATATATGCTTGAAAATTTAGATTTTATTAAGCGCTAATTTCAATATAAATGCGGAATAAAAAATAGCCTTCTAATTCCACCAAAATCTCACAAAATAATATAGAAGAAATCACACAAAGAGGTGTAGAAATCGTTACCCAAATCCCGAGAAAAAGTCCGTCCACGAGATGAGTGGAGGAAGCGCTCACGAAGGTGGTTGATTTCCTATTTTCCACATGAACCACGGATCCGCACCGGACGATGATGACGCTAGCCGTTTCCTTTGCAATAAACCTAGGAAAGGGAGAAACCTTGAAGATAATATATATATGGAAGGTGGAGAGAGAAACGATGGTGGAAACCTTGAGGAGGGAGGAGGAGGTGGAATTGTGGCCGGATTTTTTGAGAGGGAGAAGGAGGGTTGGCGGCTTGGGAGAGGAGGAACTAGCCTTGGATGAATTTTGAAGAGGGAGAGGAGGAAGAAGAGAAGGTAGGCTTAATTTTTCCTAAGGGGGAAGAGGGAAAGAGGGGGAAAATTCAATCTTTGAATTAAGGTTTTAATTTTTTCATTCTTTAAACAATCCTTCATCAACATGGCTATTTATAGCCTACACCACTCAATCAACCCTTCATTCAAAATTCAAAATTCTAAAAGAAACTAGGATGGTTATAGGCACCCATAAAGACATGAAATGAAAATACAATAATAATTGATTAGAAATTGCTAGAAATAATAATTGACAAAATACAAATATATAAAATATATAATTATAATAATTTATTTTATAATTATATATTTTATTTAATGGTGATGGCGGACGTCGTGCAAAACATGTAGCGGTGATGGCGGCGGACGTCGTGGTACAAATCCCATCCTCGAGCTTGCGGCAACGGTCATCCCAATCAACGAACTCTCTCAGATGGGGATCAATGGCGGCCGCATCAGCAACGTCTCCATCAATCCTCCCCCACTCAAAATTACTCATCACCGATGAGTGGCCTGTGAGGGGGGAACAGTCGAAAGCAACAGCAATATGGGGCAAATCTTGCCCCGCAATCCGTTGCGTAGTAGCATGAACAACCCATAGCACTAAGAACCTGTCAGGTGTAGAAATAGCAAAATTCGAAATGGTGTCAGGCAAAAGAAAATTAACTTGAATCTTACCTTCTTGTTCAAGAACTAAGGAGTCCACGTGGAAAATAGACACGACAGTACTAACACTCCCCAACCCCAGAGAATATTTAGTGGTAGGAAGAAACGTCAGAGAAAGGCACTCAGGTGGAACAAAGACGTATAATAAAAAGTCCGGAAACTTGAAATAAAGTGAAACACCCTGTGCTTTATAAAAATCTGAAATAAAAGCATTCAATCCGACGTTCTTCATAATCTTGGATGGATCAGCATTCCTACATATTAATTTATTAACGGAGCTAGAAGGCATCCGCTCGGGGACTGACCAGACTAAACCCAAATCACTAAATCTAGCATCGGACAGTCTCGGAAAGGAGTGGAAGTGTGTGCGACACAACTTAAAAGAAACTCTAATGTCCTAGATACATGAGGAGAGAATCCATGTGCTACATGACTAGACCTAAACACGGAGGATAAGGGGGTTAAGGTGAACCGCTCATCATAAACAATTGAATTGGATGCTCCCGAATGTGAAAAGATGTGCGAGCGAAATAACTCAAGGGACCCAACTATAGTCACTAACGTGGCGAAATGAGGGTCATCAAATGGTGGTGGGTAAATGCATGTAACCGAGTGTGGTATATAAGTATATCTTGGGGATACCACATCCAGAGGCACAATAGCCAAAGAAACAGAGTCAGTCGTAGTATGGGACGGAACCGTAGACGAACACGCAGAAAAATGAGCTGTCAAAAGTGACGTGTAGTCATATCTATGAGGTACGGTGAATAGTCCAAATACTAGTGCGCTCAATATAGTAATATCTACACGATGAGTCAATGTCAAAGTAGTAAATAATAATGTGGGCGTGACACAACAACTCAGACTAGGAATACGTGTTCCACGTTCTTAAAAGTCATCTAAGATAGGCAAATAAATAGGGGGAAGGGTCGGTAAAATCAAACCCGGGATAAAATCCGAATCAGTGAAAATTTCACCCAACGGTGACGACATCAAAGAACTCGCATCCGGGTGTATAACAACAAAATCGTCCAAAATTACCCTTCCCTTAGGTGGTAACTCATCCACAATAACACTTGGGACATCCTCACTCTCAGGCTCCTCAAATAACTCAGATATAATCTCAATGGGTGCGATCGTAGGCTCTAACACAATGGGGACCGCCTCATGGAGAGGGCAATCAATACTAGGGTGAACTGACACAATGCTAGTAGGGAAAGTAATAGGCAATGGAATACTCTCACAGATTGAAATGTAATCATCCCATACATCATCTTCTAAATCACTAGGGATTCCCTCACTTTCAGAATCATCAGACTCGTCGGGCACTATCATACGTGAAGGAATACTCTCACCTAGCTGGTCAGCTTCATCATCCAGAGATTCTATATCCACATTGGAATCCTCAGAGGTACTAGTCATTATCGACGATACTAAAGGAGCAGACACCCTAGTAGTAACCTCTTTCGAGTTCAAATTTTGGGGTCTAAGTGGCTTCAGTTCCCTAGGGGTGGGAATAGGCACACCTTGGGTACTACTACCTCTATGGGAATAAGATCTATCCTGAGGCGTAGGGTCACTCCTATAAGTAGACACGAGTCTAGTGTCATAGTTATTATTACTAACGGGTGTGGTGCTATTGGTACGTAGGTAGGCGAGATAAAAATGATCCGAGAGTAGGCTACGCATGTGCGGCCAAGTATAATGATAGCTACCCACATGACCCTCTTTGTTTAACCAAAACAATTGGGCTTAACCTACTAATCGCTCTCGGGCAATGTTAACCTTCTTATGGTCATCCCATAAGTGACACTTAAAATAATTTTCTAATCCCTTAAGCCAATCTCTAAAGTTTTGTGGACACCCTAAACCATCATAAGTAGGATACATGTGGTGTTTCTTAGGGAGTGGGGGTGCTGCTTGGCTAGCCTTTAGTTGTGCAATTGAAGTCTTAATCTCCTCTACTACTGGGGAATGGATAGGTTTCCTAACGTTCATCATGGAACCTAAAGGTTTCAATCGGGAAATGTTAACGTCATAGGCCATTTTAGTGAGAACTGGAGAATATCTCACTTATAACTGGTGCACATGCAATGAATAAATAACCTGGACCTACTTAATTTTCAAAGATGTGATTGTTCCCGCTAATTATTTAAGATAACAAATGTATAATTTTTGTATTTTCTTGCTGGAAATAATATGAAGATTATTAAAAAAAGTTTATTTTTGCTGAAAAAATAAAAATATAGACCGCTATTTGCAGACAAAAATTAAAATTTTATAATGACTTAATAAAAATAATGACTAAATGAAAAAAAAATTGGATTTCTTACTAAGAAAATGAAGGAGAATTTCCAGAATTTATTTTTTTGAATTTTGAGAAATTTTGAAAATTTTAGGCCACTATTTGCAGACAAAAAATTTAAAAATTGATTTTTATATTGTGCAATGAAGCGTGCAAATGCGTGATGGCGAAAATAATAAAAAAGGGAGGGTGCCAATTAGGAAATTGACGTGAACCTCCATCTGATACCAAATTGATGCATGCCCAAGGTTTCGACAGATTAAACACGCGTTCTTATGTTCGACAATTTAATTAAATATCTAGCGTGCGGTTTCTCTACTTAGCACTAGCTTACTCAAGAAATTAAAGAAACAATTTCCATAACAATCAACCCAAAGGGACGCTACCCATTATAGAGATTTAACAAGGGTTATATGCCAATGTTCGCTCAAGCGAAGAGGACCTATCCGATCCGGACAATTAGCAATTCCAATTAAATTTACCCGCAAGCATTCACAAACACATAAGAGATAATCCGGACTAGAATAACGATTTAAAAATAAAGTCCAAACAATTCCAAAAATTAATTAATATGAGGGTATACCAAATTACTTGAACTCATGGGGAAATCAAAGGTGATGAACCTGATTTCTCCTAGTGTTCACGAGATCTACCCGCTCCAAATTATACGAAAAATATTTGGGAAATATATGCTTGAAAATTCAGATTTTATTAAGCGCTAATTTCAATATAAATGCAGAAGAAAAACTAGCCTTCTAATTCCACCAAAACCTCACAAAATAATATAGAAGAAATCATACAAAGAGGTGTAGGAATTGTTACTCAAATCCCGAGAAAAAGTCCATCCACAAGATGAGTGGAGGAAGCGCTCACAACGGTGGTTGATTTCCTAATTTCCACGCGAACCACGGATCTCCACCGGACGATGAAGACGCTAGCCGTTTCCTTTGCAATAAACCTAAGAGAGGGAGAAACCTTGATGATAATATATATATATATATATATATATATGGAAGGTGGAGAGAGAAACGGTGGTGGAAACCTTGAGGAGGGAGGAGGAGGTGGAGTGGTGGCCGGATTTTTTTAGAGGGAGAAGGTGGGTTGGCAGCATGGGAAAGGAGGAACTAGCCTTGGACGAATTTTGAAGAGGGAGAGGAGGAAGAAGAGAAGGAAGGCCGAATTTTTCCTAAGGGGGAAGAGGGAAAGAGGGGGAAAATTCAATCTTTGAATTAAGGTTTTAATTTTTTCATTCTCTAAACAATCCTTCATCAACATGGCTATTTATAGCCTACACCACTCAATCAACCCTTCATTCAGAATTCAAAATTCAAAATTCAAAATTCAAAAAGAAACTAGGATGGTTATAGGCATCCATCAAGACATGAAATGAAAATATAATAATAATTGATTAGAAATTGCTAGAAATAATAATTGACAAAATACTAATATATAAAATATATAATTATAATTATTTATTTTATAATTATATATTTTATTTAATGGCAATGGCAGACGTCGTGCAAAACATGTAGCGGCGACGGCGACGGGCGTCGTGGTACAAATCCCATCCTCGAGCTTGTGGCAACGGTCATCCTAATCCACGAACTCTCTCAGATGGGGATCAATGGTGGTCGCATCAGCAACGTCTCCATCAGACATGAATGCATGTATTCTTTATTCTTATTTAAAATTATGTGTGTACATGTGGCATCATGTAAACCTTAACTTAGCACGCGTGTTTATGCGGTGATATGCTATGTATGCAGTGATATGCATCCTAAAAAGGCCTTAATGCATGTTATGAGCGGCGTACACATGAAATGTTATGCATCCCATACTACATAACATTGCATACAACGAGGAAATAAAATGTACTGATGACACATCGGAGTGTGTATGAAATATGACTAAGTAACTAATACTACTAAGGGAAGGTTGCCCTACCAATTGTCAAGCAACCTCCCTCTTATACCAACTGTCACAACCCGCATTTTCACCGCATTAAATAATATATCAGAGTAAGGTAAAATGTGCGTCATGATTCCATGCCAGTAGGGGATAACTACGGGCGCTTAGACAAAACTCCTACTTAATACATAAATAAAGATCTTTAGGTTATTTAGAGGAAAATCCAGTTCAAATTAAGAATTTAACCGTATCTCTCAGCTTAGTGGATCAACTAGTCCACAAATCAAAATAAAATTATACACTGCGGAAGATACTTTTTTAGATTGACTCCAACATCCTACATGAGTATAAACGTCCCCAAAGGACAACTCATGTTATGCAAAGCCCTAGATTTATAATAGTTGTAAAGATAGCTCTTACGGTAGCTAAATGTAACAAGTTAGAGTTTTAAATTATGCAATGCATGAAGTAATAATAGTAGATTTTATACTTGAAAATACCTAACATGCATTCCTAGCATAAATCATCCTAGAGAGCAAGTAATCCACATCCACAGAAAGAAAACTAAGCAGCTAGCAAGTATCTAAAAATAACAATCTTGTGGGCATCAACAAACTGACACAAACCCGCATACAATAAAGTATGTCTGAACTAGTAAAACAAAATAAACAACAAACTACCTCGCTACGGCAAGGCAAACCCACAGCCAAGACAGCTACACAGGAACTCCAAAACCAGCACAACTATCTGCTACTACTCTGAACCTGAAGCATTCCAAAGACAGAACACCTCAGCAAAAAGGTAAGAATAGTGGCAGAAAGATAAGCCAAAATAAACAAATGTCAAAAGGGATACCAACCCAAGACCAACAGTACTGAAGTAAAGTACAAAAGTAAAGCATCAAACAGGAAAAGAACACTTACGTGAATCATCACGTACATTATAAATACACCATATGCACAAGGCTATAAGGTGACAAACATGAGTAAATCATAAAGAAGAAATACATAACCTTTATTAGGCACATGTGGTCGACTCTACCCAAAAACACGGGCGAGGTGGTCACTCAACTGGACACACCCTCACGAATATAATATCTGTCTAACTGCGGGGGAGTCTTATACTCTCCACCATACACCGCAGATGCCCAAAAACTGGTAGACTTCCACAAGGTACTAATAAAGGAAATAAACATTGCGGAGGTGGTTTCATCACTAACTCTCGCAATCAAGAAAACCCATAAAAAACTACCACATATATCTCGAGACTTGGCACGTCGGATTCTACTAGACATTTCTAGATTAAAGATGCGGTTGATCAACCCTTAGGAACGATTTAAAATCCTAGATAAACTCTAATACCTCAACAATGATAGATAAGGTGATTAAAGCCTGCGATGAAACATTTCAAGAAAGATTAAACATGGCATGACGAGATTGAATTACCATGACAAATCTTATCCATACAGGCAATCTTCAAGGAAGGATTAAACATTGCAATAAATTGGAAAGGCAAAGTGCATAAAGATTAAAAAACAAAACTTAACAGTTACCATCAAATCGGACAAAGAGAAACGAGGGTAAACCACCACTTGCCTTGGTTTTATCGGAAAAGTTCTCCAAACCACTCCCCGTCGTAGATCGGGGCAAAGGAAGATGGGAGGATTAGAAATCTGAACAAAAATGGTCGAAATATAGGTTAGGGCCGAAAAACCCTAACGAGAAAACTCAAGTAATGGGAAAAGTTTTACCACGATCGCGTAGCTCTCGACGAGAGCTTTCCAGATCTACGATTGGTTCAAGATTTCGAGCACTGGAGCACCGTCGGCGGCCACCCAAAGATTCACGAACGGCTTCCTCTCTCTCACCTATGCCTCTCTGGTTCGATTCAGAATTTTGGAGAAGATGAAGTTTTTATCTAATTCCCGATGAGGCAAAAAACTGATCCTCCCTGAAGGGATTCATGCCGCGTCAGATCGGGACGAAATGCAACTCCTGAGCACGAAAGGGAAAAAAACACTTTCCTCTTCTGCTATTGGCCTCTGACTCCAGTCATACTCTTCTCCCTAAGTATAAGAGTATATATATGTATTTATAAAAAGTTTTGTCTAAAAACAGACTATTTACGAGCGGGTACGCGGAAAACAAAATTAGAGGTTTAGGATGGCTTCAAATCAAAAAGTTCCCAACATAAAAGTTGTAGATCTTGTCGAGACGAACAAATTTTATGTTTTACTATTTATTTATACGACATCGTTTAGACCCTCAAAAAGGCGCCCGAATGAAAACTGAAACGGACTACTCAGGATGAATATACAGTACTCGAGAACAAAATTACAGGTACTCGAGAAGTAGAAAAAAAGGCTACTCGAGTACTAAAATTTAGTACTCGAGAATAAGGAAATATAAGTACTCGAGTACTAAAGTATTACTCGAGTACTAAGACAGAATTACTCGAAACAAAAAGGTAGTACTCGAGAAGGAGACTGGCAGAACTAGAGAGGGGAAGCAGACTATTCGAGAACAAGAAGACTGCTCTAGTATTAGCACAGATTAACTCGAGAACAATTTAGAAGTACTCGAGAACTACCAGCAAAACTACTCAAGTACTAAGATAAAACCTTCGAGAATTAACACAGGACACTCGAGATCTAAGGCCAGAACACTCGAGAAGAATGGCTGCCACCCGAGAATTAAATTGCATGAACAGTGCTTTTTACAAATATATCCAATAATTCAAACTATAGATATGAATAGTAAATGACATTTTTGAATAATGTTTTAATATTAAAATATTCATATTTATATTTTTGAACAAGGAGACACAAGTTCAAAACGGAGACCCAAACGCGCGCCGAATTAAACAAAACTCACACCGCAGGCAAAGACTGATGCTATGAACCCAACGGCGAAGTCAAAACCAAAATCCGACGAGTCATTCTCGAGATATAAATTTTCAAAGTCTACGGCGAACATAAATACCACAAAACTTCGGAAAATCGTCGAGGCTCGAATATCGCTCGGATCGCGACGAAACTTGACGAGTAAGTCAAAAATCATTTAACTAAATTTTCAAATGAAAATTTTTCCAACTACAATAAGAATTCATGAATTTGGCTGACTCGACCGAACGGACGCGAAAATTCCTTAACGGCGTTGCGCCGTCAACTCGACATTAAAAGTAACGTCATAACGTCATAAATATGACGATATTAAATCAAATAAAATCATTGAACAAAAAAATCGGGGGCATTACAATAGTATCTAGACTTCAAGTCCAACTTAGAGTACATCATTGACCCCACCAACTAGTTGAACAGGTCATTTATCCGTGGAATCAGATACTTATTCTTGACGGTCAATTTATTCAACTCTCGGTAGTCTATGCACAACCATATACTACCATCTTTCTTCTTCACAAATAACACCAGCGCGCTCCATGGTGAAGAACTGTGTCTAATATACCCCTGATCCAACAGTTCCTGCAAATGTACTTTGAGTTCGGCCAACTCTTTTAGTGCCATCCTAAAAGGAGGACATGACACCGGCCTAGCCTCCGACACTAACTCAATCGAGAAATAAATCTCCCGTCGAGGAGGCGCTCCAGGAAGTTCCTTAGGGAACACATCCTCATACTCTGCCACTACCGGCACTTCTCCAAGTGATAACCTGGAAAGGAGAACCTCTAACAACGCTGCAAGAGCTACTCCTCCCTGTTTAACTGCCCGCACAAACTGCATGGCCGAAATCAGGGCACAGGCCACTCCATTAAGGCCCTCAAACTTAACTTCTGCCTGCCCTTTACTTCTCAAGGTCACCACCTTAGATAAGCAATCAATATTGGCATGTTGCTTTGCAAGCCAGTCCATTCCCAATATCACATTGAACTCAACCAACGGTAGAACCGCTACTATCAACATGAAGTCACCTCCGTCTAAACTCCAACAAATGTGTTGTTTCGCCCTGGTAGTCATGAATGACCCATTGGGCATGCACACCTTCAGCTCTGCATCTGCAGATAATGGCTCAACTCCAATCCTTTGGATAAAGCTTTCTGCAAGAAAGGAGTGTGATGCTCCCGTATCAAACAATACCCTAGCGGGGTAACCGGAAACTAGCACAAAGCCTACAACACCGGCGACATACATAAAAGGTCTCGAAATTCTAAAGTAAATAAATAAGCTTAAACTTTCTCATACCTGTCACCACATCGGGTTGGCGGATTACTTCCTGTTGCCCAAGGTTATAAGCTCCTGGCTGCATAGGTTGGAAACGAGAAGCGCTCGACTCTGTAATCTTTCCCTTCTCCGCCATCCTGGGCCCGGAGCGCACCGACTGCTCTTGCCTTGGCTCCTGCTCAGCACCACCTTCAGTGCAAAAACGGGCTATGTGGCACGGTTTGCCACACTTGTAGCACGAAAGTGGTCCCTTGAAGCGAGACCCCCTTAAAGTTGTACTACTCTTCTCCCAAGTCTTGTAGGGATGGGGTTTCTTTTTCCACCTACTTCCTTCAGATTTTCCTTGTGATTGAGAAGGCTTTCCTTCTCCCTGTTTGGCTGCAAAGCCCTTCCGACGTTGGGTTCGCTCCAAATCACTCTCCAATGTCCTAGTGGCCTCGATCAACTCGTTGAAGCCCGCACTCTTCATAACTATGAGGGGTTGTCTCAGATTCTCCCGCATTCCATAATAAAAGAGGTTGTCCCTTTCGTCATCTCCTGCTATGGTCGTTCCAGCATATCGACCCAAACGAGTGAACTCCTGGACGTACTCATCCACCGTCTTGACCCGCTACACTAAGTGCAGAAATTGTCTCTAAAGGGCTAATCTTGTCGACGAAGGGATATACTTCTTCAAGAAAGCATTCCAGAACTTCTCTTTTCGCAAGACTTAGACACTAGGACAATCACGGTCCCGCGATACTCCTATGTGGATAACTTCTTAACGTGATCCGATTATGACATTCGACCACGAATCCTTACCTTGGACATGAACCTCCCTATGATACCAAAATGTAACACCCCCCTTTAATGATTGTATAATATGGGTCCGTCCGGGGCCCCACAACATACACACGCCACAGTTTAAATATTATAAGATGATATAAACTATCGAACTCAAAACTCAGACCAAACAAAGCGGAAACAAAAGAATAAGACTAGAAGTTATCCACTAATATATGATTATTGAAATGGCCTTAAGGCCTTACATCAATTAAGAATTCAAGACTCATTCAATAACATCAAATGCCAATGTGCATAAGCACTCCTAGGCTACCTTGGCATGCAAGCCAGAAACATAGTGCATAAAGCATCACATTTCATTAAAAAGGAGTTATTACACAACATGAAACACTTCATGAGGCTTAGACCTTTTTGGCTGGTGAGCTGGCTCCTGCTTGCGTTCCTTGATCTATAAAAATTGGTTGTAACGTGGGTTAGCAAAGGCTAACCTTAACTGTGTAACCAACACATCTCCTCTTGGCCATCCCTAACGGACCCCGGGGTACACCATCACCCTGCAAGTCAGCACTTCGCATGCAATGTACATAACATGTAAAGCTATAAAATAAGTTTGGATGACTCATTCAACAAACATGTTTCTAAGTTGAGCATAAAGAAATGGGGGCCTACAATGCAGCATGCTTGTAATCTTGGGTTTCACCCAAGGTACCCTACAGTGTATGAATCTAAGACATCATCACACAATCATCAATCAGGTACTTTCAATTTCCCCTTCGACATTCGAGCCGCAAACCCATGGGTACTTCCAATTTTCCCCAAACGGCATACAAGCTACTACACGGAATTCTTGTCAAGGCCCCACCTGCTCGTGGGTCTCAAAACTTGGGATTGCCTGCAATCTCTGACTTCTCTCATCAGGATTCTGTCTCAAACAAACAAACTGATACTAAGAACCCTCGCAGGACCCCACCCGCTCGTGGGCTTCATTGCTCGAGCTTATACAATGTTTGGCATTCTCGTCAGTTTCATAGAAGGGGACTTGTCTCGTCGGGACACTCTCCCCACATGACTTGCACGTCACGGGATAGCCAGCCGACCATAGAGACAAAGCAATGCCTTAACACATCACAATCCCAAGCCTTTCCCACCCAAATCCACCATTCGTACTGTAACGTTCCCATGCCCCAAGGAAACCATATACCGTCACAACAGAGCTAACCTTGTCTGGTTCTGATTACGCATACTCGCACGGAATAAGGGGGACATACAACATCACAAACGGCGTCTTGCCGCTAACGGATTTCTAACAAAATCCTTACGGCTCGCTATGCAACATCACCGAGTCGGACTAACGGTCGCGACTACGACTTCACCCAAAATGTCGAATCCACTAATAAAGTGGATTTCTAGTACAAAATCATGTCGGGGACGGACACAATCGACCCGGTGGCTCCTCTTGAACCAAGGCAACCCGAATCCCTCTCATTTGAGAGACCCGGTGCCAAGAATGCTTGAAAGAAAGCAAGAAAAGAATAGATGTCATCATGTACATATCCTAAAACCGATAGGAGAAATGTCGTTACCCTATAACTCCTCTTCCTAGCCATGGAATCCTTACCTTGCACTGATGAAAACGAGTGCCTCCAAGTCCTCTCCACGGATCTAGACTTGGATCAACGATCGGGGCTCTGAAGCTCAGTCAATGGCGGAAGAAGGCTGTCTTCTTCCTAATTCCAATCACTCTTCCAAACCCTATGTCAACTCCAAAAGAAGAAGAAATGAGGGATAAATCCAGCTCAGCCCTATATAAGTACTCTGGAGGGAGAGTATTTGGCCTTAGGATTAAAACCTAAATGAAATCGGATGGCTAAAAAGCTAAATGACGGATGGGCTTCCGTCTGCTACCGCCGGGCGATAACTACCTACCGTCGAGCAGTAGTTTCCCGAGAGATCTGTAAGAAAATAATGTCGCGCTAACACCGATGGTAAGTCTAACGTAGCGCGGTAGTTCCTTTCTCAAAAATTCAATGCTCTCGACGCTCTTAATGCTCTTGATACCACCCTTGGGGTTACCTCTGCGCGGTAACAACTACCACCGAGCGATATTCCTCTCAACGCTCGACGATCGGCTTTCGTCGAATGGCTTTCATCAATCGGGTTACCGTCACGCGGTAACTAACTACCGTCGGGCGATAGCCCTCTCGACAATCACGAACAGCTATCATCGAGCTGCACCCGACGAAACAAGGCTATTGTCGGGCGATAGCTACTATCGTCGTGCGGTAGCTTCTATATAAAGGTCTGGAAAACCAGGGTGTTACATTGAGTCTAAGTGCCCAGCCGTCGAGTGTGTCGAGTACATCGAGTCCACTCAACGCATACTGCCAAGTATTTCTATTTATGTCTAACCTACGAGATTAATCTCAGTCATTGATCTCCTAGTGATCATAGTATCAGGTACACGCCTCTCCACATTATCAAATAAGAGGATAGTATAAATAGAAGGGTGTGTGCTTAGAACAAAATAAACTATTCCTAGACCTTGCGCCTTTCTACCCCCTGCGATGAAAGCTCGAAAAATATATGGAATTTCACAGATGTAATTGTGCCAAGAAGATGTTATTTCCTGTTCGAGGGCTCAGAGTTAGTGAGAAATGGGTTCAAGGATGCACCAGAGGAGGTACAGCTCATAATCAATCTACTGCAGGTCACTGACCTAAAAATGTTCTTTTAGAGCCAAGTCTTCTTTGGAAGAGAGAAGTACTTAAGTTTTACTTGAATGCCACAGTCGACTCTTCTTTTAATAAAATCAATTCATCCATCAGTGGACATAAGATAAAGATTACTCCAAAAATATTGAGCAAGGCTCTGCATATGCATAAGTTCAGGCTGTTAGAAGAAGAAGAGGAATTGTATCAATCTCATGTCAAATCTGTCCTGAAGTGGTGTGGGCTTTCAAAGCACACCATTGGTTCAGTTTTGAGGAAAGAGATGAATCTGAAAGGAAAATTTCTAGCAGATATAATTGAAAAGGCTCTACTTTGCAAGACTGGATCTCATGATAAGATATCCACAATGATATTCGAGCTGATGACAAGGATAATCCTATCTAAGAAGATAGATTGGGGAACAATGCTATTTCATAGAATAGTTGAGTGTATCCCAGAGCCAAATTTGGGAAGGATAATGTCTTTGTTCTTGCACACCACTATTCTAGAGATCCTAAATTTGAGGCTAGGGATAAAGATTCACAACATGAGGAAAATGGACTCCAAGATGTTTTATAGGTGGGACAGAGTTCTGTTAGCACATCAACAGACTGTTGAGAAGAAGAAAAAGGAAGCAGTTCGGGTAACTGAAGACATCACAGATAGCAGTCCTTTTGAAAATAATGAGGAAGAGCCACATGATCCTCAGGTGTCTTAATCCTTTAAAGAACCAAGGAAATACATGAGTGCTTAGGTTACAATTTCTTCTGAACCTGCAGTAAGGAATCAATTTGGTGGATCTCAGTCTGAAAAGATTCCAGCTGAAGACTTAGAGATAATGACTGGACAGGTAGTCGAAAATATATGTGCAAATATTGAGGGGGAGACTTCCCAGATGGTTACAGATGTTAAGGGCGATACATCCCAGATGGCTGCACATGTTGAGGGGGAGCAAGTTCTATCCATGCAGGACAAGCTTTAATCCTTCCTAGAAACTCTTCAGAACAAAATAAATTAGATTCCTGATGAGCAATTTTTTATGATAATGGAAGAAGATATTCTGAACATTACAACAAAAGACCAAGATGTCCCTAAGGACAATACTGAAGTTGAAGGGGAGATTCACTCTGAACTCCCTGCTCAAGAGACAGTCTATAACATTGACTCATGTGAGTCTAACAAGGATAAAGCTGTTACTACAGCTACCAATATTGATGCTCATTCTTCAGAGTACATGATGGCTGACTCAGAAGAAAGATTTATTGTCAGGGATAGGGATAAGGATGTTTGTGATCAAGATACAACTCATCAAGCTGACCAGATGTCACCTACTTTCCCAGCCCAACTGAAGGGTCTACTAGATGAACAAAGAAGACAGTTGGAGCACTACATTGACACTTCCATCAAGGATTTAAGACAGGATCTTTCCACTGGAATCAAGTCCATTAGGTTTGATGTCAACATGTTGAAAGACAACACTATTGCATACTTCATGAGGGCTGCTCCAGCTATTACCTTTACTGAAAGCAAGCTAGATAAAATTAGATAGACTCAATATGACATCTTCGAGAATCAGAAGCTCACTTCCAGCAACATGCAATTGGTACACAATGTGTAGAAAAACCTCATGGAAGCACACTAGACAACTCTGGAAAGAAGGATGGATGCCTGCACTCAATACCTGGATGATCACATGTTAGAAGTTAAGAACCGTGTTACTAAGGGAGTCAACATTCTGGATAAAAGTCTCACTAATGCCAAGATCTCCCTGATAACAACTGTAGGTTAAGAATTCATAAAGGGGGAGAAGGCAATGATCAAGGCTAATACTGAGAATGTTGTCTAGTTACTAATGTAATCGAAGGTTCATTGGGACTTGAGTAGCATACATATGAAAATATTTCTGCTATTCCAGAAGGACTGTATGATGTAGAGTATGGTGATAAGAGGGCGGATCAAGATGTTGATCAGGTTTGTGCTCAGTGGACTTAACCCTCTACTGCTGTTTAATTCCCGCATTTAGTCCCACTGCTTACCAGATAGCCAGAGCCAGAAGCAAGTCATTATTGGAGAAGAGGAAGAAATCAGGCTTAGAAAGAAAAGGTTTAGAGAGGAGATGGAGACCAGGCAAGACTTTGAGAAGTGGAGTCCTCAATCGAAGACTATCATCTTGTCTGCCTGGGATCAGGTCAAAGAAAAGAAAAGTATTAGGGGAAAGCTTTATAGCTCCCTAGAATGGGCTAAGTTAGAAAGAAATGAAGAGGCCAAGAGGAATTTTAAAAGAGATAAAAAGTCAGGTGTTGTGCCACCAGATTCTGTTGAGCCTAGCAAGTACTTTCCTAAGCCCTACAGCTATTTTTAGAGATAAAAGGAGAAGAAGAATGAAGATAAGGAAAAGGCAGCCAAAAAACCCAGCAGGGGTATAGTTATAAGGGAACCTGAAACCTAAAAATGTTTCTTGTAATCAATAAGGGTTGTAGGAATATGATCATTTTGTTTTATGCACACTGTCTATTCATAACTTTTTCCTTTAAATGAAAATCATATTTTTGTATGTGTATAAATTATTGCTCTTATCTAAAGTGATGATTTATCTGCAGAATATGGTAGTGTATATCATTGACTAGGGTTATGACTTCTTCAAATAGGGGGATATTGTTGGGTCCATTGATCAAAATGTCCTGGATTTGAAGAAGTCCAACAAGTCAATGGTATATATATGAATATATTTTATACATGCTCTAAGTTCAATACATGCAGGTTGTTTTCTATTACACTGATTTGAAAGGTAGTCAGGGTCATAATACTAGTTGGACTCAAGACAGGATGCTGGCAAAGAAGAACTCTAAGTAAGTCCAGAAGCATCAAGTGAAGGCAGTTCACTCAATGTCAAGATGCTAAAAGCATTTAGAGAAGCTCAAGCAGTCAAAGCCTCAGAGGTGCAGACAAGAAATCTAACTAAGTCTAGAAGCGTTGAGTGAAGGAAGTTCACTCAACGCCAAGAAGCCTAAAAGCATTGACAAACCACATGCATTTAAAGCCGCAGTGTTTCTATCAAGAAATATATCTAAGGATAGAAGCGTTGAGTGAAGACAGTTCACTCAATGCCTACTCAGCAAGAAATATGTCTATAAATAGAAGCGTTAAGTGAAGATAGCTTTCTCAACGCCTACTCAACAGAAACTTTGTCTAAGTATAAAAGCGTTGAGTGAAGACAGGCCACTCAACGCCTCATCAAGAGCCAGGCAAAGGATAGAAGCATTGAGTGAAGAAGATTCACTTAACGCCTTCATACAGAGAAATTCAACCAAGTGAAGAAGCGTCGAGTGATGAAAGCTCACTCGACGCCAAAGATGTTAGACTATACAAGTTTATATGTGTTGAGTAATGAAGGCTCACTCAACGCACTCAACACCTGAAGATGCATAATTCAACTAAGTACTTTTGCATTGAGTGATAAGGCTTCACTTAATGTCTGGGCAGATTGTTTGGAATTCGCTAAGTCCATAGGAGCTGAGTCATGCTGATGTCAGCAAAAATTCAAATATTGCGGCTTTTGCATGCTAGAAGGCAAAAGGCACTGCTTGTCATTAGTACTGCAGTTAATGCAAAATTTGTGATGCAGTTGCCCATTCCAGGGGTCCCCACTGCGCATAGAGTCGTTGGATTTATGGGAAATAAAAGGAGAGTTACGAGAAATTAAAAACAACTTTTGCCTATTTGGAGAAAAGGTTTTCTAATAATCATCTTCCAAAAAATGAAGAAGAAGAGCTCTGCAACTGGTGTTCAACGACAAGTCTGAAAAATTCAGACTAGGTTAGCTAATTGAAAAAATAAAGCACAACAATATCATTTTGTCTTCATCAGCAAGTTCAAAAGCTCCATTTTCTTAGTAATTTCACAGCACAAGATGAACCATTCTAAAGATCAACTTTCTTGGTGCTGTGAAGAAGTTGGGCTGAGCTCAATCAGTCTAGAGAGAAGGCTCAGAGAACACTTTCTCTTGAGCAAGTCATCAATAACAAACTCTCTCTTTTTGTAGGATCATTCTTGATTTGTGTTGTAAGCCTAAAATATAAAGGTTGAGTTGTTGGATCCTTATATGGATCTGAGGTAGGGCTTGTGTGCCTGAGGTAGGAGATTTATTCTCTGAGGTAGGATCCTTTGGTATATCTGAGTATAAGTCTATCCTCCTAGCCTGAGTGTAGGACTTTTGTTTAATTTTGAGGTAGGTGATCAGGAGGATCACTGAGGTATTAGAGATTATATCTCTGAGTGTAGGGCCTTGGGCTTGAGGTAGGACTTGGAGGAGTTTGAGAGATCTTAAGGGATCTGTGTTGTAAGCTCATTAAGCCGAGTCTTGGTAGAGATTTCCTTGTCTAACACACTGTTAGAGAGGTGGGAGGGAAAGTGGATGTACCCATACCTTGGGGAACCACTATAAATACTGGTGTGCTTGTATCAATTCTTGAAAGCTAACATAAAGTAAATCAGTTAGCTCACTAAACTAAAAGATAGTCATAAAAGACTCGAAAACCTATTCACCCCCTCTAGGTGTTTAGCTACTCTTGAAAACAAAGTCTTTCAGTGATGTTTTATTTGCATGTCGGAGAAGACACAGTGGGTAAACGTGTAGTTTATGGAGTTTTGGGGTGTGCAGCTTGCTTCAGGTAGTACTAGAGGCGTGCTCCAGAAAAACACCTTTATTTGGGGAGCAAATGCCATTCTGTCCCTGACCACGCGGCGGTAGTACTACCACTGGCGGTAACTCCTAGAGAGCTTTGTTTGTGAGGCCTGCCTCTTGGAGACTAGGGGCCAATATATTGAGTTTTGAACTTAGAGTGCCTTGCTATGGTGGACGGGAGTGCAAGCCTTGGAACATAACATGGTTATGTATGTATGAATAGACTAGAGGAGGCTGAACCGCATCATTGCTTGTGAGCCTAACAGGTTGAGCAACGGGTTGCGGCTAACCTATACCCACCCTATAACGATCGACTTGGGGTGAGTCACTGGCAAATATCTAAAGGTAATAGAGCACCTTTGACTTTGTCGTAGCGTAAGGGAGAGTCTTAGGCTACTGGCCGGAAAGACTAGTAATTGTACACATCCTATGACGATCGACTTGGTGTGAGCCATTTGATTGTATCTTAAGGTAATAGGGCACCATTGACTTTGTTGTACTATAGGAGAGAGGGTCTTAGGATATCCAGAAAGACCTGTAATGCTCAAATGTTGAACCATCACTGAGTATGGTGGTAGGATTGGGAATCCAGTACACCAAAAATGTGTCATGAGTGCACGGGGTATAAGACCCCCCTCCCGGAACACAAGACACGGCCTAGGGGATTCTTATGCCTAGAACAACTGCCTTATAGTAGCGTCAACACACGAGTCAGCCTATACCACAAGACGTCTATCCTGCGGGATAAAACCAATATCATCATTGCCTATCCAACATAAGAATATAAGCAGAAGTTAAAATCCACATAAGTATATAGTCCAAATACATAATATAAAAAGAAGAAACCAAGGCTTCGATAATATAAGAGTACATCATGCCAAGAAGGCTACAAAATGAGTCTCTCAAAAACTTACATCAGACACTGACGGAAGCGATGGTACCGTGACTTCAGGCCCTGTCTGTAACATCCCATTTTCAAATTAGACCCCCCCCCCCTTAGGATTGACTTTAACATGCCTTGTTCATAATAAGTCCTAGGTTGAACCTAGGAGGTCAAGTGACCCAACTAGCTAGTTGAGACTCACTTTGGCTGTAAATAGTAAAATCTTAAAACCCTGATTTTTGATGGCCTAGTGGGTTCAATCTGACTCCAAGGCATTCCTAGACCTAATATGAGATCAATGGGTCACCAAGGACCAATTGGGTGCAAACCTAGTGGCTAAGTTGACCCAAGTCAACTTAAGCCCTAGTTAGGCCAAAGTAGTCCTGCCTTGGGTCAACTCACCCTCATTATGCCAAGTCTACCCTACCTAACCATACCTAGGACTTAGGGGAGGTCAATGGGTCCCTAGGGGTCTATTGATGTTGACTCTGAAGGTAAAATTGACCAAGTCAACCCTAAACCCTGGGCTAGCATACATGTTGACTAGGAGAGAGAAAGAAGTGAGAAATCTGCTAAATATAGGAGAGAGAAAGTGAGAATAAGGGGTATTTTCATGGTAGAATTGTGAGCCCCCCTCTCATATGGCATTTAAGGATTTAATATTCATTTTATGGGCTGCCTTTAAGCTTCTAGGGGCAGAGAAATCGTGAGGGTGACTAGGAGAGAGAAAGAAGTGAGAAATAGGCTTAATCTAGGAGAGAGAAAGGTGGTGGAAGTGAAGGGGTGGTTTTAGAGAGTGGGGAGGCATGGGGCTCGGCCAAAGAGGGGCCCACAGCCACCTATAGGTTGACACCTCTTCCCCCCCCCACCCTTTTCCGGGCCATCAAGAGGAGTTTTCACTCTCTCTCCTCTAACCACCCCCCCCCCACCATGAAGAGGTGCTTTGGCTCTTGAAGAAAACCGCCCCCTCTCCCCCACTCCTCTTTATATACTCATTTAGGAGAGAGGGGCGACCAGTTTTGAAACCGTAGCAGGAGGGAGAGAGGCTTGTCGGAGCCACCAAGGAGAGAAATGTCGCCGCCGCCGCCACCATGGCATCCCGCCGTTCAACCTGCATTCATGCCCGAACTCAGGTCCTCCCGCTCTCTTTCTCTTATGTTTAGATCATAGAATCATTAGAGTAGAGGTCGGGCTCGAGTAGTCGGTCGGAGGGAACCAAAACCAGAATTTTTTTGCCATTTTCATGGCTTTTGGGTGGGCACGGGTAGGGCGGCGCCGCCACCTCCGGCCGCCCTAGCTGCCGGCAAGGCTAGCCCCCACCACCAGGAACATGTAGGAGTTATTTCCCGGTGGTGGTGCCGCCCCTAGTGGCCGGGAAAAGGCCCGTGATAATCACTTCCCACGGTTTCTGGTTCAGGCCACTTGGAGAAAACGAAGTACACCAGCCCTAGGATTGCTTCAAGATGCATGCAAGACTTAAAATACACGAACTATTGTTTTATTAATTCATTTTTTTTTTGTTTTTGTTTTAACAGTTTACTATATGTTGATGTTTAGGCCCATTCTTGGCATCTCATGAAAAAGTTTATAATATAAAAATTATAGGACTTTGGAATACCTACAGTTTGATATGTTGTGGTGAAAACTTGGTTGAGAACCTAGACCTGTAGGGTCATTTTACTAGGGTAGGTTCTATATGTAGGACCGATTTTCAAATAATTCCCCACACCTAACCCTTGGTTCAAATGCTTTGAATTTTGGACAGGAGCTTAATATCATCTAAAACTAGCTCCTGTAAAAATTAGAGGGCATTTAGAGTATTTTAACCTAGGGTTTTGCCCTAAACCTAGAAAAGCTAGGGTTAGGGAATTAAGGGGTCAAATGACCATTATACCCGCCCAAATTTTGGTGAGGGGTCCCTAGCATTAATATATAACTCTGTAGAAAAATTTTAGCACGTTTGGATAAGGTTTGGGTAGGGTTTGACCCAACCCTAGCCCTACCTTGGGAATTGTGCCCTAGGAATTCAAGAGGGTGCCCACCCTTATCTCTCTGTCCAAATGAATTGAAATTTGGACAGGGAGTCAATATTATTGTTAGTTAGGGGCTGTCCAAATTTGGGTAAATTTGGAGTTGATTTACTTAGGTATTTTGTCCTAACTTGGGAAAAGCTAGGGTTAGAGATTTTGTGGACCAAATGACCTCCATACCCTCACAAGTCTTGGTGAGTGGTCCCTTGTATTTATATCTAGATGTACCCCAAAATTCAGCTCATTTGGATGAGTTTTGAATAGGAATTTAGTAAACCCTAGTTTTAGGGTAGAAGGGCTTTTAGGTCAAAACAGTAATTTAATGTCATCTAAAAGCTGTGAAACTTGGGTAGAATAAATCTAGGGTAGATAGAACCCTTAGGTATTTTTACTGGAATTTTTTGATGATAATACCTAATACTTCATTTGTAAATGTGGTTGTAGCCCTAATTGAAGATTTAATTATTTAGGATCTTTTTAATTATTGAAATCTCATAAAATCTTGGAAGTGAGGTCTTTAGGTTAGAATGGATGTTCCTGGATTTTTATATAAATTTTAGTGGGATAAAGTTAGTACTTTATTCATGAATGTTTTAAAAAGGAACTTTAGGGAATTAATTTAACTATGGCTGTTATACCTGTTGAAAAATTATGAGATTTAGTAAATAAGATTTTTAGGCCATTATATGCTAGTAGAAATTTATTTATGAATTTTGAAGTTTTATTTTTAATACTTGTTTCACAAGCAAGTCTATTTAAAGTATTTGTAATTAATTTTTTATAGACTTCAATTCTCAGTATTAAATTATAAAATTTTGGCTAATATTATTTTCAAGCCAGTAGAAGTCTTACATAATTGATTCATAATTTTTGGAAGCCACCTTTATATAGTTGATTCACAAATTTTGAAAGGTACAAGATATTACAAAAATAGCTTTAAGGCCCCTAGACCTTAGAGAAAATTTTCAAACCTTGGACATGTCATTTTTTTAGAGGTAATAGTATTTATCCTGAATTTATAAAGATTTTTTTTACATAGCTGAAAAGTATACTTCATGTTAAAATTGGTAGATCTTGGATTTTCAGGAAAATTAATTAATTAATAGATTAATTGAGAAAATTACCATAACCTGGAAGTGATTCATTTATGACATGATAAGACCCCAGTAAATAGCTTAGGTCATTCGGATGAAAACACAAAGGACATCCTATCATGGTCATCATATAGTGTAGGGTGGTCCGCATTTAGCATTTTCGTAAAAGATCGCATTTGGAGACGACTTAGGGCAATGTTGGAGTTTCTAAATGTGCTGATTGGGATGGATTTATATAGGTTGTCATCGAAGGTTCTAAGGAGTGACGAGAAGTGAGTGGTTGTGGTAGAAGGAGCACGGATTCGACGAAAGATCGTCGTTCCTGTGAAAGTGAAATGTCAAGCTACCCTAGTTTTAGTTTAATGTAATATGAGAAGGGAACGGGTAAGAGAAAATTAACCAATATTATGAAGTGCCTTGCGAAAGGGAACTTTGGTCTGTCATACCATCGTAGTTCCTAGTGCCTATTGAGAACCCTTCATGGGGCATAATCCGGAGGCAGTCCTTGGCTAACGTAAATCTTAAATAAATCGAAAGAGTAATAAGTTGAAATAGGTTTACACTTCACACACTAGTAGGATAGACATTTGGAAAAGGTTAAGTCATCCCGAGGTGTTCAAAGGGGTGCCATCCCACGGTGCTCAAAGGGATGAGGTTTGGAATTGAGCCGGACGGTTTAGTACGGGGATCTTAGTCTCGGTTTGTGGTTGAGACGGACGGTTTGGTCCGGGAGCTTTACTCTTGACTTCTTATATTAAATGTTGCATTTGAATAAATAGGAACTTTAAGGTGGTGGGTCTTCGATATTGGGGAGTTCATTGCACCGACACCAATAGCGTTGACTCGGCAAGGTGGCTAGCACTTCGCCAACCTTAAGTCCGGTGGTCCAGTCGGCAAGAGTACGCGGGAGTCCGCCTCGTGCACCAGGCATTGAGGGTGTACGATAGGTCAGACCGGTAGTGCAAATACTGGTTTCGAGGTGGGCGAGGCCCCACCCACCGCTTCCGTCTGCCACTACGGAGGTATCCTGGGAGGTAACGGCTCTGAAAGGGGGAACTAAGGTTTGTGTATACAGAGTTGGGTGTGTGAGTTGCACTGCATGAACATCATTAACCCACCATATAGTTGCATACATAATCATTCATAAGAACCTTGACACCTAACGTATAAGTGGAATGGGATGCTTATATATTAGGACCTGCAAAACGACCCCTTGTTCTATAAGCTTGTGTGGGCAAGTTTTATAGATTAAGGTCATTTTATATATTTATATAATGCTTGTGATAACCGACACCCCAACGTATAAAGTGGAATGGGACATTTATACGATGGGAGCCTTGTATAAGATCCCTTGGCTTATGTGTACTTACATAAGTGAAGGTTTAATTTCTTACTTACCTTTCTGTTTTACCTATTACAACACTTATATTGTTCGCCTGTCATAACTTGCTAGTTAGGCCCACCGTCATCTGCTTGTGACTACTCTCCACCTTCATGTCCTCCCCTTTCTTCCTCTCCGCTCGGTGCCTTAGGGCATGGGGGAAGGGGTGGGGGATGATAGGGCTTAGTCTTATAGACTAACGGTTTTCAGACCACATCATTTTAGGGAATCGTGGAGCCCAGCACGGAGGAGCAGCGCAGGAGGCCGGTGCGCTTGGAGACAGGGCAGTCTAGCTCAGGAGTTCAGACAGCCGGGACCGTGAGTTCCGTTCCTTAGTAGCAGTTTGTTTTTCAGTTTCTGTTTGATTGACCATGTAGTGAGGTGTTGTTGTACCGGGCTTAAGTCCTCTTCCTTTCAGTACTCTGTTTTTACTCTGATGTTATACTGTGGACGCTTCCTTCGTGGAGTTTACTTATATGTGATTTATTATTGTGGACTGCATTTCTCTTTCTTTACTACTTGTTACTTGATTGTGATCGAAAAGGCCGGCAGAATCGGCGCGTTGTAGTGACGACCTTCCCGGGTGCGAAGGTGTCACCGTAAAGCAGCGGTTCTGGGCATAAGACCCTGAGTTTTGAATCAAAAAAAAGGGGTCTTACAAACTGGTATCAGAGGAAAGAACCACGATCGATCAAATAGCAGCCCACTAAAACCCTAGGTCACTCCCGTTTGAGCTTAGTTTGCGGACAAACTAAGCAGCGGAAGTAGTGGTGGGCCCATATGGGGATCACATAATATATGTCCATTTTAGATTGAGTTAACGTTTTCTGACGATGAAGTTTTGTTGTACAGTCTCCAGCACTGCCTACATTACAGGATGGGGCCCAGTAGACCCCGGATACTGCACTGATTCCACCAGTTCCCGCTCAGTTCCTACAAACCGACATGGGGCAGACTTTGATTGCCATCTTGGATGCTTTCAGGGCCCAACAGGCCCCGGCTCCACAGCAGATACCAGGAGCCAACTGGCTAAGCATCTTCCGAGGACATTCTCCTCCGACCTTCTTGGGGACGGAGTCAGCAGTGCGGATAGAAGAGTGGCTGGACATCATGGAGGAAATGCTGACAGGGATACGGAGCCCGTGGGAGGAGAGAGTACCTTTGGTTGTGTCCTGCTTGGAGTCTCACGCCAAGCGGTGGTGGAAGACAGTTCTAGATACTACTTTTGCTGAGAGACAGGCTGCTGAGGTTTCATGGGATGAGTTCAGGCCTATGTTGTTGGAGCATTTTGTTCCACATTCGGACCGAGACGAGTTGGAGGACCGCTTCTTGCAGTTGAAGAAAGGTACCAGGACAGTGGTGGAATACCATCGAGAGTTCAACCATCTGGCTCGTTCTGCAGACTCTTACCAGCTAGATGAGGCAGCGTACATGAAGAGGTTCTACAAAGGTCTACGGGAAGACATGAGGGATGCCCTTCTATTTGTGTCGGACGGGCCTATCCCCCGTATTCTGGAGATGGCAAAGAGGTTAGAGGCAGATTGGTACACCACCAGAGGCCGAAAGCGGCCAACGGAGGATCAGAGCCGGGGAGCCCGGAATGATCAGCGTCGAGTCCATGCAACAGATGGCAGGAGGACAGAGGTTCAGCCTCAACAGGAGGTGAGGCAGGAGCCGAGGGAGCAGGTGACACTGGCCCCTCAGCCTATTATGGTACGGGAACTGCCAAGACCTCAGATGCGAGACGTGCAGAGACCGGGAGGTGGGGCTTACACTCCGTCGGAATGCTTCCACTGTCACTAGTTGGGGTATATCAAGAGGAACTATCCTATGAGGGGAGCACCCCCTCCAGCACCGCAGATTGCCCCACCGGCTCAGCACTATGGAGGCCGAGGACGCGGCCAAGGTCGTGGATTTCAGGGCGAAGATCGCCGGCAGGAGAGGGAATAGGTATATGCATTTGATCTGGCCCAGCCTCGACATCCTGAGGAGGTGATCACAGGTACGTCAAAATTTTGTATATTTCCTTTGTTTAATAATTAGACTCTAAATTAAGAAATTACAAACTAGGAAAGAAAACTTTAACTAGGCTTCAAATTTAAAAAAAAAAATTGTTACCCCAGGCATTGTCCTCATTAGCAGCAAGCCCGCATATACCTTGTTCGATACGGGTGCATCACGCTCATTTGTATCAGAGACCTTCATTGCTGGCTTGGCAGGCGTGGAGAGATTCATCGGCTTGGCATTGAGGGTACGACTAGATGACGGGTCCGAGCTACAGACCACTGCGCATTGTAACATGGATGCACAAATTGGCGAGAAAGCATTCAAGGCACCATCCATAATCCTGAGGATGCCTTCATATGATTTGATTTTGGGCATGTCATGGTTATATTGGAACCATGCCCTAACTGACTGCGTGGCCAAGAAGATTATTTAGAGGCATGGAGATTCTTCCGTCATAATAGAAGGTATAAGACCTGCCTCCTTTTCATTTTTTTCATCTATTCAGGCCGTCAAGCCCCATATACAGGGCGACGATATTTACCAGGTTTTATTCGAGATGGCGGAGGCCAATATTCTTGTAGCAGAGATTCCTATTGTGCGAGATTTCGAGGATGTTTTTTCCGAGAAGTTACCGGGGCTACCCTCGCACAGAGAGCAGGACTTTCAGATTTTGCTGGTGTCAGGGGCTAAGCCAGCATCTAGAGCCCCCTACCGGATGTCCCCAAAGAAGATGGTTGAATTCCTGAGCCAATTACAGGAGCTGGTGGAAGCCGATTATGTCCGGCCAAGTTCCTCGCCATGGGGAGCCCCTGTATTGTTCGTCAAGAAGAAGGATAGGACACTTAGACTGTACATAGATTACCGGGCCTTGAATCGACTGACGGTCCAAAATACTTATTCGTTGCCAAGGATAAACGAGCTATTCTACCAGTTGGAGGGAGCTCACTTCTTCTCGAAGCTGGATTTGAGATCAGGCTACTACCAGTTACGGATCCGAGAAGAGGACATCCCGAAGACTGCTTTTAGTAGCAGATATGGTCTATACGAGTTTACCGTGATGCCCTTTGGGATCACGAATGCGCCATCAGCATTCATGACTCTCATGAACCATATTTTCGAGTCTTACTTGGATGTGTTTGTCATCGTTTTTATCGATGACATTCTCATTTACTCTCGGACGGAAGAGGAGCACTCGAGGCATTTGGCACTGACACTACAGAGATTGCGGGAGCATCAGTTGTACGCAAAATTCAGCAAGTGCCAGTTTTGGTTGAAGGAGGTGGCCTTTTTGGGTCATGTTATCAGTGGAGCTGGATTGGCAGTGGATCCAGCGAAAGTTCAAGCAGTCCGATATTGGCTACGATTGAAGACAACTACAGATGTTCGGAGCTTCTTAGGACTTGCTGGTTACTACCGGAAGTTTGTAGAAGGATTTTCTAGTTTTGCACTCCCTCTCACATCTTTGACGAGGAAGGAGACACCTTTTGTGTGGACCCCGAAATGCGAGGCAGTTTTTCAAGAGTTGAAGAAGAGACTCACCTCGGCTCCTATACTGACTCTCCCTTCGGGGAAATAAGGATTCCAGGTGTATACAGATACCTCCTACCAGGGCTTGGGAGCTGTTCTAATGCAGAATGGGCATGTTATTGCTTACGCTTCCCGCCAGCTAAAGAAGCATGAGAAAAACTACCCAGTACACGATCTGGAGTTGGGTGCAGTTATTTTTGCGCTGAAGGTCTGGCGCCATTATCTCTATGGAGTTCACTGCGACATATTTTCATATCATAAAAATCTGAAGTATGTGGAGCTGAACATTAGACAACGGAGATGGGTGGAGTTCCTGGCAGACTATCAGTATGAGATGCACTACCATCCGGGTAAGGCAAACGTGGTAGCCGATGCCTTGAGCCGGAGAGCTACTACTTAAGGAGCAGGGACCCAGGTCATGTCTTTAGAGATATTACGGAGCTTTGAAGATATGCACATCACCTTGGTATCGTCCGAAGACACCGATCTGTACAAGGAGTATTTAGCTGCGACGAGCGCCACCGACACTATTCATGACAGAGTTAGAGATTGGAAGAGGAAGGATGCCAAATTGGAGCCGATTTTCAGGGCCATAGAGGCAGGCTCGGCTGGGGACTATTCGATGCGAGGTGATCTGGTATGCTTCAAGGGTCGGACTTACATACCGGATGGAGGGTAGATTCGGGAGGACATTATGACAGAGGCTCATCATAGCCGATACTCTATACATCCCGGGATTACTAAGATGACGACGGATTTGAAGAAGACACTCTACTGGCCGGGCATGAAGAAGGACATCACTTATTTCATGACCCACTGCGAGGCGTGCCAGTTAGTGAAGGCAGAGTGCAGATACCCTACTGGTATGTTGCAGCCACTCTCAGTGCCGGAGTGGAAGTTTGATGATATTGCGATGGACTTCATCCATGGCCTCCCTCGTTCATGCACGGGAAACAATTCTATCTGGGTAATCGTTGATCGGCTGACGAAGGTGGCTAGGTTCATCCCGATCAGGAAGGATGACTCTGTTGGAGTTTTGGTTCGGAAGTTCGTGGAGCAGTTTATTCGTTACCATGGAGTGCCCAGGACGATCGTATCTGATCGAGATGGTCGGTTCACATCCAGAGAGTGGAGATCAATGCAGTCTTACCTTGGCACGCGACTGACCTTCAATACGGCCTTCCATCCCCAGACTGACAGGCAGACGGAGCGTACCAACAGGACGCTGGAGGACTTACTGAGGCTGTTTATTGTGGATCATGGAGAGCCATGGGAGCGGATGTTGTACCTAGTGGAGTTTTCATACAATAACAGCCACCAGTCCAGTATATGGATGGCTCCGTACGAGGCCTTGTATGGGAGGAGATGCCGGACTCCCTTGTCTTGGATACATGATGCGGATCCGAAGATGCTAGATTCGGAGTTTGTTGAAGACACCGAGGCTCAGGTGCGACTGATTCGAGAGAGGATGTTAGAGGCACAAAGCAGACAGGCAAAGTATTATGACGCTCGGCATCATCTCGTAGAGTTTTAGGTTGGGTACTGGGTGTTCTTGAAGATCCGGCCGATGCACGGGGTTTCACGAGTACGTGGTCGGCGGAAGAAGCTCAGTCCGAGATACATGGGGCCTTTCAGGATCCGGGAGCAAATCGGTCCATTAGCTTACATACTGGAGCTGTCGCAGGAGCTGTCCGGCCTACACGACGTGTTCCACGTATCTTCACTCAGGA
Source organism: Platanthera zijinensis (assembly GCA_039513925.1). Lineage (NCBI taxonomy): Eukaryota > Viridiplantae > Streptophyta > Magnoliopsida > Asparagales > Orchidaceae > Platanthera > Platanthera zijinensis. Next base: position 107,689,095 of record CM077087.1, read on the forward strand.
GGGCTTTACTACGCCCGGAGCTACAGATTACCACCACTGATGGGCCGGTAGCTACAGATCGGTCCGTTCAGGTGGAGCCGATACGGATTGACGACCAGGGGATACGGGTCTTGCGCCGCAAGAAGATCCCGCTAGTCAAAGTGTTGTGGAGGAATCATGGGCAAGAGGAACATACTTGGGAACCCGAGGACTTGATGCGAGAGAAGTACCCGGAGTTGTTTAGCCAAGTAATATTTTTTAACTTCTCAAGATGCTTGTAATTATTTTTCCCTACTTGTTTTACACCGGAGTATCACCTAAGATTAGAGGCTAATCCTTTGTTTATTGGGGCTAGCCCTTGTTTATTAACCTTGGTTAAGCAATTAAACCCTCGTGGGATGATACAAGCTTAAGATAACCCGGTAGAAAAGCTCCCATAGACTTAACCTTAATTTTGGGGACGAAATTTTTGTTTTGTTTATTGGGATTTGTAACATCCCATTTTCAAATTAGACCCCCCACCCCCTTAGGATTGACTTTAATATGCCTAGGTCATAATAAGTCCTAGGTTGAACCTAGGAGGTCAAGTGACCCAACTAGCTAGTTGAGACTCACTTGGGCTGCAAATAGTAAAATCTTAAAACCTTGATTTTTGGTGGCCTAGTGGGTTCAATCTGACTCCAAGGCATTCCTAGACCTAATATGAGATCAATGGGTCACCAAGGACCCATTAGGTGCAAACCTAGTGGCTAAGTTGACCCAAGTAACCTTAAGCCCTAGTTAGGCCAAAGTAACCCTGCCTTGGTCAACTCACCCTCATTATGCCAAGTCTACCCTACCTAACCATACCTAGGCCTTAGGGGAGGTCAATGGGTCCCTAGGGGTCTATTGATGTTGACTCTGAAGGTCAAATTGACCAAGTCAACCCTAAACCCTAGGCTAGCCAACATGTTGACTAGGAGAGAGAAAGAAGTGAGAAATAGGCTAAATATAGGAGAGAGAAAGTGAGAATAAGGGGTATTTTCATGGTAGAATTGTGATCCCCCCCTCTCATAGGGCATTTAAGGATTTAATATTCATTTTATGGGCTGCCTTTAGGCTTCTAGGGGAATAGAAATCGTGAGGATGACTAGGAGAGAGAAAGAAGTGAGAAATAGGTTAAATATAGGAGAGAGAAAGGTGGTGGAAGTGAAGAGGTGGTTTTAGAGAGTGGGGAGGCATGGGGCTCGGCCAAAGAGGGGCCCACAGCCACCTAGAGGTTGACATCTCTTCCCCCCACCCTTTTCCCGGCCATCAAGAGGAGTTTTCACTCTCTCTCTCTCCTCTAACCACCCCCCCCCCACCATGAAGAGGTGCTTTGGCTCTTGAAGAAAACCGCCCCCTCTCCCCCACTCCTCTTTATATACTCATTTAGGAGAGAGGGGCGAGCAGTTTCAAAACCATAGCAGGAGGGAGAGAGGCTTGTCGGAGCCACCAAGGAGAAAAATGTCGCCACCGCCGCCACCATGGCATCCCGCCGTTCAACACGCATTCATGCCCTAACTCAGGTCCTTCCCCTCTCTTTATCTTATGTTTAGATTCTAGAATCATTAGAGTAGAGGTCGGGCTCGAGTAGCCGGTCGGAGGGAACCAAAACAAGAATTTTTTTGCCATTTTCATGGCTTTTGGGTGGGCACGGGTAGGGCAGCGCCGCCACCTCCGGCCGCCCTAGCCGCCGGCAAGGCTAGCCCCCACCACTGGGAACATGTAGGAGTTGTTTTCCGGTGGTGGTGCCGCCCCTAGTGGCCGGGAAAAGGCCAGTGATAATCACTTCCCACGGTTTCTTGTTCAGGCCACTTGGAGAAGACGAAGTACAGCAGCCCTAGGATTGCTTCAAGATGCGTGCAAGACTTAAAATACACGAACTATTGTTTTATTAATTCATTTTTTTTTTCTATTTTTGTTTTAATAGTTTACTACATGTTGATTTCTAGGCCCCTTCTGGGCATCTCATGAAAACGTTTATAATATAAAAATTGTAGGCCTTTGGAATACCTACAGTTTGATATGTTGTGGTGAAAAATTGGTTGAGAACCTAGACCTGTAGGGTTATTTTACTAGGGTAGGTCCTATATATAGGACAGATTTTCAAATAATTCCCCACACCTAACCCTTAGTTCAAATGCTTTGAATTTTGGACAGGAGCTTAATATCATCTAAAACTAGCTTCTGAAAAAATTGGAGGGCATTTAGAGTATTTTAACCTAGGGTTTTGCCCTAAACCTAGAAAATCTGGGGTTAAGGAATTAAGGGGTCAAATGACCATCATACCCTCCCAAATTTTGTTGAGGGTCCCTAGCATTAATATATAACTCTGTAGAAAAATTTTAGCACGTTTGGATAAGGTTTGGGTAGGGTTTGACCAAACCCTAACCCTACCTTGGGAATTGTGCCCTAGGAATTCAAGAGGGTGCCCACCCTTATATCTCTGTCCAAATGAATTGAAATTTGGACAGGGAGTCAATATTATTGTTAGTTAGGGGCTGTCCAAATTTTGGTAAATTTGGAGTTGATTTACTTAGGTATTTTGTCCTAACTTGGGAAAAGCTAGGGTTAGAGATTTTGTGGACCAAATGACCTCCATACCCTCCCAAGTCTTGGTGAGTGTTCCCTGGTATTTATATCTAGATGTACCCTAAAATTCAGCTCATTTGGATGAGTTTTGAATAGGAATTTAGTAAACCCTAATTTTAGGGTAGAAGGGCTTTTAGGTCAAAACAGTAATTTAATGTCATCTAAAAGCTGTGAAACTTGGGTAGAGTAAATCTAGGGTAGATAGGACCCTTAGGTATTTTTACTGGAATTTTATGATGATAATACCTATTACTTCATTTGTAAATGTGGTTGTAGCCCTAATTGAAGATTTAATTATTTAGGATCTTTTTAATTATTGAAATCTCATAAAATCTTGGAAGTGAGGTCTTTAGGTTAGAATGGATGTTCCTGGATTTTTATATAAATTTTAGTGGGATAAAGTTAGTACTTTATTCATGAATGTTTTAAAAAGGAGCTTTAGGGAATTAATTTAATTATGGCTGTTATACCTGTTGAAAAATTATGAGATTTAGGAAATAAGATTTTTAGGCCATTGTATGCTAGTAGAAATTTATTTATGAATTTTGAAGTTATATTTTCAATACTTGTTTCACAAGCATGTCTATTTAAAGTATTTGTAATTAATTTTTTATAGACTTCAATTCTCAGTATTAAATTATGAAATTTTGGCTAATATTATTTTCAAGCCAGTAGAAGTCTTACATAATTGATTTATAATTTTTGGAAGCCACCTTTATATAGTTGATTCACAAATTTTGAAAGGTACAAGATATTACAAAAATAGCTTTAAGGCCCCTAGACCTTAGAGAAAATTTCCAAACCTTGGACATGTCATTTTTTTTAGAGGTAATAGTATTTATCCTAAATTTATAAAGATTTTTTTTACATAGCTGAAAAGTATACTTCATGTTCAAATTGGTAGATCTTGGATTTTCAGGAAAATTTATTAATTAATAGATTAATTGTGAAAATTATCATAACCTGGAATTGATTCATTTATGACATGATAAGACCCTACTAAATAGCTTAGGTCATTCGGATGAAAACACAAAGGACATCCTATCATGGTCATCATATAGTGTAGGGTGGTCCGCATTTTGCGTTTTCGTAAAAGATCGCATTTGGAGACGACTTAGGGCAATGTTGGAGTTTCTCAATGTGCTGATTGGGATGGATTTAGATAGGTTGTCATCAAAGGTTCAAAGGAGTTACGAGAAGTGAGTGGTTGTGGTAGAAGGAGCACGGATTCGACGAAAGATCGTCGTTCCTGTGAAAGTGAAATGTCAAGCTACCTTAGTTTTAGTTTAATGTAATATGAGAAGGGAACGGGTAAGAGAAAATTAACCAATATTATGAGTGTCTTACGAAAGGGAACTTTGGTCTGTCATACCATCGTAGTTCCTAGTGCCTATTGAGAACCCTTCACGGGGAATAATCCGGAGGCAGTCCTGGGCTAACGTAAATCTTAAATAAATCGAAAGAGTAATAAGTTAAAATAGGTTTACACTTCACACACTAGTAGGATAGACATTTGGAAAAGGTTCAGTCGTCCCGAGGTGTTCAAAGGGGCGCCATCCCGCGGTGCTAAAAGGAATGAGGTTTGGAATTGATCCGGGCAGTTTAGTCCGGGGATCTTAGTCTCGGTTTGTGGTTGAGACGGACGGTTTGGTCCAGGAGCTTTACTCTTGACTTCTTATATTAAATGTTGCATGTGCATAAATAGGAACTTTAAGGTGGTGGGTCTTCGATATTGGGGAGTTCGTTGCACCGACACCAATAGCGTTGACTCTGCAAGGTGGCTAGCACTTCGCCAACCTTAAGTCTGGTGGTCTAGTCGGCAAGAGTATGCGGGAGTCCGCCTCGTGCACCAGGCGTTTAGGGCGTACGATAGGTCAGACCGGTAGTGCAAATACTGGTTTTGAGGTGGGCGAGGTCCAACCCACCGCTTCCGTCTGCCACTACGGAGGTATCCTGGGAGGTAACGGCTCTGAAAGGGGGAACTAAGGTTTGTGTACACAAAGTTGGGTGTGTGAGTTGCACTGCCTGAACATCATTAACCCACCATATAGTTGCATACATAATCATTCATAAAAACCTTGACACCAAATGTATAAGTGGAATGGGACGCTTATACATTAGGACCTGCAAAATGACCCCTTAGTTTATAAGCTTGTGTGGGCAAGTTTTATAGATTAAGGTCATTTTAAATATTTATATAATGCTTGTGATAACCGACACCCCAACGTATAAAGTGGAATGGGACATTTATATGATGGGAGCCTTGTAGAAGATCCCTTGGCTTATGTGTACTCACATAAGTGAAGGTTTAATTTCTTACTTACTTACCTTTCTGTTTTACCTATTACAACACTTATATTGTTCCCCTGTCATAACTTGCAAGTTAGGTCCACCGTCATCTGCTTGTGACTACTCTCCACCTTTATGTCCTCCCCTTTCTTCCTCTCCGCTCGGTGCCTTAGGGCATAGGGGAATGGGTGGGGGATGATAGGGCTTAGTCTTATAGACTAACAGTTTTCGGACCACATCACTTTAGGGAATCGTGGAGCCCAGCCCGGAAGAGAAGCCCAGGAGGCCGGTGTGCTTGGAGACAGGGCAGTCTAGCTCAGGAGTTCAGACAGCCGGGACCGTGAGTTCCGTTCTTAGTAGCAGTTTTTTTTTTCAGCTTCCGTTTGAGTGACCATGTAGTGAGGTGTTGTTGTACCGGGCTTAAGTCCTCTTCCTTTCAGTACTCTGTTTTTACTCTGATGTTATACTGTGGACGCTTCCTTCGTGGAGTTTACTTATATGTGATTTATTATTGTGGACTGCATTTCTCTTTCTTTACTACTTGCTACTTGATTGTGATCGAAAAGGCCGGCAGAATCGGCACGTTGTAGTGACGACCTTCCCGGGTGCGAAGGTATCACCGCAAAGCGGCGGTTCTGGGCATAAGACCCCGAGTTTTGAATCGAAAAAAAGGGTCTTACATTATCACCCTTGCCTAGCTGCCCTCCTACATGACCTGCTACTAGGTTTCCTCCTAAAAAGGAAGACATAGCAACCATTAGTCATTAATACTAAGTGGCTATCGCATCTGCTCCCTTGGCGACTCTTAGGCACCGGGCGGATAAAGGAAAAAGGGTACAATATATATATATAAGAAGTAGTACAAGCAGGTGGTATAAGGCTAATCAACATCAGAGTATCCAACATGTAAAACAAGTGAGTATAACAATCTACTATAGCAGTTCTACTATCAATATCAGTATACAAGTATGATCCTATAACAGGAAGTAACATAACTTATATGAAATCTCATACAGGCATATAAGTTAAGGATCAGCTTAACAGTAAAGTAACTCATCATATAAGAGTGCCCATACAAACTTATATGATAAGAATCTTATGTGATGCAATGATATGTTATGAATGACTTATGATGACTCACCCATGCTCACACACATGCAATTGATATGTCGATACGGACTTATAGTTCCCACTTTTCGAGCAGGTAGCTAACCTCTCAGGAATCATCCATCGTGGCCAAACGGCGATAGTGGAATGGGATTTCCACTACTAGGCAAGCATCCACACTACCAAGTCTAGGCCTTTGTATCCCTCAATGCTAAGAACACAACAGCGGAGCTCACATGCGTACTACGGCTCAAAGGGGTCTTGGGTAGATGTGCACCAAGAACACAGCCCAAACTTGCCTACCATTATGGCACGGAAAGGGCCTCTAGAATGAGCACCAAGGACACAGCCAATCTGTCTACTTGGCATGGAATGAGTCATGGGAATGAGCACTGAGAACCAAGCCCAACTTCCAAAATTCTATCTGTTAACTCCCATCGGTGTGATGACTAGCGAGCTCGTAGACTTGCCACACTATCTTAACCCAGGACTATGATGACGCGTGTCAAATCACACCGCATGCAATTTCACATGGCCATGCCATCAACAATCTAATGATCAACACACCCAAGGGCTCCACACTGAGTCCTTTCTTTTTATTCACATCCCGTGCTCAATAGCACGCAAGGGCTCTACACCGAGACCCTTATCAACACATCATTCTAGTGCGAAAAACACACACGCACTTCCAACCCTTCCACGTTTCCTTTCCACACAAGGGTTCATCATTTACACAGGTGGCAAGCCACCTTATATAACATACGATTCCCACACTACTACCCATAGTGAGACGCAACTCTAGGCAGTGGACTCTTATACACATTCCAATAATCATCCTATCACACGACCATGCATTTACCTCATCAAATTCTTTTTTAAAGTCAAGCATTCACAATCAATTATGCTTCCACAGGAATATCATTTGTACAATCAAACATATCAATTTATTTGTTCACTAGCTTACCCAAACCATTTGTTTGTCAACCTCCTTCAAACTGTTGGTACAATCATGTTCCACCAAACCATTTGTTTATCATGATTACATATAGATGAAGTTTACCAAACCTCAACCTTATTTACTTTCTTAAGGATCTATCCCATCAGTCCTTGTTTATCAAAAACATCCATAAATTAAGTTTAGCAAATCTCAATGTCAATTTACTATAACCTCTCTACCAAATTTCTAACCCGGATCTTCACTAACCCGAGAACAACATGTACTTAATACTTGACTGTACAACAACTTTGACTAGACATTCTTGAGTCTACAGGACTCATATGAAAACATGTAACCATCCGTTGGAAAGGTCATTCCAAGGGCTATGACATTAGTGTTTAGTCTAAAGCCAAGATCTGGCTGTGACATACCCGAACATGGCCTTGAAGTTCGCTGCGCACAGAAAATAGATTTCTGCACGCATCTTAAAACAAGATGAACGACATCGGTCCTTCTTCTTCCTTTAGACATTTAATCAAAACTATATGCAGAACTTCCTCCTCCCTTACTCACCCTCAATAGACCATTTATCTTCACCAAACCAAGTCCACCAACCATAAAGAAGAGAGGAGAGGTTTAAGACATCAAATATCTAGGGCGTAAGCCCTAGCATGGTCTCTACCTAGGAGATCTTCATATCACAAGTCAAACTCTTTTGAGTCGACATCTCTCCTAGAAAATAACTATAGATCTAGCACCAAGGGAGAGGGTAGAAAGCTCACCTTATTTCCGACATTTCCGGCAATGGATCTTGTCACTCTCCTTGGCGGCATCTTTCTACTTGGTTGCGTTGTTCTTTACAGGGAAGTGGAAGGGAAGACTTTCTTATAGAATATTTGAAAGTGTAAAGTTGTCAACCTAAATCACCTAGAGGGGGGTGAATAGGTGAATCGTGCGTCTATTTGCGGAATAAAAATTTTAACGAACATGCACACGTAATCAAGCAATCACAGAAACGCAAGAAGATTTATAGTGGTTCCCCAATCTTGGGTACGTCCAATTTACCTAACCGATCTAGCAAATCACTAGACTCGGCTATTCCACTATCTCGGATTGAAAACAATCCTACGCATCGTAACCAAGTTCCTACAAACTCGATCCAAATGGATCTACACTCGGAAGATAAACAAAACTTCCTACAACTCAGAGAACAACGCTCCAACACTCGGATAAAATCTCCTACAACGATAACAAAAAGATTTGGAAAAATACAAACAGAGATTTCTCAAATCTTGAAAATTTCATCCATAGGTCTTCTTCTTGAATTGGCGGCTCTTTCAGAAACGGTTGAAGAAGACTTGACGATCTGACCTGAGAAAGCTTTGACCTACTCGATCAAGGAGAATATGATGATCCCTTGAACAGCAAGTCTTCTTGGATCGAAAGCAAAAAGATCAATCTACTCGTGAGCGGCGGCGGCGGCTTCAGAACGTGTTCTTTTGGAAAGAGAAGGCCGATCCAGAAATTTAGAATGTACGGAATTCCGCTCCTTGTAATTGTTAGGGTTTAGTCTTAATGAAAAGACTTTATATAGGATTACCCTTAACGGCTAGAAAAGACATTAATGACGACACGTGGACCAATCACGTAAAGTCATTTGAAAATTTTGGCTGATCTGGACTTGACATAATTTTCTGAAAAATCCGACTTACAGTTCTCGAGAGTACCTTTAGTTCTCGAGAACTAGAAATTGAGTTCTCGAGAGCTATCAGGACTTCTCGAGAACTATACTGCTTAGAATAATTCTTGACTTCTCGAGAACAAAAGGCTGAGTTCTCGATAACTATGGAGACTTCTCGAGAACTAACACTTAGAGAGATTTCTGAGGCAACTTTGACTATTAGAGAAGTAGGGCTAACAGTTCTCGAGAACTTAAGCCAAGCTTCTCGAGAACAAGAGGGACTTCTCGAGAACTATAGTTGAGACTTCCCGAGAACTGGACAAGACTTTTCGAGAACAAAGAAGACTTCTCGAGAACTAAGAAGACTTCTCGAGAACTAAGAAGACTTCTCGATAACTCTGACTTAAAAAAATTCTTGAACCTGTTTGGACTTCTCGAGAACCAAAAGCTGGGACTTCTCGAGAACTCTAAGGACTTTTCGAGAACTTAGAGGCTAAGCTTCTCGAGAACTCTAAGCACTTCTCGAGAACTTTGAAGCAAAGCTTCTCGAGAATTCTAAGGACTTCTCGAGAACTAAAAGGCTAAGCTTCTCGAGAACTCTAAGCACTTCTCGAGAACTTTGAAGCTAAGCTTCTCGAGAATTCTAAGGACTTCTCGAGAACTAAGAGGACTTCTCGAGAAGTGGAATTAGAGAATTTACTGAACTTTAGAAGAAATCTTTCTCTTCTCTTCAAGAGTCCAATCTTCATTCCATAATCCAAGGTTTGAATATGAAGTGTATCCCAATAGAGAGGCTACACATGAGTCAATACCTTGCGTCACATAGTGAGGGATTACACTGTATGGTCCTGTGTTCATGACCCACTGTAGATTGACATTGGTCTACACTTAGCAATGGTAATCTGCAAACACACAGCTAAAACAAGGATATCAAATACAACTTAATTCATCTTAGTTCAAGGGTGACTTCAAGCAAATCTGGGTTATTGTGGATGCAATACCCAACAATCTCTCTCTATTTGTAGAAGTCAAAACCCTCTACATTAAGGTTAATTATGACAATTAAAAAAGAACTGGAAATGAATAACTGAATCTAAATGCAATAACAGATTAACTAAAGACATAATTAGGCAAAACTAGAGATTGTATATATATAATGTTTTAGATTTCTAATCAACAACCATTTCATCCAAATTCTCAAAACCAAATCAACAAGAGTTCATTCTTTGCTTTGATGTTGTCTGTCCTGCTTTTCTTGTTGTCTCCTCTGATAGCTGAAGGGTTTAGGGTAGTACCTTGGAGGCTTAGGAGTATCTTTGGGATTGTTCCTGCCAAACTCTCTATCATATATCCTTCTCTTGGTCATGGACTTCTTATATAATTCCCACTCAGATGAGCTGTAGTGGAGATTTCTGTTCTCATTAAATTCCATCACCAATTTGAGAGTATCAAGAATTAAGCTTTTAGAAGTGGGGCTCCAAACTTCAGCAAACTCCTTTGCTTTCCTTTTCTCTGCATCTGGCTGGGGAACAGATTTTCTTGTAGATGGACCTTCTCCATACTTTCTCTTCTTAGAGGTGTGAATCTCTGGTAAATCCTTAGGAATAATGTCATCCCAAACCTGGTCATAGGAAGCAGGAGGAAGAACCTGATCTTCTAGCCTAGGAGAGAAGGTAGGCATCTGAGGTTGAGGCATCTAGGTGGATTGACCTTCAGCAAGGGGGTTCAGGTGATGAGGAATAAGATTAGGATCAGCCTGAAAGTCAGGGAATATCTGATTGTGCATCCAAACTGCAGTATCATAAGTGTGGAATTTCACTGATTGGATTTGATCTAAAACATTCTTATTTATCTCAGTCAATTTCTCATTCCAGAGAGATTTTGCATCTGCAGTAAATATTTCCACTTGTTCTTTCACTAAACTCTCCCCCTTTCTAATTTCTACACAAAGCTTTTCTATGGTGTCTTCTTTGAAAGTACTAACTTCCTCACAAATCTTCATTACATGTTCTTGAGCTTTCTTTTCCAACTGAATTTGATTATTTGCCAGTGTGAAAGACTGGTCCATGACCTGACCAATACTGGTAATGATGTGGTCAATGGCTTTGCCACCAATTCTGAACAGCTCTTTAAGAGAATCTGTATTGTGTTGGATCTCTACAAATACTCTACTCATTTCCTTTTCAAGAGAGATGACCTGATCTTTGATTGACTTGAGAGATTCATCAAAATATTGCCTTTGGGCAGCCAGCATACCTTCAATCTTAGATAGAAATATGAACTTACAATTTTAGCAGCAGCAGGAGTGGAAGAAATAATGGCAGAAGGAGTGGCACTAGGTGTAGCAATCTGAGGTAGAGGAGGTGCTTTCCATGGAGGAATTTCTTCTATTACCACAGAGCTCTGGGCTCTTACAGTTTGAGATACTGTATAAACCTCCTCATCAACAAATCTTTGGAGGGAGAAGTCAAGGTTCCTGAGAAAGGCTTCCACCTCTTCAGGTTCTGGCTCATCCTCTTCAGTGAGAGGAATGGTCCTTGGTGGAGTAGATTCTTTCCTTGGAGAGGGAGAAGGAAGTGGAGTAGCTTGGGTTGAGGGTAGTGGAGAAGATTCTTTTGATGGTTCTGCAGAGGTTTCTTTGTGAAGGGGAGGAAGCGGTTCATCTGAAATGAGTTCTTCAATCATGTTGTTAATTGCTACACTTGTGTCCTTGAGGTTTTCTTGTCCTGGAACATCTGATATGGTTGCATCTAGAGAATCTGCCATAGGGCTCCTGATTGGAGATCTCACTGGGCTTCTGAGAGGATATTTGCTAGCTGATCTGGCTGGAGAGGAAGGAGTAGGTCTGACAGCAGGAACAGAGGCTGCAGGCTCCCCCTCAGTTGCTGCACCAGAAGGTTCAACAATATGATGAGAGGAGGGATATGGGGTCCTAACCTCAAATGAAGAAGCTGCAAGTTCCTTAGCTAACTGCTTGGAATTCTTCAGCTTGAGTTCCCATCTTTGGATGGAGGCCAATGAAATCTTCTCCAAGTGATCAATTGGAGTGCCTTTGGAAAGTTTGAAGGTGACTGGATCAATCTCACTCAGCAATAAAGAGATTATCCTTGCAAACTTGGGATCCTGAATGTTGTCCATGATCATCTCAAATACCATCATGCCATATTGAAATTTCTTCCTGCAGATTATAGCTGTCATAACACCAAATAGGTCATTATTTATGAAACTAATGGACCCTATTCTGCACCATAAGATTTTTCCAATTAAATCTACCAGAAACTTTCCAACATCATCGAAGTGATTTCTCCTTAAAGAGTTGAATTCCTCAGAAACTCCACAGAAGGAGTAAGTTCTGTGATAATCTTCAAGTGTTAGGTCATCTTATTCATCCACAATGGGCATCTTTAAAAGCTTTGAAACTTTGGTTTTATCCAACTTGATTTTGATCTATCTGACTTTAGTTTTCAACACTGTACCATTTCGCCTCACCTTGGCATTCTGGAAGAATTCCTCTACATTTGGAAAAACAATCTTGCAGGGTTCTGAGAGAATGAACATCAGTCCGATAGTTTCTAGGAGAAGGAGCAAGTTCTGGAAATCATCTGAAATGTCTGCAATCCCTGCGATAACAAATTCACTACCGACTCCTATCTTAAAACTCTACACCAGGGACCCTGACGGCGGTGACGGACGGAGAACAAGACGATGGCTGCGACGAAGCATTGTGTCGGCGGAAGATGAAGAGTTTTCGAGAAGAGGAAATTTGAAATGTCAGTTGATTATCGATTTCTAAAACTTTATATACATATATAATCCTAGTAATGTCAATTAAGTGTCTAATTAATCTAGGGTTAGGACTGGAATCAAGCAGGTTTTCGAAATAGAAGAAATTAAACATAAGTCGAAAAGAGGACGGGCATTTCTCATGAAGTAGGTTTAGTTCTAGAGAGCTGTCAGTATACTTTTCGAGAAGTATGATGTAGTTCTCGAGAGCTTAATAGACTTCTCGAGAAGTAGTGCCTAGTTCTCGAGAGCTTTCAGAGTACTTCTCGAGAGGTAGAGTTATTAGTTTTCGAGAACTTAAGGGACTTCTCGAGAGACAGACTTTTTTTCTCGAGAAGTTGAGTAAGTTTTCGATAACTAGTACTTTGCTTCTAGAGAAGTAGGATGAGTTTTCGAGAACTAGCTTCCTCTTGAGAGATTTCTGACCTTTTTAAAAAGTCCTAGATTCTTGAGCCTTGAACTGTTCCACTTTGGTCTATCCTTCTTTGTTCAGCAGCCCAAGTTCAGTATTGAAGAAATTGAACTTGGTCCCGTTCAGCGGCTTCGTGAAAATATCTGCAACTTGCGGATCTGTTGGCACGTACTGCAGATTCACATCCCCTTGCTCCACATGCTCCCGGATGAAGTGATATCTGAGCTCAATGTGCTTTATCCGGCTGTGTGAGACTGGGTTGTTTGCGATTGCGATCGCGCTGGATGAGTCGCAGAATAATTTAATGTCTTTGACCTTCATATTGCAATCTTCTAGCTGATTCTTTAGCCACAGCAACTGTGCATAACAACTACCGGCAGAAATGTATTCTGACTCGGCCGTTGAGATTGCGACACAATTTTGCTTTTTGCTGCTCCATGATATAAGCCTTCTTCTCAGGAACTGACACGTCCCGGAAGTGCTTTTCCTGTCATCTTTGCTACCTGCAAAGTCTGTATCTGAAAAACCAATTAGTTCGCTGTCATTACTTCTTGGGTACCATAAGCCAAGATTCGGTGTACCTTTAAGGTATCTCAAAATTCGCTTTGCAGCAGCATAGTGAGATTCCTTACAGTTCACTTTGAATCTAGCACAGACACATGTGGAGAACATTATGTCTGGTCTACTGGCAGTAAGGTAGAGCAAGAATCCAACTATGCTTTTGTACTTGGTTTCATCAAAAGGTTTCCCTTTCTCATCCTTGTCAAGAGACATAGCTGAGGCCATTGGAGTCCTCATAGAGGTTTCACTCTCCATTCCGAATTTCTTAATCAACTCCTTGGTGAACTTCGTCTGTGAGATGAAAATTCCATCTTCAAATTGTTTCACCTGAAGTTCTAAGAAATACTTCAGCTCTCCCATACTACTCATTTCAAACTTCCCTTGCATAAGTTTAAAGAACTTTTAGCAGAGGTTGTCGTCTGTAGAACCAAATATAATGTCATCAATATAGATTTGCACTAGCAAAAAATCTTGCCTTTAATTTCCCTAAGAAATAATGTCTTGTCTATCTTTCCCCTTGTGAACTTGTTCTCGAGGAGAAAGCTAGATAGCGTTTCGTACCAAGCTCGAGGAGCTTGTTTCAAACCGTACAGCGCTTTTGATAATAAATAAACATACTCAGGAAAATTAGGATCAACGAAACCTGGGGATTGTTCCACGTACACCTCTTCCTTTATGTCACCATTTAGGAAGGCGGACTTCACGTCCATTTGATAGACAATGAATCCCTTCAGTACAGCATAAGTCAGGAACAGTCTGATGGCCTCCAGCCTTGCCACTGGAGCGTATGTCTGGTCGAAGTCGATCCCCTCTTCTTGACGATATCCTTTGGCGATGAGTCTGGCTTTGTTCTTGATCATTATCCCATTCTCGTCCAACTTATTCCTGTAGACCCATTTTGTTCTGATGACATTCTTGCCTTTGGGTCTTGGAACAAGCGACCAAACTTTGCAGCGCTTGAACTGATCCAATTCTTATTCCATGGCCAGGATCCATGATGCATTTGAGTTTGCTTCCTCAAACTTCTTTTGTTCAACCTGTGAGAGAAAACTTAAATACAAATTCTCATTAGTTATACCTCGACGAGTTCTGACACCATCCCGGGGATCTCCTATGATCTGGTCCATTGGGTGATCCTTCAGATATTTGAGCTCTAGATTCCTTGCATCTAGAACTTCTTCAGCCACTGGAGTGACTTCATCAACTTGTACAATATTTTCATCTTGATCCTCTACCTCTCTAATAGGGGTTGGAGAGGTGATCTTGATGAACTTTTCATTTTTACCTTCGGTCGATTCATCCAAGCTGATCTCTTTAAGCCTTATACCTGCAGCTTCAACAAGCGCACTAGACGATTTGCCTTGCAGCAAGCTCCTCTCATCAAATACAACATGTATGGATTCCTCTACAACTAGAGTTTTTTTATTGAAAATCTTGTATGCCTTACAATGGCTAATATATCCTACAAAAATACCTTCAAAACTTTTCTCACTAAACTTGGTAGTATCATACTTACCATTGTTAAGTACGAAGCATTTGCAGCAAAAAATTCTAAAGTATGAGACAGTCGGTTTCCTGCCTTTTAGAAATTCATAAGGTGTCTTATCATGATTCTTTTTTATGAGTGCTCGATTTTGCACGTGTCATGCAGTGTTGACAGCTTCAACCAAGAAGTACTCCGGTAGTGAAGCAACACTCAACATAGTCCTGCAGGCCTCTATGAGTGTTCTATTCCTTCTCTCAGCTACTCCATTTTGCTGTGGAGTATGGGGAGAGGAAAACTCATGAGAGATACCTAGGCTTTCACAAAATTCTGTCATGGCCCCAGATTTGAACTTCGTTCCATTGTCACTTCTAATTTTGACTATGGAACATGTGTATTCATTCTGGACTTGCCTGACAAAATTTGTAAAGATATCAAAGGTATCTGACTTGTGTTTCAGAAAGAACACCCACGCAAAACATTAGTAGTCATCAACAATAACCAATGTATAATCCTTACCTCCTAAGCTTCTAATTTGCAGTGGACCGAACAAGTCCATATGAAGTAGGTGTTAACACCTATTAGAGTTTTTGCCTATTATACTTTTAAAGGTAGCCCTTGTTTGCTTGCATTTTACGCATGCATGACAAGGTCTCTCTTTGACGTGCTTGAAATTTAGGGCATCACGCACTAAGTTTTGGGAGAATAATTTATTAATAGTTTTAAAATTAATATGTGTTAGCCTCTTATGCCATTGGTCACTAAGAGACGCGCTATCTTTATCCAAAAGATACACTGGTGTATAATAATCTATACAAATGAAATTTAAGCAAAATATGTTCCTGCTTCGAGTGCCTAATAGAATTGTTTCCATATTGTCAACAGACTTTATCAAGCACTTGTCAGCGTGGAGCTCAACTATGTATCCCTTGTCACACAGTTGACTTATGCTTATGAGATTGTGTTCCAATCCCTCCACATAAGCTACATCCGAAAAGGATACACTACCGTTAGAGATCATACCGTAGCCTTTAGTTATCCCTCAGTCTGAACCTCCAAAGATGACCTTTGGTCCATTACAGACTGGAGTGAAATTCTGGAGTTGGCTTCTTATCCCGGTCATGTGCCGAGAGCATCCACTGTACAAGTACCAGATTGGCATTTTGGTGGCCTTTGGACATACCTGCATTCATGATCATTTTGCCTTAGGAACCCAAACATGTTGGGTCCTTGGTATCGGGTTAGAACACTCCCCCTACGAAGATTAGCATCCTTAGTGGTCAATCTCATGTTGCCAACTTGAGGAGTAGCGACCTTCCTGGTATTAAACCAACAATCGATGGCAAAATGACCAATTTTGCCACAGTACCAACAGTCAAACCTGTTGTATCTTTACCTTACGTACTTCTGCTTGACCATTTGAGATGGTGGTCTAGTAGGGGTAGCACTCTTGGAGGAGGAAGCTTCATTGTGATGGAAGTCACATGATTTCTTCTCCTTCGGAGGCCTTTCCCCAACGAGCTTTACTTTAGGTGCTTTCTTGAAGTTGTGGTCATGATTATAAGGACCATAGCCCTGAAGAATCACTTCTTCATAAGGTGCCTTAAAGACACTCTCACAAAAGTTTCGAGGGAGAGTCCAATCCTTGGTACCGAGACTTTAGCTCTACATACGTAGGCCTGGTCAGGTGACCGTAGGACGAGTCCAGATCACAAACTTGTTTGTTGGAAAGATGACTTTCTTAAATACAGTCTGATCTAGAGGGACTTTCCCCTTTTCTTTGGCCAAGGCCTTCTTGGCGGCCTTATTCTTCTGTTGAGCCCTGTTTCTCCTAGAAGATTTACTAGGAGCGACAATATGGCCTAGTCCAGCTCCTTGGGCCTTAGTTGAGAATTCATCAATGAGTGGAAGAACTGTCTTAGGCTTAGAGAAACTTTCAACAAGTTTCTTCTCAGCCTCGAGTTGTTTTTCCAACTCTTTGATGATTTACTCTTTAAGGTCGAGGTGCTTAAGAGCTTGATTGTATTCTTCAATAGCAAAATTGAAGTTCTCTTGAAGAGAGTCAGTCTTAGCAACTTCTTCTCTCAAGATGCTCTCAATAGCCTTTAGAGAATTAATCTCTTTAGCCTGAGTTTTCACGACTCGGCGACATTTGTCGTAAGTCATGATCAACTCCTTGTACTGGGCCATAAGTTCCGACTCATCGTCAAAAGAGCTGTCCTCATGATCATGCTCAGAACTTTCAGATTCAGAGAGAGGAGTGTGAGTTTTTACCTCCCTAGTAAACTGGGACTCTTGTTCGTCATCTGATTGAGCCATGAGCCCAAAGTAGGCTTCCTCTTCTTCACTCGACTCAGATGAGTCAGAGTTGCTGAGAGTCTTGCCCTTCTTGGCCAACAGGCTCTTCTCTGTCCTCTTCTTGTGGTACGAGGACTTCTTTTCCTCTCTTCTGCCACCCTCCTTCTTCTTGTGGGGGTAGTCAGCTATGACGTGACCTGGTTTGTTGCAGTAGTAGAAAACGATGTCAGTAGAAATATGTTTGTTCTAATTAGAGTTATACCTATCATGGCTACACGAGCCTTTCTTTTGCTGATAACCATCGTGTCGTGATCTTCTGTATGAGTCATCCTTGACTCTTCACTGCTTCTTCTTGTTCAAGAATTTCTTGAACTGCCTAGAGAGCAACGAGAACTCTCCTTCAGATAGTTTTGAGCCTGAGGTGCTTGGCTCAGAGCTTTCCTCTTCACTTACTTCTTGAGCAAGTGTTGGTGAGGCAACTTTGCCCTTCCTTGAACTATCAGCCTTTAATGCAACCGACTTCTCTTTTGAGGAGAAGCGACTTTTCTGGAATTGATCTGCAGTTCATAGGACATCATCTTGCCAAATAGATTCTGTGGGTCTGTCTCAGCTAGTCTGCCAAACTCCCGGATGACACAGACTTTGTTTTCCTATTCCTTTGTGAGAGACCTCAAAAACTTATCATTCAACTCCCCATTGGTGAAGACTCGGCCATACACTCTTAGGCCATTTACTATCTTGAAGAAATTTTGAAAGGTATCTGCAATGGTCTCCTTTGACCCTTGCCTGAAGGCTTCATATTTCTGGTTCAGTAGGGACCTTCTATCATCCCTCACTTCTTTAGTACCTTCCATCAGAGTAACTAGAAACTGCCACATCTCCTTAGCTGATTGGCAGTGAATCAGATTCTATAGCATCGAGTCATCGACTGCACTTGCTATAATATTTTTTAGCTTTCTTGTCCAAAGAGATAAGTGCAATCTCGTCCTTATTTATATCCATCAATTTCTTAGGAACCTTCTTGGTTGGATCTATAGTGGAGGTAGTCATGGGTACGCAAGGACTGTAGGATCTTGTGGCGCCCTTAGAGGGGGGGGTGAATAAGGGCTTTTTAAAATTTTAACAAACTATTTATAAAATACGAAATTAGATGTAAAGTTTGAGACACACCAATGAAATGAAAAACAAGATTTTATTTCTCCAAAATATATATGTAAAATGATTTCAATAAAGCTTGAAATCAAGGCTTACAACGATAATAGATTTTAGCTTTTTCACCGGTCCTTCTGTAAGACCCCCTTTTTTTTTCTTTTTCAACCACCGGGGTCTTATGCCCAGAACCGCCGCTTTGCGGTGACACCTTCTCACCCGGGAAGGTCGTCACTACAACGCGCCGATTCTGCCGGCCTTTTCGATCACAATAAGTAGCACAATAATTGAAGTAAGAACAATGCAGTCCACAATAATAAATCACATGTAAATAAGATAAAATCTCCACGAAGGGAGTGTCCGCAGAAAACATCAGAGTACTATAAATGCGGGCTTATGCCCGGTACAAAATGTCCTCACTACAAGTCTCTCATGCGGAAGCGAAACAGAAACTACTCAAGGTCGAGACTCACGGTCCCGGCTGTATGAACTCCGGAGCTAGACTGCCCCATCTCCAGGCGCACCGATCTCTGGGGCTGCTCCTCCATGCTGGGCTCCACGATCCCCTAAATGATGCGGTTCGAAAACCGTTAGTCATAAAGACTAAGCCCCATCATCCCCTACCCCTTCCCCCATGGCTCCTAGGTACCGAGCGGGGAGAAAGAAAGGGGAGGACATATTTGTGGAGAATAAAAGTAAACAGGTGACAGTGGACTTAATCTAGCAAGTTGTATTCGGTGAGCAGTTAATATGAATGTTATAATAGGTCTAGCAGTAAGAAAAGCAATTATATGAATTTAAACCTTCACTTATGCGAGAACACATAAGCAAAAGGGATCTTTTGCAAGGCTCCCATCGTATAAGTGTCCCATACCACTTATACCTTGGGGTGTCGGTTATCAAACAGCAATGGTTGTTATATATTGAAATTAACCTTTGATTTATAAACTTGCCCACACAAGCTTATAGACCAACGGGTCGTTTTGCAGGTCCTAATGTATAAGCGTCCCATACCACTTATATTTTATGTGTCAAGGTTAAATGAATCGATTATGCTATGACATGCTAGTGGGTATGATGAAACATGCAAGTGCAACTCACACACCCGACTCTGTGCACACAGACCTTTAGTTCCCCCTTTCGGAGCCGTTACCTCCCAGGATACCTCCGTAGTGGCGGACGGAAGCGGTGGGTTGGGCCTCGCCCACCTCAAAACCAGTAAAAGCACCACTGGTCTGACCTATCGTACGCCTCAACGCTTGGTGCACTAAGCGGACGCCTGCGTACTCTTGCCGGCTGGCGCACCGGACTTCTGTTGGCGAAATGCTAATCACCCCGCCGAGTCAACGATATCGGTGTCGGTGCAATCGAACTCCCCGATATCGTAAAACCCACCACCTTAACTTTTCCTATCTTATGCACATGCAAGTTTATTCGTAAACACACAAAACCGAGCCGAAGCTCCCCGGACCAAACATCCGTCTCCAAACAAACCGAGCCGAAGCTCCCCGGACCATCCCGTCCGTCTCTTAACCAACCGAGCTGAAGCTCCCCGGACCCAAACGTCCGTTTCCAAATCACCCGAGCCGAAGCTCTCATCAATCTTCCTGTGCCAACAGTGTTTGTGAAAAGTGCAGCCCTAGTTACTAAGTTACTCTTGCCAGTTTGTTATTACAGTTTACGTTAGCCCAGGACTGCCCCCGGTATACCCCGTGAAGGGCTCTCAAGGGGCACTAGGAACCAAGACGGCGGCATTACGGCCCGAAGTTCCCTTTTGCAAGGCACTTATTATTATTGGTTTATCTCCCTTAGCCCGATTCCCTTCTCATATTACGATAGACTATCCTAGGGTGATTTTTAACCTTCCTCTCTTCGGGAAAAGCGATCTTTCGCCGAACCCGAACACCTCTTAACTCTAGCTATCACCACTTCTCGCTACTCTTTTTATCTTCCTATTGCGATGTCCTCCACTATTGCCCACCCAAATAAAATGAATTATTTAACTCCAATGTCTTCCTCAGATCATGTCTTATTTCAATTCACAATTGCTATATGCAGACCGACCTAGACTTTATGTCGAACCGGTTATACAATGATCCAATACTCATCCAATTGCCCTAAATTATTTACTGAAGACTCACCATGATATAAATGACCTAAATCCAGAAAATGGAAATTTTCCTAATCTATTTGGCATTTAATTAAATTGCTCGAAAATCCCAAGGGCTACCGGTTTGAACATGAACTACCCTAAGTAATCATGCAAGATGTCCAGCAAATTTATGATAAATAGTAGGTTATCTCAATAGGTTAAATCCTAAGTATCATAATTTTTCTATCATTAAAAAGGCATGAAGACTATTTTAGAAATAATCTCTAACTTCTGTTGTTTATGAATCAAGTACAGATAATATTCTTCCAAAAATTATAAATAATTTATTCCATGCAGATAAAGGCCTAAAATTAGCACTGGCCAAGTTTCATAATTTTCCAGCAAGTATTTTATCCATAATTAATTTTTAAACAATAAAACCCCTTTCTATTATCTGTGAACAAAGTACCAGATTTATTCAACATAAAATTCTATAAAAATTCAGGGATCAATTTTCTACTGGTTAAGATCTAAATCCAGAATTTTAACTGATTATAATTAATTTAAAACCTCCAAATATTTGAAACAACAAATCGGGCTAATAATTCTTTAACACATGAAGTATAATATTTATTAATCATAAAATTCCAGGAAAATTACCATAAGTCTAGAACATCCTAAAACTCCCTCCTCCCGAGTTTCATAATTTTTGGATTAGATTTAGTGCTTAAAATAACTAAATTACATTTCTATCCTAATTCAAAGTCTCAACTTTCGAGGTACCTAATTACCTCCAATTTCTTCACTATTTCAACCAGAGGGTTTTTCAGCATATCATGCCACTCTCCTCCAATTTCAAGGGCATACAAGAGCTTTTGCTCCTATGTCCTTCACAAACCTCAAAACCCTTCATTTAAGATTTAAGCTTGGATCCTAGGGTAAGTCAACCCTAAACCACTCCATTTTTCTCCGAGCAGGTTATAACACCATTCTAAGTCAGAGATCAGAAAATCAGCCTCTATTGAGGCGATTTGACCTTTCCAAATTCTCAGTGCACATTTTATTAAAAGGTGTCTCACTAACGCCTAGTTAAGGGTAGAAGATTTCTCACCCAAAACTCCTCCAAATCAATTGGAATTTTACACAAACCTAGATTTTATAGCCAGGGACCACTCACCAAAATTTGGGAGGATTTGGAGGTCATTTGACCATCTAAATAAATTCCTCTAAGTTTATTAAATTAAAACAAAAACTTTAGGCAAAGTATCTCCAAAAATTCCCATTTTTGGTCTGCCTTTAGGTATAACCAAGATTAACCCTCTGCCCAAATTTCAGGTCATTTGGACAAGGGACGAAGAGTGGGCAATCGTTTTAATTTCTGCCCAACTCTAGGTACAGCCCCCACTAAAACGGGTGCTGCGGCCGAACCGCTTACCCAAACGAGTTGAAACCAATTTTAGATTTATCTAGACTCGAAGGGCTACGACTTTCGTGTCTGGTCATTTTTCCTAAAATGACCTCTAAGAGCCTCGTTTTGCTTCATTAAAATATGTCCATCCAAGTATAATTTCCATACAAAATCATTTACTTAGTTTATATATTTAAAACAGTTTTTACTGTTCATCTTCTATAGAACCCGAAAACCAGAACTCAGGAAGTCATTTTTCCTGTAACACTTCCGTGATCCGTCGCCGGCAGTCCGGTCACTTCCCTGGCCAGCCACCACCACCACCACCTCCGTTGAGGCGATGGCTAGCAGTCGGCAGTGGTTTGGCCGCCGGAGGTGGCGGTTTCCGGCGAACTCAAAAATACCATTTACATGGTTTCCCATGAAAACGAGAGACGGGTCCGGCTCCGTTGAGCGCGAACCTCCTTTCTAAGAATCCTAAGATATACCCAT
This sequence comes from Platanthera zijinensis, assembly GCA_039513925.1. Taxonomy (NCBI): domain Eukaryota; kingdom Viridiplantae; phylum Streptophyta; class Magnoliopsida; order Asparagales; family Orchidaceae; genus Platanthera; species Platanthera zijinensis. The sequence continues at coordinate 107,711,379 of CM077087.1, forward strand.
GAAAGAGAAGGAGCAGAGGAGGACCTTGTTCGCGGTTTGAAGGCGAGAAGAACGACGGGGTGCCATGGCGCGGTGGTGGCGTTGCTGAACTTCTCCTACAGCAAGAACAAGGATCTGATCCGATTACTTGAGCGTGTAACCTTCTCCTCTTGCTCCAGGTGGGATTTTATAAGTCAAAAGTGGGAAGGTGAATGGGTAAAGCCTTAATGGCAATGAAGGCTCCTCCCCTTAACGCTTCGGTTATGATGCAGGGCCGTTGAAACGCTGGAAAACGAAGAGGTGTTCGCCAGGTGATGATTTCCTATTGGACCAATATTTTCCTTATTTATTTAAATAATTAAGGAAGGAAACGGCCCATAAATACTCCTGGTGTAACTTCCCACACCCGCATTTATTACCACGCGTGTTAGAATAATTTCGGGCCTGAACCGTCGTTTCGGCCAATGTCACGGGCGTGACACATAGGTCACGGGCGTGACAGGCCCGGATAGCCAATTCTGAGTTCGACGATCGTCGAACTGAGATCGACGATCGTCGATGGATGGTCACGGGTGTGACACCTTGGGTCACGGGCGTGACAGGCTCGGGTCGTTAGTTATGGGTTGACGATCGTCGATTTGAGATCGACGGTCGTCGAATGGTGCTCACGCCCTGGGTCACGGGCGTGACACCCTTTGTCACGGGCGTGACAGGCCCGAACGGCAATTTTGAGGTCGACGATCGTCGAACTGGGATCGACGGTCGTCGAAGGCTGGTCACGCCCTAGGTCACGGGTGTGACACTTAGGTCACGGGCGTGACAGGCCCGAGTTCAATTTCGACGATCGTTTTACGGGGATCGACGCTCGTCGAAGGAGTCAAGCCCCTTGGTCACGGGCGTGACACCTTGGTCACGGGCGTGACATGCCCAAGCTGCACGTTCGACGATCGTCTCACGGAGATCGACGATCGTCGAAGAAGTCACGCCCAGGTCACGGGCGTGACGGGTCGGTCACGGGCGTGACCAACCCGTGACCCGAAATCTCGGTCGATTTATTTCAATTTTCGGGCTTCCTCGGGTTCTGTCACGACCAACCGACTCCTAGGGGTCTAGCCGGAAATGGGATGTTACACCTTCTCCCAAGGACAGATAGGCTATAGTCAATATCTCCCTAGATATGGCTACTAGCCTCCCCCTAAATCAAACATATGATCTAGACACTGCACACAAGGCGGCGATTTACTCCTAAGCCTCACAAGGACCTAGACCCCACACACAAGGCGGTGATTTGCCACTAAGCCACATAAGGACTTAGACACCACACACAAGGTGATGATTTTCCCTTCCCAATTATAAAGATAAAAAGTGAAAATGAAAGTACAATAATAAAACTTAAAAACTCCCTCAAAATCACGAGCTCTGAAGAGGATGATGAACCGATGAGAAGATCTCCAATCTTGAACGCACTGTCGTATCTCCTTCGCTCTTGAGATTTCAATGGACCAAGGGAGTTCGTCTGGAAATGGAGATGAAGGCTCTTAAAATTCTATGGGAAAACTAGGCTCTGAACGATCAATCTCTTCCCTGAAATTTTTGGCCGTATATATCACTTCATGTTATCGCCGGCGGTAGCGTTAACTCCCCGCAATAGTGATAACTCTCTGTTGCTTGACATGTGGCACACGTAGCGTGGATTTTCAGATCTGAGTTAAGAACGTGACGATCGTGGGATATCGCTCGACGACATCAGTATCGCCCTGCGATATTGCTCAACCGTGACTTCGTGTACGGCATCATGTGGATCAAGGCTGACGTCAGCAGTAACTGTCCACGCTATCGCCCGCGGTAGCGTTATCGCCAGCGATAGTGCGTTTTCCTTTTCTTCAATGCTATGCTCAGCCATTCCTTAGTACTTAAAAAACCTGTTATCCCTGCACATTTAAAACACATACCAAGATCAAATACATCCGGGATTTGTTATTCTCAAACTAAGAAGTTCGGAACGCATGCTCCAACAATCTACCCCTTTTGATAATAACAAATCCACTGAGAAAGAAATTGTGTGAGACCAATAGAATGTGAAACAATTGAGATAATCATTATGAATCAAAGTGCACTAATAGTTATAATAAACTCCCCCTATAATAAAGACTAGTTTCTCCCCCTATATTCTTCCCCTATTTAAAAGAAAAAATTTCTCCCCCTAAATGTACTAATCAATTTATTTCGTACTTAATCTCCCCCTTTTGTTATTAGCAAAAGATGGTGGGATATTGTAAAAAATGAGTGGCAAATGCGGAAGCTTAAAGAAGTGAGAGAGTAATAAATTAGTCATAGAATTTGGAAATATGAGGAGTAGAATAACGACATTAATAACCCTGGAATAGTATTACCATAAAACTTGGAATTTTATCAGGAAACAATGGTTGTTGTGGAGAAAATTAATTTAAGAGTTGAAGTTAAACATTGAAAATTTGTCAAGCCAAGATATCAAAAACATTAGAAATGATTAAATAGAAGAGAAAAACTATTTCTGGTCCAATTCTCATGAGAAGAAATTTTATAAATGATAATGACGTGTACATGTGAAGAGTGATGTAGTTTACAGATTCCTTAAGAAATATGTTACATGAAGGTGTGCAATATTATAATACAAGAAACTCATATATAACTTCATGGCATAATGATTTTGAAAAAGTGGTCAAGTTTGTTTGCACAAGACACTTTACAATCCTTTTCAAGGTGCTCAACCTCACAATGCTCATTAAGACTTATCAGGAGGGTGAGTAGAGCTTGATTTGAATATCCTAGTCATTTTTATTTGTTTTTTTCATGCATTTTTTTTTTGTTTAGAAACTGGACTTAGGACTCCGAATTCACTTGTATTGCAAACTGGATAAGAAATATTTTGTTTTTTTTTAAATGGCCATCAGTTTTGAAGATCAATATGAATGAAGTATACATGAAATGTTTAGTGATGTATTTGAAACTTTGAAACAAACCAATATCATGTAATAAGAAGCTTAAGTACGTGTAACTATCAGCTCGTGTCAGTGGAAGCACATTATCAATCATAAAATGTTACTCATACTTAGAGGCATGCGGAAACAAGTCTATTCAAGTTCTAGTCATCAAAGGTATAGAAAGATATCGAGAGCAAGACAAGTAAAAAAAATGTTTAAAGAACTTATAAATTAATAATCACACATGTAATAGGTATCGTATTCTGATAATCATCAAAAAATATTTAGTAATACTAGAAGGAAGGGTGTTGAAAAGGTGTCAAGATATTAGGGATTTTTGCCTCTAAAATACACTATCGCCAGCGTTAGTGATAACGCGGGGCGATAGCGGTTTTTGATATAAAAGGAAAAAAAACTGAGTGGGCTGACACTTATCCTCATTTCACGGACCCTTAACTTTTTGGCTTCGTCTACTTCAGCAGAAACCCTCAAAACTTCAAAAAGGTAAGTTTAGATCTCTCTTTAATATTGTGATTTTCTAAAAAAAATTATAGATCTGGTTTATAGATGATGAAAGAAGATAGATCTAGTAAAAAAAATTTAGTTTTGGTCATACATTTTATTTTGAAAGAATTTTGAAGAAAACACTTGATTTTTAGGCAAAAACTTTACAAAATGAATAATAGGAGGTAGATCTGTGAGATTTATTTAATTTTTAGAAAGTTTAATGCAATATCAAGAGGAGATCTTCATGAAATTGCTAATAAGAGTAGTTTGAACTGTCGCCAGGCGATAGCACTGTCGCCGGCGATAGTAAATGAATTTGTTGAAATCAATGTCTTGACTGAATATGATGCTAACATAATATTTTTAGGAAATGGCATCCTCATCCCGTGCAATAAAAAGCACCAGCCGCAACCCACATGCTTCATATCAAACATACCCGGGAATTGAGAATGTGTCGGTTGGTGTTGCGAAACTTTTGGATTAAACATTGCCACCGCATATCTATGAACTACTTGTGGAGTCAGGTATAATGTCTCTCATTATACCCAACCTTTTTAGCTCCATTTTTGTAAGGGATTTCTGTAACCATTTGGAAGACCCTAAATATACAGGGTTGAATGGAGGAGTAAGGTCTCGAATCCAAGGAGTGGAAATGGATATTACTCATACTGATTTAAGACGAGAATATAATCTTGCCACTTGTGAGGAAAATTTTATGGATATAGTGGAGAATTACCGAGAGGATCGTGATTGGAGTATATTGAATCAAGTCCTTCACGGAAAGGAAAATAGGAGTTTGATTCAAGACGTCTCATCACTCTCTCGTGATGCATTTGTGATTCAAGATATATTAAGAAACACGGTTATGTTGAAGGCTGGGGACACAAGGAAGATCACGGCTCAATTGAGCTTAGTGACTTACTATGTATTAGAGAGAGTCAAGTTTGACGTGGCGGATTTTGTGTTATCCATCATACGATATACGTACAAAATGAAGCATCCCCTTAGGAGGAAACTGAATACACTTCCTTTAGGAAGTGTTATTCAAAAAGTCGTATATCAGAAAAATGATTGGATAGATCAACAATTCTACATTGATGATTGTATCCCGGCGATACATACCGTAGAACCAGCTAGAGGTCCATCTCCAAGGGCTGCCTCGTCATCAAGACAACCACTCCAAAGAGGAGGGTCTTTGCGTGAATCTATTGACGACCTAAGAGAGACGGTGGAGGAGATGAAAGAGGAACAAAAGCGTAGCCATTCCGATTTTCGAAAATTCATGAAGTTTCTGGTAAAGGGGTTGAAACTAAAGCCAACTCCGGAAGAAGAATGAGAATAGGGGAGTCAAGTTGAGGATCCTCCATGACATTCGATAAGGCGGACGCGAAGGCCTAGAGAACCAACTCCGACTTCCAGTGAAGATGTGAATGTGTCTACTGAAGAGAACATGGATGAATGTCTTTTTATTGTCAGTGATGTAATATTTTGATGTTGACTGAATCTGGGATATCGCCGGCGTTAGTACTATCGCCTGGCGATAGTGAAAACTCTATTAATTTGTGTGTTTGACGTGTGTATTGACTTTTTCAGTGTTATCCTATGTGCTGTCCAATTTTACATTATGTTGTGTTGGTTATTTGGAAAAATTTTAATTAATTGTAATTAACTATATGACATAAATATACGATTTCTAATCTTAGGCCTATTTTATAAAAAAATCTCGGAATTAAAACAATTTTTATTTATAATTCTAAGATTCCAAGTTCTAATCTTAACCTTAAAAAGCGTGAATCATTAAGCGATTTTGTGAAAATATCTGCTATTTGAGAATTTGTTCCAATAAAATTTATTTTAATATGTCCTTTCTTTAGGTGATCCCTAATAAAATAATGACGAACATCTATATGTTTGGATCTAGAATGTAATACAGGATTGTTCGTTAAATCGATAGCACTTTTGCTATCACATTTTAATTCAACATTATTTTGGTGAATGCCAAAATCTTCTAGTGTTTGTCTCATCCAAAGTGCTTGAGCACAACAACTAACAAGTGCAATATATTCGGCCTCAGTAGTGGAGAGGGCAACAGAATTTTGTTTCCTACTCGACCAAGAAATAAGTGTTGGGCCGATAAAGTGACAAGTGCCACTTGTGCTCTTTCGATCTAATGAACACCCCGCATAATCAGAATCAGAGTATCCATGTAAAATAAAAGAGTCATTATGAGGATACCATAAGCCTAGTTTAGATGTTCCTATAAGATATCTAAAAATACGTTTCACCGCTTTTAAATGTAATTCTTTTGGATTAGCTTGAAATCTAGCACATAGACAAACGGCGAACATAATATCAGGCCTAGAAGAAGTTAAATATAATAACGACCCAATCATACTTCTATAAAGGGTTTGGTCAATTGAAATACCACTTTCATCTTTTCCTAATTTCAATGAAGCACTCATAGGAGTATTGGCATGTTTAAGGTTTTCAAATCCAAATCTCCTTAACATATCATGAATGTATTTAGATTGATTAATAAAAATGCCATCATTTCTTTATGTAATTTGAAATCCTAAGAAAAAAGAAAGTTCTCCTACCATGCTCATTTCAAATTCATTTTTCATAATTTGAACTACTTCATTACATAACTCTTCATTAGTGGCTCCAAAAATAATATCATCAACATAAATTTGCAAAATAACTAAATCATGTTCAATTTGCTTAATGAAGAGTGTAGAATCGGCACTTCCTATTTTATAATCATGCTTTAATAAGTATTGAGTTAAACGATCATACCAAGCACGATGTGCTTATTTTAACCCATAAAGTGCTTTATCTAATTTATAAACATAATTTGGATATTTTTCATTTATAAAGCCAGGGGGTTGTTCTACATAAACCTCTTCTTTTATATACCCGTTTAAAAATACAGTTTTGACATCCATTTGATATAATTTAAATCTTTAAAGCAAGCAAATGCAAGAAATATCCTAACCGCTTCTAATCGAGCAACGGGTGCAAAAGTTTCATCATAGTCTACCCTCTTCAATTTGTGCATAACCTTTTGCAACTAATCTTGCTTTATTTCTAACAATTCTAGAATCACTATCTAATTTATTTTTAAATATCCACTTTACTCCAACTACAGGATGATATTTGGGTCGTTCTACAAGATTCCAAACCTTATTACGTTCAAATTGATTAAGTTCTTCATTCGTAGCTAAAAACCAAAATTCATCATTTAAAGCGGTGGAAACATCTTTTGGTTCTATTTCAGAGACAAAGCAAAGGTTTGAAAATATCAATTCACTTGGAGGCACATATTCTTCTCCTTCTTCTTCTTTTTCTTCTTCTTTTCCTTCTTCATTCTTTTCATATTCTTCATCATCATTTTCCTTCAAAGGAAGGGGTGTATCTTCTTTTCCTGTAGTTTGCTTATCTACACATGGAACAAACTCATCAAACCTCACATGAATAGATTCTTAAACTATTTTCGTTCGTTTATTAAAAATTCTATAAGCTTTACTAGTTGAAGAATACCCAATAAAAATTCCTTCATCACATTTTTCATAAAATTTTCCTAAGGAATCTTTAGAATTTAAAATAAAACATTTACAACCAAAAACTTTGAAATAAGAAACATTTGGTTTTTTATTAAAAATTAATTCATAAGGAGTTAAGTTTAAAATAGGGCGAAGCATTATTCTATTAATTACATAACATGCAGTATTCACCGCTTCAGCCCAAAAAGATTTTTGTAAATTAAATTCATATAACATCGTACGGGTTAGCTCTTGAAGAGTCCTATTTTTCCTCTCCACTACACCATTTTGTTGTGGTGTGCGTGTAGCGGAAAATTCATGTTTAATTCCTAACTCCGTACAAAAAGAAAGAAACTTTTCATTTTCAAATTCCCCTCCATGATCCGAACGTATGCGTTTAATTTTTAACTCAAATTCATTTTGAATATGTAAACATAATTTAGAAATTTCTGAAAACGCATCAGATTTAAGGGTTAGAAATAAAGTCCAACAAAAACGTGAATAATCATCAACCAATACAAATGTATATTTTCTACCACCTAAGCTAGAAATATTAATTGGCCCAAATAAATTCATATGAATTAATTGGAGTGGCCTAGTTGTAGAAATAATATTTTTACTTTTGAAAGACGATTTTGAAAATTTTCCTTTTTGACAAGGCTCACATAAATAAGATAAATTCCCATTTAGCAATGGTATACCTTTGATTAATTTATCTTTTGAAAGTTTTTTAATTAACTTGGCACTAGTATTTCCAAGTCGCCTATGCCATAATTCTAACTCATCATTTTTGATAAAAAACATTTTAAAGTAGAATTTGAAAAATCATGAAATTTAATCATATATACGTTATGACATCTAGGTGCGGTAAAAACAATTTCATTTGTTTTGGAATCAATAATTTTGCATAAATTTGTAGAAGATTCAAACAAAACATTTAAACCCTTATCACATAATTGGCTAATAGAAATCAAATTATATTTTAACCCTTCTACAAACAAAACATTTGAAATTGAAAATCTTTTGTTACCCACAACACCGATGCCGATGATTTCTCCTTTTCCATTATCTCCAAATGTTACAACTCCTCCTTTCTTCATCTCCAGGCTAAGGAACTTCTCTTTATTGCCTGTCATATGCTTTGAACAACCTGAGTCCAAGTACCACACGTTTTCTGTGTCCTTCGCCTGCCAACACACCTAGAAAGAGGATGTGAGTAAAGATCTGGCTACCCAAGTGGTTCCACCCATAGTATAGGTAGAAGCCTTAGGCATCCAGATTTGCTTAATTTTACTTTTTCCTTTCTTCCAGCATGAGTCCGTGGTGTGACCAAATCTATTGCATTTGGCACATGTAATGTAACGAGAAGAATATAACTTCTCTGAACTTTTACGTAAGACAATGTAGTATCAGTTAATTTATTATTATCAGAATTTTTAAAATTCGTTTTTCTATATTTCTCACTATCGCCGGCGGTAGTGGTTATCGCCGGGCGATAGTTTCTAGTCGTGTATCCGAGTCCAAATCTTCCAGATCCGTGACATTGGTAACCTAAGATCATATCCAGTGATCTTTGGCCCATTCCAAACTTTTTCATGGCTAGTGTTAAGTCATGAATCTGGTTCCTCATTTCAGTATTCTCGGATACTAGATTTACACATCTACGTTCAAAAGCTTTCTTTCCTTCATGGACTTTGGAAATAGAAGATTTAAGATCTCTCTCTAAAATCTCATTCTTTTTTGTGAGAATTTTTATTTTTGAATGAGATTTGGAAAGAGATTCTTCAAGCTCTTTTATTCTTCCCATAGAGTGATCACACTCTTGGCAAGAGACTTTTTCTTTTCCAATAGTCTTAATTTCATTTAACAATTTTTTATTTTCTTTAATTAAAACTTTATTTGCAGTTTTAAGAAGATCATTATCTTTTAAACTTTTTTCAAAACATTTGCAGGTCTTTAAAAATTCAGAAAATAATTCATCATAAGTTGGAGGAGTTACCTCAGTGTCGCTTTGGACACTGCACTCGTCATCAGATATGACGCTTTTTCCCATTAGGCACATATTGGCCTCCTCCTCCTCGCTTGAGCTTGAACTGCTTGTATCCTCAGAAGTAGTATCATCCCATGTTTCAGCTTTCAGGACCTTCTTATTCCCTTTGTGCTTCTTTTCTTTAAGTTCTTTCAAGTACTTTGGACACTTGCTTCGAATGTGTCCTAACTTCCTGCAGTGATAGCACTCCGGGGGGGTCTTTCTTCCTCCTCATCGTCATCCTTTTGTTTTTTCTTTCTAAACGTCTCCTTCTTAAAATATTTTTTAAAAGTATTTCTTCTCTCCGGATTTCTCATAAATTTCTTAAATTTACTAACGAAAAGACTTTCTTCATCTTCCTCCTCATCCTCAGAATTACTATCTTTCTCTTTCTTAGATCTTAGAGCCAACCCCTTCTTCTTTGGCTCCATATACTCTTGTTGTTGAATTTTTAATTCAACTTCATGAGTTTTCAAGTTCCCAATAAGGCTTTCAATATTAAGAGATTTAAGATCATGAGATTCAGAAATAGCCGTCACTTTGGGATTAAATTTAGGGGGAAGAGATCTAAGAAGTTTTCTCACCAAATCACCATTTGAGAAATTTTTACCAAGCACTTTTGAGTATTTCACTATCTTGGTGAATCTGGTGTACATTGAGTCTATGTCCTCATCCACTTCCATCCTAAACTTTTCAAATTCCGATTCCAGTTGAAACAGCTTCGAGTCCTTGACCTGCGAGGTACCTTCATGAGTAACTTCAAGTAAATTCCAAATTTCATAAGCATTATTGCAAGCACAAGTTCTATTAAATTCAGTCCTATCTAATGCACAAAATAATGCATTCATGGCTTTTGCATTATTTTTGCACCTTAGCTTATCCTGATCATCCCATTTATCTTTTGGTTTTTCCATTTCTACATCTCCTACTGTATAAGTGGGATGAGCATAATTAGTCTCTACCATATTCCACACTTCAATGTCAAGAGAAATAAGAAAACATTTCATCCTAGTTTTCCAATAATTATAATCAGATCCAGTGAATAACGGAGGTCTACTAATTCCTTGCCCCTCAGAGAAAGCATGGTCATGCTGCGCCATAATTCCTGGTGGTGAAACCGTATTAGGAATAACCTCCTCTGATACCACTTGTAGGATCTTGTGGTGCCCTAGAGGGGGGGTGAATAAGGGCTTTTTAAAATTTTAACAAACTATTTATAAAATACGAAATTAGATATAAAGTTTGAGACACACCAATGAAATGAAGAACAAGATTTTATTTCTCCAAAATATATATGTAAAATGATTTCAATAAATCTTGAAATCAAGGCTTACAACGATAATAGATTTTAGCTTTTTCACCAGTCCTTCTCCCAAGGACCGATAGGCTATAGTCAATATCTCCCTAGATATGGCTACTAGCCTCCTCCTAAATCAAACCTATGATCTAGACGCTGCACACAAGGCGGCGATTTACTCCTAAGCCTCACAAGGACCTAGACCCCACACACAAGGCGGTGATTTGCCCCTAAGCCACACAAGGACTTAGACACCACACACAAGGTGACCATTTTCCCTTCCCAATTATAAAGATAAAAAGTGAAAATGAAAGTACAATAGTAAAACTTAAAAACTCACTCAAAATCACGAGCTCTAAAGAGGATGATGAACCGATGAGAAGATCTCCAATCTTGAACGCACGGTCGTATCTCCTTTGCTCTTGAGATTTCAATGGACCAAGGGAGTTCGTCTGGAAACGGAGATGAAGGCTCTGAAAATTCTATGGGAAAACTAAGCTCTGCACGATCAATCTCTTCCCTGAAATTTTTGGCCGTATATATCACTTCATGCTATCGTCGGCAGTAGAGTTAACGCCCCGCGATAGTGATAACTCTCCGTTGCTTTACACGTAGCACACGTCGTGCGGATTTTCAGATCTGAGTGAAGAACATGACGATCGTGGGATATCGCTCGGCGACATCGGTATCGCCCTGCGATATTGCTCAATCGTGACTTCGTGTGCGGCATCATGTGGATCAAGGCTGACGTCAGCAGTAACTGTCCACGCTATCGCCCGCGGTAGCGTTATCGCCAGCGATAGTGCGATTTTCCTTTTCTTCAATTCTATGCTCAGTCATTCCTTAGTACTTAAAAAACCTGTTATCCCTGCACATTTAAAACACATACCAAGATCAAATACATTCGGGATTTTTTATTCTCAAACTAAGAAGTGCGGAACGCATGCTCCAACAAGGACCTTCTTCAACAATCATGAAGATCCGGGGGTCTACAGCTTCCATAAAAATTTTGATTATCTCTTTCCACATAGAAAAGTTATTCTTTGTGCACAGGGGAAGCTTGGCAAATTCCTTGACCTTGTCCATTGCTTGAATAACCAAATGACAACTTTCGAGAGGAAATTGATCAAGGTGTTAACCTTTTAACGACCAACCTCCCTCTGATACCAATTGAAAGTGTAAAGTTGTCAACCTAAATCACCTAGAGGGGGGTGAATAGGTGAATTATGCGTCTATTTGCGGAATAAAAATTTTAACAAACTTGCACACGTAATCAAGCAATCACAGAAAGACAAGAAGATTTATAGTGGTTCCTCAATCTTGGGTATGTCCACTTTACCTCACTGATCTAGCAAATCACTAGACTCGGCTACTCCACTATCTCGGATTGAAAACAATCCTACGCCTCGGAACCAAGTTCCTACAAACTCATTCCAAATGGATCTACACTCGGAAAATAAACAAAACTTCCTACAACTCGGAGAACAACGCTCCTACACTCGGAGAAAATCTCCTACAGTGATAACAAAAACATTTGGAAAAATACAAACAGAGATTTCTTAGATCTGGAAAAATTCAGCCCTAGGTCTTCTTCTTGAATTGGCGGCTCTTTCAAGAACGGTTGAAGAAGACTTGACGATCTGACCTGAGAAAGCTTTTAACTACTCGATCAAGGAGAAGATGATGATCCCTTGAACAGCAAGTCTTCTTGGATCGAAAGCAAAAAAGATCGATCTACTCGTGAGCGGCGGCGGCGGCTTCAGAACATGTTCTTTTGGAAAGAGAAGGCCGATCCAGAAATTTAGAATGTACGAAATTCCGCTCCTTGTAATTGTTAGGGTTTGGTCTTAATGAAAAGACTTTATATAGGATTACCCTTAACGTCTAGAAAAGACATTAATGACGACACGTGGACCAATCACATCAAGTCATTTGAAAATTTCGGCCGATCTGTACTTAACATAATTTTCTGAAAAATTTGACTTACAGCTCTCGAGAAGTGCCTTTAGTTCTCGAGAACTACAAACTGAGTTCTCGAGAGCTATCAGGACATCTCGAGAACTATACTGCTTAGAAGAATTCTGGACTTCTCGAGAACAAAAGGCTGAGTTCTTGAGAACTAATTGACTTCTCGAGAATTATGGAGACTTCTCGAAAACAAACACTTAGAGAGATTTTTGAGGCAACTTTGACTATTAGAGAAGTAGGGCTGGCAATTCTCGAGAACTTAAGCCAAGCTTCTCGAGAACAAGATGGACTTCTCGAGAACTATAGTTGAGACTTCCCGAGAATTGGACAAGACTTTTCGAGAACAAAGAAGACTTCTCGAGAACTAAGAAGACTTCTCGAGAACTAAGAAGACTTCTCGAGAACTAAGAAGACTTCTCGAGAACTCTGACTTAGAAAAATTCTTGAACCTGTTTGGACTTCTCGAGAACCAAAAGCTGGGACTTCTCGAGAACCAAAAGCTGGGACTTCTCAAGAACTCTAAGGACTTCTCGAGAACTAAGAGGCTAAGCTTCTCAAGAACTCTAAGCACTTCTCAAGAACTTTGAAGCTAAGCTTCTCGAGAATTCTAAGGACTTCTCGAGAACTAAGAGGCTAAGCTTCTAGAGAACTCTAAGCACTTCTCGAGAACTTTGAAGATAAGCTTCTCGAGAATTCTAAGGACTTCTCGAGAACTAAGAGGACTTCTCAAGAAGTGGACTTAGAGAATTTACTGAACTTTGGAAGAAATCTTTCTCTTCTCTTCAAGAGTCCAATCTTCATTCCATAATCCAATGTTTGAATATGAAGTGTATCCCAATAGAGAGGCTACACATGAGTTAACACCTTGGGTCATACAGTGAGGGATTAAACTGTATGGTCCTGTGTTCATGACCCACTGTAGACTGACATTTGTCTACACTTAGCAATGGTAATCTGCAAACACATAGCTAAAACAAGGATATCAAATACAACTTAATTCATCTTAGTTCAAGGGTGACTTCAAGCAAATCTGGGTTATTGTGGATGCAATACCAACCAATATTCGACTCTGACGATCTCCTTCTCCATCGGGTTCAGTAAGGATAACTCTTCGGCAAAAATGGCGAAGTGATGGCTAGGGTTTCCGTAAGTCTCCTTTTATAATGAGAATTAGGGTTAGGTTGACCCGTCAAGTGTTGCCCTAACATTGGACTACCTATTATTACATTAAATATGTCTTTTGAAAAGACGAGTCCAATTAAATTCATTTGGCGCCAATCCCGAAAATCCAATTCAGACCGTGCATGTGACATCAAGCAGACTGAGCCAAAAATCCATTAAGTCAAAATCATTGAGTGTGACTCCATTACTCGACTAATCATCGAGTGGCGTCGAGTGCACTCAACGCACTCGACGCCTACATGCCTCAGAATCACTCTAAGTAAAAAAGAATTGAGTGGTGTTGAGACCACTCAACGGCACATTAACTTCACTCAATGCCCTAGTCATCAAGAATATTTCTAAGTTAAAAGCGTTGAGTGGAGTTGAGACCACTCAATGCCGCATTGACTCCACTCAACGCCAATAGCATTAGGATAATTCTAAGTTAAAAGCGTTGAGTGGCATTGAGAACACTCAACGTCGTGTTGACTTCACTCAATGCCAACATCAGCCAGAATAGCGTTGAGTGGTGTTGAGACCACTCAACGTCGCGTTGACTTCACTCAACGCCAACATCATCCAAGAATAGCGTTGCGTGGTATTACGACCACTCAACGTCGCGTTGACTTCATTCAACACCAACATCAGCTAGAATAGATCTTAGTTAAAAGCGTTGAGTGGCGTTGAGACCACTCAACGCCGCGTTGACCTTACTCAACGCCTCCACTTTAAGAAACTATTCTAAGTAAAATACATTGAGTGGTGTTGAGTCCACTCAACGCTTCAGCATAATTAATCGAATGGCTTCGAGTGCACTCAACACACTCGACGCCCTGAATCCAGAAAACATTCTAAGTCCAATTTCGTCGAGTGGTGCTGAGTTCACTCAACACCTCAGCATAATTTGTCGAATGGCGTCGTGTGCACTCAACGCACTCGATGCCCTGAGTCTAGAAAACATTCTAAGTCCAATTTCGTCGAGTGTTGCTGATTCCACTCAACTCCTCAGCATAATTCATCGAATGGTGTCAAGTGCACTCAAAGCACTCGATACCTTGATTCTAGAAAACATTCTAAGTCCATTTTCGTCGAGGGGTGTTGAGTCCACTCAATGCCTCAGCATAATTCGTCAAATAGCGTCGAGTGCACTCAACGCACTCGATGCCTTGAGTTTAGAAAACATTCTAAGTACAATTTCGTCGAGTGGTGTTGAGTCTACTCAACGCCTTAGCATAATTCGTCGAATGGCGTCGAGTGTACTCAACGCACTCGATGCCTTCAGGTTCTAGAATTATTCTAAGTAAAAATTTGTTCTATTCATTGAGTCGAGTCAACTCACTCAATGCTTCCCGAGCCAGAGTAAATTCCCTTGACTCAAAACATGTGCGATGAGCCTAGCGCAAAACGGGATGTTACAATTCCTATAAACAAAATAAAAGATTTCATCCCCGAAATAAGGCTAAGGTTGTGAGGGGGGGATAATGCATGAACATATAATATGCTTGAAATTTTACCTTGAGAAAATAACTCTGGGTAGCGCTTCCGCATCACGTCCATCGGCTCCCAAGTGTATTCTTCTTTCCCGTGATTAGACCATTGGACCTTTACCAATGGTACACTTTTCTGCCACAATCTCCTTGTCTTAGGGTCCACTATCTACACTGACTCTAGTCAAACGGATCTATCAGTTTCCACTGCTCCATCTTTAGTGGGGACATATTGGTCAGGCCTTAGTAGTGCCTTCCAAAGTGACGACATGTGGAATACGTCGTGCAAATTTTCCAGCTCCGGTGGTATCTCCAGCCGATAGGCTAAAGGGCTAATTCTCTCCAATATAGCATAGGGTCCCACATACCTCGGGTTGAACTTCTTCATACCACGCACTCGCGACACTCCATGCATTGGCCTGGTCTTCAAGAATACCTTGTCACCCACTTGAAATTCCACATTTGATGTTTCTTATTATGGTATTTTGCCTGCCAACTTTCAGCCTCAAGCATGCGGTCTCATATCAACCTAACAAGCGCATCAGTGTCATCAATGTACTCTATCCCCAAAACTTTTGGATCTTCATCATGTACCCATGACAATGGAGTTCTACACCTTCTTCCATAAAGTGCTTCGTGGGGAGCCATCCTGATGCTATCTTGATGACTGTTGTTGTATGAAAATTCTACCAGTGGCAAGTGCCTTTCCCACAGCTCCCCTCTATCAAGTAACGTTGAGACTCACGACCACCATATATGGGCACTTCAAGATCATATCTCAACAAGTTATCCCCCTAGTCTCCAATAGACAGGCCTCATAATCATAAACAAAACTCCCTGGGAGCTATTTCTAGCGATATCACTATCACCACGTGATATCGACAGAATCCCACATCTATCTCAGGCTCGGGTTTACACCCAACACAAATGTCTGCTCACTAGTCTCTGCTAGTCGATCTATCGCCAGCGATATTGCTATCACGGTTGATAGTAATAGAATCTTATTCTCTATTGCAAACTCAGGTGAATTCTGGAGAACACCTCCAGTACTAACTACAGTAACCTGCACACCTAAAACTCCATAAAACTACACGTTTATCCATGGAGTCTTCTCCGGCATGAAAATCAATCATCACCAATCCAAACCAACTTGTCTAGATGGGCTTCACACAACATGTCTATTTCGTACTTCGATTCTATATTTTACATGCAATTAAATCTGGGATACTCCGTATCAACAGATTTGGAAACTTCCCATTCTTCACCAATCTGTGAGGGTTTCCATGCAAACATGCCAAATAAGGACTTCACTTATCCAAGAGGAGAATCGTTACCCTTGTAGATCACTTAAGATCTATGAGATTGCAAGTGATCTGGATGGAAGCATTTGCAGCACCTTCCTCTCAATAGATCTATCCTTGGCTCCCAAATCCGACCGCAAGAGGACCTTCAAAGCTTTTATAGAGGACTGGTTTCAGCCTTTTTCTTCCTCTCCTTTCCCTTCTTCTCCATTATTTTCTTCACTTGAAGAGAGAGAGATTGAAAGAGAGATGAGAAGGAAATTAACCCCTCAACCACTTAATAATCCCGGTCCTAAATGCAGCCATAGGATCTCCCCTTCCTAAGGAATGGATGGCTACGATTAAACCGAGCTATCATTTAAAAACTCGCTATCGCTAGGAGATATCTCGATATCGAGGTGTAATATCCTCGGCGGTGGCCTCTTGACCAAGTCAACTCCGCTTAACGACCCCTCAGCATCACTTGATATGTGGTTTGTTATTACCAACGATATCTCACTTTTGTCGGGCGATAGCTTCCAATAACTAGAAATTTTTCATTTTCTAAATGGGAAACCAAGGGTGTTACACTTTTCCCTTTATGTTTATTTACATATGGAAATGAAGTGTTGACCTGTAGGGTGATGGAGTTCCCTGAGGTCTGCTAGGGATGGCCAGATGGAGGAGTATTGGTTATACAATTGAGGTAAACCTTAGCTAACCCACGTTATATCAAATTTTTACAGGGCATGGATCGCAAGCTGGAGATGGCTTGCCGGCCAAAAAGGCCTAAACCTCATGAGATGTTACATCTCCTGTTTGGTAGTTTATTATGTTTCCTTACTTTATTTTCGTCTTGTATTTTGAGGTAGCATATGATTGTTGTATTCTTGTTTTGAGAAATGTTGTGATGATTTGGACATTTTTTTGATGTAAGGCCAAAAGACCATTTTTGGACTCTTATATATTCGTGGACAACTTCTAGTCTATTTTGGTAAGTTTTTGCTATTTTATATTTTGATTTATGAGTTGGGTAGTACTTTTATATCACTTTATAATGCTTAAGTTGTGGAATCTATATGTTGTGGACCCCAGCCATACCCATATTATATGGTCACTGCAGGCGATGTGTTATATCCTCTACCTTAAATAATTCAAAAAAATTCTTAATTAATTAATGTTTTAACCAAGCATCAACATTCCATCGCTTGGCAAATCAAAGATATTAAAGGAATTAGCCTATCATTTTGCTAACAAAAAAACTCACTCGAAGATAATTCCCATAGCATTGTCCAACCTTGCAACGTCTTAATCCCAATGTGAATGTGAAAGTGAAAGTCTTTTAAGGGTAGCTAAATACCTAGAGGGGGGTTAAAAGGTTTCTTTTTTAATCTTTTAAATCTTTTTAAGTTTGATCTTGATGTGTGTTTAAGTTAGTAGGTTAGCTTTCAAGAACACATACAACACGCATAATTTTATAGTGATTCTCATATCTAGGGTATGTCCACTTTCCCCCTTTAACTATCCAGTAATGAGCTAGATTCGGCCAACTCCTCCAGTATTCAGATCAAATATATATTACACCTCAGATCCCTCCCTGAATCTTACTAATCAGAGTGCTTTCCACTCCTTCAGCTCAGACTGCTCACAATCCTTCCTCAGAGATAATCACTTGTCTCCTACCTCAGGCTTGACAGCCCTACAACTCAGACTCTTTTAACTCCTACAGCTCAAAGACGTCTCCTACCTCAGATCTTCACAGAGATCCTACCCCGGGCACAAGCCTTACCACAAATCCTTCCCAGGACCCTAGACCTCAAAGTTCTTCACACTCCTACAACTCAGACTGCTCACAGTCCTACACTCAGCATTTATAAAATAGGCCTACACTCAGATCTCAGTGACATCTTATAAGATAGAATAAATGTTTGTGAAATCTGTCTCTAAAGAAATTTTCGAGTCTTCTTCTTTGGCTGAATTAATAGACAGACCTTCTTAAGCACAGCTATAGGAAGATGATTCTTTAGATTTGGTTCAGCATGTACTATGTTGAATCCTAGCAGAGTTCTTCATAAATATCACCCTTTGTAAAGTGGCTTGGCCGGCTTTAGCAGTTAATTTATCCCAGGATAGCTTTTTTAATCAATACGGCGGTCTCTGTCTTTTAGCGTGCAATTTGCGTTGATTTGAATTAAGAATGACGTCAGCAGACTTGACGCAGTGTCAATTGACTTAGAATTATTTCAAAATCTCTACAGTCTTTGATAGATCCCATATGTCTCAACTAATTAGAGTTTTGATAGATAACTCTAGAAGCGTTCAATGAAAGGCCATCACTCGATGCTTTTGTACTTATCCAAATTATGCCTAACGCTGAGGCATTGAGTGAAGGTTCTTCACTCGCCACATTTGTCCTTTAACACTTTTATTGAGATGGCGTTGAGTGTAAGTCCTTCACACAATGCTTTAGTGCTTAACAACCTTTCTTTGAGAAGGCGTCGAGTGTAAGTTCTTCACTTGATTCTTTTGTACTTAACATCCTTTCTTTGAGAAGGCGTCGAGTGTAAGTCCTTCACTCGACACATTTGTACTTAATAGCCTTTCTTTGAGAAGGCGTCATGTGTAAGTCCTTTACTCTATGCTTTTGTACTTAAACAGATTTTAGTGCTTCTCTACTGAGGCTTTGAGTGAGAGTTAAACTGACAATACTTTTTGGCCTTTGGCATTGAGTGATGTGTAGTCACTCAATGTTTTTGTACTAAGTCAATCTCCTGTCTTCCTTGACTATGTTGACTTCTTTCGAACCATAATTCTGATACTCTCAGCCTGTTTAATCATATAATTACCAATATCCTGCACATGTTAACTTAGACGTATATCAAATACAGGGTTTTACATATTATTGACTTGTGGGCCTTCTTCAAATCTGGGACATTGTGGTCAATGTACCAAATAATATCCCCATATTTGAAGAAGTCAGAAACCCAATCAATGATATACACCACTTCAAAATAAATGATAAGAAGTAGCTATAATTAAGCAAAATATATTTGAGATTTCAACTAGCATAACAGACAAAAGTTTTAATTAGGTATACAATAAACATCTTCATTAAATATCCCTTAGGAACCTAAAATGTATAACATTGTTATGGATTAGGTTCTCTAATTACTATCCCCACCCCAAATTTCTTTCCCATCTTTTCCTCAGCCTCTTTCTTCTTCTATCTATCTCTCAAAGTAGTTATAAGGCTTTAGATAGTATCTGCAGGGTCTGGTGCATCCATCTATACAATACCAGCTCTCTTGTCTCTTCTGAATTTCCTTCTTATTTCTTCATACCATTCAAAATCGGCCCATTCTATAGAGCTAATTAGTTTGCCTCTATCTGACTTATTTTCTTTGATCTGATGTCAGGCTGATAATATGATTATTCGGGATTATGGACTCCACAGCTATAAGTCTGACTGGATTGCAGCTATTCTCTAAGTCTCTTTTTGTTTAGCCTCGCTTCCTCTTCTTCATATAGAATTGCTTTGCCTTTGACCATTGATATCTATTGAGTGGTGGGGCTGAATGCAGAAATAGTTGTAACTATATCACCAATAGATTCAACCCTATCTCCATTTCTATGAATTTCCGGCTCATCATATCTAATAGGGTCAAGGCCCAATACTTCTCTGACAACATTTGAAGTCCATATTGCATGGTTTGCACTGGCCTTTATCATTGATCTCTCCCCCTTTATGACTTCTTTAGAAACTTCTTTGCTTAGGGATGTGGTCTTGTTAGTCAAGTGATTTACCCCTACAGTGATATGATTCTTTACTTGCAGCATGTGATCATCCAAGAATTGAGTGCATGCATCCATTCTCCTTTTTAGGACAATCTTGTTCCCTTCTATGATAGTTTTTGTTACTTCACGAACCATTTTTATATTTTCAGTGGTGATGCACTAATTCTCTATAATATCATTTTGTTTCTCTCTATCTCATCAAGTTTTGTTGTTATATAATCGATAGCTGGAGCAACCCTTTTAAAGAATTTGATTGTATTATTGTTCAATAATTTGACCTCAAATCTAATAGAAGATATTTCAAAGGTGAGGTCATTTCTCAATTCCTTGACTAAGTCATCCATATACAGCACAATATTCCTCCTTTGTTCATCAAATGGACCTCTTAGTTGTGCTAGAAAAGTGGTGGGCATCTCCTCATTCAGCTGAGTAGACCTTGGATAGTTGACTTCTGTATCATTCTTACTGATTACTCCCCTTATTTCACGGTCAGCTATCTCATATTTAGAGGAGTGGTCTAGAATATCAGCAATATGAATTGACTCTTCCCTCTCATGCACTTCTGCATTAGACATTTCATGTTCTCCTTGATTGTCTTGATCATAAAGTTCAAACATATTTTCAACAACTTGAGCAGGGAGCTCAAGGTGAAACTCCCCTTCAACATTATCAATAGCCATAAGAACTTGAAGTAGATAATCTTATGGTCTGTTGTCATCCTCTGGCACATACTCCCCCTAAACAGGAGCACTACAGGTCATCACTTGAGAGTTAGTTGGGATTTGATCTATCTTTCCTTATAGATTGACCAGGAAGGTGTCAATTGCGTCATGTAGACACACAGTGGGTAAGTCATTCTCCCCCTCAACAAGAGCATCTTCTCTTAGGGTCTCCCCCTGAACATCAGCATAGATTCTGTCTACAATATTTGTTACAACACTTTAAACATTCTCCATGGTTGTGTCTCCTTCAACATCAGTAGGAGAAACATTGGTGGGAATAGTCTTGGTAGCATGCTCAGAAGAAATAGAGACTTGTGCATTCACATCCCTCCTTATATCTTCAGCTGATTCTGTCAGATTAGGGTTGTGTGGTTCAGTATTCCTGCTGTCAGAAGAGTTACTACTGGAGCTTTATCCAGAAACTGTATCAACCTTATTCTTCTATTTTTGAGTACTCTACTTAGGGTGATTGATCAGCACTCTGTCCCATCTATCAAACATCTTAATGTCCATCCTTCTAATGTGATGGATCTTAGCACCATATAATACCTCCCTTATAATGACTGTATAATATGGGTCCGGCCGGGGCCCCACAACATACAGACGCCACAGGTTTAGCGTTAAAAGATGATATTTACTACCCAGCTCAAAACTCAGAATAAACTAACAGCGGAAATAGAAAACAAGACCAGAAGTTATCTACATACATATGAGTATCAAAACGGCCTTAAGGCCTTACAACGATAGAGAGTCCAAAACTCAAATGATAACATCAAATACCAACGTGCATAAGCACTCTTAGACTACCTCGGTATGCAAGACGGAAACATTGTGCATCAAACATACAATTTCACGAAACAGAGCTAGTACCCAACTTGAAATACTTCATGAGGCTTAGGCCTTTTTGACCGGCGAGCTAGCTCCTGCTTGCGGTCCTTGCCCTGTAAAATTTGGTGGTAACGTGGGTTAGCAAAGGCTGACCTCAACTGTGTAACCAACACATCTCCTCCCAGCCGTCCCTAGCGGACCCCGGGGCACTCCATCACCCTGCAGGTCAGCACTTCGTATGCAATATACATAAACATGTAAAGCAGTAAAATAAGTTTGGATGTCTCATACAACAAACATGTTTCTACATTGAGAACAAGAAAAAGTGGGCCTACAGTGCATCATGAATGTAATCCTGGTTTTCACCCAAGGCACCCAAAGCGTATTAATCTAACACATCATCACGCATCATCAATCGGGTACTTTCAATTTCCCCATCGGCGTCAAGCTGCAAACAAAAAAGGGTAATGCAATTCCCCTAATTGCATACAAGCCACCACACGAAACTCTTGCCAAGGCCCCACCCGCTCATGGGATTCAAACCCGAGCTTTCCTGCAAGCTCTGACTTCTCACGTTAGGATTCCGTCTCACACACAAACCGATTCTAAGAACCCTTGTTGGACCCCACCCACTCGTGGGCTTCATTGCCCGGGCTTGTCCTATGCTCGACATTCTCGTCAATCTCACAAAAGGGGACTAGTCTCGCTGGTACACTCTCCCCACATGACTTGCTCGTCACGGGATAGCCAGCCAACCATGGAGACAAAGCCTCACCTTAGCACATCACAATCCATAGCCTTTCCCACCCTAATCCATCATTTGTACGACAACGCTCCCGCGCACATAGGAAACCATCTACCGCCAATGCGGATCTAACTTCGCCTTGTTCCGGTTACACATACTCACTCGAAAAAGGGTAAATCACATACATCACAAACGACATCTTGCTGCATCGAATTTCTACAAAATCCTAAATGCTCGCTATGCAACATCACCGAGTCGGACTAACGGTCGCGACTATGGCTTCACCCACAATTCCTAATCCACTAACGGAGCAGATCTCTAATGTAATATCATGTCAAGGATGGACACAATTGACCTGGTGGATCCTCTTGGACCATGGCTACCCAAACCCCTCTCATTTGAGAGATCCGGTGCCCAAAAGCTTGAAAGAAAGAGATGTTATGCACCCATCCTAGAGACCAAGAGGAGAAATTTCATTACCTTACGACCCTTCTTCCTAGCCATAAAATCCTTGCTTTGAACAGTTTGACACGAGCGCATCCACGCCCTCTCCACGGATCTGGTCTCGGAACGGCGATCAGAGCTCCGAAGCTCTGTCAATGGCAGAAGAAGCTCTCTCTTTCCTCCTCCCTTCTCTCCCTCTCCACCCTACTCTCAACCTAAAAGATGAGAAAGTGAGGGAAAAATCCTCTCAACCCTAATAAAACTGAATGGGCGGAAGATCCTGGGCCTTTGGATTGAATTTGGGGAAGCATCGGACAACCACGAAACAAAAATGACATAATAGCACCTGTCTGCATGATTAGTGGCGCACAACCAGTGGCACACGACTAGTGGTCATGCGCACTAGATCCCATGATCATGCGATCACCATTAGTAGAACTCCAGAAAGAAAGGGATAAATGCGCACGAGCAGCGGTGCACGACCAGTGGTCGTGCGCACTCTATCCAATGGTCGTTCGTTTTCCCAGGCAGAACTTAGAAAAATGGAGAATAGTGTGCACGATCAGTGGCGCACGACTAGTGGTCGTGCGCACTAGATCCAATGATCGTGCACTCTAGATTAAAAGTCGATCTCACCGACCTACCTCCACCGACGTCTCTACCGTAGGGTGCTAGCTTCAAGCGACTCCAGATCTGAAAACTTGGTTGTTACACACCAAACTGCAAATTCATTATTTTAGGAGTAGTGTTCAGCAAGAACAGGGACAGGATCCTACAAAAATTTGGTTCAAGAATACATTCAATTATTCTATCAAAAATAACCTTACCCTAGGTGGTTTACTTAGTAAGGATTACCCTTGTCATTACTTCAAACTTTTTTTTGGAAATCTTGTCATGTGATCCAATTTTGTAGATTAATGCCTTTCCTTTGATGTCTGCCAGGAATTTTCCTCTTTAATTCATCTCTTTCCTGATGATAGAACCACTAGTGCGTTTGGACAGGCTACACCATTTCAAGGCAGTCTTTATATCGTCTTAGAACAGCTCATCTTCTTTCTCAGTATCATTGAGCTTAGGGAGCTTCAAGGCTTTGTAAATATTTTGAACATTGACCTTAACTTTCTCTCTATTGATAGACGTTTTAACCTTAGTAGACGAAGAGTACACCTTGGCATTAGCATACAATTTCAATACCTCTCTCTTCCAGATGGCACATGGTTCTGACAACACAAATTCCAGTTCTGTGACTATTAGAAGGTGAATGACGAAAAAGATTTCTTCAAGATCATCATGGAATCCATTTCGAATGACTTCACTACCCTCGAACAGGAAGAAAACACTCTTGGTAGCCATTGAACTTGATAAATTGATTGAGGAAAAGACATTTTAATAAATCTAGGGTACTGGACAGAGTAATTTGGAAGGGCAATAAAATGAAAGAGTTTATTTTAGGCACAATTTTTATTTATACCCTACCCTATTCAAGAAGGCAGAGAGGCGCATGCCTTGATGTGATTTACACTTTTGATTGATGGTTGTGATTTAATCTGATAGATTTGATGCTTGTTCAACCCGTCAAAGAGTATACGTCGAGTGCACTCGACGCCTAGTGTTGATTCAACCCACTAAATGCCCGTTTAGTTAATCTTTTCCCCCCTTTTGTTCTCATGCAAAAGGTTAGCCTCCAAATGCACATATACATAAAAGAAATGCTTTACAAGGAAGAACCTACTTCAAGTTCCACATTCCCAATTCAAACTTGAAACTGTTGAACTTGGCTACATCAAGAGGCTTAGTAAAGATGCCAGCCACTTGTTTGTCAGTGGGGACAAACTCAAGGCTGATATCTTCTTTCTTAGCATGCTCTCATATGAAGTGATATCTAATTTCAATATGCTTGGTCCTATTGTGTGATATAGGATTTTTAGCTATTGAAATAGCAGTTGAGGAATCGCAGAACATAGGAATTTTACTTAGCTGGATGTTGTAATCCTGAAGTTGATATTGTATCCACAGGAGTTGTGCATAGTAACTCCCTACTAAAATGTATTCAGATTCATCTGTGGAGATAGCTACACTGGTTTGCTTTTTGCTGCTCCAGGATACCAGCCTTCTTCCTAGAAATTGGCAGGTACCATAAGTACTTTTCCTATATTCTTTGCAACCTGCAAAATCTGTATCTGAGTAACCTGTTAGTTCAAAGTCATTATTCCAAGGGTACCAAAGACCGAGATCAGGTGTGCCCTTGAAATATCTCAGAATCCTCTTTGCTATAGTATAGTGAGATTCTTTAGGACAAGCCTGGTACCTAGCCAAACACATATAACAAACATAATGTCTGGCCTAATAGCAGTCAAATAAAGGATGGAGCCAATTATGCCTCT
Organism: Platanthera zijinensis; assembly: GCA_039513925.1. Taxonomy (NCBI): domain Eukaryota; kingdom Viridiplantae; phylum Streptophyta; class Magnoliopsida; order Asparagales; family Orchidaceae; genus Platanthera; species Platanthera zijinensis. The sequence goes on from CM077087.1 coordinate 107,736,510, forward strand.
ATATAAGGTTTCATCAACTCGTTTCCCATTCTAATCCTTGTCTATATACATACTTGACCTCATAGGTGTTTTCATGGTGGAGTTACTCCTCATTCTAAATTTCTTGATTAACTCCTTAGTGAACTTGGACTGAGAAATGAATAGTCCTTCCTAAGATTTTTTAACTTGGAGGCCCAACAAATACTTGAGTTCACCCATACTGCTCTTTTCAAATTTCCCTTGCATAAGTTTAGCAATTTTTTTGCATAGGTCATCATCAGTAGACCAACAAATTATGTCATCAATATAAATTTGGACTAGGATTATTTTACCTTTGACTTCCCTTAGGAATAGTGTCTTATCTATCTTTCCCTTGAGAATTTGTTCTCATTGAGAAAGCTAAACAAGGTTTCATACTAAGCCCTTGGAGCCTGTTTTAACCTATATAAATCCTTTCTTAAGTAAAATACATGGTTAGGGAGAGAAGGATTGATAAAACCTGATGGCTGCTCAATATAGACTTTCTCTTTTCGGTCATCATTTAAGAAATCTTACTTTATATCAATTTGGTAGATCTTAAATCCTTTGTAAGCAGCATTTGTAGGGAATAACCTTATGGCTTCAATTCTACCTACTAGTGCAAAGGTTTGATCAAAGTCAATACCTTCATCTTGCTTGTATCATTTGGCAACAAGTCTAGCTTTATTCTTGATTATAACACCACTCTCATCTTGTTTGTTTCTCTATATCCATTTAGTTCCTATGAGGTTATGTCCTTGAGGTCTAGGAACCAGGTTTCAGACATTACACCTTTTGAACTGGTTCAACTCTTCTTGCATAGCCACTATCCAGAATGGGTCTATGTTGGCTTCTTCAAACTTCCTGGGTTCTATCTAAGACATAAAACTTGAATATATAGTAGTGTTGTGATTTAGGCTCCATATGGTTACACCCTTGCCTGCATCCCCAAAAATTAGATCTCTAGGATGGTATCTTAAGTGTCTGATGGCTGATGGCATCCTCTCTTTAACTTCGTAAACTTCATCTTTAGTGGCCTGAAGTTCATCTGCTCTTTGCATTTCACCTAGACCTTCTTCGAGGATGAACACACATTTACCCGTTCTTGTTCAACTGGAAGTGTGTCATCAATAATTAGTTTGTCCATTCTTAATTCTGCACCTACAACAATAGAAGAGCTTGGCAGCTCAAAGTGAACCATTGAAGTTTCTTTAAAAGCAGCATTAATAGACTCTTCTACAACTAGATTTTTCAAGTTATAGATCATATAGGCTTTGTTGTGGCTATTATACCCAACAAAAATACCCTCATAGGATTTTGTAGCAAACTATGTCAGGTGGGACTTCCTATTGTTCAGCACAAAGCATTTGCTTCCAAAAATTCAGAAATAAGCAATATTTGGTTTTTATCCTTTCATAAGCTCATAGGGAGTCTTATTGTGATACTTGTTGATAGAGGCTCTATTTTGGACATGAAAGGCTGTGTTCACTACCTCATCCCAAAAATATTCTGGAAGAGAAGTGTCACTTAGCAAAGTCCTCCCAGCCTGTATGAGAGTTCTATTCTTCCTCTCGGTAATGGAATTTTGTTGGGGTGTTCTTGGAGAAGAAAATTCCTGAAAGATACCTTGTTCTTTGCAGAATTTTTTCATGCTTTCAAACTAAAATTATGTGTCATGGTCACTTCTAATTTTAACCACAGTGCAGTCATTTTCATTCTGAATCTTCTTGACAAAAGTCACAAAGCTGTTGAAGGTATCAGACTTTTTCTTAATAAAGAACACCCAGGAAAATCTAGAATAGTCATCAACAATCACAAAGGTATAAACTTTCCTACCTAAACTATGAATTTTCATAGGACCAAATAAATCCATATGTGGTAGGTAGAGACACCTCTCTAAATCCTTGGACCAAATGCTTTTAAAGGAAGCCTTCATTTGCTTGCCCTTTTGGCATGCAGAATAAATGCCCTCTTTAGTGCACTTCAAGTTGGGTCCATTTCTGACCAACCCTTCACTAAAGAGCTTGTTGATAGCCTTATGAAGCATCCACACAATAAGAGTCTTTCTTATTTGCCACAAGGCACACTGGTGAATCAGAATCTAGGAATAGAATGTTAAGACAATAACACTCCTAGTGCCTGTCAGAATAATCTCTTGGTCACTTTGCCTCTTGATTAGGCACTTATACTTATAGAATATAATGGAATAGTCTAGATCATAGAGTTGGATTATGCAAAATAGATTATGTTGTAATCCTTTCACATAAGTCACATTTGTCATGGAGACTAAGCCATTGGTGATCATACCATAGCCTTTAGTTACTCCTCTGTCTGAACAACCAAATATAACTTTGGGTCTATTCCTCACTGAAGTGAAATCTTTCATATGGCTCCTTGTTCCAGTCATGCGCCAGGAACATCCACTATCCAAGTACTAGGTAGGCATTTGATGGGTACTTAGACTAATCTACAATCATAGAATTAATTCACCTTAGGTACCCAAAGGAATTTGGTTCCTTGGTTCTTGTTAGCATAAACAGGAATTTTTCTCCCAGTTGTAGCCTTGATAGGAAGGCTTCTCTTTGCACTTGGCACACTAGGGTTGTGCCAATAGTCAATATCAAAGTGTCCCACCATTCCACAGAACTAGCACTCATGTATGTTATATCTCCTCTTCTGAACAGCCTTAGATGTGTGTGAACCATCAGATTTTTTTGTTCAGCAGGTTGTGCAGCAACCTTCTTCCTATTTCTATCAACTAGAATCTGGCTAAATGTAAGCCTGCAAGCTGGTTCACTTGGCTAATTCTGTTTGACAGTAATATATGCCAGCATTGCAGCTTATAATGTGTTGATGACATCAAAAATAGCTAAGTGATACTTGATTACAGTCTTACTCACAGCCATATTCTTTATTGAAAGATCTTTGGAGGAGGCCATTGGCTTATCCTTGAGTGTGGGTGTTGGATCACAAAGCACAAATGGTCTATGGTGGGCCATTTGGATTGGGGAGCCTTCAAGGCACTCAACCCCATGTCGTTTCTTTTCCCATTGTAAGATGCATTATTGCTCATACAGGAAGAATTTCCATTCTTCTTGTGACCATACATGCTGTCATGGTCATACCCGTTAGAAGGGAATACTACCTTCTGAAAGGTGGTTTGAGGCATAACTAGAGCCTTGCCTTTCCTTTTGGAAAGGGCAGCTCTAGCATTCCACTTGAACCCCAATACCCTCTAATTATTTTTAGAGGAGAATGAGTCTATAAGTGGCAGTACTGTCATAGTCTTGGAAAATTTCTTCATTAGTATCCTCTCTTTGAGGAGCTTCTCTTCAAGATCCTTAATGATCTTGCTTTTTTAGCTTACGGTGCCCACTTGGATAATAGTGATTGTTTTTAGTTGGCTAATTTCTTTGCTCATATGATCTAGTAGTGAAGCTGACTCAGATTATATGGATTTAGCTTGCTATAAAGAAACAATCTATTCAGCTTGCCTCTTGAAAAGCTTTTTGCTCTTCTTCAGAGCTTACAGGAGAGCAACATAACTATCAATACGTTAATTGACATCCTCATTAGGTACTATCCATCTTCCTTATTGGATGAGGAGGATGCCTCAAAATTTAGGCCAATCTCATAATCAGAATCAGAAGGAGAGATTGGGTAAGAGATTACCACATTAGGGTCAGAATTGTCCTGATTTTATTTAATAGTGGCCATGAGGTTATAATCTTCTTAATCTTCACGGTCACTATTAGTAGAGGACAGTAGTGCCCATATTCTCACCTTGGTAGTAGGATGATCAGCATCCTCTTCTACGGAGATTAGACTAATGTATGCCTCTTTATCTTCAGATTCTGAAGTCTCAGAATCACTTTCTGACAAGCATGACTTCTTCTTAGCTAAGAAGCCCTTGTTCACCTTTTTGTCGTTATGATATCTCTTATCATCAGACCTCCTGCTCTATTTCTTTTTAACATGACAATAAGCAATGACATATCTTGACTTGTTGCAGCAGTAATAGACCACATCAATTTTAAAGTGTTTTTTTTTGTTTAGATTCATTCCTGTCCCCAGAGGGGTATTTTCTGGACTTTTCTAGGTTGGCTTGTGGCTTCCTTGAGCTAGAGCTAGATGAGCCCTTATTTTTCCACTACCTTTATCTGCTCGGCATCTTTTTTAACTGCTTGGAGAACAAGGTTAGTTCTCCATCAGACAATTCTTCTCCTGATGTGCTAGGATCTAAACTATTTGACGCAACAACTCTTCTTGGGGGAGAGGGAGTCTTCTTCATGCTCTTCCTGGATGTTTCAGCTTTGAAAGCCACAGTCTTTTCTCTACTGAGACACTTGGCATCGTCCACTTCAACCTTTCTAGAGATCATCTGAAGTTCATGTGACAGCAACTTGCCAAAAATATTATGTGGAAGTGTGTTGGATAATTTGCTTACCTCCCTTATGGCACAGATCTTGATGTTCCACTCTTTGTTAAGTGATCTCAGAAACTTATCATTCAACTCATAATTGGAGAACTGTTGGCCATAATTTAGTAGATTGTTCACAATCTTGAAGAACTTCGTATAGCACTCTATTATAGAATCCTTCTTGCCTTCTTTGAAGGCCTCATACTGCTGTTTAAGAAGGGATTTCCTGTAATCCCTTACTTCCTCAATCCCCTCCATATAGACTAACAGAGAGTCCCACATCTCCTTTGTAGTCTTATAGTGAACAAGATTCTGAAAGGTTGAGTCATCAATGGCACTCACTAAGATATTTTGGGCCCTCATGTACAAAGTGGCCAGAACCACCTCATCTTTTGTCATTTTTGAATATTTCTATGGATTCTTGATGTTGGCATCAATGGTTGAGAACTTCATAGGAATATAAGGTTCCACTTCCACTGTAATGAATATCCTAGGGCTTGAGGCTTCCATGAACAGTCTCACCCTTTCCTTCTATATTCCAAAGTTTTCTTTTCTGCATAATGGAAGCTTCATGGAACTGAGCTCTTATAGATTCTCACCAGAAGTCATGATGATATCCTTCTTTTACCCTTGGAGATCTTGTTCAGACAGTTAGATCTTTATTAAAAAACCTCTCTTTGATACCACTTAAAAGTCTTTTAAGGGTAGCTAAACACCTAAGAGGGGGTGAATAGTTTTCTTTTTGAATCTTTTAAATCTTTTTAAGGTTGATCTTGATGTGTGTTTATGTTAGTAAGTTAGCATTTAAGAACACATAAAACACACAAAATTTTATAGTGGTTCCCCTATCTAGGGTGCATCCACTTTCCCCCTTCACTATCTAGTAGTGAGCTAGATTCGGCCAACTCCTCCAGTACTCAGATCAAATAGATCTTACACCTCAGATCCCACCCTGGATCTTACTACACAGAGTGTTTTCCACTCCTACAGCTCAGATTGCTCATAGTACTACCTCAGAGACTATCACCAGTCTCCTACCTCAAGCCTTTACAGCCCTACAACTCAAAGTCTTCTAACTCCTATAGCTTAGAGACCCAACTAGTCTCCTACCTCAGATCTTCACAAAGATCCTAACTCAGGCACAAGTCTTACCTCAGATCCTTCCCAGGACCCCATAACTCAGAGTGCTTCACACTCTTATAACTCAGACTACTCACAATCCTACACTCATCCTTTATAAAATAGGTTTACACACAAAACTCGGTGAAATCATACAAGATATAATAAATGTTTGTGAAATCTGACTCAAAGAAAATTTTTGAGTCTTCTTCTTTGGTTGAATCAACAGATACCCCTTTTCAGCACAGCTAAAGGAAGAAGATTCTTCAGATTTGGTTAAGTTGGCACTACGTTGAATCCTAGCAAAGTTCTTCATCTTCTTCTTCAAGCTTGAGAAAGATAACAGTTCTATATAGCAGGATTGAAGTCAACCAGAAATAATATCTGATATGTTAGCCTACCTTTGCGAGATTAGGGTTTAGAAAGATTGCCAAAAGTTCTCGTAAGAGTGTCTCCCACTTCTCTTTTATACATCTACATCAACAACGGTTATATCCCCCTTTGGAAAGTGGTATGGTCGGCTTTAACGGTTGATTTATCCCAGGATAGTGTTGTCCGATCAATACGACGGTCTCTATCTTTCAGCGTGCAATTTGCGTCAATTTGAATTAAGAATGATGCCATCAGACTTAACACAGTGCCAATTGTCTTAGAATAAATTTAGAATCTCTACAGGCTTTGAGAGATCCCATATGTCTGGACGAATTTGAGTTTTTACCAATAAATCCAGAAGCATTGAGTGAATGGTCATCGCTCGACACTTTTGTACTTAGCCAAATTCGGCCTAATATTGAGGCATTGAGTGAAGGTTCTTCACTCACTGCATTTTTTCTTTAACACTTTTTCTGAGATGGCATTGAGTGTAAGTCCTTCACTCAACGCTTTTGTGCTTAACAGCCTTTCTTTGAGAAGGCGTTGAGTGTAAGTCCTTCACTCAATGCTTTTGTACTTAACAGCCTTTCTTTGATAAGTCATCGAGTGTAAGTCCTTCACTCGACGCTTTTGTACTTAACTTCCTTTCTTTGAGAAGGCATCAAGTGTAAGTCCTTCACTCGATGCTTTTGTACTTATAAAGATTTTAGCTCTTCTCCACTAAGGCTTTGAGTGAGATTTAAAGTGACAATGCTTTTTGGCCTTTGGCATTGAGTGTTGTGTAATCACTCAACGCTTTTGTACTTAGTCATTTTCCTGTCTTCAATGACTATGCTGACTTCTTTCCAACCATACTTATGGTACTCTCATCCTGTCTAATCACATAATTACCAATACCCTACACAGGTTAACTTATACATATATCAATACAGGTTTGTGTTTATTATTGAATTGTGGGCCTTCTTCAAATCTAGGACATTGTGGTCATTGTACTGAACAGAAAGTGGTCGTAAGGTTAAGGTAATCAAGCTACTAGATGCCTGAATTATTTACCCATTTTGGATAGTACTTGGGTTTGCCCGGTACAAGTTGTGTCGAAGAAAGGCGGAGTAACGGTAGTGACCAATGAAAACAACAAACTAGTCATGTCCTGTACTAGTACGGGTTGGCGAATGTGCACCGATTATATGAAACTAAATGATGCCACCTGTAAGGACCGCTTTCCCCTTCCATTTATTGACAAAATTTTGGAACTTCTTTCTGGTCATTCCTTCTGTTGTTTTCTCGATGGACTATCAGGATATTTTCAAATCCCTATTTCACATGATGGCCAGGATAAAACTACATTTACTTGTCCCTTCAACACTTTAGATTATTGAAGTATGTCATTTGGTCTCTGTAATGAGCTAGCTATATTTCAAAGATGTAAACAATTTTCGACGAGTTGGTAGAAGACGTAATGGAAGTTTTCATGGATGACTTTTCTGTCTTTGTCAATTCCTTTTATTTGTGTTTAAATAACCTCAAGCAGGTTCTTCTGTGCCACGAAGACACAAATCTAGTTCTTAACTGGGAGAAGTGTCACTTTATGGTCCGATAAGGGTTAATCCTCGGACATAAAGTTTCAAGCACGGGACTCGAGGTCAATAGAGTAAAGATCGACATCATAAAAAAACTTACTCCTCCCAAAAATTTAAAATCCACAGGAATTTTTTTAGGAGATGCAGGTTTTATTGGGGCTTCATTCAAAAATTTTCAAAAATCACCAAGTTGATAACCAATCTCCTAGAAAAATATTCTTCTTTCACTTTTGATAAAGAGTGTATGATAGTCATTAATAGCAGTAAGGAGAAACTTATCAACTCACCAATTTTAGTAGCGCCAGATTGGTCATTGTCTTTCGAAATAATTTATGATACAAGTGATTGCGGTCAGTGTGGTGTTAGGACGACACTTGAATAAATATTTTCACCTGATTTACTAGGCAAGTAAAATGCTCACCTCGGCACAAGCAAATTACATGACCATAGAAAAAGAACTTCTGGCGGTCATTTTTTCTTTCAAGAAGTTTCATTCTTATATTACGCTCTCTAAAGTTATCGTTTTTACAAATCACTCAGCCCTCAGGTACTTGCTACCTAAAGAGGATGCCAAGCCTAGACTGTTTAGGTGGATCCTCTATTGGTGTCTTTGTGATCTATAAGTAGTCAACAAATTAGTTTCACTACCAACATAATATGAGCATATGGGGGTTGCACATAATAACATATGAGAAATTAGATAATTGATCGAGGTGGCTCAACTCATAAAGGTTATGGGTGCAAAAGAAAACTTAGTTGATTAGAAACAATTTAACAGTTTGTCGAATAGAAGATGTTGGAGCATTCGTTCCGCATTTCTTGGTTTGAAAATAACAAATCTCATGTGTATTTGATTATTCTGTGTTTATGGTGTGCAGATATCTCCAGGTAAACTCTGATAATTTAAAAGTGACATTGAGCTGCAGAATTTTCAAAGACGGGAGATATCGCCGGCGATAGCTATCTATCGTTGGGCGATAGCAACTTGATGATGTCAGCCATATTTTCAACGGTTCTAACACAACGCATTATACACTGATATCGTCGGGCAATATCTGGCTATCATAGGGCAATAGTGCATGATATAGCATGATCACTACCATTCCTGCATGATTGTAGCAAAGTGGGCCACGTGGCAGGCTGAGGCAATATCACACAGGCGATATCATGATATCACAGGGCGATAGCTTAGATTGTATAAAAGGCTATTTTTTGTGCATTTTTGGGACACACAACTCCAGGAGAATTTGTGTTGAGATTTCCCAGCCTGATAACTCTGTGGAACCAGTGAAACTCCCAAGTGTGCAATTAAGTTGAAGGGTGAATAAGAGATCGTTCGTTCGTTATAATTCAGGCAATCTTTGTAAGGGTTCATCATCTTCTTCAGGTGCTCTACAGTAGAGGGAGTTTTCATTAAGATTTCTATTTTGATCTTTATTTTCATTCCTGTATTTGTTACAGAAATCATCGCCTTATGAGTAGCGACTAGGTCTGTGTGTGGCTTAGGGGGAAATCTCTGCCTTGTGTGTAGCGACAAAGTTGTGGTGTGATCTAGGGGCTAATAGTTGTATCTAGGTAGAGATAGGCTTTAGCCTACCGGTCCTTGGGAGAAGGACCGGCGAAAACTCAAAAGAAATTTTCTCATTTATAGTCTTGATTTTAAGCTCCATTGAAATCTTTGTTTATGTTTTTCCATTACTTAAGAAATAAAATCTTGTATTCATCTTCATTAAATTTCTGAGTGTTTGGAATATCTTTTGGGTTGTGAAAAACATTTGCATTAATTTTTGCCTTAAGTTTATTCAGAAAAAGTTTTTTTATTTTCCCTTATTCACACCCCCCCCCCCATCTAAGGGCGCCGCAAGATCCAACACTTGGTATCAGAGGCAGGTTACTTTAAAATTGTTTCATCACCGGGAATAATGGCATATAATGATCATGCCTTTTCTGAGGGGCAATGGATTAGTAGACCTCCCTTATTCAATGGCATGGATTATAACTATTGGAAAACTCGAATGAGATGTTTTCTAATTGCCATAGATATTAAAGTATGGAGCATAATAGAACAATTCTACACTCCTCCTACAATAGTAGTTGGAAGTGTCGTTATATAAAAACCTAAGGACAAATGGGATGACACTGACAAACTTAGGTGTAAAAATAATGCTAAGGCAATGAACGCTATATTTTGTGCATTATATAGAACTGAGTATAATCGAGTGTGTGTGTGTGTGTGAAACTACGTATAATATTTGGAATTTACTTGGAGTTACTCATGAAGGTACATCACAGGTGAAGGACTCAAAGTTATTCCAGTTAGTGTCAGAATTTGAAAAGTTCAAGAGTGAGGTGATGAAGACATAAACTCCATGTATATAAGATTCAAAAAAATTGTGAATGACTCTAAGGTTCTTGGAAAGAGTTTTTCAAATGGCGATTTAGTGAGGAAGATTCTTAGATTTCTTCCCCCAAAATTCAATCTGAAAGTGACTGTCATCTCGGAGTCACACAATTTAAAGACTCTTCAAATTGAGAATCTTATCGGGAATCTGAAAACTCATGCAGTGGAACTAAGGATTCAACAACATGAGTACAATTTAGAGCCAAGAAAGAAAGCATTTGCATTGAAATCCAAGAAGGAAGGGGAAAGTGAATCTGATAAGAATGATGAAGAAGATGAGGAGAGCTTGTTTGTTAAGAAGTTCAAGAGGTTTATGAGAAATCCTGAAAGAAAAAATTATTTCAAAAAGTTTTTCAATAGGAAAGAATCTGGATACAAGAAAGGGAAAGCAAAAGCTGATGTAGAGGATGATGAAGAATGTCCACCACCTAAGTGTTATCATTGCAGAAGAATCTGACATAGCAGGAGAAAGTCAAAATATTTGAAAGAGCTGAAAGAGAAGAGGCACAAGAAGAAGGACCAGAAGAATGTTCTTAAGGCTGAAACCTGGGATGGCGTCACATCTGAGGAGTCGAGTGGATCAAGTTCAGAAGCTGACGAGGAGGCCAACATGTGCTATATAGGAAAGAACGTCTCACCATCTAATGACGAGTGCAGTTTCTAAAGCGACACTGAGGTAACACCTCAAACTTATAATGAGTTGTATTCTCAATTTCTAAAAACTTGTAAATATTTTGATAAAAAGTTTAAAAGATATTGAGTTACTTAAATTCAAGAACAAAATATTGATAAAAAAAATAAAAAACTAACCACTGGATGAAAAGTACGTGGGAAGGAGATAGTGACTTGTAAAGAGGATTATCACTCTTTGACAAGGATACTAGAATTAGAAAAAGTTCTTGCTAAGTCTCACTCTCATGTTGATTCTCTTACAAAGAAAAAAGGGGACTTAGAAATGTGAAAAAGAGTTAATTAAAGGCAAATTTTATTGCTCTAAAAGGATAATTATTATATAGGTATGATCCCATATTTATAGAAATCAGGGGAGATGTGTGAATACAACAACAGATATGGGACTAAATACAAGTCAGGCGGTCTACGCAGTTTGACATGGTCAAACCGCCCACTATATGACAAATAATAGAACACCAAGCGGCAACTAGGAAAGTCGCCTAACTGCCAGAGAAGTCCGTTGGTATAGGCCGCTATACTATAACTGCTAGTTGCCACCAGACCGCAGTTACGTCTACCCATCAGAACGCAGTTACGGCTACCCATTAGACCGCAGCAGCTACAAGCTACCAGACAATAACAGCAGATTGCAACTAGACTGCAGTTGCGATTAACAATCTATCCACTGCTGTGGCTTCAACCAGACCGCTTCGGCTTCATCCAGATCATTGTGGCTCACAAATAGACCTATACTATGACTCTCTGTCGGACCACTGCGGCTTCATTCAGACCCCTACGGCTAACCGACTGATCGCTGATGTTGCTTTCTTCCAGAACATTACGGCTTCCTTCAGAACATTACGGCTTTCTTCAGACTGTTGCGGCTAATATCTAGACCACTATTGCGGCTATTCTTCAGACCGCCACTGCTGATGTCCACCTGACCGCAAGCTGACGTACACCACCAGATTGCTGGACAAAACTACTAGGTCTCTGAGATAGATAGACCGTTGTAGTTAGACTTAAGTCTGCCCGGTCTCTTAGAGCTCCAATAGTCACCTTAATTTGGAGCATATATATCTACCATGCTCAGCTTTCTACAAACCTCCTCGGAAGGAGTAACTGGCTTGGTGAAGAAATTAGCTAGTTCTCTCTCGGAGGTAACAAACGGAGTGCAAATCTGATTCTTCAAAATATCCTCTCTAATGAAGTGGCAATCAACCTCGATATGCTTTGTCCTCTCATGAAAGACAGGATTCCTCGAAATATACATGGTTGCCTTATTGTCAAAGAACATTGGCAGAGGATGATCATAAAGCTCTCCAAAATCAATCATAAGTGTCTGTAACCACTTCAGCTCGCAAGTAGTTAGAGCCATGCTCCTATACTCAGCTTCTGCGCTTGACCTGGAGACAACAACTTGTTTCTTGTTCTTCCAGCTAACCAAATTTCCACCAACAAAAGTACAGAACACAGATGTGGACTTCCTATCTTTCTTATCATCTACATAGCTCGCAACAGAATATGCCTCAACCTTCAAATGTCCCCTTTTCTGAAAAAAATTCCATTCCCTAGAGCACCTTTCACATACTCTAGAATCTTTATTGCCAACTGCAGATGATACTCCTTAGGAGCTTGCATAAACTGAATCACTCTTCCTACTGCAAAGTAAATATCTAGTCTTGTGACTGTCAGATAAATGAGTTTACCCAAGAGCCGTCTGTACCTGGTGACATCCTCAAGAAGAGGTGAGTCCTCCTCCAATACTTATCATCTCCAATCGAAATCAAAGAACGGGCAGTTTTAGCTCCAAAGAGGCATGTCTCTTTTAAGAGGCCCAAGGCATACTTTCTCTGTGAAAGAATAATATACCCTGGTTTCTTAGATATTTTGATGCCCAAGATATATTTCGGAGAACCCATATCTTTAGTAACAAAATGCTGATGAAGTTGCTTCTTTATCATATCCACACCTTCTCTATCATCCCCTATAGAAGAATATCATCCACATAAATAGCAAGGACAACAAGATTGACCGATGTCTTGCGAATGAATAACGAGTGATCCGCAACACTTCGAGCAAACCCAACAAATGAATGACCTCATTGAACTTGTCAAACAAGGCCCTGGGACTTTGCTTAAGACCATAGATTGCCTTTTATAGTTTATAGACCTGAGACTCCACCTGAGCAACATACCCAGGAGATTTCTCCATATAGTAAGTTTCTTGTACATCACAATAAATAAAGGCATTCTTCACATCCAGCCAAGACATTTCCCAGTCTCTATTGATGGCCACTAAAAAGAGCACATGGATTGTAGTAATCCTTGCCACAGGAGAGAATGTATCAAAGAAATCCACACCATAAGTCTGCGTAAAACCTTTGGCAACAAGTCGAGCCTTGTAACAATTAATAGAGTCATCAGGTATAAACTTAATGACAAAGACCCAGCAACAACCAACCACATCAAAACCTTGAGGTATTGGTACAAGAATACAAGTACCCCATTCAGTAAGAGTACGCATCTCTTCATCCATAGTAGCCTTCCAATGAGGGATAACAAGAGCATCTTGATATGAAGAGGGAATAATATTAGCCGAGAGGGCCAGAGCAAAGCTCCTAGACGAAGGAGAGAGCTGAGCATAAGAGACCACAACCTGAAGAGAATGCTGGGTACAGAAACGAACACCCTTCCGAATAGCAATCAAAAGATCTAGATCTAAACAGTCTACTGTATTATCCCCATCCAAAGAAGAGACTACTGGCCTGGGAGCTGGTTGCAGCAGCTCAGTAGAAGAAGCAGGGACAATAGAGGTGTTAGAAGGAGAAGAACTAGAAATAATAGAAGAAGAAAGTAGGGCAGGATACGGAAGAGGTGTCGGTACATTTGGAGAAAAAGAATAATCATCAAAAGAAGAAGGAAGAGAGGGAGAAGAAAAGAATGGAGCATTCTCAAAGAAAGTAACATCCACTGACACATACTGTCTCCGAAGAATAGGATCAAAACAGCGATACACTTTCTGTGTCGGACAATATCCCAAAAAGATGCACTTCATAGAACGAGGAGAGAGTTTATCATGTACAGAAGCAGGAGAGTGAACAAATGTTGTGCAACCAAAGACACGAAGAGGTAATGGAAAGGGTGTCCCATTAGGATAGAGAATAGAAAAGGGAGTTTTTTTATTAAGAACCGAAGACGAAACTCGATTAATGAGAAAACAAGAAAGAAGAACTGCATTACCCTAATAAGGCAGGGGAACATGCATATGAGTAAGAAGACTATGAGCCACATCCAAAAGATGGCGAGTCTTACGTTCAGTAATGATATTCTGTTAGGAAGTATAAGGGCAAGTAGTTTGATAGACCATGCCATGATCCAAACAAAATGAAGAAAATTGATGACTAAGGTATTCCTTAGTATTATCAGTATGAAGAGTTTTAATATGGGTATCAAATTGTGTACGAATTTCATTATAAAAATCAGAAAAAATAGAGAAAATCTCAAAGCGTTCGCGTAACAAATATAACCATGTACACCAGGAAAAATCATCTATAAATGTAGCAAAATACAAACTAACTCTACTAATAGTTTGATGGGTAGAAGGACCCCAAACATTGGAATAAACAAAATCAAAAGGATTAGAAGAACTACGACCATGCTTAGCAGGAAAAGATGATTGGTGATGCTTGCCAAACTGACAAGCTTCACAATCTAGAGTAGAATCGTCGTGATGTAAATCTGGCATAAGCCGATAAAGAATCCAAGGAGGAGGATGCCCAAGGCAAAGATGCCACTGAAGCAAAGTAGAAGAGGCAGAAAAAGCAGAAGCAGTATCAAGGTAGAACAAGTCACCGCTCTCAGTCCCATTAGCAATCACCTGCTTAGAATGAGGAATCTGAAAATCACAAGTAGAGGTAGTAAAAATAGCTTCACAATACAACTGTTTACAAAGAGCAGTAACAGAAAGAAGGTTACCCGGAAAATTCAGAACAAAAAGGGTGTCTTGCAGCTGAAGAGCGTGAGTAATATGCACAGTGCCATACCAACAAACCGGAGAAGGAGAACCGTCCACAATAAGAACCAGAGGTAACTGATTGCTCTTGTCAAGAGAAGAGAAAAGGCGAGAATTGCCAGTCATGTGATTTGTAGCACCAGAATCAATAAGCCACCTACCCGTAGTAGCCAACTAAGCAGTTCTAGAAGTAGCAAGAGAAGACATGGATGGCTTGGAGGTATCAACTAATGTTGGACGAAGATGAGGATACTTGGTCCAACACCGATCAACCAAGTGACCAAGTCGGCCACAATGAGAACAAAGATGCTTGGAGTAACCACGTCCACCACCATAGCCACTAGTACGGCCACCAAGGCTATCAAAGATGTCATGATGAGCTGAATGAGCCATAATATCAGCAGATGGAGATGGAGAGGAAAGCAAAGGATGCTGAAGAAGAGTAATAACAGCAGGTACCCTAGCAGCAGTAGCATCTAGAGTCAGAGTATTCGCCTCTCCAAGAATTGGCTGGCAGATCATATCATAGTAATCCGGCAGACGAAGCAGATAGAAAACAACCAAAAGCTCCTGAAAATACTAGTGTTGCTCAGCCAGATCCGCAGAAAAAGGATGATGCTTAAGAAGTTCAGTACCAAGAGTCTGAACCTCTTGATTGGACAAAGTAGGAGTCATGACTGGTCAAGTGAAAAGATAAGCATACAGAGTATAAATGCGCGGAGTTTGGGCTCCCATGGAATATAAGGCGACAAGATGATTCAAGTTAACCTTAACCGGCATATCATGTCGGATGACAGGAAGACACTCGTCAGATAAACTATTGTCCAACTAAGTCTGCACAAACGCATCAGAAGCATCCCAATCATCAAAAGAAACAGATCCAAATGGAGGAGGGTCATTAGTCAAATGATGACGTTTGCACTGAGAACGCAAGAGAAAAATGAAGGATACACTCCAGTCAGGGTAATTTTGACCTATAAGCTCGAAGAAGTCCCCAAATTAGCAGAAGCAGAGAAGGAATAAATAGAAAGAGTAGGAGGAATAGAGAGAGTAGAAGAAGGAGTGTCCATTGAAAAAAGATAGAAATCATATGGTTTCACAAAACAAACCGTGCGAACAAACAGCGCGAACAAGAGGAGAGACCGCACTATCTCAGTGTCAACACAATAGTGGAAGGAAAGATGCTGCAACCAAAATGCGGAGACCGCAAAGGAGAAGAGAAACTGCTCGGATAGACAAGCAGCGAGAAGAGAAAAGATCACATGGTCAAGGTAACAACATACCAGTAGTAAGAAAAGAAGCTGCGAACAGGATGTGAAGCTCGCATCAGTTAGAGAAGCCGCAGCGAGAAGAGAAAAGAGGAGGAGAAGCAAAGGTAGCACGCGCACAAGAAAATTGCAAGATCAAGAAGGGAACAAGCATAGATAGAACAGGACACAGAGAGAAATCGCACGGATAGAAAGAGAAGCAAGGGAGGGCAGGGAGTGAAACTGTGATTACAGAATAAAAGTCGCGTGAATAGGAGCAAAGGACCGATTAGCTCTGATAAAATGTGAAAAAGAACTAAATAAAGGCAAAATTTTATTGTTCCAAAAAGATAATTATTACATAGGTATGCCCCCTTATTTATAGAAATCGAGGGAGATGAGAGAATAGAACAACCGATGTGGGACTAAATACAAGTCGGGCGGTCTACATAGTTTGACATGGTCAAATCGCCCACTATACAACAAATAACGGAACACCAAGCGGCAACTAGGAAAGTCGCCTAACTGCCAGGGAAGACCGTTGGTACAGGCCGCCAGGCCGCAACTGTGGGTTGCCACCAGATTGCAGTTGGGGCTACCCATCAGACCGCAGTTGGGGCTACCCATCAGACCGCAGCTGGTACAAGCTACCGGACAGCAACCACAGGTTGCCACTAGATCGCAATTGTGGTTAACCATATGTCCACTGCTATGGATTCAACCAGACCACTGTGGCTTCATCTTGATCGTTGTGGCTCACCGACAGACCGCTACTGCGACTCTCTGCCAGACTGATATGGCTTCATTCAAGCCGCTGCGACTAACAGACATACCGCTGCTGTTGCTTTCTGCCAGAATGTTGGGACTTCCTTCAGACTGCTATGGCTAACCTCCAAACTACTGTTGCGGCTATTCCTCAGACCGCCACTACTATCTACCTGACAGCAAGCTGAGGTACACCCCTAGACCACTGGACCAAACCTCTAAGTTGCTGAGATAGATAGACCACTGCAGTTAGACATAAGTCCACTCGGCCTCCTCAAGCTCCAACAAGAAAGATCTCTAAAATTTTCTCAATCTCAAGTAAAAGTTGGTAAGAAGGCCTTTGCAAACCGGTGCGGTATTTTAGTCACTAAAAACACCGCCTTGAAAGCCCGAGTTCGTGAATTAGAAATGGCCATTAAAAAGTTTAAAGTGGACCAAAAATCACTGGATATGATTTTGGCGAATCAATGCTATGGTTCGGCAAAATTTGGACTGAGATACAGTTCTAGGAGCTATTGCCCGGCGATAGCAAAAATTCAACTTTTTCAGTTAAAAACAATAAATTTGCTATCACTTATACTTCCAGCAAGCATTCTAAAAACATTTTGAAAAATCCTTCAACCTCATTTATTATGTGTACCAAATATAATAAGTTTGGACACACCATTCACACTTGTAGGAAGATAGGCCACTGTTTTGTTAAACAAGTCAGGGTTCCAAAGGCTTCCACCTACACTATGGGAGGAACTATTTGGGTAACCAGATCTTCACTCTCATCCTCTTTCTAGGTGTGTTGACAGGCTAAGGACAAGGAAGATGTGTGGTTCTTGGACTCGGGATGTTCAAAGCACATGACGAGCAACAAGTCAGAGTTCCTTAGCCTAGAAATGAAGAAAGGTGGAGTAGTTACTTTTGGCGGTAACATTAAAGGAAGAATCATTTGCATTGGAGCAGTGGGTAACGATTCTTTTACTATATCAAATGTTTTATATATGAAAGGTTTAAAACATAATTTTATTTCTATAAGTCAATTATGTGATATAGGTCTAATGTTTTATTTGAGTCTTCCACACACCTTTGCAAAATTTTATTCCAAAACAAATGATGTTGTTCTTACTGCACCAAGGTCTCAAAATGTTTATATGATAAATTTTCATGATCTATCGCATTCATCTTTAAAATAATTTATGTCCAAAAATGAGGAGTTAGATTTTTAGCATAGGCGACTTGGTCATTCTAGTGCCAAGTTAATTTTAAAATTATCAAAAGATAAATTAATTAAAGGCTTACCTATTTTAAGTGGAAGTTTATCTTCTTTATGTTTTCCATTTCAAAAGGGAAATTTTCAAAGTATTCGTTCAATAGAAAAAATGTTAATTCTACTACTAGACCTTTACAATTGATTCACATCGATTGGTTTGGTCCAATTATTACACAAAGTTTAGGAGGTAGAAAATAAATTTTTTTTTCATTGATGACTATTCACGTTTTTGTTGGACAATTTTCATAACTTCAAAATCTGATGCATTCCTAGAATTTACTAAATTATGTATACATATTCAAAATGAACTTGACTTAAAAATAAAATGCATTCGTTCCGATAATGGAGGTGAATTTGATAATGATAGGTTTGTTTCTTTTTGTAATGAGTTAAGAATTAAGCATGAATTTTTCGCTCCTCGCACACCGCAACAAAATGGTGTGGTCAAGAGGAAAAATAGGACTCTTCAAGAACTAACTTGTACTACGTTATCTAAGTACAAATTACCTAGATCATTTTGGGCCGAAGCTATAAATACTGTATGTTATGTTATTAAACGTGTAATGCTTCGACCATTTTTGAAATGAACACCCTATGAACTATATTTTCAAAAGAAAATGAATGAATCTTATTTTAAAGTTTTTGGTTGCAAATATTTCATTTTGAACACTAAGGACATATTAGGAAAATTTTATGAAAAATGTGATGAAGGTATATTTATTGGTTATTCTTCAAATAGTAAAGCATATACAGTCTATAATAAAAGGACAAAAATAGTTGAAGAATCAATTCATTTTAAATTTGATTAACTTATTTCTTGTGTAGAAACTAACCCTACAGGTAATGATGAAGAACCACTTTCCCCACTAAAGTCGGATGATGATGAAATACTTGGAGATCAAGAAGAAGATAAAAAGGAAAAAGAAGGAGAAGAAGTGGAAGAAAATGTGCCTCCAAGTGAGCTAATATTTTCAAAAGATCATTCATAAGATTTGGTCATTGGAGAACCATCAAAAGGGGTAAGTGCTCGTTCGTCTTTAAATGATTTATTTTCAAACCTTTATTTTGTTTCCAATATCAAACCAAAAGATGTTTCAACCACTTTAAATGATGAATCTTGGTTTTTAGCAATTGTAGATGAACTTAGTCAATTTGAATATAATAAGTTTTGGAATCTTATTGAAAGACTTTCTGATCATCCTATTGTAGGAGTTAAGTGAATATTTAAAAATAAATTAGATAGTGAGTCTAGGATCACTAGAAATAAAGCTAAGCATGTAGCAAAAGGTTATGCTCAAATTAAAGGAGTAGATTTTGATGAAACTTTTGCACATGTAACACGTCTTGAAGAAGTTAGGATTTTCCTTGCATTTTCTAGTTTTAAGAAATTTAAATTATTTCAAATGGATGTGAAAGCTGCTTTTTTTGAACGAGTATATTAAGGAATGAGTATATGTAGAACAACCCCCTGGTTTTGTGAATGAAAAGTTTCCAAATCATGTCTATAAATTAGAAAAAGCACTTTATGATTTGAAATAAGCGCCTCGTGCATGGTATGATTGATTAACTTTATATTTGTTGAAAAATGATTATAAAATGGGTAGTGTTGATTCTACACTCTTCATTAAGCAAATCAAAATTGAACTTATAGTTTTGCAAATTTTTGTTTATGATATTATTTTTAGAGCCACTAATGAAGAGTTATGTAATGATGTAGTAATGATTATAAAAAATGAGTTTGAAATGAACATGATAGGAGAACTTACATATTTTTTGAAATTTCCGATTACTCAAAAACATGACAGTATTTTTATTTGTCAATCTAAGTATATTCATAATGTTCTTAAAAGATTTGGATTTGAAAATCTTAAGCAAGCTAGTACTCAGATGAGTGTTTCATTAAAATTAGGAAAAGATGAAAGTGAAATATCAATTGATCAAACTTTATATAGAGGTATGATTGGTTCTTTATTATACTTAACTACATCTAGACCTGATATTATGTTTGTTGTTTGTTTGTGTGCTAGGTTTAAGTATGCTCAAAAAGAATCACATTTAAAAGTGGTTAAATGAATCTTTAGATATCTTATTGGTACTTCTAAACTAGGACGGTGGTATCCTTATAATGATGACTTTGTTTTATATGGTTATTCTGATTCCAATTATATTGGTTGTTCGTTAGATCGTAAAAGCATAGGTAGCACTTGTCACCTTTTAGTCCCTCTACTTATTTCATTATCGAGTAGGAAAGAGAATTTTGTTACCCTCTCCACCACCGAGGTCGAATATATTGCGCTAGGTAGTTGTTGTGCACGGGCTTTATGGATAAAACAAACTTTAGAAAATTTTGGAATACATCAACAAACTATAGAATTAATGTGCGACAATAAGAGTGTAATTAATCTTACTTATAATCCAGTACATCGTTCACGATCTAAACATATAGATGTCCGTCATCATTTTATTAGAGATCACATAAAAAGGATAATATTACCACCAACTTTATAAGAACCGAGTCACAGATAGTCGATACTTTCACCAAACCACATCCCGATTCACGATTTTCTTCACTAAGACTGGAATTAGGATTCTTAGATATTTCAAATTAAAATTTTAAATAATTTAAATCGAAAAATGATGTAAATTACCAAAAGCTAAATAATAGTCAAATAACCAAATTAATTAAAATTTCTACTAATGAAAATATAAGTTCACCAGTTAATTAATTATACATAATTATTAAAATAGATGCAACCAAATGTCTTCATCACCATGATAGTATAGAAAATAAGCTACAACACGATAATTCAAAATATTTCTTAACGTCAAGCGATAGCGACCTGTCTCCTGGTGATAGCTACTTGTCGCCCGGCGGTAGCCCTATATCACCAAGTGATATCTTCATTCTAGTAACCCTGTGGCAAACACAATCAAAAGTCCCAATCATCAATGGTTGGTGAATATTCATCACTTGAACTTTGTCCTCTCTCCCACGGTAATCTAATGCATCGTATAGAATGACGAGGATGATCCGACACTAGACTCTCACAGTCTTTTTCTTCTTCTGGGGTTGGGTTCAAGTTCAGACCTTTTGTAATATACTTTATGAATTTTTTTAAACCAATCAACCTCACTTTCATTTCTACCTTATGCTCTTCCACTAAGTCATAAAGCTTGTCTACCCTCTCTTGAAGAGACCCTCCTCTAGGAAGTGGTGGTTGATGATTAGTTTTAGTCATCGGTTTTTTGGTTAGTTTAGTTTAAATTTTCCTAAGTTTAATATTATTTTTTATATATTTTATGTATGCTATGTTTAATATTGTATTTTTTATAATATGTTTTAATATTTTATTTTTGTTTGTTATGCTGCGTTTTGTGTTATGTTTGTTTGTTTGTTTTGTTTTTTTATTATTTTAGTTTTTATGTTTTGTTATTTTATGTTTTTGTTGTTTGTTATTTTATGTTTTTGTTACTTTATTTTTTATATTAATGTTTTAGTTATTTTTATCTTATAACATAACTAATGTTCTTGTTTTATTTTCATGTAGGTGCAGCCCACTTGGAGTAGCCCGAGCAAACCATGTAGCCCCCATAGTCCAACACAAGCCCTTGTAGAAACAGGCCAAGCCCCTTCAAGTTCCAACCCCAGTATATCATGCAGTAGCCCACTTCATCAAGCCCATTTGAGGCCCTTGCTTTGCATGCATGCACCTTCCCATTCATGCATTTTCCTCCATGTTGGTTGGCCACCCCTCTCTCTCCCCCTTTATTGTTTTCTTCTTCTCTTTATTCCTCATTCATCCCCCCTTCTATTTTCTATTTTTTCATTTTTATTCCCTTAAATAAAATACATTGAACTTCTCTTTCTCTCTCCCCCTCATTTAATATCATGCATGCACCTCTCTATTATGCATGATCGGCCACCCTATTGCCCCCTCATCTCCACTTCATTCTAGAACCTTCCCCCTCACCTATAAAAGGAACCCATGTCTCATGTATTTGGAGGTTGGACATTGGAGAGAAAGTATAGTGCTAATGCAAGAGAGTTTCCTTCTTCTTTGGATTATTATTGTTAAGTTCTTCTTTTCATTATTTGTAATCTCTTTCTTAGTAGTATAATATTGTCTTTTATTATTATTGTGTACCTCTTTTATTAATCAATGAAAATATTATTTCTTCATCTTATTGTGTTTTCTTCCTCCACTATGCGTAGCTAATTTCCTTTAGTATTTGATCGTGAGGATCCATGAAATGAGATGAGGTTTTCCTTTACTTTTTAGTTTTATTTTTGTTTAAATTATTCTCGATCCTTCTTTGATTTTTATCGTGTCGACTCCGTATTTCTGGTACACGGTAGTAGTCTATTTGATCTCATTTCATAGTAGTCGAGAGACTCGTTGATTTGAAAGATCACTCAAAGAAGGGAGTTGCACGTAATCCTAGAGATAGGATGACGTAAATCCTCCGGATTGGAGTCAAATCTAATAGTGCAGGTCACTTCGATAATGCAACTTTAGGCCTTTTTGATTTGCAAAGAGATTTTGGTCAAAACGTCTATAAGTTAGGGGATTTACTGCTCTAGAAAGATTATTTCCTATAATCGGATCTGTCACGGTCGAGTTTGATTTGCAAAATATAAAACTATATTTTTATCCTTCTCATCTCTTTTCATGGTGAATCATTGATCGAATGCTTGTTTTTTTATCCTAGGTTTTCATATTAATATTCTCTTTAGTTGAACTTTAAATTTTTCAAAACACCCAACCATCATACGGTAGGATAATAGTAGAAGAGTGAGTAATAGTAATTGACAATCCCAAGTTTTAATACGGCCTTGCTACTACAATTAGATAGGTACACTTGCCTATTCGGGTTAATAGTCTTTCAACACACCAAGTTTTTAGCGCCGTTGTCGGGGACCTTTTTTCGTCAATATTAGGAAAACGCTTTCACTATTACTTCTGCAAAAAAAACCAAAAAAAATTTTATCTTTATCTTTTTTCTTCTTCAAGTTTCTATTTCCTTTCATTTTTTCCTTCCCTCCATTCTCTTTCTTTTTTTTAGTGCATGACCTGCACGAATCCGTCGCTACTTATTGATTTGGACCCAGAAATTGAGCGCTCCTTTCGAAGAAACTTGCGATTCGGGGGTTCCACTTCTCAAACAGCAGTTGAGGATTCCTACGGTGATTGTAATTTCAATTCTGAAATGGGAGAACCCAACCTAGGAATGGCACAGTAAAGGAACATGTCTGATTATGCTCGACCCAACCTGGAGGGTATATAAACAAGTATTGTTCGACCTGCAATTGTGAACAATAACTTTGAGCTTAAGCCTAGCATCATACAAATGGTGCAGCAATATGTACAGTTCAACGGATTACAAGATGAAGATTCAAACTTGCATATTGGTAGTTTTCTCAAGATCTGTGATACCTTCAAAATTAATGGTGTCTCAGACGATGCAATTAGGCTAAGACTCTTCCCCTTCTCCTTAAGAACAAAAGACAAACAATGGCTGAGTTATCTTCCAAGAGGATCAATCACTACTTGGAATATTTTAGTTGATAAATTTATTGCTAGATATTTCCCTCCCGCTAAAACTGCTAAACTTAGAAATGATATAACTTCTTATTCTCAAATTACTTCTGAGACCCTCTATGATACTTGGGAGAGGTTCAAGGAACTTTTGATACGATTCCCTCATCATGCTCTACCTGTATGGTTATAGATTCAGACATTTTATAATGGGCTAAATCAAGAGACTAAGCAGATAATAGATGGCGCTTCCGCTGGTTCTTTGGACCGCAAAACTCCGGAAGCCGCTCTTTAGCTTATAGAGGACATGGAGATGAACACCTATCAGTGGAACTTGTCTAGGACTCGCCCAAATAAACCTGCAGGTATCTACGAAATGGACTCTATAACGCAACTGGCACTGCAAGTGGAAATGCTAAACAAGAGAAATGCGAAGATGACTGCTGCCTCTACCCCTCAGGTATATGAAATTCCAAATGCTGGTTCTGTCGAGTAGGTGGATTATCTAGGTAACATACCCAGGCCTGCACAAAATAATTCTGCAAATTTTTCTGCTTTTTCTAATTTTTCTGCTCCTCCTGGTTTTAATACCGCTACGAACTCTTATCACCCTGGATGACGTAACCATCCAAATTTTTCGTGGAGTAACCTTGTTAATGTTCCACATCCACCACATGATTTTAAACCACCACGACCCCCACCCCCACCACCACATCAAAATTAAAATTTTCAAAAACCTCCATCTTTGGAGGAAATGTTTTCGAGATATATAAGCGCGAACGATGCTACCATTAGAAATTTAACTGGCTCAATGAAAAATCTAAAAAATACGGTCGGACAACTCGCCAAGGTTATCTCTGAGAGGCCACCTGGGACTCTTCCCTCAAATATTAAACCCAACCCAAGGGAGCACGCGAAAGCGATTACCCTTCGGAGCAGTAAAGTTGTTAGGTATTGTATCCACAATTACCTGGATTTAAAGAAGTCTCCAGTCAAGCTAAGGTGAATTGAAAATGTATTTGACAATTCTATCAAGTTGTGCTTGCAGCTATTCCATGCTAAGTACACACCAATATCAGGGTGCAGTGGGTCAATATATATGGGTTTGCGCAACGTAATCCCTCGTTACGTAGATCAGTGTGTTGATTCACGTGTGCTCTCTCTATTGGAGTGTACTTATTTTCAAGTACAGGGTCAAGGTAGATCAAGAGCAGAAGAAGGAGCAAAAATGGGTCAAAGACCAAGTCATCAAAAGAGGGAAGAGAGAAAACTCTTCTAAGTCAAAATCGACGGGAATCGCTAAGGGATTCCCGCCGACTTCGACGGGAATCGCTAGTGATTCCCACTGACTTCGACGGGAATCATTAGTGATTCCTGCCGATTCGTCGAGTATCAGTTAGCCTCTCCCGCCGACTTCTTCCGGCTGAGAATTTTACAACAGGGATTCTTCTAAGGCAGAATCGACGGGAATCATGAGTGATTCCCGCCGACATCGACGAGAATCACCAACGATTCCCGCCGAGTTTGCCTTTGGCAAATTTCTTCGTTCGCTGGACCGAACCAACTTGTCGTGTGCTGCTTCGGTCGGGGCTAGGGTTTCTCCTTGTGGGCCCCACAATGGTCATTAGGGCTGGCCTCTAGTATTTATACTCGCGTATTTTGAACATCGATAGTAAGTCATTCACGCAAAATAAAAAGTAGCTGACATCGTGCCCTAGTCGATCGCGGAAACTGCCGATCGCTTATCGCCACTCGCACTACGTCGTCGCCGTTAATCTCCGATCTTCTTTGATCTTCCGACGACAGTATCGAGGCAAGCCGAGCATCTCATGCATCTCTCTTGAGATCTTTTGTCTCTCGATTCGTTGAACGAGACAAGTTCTCTATTCTGAATCGGTGAAGACGATTGATCTGACTGAGATCATTGGTAGACCTTGCTTGCTTCGTCAAGAAGTTTGGATCTACAAAGAATAGCCGCCGCCGATCTTGAGAAGACCCATTCCAAGAGAGAACTCTGGTTGTGGACTCTTCGTATTTTTCATGCAAGCTACAACGAACGAAGAAGGACATCGGAATCTCCAAAATCTTTGTTTGTATTTTCTTTTACATTCAATTTTGGTTTGTTGTAAAGGAATTTTCATTCCTTGTTGTAAGGGTTGGGTGCAACCCGTGGTGGTGGAGTTGTGACTCCTTTGTTGGAAGGGTTCCTTCCATAGTATGAGGATTGGATTTCAATCTGTTTGGAGAAGTGACCGAGTCATCCCTTGGTGGGAGATAGGTCGAAGGGGGAAAGTTGACGTACCCAAATCTGGGAACCACTATAATTCTTTGTGTGTTTTATGTGCTCTGTTTGTTAATTTGTGCAGGTAAAATTAATTCCGCAAAAGACTGCACGACACCTATTCCCCCCCCCCCATAGGTGGATTAAGTCGACACTAGAGACTTTCAAAAGTATTCATGATCCCACCACAAGGGAAGAGCCAGAGGTGATTGCCTCTCTTGCTGCTGAAAAAATTATAATTACGGAAATGAGTGATGAAAATTTTGAAAAATAAAAAGATAAATCTGTTTTTTAAAAAGATAAGTCATCTTTTGAAAAAGAAAATGATAATTTTCAAGATGATGCTCCGATTATTATAAAAGAATTTCCGCCACCTCCTTCTCTCGCTAAGCTTAGGAAAGAAAAATTAGATGATCAATACCAATGCTTTCTTGAAATGTTCAAACAAATCCACATTAATTTTCCATTTCACGAAGCAATTAGCCAAATGCCTAAATATGCTAAATATCTTAAGGATTTGTTAACGAACAAAAAAAAACTACAAAATTTATCTCATGTAACGTTAAACGAAGAATGCTCGGCGGTCATTAAAAATTCTAATCTTCCTAAAAAGATAAATGATCCGGGTAGCTTTTCTATTCCTTGCATTTTTGGTGAACTTTTCGTAAAGCACGTGTTAGCGGATCTAGGTGCGAGCATCAACTTGATGCCTTTTTCTTTATTTAAGAAACTAGGATTGGGCGCTCTCAGCCCTACGCATATGAGTATCTAGTTAGCCGATCGATTAGTTAAATATCCATTAGGTATTGTTAAGGACGTGCTAGTGAAGGTCGACAAATTCATCTTCCCGGTGGATTTTGTCATTCTTGATATTGAAGAGGACGTCGAGGTCCCTCTTATCCTTGGTCGTCCCTTCCTAGCCACCTCTCAAGCGGTCATCGATGTGAGTAACGGGAAGCTCCGTCTTCATGTGGGAGATGATGAGGTTACGTTTTCTATAAACCAATCTATGAAAAACTCTTTAAAAATGATGATTCTTGTTTTTTCTTGATGTGTTAAATGAAGATTCCTCTCTTTTCCTTTCAAACGTTTCTTCAAATGATTTTTCCTCTTTTTTTTCTGAAATTTCCTCAGATGTTTTTGAAAACACAGTTATGTCTTGCCAGCCAATTATGAAAATAAACCTATTTTTAGACAAAAAATTATGAAAATCTTATTTTTGAAAAAGAAAAAAATTTGGAAAACTCTTACGATGAACTACCCAACCTTGAATTAAAACCCCTCCCCGAACATCTTAAATATGCTTTTCTATAAAAAAATTCTAAATTATCTGTTATAATCTCTACCTATCTTTCTCAATCCTAAAACGATCAATTGATCGAAGTTTTACAAAGGCATCGCCGAGCTATAGCGTGGCAAATTTCCGATATTTCTGGCATAAGACCTTCTTTTTGTACGTATAAAATATTTTTCGAAAATAATTCTAAAGGCATAGTCCAACCTCAACGTCGTCTTAATCCGAATATGAAAGAGGTCATGAAGGGAGAGGTGCTTAAACTATTAGATGCGGGGATAATTTATCCTATTTCGGATAGTAAGTGGGTGAGTCCAGTCCAGGTTGTACCTTAGATGGGTGGGATCACGGTAGTGACGAACGATAATAATTATTTAATTCCAACTAGGACGGTAACGGGATGGAGGATGTGCATCGAATACTGTAAGCTAAACGATGCTACTCGTAAAGATCACTTCCCCATCCCCTTTATCGATCAGATTTTAGAACGATTATCCGGGAAGAGTTTTTATTGTTTTCTCGACGGTCTCTCGGGGTATTTCCAAATCCCTATCGCACCTGAGGACCAAGAGAAGACAACATTCACTTGCCCCTTCGGAACTTTTTCCTACCGTAGGATGCCTTTCGGTCTTTGCAATGCACCAACTACCTTTCAGCGGTGCATGCTAGCTATTTTTGATAAATATGTAGAAAATATTATGGAAGTATTTATGGATAACTTTTCGATTTTCGGCGAATCTTTTGATTTATGTTTGAAAAATTTAGGAAAAGTTTTACAACGCTGCGAAGAAACTAACTTAGTTTTAAATTGGGACAAGTGCCACTTTATTGTGCGTGAAGGATTAGTCCTTGTCCATAAGATTTCTGCTAAGGGAATTGAAGTGGACAAGGCAAAAATTAAAGTAATTGAAAAGCTACCGCCGCCTACGAATATTAAGGGATTCGAAGTTTTCTAGGGCACGCAAGTTTTTACCGAAGATTCATTAAAGACTTTTAAAAAATTACTAAGCCTCTCACCCACCTTCTCGAGAAAGAAGCTCCTTTTGTTTTTGACGTTTCTTGTCTTGCTGCGTTTAAATTAATTAAATCTAAACTTATAAATGCTCCAATTATGATCGCCCCAATTTGGGATTTACCTTTCAAAATAATGTGCGATGAGAGTAACTTTGCGGTAAGTGCAGTTCTAGGACAACGAATTGCTAAGAACTTTCATCTGATCTACTATGCAAATAAAACTCTAACTTCCGCTCAAGAAAACTACACCACAACCGAAAAGGAACTTTTAGCTGTTATTTTCGCATTCGATAAATTCCGACTGTACATTACTCTTTCTAAGATTATCATTTTTACGGATCATTCCACTTTGAAGTACCTCCTTTCTAAACCAGATGCCAAGCCACGTCTTATTCGTTGGATCCTCTTACTTCAAGAATTCGACTTGGAGATCCGGGATAAGAAAGGACCTGAAAACCTAGCGGCTGATAATCTTTCTCATCTCGAGAATCCTGCACTAGGCATTTTAAATGGAAATTTTATTAATGATTCTTTTCTGGATGAATGAATTTTAAATGTTTCCTCTTCTACCCCCTGGTTTGCTGATTTTTCCAATTATCTCGTGGACCGGGTCCTTCCAAGAGAGTACACTTCTCAGCAAAAGAAGAAATTCTTTTCTGAGTTGAAGTATTCTTTTTGGGAGGTCCCCTTTCTATTTCGCATTTATGCGGACCAGGTGGTAAGAAGATGTGTTTCCTGGGAAGAAGGTCAACAAATTTTAAAACATGTTCATGAAGGTCTGACTGGAGGGCAATTTCAAGCAAACCGCACCGCCCACAAAGTGCTTAGTGCTGGCTTTTATTGGCCAAGCATATTTAAAGATGCACAAATCTTTGTGAGCAGGTGTGATAGATGCCAGCGGACTTGAAATATATCTAATAAAAATGAAATGGAACAAAATTATTTTCTCTAATGTGAAGTTTTCAATTTGTGGGGCATTGACTTTGTAGGCCCGTTTCCCACAAGCTTAGGAAATAAATATATTCTAGTCGCCGTAGATTATGTTTCTAGGTGGGCGGAGGCCCAAGCTTTACCCATTAATGATGCTCGAGTCGTAGTATCTTTTCTTAAAAAATTATTTTCTTGTTTTGGTTTTCCTCGAGCGATCTTTAGTTATAGGGGGAGTCATTTCTGCAACGCTCGGCTCGCTAAAGCTTTAACTAAATACAGCGTTACGCATAAACTATCCACTGCTTATCACCCCCAAACTAACGGTCAGGTCGAGGTAGTCAATCGTGAACTTAAAAGAATTTTGGAAAAAACCATTTCTACTTCTCATAAATATTGGTCTTTAAAATTAGACGATGCTCTTCGGGCCTATCAGATAGCGTACAAGACCGCTATTGGTTGTACTCCTTTCCAATTGGTCTATAGAAAATCGTGTCATCTCCCGGTAGAAGTAGAACATCGTGTGTACTGGGCGCTAAAATATTTTAATTTCAATTCGCACTCGGTCGGTGAGCACAGAAAAAATCAATTAAATGAACTCGACGAGTGGCGAGCAAACTCTTATGAGAATAACAAAATCTACAAAGAACGCGCAAAATTTTATCACGATAAGAACTTAAGCCACCCTAAAACGTTTAAACCAGGCGATCTGGTTCTTCTTTTTAATTCGCTTTTACGTCTTTTCCCTGGAAAGCTTAAATCTCGATGGTCTGGACCGTTTACGATCAAGGAAGTTTTTTTGTATGGAACTGTGTTACTCTCGCACCCAGATAAGGGTGATTTTCAAGTGAATGGTCATAGACTAAAGTTGTATTTTTCAAATGATTCTGTGTCTCCTGCAAAGGAGAATCTTATTTTTGACTCTTAACTATTTATTTTCATTTGGAACTCTTTTTATTATTTTTTAGACTTCTTTTTATAAAACTTTTATTACTATTCGGACATTATATTGTTAAATAAAGAACACACTTGGGAGCCTGACCAAGGTTTTCTTTCTGCTTTTATTTTTGTACTTTGCTTTTCCTCCTAGTGGCCAAACATGCATAAGTTCGTGATTGCCGCTCCAATGTTGTTGATTTAAAGAAGGATCATGTCAAGCCTGCTAGTGATCAAGTACATTAAAAAGCAAGCATGGGGGAGCTACATCATCTTTCGGCCTCACAAACTCAGGAAAGTCCTATTCTTTTTTTATTTATTTGTTATCTTTACTTTACTGTATTTTTCTCTCCTTCTCCTTCTCTTTCTCGTTTTTTTTCATTGAGGGCAATGAAAAATCCAAGCATGGGGAGGGTTTAGTTGTTTTCTTTCTTCTTTCCATTCTAAAAAAAATTAGTATAGTTTTATTAAGCTTCTTTAGTACTACTTTTTCTTTAACTAATACAAAACCCAAAAAAAATCAAAAAAAATTCTAAAAGCTATTTGAAAATCAAAATAAAAAATTATTTTCTATATTTATTTTTATGTTTCTTCTAGTGATGTGTAGGCCCCTGCGGTTCTTAAGTTCTAAGTAGATTTCTTTGAAACGGTTTTCTACATTTATCATTTTAACATAGCTTAGTTTTACTAGTTTCTAGTTCTTAAATATAGGCATCAGTTTTTAACGTTGTAAGTTAGCAAACTGTATTTGTTTTCTTTATTCGGTTTAGTTGCGTATGAATGGTTGCTAGATAAAATTATCGCTTTTCATTTGTGGGGTAATTCTTTCTTGGTGTCTAGA
Source organism: Platanthera zijinensis (assembly GCA_039513925.1). NCBI lineage: Eukaryota > Viridiplantae > Streptophyta > Magnoliopsida > Asparagales > Orchidaceae > Platanthera > Platanthera zijinensis. Next base: position 107,767,188 of record CM077087.1, read on the forward strand.
ACTTGTCTCTAGCTACTCTCGAAGCATTTGCGCCATTTTTCACGTATTTTAGAAATGATTTTGGCCACCCTTTGACCCGTTTGAGCCTTTTTGCCCACCAAAAATATTTCACCGTTGCTAAAACAATTTTGGGCCTCTTTTCTATTTATTTGGTTAGCTCCACTTTTCATTTTTCACCAAAGCCAAAATGCCCTTCCTATTTTCACACTAGATTTGAGCTTTATTTAAATATCATTGTTGTGATGGGTTGTATTTTTGAAAAATGAAAAGGAAAATTTAAAGCCTACATTTGGATCTCTCCTAAAAAAAATACTATCCAAAATGTGAAATCAAATCAAAAAAGGAGAAGTTTATTTTTGGCCAATTATGTGAAAAGAAAAAATGCATGGCCTTGTTTTGTTAGTTTGAATTGGAGAAATGACGCACTTGTCATTTCTCATTTTTATCATTTTTATGTTTATTTAGAGCTCATCCTTGGTTTAGTGTGTTTTAACCATCACGTTTATCTTTGATTTTCAATTCCTAATCATTTACCTAAGCCAAGTCTTTATGCCTATTTAAGTCCTTTTGATCTTTAGACGTGAACCCGCGTAGTGGAGAGAGTGTGAACGGACACGCCTATGGCCACCATCATTGATGGATTTCTTTGGAGGTTATCTTGAGGTGATTAAGGGGTAATTTTTATTCTAGCAACCTAGTAGGTTGTTCAATGCGCCGTTTATTTAGAACCTCTACTTTTGTTTTTCTTATTTTCCTAAATTTTGGATGCCTTATTTTAGGGATTTAGAAATGTGTAATTCTTCCTTTTGTTCTAATGATATTTTTAGGTCTCCATTTTCAAGTTTTCTATTGTGCACTTCTAACCCCACTAGTTGTTAACATAAAAATTAGGATAGTTTAATTTTTCATATATTTGTTTTCTTAATTATGAAACTTAAAAAAAAAATTTGCTTTCTTGTCTTATATTTCTTGTCTTCCCTAATTTTTAACTTCATTTGCTTGAGGGAAAGCAAATACTTAAGCATGGGGGATTTTGATGACTAGTTTTAGTCATCGGTTTTTGGGTTAGTTTAGTTTAAATTTTCCTAGGTTTAAGTATTATTTTTTATATATTTTATGTATTCTATGTTTAATATTGTATTTTTGATAATATGTTTTAATATTTTATTTTTGTTTGTTATGTTGCATTTTGTGTTATGTTTGTTTGTTTGTTTTGTTTTTTTATTATTTTAGTTTTTATGTTTTTTTTGTTTGTTATTTTATGTTTTTGTTACTTTATTTTTTATATTAATGTTTTAGTTATTTTTATCTTATAACATAACTAATGATCTTGTTTTATTTTCATGTAGGTGCAGCCCACTTGGAGCAGCCCGAGCCCTCTAGTTCAAGACCACTTGGAGCAGCCTGAGCACACCATGTAGCCCCCATAGTCCAACCCGAGCCCTTGTAGAAGCATCCAAAGCCCCCTCAAGTTCCAACCCGAGCACATCATGCAGCAGCCCACTTCATCAAGCCCATTTGAGGCCCTTGCTTTGCATGCATGCACCTTCCCATTCATGCATTTTCCTCCATGTTGGCCGGCCACCCCTCTCTCTCCCCCTTTATTGTTTTCTTCTTCTCTTTATTCCTCATTCATCCCCCCTTCTATTTTCTATTTTTCCATTTTTATTCCCTTAAATAAAATACATTGAACTTCTCTTTCTCTCTCCCCCTCATTTAATATCATGCATGCACCTCTCTATTATGCATTGTCGGCCACCCTATTGCCCCTTCATCTCCACTTTATTCTAGAACCTTCCCCCTCACCTATAAAAGGAACCCATGTCTCATGGATTTGGAGGTTGGACATTGGAGATAAAGTATAGTGCTAGTGCAAGAGAGTTTCCTTCTTCTTTTGATTATTGTTGTTAAGTTCTTCTTTTCATTATTTGTAATCTCTTTATTAGTAGTATAATATTGTCTTTTATTATTATTGTGTACCTCTTTTATTAATCAATGAAAATGTTATTTCTTTATCTTATTGTGTTTTCTTCCTCCACTATACGTAGCTAATTTCTTTTAGTATTCGATCGTGAGGATCCATGAAATGAGATGAGGTTTTCTTTTACTTTTTAATTTTATTTTTGTCTAAATTATTCTCGATCCTTCTTTGATTTTTATCGTGTCGACTCCGTATTTCCGGTATACGATAGTAGGCCATTTGATCTCATTTCATAGTAGTCGAGAGACTCATTGATTTGAAAGATCACTCAAAGAAGGAAGGAGATGCACTCAATTTTAGAGATAGGATGACGTAAATCCTCCGGATTAGAGTTAAATCCAATAGTGCGGGTCACTTCAATAATGCAACTTTATTCCTTTTTGATTTGAAAAGAGATTTTGGTCAAAACGTCTATAAGTTAGGGGATTTACTGCTTTAGCGAGATTATTTCCTATAATCGGATCCGTCACGGTCGAGTTTGATTTGCAAAATATAAAACTATATTTTTATCCTTCTCATCTCTTTTCATGGTGAATCATTGATCAAATGCTAGTTTTTTTTATCCTAAGTTTTCATCTTAATATTCTCTTTAGTTGAACTTTAAATTTTTCAAAACACCCAACCATCATACTGTAGGATAATAGTAGAAATGTGAGTAATAGTATTTGACAACCCCGAGTTTTAATACGACCTTAGTACTACAATTCGATAGGTACACTCGCTTGTTTGGGTTGATAGTCTTACAACACACCAGTAGTCTAGGGGAAGTGTTAGCTTCTCCTCGTGTAGGTCTAGCGGATGAAGATGCTTCACCCCATCCTGAAGCGTATCATTTTATCTCTGAATTATAAATTGGAGGAATATAGTCATTGATGTACATATCTTGGTGGATCCAATTGTACCTTTGATACAGTACCCACTGAATGATACTTCCTAATAGAAATTTGTTCAATTAACTTCTCAATGGATACTTCATTTGAAATTTGTATTGGATCACAGATAACACTAATTCCTCTACATCAAATTGCTCTTTTTCTAATACTAGATAGGTGACTAGGCTTAACTTAGTCATAATCTTTCTCGTATTGCGTGCCTTCAATAACACAGTATTTCTCAAAATATATTATACCAAATATGCCTCAGGAGTAAGTATAGCAGTAGTCTGTATGAAATTTTTAGTGGTCGTTTTATTGAGAACTTGGTTCATCTATGTCCAATCTCTATCCTTCCTATAGTTCTCCACGACATCCAATATATTCTCACTAGCGATCAGACCAAACACCTTCCTCGGGTTATCATGAGTAATTTCTACTGTACCGCTTTGTATTATTGATCTCACCCCCACCATTTATTCCAGTGTACGTAGGATCTTCCAGATGGTTATAAAATTTCTTGACTAGTACTGAACTAAAAATATCAGGTAATAAAAGTGATAATATACCAGATTGGGGAATCATCTCATAGATCTCTGCCTCTCGTGTTATATCCAGTTCCACAATCTTTGATATACCTATAAATGCTTTTTTGATCCCTGGATAAGTTTGGTATGATGCATGGGAATTTTGTGCAGTACATTTAGGTGGTCTGGAACTATATGCCATATCCTGGATTTTGTTTCAAAATAATCAATTTTTTCTCCATATCATTAGCAATAGCGACTATTACCGGGCAATATTGAAAACCTTCATCAAACCCAAAATCTCATCAAAAAAATTTTATATCTCCTCTTAAGGTTCTCTCAAAACAATTTTCAGACTTCTCCAAACTCATACATGTTCTAGAACTACAAAAACCATGGTGAAATCAAACATGAAAAGAAATGTTTTTAAAAAGCATGAATCCCTCATAAAAATCCACATTTTTGGTCAAAACCTATTTTTGCTCACATAGATCATCTTCTTTTGACATTTAACACAGGATCCCTAAGAAATTTCATGAAAAAGTCATGTATTTTACCATAGATCTGGATTTCTACGAGGTGTACAGACTTCTTCTTCTACAAGAGGTACAAGAATCTCAGACTTTCTGAGATCTGGAATCAGATCCACGCCTTTTAAAAAAATGTTATTACGGGCGATAGCACGATATCACGGTGCGATAGCGTAAAAGAGTAAAAATTTCATCCTTCTTTTTGTGGTCATCTTTATTTTATAGTGATACTCATTATTCAGTTAAGTATTTGTTCTATCTTTTTCAGATAACTTATCATGATAATTTTTTTCATTTCAAGTTATAAAAACATTGTTTTTTGCTTATTCATGCCTTGAATAATTTAATGTCAAATGAAATTAGAGTAACTAATGTTCCTGATTGTTTTCAAATGCCTCTAAGTATGAAAAATGTGTTACATTAGATAATGACATTCACAATCACTCTTTTGGGTTCCAAGATATATATGTTGTTTGAACTTTTCTCTCTCATGATTATGCCTTGTAAATACTTAACCTCTTGAATTATAAATATTCCTTGCTTCATATGTGATTCACACTCACTTATTGAAACCATATAGCACTGCTAAAAAATATTATGTTTGCAAAACAAGTGGATTCGGATTCCTTGATCATTATAAAAAAAGGAATTATATTAAATACTATAAACAAAATATACGCAAAATAAATTCTAAAGGCAACTCAACCTCCTGATAAATCTTAATGAGCATTACCAGTTTGAGCACCTTGGAAAGAATTGTAAAGTATCTTGTGCAAACATGAAAGTCATTCCACTTCATTATTTTGTGCTTTGAATCTCTTTATGAGCATCATGAACATTTTTACATTCTACATTATACTTTATTATTCATTTGGTTCATGAGGAATAATTTAACCATTTATATCTTACCATATAGCTCACCTTGTACACTTCATTATCTTTTCTAACATTTCTTCTCATGAGAATTGGACTAGACACGGTTAGAACATTTCACTTTAAAATCTTTGATATTCTATATTATCATGAGTTTTACAATGTTTCCCTTAACTTTTATGACAACATTTTCATTGGTACACTATCTTTTCTTGATGATTCACTACTTTACTTATACTTGAGTTACAGGTCTATCTTATTCACTTTTCAAATTCTTTGGTAGAGTTTTCTCATGGGCTTTCGCAACTCTACCATAATAATACTTGAATTTCCATTTCTTTTGCTAATAACAAAGGGGGAGAATCTTGCAAGAATCTTAAGGAGAATATCGCAATGAATTTAAGGGTGTTTTGTAACTAATTTAAGAGTGCTTTTGCAACGAGATTTTAAGGTAATCGCAAAAACTTTTAGGGTGTTTCCTAGTGTTTTTGACATAGGGGGAGCTTCCATTAGGGGAGAGTTTGTGCACATTTTAGTTCTTACCTCTTTATCACATTTATTTATTTTCGCATCTCTATTGGTCATCATTGATTTCCTTCTCAGTGGATTTGTTATTATGAAAAGGGGGAGATTGTTGGAGCATGTGTTTCGCATTCCTTGGTTTGAAAATAATAAATCCCGTATGTATTTGATTATTCTATGATTATGGTGTGCAGATATCTCCAGGTAAACTCTGATAATTTAAAAGTGACATTGAGCTGTAGAATTTTCAAAGACAGGAGATATTGTCGGCAATAGCTATCTATCGTCGGGCGATAACAACTGATAATGTCTGTCATGTTTTCAACGGTTCCAGCACAACGCATTATACACTGATATCATCGGGTGATATCTGGCTATCATGGGGCGATAGCACATGATCCAGCATGATCACCACAATTTCGACATGGTTACAGCAAAGTTGGCCTTGTGGCAGGCTAAGGTGACATCGCGCATGCGATTTCATGCTATCGCGGGGCGATAGCTCAGATTGCATAAAAAAGGCTATTTTCATGCATTTTGGGACACACAACTCCAGGAGCATTTGTGTTGAGATTTCCAAGCATGATTACTCTGTGGAACCAAAGAAACTCCCAAAGTGTGCAATTAAGTTGGAGGGAGAAGAGACCGTACGTTCTTTATAATTCAGGCAATCTTTGCAAGGGTTCATCGTCTTCTTCAAGTGCTCTACACCATAGGGATTTTTCATTCAAATTTCAATTTTGATCTTTCTTTTGATTCTTATCTTTATTAGAGAAATCAGCATCTTGTGAGTATCAACTAGGTCAGTCTGTGGCTTAGGGGGAAATCTCCGCCTTGTGTGCAGTGAATAGGTCGTGGAGTGATCTAGGGGGAGGCTAGTAGCTATATTTAGGGAGAGATAGGCTTTAGCCTACTGATCCTTGGTAGAAGGACCGGTGAAAACTCAAAAGATATTTTCTCATTTATAGCCATGATTTCAAGCTCCATTGAAATCTTTGTTTATGTTTTTCAATTACTTAAGAAATAAAATCTTGTATTGATCTTCATTAAATTTCTGAGTGTTTGGAATATCTTTTGGGTTATGAAAAATATTTGCATTAATTTTTTCCTTAAGTTCGTTAAGAAAAAGTTTTTTTATTTTCCCTTATTCACCCCCCCCCCTCTAATGTCACAACAAGATCCAATAGAAGATTGTTAGGAAAAAGGATAAGTCCAATATCGAATTGATGAAGTTGATGCAGTCAATGTTGTCGACATGATGTAGTCGATGTAGTGGACATAATGCAGTTGATGTAGTCGACATTGCATGTGTCGTTGATATTTCTAGTTTAGTTTTTTTACAGCTTGTTGACTGGATATAGTTGATGCAATTGATAAATCAAGTAGTTCATGATATCGATGCAGTTGACAAAATTATTAACTTGGATTTGACTCTAAGTAAAATATCAGCTAGACGCGCCTTTTTGCCAGAATTTAAGCCATTAACCCAGTTCGGTCTTTTAAGGAGTAATTCCTGTTAAGGCCAAACCAAGTTCACTAAATTATATATATATATATATTCAGGTTGAGGGTTATGTTTTTCGATTCTTCCCGAGCCCTAAGTGTTGCAGAACTTTTCTATGACCACGCATCCCGACGGCGGCCTCTCCTTCGCAAATCGGAGCCTAGTGTTGGCGATCCTATCTTGTCTTCAAACCTAGTTGTTCATGGAGATGAAGGCCTCCATATTTTACCTTATATCTTAGCATTGTGTGATTATGGTGAGGTATTTCTCCAATTACTGTGGATACTCGTAATGGCATAGAAGGATCAATGTACTTTCAGACTCAACGGATAAGGAACAACTCAAATCTGATTCTAGTTCTGAATAAGAAGTGGAAGCTTTTTAAGGAGCACCTTGGCTGATTTTGAATCAAACCCCTTATAGGTACTATGCATCTACTATCTGTTTGTCTATTTCTTGATTCATGGAAATGCAAGTTCCTACTCTAGTTATGGTTTTCTAGATTTTATTCCATTACGTACATGATGATGTATTGTTTAACACCCTTAGGGAAAACCTAACATCCTCCACTTACATGAATTTGACTTAGAGATCCGGGATATGAGAGGAGCGGAGAACTTAGCAGTTGACCACCTCTCATGATTGGAGAATCCAGCCGCAAAAACACTCGTGGTCACTGACATAAACAACAAGTACCCTGAAGTATGCCTCCTCATACTTAATAAGGTAATAATTTCTCCTACTCCTTGGTTCACAGACTTGGCCAACTATTTAGTGGCACGGGTCCTCCTATAAGGCTTTTCAAGTCAGCAAAAAGAGAAAATATTTTCTGACTTGAAAAACTACTTCTAGTAAGACCCATTCTCTTTCGCGTCTGCGTGGATCAAGTAGTGCGGAGATGTATTTTGGATGAGGATGGAGTCAAAATCTTGCGGCACTGCCACAAGGGGCCAACCAGCAGGCATTACCAAACGAACCGGACCGTACGGAAGTTGAAAAGTGTGAATAGTTATGTAAACCTCTGGTAATTCTCTATAGGGGGTGAATAGAGATTTAAAAATTGATCTTTAAATAATTTTAATTAGCTAATGATTTTCCGCACACAGAGAATTTATACAAGAAGCTTAGTCACAACACAACACAAAAATAAAGTAAAAAGGAAAACAAAAACAACAGAAGACACCAAAGCTATAGTGGTTTCCCAAAATTTTGGTACATCCACTCTTTTACCATCTTGGTAGGAATACACTATCCTAGTGCCTGAATCTTTTGATAAGAAGACTCTTAGAAACAACTAGATCTTTTGGTAAGGAGATCTTGAACCACTACCACTGAGTCTTTTAACAAGAAGACTCTCAAAACCACACCCAGAATCCTTTGAAGAGGGATTCTAAAAAATCTTTACTAAATCAACATAAAAGAGAAATAGAGTGAGACGAAAAGAAAGGGTAGTGAAGAAGAGTCTTCTTGATGAGTCCTCTCAGCAAGAATCAGAGGACTATTGGCACTAAGTATTTTGATTCTTCAATAAGATTAACACCTTTATGATAGAAGAATTGGAAAGGTTATGACCTCTGGATCCAGTCAGCTTCTTTGAATGTTCTAGCAGATTAAAATGTTCCAGCGTTAGGAGAGAAGGATAAAGTGTAAGAAGAAGATAAGCAGTCAGTCGATTGTATTCCTTATTGATTAAGTATATGTTTTTTCATTCTCTTCTGTAATTATATCATTCTTGAATGGTTTTGAATTGTCCCTTTTTGGCATGAAATCATTTGAAGGAATGTTGATATAATCTTGTAGATATAATTTCATCAATCTCGATATATTCTTCACAACTTCTTATAAACTCATCTCTGAATTTTGTAGAGAAAATCTTTCCTTTAATCTATCTCCCAACAGTTATAATTATGAGAATAAATTCCATGGAAGTTCCTTAAATTAAGTTTGGAATGATTCTTTGAATATTTCCATTTTGTACTGTGCTCGATGCTGCGTCAACTTTATATAAGTGTAACGTTGACTTCTAACTTCTATATAAAATATGTTTGTAGTTAAAGTTGCATTGATATATTATTAAGGGATGCTTCGACTTCTATCCTGAAATAGCATTGATTTCATCATGTGTAGTTGCTCTGAATTTTTGTCGAAGTTACGTCGATATCCAGTTGATATTGCACCGATTTTCAATTGATGCAAGATTACTTCTCTTAGTTTTCTTCTTCAATTCAGAGAGTGGTGATCATGTTGGATGTTATGACAAATTTTGAATAGCTTTTGAACCTCTGCTTCAGCATTCTCAGATGCTGCAATGATTGTATAACCATTGCTCAGAATCTTGGTTACTTGCTCATTGATATATTCAAGAATGTTCTAGAGGAATTCTTCCATCTGATGACCTCTATTAGCAGTTAATGCCTTTTAAAAACTGAATGTCTATTCAATTCGAATACTTGAGGGAACTGTTCATTTTCATTGAATCTAATACTTGCCACTCTCTTGTAGCTATCTCATGTGACATCCACAATATAAGCCTAAGGATTTTTTGTGAATTATTCCTTGACATCAAATATTGTATCTGTAATGGAACTAGACTTTTGATAAATGTATCTTCCTTAGGATTCCCATCTTCTAGTCTTTCAACGAACATTCTTCTTTTATCATCAATATCCTGTTTAGAGGCCTCAAACTCATCTGCCTCTCTTTTTCTTATTTTATCAAGAGCTTTTTCTAATACAAGATCACTATATTCTTCAGTAATTTTGTAGCATACCCCTCACTTATAGACCCCCTTGGGCTATGTTTAGGACTTGAGTTGTGAGTAGAGGTCATGAGATGACCCTAGGTGAAAGTATCTAGCATCTACCTAAATCACCTAGAGGGGGTGAATAGGTGATGTTTGTGTCTTTTTGCAGAATAAAAATTATCTAAAAATTCAAGCACACAAACAACAGAGATTTATAGTGGTTCCCCGTATTGGGTACGTCCTCTGTCCTACCTCACCTATCTACCAAGAAGGGTTAGATTCGGCTACTTTACCTTTCTCAGATTATCACAATCTTCAAAATTGGAGCCACGCTCCTACACCTCGATCCATAACCGGATCTACACCTCGATCCACAAACTGAATCTACAAACTCAATCCACACACGGATCTACAATCTTGATCCACTAACAGATCTACAAACTCGATCCACTAATGGATCTACAAACCCAAAAGAACAAACTTCCTATAATCTCAGAGACAAAGCTCCTGCAAATGTTAAAACAATTTTTTACAATAATAATAAAAATGTTTTATTCTTCCGGATCTTAAATCTCCAAGGATCTTCCTTCTTGAAAATTGAAAAGCTCTGTGAAGAAAATTGAGGAAGAAATCCGAGAAAACTTGATCTGAAAACCTTGGATCTGACACAATCAAATAGATGTTGAAGAATCTTGGAATCTTGGATATGTCGAATCTTTTCTCTTGTCGAATCACTGGATTGAGAGAGAGCGGTAGATAAGAATTGATGATAAAGACGACGGCTTCTCCCAAATTTTGGAAAGTGCGAAAGCGATTCTGATTCTGTAAACTCAATTAGGGTTTTTGATTCCGATTGAAAAAACTTTATATAGATCATGTACTAACGATCATAAGTCATTAAGGAAAGATCCACGTGGATCAATCATCATTAACTTAGATTAATTTGAAATCCCATCAGAAGATTTGAAATGAAAAATCTGCAAGTTCATTTCTCGAGAAGAAATAGATTTCTCAAGAAATGACTAGCTTTCTCGAGAAAAAGACATGGCTTCTCGAGAAAAGACTTGGCGAAAATTCTCTGAAGAAAAGTACCTGATTTCTCGAGAAGGATATTATTTCTCGAGAAAAGGACTCGCAAATTAGAACTGAAGACAGATTTCTCGAGAAGAATATGATTTCTCGAGAAATGAAGTGCTTTCTCGAGAAATGGCCTGACCTTCTCGAGAAATTTACTTGAAGAAAATTCTGTGAACTTAAAGACTGATTTCTCGAGAAAGAATTTATTTCTCGAGAAAAATTCTTAGCTTTCTCGAGAAATGATTTGGCTTTCTCGAGAACTACTTTGCTTTTCTCGAGAACTAACTTAGCTTCTCAAGAAATCTACAGGGCATTTCTCAAGAAATGTACTTAGAATATTTTCAGACAATTTCCCGAGAAGTCTTATGGTTTCTCGAGAACAGTTATGCTTTCTCAAGAAATTTACTTTGACTTCTCGAGAAATATATTTCATTTCTCGAGAAATGGACTTAAGGAAATTTTTCAGAAAAAATTTCTTTTCTTCATTTTTGAAACCAGCAACCCTTCCTTTCTTTCATTGCTCTAGTACTTAAAAATGAAGTGCATCCCAATAGAGAGGTTACACATGAGTCAACACCATGGATCACACAATGAGGGATTACATTGCATGGTCCTGTGTTTAGTGACTAATTGTAAACTGACATTGGTCTACACTTGGCAATAATAACCTGCAAGCACTTAACTAAAGAATAACATCAAATACAAACTTAATTCATCTTAGTTCAAGGGTGACTTCATAAAAATCTAGGTTATTGTGGATACAATACCCAACAATCTCCCCCTATTTGTAGAAGTCAGAACCCTCTACACTAAGGTGAATTATATCAAGATAATTAAAGAATTAACTAACAAGTAAAATAAAGTATGTAATGACAGATAAGAAATGATAAGATCAACAAAATTCAAAATTATATATATATATATATATATATATTTTGTCCATAGGAATATCTTAGTCCTCAAAATTCTATAATACTGATAAACATAGAATCATTTGAATTGTTGTTGGTGCAGTCTTTCCTTCTTCTCCTGCTGTCTCTTCTGATAACTTAGTGGCTTGGGATAGTACTTGGGAGGTCTAGGAGGAGCACTAGGATTTTTACGACCATACTTACGATCATAAATCCTCCTTTTTTTCAAAGATTTTTCATAGAGCTCCCACTCCTTGTGACTGTAGTGATCATCTTTATTTTCATTGAAATCCACAACTAGCAATAGGGTATCAAAAATAAGAGACTTTAAGGTTGGACTCTACACTTCAGCAAATTCTTTTTCTTTCCTCTGGGCAGCTGTTTGTCTTGGGATGGATCTGCTGGCAGAAGCACCATCACCATATTTCCTTTTCTTTTGCACTGGAATATCAGGAGGTAGATCTTGATGTATCTTTGGATGTTCTGAAGTGCATACTTGAGAATAACTTTCAGGAGGAAGTTCATACAGTTCAGGTCCAGGAGAAAAATTAGGCTTGAAGACATTGGGATCAAGATGAGTTGGTTGAGCCTCATTTGGGTCAACCTAAAAATTTGGGAATATTTTGTTGTGCATCCACACAGCAATCTCAAAAGTAAATATGTTTACCCCCTTAATCTGCTTATCAACACTGGTATTGATCTCTTGCAGTTGTTCACCCCACTGATTTTTCATCTCTTGAACTTTCTTGTCTAGAATTTCTTTTACTTTATCCTCCCCCTTTCTTACTTCTACAGAGAGGGTTTCTATGTCATATTCTTTGAAACTTCTTCACATGTCTTGAAGTTCTGTTATTTAGTCTTCTTTAGTAATTGGATCTGATTGTTTGCCACTGTAACAATTTGATCCATGACTTGACCAACACTAGTGATAGTGTGGTCTAGAGCCTTGCCACCAATATTCAGTAGTCTTTTGAACTCATCTGTATTATGCTGAATTTCAGCAAATCCTATGCTCATCTCTTTTTCAAGAGCAGTTACTTTTGCAGTCACTTCAATGAGAGACTTGTCAAAGTACTCTCTTTGCTTAGTCAACATGGACTCAATTTTACCCAACAGTGTATCATCAGGAATAATTGGAGATGGAGGAGATGGAGGAGGTAGAGCTAGAGCTTTCCATACGGGGATGTCTTCAATAACAACTGTACTTCTCCCTCTTTGGGCAGAATTCATAATAGCTCCTTCCTCTCCAAGAATAATAGGCATGGAGAAATCTAAGTTCCTGAGAGGAGGTTCTGTTGGTTCTGGGATAATTATATCCTCATTAGAAAGTAACAACACATTCTCCCCCTTACTATGTGCTTGGGGCTGAGAATCTTCTGGGGTTTCTGCAGGAGTCTCTTCATGAATCTCTTCAGGAATCTTTTCATGAGACTTTTTAGGAGTCTTTTCTGAGCCACCACAATGCATAGAGTTGCTCTGCTCATCATCTGATTGAGCTATACTTTCCTCTTCTACTGTCTAAACATCATCATTAGCAACTTTCTCTGGAACCTGGTCTGTAGGAACTTCTGACTAGAGCTCTATTTCTGGTACTTTAGCTAGTTGATCCTCTTCATGAACTAAAGGAGCAGGCTCCCCCTCAACAGCTACACAAGATGTGTAAACTGTATCAGTATGAGGAGGATATGGGGTCCTGTCCTCATCATCCACTATCCTGGAACTGCAGGAGCCTGGCCTTGCCTTGGAATTATGATCTCCCATCTCTGGATGGAGAATAGAGAGCTTTTCTTCAAGTGGTGAATTGCCACGCCTTTGGATATATCAAAGATTTCAGGGTGTGCCTGATTCAGATATAAGGAGATGATCCTTCCAAAGTTTGGTGCTTTCAAGCTTTCTTTGATCTTCTCAAATAGTAAGTATCCCCACTGGAACTTCTTTCGACACACAACAATAGTCATCATGTTAAAGAAATATGAGGAGATGTATTCAATGGAGCATGTTTTGTAGAGTAGCACCATACCTAGAATGTCAGCCAGAAGTTTACTTTCATCTGACATGTGTTGTCTTCTAACAAAAGTGGTGGATTGGGGTAGACCACAGAAGGAGAAGGTTCTTGAGTAATCAACTTCTTCTAAATATGCTTCCTCGTCAATGGCGGGCAATTTCAGAAACTCTGTTAGAGAAGATGGCTTGATTTTTATTTTCATACCTCCGACTAAAGTTTTCAACAACTTCTCGCTCCGCTTAATCTTGGCATTTCAGAAGAACTCCCCAACATCTGGAATCAGAACCTTGTACGGATGCTCTAGGATGAAGGCGAGGCCGGCGGATTCAAGAAGAAGAATAACATTCTCGAAATCATCAAAAATTTCTTTGATTCATGATCAAACAAACTCACTACCCATCCAAATCTTTATAGAAGGAGCCATCGATGGAGAGGAGTGAAAAATTTCTGACCTTGTGGTGAAGAATCAATGGATTTTATGAGAATAACGACGGTGACCTTCGCGGAACAGAAGCGTCTTTCTCGGGAAAGGTTTTTTGAATTTGTGTATTTGGATATTTTATGGACTAATTGATGCGTGTAAATACGGCAAGCGCACCGGTCGCACAAGTAATAAAGTATTGGAAATGAATCCCCGAGTGTCGGTCTATTGAGGAATGCAATTAGCGTAGAACAACGAACGATCCGAAATTATCATTATGAGAGTTAATTAAATAAATGAAAAATAAAGGGCTTTGAAGGTGGTTTTGCAAACAAATAAACTAAAGAGAAATATGCGGGTCGCAATCACCGCTTCACAAGGTGAGATGGATGTAACAGCCGCGATGCCGTACTTCGGTAAGGCGAATGGACGGTGAGCCAGTGAGTGAGGTGTTTAGTGCGGAGTGCAATCGAATGGAACGAAGGAACGGAGTGAAGTGAGATGGGGCGAGGCGCATCAAATCACAAATCTCACGAGCAAGATTAAACAACAATAATCTAATTAAAACAACTAGAAATTGAAGTTCATTACAAGCTTAAGTCATTTCATACAACAAGAGAGATGGAGAAAGACTAAACCAAGAAAGTGAAGATCCACCGCGGTATTGGCCGGAGGTGCGGGTTGTCAATCCGCTTCCACGCGCAGTCCGAGGAGGCTTCCGGTACCGACGAGCTGTCACCTCGAGGGCCTTTAGTCCGTTCTCTAGGTTGTCTTCATCATCTTCTTCGGTGGAAAGCTCGGAGAAGAGGTCTTTAATGGCCGGGAGGATCATCGGAGGATGCGGAACGCTTTAGAATCGCGGTAAAATGACCTCCCTATGGTAGGGATGAAGGTGGAGATGGATGGAACTCATGGGATGCGGAACGGCAAAGTGGCGGCAAAGATCGATCCAGGGTCCGTACCCTAATTCGCGGAACAGGCCAATTTATAGAAGCAGAGTTAAATAGCGCGCATGACCACTAGCGCACGACCAGTTGTCGTGCGCGAACAAAGTCAGCGCCCATACGGCAACAACCTGTAGAACCTACACCAGGAAATCAAAGCTCGCACACGATCAGCAGCGCACGATTAGTGATCGTGCGAAATGGAGAGACAGAACTTTTCAAAAGAGGGCATGATTGCGCACGACCGGCAACGCACGAGCAGTGATCGTGCGCGGTATAGCTGGTGACCGTGCGATATGGCGGGGAAAAACATTCACAAGAGAAGCCAGACTGCACATGACCGATGATCATGCGCCAAAGAGGTTGATGGTCGTGCGTGGGTAAAAATGCACGACCATTTACTCCTTTTCCAAAAAATGGTGAAAGCCCTATCCCGGACGCCCACATGATCCCCGAACCTGCAGGAAAACTGGACGGGTTGTCGATCATGGCAGTCACAGATATTAATAAAATGCATAGCAAGAGGGAAACACACACACGCACAGAAATAGGCTATTAAAGTGCACAAGACGTGGAATGTCGTAGCGAACCAAAAGGAGTGCTAATGGCGCTAAATGGTAGTGCAAAGTCATGAAATGAAGCCTAGATGAGTCCAGAATTCGGTATGAAATGGGGACTCATCACACCCCCAGACTTAACCATTTGAACGTCCCGGGCAAATAATCATCTCGTGAACTCCAAAATAGCTAGCTGAGGAAGTAACTTCAATTTAAAGTAGAACGAGAAATCGAAAACTCAAGTGTATAGAAAATATAATAGAAGAAATTTTTAATTATATTATGAAATTTATAACTTTCGACAAACGTAAATAGATATTGTCACGACTCAAAAATTGAATGCCGGAGAATCGCTCGGTCATGTGTAGGAAGAAAATAGGCAAGACGCTTGGCTAAGCATTGCCAAAGATCGGGGCTCGTGATCACCTCCAAAGGAATCCACCAATGTCGGGGACCATATGCTTGCCCGTTCGCACTCTCTCCACGGCACTAGTTTGACTCTAGCATGAGTCCGTAGGACTTCGGGTAATAATGGGGCTTGGGTTACAGTGAGGAAAACAAGGATAAACAAGATGGGTAATGCATCAAACCCAAATGAGCTAACGTACAAAAAATAGTTACCGTTAACCACCAAATAAATGCAGGTGCACCACACCCCCAGACTTACTTTTACAAATGGGTGTGTGCACCGCCTACTCCAAACAAAAATCCCATCTCAAAAAGATTGTTCATTTAAACTTTTTCTTATTTCTTTTCTTTTCCTCTTTTTTTTCCTTTTCTTTTTATAGATTTTTCTTTTAAGCCTTCACATTTTTATTTTAAAAAATCAGCACATTTTTCTTTTGGGCACATCCACATATAACAAAAATGAATCACCACATCACAACCCAACGTAAAATGTAAACTACTAATGCTCGAATTGGGCGTGCGACTAGGATCGGCTATGAGGCTTTGGCGAATATAGTGGAGTTGAATCAAAAGGAAGGGTAGGCACAAAGGGGCTAGCGAGGGCGACGTTAGGAAAGGGTACAAAGCTCAACCGGGCCAACATGATGGCCTACATCACTCTCACGCTAGACTAACCATGCACCAATGCTTCGAAAGTAGCTTGGGGCAAGTTCTTAGCCACTGAGAGAAATGATCCGTCCTCCCAACTCGAGCAATATAAAGCTAGAGATGCCTACACACATTCCTACGCTACCGATAGATTGCTCCGGATTCACAATTTTGAGTAGGACAAACATGATTTATGAGTGCAGAAAAAATATAAATTTACAAGCATAAAGAAAAATTAAACCTATACAATTTCTACACCACGTGAGTACTCGATTAGGAGCACTGCACGAGTTTCGAACTACTCTTAATTAAAATCCAAAGTCAGCACTGCCATTTTAAAATTGACACAAAATGACAACATTGACTCGAGCCGCGCGTGTGGTTAAGTGCGCGCTTGTGTGGGTGGCAAGGTGTGTGCAGCAGGATTCTATAATAATGAAGCATAAAATAAAACTACTGGCATGCTATCAATGTGCTCGTGGAGTGCATATGTAACGCCCCTGATTTTTTTCGATGATTTTGTTTGGTTTTGGTATCGTCATATTTATGACGTCATGGCGTTACTTTTAACGTCGGGTTGACGGCGCATCGCCGATAAGGCATTTTCGCGTCTGTTCGGTCGAGTCGGCCAATTTCTTGGATTTTTGTCGAAATCAGAAAATATTTCTATGAGGTTTAAGTTGAGTAATTTTAAACTTGCTCGTCAAGTTTCGTCGCAATCCGAGCATTTTTGGAGTCTCGGCGCGCGATTGAAGTTTTGAGTATTTATGTCATTGTATTTGGAAATTTTTATCTCAGGAATGGCTCGTCGGATTTAGGTTTTGAAATCGTTGTTGGGTTCATCCCGTCAATTTTCTCCTCGAGCATTCTCCCTTTGACTCTAATCGATCCTAGTTGTTTTCTCGAGTCCTATACGTATTTTGGCAAGTTTCTATGTAAATCTCGAGAGTTCAAGCCTTTATCTCGACCGTTTTTTATTATTATTATTTTTGTGTCGGTGTTCGGGCGCTAATTAGAGGGTCAAATAGGAGTGGTATGGAAAAATGGTCAACATGAATTTTGTTCGTCTCGACGAGATCTACAACTTTCATGTTGACCACTTTTCGATTTGAGATCATCTTGAACCCTTATTCTCATTTATTCTGCTGGAACTCGTGTATTCTGCTCCTACTCGAGTATATAGACTCCTACTCGAGTATATGGACTCCTACTCGAGTATATGGACTCCTACTCGAGTATATGAACTCCTACTCGAGTATATTTGAACTCCTACTCGAGTATATATGATTCTACTCGAGTATGTATGCTTCTACTCGAGTATGTATGCTTCTACTCGAGTATGTATGCTGCCACTCGAGTATTCCTTTCCTGTCAGCGTTAGAGCACCGTTTTGATGGTCAAAAAGGCATCGTATCAAAAAATGGTCAACATGAATTTTGTTCGCCTCGACGAGATCTACAACTTTCATGTTGACCACTTTTCGATTTGAGGTCATCTTGAACCCTTATTCTCGTTTATTCTGCTGGAACTTGTGTATGGTGCTCCTACTCGAGTATATAGACTCCTACTCGAGTATATGGACTCCTACTCGAGTATATGGACTCCTACTCGAGTATATGAACTCCTACTCGAGTATATTTGAACTCCTACTCGAGTATATATGATTCTACTCGAGTATGTATGCTTCTACTCGAGTATGTATGCTTCTACTCGAGTATGTATGCTGCCACTCGAGTATGTATGCTGCCACTCGAGTATTCCTTTCCTGTCAGCGTTAGAGCGCCGTTTTGATGGTCAAAACGGCATCGTATCAAAAAATGGTCAACATGAATTTTGTTCGTCTCGACGAGATCTACAACTTTCATGTTGACTACTTTTCGATTTGAGGTCATGTTGAATGCCTATTTTTGATATTTCCGAGGCTGTCCCTTTTAAGTTGAAATTTTTATAAAAGAAAAAAAACTATATATATATACTTTTCTCTTAGGTTATTAGGATATAACTTCATCTTCTCTGATACTTCTATTCCGAACCAGACCAGCGGCGAGAGATAAGTTTCTCCTTTTCGTGAATCTTCCGGTGGCCGCCGACGGAGCTCCGGTGCTCGGAATCTTCAACCGATCGTAGATCCGGAAAGCTCTCACCGAGAGCTACGCTATCGTGGTAATTTCTTCCTCTTTCCGTGAGTTTTCTTGTTAGGGTTTTTCGGCCCTAACCCCTTTTCCGCCATTGTTGTTTAGATTTCTACTTCTCCTGAGTTCTTTTGCCCCGATCTACAGCGTAGAACGATTCAGAGAACGTTTCCGGTGCAACCAAGGCAAGTAGTGGTTTTCCCTCCTTCCCTCTCGTCCGATTTCGATGGTAACGGTTAAACTTTAGTTCTCAATCCTTGTGCACTTTTGATATTCAGTTTAGTATGCTTGTTGAGTCTTCCTTATGAGTTTTCTTGGGTTTTATTTAGTTTTTGGCATGAAGAATCTCGTCTTGTGGAGTTGTAGAAATACGATGTAGGGTTTTACTGTGGGCTTTCATCGCCCTATTTATCGCGTTAGAAATTACCTAGGGTCATAAATCGTTTCTAGAGGTTGATCAACCTTGTTTTTAACCTAGAATATATCGAGTAGAATCCGATGTGCCAAACCCTGTGATTTATTTCCTAGTGACTCGTTCTTGCGGGTGTTTGTGGGCAAATCCACCGACCGCAAGGTTTGTTTTCCTTTATTAGTGGTCGTGCAACTCTATTGGTGGTTGGGCATCCTGCGGCGACTAGTGGAGTGTATAAGTCTCCCCCGCAATTAGACGGATTTTAACATCTGTGAGGGGTGTGTCCTTATTAGTGAGCACCCTGCCTGTTTAGATAGAGTTGACCACACGCGGCTAATAAAGTTGTTTTTTTTTGTTTCTTTCTTATGATTTACTCATGCCTTTGTTTTCCCCCTGCCTTGGGTATCTGGCATGATTGGTTGTACGTGACGATTCACGTAAGTTCTATTTCTCTAATTTTGTTTTGTACCTTATTTCAGTACTTTGGGTCCTGGGTTGGTACCCCTTTCGACCTTGTTCATTTGTCTACTTTATTTATTTTCTTGCCACTACTTGTACCTTCTTGCTGAGGTGTTCTTTTTTTGGAATGCCTCAGGTTCAGAGCAGTAGCAGATAGTGGAGCTAGTTTTGGTTTTCTGAGCAGCAATGTTGGCTGTGGTTTTGCACCTCGCCATAGCGAGGTAGTTTGTCTTTTTAGTTATTTTCCTTAGTTCAGACATACCTAATACTGTGGGTTCGTGTCAGGTTGTTGACGCCCACAGGATTGTTGATTTTTGACACTTGCTGGCTGTAGTAGTTTCTTATGTTTTGATTTAGATAACTTGCTCTCTGGGATGATTCCTTGCTAGGACTGCATGTTAGGTATTTTGACCTATAAAACCCTACTATTAGTAAAGCATACTTATCATCTCCTTCAAAACTAAGCCACTACTTTCTATTTAGCGTAAAGACTTTCCTACCCTCATTATAAATCTAGGGTTTGCATTGTATGAGTTGTTCCTCGAGGACATTTATACTTATGTAGGATATTAGAGTCAATTTAAATAAGTATTTTCCGCAAGCGTATAATTTATATTCTTAAATCGTGAACTAGATGATTCACTAAGCCGAGGGATACGGCTACCATCATAACTTAAACTGGATTTTATTCATAACCATTTATGTTTTCTATTAAAATTGTAGAGTTTGGAGTCTTGCCTGAACGTCTGCAGTTATCCCTTGCACAGCGTGGCATCACGACGCGTATTTTCCCCTTACTCTGATATAATTAAATTGTTGGGAAAAATGCGGGTTGTGACAGCATATGCGGCTCTTCCCCCCAGACTTGAATGAAAACATAGGCAGAAATGAAAATAGACATCTAAAATAAAAAGAGGGTTGAGGAGAAAGGGTACCTATGCTCCAAAGAATGAGCATACCAGAAGGCGGAGGTTGTTGCATCGCACAAAAGTATGCTGGACCTGCGAATTAGCTTGAACAGAAGAAAAGACAAATAATAGAAAATATAATAGAAGAGCAAAGTAAAAAAGCACAAAAAAGAGGGACAAAAAAGGTCCAAGCTTGGGTTGTCTCCCGAATAGCCCTTTTGTTTACCGTCCTAAAGGTGGACCAAATACCTGTATTAGCAGTTTATATATTGTTCTTGCAGTTTATAAGATAAATAAATAAAAATAAAAATAATCAGAACACTCATGAGACACAGAATCTGAAGATAAAAATGCAGAGGTAGCTGCGGGGTGGAGGAATTGCCCTCATTCTTCGTCGCTGTTGTGGATCTCAATAGGTGGCGGGCGTGGAGCGGGAGCGAAACGAGCTGGCGGTGGAGGGATGTTCAGGCCACCACGCAAAGCTTGCTTATATACTAGGTTTTGCATCCACAACTTGGAGGCCTCGATGTCCGCAAGGCGCTCATTCAGAAATGGAATGTTCTGACCCTGTGCAGCACTAAAGTGAGGGCCGGCCTGTCTCTTCGGCTCGGCTGGTGGTGTCTGTGGTTACTGTGAATGATGTGGCTGAGTGTCTCCCGCATCTCTCCGCCTACCCATGGCGGATGATTCCGGCGCAACTCCATCCTCATCCACCTGCCGAGCTCCCCAGGCGTCGCCCGGCATAACAATTTCAAATCGGCGATCGGCTTGCCGCCCAACAACATGCAGCAAATGAAAACTAACCATGTTGGCACGGGTGATAACAGAGGTGGTGGTAACCAGCTCCATCGGCGGCAAACTGTCCCAAACTCCCAAATCCTTTGCAATGCGAGTGATGTAGTAAGCACCACCTATCGCGCCAGAGAGGCGATATTTGGCCTCGTGGTGGAAGATTGTCGCCAGCAAATACCCAAGGTGGATGGGTTCCCGACTAAGCATGATATAAAGAGAAACTAAATCCTGCCACCAAACCACATTTTTTCTAAGCGACCGCGCAGTGAGTGAGTGGCTAAGAAGTGTTTAAGGTACCGTAAGGCAGGGGAGAATATTTTTGTCGACTTGGCCTTCCGAGCCACATACTCCTCGTCGGTACCAGTGATTTCACGCCAAGCAGACCCGTGGGAGGATCCTTCAGGGAAGCCAGAGTCTAAACCCTTTGGTTCCGAGATATCCGAGTGAAATCCGGCTCGGACGCCAAGCTCATGGATGGTCATAGAAATGACCTGTCCCCTAATCCGGAAGGAGCATTCAACAGGACGGTAGCCAATAGTGTCACACTCCCACTCGAACGTGGAGAGGAACTCCAAAGTGAGTTCTTTGTATCCAGGTTCGCGGCACTCGAAAACATAGCTCCACTTGTCAAACGAGTAGAGGTGGAGGATCAAATCAGCAAGGACGCCGCCGTCGCCAATGGACCTCAACTCCTCCCAATCCACAAGACGCTGAGGGAGGAAGGGTTTGCTCTTCAAATCATTAAACCGGCGTTGGTGTACGTCCTTCTGAAACGTCGACATCCTCATTAGCACTTGAGCCGGAGTGGAACGCCGGTAGGCGTTGACAGCCCTGTGATTTGAGGGAGAAGCCATCCCAAGAAGGAGATCCGGAGCAGCGAGGAGAGAAGAAATCTCCCAGAGATTTGCCGGAGCTGAAGAAGGAAGCGGGAGGTCGGGAGAACGGCGCACGAACAGGACTTCGGGAATGAGATATTAGGGCGCACGCTCAGCGTCGCCCGAGGGGTCTTTTTATAAAAACTGGGCCGACTGCACAATCAGTGATCGTGCGAAAATAAATAGCGCGCACGATCACTGATCGTGCGCGATATATCAAAATTACAGGCAACCTAGTTTTATACCAAGATCGCTCGGATAACGCTGTGGGTGCGCAAGGGAGATAAGGAAATGAGGCTGAGCTACCACAAACATTTTGAGATTAAAGGGGCATGAAAATAAAAGATGAGATTGGAAAAGTAGAAGCAAATTGCCAAAATCCTACAAGAAAAGAAAAGAACAAGCTACCTTGATAACTATTGGGTTTTCTGTCTCCCAACAGGACTTATTCAAATTCTAAACTTTTCTTAGCTGATTGGCGTATGAAAATAGAAATGCTCAGGCAATTATTCATGCTCGCATTTTGGTAGTGGGTACCGGTATGGAGACAGAACCAACGCCCCACTACCTGTATAAGTATACCTGTCATGAATGTCAGGCATGGGCAAGACATAACTTGTGAAGCTCGTTATTTCCAACTCCACCTGCATATGGTCGCTAGCAGTCGTAGGCTGCATTACAGGCCCTTGTACTGATCGAACCGGTTCCACGATGGGGTCCTGCAGGGATGTGGAAACAAGAATGGGGTCAAGAAATAAATTAGAAGAATAACATAAAGGATCCTCAATCTTGGAGATGATTCCGGAATCATCCCCCATTGGTGGAATTGCAGAAAACTGAACACCACTGTCCAGGATGGTACAAGAAGTTCCTAGCGCAGCCTCCACCTCGTTCGTGCATTGAACATCCTCACATGGGGTAAAAGCAGCAACCTCGACCACGGAATTGTCCTTTACAACAGGATCTAACAGAAAGCTGGAAATGCTAGTTTCCACCTGTGAATCAACCTCAACAGAAATATCAGAAAAAGACAGAATATTATGCAAAGAAGAAGGTGAAGGTACAGAACTCGACAGGCAGTCAAGAACTGGCTCTTCGCATCCAGACTCAATGTTAGGTAATGAATGTTCATCAGAAGTATAGATATCCATGCAGGTATGGGGAACAACACAAGCATCGGTGCATGTACCATAAATGCTTTCTCCGACACATGGAGATAGCAATGGTGCATATACCGAGGCTGAAGGGGTGCTACTCAAGGTTGAAGTGGGAATAATCCGAAAATCCAGCTCATCATCCACTTCCAATTCAGTTAGATAAGCAGTGCAATCCTTCAATGCATGATCCCAGCTTCGATAAAAAATGCACTGCTTGGTCGGCTTTAGCGGTGCAGCGACAGCTGAAGCCGAAAAGAAGTAGTGCGGTAATGGCTCCGCGGGTCGGTGGATAACAGGCTTATATCTACGTAATGTAGAGTCGTGAATTTCCTGGGTACTATACTTCTGAGGACATCTATCGCTAGCATGAGAAATGTCTCCATAATGAGGGCAACGAATATTGAAATTGGCCCACATTGTAGAAATATCAAAAATAGCGGGTAAAACTACTTTGCATAAATTCTTCGAGTAAAGCTAACAACTCCAACAATGAAATAACAACATAGGGGAAAAGGGATAAAAATAAAACAAAATGAAATAACTCTAATAACAAAATTTAAAAATCATGGATCGTTCTACAGTTGCACTCCCCGACAACGGCGCCAAAAACTTGATGCGTGTAAATACGGCAAGCGCACCGGTCGCACAAGTAATAAAGTTTTGGGAATGAATCCCCGAGTGTCGGTCTCTTGAGGAATGCAATTAGCGTAGAACAACGAACGATCCGAAATTATCGTTATGAGAGTTAATTAAATAAAGGAAAAATAAAGGGCTTTGAAGGTTGTTTTGCAAACAAATAAACTAAAGCGAAATATGCGGGTCGCAATCACCGCTTCACAAGGTGAGATGGATGTAATGGCCGCGATGCCGTACTTCGGTAAGGCGAATGGACGGTGAGCCAGTGAGTGAGGTGTTTAGTGCGGAGTGCAATCGAATGGAACGAAGGAACGGAGTGAAGTGAGATGGGGCGAAGCGCATCAAATCACAAATCTCACGAGCAAGATTAAACAACAATAATCTAATTAAAACAACTAGAGATCGAAGTTCATTACAAGCTTAAGTCATTTAATACAACAAGAGAGATGGAGAAAGACTAAACCAAGAAAGTGAAGATCCACCGCGGTTGTTGGCCGGAGGTGCAGGTTGTCAATCCGCTTCCACGCGCAGTCCGAGGAGGCTTCCGGTATCGACGAGCTGTCACCTCGAGGGCCTTTAAGTCCATTCTCTAGGTTGTCTTCATCATCTTCTTCGGTGGAAAGCTCGGAGAAGAGGTCTTTAATGACCGGGAGGATCACCAGAGGATGCAGAATGCTTTAGAATCTCCGGAAAATGACATCCCGATGGTAGGGATAAAGGTGGAGATGGATGGAACTCCTGGGATGCGGAACGGGGAAGTGGCAGCAAAGATCGATCCAGGGTCCGTACCCTAATTCGCGGAACAGGCCGATTTATAGAAGCAAAGTTAAATAGCACGCACGACCACTAGCGCACGACCAGTGGTCGTGCGCGAACAAAGTCAGCGCTCGTGCGGCAACAACCTGTAGAACCTGCACCGGGAAATCAAAGCTCGCGCACGATCAGCAGCGCACGATCAGTGATCGTGCGAAATGGTGAGACAAATATTTTCAAAAGTGGGCATGACTGCGCACGACCGGTAACGCACGAGCAGTGATCGTGCGCGGTATATCTGGTGACCGTGCGATATGGCGGGGCAGAACTTTCACAAGAGATGCCAGACTACGCACGACCGATGATCGTGTGCCAAAGAGGTCGATGGTCGTGCGTGGGTAAAAACGCACGACCATTGACTCCTTTGCCAAAAAATGGTGAAAGCCCTATCCCGGACGCCCACACGATCCCCGAACCTGCAGGAAAACTGGACGGATTGTCGATCATGGCAGTCACAGATATTAATAAAATGCATAGCAAGAGGGAAATACACACACGCACAGAAATAGGCTAATAAAGTGCACAAGACGTGGAATATCGTAGCGAACCAAAAGGAGTGCAAATTGCGCTAAATGGTAGTGCAAAGTCATGAAATGAAGCCTAGATGAGTCCAGAATTTGGTATGAAATGGGGACTCATCACACCCCCAGACTTAATCATTTGCACGTCCCGGGCAAATAATCATCTCGTGAACTCCAAAATAGCTAGCTGACGAAGTAACTTCAATTTAAAGTTGAACGAGAAATCGAAAACTCAAGTGTATAGAAAATATAATAGAAGAAATTTTTAATTATATTATGAAATTTATAACTTTCGACAAACGTAAATAGATATTGTCACTACTCAAAAATTGAATGTCGTAGAATCGCTCGGTCATGTGTAGGAAGAAAATAGGCAAGTCGCTTGGATAAGCATTGCCAAAGATCGGGGCTCGTGATCACCTCCAAAGGAATCCACCAATGTCGGGGACCATATGCTTGCTCGTTCGCACTCTCTCCACGGCACTAGTTTGACTCTAGCGTGAGTCCGTAGGACTTCGGGTAATAATGGGGCTTGGGTTACTGTGAGGAAAATAAGGATAAACAAGATGTGTAATGCATCAAACCCAAATGAGATAACGTACAAAAAATAGTAACCGCTAACCACCAAATAAACGCAGGTGCACCACACCCCCAGACTTACTTTTACAAATTGGTGTGTGCACCGCCTACTCAAAACAACAATCCCATCTCAAAAAGATTGTTCATTTAAACTTTTTCTTATTTCTTTTCTTTTCCTATTTTTTTTTCCTTTTCTTTTTATAGATTTTTCTTTTAAGCTTTCACATTTTTATTTTACAAAATCAGCACATTTTTCTTTTAGGCACATCCACATATAACAAAAATGAATCACCACTTCACAACCCAATGTAAAATGTAAACAACTAATGCTCGAATTGGGCGTGCGACTAGGATCGACTATGAGGCTTTGGCGAATATAGTGGAGCTGAATCAAAAGCAAGGGTAGGCACAAAGGGGCTAGCGAGGGCGACGTTAGGAAAGGGTACAAAGCTCAACCGGGCCAACATGATGGCCTACATCACTCTCACGCTAAACTAACCATGCACCAATGATTCAAAAGTATCTTGGGGCAAGTTCTTAGCCACCGAGAGAAATGATCTATCCTCCCGACTCGAGCAATACAAAGCTAGAGACGCCTACACACATTCCTACGCTACCGATAGATTGCTCCGGATTCACAATTTTGAGTAGGACAAACATGATTTACGAGTGCAGAAAAAATATAAATTTACAAGCATAAAGAAAAATTAAACTTATACAATTTCTACACCACGATAGTACTCGATTTGGAGCACTGCACGAGTTTCGAACTACTCTAAATTAAAATCCAAAGTCAACACCGCCATTTTAAAATTGACACAAAATGACAACATTGACTCTAGCCGCACGCGTGGTTAAGTGCGTGCTCGTGTGGGTGGAAAGGTGTGTGCAGCAGGATTCTACAATAATGAAGCATAAAATAAAACTACTGGCATGCTATCAATGTGCTCGTGGAGTGCTTAAGCGGCTCTTCCCCCCAGACTTGAATGAAAACATAGGCAAAATGAAAATAGACATCTAAAATAAAAAGAGGGCTGAGGAGAAAGGGTACCTATGCTCCAAAGAATGAGCATACCAGAAGGTGGAGGTTGCTGCATCGCACAAAAGTATGCTGGACCTGCAAATTAGGTTGAACAGAAGAAAAGACAAATAACAGAAAATTTAATAGAAGATCAAAGTAAAAAGCACAAAAAAGAGGGACCAAAAAGGTCCAAGCTTGGGTTGTCTCTCGAATAGCCCTTTTGTTTATTGTCCTTAAGGTGGATCAAATACCTGTATTAGCAGTTTATATATTGTTCTTGCAATTTATAAGATAAATAAAAAAAAAAACAAAACACTCATGAGACACAGAATCTGAAGATAAAAATGCAGAGGTAGCTGCGGGGTGGAGGAATTGCCCTCATTCTTCGCCGCTGTTGTGGATCTCAATGGGTGGCGGGCGTGGAGCGGGAGCGAAACGAGCTGGCGGTGGAGGGATGTTCAGGCCACCATGCAAATCCTGCTGATATACCAGGTTTTGCATCCACAACTGGGAGGCCTCGATGTCCGCAAGGCGCTCATTCAGAAATGGAATGCTCTGACCCTGTGCAGCACTAAAGTGAGGGTCGGCCTGTCTCTCTGGCTCGGCTGGTGGTGGCTATGGTGACTGTGAATGACGTGGTTGAGTGTCTCCCGCAGCTCTCCGCCTACCCATGGCGGATGATTCCGGCGCAACTTTATCCTCATCCACCTGCCGAGCTCCCCGGGCGTCGCCCGGCATAACAATTTCAAATCGGCGATCGGCTCTCCGCCAAACAACACGCAGCAAATGAAAACTAACCATGTTGGCACGGGTGATAACAGAGGGGGTGGTAACCAGCTCCATTGGCGGCAAACTGTCCCAAACTCCCAAATCCTTTGCAATGCGAGTGATGTAGTAAGCCCCACCTATCGCGCCGGAGAGGCGATATTTGGCCTCGTGGTGGAAGAATGTCACCAGCAAATACCTAAGGTGGATGGGTTCCCGACTAAGCATACTATAAAGAGAAACTAAATCCTGCCACCCAACCACATTTTGGCTAAGCGACCGCGCAGTGAGTGAGTGGCTAAGAAGATGTTGAAGGTACCGTAAGGCAGGGGAGAATATTTTCGTCGACTTGGCCTTCCGAGCAACATACTCCTCGTCGGTACCAGTGATTTCACGCCAAGCAGACCCGTGGGAGGATCCTTTAGGGAAGCCGGAGCCTAAACCCTGTGGTTCCGAGATATCCGAGTAGAATCCGGCTCGGACGCCAAGCTCATGGATGGTCATAGAAATGACCCATCCCCTAATCCGGAAGGAGCATTAAACGGGACGGTAGCTGATAGTGTATCACTCCCACTCGAACGTGGTGAGGAACTCCAAAGTGAGTTCTTTGTATCCAGGTTCGCGGCACTCGAAAACATGGCTCCACTTGTCAAACGAGTAGAGGTGGAGGATCGAATCCGCAAGGATGTCGCCGTCGCCAATGGACCTCAACTCATCCCAATCCATAAGACGCTGAGGGAGGAAGGGTTTGCTCTTCAAATCATTAAACTGGCGTTGGTGTACGTCCTTCTGAAACGTCGCCATCCTCATTAGCACTTGAGCCGGAGTGGAACGCCGGTAGGCGTTGACAGCCCTGTGATTTGAGGGAGAAGCCATCGCAAGAAGGAGATCCGGAGCAGCGAGGAGAGAAAAAATCTCCCAGAGATTTGCCGGAGCTGAAGAAGGAAGCGGGAGGTCGGGAGAACGGCGCACGAACAGGACTTCGGGAACGATAGATTAGGGCGCATGCTCAGCGTCGCTCGAGGGGTCTTTTTATAAAAACTAGGCCGACTGCACGATCAGTGATCGTGCGAAAATAAATAGCACGCACGATCAGTGATCGTGTGCGATATATCAAAATTACAGGCAACCTAGTTTTATACCAAGATCGCTCGGATAAGCTGTGGGTGCGCAAGGGAGATAAGGAAATAAGGCGGAGCTACC
Organism: Platanthera zijinensis; assembly: GCA_039513925.1. Classification (NCBI taxonomy): domain Eukaryota; kingdom Viridiplantae; phylum Streptophyta; class Magnoliopsida; order Asparagales; family Orchidaceae; genus Platanthera; species Platanthera zijinensis. Next base: position 107,795,984 of record CM077087.1, read on the forward strand.
ACAAACATTTTGAGACTAAAGGGGCATGAAAATAAAAGATGAGATTGGAAAAGTAGAAGAAAATTGCTAAAATCCTACAAGAAAAGAAAAGAACAAGCTACATAGGTAACTATTTGGTTTTTTGTCTCCCAACAGGACTTATTCCAATTCTTAAACATTTCTTAGCTGATTGGCGTATGAAAATAGAAATGCTCAGGCAATTGTTCATGCTCGCATTTTGGTAGTGGGTACCGGTATGGAGATAGAACAAACGCCCAACTACCTGTATAAGTATACCTGTCATGAATGTCAGACATGGGCAAGACATAACTTGTGAAGCACGTCATTTCCAACTCCACCTGTATATGGTCGCTAGCAGTCGTAGGCCGCATTACAGGCCCTTGTACTGATCGAACCGGTTCCACGATGGGGTCCTGCAGGGATGTGGAAACAAGAACGAGGTCAAGAAATAAATTAGAAGAATAACATAAAGGATCCTCAATCTTGGAGATGATTCCGGAATCATCCCCCATTGGTGGAATTGCAGAAAAATAACACCACTGTCAAGGATGGTACAAGAAGTTCCTAGCGCAGCCTCCACCTCGTCCGTGCATTGAACATCCTCACATGGGGTAAAAGCAGCAACCTCGACCACGGAATTGTCCTTCACAACAGGATCTAACAGAAAGCTGGAAATGCTAGTTTCCACCTGTGAATCAACCTCAACAGAAATATCAGAAAAAGACAGAATATTATGCAAAGAAGAAGGTGAAGGTACAGAACTCGACAGGCAGTCAAGAACTGGCTCTTCGCATCCAGACTCAATGTTAGGTAATGAATGTTCATCAGAAGTATAGATATCCATGCAGGTATGGGGAACAACACAAGCATCGGTGCATGTACCATAAATGCTTTCTCCGAAACATGGAGATAGCAATGGTGCATATACCGAGGCTGAAGGGGTGCTGCTCAAGGTTGAAGTGGGAATAATCCGAAAATTCGGCTCATCATCCACTTCTAATTCAGCTAGATAAGCAGTGCAATCCTTCAATGCATGATCCCAGCTTCGACAAAAAATGCACTGCTTGGCCGGCTTTAGCGGTGCAGCGACAGCTGAAGCCGAAAAGAAGTAGTGCGGTAATGGCTCCCAGATCGGTGGATAACAGGCTTATATCTACGTAATGTAGAGTCGTGAATTTCCTGGGTACTATACTTCTGAGGACATCTATCGCTAGCATGAGAAATGTCTCCACAATGAGGGCAACGAATATTGAAATTGGCCCACATTGCAGAAATATCAAAAATAGCGTGTAAAACTACTTTGCATAAATTCTTCGAGTAAAGCTAACAATTCCAACAATGAAATAACAACATAGGGTAAAAGGGATAAAAATAAAACAAAACGAAATAACTCTAATAACAAAATTTTCAGAATCATGGATCGTTCTTCAATTGCACTCCCCGGCAACGGCGCCAAAAACTTGATGCGTGTAAATACGGCAAGCGCACCGGTCGCACAAGTAATAAAGTTTTGGGAATGAATCCCCGAGTGTCGATCTCTTGAGGAATGCAATTAGCGTAGAACAACGAACGATCCGAAATTATCATTATGAGAGTTAATTAAATAAAGGAAAAATAAAGGGCTTTGAAGGTGGTTTTGCAAACAAATAAACTAAAGCGAAATATGCGGGTCGCAATCACCGCTTCACAAGGTGAGATGGATGTAACGTCCGCGATGCCGTACTTCGGTAAGGCGAATAGACGGTGAGCCAGTGAGTGAGGTGTTTAGTGCGGAGTGCAATCGAATGGAACGAAGGAACAGAGTGAAGTGAGATGGGGCGAGGCGCATCAAATCACAAATCTCACGAGCAAGATTAAACAACAATAATCTAATTAAAACAACTAGATATCGAAGTTCATTACAAGCTTAAGTCATTTCATACAACAAGAGAGATGGAGAAATACTAAACCAAGAAAGTTAAGATCCACCGCGGTTGTTGGTCGGAGGTGCGGGTCGTAAATCCGCTTCCACGCGCAGTCCGAGGAGGCTTCCGGTACCGACGAGTTGTCACCTCGAGGGCCTTTAAGTCCGTTCTCTAGGTTGTGTTCATCATCTTCTTCGGTGGAAAGCTCGGAGAAGTGGTCTTTAATGGCCGGGAGGATCACCGGAGGATGCGGAACGCTTTAGAATCGCCAGAAAATGACCTCCCGATGGTAGGGATGAAGGTGGAGATGGATGGAACTCCTGGGATACGGAACGGCAAAGTGGAGGCAAAGATCGATCCAGGGTCCGTACCCTAATTCGTGGAACAGGCCGATTTATAGAAGCAGGGTTAAATAGCGTGCATGACCACTTGCGCATGACCAGTGGTCGTGCACGAACAAATTCAGCGCCCGTGCGGCAACAACCTGTAGAACCTGCACCAGGAAATCAAAGCTCGCACACGATCAGCAGCGCACGATCAGTGATCGTGTGAAATGGCGAGACAGAACTTTTCAAAAGAGGGCATGACTGCGCACAACCGGCAATGCACGAGTAGTGATCGTGCGCGGTATAGCTGGTGACCGTGCGATATGGCGGGGCATAACTTTCACAAGATAAGCCAGACTACGCACGACCGATGATCGTGCGCCAAAGAGGTCGATGGTCGTGCGTGGGTAAAAACGCACGACCATTGACTCTTTTGCCAAAAAATGGTGAAAGCCCTATCCCGGACGCCCACACGATCCCCGAACATGCAGGAAAACTGGACGGGTTGTCGATCATGGCAGTCACAGATATTAATAAAAGTCATAGCAAGAGGGAAACACACACACGCACAGAAATAGGCTAATAAAGTGCACAAGACGTGGAATGTCGTAGCAAACCAAAAGGAGTGCTAATGGCGCTAAATGGTAGTGAAAAGTCATTAAATGAAGCATAGATGAGTCCAGAATTCGGTATGAAATAGGGACCTATCACTTATCTATTTATATAAAATTTAAAATTTTGAAGAATAAGGAAAGGCGTACCTGGAATGGCAGTTCGAATACTTCATAAATATATGTTGGCAAATTTCGACATTTCTCGAGAAAGATAAGGCTTTTCGAGAAATCCATTAGACTTTCCGAGAAATATAAGGCATTTCTCGAGAAATATGTAACCTTTTGAGAAATCCAGAAAGCGTTTCTCGAGAAATTCAGAAGCTTTCGTGAAATATGAGTAGTTCTCGAGAAATAACTAGTTTTCCGAGAAATCCCTTTTTGAGCTTGATATTTTTCTGAGTATGAATTCTCTTCGAATTTCCTGAGTGACTGATGTTGAATATTCTCTTGACTTTAAATAAGAACTCTTCAGGATTCCATGTTGAGCATACCAAGTTCTGTCTTGAAAAAGGAGAACTTGGCCTCGTCCAGCGGCTTCGTGAAGATATCTGCAACTTGCTTGTCCGTCGGGACATAGCTGAGGGCTATGTCTTTGTTCTCCACATGCTTCCGGATGAAATCGTAGCGCACCTCGATGTGCTTGGTTTGGCTATGGGAAACTGGATTGTTTGTGATTGCAATTGCGATGGATGAGTTGCAATACATTGGAATTTCATTGAACTTCAAATTATAATCTTCGAGTTGATTTTTGATCATAGAAGTTATGCACAACAACTACCCGCAGAAATATACTCTAACTCGGCAGTAGATATTGCCACAAAATTCTGCTTCTTACTACTCCAAGAAATAAGCCGTCTTCCGAGAAATTGGCACATCCCGAAAGTTCTTTTTCTATCATCCCTGCAACCTGCAAAATCTGCATCTGAAAAGCCAATTAGCTCGACATCATTACTTCTTGGGTACCATAAGCCAAGATTGGGTGTGCCCTTAAGGTAACTTAAAATCTGCTTTACAGCAATGTAATGAGATTCCTTAGTGTACACCTGATATCTAGCGCAGACACATGTTTAAAACATTATGTCTGGTCTACTGGCAGTCAGGTAGAGCAAGGATCCAATTATACTTCTGTACTTTGTTTCATCAAAAGGTTTCCCTTTCTCATCCTTGTCCAGAGACAAAGTTAAACCCATTGGAGTCCTCATAGAGGTTACGCTCTCCATTCTGAATTTCTTAAGAAGCTCCTTGGTGAACTTCGCTTGAGAGATGAAAATTCCATCTTTAGATTGCTTACCTGAATTCCTAAGAAATACTTCAGCTCGCCCATACTGCTCATTTCAAACTTCCCTTGCATAAGTTTGGAAAACTTTTTGCAAAGGTAGTCTTCAATAGAGCCAAATATGATGTCGTCGACATAGATTTGCACTAGCAAAATCTTGCCTTTAACTTCCCTAAGAAATAATATCTTGTCTGTCTTTCCCCTTGTGAACTTGTTCTCAAGAAGAAAGCTAGACAACGTCTCATACCAAGCTCAAGGAGCTTGCTTTAAATCATATAGGGCTTTATTTAAGAAATAAACATGTTCAGGGAATTGAGAATTGATAAAACCTGGGGGTTGCGCTATGTATACTTCCTCTTTCAGATTCCCGTTGAGGAATGCAGACTTCACATCCATTTGGTAGATAGTGAAGCCTTTGAGGGCAGCATGCACAAGAAATAACCTGATCGCCTCGAGCCAAGCCACTGGAGCAAATGTCTGGTCGAAGTCGATCCCCTCTTCTTGTCTGTATCCTTGAGCAACAAGCCTGGCTTTATTCTTGATAATCACTCCGTGTTCATACAGCTTGTTTTTAAACATCCATTTCATGCCTATCACATTCTGTCCCTTTGTCCTGGGCACTAGCTCCAAGAATTTGCATCATTCAAACTGGCTTAGCTCCTCTTATATTGCCATTATCCAAGAGGTATCTTTGTTCGATTCCTCGAACTTCTTCAGTTCTACCTGAGACAGAAAGCTGAGATGCAAAATTTCATTAGTTGTACCTCTTCTGGTTCTAACGTCGTCGCCTTGCTCTCCAATGATTTGAATAGCTGGGTGATCTCTTAGGTGTCGGAACCCTAGATTCCTTGCCCTCCCTCCAGCAAGCTCTACAGCATCTTATGCAGCCTTTAAGGGTTGAGGCAATTCTTCCTCTAGAGGTTCTTCATCCACCAGGCCTGGATCGACGATCTAGACTATGCTTGGAGCTTCTTCCTTAATAGCTTCATCTAAGCTTAGCTCCTTGAACCTGGTACCTGCATCTGTACCAATAACACTAGACGAGCTTCTATGAAGCATGTTAGTCTCATCAAATACAACATTTATCGACTCTTCTACCACCAGAGTTTTCTCATTGCAAATCCTATATGCCTTACTATAGCTACTATATCCTACGAAAATACCTTCAAAACACTTTTCACTAAACTTTGTGCGATAATACTTCCCATTATTATGTACGAAGCATTTACTTCCAAAGATTCTAAAGTAGGACACAGTCGGTTTTCTGCCCTTCAATAACTCATAGGGGGTCTTACGATAGCTTTTGTTGATGAGTGCTCTGTTTTGCACATGACAAGCCATGTTGACTGCTTCAACCAAAAAATACTCCAAAAGTGAAGCGTCGTTCAACATGGTTGTACATGCTTGAATCAGGGTTCTATTCCTACTCTCAGCAACTCCATTTTATTGTGGAGTGCGTGGGGAGGAAAACTAATGAAAGATACCTTGACTTTCATAGAATTTTGTCATGGCACCAGACTCAAACTCTGTTTCGTGATTACTTTTAATTTTGACCACTGAGTAATCCAATTCGTTCTGAATTTGCCGGACAAAGTTAGTGAAAGAATCGAAGGTGTCTGACTTGTGTTTTAAAAAGAACACCCAAGTGAAGCGCGGATAGTCAACAACAATCACTAACGTATAGACCCTATGTCCTAAGCTGTGAATAGGGATAGGACCGAAAAAGTCCATATGAAGCAAGTATAAGCTTCGTGAAGAATCCTTTTCAGCAATACCCTTGAAGGTAGCTCATGTCTGCTTACCCATTTTACAGGAGTGACATGGACTCTCTTTAAGGCACTGAATGTTGGGGGCATCATCACTAAGTTGTGAGAAAATAACATGTTTAAGGTTTTGAAATTAATATATGCTAATCTTTTGTGCCATTGGTCACAAAGAGACGCACTGTCTTTTGGAATAAAACATACTAGCTAAAACATACTAGGTAGCAAAGGAAATTTAAACATAAAATATTTCTACTCTGAGTGCCTGTTAAGACCGTCTCCAAATTTGCAATTTACTTTATCAAACACTTGTCCTTGCAGAACTCAACGATATAGCCTTTGTCACATAGTTGACTTATGCTTATGAGATTATGGTGTAATCCTTCAACTTAAGCCACGTCTGTGAAAGAGACTACGCCGTTGGAAATCATACCATAACCTTTTGTTGTTCCCCTATATGAACCTCCAAAGATGAATTTTGTTCCGTTTTTGACTGGGGTATAATCACGCAAAAGGTTTCTTGTCCTGGTCTTGTGCCGAGATCATCCACTGTCTAAATACCAGATCGGAGTTCTATTGGCCTTTGGACATACCTTCAAAGATAAATCAGTTTACCTTAGGAACCTAAACGTATTTGGGTCCTTGGTTCTTGGTCAGCATACTCCCCTACGAACATTAGCCTTGTGAGTGGTCGGTCTCGCATAGCTAACTCGTGGAGTTATAAAATTAGCGGGGTTGTACAAGCAATCTATGCCAAAGTGACCAACTTTGTTACAACACCAACAGTCAAATCTGTTGTACCTCCTTTCATACTCCATCTTTCCTTTTGGAGCTCAGGTCTAGCTTGGGAAGCATTCTTTGAGGTGGAGGCCTACTGGTTGCATCATACATAGGAGCTCCCCATCTCTTTAGCCTTAGGCACATCAGTTTTGGCTTTTGGTGTCTTCTTGCTGTTATGGCCATGAACATATGGACCATGATTTTTCAACTAAATTTCTTCATAAGGTACTTTGAACACGCTAGCACCAAAGTCACGAGGATGGGTGTAACACCCCCACCCATCACAAGGGATATAACAAAAGGTTTGGCCGGGGCCCCACGCCATATTCTACGGACAGTCAGCGGAGTTACATATTAATACCAAAGTATTATGATACCATATCAAAACATAACACAGATCATTCTAGCGGAAGCTTTTAAGTAAGTTAGAAGAACCCATAACAGAACATGAATGTCCACTAAAACCCAAAGCGGTAATAAACAAAGAGTCTTGGCCTTATGGCCTTACAACATTCCACTTGAAATAGAGAGTTTACATACTTCGGCACGCAGGCCGGCCATACATGAAAATAGTAAAAGTAACACTTTGCTTTGGCCTTCAAGGGCCAGCATAGCATCAAGGGATTTAGCCCGCTACTTGCCATTTGGCACAGATGTTCCTGCATAAGAATAATCCACCGAACTGTGGTAAAACAAGGCAATGGTCAGCTAAACCTGACCAAATTATAACGATCCCACCCCTTACTCGGGGCGGCGGTGCTCCTTCCCTGAAGTGTATTAAAAATTCCAAACATAGCAATGAAAGTGCAATTTAAGCACACTTCACCACAGGCATAGGCACGAAGGCCATACACCCCGTGCACACTGGGCACATTCTCGATGTTCGGATAAAAGCCAGGGACTACCACCGTTCATAAGACAGCAACCATCGTGAGCATTTGAGTCTTTCCGACCGAAGCCTAAGACTCTCCCTCTATGCCCCCGATAAGTGCCACGTATATTAGGTCTCTTTAAACAAACCACATAGAGCGGGTATGGTTAATCTCACCTGTTACTCACATCTCCATGTCAATTTAAGTAATCGGTGCAGGTCATCCTCCCAGATTCCCAATGTATCGATCATACAATAATACATAACCCAGTTATGTAAAAGGTTGGCTCTCAGGCCACAAAGCTAGGCTCCCGGAGCTCTCAGCCCCACATACTGGCCCTAGTGTCTCCGCGAGACAGGCCTCACAATAGCTCTCTCACATATCTACCGCCGGCGGTATCATTAACATCGTGTGGTACCTGGCAAAAATGCGTTTCTGCCCAGTTTTTCGGGTGCTCCTTGGGGTAAGTCCCCAAGGCTCCCTATTGCAATCTACTGTGTAGAAACCCGAAAAACAAACGGCACGGAGTCTTCTCTGGCTATACATGCATAATGAAAACATCACAAACCCAGACCAACCTGTCTGGATGGGCTTCACACACAATGCCTATGTCCGTACTTCGATTCCGAACTATATATGCAAAACTATGGGGATAATCCATATCTACCTGAAGGAATACCTCACGGTCACCTCACACTCACAGGAGAGAGTTTCCTATGCAAAAAAAAGAGGACTTCACATGTCCAAGTAGAGAATAGTTACCCTTTAAGCTATCTTTAGTGCCATGCCAAAGACCAAGACGGATGAACGCGACCACAACGATCTTGCCTCCACAGATCCGGACTCGGCTTGCGAATCAGAACTCTGGAACTCCAATGGTGGCGAGATCTCCTTCCTCTTCTTCCTTCTTCACTCTCACTTCTCTCTAACCCTTAAAAAGAGAAGGTACAAAGGAAAATGAGATGTAAACCCTACACACTCGGCCATATACCCATAAGGATAACCTCCAGCCGTCTGATCCCCTACCAAAACCAGCGGATGGCAACGATTTAAAGGAGAAATCAGTTTATGAGTGCTACCGCCGCACGGTACCTCAAACGGTTAACTTATTAAGGACGCCCCCGCCCCTAAACTCGAATCAGGCCTTGACACATGGATGCGTAACATCCCGAGAACTTGGCCAAATAATTCTCCAAAACTACCGCCAGCGCTAATTCTACCGCCGCACGCTAACAAGAGTTGAGGTGTTGAGAGCTTTGAGTGATTCGAGCTACCGCAACGAGGTAGTCACTAACACTACACGGTACCATAGAGCTCGGCACTTTCTCGAGAGCTCGACACATACCCTAGAGCTACCGCTACGTGGTAACTAGCTACCGTCGGGCGGTAACCCCCAGGGAAGCATCTCATGCCTCAAGAAATTTGGGGTGTTACAAATATCCCCCACTTAAAGAAATTTCATCCCGAAATTTGACGTTACGGGAAGATATAAAATTAAACAATACATTTGATTACCTTAGAGAAATAGCTCAGGGAATTCCTCCCTCATAGTTTGCTCGTGCTCCTAGGACAGCTCCTCTCTACCACAGTTGTCCCAAAGGACCATGACCATTTTAATGGACTTGTTCTGCAGCTGCTTGACCTCTATATCCTCGATCCGAGTGGGATAGACCTTCGTCATCAACCCATTATCGACCAGCACTTGATCTGCAGCAATCACTTGAGTAGGCTCATGAATGTCCTTCCGCAGCACTGAGATGTGAAATACATCGTGCAAACTGCTCAAATCCACCGAAGAGCCAAACGGTAGGTGCCTTCACCAATCTTCTCCAAGATCTCAAAAGGCCCAACATACGTCGGACTAAGCTTCTTTAAGCATCGAATCCTTGATACACCCTTAAACGGTTTTATCTTGAGTTATACCCAATCGCCCACCGCAAAATCCACATTCTGATGCTTTGCATTGTAGTACTTGGCCTGCCTATCTTGAGCAATCAGTAGTCGTTCTCGAATCATTCGTATTGTTGAATTAGCATCTTCAACGTCCCTTCGCTTGTATAGCTTTGATTCTCCCATTTCTACCCAAGCCAACGGCGTACGACACCTCCTTCCGTACAGAGCCTCAAAAGGGGCCATCTGAATACTTGCTTGGTAGCTGTTATTATACGCGAACTCAACCATAAAAAGATGGTCCACCCACCTTTTCCCGAAATCTAAAGCACACATGCAAAGCATATCTTCCAACGTCCAATTCACCATTTCAATCTAACCATCTGTCTGTGGGTAAAAAGCCGTGTTGAAATGCAACTTGGTACCTAACAACTGATGAATGAGCCTCCAATCGTTAGATGTGAAATGACCATCTCGATCACTAACGATGCTTCGGAGTATGTCGTGCAAACAGACTATGCTGTCCGCATAAAGCTTCTCTAGTTTCTCAACTAAATCATCCTTCTTATTGGGTATGAAGTGTGACACCTTCGTTAAACGATCAACGATCACCCAAATGGAATCGTTCCCCTTGTGCGATCTCGGCAAACCATGCACGAAATCCATGGAGATGTCACCAAATTTCCACTCTGGTATAGGCAAGGACATCAGAAATCTGCCAAGATTCTGGCATTCGGCCTTCACCAAGGCATAGGTTTGACATTTTGCCACATACAATGCTATGTCTTTCTTTAGACCTAGCCACCAAAACAATATCTTCATGTCCTTGAACATCCTGGTGCTCCCGGGCGAATCGAGTACTTCGTAAAGTGCGCCTCGTACATCAATTCTTCTCGCAACTTCCCCACGTTGGGGACGTACAATCGGCTGCTTTTCCATAAGAGGGAATCATTTATAGAGAACTAGTCATTAGACCCATCAACGACTTCCTCCCAGTGATGTTTCAAGCTCACGTCCAACTCCAAGGCCTGCTAAATCCTATCTGCGAGGTCGTATTGAACCTCCATCCAACCCAAACATGCATTTGTACTAGATCCCTTGTCAACACAAGAGATTTCCAAGGCCTCCGGATCCCTAATAAGCCATTTGTCGTGCATCTGTAACCAATTGTCTCGTGCAGGGGTCCTACATCTCAAAGCATCTGCCACAACATTCCCCTTCCCAGGAATATAATGAATCTTGTAGGTGTAATTCCCATGGAACTCCATCCACCTTCGATGATGCATGTTCAGGTCCTTCTGATTTATCAGAAACTTCAGGCTCTTGTGATCTAAATAAATATCGACCTTTACCCCATACAGATAATGCCTCCAAAGCTTGAGAGCGAATACCATGGACGCCAATTCCAAATCATGGACTGGGTAATTCCTCTCATGCACCTTCAACTAATGCGATCCATAGGCTATCACCTTCCCGTGCTGAAGCAGAACACAACCTAAACCACTCCCAGAGGCATCACTGAAAATTTCATAGCCCTCTGAACCATAAGGCAAACATAAGATAAGTGTCGTGGTTAAACGACACTTTAGTTCCTTGAAAGCTTGTGCGCACTCCGGCGACCAAACAAACTTCTGATCCTTCCTTGTCAGAGTAGTGAGCGGCAGTGTTATCTACGAGAAGTTCTCCACGAAGAACCTATATTAACCGGCAAGCCCCAGAAAACTCCGGACTTCTGACACAAAAGACATCACAGGCCAATCCCATATCGCAGCTACCTTCACTGGATCTACTACAATTCCCTCACCACTAACCACTTAACCAAGGAACGCTACTGAGGATAGCCAAAACTCATATTTGGAGAATTTGGCATATAGTTGGTTCCTCATCAGGGTCTCCAAAACCATATAAAGATGCTTGAAATGATCCTCCACACACTGTGAGTACACCAGTATATCTTCGATGAAGACTATCACGAACTGGTCCAAATATTCTCTGAACATCATGTTCATTAAATCCATAAACACGGATGGCGCATTCGTCAGCCCAAACAGCATGACGGTGAATTCATAATGCTCATAACGTGTGCTGAAAGCCGTCTTGGGAATATCACTTTCCCTTTTCCTCAGCTGATAGTACCCGAATTTAAAATCTAGCTTCGAGTCCACGGTTGACCCAACCAGCTGATCGAATAGATCATCAATCCTTGGGATCGGATATCTATTCTTCTCTGTCAGCTTATTCAACACTCGGTAATCAATACACAGTCGATCAAAACTAGCTGATCGAACAAATCATCGATCCTCGGAATCGAGTACTTATTCTTTTCCGTTAACTTATCCAGTTCTCGTTAATCGATACAAAGCCGTAGACTCCCATCCTTCTTTACCACGAAGAGAACCGGGGCATTCTAAGGTGACGAACTTGGACGCACAAACCCCTGCCCTATCAATTCTTGAAGTTGAGCCTTCAATGTAGCCATCTCTCTCGGTGCTAAGTGGTAAGGAGACCGCGACCACAAGAAAACCTTGGATGCTAAGGAGCGAGAGTCCCACAATGAACAGTACACTCCACCACCAAGAGTGGGACAAAGCCCACTTACACAAATAATAATTCAATAACTAAACAAGTCGTAGGGATAAAAGCTATAAGCTAAACCGTACTTGTCATCTCATCCCTTTGCTTATGGTCTTCTTCCTTTTCCTTTGTCTTCAGAAACCTACCCCAACAGTCATGAGCTATATGTTCCGGCTTACCACAGTTATAACAGTGAATTTAGCCTCCTCGCCCAAAGGTTGCTCCAGACATAGATTTCTTTGTCTTTGGGGCATCAGCATAACCATCGCGGGTAAGGTGTCCTGACTTGCCACAAGTATGCCAAGCATAAGGAGCTTGACCAGTAGAGATTCTACACCTCTTATGCCAACTCCTGAGGTGTTCAAACTTTACAGAAACTGCGGAGTTCGGTACCCTGCAAACTGGCATCTGGTGGACTTTCCCCAAATCTACATCCAATGATCTTGTTGACTCCACCAACGCTCGGAATCCCAATAACTTCGGTCCTACCAGTAGAAGTTGTAAATTATCACGCAGACCACTATAAAACTGTTTACCAAAGTCATCTCATCCTCCAACTCAAACTCTGAGTAGCGCCTTATCGTGACAAACGCATGAAAATACTCGTCAACATAGTGCGTCCCTTGCGTCAAAAGCATGTTCATCTGCTGATTTAATGTTCTTCTAATTTCCACCCACTCAAAAGCACCAACCGGTATTGAAGCCACCCCAGGGATAGGGGATTGCACATGTCTTCCATGTTGGGCATTGATCATAGAGAGCACTACTTCCGCTACCATTCGGATGGTTTCAGCAGAAGGAGGGGTCGTAGGCATGTCATTAAGCGCACTTCTCTCCACAGAGTGCTGACATTATGACTGCACTGCACCACTCCTAATCACCTATAATTGGGAAACACTTAATTAGGTGACGAACGATTGCCAAAAAGCAATCATAGGAACACTCAGGTTCCTCAAACATGTGTATTTTCATTCCTAAGTGGACATTCATGGGTTCTTTTCATATTATAACGATGACGCACATGGCTGTGCTCACCACCCCTTAGAAATAATTCGTCCACAAATTCTCCTAAGTAAGACTGACACCTCCCTCTGATACCAAATTGTGACACCCCCACCGTCACATGGGATATAACAGAAGGTCCGGCCGGGGCCCCATGCAATATTCCACGGACAGTCAACAGAGTTACATATTAATACTAAAGAACTATAATACCATATCGAAACCTAACACAGAGTATTCTAGCGGAAGCTTTTAAGTAAGTTAGAAGAACCCATCACAGTACATGAATGTCCACTAAAACCCAAAGCGGGAATGAAAGAACAAATACACAAAGAGTCTTGGCCTTATGGCCTTACAACATTCCACTTGAAATATAGTATTTTATATACTTCGGCACGCAGGCCGGCCATACATGAAAATAGTAAAAGTAACACTTTTCTTTGGCCTTCAAGGGCCAGCACAGCATCAAGGGCTTCAGCCCTCTACTTGCCACTTGGCTCAGCTGTTCTTACATAAGAACAATCCACCGAACGGTGGTAAAACAAGGCAACAGTCAGCTAATGCTGACCAAATTATAACGACCCCACCCCTTACTCCAGCCGGCGGTGCTCCTTCCCTGCTGTGTATTAGCAATTCCAAACATATCAATGAAAGTGAGATTTAAGCACACTTCACCATAGGCGTAGGCACGAACAGCCATACACTCCGTGCACACAGGGCACGTTCTCGGTGTCTGGATAAAATCCAGGGACCACCACCGTTCATTAGACGGCAACCATCGTGAGCATTTGAGTCTTTCCGACCGAAGCCTAAGACTCTCCCTCTATGCCCCCGGTAAGTGCCACATACATTACGTCTCTTTAACCAAGCCACATAAAGCGGGTACGGTTCAGCTCAACTCATTGATCACATTTCCATGTCAATTTAAGTCATCAGCGCAGGTCAGCCTCTCTGATTTCCAATGTATTGGTCATACAATAATACATAACACGGTTATGCACAAGGTTGGCTCTCAGGCCACCAAGCTGGGCTCCCAGAGGTCTCAGCCCCACATACTGTCCCCAGTTTCTCCGTGAGACAGGCTTCACAACAGCTCTCTCACAGAGCTACCGCCAGCGGTATCATTAATATCGTGCGGTACCTGGCAGAAATGTATTTCTATCCAGTTTTCTGGTTGCTCATTGGGGTTAGTACCTAAGGCTCCTTATTGTAAACTACCGCGTAGAAACCCAAAAAACAAACGGCACGGAGTCTTCTCCGGAAATACATGCATAATGAAAACATCAGCAACCCAGACCAACCCTTCCAGATGGCCTTCACACACCATGCCTATGTCCGTACTTTGATTCCAAACTCTATATGCAAAACTACGGGGATAATCCATATCTACCTGAAGGAATACCTCATGCTCACCGCACACTCGCGGGAGAGAGTTTCCTATGCAAAAGGAAGAGGACTTCACATGTCCAAGTAGAGAATCATTACCCTTTGCTCTCTATTCGGTTCCATGACAAAGACCAAGACGGATGAACGCAACCGCAATGATCTTGCCTCCACAGATCCGGACTCGGCTTGCGAATCAGAACTCTGAAACTCCAACAGTGGCGAGATCTCCTTCCTCTTCTTCCTTCTTCACTCTCACTTCTCTCTAACCCTTAGAAAGAGAAGGTCTAAAGGAAAATGAGATGTAAACCCTATGCACTCAGCCATATACCCGAAGGCATAACCTCCAGCTGTCGGATCCCTTACCAAAACCAGCGGATGACCACGATTTAAAGGATAAATAAGTTTACGAGTGATACTGCCGCGCGGTAAGAAGTTACCGCCATGCGCTACCTCAAATAGTTAGCTTCTTAAGGATGCCACCGCCCCTAAACTCGAATCATGCATTGACATGTTGATGCATCATAACTGTTCTGCTACCACTCTGCGGTAAGGCTAACGCCGCGCGGTAATATCCCGAGAACTTGGCCAAATAAATCGCCAAAACTACCGCCAGCGCTAATTCTACTGCCACGCACTAGTAAGAGTTGAGGCATTGAGAGCGTTGAGAGCGTTGAGTGATCCGAGCTACCGCCAATCTGTAGTCTTTACCGTTGTGCGGTACCGTAGAGCTCGACGCTTTCTCGAGAGCTCAACGCACACCCTAGAGCTACCGTCGCGCAATAACTAGCTACCGTCGGGCGGTAACCCCCAATGAAGCATCTCACGGCTCAAGAAATTTGGGGCATTATAATGGGTCCATCCCTGGTATCTCTTCCTGGGCTTTACATGAGTAGGCCTTGCATGATGACCATAGGACGACTCCAGGTCAAACTTGTTCGTCGGGAAGATAACTTTCCTGAACGAAGGTTGATCCATAAGTACATTCCCCTTTTCTTTGGCGCTAGCCTTCTTAGCATCCTTACCCTTTCCACTGACATGGACAAGACCACTACCCTTCTTCTGAGTTGAAAACTCATTGATGAGAGGGAGAACAGTCTTCGTCTTTGAGAAACTCTCAACAAGTTTTCTCTCCACCGCGAGCTTTTCTTCCAGCTCATCAAGATATTTTTCTTTTAGACTTAATGTCTCAGTAGAGCCCTTGAGTTCCTCTTTCAAGGAGTGGACTTCATCTCTGAGAGGAAGTAATTGTGCAATTTTTTCCTTCAAATTTGCTTCCACTGCCTTGAGGGAGGCAATCTCTTTTAACTGCTTTTTGACTACCTTACGGCATTTTTCAAAAGCCTTTACAAGGTTCTCGTGCTGAACCATCAACTCAGAATCACCTTCCTCTTCAGAAGATTAGCCATCATGATAATTCGAGGACGTTTCAGATTCAGAGAGTATCGTGTGCGAGTTTACCTTCCTACGATAGTCAGTGTCGCCAACTTCCTCGTATGTATGAGCCATGAGCCCGAAGTAGGCTTCTTCATTCTCAGAGCTCGACTCACTCGAGTCACTGTCACTGAGAGTCTTCAACTTCTTGGCAACTAAGCTCTTTTCTTATTTCTTCTTTCCTTTGAAGGATCTCTTCTTGTCCTTCCTGGAGCTATCCTTCTTCTTATATGGACACTCTGCAATCATGTGCCCTGATTTATTACAGCAGTAGTAAACAACATCAGAGGAATACTGTTTATTCAGTTTGGATTTATACCTGTCCTCTTTTTTGTAGCTTTTCTTGGTACGATCACCGTCACGATGTGATCTCCTAGAATCTGAAGAGAATGACTTATTTTTCATTTGCTTCCTCTTGCTGAGCAGCTTCTTGAACTATTTGGAGAGGAGGGAAAATTCTCTATCTGATAGCTCGGACCCAAACATACTACGCTCAGAGTCTTCAGGAGTGTTAGGAGCTCGTGTCCTTACAGGTGACACGGCTTTAGATTTTCTTGACCCTTCCGCCTTCAGAGCCATAGACTTTTCTCTGCTAGACATTCTATTATTCTGCTCCTCCTTATTTCGTGTATTCATTTGAAGCTCATAGGAGAACAGCTTTTCGAATAGGTTCTGAGGGTCTATCTCTGGCAGCTTCCCGAATTCTCTAATGGCAACAACTTTTGTGTCCCAGTCCTTTGTCAAGGATCTAAGGAATTTGTCGTTTAGTTCACTATAAGTGAAGATGCGACCGTAGTTCCTGAGACCGTTCACTATCTTGAAGAACTTCTCAAAACTATCAGCTATGGAGTCATTGGCATCTTGCTTGAAGGCTTCACACTCCTTGTTCAACAACGATCTGCAATCGTCTCTCACTTCTTCAGTACCTTCCATCAGGACAACAAGACAGTCGCACATCTCTTTAGCAGATTTGCAGTGGAATAAGTTCTGCAGAATTTAATCGTCCACTGCACTAGCTATGATATTATTTGCCTTCTTGTCTAAGGAGACTAAGGTAATCTCATCCTTAGTGAGATCCATCATCTTTTTGGGAACCATGATCGCTGGATTTATCGTTGAAGCCTGCGTAGGGATGTGATGTCCTTCTTCCACTATCTGAAAAATCCTCGGATCAACAGCTTCCATGTAGAACCGTACTCATTCTTTCCACATGGGAAAGTTTTCCTTGGTGCACACTGGTAGCTTCATCGATGACATCTCTTTGCTTTGATCCATGGTGAATCTGCGGATTCTCTGAATGCTAGATCAGGGATCTTGTTCAAGGTGTTAGCCTTATCGAACAAAATATCCCTCTGATACCAATTGAAAGTATCTAGAGTCTACCTAAATCATATAGAGGGGGGTGAATGGGTGATGTTTGTGTCTTTTTGCGGAATAAAAATTATCTAAAAATTCAAGCACACAAACAACAGAGATTTATAGTGGTTTCCCGTATTGGGTACGTCAACTTTCCCGCCTCGCCTATCTACCACGAAGGGTAAGATTCGGCTACTTCATCTTTCTCAGATTATCACAATCTTACAACTCGGAGCCACGCTCCTACACCTCGATCCACAACCGGATCTACACCTCGATCCACAAACTGGATCTACAAACTTAATCCACACACGGATCTATAATCTCGATCCACTAACGGATCTACAAACTCGATCCACAAACGGATCTACAAACTCAGAAGAACAAACTTCCTACAATCTCGGAGACAAAGCTCCTACAAATGTTAAAACTATTTTTTACAACAATAATAAAAATGTTTTATTCTTCCGAATCTGAAATCTCCAAGGATCTTCCTTCTTGAAAACTGAAAAGCTCTGTGAAGAAAATTGAGGAAGAAATCCAAGAAAACTTGATCTGAAAACCTTGGATCTGACACGATCAAATAAATGTTGAAGAATCTTGGAATCTTGGAGCTGTCGAATCTTTTCTCCTATCAAATCACTGGATCGAGAGAGAGCGGTAGAGAAGAATTGACGATGAAGATGGCGGCTTCTCCCGAATTTTTGAAAGTGCGAGAGCGATTCTGATTCTGTAAATTCAATTAGGGTTTTCGATTCCGATTGAAAAGACTTTATATAGATCATCGACTAATGGTCATAAGTCATTAAAGAAAGATCCACGTGGATCAATCTCATTAACTTAGATTAATTTGAAATCCCATCAGAAGATTTGAAATGAAAAATCTGCAAGTCCATTTCTCGAGAGGAAATGGATTTCTCGAGAAATGACTAGCTTTCTCGAGAAAAAGACATGGCTTCTCGAGAAATGACTTAGAAAAAATTCTCTGAAGAAAAGTACCTTATTTCTAGAGAAGGATATTATTTCTCAAGAAAAGTACTTAGCGCAAATTAGAACTGAAGACAGATTTCTCGAGAAGAATATGATTTCTCAAAAAATGAAGTGCTTTCTCAAGAAATGGTCTGACCTTCTCGAGAAATTTACTTGACGAAAATTCTGTGAACTTAAAGACTGATTTCTTGAGAAAAATGTTTAGCTTTCTCGAGAAATGATTTGACTTTCTCGAGAACTACTTTTCTTTTCTCGAGAACAAACTTGGCTTCTCGAGAAATCTACAGGGCATTTCTCGAGAAATGTACTTAGAATATTTTCAGACAATTTTTCGAGAAGTCTTATGGTTTCTCGAGAACAGCTATGCTTTCTCGAGAAATTTACTTAGACTTCTCGAGAAATACATTTCATTTCTCAAGAAATGGGCTTAGGAAATTTTTTAGAAAAAATTTCTTTTCTTCATTTCTGAAACCGGCAACCCTTCCTTCCATTGCTCTAGTACTTGAAAATGAAGTTCATACCAATAGAGATGTTACACATGAGTCAACACCATGGATCACACAATGAGGGATTACATTGCATGGTCCTGTGTTTAGTGACTCATT
Organism: Platanthera zijinensis; assembly: GCA_039513925.1. Taxonomy (NCBI): domain Eukaryota; kingdom Viridiplantae; phylum Streptophyta; class Magnoliopsida; order Asparagales; family Orchidaceae; genus Platanthera; species Platanthera zijinensis. The sequence continues at coordinate 107,814,753 of CM077087.1, forward strand.
GTAAACTGACATTGGTTTACACTTGACAATAATAACCTGCAAGCACTCAAGTAAAGAATAGCATCAAATACAAACTTAATTCATCTTAGTTCAAGGGTGACTTCATACAAATTTAGGTTATTGTGGATACAATACCCAACATTAGGTTAGCTTGAACCTAGGAAATTGCTATAAGCACCCCAAAGGTGCACAAGTCAACTTAGGCCAATTTACTTTAAATTGGACTCACCATCTCAAATTGACCTCACCAATAGATACATAACCCTAAAAGAAACCCAAGTGACCCAAAATACCCATCATAGCGTCACCAAATTGGGTAAATTGACCAAAGTATCTTTTAGGTCAATATAGGTCAATCCTTCACCATCAGGTTCAATTGGCCCCTATAATATGAAATTGACCACACCCCTGGTCTTAGGACATCATAAGGCACCTAATTGACCCAAAAGCCTCATTATAGGGTCACCAAATTGGGCAAATTGACCAAATTACCCTTTAGGTGAACATAGGTCAATCCTTCACCATCAGGTATAATTGACCCACAAAACATGAAATTGACCTCACACCTAGGACTTAGGACATCATAAGGGACCCAATTGACCCAAAAGCCCCACCATAGGGTCATTAATTTGACCAATTTGACCAAAGTCAAACTTAGCCCTAAATTGGTCAAAATCACACATTGGCTAAATTGGCCCCATTAGGGCATCACCGTGACCCAACCAACATTGGGTGGTGTCAAGGGACTCAAGACACACACATTGGACCAGCCAACCCCTCAATTGACCAAGTCAACCCATCAAGTCAACCATGGTTAAAGTAAGCCCTAATTATGAAATTAAAAGCCCAAATCAATTTCAATTAGGATACGCCCTAATCCAAAGCCCATCCAATAAGCCCACAAGCCAAAAGACCTACTAAACCCCTCTGAATTTGAATGGTGGAATTTCAATGAGGGTAAAATAAGAATTTCTCCTATTTGGAGGATAAAGAGGAGGAATACATTGAGATCTTGCCACTTGGCACTCTCCTCATCTTCCCAAGAGCTGCTGAGTGTGTTCCACATGCCTTGGGAATACTCTATGTCAATGCTAGTCAGTTGATACTAAGGGAGGAGCATTCAAGCCATGGCCGACCACCCTCCTCTCTTGGCTGTTCTTATACACTCCCTCTCAGCCCCATTCAAGCCTTTCACCACCTTCATCACCTCACAAGCAATCAAGCCTGACCTCTAGAGAAAGTTTTTCGCTGGAGAATAGCTGAATTGAGCAATCACGTCGGCAACAGTCACCACCATGGCCCATAGACACAACACCCGCCCCCAAGCTCGAATTCAGGTCCGTTTCTCCTCCCCTCCCTCTGTGTTAGTCTCCTAGATCAATTAGGAGAGAAATCAGGCTCAATTGAGCCCTATTACATGAGAACAAAGTGAGATTTTTCTGAGCATTACTTCTTGCTCGGGATCGTCGGAGAAGCCTCCTCCAGCAGCCATGTCATTGATAATCGATGGCCACCACCTCAACAGAGGTGGTGGTGATAATGACTGGTAGTGCTGGAGGCCCAGTGGCCGGGAAATTCTTGTAGAAATGTTACAGGAAGGGTTGATCTGGGTCATCGGCTTAAGGAGGAAGATGAGCAGTAGCCGTCCGATCTGATCATGATCAAACTATAGTTTTTCGATAATTTTGTCACACTTAAATAGATATATGTATGCTGAACTTTGAGGCCCTTAGAGGCCTTTTTATGAAAAGTTACTTGAGATAAATTTTAAAGATCTGAGTGTCAAATTTTATAGATAAACAGATATATGTTGTACTCATCTACCTCAGTGACAAATTTGTCACCTACCACTCTGGCACAAAGTGCCCCACACTTAGATTCAGATAAACTAAATCCTACAAAAAATAATCAAGTAAATTGAAATACTAACTCAGAGATAAATCTCTGAGTCCAACTTGTTGGAGTGAGCAGATATCAGTCCAGCCCACTTGTTATAGAATGGATGAGTCTTCTTCTACAGCTACCTGCTGTGGAAGGCTTATAGTCCTTCACACAGCTCTCTCCTTTTGTTGATTGTATGAATCAGCTAACTTGTTCTCAAGGAAACAATCTTGCTGAAGTTTCAGCTATCTTCCTCCCTTAGCCTTCTAGCTTGCCTGCTGGACTTTTGCTTTCAAGCTTGTCAAAGAAGATGGAAGTCCAGCCGTCTCTATTTTGCTTTATGCTTTCGTTCTGGTTCACGGTTTTGTTCTCGTGTTTTGTTAGCCCTAATCTTCTTTTCTTCTCTTTCTTTTATACCAGTTGATTTGAAATCAATGGCACTATCTGAATGTGGGCCCAGTCAAGTATGGTGAGCGCCACCTCCATCAGAAGAATACAAACAGTAGCTTTTGGTGCTACTGTAGCTTTCCCGCAATGGTATGAAGTATTTGGACTAGGCTCGATGATCATCGATCTGAGTTCGACAAATTCTGTGCTGAGCTCGACAAACTTCAGAATCTTCAACTTTAACTAGAGCTCGACGAAAGGCAGGCTCAGGTCAATGAACTCTGAAACTTCAACCTTTAATCCTAAGCTCGACGATCTGTGAGCTGAGCTCGACGAACGCTGAATCTTCAACCTTTAATCCTGAGCTCGACGATCTGTGAGCTGGACTCGATGAACGTTGAATCTTCAACCTTTAATCCTGAGCTCGATAATCTGTAAGCTGAGCTCGACGAACGCTGAATCTTCAACCTTCAACCTGAGCTCGACGATCTGTGAGCTAAGCTCGACGAACATTGAATATTCAACCTTCAACTTAAGCACGATGAAATATGGGCTCAGATTGATGAACATTAACCTGAGCTCAACGATCTGTGAGCTGAGCTCGACGAATTCCACTTTCTGGACTTAGAAGATTTCTACTGGCTTTGTCTCAGCGGTTCCTTCTCAATTGTCTCAGCGGTTTCTTCTTCACAGCTGAGACACTTCTGTCTCAGCGGTTTTCTTCTCACCTGTCTCCACTATCTCAGCGGTTTCTTCATCACAGTTGAGAGACTTCTGTCTCAACTATCTCAGTGGTTACTTCTCCATAGTTGAGACTGTCTTCTATCTCAGTGGTTTAGCTGAGACCAACACTTCTCTCAATGATTTGTGTTGAGCTTCTCAGCTATCTCGGCAGTTCTGCTGAGATATTCTTCTCAGCTATCACAGCGGTCTCAGCGATTTTTGCTTTAGTCAGATTGTCTGACTTCCAGCTTCCTCCTCCTATTCACTTGTCTAATCAAGGATAACCTTAATACAATAACTCCAGCACACATCAAATATATTATGCCCCTTAGCATGATTGGTGATGCCTCTTATAATATTAAGGAACATTAAAGGGCACAATTCCCAATAGAGTTAATGACCAATCAGTAGGGAGGACAGGACGTAGAACACACAGGAGAGCTCGTGACTCTTGCTAATCTTCCCCAGGCCTAAGAGGGCGCAGCCCGTGTCCTCTACCGGCTCTTTCAAGAGGCCTCCCAATATATAAAGATTCTAAATTTCGAGGATCAGGTACCAGTCGAAGGTACGGAGGTCTCATCTCTATTTGTCCCCAGTATCGATAGGGAAACCACTCCTCATGGCTTTCGAGAGCCCCATCTCCCCTGCTTCACAGGAAAGGAAGACCCACCCTCTCAACTCCAAGCTTTTGATGCCATTGTATCCCTATAACCCCTCTCTGAGGGCCTATGCTGTAAGTTCCTCTCCACAACCTTCGGCGGAAAGGCAAGGGAGTGGTTCCACGGCCTTACACCCGGCTCAGTTACCTCTTTTCGAGAACTAAGGGTGGACTTAGTGCAAAGGTTTGCAAACTCAAAGATGCAAAGGGTGGACGTTGACGCACTCTTTCAAATACAGTAAAGGTGAAAGGAGATGATGGAGTAGTATATAGATCGGTTCTAGAGTTTAATCATAGAAGTAACAGATGTGGACCCCCGGGTATGTCAGGTCACTTTTACTAATGGGCTTCGTCCTAGGTTGTTAAATTTTATGATTAGTGAGAATAATCTCAGGACTTATGCAGCTCTCAGAGAAATCGAAAACCAATTTATTGAAGGTGAGTACAACAATGAAGCTTTCATTACAGGTCTTTCAGAGCTAGAAGGGAAGCGTCAGTATTGCTCTTCCAATCTCCCCTTAGTGCCCCCGTAGAAGAATAACTTTATCTTACAGGAATATCGGCTACCAAATTGAAGAGGACGTGAATCTTGTCACCAAGGCCCTCGAGATTTTAAATAAATGAGGTCAAGCCACTTTCAACCAAAATGGGGAGAAAATGGTCTGCCTCTGTTATTATATGGGCCTCCCCAGAGCAATGGTAAGGTGACAAGAGTATACTGACATCGAGGTATCGATCGAAGAAGTTCTTAAGATCCTTCAACAACATCATAGCTCCCGACCTCTAAGGCCCAAGAAAGGAGGACTTGGGAGTAAAACACAAATCTCTATTGCAAGTTCCACCGTAATGTGGGACACGATACAGAAGATCACAGAAATCACGGGGAACCTTAGGCATGGCACCTAGCATAAGAAAAGATGCAAGTCCACAAAAATCACATATATAGAAATAAACTCCACGAAGGGAGTGTCCACAGATAATACATATAATGAAAATCTCGGGCTTATGCCCGGTAAATCAAGTCCTCACTACAATTCACTCATCGCGGAAGCAAACTAATACAACTACTATAGTTCGGGACTCACTGTCCCTGCTGTCTAGACTCCAGTGCTAGACTGTCTGATCTCCAAGCGTGCTGACCTCCGGGGCTGCTCCTCCATACTGGGCTCCGTGGTCCCCTAAATGATGTGGTTCGAAAACCATTAGTCTAAAAGACTAAGTCCTATCATCCCCCACCCCTTCCCCATGGCTCCTAAGTACCAAGCGGGGAGAAGGAAAGGGAAGGACATGAAGGTGGAGAATAGTCAAATTCCAGATGGCAGCGGAACTAAACTAACAGTGTACGCATGATAATAATTATACAAATTAAATAAGTAACCTTAACTTATGTGGGTACACATAAGCTAAGGGATCTTTTGCAGGGCTCCTATCGTATAAAAAGTCCCATACCGATTTATACAATAGGGTGTTGGTTTTACTAGCAGGCTTAAATATATAAATACTGAAAGAGAACCTTGACTTATAAGCACGCTCGTACGAACTTATAGGCCAAGGGGTCGTTTTGCAAGGCCTTATGTATAGAGCATCCCATACCGCTTATACATTAGGTGTCAAGTTATATGCAATGGTTATGCTATGAAATACAATTATGCTATGATGTGAACATGCAAGTGCAACTCACCCACTCGACTCTGTGTATACAGACCTTTAGTTCCCCCTTTCGGAGCCGTTACCTCCCAGGATACTTCCGTAGTGGCAGACGGAAGCGGTGGGTTGGGCCTCGCCCACCTCTAAACCAGTAAAGCACTACCGGTCAGACCTATCGTACGCCTCAACGCTTGGTGCACTAAGCGGACGCCTGCGTACTCTTGCCAGCTGGCGCACCGGACTTCTGTTGGCAAAGTGTTCACCACACTTGCCGAGCCAACGATATTGGTGTCGGTGCATCGAACTCCCCAATATCGAAGACCCACCACCTTAAACCTTTTATGCATATGCAATAGTTATGAGTCAAACAACCAACAGAGCCGAAGCTCACCGGACAGTCCCGTCCATCATGATCTACAACCGAGCCAAAGCTCCCGGACTATCCCGTCCGTCATAACCTACAACTGAGCCGAAGCTCCCCGGACTATCCCGTCCGTCATAACCAACAACCGAGCCAAAGCTCCCCGGACTAACCCGTCCGTCATAATCTACAACCGAGCCGAAGCTCCCCGGGCTACCATGCTCATTACCTTAACCACTGGGCTTATTGCCCTAGTAACCCAAACTATCTCTCGGGACACAGGGGTGTGAGAGTGTGAAATCCTAAGTTTACTACCTACTTTATGCTTACGACTTAGGTTTTACCCCTTTCATTTCCATATTACAGTAACTAGACCTAAGGAGATTTGACCTTCCACTTTATGGGGAAGACGATCTTTCGTCGATCCCAAAACATCATCCAACATTTAGTCAAACTCATTCCTATCTTATCCAACCCTGAGTGATGAACTCTTATGTACCTAACTTGTACTCCAGATTATTTCTGAAGAATTACTATATGCAGACCATCAAGGTTTAATGTTATGTAAAATGGGAAGTATGTCAAGAAATCATCCAATACTCCTATAATAATTTATGGAGGTCCATTATGACCTTTATTGCCCAAATCCAGAGTTTTACAATTTTCCTATTTATCTAGGAATTTATTAAATATTTATAGTGGCCAAAGTCTCCAAGATTGAACTGAAGGTACCAAATTTCGACAAGATAAAATTCCCTTAAATTTATGTTATACTTCAATATAACAATTAACCTAATATCCAAGATCTCTTGATTTTTCAGCAAGGTTTAGGCCACTGATTCTATTTTTTTTAAATTATCTCACCATACTTCATTAAAATAAATAAATAGGGTAATATTATTCCTAAAATTTCAAGTAAACTTCCAACATGATAACAAAGGCATATAAATGCTCTGGGATAATTATCATAAGTGAATTTAAGGAGTGATAAACTTCAAACAAACTATATAAACAATTTTCCAAAATTGCTAAATGCAGACCACCAAGTCAAACTTCATGTAAAATGGGAAGTATATCAAATAATCATCCAACACCCCTATAATAATTAATGGAGGTCCATTATGACCTTTAAGTCCTACATCCAGAGTTCCAAAATTTTCCTTATTTATTTAATTATTTTAATGTCTAAATTTTCCAATAATGAACATGAAGTACTATTTTCAGTCAAGACATCATTCTACAAATTTTATATTTTACTCAAAATAATGTTATAACTTATCTTCCAAAATATCTAATTCTTTTCAGTAAGGTTTTATCCTTAAATCAATATTACATTTAAATCCTTGAAAGTTCATTTAAGAATTATAAAATACTATATTGCTTCCAAAAATTCAGAGAAATTTCAAGTATGAATCTAATGGCATGTAAATGGTTTGGGCCAAATTTCATAATTTATTTATCAGTAAATGAACTTAAATAATTTATTGAATAATTCCATCATATAGCGAGCTTGTGAAGTAACTATTTCAAATAAGGGTCCAAGTATTTTTATAAAATTTATATAAGCTCATAATGATTCAAAACCTCCTCTGCCAAAATTTCATGACCTCTCAAGGCTCAGAGGTAGCATAATAATTTATTTACTAAAGTGAGGCATTTCTTGTGTTACAAATGAAGTGCTATAAATAATACTCCAAAATTTCTAAATAAATAACCAAAGCTTCTTAATATTATTATGACCATCCTACCAAAATTTCATATCATTTTAAGGTGTTTAGCTAATCCATTCCTATCCCACCATATTTGTGCCCTAAACTAGGGTTAGGGTTTTGAGGGTCCTAAACCTTCCAAAATACCCTAATATTTTTACCAGAGGGTTATAGTTACCAAAATACCACCCCTACAAAACTCCATAGCCATACAAGGTGTTTTGGCCATATGTCCTTCACAAGGTACAAAAGCCCTTCCTTAGGGTTTGACCTAGGATCTTGGGCCAAATCAACTTCAATGCCCCCAAGTTTTCATTAAGAGGCGTATATTGTCATGCAAAACCAGTGTACCAAATTTGAACCTCGGTTGAGGTGAATTGGACACTAAAAGCCAAAATTACATTTTGGACCAAAATACCCTTCTTAGGGCAAGGCTAGGGTTTGCTTGAATCCCATTCAAATCAACTCCAAACTTAATGAAATGTTAACCAGAGGTCTATATTGACCTCATATCCATCTCACCAAAATTTGGATAAATTTGGACTTCATTTGACCCATAATTTAATTTACCCTAGCATAATTAAATTTTTTTACAAAACTATAGGAAATTTATTCCCAAAAATTCCCATTTTTGGGCAGGGTCTAGATATAAGGTAGGGTGACTCCCTGCCAAAATTTCAGACCATTTGGACCAAGGATGAAGTGTGGGCAACTAGTTTAATGACTGCCTAGTCATTTGTATAGACCCCACCAAAATGAGTGCCCTGGTCAAACCAGTCACCCAAATTGGTTCAAACCAATTTTGTTGGACAGTAGACCCATAGGGATACATTTCTTGTGTTGACCATATTCTCTGAAAAAGGCTCTAACTATTTTTAATAATTAAAACCATTATATACATAACATGTGACAGAAAATAAAATAAATCAAACTCATATACTATAGTATCTTATCATCATGCAGCACGAATCTTGGTGCAAGATGGACGGCATCCCGTCATCTTCTTCCTCTGGCAGACGGCCAGGATTAATCCCGCCTGGGCCGATTTCCAGCGGCTGCCGCCGGCGCTCCGGCCACCTCCCCGGCCTGCCACCGTCGCCGACACCTTCATGGTGGTCGGGGCTATCTCTAGGCGGCGGCTGGGCCACCGGGAAGCCCTATTCCGGCGAACCCGATAGGATGTAATTTCATGGAAAATCCATGATTTTCAAAATCCGATTGGGCTCGATTGAGCTCCAACTTTGGCCATATGGATTCTAAGGATCTAACCATTCAAGAAGGAGTGGAGGAGGACCTGTGGTGGCGGCTGTAGCCTGGCTGATCGTCGGATTGGCATGGTGGTGGACGGTGGTGGTCGGATTGTTCAAAAATGCAGGATAGGGCTCGGCTTCTTCAGGAAACTGGTGGGAAATGCTCCTTGGAGTCCAATGGAGCTTTTAAGGAGGGAGAGGAGGGTGTTAGGTGGCTGAATTGCCATGTGCCATTTTTGGCCATGGTCAATCTTGGCGGCTAGGTTGGTAGGGGGGTGTAGCTTGCTCCAATCAGTCCACAATGGCTGCTGCACTCCCCCTTGTCCTTCTGAAATGAATGGGGAGGTTGGGGAGGTGGAAGGAGGAGCACAAAGTCCTCCTTCCTTCTTCTTTCTTCTCTTTCTCTCTCCTCCATGGGTGACTTTCTCTCTCCTAGTCACCAAGCCTGAATTTTTGGCTCCTACATGTCCCATGGCAGCCCACAAGTTCATTTGGTCACTTAAGTCATGGTTAGCCCAATTGAAATGGGCTTGAGCTTGAGTTAGCCCATTTGGGCTAACTTGACCCAAAGTTGGACTAGGGCCACTTAGGTCAATTTGGTCCTTGAGATTTCTTTAATGGGACCTTGGTGACCCATTAGCCTCCCCTAGGGTCAAGGTGGGGTTGGATTGGCCCTTGGAGGTCACTTGGCCCTTAACTAGGGCACTTTGACCATTTTAGGTCAAGAGTTGACTTTGGTCAACCTAGTCTTTAAGATTGGTCCCAATGAGTCCTTGGTGACCTATTGGCCTCTCACTAGGCCTATGAGGGTAGGGGTGGGGTCCATTTGGCTAAGGGACTGCAATTGACCCTTGTGTAGCCAATTTGACCTAATTAGGGTCATAGTTGACTTTGGTCAACTTAGCCCTATTGACTACTCTCCATGGGTCCTTAGTGACCCATTGACCTCTCACTAGGTCTATGAGGGTATGGGTGGGGTCTACTGGGCTAAGGGACTGCAATTGACCCTTGTGTAGGTCAATTTGACCCAATTAGGGCTATAGTTGACTTTGGTCAACTTAGGTCCTTTGATTGCTCTTCATGGGTCCTTAGTGACCCATTGATCTCTTTCTAGGGTTATAAGGGTATGGGTGGGGTCTTGGAGTCTTGGTGAAGCCCCATGATCACTTTTAACCAAGGTTTAGAGATCTGCTAAGTGCAGACCATAGTGGCCCTATCCACACTACCAGGTCCACTTGACTCTTTCTTGGGCTTCCTAGGATTTTGTCATGACAGAACCACTCTTAGGGGTCTAGTTGGAAATGGGATGTTACAAATCCCAATAAACAAAACAAAGATTTCGTCCCCGAAATCCAGGTTAAGCCTACGGGGACTCCTATCAGGGAGGAAGAAACTTGTAACATCCCATGAGAGTTGAAAGTTTTACGTCACGACCTCATATTTATCATGTGAGGTTTAAAGGTGTTTGTCAATTTCAAGACCAAGTAGCCCAACTTGCAAAATCTAGACCCCAATAAACAAAAGTTTAGCCCATAACCTTGAAATTTCAGTTAAATTAGGAAGGAAATTGAACATCTTGAGTGGTTGCGAGGAATACCTGACTGAAGAGTTCCGGATATCTTTGTCGCATCAAGTCCTGGGGCTCCCATGTGTGCTCCTCTCTTCCGTGATTTCTCCACAGGACCTTGACTAACGGAACCCTCTTGTGGCGCAAAACTCGTACCCCCTTATCGTCAATCCGGACCGGTTCTAGATGAACTGACCGATCAGATGCTATCGGTCCATCTGTGGTTGTAACTTGCTGCTCTGGACATAGTAGAGCTCTCCTAAGAGAGGATATATGGAATACGTCGTGCAGACTGGCCAGCTCCGGTGGCAGTTCTAGCCTGTATGCCAAGGGACCGATCCGCTCCTGGATCTTATAAGGCCCCATGTACCTTGGGCTGAGCTTCTTCCTCTGTCCGCGTACCCGAGTAACTCTATGCATGGGTCGGATCTTCAAGAACACCTGATCTCCTATCTGGAATTCCACCTGACGGTGCCGAGCGTCGTAATACTTAGCCTGCCGGCTCTGTGCTTCCAGCATTATGTCCCGTATCAATCTTACCTGAGCCTCGGTGTCCTCGACAAACTCCGAACCCAATGCCTTAGGATCCTCGTCCTGTATCCATGACAGAGGAGTCCTGCACTTTCGTCCATACAACGCCTCATAAGAAGCCATTTTAATACTGGACTGGTAGCTGTTATTATACGAGAACTCGATCAGTGGTAATAACTTCTCCCATGGTTGACCGCGATCTAATACGCAGAGTCGTAGTAAATCCTCCAAAGTCCGGTTGGTCCGTTCTGTCTGTCCATCTGTCTGGGGATGAAAAGCCGTACTGAAGGTTAGTCGAGTGCCTAAGTAAGTTTGCACTGACCTCCACTCCCTGGATGTAAATCGTCCGTCCCGGTCTGACACAATCGACTTGGGTACACCATGGTAGCGGACGAACTGCTCCACAAATTTCCGGACTAACACCCCCACCGAGTCATCCTTCCTGATTGGAATAAACCTCGCCACCTTCGTTAGTCGGTCGATGATCACCCATATCGAATCGTTCCCTGTCCTGGATTGAGGAAGTCCATGTATAAAGTCCATGGCGATATCATCAAACTTCCACTCTGGTACTGGGAGTGGCTGCAATAATCCTGCGGGGTTTCTGCACTCCGCTTTTACTAATTGGCACGCCTTGCAACGGGTCACGAAGTAGGTGATATCTTTCTTCATGCCGGGCCAGAACATAGTCTTCTTCAGATCTGCAGTCATCTTCGTAATTCCCGGGTGTACGAATATCGACTGCAATGAGCCTCCATCATGATGTCCTCCTGGATCTGGCCTCCCTCTGGTATGTAGACCCGTCCTCTGAAGCATACTAAATCATCCCTCAGTGTGTAATCTCCCGCAGTGCCTGCTTCTAAGGACCGGAAAATCGGCTCTAGCTGAGTATCCTGCCTCTGTCCATCCTTGACCCGTTTTCGTATGTCATCCGTGGCGATTAATGACGACAGATATTCTCGGTATAACTCAGGGTGATCCTCAGATACCAGGGATACTTGATCTTATCAAACATCTGTATTAACTCCAAGGCCATCAACGGCGTTCCTACTCCAGCGTTTGCGGTCTTTCGGCTTAATGCATCTGCTACCACATTTGCCTTTCCAGGGTGGTAGTGCATCTCATACTGGTAGTCTGCTAAAAATTCCACTCATCGTCTCTGTCTAATGTTTAGCTCCTGTGTGTCCACATACCTCAGATTTTTATGGTTGGAGTATATGTCGCAGTGGACACCGTACAGATAGTGACGCCAGACTTTTAGTGCAAAAATGACCGCTCCCATCTCTAAGTCATGAACTGGGTAGTTTTGCTCGTGCTTCTTCAGCTGCCGAGAAGCGTAAGCTATCACATGGTCATTCTGCATAAGTACTGCACCCATGCCCTGATAGGAGGCATCGGTATAGACCTGGAATCCTTCTTTCCCTGAAGGGAGGGCGAGTATAGGAGCCGAAGTGAGTCGCCCCTTTAGCTCTTGAAAAGCCTCTTCACATCGTGGGGTCCAGATAAAGGGTACCTCCTTCCTTGTCAGAGATGTGAGTGGGAGGGCGATACGAGAGAATCCCTCCAAAAATTTCCGGTAGTAACCGGCAAGTCCTAGGAAACTTCGTACATCTGTGGTCGTCTTTAATTGTGGCCAGTCCCGAACCGCTTGGATCTTGGCCGGGTCCACTGCCAACCCAGCACCACTGATGATATGGCCTAGGAAGGCCACCTCCTTCAACCAAAACTGGCATTTGCTGATCTTTGCATAAAGCTTGTGCTCCCGTAGTCTCTCCAGGGTCAGCGTCAGATGTCGTGTGTGCTCCTCCTCTGTCCTTGAGTAAATGAGGATGTCATCGATAAACACGATGACAAACACATCTAAATATTCTTCGAACACCTGATTCATAAGGCTTATAAATACCGACGGCGCATTTGTGAGCCCGAAGGGCATCACTGTGAATTCATATAGCCCATATTTGCTATTGAAAGCAGCCTTCGGAATGTCCTCCTCCTGGATCCTTAGCTGGTAGTAACCAGACCTCAAATCCAATTTGGAAAAGAAATGCACACCTTCTAGCTGGTCAAACAGTTCATCTATCCTTGGCAACGGATATGTGTTTCGGACTGTCAATCGATTTAGTGCTCGGTAGTCGATGCACAGTCTCAGAGTTCCGTCCTTCTTTTTAACGAACAAGACCGGGGCTCCCCAAGGCGAAGAGCTCGGTCGGACAAATCCAGCCTCCACCAGTTCTTGGAGTTGGCTTCGAAACTCTGTCAATTCCTTCGGGGCCATCCGGTAAGGGGCCCTAGCTGCCGGCTTAGCCCCCGGCACCAGCTGTATCCGGAAATCCTGCTCCCGGTGTGGGGGTAGCCCAGGCAGTTTCTCCGGGAATACGTCGGCAAAACCTCGCACCACCGGAATATCCGAGGTGGAGACCTTGGTCTCAGTCATCTCGAATATTACCTCAAACACTTCTTCCCCCTGTAAGTGAGCCTTGACAGCTTGTACAGACGACAGTATGAGAGGGGGAATGGATTTAATACCTTCAATGACGAGGTAGGAATCCTCATGTCTTACGGTAACTCTTTTGGACGTGCAGTCAATCTAAGCATGATTCCAGTTCAACCACGTCATCCCTAGGATCAAATCAAAGATTGGCATCTTTATGATCGTCGCTGGAGCTTCGAATATCCTTCCGCCGATCTCTGCCTCCATGTTGCAGTGGGCAGAGGTGAACAACTCTGATCCGTCGAGTAGTCGTATCCTCGTCATCAGACCCGTGAATCGTTCCACACCTTCCAATCCTTCTATGAAGGCCTCCGATACAAATGAGTGCGAAGCACCCGTATCAAATAGCGTATAAGCGGGTTTGCCGCTGATGAAAACTATTCCTGGGGTTTGGAAAAATTAAATGTCTCAGAATTCTAGCTATGGTTTTCTTTCCTAGAATGTCACTTCTATATCAAATTTAACTTCATGAGGAAATAACTTTAACCAAAATTTTCAGACGTACCAGTGATTACTTGCTCCGGGTTTCGGGGCTGAGCCAGATCCAGTGCATAAATTTGCTCCCTCTACTGCCTATGATCTGCACCCTGGAAACTACGTCCTCGTCCTCCAAACTGCTGGGCATGCGGGGCATCCTGGGGTGCTGGTAAAGGTGCTCCCCTCATGGGGCAGTTTCTCCGAATGTGTCCTATCTGATGGCAGTTGTAGCACTCCGGTGGGGGAAATGTCATACCCCCGGGTCTCGGTGCCTCCCTCATCTGAAGAGGCTGAGGGGCCAATATCACTTGCTCCCTCGGCTCCTGCCTCACTTCCTGTCGAGGTTGGTCCTCTGTCCTTCTCCCACCTGGTATAGCACCTTGTCGCTGATCATTTCTGGCTCTCCGGCCCTGATCCTCCGCTTGCCGCTTCCGACCCCGAGTGGTGTGCCAATCGGCCTCGATCCTCTTTGCCATTTCCAAAATCCGGGAGATAGGCCCGTCGGATACAAACAACAAAGCCTCCCTCAAGTCCTCCTGCAGGCCCTTATAGAATCTCTTGATGTATCCCGCTTCGTTCAGCTGGTAAGAATCTGCATATCGAGCCAAATGGTCGAACTCCCGATGGTACTCTACCACTGTCCGGGTGCCCTGCTTCAGCTGTAGGAACCGCTCCTCCAACTCATCCCTGGCCGACTGTGGAACAAAATGCTCTAGCAGCGCGGTCCTGAACTCTTCCCAGGTAACTTCCGCAACCTCCCTATCAGCAAACCTTGTGTCCAGCAGCGTCTTCCACCACCTCTTGGCATGGGACTCCAGGCAGGAGACGACCAAGGCCACCCTCTCCTCCCAGGGACACCGTATCCCAATTAGCATTTCGTACATAATATCTAGCCATTCTTCTGTTCGTACAGCGGATTCTGTCCCCAAGTAAGATGGAGGGGAGAGTCCTCGAAAGATGCTCAGCCAATTGGCCTCCGGGTTTGACTGCGGAGCCGGAACCTGCTGAGCCCTGAAAGCATCTAGAATGGACATCAGTGTTTGACCCATCTCCGAGTGTAAGAATGGAGTGGGGACCGGGGGAGGTGGTGCAACAGTCGGAGTCTGCTGAACTCCGCCTTGTGGTGTTGGCTGCGCTGGGGGCTGCATAATAGAAGACAATTATAAGAAGTCTCACAGATTTAACTAAAAGTGGACAATTTTCATGTGATTTCCCATATGGGCCCACCACTGCTTCCGCTGCTTAGTTTGTCCTCAAACTAAACTCGAGCGGGGGTGTCCCAGGGTTAGTGGACTGCTACCTTTCGATCGATTTTTTTTTTTGCCTCTGATACCACTTGTAAGACACCCATTTTTTTTCTTTTTCGACACCGGGGTCTTAGGCCCAGAACCGCCGCCTTGCGGTGATACCTTCGCACTCGGGAAGGTTGTCACTACAAGACGCCGACTCTGCCGGCCAATTTTGATCGTAACTGTAGCATAAGAAAAGATGCAAGTCCACAGAAATCACATATATAGAAATAAACTCCACGAAGGGAGTGTCCACAGATAATACATATAATGAAAATCTCGGGCTTATGCCCGGTACATCAAGTCCTCACTACAATTCACTCATCGCGGAAGCAAACTAATACAACTACTATAGTTCGGGACTCACTGTCCCTGCTGTCTAGACTCTAGTGCTAGACTGTCCGATCTCCAAGCGTGCCGACCTCCGGGGCTGCTCCTCCATGCTGGGCTCAGTGGTCCCCTAAATAATGTGGTTCGAAAACCGTTAGTCTAAAAGACTAAGTCCTATCGTCCCCCACCCCTTCCCCATAGCTCCTAAGTACCGAGCGGGGAGAAGGAAAGGCAAGGACATGAAGGTGGAGAATAGTCAAATTCCAGATAGCAGCGGAACTAAACTAACAGTGTACGCATGATAATAATTATACAAATTAAATAAGTAACCTTAACTTATGTGGATACACATAAGCTAAGGGATCTTTTGCAGGGCTCCTATCGTATAAAAAGTCCCATACCGATTTATACAATAGGGTGTCGGTTTTACTAGCAGGCTTAAATATATAAATACTGAAAGAGAACCTTGACTTATAAGCACGCTCGTACGAACTTATAGGCCAAGGGGTCGTTTTGCAAGGCCTTATGTATAGAGCATCCCATACCGCTTATACATTAAGTGTCAGGTTATATGCAATGGTTATGCTATGAAATACAATTATGCTATGATGTGAACATGCAAGTGCAACTCACCCACTCGACTCTGTGTACACAGACCTTTAGTTCCCCCTTTCGGAGCCGTTACCTCCCAGGATACTTCCGTAGTGGCAGACGGAAGCGGTGGGTTGGGCCTCGCCCACCTCTAAACCAGTAAAGCACTACCGGTCAGACCTATCGTATGCCTCAACGCTTGGTGCACTAAGCGGACGCCAGCGTACTCTTGCCGGCTGGCGCACCGGACTTCTGTTGGCAAAGTGCTCACCACACTTACCGAGCCAACGATATTGGTGTCGGTGCATCGAACTCCCCAATATCGAAGACCCACCACCTTAAACCTTTTATGCACATGCAATAGTTATGAGTCAAACAACCAACCGAGCCGAAGCTCACCGGACAGTCCCGTCCATCATGATCTACAACCGAGCCAAAGCTCCCCGGACTATCCCGTCCATCATAACCTACAACCGAGCCGAAGCTCCCCGGACTATCCCGTCCGTCATAACCAACAACCGAGCCAAAGCTCCCCGGACTAACCCGTCCGTCATAATCTACAACCGAGCCGAAGCTCCCCGGGCTACCATGCCCATTACCTTAACCACTGGGCTTATTGCCCGAGTAACCCAAACTATCTCTCGGGACACAGGGGTGTGAGAGTGTGAAATCCTAAGTTTACTACCTACTTTATGCTTACGACTTAGGTTTTACCCCTTTCATTTCCATATTACAGTAACTAGACCTAAGGAGATTTGACCTTCCACTTTATGGGAAAGACGATCTTTCGTCGATCCCAAAACATCATCCAACATTTAGTCAAACTCATTCCTATCTTATCCAACCCTGAGTGATAAACTCTTATGTACCTAACTTGTACTCCAGATTATTTCTGAAGAATTACTATATGCAGACCATCAAGGTTTAATGTTATGTAAAATGGGAAGTATGTCAAGAAATCATCCAATACTCCTATAATAATTTATGGAGGTCCATTATGACCTTTATTGCCCAAATCCAGAGTTTTACAATTTTCCTATTTATCTAGGAATTTATTAAATATTTATAGTGGCCAAAGTCTCCAAGATTGAACTGAAGGTACCAAATTTCGACAAGATAAAATTCCCTTAAATTTATGTTATACTTCAATATAACAATTAACCTAATATCCAAGATCTCTTGATTTTTCAGCAAGGTTTAGGCCACTGATTCTATTTTTTTAAATTATCTCATCATACTTCATTAAAATAAATAAATAGGGTAATATTATTCCTAAAATTTCAAGTAAACTTCCAACATGATAACAAAGGCATATAAATGCTCTGGGATAATTATCATAAGTGAATTTAAGGAGTGATAAACTTCAAACAAACTATATAAACAATTTTCCAAAATTGCTAAATGCAGACCACCAAGTCAAACTTCATGTAAAATGGGAAGTATATCAAATAATCATCCAACACCCCTATAATAATTAATGGAGGTCCATTATGACCTTTAAGTCCTACATCCAGAGTTCCAAAATTTTCCTTATTTATTTAATAATTTATTTAATTATTTTAATGTCTAAAATTTCCAATAATGAACATGAAGTACTATTTTCAGTCAAGACATCATTCTACAAATTTTATATTTTACTCAAAATAATGTTATAACTTATCTTCCAAAATATCTAATTCTTTTCAGTAAGGTTTTATCCTTAAATCAATATTACATTTAAATCCTTGAAAGTTCATTTAAGAATTATAAAATACTATATTGCTTCCAAAAATTCAGAGAAATTTCAAGTATGAATCTAATGGCATGTAAATGGTTTGGGCAAAATTTCATAATTTATTTATCAGTAAATGAACTTAAATAATTTATTGAATAATTCCATCATATAGCGAGCTTGTGAAGTAACTACTTCAAATAAGGGTCCAAGTATTTTTATAAAATTTATATAAGCTCATAATGATTCAAAACCTCCTCTGCCAAAATTTCATGACCTCTCAAGGCTCAGAGGTAGCATAATAATTTATTTACTAAAGTGAGGCATTTCTTGTGTTACAAATGAAGTGCTATAAATAATACTCCAAAATTTCTAAATAAATAACCAAAGCTTCTTAATATCATTATGACCGTCCTACCAAAATTTCATATCATTTTAAGGGGTTTAGTTAACCCATTCCTATCCCACCATATTTGTGCCCTAAACTAGGGTTAGGGTTTTGAGGGTCCTAAACCTTCCAAAATACCCTAATATTTTTACCAGAGGGTTATAGTTACCAAAATACCACCCCTACAAAATTCCATAGCCATACAAGGTGTTTTGGCCATATGTCCTTCACAAGGTACAAAAGCCCTTCCTTAGGGTTTGACCTAGGATCTTGGGCCAAATCAACTCCAATGCCCCCAAGTTTTCATTGGGAGGTGTATATTGTTATGCAAAACCAGTGTACCAAATTTGAACCTCTGTTGAGGTGAATTGGACACTAAAAGCCAAAATTACATTTTGGACCAAAATACCCTTCTTAGGGCAAGGCTAGGGTTTGCTTGAATCCCATTCAAATCAACCCCAAACTTAATGAAATTTTAACCAGAGGTCTATATTGACCTCATATCCATCCCACCAAAATTTGGATAAATTTGGACTTCATTTGACCCATAATTTAATTTACCCTAGCATAATTAAATTTTTTTTACAAAACTATAGGAAAATTATTCCCAAAAATTCCCATTTTTTGGGCAGGGTCTAGATATAAGGTAGGGTGACTCCCTGCCAAAATTTTAGACCATTTGGACCAAGGATGAAGTGTGGGCAACTAGTTTAATGACTGCCTAGTCATTTGTATAGACCCCACCAAAATGAGTGCCCTGGTCAAACCAGTCACCCAAATTGGTTCAAACCAATTTTGTTGGACAGTAGACCCATAGGGCTACATTTCTTGTGTTGACCATATTCTCTGAAAAAGGCTCTAACTATTTCTAATAATTAAAACCATTATATGCATAACATGTGACAGAAAATAAAATAAATCAAACTCATATACTATAGTATCTTATCATCATGCAACACGAATCTTGGCGCAAGATGGACGGCATCCCGTCATATTTTTCCTCTGGCAGACGGCCAGGATTAATCCCGCCTGGGCCGATTTCCAGCGGCTGCCGCCGGCGCTCCGGCCACCTCCCCGGCCTGCCACCGCCGCCGACACCTTCGTGGTGGTCGGGGCTATCTCCAGGCAGCGGCTGGGCCGCCGGAAAGCCCTATTCCGGCGAACCCGATAGGATGTAATTTCATGGAAAATCCATGATTTTCAAAATCCGATTGGGCTCGATTGAGCTCCAACCTTGGCCCTATGGATTCTAAGGATCTAACCATTCAAGAAGGAGTGGAGGAGGACCTGTGGTGGCGGCTGTAGCTTGGCTGATCGTCGGATTGGCATGGTGGTGGCCGGTGGTGGTCGGATTGTTCAAAAATGCAGGATAGGGCTCGGCTTCTTCAGGAAACTGGTGGGAAATGCTCCTTGGAGTCCAATGGAGCTTTTAAGGAGGGAGAGGAGGGTGTTAGGTGGCTGAATTGCCATGTGCCATTTTTGGCCATGGTCAATCTTGGCGGCTAGGTTGGTAGGGGGTGGAGCTTGCTCCAATCAGTCCACAATGGCTGCTGCACTCCCCCTTGTCCTTCTGAAATGAATGGGGAGGTTGGGGAGGGGGAAGGAGGAGCACAAAGTCCTCCTTCCTTCTTATTTCTTCTCTTTCTCTCTCCTCCATGGGTGACTTTCTCTCTCCTAGTCACCAAGCCTGAATTTTTGGCTCCTACATGTCCCATGGCAGCCCACAAGTTCATTTGGTCACTTAAGTCATGGTTAGCCCAATTGAAATGGGCTTGAGCTTGAGTTAGCCCATTTGGGCTAACTTGACCCAAAGTTGGACTAGGGCCCACTTAGGTCAATTTGGTCCTTGAGATTTCTTTAATGGGTCCTTGGTGACCCATTAGCCTCCCCTAGGGTCAAGGTGGGGTTGGATTGGCCCTTGGAGGTCACTTGGCCCTTAACTAGGGCACTTTGACCATTTTAGGTCAAGAGTTGACTTTTGGTCAACCTAGTCTTTAAGATTGGTCCCAATGAGTACTTGGTGACCTATTGGCCTCTCACTAGGCCTATGAGGGTAAGGGTGGGGTCCATTTGGCTAAGGGACTGCAATTGACCCTTGTGTAGGCCAATTTGACCTAATTAGGGTCATAGTTGACTTTGGTCAACTTAGCCCTATTGACTACTCTCCATGGGTCCTTAGTGACCCATTGACCTCTCACTAGGTCTATGAGGGTATGGGTGGGGTCTACTGGGCTAAGGGACTGCAATTGACCCTTGTGTAGGTCAATTTGACCCAATTAGGGCTATAGTTGACTTTGGTCAACTTAGGTCCTTTGATTGCTCTTCATGGGACCTTAGTGACTCATTGATCTCTTTCTAGGGTTATAAGGGTATGGGTGGGGTCTTGGAGTCTTGGTGAAGCCCCATGATCACTTTTAACCAAGGTTTAGAGATCTGCTAAGTGCAGACCATAGTGGCCCTATCCACACTACCAGGTCCACTTGACTCTTTCTTGGGCTTCCTAGGGTTTTGTCATGACAGAACCACTCTTAGGGGTCTAGTTGGAAATGGGATGTTACACCCCCCCCCCCCCTCTAGGTGTTTAGGCTCTTGAAACAAAGTCTTTCAAGCACTATTCACCACAGAAGTAGACATGTATGGCCACACGTCCCGTGCACTCAGGGCACATTATTAGTGTATCAGATTTCCTAGGGTCCCACCACCATCCATAGTCCCAAACTTGATGGTCCAACATTGAGAATTTTTGGTCACGCATAAAGCAAACGACCATCTCTTATGCACCCGACCGCATCAGTTACTTTAGGCTGTCTAGTCAAGCGACATAGAGCGGGTACAGATTTGCCATTTCCCATTGCTCAAATTGCCATTGCCACATAGCATTCGACAAGAAGCGGGTCGGCTTTTCCTTTCCTGTAATATATACATAACCAAGTTATATCCAAGGTTGGCACTCACGACCACCACAGCTGGGCACTTTAAGCTCTCAGCTTCACAGGCTACCCATCTTGTCTCGTGAACACAAGCTTTGCAACAACAATCAGGTTGGATCTCACGACCATTATATTTGGGCACTTCAGGATCTCAGCTCAATCATTTGGCCCCCAAGTCTCCAAGAGACAGGCCCACAACAATAGCTCTTTGGGAGCAACCGCCAACAGTATCTCTACCGCCACGCGGTAGGGGACAAAATCTTATTTCTTCCCCCAATTGATGTGGTTTCCTAGGGATCAACTCCAGTACTCTCACTACAGCATCTTGCACACCCCATAACTTCGTAAACAACAAGTTTAACCACGGAGTCTTCTCCGGCACGCAAATTAATCATCACCAATCCAGACCAACTTATCTGGATGGGCTTCACACATCATGCTTATTCCGTACTTCGAGTCTGGATTTTATATGCAAGTTTCATAATGGGGATATCAACGATCAACCCATTGGAAATCTCTCGTTCTTCACCAATTGGTGAGGATTTCTATGTACATGCCAAATAAGGATTTCATTTGTCCAAGGAAAAAAGATCGTTACCCTTGTTGATCGCTTAGGAGACATGATCTTGCACTTGATCTAGATGGAAATGATCACCACATCTTCCTCTCCACAGATCTATCATCGACTTGCAAATCCAATCACAAGAACGCCTTCACAGCAGCTCTCCTTCATGGTTGGATTCAACCTTTCCTTTTCTCTTATATCTTTCCCCTTCTTCTAGCTCAAGATCCAAGAGAGGGAGAGAGAAAGAGAGAAAATGAGAAAATAATCTCATCTCAACCTCTTATCAAAGGCTACCATCACGATGTACCTTGCTACTGCTGTGCGGTATCTTAGGTGGTGGCCGCTTGGCCCAATCAGCATCGTTCTGCCGCTAAAAGACCATCTCAAGCTTATCCGACAGGTGGCAAACTTCCGCCAGCATTACCGCTACCGCCAGCGTTACCGCTACCGCTGGGCAGTACCGTCTAGAGACGAAGGTTGATTTAATTCATTAGCTACCATCGCGTGATATCATGTTACCGTCATGCGATACCTATAAGAGACGTTGGTGTTTGGTTTTTCTAGGATGACACAACAGTTATGCACGCAGTGGAAATAAGGTACACGAAAACCCAAAAGAGTTCGTATCTAGCGATGAACATTAATCAAGAAGTAAATGCGGTGAAATAAAATTACCTTTGAGGGAATGAGCCAATACTCAACCAAGGTGCTCCGAATGATTCCAATGAATGACAACGGTTGGAGTTCCAAGCATAAAATAGTGCCCACGCCTCTACGAATATCCACACGAGCAAGGAGAACCCTAGACTCTTGTCGCACGAGATCTAGGTCAAAACTAGGTTTTCCCTCAACGTATCCACAGACTACTAGATCCATTTAAGGAGAGGTGGCGGTGACGAATCCGACCCGCAGGAAACCTTTTTCGGCGATGGTAGATGGTCGGCGGTCGGCGACAGTGAGCGGTTTCCACGAACTGGCGGAATAGTTCCGTCATCGTCGGGAGGAAGAATCTGTCGCTTGATTAGGTTGGGAGAATGAACAGTTACATATCGACTCACTGTACAAATCGTATTTATACAAAAAGTCGAACCAACTGATACTTGCAGACTAGCAGAACCGGACTTAAAGGAAATACATCGGACGAAACAGAATTCGTCTAGTATTATGTCGATATTCGACGAATCAAAGGATATTCATCGAGATAACACAAAAATACTTGACGAATCAAAACAGAACAAATCGTCACATATCAAGAGGATATTCGATGAATCGACGATACTCAATGAATCGACGATACTCGACGAATCGCTATACTCTACGAATGAGTCTAATTCGCCGAAACTATCATGACGATATTCAACAAATCCAAGACGAAAGCGTTGAGATATCACAACGATACTCGACGAAATCAAAACATTCGTCGAAACCTCTCAGCCATACTCGACGAATTTCCCTTAGATAATTTCGACCACTTACCTGATGACCTATATTCACAATCCAGGTCCCAGAACGAAATTCCTCCACATCCAGAATGTCATAGGCTTGGTCCTTCACTCATATCACATATGAGCAAGCCCAACACAAACCTTACCAACTTCTCTAATGCTCTTATGTGTCACCCCATAGGCTCATATTGTGTTGGCAGTGAGGCCACATGTTTGATCACTTCCAGATCACCATGGTAATACCAATAGTCTCTCATTTGATCTTGAAAGTATCAAACAAAAGCTTCACAAACAATGAGCGGCATCTAGCAATGCATCATTGCTCCTCAAGCAATAAGAGTTTAAAACTCGAAAGTCATTGTGACCAATGTATCAGTATTGTCATGTCCCTTCGTCCCTTACATCTGGATAGAACTAGAGTTATAGACCGTGTCACCCTCATAATTGTTCAATCTTAGTTTCCTGATCTAAAATGGACTTTTAGAAATTGGTGAGTCCAATACCATATATTGACTCAACCAAGCATGGTCATGCATTTCTTAGTCTCATTCCATCAAGGGGCCCACGGATGCAACTCATGTCATATAGGAGGACAAATCTCATCTCTGCTCATACGCAGACATCCAATGATTCGTAACGTACCCAATAACTACCTTTATCATCCAACTTTATCAAGATTGGACTTTTGATAGCATCAAAGCATGCTCTTTCTCACTCGATGAATATTGTGACTTCAGGTCAAAGGACCACAAACACCATTGCCACTTGAGTCATACTTGTGTCACGTTCATATAACAATCCACAAAGTATTCTCATGGTGGGTCTGTCCAGTACAACTTGTTCACTAACAAGTACCCATGTGATTACTTGATATCATAATATCATGACCTGTGAGAACCGGTCATCAGTTAACGCACATGCTAATCTCAATGTGTCACCATCGCCCTTAGCTTCTAAGATGACACTCGACCAGGGACCATTTAAGAATAAAGCTTCTAAAACATAGGCTCTCACATTCAAGCCACCACTTGACTCCTAGGGAAGCAATCATTTTAAGGGCATTTATTATGTTAAATTACTCTATCACAATAAAAATAAATTTACAAAATAAAAGAACTTGCCAAAATATATAAATGAAATATATACAGTACTATATTCATCAAATGAATTATTACAGCCAACAAACATACAATCCACAAGATTTCCATTAAGGCTGATCATTAAGGTATCGTATACCCATAGATCTAACATGACCATCATGCTTTCTCTGCGCTAAAGGCTTTGTCAGTGGATCTGCAATATTTTCTTCAGTCAATACTCTACTAATGCTCACATCTCCTCGATCGACAATCTCTCGAATAAGATGGAACCGCCGAAGTTTATGCTTGGAGCGCTGATGAGATCTAGGTTCTAAAGCAAGTACAATTGCACCGTTGTTGTCACAGTAGAAATCTACGGGACGAACAATGCTAGGAACTACATCTAACTCGCCGATGAATTTCCTAATCTATACAACCACCTTCGCTGCATTTGTAACAGAGATATACTCGGCCTCAATTGTAGAATAGGCAACTGTCTCCTACTTGGAACTCTTCCAGCTAAGAACACCTCCATTTAGGAAAAAAAAGAACCCTGACTGATGTAACACCCCAGAAATCTCAACAGGTAAAATTGAGGTTCAGGCTGGCTGACACGGCCTGGGACACGGGCGTGTCCCAGGGCGTGTCTGGGGTACACGGCCTGGGACACAGGCGTGTCCTAGGGAATGTTCTTCATTGTCGACGATCGTTGAGTCGGCGATCGTTGAGTATCAACACATCGACACGGCCTGGGACACGGGCGTGTCCAAGGGCGTGTCATGCCCAAATATTAGCCAGATTGTCCCGAGAAGGACACGGTGTGGAGGCCCAGCCGTGTCGATCGTGACACGGGCGTGTCAAATTGTCACACGGGCGTGTCCAGTGCCCGTGTGGTCTCGGGGAAAATGCTGATTTCCGTCTCGATGGGGGAACACGCCCCTCGACACGGGCGTGTCAGGTGTCGATACGGGCGTGTCCCGGGCGTGTCGACACTCGTGTTCTGGTTTGGCTTAAGTCGATTGTGCACCGCTTCAGGAACACGGCCTATGACATGGGCGTGTCATAACCCGTGTTCGGCCCAGGAAATCAAATTCAGGGCTGATCAGAGCCGTTCATTTTCTTTGACCAAGATCTAATGGTCTGGGCTCTTCCCTGGGTTGATAAGTCCGGGATTGAAGAAGAGAAAGCCCATTTGAGTTTTCTCATTCTCTTTCTAAAGTTAAGAGAGAGAGGATAGCAAGGCAAGGAAGAAGAAGAGGAACCCGGCCGTCGGTGGTGCTGCGGTGGTCCAAATCGCGAGCCGAGTTCGGATTTGCAAAGGCAAGGCTGCTACGAAGGCTTTCATCCGTCTCAATTCTCTCCATGGCTCCGAGGCGAATTACAAGGGGAACGATTTCCGTCTTGGACATGTGAAGTCCTACTTTCCTGCATTTGCATAGGGAAAACCCGTCCCCGCGAGTGTGCGGTGGGTTGTGGTGTCTCTTAGGGTAGATATGTGAAGTCCCCCTTGTTAGAGTCCGGAATTGGAGTACGGATCTAGGCATGTTGTGTGAAGCCCATCTGGACGTGCTGGTCTGGATTGGTGATGCTTGTTTTCATTCGGAGGAATCTCCGAGAATTTGATTGTTTGTGTGCAATCTGTGGTGCATACCTGTTGCTTGGTGCAGCAGGAAGTACTGGAGGAAGTCCAGGAAATTGTGCGAGTTGGGTTCAACTCTTGTGGTGAACGGGTAAGGTGAAGCTGTACCCGCGTCAGTCCAGTCTTGAGTCTGACGATGTGAGCAACGGGATAGGCGGATCTGTACCCGCATTATGGTTGTCTAACCTTGGGTGCTTAAGGCCCTGTTAGGATCACATAGCGAGAGTCGATGGCTTGCGTGCCGATCATGACTAGAATGCTCATTGGTGGGATCCGGTGTTTCCGGTACACCCGAATGTGCCCTGAGTGCACGGATCATCGGGTCGTCGTGCCGACGTTTATGATATGTATTGACTGTGCGGTCGTGTACGTCTTGCGTGGTTTGCTATATATATCATATTGGAAAATGCTATGCAGGGATGGAATTCCGCTGCACCGTGCAAGGGGCAAGGTCGTTATAATTGGTCAGCTGAATGCTGACCGTTGCCCTGTTTGCCACCGCTTGGTGGATTGCTTCTTACAGGTGCTGGAGGTGTTGGTCCGAGCGGGACTTAGCGGGCGGAAGCCCAAGCTGCGTTGCTGCCCGCGAAGGCTTTGTTTTGTTTCTTCTTGTTCATGTGTGGTTGGCCTGCGTGCCGATGTCTGTAAACCACACCTTGTTAAGAGAAATTTGTAAGGCCTTAAGGCCAGACACTTTGGTTGTATACATTCCTATGTTTTTAGTGGACAGTTCTTGTTGTACTTGAGTTTAAGTTTTCAACCGCGAAGCTTCCGCTAGAATGCTCTGTGTTAGGATGCGTTGGTGTTTTGATATTATTTCGTAGCGTCTCCGCCTGTTTGTGGAATATGGTGTGAGTCCCCGGCCGGACCCTCTATTATATTCTTATTGACGGGTAGAGGTGTCCCAGGCCGTGTCGATGTGTCGATACTCAACGATTGCCGACTCAATGATCATCGGCAATGAAGAACACGCCCTGGGACACGCCCGTGTCCCAGGCCGTGTACCCCAGACACGCCCTGGGACACGCCCGTGTCCCAGGCCGTGTCAGCCAGCCTTAACCTCAATTTGACCTGTTAAGATTTCTGGGGTATTACAACTGAGACTTTGAGTCGTCCCTATCAGTTTGAAAGCTAGCATCTATGTTACCCCTTACAACGAGCTCTTCCTCTCCACCAAATACTAAGAACGTATCATTAGTCATTCGCAAGTACTTCAGTATATTCTTAACAGCAATCAAGTGACTTTCACCAGGATCAGACTAATACCTGCTAGTCATGCTCAAGGAATAAGATACATCGGGTCGAGTACATATCATTGCACACATGATTGACCCAATTGCCAAAGCATATGGAATCAACTTCATGTAGTCCTTATCTTCACAAGACTTATGACACTGGTCCTTAGAGAGACTCACACTATATGGGTAAGAATCCTTTCTTAGACTCAAGCATGTTGAACCGCTTTAACATCTTATCAATGTATATACTTTGGGTCAAACTCAGCAACTTCTTTGATCTATCTCTAAAGATCTTAATACCAAGTAAATAAGTCACTTCACCCAAGTCCTTTATAGAAAAGCAGTTCCCTAGGTTGTTCTTAACAACTTGTAGGGTCAGTTTGTCATTCCCGATCAGCAACATGTCATCTATATACAATATCAGAGAGACAACCATGCTCCTACTAATCATCATGTAAGCACACGGTTCATCCTCATTCTTGATAAAACCAAACTCTTTGATCTGTTCATCAAAATGAAGATTCCAACTTCGAGAAGCTTGTTTTAATCCATAAATGGATCTCTGCAGCTTGCATATTTTAGTGGCTACACCTAGAGATACAAAACCCTTGGGTTGTGTCATATACACTTTATCAAGGAGGTTTACACTTAGGAAAGCCATTTTGACATCCATCTGCCAGATCTCGTAGTCATAATACACAGCAATAACAATCAGAATTCTGATGGACTTAACCATGGCAACAAGGGAAAAGTCTCATCATAATCAATACCATGAATTTGCTTGAAACCTTTAGCAACTAGTCGCCCTTTGAATGTCTGTACATTCCCATCCATGTTGGTCTTCTTCTTGAATACCCACTTGCACCCTATGGGTCGTACCCCTTCAGGTGGTTCCACCAAGGTCCAAACTTGGTTTTCATACATGGAGTCTATTTCAGATTTCATGGACTCAAGCCACTTCTCAGAGTCCGGTCCACTCATAACCTCTTGGTAGGTTGCTTGCTCATTATTATGATCCATAAGCAACGTGTTGGGTATTGCATCCACAATAGATCTGATTTGAAGAAGAGCTTGAACAAGCTAAGTTGAATTGACAATGTATTTGACAATTCTATCAAGTTGTGCTTGCAGCTATTCCATGCTAAGTACACACCAATATCAGAGTGCAGTGGGTCAATATATACGGGTCTGCGCAACGTAATCCCTCGCTGTATAGATCAGTGTATTGATCCATGTGTGCTCTCTCTATTGGAGTGTACTTATTTTCAAGTACAGGGTCAAGGTAGATCAAGAGCAGAAGAAGGAGTAAGGATGGGTCAAAGACCAAGCTATCAACAGAAGGAAGGTGGAAAATCCTTCCAAGTAAGAATCGATGGGAATCATTATTGATTCCCGCCGACTTCGACAGGAGTTATTAGTAATTCCCGCCGACTTCGACGGGAATCACTAAGTGTCTCCCGCCGACTACTTCCGGCTGGCAAAAGTCTGAAATCTTGCCAAGGCTGAATCGACGGGAGTCGGGAGTGATTCCCGCCGACATCGACGGGAATCACCAACGAATCCCGCCGATTTTGCCTTAGGCAGATTTTGCCGCTCGCTGGACCGGTCCAGGTTGCCGTGCTTAGTTCGGCCAGATCTCGGGATTTTTGAGGTGGGCCCCACAATAGTCTTCTAGGGTTTGCCTTTGGGTATAAATACGTACTTATTCCCGTTGTCTACAGTACACACCAACCCACCGGAATACAAAAATCAACCGTGACCTAGCACATCGCGATCTCCGCCCGCACGCACGTCGCCGATAGGAAGTAGTCGTCGCCGCTGATCTCAGCCCATCTCTGATCGCTCGACGACAGCACCGAGGCAAGCAGCCGGTCTCACGTGTCTCTCTCGAGATCTCTTATCTTCTGATTCGTTGAACGAGACTTGTTCTCCCTTCCGAATCGGTTGAGACGTTTGATCCGACTGAGATCATTCAAAGACCTAGCTTGCTTCGTCTAGAAGTTTGGATTTACAAAGCTTTGCCGCCGCACTTTCTTGCCACCGCCGATCTTGACAAGATCCCTTCCAAGTGAGGAATCCGGTTGTGGACTCTTCGTACTTTTCGTGCAAGCTTCAACGAATGAAGAAGGACATCGGAATCTCTATATAGCATTATTTGTATTTTTATTTACATTCAATTTTATTGTAAAGGAATTTTAATTCATATTTGTAAGGGTTGGGTGCAACCCGTTGTGGTGGAGTTGTGACTCCATTGGTGGAAGGGTTCCTTCTGTGGTTAGGGGAGCGTTGCTCCTAGTGTGAGGATTGGATTTCAATCCGTCTGGAGAAGTGACCGAGTCGTCCCTTGGTGGGAGATAGGTCGAAGGGGGAAAGTGGACGTACCCAAATCGGGGAACCACTATAATTCTTTGTGTGTTTTCTGTGTTCTGTTTGCTTACTTGTGCAGGTTAGTTTAATTCCGCAAAAGACTGCACGACACCTATTCCCCCCCCCCTTATAGGTGGATTAGGTTGACACTAGATACTTTCAAGTGGTATCAGAGGGAGGTTACTCATCAATAAGGTTAACACCTTGAGTAAGATCCTGTGTCTAGTGTCAAGAATAAAGAAGATCTCAGGAATGGACCATGCTTAATTTTCCCATCTGGAAGGAAAGGATCAGGATCTATATGGAAGCAGTCGATCCCCGACTCTTCATGATAGTGGAGGAGGGCCCTCATATCCCCACTAAGGCCTCCACCATTGATCCGACCAAGATGGTGCCCAAGTGGCTCTCCGAAATGGATAAGGATGAGATGGTGCTTGTCGGACTAGAATAGAAAGCTCAAAACATTTTAGTGAGCGCCATCGATGATTCAATTATGCAGAATTTCCGCAACTGCAGGACTGCCAAGGACATCTGGCACTGCCTGATCATTCTGATGGAGGGCACAGATGAAGTAAGGGATGATCGAAGATCCCTTCTGAACCAAAAGTATGAGGCCTTCAGGCAAGGTCCCAAGGAAGAAATCGGAGTGACATTTGAGAACTTCCTGAAGATCGGCAATGCTCTGAAGGGTTATGGCAGAGTGTTCACCGATGGTGAACTAAATGACAAATTCCTTAGATCCCTGACTAAGGAATGGGACACCAAGATCTGCGCCATCAGAGAGTTTGGCAAGCTGGCAGAAACTGATCCCCAGATTCTATTTGGGAAGCTAATGTCCTACGAGCTTTAGCTGAACACCAGAAAAGCTGAAGAGGAGGCCGATAAAGCTGTAGCCAAAGAAAAGACTGTGGCCCTGAAAGCTAATAGCTCAAGGAAAGGCAAGGGTGCAGCCTCATTCCGCTCTTGGAGAAAGGCTGAGGAAGAAGACTCTGAGCCATACTCATCCGACTCAGAGCTATCTGAAGAAGAATTCTCTTTCATCACTCAAGAGTTAAAGAAGTTTCTCAAGATAAGGAATCGGAGAAAAGGAGATGGCTCCTCCTCCAGACATCAGAAGAAGAATTACTCTTCTGACAGGTATGATTTTAAACAGAACAAACATCGTTCTGCTGACATTATCTGCTTTGGGTTCAGTAAGTCAGGCCACGTCATTACTAACTGCCATCAAAGCAAGAGAGATAAGGGGAAAGGAGAGGAGCACAAGTCCTCTCGAGACAAGAAAAAGGAGAGGAGCTACATTGCCAAGGAGCTAAAGACACTGAGTGAATCTGACTCTTTAGACTCCAGTGATGATGAGGAAGCCTACTTCGGGATAATGGGTCGCTCCGACTCAGATGGAGATTGTACCCCATTTACTGGGAAGGTAAAAGATCGCACCCCCCTCTCTGACTCTGACTCTGAGTCTCCTGAAGATGATCTCCAGGACAGCCCATCTGCCCGTGAAGCTGAACTCCTCGAAAAGTATGAGCTCCTGCTCAATACTTTTGAAGAATGCCGAAAGAGGTTGAGCGCTCAGAAAAAGGAAGTCAAATTCCTTAAGGCTGAGGGTGTGTCCCTAAGAGAAGAGATCACTGGCTTGATATCTCTCCGACAGGAACACCTGGACCTGACTTCTGAGCACTAAGATTCTCTAAGGCTCCTTAACCAAAAGCAGGAAGAAATTAACAAGCTGGAAGAACAGCTTGCGGCCGAGAGGAAGATTGTCAAAAGCATCTCTATGCCCAAGACCGTTCTTCCTCTGGCGGATGAATTCTCTACTCAGGCTAAAGGGGCTGGCTTAGGGAATGTGTCCATGCCTGGTAAATCATCCAGGAGAAACAGAAATCAGAGGAAAAATAAGGCTACTAAGAAGGCCTCTGCTGCAGAAAAGGAAAAGGCCCCACTCGGTCCTATTTCATTCTGAAAGCCTAGCTTTCCCTGTAATGAGCATGACTTTGAGTCAACCAATGACCACCTCTTCTAGCCCTCGGTTGAAAAGCCCAAGAGCCGGTATGATGGATGGACCTTCCCCCGCAACTACAGTGAGAGTGTCTTCAAGGCAACTTATGAGGAAATCCAAGTGGATAATTATGGCCACTTCTCTAGCGGCCATAATAGGAAGTAGGCACCAAAGGCCAAGCTTGTTATACAGAAGGAACAGGAAGTGAAGGAATCATGTGACTGCTGTCATCATGATGCCTCCACCTCCAGATCCAAGGCCCCGGCTAGACCCACTGTTCCAAGGGTAAAGCAGGAGCCTAGGAAACGGTACAACAGGTTTGACTGTTGGTGCTGTGGCAAAGTTGGTCACTTTGCCGTGGATTGCTGGTTTAATCCAAGAAACAATGAGACTCCTCATGTTAGCAATGCGAGGCCGACCACTCGTAGGGTTAACCACCAGAGGGGGAGTGTGCTAACAAGGAATCTAGGACCCAAGTCCAATTGGGTTCCTAAGGGAAACGAATTCTTTTTTGCAGGTATGTCCAAAGGCCATCAAAACGCCAATCTGGTACTTGGACAGTGGATGTTCTCGACATATGACCGGGACAAGAAGCCTGTTTCCTGATTACTCCCAGTCAAAAATGGACCCAAAGTCATCTTTGGAGGATCAGATCGAGGAGTCACCAAGGGTTATGGTATGATATCCAATGGTTTATTCTCTATCACAGACGTGGCCTATGTTGAAGGGTTAAACCATAACCTGATCAGTGTAAGCCAGTTGAGTGATAAAGGATATGACGTTAAGTTCTGCAAGCAAAAGTGCCTGATAATATCGTGTGCCTCTTCGGAGATGGTATTAACTGGCATTAGGAGTAGGAATATTTTTTGCTTAGATTTTCTTAGCATAGACTCTTCTACCCCCGTTTGCCTAGTAGCAAAAGATAGTGCATCTCTCTGTGAACAATGGCACAAGAGATTAGCACATATTAATTTCAAAACTATTAATATGTTGTTTTCTAAGAACTTAGTAAGGGATGCCCCTACTATTAAGTGCATCAAAGATAGCCCTTGTCCTGCATGCCAGAAGGGCAAATAGACTCGGGCTACCTTTAAGGGCATTGCAGACAAAGACTCTTCCAGATGTCTTTATCTTCTGCATATGGACTTGTTCGGTCCAGTGCAAGTTCATAGTTTAGGAGGCAAATCGTATATGCTAGTGATTGTTGATGATCACTCTCGGTGTACGTGGGTGTTCTTCTTGAAACGAAAGTCAGATACATTTGACATCTTCACTAATTTTGTCAAGCAGATTCAGAACGAACTTAACTACTCCGTGGTCAAAATCAGAAGTGACCATGGAACAGAATTCGAGTCTGGGGCTATGACAGAATTCTGTGAAGAACATGGTATTTTTCATGAGTTTTCCTCCCCGCGTACTCCTCAGCAAAACGGAGTTGCGGAGAGGAGGAATAGAACGCTCATTAAAGCATGTACGACAATGTTGAATGACACTTCTCTTCCAGAGTACTTCTTGGCAGAGGCTGTCAATACAGCTTGTCACGTGCAAAACCGAGCCTTGATCAACATGAACCATCGTAAGACGCCTTATGAGCTATTGAAAGGCAGGAAACCGATCATGTCCTATCTAAGGATTTTTGGCTGTAGATGCTATGTACTCAATAATGGGAAGTACCCACGTACTAAATTCGGAGAAAATGCTTCGAAGGCATCTTCATGGGCTATAGTAGCCATAGTCGGGCATATAGGATTTTTAATAAGAAAACCCTGGTGGTAGAAGAGTCAATTAATGTTGTATTTGATGAAGGAAGCTTGCTTCACAGCAATTCTTCTAGTGGCATTCTTGAAGATGCAGGTGCAAGGCCTGAACAGCTAAGTCTAGATGAGGCTACTAATAATGAAGCTCCCAAGTACGTCAAGGTCTCCACCTCAACACCAACTGGAGAAGATGACGGTCAGGATGGGGAAATTCTACCAGAAGAGGGAGGAGCCCGAGAAGCTGTAGGAGCTCCAGATGCCAGACTCTTAGAGCTCAGACACGTGAGGGATCACCCAAGAGATCAGATCATAGGAGATCCTCGGAACGGTGTCAGAACTCGCAGAGGTACAATGAACGAGATTCTGCACCTTAGTTTTCTGTCACAGGTTGAGCCAAAGAAGTTCGACGAAGCGAACAAAGATGCGTCGTGGATATTGGTCATGCAAGATGAACTTCATCAATTTGAACGATGCAACGTCTGGACGCTAGTTCCCAGACCAAAGAAACAAAATGTGATCGGCACTAAGTGGATCTTCAGAAACAAACTGGATGAACACGGTGTCATCATCAAGAACAAAGCCAAACTGGTGGCTCAAGGATACAAATAGGAGGAGGGGATTGACTTCGATCAAACCATTGCACTAGTTACAAGGCTCGAGGCGATCAGGTTGTTCCTGGCGCATGCCTCTCACAAAGGATTCACTGTCTATCAGATGGACGTGAAGTCTGCTTTTCTGAATGGAAACTTAAAAGAGGAAGTATACGTCGCGCAACCCCCAGGTTTTGCTAATCCAACACTCCCTGATCATGTTTACTTTCTTAATAAAGCATTATATGGCTTAAAACAAGCTCCTCGAGCTTGGTATGAGACTCTGTCTAGTTTTCTTCTTGAGAACAAGTTCTCGAGAGGAAAAATAGATAAGACATTGTTTCTTAGGGAAGTCAAAGGCAAGATTTTGCTGGTGCAAATCTATGTCGATGACATAATATTCGGCTTAAAAGACAACAACCTGTGCAAGAAGTTTTCCAAACTTATGCAATGGAAGTTTGAAATGAGCAGTATGAGAGAGCTGAAGTATTTCTTGGGACTTCAAGTGAAACAGTCTGAGGATGGAATTTTCATTTCTCAAACGAAGTTCACAAATGAACTCCTCAAGAAATTCAGAATGGAGAGTGCAACCTCTATGAGGACTCTAATTGGATCCACTGTGTCTCTAGATAAGGATGAGAAAGGGAAACCTTTTGATAAAACCATGTACAGAAGCATAATTGGATCCCTGCTCTACCTTACTGCTAGTAGACCGGATATTATGTTTTCTACATGCGTTTGTGCCAGATATCAGGTGAACACTAAGGAATATTATTATGTCGCTGCAAAGCGGATTCTTAGATACCTTAAAGGTACACCAAATCTTGGCTTGTGGTACCCAAGAAACAATGATGTCGAGCTGATAGGCTTTTCAGATGCTGACTTTGCAGGAAGCAGGGATGATAGGAAAAGCACTTCCGGGACATGCCAATTCCTCGGAAGAAGGCTTATATCGTGGAGCAGTAAAAAGCAGAACTGTGTTGCAACCTCTACGGCTGAATCTGAGTACATCTCAGCAGGCAGCTGTTGCGCACAACTTCTATGGATCAGAAATCAACTTGAAGATTATGACTTGCAGTTTAGAGAAGTTCGCATGTATTGCGACTCCTCGAGCGCAATTGCAATTGCGAACAATCCTATGTCGCACAGCAGAACAAAGCATATTGAAGTGCGCTACCACTTCATTCGGGAGCATGTGGAGAACAAAGATATATCTCTCTGCTATGTCCCCACGGATAAGCAGATTGCAGATATCTTCACGAAGCCACTAGACGAGGCCAAGTTCAATTTATTCAAAACTGAACTCAGCATGCTGAACCTTGAAGATTGAAGACTGAAATGCTCAAGGCTCTTGGATCAAGGGGAAGCATCAGCTAGGAACTCAAGATCGGGCACGGATGCAAGAACTGAGGGGGAGCATTTTGCTCCAAGTGAAGTCCCAGGTTTGTAGAAGCCGAAAAGGGGGAGATTACCCTCTCGGCCAAGGCTAAGGTGGCTTCTAATGCTAAGTAGGCCACAAAGGCTATGTTGCTCTAAGATAGGGGAGATCAACTCAGCTAAGGTTATGTTGCTCTCAAGAATATGGTAATGAATTCCACACTCAACTGAATTTTCACATTATGATTTTCATTTCCATCTGTTCTATTCACCTTAGCTTGTAGGGTTTAGGCTTCTTCAAATAGGGGGAGATTGTTGGGTGTTGCATCCACAATAGACCTGATTTGAAGAAGAGCCTGAACAAGCTAAGTTGAATTGACAATGTATTTGACAATTCTATCAAGTTGTGCTTGCATCTATTCCATGCTAAGTACACATCAATGTCAGAGTGCAGTGGGTCAATATATACGGGTCTGCACAACGTAATCCCTCGCTGTGTAGATCAGTATGTTGATCCACGTGTGCTCTCTCTATTGGAGTGTACTTATTTTCAAGTGCAGGGTCAAGGTAGATCAAGAGCAGAAGAAGGAGCAAGGATGGGTCAAAGACTAAGCTATCAACAGAAGGAAGGAGGAAAATCCTTCCAAGTAAGAATCGACGGGAATCGTTAGTGATTCCCGCCGACTTCGACAGGAGTCGTTAGTAATTCCCGCCGACTTCGACGGGAATCACTAAGTGTCTCCCGCCGACTACTTCCGGCTGGCAAAAGTCTGAAATTTTGCCAAGGAAGAATCGACGGGAGTCGGGAGTGATTCCCGCCGACATCGACGGGAATAACCAACGACTCCCGCCGATTTTGCCTTAGGCAGATTTTGCCGCTCGCTGGACCGGTCCAGGTCGCCGTGCTCAGTTCGGCCAGATCTCGGGATTTTCGAGGTGGGCCCCACAACGGTATTCTAGGGTTTGCCTTTGGGTATAAATACGTACTTATTCTCGTTGTCTACAGTACACACCAACCCACCGGAATACAAAAATCGGCCGTGACCTAGCGCATCGCGATCTCCGCCCGCACGCACGTCGCCAATCGGAAGTAGTCCCCATCGCTGATCTCAGCCCGTCTCTGATCGCTCGACAACACACTGAGGCAATCAGACGGTCTCACATTTCTCTCTCGAGATCTCTTGTCTTCCGATTCATTGAACGAGACTTGTTCTCCCTTCCGAATCGGTTGAGACGTTTGATCCGACTGAGATCGTTCGAAGACCTAGCTTGCTTCGTCAAGAAGTTTGGATTTACAAAGCATCGCCGCCGCACTTGCTTTCCGCCGCCGATCTTGACAAGATCCATTCCAAGTGAGAAATCCGGTTGTGTACTCTTTGTACTTTTCGTGCAAACTTCAACAAACAAAGAAGGACATCGGAATCTCCATAAAGCATTGTTTGTATTTTTATTTACATTCAATTTTGTTGTAAAGGAATTTTAATTCCTATTTGTAAGGGTTGGGTGCAACCCGTTGTGGTGGAGTTGTGACTCCATTGGTGGAAGGGTTCCTTCCGTGGTTGGGGGAGCGTTGCTCCTAGTGTGAGGATTGGATTTCAATCTGTTTGGAGAAGTGACCGAGTCGTCCCTTGGTGGGAGATAGGTCGAAGGGGGAAAGTGGACGTACCCAAATCGAGGAACCACTATAATTCTTTGTGTGTTTTCTGTGTTCTGTTTGCTTACTTGTGCAGGTTAGTTTAATTCCGCAAAAGACTGCACGGCACCTATTCCCCCCTATAGGTGGATTAGGTTGACACTACATACTTTCACAACGCATTACCTATTTGAGACACGAGAAATCCATATCTCTCGGGCTCAAACCTTTGTCTACAAGATCTATGTGGAACTTGTATTTCCTAAGCAGGTTCTCTAACTACAACAACTTGTAGTCCTGGCTCAGGTTCCAATTCCGGTTCATTCATATTTTGTGGTTCTTGAACTTCTTCAAGTTCTACCCTAGCAGTCTTTCTACTTAAGAACTCTTTCTCAAGAAAGACACCAGTCCTTGCGAGAAGCACTTTGCCTTCGCATGTTAGGTAGAAATAGTACCCTTTAGTTTTCTTAGGATACCCCACAAGATAACACTTATCTGATTTGGGTTCCAGCTTGTCAAGCATTTGACGTCGCACGTATGCCTCATAGCCCCAAACCTTAATTAACGACATACTAGGATGCTTCCCAATCCATATCTCATAAGTAACTTTAGAATCGCTTTCGTTAGAGCACAATTTAGCGTAAAAGCAAAGCAGCAGTTTCTAGAGCAAAACCCCAAAAGGAAACAGGCAGATTTGCATGACTCATCATCGACTGTATCATGTCTAACAGAGTACGATTCCTCCGCTCAGACACACCATTAGGATGTGGTGTTCTAGGTGGAGTGAGCTGTGATATAATACCACACTCTTTCAGATGATAATGAAACTCATGACTTAGGTATTCGCTACCTCGATCAGATCGGAGTGCTTTAACCTTCTTACCCAATTGGTTCTCAACTTCGTTCTTAAACTCTTTGAACTTTTCAAAGGTTTCGGATTTGCACTTCATAAGATACACGTATCTGTATCTATTGAAATCATCAGTAAATATATCAAAGTAGAAATACCCACCTCTAGTCATAGAACTCATGGGTCCACATAAACCACTATGTACTATACCCAAGAGATCATCAGCCCTCTCATTGAAACCAGTGAAAGGGACCTTAGTCATCTTGCCTAACAAACAAGACTCGCATCTCTTAAATGATTCATAATCAAATGAGTCCAGTAGTCTATCTCTATTGAGCCTGGATATGTGTTTGTCATTATATGGCTCAAACGACAATGCCAAAGGTACGTAGGGTTCCAGTCATTCGTTTTTAGTCTTTTAGTATTTTCTATATTATAGATCTGATGGTCTAAGTTCAAAATATATAAACAATTAAACATTTGAGATATACCATAATAAATATCATTCTTAAATATAGAACAATAATTATTCTTAATAATAAAAGAAAATCCAACCATGTCCAAACATGAAATAGATATAATGTTTCTAGTTATGTAAGGAACATAATAACAGTTATTTAGTTCTATTACAAGCCCACTAGGCAAAGAAAGACGGTAAACTCCTACGATGACAGCAACAACTCTTGCTCCATTGACAACACGCAGGTCCACCTCCCTTTTACTCAGAAATCTTCTCCTTCCCAGTTCCTGCACATTTATACAAATGTGAGAACCACATCCGGTATCCAATATCCAGGATGAAGGAGCGGAAAGGTTTATCTCTATAACATAGATACTTATTGCGGAAGTACTACCTCCCTTCATCTTGTGCAAACCCTCAATGTACGAAGGATAATTCCACCTCCAATGACCAGTCTTGCCACAATGGTGGCATTTCCCTTCTTTCGCAGAGCCTTTCCTTTTCAGTGCTTAAGACTTGGGCTCCAGAGCAAACTTAGGTCCTACCTTCGTCTTCTTGAAGCCCTTGGCCATGCCCTTGCCTTTATGCACCATTAGTATGGGGCTAGTAGGCTTAGCCTTCTTCATATTGATCTCAGTAGTTCGCAATATGCCTAGGAACTCGAGCAGTGTTTTGTCTATTTCATTCATATTATAGTTTAAGACAAACTGCTCATAACTTTCTGGCAATGATTACAGGATCAGGTCTGTGGCCAACTCTTGTCCCAGAGGGAAGTCTATTCTCTCAAGGTTCTCTATATACTCAATCATCTTGAGTATGTGAGTCCCTACTAGGTCCCGAGCTCCAATCTTATACTGGAACAATGCCTTAGTGACATCAAACCTCTCTTAACGAGCTTGCCCTTGAAACATTTTCTTGAGATGCTCGTCAATTTCCTTGCAACCCATGTTCTAATGTTGCTTTTGGAGCTCAGAGTTCATGGTTGTCGGCATGAGGCATTCGACGTCTAAGGAGTCGTCAAGATACTTCTTATAAGCATCCTTATCAGTACGAGACGCATTCCCGGCAGGCTCTTTAGGGGAATCCTCTTCCAAAACATAGAGCTTTCGCTCTTTCCTGAGAACAATTCTCAAGCTCCTGTACCAGTATAAATAATTCATACCACTCAGCTTCTCCTTCTTAAGGATGGCTCTGAGGGATAGGTTGGAGTGTGAACCACTAACCATAGAAATTATATAAGGATACAGCAGAGAAACATCCGTACTACATTTCAAAATATATTTTATTTACTTCAATTAGGACTTTAATCAAAATAAATCCCACTATTTTTATCAAACTGATAACCCTCGATATCAATTCGGAGAGTATATGTGAGTTACTATCTTAGTGGACAAGATCCATATTTCACTAACACTATGAGACAGCTTTGGCTTTTCTCTCACAATGCAGCTATTTAGGTATGCAACGTTTGCCAATTGCATCGCAATGCAATTCCTATATGGATGATGAATAACTCTTTATTCGCATCCATCATATGGTGCATGCCAACCCTATGCTTCTGGGCACTCAACCTTTGAGGTCACCTATTTAAGTTTGACTTGATGTCGATAGTGGGATATCACAATTATCCACTCGCACCCTTACCAAGATAAATTAATGCACCTTGCTTTGGCAAGTTCACACTTCATCGATCGAGGCAGGAAGAGTGTCATCCATCGGAAGGCATCCGAATACTTAATATTGCTTAAGAGATTTTTAAACAATCGATTAACACTTAATCGATCATGGCTAATTATTAACTAGTGTGCACATCCACAAAATAAAATTCTACAGCATCCATAATTCATATACATCCCAGATGTGCACAATAAAATCATCAAAACTTGATTAACTGTGCTAAATCTGAACATCTAGAACCCTTCTAAATCCTCAGATTTATATGCACTGGACATGAGCAACACCAGCTCCACTTACACAGTAGACAAGCTCGTCTCTCTATGTGAGATTCAAAATCTAACACATACTTGGTTTTTTAAACCAACAAGAGTGACAGTTACTGTTAATGAGTAACAAATATATCACAACAAAATCACATGCGCTCATGGCGGGGTTCCAAAGGGATGCGCCCCTGGTGGGATCTTTGGGGTAGAGCCCCTAACGGGGTCCAAGGGGCAGCGGCCCTGGAGGT
Organism: Platanthera zijinensis; assembly: GCA_039513925.1. Classification (NCBI taxonomy): domain Eukaryota; kingdom Viridiplantae; phylum Streptophyta; class Magnoliopsida; order Asparagales; family Orchidaceae; genus Platanthera; species Platanthera zijinensis. Next base: position 107,854,861 of record CM077087.1, read on the forward strand.
GGTCTCGCTGACCGATCAGTGAGAGGGGTCAAGGGGCAGAGCCCCTGCGGGGTGCGGGGCAGTGCCCCGATCAATTTTTGAAATAATAATCATCGCATCAACCTCACTCTGATACCATTGTTGGGTTTTGCTATGATGGCACAATAGTTGTGCACGCAGCGGAAATAAGGAACAAGAAAACCCAAAAGAGTTCTGATCTAACGATGAACAATAATCAAGAAGTAAATGCAGTGAAATAAAATTACTATTGGGTACATTGGTAATTGTACCAGATTTGGAGAAGCCTCACTTAAATCAATGACATACATCATCTTGTATTTGATGTTTGTTTAAGTTTATTTGTGCGGGCTAAGTAATGCAGGAATTTGTCTAAGTATAAAAGCGTCGAGACACTCGGTCAGTGTCAACGCTTGTGAAGAAGCTGTGTCGAGAACAAGAGCAAAACTGTGTCGACACATAGGACTTGTGTCGATACACAGAAGTTCAGTCTACATCAGCTGTGTCGACACACAGGACTTGTGTCGACACATAGATATCAGACAACACAAGTTGCGTCGACTTAAATGATCTCAGTCGACATCCTGAATGCTGAGTTGAAGATCAACTGTGTCGACACTTAGGACTAGTATCAACACACTATAACTAGTAGTGCTGACAGTAAGCTGAAGCTGATATATCAACACCCAGGACTTGGGTTGACAACTGTTTTGAAGAAAAGTTGTGTCGACACTAAGGAAGTTGTGTCGACATATTCTACATTATCTGTGTCGAGACTATGAAGAAAATCTGTGTCGACAGAGATTGAAGCCCATCGACTACATCAAGGTAATGCGTTGACATCCTGATAGCTGTGTCGACACATTCATAATCTGTGTCGACACATTTTGAAATCAGTGTCAACACATTGTGAAGAAGATCTGTCTCGACGCTGTCTACTGTTTTGAAGACCAAGTTGCAGATTTCCAGATCTAAGAAGTGATAGCTGGCATAACTGTCAAAGTTGTTAGATGTCAGAACTGTCAGATGCCAGTCAGCTACCGGTTCAGCCGATTAGCTCTGTTGTGTTTCTATAAATAGAATAGTGATATCAAAGAAGACAATAACACACAGAAAATATACAACACAAAAACACAGAGACGAAGAAAAATCTTGGGAGATCAGTAAGGATTACAGAATCATTTCTAAAATAAGAAGGAGAAGAAGGAAGCTGATTCAAGATCACCTCCATCTGCTCAAGAGAGATTCAACCTAGTTCTCTATTTTCAAAAAGCTTTGAAGAAGCTAAGTAAGGTTGAATCAGATCCAAAGCTGTAAGGATCAGAAGAAGACCAATCTCTTAAGATTTAGTCAAGAACACTTTACCTCATTCTCTCTCTCTGGGTAAAGAAATTCTTAAAACATTGTAATCACAACTGCAGGATCTGTATAGATCTGAGTGTAGGAAAGTCTATCTTTCTGAGTTATAAGCCTAAATTTATAAAGGCTGAGATAGGGCTGAGTGCCTTAGGTAGGATCTTTGTGATATGAGCTGTAGGCCTGGTGATAAGGGCTGAGGTAGGGCAGTTTACCTGAGGTAGGATTCTTGGGAAGAATCTGAGTTGTAGGATCTGGAAGGATCTGAGCTGTAGGACTTGAAAAAGTCTGAGTTGTAGGAACCTGGAAGGGTTCTGAATGGTAAGATCTGTGGATCTGAGAAAAGTTAAAGTTAGGCCGAATCTAGTTCATTGCTAGATAGGCGAAAGGGGAAAGTTGATGTACCCAAATATTAGGGAACCACTTTAAATTTGTGTGTCTTTGTGCTATGTTTGCTTACTCTGAATGTTTGTGATGCTTGTATGGTTTGATAACTAGATTTGCTAGTTAGAAATCCTAAAACTGCCTATTATAAAGAATTGAACCTATTCAACCCCCCCCCCCCCCTCAAGGTGATTAGTTGTTAATTATTGAATTCTTTCAATTACCTTTGAGGGAGTGAGTCAATACTCAACCAAGATTCTCTGAATGATTCCAACAAATGACAACAACTGGAGTTCCGAGCGTAGAATAGTGTTCACGCCTCTACAGATATCCACACGAGCACGGAGAACCCTAGACTCTTGTCGCGCAAGATCTAATTCGGAACTAGGTTTGCCCTCAACGTCTCCACAGACTACTAGATCTATTCAAGGAGAGGTGGCGGTGACGAATCTGACGTATAGGAAACCTTTTCCGATGATGGTAGATGGTCGGCGGTCGGCGACAGCGAGCGGTTTCCACGAATTGGCAGAACAGTTCTGTCATTATCGGGAGGAAGAATGATGCCGGTCACTATCCGCCAACGTGAACACTTTAGCGTTCTAACGCGCGAGACGTCTAACACCCACGAAGACAACCACACAAAGCTCAAACGCAGCGCGCTAATATGCAAACTAAACAAGTAAGCCAATACGGTAGCCACACCGTCGGAAAGATCGGACAAGCGGCTATAGGCCGTTATCCTTTCTATCAAAAGGGACCCACCCGGTCCGGACGAGCGATGTTGTACCAAAGAAGATCTACCCGAAAACACGATCGAGAGATGGTAGATCTCCCCCAACAAAAAGGTGCGGGGTTCGCCAAACCCTTTTCGGAAATAAAGCATTGTGATGTTGCAACACTTAAAGCAAAACCCACGAAAATTCAACGATTCGCAAGCAACGCAAAAATTATTCCAGCCGCTGGAAAAATCAAGAGGGAAACACACAAAAGTGGAGAGGTTCGTTACCCAAGTCGGAATGGATGATTCCGACTGCTTTACCAAGGGATCACTCGCCCGCGGTTCCGCCGAAGTTGTGCCGGATGGAGTAAGAGATTCCGCCGTCGCCGCGTCACGCCGTCTCCAAGTTCCTCGGAGCAAGAAATAATCCACCTCCACCCAAGGGGAGGTAGTCGGCCAAGATGATGGGGAAATGGAGGTCGGCCAAGAGTGGTGGTGGCCGAATGGGTGAAGGTTGGTGGTCGGATATGGGGCGGCTTGTGAGGGGGAAGTGGTGTTGAGGAAGGAGATAGGGAGAGGGGAAAATGGTAGAGGAGGTGGGCGGTTTTTGGGAATGGAGAGAGGGGGCGGCCGAAATGGTGAGGAGGAAGAGAGAGACAGAGGGGCGGCTAAAGAGAGGAGAAATAGAGAGATAGGTTTAGGGTTTTCAATTTTCTTCTTCAATACCTCAAAAGGAAACATCCTATGCCTATATATAGGCTTACAACCATCATCCGGCTATTAGCAGCCCAAAATGAAAATAAAGCTATAATGTTTTTTGGTTAAACTTTAAAGAGACTAATAAAATGCCTAAACAAGTGGCACAACAAATACAAAAAATAAAATGACATAAATAAAAGGATTAGACGGGCTTGAGCCGAGGGCGGAGATTATAATGTTGCCCCGAGTGGGCACCATGGCGACGCGAGTCCTTTGTTGGAGACGAGGGAGGGTCTTCAGCAAGCTGTGGTTCGTCGTCTCCACCAATCCTCCCCCCCTTAAAAGGACTCATCACCGATGAGTTGTCCTGCAGATATCGTCGTAGAAGAGCATCATCCAAGAGCGCGACCTCGGATTCCGGGAGCCAAGAGTCATCCGAGGCGGGGCGACCACGCCAACGAACCAAGAAATGGCGCACGTCGCCATCCGGAGTGGCAAGTACATCATCCTGTAGAATCCGGTCGGGCAAGAAAGCTGTCCTGGCAAACCTGGGAAAAGCATTAGGCAGTAACGGGGGAAAATCTAATGCATCAACATACGGCGTACCTCCGTTGGAGACCGACGGAACGAGTGATCCCGTACCCCACTCAGTCTTACGCCCAAGAGAATCTGTAATAGGTGTAAACGGGGAGGAAGATTATTCTAGCGGCGGAGCAATATATAGCGTTAAGTCCGAAACATTAAAAATAGGGGAAATACCCCATTCAGCGGGTAATTCCAAAAGAAATGCATTTTCGCCTAACTGCTTTAAGATCCGAAAAGGGCCTGCTCGCCGGTCCGCTAACTTTTTTAAGGTGCCCGTAGGCAACCGTTCAGGGATGAGACGGACCATGACTAAATCGCCGACTTTCAGGGGAGACGCTCGTTTATGTGTGTTGGCATGAACTTGATAGGACGCATATTGTGCGGTAAGCGTCTCATTAATGTGTTTATGCAGGTCATGGATGTGAGAGGCAAAGTCTTGTGCGAATTGGCTTGATTTAAAAGATGGGGGTAACGGAATCAAGTCAAGTGGCACCGGGGCCTTATAGTCATGCACAATTTCATTCGGGGAAGACCCGTGGACCTATTTTTGGAATTATTATATGCCAATTGAGCATGCGGAAGGATAAGATCCCATGTACCCTTGTGGTCTCCCACAAGGCAGCGTAACAGACTACCCAAACTTCTATTTATAACCTCCGTTTGCCCATCCGTCTGCGGATGGTAGGCCGAAGAAAATAGGAGCTTGGTGCCCATTATCCTCCACAAGGTTTTCCAAAAATAGCTCGTGAACTTTACGTCCCTATCAGTAACTATCGATTTTGGAACGCCGCGGTGACCCACTACCTCCTTAAAATAAAGTTGAGCGACATGTGACGCGTCGTTAGTTTTATTGCAAGCGATAAAAAAAGCCATCTTGGAAAAACGGTCAACGACAACTAAGATCGAATCGTGACGCCTAAACGTGATCAGAAGGCCTAGAATGAAGTCCAGGCTAACGTCTTCCCAAGGCGTCGAAGGGATCGGGAGAGGGGTATAAAGCCCCGCGTTCGTTTTGTTCCCCTTTGCCAACTGGCACGCCCGACAACTCCCCACGATTTTACTAACCATGGTCTTAAGGCCGGGCCAATAAAATTTGTCCTCAACTAACGCGATAGTCTTGTCACGGCCAAAATGGCCTCCTAACCCGCCACTATGCAGTTCCCACACAATGAAGTGACGTAGGGATGAGCGGGGAATACATAGCTTCGAGTGGTTGAAAAGATACCCGTCACGAATGTAAAACGCGGAAATGGTTGTGGGCAGGTTATCCTGAGTGGTGAAATATATGTCCTTGAAATCTGGGCAGTGGACATATTCGTCCTTAATCCTATCAAAGCCCACCACCTTAACTTCTAATGTGGATAGTAATAACGTGACACGACTAAGGGCGTCCGCTACGCGATTGAGGGTACCCTTCAGATGCTTGATGATGAATGTGTACTCCTGAAGATAGGAGACCTATTTAGCATATCGCGGGCTCACCTTTGACTGCGAATTGATAAATCGTAGCGCCTCGTGATCGGATAGGATGACGAACTCCTTAGGAAGCAAGTAGTGCCGCCAATGTTGGAGGCATCGGATGACCGCGTAGAATTCCCTATCATAGTTAGAATAGTTCAATTTCGGGCCGGCAAGCTTCTCACTGAAGTACCCCACCGGGTGACCTTCTTGGCTCAATACGCCCCCAATCCCCACTCCCGAAGCGTCACAAGATAATTCAAAAACCTTGGAGAAATCTGGGAGACGCAAGAGGGGGGCTTCGGACATGCGCGTCTTAATTAATTGAAAAGCCTTGGCGGCCGACTTCGTCCAAGAAAACTCACCCTTCTTCATGCACTTGGTTACGGGGGCCATTATGCTACTAAAATCCTTAATAAACCGCCGGTAGAAGGTGGCGAGTCCGTGGAAACTCTGCACATCCCGAATGTTGGCGGGCTCGGGCCAATCCTTTATGGCTTTCACCTTCTTACGGTCTACATGGATTCCCTTTGAACTAACGATGTAACCGAGGAACTCGACGGATGTCACGTGGAAGGTACATTTTTTTATGTTCACGAATAATTTTTCAGACCTTAACGTGGTTAGGATGATTCTTAAATGCGACTCATGATCACTCGTGGAGGTGCTAAAAATCAGGATGTCATCGAAGTACACCACAATGAATTTCCCCATGTAAGGTTGGAAAACATGGGGTCATCATCCTAGAAAACGTGTTGGGCGCGTTGGATAGCCCAAACGGTATCACTAACCACTCATAAAGGCCCTCCTTAGATTTAAAGGCAGTCTTCCACTCATCCCCTTCTCTAATTCGGATCTGGTGGTAACCACTCCTAAGATCCAACTTGGAGAAGATTATGGCGCCGGCCAACATATCTAGCAAATCGTCGAGACGGGGGATGGGGAATCGGTACTTGACAGAGATTTTGTTTATGGCCCGGCTATCCACACACATCCTCCACGAGCCGTCCTTCTTGGGGGCAAGTAAGGCGGGCACGGCGCATGGACTCATGCTATGGCGGATAAATCCCTTTCGCAATAACTCCGTGATTTGGGTTTGTAGTTCTAAATGCGCGGACGGATTGAGGCGATAATGGGGGAGGTTGGGTAGGGAGGAGCCGGGGATGAAGTCGATGGCGTGCTAGATGTCCCGCATGGGGGGTAACTCAGACGGTAGCTCGTCCGGATACACATCCACAAATTCTTCTAGGAGCGACTTCAATGTCGGGGGTAAGCTCGCACATAACGCCGCATCGTCCTTGACTTGGAGGCAAACTAAAGCATAAAGGACTTCGTCCATGAAGGTAGCCCGGGTAAGTTCCTTCCTACCAATCAGACCCAACGCTCTCTTCTCGACTGGGATGATGGTGTCCTTGGACGGGGTCGAAGGGTCCTTCGGAGGAGAGGGCTTCAAGACGATGACGCGGCCATTAAACTTGAATTCATAAGTATTAGCCCGACCATAGTGGGTGACGTCATGGCCAAACAACCAAGGGCGCCCAAGTAAGACGTGACACACATCCATGGGGATGACATCACACCAAACCGGTTCGATGTAGGCCTTGAGTGAGGGGAACTAGTCAACGCTTCGCCACGGGGAGGGATGACTTGTTCACCCACGCCACCTTATACGGGTGAGGGTGTGGTTCAGCAACTAGGGACATGCGTTTCACGGCGGCTTCAGACACGACATTCATGCAACTACCGCTATCTATGATCAGCCTACACCAATTCTCACCGCTCTTGAAATTTAATGTGAAGATATTTGTCCTATTCCATTCGTCTAACGGCCGTGGGGTGGCCAAAATACATCTCATCACCATCATGTGGGATTCGTCATCCATGTCACTCGGCACGCCGTCCGACTCACTAAAATCACCTGCTTCGTAAGTAAGGTCGTCAGACCCGCCTGCGGCATCTAACAGGGCTAGGGGCTTGGGTTTTGTAGGACAATCACTAGCATAGTGTCCTTGAACCCCGCAAGCAAAACAGGTGACGCTCGTCCTGCTGACTCTTCCTATCGGCACTCTTTCCCCAGTCGGACTCCTAGTGTTTTTAGCCATCACCACAATGGAGGATGAATCAGAGGACCGGTACTTTCCTTTATCCTTATAGCTGGTTGCAGCGGGCGGTCCTAAGATGGACTTGCCCTTCTGGAAAGGACGTGACTTTCCCTTAAGCGCATTGTGTTTTTCGATATCTAACACAGCGTTGAATGTCACGTGTAAGTCTGTGTGGCTGTATCGCAATAGCTTCCCTTAGATATCGGGGTTGAGGCCCTTACGGAACCTGGACAGGGTGACCTCGGGCATCTCCTTCACATCACAATGGACCATCATATCCTTGAGCAAACTCATGTACTCAGAAACCGACCCCGCCCCTTGCTTAAGGGTAGCCAAATCATCGAACATCTGTGTTCGATGGTACGTGGGAACGTAATGCTCGGTCAACCTAGCCTTCATATCTTCCCAACCGATGGGCCTTGCACCATTCTCTACTCGCAAGCGCCTCTCTTCGTTCAGCCAAAAGATCTTGGCTCGCCCTAATAATTTCATTCTCGCCACACGCACCTTGTCCGCATCGTTGAGAGCGTACCATTCGAAGTAACACTCGATTTCCATGACCCAGTCCTGGAAGACTTGGGGGTCTCCCAATCCATCATAGGATGGCGGCTTAACTCGGACAGCCCGAGTAAGGTCAAACTCGTATGGTGCTCGAGGAGCGTGCTCATTAGGGGGGTGGGGGTAAGGATTGTGATTTTCTCCCGCCCGTTGGTGCGGAGGTGGATTACCGGGTGCTCCTTGTTGTAATCCCATTGCGTGTATAGCCTCTCGAATAGCCGTCATCTGCTCCGTGAAATCCTGAGGGAGCTCCTCAATCTCAGTGAGGGCACGACCCTCAGGCCGGTCATCATCCATATTGGAAGACGACGGGGGATATTCCGTACCGAGCCTAGTGCGCATGCACAAGTGAAGAAAACAGACTTAGACAGACCACAGAAGGAATTAATCCCGCTAGACAATTTACCAAAAATAAAATTTTTTTTTTTATTTTCTTACTGGAAATAAAATGAGGGTTATTAAAAAAAAAAATTGGATTTTTTTGCTGAAAAATAAGAAATCTACACCGCTATTGGCAGACCAAGGAAAAAAAAAATTTGTGATTTTTTTGACTCAAAACGTGCAAACAAAAGTGCGGGCTAACGTGCAAAAATAACAGGGGGGTGTCAATTAAGAAACTGACAGGAACCTCCCTCTGATACCAAATTGATGCCGGCCACTATCCGCCAACGTGAACACTTTAGCGTTCTAACGCGCGAGACGTCTAACACCCACGAAGACAACCACACAAAGCTCAAATGCACCGCGCTAATATGCAAACTAAACAAGTAAGCCAACACGGTAGCCACACCGTCGGAAAGATCGGACAAGCGGTTATAGGCCGTTATCCTTTCTAGCAAAAGGGACCCACCCGGTCCGGACGAGCGATGTTGTACCAAAGAAGATCTACCCGAAAACACGATCGAGAGATGGTAGATCTCCCCCAACAAAAAGGTGTGGGGCTCGCCAAACCCTTTTCGGAAATAAAGCATAGTGATGTTGCAACACTTAAAGCAAAACCCACGAAAATTCAACGATTCGCAAGCAACGCAAAAATTATTCCAGCCACTGGAAAAATCAAGAGGGAAACACACGGAAGTGGAGAGGTTCGTTACCCAAGTCGGAATGGATGATTCCGACTGCTTTACCAAGGGATCACTCGCCCGCGGTTCCGCCGGAGTTGTGCCGGATGGAGTAAGAGATTCCGCCGTCACCGCGTCACGCCGTCTCCAAGTTCCTCGGAGCAAGAAATACTCCACCTCCACCCAAGGGGAGGTAGTCGGCCAAGATGATGGGGAAATGGAGGTCGGCCAAGAGTGGTGGTGGCCGAATGGGTGAAGGTTGGTGGTCGGATATGGGGCGGCTTGTGAGGGGGAAGTGGTGTTGAGGAAGGAGATAGGGAGAGGGGAGAATGGTAGAGGAGGTGGGCGGTTTTTGGGAATGGAGAGAGGGGGGCGGCCGAAATGGTGAGGAGGAAGAGAGAGAGAGGGGGGCGGCTAAAGAGAGGAGAAATAGAGAGATAGGTTTAGGGTTTTCAATTTTCTTCTTCAATACCTCAAAAGGAAACATCCTATGCCTATATATAGGCTTACAACCATCATCCGGCTATTAGCAGCCCAAAATGAAAATAAAGCTATAATGTTTTTTGGTTAAACTTTAAAGAGACTAATAAAATGCCTAAACAAGTGGCACAACAAATACGAAAAATAAAATGACATAAATAAAAGGATTAGACGGGCTTGAGCCGAGGGCGGAGATTATAACGTCGCCCCGAGTGGGCACCATGGCGACGCGAGTCCTTTGTTGGAGACGAGAGAGGGTCTTCAGCAAGCTGTGGTTCGTCGTCTCCACCAAAGAAGCCGTCGCTCGATTAGGTTGGGAGAATGAACAGTTACATATCGACCACTGTACAAATCATATTTATACAGAAAGCCGAACCGGACTTAAAGGAAATAAACCGGCCGAAACAGAATTCGTCGAGTATCACATCGATATTCTACGAATCAAAGGATATTCGTCTAGATAATATGGAATACTCGAAGAATCGAAACAGAGCAAATCGTCACGTATCAAAAGGATATTCGACGAATCGACGATACTCGACGAATCGCGATACTCGATGAATGAGTTTAATTCATCAAAACTATCATGACGATATTCGACAAATCCAAGATAGAAGCGTTGAGATGTCACGACAATATTCTACAAATTCAAAACATTCATCTAAACCTCTCAGCCATACTCGACAAATTTCCTTTAGATAATTTCGACCACTTACCTGATGACCTATATTCACAATACAGTCCCGGAATGAAATTCCTCCACATCCAAAATGCCATAGGCTTGGTCCTTCCCTCATATCACATATGAGCAAGCCCAACACAAACCTTACCAACTTCTCGAATGCTCTTATGTATGACCTCATAGGCTCATATTGCGTTGGCAATGAGGCCACATGTTTAATCACTTCCAGATCATCATGGTAATACCAACAGTTGGTACATTAAAATCAGCTGGCTACCGTTAACGCTAGCTCTACCGCTTGGCGGTAACCTCCGGTGACCAACTATCTATTATTTTCAAAAAAAATTAGAGCATTACAATTCTCCCCTCCTTTAAGAGATTTCGTCCCGAAATCCACATTTAATAGGAAATAACACAGAAGCACAAAACATATCAAATGTACCTCAACAAAATAGCTCAAGGAACTCTTCTTACATGGTCTGCTCGCGCTCCCATGTTAGCTCCTCCCGGCCATAGTTGTCCCAACGGCCTTTGACCATCCCGATCTCTTTGTTCTGCAGTCGCTTGATCTTCGTGTCCTTAATTCAAATGGGCTTGACTTTTGTCATCAACCCACGATCGACCGAAACTTGATCCGCAGAAACCACTTGTGCAGGCTCTTGCATAGCCTTCCGTAGCACCGATATATGAAAAACATCGTGCAAACCACTGAGTTCAGCTGAAATATTCAGTCGATAGGCAGCTTCTCCAATCCGCTCAACAATTTAAAATGTCCCAAGATATCACGGACTCAGCTTTTTCAAGCATCGGATCCTCGATATGCCCATGAACAGTTTTATCTTGAGATAAACCCAATCGCCAACCACAAACTCCACGTTCTGGTGCTTGGCATTGTAGTATTTTGCTTGTCTATCTTATGTAATCAACAATCATTCTCGAATCAAACGTATCATTGAAGTCGCATCTTCAACGTCTTTGCATTTATAAATTTTCGATTCATCTGTTTCTACCCAAGCCAACAGAGTATGATACTTTCTACCATATAAGGCCTTAAAATGTGACATTTTAATATTTGCTTCGTAGCTATTATTGTAGGGGAATTCGATCATAAAAAGATGGTCTTCCCACCTCTTCCTGAAATCCAGAGCGCACATGCGAAGCATATCTTCCATAGTTCTATTTACCCTCTCGATTTGACCATCCGTCTGAGGATGAAAGGCAATACTGAATTTCAGCTTGGTACCCAACAATTGATGAATAAGCTTCCAATCATTCGACGTGAAATGCCCATCTCGATCATTAATGATGCTACGGGGCACACCGTGCAATCGTACGATCTGTTCAACATAAAGTTTAGCTAACTTTTCTACTGAATCGTCCCTTCGATTCTGAATGAAGTGTGCTACTTTTGCCAACTAGTCCACGATCACCCAAATGGAATCGTTCCTGCATTGCAATCTCGGTAAATTGTGCATGAAATTTATAGATATATCATCAAACTTCCATTCCGGTATTGGTAACTATTTCAGAAAACCACCGGGTTTTTTGACATTCAGCCTTCATGAGGGCGCAAGTTTGGCACTTTGTCATATAAAGTGCCATGTCTTTCTTCAAACCTGGTCACCAAAATAACTTTTTCATGTCTTTAAACATTTTTATGCTCGTTGGGTGGATTGAGAACTTGGTAAAATGCGCCTTGTACATCAAATCCTCCCGCAATTTTCCAACATTTGGGATGCACAGCCGATCGTCCTTCTATAAAAGGTCGTCGTTCAACGAGAATTGAGAATTTGACTCATCCAATATCTCCGTCATATAGCGCTTAATGCTCTCTTCAAGCTCCAACGCTTGTTGAATCCTGTCCGTGAGGTCATATTGCACCTCCATCCAGTTCAAGCATGCATCCACGCTCATCCTCCCGTCAACACAAGAGATGTCCAAAGCCATCAACTCACGAATTAGACGCTCATCATGCATCTGTAACCATTTTGCTCGTGTTGGAGCCTTGCGACTAAGTGCAACCACGACTACATTTCCCTTCCCGAGAGTGTAATGAATTTCAAAGGTATAGTCCCCAAGGAACTCAATCCACCTCCGTTGTCGCATAGTCAGATACTTCTGATGCAACAAGTATTTCAGGCTCCTATGGTCTGTAAAGATGTCAACCTTCATGCCATACAAATAGTGTCGTCATAGCTTCAGAGCGAATATCACGACCTCAAATTCCAAGTCGTGAACCGAATAATTCCTCTCGTGCACTTTCAGTTGGCGAGAGCCGTAAGCAATCACATGTCTAAATTACAGTAGAACGCAACCTTAGCCACTCCTAGATCCATCACTATATATTTCAAAGCCTTCTGTTCCACATGGAGAGCAAAACAAAGACGTCGTGGTCAGACGAATCTTCAACTCCTCAAAATCTCACGCGCACTCTAGCATCCATATGAACTTCTGATTCTTCCCTGTCAATGTAGTAAGAGGTAAAGCAATACTCAAAAGTTCTCTACGAAGCGCCTATAATAGTCGATAAGTCCATGGAAACTCCTGACTTCCGCTACAGAAACAAGTACAGGCCACTCCCGTATCGCAACTATCTTTGCCGGATCCACAATAATACCTTCTCCACTTACTACATCTCCAAGAAAAGCCACTAACAATAGCCAAAACTCACACTTAGAGAACATGACAAATAGTTGAATCCTCCTCAGGGTATGCAAAACCAATCTTAAATGATTCACATGATCCTCTTCTGACTGAGATTATACCATTATGTCATCAATAAAGACAATCACAAACATGTCAAAATACTCTTGAAAGGTCATGTGCATCAAGTCCATAAACACTAATGGCGCATTAGTGAGTCGAAAAGGCATCACAGTAAATTCATAATGCCAATAGCATGTACCAAACGCTGTCTTGGGAATATCACTTTCCCAGATTCTAAACTGCCAATAGGCGAACTTCAAATCCAACTTCGATAGACAGTCGATCTAACCAGATGATCAAAAAAATAATCGATTTGTGGAATCAGATACTTGTTCTTCTCTATCAGCTTGTTCAGTTCACGATAATTAATGCATAACGCAAGCCTCCGTCCTTCTTCATCACAAAGAGAACTGGTGCACTCCAAGGTAACATACTTGAACATATATAGCCTTGCTCTAGCAATTCCTGCAACCAAACCTTTAGTTCTGTCATCTCCTTTGGCGACGTACGGTATGATGAGCGTGACATAGCTTTCGCACCTGGCACTAGCTCAATAGTGAAATCGATCTCTCGCTGAGGTGGAATCTTAGGGAGATCCTTAGGAAAAATATCCACAAACTCTGACACAACAGGAACATCACTCAAATTGGGCGTCAACTCTACAACCTCTAACAACGTGAAAAATAATTATGTGCCCTTCTGAACTGTCTTGACTTCTTGGAGAGCAGACATCAATATCCTACTTGATCCTCATATACCCGCGAACTTAGTCCCGCGTTCGGTGTTTTTCCAGAGTATGACTTCCTTAGAGTTGTAATCAATACAGACACGTTGCTCTGAGAGTTAGTCCTTACCAAAGATAACATCAAACTAAGATATCGGCAACACATATGCTTCCAAGACAAAATCATGACTTCTTATCCACACCTTAACATAGTAGACTCTATCCGCGCGCATTAAGCACTCATTAGGAAACAACACATTTACTATATTTGTTGATAGAAAAGAAGGCACTCTGATACACACCACGAAGTCCTCAAACAAAAAGTAATGAGAGGCTCCTATATCGAATAGTGCTCTCATCGGACAATCCAAAATCCGGACAAAGCCTAATTCACACAAGTTAAACAATGCATAAGGTAACAAGTATATAAAGCAGTAAAAACTATATCTTAACTCATACCTATTACCACATCATTTTGATTAATGACCTCTTGTTGGCCAAGATTATATACTCGGGGCCGCGCTTGGGATGCAATTGACTCCACTGTGTTTCCCTTTTCAACATACGACGCACCCATATTTTTCTCACCCGTTGGACGACCACATCAACAATCTCGAGCCAGATGTCCCACTTTGCCACACGTGTAACAAGCGAGTAGACTTCACCCTATCGTCACTTTAGAAATTGTAGAAGAAGCTGGTCTCACAGACTTAGCCTTCTTCCTCCATCAATATCCTACTTGATCCTCATATACCCGCGAACTTAGTCCCGCATTCAGTGTTTTTCCAGAGTATGACTTCCTTAGAGTTGTAATCAATACAGCCATACTGCCATGTTATTCTTATGATGTACGCACTTCATATCTTGCTCCAGTGATCGGGTTGTATTGACCATTGTCAGAAAACCCTACGTCATCGGACCTAAGAAAAGCAACCTCAGATCATCTCATAGTCCTTCATAGAACCAATTGATCTTCCATTCTTCGTCTGCAAACGTAAAGCCTGCATACTGCCCCAACCTTGTAAACTCGTGCAAGTAGTCATCCACCGAACTCTCGCCCTGAGTTAACCTATAGAATTTATTTTCCATTGCAATTCGTTGTGCAGATAGAAGATATCTTGCCAGAAAGAGCCTCGAGAACTCCTCCACCGAGATCTCAATTAACGTCCACCAGCAAACTTGTGTAACTCCAACTCATCCCACGATAGCCCCGGCACTCCGTCTAACATGAAGGTAGCTACAGTGACTTTCTGCCACTCCTTTGTTTTCATTGCTGTCATAATTCTCTTTATTCTCTAGAGTCAATCTTTGCTTGTGTTGGGATTCCAGTACCCGTAAACACGGGAGGGTTGAAACTCATCACGTGTTTCAATTACTTTTTTGTTGCTCGTCTCGCGGCCACTGGCTCCACGACAACTTATCTCACCGCCATATGCTCAACTACACTAACTGGTTCCTAGGCCACCCCAAGAGTAGAAGGTTATACTTTCCCTCCTAGTTGTGCATTGATTAATGCGAACACGCCTTCAGGAACCAACCTTATCGTTTCGACAAAAGGAGGAGGTGTAGGCACCTCAATTGGTGCATTACTCTCCGCCGAGCGTTGGGGTTCAGACTGCCTCGCGCCACTACTAGTCGCCTATAATCGTGAAACACACAATTAAGCAACCAAGAACATTGCCAAAAGCAATTATGGGAACACGCGGGTTCCTCAAACATGTGTATTTTAATTTCTAAGTGGACATTCATGGTTCTATCATGTTGAAATGGTAGCGCACATACACTTGCTCACCAACCCTTATAAGAATTCGACCACGAATTCGAATAAGAAAGACAGACGCCAGAAGTTGATACCAAATTGTAACACCTCTATCAGGTACGAAGAATATAACAGAAGGTCCGACCGGGGCCCCACACCATATTCCATGGACAATCAAAAGTTTTACGCATTGAAACTATAACATTTACGCATCCTAACTCATAGTGCATTCTAGCGGAAGTATTTAAAGTTTCTTCGAACCCAATCACTAGAATGTCCACTAACGAAAACAATAGGAATGATACTCAAAATACACAAAAATGTTTCGGCCTTAAGGCTATACAACTGTTCTCTTTACAAATGTATATTTCATACACCGACACATAGACGACCACACATGAAAATAGTAAACGAATCGCCTTTGATCTTTAGAGGGCCCACAAACATAGCATAAGGGACTTTAACCTGCTACTTTACGCTTGGCTCTCCATGTAACACCCCTATCCATCGCATAGCATATAGCAGTAGGTCCGGCCGGGGCCCGACGCCATATACTACGGACAGACCGGTTGGTTACGCGTTGAAACCATAAAACCAATCACCAACGTCCTACACAGAGTCATTCTAGCGGAAGCAATTTCTTAAGTTGCACAAATAAAAGAAC
Organism: Platanthera zijinensis; assembly: GCA_039513925.1. Lineage (NCBI taxonomy): Eukaryota > Viridiplantae > Streptophyta > Magnoliopsida > Asparagales > Orchidaceae > Platanthera > Platanthera zijinensis. Next base: position 107,870,794 of record CM077087.1, read on the forward strand.
CTTGCCAAGCACGAATGTCCACTACTTAGACAAACTAGGAATGATGAATACAAAAGTACCGGCCTTATGGCCTTACAATAGTTCTCTCAACAAGAGTGTCTTTCATACTTCGGCTCGCAGGCCGGCCATACATGAGATAAACGAAAAACATAAAGAAAGGTAGGCCTTCGAGGGCCAGCACCGCAACACGGGCTTTAGCCCGCTATTTTCCGCTCAGCTCTGCAGCACCTGCAAGCACAAACCACCGCTCGGTGGCAAACAAAAGCAACGGTCAGCTATGCTGACCAAATTATAACGATCCCGCCCCCAAAATCGGGGCGACGATGCTCTTTCCCTGCACTTTATTAGTATAGGCAATTTATTAGTGTAAACACACATCATTACAGGCGTAGGCTCGCACGGCCACACACCTCGTGCACACAGGGCACATTCACGGCGAACTGGCCAACGTCACGTCAATTCAAGCCATAGACGTTCCCGTTCCACCACCGCTCCTTGGACGGTTAACCATATGAGCAATTTGTCTTCTTGGCCTTGGTCACGACAATTTAAGCCATAGACCGTCGAAGACTCTCATCCATGCCAACGGTCCCACCGAACGACATAGATCGGGTACGGTTCCGCCTGACCCGTGCTCATATCGCAACGGCAATTTAAGCCATATGCGCAGGTCAAGACACACCGAGTCCCGTTTCCGCCACAACAATCACATAACCCGGTTATGTTCACGTTGGCTCCCCGACCATCGTGTTGGCAAAACTCGCTTTTGCCCAGTTTTCCGGGTGCACCTTGGAGTTAATCTCCAAGGCTCCCTGTTGCAATCTACCACGTAGAAAACCCGAAAAACGCCCAAACACCCGGAGTCTTCCCCGGTTCATATGCAATGCAACATCACCGATCCGGCTCTACTTGTCCGGATAGGCTTCACACACAATGTCTATGTCCGTTTTCACATACGGACTCTATACAAGGGGGACTTTACATATCTACCCCAAGGAACGCTCCAACTCTTCGCTCACTCGCGAGAGAGGGCTTCCTATGCAAAGGGAAAAAGGGCTTCACATGCCCAAGGATGAGAAATCGTTACCCTTGCGTTCTTCCGCGGCGCCATGAAAAACTATGCGGTTGGAAAGCACCGCAACGGCGTCACCTCCGCGGATCTTGACTCGGATCGCGATTCGGAGCTCCGACGCTCCACCGGCGGCCGGATCTTGGTCTCCAACCTCTCACCTTGCTCTCCCTTCTCTCTAGGATTTAGAAAGAGAATGGAAAAAGAGAATGAGGGTTTTGAAACCCTTATCCCGGCTAAAACCACCCAGGAGCAGCCCCCCACCGTCAGATCCAAAGCCAAGGAAATGAACGGCCATGATTAGGCCTCAAATTAGAAAATATGGGCCGAACACGGGTTGCAACACGGCCGTGTACATGGCCGTGTCACCCATTCGCCGTCTCGACCGACTCGAAAACCAGCACACGGCATCCGACACGGCCTCCGACACGCCCGTGTCACATATGACACGCCCGTGTCGAGACCCGTATCACGCCCCCCCCCCCCCCCCCGTGTGCAATCGGCCAGCTTTCCCAACCCGAGAAGGACACGGCCTGCGACACGGCACCCGACACGCCCGTGTCGAATGTGACACGCCCGTGTCTGGGCCCGTGTCATGGCCCGTGCACGACTGCCAACATTTGTTTCCCGAGGAGGACACAGCCTGCGACACGGCACCCGACACGCCCGTGTCACATATGACACGCCCGTGTCTGTGCCCGTGTCATGACCCGTGTACATGACTCAGAAAACTGCCCAAAGTGACACGCCCTGGGACACGCCCGTGTCCCAGGCCATGTGCCTCAACTCAACGATCTCCGATCGTCAAAACGTCGACCACATGACCCGTGGCCGAACACGTCTGTGTCACGCCCGTGACACGCCCGTGTCACGCCCGTAACACCTGCTCTGAAATTCAGACTGGGCTCAAAACGTCACCCGTCCCTCTTTTGAGTTTCGGGGTGTTACAACTCTCTCCCCCTTAAAAGAATTTCGCCCACGAAATTTACTAAAGGAAAACCATAGGAACTTAAAACTTTTAACGGTACCTGAGCGGAATAACTCCGGGTACTCCTCCAGCATAGTTTGCTCCCTTTCCCAAGAGAGCTCCTCCCGACCGCAATTATCCCACCGGATGTTAACCATCCGGATCTCCTTGTTACGGAGCCTCTTGACCTCAGAGTCTTCGATACGAACGAGCTTGACCCTAGTCGTCAACCCTTCGTCCACCGGCACTTGATCAACTGCGATCACTAGCGAAGGCTCTTGCACCGCCTTCCGCAACACAGAGATGTGGAACACATCGTGTAGCCCACTCAACTCCACCGATAGCTTCAAACGGTATGCTACTTCGCCGACTCGCTCTAGAACCTCAAAAGGTCCAAGGTATCTTGGGCTCAACTTCTTCAAGCGTCTCACCCGCGAAACCCCCTTGAACGGCTTTACTTTCAAGTATACCCAATCGCCTACAGCGAACTCCACGTTCCGGTGCTTGGCATTGTAATACTTCGTCTGCCTGTCCTGAGCGATCAACAAGCGCTCCCGAATGATCCGCACCAACGAGGTAGCACTCTCTACCTCCTACTTCTTGTACAACCTTGCCTCACCCGTTTCTAACAAAGACAACGGCGTGCGACATTTTCTACTATATAGGGCCTCAAAGGGCGCCATTTGGATACTCGCCTGGTAGCTATTGTTGTACGCGAACTCCACCAAATACAGGTGGTCCTCCCAATGCTTCCCGAAGTCTAGAACACACATGCGGAGCATGTCCTCCATCATTCTATTGACTCTCTCGGTCTGCCCATCCATCTGCGGATGGAAGGCTGTGTTGAACTTCAACTTTGTCCCCAGCATCTGCTGCACCAACCTCTAATCATTGGATGTGAAACGCCCATCGCGATCACTCACAATGCTGCGAGGCACACCATGCAGTCTAATTATATTGTCCACATATAGCTTCGCCAACTTCTCCACCGAGTCGTCCTTCCTATGCGGAATGAAATGCGACACCTTAGTTAACCGATCTACGATCACCCAGATGGCGTCGTTCCCCTTCTGCGACCTTGGCAACCCATGCACAAAGTCCATAGATATGTCGTCGAAATTCCACTCCGGTATAGGCAAGGACTTCAGAAATCCTCCCGGCTTTTGGCACTCCGCCTTCACCAAGGAGCACGTTTGGCACTTAGCCACAAACAACGCTACGTCTTTCTTAAGCCCCGACCACCAAAACAGCTTCTTAAGGTCACGGTACATCTTTGTGCTCCCTGGGTGGATTGAGTACTTGGTATGATGAGCCTCGTACATCAACTCCGCCCGTAGGTTACTCCCGCTTGGGACGCACAACCGATGATCCTTCCTTAACAACCCATCTTCCACTGAAAATTGGGAATTTGACCCATCCAACGCTGCCTCCATAAGCTCTTTCATGGAGTCATCTAACTCCAATGCCTGCCGAACCCGGTCAGCCAGGTCGTACTGGACTTCTGTCCTGTTCAATATTGCTTTGGCGCTCGTCTGCTTGTCAACGCAACAGATCTCAAGCTCCTCCAACTCCCGTATCAGCCGCTCATCATGCACCGACAACCAGTTGGCTTGGGCGGGAGCCCTGCGACTCAACGCATCAGCAACCGCATTGCCCTTCCCGGGTACATAATGAATCTTGAAGGTGTAGTCTCCCAGGAACTCCATCCACCTCCTCTGCCTCATGTTAAGATCCTTCTGATCCAACAGGTACTTCAGGCTCTTGTGATCGGTGTAAATATCGACCCTTACGCCGTATGGTAGTGCCTCCACAGCTTAAGTGAAAATATCACGGCCGCCAACTCCAAGTCATGGACCGGATAGTTCCTTTCATGCACTTTTAGCTTACGCGATCCATAAGCTATCACGCTCCCATGTTGCAACAGCACACAACCCAAACCACTACTCGAGGCGTCACTATAAACCTCGAAGCCCTCGGTCCCACTCGGCGAACTAAGCATTGGCACCGTGGTCAACCGTCTCTTCAGCTCCTCAAAAGCTTGCACGCACTCCTGCGTCCACAAGAATCTCTGATCTTTCCTTGTTAACTTCGTGAGAGGTAGCGCTATCCGCGATAAGTTCTCTACGAAGCGCCTATAATATCCGGCAAGCCCGAGAAAACTACGGACTTCCGCGACAGAAGACAACGCAGGCCACTCCTGTATCGCAACGATCTTCGCCGGATCCACCGCTATACCTTCCCCACTAAGAACGTGACCAATGAATGTTATTGAGGGTAGCCAGAACTCGTACTTGGAGAATTTCGCATACAGCTCATTCCTCCTCAAAGTCTCCAATACCAGATGCAAGTGCTTGAATTGATCTTCTTTGCACTGCGAGTACACCAATATATCGTCAATAAAGACGATCACAAAGCGGTCCAGGAAATCTCGGAACGTCCTGTTCATCAAGTCCATAAACACTGATGGCACATTCGTTAGTCCAAACGGCATGACCGTGAACTCGAAATGCCCATACCTTGTGTTGAACGTCGTCTTCGAGATATCACATTCCCTTATCCTCAACTGATAGTACCCCGACTTCAAGTCCAACTTAGAATATACCGACGATCCGACCAACTGATCGAACAGATCATCAATCCTCGGGATCGGGTACTTGTTCTTCTCCGTCAGTTTGTTCAACTCTCTGTAGTGGATACACAACCGCATACTACCATCCTTCTTCTTAATGAAGAGGACCGATGCGCTCCAAGGCGACGAGCTTGGACGCACATAACCTTGCTCCATCAGCTCCTCTAGCTGAACTTTAAGCTCTGCCATCTCCTTAGGCGCCAACCTATACGGAGCACGTGACACCGGTTTGGCCCCCGGTACGAGCTCGATGGTGAAATCAATCTCCCGCTGCGGTGGGGCTCCGGGAAGACTATCCGGGAACACATCGGGGTATTCACAAACCACGGGGATGCTATCCAATGTGGACTTTGGCTCCACAGCCCCCACTATTGCGAAGAACAGCTCTGCACCAGCACGAACTGCCTTTACCACCTGAAGAGCAGACATCAGCGTCTTGCTCGACCCCTTGAGTCCCTCGAATGTTGTCCCCCGCCCAACACCCAGCTTGACCTCCTTCCGGTCGCAATCAATCTAAGCCTTCTGCTCTGAAAGCCAATCCATCCCAAAGATAACGTCGAACTCTACTAACGACAGCAATGACGCTAGCAAGTCGAACTCTTGGCTCCCTATGCGAACATTTACGGCGCACACTCTGTCCGCACGCATCGAGCACCCATTCGGTAGCAGCACATCCAACTTATCCTTCGCCATCGAAGAAGGGACTCTGATGCGCGATATAAAATTTTCGGACAAGAAGGAGTGTGAAGCTCCCGTATCGAACAGTGCCCGTGCCGGACTATCGCTAATCAAAACAAAGCCTATGCAAACCATATTAGGCTAACAAGCAATAAACAACAGTATCTAAGTTAACTTGCTATAAATTAACTCGTACCTGTCATCACATCCGCTTGTTTAATAGCCTCCTGCTGCCCCAAGTTGTAGACTCTAGGCTGAGTCGGAGCATAGTGGGACGCGGTTGACTCCACCGCCTTGCCCTTCTCTTCGTAAGTAGCTCCTTGTTTTCTCTTAGACTTTGGGCGTCCGCTCCAGCAATCGCGGGCAAAGTGCCCTGTCTTTCCACACGTGAAACAAGCGTCTGGGGTTCGATTGGTAGTTGCCCCCGAGGCACCTGTAGAAGAAGCTGGACCTGACGTCCTAGCCTTCTTGTAGAATCTTCAATAGCCCGACTTCGACGTAGTCGGCGCTTTGAACTCCGATTTCTTCCCACCAGATTCCTTCTTAGCTTGCACATTTCTCATGTCCTTCTCCAAGGACCGGGCCGAGTTGACCAAGGTTAGAAAACCCTGCGCCATAGGCCCCGATAGTAGCAACCTCAGCTCATCTCTTAACCCTTCATATAAGCGGTTAGTCTTTCGCTCCTCGTCGGCAAAGGTAGCGCTAGCATATCTCCCCAACCGAGTAAACTCGTGGAGGTACTCATCTACAATGCTATCTCCTTGCACCAACTTTTGGAACTCGTTCTCCAATGCGATCCTCTGCGCTGAGGGAAGGTATCGAGCCATGAACAATCTTGCAAACTCCGTCATAGGAACTTCGGCCAACGACCTTCCCCTCAACTGGTGTAGCTCTAGGCCTTCCCACCATAACCTTGCGTCCCCATCCAAAAGGAACGTCGCTATTGTGGTCTTCTGTCACTCTTCCGTTTTTGTTGCTGTCATCACCCTATTGACTCTTGAGAGCCAATCTTTAGCCTGGGTCGGGGTTCCTGTTCCCGAGAACACCGGTGGATGGAAGCCCATCACATGCTTAAGCTGTCTCTCAATTGCTCTCCGAGGCAACTCCGGCTCCACCGCCACCTGCTCAACCCTTCTAGGCTCCGCCGCTTGGAGCGGCACTTGCTCCTCCGCAGGAGCAGGCTGTTGCACCTGTCTTGCAAGTTGCGCATTAATCATTGCCATGACAGCTTCTGCCACCAACCTAATGGTCTCGGCAGACAGAGGTGTTGTAGGCGCTTCACTTGGCGCACTGCTTGCCTCAGAACCTAACCGTTCTGACGGCCCAGCACCACTTCTGGTCACCTATAAACGTGCAAAACACCGATAAGCGACCAAATACTATTGCAAACAGCAATTTTAGGAACACGCAGGTTCCTCAAACATGTGTATTTTCATTCCTAAGTGGACATTCATGGGTTCTTTTCATGTTATAACGATGACGCACATATGTGCTCACCACCCCTTAAAGTGAATTCGTCCACGAATTCATTTAAGTTTGACCGAAACCAGTAGTCTGATACCAATTTGTAACACCCCTATCCGTTGCATAGCATATAGCAGTAGGTCTGACCGGGGCCCGACGCCATATACTACGGACAGACCGGTTGGTTACGCGTTGAAACCATACAACCAATCACCAACGTCCTACACAGAGTCATTCTAGTGGAAGCAATTTCTTAAGTTGCACAAATAAAAGAACCCTGCCAAGCACGAATGTCCACTACTTAGACAAACTAGGAATGATGAATACAAAAGTACCGGCCTTATGGCCTTACAATAGTTCTCTCAACAAGAGTGTCTTTCATACTTCGGCTCGCAGGCCGGCCATACATGAGATAAACGGAAAACATAAAGAAAGGTAGGCCTTCGAGGGCCAGCACCGCAACATGGGCTTTAGCCCGCTATTTTCCGCTTGGCTCCGCAACACCTGCAAGCACAAACCACCGCCCGGTGGCAAACAAAAGCAACGGTCAGCTATGCTGACCAAATTATAACGATCCCGCCCCCAAAATCGGGGAGGCGATGCTCTTTCCCTGCACTTTATTAGTATAGGCAATTTATTAGTGTAAACACACATCATCACAGGCGTAGGCTCGCACGGCCACACACCTCGTGCACACAGGGCACATTCACGGCGAACCGGCCAACGTCACGTCAATTCAAGCCATAGACGTTCCCGTTCCACCACCGCCCCTTGGACGGCCAACCATATGAGCAATTTGTCTTCTTGGCCTTGGTCACGACAATTTAAGCCATACACCGCCGAAGACTCTCATCCATGCCAATGGTCCCACCGAACGACATAGATCGGGTACGGTTCCGCCTGACCCGTGCTCATATCGCAACGGTAATTTAAGCCATATGCGCAGGTCAAGACTCACCGAGTCCCGTTTCCGCCACAACAATCACATAACCCGGTTATGTTCACGTTGGCTCCCCGACCATCGTGTTGGCAAAACTCGCTTTTGCCCAGTTTTCCGGGTGCACCTTGGAGTTAATCTCCAAGGCTCCCTGTTGCAATCTACCACGTAAAAAACCCGAAAAACGCCCAAACACCCGGAGTCTTCCCCGGTTCATATGCAATGCAACATCACCGATCCGGCTCTACTTGTCCGGATAGGCTTCACACACAATGCCTATGTCCGTTTTCGCATACGGACTCTATACAAGGGGGACTTTACATATCTACCCAAAGGAACGCTCCAACTCTTCGCTCACTCGCGAGAGAGGGCTTCCTACACAAAGGGAAAAAGGGTTTCACATGCCCAAGGATGAGAAATCGTAACCCTTGCGTTCTTCCGCGGCGCAATGAAAAACTATGCGGTTGGAAAGCACCGCAACGGAGTCACCTCCGCGGATCTGGACTCGGATCGCGATTCGGAGCTCCGACGCTCCACCGGTGGCCGGATCTTGGTCTCCAACCTCTCACCTTGCTCTCCCTTCTCTCTAGGATTTAGAAAGAGAATGGAAAAAGAGAATGAGGGTTTTGAAACCCTTATCCCGGCTAAAACCACCCAGGAGCAGTCCCCCACCGTCGGATCCAAAGCCAAGGAAATGAACGACCACGATTAGGCCTCACATTAGAAAATCTGGGCCGAACACGGGTTGCAACACGGCCGTGTGCATGGCTGTGTCACCCATTCGCCATCTCGACCGACTCGAAAACCAGCACACGACATTCGACACGGCCTCCGACACGCCCGTGTCACATGTGACACGCCCGTGTCGAGACCCGTGTCACGCCCCCCATGTGCAATCGGCCAGCTTTCCCAACCCGAGAAGGACACGACCTGCGACATGGCACCCGACACGCCCGTGTCGAATGTGACACGCCCGTGTCTGGGCCCGTGTCATGGCCCGTGCACGACTGCCAACATTTGTTTCCCGAGGAGGACACGGCCTGCGACACGGCATCCGACACGCCCGTGTCACATGTGACACACCCGTGTCTGTGCCCGTGTCATGACCCGTGTACATGACTCAGAAAACTGCCCAAAGTGACACGCCCTGGGACACGCCGTGTGCCTTAACTCGACGATCTCCAATCGTCAAAATGTCGACCACATGACCCGTGGCCGAACACGCCTGTGTCACGCCCGTGACACGCCCGTGTCACGCCCGTGACACGCCTGTGTCACGCCCGTGACACCTGCTCCGAAATTCAGACTGGGCTCAAAACGTCACCCGTCCCTCTTTTGAGTTTCGGGGTGTTACACTCCAGCACCTGCACAAGCACGTCCCACAAGATGTGACAAAACAAGGCAACAGTCATCATTAGCTGACCAAATTATAACGACCATGCACCTCACTCGGGAAGACAGTGCTCCTTCCCTGCAAACATCAGTATATATCTCTATTGTCAACAAAACATGCAATTAAGCACCATTCTCCACAGAAGTAGACATGTATGACCATACATGACACGTCTCGTGCACTCAGAGCACATTATCGGTGTACCGGATTTCCTCGGGTCCCACCATCATCCACAGTCCCAGACTTGATGGTCCAACATTGAGCATTTTTGGTCACGCATAAAGCGAATGACTCTCTCCTATCCCCCGACTGCACCAGTTACTTTAGGCCTTCTAGTCAAGTGATATAGAGCGGGTATAAATCAACCTTTTCCCGTTGCTCAAATCGTCATTGCCAAAAATCGGTCGAAAAGACGTGGGTCGGCTTCTCCTTTCCCGTAATATATACATAACCAAGTTATGTCGAGGCTGGCACTCACGACCACCACAGCTGTGCACTTCAGGCTCTCAGCTTCACATGCTATCCACCTTATTTCGTCGATATTATTGAAACCAAAATTCGGTTCCACCTAGAGTTCAGACCAAGGGTGCGGCTCACACCTACTTCTCCCAAGCCGTCCCTTGGTGAGAGACCTGAATTTAGGAACTGACCCCTTAGATCTAGCATGGAGGTCCCACCTCACACCCGGAAGACCTTTGAGATCTCCCCATCCCTAGTCAATGCTGAGCTAGGTGACTTGGAGGATGATGGAAGAGGATGAAGATGGATCAAAATGGATCCTCTCCAAGGCACCCATAAGGTTCTATTTATAGATTTCTGAAAATGGCCTGCAAATAGCCAACCTCTGCTGCTCTGAAATTACTGAAAATACCCTGGACTGGTCTGCCAACAGCCAAACTCCGCTGCTTTGAACAGCTATTCGCAGCCAACTAGAGGCAAAATAACAGACCCTCGAGCCGGACGAGTACTCCAGCCGGGCGAGTACTCTAGCCGGGCAAGTACTCCAGCAGGGCGAGTACTCCAGCAAGGCGAGTACTCCAGCAGAGCGAGTACTCCAGCAGGGCGAGTAATCCAGCAAGGAGAGTACTCCAGCCGGGCGAGTACTCCAGTCGGGCGAGTACTCCAGCCGGGCGAGTACTCCAGCAAGGCGAGTACTCCAGCAGGGCGAGTACTCCAGCAGGGCGAGAACTCTAGTAGGGCGAGTACTCCAGCAGGGCAAGTACGCCAGCAGGGGGAGTACTCCAACAGGGCGAGTACGCCAGTAGGGCGAGTACGCCAGTAGGGCGAGTACTCCAGTAGGGCGAGTACTCTAGCAGGACGAGTACCCCAGCGGGGCGAGTACGCCACCGGGGCGAGTACTCCAGCAAGGCGAGTACTCCAGCAGGGCGAGTACGCTAGTAGGGCGAGTACTCCAATAGGGCGAGTACTCCAGCAGGACGAGTACCCCAGCGGGGCGAGTACGCCAGTGGGGTGAGTACTCCAGCAGGGCGAGTACTCCAACAGGGCGAGTACTCCAGTAGGGCGAGTACTCCAGCAGGGCGATTACTCTAACAGGGCGAGCTGGGCGGGTGTCAGCCTCCCGCCGCACCTGCCCCCTGAAATGGGGGCGGGGCGAGTACCGACCTCTCGCCGCACCTTCCCCATGAAGAGTACACAATGTAACACCCCAAAAAGTCTCAAAAATGGTTTTGAGGTGCAGGTTGGTTTACACGGCCTGGGACACGGGCGTGTCCCAGGGCGTGTCGGGGGTACACGGCCTGGGACACGGGCGTGTCCCAGGGCGTGTCACTCAAATTATAGGCGTTTTGAGTCAGAAGATTACACGGCCCGGAACCAAGCCTTGAACACGGCCGTGTCAGATTTGACACGGGCGTGTCGGATGCCGTGTGCCTACCCGTGTACTGCTGGTTGAGTTTGGAGCTCGATGAGGCAGGGGTGACATGGGCGTGTCTCATGATTGACACGGGCGTGTCAGGTTCGACACGGGCATCTCGATGCCCGTGTTCTGGTAATTATCAGTCAGTACGAGTACCGCGTGTGCCGCTTAAGGGTACACAGCCTGTGACACGGGCGTGTCACAGGCCGTGTCAGCCAAAAAAGTGGGTTTTTGGGAAAATCGTGGTCGTTTATTTTCTCTCTTTGGATCCAAGGGCTCAGGTGATTCCTGGCTAGATTTAAACAGCAGAGGCTGATGAAGAAAGTCATTCTTCATTTGATTAAGGAAGAGAGAAAGAGAGAGGAGGAAGAAGGAGGAGGAGATCAAGCCACCGGCGGAGCTCCCGTGGTCCGATTCGTGATCCGAGGCCAGCGTTGTGAAGGCAAAGCTGCTGCGGTTCTTTCTCACCGGCTAGTTTTTGATGGCTCCCAAGAGATCGACAAGGGTAACGATCTCCCTTCTTGGACATGTGAAGTCCTTCTTTTCTGCATTGCATAGGGAAACCCTTCCCCGCGAGTGTGCGGTGGGTTGTGGTGTCCCTTGGGGTAGATATGTGAAGTCCCCCTTGTTAGAGTCCGGAATTGGAGTATGGATCTAGGCATGCTGTGTGAAGCCCATCTGGACATGCTAGTCTGGATTGGTGATGCTTGTTTGCATATCGGAGAAGGCTCCGTGATTATGGCTTGTGTTGCCTTGTGCCTACCTGCTGCTTGGTGCAGCAGGAAGTACTGGATGAAGTCCAGGAAATGAAGAGGGTTGGATGCAACTCTTGTGGCAGTGCGTTGCCACTTTATGTGCGGTTGAGCCGTTGGGCTGCAACTCGATGAAAAGGCAGATTGCCGAACAGGAAAGGTGAAACCGACCCGCGCCTATAAATTGCCATGGATACTTCCGTATTCGAGGTGGCACGGCGACTTGAGCAACGGGGGGTGGCTGATCCGTACCAGCGTTAGGTCCGTCTGACTTGGAAGCCTGGTTATAGGTTTTGTTGGAGCGCCTAATGAGAGTCTTAGGCCCGCGCGCCGAAAAGACTAGAATGCTCAAATACCGTGTAGACGGTGGTGTTGACCCTGGTATTCCGGTACACCAAGAATGTGCCCTGAGTGCACGGACTGTCGGGCCGTGTGGCCGACGGTTGTGATGGCTTGAATGTGCCTGCGCGCACATAGTTGCTATTGTTGATACCATGCTGTGCAGGGAAAGATTGCGACTGCCCTGAGAAAGGGGTAGGATTGTTATAATTGGGTCAGCTGAATGCTGACCGTTGCCTTGTTTGCCACTGTTTGGGTGGTTTGTCCCTATGTAGGTGCTGGAGAGCCAAGTGGTAAGTGAAGGGCTGAAGCCCTTGCTGCTGTTGCTGCTGCTGCTGCGGCTAGCCCTTGAAGGCTGAGCAAATGGTTTTGTTTGTTTTGTTTTTCCTCATGTATGGTCGGCCTGCGCGCCGAGGTTTGTAATCCATGTTGATGGAAAGAGGAACTGTAAGACCTTAAAGCCAAACCTTTGTTGTACATTCCGTGGTTGTATATATAACTGTGGTTTATATATATTGGACATTTCTGGTTAGAGTTCAAATTTACAACTTAAAGCTTCCGCTAGAATGCTCTGAGTTAGGATTCGTGTATGGTTTGGTATTATCCTGTGACCTCACCGTCTGTTTGTGGCATATAGTGTGGGGCCCCGACCAGACCTTCTACTATACGTCATGTAACGGATGGGGTCGTTACATTTTGGTATCTGATTCGTTCGGTCTTCCTCTATCGAATTCGTGGTCAAATTCTTTTATGGGGTGGCGAGCGCGTGTTTATGCGCCCTGCTGTTACGCTAATGAACTCTGGAATGTCCACTAAGGAATGTACAAAATCTTGTTTGAGGAATCTGCGCGTTCCTTTTTATGTTGTTTGGCTTGCATACGATCGCTAATGTGTGTCTTGTCCACCTATAGGTGATGCGTAGTGGTGCTGGGCAGTCTGAGTCCCAGCGCTCTGATGAGAGTGCGGCACCAGCTGAGGTGCCAACACCTCCTCCATCTGCGGAAACTGTTCGTTTAGTTGCTGAGGCTCTATTTGCCATGATTCAGCCGACCGAGCAAGCGCAGCCGGCAGTAGAACCAGTTCGTGTTGGTGTACGACCCGAGCCGGTTGAGGCTGTAGATCCACGAGCAGCTGACCGACAGTTGAAGCAATTCATGAGCTTCAGTCCGCCTACGTTTACGGGACTGGGATCCCCAACGCAGGCAGAGGATTGGTTATCGCGTGTCAAGCGGATAATGACAGCGATCAGGGCGGAGGAAACTCTAAAGGTCACCTTGGCCACCTTCATGCTTGAAGGAGAGGCGCGGTTGTGGTGGGACGAGGTTGAGGTACACCATTTGGCGGGCAGGCAATTAACGCAAGTATCGATTGAGGAGTTCTCTCAAATATTTCTGGCGAAGCATGTCCCAGCGGCGCAACGCATTGCCATGGAAAATGAGTTCCAATGGTTAAAGCAAGGAGAAGATAGCGTGGATATCTACTTGCATGAGTTTACCAGGTTGGGGCGGTATGCGGGAACAATCTTCGTGGATGACCAAAGGAAAACGAATCGGTTCTATGAAGGATTGCGGGATGAGTTGAGATTCTTGCTTTCGAGTTCAGTGAACCTAGGGTTTCAGGCGTTGGTTGATACTGCATGTGCGTTGGAGAAGGACATGCGGCGGGTGCAAGGGAACAAGGGCTTGGTTGTGTCAAAGCCAGAGGTTCAAGCACCTCGCCTGAGCAAATCGTTCTACCAGAAGAAAGGGGGCAAGAGGTCCAAGCCGTCTGGGCAAGTGACTACGACCGTTGTGTCGGGGGCAACATCAAGGCCGGATTCTCGTACATGCTATAACTGTGGCCGGGTGGGGCATATAGCCCGTGATTGTCGGGTTGTTCAGCCCAAAGGGGAAAAGAAGACGGGTGTGTCTTATGCTGAGAAGGGCAAAGCGGTGGTTGATTCCTCTGCGTCCCAAGCACATCCCCGAATCTATCAGCTTGGCCAACAGGAAGCGATTAAGCAAAGTGACGTCGTCACAGGTACGAGTGATTAGCTTACTTGCTTACGTGCTATTGTTTGTGGTTATGTATAGCTTGTGCATGATGTGTGTGATGCAGGCTTTGTCCTGATTCGGAATAATCTGGCGAGAGCCCTGTTTGATACGGGTGCTTCGCATTCTTTTCTGTCTGGGGATTTCGTATCTCGCATTGGGGTGTCGAGTCATGTGACGGTTGATAGTACAAGGGTGCTATTGCCGAATGGTTGTGTTATGCTTGCGGATAGGGCTTGCGATGTGGATGTGCAAATAGGAAGTCGGGATTTCGGTTTGAGTGCAGCTGTGCTACCGTTATCGGAGTTTGATGTGATCTTTGGTATGGACTGGCTCTCGGAGCAGCGTGCCTTTATTGATTGCAACTCCAAGGAGATTACACTGGGCCAGAATACCGGACTCGTGACGAAGTTCGCTGGTATGCGAGGAGTTGGCGGGACGTTGTTGTCTGCGCTCCAAGTCGTCAATGCTGTTCGGAAGGGCGCGGAGTTATTCTTCACGCTAATTCAGGCTGTTGAGCCAAAGGCCAGTGTCGGTGAAGTTCTGGTTGTGTCAGAGTTTACCGATGTGTTTCCTAAAGATCTTCCTGGGTTACCACCCCAGCGGGAGATTGACTTCTCTATTGAGTTGGTGTCAGGTGCGAAACCTGTGGCCCGCTCACCATATCGCATCGCGCCAAAAGAGATGGCTGAGTTGAAAGTCCAATTGCAAGAGTTGTTGGAGCAGGGATACATACGCCCAAGTATGTCACCTTGGAGCGCGCCTGTTCTATTTGTGAAAATGAAAGACGGTAGTTTGCGGTTATGTATTGACTACCGCGAATTGAATAAGCTGACGGAGAAAAACAAATATCCGATCCCACGGATTGATGACCTATTTGATCAGCTGGCAGGATCAACGGTCTATTCCAAGTTGGATTTGAAATCGGGATATTATCAGCTGAGAATTCGGGAAGGTGACATTCCCAAGACGGCGTTTGGAACACGCTACAGTCATTATGAGTTCACGGTAATGCCGTTTGGCCTATGTAATGCGCCTTCGGTATTTATGGACCTAATGCATCGAACGTTCCGAGAGTACTTGGATTTGTTCGTGATTGTGTTTATCGATGATATCTTAGTATACTCTCAGTCGGAAGAGGATCATGCAAACCATTTGCGGTTGGTCTTGCATACCCCGCGAAGGAATAAGCTTTATGCCAAGTTCTCAAAGTGTGAGTTCTGGCTCTCTTCAGTAGCCTTTTTAGGCCATGTGGTAAGTGGAGAAGGTATCGCAGTGGATCCGTTGAAGATAAGTGTCATTCGAGATTGGCCAGTGATGTCTTCAGTGGCCGAGGTCAGGAGCTTCCTTGGGCTTGCGGGCTACTATAGACGGTTTGTAGAAAACTTCTCACGGATTGCTTTACCTCTGACCACGCTGACGAGAAAAGATCAAAAGTTCATTTGGACGCCGGAGTGCGCGCGAGCTTTTGAAGACTTGAAGAGTCGTTTGACCACGGCGCCTGTGTTGACGTCGCCTTGTGGTACAGATGGGTATGAGATCTATAGTGATGCTTCCGGGAGCAGCTTAGGCTGCGTCCTTCTGCAGTTTGGTAAAGTGATTGCTTATGGCTCGTGCCAGTTGAAAGTGCATGAGCGGAATTACCCCGTCCATGATTTGGAGTTGGCGGCGGTAATCTTTGCGCTCAAGTTGTGGCGGCACTATCTTTATGGCGTTAAAGTGGATATCTATACAGATCACAAAAGCCTAAAGTACTTGTTGGATCAGAAGGATCTGAATATGCGACAACGAAGATGGATGGAGTTCCTTGGGGACTACACCTTCGAGATTCACTATACTCCCGGGAAGGGAAATGTGGTCGCTGATGCTTTGAGTCGGAAGACTCCGGTACGGGCAAGCTGGTTGCCGAGGCATGATCAGCGTTTAATCCAGGAATTGGAAGCATTGGAGATATCTTGTGTTGACAAGGGTTCGTCAACCGATGTATGCTTGAACTGGACGGAGGTGCAATATGACCTTACGGACAGAGTTCGGCGAGCAACAGAGCTTGATGAAAGTCTCCAGCGCTATGCAAAAGATGGGCCGGATGACCAATTCTCTTGGGATAACGGTTTGTTACGAAGAAATGGTCGAGTGTGCGTCCCGAGTGTGGGTAAATTGAGGGAAGAGTTGATGTACGAAGCTCACTTTGCAAAGTACTCAGTTCACCCAGGGAGCACAAAGATGTACAGAGATCTGAAGAAGCTGTTCTGGTGGCCCGGACTAAAGAAAGATGTAGCACGTTATGTGGCGGAATGCCATACTTGTGCTTTGGTGAAAGCGGAATGCCAGAAGCCTGGCGGTTTCCTGAAGTCGTTACCCATTCCGGAGTGGAAGTTCGATGACATTTCGATGGATTTCGTGCACGGGTTGCCGAGATCTCAACGCGGTCATGATTCAATCTGGGTAATTGTGGACCGGTTGACAAAAGTGACGCACTTCCTTCCAAACAGAAGAGACGATTCAGTGGAAACCTTGGCCAAGCTTTATGTGGAGCAGGTTGTTCGACTACACGGTGTTCCTCGGAGCATCGTCAGTGACCGTGATGGGCGGTTCACATCGAATGATTGGCGGCTAGTTCATCAAATGTTGGGTACAAAATTAGCGTTTAGTATGGCCTTTCATCCCCAAACGGATGGCCAGACTGAACGAACCAACAGGACGATGGAGGACATGCTCCGCATGTGCGCCCTAGACTTTGGTAAGAGATGGGAAGATTATATATTTCTTGTCGAATTTGCCTATAATAATAGCTACCAAGCGAGCATCGGTATGACACCATTTGAGGCTTTATATGGTCGTAAATGTCGTACACCGTTAGCTTGGGCAGAAGCAGGCGAATCTACGCTGAGTGGGAAAAAGGAAGTCGAAGAAGCTACCTCGCTCATACGCTCTATTCGGGAGAGGCTATTGATAGCCCAAGATCGTCAAGCAAAGTACTACAATGCCAAACACCGGAACGTGGAGTTCGCGGTGGGTGATTGGGTATATTTGAAGATCAAACCCTTCAAAGGCGTGTCCAGGATTCGGCGTTTGAAAAAGCTAAGTCCGAGGTATCTTGGTCCATTTGAGGTGGTGGAGCGAGTTGGGGAAGCTGCTTATCGACTAGCACTTTCAGCAGACTTGGGTGGATTACATGATGTATTTCACATCTCAGTTCTTCGTAAGGCTGTCAAGGATCCAGCTCAAGTAGTGGAGAATGATCGGGTACCGGTCGAGTATGGGCTAACAACGAGGGTTCGACCCATTCGGATCGAGGATCGAGCCGAGAAACAGTTGCGGAACAAAGTGATCGGGATGGTCAAGGTCCGATGGGACAATTGTGGCCGTGAAGAGCTAACATGGGAGCGAGGGCAGACCATGCGAGCTGAATTTCCTGAGCTGTTTGTATAAACTGTAGACCGTGTACCTTGTGTTATAACAGAGTTATCAAGTTATAGCATTGTTTTTCCTTGTTTCCTTACCGTGCAAATTTCGGGACGAAATTTTGTTAAGGGGGGAGGATTGTAACACCCCAAAAAGTCTCAAAAATGGTTTTGAGGTGCAGGTTGGTTTACACGGCCTGGGACACGGGCGTGTCCCATGGCGTGTCGGGGGTACACGGCCTGGGACACGGGCGTGTCCCAGGGCGTGTCACTCAAATTATAGGCGTTTTGAGTCAGAAGATTACACGGCCCGGAACCAAGCCTTGAACACGGCCGTGTCAGATTTGACACGGGCGTGTCAGATGCTGTGTGCCTACCCGTGTACTGCTGGTTGAGTTTGGAGCTCGATGAGGCAGGGGTGACACGGGCGTGTCTCATGATTGACACGGGCGTGTCAGGTTCGATACGGGCGTGTTGATGCCTGTGTTCTGGTAATTATCAGTCGGTACGAGTACCGCGTGTGCCGCTTAAGGGTACACGGCCTGTGACACGGGCGTGTCACAGGTCGTGTCAGCCAAAAAAGTGGGTTTTTGGGAAAATCGTGACCGTTTATTTTCTCTCTTTGGATCCAAGGGCTCAGGTGATTCCTGGCTGGATTTAAACAGCAGAGGATGATGAAGAAAGTCATTCTTCATTTGATTAAGGAAGAGAGAAAGAGAGAGGAGGAAGAAGGAGGAGGAGATCAAGCCACCGGCGGAGCTCCCGTGGTCTGATTCGTGATCCGAGGCCAGCGTTGTGAAGGCAAAGCTGCTGCGGTTCTTTCTCACCAGCTAGTTTTCGATGGCTCCCAAGAGATCAACAAGGGTAACGATCTCCCTTCTTGGACATGTGAAGTCCTTCTTTTCTGCATTGCATAGGGAAACCCTTCCCCGCGAGTGTGCGGTGGGTTGTGGTGTCCCTTGGGGTAGATATGTGAAGTCCCCCTTATTAGAGTCCGGAATTGGAGTACGGATCTAGGCATGCTGTGTGAAGCCCATCTGGACATGCTAGTCTGGATTGGTGATGCTTGTTTGCATATCGGAGAAGGCTCCGTGATTATGGCTTGTGTTGCCTTGTGTCTACCTGTTGCTTGGTGCAGCAGGAAGTACTGGATGAAGTCCAGGAAATGAAGAGGGTTGGATGCAACTCTTGTGGCAGTGCGTTGCCACTTTATGTGCGGTTGAGCCGTTGGGCTGCAACTCGATGAAAAAGCAGATTGCCGAACAGGAAAGGTGAAACCGACCCGCGCCTATAAATTGCCATGGATACTTCCGTATTCGAGGTGGCACGGCGACTTGAGCAACGGGGGGTGGCTGATCCGTACCTGCGTTAGGTCCGTCCGACTTGGAAGCCTGGTTATAGGTTTTGTTGGAGCGCCTAATGAGAGTCTTAGGCCCGAGCGCCGAAAAGACTAGAATGCTCAAATACCGTGTAGACGGTGGTGTTGACCCTGGTATTCCGGTACACCAAGAATGTGCCCTGAGTGCACGGACTGTCGGGCCGTGTGGCCGACGGTTGTGATGGCTTGAATGTGCCTGCGTGCACATAGTTGCTATTGTTGATACCATGCTGTGCATGGAAAGATTGCGACTGCCCCGAGAAAGGGGTAGGATTATTATAATTGTGTCAGCTGAATGCTGACCGTTGCCTTGTTTGCCACTGTTTGGGTGGTTTGTCCCTATGTAGGTGCTGGAGAGCCAAGTGGTAAGTGAAGGGCTGAAGCCCTTGCTGCTGTTGCTGCTGCTACGGCTAGCCCTTGAAGGCTGAGCAAATGGTTTTGTTTGTTTTGTTTTTCCTCATGTATGGCCGGCCTGCGCGCCGAGGTTTGTAATCCATGTTGATGGAAAGAGGAACTGTAAGGCCTTAAGGCCAAACCTTTGTTGTATATTCCGTGGTTGTATATATAACTATGGTTTATATATATTGGACATTCCTGGTTAGAGTTCAAATTTACAACTTAAAGCTTCCGCTAGAATGCTCTGAGTTAGGATTCGTGTATGGTTTGGTATTATCCTGTGACCTCACCATCTGTTTGTGGCATATAGTGTGGGGCCCCGGCCGGACCTTCTACTATACGTCATGTAACGGATGGGGTCGTTACACACAAAGCACTAGCAAGCTAGGCAAATTTTTCCTCCCCTATTAGTATATCATGTAGATAAACAAAAAATTGGCCTCTAAGAGTGCAAAATACCCCTTAAAAGCGTACAAATTTGTAGCAAGTTTTATGCCTTGCTTGGGGGCCCCATTCCGCGAATACGGGGTTGTACAGATATAGGCTTCACAACCATAATCAGGCTGGCTCTAATGGCCACTGCAGCTGGGCTCTTCAGGCTCTCAGCTCAATCATTTGGCCCCCAAGTTTCCAAGAGACAGGCTCATAACAATAGCTCTCTAGGAGCTACCGCCATTGGTATCCATACCGCCGAGCGGTAGGGACAGAATCTTGTTTCTTCCCCCAATTTGGGTTTTTCCTAGAGATCAACTCCAGTACTCTCACTACAACATCCTGCACACCCCATAACTCCGTAAACGACACGTTTAACCACGAAGTCTTCTCCAACATACAAATCAATTATCACCAATCAAGACTAACCTGTCCGTATGAGCTTCACACAACATGCCTATTCCGCATTTCGATTCCGTATTATATATGAAAGTTTCATAACGGGAATATCAACGATCAACCCATTGGAAATCTCTCATTCTTCACCAATTGGTGAGAATTTCCATGTACATGCCAAATAAAGGCTTCACTTGTATAAAGAGAAAGACCGTTACTCTTGTTGTTCTCTTAGGAGCCATGATCTTGCACTCGATCAGGATGGAAATGATCACCACCCCTTCCTCTCCACGGATTTGACTTCGACTCGCAAATCCGATCACAAGAACGACTTCACAACAGCTCTCCTTCAGGGCTGTAGTCAACCTTGCCCTTGCTCTTCTATCTTTTCCCTTCTTCTACCTCAGGATTAGAGAGAGAGAATAATTTCATCTCGATCTCTTATCTTAGGCGGCGGCCGCTTGACCCAATCGACGTCGTTCTACCACTCAAAGACCGCCTCAACGTTATCTGATACGTGACACACTACCGCCAGCGTTACCGGTACCGCTGGGTGGTACCGTCCAGAGACGAAGGTTGATTTAATTCATTGGCTACCGCCGCGCGATATCTTTCTATCGCCACGCAATACCTACCAGAGACATTGGACCATTAAAATCATCTGGCTACCGCCAGCGCTAGCTCTACCGCCCGACGGTAACATCCAGTGACCAACTACCTGTTGTTTTCGAGAAATTTTGTGCATTACAGCTTGTGTCACTTGTGTGTTGTGCGGCTAAATCGGAAGAGTCTCCCCTCGTCGGAAGATCGAGATGTTCAGGACTGCTGCACTTAGATGAGATCAGTTATCTTATAATCCTTCCTATCAATATTAATGCTTCGTTTGGTTTGGCGTTTCGCCACTTCCGTTTGGATCAAACGCCGGCCGAACGACGGGTAAACAAACCGACGGCGTTTGCTCGGTTTGGACCCGCCGCACAGAAATGTCACCAAATGCTAGCTTTTCTAGCCCTGCGTCCCGCCTCCGATTCGACACTTCCGTTTACACCTTCCACCTCCTCCCGCACGACTCAATCAAACTAACCCTAAATCCAATTTCTGTGTTTCCTGCTCCTTTGGATCGTATCACCACTGGCAAACGGAGCCTAAAACCTATTATTTTACGGTTGGATTTACCATTTATTCTCAGGTGTATGTCATCCCTGTTTCTCAATCAGCTACTGCACACATCACTGGTGGAAGGAAGAGGAGAGAGAATCCCTAGAGAGGGAGCGAGGGAGGGAGAGCATGGCGAGTGCTCTCTTGAGAAGAAGGCTTATCGGCGCCATTTTCCTTTGCAAGGTAAATAAATAAGCCGCCCCTCTACGAAAGTTTCGACTTGAAATGCTACTTAGGAGTATCTTTAATGCTCTATTACTCTGTGCACAAGTCGAACATTAATCCTTTTTACCGTCTGTCCCGTTGAATTGATTTCTTTTAAAGCAGGGATTCCATTCGATTTACCTCTTCTCATATTCCGAAAACTGCGAATTATGTTATGTAAGATCGTCTCGATAAATGGATTCTTCAGTGTTTGTAACATTTTTATATAGGCTTTTTGGCAGAATGCATGTAAGGGGCCGGCGGGTTGCCGGCGGGTGGCCGGCGACCGGTTAACTGTTTCTAATTAATCTAAAGGAAAGATAAAAAACGAACAACATAACTAAACTTTTATTAATACTTTTCTTAATCCATTACATAATGATTCTCCTTTATATAGTTACAGATATAGCCGGTACAGGAATCAAGCCAGCCACGTGTCCTTCCCAGATCTCCTGTTGTGATATTACTTGGATTGCTGACCTGGCGTGTTTCCATGCCTTGGATTGGGCCTTCGGATTGCTGCCACCTGTAATTGTGTTTTCCCCTGTTACATCATTCCCCTGTTTGAAATAAACAACGTCCTCGTTGTTTTGTCTGTCTTTTTCGATTTACACAGCCGGCTGCTCATCTCTGAGAGGAGGGCGGTGTCGAGAGGAACGGTGCCGGCGAGGAATATTATCCCACCACGGCCAACGAGCTGACAGTCGGCGGCGCAGTCGTACAGAACGTCGGGGTGGCCGCTCTTCTGGTTTGCGATGCTCGAATGGAGTAGCCGACCACATCGGTGGTGGTTCTGGTATCGGTTGTTTCTCAGATAAGTCTTCGTCTTCTTCGTTATCGTGCTGTGTAATCAAACTTTTGGGTCGTCGCTCCTCTGTCTTTTCTCTGCTTTCTGCGCTGATCTGTCCGGCTGAACTCTTCTCCGTGAAGCTAGGTTCGGATTCCTGCAGAGGAGCTCTATTAGAGTTTAATTTTAAACGTAGTTGAGAACGTACCTGCGGAGAAAGTGTTAGACTATTCTCCCGAGATCTGTCTTCCGACGGAAGTCCTTTCCACTGAATCAGTGCCTGGTGAACGCGTTGTTGGTTTATCCAGACAATACGTTCATCCAGTATTGTGAGGACGTCATGAACTGGTTGGTTGTTCCTTATGGTGGAAGGAAGATGATGGATAACATCATTTGTCGCCTGAAAATATTTTTTTAAAAGCGAAATATGGAAAACTGGATGCAGTTTGCAATCTTCCGGTAGCTGCAGTTTGTATGCCACCGCGCTTATCTTTTTGATAATTTCAAACGGCCCGTAATACTTTAAACTAAAACGTGCGTTTTGTGTATTGTATAGTGTTAATTGTTTGTATGGATGCACTTTTACCAGGACCTGGTCGCCTACTTCAAATTCTGCATCACGCCGGGATCTATCTGCCAGCTGTTTAATGCGCTGCTGGGCGACTAGTAGGTTTTTTTATTGTTTAAGTAGTTTGTTTCTATCTTGTACGTCGGCTTGGATGGCCTGTAACGAGCTGGTTCTCCTATAATGATGAACAAGTGCAGGTGGTGGTCGCCCGTACATGGCTTCGTAAGGAGTCATGCCTGCGGACGTGTGATATGTCGTGTTATAAAAATACTCTGCCCAGCTCAGGACTTGGGGCCAATGTCTGGGGTTCTCATGAACAAACAACCGTAGATATTGGTTCAAGCACCGATTGACACGTTCCGTCTGACCATCCGTTTGCGGGTGGTAGGCGGAACTGTAACTTAACTTGGTACCCTGCTGGGAAAATAATTCTTTCCAAATTTTGGATAGAAACACCGGGTCGCGGTCAGATATGATGGATGCTGGAAATCCATGCAGTTTTCCGACTGCCTCCCAAAACGCCCGGGCGACGACAGTCCCTGTTAATGATTTTACTGGGGTAAAATGTGCGGCTTTGGACAATCTATCTGCCACTACTAATATATTGGTGTAGGACTCGGATGATGGGAGATGAGTAATGAAATCCATAGTAATATCGGTCCATATTTGTGATGGAATTGGTAGAGGATTCAAAAGTCCTAATGGACCCGATGTTACTGTCTTCCCTTTCTGACATAGATCAGAACTTTTTATATAATGTTGAACATCATTTAACATATTAGGCCAATAAAAAGTTCTTTTTAAACGGTACATTATGGGAGTGACGCCGGAATGACCACTAGAACGCGTATTATGGGCTTTAGAAATTAAATGTAGCCGTAAGTTTTCCTGGGGAATGTATAATCTATTTTTATAAAACAAAGTTTTATAATGGTGTGTCCAATGTGGTCTGGTTTCTGGGTGAGAAGCTAAGTCGGCAAGTATTGTTTGAGCTAATTCGTCTGTGAGATAAGTTGTTTCCAAGTTATCGAATGTATGACACTTAAGGACTGAACAATTTAGTGTTTGGAGGAATTGTAGGTCTGTCATTGGTAATCGTGATAAGGCATCAACCGCTAAATTGTGTTTTCCCGGTTTATATTCTATAGAAAAATCAAAACCTAAGATTTTTGAGAGGAATCGTTGTTGAGTAGGTGTTGTTAACAATTGTTTGACTAGGTGGTGTAACGTCTGATGATCCGTTTTGATTATAAACGGCGCCCCCAATAGATAATGTCGCCACTTATCTAAGGCCAGGGAAATTGCTAATAATTCTCTATCATAAGTCGACTTAAGTTGTTCTTTGGTGGTCAGTTTTTTACTGTAATAAGCTATTGAGTGACCCATTTGTGACAACCCCCCCCCCCGACGCCACAACCAGACGCATCCATTTCTAAAACAAAAGGTTTAGAAAAATCCGGTAGCTGAAGGACCGGGGCCGTGGATAAGGCTTGTTTGAGTTTGTCTAATGCGTGGGTTGCTTGCTCAGTCCAATTAAATCCATCTTTTGTTAGCATGTTAGTTAATGGTCCTGCTACTGTTGCATAATGTTTAATAAAACGACGATAATAGCCTGCTAGACCTAAAAATGACCGTAATTGTTTTAGTGTTTTCGGAATTGGCCAATTTAATATTGAAGCTATTTTATCTGGGTGTGGTCGGACCCCCTGGCCCGAAATTTGGTGTCCCAGGAATTCAATTTCTGCTGCCGCAAACGTGCATTTGGACTCTTTAACATAAAGTTTGTGTGTTCGTAGTGTGTTTAAAACGGTTTCGAGATGAGAGATATGACTTGCAACGGATGGGATATATATTAAAATGTCATCGAAAAAAATTACAACAAATTTTCGTAAGAATTTTTGAAAAAGATCATTCACGAGGTTTTGGAATGTTGCAGGTGCGTTGGTGAGGCCAAAAGGCATCACCAGAAATTCATATAAACCCGAATGTGTGCGAAAAGCGGTTTTGTGTATGTCGGCTGGATTCATGCGTATTTGATGATATCCGGACTGTAGGTCTAGTTTTGAAAAAACTGTGGCCCCGTGTAGTTCATCTAATAATTCATCGACGGTGGGCATTGGAAAGGAATTTTTAATTGTAACGCTATTTAGTGCTCGAAAGTCGACGCAGAAACGCCATGATCCATCTTTCTTTTTAATTAAAAGAACCGGGGAGGTGAAAGGAGAAGAACTTGGTCGAATGAGGTCTTTCTGAAGCATGTCTTTAACAAGTTTTTCTATTTCATCTTTTTGGTAATGCGGGTAGCGATAAGGTTTGACCTAAACTATAGTGTCTGGAGGATTTAGGGGTATTCGATGATCGTATACTCGGGTTGGTGGTAATTGAGCAGGACTTTGAAAGATATCAGTGTAGTTAGTTAATAATTGTGTGACGGCCGGGTGTATGGGTACGGTACTGTCGTCGGTATCGGATGTTTGTACCCTAAACATGCATAAGAATGACGAAGTAATGGCATCCTGATGGACTAATTTAGTTATTTGACTAAGAGTTTCTGGTGTGGTGTGGTCATCTAGCAGACCTTGAAGTGTGATGTTAGTGTGGTTGTGTGAAAAAGTCATTCGTTTTTGTTTGTAGTCAGTTGTTACTGGTCTTAGTGACTCCAGCCAAATCATCCCCAAAATTATATCTGATCCGAATAAATCTAAGACAAAGAAATTGGTGTGAAAAATGTGTCCCTGAATCATTATGTTGGCATTCAAAAAAATGCCATTACAATCTATTGTTTCTCCATTGCCTACATGAACTTGAAATGGTTTAATGGCTGTTATTGGAATGCCTAAAAATTTGGCCATTTGTGTAGAAATAAAATTTGTCGTACTCCCGCTGTCAAGTAATATATGTATGTTGGTGCCGTACATTTGGCCTAGGATCCTGATTGATTTTCCGGAAAATGTACCCACCATTGCGTTAAAGCAAATTGCTGAATCTGGGAAATCTATTGGGTCGGTTTGTTCGATGGAATTTGTATTGTCAGGTATGTCGGAAATGTCGTCGTCAAAGTATAAACAAGAAACTTTATTCTTACAGCGGTGTCCTGACATGTATTTTTCGTCACATGTATAACATAAACCTTTTTCACGTTTAAATTTAAGTTCCGCTGGCGACAAACGTTTTTGATAGGGTGTTGATTTGGCGGGGGGAGCCTGATCCGTTGGTTTAAAATATATTGGTTTAGGCGGTTTCGTGTATGGCTGTTTATCGTATTCATCTTCTTCAATGAGTTTTGCTAGTGCAAAAGCCTCGTCTAAAGATTGAGGGCGTTGTGCGGTGACAAAGTGTCGGAAATGTGGTTTTAAACCCGCGATAAACATAGACTGTAATAGACTTGGCACTAATCCCTTGATTTGGGTGGCTATTGTTTCGAACTGGTCCTTATAGTCTAAGACGGAGTGATGTTGAGTTAATCGTTTAAGTTTGCCCATGGGATCCTCAAATAGAGATGGTCCAAATCGGTGGATTAATGCTGTTTTAAATTCCGTCCAGTTAAAATAGGCAATATCGGGGTGTAAAGATTGATGTCAACGGGCGGCCGGTGGATCAAGATGAATTGCAACTATTGTCATACAGTTATTATAGGAAATATTGTAATAATGAAAATAAGCTTCAACTTTGGTGATCCAATCCGTTGGATCACCAAAACCAAATCGCGGAAATGAAAATTGTACCTGTTCCGGATTGATGAGCGGTGTCAGATGGTTGATACCTGGAGATCCTTGCGGGGGAAAAAGACCCGCAATACCGTCCGTTTGCGGTACTGCATGTTGTGAGAACAATGGTTGAAAATATGGAGTATGCTGGGGGCCTCCTGTGTTGGCAAAAGGTCGGAATCCCGTGTTGTTGGTTGGCTGCCACTGTGACTGTACGAATGAAAGTGGATCTTGGGCTAATGAATCTGGTATTGTTGGTTGTGCTGCATATCCTCTTGGGCCTATTGTTGGTATGGTATTTTGTGAGTTGGTGATTGGCGGTTGAACAGATTTTCCTGCGGCTGTCCATAAGGTGGGAACGTCGATGATGATGATGCAGATTGTCCCGATATGGCCACCTGAGGTTGTGGATGGGATTGCCCAACATGGCGTGCATTCTCTATGGTGGGTAGACCAAAAGATGTTGCTGGCGGTCCCAAATGACCAACCGATGATACCAGGTATGTGCCTTGATTTGCTGTCTGAGACATCGGGGCCGATTGCCCAATGTCCGTTCCTGGTGCTTTGTTACGGAATTACTCGAGCAGCCACCGTGGAAGGTTTATACACGAAGAGCTCGGGAGCGAGATACCGGAGACGCAGTCGAGATCGAAGAACCGGCCGAAACGGGTTCAGGCGGACGCGTGGAAGACGACACCAACCCGACCGGAGAATAGGCCAAGTCCGGCTGGTTCGGTTGGGGTTTTTATTTCATCTTTTGGTTTAATTTGGTTCATTGTAATATGAAACCCTATATATGGGTTTGGACTTTTGCTTTGGTTTTTTTTATCTGGAATGATCTAAGAACTTGAGGGCTGCTCCCTTATCCTCTCTCAACCCTAGCTCTCTTCTCCTTCTCTACCTCCGGCCGCCCTCCCCCTTGCCGGCATCTCCTCTTAACTTTTGTAGAACGTATTATTTGGTCCGACCTGCCGGTCCGCCTGCACCTCTTTGCCGCCGGACATCATGGCTCCGAACACCCGTGCGCACACCGACAACGATGCCGACGCCCACGACGCCCTCACCGCCCGCGTAGCGGAGCACGACTCCCGCTTCTCCACCTTGCAAGCCTCCATCGACGCCATCGCCGCGGGCCAAACGGCCCTCATGCGCCGTTTCGACGCGCTCGCCGGCCCACCGAACCCCTGCTCGGCCTCCTCCGCGGACACGGCGTCCGTGCTGGGCGCACCGCCACTCCAAACGCCCGTGGCCGCAACTCCGCCAGCAGTCGGCGTGATGCCCCGCCATTTTCTACAACTCGACGTTCCCTCTTTCTCCGGCGTGGATCCATTGGGTTGGATCGCATGGGCGGAACAACTCTTTGACCTACAACTCACGCCCCCCGCGGACCGTGTTAGCACAGCCATGGTTGGCTTGGAAGGTTCCGCCCTTCATTGGGCTTGTTGGCTCCGGCAAAGCCAGCCGACCATTTCATGGGCGGACTTCAAGCAGGAGATGATCACGCGTTACGATCCTCGCTACACCGGCTCCACGATTGAGCGCCTTTGCAGCGCCCGCCAAACGGCCGATCTAGACGGGTATATTGACGAGTTCGTCGCGCTCGTAACCCAAGTGCCGGGTCTTCCACCCGACCACTACTTGGGCTTCTTTCTCCAAGGACTCCGCCCGGCGATTCGCTCGCGCATTCGGACACACAACCCTCATACGGTTTCCGAGGCATTGGACCTCGCGCGAGCGGTGGAAGCCGATCTCGGCCATCGACCCTTACCGACTCCTCCGGCTCACTCAGCTCGGCCGGCCGGCATTCGTGATGGGTCGCACCGGCCAGTGGCGGGAGGGGGAGGGCCTAGAGCAGGCCGGCCCGATCCCCCCCATCGTATCTCAAATCAAGATTATAATGAGCTTCGCCGTAAGGGCTTGTGCTTCCGTTGCCGACAACCATACTCGCCCCAACATGTTTGCGCCGTCAAGGAATTTCACGCCCTTTTCGGCGATTTCGACGCCGAAGTTACCATGGCGGATTTTGATGCGCTTGCAGAACCCGACGAGGCTCCTCCTCCACCGGATGACACCGCAACCTTGAATATCTTGGACCTTCCCCTCTATTCGGTGGGGGGGATAACCGGACCTCGCACCATGAAGTTGAAGGGCTCCATTTACGGCCGAGCCGTGATCGTGATGATCGACAGTGGCGCGAGTCACAATTTCATCTCGGCTTCCTTGGCTCAGGAGTTAGCCTTGCCGAGCCACCCGTCCCCCGGATTTTCGGTGGCATTGGGAGACGGTCGACGCCGGCCGACCTTGGGACGTTGCGCGGGAGTGACCCTCTCGGTGGGCTCATATATCTTTACCGCTGATTTTCATGTTTTCGAATTAGGGGGCCTCGACGCCATTCTCGGCGTGGCATGGCTCCAAACTTTGGGCGAGGTTCATGTGAATTGGGCTACCATGACCATGCGTTTCCAACATCAAGACCAACCGTGTCGTTTAACGGGCGACGCAACGCTCCTACGTTCTCCGCTATCGGCCCGAGGTATCCACCGCGTCACGGACGCCCTCTTCTCGGCCTATCTCTTACCACTACAACCGGCGGATCAACAACCTCCACCATTCCACATGGATTTCCGCCCCCTCCTCGACGACTTTCCGGACTTGTTCTCTACAACCCCGGGTCTTCCCCCGGTCCGGCCAACGGATCACCCGATTGTTCTCCATCCAGCATCGGCGGCGGTGTCCGTCCGGCCTTACCGCTACGGGCACGCTCAAAAGGACGAGATCGAACGCCTCGTGCGGGAGATGTTGTTAGGCGGGCTCATTCGCCCATGTTCCAGTCCTTTCTCCAGTCCGGTCTTGTTGGTGCGCAAGAAGGATGGAAGTTGGCGCTTTTGCGTGGATTACCGCGAGTTGAACAAAGCGACGGTGCCGGACAAATATCCCATTCCCGTCATCCAGGAGCTTTTGGATGAGTTACACGGGGCGGCCTACTTCACTAAGTTGGATCTACGCGCCGGCTACCATCAAATCCGGGTGCGCGACGAGGACATCCACAAAACGGCATTTCGGACTCACGACAGCCACTTTGAGTTCTTGGTGATGCCTTTTGGCCTCACCAATGCGCCGGCAACCTTCCAAGCGACCATGAATGATCTCTTCCGGCCGGTACTTCGAAAACATGTTCTTGTTTTTTTCGATGACATTTTGGTTTTTAGTCCTACTTGGCAGGAACACCTCGTCCATGTTCGCCGCACCTTCACCACCTTGCGGAGTCACCACATGGTAATTAATCAAAAAAAATGCTCCTTCGGCATGACGAGCGTCAGTTACTTAGGCCATACCATCTCTTCCAACGGTGTTGCCATGGATATGGACAAGGTTCAAGCGGTGCTCCATTGGCCTACGCCGGCTTCCCTTCGCGAAGTCCGTGGATTTTTGGGACTCACCGGCTACTATCGCCGGTTCATCAAGGATTACGGCGCGATAGCCCGTCCCCTTACTCAACTACTAAAAGGGGCCGAGGATGCCCGTTTCGACTGGCCGGCCGCGGCCATGTCCGTCTTCTCCGCTCTTCAATCGGCGCTTGTGCAAGCCCCGGTATTGGCTATGCCGGACTTCCAACAACCTTTCGTCGTGGAATGTGACGCCTCCGGCACCGGAGTAGGGGCCGTTCTTATGCAAACCGGCCGTCCTATCGCGTATTTTAGCCGGGCTTTCTCCTCCATAGTCCGCAGTCGTTCGGCCTACGAGAACGAGTTGATGGCACTCGTGCTCGCCGTGCAACATTGGCGGCCCTATCTCCTTGGCCGCGCCTTTGTGGTTCGGACGGACCACCATAGTCTCCGGTATCTTCTCCAACAAAAAATAGCGACGCCTGCACAACAATTATGGGTAGCCAAGCTCTTGGGCTACGACTTTACGATCGAGTTCCGATCCGGTAAAACAAACAAGGCGGCGGACGCGCTCTCCCGCATACCGCACTCTTCCGAGCTCACCGCCATTTCTCGCCCCATTTGGGACGACGCCGCCGCCATCCAACAAGAAGTTGATCGGGACCCGCGCCTCTCCGAGATCCGGCGGACTCTTCTCACTAACCCGACGGCTCATCCGCCGTACACTCTTATCGGAGGCCGACTGTTTCATCGGGGCCGTCTTGTGCTTTCCACGGCCGCCGCGAGTATACCGCGCCTTCTCGCCGAGTTCCACTCCACACCGTCCGGAGGACACGCTGGAGCGTTCCGGACATATCGACGTTTGGCGGCATCTCTTTATTGGCCGAACATGCTCCGCCAAGTGAAGGCCTACGTGGCGGCGTGCCTACCTTGTCAGAAGGCCAAGTATGAGGCCATGTTTCCGGGCGGGCTCCTTCAACCATTACCCATTCCGGAGCGGATTTGGGAGGATATTGCCATGGACTTCATTACGCGCTTCCCACGCTCGAACGGATTCGACTGCATCTTGGTGGTCGTGGATCGCCTCACAAAATACGGACATTTCATTCCGCTCCGACACCCCTATACGGCGGCCACGGTGGCCGACTGTTTTATTGCGGAGATAGTATGACTCCACGGATTTCCTCGCTCTATCGTCAGCGACCGGGATCCGCTCTTCCTTAGTGGATTTTGGACATCACTATTTCGGTTACAAGGAACTCGACTTCGCATGAGCACGACCTACCACCCGCAAACCGACGGACAGTCGGAGGTCCTTAACCGTTGCTTGGAGACATACCTCCGCTGCTTTATTGGTGAGCGCCCAAACACATGGGCCAAATGGCTATGTTGGGCCGAGTATTCTTACAATACGGCTTACCACCATGCCGTGGCTACCACTCCCTTTGAAACCGTCTACGGACGGCCTCCACCATCTATCATTCGACATCTTCCCGGGGAGTGTCCATTAGCCACATTAGCCGATCACTTTCATGATAGGGACGCCATTTTGGATAGCCTCAAACATCACCTCCAACGGGCACAAGAGAAAATGCGATCATTCGCGAATCAGAAGCGCCGCGACCTCTCATTCCGGGTGGGCGACAAGGTATTCATCAAACTCCATCCCTACCGCCAACTTTCCGTAGCTCGCCGTTCTTCTCCGAAGCTGGCACCTCGGTTCTTCGGGCCCTACGAAGTACTCAGTCGTATTGGCGCGGTGGCCTACCGGCTACGCTTACCGCAACATAGCCGCATTCACCCGGTATTCCACGTTTCGCAACTTCGCCGAGTCATTGGCGACCACCCGGCCGTGGAACCCCTACCCACCGAGGAGGAGGAATCGGGCATGGAGCCCCTATACCCGACCGGCATCATCGGCCACCGACACCATTTACCCGGGGATGCGGCACCCGAAGAGATCCGTATGGCTTGGCAACACCGGCCGGAGAGCGACGCCACTTGGCTCATCAGGGACGACTTCCGCCGCCAATTTCCAGACTACTGCCTTGAGGACAAGGCCAATTTTCCAGATGGCGGTAT
This sequence comes from Platanthera zijinensis, assembly GCA_039513925.1. Lineage (NCBI taxonomy): Eukaryota > Viridiplantae > Streptophyta > Magnoliopsida > Asparagales > Orchidaceae > Platanthera > Platanthera zijinensis. The sequence continues at coordinate 107,902,826 of CM077087.1, forward strand.
TGTTACGGAATTACTCGAGGAGCCACCGTGGAAGGTTTATACACGAAGAGCTCGGGAGCGAGATACCGGAGACGCAGTCGAGATCGAAGAACCGGCTGAAACGGGTTCGTGCGGACGCGCGGAAGACGGCACCAACCCGACCGGAGAATAGGCCAAGTCCGGTTGGTTCGGTTGGGGTTTTTATTTCAGCTTTTGGTTTAATTTGGTTCATTGTAATATGAAACCCTATATATGGGTTTGGACTTTTGCTTTGGTTTTTTTTATCTGGAATGATCTAAGAACTTGAGGGCTGCTCCCTTATCCTCTCTCAACCCTAGCTCTCTTCTCCTTCTCTACCTCCGGCCGCCCTCCCCCTTGCCGGCATCTCCTCTTAACTTTTGTAGAACGTATTATGCTTTGAGAAAAAGTTGCATTTCTTTACGGAATTCTTTGAATTCATTGCTTGCCTGTTGAGATGCCCTTTGCATTTCTTGATTCATTTTGTGTAACTCCTCCAGACGGGAAAAGTTGCTGGATGTTTCCTGCTGGTAGTTGTGGTGTTGAATGGACAATTGCGAAGTTCTTGCCTCCAAATCCTTCCAGAGTTCCTGCTGACTGGTGGCCACCGCCTTCGACCTTGTATTAGGTGGATCGGTGGCTGCCATGGCCAAGAACGGTGGAAGGCTCAACGAGAGCACCAATGTAAGGGGCCGGCGGGTGGCCGGCGACCGGTTAACTGTTTCTAATTAATCTAAAGGAAAGATAAAAAACGAACAACATAACTAAAATTTTATTAATACTTTTCTTAATCTATTACATAATGATTCTCCTTTATATAGTTACAGATATAGCCGTTACAGGAATCAAGCCAGAAACGTGTCCTTCCCAGATCTCCTGTTGTGATATTACTTGGATTGCTGACCTGGCGTGTTTCCATGCCTTGGATTGGGCCTTCGGATTGCTGCCACCTGTAATTGTGTTTTCCCCTGTTACAATGCACCCCCTAATTTACATGTTTTGGCAGAATGCACCCCCAATTTTTTAAATTGGCAAAATGCACCCCCCATTATGAATGTTTTGGCAAAATGCACCCTAGCGAAGGTTAATTTCGTCCAAACCATTATTATCGGGATTTAGGGCTTCACCGAATCCCTATTTTTTCTCTGGATTTTCATCGCTGCTGCTCGTCTTCTTCCCTCGCGCGGAAACTCTTCCCCCTCGACATCATCGTCGGAGCTCGCAACAACATCGCCGGAGGCCGCGACATCAACGCCGGAGCCCGCTATTAAGAAAATAAAACTTAGCCAAACTTAGCATTTAGTAAGTGCTCATATGGGATTTAGTAATGATATCTGTTCACAACATTTATAAAATTAGCTATATATCTCTTCACAGCAGCCGAGTTTGCTATCGAGTGGTTTGCAGAACGCTATTAAGAAAACGAGCTTTAACATTTATCTGTTGTTTAAGCATATGATCGCCGAGCCCAAGAACACCAAAACAATCATTCTTTTTTCCGGATCAACGAGCTGTGTGCTTAATGATACCAGATTTGGTAGGCCGACATTCTAGCAATGATACCCGTGTGCTTAATGCACGCTGCCTGCTTTATTCAGGATCTCAAAATGACAACAAGACAAAAAGATTCAATAGCAAGACCAAAATACCCCTGAAAATTACAACTTGGGGTGCATTCTGCCAAGTTTATTCATAATGGGGTGTGCATTTTGCTAATTTAAACAATTGGGGGTGCATTTTGCCAAAACATGAATAATGAGGAGTGCATTCTGCCAAAAAGCCTTTTTATATATCTCATGGCAAAAGGATAAAAATCCATAGGCTATGATCCTTACAAGCTAATTGAAGCGGCGGAAAGATCAGACCAGGTGAGCAGCCAAGAGGGTGGGAGGAGAGAGAGACAAAAGGTTTTGAGGAGAGGGAGGAGAAAGGGATAGGAGAGAGAGACACCAAAAATTCATTAATCCTGTCAAATCAGTACAACTCATTACATTTATATACATCCCAAATATGACCGTTATTTCCTAATTCCTATAGCCAGCCTGTGGCTACAATCTATTTATTTGTAATTTTTCGCTACATACCCGGCTACATCTCCTACCCTGCCCCAAACAGTTGCCCAGTTCGTATTTATCTGCCTGGCTCACCTTCAATAAAATCCCGTGATTTGGCCAAAACCCTAATCTCCTTTCCCTTGTGAGTGAGAGGCCGTTGAGAGCGAATGCGGCGGGCCCCCTACGGAAGAGGAGGAATCCACCGGAGTAATAATGACGCCGTCCGTAGAGATCGTCGGGGCAAGCTGCTCGATGCTCCTGGAGCATGAGGTATTTCTGTATCCCCTTTTGTCCGCTGGTTCCTTTCTGTTGATCCTTTTCCTTGCGATGTTTGTGGCCGATCTACCATCCATGGTGGGAAAACCTGATCCATGGATGGAATGTTATTATTAGAAGTTGTAGAGTTTAGATCCTGGTGGATGACAGAGGAGAGGGTGTTTTCATCCCTGATTATAGTATTGTTGTTAATGTTCTGTGTATTTCTCTGTCGTCCTTGGATTTTATCTTGTGATGTCTGTATAAAAGAAGTAGAGTTAGCCATCACTTTAGAAATGCGGGGGATGAAAAAATTGCTAGGTTGAAGTTGTTCATCCCTATCCCTCCCCGTCTTTGTCCTTGAAATCTCTGTGTTAATTTTGTTGTTGTTCTGAGTACCCTGCATGAGATTATGCACATCAGTTGGCGTAATAAAATCCTGATGGATGACATGAGAAGAGGGATGGACTCTGACTTCCCTGTTAGCTTGTGTTGCCATCGACTCCTGCACAACAAAATTAGGGTTACTGTTTCTTAATTCCTTTGAAATTGATGACAGAAGTTGGATTTTGAAGGTTAACTTCTCTGTTAGCATTTCCCGTTGTTGAGTGTCCACACGTGCATTGATTTTCCAGAAGTTGTATGGTCTCCTTGTCAATGGGGTCCAAGTTTTCCCGGTTGGCTTCCTCTGGAAGACAACCTTACCAGTGAAACCAACATCACCGTGAAACCGACTTCCTCTGAAGGACGTTCCTCTGGAAGTAGGCCCTGTTGTAAAACTTGTCTATCCTGTATAATAGTTTGTTTGTCCAGAAGAGGGAGAGAATGTCGTTGTGAAATCAGCATCACCGTGTCCGGTAATTATGAATCGGAAAATCTGGATTCTTATAATATGGTTTTAAGCATAGATACGTGAAGTATAGGATGGATTTTACTAGTTGTAGGTAATTTTAATTTACATGCCACTGCTCCAATTCTTTCTATAACTTCATATGGTCCAAAATATCTCAAGTTAAACCGTTTACATCATCTTTGATGCAGGGAAGTTTACCGCTATGGATGAAGTTTGAGGAGAACCAAATCTCCCTCCATTAAGGATGTTTCCCTTCTTTTCTTATCCACATATTTCTTCTTTTTTGTTCTTGCTGTAGTTGATTGTGTAATCTTAATAATAAAATTTCTCTGGATGTGGAATCAGACAACAACAGGTTGGCCGATAAACCACCTTCAAAAGGAGATAAAAAATTCGATGGTGGTCGGCCAAATATTGCCCCATAAGGCGTCATACCTGCTGCTGAATGATATGCGACATTATAGTGATATTCGGCTCAGCTAAGCAGCTGGGCCCAATGTGATGGCTGCTTGAATGCAAACAAGCGTAAATACTGATTAATACACCAGTTAACACGCTATGTCTGTCCATCCGTCTGCGGATGGCAAGCCGAGCTAAAATGGAGCTTAGCGCCGTTTGTCTTAAAAAATGTTTACCAAAATCGGCTCAGGAAAATAGGGTTCTTATTCGAAACAATTGTTTCGAGTAGGCCGTGCAACTTGCCACAGTAGTCCCAGAAGACTTGAGCCACTGAAGGTGCTGTGTAATATATTGGAAGTGGGGCAAAATGAGCACCTTTGGATAAACGGTCAACCATTACTAATATGGTTGCATATGACTTTGATTTTGGTGAATGTGTAATAAAGTCGACTGACAGATCAGTCCATATCTTATTAGGTATAGGAGCGGCTGTAACAATCTGTATAGTAAATCATTACGATCTTTCCCTTTTTGGTAAAGATCACAATGTTGCACATACTTGTGTATATCTGCGAACATTCCTGGCCAAAAAAATAGTTATCTAAATGCTTAGTTGTTGCGGTGACGCCCGAATGTCCGCCCATACGTGTGCCATGTGTTTCGCTTATTAAAATTGTGCGTGTAGAAGATTTTGGAAGATATATTTTTGTTTTATAGAAAAGTGTTCCTCCTATAATAGACCATTCTGGAATCGAAGTGGGATTGACTTCTAATATATTGAATATTTCCCTACTTTTGGTATCCGATTGGTATAGTGGCTCTAATTCATCAAATAGATTTGAATAACAAAAAGAAACATTTTGTAAAGTAGCACAAAACACATCATCAGTTAATTCGTATTTCCGAGACAAGGCATCTGCTGCCGTGTTTTCTTTTCTTGAACGGAATTGAATCGAATAATTAAATCCAAACATTTTGGAGAGGAACCTTTGTTGTTTCGACATTTTCATAACCTGAGAATTCAGGTTATGAAGAGTCTGATGGTCTGTTATGATAGTGAAGGACGCGCCTATTAAATATTGTCGCCATTTACTAACTGGGGTGGTGATGTCTAATAATTCTTGTATATAGGTTGATTTTACTTGGTCTTTAACGAATAATTTCTTACTAAAATACGCAATTGGATGTTCCTTCTGTGATAAGACTGCCCTAATCCCTATTTTGGAAGCGCCACACTAAATAGTGAAGGGTAAAAAATTGGGTAATGAGAGGACAGATGCCGTTGCAAGCAACATTTTAATTTTATGAAATGCTTGCTTACTGGTTTCTGTCCATAAGAAGCCGTCTTTTACTAATAAATCGGTTAGTGGTGATGTGATAGAGGCGAACTGACGGATAAATTGTGTATAGTACCCAGCTAAACTGAGAAAAACTCGTAATTGTTTTTGATTTTTCGGTATCGGCCAATTTGCGATAGCAACTATCTTTCCCATATTTGGCCGAACACCTTCCGATGAAATTACATGGCCTAGAAACTCTATGGTTGAGACCACAAAAGTACATTTAGAAGATTTTAGCGTTAGACTATGTTTTTGTAAAATTTGGAAAATTTCTAGTAAATGTGCCGCATGGGTGGATTCTGACGGGCTATACATTAGAATATCATCGAAGAAGATTACTACAAAACGTCTGAGGAAGGGTTGAAATATATTGTTCATTAAAGCTTGGAACGTAGCCAGGACATTCATTAAACCTGTTGGGTCCATTGATCACAATGTCTTAGATTTGAAGAAGGCTCACAAGTCAATAGTATGCATGTTTGTATTTGATATATGTTCAAGTTCAATATATGCAAGTTGTCTAATGTTCTATGATTAAACAGATTGATTCAGTCAGAATTTTGGTTGGACTCCAGACAGGACACAATAGAGAGACAAAAATGTGCCTAAGTCCATATGCATTGAGTGAGTATACTTCACTCAACGCCAGAGGCCTAGAAGCGTTGACAGAAGCTCAGGCATTCAGAGCCTCAATGTTGCTGGATTCAAATCTGCCTAAGTCCAAAAACGTTGAGTGATGACCTTTCACTCAACACCTACTCAAAGGAAATCTGTTCAAGTACAGAAGTGTTGAGTGAAGAAGCCTCACTCAATGCCTTATCATTGATTCAACAAAGTCTAGAAGCGTTGAGTGTAGAAGATTCACTCAACGCCTTCATCCAGAAATTCTGTACAAGTCCAAAAGCGTTGAGCGTAAAAGGTTCACTCAACGGCTTCAGTCTGGAAAACTGCCAAGTCCAGGTGCGTTGAATGAATGAGGTTCTCTCAACGCTTTCTACCAGAAGAATTCTGTTAAGTCCAGATGCGTTGAGTCTCAAGACAGTACCCAACGCCTCTATGCGTTTAGTCACCAAACATCACTCAACGCTTGTGCAGATTGTTTGTGAAAGTTGCTAAGTCCACAAGCACTGAGTCATGCTGACGTCATTCAAATTCAAATGAAGCTGGATTTGCGTACTATAAGACAAATGACGCCGTATACTTTCTGCAGAGTAATTAAAACTAAAGTAACTTTACAGCTGCCTGTTCGACGTACCCATACGGATAAAAGAGCCTTTGAACTACGGGATATAGAAAGTCTTTTTTGTAGAGAAATTAAATATAAGAGAGTTCTGCACACAGATCAAGCTTCTTGCCTGAAAAGTTTTTGAATCGAAAAACTCTGCGTAGTCTTCAACAAGAACTTAAACCCTAATTTTCTGAAAGGGTTAGTTAACAGAGCACTCAAGATAGTTGCTGTTCTTCTTCAAGGTTGCTGCTTTCAACTCAGAACATATTCAAGCTTGAAAGAACAGAGCTCTGCAACAAATCTTCTCAACACAAGTAGAACAAACTTGAAGATCTATATTTTTGCTGCTGTGAAGAGTTAAGGCTGGTTATATACAGTCCAGGAAATTGACTCAGAGACTTGCTTCTCTGGAGTCAATCTTAGCAAAACTTCATTCAAACTATAGGATCATAGTGTGATATGAGCTGTAAGCCTGTGCTATAAAGGCTGAGTTGTTGGATTCATGAGTGGATCTGAGTGGGTAGGATCCAAAAGTGAATCTGAGGTAGGATCCTGATGGATCTGAGGTAGGAGATTGAGTTTTTCTCTGAGGTTGGGTTGCTGAGCCTGAGGTAGAACTATTTTTAGTCTGAGCTGTAGGAGTGAGTCTCACTCTGAGGTGTAAGATTCCGAGGGATCTGAGGTGTATGCTTAAGGAGCTGAGGAAATATGAGAAGTTAACCGAATCTAGCACACTGCTAGATAGGTGGAGGGGGAAAGTTGATGTACCCTAGATAGGGGAACCACTATAAATCTTATGTGTTGTTGTGCATTCTTGAAAGCTAACATCTAACATTAACACACGCTAAACTCATAAATTCTATGTTTCAAAAGGAGTTAAAACATACCTATTCACCCCTCTCTAGGTGTTTAGCTACCCTTAAAAAAGACTTTCAAGTGGCATCGGATGGAGGTTGTTCAAAAAGGACTTAACAGTCTGAACAGATCTCCAAGAGTAGCAAAAAATTATCTCCATGGCTTCAGGTGAGAATCATAGGGAGTTGAGTTCTATGAAACTTCCTATATGTAGCAAGGAAAATTTTGGGATTTGGAAGGAGAGGGTAAGACTATTTATGGAAGCCTCAGACCCTAGAATATTCATAACTGTTCAAGAGGGACCTTTCATTCCTATGAAGGTCTCTGCTATAGATGCCAATATTCAGACACCCAAGAAATACACTGAGATGACCAAGGATGAAGTCATTCTGGCAACTATGGACAAAATGACTCAGATTATTATTGTAAGTGCCATATATCACTCCATATTCTAGAACTGCTAAAGATATGTGAGATTCTCTAATTGTGTATATGAAAGGGACAGAGGAGGTGATGGATGACAGGAAATTCCTTCTGAATCAACAGTATGAGGCCTTCAAGTAAGACAAGAAAGATTCCATAGCTGATTGCTATGAAAAGTTCTTCATGATAGTGAACAATCTAATCACTTATGACAGACAGTTCACAAATTATGAGCTGAATGACAAGTTTTTGAGATCTCTCAACAAAGAATGAGATATCAATATTTGTGCCATTAGGGAGGTTGACAATCAGACCAACATTCTGCCTCAAAACCTGTTTGGGAAGCTGCTGTCTCATGAGATGCAGCTGAACTCCAAAAGAACAACAGCAAATACTTCCAGAACCCTCAACAGAGGAAGGCTTTGGCCTTCAGAGCTGAAGCCACATGGAAGAGCAAGGAAAAGACTTCTTCTTTACCATGGAGAGCTGCAGAGTCAAAGTGCCTAGATCCCAGCTCCTCAGGCAATGAACTGTTAGATGAAAAACTTACCTTGTTCTCAAAACAGTTCAAAAAAATGTTTAGCAGAAGAAGACAGTGGAAGAATAAGGGCTCTTGTAGTTCTAGCTCAAGAAAACCATATACCAGCTTGGAGAAGTCCAAAAAAGACCCATCTGGGAAAAGATATGATTCTATGAAGAATAAGCATTTTAAGACTAATGTTGTTTGCTATTGTTGCAACAGATCTGTGCATGTCATTGCTAACTGTCCAATCAAGAGGAAGGAGAACAAGAAATCTGATGACAAGAAGCATTACAAGGATAAGAAGGCTGAAAAGAGCTTCTTGACCAAGAAGAAAATCAGCTTGTTAGATAGTGATTCTGAGTCTTCAGAATCAGATGAAAAAGTGGTCTATATTGGTCTCATTTCTATTGAAAAGGAGACTGATCATCCTGTTGCCACAATTGGCATAAGAGCACCGCTGTCACTACGTAAGATCTTAATGGTAACACCAAATTGAGTAGTGACTATCTTATGAAACCGTTGAAAGAGAGAAAACACGTCACTTTATACTTCATCAGATAGACCCAAGTACAACGAGAGTAACAATCAATAAACAAAAAAAACCAGGAGCAACTAAAAATGAACGCAGTGGGACTAGGACCCCAAACATCAGTATGAATAAGGGCAAAGGTAACCGAGGAACGCGAAGACACAAGAGGAAGAGAACTACGATGATGTTTACCCAGTTCACAGACATCACAATAAAAACAGTAAATCGAGTGGTGGACATAGTAGGAAGCAAAAACTTCATAGTGGAGATGGGGGGCTATCCAAGACGACAGTGCCAGCCATCAACATCAGAGAGTTGATCAGCACGATGAGCCTTTGGAGACTGAACGAAGTAGAGGTGGAATGGTCGAACACATAGCCCATTGTACAATCTACCAGAGCCAATCACTGTCTCTGTCTTCAGGTCCTGAAAAACATACAAGATAGAAAAGAAGGTTACAGAGCAGTTCATAGAGTTAGTTAAATGACTAATAGACAGAAGATTACGAGGGAATGCAGGAACATGAAGAACAGAGGAAAGAGTAAGAGATGAGCAAAGGATAGATTCCTTGACAGCAATGGAGGAGAGAGATCCATCAGTAATACTTACTGTCCCTGCCAGACAAGGGAGTGTAAAACACAAAACCTGTGGCTGACCCAGTCATATGGTCAGTGACGCTGGAGTCAATAATCCACTGTGAGGACAAAAGTGTGGAAGCAGAATGAGCACCAGGAGGGCTTTGGTGGGCATAAAAAGAGGATGTTGAAGTGGACTGCGTAGCCGGAGGACCATGCATCAAGTGACAGAAAGGCAGGATTCCTTCTGTAACGTCTGAATCCAGATAGGGAGAAACAGAGGTGTCCTCCATAACATCAGTTCCCCACAACAGAGAGGATCGAGGCTGGGTTCGTCCACCATGAGGTGCGAGGCTGCCGCAGATAGAAGGAAAGCCATGAATCTAGACGAAAGTAGCACTCAGAGACATAGAAGACTTCGAAGAGAAATTGAGGGGAGGCACACGGAACCACAAAGGGTATCAAAAAAGAAGAGGCGCCCTCATAGAAAGAGGGGAAGGAATCATAACTTCAACAACAATGGAAGAAACCAAAGAGGGAACGCCGAAGAGGGGTGATCAATAACCCATTGCACCGGCACTCCTAGAGGACGGGGAAGACACCTCGCTGGAAGGAGAAGCTTCCCCCAGAGGAGAGAGTAGGAGGCGAAGCTCTCTGGAACGGCCGAAGCTCGCTGGAAGAAGGCCGACGCCTTGGAAGAAGTCTAGGACGAAGCGCGCTGGAAGGAGCCGACACCCAGGAAGTAGCCGACGCGCGCTGTTGTTCGGAAGCGGTCACGGAAGGCGGAAGCGGTCACGGAAGCAGTCATGGAAGCGATCACGGTCTCGGGACGGGAATCAGAGGCGGAAGCGGAACTAGAGAGAGGAATGGGCGCGAAAGCGGGTTGTACGGGATCGCAAGCCCTAGGGCTCTGATACCATGTTGAGTGGAAGATTCATTTCATTATTTGGCTCTACTCCTGCATATATAGGAGTGGGAAAACACGTACAAAGACAAGACGGACCAAATGCAAAAAATCAAAACATATCAGAAAAACAAACTCTCCAACAAAATGCAATTCTTCATATTTTCTAATATACTCATGTAACAGTTTTTCTACATAAACATTCACTTAATTCTTTCATGAGGTTCATTATCACATTTTAATATTGTACTTAAAGTTGAAACTTACTGCAATATTGGGTATGAATTTGACATAAATTCCATATATACGCATAGTGTCACATACCTAGTGTAAACCTAAATTGTATAAAACCTTCAATGAAGGAAGGAACAAATAGATGCCAAAAAACATTGGAGAGGAGGTACACTATCTCACCTTACCCTAACAATGGAAGGTCAATCGAAGAAGATTAATTATGAGTGGTTATGGGACTGTGAACAATTCATGTAGGGAACAATCATGCAAGAAGTTGTTGACGGGATGCAGGGAACCACTGCAAGCATCGATGATTGGAAGGAGTCGAAGCTTCGAGGGTATATATGGTGAGGATGGGTGGGGTTTGCAGAAGGTCTTGACCTATGTGGTTTTTGCGAGAAGAAGAATTGTCATCGAGAGGGGTAGACTAGATCGACTCTTCACTCATGCGTCACTTGACTAGAATTGAGTACCATAATCAAAGTAGGGAACTATAAGACTCATATATACTAACATATAACATTTAGGGTTTGATTATTACAAAAATGCCATAGCTCACTAAGATCTTATTATTAATTGTTCCTGCGCACTCCTAGATCACGTCTAGAATTTGATCGCAAAATTCCCTAATAAATGAACTTTTTTAATTAATTAATTACATACAAAGGAATAACTAGCCTCATTACCTCAATTGATGGCTGCAAGCATCATGATTAGATTCTGAAGTTAAAATTTACAGGACAAACCAAAATTGGGTTGTTATACCGGTGGCCTGCACTGGTAGCATGCTAGTCTCAATTCAATGAATGCTTCCAAACCATGGAGATTTGACTGAGATTAGCCACTTCATTCTGATCACACGTATCAGGGCTTGATGGGTCAATTTTTGTGATCGATTGCTGTAGGATGACAAAAATTAGGAATGCTTAGGTGGATGTGTGGATACACGAGATTAGATAAAATTAGAAATGAATGTATCAAGGATAAGACAGGAGTAGCACCAATTGCAGAGAAGATGCGAGAAGCTCGACTAAGATGGTTTGGACACATACAAAGGAGACCATTAGAGGCACCTGTTAGGCATTGTGAGAGTCTAGTCACTAGGCATGTTAAAGAGGGAGGGGTAGACCAATAAAGACTTGGAATGAAACTATAAGGAAATACCTGATGTGCTTAGGCGTTAGTGAGATTATGACAAAAGATATGGCACAATGGCGACAAAGGATCCATATAGCTGACCTCACTATAGTGGGATAAATGCTTGAGTGTTGTTGTTGTTGTTGATTTTTGCAGGATCATCATTTGGTCAATTGGTGACCACATATGTGACTGACTTAATTTTTCATATTTGTATGTTTTTTAATATTTGGAGTGTTTGTTTTGAGAATTATGCTAAATGGTCGATCAGACGATTTGATCCATTTGAAGCATTTAACTTAATCTACTTCTATTTATTATCATCATTTTGAGAACTATGTATCGAGAATTTGGTTGAAAATCCATCCACTCTTTCACAGACACTGAAGCCTGCGTGGGGTGCCGAAGCCCTGTCCCGCGGCTGTCCCAGCTCCGGGATTCCTTGGTTGGACACCATTCATCTCCCCCTTCTTTAACAAGCCCTCCTCGACTTTCTGGAATCTCGCAGGTGCCCTCCTCAATCTATTCGAGCGCCACCTGCCCCACCTACCCCAGATGCCCTTGCTATTACTGACCCAACATCTGCCACATCTTTCCAGCCCCATTGTCATTTCCCAGCCCAACATCCTTTCCCCTTTGGCCATTGCAAGTGGTTTCCCTTTCCCCACCCTTCCCCTCTAGCCCCTGCAGCCTCTGCTGCGCCCCACGGTCACCACCACTCCTCGTTCAACTGTCACCCTAATGACCTCACCCTTTCCCATCACCAGTTCACCACAGACGTAATTTTCAGTCACCGGAAACTTTTGCTTCTCCAAAATTCCTACCACCCCACATCCCCCCCCCTGCCCCCCCACCCACCCAATTTCCCAAAATTTTATGTAGAGCCCCCTGCACAACTGCACATCAGAATCTACGTTTCACTCCTATCCCCACCCAAATCCATCCACAACACCCTTTCCGCCTAGGACCTAATTACTCTGTGAACTTTCATTTATTTTAGAATTCATTTTCCGCACATTGTACAGTGGATCCTTCATTTTCCACTACTGCTGACCCAACATCTGCCACACAATTTCATTTGTGTTTACATTTCTCTGTTATTAGGCGTGCAATTTCTTATTCGTTCTGCACTTATTTTCCAGCACTTTCACCCGCGTGTAGCTGCGGTCTGATAGGCTTCTAGAAATATTTCTAATCAATTGTGATTGTTTACACCATTTTGATTTTCTCTTATTTAATTAATTGAGCATCAACATATTTGCTGTTGATTCATTTAATTATATGGCGCTTGTACCATGGTAGTTGTTATTTCATTTGCATTTGTGATGCGGCTTCTTGGATTTCTATTTAGAATTAGAGCCGCTTCGAAGCCTATAGATTTTGTTCCGTGTCAGATAGACTGGTATTTTTTTCTTAAAATTTTATCATTAACATTTGTTTGGTTGCCATGCTATCAAGGCTTGGGATCAGCCAAATGGCAGCTATATTCCAAACTGATTTTTGAACTCTTTCCTTTTTGTTTTTGTTTCAACTGTAAAATGTCCTCCTTTGCACTTGATTAGTTTTTGCCCAATAATATATATTTCTCATTCCCGCAGTTATAAAATTTAAGCACACTACTCAAGAATTCTTGTCACCCTAAGAACCATGAATATTGCACATCTCATACCTTGGATTTCTTGATAATGCTTTCTATTACTGTATTACAATAGGGAATTGTTAATTATTTTTTCGTGGTTCCTCCCATCTTTGCAAATGTTGTAGTAGTTGTATTTTCTTGTGTTTACTTCTAACTTTTGGTGTTCAATAGGCGACCTCTCAAGTTTTCTCGCCAACATATAGTACAATAATGAGGTGTAAATATTCCCATGAGAGAATTGTTGATATTGGCCAGCCGACTTGTAGATCTCATCCGGAGGTACTGCCTTTAATCTTTTATTTTGCTGACCTTTTTACTAATCTTTTAAGGCCGTACTAACATTTTATTATTCCTTTTCTGTATTTGTGAATACTGGATAGTTTCATTCGGTTCCTCATGGATATGCAATTTCTAAGGCTCCTTTTACTGTATTATACTATATGATAGTTATTTCGGAAACTCAGAACTCGCTAGTTGAATTTTATTCGACTTGACATTGAAATTTCTAGCTTGAAATTAGTTCAGTTCAGGTGATATTGACTCGATATATGATATATCGACGTGCATGTGTGTACTTTTAACACATACTATTGCGGCCAACTCAACGCTCCTGGTAGACCGGACTAAACTAGACCGCCTTAGCCCATAGAGCGGTCGAGCGCATAAACAGTCACAGAGTAAGTAAAGAAATGCACAAGACAATTTTAGCGTGTAAAAACTCCTCAACTGAATAAAAAATCACGTGATCGGTTCGGTGCCAGTCAAACTTCACTATCAGTGACAGTTTACAAGGTTTTAGTGGAATCGAGGGCGACAAACCGCTTCTCGTTACAACTTGGACATGAGATATAATACAGATGCGCTTGGTGGGCGATAGACCGCCTCACACAAAGCTCAACTTCTATTGCCTTCAGGTGGCGGCGAACGCTTTTGGACGCTGTCCGGATGTTAAACACTGCTACAAGGTGCGTAAAGATGCGTTGTCGGGGACTTGCATAATGCTGCGCACGTAGGAGACTTCTTGGAGTGGCCGGCGAAACGTCTTCTTCTCTGGAGCGCTGTAGACTCAGATGAATTCTCGGGTTGCTTGACGGGAGGAGGTGGCTTGTAGGAGGATTTCGGCAGAGCTCTAGCCTGAGGAAGAAGAAAGTTGGGAGGTGAAAATGTTAGAAACGAGAGGATCCGAGGGCTTTTTTATAGACCCCAGGCGGTGGTTACGACAGTTATGCGGCTATCTGCACATCGTAACCACCCAAATTACTGGGTGCAGACCATATTTTGCATAGTTTTAATACGTATTATTTCTATAGTACTTCTTATGTGCACACTGTAATTAAATAAATAAAACCTTCCACTAACGATGGTGGTTACGCGGGTGGTTACATGGGTGCAGTGACGGATCCAGGATTTTTGCATGACCCGGACACTAATAAAATTTAATTAAAATTAGAGAAATTAAATTGACAAAAAAGAGTATTTAATACTTTAATAAGTATTACTAACATCCATTACAATTTATAACAATATAAAATGATATTATACATTGCATAATAATGAATTCAAAAGAACTAACCTGTCAGCAAACAACTTTCCGGGGATGCATATTCTGAAAACGAGTAATAATTTCTTCATTAGTGATTTTGTTTAAAATATCTTTCTCAATACATGTGATTAGACAATTATTCATCCATTCTGTTTCTCGAACGACTCTTGATAATCTTCATAGCAGAAAACATTCTTTCCACACTAGCAGTCGCAATAGGTAGCAAGCAAGCTAACTTTAACATTCGATAAATCAACTGGTTACAATCATGTTTTTTTAACCTCCACTAATTTCTCAAGAACTCCACTAATACATTTAACTTGTGAGATTACCTCTCGGTTCTCTCTTGTGGATTTTGAAATGGGAAGAACGCCTTCGATCTGCAAGTCCTCTTCGTACCTGAAAGTAACTTCATGCTATAATCTTCAACCACATTTAGTTAAAATAGATTTTGACAAAGAAAAACAACTATAAGTCTATAATCCTATTTTAATTTTTAACAATTGGTACCTCTGCAAACAGCAACACTTCAACAATCGGTTCTTTAAAGTTCAAATCTGATTCTTGATTTACATTCGTACCTCTGCAACAATCAACAAACAACAATCCGCAAACATCTATCGACGAACAGCAATCTCAACAAATCAACAATATAAAAATCGGAAGAACTCACTGGGAACAAAAACAATTGGTCAACAACAGTCAGATGCCGCACAAGTGCACTATGCAGTGTGCACACTGGGAAGAAGAACACCCGGAGGCCGCAGTCCATCCGCCTCCCGTTGCAGAAGAAGAATGTAGAAGCGGAGAAACTTCGTGAAAACACCGTTGGGGTCGCAGAAATGGGAAGAAGAGGATCGCCGTCGGCCCGTCGCCTGTCGGGGTCGCTGATCGTGGTCGCAGAAGAATTCCTTGTCGCAGGCTCGGAACAGGATAGCCGCTGATTCCGTGATTTGCTGCCCTAAATTGATCCTGGCAGAGAAGACCCCGTCAAATCTTGCTGAGATGCTAGAATATTACGAGTATCCCGCCGATACAGCTGAAATGAAAGTATCTAGCGTCTATCTAAATCACCTAGAGGGGGGTGAATATGTGATGTATGTGTCTTTTCGCGGAATAAAACTACTTAAAAAATTAAGCACATAAACACCGAGATTTGTAGTGGTTCCTCGAGTTGGGTACGTCCACTTTCCCGCCCTGCCTATCTACCACGAAGAGCTAGATTCGGTTACTTCACAAAACTCAGATTTCTACAAATCTTACACTTCGGAGCTGCAACTCTTACAACTTGGAGACGACGCTCCTACCACTCGGAGAACAACCTCTCCTACAACTCGATCCACAACCGGGCCTACGACTCGATCTACAAACAAATCTACAACTCGATCCATAAACGGATCTACAACTCGGAGGAAAATCTCCTACAAATGAAAAAGAATATTACAATATAATAAAGATTACAAGTCTTCACTCCGACGTTCTTCGATTATGTAGATCTTGAAATTTTGGAGAACTCGGAAAATAGAAATCTTTGAAGACCTTGAATCTTGAATCTTCAATCGACTAGATCTGGAGGAATAGAGATCTTCAGAGAGTAGCAATCCAATCGTACAGGTCGATGAAGATTGAATCGTGCAAAGTTCGCTATGGTAGGCCGATCGGAGTTCGCGTATCGCACAGGAGGCCGACAAATCGTTCTTTTTGGAAAGATTCTCGATATGAAAAATGAGAGTAATTAGCACGATTAGCAATAATGGGAAGATTAGAAATCTACCCTAAATATATATAGACATCTTTAATAACAACGGCTATAAAAGAATTTCCAAAAGAAAAACTTCCGAAAATTACTGTGCTTGGCCGCCACAACTCGAGTCTGGAAAAAAAAATTATCGGAAAAATGACCTAAGTCATATTCGTCGAGTATTGTCGAGTATCGCTAGTATACTCGCCAAATAGTCATTGATATACGATGGATTTAACTTAGAGAAATCCATCTCAAGCTAGCAAGCCACTCAACGCCAAGGCTGGAATCATACTCGACGAATTCGTCGAGTATCAGCTAGTATACTCAACGAATTCATCGATTATAGGCTAGCAGACTCAACACTCTTGATGCTGTCGACTCACTCGACGCCATCCATGCCCTCGACGCCCTCGACGCCAAGATGCACTCGACGCTCTCGACGCCAAGATGCACTCGACGCTCTCGATGCCAAGATGCACTCGACGCTCTCGACGCCAAGATGCACTCGACGAATTTGCCTTAAGAAAAATCAGAGAAGTAGCGTCGAGATGATTCGACGAATTCGGCGTGTATCGTCATGTATATTCGACGAATTCGGCGAGTATCGTTAGATACATTCGACGAATTTGATGAGTTTACTTGATGATACTCGACGAATTTTACTTAACTGTTTTTCCAATCTTTCCAGATATTTCACCACAAGTATATAAGATGAATTCGACGAGTGATAATAAGTATATACGACGAATTCGACGAATATTAATGATACTCGACGAATTCGATGAATATCCCTTACGATACTCGACGAATTTTACTTGGGTAAAATTCTGTTTTATTGAATTTTGAGATCTTCTTCCTTGAAGCTCCTCATGTACTTGGAATAGAAGTACACTCCAATAGAGAGATTACACGTGAGTCAACACAATAGCCTATACAATGAAGGATTATATTATATAGTCCCGTGTTTACTGACCCACTGTAACCTGACATTGGTGTGTACTTAGCATTGTAAATCTACAAGTACATAACTAAAAATACACTCTCAAATATAGTCATAATTCATCTTAGCTTAACTAGACCCTTCTTCAAATCAGGATTATTGTGGATACAATACCCAACAATCTCCCCCTATTTGAAAAGTCAGAATCCTATAAGTTAAGGTGAATTGCACATAACAAATATAATCATAGAGCATAAAATTAACAAGTTAAGTTAATTAAAGAAAATTAAAATACAGCGTACATTCCAGCCAAGACATATAAATTATATATATATATATATATATATTAATAAGAGTTCAAAGTTTTCAGGGCAACCACAACCACATCTCAATCACACCAAAAAAACATGAACATCAGGCCTGCCTGCCTTGATCCTTCTGATGCTGCCTAACAAAATAAGCCATTGACTTAGGATAGTACTTTGGAGGGGCTGGAGGCGCAGACTCGTCATTCTTGTGATTTCTGAAATGTATTCTTCTCTTGGCAGAGGCCAATTCATACTTATGCCATTCTTCTTGATCGTAATGGTTCCATCTGTTCTCATTTCCAAGATCAACTAGGGTGAAGGCGTCTAGAATGATTCCTCTTGAAGTAGGACTCCACACTTCACCAATTTCTCTGTCTCTGACAGACAGTTCTCTGGCAGGGTCTGATTTTACAACAGACAAGCCTTCACCATACTTTCTTCTCTTGTAGACTGGAGCAGGAGGAATATCTTCAACCACTTGAACTTCAGCAGCAACAACATCAGTGTCCTGAAAGAATTCCTGTGTGTCTGTCCAATGTTGAGAGTAATCCTTAGTAGGGTGAACTTCAACATGAGTGGACACAACAAATACTTGAGAGCCAAACATCTGACCATGTAGTCACATAAAGTTATTATAGCAGTAGTCATTTGTCTTTTTGAAATTTTCTACCATAGCAGCTTCAACTGCAACAACCTTAGCTTTCATAGCCTCCTCCCCCTTTCGGACTTCATCAGTGACAACATTAGAATAAGCAGGAATAGTGCTGTCAAAGTGAGCCATCGATCTGTTGTGGGCATCAATCACTGTCTTTGCGTTCGTATCAACATTATTAAGAACTTCTGAAGCATACTTGAGTCCTTGCATGCTAAGCGTGATAGCTTTTCCACTCTCGACATACAATGAATCAAGCTTGGTATCAAGCTTGTCAATATGAATTTTAACTTCTGCAAGGCCGTTGTTAACATCTTGCTCAGTTTCCTTGACCTTTTCCAGAACCTTCTGCATGCAGGCTTCAAATTGCGTTTGCTGTCTTGCCAACATAACCTCTATTGTCTTCAAAATGGAACTATCAGCACTGGAGGTGGCAACATCATCAGAAGGAATACTTGGGAGAGAGGGCAGATTTTCACTGGGAGACTCATAGATTGGAGATAATCTAGCTTTGGAAATCAGCAAAGGCTCTTCAGCAACTAGGACAGGAGGATGCTTCTCTGCATCTCCTTCCTCATCAGAAACATCTACTACCTCCTCTGGAATAACTGGAGGAGTACCTGTCACCTTGACAACTCTTTTCTCAAGTTCTCAGATAAACCTGTTGACCTCAGTAACAACTGATATCGCAGACTGAGTCACCTCCCCCTCAGAAGATGAGACATGAACAATTTCTAGGAGAGGGACAATCAGGTTCTCTACTGAAACTTACTCAGAACCATCATTTGCATTATCAGCAGCTTTGGGCTCATCAACAACAATCATAACCTCATCAACAACTATCTCATAATCATCAATATTCATATCATCATCATAAATATCCAAAACATCATCAATCTCTTGTTCAGAAGGAGCTCGAACCTCATCATCATCATCATCAACATCATCCTCAACCTCAGCAGGCTCTGACACAGCAGGAGCAGCTGGAGCATCTTGCACTGTAATCTCTGCAGCTGGAGCATATGACACTGACTCAGAAGAAACACTCAAGGGCACTCTTTGAGTGGCCACTTGTGTATCAACTAGCACCCCCTCCATTCCTGCACTCAAGCTCTCACGAATCTCACTGGGGGATGGAGTAGGAATCCTATCCTCAGGAGCTTGATCTTCCTCCTCCACAGGCAAATTTGGGGATCCCCCTTGCCTCAAGATCCTCCTATCCCACCTTGAGAAGATAGTTGAGTCGATCTTCTTCAGGTGATGGATAGACACACCTTTGGTCATATCGAACTTGTCATTGTCCATTTGATTCAAGTACAAGCTGATAATCCTTCCAAAGTTTGGTGTGCGGAGACTGCCCTTGATTTTCTCAAACGGCATCGCACCCCAGTTCATTCTCTTTCTGCAGATGATTGTCACTAGAATCTTGAACATTTCTGATGACAAATAGTTGTGGGATCCTGTCTTGCATAACAACACTTTACCAATAATGTCTGATAGTAGCTTGCCTTTGTCATTCATTCCTTTCCTTTTAACAGCCTTGGTGCCCCTTGCCAATCCACAGAACAGCAATACCCTTGAGAAGTCTTCCTCTTCGAGGTAGTCGGCTTCTTCACAAGCAGGAAGCCGCAAGTACCTTGTCAGGAGGGATGCTTTAATTCGAACCTTAGTCTGTTGAACTCTGCTTTTGATGACGGTATCTTAACGTCTGAGCGTTGTATTTTGGAAGAATTCAAGGACATCTTTGTCCAGCACCTTGCAAGGGTGTTCGAGGACAAAGGAGAGGCCGGCTGTTTCAAGCATCATGATCATGTTCCTGAATTCATCTGACGCAGAAGCAAAACCTGTTTGAACCAATTCTCCACCCCATAACAACCCACTGGTGGTTCGAGGAGCCATGGAGAATTAGAGAATGAAACAGAAATATCTGGACTGAGCCGGTTGGAACAGATCACTGTCACTGACGGAACGGCGAGAACAGGCCGTCAGAATCAAAACATTGAGTTAGACTGCTTCTGGAAATCGGAAAGCTTTGCTGGAATCACTTGCTCTGACCTAATCGAAGAGAACGGGAGCAAGGCTACGAGATAGAGGTGACGAAACTTACGCTGGAGCCGAAGGGTCGGGAGGACAGTTCGGCGAATTTCGCTGTTATGGTTTCGATGAAATATGCCGCGGTTGCCCGACTCTTGATTATTTATATATATATAATTTTAAATTTGACCTAAAAAGGCGCGTACCTGATATTCGACGGCTCTTCGGATCCAATATAGAAAGGGAAATTTTGACCTAAGTTAAATTCGACGAGTTTCACCGGACGCAAGGTCGGATTCGTCGAGTATAGACGTGTATTTCCGACGAATCGCCGGAATTGCCGTCCGATATTCGACGAATTTCCCTTGGGAAAATTTTCTTTCTTGATGAATTTCCTGAGAAACTTCCTGTCTTTTTGGCCTTCTTCATGAGTCTTTGTTCAACATGCCTAGTTTCTTTTTGAAAAACGAGAACTTGGCCTTGTCCAACGGCTTCGTGAAAATATCTGCGACCTGCTTATCCGTCGGTATATAGCTGAGGGCTATATCCTTGTTCTCCACATGCTCCCGGATGAAGTGATATCGCACTTCAATGTGCTTTGTCCGGCTGTGAGAAATTGGATTATGCGCGATCGATATTGCGCTGGATGAGTCACAATATATTGGAATCTCTCTGAACGTTAGGTTATAGTCTTCGAGTTGATTCCTGATCCATAGAAGCTGTGCGCAACAACTACCCACAGAGATATACTCTGACTCGGCAGTAGAGGTTGCCATTAGGGCTGTTCACGAACCGAATCGAATCGAATATCTCTTCAATCGAATCCAAATTTCACATATAATGCAGAGATTCAGATTCAGATTCGTTCGAATATTAGGATTCAGATTCAGATTCGAATTCGATATGAAATGTTGGATTCGAATTCGGGTTCGAATTAAGATTCAAATTTGGATTCGAATTCAAAATTTTCTATTAGGAATAATTAAATATATAATTTTATTAAATATATATAATTTTATTATATATATTTATAATTTTATTTAAGTAATTTTACTATTTGCGAACTATTCGCGAATACTTCGAATAGAGATAAGCTTATTCAGATTCGGATTCAAAAATTGTTCGAATCCGAATTTGGATTCGAAAATTACGAATATTTATCGAATCTTCACAAATCGAATCTCGAATTATTCACGAACTATACTATTTGTTAACAGCCCTAGTTGCCACACAATTCTGCTTCTTACTGCTCCATGAAATAAGCCGTCTTCCGAGGAATTGACACGTCCCGGAAGTGCTTTTCCTGTCATCCCTGTTTCCTGCAAAATCGACATCTGAAAAATCAATTAGCTCGACATCATTACTTCTCGGGTACCATAAGCCAAGATTGGGTGTACTCTTAAGGTATCTTAAAATTCGCTTTGCAGCGACGTAATGAGATTCATTTGAGTTCACTTG
Source organism: Platanthera zijinensis (assembly GCA_039513925.1). NCBI lineage: Eukaryota > Viridiplantae > Streptophyta > Magnoliopsida > Asparagales > Orchidaceae > Platanthera > Platanthera zijinensis. The sequence continues at coordinate 107,924,450 of CM077087.1, forward strand.
AAATCTAGCGCAGATGCATATTTAGAACATTATGTCTGGTCTACTAGCAGTGTGGTAGAGCAATGATCCAATTATACTTCTGTACTTGGTTTCATCAAAATGTTTCCCTTTCTCATCCTTGTACAGAGACATAGTTGAACCCATTAGAGTCCTCATCGAGATTGCGTTCTTCATTTCGAATTTTTTAAGAAGCTCCTTGGTGAACTTCGTCTGAGAGATGAAAATTCCATCTTCAGATTGTTTCATATGAAGTCCTAAAAAATACTTCAGCTCTTCCATACTGCTCATTTCAAACTTCTATTGCATAAGTTTGGAAAACTTCTTGCAAAGGTTGTCTTCTGTAGAGCCAAATATGATGTCGTCGACATAGATTTACACTAGCAGAATCTTGCCTTTTACTTCCCTAAGAAATAATGTTTTGTCTATCTTTCCTCTTGTGAACTTGTTCTCAAGAAGAAAGCTAGATAACGTCTCATACCAAGCTCGTGAAGCTTGCTTTAAGCTGTAGAGAGCTTTATTTAAAAAGTAAACATAATCATGGAAAGTAGAGTTGACAAAACCTGGGGGTTGCGCTACATATACTTTCTCTTTCAGATTCCCTTTGAGGAATGCTGATTTTACGTCTATTTGATATACCTTGAATTCTTTGAAGGCAGCATACGCAAAAAACAACCTGATCGCCTCGAGCCTGGCCACTGGAGCACAGGTCTGGTCGAAGTCGATCCCTTATTCTTGTCTATAGCCTTGAGCTACAAGAATTGCTTTGTTCTTGATGATGACGCCATTCTCGTTCAGCTTGTTTCTGAAAACTCACTTGGTGCCGATCACGTTCTGTCCCTTGGGCCTGGGCACTAACTCCCAGACTTTGCATCGTTTGAACTGGTTGAGCTTCTCTTGCCTTGCCATGATCCAAGAGGCATCCTTGTTTGCTTCTTCAAACTTCTTCGACTCAACCTGAGACAAAAAACTAAGATGCAATAACTCGTTAGTTGTACCTCTTCTGGTTCTAACTCCGTCGCCTGACTCTCCAATGATTTGATCAGCTGGGTGATCTCTTAGGTGTCTGAGCACTAGATTTCTTGCTTTCCCTCCAGCCAGTTCTGCAACATCTGGTGCATCCTCTGTAGGTTGAAGCAATTCTTCCTCTAGAAGTTCTTCATCCACCGAGCCTGGATCGACGACCTTGACTGAGCTTGAAGCATCTTCCTTGACTGCTTTATTCAAGCTTAGTTCCTTGAACCTGGTACCTGCATCTGCACCAATAATACTAGACGAGCTGCTTTGGAGTATGCTTGTCTCATTAAATACAATATTAATACTCTTCTACCACCATGGTTTTCTTGTTAAAAATCTTATATGCCTTACTATAACCACTATATCCTATGAAAATATCTTCAAAACATTTGTCACTAAACTTTGTGCGGTAATACTTCCTATTATTAAGTACGAAACATTTACTTCTAAAGATTATAAAGTAGGACACAATCGATTTTCTGCCATTCAATAGTTCATAGGGAGTCATACGGTGGTTCTTGTTGATTAGAACTCTGTTTTGCACGTGACAAGCTGTATTGACTGCTTCAGCCCAGAAGTACTCTGGTAGTGAAGCGTCATTCAATATAGTTGTACATGCTTCAATGAGGGCTTTATTCCTTCTCTCAGCAACTCCATTTTGCTGTGTAGTACACGGGGAGGAAAACTCATGAAAGATACCTTGACTTTCACAAAATTTTGTCATAACACCAGACTCAAATTCTGTTCCGTGGTCACTTCTGATTTTGACGACTGAGCAGTTCAATTCGTTCTGAATTTGCTGGACAAAATTATTGAAAGAATCAAAGGTGTCTGACTTGTGTTTCAGAAAGAACACCCGAGTAAAACGAGAGTAGTCATCTACAATTACCAACGTACATACTTTTCCTCATAAACTGTGAATTGGCATGAGACCGAATAAGTTCATATGAAATAAATACAAACTTCTCGAAGAATCTTTCTCAGCAATACCCTTGAATGTAGCCCTTATCTACTTACCCATTTGGCATGAGTGACATGAACTCTCTTTAAAGCACTTAATGCTGGGGGCATCACACACTAAGTTGTGAGAAAATAACATATTTATGATTTTGAAATTAATATGTGCCAATCTCTTGTGCCATTGGTCACAAAAAGACGCACTACTTTTAGCCAAAAAGCACACTGGTGTAGAATTGTCTAAACATAAAAAATTTAAACAAAATATATTTCTACTCCGAGTGCCTGTTAAGATCGTCTCCAAATTAGCAGACGACTTTATCAGACACTTGTCCTTGTAGAACTCAACGATATAACCTTTGTCACATAGTTGACTTATGCTTATCAGATTATGCTGTAATCTTTCAACATAAGCCACGTCTGTGAAAGAAACTATACCGTTGGAAATCATACCGTAGCCTTTAGTAGTACCCCTGTATGACCCTCTAAATATGACTTTTGGTCCGTCTTTGACTGAGGTATAATCAAGCAATAAACTTCTTGTTTCGGTCATGTGCCGAGAGCATCCACTGGCCAAATACCATATCAGAGTTTTGTTGGCCTTTGGACATACTTGCAACCATAAATCATTTTACCTTAGGAACCCAAACATATTTGGGTCCTTGGTTCCTTGTCAGCTTACCACCACTATGAACTTTAACCTGGCGAGTGGTCGGTCTCGCACGGTTAACTCGTGAAGTTTCAAAATTTGCAGGGTTAAACCAACAATCTTCGCCAACATGACCAATTTTGCCGCAGCACCAACAGTCAAACCTGTTGTACCTTCTCTTGTACTCATGCTTTACCCTTTGAATATGAGGTCTAGCAGGGGCAACATACTTGCAGGTGGAAGCCTCCTGATTGCAACAGACACGTGGCTTCTCCATCTCTTTTACCTTAGGTAAAAAAGTCTTGGCTTTTGGTGTCTTCTTATAGTTATGTCTATGAACATATGAACCATAATTCTGAAGTTGAATCTCTTCATAAGGTGATTTGAAAACATTGACACCATAGTCTCGGGGACGGGTCCATCCCTGGTATCGCTTCTTGGGCTCTACATAAGTAGACCTAGCAAGATGACCGTAGGACTACTCAAGGTCAAACTTGTTCGTCGGGAAGATTACCTTCTAAACGAGGGTTGACCTAGTGGTGCCTTCCCATTTTCTTTTCCACTTTCTTTCTTGGCAGCCTTACCTTTACCAGCTATGTGGCCAAGACCACTACCCTTCTTCGGAGCTGAAAACTCATCGATGAGGGGAAGAATAGTCTTCGGCGTGGAGTAACTTTCCACAAGTTTTTCTCTCCACCAAGAGCTTTTCCTCTAGGTCATCAAGGTATTTCTCCTTCAGACTCAATGTTTCAGCAAATCATTTGAGTTCCTCTTTCAAGGAGTGGACTTCTTCTCTGAGAGGAAGTAATTTTGCAATTTCCTCCTTTAGACTGGTTTCCACTGCCTTGAGGGAGACAATTTCTTTCAACTGCATTTTGACTACCTTGTGGCATTTGTCAAACGTTTTCAAAAGGTTCTCATGCTGAATCATTAGTTCAGAATCGTCTTCCTCAGAAGAATAACCTTCATGACCATTAGTTGATATTTCTGATTCTGAGAGTATCGTGTGCGAGTTTACCTTCCCGTGATACTTTGAGTCGCCAACTTTCTCGTCCGATCGAGTCATAAGCCCGAAGTAAGCTTCTTCGTCCTCTGAACTGGATTCACTGGAGTCGCTGCCACTAAGAGTCTTAGACTTCTTGGCAACAAAACTTTTCTCTTCTTTTTATCTTTGAAGGATCTTTTCTCGTGCTTCTTGGAACCTTCCTTTTTCTTGTAGGGACACTCCGCAATCACGTGTCCTGCCTTATTACAACAGTAGCAAACAACGTCAGAAGAAAACTGCTTACTTGGTTTAGATTTATACCTGTCCTCCTTGTTGTAGCTTTTCTTAGAGCGATCACCATCACGACGTAATCTTTTGAAATCAGTGGAGGATGATTGATTCTTCATCTGTCTCCTCTTGCTGAGCAGTTTCTTGAACTACTTAGAGTTGAGGGAGAATTCCCCATCAGATAGATCAGAGCCTGATGTGCTTGGCTCAGAGTCTTCTGGGGTGTCTGGAGCACGTGTCCTTACTGGTGACACGACTTTAGACTTCCTCGAACCTTCAGCCTTCAGGGCCACTGACTTCTCTCTACTTGAAGTCCTGCTGCTTTGCTCTTCCTTCTTTCTAGTGTTCATTTGAAGCTCGTAGGAGATCAACATTCCAAATAGGTTCTGAGGGTCAATCTTAGGCAGCTTCCCAAACTCCCTAATGACTACCACTTTAGTGTCCCAGTCCTTTGTCGTTCAATTCACCATTAGTGCAGGTGTGGTCGTAGTTTCTGAGCCCGTTCACGATCTTGAAGAACTTCTCGAAGCTATCCACAATAGTATCATTTGCACCTTGCTTGAATACTTCGTACTCTTGGTTCAACAACGATCTGCGATCGTCTCTAACTTCTTCTGTACCTTTCATGAGAACAACCAGACAGTCCCACATCTCCATGACAGATTTGCAGTGGAATAAATTTTGTAACATCGAATCGTCCATTGCACTGTCTATAATGTTCTTTGCCTTTTTGTCCAAGGAGACTAAGAAAATTTCATCTTTAGTGAGATCCATCATCTTCTTAGGAATCAAGATGTCTGGGTTCAGAGCTGAGGCTTGAGTAGGTATATGCGGTCCTTCTTCCATAATCTAAAAAATTCTTGGATCTGCTGCTTTCATGAAGAACCTGACTTGTTCTTTTCACATGGGAAAGTTCTCTTTGGTGCACACTGGTAACTTCATCGAAGACATGTCCTTGGTTCTGTCCATGTTTATTAAGCGGAATCTCTTGACTCTAGATCTGGGATCTTGTTCAAGGTGTTAACCTTATATCGAACAAAACGCTCCTCTGATACCAATTGAAAATATCTAGTGTCTACCTAAATCACCTAGATGGGGGTGAATAAGTGATGTCTGTGTCTTTTAGCGGAATAAAACTACTTAAAAAATTAAGCACACAAACACCGAGATTTATAGTGGTTCCCCGAGTTGGGTACGTCCACTTTCCCGCCTTGCCTATCTACCACGAAGGGCTAAATTCGGCTACTTCACCAAATTCAGATTTCTACAAATCTTACACCTCGGAGCCGCAACTCCTACAACTCGGAGACGACGCTCCTACCACTTGGAGAACAACCTCTCCTACAACTCGATCCACAACCGGATCTACGACTCGATCCACAAACGGATCTACAACTCGATCCACAAACGGATCTACAACTCGGAGAAAAATCTCATACAAATGAAAAGGAATATTATAATATAATAAAGATTATAAGTCTTCACTCCGTCGTTCTTCGATTATGTAGATCTTGAAATTTTGGAGAACTCGGAAAATAGAAATCTTTGAAGACCTTGAATCTTGAATCTTCAATCGACTAGATCTGGAGGAATAGAGATCTTCAGAGAGTAACAATCTAATCGTACAGGTCGATGAAGATTGAATCGTGCAAAGTTTGCTGTGGTCGGCCGATCGGAGTTCGCGTATCGCACAAGAGGCCGACAAATCGTTCTTTTTTGGAAAGATTCTCGATTTAAAAAATGAGAGTAATTAGCACGATTAGCAATAATGAGAAGATTAGAAATCTACCCTAAATATATAGACATCTTTAATAACAATGACTATAAAAGAATTTCCAAAAGAAAAAACTTCCAAAAATTACTGTGCATGGCCGCCGCAACTCAAGCCTGGAAAAACAATTGTCGGAAAAATGACCTAAGTCATATTCGTCGAGTATCGCTAGTATACTCGCCGAATAGTCATTGATATACGACGAATTTGACTTAGAGAAATCCAGCTCAAGCTATCAACGCCAAGGTTGGAATCATACTCGACGAATTCGTCGAGTATCGGCTAGTATACTCGATGAATTCGTTGAGTATAGGCTAGCAGACTCAACGCTCTCGACGTTGTCGACTCACTCGATGACATCCATGCACATGACGCTCTCGACGCCAAGATGCACTCGACGCTCTCGACGCCAAGATGCACTCGACGAATTTTCCTTAAGAAAAATCAGAGAAGTAGCGTCAAGATGATTCGACGAATTCGACGTGTATCGTCATGTATTTTCAACGAATTCGACGAGTATCGTTAGATATATTCGACGAATTCGACGAGTATACTTGATGATACTAGATGAATTTTACTTAACTGTTTTTATAATTTTTCCAGATATTTCACAAGTATATAAAATGAATTCGATGAGTGATAGTAAGTATATACGACGAATTCGACGAATATCAATGATACTCGATGAATTCGACGAATATCCCTTACGATACTCGACGAATTTTACTTGGGTAAAATTCTGTTCTATTGAATTTTGAGATCTTCTTCTTCCTTGAACCTCCTCATGCACTTGGAATAGAAGTACACTCCAATAGAGAGATTACACGTGAGTCAACACAATGACCTATATAATGAAGGATTACATTGTATAGTCCCGTGTTTACTGACCCACTGTAACCTGACATTAGTGTGTACTTAGCATTGTAAACCTGCAAGTACATAACTAAAAATACACTATCAAATACAATCACAATTCATCTTAGCTTAACTGGACCCTTCTTCAAATCAGGGTTATCTTAATACAATACCAAATAGAAACCCTAGGTAAAATTCGCGAAAACACACCCGGGCAAGTGTCCGGGTGTGTCCAGACATGGGTCCGCCCCTGCGTGGGTGGTTACCCACGTAACATACAATGACGATTGCGATGGAATGATCGGACGTTAGAGCAGGGCCGCCATCAATAGTCTTCGAGTAAAGAGCCCTCGACGACGTGCCACCGCCGGGGGAGGAGGAGCCCCGACCGGCGGAGTGGTCGGCCGCGGGAGAGCAAGACGGACGGCAGACCTCAGCGCCGACCGCGACTTGCGGGCGCGGTGTGGGTGGCCGATTGCACCTTGCGGCCGCAGTGTCGGCCGCCCCTAGCGGGTGTGACCGGCCAAACGCGCCCGGTCGGGGACGCCGGGCGCAAACGACCATATCCCGCAGCGCCGACCGCCTTACGTGGGCTCGGGGAGCGACCGGGTGCGGCGGCTGTCCCACGGGGAACGGCTGCTCGCGGCGCGCTGCCTCTCCCTGCGGCCGTGGCCTTCTGGCCACAAGGGCGGCCACGCCCTCTTTTTGGGTTGGCCGGCGGCGTCGGCATCAGCCGCGCCTTTCGGTCGCGGACTCGCGATTGCGAGGCGCGACCTCGGTCGACTGTGAAACCGGCCGGGAGCTCCCGACCCGGGAGGGATTGGCTGCCAAGGAGCGCGGGTTTTTGCACGCCCACACACGGGTTTTCGCGAGCGCGCGGTTTTTGCGCGCGCGCCCACGCACGGGTTTTTGTGTGTGTGCGAGCCCGCGCGCACCCGCGTGTGTCTGTGCGCACGCCCGCGCGCATCCACGTTTGCATATTCGCATGGCGCTCCTTGCGTCGACGCCGACAAGTCCAGGGAGGCCGGCTCCCGACGAGCTCGCAGCCTCCGACCGCCCTGCTGTAACGCGTCTTTGCTGTGAAGCTTCGCAACAACTGCGGTCGGCGGTTGCGGGCTCGCCGACCACTGACCGCCCGAAGTTCATCGACGTTCATGCTGAAGAATCCCTGGCAGCCGGTGGACGGCGAGCCTGCCTCCGACCGCCGACCGCCGACCGCCGACCGCCGACCGCCGACCGCCGACCGCCGACCGCCGACCGCCGACCGCCGACCGCCGACCGCCGACCGCCGACCGCCGACCGCCGACCGCCGACCGCCGACCGCCGACCGCCGACCGCCGAACGCCGACCGCCGAACGCCGACCGCCGACCGCCGACCGCCGACCGCCGACCGCCGACCGCCGACCGCCGACCGCCGACCGCCGACCGCCGACCGCCGACCGCCGACCGCCGAACGCCGACCGCCGACCGCCGACCGCAGATATGTATATATATGTATATACATATACAGATATATATATATATATATATCTATTTGTATATATATATATATATATGCATATGTATATATATGTATATACATATTCATATATATACATACATATACAGATATGTATATATATATGTATATCGAAAAAATGTATATACACGTAACGCGTATATATCATTTTTTTCGCGCTCAGGAAACTGAAGGCCTGCGATTTACAGCGGGGAGGGGCGGCTGCGGGCTCGCCGACCACTTGTCTCCCTGCTGTAATGTTGCAATTTTTGTTACAGCGGGGCGGCCGGCGGCTGCGGGCTCACCGGCCGCCCTGGACTCGTCGACATCATCGCGGACGAGACCAGGGTGGCCGGCGAGCCCGCAACCGCCGGCTGCCCCGCTGTAAAATTTGCTGTGATATCCGCTTTTCACCGGAGCCCACATCTGTTGGATTAAATCCAACGACCAGCGGGAAAACGTGCATATTGGTAAATCCGCGTCGCGCGGATTTACAATGCACCCTATGTGTGTGCATATATATATCTCTACTAATATACGAAAACTACTCTTTGGTGAAACATTGCCTGATGTCCCTATATTGCCCTTATAGTTGTATTCATAATTACATAATTATACCAAACTTTATATTAATATATTATAAAGACAATATCCTTTTAGGTAATTACACAACTTTACAATATTAAAATAAAAAAAATAAAAACACTAGATACCCTAAACCTATTGTCTCTAGCTAGGAATGACAAGAGAAAAATTAATGTTTTAACGTTAAAATATAATTTGTTTTACAAAATAAAAATTGTATTCTTGATTTATATTTTTTTACGGTCATTTTGAGTACTCATATGTATATGTTGCGGGTCGGGCGGAGCCCGCCGGGAGCGGGCGGAGCCCGCCGTCGCCAGTCGGGTACTGTCGCGCGAGGCCATAGGGGCGGGTACTGTCCACGACAAATATTGCCGCCCACAACAAATGTCGCTGCTCACGACAAATGTCGCCGCCCACGACAAATGTCGTCCCCACGACAAATGTCGCACCACCGGCGAATGTCGCATCTCGGCGAATGTCGCACCCCGCCGAATGTCGCACCCCGCCGAATGTCGCACCCCGCCGATTGTCGCACCCCGCCGAATGCCCCCAGGCCGAAGGCCCGTGCCTGTCACTTGTATATATATATGGACACTCTGGGTTTGAATTCGTTTTCGTGCCGTCTTTTGAGTTAGTTTTATATATCACTACATAATACTGAAATTGCGTTATCCCACAAACTTAACTAATTTTGCGAGTTTGTCCCACATTCAGTTTAATGAACGGTAACCATTGTTAGGATCCTCATAAGGCTATGTCTAAACGTTAAGTACACCATTTGCATGAATAGATAATAAATATAATTTTATTTAACATAAATTATCCTTACATATTACTTAATTTAGGGTTGTTTTGTTATCAAAATAAGTGGGATATTGCATAATTATTAGGTTCTTAATCACATAAATGATTAAACTTTGGGATGTTAACCAATCTGATTTGGGCCTATTAGACCCCTAGTGAAGACCGGCTTGAAGTAATTCAATAGGATCTCTTGCATGTTAAGCTTAGTTATAGGATAGTTTGACCAATCCCAATTTGAGCTAACATGCCTGATTTACTATGATTGAGCCAACCTGGGTCTGCTTTGAATCATAAGTCAATATTTAGTTCAACATAGATATATACACTCATACATATATAGATCCATAAATACATATATATCTATACTATATATACAAAAATTTATCGGGAGCCAATCAGAATTCACTGCGTAATGCCGACGCCCACCAAATAAATTTGGCCGTCCGATCTGATTATATCATAACATCTCAGCCATTCGATCATACAAACGAATCAGGACCGTCCATTTATATTTTTGTAGGCCTCTTAAACCTAGAATAGTAGGGTGTCCTAAACCTATAAATTTATTATGGCTCCTCCCCGCAATATGAAATTACAATTTTATCCTTTAAATTTTGAAAAAAAATCACATGAAATAGGCTTTCAGAGGGAAAATATTGCATAGATTGAATATCATTTCAAACAATTTTCACCGCTTCTGGCAGCCGAATCTTAATTCTCAACAACTCTATCTTAATTTATACCCGAAATATTATTTGAATCCAGCGATGTGGGATTAACATCAATTAGGGTTGGGCCACGCATGCTCTATTTAATTTTTTTTTTAAATTTAAAACATATAAGAAAACTTATATTAATGATTTAATAATTTAAAACATATATTAATAATTAAAAAATTATATGAGAAAACATATATTAATAATTACAAAAATTATATAATAAAAAAATATAAATATAATATTTTTTAATTTTAAATAATTAATAAAAATATAAATATTAAAAAACACCGAGGGCGGGCGAAGCCCACCGCCGCAACCCGGGTACTGTCACGCGGGGCACTGGGGCCCCCCGTGCACTGTCACTCGTATATATATATTTACATATATAAATATCTATATATATATCTGTATATATCTATATCGGGCCCGAATCAGGTGCGAAGAGCCAACTTATGCGAATATGCGAAGAACAGCCGTGTGCAGCTGTCTGGCGTCCTCGCCAGGAACTAAGGGCCGACGGAGGTTCCCCTCTCGGCGGCGACCACCGCCGACCCTTCCTTGCGCCGTCAGCTGCTGGGAAGCATAAAAACCAGGTCGATATCGACGGCCCAGCAGCTTCACAGCACGGGCTCGCCGGCCGCTGCGCTGTGAAGCTGCTGTGCTGTCCGATTGGGTAGTTACAGTACCCAATCGAACAGCGCACGATGTCTGTTTGCATATTCGCATGGCACCCTTCTTCGCATATGATCAGGGATCTATCTATATCTATCTATATATATTTATATCTTTATATATAATTATATATGCTTTAATTGAATTCATTGTTTTACTAGAGGGCTGCTTGTGTGACTTTTGTCATGCTATGATTACCAATTGTAGTTGCTCTATCTTTAAATGTGTAAGATAATATTTTCTGTGAAAACTGGTATTTGGTAGACCTATTCACACATTAAATACATACAATGATATGTGTAAATGCGTTTATGCACATGCATGTACATTTCACTCCTATCTCGACTTGTCCAATCTGATCCAAGCATGGCTCAGTGCAAGATCGATTTAAGCCGTGTGTGGCTTGTTGACTTCGATTCAAGCTTTCAGTTTTCGAGGATCTTCAATCTTCTGAGTCAAATTCACAGTGTACTTAAACTACTATACCTTCTCACTTTTCTTCTATTCATTTAAATCTATTAAAAATTGGTTACTCTTGTGATTCATTGTATGAAAATCATGATTTTGTCTTTGGATAACTTCCTGCTTTTTTCTTTTATAGTTACTTAAAAAAGGGGAGATTACACCTGGGATCTCTGTAGATGAATACATCTCAAGGAGGAAAAAGCTCTTAGAGTTACTTCCAGAGAGGAGTCTGACTATCATTGCATCTGCTCCCATTAAAATGATGACCGATGTTGCACCGTACTCATTTAGACAGGATGCTGATTACCTTTACCTCACAGGTTGCACTCAACCTGGAGGAATAGCAGTTGTAGCCGATGAGTGTGGTCTATGCATGTTCATGCCAGATCTTGACTCTCATGTAAGTTAACTTTCTTGATCCATTCTTATTGGAATCAGGTTGGTTTATTAATGCTTTATTGACTGTTTTAATCCTCTTCTATTTACTTGTTTGAGGGAATACAACGCATAATATTCTTGCTCAGTAAGCTTGTAATTGATTACTATTAATGTGCTTGCATGGTAGCTTTGAAGATTATACAGTCTTTTTTGGGGTTTGACATTTGCATACACACTATAATATTGATATTGGCATGTTAGATATCTTAAATAGTGTATTCACAAAGTTGATTGATTTTTTGTTTGGTAAAAAGCTTAAAATATTCATATTTATACCACCTAATTGTTTTTAATTTCTCGTATATCATCTTAAACATTTAATTTATACTTACATTGTATATCCTCTAACAACCTTTAAGCTTATATTTAGTAAATTTCATTGCATTAATGTTATGTTTGGCGCAACTGTAATACTGGCAGAATCAGTGGTGAAATTGTGGTTAAAAAATGAGCTGTTGGCAGTGGCGAGGCAGAGAGGAGGGGAAGAGATGAGGTGGCTAGGTGACAAGGTGTGGATTGGGGCAGCTAGGCAACATACCATGGAAACATGCAACCGAAACTTGAAGGTCAGACAACTTGTGCTGGATGAGGGTGGGAACTAATTATTTGTTTTAACTGTGGGCTTCACATAGAGTTCTTGGAAGTACACACCCGAGCATGTGCCTGGGTGTGTCTGAATGTAGGCTCCTCTATGGCTGTTGGGCACAATGATGGATAAATTGATGCCGCTGTTTGGAAGAATTTTGTTTGCCCTACTATTTGGAATGAAAAATAAATTTACTTGTTTGAGAGAACACCTGTGTGGTGACCATGTATTAAAATAAAACAATTTTTTTGAAAAAAACATAACCTCGACCTATGTTATAATTAGTTTAGTTATTAACTTTAATATAATAAGTACCATTATTAACTTTAATAATTATCAACATTAATTGTGATTATTAAATAGGATTAACTTTGTTAGAACTAAATAATTTTTCCTTGATTTATTTTTCTCCTCATGTATTACCCTCTATATATATAGAGTGTATTATTATTCAAGTAATTGCAATCCATTCTTACGGTTTGATACGGTATCAGAGAAAATCGTGTTTCGCCCTAGCTGCTCGCCCCTCGCTTTCTTCGCTCAATCCCGCAGCCCAGCAACACCTCCATCGGCCTCCCAACTCCCTTCTCTCCCTCCTCTCTTTTCTCCCCGTAGGAAGCCTTCCCTCCTACGCGTCAGTTGCGCTGAGCGTCGCCTAGTCCGCCGATCAGCGCACGAGCCGATCGGCGCCCCAGATCGCTGCTCCTCCGACAATTGTCTGATGTGCCCCATTTTTCTCATAAAAGTTTCGCTTTTCCCTCCTCTACCTCATACTAGGGGGATCAAGTAATCACTCCACTATATCTCCCTATATTGTTGATCTAGGGATCTCCCTCTCCATTTACTTTATCTCATGAAAAGGGCTCTACCTCCTTCATGCCTCCTTTGGCTTCAGCACTCAAAGATCTATTGCTCTAGGATCCAAGACGGTTTTTTGGTGGTGTCCGACATATTTTCTTGCATTGCCCCTTTTTCCGGTGATCTTTTGGAGGCAGTTTTTTGACCTAATACAAAATTCTTCGGTGTTCCTTTGTTCTCTGATTTCATGATGTCAAATGTGATTGATTCTCCTGACGTATCACACCCCGTTGGATTTACCCGAGTTGGGCACGATCATACGACGTCTCAGATTACCACGATTTGTCTTGATACAACAAATTACCTATCATGTTGTCGATCTATTGCCTTGGACATTAAGAGTCGCCGTTACCCGTGTGGACGAAGCGGAAGCGAGAATGTTTGTTTGGCTATGTTAATGAGACTATTAAGGAGCCAGAGAAGACTGCATCTACGTGAGATCAATGAGAATCAGAGAACTCTTTGGTTATTTCTTGGTTGATTAATTCCATGCAAGAGACTATTGCACAAAATTACTTATTCTTGGATACCGCTGCTGATGTTTGGACTCGTGACAAATCTACCTATTCCCGGAAAGGAAACACTACTCAGATCTATCAGCCACGAAGGAAGATCTTTCTCCTTCGACTTGGTGATCGACCACTGTCCGACTATTATTTGGAGTTCACTCAGCTAAATCAGGAGTATGATTATTTTACCTCCCTTAACATTGTCTGCATTGCTGATGCTATCCTTGTTCGTGCTCTTGAAGATCGGAACAGGGTGTTTCTGTTTCTAGATGGTTTACACCGGGACTTTGATCAGATTATTGTTCAGATCCTTGACCGCATTCCAGCCCCTTCGTTGTTAGAGACCTATAATATTGTCCAACAGGAATATGATTGCTGTCAGTCTTGGAGTTCAGAGGTTCTTCCTAGTGGTTTTGCTCTTGCATCCTCTCATTCTGGAGGCACAAATCCTCGGGACTTTAAGCCCAGGACCATGGACAAAGACCACTTGATTTGTGATTATTGTGGTCAGAGTCGGCATACTCGCGACACTTGCTTCAAATTGCATGAGCTCTTTCCATCGAGAGGTGGAATGGTTCCTCGTGGGGGTCGTGGTCGAGGACGCTCCAATTTCAGGTCTCCTCGCTCTGCTCAACTGTTTGAGTTCCTTGATGATAGTACCTCAAGTGGCCAGATCTTTGAGCCTCTGTCCGTACCTGGGGCCTTTTCTACTGATGAGATGATGACCCTCCGTCGCATGATGCAGGGGTTATCCCGGAGCCCACTTCCGGTCCATCCTCGTCCTTTGCTCATTCAGGTACTCCAAGTTCTCACTCTGTTGCTGTACCGTATGTTACTCATTGGATCATTGATTCTGTAGCCTCAAATTATATGACTAGGTCATCGTTAGGTTTTGTTTCCTATTCACCATTGTCTGGCAGAGATAAGGTAAGTATTGCTGATGAAACCCTTTCCTTTATTGCAGGAAAAAGCTCTATCACTTGCTGTTCTCTTACCTTGACTTATGCCTTTCACATCCCTTCTTTTACTCGCAACCTATTATCTGTTAGTCATATTACAACCCCATGAACCGCTCCGTCACTTTCTTTCTTTCTTTCTTACTATGTCTTCCAGGACCTGCAGACGAAAAAGTGATTGACTCTGGTAGGATGCGTGATGGATTGTACATGTTTAATGCTGTTGTTCTTCAGGCCTTTCATACTCACCGACTTCCTCAGTTGTCTACCTGACATCGTCGCTTGAGCCATCCCTCTATTTTCACTATGCAGACGTTATTTACCAGTTTTTCATCGTCTGTTTTTAAAACTTTTATGTGTGATATTTGTGAACTTGCTAAACATAAGTCTGTCTCTTTCAATCACGTGTCTAAGCCTTCTGTTATACCTTTTCATACTAATCATAGTGATGTATGGGGCTTTTGCCCTGTTGCTTCGATCTCTTGTTATCATTGGTTTGTTACTTTCATTAACTATTTTTCTCGCACTACGTGAGCTTATTTGATGCGTAGTAAAAGTGAGGTGTTCCACCTTTTCCAAAAATTTCATAAAATGATTTCTAGTCAATTTGGTGCCACCATTAAAATTCTTCGTAGTGATAATGGTCGTGAATATATGGATACCAAATTTGAAACTTATTTGAGTGATCATGACATCGTTCATCAAACCACTTATGTACATTCTCCTGTACAAAATGATGTCGAAAAAATCGCCATCTTCTTGAAGTAATTTGATGTTTGTTATTTACGATGTCTCTTCTAAAGTACTACTGGGGTGATGCCCTTCTTACTATAGCTTATCTTATCAATCGTATGCCGTCCTGTCATCTGGACTATCACACTCCTCTTCATACCCTAAGTATCGCTCCGATTACTCTTGCATCCCGTGTGTTTGGATGTTTATGTTTTGTTCAGTCATAACATTACTCGAACAAAACTTGATCCTCGTGCACTTCGTTGTGTTCATTTGTTATTTCCTTACACAGAAATGGTACAAATACTATCATTCTCATTGCAGGAAAATATTTGTCTCCATGGATGTTACTTTTCTTGAAAGTACCTCCTATTATGAGTTCTTACTTCAGGGGGAGTCTTCATACTTGGAAGTGAGTGCTCTTACTCTTCCTCTTCCTCTTCCTCCTCCATACATTACCATTCGGTGGGAGAGTGCGGATATTCCCAATGATATTCCCAAAGAAAAGGAGTTGGAAGTGTACACTCAGAGAAGCAAAAGATCAAACACTCAATCGCATCCCATAATATCAAAGGCGCTACCGAACTTGTCTACAACATTCCTGTAGTTACCTATTGCTCTTTGAAAAGGTATACGCTCATCTAC
Source organism: Platanthera zijinensis (assembly GCA_039513925.1). Lineage (NCBI taxonomy): Eukaryota > Viridiplantae > Streptophyta > Magnoliopsida > Asparagales > Orchidaceae > Platanthera > Platanthera zijinensis. The sequence continues at coordinate 107,940,439 of CM077087.1, forward strand.
TCAACATCTGTTATCTAACTATGTGTCATATGCCTCTTTAACCCCTTTCCATAAAGCTTTCGTCTCTTATCTTCTTCTGTGTTTGTTCCTGGTACATGGCAGGAGGCACTTGGTCACCCAAAATGGACAAAGACGATGATGGAGGAAATGTTGGCTCTAGAAAAGACCATACATGGGACTTGGTCGATCTCCCTCCTAGCAAGAGGATAGTTGGTTGTCGATGAATTTTTACAGTAAAACAGAACTCTGAAGGTATTGTGGAGAGATTCAAGGCACGATTGGTGGCAAGAGGCTACACCCAAACTTATGGTATTGACTACCCATAGAGATTTGTTCCTTTTGCAAAAATGAATACAATACGAGTCTTATTATCCCGTGCCGTCTGTAAAGGGTGGGACTTTCAACAGCTAGATGTAAATAATGCTTTCCTTCACGATGAGTTGGAAGAGGAAGTCTATATGTCGATGCCTCCTGGTCTTGTCCCTATCGGCTCTTGAGGGAAAGTGTTTAAATTGAAGAAAACTCTATATGAGTTAAAACAATCTCCGAGAACTTGGTTTGTGAGACTTCACAAAGTCATGATTTCTTTAGGGTATACCCAAAGTCATGCCGATCACACTCTATTTATCAAACGGAAAGAGATGAAGGCGGCTCTACTGATTGTGTATGCTGATGATATGATTATTACAGGTGATGACATGGGTGAGATTTGTTCCCTGAAACTCAAACTTGCTAGTGAATTTGTAGTGAAAAACTTGAGTAAGTTGAGATGTGTTCTAGGGATTGAGGTAGCAAGATCTAAATATGGTATTCATATTTCACAACAGAAGTATGCCCTTGATTTATTAAAACAGACAGGAATGAGTGATTAGAAGCTTGTTGATACTCCTATTGAAGTGAACCACAAACTTGGACGTGATGATGAAGAGTTAGTGGAAGATATTTCTGGTTATCAGAAGCTGGTAGGTAAACTGATCTACCTATCTCATACCCATCCTGACATCTCATATGCAGGAGTAGTAATTCAGTACATGCATTCCCCTAAAGTCAGACATCTTGATGCTGTGCATAGAATTTTCAGGTACTTTGAAGACCTCGCCTGGTAGGAGAATTCTATTCTCTTCTAGTTATCAGTTTAAAATTGAAATATATATTGATGCAGACTGGGATGGATTAGTTGATGATGAGAGATCTACTACGAGATATTGTTCTTTTGTTTGAGCTAATCTGGGCACTTGGAGAATCAAGAACAACATGTAGTGGCTCGCTCTAGTGCGGAGGCTGAGTTTTGAGTCATGACTCATGGTATATGTTAGGGGATGTGGCTTCGTTCCCTCTTGAATGATATTGGTTTATTAGAAACCGACCCCTTCAATTTGTATTGAGACAACAAGGATTCAACCAACATTGCTCAGAACCCTATCCAGCATGACCGCACCAAGCATGTTGAAATTGACCGCCATTTCATTAAAGAAAATATTATGAAAGGGATTGTTTGTACTCCTTTCGTTCACTCGGAGGGGCAACTTGCAGATTTTCTCAGCAAGGCATTGAGTGAAAAACATTTGCTTCTATTATTAGCAAGTTGGGCATGATGAACATTACATGCCCAACTTGAGGAGGAGTGTTAGAACTTATTAATTTTTCCTTGCTTTATTTTTTTCCTTATGTGTTACCCTCTATATATATTGTGAGTATGATTATTCAAGTAATTGCAATCCATTCTTACGGTTTGACAAACTTTATTCAATTAAGGCTCCGTTTGGCGCGGTGGTGGCCGTAAAGGCATGGGTTAAATCGTCATTCATGAAGGACCATCTAACAAACTTCATCCGTTTGAACATGAAAGTGGCTGAAGTTTCTTAAGTGGTTGTTAACGAATGACAGTTTAACCCCTATGTTCATGACCGCCACCACCGCGTCAAACGGAACCTAACTGTACCTTCTTTGTTATAAAATTAACTTATTTATAACATTAGTTTAATAAAATTAAGATTTGTAATTGTTAGCCTATTTTGATTTGAATCTTTTTTATAATTATTAAATATTAATTACTAGCAGTTTTAATCATATTGGCAAAAAGTTATTTTGTATCAGTTTTATCAAATTAATTTATTTATTAGCATAAAAACAGTGTAACAACTTATTACTTAATATAGGAAATATAAAAGAACATGTTAACATATTTATAGTTGTAAGGATAGACTGTTAGGAGAAGAAGGGGGAGGGAGATAGAGATCTAGAGAAGATTTGAAAATTAGGGTTGAGAAAGATAGAGAAGAGGGAAAAAACTTGAAATATTCTTGCTTGTCTCCAAAAGGGGGGTTTCGGGTATATTTATACCCGGACCCAAGGCCGGCCGACCCCAATGGGTGCTAAACCGGGTTTGTTCAGCCCCCGAGGGCCGGTTCTTTAAAGAGTGGGGGCTGAACCAGTTGGTTCAGCCCCGTTGTCGCCTTCGCATCTCTCCCTCCATCTCGTATACTGACGCCCAAATAGCCGGGCTTCGTTCGGGGGCATAACATTCCCTTCCCCATCGAGAACCAGCTTGTCCTCAAGGTGGGTAATTGGGATAGAGCTCCCGAAACTCCAATAAGTCGATCCAGGTGTTGTGCTCTTGTGTTAGATTCTTCCACTTGACTAGTAACTCAGGACAATACGCCGTGCCTCGGCGCTTCCACTTAATCAACACAATGTCTTCAGGGATCGGGCGTAGCTCGCCCGCGCTGGTAGTCTCAAGCAATAGAAGACTGGGCTGAATAGTGCCGCTGATTTTTTGCTTTAACAAGGAAAAATGAAAAGTCGGATGGATCCGCGATCCTTCGGGCAATGCCAACGTATAAGAAACCGGCCCAACCCGTCGGGTGATCCGGAAGGGACCATAGTAACAGGGTGCCAACTTCTGGTTCGTCCGCTGTGCCACAGACAACTGCCGGAAGGGGCGGAGCTTGAGAAAGACCTCATCCCCCACCTGAAACTCGCGATCCGTCCGATGCTTGTCAGCCTGTGCCTTCATGCGATCCTGCACTGTCCGGAGATTCTCGCGCAAGGTGGCGAGCGTGCGGTCACGATCACGAAGTGCACGGTCAACCGCGGCCAACGCCGTACTACCCAGCTCATAACTGCTCAGTGAAGGAAGAGGACGACCGTACACAACCTCAAAGGGGGTGAGCTTGCTGGCAGAATGGTAGGACGTGTTGTAACAGTACTCAGCCCAATGCAACCAACTCGTCCAAGTGCGCGGCTCATCCATAACGAAGCAGCAGAGGTATGTCTCCACGCCGCGATTGAGTACCTCTGTCTGTGGATGGTGGGCCGTGCTGAAACGTAAAGAGGTCCCTTGTAAGCGAAACAACTCCTTCCAAAAGTTGCCAACGAACGTTGAATCACGATCCGAGATGATTGCCCGAGGTATGCCATGAAGGAGGACAACCTCGCGGGCAAAAAGAGCGGCGTCAGATTCGCCGGTGTACGGATGGCTCAGGGCGAGGAAATGTCCGTATTTGGACAACTTATCGACCACCACCAAGATGACGGACTTGCCTTTGGACTTGGGCAGACCATCAATGAAATCCATGGAAACAGTATCCCAAATCTGGTGTGGAATCTCCAAAGGCGTAAGTAACCCGGCTGGGGAAGTGGTCTCATATTTCTTGCGCTGGCAAGTGTCACACTACTGAACAAATAACTGAATATCCCGGCGCATCCCTTTCCAAAACACATTGGCCCGTGCGCGTTGAAGAGTGCGGAGAACACCGACGTGACCCCCCGTCGGAGACGAATGGAACTCATGCATCATGACCGGCTTCCACACAGACTGTGAGGGAATGACCACACGACTCCGATAGTAATGCCTATCATTCTTGAGATGGTAGCCCGGAACTGTCGCACGCGCTTGACGCAGATCCTCGACAATAGTCTGCAACTCGCGATCACGCTGTACCTCCTTCTAGATCTCATCAATAGAATCTAACAATGGTGTAGAAATTTGGGCAAGGGCACCCTCAGGCAAGCGGGACAACGCATCAGCAGCCCGGTTGTCCTTTCCTTGCTGGTATACAATCTCGTAATCATAGCCCAGAAGCTTGGCAACCCACTTCTGTTGGAGAGGTGAAGAGACCCGCTGCTCCAAGAAGTGTTTGAGACTTTAATGTTCCGTCTGGATCTTGAAGTGTCGTCCCAAGAGGTAAGGCCGCCACAACACCATATCTTTAATCACCGCTAACATCTCCTTCTCATACGTGGACAACTCCAGCGTCCGGGGGGTTAACGCCTTGCTGTAGAAGGATATGGGTCGCCCTTCCTGCATCAACACAGCCCCAAGCCCTACTCCAGAAGCATCAGTCTCCACGACAAATTCCTTGTTGAAATCTGGAAGTGCGAGGACCGGTGTCGTCGTCATCGCTTTCTTGAGCGCCTGGAAGGCCTCCTCAGCCTCCTCCTGCCAGAGGAAGGCGTCTTTCTGCAGCAACTGGGTAAGAGGCCTGACAATCTTGCCACAGTCTCTCACAAAGCGACGATAGTATCCCGTGAGGCCTAAGAAACCCCGCAGTGCCCGAATAGTCTGCGGCCGCGGCTAGGTAAGCATACTGTCAATCTTCTGGGGGTCAGCCTTGACGCCTTGAGCTGAAACGAGATGCCCCAAGTACTTCACCTCCTCCTGACTAAAGGAACACTTGGACCGTTTGGCATAAAGCTGATTTTTGCGGAGAATAGAAAAGACTTCTTCGAAATGGGCCAAGTGCTCCTCCCAACTGGCGCTGTAGATGAGAATGTCATCAAAAAATATCAGCACAAAGCGCCGTAGGAGCTCCCGAAAGATCTCGTTCATGTTGGCCTGAAAAGTGGACGGCCCCCCGATCAAGCCATTGGCCATCACCAGGAACTCGTAGTGACCGTCGTGTGTTCGGAAGGTCGTTTTGTGGATATCTTCTTCCCGCATCAGGATCTGATAATAGACGGATCGCAAATCAAGCTTGGTAAACCGCTGTGCGCCATGTAGCTCATGCAACAACTCTTCAATCAAAGGAATGGGGAACTTATCCTTCACGGTAGCACTGTTCAGTGCACGGTAGTCGACACAAAACCGCCACGAACCATCCTTCTTTTTAACCAAGTTGATCGGAGCAGAGAAAGAACTCGTATTGGGGCGGATGGTCCCTGCAGCTAACATTTCCCGGACACTGCGCTCGATCTCAGCCTTCTGCATGTAAGGATATCTATATAGTCGGACGTTGGTAGGCTTGCCCCCCCCTTAAGCACGATCTGATGGTCCCGAAAACGCGGTGGTGGAAGAGTACGAGGCTCCTGAAATATGCCAGCATACCGATCGAGAAGAGACTGCATCTGAACAGGTACCTCAGATGCCCCCGTGTCGCCCGCCCTTATTCCCAACAACACTGCCATCATACTTCCTTCCTCGTCAAGCCGCTGAAGACTTCAAATAGATATCTCCTTAATCGGAGATGCTTTGATGCCCTTCAAACAGAACTGCTTTCTGTGCTGTGAAAACTCCATGGTCATGTGATCCCAGTCAAAAGTGACTCGTCGAAGCTGGCGCAGCCAATGCACTCCCAACACCATATTGGAACCTCTGATCGGAAGAAGGTAAACATCGGTTCGTCCCGTGTAGCCCTGTATGTTGAGCTCCACCCGCCTCAATACCCCTTCACACTGCAGCTTGCTACCATCGGCCACCATAACCTGAAAGGACGCCCCTTGATCCACCACGTGTCCCAGTCTGCGCGCCACCTCAGGGTGGATGAAATTGTGGGTACTCCCACTGTCAATCAGAATTGTCACGTTTTCCCTCCGGATCCTGCCTGCCATGCGCATAGTGAGGGGGGCCGTGCAACCCTCCATCGCCTGTAGCGAAACCCCGAACTCGGTCACTGCCAACTCCTCTGTCAGCTCCGGCTCAGGACCCTCGTCCATCTCCTCTTCCCCATCCTCATGTAGCATGAACACCTGAACCTTCTGACATTTGTGCCCAGGAACGAACTTCTCGTCACAGTTGAAACACAACCCTTTGTCCTTCCGCGCCTGAAGTTCCGCCCAAGTCAGCCGAGTGACAACCGGCTTGCTTGTATCTTGTGGTTCCTTCCTGACCATAGCCGTGGTGGTGGTGGTTGTAGTACGTGCTGTGCTGTGGGTACGTTACCTGTTGTAACGTTCTTCCTGTATCCGAGCAAGACTGATCGCATGGTTTAAGCTGTGGGGCATGTAGGACTGTATCTCATCCCGCAAATAGTCCTTGAGACCCGACACAAAAAAACTGAGCAGCGTTTTTTCTTCCCACTGTACTCGGTTCGCCAACTTTTCAAACTCAGTACGATACTCCATCACGGTACCCTTCTGACGAAGCTTCTGCAGGAGTGCCTCAAAGTCCTCGTACTCCAACGGCCCAAAGCGAGCGGTAAACCCGTCCACAAAGTCCGTCCAGGGCATATAATCCTTGCCCCTCAAAAACCACTGCACCCACTGGAAAGCATCATCTTCTAGATGGAATGATGCTAACTGCACCCGCTGGCCTTCGGGAACCTCCTGATAACTGAAGAACAGTCTTGCCTTCTGCAACCACTCCAAAGCATCGCCGCAATGGAACTTCGGAAAATTCATGCGTGTCAGCTTTGGCGGCATGTACGGCCGCTGGCCGACTTGTCCACGCCATCCCGCCTCCTGTCCATATCCCGGCGGCCTCCTTGGTTCTTCGTGTGCAAAAGGCATGCCCAGGAAGCCATGGAGAAACGGCCCCGCCGCCGGATCACCTCCCCACTGCATGCCTCCTCTCGCCGGATGAGGTAGCAGACCCTCCCCTCCTCCATATGGGGGAACCGGCCACCCACCACCTCTAGCGCCCAAATCGCCTGAGCCACCCCCACCGGTGCTGAAACCCGCTGTACCGACCCCACCGGAGCCACCTCCGCCTGCGCCGTACCCGCCAGGGCCAAACCCGGCCGCTCCGATCCCGCCGGGGCCACCCCCAGACGCGCCGAACACCCCGATGCCTCCCGTGCCTGATCCGGCCCCGCCGAGGCCACCCGCGCTCGATCCGAACCCGCCGATGCCTCCCGCGCCCGATCCGAACCCTCCGATGCCTCCCGTGCCCGATCCGACCCCGCCAGGCCCACCCCCGCCTACTCCGACCCGGCCAATGCCTCCCGTGCTCGATCCGGCCCCCTGTGCGATGCTCGCTCCCCTTATCGAGCTGGCCTGCCCTCCGTTGGCGCCGATCCGGTGCGGATCGACTCCCGCAGCGGGAGATCCGCCCGGATCCTCCTCCATCACGGCCTTACCCTTCAGGTTTTGTGCCAACAACGCCATGATCTCCTCCATTCGAGTGTCGATCCGTTCTTCGAGCCTTTGGGTGGAAGTTTTCACGTTTTCCTCGATTGCGGCCACCGAATCCGTCAATCCTACGAGATTTTCCTCTAGGGTTTCCAAGCGGCCGATTTCCTCTTGCGTTCGAGTGGTTACCATGGTGGAGAAAAGAATCTCTGATACCAATTTTTAGGAGAAGAAGGGGGAGGGAAATAGAGATCTAGAGAAGATTTGAAAATTAGGGTTGAGAAAGATAGAGAAGAGTGAAAAAACCTGAAATATTCTTGCTTGTCTCCAAAAAGGGGGTTCCGTGTATATTTATACCCGGACCCAAGGACGGTTGGCCAAGGGGGTCGACCTGCCCCAATGGTGGCTGAACCGGGTTAGTTCAGCCCCCGAGGGCCGGTTCTTTAAATAGTGGAGGCTGAACCAGTTGGTTCAACCCCGTTGTCGCCTCCGCATCTCTCCCGCCGTCTCGTGTACTGACGCCCAAATAGCCGGGCTTCGTCCGGGGGAGTAACATAGACACAACAACTCCTATTCATAAGGTGAGACTAACCTATACAAGGTAAAGAAGACTCTTAATGGGCCATTGTAAACAATCTTTTGTATTAGGCTTCTATGCATCTCTTTTCTTCTGTATTACCTTGCAAGTTGGAGGTGTAACACCCCTGCCTATTTTAACGGTAATTCAAAAATATGTTTTTCTATAAAAGTACTTTTCTAACATAAATGTCTTTTCTATGGTTTGGTCAAATATTAAATTTTCTCTAAATTTGAAATCATTAAAGTATGGGGATTCTAGGTTCCATCTTTGTATTTAAAGTTGAGATCTTTATACTCTTTCTTCTTATTCTTAGTGTTGTAAATTCTAATGTACATTTTAGCGATTTGAGTCCCTAATGGGGAACATAAGTGGTCTAGTGTTTCTCAGGCACGAACACCGACTCGTATCTAATAATCGTACATAAGGTGTCGTCTCCCCCATTTGAGACTCATACGGTCTACTATACCCTATGAGTATGATAGCATGTCTTTATCAATCACGAGAGAACCATCGATCACACCCCATTCTAATCTTTATATAATAGTCGGCATGGTCAACATGAAGGAGCAACCACATAAGTTCACTAGTCTTAAATGTTCCATTAATCTTTTATTTTCATATTAGTTGTCAGTATGATTAACTTAAGGAAAACACCCACATAAGATCATTATCTTAAACTAAATATTTCGTCACTTTTACACCTTATGTCTTATCTTAGTGTTACCAATAGTAGCACAACAACAACAACAATAGAACCCATATAGTCCCCAATCATTGGGGGGGGGGTATGGGCGGGGGAAGATTGAAAATAGGCCTAACCTTTGGCACTATGCACAAAGTGGCTTCTCTCAGAGGAGAAAGACCTAACCTTTGACAATAAATCACAAAGTGATTGCTCACAGATACCACTGAAATAGTGGCCCCCTATACCGTCACGTTTGCTGTGGAATCATGCCCTCAAATCAAAGCCAAAGACATCAGAGAGGGAAGACCCAAGAATCCATTTTGATTTATGTTACCAATAGTAGCACGGCAAAATAAATTTAATATAGCTTTCATCTTTTATTAGTTTCTATTCAAGTAATAATTAATTTCATATCTTCATAGATTTCAAATTTCTTTGCATGAGAACATAGTGAATGTATGTCATTCAATGTAGGTGATATGCTTAAATCATAATGGAATTTCTTATATATTTGCATACATTGTTCGTTTTATCGCGCTAAGACGATTAAGTTTTGATCTTCTAAAATCATCTATACATAAAGCATGATATATTAAGCTTTGCATTCTAATCATGTTCCTTTATAACTATTCGGGTGACAGTGCACAGGGGGTTCCCCTGTGCACCGCAATACAGGACACTGATCATGACATTGCCTCAACGAGATGACACTCCTACCACCCGCAAACTAATAATGAGACTCTATTAGGGGTCCCACTTAGCTTGAGTAACCTTATTGTTAACAATAACTATTCTGGAGAGGGTTCCTACAGTTGCGGTAGTCTTTATCGGGAACCACTGTACATACTTCTGTCTTCCGTTCTTCAGATTGATTTATTTTCGGCATTATATTTATTAATTTAGATCTATTCTTATTGTATTATGAGGTGTGTGATGAATTTTTGTAATACTCTGTTCACTTTCCTTTAAATTAAATAGTCTGCTTTCACTTCTATTCAGTTGTCGCTTTCAGATGATGAAATAAAAACCTATGATTTGATTGTCGAAGTTTGGATTATATATTGCAGGATGAGGCTTGGAAAGGTCCAGCAGCTGGAGTTCATGCAGCTTTGAATTATTTTAAGTCTGACAAGGCATATCCTATGAGCAAATTGCAACAGGTTATTCTTCATTTATCTACTGTATCGACTGCAACTATGTGGTTATATTCCTTAAATGCATGTAATGGAGTTATCAGTGATTGTTAAATAGGGCTTGTGAATTTCAAATAGTTGTGTAAAATGGGCTCTTTGAAGCTTGAATCCTTTCTTTACTCTTTCAGAAGGCACTTGTGGTCTAGAAAATTTATGTTGACATTTGAGCATTAGTTTGTCTTATTCTTGATATTGTTATGGAGGCCATTTTTTCACTTGGAAATCAATATAAAATAACGAATGCAATGACATGAATTTACATATGTTTTTCTTGGTTTTATAAGAAAATATCTGAGTAGCTATGAATTGCTTTGGTAGGTATTGAAGGCAAGATATTCGTTTTTGTAGAGAACAATGGGCAAACCTTGTATATCCTTCTTCAAGTGTAAAATACAAGAGAGTGTACAAATATATAGGAGAAGAGAAGGAGAAAGAATCCTATACAAAAGATGTGAGACTAAAGGAGAAAGAAGAGATGGGCCTATAAATGGGCCTTTACATCATTTTTCCCTATATCATCTAACACTCCCCCGCAAGCTGGAGCGTACAAGTTGTAGACACCAAGCTTGGACAAGAACTGGTAGTACAACTTGCGAGGTAGTGCCTTGGTAAGGACGTCGGCAACTTGCCCAACCACAGGAACATGTTCAAGCTTTAGCTCCTTTGATTGAACCTTTTCTCGAACGAAGTGAAAATAACCTCAATATGTTTAGTCCGCTCATGGAACACAGGATTCTTTGCAATGTGTATTGCAGCTTGACCGTCACAAAACAACGCTGAAGGTGAGGACAATTTAACTCCCAAATCCATTAGAAGACTTTGAAGCCAGGTTAGTTCGGATGTAACAACCGCCATTGCACGGTACTCAGCCTCAGCAGACGAGCGAACAACCACCGTCTGCTTCTTACTCCGCCATGTGATAAGATTTCCTCCAAAGTATGTACAGAAACCAGTAGTAGAACGTCGATCATACAACGAGCCCGCATAATCCGCATCCGAGTATGCAATGAGAGAAAGGGAGGAAGATGGCTTATACACATGTCCTTGCCCAGGGGAAGTCTTCAGATACCCGAGAATGCGTTCCACTGCCCGAAGGTGAGAAACCCGTGAGGTATGCATAAACCGACTGATCACTCCAACCGCAAATGATATATCTGGTCTTGTAACTGTTAGGTATATCAGTTTTCCCACAAGACGACGATAGTATTCCGGATTCAGTAGTAGAGAATTAGACTCAGATCCCTGAGCACACAACATTTGGTTGACTTCCATTGGGGTTTCCGCAGGTTTGCAACCCGAGAGGCCAGCGTCTTGCAAAAGGTCAATGCAATACTTACGTTGGGATAAAACAAGGCCATCAGGTCGTCGTGCTACCTCTAGTTCAAGAAAATATCGAAGATTTCCCAGATCTTTGTTTTGAAAGATAGGGTTTAAATGTTGCTTAACATGTTGTATTCCCGCGGAGTCATCACCAGTGATCAGAATATCATCCACATAAACCAGAAATATAATAGTCCCAGTTGATTGGTGATGAGTGAAGAGAGGAATATGTCGAGCTTTGTTTGAAGCCCAACTCACGAACGGCCTTGCTGAATTTTCCAAACCACGCCCGCGGAGACTGTTTGAGACCATAAATAGATTTGCGAAGTAAACATACACGAGACTCCCTCGTGGTCTCAAACCCGGGCGTTTGATGCATGTACACCATTTCAAGAAGATCGCCATTCAAGAAAGCATTCTTGACATCCAGCTGATGGAGGGCCACTGACGATGAACAGCTAAGGAGAGCAAGATCCGAACCGAATTTAATTTTGCACCGGGGAGAACGTTTCCTCATAATCAAGGCCGTACTGTTGGGTAAAACCCCATGCCACAAGACGAGCCTTTAAGCGATCAACTGTCCCATCTGCGACATGTTTGATAGTAAAGATCCACTTGCAACTAACACAACTGTTACCTGGAGGAAGTGACACAAGATCTTAAGTGTGATTACCCTACAGAGCATTCATCTCTTCATCCATGGCGGCACGCCACCTCGGGTGCTTGAGGGTTTCCTGCACAGAGTTAGGTATTGAGATAGAGGAGTGAGAGAGAAAATGTAAGAAGAGGCAGAGAGAGCCGATGTAGAGAGACGTAATTGGCCAAGGGATGTGCTGTCGAGGGGGATGCCAGATCAACAGGTCGCGAGATCACACCGGTAGAGGGAAGCTGCTGCAGGGCATCTGGACGAGGAGGACGACGGGTGTACACTTGAATGATAGGAGGTTTTGAGGGGACTGGTGATGTGGGAATCGAAAGCAGAGGAGTATGGAGAAGTGGTGGATGTGGAGACGTTACGGGTATGGTGGGCCGAGGTAGCGGAGGAGGAAGAGGGGATCAGAAGGACTGGTGTGATATGGTTGGTATTCATGAAAGGAGACATCATCAGACACAACTTACCAGTGGTAGGATAAAAACAGACATACCTCTTCTGAGTGCGGGAGTACTGTAACAACTCATTCTATTTAATAATAATAATAATAAAACCCTAATTCCCTCTTTAAACCCAAGCCGCCCCCCATTTCATTATTTCCCGCATCCCGCACCCGTCGACCCAGCGCTTCTCTCCCGTCTCCCGTATCGCTGCCGCAAGCCGCGAAATCCCGCCTCCTCTTCCTCCCGCAGCCCCCGGCGCCACTCCCTCCGGCTTCCCCCGCCGTCTCCGGCTTCCCCCGCCGTCTCCGGCTCTCGCTTTGGTTGACGACACCGATAACAACAGCAAGCCACCCTCCTTCTCCTTCTCCGACCGGTGAGGGTAAGGCAAAACCCTAGTTCTCCCTTTTCCCATTTCTCCACCTCCTCTTTTGGAATTAAAGTGGATTTTCCTCCGTGACCTCGTCCAGGGCAGCAAATCTTCTCCGACAACCCTAACTCTCCGTTTCGGCAGGTGGATCTCTAGAGGAACTCCTTGGGTTTCGCTCGAAACCCCACTTAGTGGATTTCTGAGCCCAGAGCTGGTCTCCTTGGGTAAGGATCCTCGCCTAACTCTCATTTTCAGTTTTGCCCTTATTTACTTGGGAGGATTTCCGCCCTCCGATCGACGTAATTTCGTCGTTCCCTCTTGTGTTTGTCGTAAATTCGACTAATTTCATTTATGTTTGTGTTTCCGGTGCCGCTCATCAGATCTAGCGGTGGAATTCACTCCGAACCCTCTCCGATTTAGGGTTTCCGACGCCTAGAGCCGCCAAATTCTCTATCCTTGTGGTAACTCCTCTCCCCTCACTCTCGAGGGAGGTAATTTCCGTCAAACCACCCTTTTATGTGAGTTTTCTTTTGCAAATATTAAATGCCTGTGTAAGTGTAGGAATCCCGGTTATGATATTGTGTTTGCGTTGTCTTAAAGCATGTCAAAAGAATTTAAGATTTCCTAAGCGTCTGCTAACACCGCTTAGCCGCCGCCATCCGTTCACCTTTACCTTAAGGCGAGTAGAGAAACCTCTCTTACTTGCAAACATGAAAAATCTATTTTTACTTCACTTTTTTTATGAAGTAGACCCTTATAGCCTGGAATCGTCTAATTAATAACTTGTCCCAAATTAATTATGAATCCCTGAGATTGTTCAATATCATATGCAAACATTGAAAGGATAGTGTTGGTTTGGTGTGATGCGTTGAATCGAGCCCCCGACTAGCTGGTAACAGAAACCACCAGGTGACTTTTGCAAGCACAGTTGTTGATAAGCCTTGCATCACTTTATATACTAAAATCCTGTACATCAAATGACAACACCTTCACCCTTCATTGTTTTTTGCTTATGGTATGACAACTAGACTAAACTCCGGAGTAGGCTATTAAAGTAAAAGAATCTTGTTAGACCTGGTTTCCTGTCCGGTAATAGGTTGCTACGTGTACAACTAGTTCACTGAGCTCTTATTTCTTTTGCTTACTTTTGTGCAAGTTATTAACTTGAATCTTTATGTATATTTTTTTATGTTCTGAGACATTTTCCCTTCTGTTTGGATTTGCCTTAGGGTTCGTGACTGTGCCGTCCGGTTCCTGAGTATTCTTCATCCAACTTCAACTTTGCTTGGAGGTTTCATTTTGGTTTAATGTATCAGCAAGTTTTATGTATTTTGTTTCAGTTACTGTTGGATTTTTACTATTCATGTATTAGTTATCGTCAGACATTTTCTCTTGTATCGTGGACAACTGTTTAGGGTGAAGCATTGTACTAGTTCATTTCATTTATGATATTTCTACCTTTGTGGGTAGTTGCATTCATTTAGTTTCAGTACTACTTGTGCCTCCATTTTTATAAAAAGGAAAGCATGCACAATAACTTTTTATTTATTTATTTGGGGTTTTCGCACCACTTTAAAATCAACTAAATCCCTTTCAAAAATAACAAATTAAAACTAGTGGTAGAATCTCTGTTTCCGCCTTAACAGACATGACTCCTTTCTGCATGCCTGTGACATCACGACCCGCCCGAAGCACACTCTGATCTTGTTAAGACGGGTCGTGACAATTGGTATCAGAGGGAGGTTAGCTCCTAAAAATGAAATATTTTGAAAGTATTAAATATTTTGGAACTTTATTATGTAAATAAATATATACATGCATCATTGCTTCACTCACTTTGTCGTTGTTTGTTGTTCGAGGCTGAAACATGCACACACTCACTTATAAGCATGAGTAATATGCGTGCAAATGTTATGAGAGTATGAACAAACTTAACATTTATATGCATATGAATTTCCACTAGGATATACACCGCTTACAAATATTTAATTGTATGAGCGGTTTAATATTTTCAAGTGCGTGACATTAGAATCATAATGCGCACGACATGTTAAGTGATATGAGCACTTAACATGACATGTGTATCCATTCATGGACATTTTTTTTAGGAATGCATTGTAGGCATAATTACATTGCATGCATATCATAACTCATTTCGCAAGTGTTAAGCTAAGAGCAACAGATGACGATTGTACACACATGAATTTTGCAATCATAGTTCTATCGCACGCGAATCTATCGTCGCATTTGCATTTGCATGACTTTCACCTAGAGTTGTCCACTGAAAATGCTGTAACTATTACATGATTTACGTATCCAACAGTGTTAGAATACTAGAACCTGTAGTCTCGATCCGTTATGCTTAGCCTGACTGCTTTTCTTACTCAATTCTTTTATGTTTCTTTTAGATGGCTCCTAAGCGATCGCAGCGAAAGAAAGCTACCCCTTCTGCGAGGGAGGTCCCTAGAGATGAAACTGCCCACAACTTTTGAGACAGCTTCTGGAGCGTGTCACCCGTCTGGAGGGGGAACGCCAAACTCCTGATCCAGCCTCTGGTTCCGGCAGCGCAGGGACGACTGGAGTAGCTGTTACCACCACCTCTCCTGCACCCGGATCTGTACCGGCTTGCCTGCTGGCACTATGGAGGTCCCGCTCGTGCCAAGTCCGACTGCTCCCCCTGTAGCGATGGCAGACACTCTGGCTTTCAAGAGACTAAATCCGCCTACCAACAACGGCGACCGTGATTACTTCGTGATCACTGAATGGATCTCCCAGATGGAGAAGCACTTTGAGTATGGTGCAGTTCCCGAGGCCCAAAAGGTTCTCCTTGCGGCCTATCAGCTGACCGAGGATGCTTACACTTGGTGGCTTCAGCGCCGCAGCGTCTCCGATTCTACCACCTGGACTTGGGGACAGTTCAAGGATGATCTTATGGAGAACTTCCTCTCTTCTGTAGAGCGGGACAACTTAGCTGAGAAGTTTCTGTCCCTTCAACAGTTTGGCAGGACAGTGACCGAGTATGCGAGAGAGTTCTCCCGCTTATCCCTCCTTGCTGGGGAGTTCGTGCCGGATGAAGCCAAAAAGATCAGCCGTTTCGTGAAGGGACTTCGTCATGAATTCCAGCAGCATGTGGTAGCCCATGGCGCCACCACCTACGCGGAGACCGTGGGAGCCACCTTGAAGGTGGAAGCAATTGAGCTGAATCGTTCTGCCAAGAAAGTCCAGCATGACACCAACAATGCCGCAGCATCCAACCTCAAGCGCAAGAGTGCTCCATCTCAGGAGCAAGGTCCCGGGTCTAAGGAGGTGTGCACCTTCTGTCGCAAGGTGGGCCATGTTGCCCAAGTCTGCCGTTCTCTCCCGAAGAAGCAAAAGAAGGATATCCATGCTCCGCCGCCTCAGATGACGCTTTCCTCTACCTCCATCGTTTATGCATACTGCAAGAAGCCGGGCCACCAGCTGAAGGACTGCCGTCGTAGACAGAAGGCCTGTTTCAAGTGTGGGCAGATTGGACACCTTGAGCTGGTGGCCCTATGATGGAAAGTCCGATTCCTGCTCTATGATGGAAAGTCCGATTCCTGCTCAGCCACTGCAGGCTGTCCCCGAAGCTCAGGACAGGGGAAAGGCCGTGTTGAACGTCACCACTCAGGGCGAGGCGCTCACATCTACCTCTGTCATCTCCGGTATGTTTTAAGTAAAGTTTTAATTTCCCGCATCCTTTAATTACCTGCCTTTAGTATTGATAATCTTGAAATGTGTTTATGATGTTTAATTATAGGGAATTTTAGGGTCAAGAATAAGTGGATGCAAATCCTTTTCGATTCTGGGGCATCTCACTATTTTATAGCGCGACATATCGTGAATCTCCATGGTTGGCCTACCTCGACACTCGAAGTCCCTTTCGAGATCTCTGTGCCCGGTCATGTGCACCTTTCTAGCAGGGGTATTCGCAATTGCCCGATCCTGCTTGGCGAATTGCAAGTCCTCGCCGACCTCATAGTCCTAGATATGACAGAGTTCGACGTAATCTTGTGTATGAACTGCCTGGTCGCGTATCGAGCAAAACTGGACTGTGTGACAAAGAGGGTCAATCTCATTATCGATGGGAAGGACTTCAACGTGCATGTTCAGACCACCCGCATCCACCTGAAGGTAATTTCTGCTGTGCGCGCCACTCGGCTTCTTAGCCACGGATGTTTTGCTTGCTTTGTTAATATACTTCACACTCGGATGCTGCCACACCTCAACTTGAGTCTATCCCGATTTCTTCCGAGTTCCCTGACGTGTTTCCTGCCGAGTTGCCAGGAATGCCTCCCGATCGTGATGTAGAGTTCTCCATTGATGTAGAGCCTGGAACGCGTCCCATATCTAAAGCTCCATACTGCATGACACCACGAGAACTGGAGGAGCTTAGATCGCAATTGGATGAATTGCTTGAGTGTGGGTACATTTGTCCCAGCTCTTCTCCTTGGGGAGCCCCCGTTCTCTTCGTTAAAAAGAAAGACAGATCCATGAGATTGTGCATCGACTATCGGGATCTGAACAAGGTAACCATCAAGAATAAGTATCCCCTCCCGCGCGTGGATGACCTATTTGATCAGCTCAAGGGTAGTACCGTCTTCTCCAGGATCGATCTCAGGTCAGTCTACCATCAGTTGAAGATCAAGGAATCCGACATCCCCAGGACAACCTTTCGGACTCGGTATGGACACTTTGAATTCTTGGTGATGTCTTTTGGGTTGACTAACGCCCCTTCTGCATTTATGGATATGATGAACCGTGTCTTCCGCGAGTACCTGGATAAGTTCATCATCGTCTTCATTGATGATATCTTAGTCTACTCCAAGACTCATGAGGAGCATGCAACCCACCTTAGACTCGCTCTCTCCACGCTTCGTCAGCACCGACTCTATGCCAAGTTGGCGAAATGTGAGTTCTGGCTGGATCGTGTTGCCTTTCTGGGGCATGTCATTTCGGGTGACGGACTTTCCGTTGACCCTGCCAAGATCTCCGCAGTTATGGACTGGAAGCAGCCTTCTACCCTTACTGAAATCCGCAGTTTTCTTGGTCTGGCTGGCTATTACCGGCGTTTCGTCAAAGATTTCTCCTCTCTTGTTGCCCCTCTAACTAAGCTAACTCAAAAGCATGCCAGGTTTGAGTGGTCAGATCAGTGTGAGCAGGTTTTTTCTGAATTGAAACAACGTTTATGTTCAGCGCCAATTTTAGCTCTTCCGTCAGAGGGGTTAGACTTCTCAGTTTATACCGATGCTTCCGGAGTTGGGTTGGGCTGTGTTCTGATGCAAGAAGATCGTGTTATCGCTTATGGGTCGAGGCAGTTGAAGATTCATGAATGCAACTACCCCACTCATGATCTGGAGTTCGCTGCAGTAGTGTTCGCTTTGAAGCTTTGACGTCATTATCTCTATGGCGTGAAGTGTCACTTCTTCACTAACCATCAGAGTTTGAAGTATATTCTGTCCAGAAGGATCTTAATCTTCGTCAGAGGCGTTGGCTTGAATTCATCGCAGATTATGACTTGCACCTCACGTATGTGCCCGGTAAGGCCAATTCAGTGGCGGATGCTTTGAGTCGTCAGGCGTCTGTTGCCGCCTGTGCACCTATGTTAGCTTCTCTCGTGGCCCTGGCTGATGACCTCGAGCGAATGGACATATCCTTCTCACCTGGAGGTCAAGGGGAAGTCTCTGGTCCGTTATGGGTAGAACAGATAAAGGACCTGCAGCCATCTGATCCCGCACTCCTGTGCATTCCCCGACAGGTTGAACTTGGAACTCTCCCAGATTCTCCATCTCTGATCATGTTTTGCGTTTTCGAGGCCGTCTCTGCATTCCCGATGTTCCTGAGTTGCTGGATTGTATTTGCTGAGAAGCTCATGAGTCTCGCACATCTGGCCATCCTGGCAACAACAAGATGTATCACGACCTGAAGCAAATAGTGTGGTGGCCAGGTATGAAGAATTACATTGCACGCTTCATCTCTCGATGTCTGACGTGCCAGAAGGTGAAGCTCAGCGTCAGCGTCCTGGTGGTCTTTTGCAGCCTTTGCCTATCCCTGAATGGAAGTGGGAAGATGTTTCTATGGACTTCATCATTGGATTGCCTCGCACTCCGAGAGGGCATGATGTGATTTGGGTTATTGTGCACCGCTTGACTAAAGTGACTCAGTTTATTCCATATAAGGAGGGTCATTCCACCGAGATGATGACCCAGATCAATGTTTCAGAGATTGTTAGACTCCATGTGATTCCTCTGCGAATCGTTTCTGATCGTGACTCGAGATTTGCATCGCACTTCTGGAAAGGATTTCAGCAAGCTTTGGGCACTGATTAAACACTGCTTACCACCCGACGAATGATGGCCAGACTTAGAGAGTTAATCAGATTCTTGAAGATATGCTACGTTGTTATATTTTGGACTATAAGGGAGCTTGGGATGAACATCTACCCTTGGTTGAATTCTCCTACAACAATAGCTATCAAGAGAGCCTCAAGATGGCCCCCTTCGAAGCACTGTACAGGCGTCGCTGTAGGACCCCGCTCTACTAGTCAGAGGTTGGTGAGAAGGTGGTGTTGGGTCCGAAGTTACTTCAGGAAATGGAAGAAGCCACCAGGAAGACTCTTCTTCAGCTCAGTCGTGCCATTGAGAGACAGAGAAAGTATGCAAAACAGCGTCGCCGTCCGTTAGAATTTGCCGTGGGTGATCAAGTGTTTCTGAAGGTTTCCCCTACTCCTGGAGTGAAACGGTTTGGTCGCCATCATAAGCTCAGCCCGAGGTTCGTAGGTTCGTGTGCCATCTCAGAACGTGTTGGAGGATCTGCCTATCGTCTGGTGCTACCTGTTTTTTTGGCCGGTGTCCATGATGTCTTTCATGTCAGTCAGCTTCGAAAATACATCCACGATCCTAATCGTGTTCTTGAAGAAGTTCCAGTGATTCCTGAAGCCAGTCTGTCCTATCCATTCGAGCCCACAAAGATCGTCGAATATCAAGAACGCAAGCTTCGTAAGAGAACCATTCCTATGATGAAGGTACTTTGGGTGCATGACAAGTCTGAGGAGTACACTTGGGAACTCGAATCTGACATGCGCAACAAATATCCGCAACTCTTCTCTTAATCTTGGTACGTCTCTGAGTCTGAATTCCTTATTATTTCAGTATCTTTCATAGTTAGCTTCCATGCTTTTTATAGCAAACTGTTGTTTGGAGTGTATGTCGTCCGAATCTTCGTTGTTTTGGCCCCATCCAGAGAATCCTTGGGAAGTTTCGGGACGAAACTTCCTAAGTAGGGGAGAATGTAACAACTCATTCTATTTTATAATAATAATAATAATAAAAACCTTAATTCCCTCTTTAAACCCGAGCCGCCCCCCATTTCATTATTTCCCGCATCCCGCACCCGTCGACCCAGTGCTTCTCTCCCATCTCCCGTATCGCTGTCGCAAGCCGCGGAATCCCGCCTCCTCTTCCTCCCGCAGCCCCCTGCGCCTCTCCCTCTGGCTTCCTCCGCTGTCTCCGGCTCTCCCTTTCGCCGACGACACCGATAACAACAGCAAGCCGCCCTCCTTCTCCTTCTCCGACCGGTGAGGGTAAGGCAAAACCATAGTTCTCCATTTTCCCATTTCTCCACCTCCTCTCTTGGAATTAACGTGGATTTTCCTCCGTGACCTCGTCCAGGGCAGCGACTCTTCTCCGACAAACCCAACTCTCCGTTTCGACCGGTGGATCTCTAGAGGAACTCCTTGGATTTTGCTCGAAACCCCACTTCGTGGATTTCTGAGCCACCATTTGGTCTCCTTGGGTAAGGATCCACGCTTAACTCTCATTTTCAGTTTTGCCCTAATTTATTTGGGAGGATTTCCACCCTCCGATCGACGTAATTTCATCGTTCCCTCTTGTGTTTGTCGTAAATTCGACTAATTTCATTTATGTTTGTGTCTCCGGTGCCGCTCATCAGATCTAGCGGTGGAATTCGCTCTGAACCCTCTCTGATTTAGGGTTTCCGACGCCTAGAGCCGCCAAATTCTCGATCCTTGTGGTAACTCCTCTCCCCTCACTCTCGAGGGAGGTAATTTCCGTCAAACCACCCTTTTATGTGAGTTTTCTTTTGTTAATATTAAATGTCTGTGTAAGTGTAGGATTCCCGTTTATGATATTGTGTTCGCGTGATCTTAAAGCAGGTCAAAAGAATTTAAGATTTCCTAAGTGTCTGCTAACATCGCTTAGCTGCCGCCATCCGTTCAGCTTTACCTTAAGGCGAGTAGAGAAACCTCTCTTACTTGCAAACATAAAAAATCTATTTTTACTTCACTTTTTTTTATGAAGTAGACCCTTATAGTCTGGAATCGTCTAATTAATAACTTGTCACAAATTAATTATGAATCCCTGAGATTGTTCAATATCATAGGCAAACATTGAAAGGAGAGTGTTGGTTTGGTGTGACGCGTTGAATCGAGCCCCCGACTAGCTGGTAACAGAAACCACTAAATGACTTTTGCAATCACAGTTGTTGATAAGCCTTGCATCAATTTATACACTAGAATCCTGTACCTCAAATGAAAACACCTTCACCCTTCATTGTTTTCTGCTTATGGTATGACAGCTAGACTAAACTACGGAGTAGACTATTAAAGTAAAGAATCTTGTTAGACCTGGTTACCTGTCCGATAGTAGGTTGCTACGTGTAAAACTAGTTCCCTGAGCTCTTATTTCCTTTGCTTATTTTTGTGCAAGTTATTAACTTGAATCTTTATGTATATTTTTTTCATGTTCAGAGGCATTTTCCCTTCGGTTTTGATTTGGCTTAGGGTTCGTGACTTCGCCGTCCGGTTCCTGAGTATTCTTCATCCAACTTCAACTTTGCTTGGAGGTTTCATTTTGGTTTAATGTATCAGCAGGTTCTATGTATTTTGTTTCAGTTACTGTTGGATTTTTACTATTCATGTATTAGTTATCGTCAGACATTTTCTCTTGTATCGTGGACAACTGTTTAGGGTGAAGCATTGTACTAGTTCATTTCATTTATGATATTTCTACCTTTGTGGGTAGTTGCATTCATTTAGTTTCAGTACTGCTTGTGACTCCATTTTTATAAAAAGGAAAGCATGCACAACAACTTTTTATTTATTTATTTGCGGTTTTCGCACCAATTTAAAATCAACTAAATCCCTTTAAAAAATAACAAATTAAAACTAGTGGTAGAATCTCTGTTTCCGCCTTAGCAGACATGATTCCTCTCTGCATGCCTGTGGCATCACGACCCGCCCGAAGTGCACTCTGATCTTGTTAAGACGGGTCGTGACAAGTACCCAATAAACATAGCTTTGGTAGCCCGAGGGGCGAGTTTGTCAGTGGAAGGACCAAGGTGGTGGGCATAACATGTACACCCAACACACGGGGTGTGAGAGAGAAGAGAGTCATGAAAGGGTAAAGGAGATTAATGAGTGTCACAAAGTTGAGGACAGATGAAGGCATGCGATTGATGAGGTGACAAGCTGTAAAAACTGCAAAGTTCCAATAAAGAGGAGGTACCGGCTTTTGGATCATGAGAGATCTAACCACATCAAGGAGGTGACGATTCTTCCATTCGGCTATGCCATTCTGTCGAGGGGGTATATGCACACGAAGTCTGATGTAGAATACCGAACTCAGCGCTCAGATTAGAGAAGGTTCGACCAGTATACTCTCGAGCATTTTCTGTACAAAGAGTTTTTACACAGATAGAAAACTGAGTATGAGTTTCCGTAAGAAACGTACGAAATGTAGTTGTGAGTTCGGTACGATCTCGAAGTAAATGCAACCAGATAACTCGCGTGTAATCATCTATAAATGTAACAAAATATCGATACCCAAAAACACTAGGGACCTTATAGGGCCCCCAGATATCAGAATGAACTAAGGATAAATGAGCATTGCTCCAAGTACATGAAGAAAGAAAAGATACACGGTGTTGTTTGCCGAAGATACAATATTCACAAAAAAACTCTTGAAGAGAAACAGTAGAAAGAACTTTCTTGAGAATTGGAAGAGGAGCATGCCCAAGACGACGATGCCAATCAGTGGTGGAGACAATGGTGAGAGCAGCGAGAGAAACATCGAGAAGATACAACCCATTAGACAGTCGCCCTCTACCAAGTATATTTTGCGTTAGTCGATCCTGCACAACAAATGAAAAGCGTGAGAAAATAACACATCAATCAAGATCTTGTGTAAGACGGCTAACAGAAAGTAGATTAAAAGGAGAGCCCGTAACATGATGAACTGACGATAAGGAGAGGGAAGGAGTAAGAGGCAGATGTGCAGTGCCAGAAATCGGGATCGTGTCACCATTAGCCACAGTGATGTGCTTGGGGTAAGCAATATCTAAATATTTAGGTGGCCGCTGCGGAAAGAGATGATGTGTAACACCCGAGTCCACAATACAGTGAGAGCTGTGAGAGATGCAAGATATACCTTCATTGGAGATTGAGGACACAGAGCCTGAGGATCGACTAACCACTCCTTGAAGCTGCTGGAGTTGAGCACGTAACGCCGGAATATCATCACTAGTGGCGGAGGGAGGTGTGGGAGCGACCGTTGCAGTAAGGTGAGGGGGCATGCCATGTTTGCGGTAGCAGGTGGCCTCCAGATGGCCATCCCTGCCTCAGTAAGAGCACTTAAAGAGAGTTCGACCACCACGACCACGTTCCTGAGACTGGCGACCACCACGACCACGTTCCCGAGACTGGCGACCACCACGAGCTGGTGGACCACGAGTAAATGGAGCGAGAGTGACCACATGCTGCTGAAGGACATCGGGAGAAGAAGGCGGAGCATCCGGAGGAGGAGTAACTTTTAGGAGCATCGAGCATACATCCGAGAGGAATGGAGTAACAACGACAAATTCGTGGTGGGACGGACGCTGATTCTGGATCCAAGCCTCAACAAGAGTTTTAACCCGCGCAACAAAAGTGGTGATGTCTCCAGTAACTCCAGCGTCGTGGGACTGAATATCAATAAGAATGTCAAACAAGTGCTGAAGACTGTCCTTCCCAGAGTAGAGAGAATGAAGATCGGTCCACATAGCGTGAGCGGTCTCATGATACATGGCCATACGATAGGGCTCGGTGTCCAGAGAATTGAGAAACAAAGATTGAACCCGTCCGTCGTCACAGATCCACTCATCAGTGGGTTCAATGGGAGAAGACTTGGTGAGATGATGAAGGAGACCTTTAGTTTGTAGCACACGCCGAACGGAGTGTACCCATTCCACAAAATTTTGTTTGCCACGAAGAGAAATAGTTGTAATGCGTAGCTCATCCCGAAGCTCAAGAGGAGCAGCACGAGGAAAGTCTTGAAAAGGAGAGTAATCAGCAGCAGTGGTGGAATCTGAAGCCATATTACTGGGCTGCGACTAGGCATAGTAACTGGGCGGTTAGAAGGCACGCGGTTAGCCGAACAGAACCAGCGGCTACTATTGAAAAGGCGCTGTGAGCAGCGAGCAGAAAAAGCCGCAGAGAGAAGAGGCAGCGACTAAAGAGGTCGGCGAAGGCAGAGAATAGAAGAGGTCGAACGCGACTAGACGAGATCGCGCGGTAAGCAACGACTACTAGGCGAAGTCTAGTCGCAACGACTTCTGGGCGAAGTCTAGTCGCAGTGGAGACTAGAGAAGTCGAAGTGGAGAGAAAAAGGAGGCGGTTAGAGAAGTAGAGAAGCCGCAAAGCCGAGCGGTAAGCAGAAAGAACAAGCCGCCTAGTTAAACTGCTGTACTAGGCGGTTAGACACAGGCCAAACCGCTATGCTCTGATTCCATGTAAAGAACAATGGGCCAACCTTGTATATCCTTCTTCAAGTGTAAAATACAAGAGAGTACAAATATATAGGAGAAGAAAAGGAGAAATAATCCTATACAAAAGATGTGGGACTAAAGGAGAAAGAAGAGATGAGCATATAAATGGGCCTTTACATCATTTTTCCCTATATCATCTAACAGTTTTCCATGTATTGGTGATATGTCTGTGATATTGGTACTAGCTCTAGAAATTGTTATGGGGTGATTGGAGTATTTTCAAGCTCAATAGGATTATTTTAAAAAAATATAGTATTGTTTATGTAAATACTCATGGATATTTTTATTTTGAGCTAACTTGTATGTTATTTTCCGATCATCTAATTTTGATATGTAAAACTTCTTGAGCTAAGTTATAATATTGAAGAACCTTTTAAAAGATAAGAGGCTTATGTTTAAGAAAGAAAACCCATTATGTAGATTTTAAATGGATGCAAAATTGATAATTTTTAGATTATAGCATTAAATAATGAAACCTATTTAATTATAATAGATTTAAGCACCTTGGTTCAATTATACAAAAGAATGAGGATTTTGTTAAATGTAATTTCTAAAATTAAAACAAAATGTTTAAAAGGGAAGTGTGTGGATTACACATATGAGAATGTGTTTTTGAGGAAGAGGGGCCGTTTGAAAATGTACCGATGATAATGACTCGAGCAGCATGAACACTCAAAAAACCCTGCAGTCGTACTCAAGGTATTTCCAGAGATTATCACATAGCAGAAATGATTATCAGTGTTTAAGGGCCTCACATGGATCTTCTTTTACTAGCATTTATGCATTATTTTGGCCGCTATGAGAGGACTATATGCATGCTTGTATGTGTAATTTGCGATCTCATCTTAGAAGTCTAATGCTAAGAGATTAGGGTTTGCCGCTGGTTTTTCTCAACGACGATTTTCCCCTCCTCATGTACTCCCTATCTTCTGTATCGAAACATAAGGGGTAACATTAGTCTGACCTGTAGGGTCTGCTCGGTACTAGCACACCCAAGCTTCTGTCCCTTGATTATGCTACTCCAAATCGTGCCGCACCCACCTTGTTGCTTCCGTTGTCTCATGTGAGAGAACGTTGTCATCATCTAGCGAACATAAGCTGCTGTCGATTGGACGTCTGATGATCCTTCCGACTCTCCTCCTTGCACTTTTGTCTCCCTAATCAGAATCTTGATTAACCAATTAATAGGTTTGATAGACTCAGATGCTCACTATATTCGTACTCAGTCTCGATCGATCCTATCAGGATACTGAGGGCTTTATTTCGATGAACCTGTCCTCACTACTAGCCGGGATACCGATATCCAAATATGCGTGCCGATATAATTCGTTTAGCTGGATCGAGTTTCTTTGTTCATACCCGGGCCATGGTAGATTTTATTGGGTTTCCAATTGTTTTATTTTAGGAATCTTACTCCCACGATCATGTGCATGTTCCATGAACACATCACACTTGGACTCAATCTAGGAGCTTTTAACATCTATGCATGCCTCCATGCTCAAGATTCAGTTCTATGCAAACCCCTTCATCCCTCTCTAGTTTTGATTTCACCACTTTATGTCGTGTCAAAGTCCTTTGCCTTTGGTATTCGTGTTGTTTCACATCCAAATGAACAAAAAGAGGTCTTGAATCCATGCTTTGGAGGTTTATCTCTACTTCTTTTCCCCCGTGCAACCCCACAGTTGGCATAACAAACTGAGTTAGGTTGAGCATTCATACAACTTTCACTCTGTAGGTGACACTACCCCTTTTTAAGTCATACATGGTCAACTGCCTCTCACCATGTTACGATAACTACCCAAGTATGCGAATTGGAAACTCTGGTCATTCAACTCCAAGATCATCACAAAATATTGTGGCAGATGATGTTACCTCCTTAGAGAAAATTCGAGTTTCTCACAAGATAGAGAAGGGAAGAGGAGGGAAAGAAACGCAAGATTCATTCTTGTCCAGTCATAGGCTCCAAAATCTTCGTTCATCCAAGATGAAAATCAATGCATGCAAGCTAGAGTATTTATGGCCAACCCCATGGCGTAATTGTAATTAAATAGAAATAGAAATATGCGAGAATATAAATGCGTTGAAATAAAAGATAACAGATACCCCATATGCGGCTTCACTTGCTATTCCTATATGCCAGAAATAGACCTGACAAGCACATGTCACATCCTTGCAAACTCGTGAGTCAAAGCTGATGCCCGTCTTTTGTAATAATATTCTGTTTTGGAAAATTTTCTGTGCACCCAAGGATAAGATTCTGATGCTGTAGGCAGAGTTGTAGGTATGAATCTTGAGAAAACACCCAAGGTTGTCGTAGAAGCCCTTGAAATCAATCAGCGGACTTGGATGAGATGATTTAAGGCCATCCTGAGGGGGTTACATACAAGCTAGAGTATTTAAGGCCAACCCTAGGGTGTTAAAATTATTAAACATAAATAGAAAAATGGGAGCATATAAATGCATTGATATAGAAGATAATAGACACTCTCCGACTTTACTTGCTTGTGCGGTTCGCCAGAAATAGACCTGACAAGTACTCGTCATTTCCTTGTGATCTTGTTTGACGTTGATGCCCATCTTCCGTAACGATATTGTTTTCTTGAAAATTTGCCTTGCATCCAAGGCTAAGCGTTTGATGCTGTAGGCAAAGTTGTAGGTGTACATCATAAGATGACGCCCAAGGTTAGCACCGAATCCCCTGAAATTATACGTGTGGCTTGTGCGAGATGATGATGGCGGAGGCAATAGGGGAGCCCCCAAAACTTCCACATGTGCACACATGAATGTTTGCAGTTGCCCTTCCCAACTGGGCAATGTCGTCTGGGTGTAGGTGATATGTGTCTCTAAGTGCCTAGAGCCATGTGACACCTAGAGTGGTATTGATACCATGCAAAAGAAACACATAAAAGTCCGCCATGATATGACAAATACACAGTTGGAGTTGAAGGTAACAACAAATGATACTCGTGGGAATGTCATGGACATCCCCCAGGTGGATTGAAATCCAAGGACGGTTCAATTATAAGGCATAACTAAGCTACTAGATCCTGGGCGAGAAAGTTCTAAGTTATTCCGATGTCTATCAAAATCTGAAGGAAGTGACACTGAATCTTTACTATTAGTAGCAGATGACGGGGTTGCTGTGTTGTCAATTTGAGACATGTCATGTCAAGCCCATACATCTTCTCTAGGCTGGTGGTAGGGTTGGTGTTCTGAACCACGAGTGCCTTGATGTCGATGAGGGTGACCTCCGATTTGTCCTCAGTCATAGCACACATCTCTTTATGTGAGAATATTGAGTGTCAGACTGTCAGGGTATGGTTGTTTGCATTGAAAACAGAGGCCCTTACTGCAAAGGTCATGGTATTCTTAGTCAGAGACGATGGGTTAGCAATGGACAGGGTGAGCGGTTTAGGAATGATGGTGTGGGTGAAGGAGGGTGTTGCTTTGAGATGTTATTTGTATCAATGACAGGCGTGAGATGCAGGAGGGTGGTGGTAGGCCTTACTATGACTGGATGGTGTGAAGGAGGTGGCTGGAAATTGAACGCGGTTGTGGTTCTTGACATTGAAATTTGCTTCAACTGGGCGATGAGTCCAAATATGAGAGTAGATGAGCAACTACAGTCCTTCCATGTAGATATCATAGTAGTGATCCAGAGGTAGTTTAGAGACATGATTAACAAGCTCAATGAACTCATCAATATAGCATTCAACCATGGTCGCGTGACATAGACCACCAAGGCTCTCCACGATGTTTCTTGAGTAGCGATGATTATATCACTTGATGAGAACATGTTTAAGTCCCCCCCGGAGTGGTAGTACAAATCCATTAGCGGAACCTTCCATTCCTAGGATAGTTTGTATTTTTCGTGCTCTCTTATGTATTGAATGTCAAATAATTGTTCTTCTTTTTCTATAAAATATATCAGGTTTGACTCCTTGATATGGGGAAACCTCTACTATATAAGTAGCGTAGGCCGCGCCTCGACTACCGTGGGAGAGTTCGTGGCCGAGCTAGGTAGTTGATTGATGGTGGAGGATGAGTTGTTAGGTGTGGTGGGAGAGCCAAAGTATTTATCTACATGAGCATCCCGAACTTCAATATGTTGCATGAGGGCTCACATGGAAGCAAGGATACTTGTGTATTCTTAAGGATGCGTTTGATGACATCCAGTGGGCTTAGATCATGACATGAGTGAGGGGAATTCACAACAGAAAGGGTCATAGTTGTGCCCTAGAAGGGACTACAAGATGGACGAGGTAAACACTGGATGAGTGCGGATGCTGGGACGAGCACTTGAGGGCCCTGGCTGTCTGAACGAATGTGGATGAGTGCAGGCTGGATAGGGTGTGGTGGAAGAGCAGTGGATGAACACTAGATGGGCACTGAGAGCGCATGCGGCAGGCGGAGTTTGACACGTGGGTATGCGACACGAAAGTGCAATATGTTGAGGTCGACGCACTGAGCGTGGTGGAGACATGCAATATCATATTGAATGGCATGGTCGGAAGGCTATGACACGAGGAGTCGAGATCCTGATTATGCAGGTTGAATCAAAACAAAATGGGATTTGTGTAATGAACTACCAAATCGCCCCAATTTAAATGTTTGTTACACTTCATCAGATGCATAGTTTATTTCGTTGCAAGGCATCGTAGAAACCTATAATGCAAAGATTTGCAGAATACCAAAAACCATCCGATATATAGAGCAACCTGTGTTGGGCTTTCATTGAATATCTAACGCCCAGTGGAATACAAAAACCCATGCCAAGGAACCATGCAAATTCACCAAATCAAGAAAACAAAAATATGCCTACGATAAAATCAAATGTCTCGAGGAGTAGGATATTTTTAGAACCAAAACGTGGAATGAAATTCACGTCTCTATTGGTATCCACACGAATGCCGAAAACTCCACAAAGTCCATCCTACGGTCATTGGGATGGAATAATGACCGTCCATCCTACTAGTTTCATTTCCTACAAAAATCTTTTCTCCCTCTTCCACTCTGAATCTTGTTGCTAGAACGAGAAGTAGATGCAGTTATTCCATATATTATAACAATTTCTCAAACAACCCTAATTATATCTAAGAAAATGAAAGAGATTTAAAAAATTCCGAAGGAGTGAAATATTGGAGTTATCAAAATATTGTAATATTGTGTATGGGCAAAATTGTAGTAGTGTACTTGAGATAATAATCTAATATATATATATATATATATATATATATATATATATATATATATGCTAGGGCTCCTATTGTGAGTTACAACTTTTTCATTTTACGACATAGTATCAGAGGCAGTCCGCGCCTCCTAGGGTCTGCCCGCGTCTCGCGCCCCAGTCTCCCGCATCGGTCGCTTCCGCACGTCTCGCCCGCGTCCCACTTCTCCAGCGGTTCGCCGCCTCCTACAGCTTCGTCCCGCCGCATCGTTCGCTTCCGCACGTCGCCTCCGCCTGCGGCTGGCGTCCCCGCTCGTGGGTTTCGCCCACTTCCGCCACCGTCTCTAGCCCCCGACATCTTCTACAGCGCCTCCCGCTGGTCTTTCCAGCCGTTCCGCAGCCGCAGCAGGCTTCCCTCCTCGATCCCACAACCACCTAGTCCTGCCGGAGTCTTCTCTAGCGGTTTCACCGCCCGTGCTCCTTGTTTTCTCCATGGAGACCTAATGGCGTCCTTGTCCTCTCCATGGAGTCGTTCTTGATGCTTTGTATGTGATTTTTCGTTCTTCGGTCCCCGATCTCCTTTGCGGCAGGGATCTCGTTGCTTGTTATTTCTGTGCTTCATGGATTCCAAGGATACCTATGGCTTTACGGGACGAATCACTAGCGTCCTTCTTGATGAGAAAAACTATTCTTCATGGGCAACTTCGTTGAAAGTGGCTCTCGCCGGCCGGAATAAGTTTTCTTGGCTGACTGGAGGCCCTCCTATGCCCAAACCGACTGACAAAGATGACAAGAAAGAGGAGTTAGTCAAGTGGTCGACTGAAAAGTACATGGTTCTTGGATGGATTCAGTGCTCAATTGAACCTCGCATCTTTAGTCAGTTCATGCGTTTTGAGGATATCTCTGAGCTTTGGTCCGCTCTCCAGCGCATTTTTGGCCACACGTGTGTTGATGCCCAAATTTTCGACATTTTTCAGGACATCGCTTCCGCCACACAGGGGGAGCGTTCTGTTCAGGAGTACTCCACTTACATTCAAGACCGTTTTCTCGAGCTTAATGATCTTGAGCCTCTCAGTGCCCTGGAGTCTTCTAATATTCGAAAACAGCGACAGAGACGGGAGACATACCAGTTCTTGATGGGGCTTCGCCCCGAATATGAGTCTACTCGTGCTCAGATTGTGGGGATGTCACCGTTGCCAGATCTCCTTGAGGCCTACTCCATTGTTGCAGAGCATGAGAAACGTATGCAGAGGAAATCTAGTCTTCCCGACGTTCGTGCTACCTCTTATTTCCCTACTGAGCAGATGGCCCTTCCCTCTTCGTACCACCCTCCCACCTCCAGCACTCGTAGCCACGGTGGTCGGGGTTCCTCTACTCAGCCTGGTGGTATTGGCTCTTTTGGTGATCGTGGCTCTACGGGTCCTCCTGGCCCTTGCTCTCACTGCGGGCGTCTATACCATGATCGCGGTCGTTGCTATCAGCTATACCCACACCTACGGGGCTCTGAGCGTACTACTTCTAGTGGTGTCCCCAGGCACACTGTTACTTCTGCTTAGTTTTCCGAGCCCGTCGAGCGCACCTTGGGTGCCAACTCCTCCGACTTCTGTCAGATGATGACCCAGTTTCAACAGTTTCAGCAGTCTCAGCCTTCCACTACTGTCTCTGCTTCTACTGTCTCTTCTTCCTCAGGTACTCCATTTACTTGCTCCGCGACCATGGTTGAACAGGATTCGTCACCCTAGGTGATTGACTTTGGTGCAACCGACCATATGACTGATACGTCTTCCCGTCTGCTTCAGGTTATTCCCTGTTCCCACCGGGACGTGCGCCTTGCTGATGGCTCAGTTACTCCTGTCCTTAGTCGGGGCACCGTCCCTCTCTCCTCCTCTCTCTCCCTTGACTCTGTTCTTCTTGTACCTCAGTTGACTCTCAACCTTTTATCTGTTAGTAGTATTACTCGCACTTTGAACTGCTCAGTAACTTTCTTCTCTGATCGTTGTGTTTTTCAGGACCTGAGATTCGAGAGGACTATTGGTACGGGATATGAGAGGAGTGAGGTGTATTACCTGAAGCTACCTTCTACCACTGCTGCTACCATCACCGCTGCTACCTGCCCGCCTACCTCTTCTACTGCTTATCCAGCTTTGCCGTCGAGCTCGCTTTGTCACGCACGTCTTGGCCATGCTAGCCCTCAGCGGATGTTGTCTGTTTGTCCCAATGTGTCTTTTGTTTTTCCTTTTCGCTGTAATGTATGTGAGCTGTCAAAACACACGCATCACGTATGTTCCTTTTGTTAGTCGTGCTACTTATTGTTTTGAGTTAGTACATTCTGATGTGTGGGGCCCTGCCCCTGTTGTGTCATTTGATGGTTTCTCGTATTTTGTAACTTTTATTGATGATTATTCTCGTTGTTTATGAGTTTATCTCCTCAAATATAAATCTGAGGTTCTATCGGTTTACTCTCATTTTCACGTATGATACAGACCCAGCATGGTACGTCTGTTCATATCCTCCGCTTTGACAGTAGAGGTGTGTACACTTCTCGTCGTTTTGATCTCTTTCTTTGCGATGAGGTCACTCTATACTAATTTTCTCTTCCGGGGATCCCCGAGCAGAATGGGGTGGTAGAATGCAAAAACCGCCACCTCTTAGACTCTGTTCGTTGCATTCTTCGGGGAATGAATGTCCCTAAGTCCTATTGGAGTGCTGCTCTTCTTACAACAACTTTTCTTATTAATAGGACTCCCTCTCATCCTCTCGGTGGCATTGCCCCCTATTGTCTCATCCATCCATCTGTCTCCGCCTTTCCCATCCCTCTCCGGGTGTTTGGTTGTGTGTTTTGTCCAGAATCGGCGCCCCTCTCGGACTAAACTCGACGACACGGCCATCTGCTGTCTCTTTCTTGGCTACTCGACTACCACTAAGGGTTACCGCTGCTATGATCCCCAGTTGCGCTGTGTCATTTAATCTATGGATGTGACATTTCATGAGGAGGTTCCCTTCTTTCCTGCACATTTGACCACTCCTGCGCTTCCTACTATTGCGCAACCTCTCCCAGTCGTCTCTCCTCTACCAGATGTTGCCCCTTCTACTGCACCGCCTGTACTGCTGACTTACTCTCGCTGCCAGCCGCCACATCCACCCGGTGCACCCACTTCTCCTCCAGTCCCAGATCCGCAACTCCTTCCGGTCGCAGGTACCTATCTTGAGCCTCTCTCCTCTACTTCTTCTGTTGATTTACCTATTGCCATTCACACGACAAGCGTACTTGTGTTCTCTCCTCGGTTACTGAACACTCGTTGGCTAGTGTTGTTTCCTACCAGCGTTTCTCACCCTCTTACCAGGCTTTTGTGGTTGCTGCTGATTCTGTCCGGCTACCTACTTCGACTGCTGAGGCTCTCCTTGACCTGCAGTGGGTTCAGGCCATGAAAGAGGAGATGTCTGCTCTCCGTCGTACTGGGATATGGTCTCTGGTTCCTCTTCCTCTCGGGAAACGCATAGGTGGGTGCAAATGGATCTATACCGTGAAGTACTCTGCTGACGGTACCATTGACCGTTACAAGTCTCTTTTGGTGGCCAAGGGCTTTACTCAGTCTCTGGACGAGTTTGGTGCCACGTTTGCTCCCGTGGCTAAGTCGACCAGTGTCCGCCTTATGCTCTCGCTTGCGGCCTCTCAGATGTGGCCTCTCTACCAGCTCGATGTCAAAAATGCCTTCCTGCACGAAGATTTACAGGAGGAGATCTATATGGCCCCTCCTCCAGGGTTTGCCCTTAAGGGGGAGTATTCGAGGAGAGTTTGTCAACTACACAAATCTTTGTATGGCTTAAAGCAGTACCGCATGCCTGGTTCGAACGGTTCAGCTCGGTCATCCTTCAGCTGGCTTCACTCAGTGCCATGCAGATCACACTTGTTTCATTCGTGCCACTCCTGAGGGACGTCGTGCCATTTTCTTGGTCTATATTGATGATATTATTCTCACCGGGGATGATCTCTCTGACATCTCTGAGGTGAAAGCTACACTTCGCTCAACCTTTGAGGTGAAAGATCTTGGACCTCTCCGCTACTTCCTTGGGATTGAAGTAGCCCGCTCACGACAGGGCATCTCTATATTACAACGCAAGTATACCTTAGATCTTCTTCGGGACACAGATCTACTTGGGTGTCATCCTGCAAGTACTCCTTTGGACACCAACCATCGCCTTCACGCTGAATCTAGTGATCCTCTTCCAGACCCCTCTCAGTACCAGCGGCTTGTTGGCTGCTTGATATACTTGACCAAAACCAGGCCCGACATCAGCTTCTCAATGAGCGTTTCGAGCCAGTTTATGCATTCTCCCAGGACATCTCACCTAGAGGCTGCTCGACGTGTCCTTCGCTATCTTAAGCGCGCTCCTGGTCTTGGGCTGTTCTATCGGGATGATAGTGCCACCAGTATCTCCTGCTTCACTGATGCAGATTTTGCTGGCTCTTTGACAGATCGACGCTCTACGTCAGGTTTTTGTGTATTCCATGGTGATCATCTTGTTTTTTGGCGGAGTAAGAAACAATCCATTGTATCTCGTTTGCCTGCTGAGTCAGAGTACCGCGGCATGACACACGACGTTACTGTGTTGGTTTGGCTCCGATCGCTGCTGACTGAACTTGGCCTATCTTTTGTTGATGACTCGACTCTCTACTGTGATAATAAGTCAGCTCTCTTACTTACCCAGGATTCGGTGCTACATGAGCGCACCAAACACATCGAGATGAATGTTCATTTTCTGCGTGACCACGTTTGTACTGAGGCTGTTCTTCCAACTTACGTCCCCTCGGCTGACCAGCTCGCTGGCGCCTTCACTAAAGCTGTTGGTCCTACTTGTTCAGATTTGACCATTTCCAAGCTGGGCATGATTGCTCCAGCTTGAGGAGGAGTATTGAAGTTATCATAATATTGTAATATTGTGTATGGGCAAAATTATAATAGTGTATTTGAGATTATATATATATATATATATATATATATATATATATATATATATGCTAGGGGTCCTATTGGGAGTTATGGCCTTTTCATTTTACGACATGAAATTTATGGTACTGGGGAAATCGTTTGCAGTTTAAAACCGTTAAACGAGAACAATTAAACAGTCGAACTCTGATTTCTCTCAATTTGACGTACGACAATTTTTGAAATCGAAGTGCATCGAATTCTTGTCATGTTTTGGCAAAATCAACATAAATCGATTTCCCAAATCTACGTGCGTCAAATTCATGTTGGCGTTTGGTTCTCATTCTTAATCACAAACCAATCGACATTCGCCAATTTCCCAAATCGACGTGCGTCGAATTAAACTTGAAAATTTTGTGTTCAATTCGTAACTGCAAACGAATTTGCCATGCATCGTTTCCCCAAATTTACATGCGTCGAGTATGGTCCTAAACAACCATTTTGAATCCAATTTGATGATCAACGAACCCTGATCCTTATTTAATTATTTCCCAATCAATTAAATACCATAAATATATATATTTTGTACTTGATTTTTCATTTATATCTAATAAAAATAAAACCAACACTGTTGGTGCGTGAAATACACCTCAACAACGATATGATAAGGAGGAGCTAGATGGATGGAGAAGTCTGAGAGTAGAAGGCTACTGAGGGCCAAGTAAGCACACCAACCGAGAAGGATGCCGAGCGGCAAAACCAGACTTACCCGCCGCGAAGAATCACTTACGGCGGGCAATTTATTAGATGGGAAAATGTTGTTACAACGAGAAGGGAGAAGATCTTGTGGCGAACGGGAGACCGCTGAGGCACAAGGTTCGAGACCGCAACCACAGGCGTCTAGTTTGAGGATTCAAATAAGTGTACCTGAGAGGTACTGTTTCCCCTATTTATAGGATCGGGGGCCTGGCCAAATGGGCAGGATTTATAATAACCTATTACCCTGTGTACAGGAGGACCGAGCAGAGATGAGGGGATATATGGTGTGCAAATAAAGAAAAATCTGCATCGGCTCTCTTTGGATCTCTGTAACTTTGACGATCTCGGTGGTCAGTGCGGTCGACATGTGTTTGACCGCCCCGACTGCCCTTAAAGAAAATATGGTCACGGGATTCCGGGTAAACATTTTCTGGGTAAACATAATCCCCGCACATTTCCAAATTTCTTGAAATTTCGAAAATGTTGTCTTTAAGTCATAGGTCGTTTCTCTCACCTTGCGGTTAAAACTCTTCAAGCCACAATTTTTTGATCAGGCAAGAGGAGATTGCTTGATTCCATTGAGCTTCGAGGGGAAATTATTGGCTTGCGGTCTTCTACCAAGAACACGAAGAAAGTGGTCGTCAAGAAGACCAAGGCTTTTGTTTGCGAGACCGACGAGGGGTCTAAGAATACCGAGACCGCGATTGTGGTCGCGGCTAAGCCGACATAAGCCGCAGTTAAGCCCTTAGAGACCATGCAAGAACTGCAGAAATCACAAAGCTTACGGAGTCTTCAAAGCCGGCAGAAGGTGCGTTCGCGGTGATAGAGGCCACACCGATCTCGGCGGTCACCCGACGACTTATTTTGATGTGGACGTCACCTCCACTACCCTTCAGATGAAGTTTCCATGAAGATTCCATGGATGGACGGTACCGACCTTGATACCGAGAAGTCCTTTGCCGCATGGAAGGCTGCTGGTGATAAGGCGAACCCATCAACTATCATTGACCTTGACGCTATTAAGGAATATATTCACGAGGTGCATATGGTGGCTGATCTTGCGGCTGAGAAGCTGCGAAGAAACATGGGGGTAGTGCTTGCCACAGGAGTTAGCGGTAAGAAAAGAAAACAACTTGCAACAACTACTGCTGCAGAAGAGAGAATATTAAAGAAATTAAGGCAAAAAAAGCGTGGAAACAGAAAGAAGTCATCCACCCCGATTACGACTAGAAAGCTTTCTGTCACAATGAGTGAAGAAGGCGAGATGTCGCATCGTTCTGCTGAGGTGCTTGTTGTTGACCCTGGCGACAAGGTTAGTATCTCCACGGTGTTGAACGAGCTTAACGAATTATTTGCGGGTGACATCGGCCAGAACTGCATTGCGGTTAACGTTGATCCTTCGGCTAACGATGCATTTGTGCAGGAGATTGAGGAGGTGATGGGGGATGGGCAGACCCTGGAGGAGGTGATGGGAGAAGGGAAGACCCCGACGGTCTCTACTGACTACAGGTGGGTGAAGCGAAGGAGCTGAGGAAGAGACTGATGAAGGAGAAGGCCACGCTGGCCGCTGGTGATGAATCAGGCGGCCAGCCGGCTAATCAATCAGTTGAGGATAAGGCCGAAGAAGATTGGCAACGAGCTGCAGAGCTCATTCGAATTGGTAAGGTCAAGGCCCCCCCCCCCCCCCCCCCCCCCAGAATTATGAAAATTCCTCCGCCTTATAAACCTTTACCGTGCACGAAGTGGCTAGTTTCAGTCATCATCTTTGTGGATGACATTCTCTCAACTCATGAGGAGTTGAGGGACAGGAGGAAAAGAGGCAAGTGGGCATGAAAAGATATCCTGAAGTTGATGGATACAGATTGACTAAGGCGACCTCTCCGATGACCGCCTCATTCCTTCTGCGGTTAGGCGAGAAACATAGACTTTGTTTTTTTGCGTTTTTCCTTCTCAAAGTACTTTCCATTACTGCGTCACCTTATTAATTATGTGAAACTTGATTCTAACTGCTTTTACCTTTGATTACCGCAGATGCCAGCGGGTCGGAGCTTCCACCGCCAGATACTGATGCGCCCGAACCTCCGCCGCCGATTGTTGCAACAGATAATGCGGATACTGATGTACTGACCGTGTTGTCAGCGTAAGTACAAGCCCGAGGGAGATGCTAGATAAAGAGAGGCGAGAAGTGTTGAAGAGGGAGAAGGATCTCCAGGAGCGGTTAAGGGCTTAGATCGCCGTCTTGGAGAAAGAAAAGCAGGAAAAAGCAGAAAGAGAGCGAGCTCATCAAGAGCAAATTAAAGTCTCAGCCTTCTCTTCTGAGAAGCAGATCAAAGTTAACCGCGCGAGGGGATTGGAGAAAGACCCGAAGTATTATAAGACTAAGTACCAGAATCTGTTCGTCGATATTTAAAGATATCGGCGGGAAGATACCGCAGTTAGGGAAGGGAATTCTACTATACCCACAGCGAAGCGCCAAGGCGAACAGGCGGCGCCGGAGAACACTTGATTCCAATGAGTTGAGTGGACCTCTACACCTCTTGAATTCTACGAATGCTCAGTGAGGGTCACCACCATTTGTTGCAGATGTATGCCATTCTTAACCAAATAGGAGAAGACATTGCGCATATAGGTAGAGATCGCAGAGATCCCTCCGCTAACCTCCAATAGATTTTTGTGATTTGTAATGTTGTAATATTGTTTGGTGCTGTTGTGGACAAACCTGGATGATTTCGATTGTGTAATATTTTTTTTAAAGAGAGATGTGTTTCCCACGGCTAGCGCGGTTAGCTTATTTGTTTTTTATTGAATGGTTTCTTTTGCTATGCCGGCTAACATTTGCAGTCCGCGTGGATAAGCTTATGAAGTGTGATCTTGTGTTGAATGTGGAATGTGTTTTTCGGTCTGCGCGGCTAGATAGGCTGACCACATGGACTAGCTATGTATTTTAGCAACTTTCTTGCAGGTGCGTGCTGAGGTCGCGCGGTCTTTGCGATGAGGCGGTCTGACCACGTGGCTGCGTTGTACGTTTAACAATTTTATGATAGGTTAATGCTGAGGCAGCACGGTCTGACGAACAGGTGTGCAGTTAACATGGCTAAACACAAACCAAAGAAAAGCTATAAATAACGCTGCATTCCGAGTTTTTAGCAGAGATTCGCCCAAAGCAGAAGTCTAGGCGGTCTCTGAAAATATTGACCAGGCGAGTAGATACTGCGTAAAGCTTTATGACCGACGAACATAAACAATATAGTGTTTCGCAGGTTGAATTCGATGTTTTTGTGGCGAGGTACATGGGTGCCCTAGGAGTAATCACACGGTTTCCAAATCCCGACGAAAGCATCAACACTTCTTCTGCTTGTGCGATCGCCATCCCAATTGATCATTTTGATTGCGGATTCAAGTTCCCAGTGTTGTGGCAGGCCGCCACGGTCTTCGACCACTACGAAGTTGTTCCCGACCAACTGCCGCTAAACTTCTTAGCTTCGATCTTCTCATTTATCTCATGCCTGCGGTCAGAGGGGGTTAGGTTTACAATGGTACTTTTCCACAGTTCCTTTGTGGTGCAGGCTCTGAAGGAGGGGAAGAGCAAGGAGATCTTCAAAGGTCTTCTGTATGTTGGATGTTCTGGGATGAAGATTGTGAACCTGTCGAACATGATTCTCAACTAGACTGAAAGGCACTTGATCCTTGACGGGAACCTTGGCCTCCTCCCCATCTACCCGCGAAGCTGCGCGGAAAACACCTTTAGGGTATGTGCACTGTCCGACGTAGAGAAGGAAATCGTCAAGTTGCTAGCGGAGGCGCTGCTAAACATCCTTCACTACTTACCGCTGCTAAGCTTTGTAGAGTTTGTCAACCTTGATGACAATAAATTTTTATCGCTGCGACTACGTACTTTTAACCGCATTAGTCACATATATGTTAATGAGATTCTTTAACTTTGCAGCACCCATGAAGGTGCCGACCAACTTGCGACAATTGTTGGGAGGAAAAGTCCTTACCCACCGAGAAGCTCAGAAGCTGCCATAAGTCGAGCGGCAAGAGAGGGGCGACTATGTCGCGAAGAACTCTGCGGACTCCTTTCCTCTTCCGGGTACTGGAAGCTTGCCGAGGGATCTCCGCGGCAAGCCTTCCATGAAGTGAAACGACAAAGGGAGGTTTGTTGGTCGGCACTCTTCCTCCTTGGATGAGCGAGAAAGTCACTCGCCATGCCTCCATGGTCACGTCACCCATTTATGGGAAAAAAAGCCTCAAAGAGCTGCGGGATGTCCCGTTGGAGAGGCTCCCCCATCTAGCCGTGCAAGTTCAGGTGAGAAGTAAAATCATGAATGATTTTGTGGGC
The DNA here is from genome assembly GCA_039513925.1 of Platanthera zijinensis. NCBI lineage: Eukaryota > Viridiplantae > Streptophyta > Magnoliopsida > Asparagales > Orchidaceae > Platanthera > Platanthera zijinensis. The sequence goes on from CM077087.1 coordinate 107,980,003, forward strand.
AATACTTTCGGTTAACTGCTCAAGGACAATGCGCACTTACAAAGCGAGGTTGATCGGTTAAGGTAGGTGACCTCGGTAAGATGTTACCTGATGAACTCAGCGGTTAGGTTTAGCTTAACCGCAAATTCTCATTTTACTTTGTTTTGCAGAAGATGTATGACGAAGACAATTCTTCTTTCATGGATGGAGTCTACAAACATCTACGAGATGGAGTTGAAGGTGCTCTAAACCGCCTTAGAGCTCGCGGCGATTTCAAGGAGGGCTTTGAGAACATCACTTTCCTGGACTTACATCCTTGTTGCAAGAATGTGGTGGCCGATACGAAAACCAAGGGAAAAGGAGTGGAAGTGGAAAGAGAAGAAGAGGAAGTGGAAGAGGATGAGGAAGAGGAAGGAGAAAGAATTGTTGAGATAGGTGAGGATGGAGAGGCGATAACTGAGAAGGAAGATGAAGAGCAAGAAACTGGTGGTCAGCAGCCGGAGATCGCAAAGACTACGCAAGAGGGCGAGGCGATGGATGATGTAGACGGAAGCGAAAATAGCAGCAGAAGCAACATCGACGAGGAGTATGTTAGGGGTGAGGGGGAAGACGATGACAGGTCTTCTTTTAGCTCCTCCGGGTCGACTAGCTCGTACCACTCGCTAGATACTGAAGAAGGTTCTGCGAGATCAAAAGCAAGTCCTGCGACTAAGAAAGACAGGACTGACGGTCAGGAGTAGAAACAAAGATGTAATTTTTTGTTTTTCTGCGTAGTTCGGTGGTTCTTTTGTTAATCGCGCGAATCGATAAGGATTTAATTTTTTGAATAAAAATGAAAGATGAACAAGTTTACCTCATTCTTCTATTTCTTATCGCTTACTTGCAATGATCTGGATGACTGAATGATGCCATTGATAATATTGATAATGTCATTCTGTCCGATCTCTCTTCTTCTGTCCGCACGAAGTATAATGCCTTGTTTATTTCAATTAGTTTTTGATGATGGGTATATGAAGAATCTAACCGTCAGAGCCAGGTGAACAGAGTACTTATGCCCTTGAATATAATGAATTTATCCCGAGTATTTATTTAACCGATCAGATCGCGCGACTAACACAAAGAATATTCCTGAATAAATAATCCATTCTTGCCGCATCTTTATTTCAGAAGAGTAATCCATAGTTAAGAGTAATCATATAAGGCAATCGTGTTCAAATGACCTCTTCTTTCTTAACTGCGAGATAATTCAAAACTAGAATGAACCATTATTAATGAGATAGTAGCGGTTAGATTTTTCGTAGAACTCAATGATAAATGTCAACAATATTCTAAGCATTTATTTCTTCATAAGAAAAACCAGAAGATGGTATTTCTGAATTGAACTGCTAACTGTAGTTGGCAATAGATTTCAGAAGATTAATCCAGACCATGGTTGTGATCGCATTAACCGCATCATGTTATTCTTAAACAAAATTTCAGAAAGACTCTGACAGCGCAGATCGCAATATTGTGAAAACCAGAATACCAAGATCCCATGTTATTGTCAATCATGTACCAACCATTGGGGAAGGCCTATAAGCTAGGATGATCAATTGGGCATGTGCGCACAAGACAATATTGCTTTTCCTCAGAGAGTTCATCAAAGTTCTAAAAAACTTTTATGATACAGGCGGCCTCAGCGGTTAGAAAAAGCTAGTCGCCTTTTTACAAGAGGTCCACAGTCTAGGAGGATCAATTGGGCAGGTGCGCACGTGGAAACATTGCTTTCTTCAGAGAGATCATCAAAGTTGTAACCAGGAGTCCCATGTTCTTGACCGAGCATTTCAAGAATCACAACTTGAGGGTTGCAATTAGGGTGACCAATTGGGCAGGTGCGCACAAGACGACATTGCTTTCCTCAGAGAGTTCACAAAAGCTGTAACATCATCCCGCTAGTGCACGACAAAGATGATTGATCACCTAGACTTCAACCGGATGCAGAGGTGTGTCAGATGTCAGCTAGGATGCTCAAAAAATAGGTGAGCAGGCTAAGATGATCAATTAGGCAGGTGCGTACGGGGCAACATTGCTTTCCTCAGTGGGATCATTAGAGTTATGACACCCTTGCGACTAGGCGGTCTGGGTGGTCAGATTCTTTTGACCTCCCCCTAAGGATCTCATTGCTCTCATGCCTAGGGTTACATGCTAAGATGATCAATTAGGCAGGTGCACGCAGAACAACATTTCTTTCCTCAGAGAGATTATCAAAGCTGTGGGATCCCTCTAGGCACCGCTGAGAGTAACCAGGAGTGTTCGAGGGTCACAAACCAAGATGATCAATTGAGCAGGTGTGTGCTATAAGAGCGACGACATTGATTTCTTCAGAGAGATCATCAAAGCTGTAATGATATCCCTATCGATGTACGATATAACTAACAGTCACCCAGACCTCCCTTGATGCAAAGGCGTGTTAGATACTAGCAGGGATTCGACATCTTGAAGTCCACCACATGAGAATTGACAAGATCCCACTGCACGGTGCGAAATTCCCCGCTACACGTGGTCGTCGCAGTGTTATGCTAATGACTACAATTCGCAAAGGTTCAAGCAGGACTCGGCGATGTCTCTTTGGTTTAATGGTCCTTGTTAGAAAGTTGTTTGAGAACTCAGATGCCAGACAAGGAAAAGTGTCAGTTGTTGGGTTTTGTCTACTTGAGGAAATCTCAACACATCAGATGTGCGCAACAGAATAAAAATAACAAGAAAACCATAAACAGTAAAAGACCTTGAGATAATCATGAATCAAAAAGTAAAGCATAACAACACATTACAAAGTTACCTGAGCGGAATCGAGTCAATACTCGATCAAGATACTCCAGAAATAAATTTGATTGAGTCTCGAGCACAGAAGTAGATCAGCGCCTCTACAGCAGTCCACATAAGCAATGGAGAACCCTAAGGTCTCGTACTACAAGACTGGGTCGGAGGAGTGCCCTCAACGTCTCCACGAATTACTAGATTCGTTTTAGGAGAGGCGACAGTTTCTGAAGGACACACTCACTGAAAAACCTTTTTCCATGTCTATTTATACCTAAGGATATCAGACAGACACGAGACTCCACAATCCTTTAAGAACTTGACTTGCGTCGACATGCATTGACTTGAACTCGACGTGCGTCGATAAGCACTCGATGCAACTTGCGTCAATAGAACTTGACGTGCGTCAATATCTACTCGACGCAAGCACTCGACACAAGCAGTGTCAAATAGAACTCGACATGCGTCGATATTTACTCGACACGACGTTGACGTAATCCTTCGACTTCGGTTTCGTTGAATTCAACTCGACGTGCGTCGAATAGCAGTCGACGCAACTTGCGTCGATTTTCTTTGTGACTTAGGATTGATCCTTCACTTATATCCAATATGAGTAAGACCAACACAATCCTTCCTCCAACTTCTCCAAGCGCTCTCATGTACGATCGTATAGACTCATATTGCGTTGACACTGAGACTAACTACTTGACTACTTCTAGATCATTCTGAAAAATCCAACATCAGTACAGTGTTCTCAGTTGAAATAGACATTGTATTGATGTAACTGTAAAACATACAAAGAAGAAGACATTGTTTAAAAATAGAATCGCTTGAGGTCATCACTGCTCCAGGTGTGAGAAATGACCTCTCCTTCGTAGGTCTGAAGCCGATATTCACCATTTCTAAGAACTTCTTTGATGATGTAAGGACCTGTCCTGTTGGGGTTGAGCTGTCTAATCGAGCCAGCCCCGACTGCTACATCGACTCTCTTTAAGACTAGATCTCCAACCAAGAATTGCTTGATCCTGACATTCTTGTCGAAGTACTTTACCACTCTCCTCTTGACTTCTTCCTACTTGATGATGGCCTCATCCCGAAGATCTTCGACTAGATCCAAGCTGCACTTCATCTCTTTATCATTGATATCCATCCAATCCTCACCTCCTTGCTTTGCAAGCATGACTCTCTGACTAAGCACCTCGAACTCCACTAGAATAAGAGATCTGAACCGTGAAAGAGCTTGAAAGGCGTCTCCCCGGTGGCTGAGGAAGGTGTAGCCCCGAGAGTACAAAGAATAGAAGAATGTTTATTTACTCAATTGCCTCTTATATTCTCAACAGTCTTCTTGAGGAGGTTCATGATTAACTTGTTAGCAACTTCGTCCTGGCCATTACTTCTCGGATGGTGTACCGAAGAAAACCGCAACTCTGTCCCAATCTGATCGCAAAAGTTGATCATCTCCAAGTTGTTGAACTGAGGATTGTTGTCGGTGATGGTTGCCATTGGAATACAATACCAACAAACGATCTCCCCCTAAATGAAATTCCTGATGACCAGAGTAGTTGTCTTGGCTAATGTCTTAATCTCAATCCACTTGCTGAAAGTCGATCATGAATATGATAAAACGACGTTGTCCACTAGTAATCAGGAAACAACCAAAGAGATCCATTCCCCAAAATCCGAACGGCCACGACTTTACTAAGGACCTGAGTTGCCGAGCTGGCTGAAGCTAGAGGGGAGCAGACTTCTGACATTGCACACACTTCTTGGCAAACACTTTCGAATCTTTCCGCATTTAAGGCCAGAAATAACCTTGTTGAAGAATCCTCCTTTTTAAGGTTCTAGTTCCTTAGTGACTGCTGCATTCACCAGAGTGAACTTCTTGAAGCACAACAGGAACTTCTTCTGAAATACAGCTGGCTAGAGGTGACAGAAAAAATCTTCTTGTAGAGAACCCGTGACAGAAGATAATAGTGACCAACTTTCAGCCTGAACTTCTTATTTTTCATAGACGGATGATAAGTTCCTGTTGAAAGATAAAAGACAAACGAGTCTATCTAGGATAGACACCGATCAATCTGCATCAACTCCCGTTCCTCTACTGCTGGATGGAAGAGCTCTGAAGTTGTCTCTCTTGATAGAAGACCAAACGTGTGATGCAAAAGTTTTTGCGGGAACTAGAAGTCTTCAGGAGATGCACACATAAGTCACCCATTTTTGTGGAGTTGGAGAACATATAGATTTTGAGAAATGATGCGTGCTTGGTGAGCAGATGGTCCCATGAAAAGGACATGCAGGATCTGAGAGGTCACACGTGCTTGGCATGAAGAGGTCGCATGATCCTGACAAGTAGTAGGCCCTGCAAAAGGTCCCAAAAGAGGCAAGGTCGTGAGAACAAAAGTCGTGAGTTAGATTGCACGATTGAAGGTGTCGGACGATGTCATGAGATGAACATATGTAGATCAAAACAGCGCACAAACGTGATGAAGAGCGGGAGGTGGAACTTGCGGGAGACGAATGCACATTTGCGCGAGTGTAGTAGGTTCGCGATATGGAAGCAACAGGAGTTGCCATGGTCACAACAAGTCCAATTGTGTGAGAAGCAGCAGGCATATGTGCAAACAAGTGGGAGAGACCGAGAGTAGAGAGATCTCATTGTAAGGTCGGGACTGTTCATGTGAGGCCCGAAGGACTCATGCGAGTATGAACATTTTCACATGAGAGGAGATATCGAAAGAGAGCAACGAAGAATTTCTTTTGTTTCTAATATCGTGTGAGAATTCAAACTATAAGATGTATTACTCCTCAAAATTTTTTTGTTACATTGAAACTCCCTTTTTATATAAAGTACATGGGGGAGAAACTGTTGGAAACGTGCCTGGACTCCCTGCGCACACAATGCAACTCCACAAACACAATTCTACCCCACTTCTACACCACTAAAGCCAGCCGGCGAGTTCTACTCTACTCGCACGAGTAGTGGACCGGGCGAGTTCCTCCTACACCACAAACCGAGCACAGCACTTCCTGTCGGCAAGACCCACTCAGGCGAGACCAAAACAAGCCGGCGAGCTCTACCACTCTAACTGCCGAGCACAACCGGCGAGCAGTCCAAGCTTCTCGGTTAGCAAACCCGGCGAGAACCCCACTCGCAACTCTATCTCTCTCGCACGCGAGATGCTACTCGCTCGGGCGAGAATGGCTACCCGCGCGGCAAGCAAATCACAGCTCTCGCTCGGCGGCGAGATTAGCAAATCACCTAGCAACCTCCTTCTATTCGCACGGAAAGAACACAGAAGTGATCTGCCCGCTCCTCTCCTTCTCACTTGATCTCCTTAATAGAAACACTCGGCGCTGGGGCGCTCTCTCTCTCTGTAAAATAGGAACTGAAATTTGGGAGCTTATCTCTCTATCTTCATCAATCAAATAAAGGAATACATACATGACTATATATAGGCATACAAGACCTATCAAAAATGGACAAGTGTCCACCACCATAAAAGCTATCAACCAACCTATCATCTACCAACCTCTCAACTCCTTGCATTAAATACATTCACTCCCCCTTGCATTTAAAACACATAAAATATGTAACCCCCCAAACTATATGAGCCCGGTCAACATGTCAAAGTCCAACAAAACTCCCCCTCAAACTTGGCAACACATGCCGAGTTTGCCTTTGAGCTTTAAGAACGTCTCCACCTTCAACGCTTTTGTGAAGATATCCACGACCTGCTCTCCGGTAGGGCAATACACCACTTCAACCGTCTTCAGCTCCACCTGCTCACGGGGGAAGTGGTTCCTTGTCTCGATATGTTTGCTACGTCCGTGTAGCACTGGATTCTTTGCAAGCTGGATGGACGACATGTTGTCAACAAATATGGTCATAGGCCCATCCACTCCATGATGCAGACCCTGCAGGATGTTCCTTAACCAGATCGCCTGGAAGGTATAGACCGCTGCTGCTATGTTCTCCGCCTCACATGATGATAAAACTATCGTGGCCTGCTTCTTCGAACTCCATGAGAACACTCCCGTTCCCATATTGAAAGCATACCCGGAAGTGCTCTTCCGGTCATTCACATCCCTGCCGTAGTCACTGTCTGAGTAACCTACCAGCTTCAGCTCCTCTCCTGTTGAATACTTCAGCCCATGACCTCTTGTCCCATTTACATACCTTAGGATCCTCTTCGCTGCCGTGAAGTGGTCCTCCTTCGGTTCTTTCATATGCCTGCTCACCACCCCGACTGCATGCATGATGTCAGTTCGGGTGAAGGTCAGGTAGCGTAGACTACCCACCAAACTCTTGAACAATGTGGAGTCCACCGCTCCTTCCTTCGACTCCTTGCTTAGCTTCAGCCCTGGATCAGTAGGAGTGGAGATAGGCTTGCTATTCTCCATCCTGAACTTCTTCAAGATTTCTTCCGCGTACTTCTTCTGCGAGATGAAAATCCCGTCTTCTCTCTGCTGCACTTCTACTCCCAAGAAGTAGTTCAGTTCTCCCAGATCCGTCATCTCGAATTCTCTCTTCATCATCCTCTTGAAATCCTCGCACATGGAGGGGTTGTTGCCTGTGATGATCATGTCATAAACATAGAGACATACGATCACCATGTCGCCGTTCTTCTCCACCTTCGTGTAGAGCGCATATTCATGGGGGATCTTCTGATAGCCATGCTTCCGGAGGTAAGCATCAATCCTTCCATTCCAAGCTCTAGCTCCTTGCTTCAGCCCGTACAAAGCCTTGTCCAACTTGCATACTTTTCTCTCCTGCCCCTTCACCACGTATCCTGGAGGCTGCTCGATGTACACATCCTCCTTCAGGTAACCATTCAAGTAAGCAGAGACCACGTCCATCTGCATTATCTTCCAGCCATGATAAGCTGCTAGCGCGATGATCAACCTGATGATGTCTATCCGCGCTACAGGGGCGAAGACCTCATCATAGTTCACTCCTTGTACTTGGCGGTAGCCCTTCACAACAAGCCTTGCTTTGTGCTTCTCCACGCCTCCGTCCTTGTTCTTCTTCACCTTATATACCCACTTCACCCCGAGGGGTTTGTGGCCTGCAGGTGGATCCACCAGCTTCTAGGTGTCATTCTTCTTGATGGAGGCGATCTCCACATCCATCGCATTTCTCCAAGTTTTTTCTTTTGCTGCTTCATCATAAGAGCACGGCTCGACATCTGCTAAAAGACAATATAAAGAAAAATTGTTAAGTGTCGGTGCCGTCTCCTCATAGATATCATCCAACCTCCTCATCCTAGGTTGAGTACGGTTGTCACTGCTCCCACTGGTGCTAGCTCCGCCAGAGCTGCCACCACTCGTGCTTGCTCCACTTGAGTAAGGGGTGAGAGCTCCCCCTGAAACTCCGCTAGGTGGTGATGGTGGCTCAACTCCACCCATCTCAGCTTACACTTCTTTTCCACCTTCCTCCTCCTCATCATCGTAGAACATCCCCTTGATGTTTCTCACTTCTTCATCCCAGCTCCAGCTGCTACCTTCTTCAAACACTACATCCCTTGAGATGATAGCCTTCTCCGTCACCGGATTGTACAACTTGTAAGCTTTGCTAGCAGGAACGTAGCCTATGAAGATGCACTTCTCGCTTCTGTCGTCCAACTTCTTTCTCCTCTGGTCCGGGACATGGGCATAAACCACACACCCAAAGACCCTTAGATGCTTCACACTTGGTTTCCACCCACTCCATGCTTCGAACGGAGTCTTGAACTTTACACTCTTCGTTGGGCAGCGGTTTAGCAAGTACACAGCTACCTGTACTGCCTCCGCCAAAAACTTCTTCGGCAATCCCTTGCCTTTCACCATACTCCTTGCCATATTCATGATGGTCAAGTTCTTTCTCTCCTCCACTCCGTTCTGCTGAGGTGAGTACGCCGCCGTCAGTTGGTGAGAGATCCCCCACTGCTTACAGTACTCATCAAACAGCCTAGAGGTGTACTCCCCACCCCTATCCGTTCTAAGCACCTTCAGTGGTTGACCACTCTCCTTCTCAGCCATCGCCTTGAACTTCCTGAACTTGTCAGGGGCCTCAGCCTTCTCCTTTAAGAAATACACCCAACACTTCCTGCTGAAGTCGTCGGTGAAAGTGATGTAGTATTTGCTACCTCCAACCGAGGTAGTCTCAAACAGACCGGCTATGTCCGAGTGAACTAGCTCAAGCTGCCTTGTTGCTCTTCGGGACTTTCCACCCTCGAACGTTTGTCTCTTCTGTTTTCCTTTTGTACATGCCTCACATACCCTTTGTGGAGGCGTGATCATAGGCAGTACTTCCACCATCCTTGAATGAGATAACAACTTCAGGCCTGTGAACCCCAGATGGCCCATCCGGTGGTGCCACAGCCATGCCTCCTCTTCTTCTTCCGTCCTCGCGAGACATGCCGTCTCCTTGACATCCATACTTAGAGTAAACAGACGATTCGTCGTCATCTTCACCCTCACTACTTCCCTTCCTTGGTGGTCCTTCATAGCCAAGGTGCCATCCCTTAACAGGACACGATAGCCCTTTTCCACTAGCTGCCCAAGACTTAGGATGTTACTCCTCAAGCCTGGCACGCAGAAGACATCATTGAGATGCACCTCCTTCCCATTGATAGTGACCGCAATCACACCTCTTCCTTCCACTGAAATCTTTGAAGCGTCGCCGAAACTGACCTCACCACCATTTGGTTCAAGCCTAGTAAACAGCCTCTTCTCTCCACACATGTGGTTACTTGCGTCAGTATCCAAGTACCACACTCCGTTCCTTCCACCTCGTGCTCCTTGGACGGTTAGGAACATCATCGGGTCGCCTCCCGTGTTACTTGTTTCAGCGTAGTTGTTGACATCTCCTACCTTCTTTGGAGCCCAACAGTCATAGCTCATATGCCCAAACTTGTTACAGTTGTAACATTGAGTCTGAGACATATCTCCTCTTCCTCTTCCTTGACCTCTTCCTTGGTCCTTTCCTTGTCCTCTACCTTGGCCTCTTCCTTGGCCTCTTCCTCTTCCTCCTGTATCTTGTTTCCGATCCTGAGGTTGCTCTACCTCTCTCTGGTTGAACTGGTTTCTCCCAAAATCTCTTCCTCCTCTCCTTCCTCTTCCTCTACCTTGGTAGCCTCGGCCGCGCTGGTCTTCTCTTCCTGAACTCTCTCCAAAGTTAAGCTGAGTCTTGAGTGCTTTCCCCAAGCCACTCGACTCCTCGTCATCTTGTAGCATGCGGTACTCGTGGGCTTGCAGCGAGCCGACAAGTTCATCTACCGCCATCACGGTGAGATCCTTTGACTCCTCAATGGCCACTACCACATGTCTGAACTTCTTAGACATAGATCGCAGAAGCTTCTCCATGAAGCTGACATCATCTATCGTCTCCCCATTCCTCTTCATCTCGTTCGTGAGCGTCCGTAGACGTGTCACGTAGTCACCAACTTTCTCCGCACTCTGCATCTTCATCACTTCATATTGAGCTCGAAGTGATTGCAACTTCACCTTCTTTGCTTTATCAACCCCTTGCATAGAGCGTTGCAGTATCTCCCATGCCTCCTTTGATGTCGCAGCATCAGAGATCTTTTCGAACGTCGCCTCATCCACACCTTGGTATAATAGGAATAGGGCCTTCTTGTCCCTCTTTTTAGACTCCCTCAACGCCATCTTCTGAGCGTTAGTCAAAGCCGCTTCTGCTTCAGCAGTAAGCTCCTCAACTCCTACTTCAACTATCTCCCATAACTCCTTGGAGGCGAGTAGAACTCGCATCTGTATACTTTAATTTCCATAATTTGTCTTAGTCAACTTAGGGACTTGCCCCGACATTCCACTTCCCATCTCCATCTCACTTAGCCTTCCGAGCGACTTTCACGCAACTTTCCGGGGTTGAACCTCCCTCTGATATCACTTGTTGGAAACATGCCTGGACTCCCTGCGCACACAATGCAACTCCACAAACACAATTCTACCCCACTTCTACACCACTAAAGCCAGCCGACGAGTTCTACTCTACTCGCACGAGTAGTGGACCGGGCGAGTTCCTCCTACACCACAAACCGAGCACAACACTTCCTGCCGGCGAGACCCACTCAGGCGAGACCAAAACAAGCCGGCGAGCTCTACCACTCTAACCGCCGAGCACAACCGGCGAGCAGTCCAAGCCTCTCGGTTAGCAAACCCGGCGAGAACCCCACTCACAACTCTATCTCTCTCGCACGCGAGATGCTACTCGCTCGGGCGAGAATGGCTACCCGCGCGACAAGCAAATCACAGCTCTCGCTCGGCGGCGAGATTAGCAAATCACCTGGCAACCTCCTTCTATTCGCACGGTAAGAACACAAAAGTGATCTGCCCGCTCCTCTCCTTCTCACTTGATCTCCTTAATAGAAACACTCGGCGCTGCGGCGCTCTCTTTCTCTCTCTCTCTAAAACAGGAACTGAAATTTGGGAGCTTATCTCTCTATCTTCATCAATCAAATAAAGGAATACATACATGCCTATATATAGGCATACAAGACCTATCAAAAATGGACAAGTGTCCACCACCATAAAAGCTATCAACCAACCTCTCGTCTACCAACCTCTCAACTCCCTGCATTAAATACATTCACTTTGCATTCAAAACACATAAAATATGTAACCCCCCAAACTATATGGGCCCGGTCAACATGTCAAAGTCCAACAGAAACAATCTCCATTAGGAGACGTGAGACTAATTACAGGAGAATCTACAATGGGCCCTGTTTATGTGTTTTTATAATTGCGTTTTAACATAACTCTAGGTAGGACATTTAATCTGTTAGTTGGATGGAATGATTTTTCTAGCTTGTACTAGTTCAATAGTTTTATGTCTTTTTTCCACGTGCATATTATTATTACTTGCTATTTTTTATGGTTGCATTGATTTGCTCTTTAATTTAATTTCCATTTGTTAATTTCTCTTTTTTATTGTTTCTCCAATTTGACTTAGGCAACTAATGTAATATAAAGTGGAATCAGTAATCTTAGGAAACTAGGACTGTATCATCATTTTTTCCTTGCATCTCCACATATTTTCTTGTTTTATATCAGAAGAAGTTCAGCAGAAAATGATTGTCTTTGTTAACTATCAAAATTAAAACTGTCAGAGCAGGTCCTTTCAGAAATGATTGCTAAAGCATCTAAAGTATTCCACAATGTAAAGACTATCTCACCATGTTATACAGATCTGGAATCCTTTAAGAGGGCAATGAACACTGGTAAAGTAAAAGATTTGTCTTATTTTACTCATGAACTCAGATGGATCAAGTCTCCATCTGAACTGAAGTTAATGAGACAATCTGCCTCAATTGCATGTCAGGTATGCCTTGCCAAGTACATTACATGTCCGTTTCCTTGAAGAGAAGTGTTTTTATTTGGTGTGTTAATCATGATAAATTCATGGGTAAACCTTTTTCTCCATATAACTCAGCTCTGGTTCCACTTTAATCCATACAATATCAGTTATCCCCATCAAGTACCTATGCTTTATGATTGTTGCAGTTGTAACGGCCCTACATTCTAGGCACCACTACAATTTTCTTTTTATGTAACAATGTTATAGAGTTGCAAGGGAAATTGACATTCAGCATTTATGCATGCAAAAAAATAAAAGTGCAGCAAGGTGAAACCTTTTATTTATACCACAGTGTCAGATAGTATCATACATGTCTAAAAGATGACTCAATATAATAACACAAAAGTGGAGTCATCACAAAATCTGAGTTACATTTAAAGATTTACAACCTGATCATAATATACTATACTTATAACTCAGATCAAAACTATACTATCACACATGAGTAGACTACTTAAAGAAAAACTGAAATTCATCGTGGGGGCAGTCAGGGTCGCGGCAAGCTTCCTTGTGAGCATCCATGTAACCAAAGACAGCTGTGATGACCTCCATCCAGATCTTGTACATCTTTTCCTTACGAGAAGGGGCGCCAGGAGGATTAACGGGAGCAGCCTCCGCTGTGACCTGTTTTAGTTACATTTATATTAGTCAAAGACTAAATGAATTCCCTTTAATAAAATGTTTTAATTATAAGGATTTTATAGCTTATTCTCATAATTGCGTCATAAAGATAGGTTTACATTATTTTCTTTTTCTTGTTTACATTATTTTCTTATTATTGAGCTTTTCTTCTTTCATTCATTCTTTTTCTCACCCAGGTACGTTGCAAATCGCTTTTATATGGATTCGTATTTTATTTTCTGGTTTTCATCATTCTTTTTTCTATTGGGCAATGTTACGGGAATATTAACATTTCATATTATTTATATAGCGCGCTTGTGTGCCTTTTCATATTCGCACACAATTCTTAACGTGCCTTTTCATATTCGCACGTTAACTTTCCTTTCATATCATTGGGAGGACATTCACCCCACCTCCACTATTGGGTTGACCCTTAACTTAGCCCATTTCATTTTTACTTTGTTTGACATTTACTTTCAATCATTCTTACAATTGACATTTACTTTCAATCATTCTTGCAATTGCTGTTACTTATAAGAATACATAACCATAATATAGCATACACACGAAACATAACATAAGCATAAATACAAATCATGAAATAAGCACTTAAAGGGTGGGAATTCACCGTGGCTTTTCCTTTTCCTTTCTCGTTCCTATTTTCTTCGTTGCGCTTTCCGCTTCCTTGACCACGTGATGCCATTGCCTACAATATATATCATCTTTACTATGTCAAACATCATGTTAGAGGGTTCTACTTGACCTAATTAGGTCAAAGACCTATTTCAAAAACTAGGGTTTTGTTGCCTTAGATTTATTAGTCTACTTTCGCCATTTTAGTGAAAGGGCAGCAAGAGTATAGCCTCCAAAAATTATTTGGTGCTTTAGGGTTTCTCCTTTTTCAACCCTACATATCAAAATCTACAAAAGGGTTTCATCAAAATCCATGAAAATCACGGATTTAGGTTACAAATCCCTTTCAGAAACTTTTTCCATTCAAAACAAACTAAAACAATCAGAAAATCCGAAACCCTAGGAGTTATACTAACTTCCATCCGTGAAAATCTTTGAAAAGGAAACAAAAGGACTAGAGAGGAAGAGATTACCTTTCAATCGGAGGAGAAATCGGAAGAAACGGAGGAGAATCGGGCTCGTGGTGACGATCGGCGGGTTCGGCTCTTCCGTCGCCTGCAGCGGCTTCCTGCGGGAATCGGGGGAGAATAAGAAGCAGCGATTGTTCCTCTCTATATTATCGGGCGCCGCTTAACACACGCGCGACACGGAGGTATTTGACGGGGAATAGCCGGTTCAAGCTCCTTTGAACCGGTTAACCCTATTTCCACTCCTTGTTATCAGCACACCATTATTTAGTGGTGTCACAATTCTCCCTTCCTTATTGAATTTTCGTCCACGAAAATCATCAGTCTGACTCTGCATCAAACATCTGAGGGAAGAGATTTCTCATGTCTTCTTCTTTTTCCCACGTTGCTTCATGAATACTATGCCCTTTCCACCAGACTCGAACCTCTCGGTTTCGAAGCTGTTTATTTTGCCAATCTACAATCTTGTATGGTTCAGTTGGGCTAGATAGATCCGAATTTATCTGAATCTGTTCAGAAGGAACTATTTTATCAGGATCTGCTATGTATTTCCTTAATGAAGAAACATGGAATACATCATGAACATTTTGAAGGGCATCCGATAATACTAGGCGATAAGCCACCGGTCCAATCTTTTCAGAGATGACGAATGGTCCTACATATCTCGGACTAAGCTTTCCAAGTCGACGAATTCGTGAAACTCCTTTGAAGGGCTTTATTTTCAGACATACCATATCGCCTATATTAAACTCTACTCTTCGATGTTTGGCATTGTAATATTTCTGTTGTCTGTCTTGGGCTATTTTTAACCGTTCACGAACAAGTGTAAGCTTATCATTCATTTTATCCATTTGATTCTTCGGGAATAACTTATATTCGCCATCTTCTGCCCAACTTAGTGGGGTACGACACCTTCGTCCATATAATGCTTCGAATGGTGCCATCTGAATACTTGACTGGTAGCTATTATTGTACGAAAATTCCACTAGCGATAAGTACTTTTCCCATGAGCCCTTAAGATCAAGTATGACCATTCTCAATAGATCTTCCAACATTTGAATAGTTCGCTCAGATTGACCATCTGTTTGTGGGTGAAAGGCGGTACTGAAAAGCAGTTTTGTTCCTAACTTTCTCTGCACGAGTTTCCATGTATCAGATGTAAAGCGTCCATCTCTATCAGATACAATGGATCGGGGAATCCCATGATATTTTATAATAACATCAATATACTGATCGACTAACTTCTGTACTGGACTATCATTTTTCATAGGAATGAAATGTGCAACTTTTGTTAATCGATCAATAATTACCCATATACCGTTGTTCCCAGCTTTACTCCTTGGCAACCCCATGACAAAATCCATGGTAATGTCATCCCACTTCCATTCCGGAATCGGTAGTGATTGTAAGTATCCGCCAGGTTTTTGATGTTCTGCCTTCACAAGTTGACACGTGTGACATTTGGCAATATATTGAATTACATCAGTCTTCATTCCTGGCCACCAAAAGTTCTGCTTGAGATCTTGATACATTTTTGTTCTTCCGGGGTGAATTGAATACATTGTATTATGTCCGTCGTAAAGGATTTCTGATCGAAGTGCATCAACATGAGGAATACACAATCTTCCATTCAGGAATAATAATCCATCATGCTCTGTAAAAGCAGTTGATTGTCCACTTTTTACCTTTTCCAGGATTTTCACAAAAATAGGATCTTGATTCATCGCCTTCCGTACCCTGTCTTTAATAGAATTTTCTGCCACGAGTTGGAAGAGTAATCCTGGAGTCTGCGAGATAGTTATACATGTAAGCAATTTAAAGTTTTGTATTTCTCGTAACAACTCCTGCTGCTCAGTAAATGGAACAATCATCGGTGCCAAGTGCTTCCTACTGAGCGCATCAGCTACTATATTCGCTTTACCGGGATGGTATTTAATATCGACATCATAATCTTTGATAAGTTCTAACCATCGCCTCTGACGCATGTTTATTTCTTTTTGGGAGAAAATATACTTTAAACTTTTATGATCCGTAAAGATCTCACATTGCGCGCCATACAAGTAATGTCTCCAAATTTTTAGGGCAAATATGACAGCTGCCAATTCTAAATCATGAGTTGGGTAGTTACGCTCCGAATCCTTTAATTGTCTTGATGCATAAGCTACGACTTTACCATTCTGCATCAAAACACAACCAAGGCCTTTTAAAGAGGCATCGCTGTAAATTTGGAATCCTTCAATCCCGCATGGCATAACCAATACTGGTGCAGTAGTTAACCTTGTCTTTAATTCATCAAATGCCTCCTGACACTCTTTAGTCCAGAGAAATAAAGCATTCTTCCGAGTCAGTTTTGTAAGCGGTAGTGCAATCGCTGAAAAGCCGTTTACGAATTTCCTGTAATAACTTGCTAAACCAAGAAAGCTTCGAATTTCTGTGACTGTAGTTGGTCTTGGCCAATTTATAATTGCCTCCACTTTCGCTGGATCTACTGACAATCCATGCCCTGTAATGACATGGCCTAAGAACGCAACTTCACGTAACCAAAACTCACATTTGGAAAACTTCGCATATAGGGCATGACATTTCAATGTCTTCAATACAATCTTTAAGTGTTCTGTATGTTCATCTTTGTTCGTCGAATAAACTAGAATATCATCTATAAATACGATAACAAATCTGTCCAGGAATTCCTTGAATACTCGATTCATTAAATCCATAAAAACAGCTGGTGCGTTTGTTAATCCAAAAGGCATGACGACGAACTCAAAGTGTCCATATCGCGTGCTAAAAGCAGTTTTATAAATATCATCTTCCTTTATGCGTACTTGATGATATCCTGACCTTAGGTCAATCTTGGAAAATACTTTTGCATTACTTAGTTGATCAAATAAATCGTCAATACGAGGTAGAGGGTACTGGTTTCGAATTGTTAACTTATTTAGTTCTCGATAGTCAACACATAATCGAAACGAACCATCCTTCTTTTTAACGAATAGCACTGGAGCTCCCCATGGTGAAGTACTTGGTCGTATAAAATCTTTATCAAGTAGTTCCTGCAATTGACTTTTCGGCTCTGCCAATTCTTTAGGAGCCATACGATATGGTGCCCTTGCTACTGGTTTAGCTCCTTCTACCAAATCGATCGTGAATTCTACATCCCTTGATGGGGGTAGTCCTGGTAATTCTTCAGGAAATACTTCGAGAAAATCACGCACTATGGGAACGGCAGTCGGCTCACATGTCACTACCTTGGTTCCCTTAATCATTACCAAAGTTGCCTCACAACCTTTCCTCAGTTTCTTGATTGCCTTTAATGAAGATATAAGAACTTTTGAAACTTCATTCAATCCTTTAAACGTGCACTGTGTATCATTTATTTTCAGTGTAATTTCTTTCTCTTTACAGTTAATGATAGCTTCACTTTTCACTAACCAATCCATCCCTAAAATGATATCAAATTCGGATAGGGGTAGAACCGCAACATCTGCTTCTACTGGATTGGTATCAATTGTTAGCCACACAGTACATCGAAGCTTTGTAATCATCTCGGTGTTATTGGGCATTTTAACTCTCAATTCCTCAATAGACGTATGGGGTTCCAACTTTAATTGTTTAATTGCTCTTGTAGATATGAAGGATTGGCTAGCCCCTGTATCAAATAATACCTTTAAAAGGTGATTGTGTACATAAATCATACCTGTGATAACAGTATCGTCAGCTTTAGCTCCTTGTTGATTCATATTGAAGACCCTAGGTTGTACCTGTCGATCTTCTCTAGTTTCCACTACAGATCCAGAAGTTTCAATTCCTTTACCTTTATCCACTCTACCAACTGAGCTGGTATCAAGGTAATGGAATGTTGGTGCCTGACTGGGACCACCTCTTTCAGATACTGTCTTCCACAGCGGACAGTCTTGTCGGCGATGTCCCGGTTTCTGACATTTGAAACAAACACCGGTACCTTTCAAACACTCGCCAAAGTGATTCTTTCCGCATTTCGGACATAAAGGTTTCACAGTGTTACTGCTAGCTGCGCTTTCACTTCGAGTTTGCGCTGGAGGACCTCCTTTCTTCCTCTTCCAGTTAGAATTTCCACTCTTTCGCTCCAAACTTTGTCCCTCTGGAAGTCTCTTCGTTTGAAACTCCATTCGCCTTTGCGAACTCTCCACATCCATCTCAATTAACTTAGCTGTCTCCACCAATTCATTGTAATTTTTAATTCTTTGCGAGATTAGATGTACCCGTACGTTTTCTCGTAGACCCAATTGAAATCGAAAACATCGATCGCTTTCCTTCGTGACCATGTCTCCAGCATAATAGGCTAATTGTGCAAACTCAGCCTCATATTGCAGAACTGTACGACTTCCTTGCATTAAACGGAGGAATTTCTCCTGCAGCATTTGTTTCTCAGACGGGGGAACAAACCAATTAACAAATTCTTTTAGGAATTCGGCCCAGGGAATCTCCGAATTTCTGCGCCCAGCAAATTTACCTTGCCTCATACTGTCCCACCATCGATCAGCCTCTCCTTCCAGCAGGAAAACGACTAAATCGATTTTTTGATTGTCGGGGCACTTCAAGGCATTGAAGGTGAGTTCAATTCTTTTTATCCAACTTTCAGTTTCCATTGGAGATAACCCACCTCGAAATAAGGGTGGTCTCATTTCGAGAAATTGTTTCACATATGACTCACTTGATGTCGGTGGTTGCGGTATAGCTACAGTTCTATTACCCAGTTGAATGGCTTCTGCCAATGCTTGCATGACCTCCGATAGAGGAGGATTTGATCGCTCTATACACCGTTCTTCAGCCATACGATTTTGTTCTTCCTCAAGTTCATCTCTTTCCCTTCGACTTAAATATGTGCGGAAGGGTTCCTGAAACAGGACGATTGACATTGTCATACTTGTTTTACTAACAATTACAAAGTATTCTGGTGTTCCATACCCAAAAAACCTCCCTCTGATACCATTTAATTGTAACGGCCCTACATTCTAGGCACCACTACAATTTTCTTTTTATGTAACAATGTTATAGAGTTGCAAGGGAAATTGACATTCAGCATTTATGCATGCAAAAAAATAAAAGTGCAGCAAGGTGAAACCTTTTATTTATACCACAGTGTCAGATAGTATCATACATGTCTAAAAGATGACTCAATATAATAACACAAAAGTGGAGTCATCACAAAATCTGAGTTACATTTAAAGATTTACAACCTGATCATAATATACTATACTTATAACTCAGATCAAAACTATACTATCACACATGAGTAGACTACTTAAAGAAAAACTGAAATTCATCGTGAGGGCAGTCAGGGTCGCGGCAAGCTTCCTTGTGAGCATCCATGTAACCAAAGACAGCTGTGATGACCTCCATCCAGATCTTGTACATCTTTTCCTTACGAGAAGGGGCGCCAGGAGGATTAACGGGAGCAGCCTCCGCTGTGACCTGTTTTAGTTACATTTATATTAGTCAAAGACTAAATGAATTCCCTTTAATAAAATGTTTTAATTATAAGGATTTTATAGCTTATTCTCATAATTGCGTCATAAAGATAGGTTTACATTATTTTCTTTTTCTTGTTTACATTATTTTCTTATTATTGAGCTTTTCTTCTTTCATTCATTCTTTTTCTCACCCAGGTACGTTGCAAATCGCTTTTATATGGATTCGTATTTTATTTTCTGGTTTTCATCATTCTTTTTTCTATTGGGCAATGTTACGGGAATATTAACATTTCATATTATTTATATAGCGCGCTTGTGTGCCTTTTCATATTCGCACACAATTCTTAACGTGCCTTTTCATATTCGCACGTTAACTTTCCTTTCATATCATTGGGAGGACATTCACCCCACCTCCACTATTGGGTTGACCCTTAACTTAGCCCATTTCATTTTTACTTTGTTTGACATTTACTTTCAATCATTCTTACAATTGACATTTACTTTCAATCATTCTTGCAATTGCTGTTACTTATAAGAATGCATAACCATAATATAGCATACACACGAAACATAACATAAGCATAAATACAAATCATGAAATAAGCACTTAAAGGGTGGGAATTCACCGTGGCTTTTCCTTTTCCTTTCTCGTTCCTATTTTCTTCGTTGCGCTTTCCGCTTCCTTGACCACGTGATGCCATTGCCTACAATATATATCATCTTTACTATGTCAAACATCATGTTAGAGGGTTCTACTTGACCTAATTAGGTCAAAGACCTATTTCAAAAACTAGGGTTTTGTTGCCTTAGATTTATTAGTCTACTTTCGCCATTTTAGTGAAAGGGCAGCAAGAGTATAGCCTCCAAAAATTATTTGGTGCTTTAGGGTTTCTCCTTTTTCAACCCTACATATCAAAATCTACAAAAGGGTTTCATCAAAATCCATGAAAATCACGGATTTAGGTTACAAATCCCTTTCAGAAACTTTTTCCATTCAAAACAAACTAAAACAATCAGAAAATCCGAAACCCTAGGAGTTATACTAACTTCCATCCGTGAAAATCTTTGAAAAGGAAACAAAAGGACTAGAGAGGAAGAGATTACCTTTCAATCGGAGGAGAAATCGGAAGAAACGGAGGAGAATCGGGCTCGTGGTGACGATCGGCGGGTTCGGCTCTTCCGTCGCCTGCAGCGGCTTCCTGCGGGAATCGGGGGAGAATAAGAAGCAGCGATTGTTCCTCTCTATATTATCGGGCGCCGCTTAACACACGCGCGACACGGAGGTATTTGACGGGGAATAGCCGGTTCAAGCTCCTTTGAACCGGTTAACCCTATTTCCACTCCTTGTTATCAACACACCATTATTTAGTGGTGTCACAGCAGTCCCATCCAAACTCAATTGACATTAACAAACAAGAAAATTTCCATTTAACTGATTGGCTCTCCCTTATCTTCATTGTAGAGGTTTCCAATGGATGGGGAAGGCAGAACTACCACCATTGAAGCCATGCATTAAAGATCAGAATCTACAATTGTACTCTTTTGCTTTGCTAATTTGTCAAGTATAAAAAGAAAATAGAGTTACATTTAGGCAAACAAAGGTGGGTTGTGAGGACATTTGATCAATGGAATATCTGTTAACTTTGTCCTGAGAAGACATTTGATCTATTTAGTATCTTGTCAACTTTTCCCCTCAATTCAAAATCTAGCTTTTGTGAAAAGATGATTAAAGTTGAATGAGGTACATTGGGCGGTAGGTCTGACAAGATACATCAGTCGCTTTTGTTTTGTATGAAAATAAATTTCTTTGTTTTGTAATTTGAGTTTTGGATGAAATTGCAATTGTTTCAAATTACATGTACTTAATTGGGACAATTAAAATTGTAGAAAAGCTAAACTCGAGCTAAACTATATGGACAATATAGTGGTTTATCCTAAATTTTTTAATGTACTTTATTGCACTTTTTAAGAGTTAGTCTCAGACTCCAAGATTGGTGATATTCTTATGCTATTATTGTAATGACTAATTGTTAGCATTTTTTTGTAATGCTGTGAATAGTCTCTCCTGCAAACTATGTTATTCTCACGGATGAACCCTGAAGAGAGTAAGCTTTCTGCTAAGGTAGAGTTCGAATGCAAAATGAGAGGTGCTCAAAGGATGGCGTAAGCATATTTATCTTTGTAGTATGTTCTTTATAAAACTTTGATTAAATAATGACCAAACTTCATAGTCAGTTGATTCATCTTAAACTTTTTTAACTTACAAAGCTCTTTAGTTTAACTTAAATTTCTTGTTTGTATTTATTTGGGAACAGATCCTTAGCAACTAAACTTTTTAACATCAGTTGTTGGTCTTTAGTTCAAGTATTCCTCGTCTGTTATAACTTTGTATCCCATTATTAAGAACTCTATGTATTAGGGACTGTACATGAAATTTACCTGAACACATGCGTAAAATTAAATTCATACTTGCAAGTTGATGTGATTTAAAATTCCATTTGTAATATGTGATTTAAATTTCAGAATAGTAATTCAAATAAATTAATGGAATTAGTGTAGGACCGTAGGTTATTCATTAACATGAATATTATGTGGTTATATGATTTCAGAGCCAATTGACGTGGATAAATCCATAGAGAGGAAGCCTTCTTGAGTAATTTAGGTTTATTTCAAATCTACTCAATCAGCATAAAACAATTCCCACTTTAATTAACTTTAATTGACTATATTAAACAAATCAAAGCATTTTTAAGGATAAATATAATTTTACGTGGATTGATTAGGCATAACTATTCTGTGTAGTTTAGGCACCAACATTATGTTTATTTAGGCATCGACATTCTATGTAGTCAGGCATGCACATTTGAATTTGTTAGCACGAGTTGTTTTTTAAACCTACTATTTATTTGTTTAACCAACTATTTTTTTCTTAAATTCATTATTTAGTTGGATGTAATTAGGCACTGATATTTGCTAATTGCACTATTTGTTTTGATTTAGTCAGGCAACAACATTAAATTAACAAAAAGGTGGAATTGGTTAAATCTTGTAATTGTTTGGATATTGTTAGGTACTGACATTGAATTCAAACTCCTCGTATCTTCTTCCTAAGTATTGATTTCATTTTTACACACAAAATGAATGAAAGCGAAAACTATTTTGGAATAATGTTTTTTGTAATTAATTAACTAAATGAGATCTAATCTTACGCTATTTGATTTGTTACAGATTTTGTGAGAAACGATGCTTTATATCTAAATCTATTACTTTACAATTTTATATATATAGACTTTGAATCAGCACAGATTGAAAAATATTGTTACAGAAATTAGACACACCAGATTGCATGAAAAAAAGGAAACCAAATTTTGTTAAGGTTCTTGATATCTGCAGATTTAATCTGTCCCTTTACATGCAGACTGTTACAAACGATTTGAACTTTTCATTGAAAGGTGGTCCGGGCCTATAGTACTATATAATAATAAAATGGAAGATTACATTGTGGAAGAGTCTTGAGAAAGTACATGCAAACTTGTGTGTCAAATATTTTAATATATAAGAAAAAGAATAAATTAATTCCCCGATGATGAAAATAAAAGTGCAGTGCAGATTCGACATTGCACCATTGATTTTGAAGTTCGAGATTTCTGAATATTTTGCGACGATTGTTTCGATATTTTCGATGCAATTTAAATTTTTTTTTACATGACATTTATTTATAGTACCTAGATGAATAATTGGTGTATAAGTAAGGGGGATGGAAATTATTTTTAATGGCTGAATATTATTATAACAACATATGCTATGTGGCTATATTGGTGTGCCTGTTGGGTTATAGCTGATGTTATATAATCCTACGGCCGATTAAAGTGAAGGGGATTATATTGGATTAATTGTTAAATAGATTAAGCCTTGAGTAAGGCTGGATTTTTGTGAGGCGGTGGACTGTTGACTCCGTAATACTTATCTCTCCCAATAATTTCTTTTCCTCTCGCCACCTGGAGCACTCGACGGGCTGAGAGACGCTAGGGCTTACTTCACTCTCCTTCTCTCTGCTCGACGGCTTCTCTTTCTCCTATCGACAGTGCCAGAAGTTCTTGGTTGAGCTCTGGCTTAGTTTCTTGTGCGTGCTGCTGTTGATTTGAGCAGTTCTGTGCTTTTGAACTGCAGAGTTGGGCTTAAAACCTCCCATTGTGAGCCTTCTTCCTCTCCAGCTCTTCTATTTCTTATTTTTTCTTCCTTCATTTGGATTCTGGCAGTTAGTCATCCGTTCTATGCTTCATATGGGGATTTTATTTCAAAGGTCGGCTGGTACCTTTGTAGTTTTGTAGGTTTGAGCTTTGTGGTTAAATTTTTAGAAACCTTGTGATCAATAGAATGCCAGCTGTTGTTGTTTTATTTCCTGTTGATAGAGGAGACTTAGCCGGCTGTTGTTATGTTGATTTCCATTATTTCAAAGGGCCGACCAGCAAATAAGTGGGCTGGTTTTGCATATTGTGACATAAATATATGCTGATTGGAGTTTGGTTTCCTTGATTCTTGATGGGAGAGGTTGATGGGTGCTGTTATGGATTGACAATGGTTATTATTTGCTGTTTTGGACCTGCTATATATCTTGTTGTTGGCTTCCATAGTTGCTGTTTTGGGTTCTTGTTACTAGTTATTTCTAGTCAATTGTAGCTGTTAATTTGCTTCTGATTTGTTAGCCCTTATTGGTAGCATGGTGTTATGAGTTTGTTATGAGTTATGAGTTTGTTATGAGTTATGTGTTATGAGCTATGAGTTATGATGGTGTCATTATGTGGGAGCCTCGAGTCCCGAGTCTTGTATTAGGTGTCATCATTAGTATTTTGTCTTCTTTTATGTTGTAGCCTATATAAAGGCATCAGATGTGTTGTAGGAATGAAACAAGAAAAGAATTCTAGTTCCCATCTTTGAATGTGAGATCATGGTGGCTCTCTCCTCTAACGAGCAACCCCGCCTAGGCAGCCGTGGTTCCGGCTCCACGGTATCTCCTCCATCGTCATCTCCACCTCCGACCACCATTCCGACAAGTTATCATTGTTACGAAAGTAGGCCCGTTACAACTTGGTATCAGAGGCCTCGGTCCTCTTTCGCCGCCAACATTTCCCCGTTCTGTCAAAGTCTCCAACAGGCCCCGTCCCCACATCAAGCATCGTCATCCACACAGCAAGGCCACATCTTCTGCTTCATCAAGCCTAGCCGGCGAGACATTTGTAATACTCTTCAACATCAGCTCCTCCGACCACATCTTCTGCAACATCGCTCTCCGATCGACTCCTCCCGCTCCATCGACTCTAGAAACCGCAAAAAAAAAACAATCGGCCGCTGCAGTTCCGTCGAAATCGGCCCCCGTCCCGTGCATCCTCGTCGCCTGGAGCTCCGTCGAAATCAACTCCAACTGCTAGCTCCGTCGAAATCGATCTCGCACGCATCTCTTCTTCCGCACGAGCTTACCCTTCCCACGACGAGAGCCATTGGTCCATCCCGAACGACACTCCAGCAGCAGCGTTGACTTCCAGGGGACGCACCTTCACCACTGTTCATCTTTCCGTAGCCGGCCCTGCTCTCTCGAGCCGCACGCCCGCCGAATCTTCTCGTCCGCCGACCGAAGCATCGCCGTCGAAGCAATCCCGAGCAACATGCGGGAAATCTCTATCCCTCGAGGCCACCGCCATCGAACCGCTCAAGCGGCTTTATTTCTTCCGTCTTGAGCCCCTCCTGTTTCATTTTATTAAACCTATTAGCAATGAGCCCCACGCCTTTCCAAACCAACAACCACAATAATATTTTACACCACCTGATTTCTATTTAAACAACTTCCCTAACCCTTCTCCCATCCAGCATCCCCATTTTAATATTTAAACCGCTCGGCCAGACCTGCTCCAGGTCTCATTTTTATTTTCCAATGGGCCCATCTCCTCGGCTGTCAATATTGGGCTCCATCGCGGTTCTCGCGGTTCTCGCGGCCACCCTCAGTCATCCGAATCGACGCACTCCGACCGCCCGATCACCCGCTCCTCTTCTCGCTCATCCCGAACTATGGGGGACTCGTCAGATCAACTAAATCAGTTTGTGACCATGCTGCAAACCGTCATGGCGCAACAGGCTGCACACACAGCTCTCGGGGACCGTCAACAGGAGGCCATTATTGCGCTCTCCAAGCGCATCGATGATCTGTCTACCGCCCCGACACACGATCATGCCAGCAGCAGTCAGGCACAATCACTTCTCCGCACTGGCCCGTCGGCCCCTATCACGACCCGTCTCGACAAAAGTCAGAGTGCGCTTCGGGCGGGCCGTGATGCCACAGACATGAGCAGAAAGGAAATCATATCTGCTAAGGCTGATGCAGAAAAATACTGAAAATAGTTTTAAAGTAGGTAATTTGGGCAAAAATAGTTTGATTTTTGTTATGCGGAATCTTTCAGAGGTTTAAATGCATGTGTTTTGTAAAATTCATGTTTTTACAGGGTACTACTATAGATTTCATGCAATTATGATTCAAAAGAGGATGCACATGCATTAATATCAAATTCTAGTACATATTATTTAATAGCCTATCAGTTGTGCAAGTATTATTGTTCATAATTATCACATAAAGAAAACATCTGACTTTAAAAGAAATGAATCAAAAACATCAAACCTGACACGGCTAAAAGATTAATCATCGGAAAGCAGAAGCTTAATGCAGATCGGGCTCAGGAACATGGGGCGCTGACACGAAAGCTAAGACAATTCCAAATCACAAAGAAAAAATCTCAGAATATTGAAATAAACAGGTGAACAAAGTAACGGTACAAAAAAGTAAGTGAAGCAGAAAAGTATGAGTACCAGTTTCTCATGAAGCAAAACTATCCAAAGACCAGTAAAAAAAGAGCTAAATAGAACAAGTTAGTGTATTAGACTATTCCGAAGTATAACATATAGACAGATCAAAAAATGTCATTAGCTGTAATCAGTGAAAGGTGAACGTGTTTTATTTGATGCACGAGATTATAATGTAAGTCTAAATGCAAGTCTTATCAAATTAATTGTGCTTGCTATGACCATTTGCTGGTTTCTGTTGTCAGTCAAGCAGAAACTCGAGTCAAGGCGTTACAACAATTTAACACTACATTTCACTGATTACGTATGACAATAATGATTTTAAGATTCATGACTTGGGAGATTCGTAACGTATCAAGAGTTGATACCAATTTAGCGATTCAGTTGTACAAGATTAGAGTTCATAAATGCGTCAAGAGAGGAATTGAGCTATGAAGCTACATTCGCTCAAGTCTTATAACAGACCTAAGAAACAGAATTCGATGACACAAGATTCGATGACACCAAAAAAACTAGATAGGGAGCAATATATTTTACGGGATTCAAGTATTTACAAGTGGTATGACTATTACTATACATCATTCTTCTCGGATACCAAAATACTTAATTAGATTAATCCATCTCAATGCACGATCGTCTTCCAAGTAAATGTGTATTCGATACAAATATTTATATAAAATCACAGATCATCAATTGGTTTACTATCTAGAATCATCATCAATTACAATTAAGACACTTATTACACATGCCCAACAATCTATCATTATTCCAGTTTTATCTAAATTGAGCAAATCCTTCTTCTAAGCGAATATCCAAATAAAAATCATCCGCGATCATAATTTCATATAAATCCAACACATCAAACCCTAAATTATTAATTTATCAGATTGAGCATTCAAGATTTAAATTCATTTGACAAATCAGACATTTCAGGGTGAAATCATAGAGTCGTACACGTAGACAACACAATCAGAATGCAAATTCAATTAACAGATCATTACATAAAAAAAATGCAGTTAAGAATTAAAAAACAAAGGCATTATTTAAAATTCGATTCTTGCAAGAGAGAGAGAGATCTCTACTTGACTGAAGGAGGCTGGATCTGACGGAGGAGGCTAAGCGACGCAAGCATGATTTAGAAACCCTCATCGGACCTGTATATGAGCAACGAAAGAGACAAAGTAACATTCATTACGTTAACACAGGCGTGATTCGATACATAACTAAATCAAAAACAGCTAAGAAATTTACCTCCCTCATGAGTGAGGGACGAGAGATACCACACAGAAGCGGAGACTTAGCGATGCTTGGGTTAGGGGAAACCCTAATTCGGAGAGGACCGCCCATGATTCCTACCAACTGAATTGAGATGCGGCGCCAGAAAACACCAACCTATCACAATTAGGCGATCACAGGGAGGAGAAAATCTGAAACACAAGGTTGACATAATTTGAAGGCAAATAATTTCCAAGAAAATTATGGAAACTGAAAAGAGAGGGAGAGGAGGGAGAATATTACCCACAGAAGAACAAATCCATGCCCAAAATCTGAGTAGAGGCGAAAAGCGAGCAAATCCTAGGAAGAGGGAGTAAATCCTAGGCGTTCCTCGCCGTAAATCTCGGCCAAAAAGGAGAGGAAGCGGTTGTTGCCGACCTTGTTGAGGAGGGGGAGGCTGCTGCCTTTGCTGAATAGGGAAGGAGAAGAAGCAGCCGTCAGCCTTGGCAGGAGGAGCAGGAGGCAAGAGCGGCGGCCATGGAGGGAAGAGCCGGAGGAGTTGTCGTCGGTTACAGGGGAAAGAGGAGCCGGAGAAGGCGTCGGCCATAGGGGAAGGAGCAGTAGGAGAAGGCGCCGACGGAAGCAGGGAGCGGGGCTTGCGGTGCGACCTGCGGGAGGCGAGGGAGGAATCAGGAGCAGGTTTGTGGATGTGCGGGAGAAATCTGGACCGGGAGAGAAAATGAGGTATCGGGGGGGGGGGGGGGGCTCACGGGTTAAATGAGATAGAGGAAAATGAAAACTCATTTCACATATTTACAAAATTGCCAATTGAATAACTATTTTTTTTGTTTCTCTTTAAATAAATAGGGGTTGTTACATTCTCCACTACTTAGGAAGTTTCGTCCCGAAACTTTCTTGAGAAACTCTCTAAATGGAGACTCTTAAGGCGAAGATTCAGATGACATTCATTCCAACAAGATTTGCAGATCAAGACATTGGAGTTAACTATGAATATAAAGAAACAGAGAGGAGAACAAACGCGAAGGACTATCAAAATCAAGAGAAATGTTACAGACACTTGTAATGCAGGTTAGATACACGTTCAGAGGGGAACTCTTCAGACTTAGCGAGATCGGCAAGATACAAAGGATTAGCTTCAGGAAACAAAGGAAAGTTTTCAATTAGCTCGAAATTGAGCGGCAAGACACGAGAATCCGAGAGCGAAAAGATTTATTTTGCACGAAGCGAAGGTAGAACATCGATGAGGAAAAGAAGCTGAATGACGATTGAGTATCGACAGAAGCAAGTCAATTTGGAGTTGGAGATTCACAAGACAACGCTGAAGTAATTCGGCAGAGCAATTAACAAGAAGACTCTCATTGTCACTGACACGTAGGAGCTGTCTAGAAGGAGATACAGGATGACCAGATAAAATTGACAGACACGCGAAACAAAAAGGACTAATTACAAATATCGGGGACTTGGAAATTAGATATTCTAACACATTTCCTACTGTCAGGTACATAAATTATGTAATTATTACAACATTTTCATTGGACAACTCTAGGTAATAATCATGCAAGTGCAACCATGAGATCATGTGCGATGTCAAGCAGATAGAAAATTCATGTGTGTACAATCATTATTGTTGTTCTTGGCTTCACACTTGTGTAATAATTTATGATATGAATGCAAATGAATGCATACACATGTCATGTTAAGCGCCCTTATCACTTAAAATGTCATGTATATTAGGACTCTAATGTCAGCGCACTTGAAAATATTAAACCTCCCATACAATTTAATATTCGCAAGCGATGTATATCCTAGTGGAAATTCATATGCACAAAAATGTTAAGTTTGCCCATAATCCCTTAACATTCGTGTGCATACTACTCATGCTTATGAGTGAGTGTGTGCGTGTTTCAGCCGCGAACAACAAGCAATGACAAGCTGAGTGAAAAAATAGTGTATGTATATTTATTTTTATTATAAAATTCAAAATATTTGATAATTACAAAATAGTTTATCTTTTGAAACTAACCCCTCAAACATCTCTAACCTCCCTTTGATACCAACTGTCACGACCCGTCTCGACAAAAGTCAGAGTGCGCTTCGGGCGGGCCGTGACGCCACAGGCATGGGCGGAAAGGAAACCATGTCTGCTAAGCCTGATGCAGAGAAATACTGAAAATTGTTTTAAAGTAGACAATTTGGATAAAAACAGTTTGATTTTTGTTATGCGGAAGCTTTCAGAATTTTAAATGCATATGTATTTTGTAAAATTCATGTTTTTACAGGGTACTACTATAGATTTCATGCAATTATGATTCAAAAGAGGATGCACATACATTAACGTCAAATTCTAGTACATAGTATTTAATAGCCTAACAGTTGTCCATGTATTACTGTTCATAATTATCACATAAAGAAAACATGTGACAGTAAAAAAAATGAATCAAAAACGTCAAACCTGACACGGCTAGAAAATCAATCATCGGAAAGCAAAAGCTTGATGCAGATCGGTTTCAGGAACCTGACGGCGCTGACACGAAAACTAAGGCAATTCCAAATCACAAAGGAAAAGCCTCAGAATATTGAAATAAACAGGTGAGCAAGGTAAATGTACAAAACAGTAAGTGGAGCAGAAAAGTATAAATACTGGTTCCTCATGAAGCAAAACTATCTAAAGACCAACAAATAAAAGAGCTAAACAGAACAAGCTAGTGTATTAGACTACTCCGAAGTATAACATATAGACAGATCAAGAAATGTCTTTAGCTGTAATCAGTGTAAGGTGAAAGTGTTTTATTTGATGCACGCGATTCTAATGTAAGTCTAAATGCAAATCTTATCAAAATAGTTGTGCTTGCTATGTTCATTTGCTGGTTTCCGTTGTCAGTCAAGCGGAAACTCGAGTAAAAACGTCACATCAATTTAACACTACATTTCACTGATTGCGTATGACAATAATGATTTTAAAGATTTATGACTTGGGAGATTCGTAACATATGAAGAGCTTATACCAATTTAGCGATTCAGTTCTACAAGATTAGAGTTCATAAATGCGTCAAGAGAGGAATTGAGCTATGGAGCTACATTCGCTCAAGTCTTAAAACAGACCTAAGAAACAGAATTCGATGACACCAACAAAACTAGAAGGGAGCAATATATTTTGCGGGATTCAAGTATTTGCAAGTGTTATGACTTTTACTATACATCATTTTTCTCGGATACCAAAATACTTAATTAGATTAATCCATCTCAATGCACGATCATCTTCCAAGTAAATGTGTATTCGATACGAATATTTATATAAAATCACAGATCATCAATTGGTTTACTATCTAGAATCATCATCAATTACAATTAAGACACTTATTACACATGCCCAACAATCTATCATTATTCCAGTTTTATCTAAATTGAGCAAATCTTTCATCTAAGCGAATATCCAAATAAAAATCATCCACGATTATAATTTCATGTAAATCCAACACATCAAATCCTAAATTATTAACTTATCAGATTGGGCATTCACGATTTAAATTCATTTGACAAATCAGACATTTCAGGGTGAAATCATAGTCGTACGCTTAGACAACAAAATTAGAATGCAAATTCAATTAACAGATCAATAAATTCAAAAATGCAGTTAAGAATCAGAAAACAAAGGCATTATTTAAAATTCGATGCTTGCAAGAGAGAGAGAGAGATCTACTTGCCTGAAGGAGGCTGGATCTGACGGAGGCGGCTAAGCGACGCAAGTAGGATTTAGAAACCCTTATCGAACCTGTATATGAACAACGAAAGAGACAAAGTAAGATTCATTACGTTAACACAGGCGTGATTCGATACATAGCTAAATCAAGAACAACTAAGAAATTTACCTCCATCATGAGTGAGGGGACGAGAGATACCACGCAGAAGCGGAGACTTAGTGAAGCTTGGGTTAGGGGAAACTCTAATTCGGAGAGGACCGCCCATGATTTCTACCAACTGAATTGTGGAGCGGCGCCGGAAAACACGAACCTATCATAAATAGGCGATCATAGGGAGGCGAAAATCTGAAACACAAGGTTAACACAATTTGGAGGCAAATAATTTCCAAGAAAATTAGGGAAACTGAAAAGAGAGGGAGAGGAGGGAGAATATTACCCACAGAAGAACAAATCCATGCCCAAAATCTTAGTAGAGGCGAAAAGAGAGCAAACCCTAGGAAGAGGGAGTAAATCCTAGGCGTTCCTCGCCACAAATCTCGGCCAAAAAGGAGAGGAAGCGGTTGTTGCCGACCTTGTTGAGGAGGGGGAGGCTGCTGCCTTTGCTGAATAGGGAAGGAGAAGAAGCATCCGTCGACCTTGACAGGAGGAGCAGGAGGCAAGAGCGGCGGCCATGGAGGGAAGAGCCGGAGTTGTCGTCGGCTACAGGGGAAAGAGGAGACGGAGAGGGTGTCAGCCACAGGGGAAGGAGCAGTCGGAGAAGGTGCCGGCGGAAGCAGGGAGCGGTGCTTGCGGTGCGCCTTGCGGGGAACGGGGGAGGAATCAGGAGCAGGGTTTGCGGGTTTGCGGCTGTGCGGGAGAAATCTGGACCGGGAGAGAAAATGAGGTATCGGGGGGGGGGGGGGGGCTCACGGGTTAAATGAGATGGGAAAATGAAAACTCATTTCACGTATTTACAAAATTGCCACTTGAATAGTTATTTTTATTATTTTTGTTTCTCCTTAAATAAATAGGGGTTGTTACATTCTCCGCTACTTAGGAAGATTGTCCCGAAACTTTCCTGAGAAGCTCTCTGAATGGGGACTCTTAAGGCGAAGATTCAGATGACATTCATTCCAACAAGGTTTGCAGAACAAGACATTGGAGTTAACTATGAATACAAAGAAACAGAGAGGAGAACAAGCACGAAGGATTATCAAAATCAAGAGAAATGTTATAGACACTTGTAACACAGGTCAGATACACGTTCAGAGGGGAACTCTTCAGACTTAGCGAGATCGGCAAGATACAAAAGATTGGCTTCAGAAATTAAAGGAAAGTTTCAATTAGCTCGAAATTGAGCGGCAAGACACGAGAATCCGAGAGCGAAAAGATTTTTTTTGCATGAAGCGAAGGTAGAACATCGATGAGGAAAAGAAGCTGAATGACGATTGAGTATCGACAGAAGCAAGTCAAACTGGAGTTGGAGATTCACAAGACAACGCTGAAGTAATTCAGCAGAGCAATTAACAAGAAGACTCTCATTGTCACTGCCACGTAGGAGCTGTCTAGAAGGAGGTACATGATGACCAGATAAAATTGACAGACACGCGAAACAGAAAGGGCTAATTACAAATATCGGGGACTTGGAAATTAGATATTCTAACACATTTCCTACTGTCAGGTACATAAATTATGTAATAATTACAACATTTTTATTGGACAACTCTAGGTAATAATCATGCAAGTGCAACCATGAGATCATGTGCGATGTCAAGCAGATAGAAAATTTATGTGTTACAATCATTATTGTTGTTCTTGGCTTCACACTTGTGTAATGATTTATGATATAAATGCATACACATGCCATGTTAAGCGCCCCTATCACTTAACATGTCATGTATATTAAGATTCTAATGCCAGCGCACTTGAAAATATTAAGCCGCCCATACAATTTAATATTCGCAAAAATGTTAAGTTTGTCTAGTGGAAATTCATATGCACAAAAATGTTAAGTTTGCCCATAACCCCTTAACATTCGTGTGTATACTACTCATGCTTATGAGTGAGTGTGTGCGTGTTTTAGCCGCGAACAACAAGTAATGACAAGCTGAGTGAAGAAATGATGCATGTGTATTTATTTTTATTATAAAGTTCAAAATATTTGATAATTACAAAATAGTTTAACTTTTGAAACTAACCCCTCAAATATCTCTAACCTCTCTCTGATACCAACTGTCACGACCCGTCTCGACAAAAGTCAGAGTGCGCTTCAGGCGGGCCGTGACGCCACAGGCATGAGCGGAAAGGAAACCATGTCTGCTAAGGCGGATGCAGAGAAATACTGAAAATAGTTTTAAAGTAGGTAATTTGAGCAAAAACAGTTTGATTTTTGTTATGCGGAAGCTTTCAGAGTTTTAAATGCATATGTATTTTGTAAAATTCATGTTTTTACAGGGTACTACTATAAATTTTATGCAATTATGATTCAAAAGAGGATGCACATGCATTAACATCAAATTCTAGTACATAGTATTTAATAGCCTAGCAGTTGTCCATGTATTACTGTTTATAATTATCACATAAAAAACATCTGACAGTAAAAGAAATGAATCAAAAACTTCAAACCTGACACGACTAGAAGATCAATCATCGGAAAGCAGAAGCTTGATGCAGATCGGGCTCAGGAACCTGACGACGCTGACACGAAAGCTAAGACAATTCCAAATTATTTAGGAAAAACTTAAGAACATTGAAATAAACAGGTTAACAAAGTAAATGTACAAAACAGTAAGTGAAGCAAAAAAGTATGAGTATCGGTTTCTCATGAAGTAAAACTATCCAAAGACCAACAAATAAAAAAGCTAAACAGAACAAGTTAGTGTATTAGACTACTCCGAAGTATAACATATAGACAGATCAAAAAATTTCATTAGCTGTAATCAATGAAAGGTGAAAGTGTTTTATTTGATGCACGAGATTCTAATGTAAGTCTAAATGCAAGTCTTATCAAAATAGTTGTGCTTGCTATGACCATTTGCTGGTTTCTGTTGTTAGTCAAGCGGAAACTCGAGTCAAAGCGTCACATCAATTTAATACTACATTTCACTGATTGCGTATGACAATAATGATTTTAAAGATTCATGACTTGAGAGATTTATTACATATCAAGAGCTGATACCAATTTAGCGATTCAGCTGTACACGATTAGAGTTCATAAATGCGTCAAGAGAGGAATTGAGCTATGAAGCTACATTCGCTCAAGTCTTATAACAGATCTAAGAAACAGAATTCGATGACACAAGATTCGATGACACCAACAAAACTAGATAGTGAGCAATATATTTTGCGGGATTCAAGTATTTGCAAGTGGTATGACTATTACTATACATTATTTTTCTTGGATACCAAAATACTTAATTAGATTAATCCATCTCAATGCACCATCGTCTTCCAAGTAAATGTGTATTCGATACGAATATTTATATAAAATCACAGATCATCAATTGGTTTACTATCTAAAATCATCATCAATTATAATTAAGACACTTATTACACATGCCCAACAATCTATCATTGTTCCAGTTTTATCTAAATTGAGCAAATCCTTCATCTAAGCGAATATCCAAATAAAAATCATCCGCGATCATAATTTCATGTAAATCCAACACATCAGACCCTAAATTATTAATTTATCAGATTGGACATTCAAGATTTAAATTCATTTGACAAACCAGACTTTTCAGGGTGAAATCATAGAGTCGTACGCGTAGACAACACAATAAGAATGCAAATTCAATTGACAGATCAATATATACAAAAAATGCAGTTAAGAATCAGGAAACAAAGGCATTATTTAAAATTCGATGCTTGCAAGAGAGAGAGATCTCTACTTGCCTGAAAGAGGCTGGATCTGACGGAGGCGGCTAAGCGACGCAAGCAGTATTTAGAAACCCTAATCGGACCTGTATATGAATAACGAAAGAGACAAAGTAAGATTCATTACGTTAACACATGCGTGATTCGATACATAGCTAAATCAAGAACGGCTAAGAAATTTACCTCCCTCATGAGTGAGGGGACGAGAGATACCACGCAGAAGCGGAGACTTAGCGATGCTTGGGTTAGGGGAAACCCTAATTCGTAGAGGACCGCCCATGATTCCTACCAACTGAATTGAGGAGCGGCGCCGGAAAACACGAACCCATCACAATTAGGCGATCACAGGAAGGCGAAAATCTGAAACACAAGGTTAACACAATTTGGAGGCAAATTATTTCCAAGAAAATTAGGGAAACTGAAAAGAGAGGGAGAGGAGGGAGAATATTACCCACAGGAGAACAAATCCATCTCCAAAATCTGAGTAGAGGCAAAAAGCGAGCAAACCCTAGGAAGAGGGGTAAATCCTTGGCGTTCCTCGCCGCAAATCTCGGCCAAAAAGGAGATGAAGCGGTTGTTGCCGACCTTGTTGAGGAGGGGGAGGCTGTTGCCTTTGCTGAATAGGGAAGAAGAAGTAGCCGTCGGCCTTGGCAGGAGGAGCAGGAGGCAAGAACGGCGGCCATGGAGGGAAGAGCCGGAGGAGTTGTCGTCGGCTACAGGGGAGAGAGGAGCCGGAGAAGGCGTCGGCCATAGGGGAAGGAGCAGTCG
Source organism: Platanthera zijinensis (assembly GCA_039513925.1). Taxonomy (NCBI): domain Eukaryota; kingdom Viridiplantae; phylum Streptophyta; class Magnoliopsida; order Asparagales; family Orchidaceae; genus Platanthera; species Platanthera zijinensis. The sequence goes on from CM077087.1 coordinate 108,015,716, forward strand.
GAGAAGGCGACGACAGAAGCAGGGAGCGGGGCTTGCGGTGCAACCTGCGGGAGACGGGGGAGGAATCGTGAGCAGGGTTTGCGGCTGTGCGGGAGAAATCTGGATCAGGAGAGAAAATGAGGTATCGGGGGGGGGGGGGGGCTCACGGGTTAAATGAGATAGGGGAAATTGAAAACTCATTTCACATATTTACAAAATTGCCACTTGAATAGTTATTTTTATTATTTTTGTTTCTCTTTAACCAAAGTGGGGTTGTTACAACCCCTGACCGTCCACGAGCCGCCGCCGCCAGTCCTCGCGCACCCCGACGCGACGATTGTACCACGCTATACCAGATTGGAATTTCCAACCTATGATGGGAAAAGCGATCCTTTGAGTTGGCTCACCAAGTGTGAGCAATTCTTTGGCCACCAGCACACTCTGGCAGCTGATCAGATCCATTTAGCATTTTTCCATATGCTCGACGTCGCTGTTTTATGGGCTTCTCGACTTCCCATCGACCGGCTGAATCTGATTTTGGATGACTTCAAGCGACTCTGCAACTTGCGTTTCACACCTCCTATCCGCAGTAACTCCCTCGGCGCACTCACATCTCTTCGCCAAACCAGTACCATGGACGAGTACCTGGAGCAATTTCAGCTTCTCTTAGCGCATGACCCTCTTGCCCCAGATATGCAGGTCAACATTTTCACCGCTGGATTTCGTGAGCGACTGCGACTGAATGTTGAGTTTGATGCCCCTCCGGACTTAGTGACTGCTATGAGTCTGGCCCGGCTCTGCGACCGTCGCCTCCAGCTGGCCCAGGAAGCCTATCCACCTGCCACCAACATTATTCAACAAGGCCGTATCGAGGGTCCCCCAGCCCCACTGGTCCGCCGATTATCTCGGGCTGAGATGCCGCACCGCTGCGCTCAGGGATTATGTTTCAATTGCGACGAGCAGTACACTCACGGCCACAAATGCAACCGGCTTTTCTACCTGCACGTTGAGGATTCTGACGACGAGGGCATCAGATAAAGCTTTGAGGACGAGCTTTTTTTGAGGAAGTGTGAGATGTTATGAGTTATGAGTTTGTTATGAGTTATGTGTTATGAGCTATGAGTTATGATGATGTTATTATGTGGGAGCCTCGAGCCCCGAGTCTAGTATTAGGTGTCATCATTAGTATTTTGTCTTCTTATATGTTGTAGCCTATATAAAGGCATTGGATGTGTTGTAGGAATGAAGAAAGAAAAGAATTCTAATTCCCATCTTTGAATGTGAGATCTTTGTGGCTCTCTACTCTAACGAGCAACCCTTCCTAGGCAGCCGCGGTTCCGGCTCCACGGTATCTCTGCCATCGTCATCTCCACCTCCGACCACCATTCTGACAAGTTACCATTGTTACGGAAGTAGGCCCGTAACACATGGTTGGCTGTTATTATGACTCTTGTTGGCTTCCATTAAATGCTCATGATAGTTGCATTGGTAGCTGAAACCTGATGGCTAATCTAAACATAAACTTGATCTTTCCCTACTCTTGAGTTGCATGTATTGTGGCTGAAGTTTCATTTAAATTGTGGCCAAAATATGATTTTTGATATTTTCTTAGATTTACCTAAGTATTTCCGACCTTAAGCACCTTCTAATAAGTCGTAGTTGTAGCCATCTCAGGAGTGTACTTGTAATTATTTAACGACGCCATCCTAAAGTAAATGATTTCCTTGATACTGTAGAGGATAACATCCGGCGATTGATGCGATAAGAACCCTATAAAGGACAAAGGCAAAGGAAAAGCTGTGGTGAGTCCTCATCGCTTTAATTACGTATATTTGAATTATTTTGAAATATGAACATGTAGAATTACTTAGCTCTGTGCTACTTCCTTGAATGCACACGGAATGCTGATTGAATTGAATTTAAGAAATTCGAAGTTTTTGAAATTTCTGAAAATATGAAATTGCTAAAAGGCTAAACATGGATTAGCAATCAATAGAAACTCTGAGGGGAAATTATATAAATATTTCTTATATTTTGAAAATGAATATGATTTGAATATGAAAAGAATAAAAAACTTAGTCTGCGTCGACATATAGAAATGCTAAGGCTTATCCTCATAGGAGAGGTATAACTCCTACATAATTTTGATAATTCCATGGAAGGTTGCGTGTTCGATCACCTTGAATTGGTATAAAATTTTCTAATCTAGGAGGCGTGGAAACCTGGAGCATGTTTGATCGCCCTAGATTTGGATTTGATGGACCTAGATGACTGATAGATTTATAAATGACTCGGTATTTTGGAAGAACGAAATATGATAAGAAAATTTTGAATTGAATACAGATACGAAGAAGAATAAAAGAAATTTTTAATTTGATCCAAAAATAGTTTATTTCTGTTGTATTAGCTTACTGCACAGTACTTTACCTGCTTACTGTTTCTACTATTCATGTTTATATATATATATAACTGCATATTGATGTTGATTATTCATGTTTACCTGCACTGCGGTTGAAGAGCCAAGGGACTCACTTAGTTTTTTAAATTTATCGGTTCTTGATTTCTCTTTTTAAGATCAGACTGCCAACGCACCAGGCCCACTAGGAGGTTGCTAGCGGAGGCAGAAAAGTAACAAAGGGAAGACATGGTTAGAGCATGAGTTAGAGTTTTTGTGATAGTTCATTTTAGAGTTTGCTTCAATCTGTATATTGTATATATGTCCTAGTTTGTTTTAGTCATTATTTTATCTGTATTCTGGCATATGACATGATAGATCTTATGTTTTAGGAAATAAAAAGTTATTTTATGTTGTATCCTGCTACCTTTCCTATGTTATATATTAGAATTGTTGCGTTATTTTATTTTGAAATACCGCTCAAATAATAGATTTAAATTGTGGTGGATTACGGTCCGTTAAAATTAAGTGGTATCAGAGCTAGTTTTTTCAAGATCCGTGTGACGCCGAGAGTACCTAGATAATGAACTTAATATAACTTAGATGTTCATATAATTGAAACAGATCATGTCTTGTTCCATTGGATTCTCTCCAACTGTACTCGAACTCAGATTCCGAGAGGCGCACGATGAACCTGAGAGCTCCAGAGAAGCTATGTTAGAAGAAAGTGATAATGGTCTTAAAACCCCATTTCAGTTTGCGACATAGCTTAAGCATTGGTGAAGCTATCAGGTTGGTTCATGACACTTTACCTGCAGTGCCACGGGTTGTTCCAGCTATGCCTACTCCAACACCTATAGTACCACCGCAGCCGCGCCTGGTTGATGCTGAATTAAGGCAAATGCTAGAATTGAAACCGCCAATATTCAGTGGTGGTCTTTCTCAGATGGAGACTAAGGAATTGATTTTGCAGACCGAGACTATATATAAAGTTTTGCGGTGTCTAGGAGAGCATAAAGTGGTGCTGGATCTCTCTTTGCTGGAGGGAGAAGCTAAAATTTAGTGGATCAATTTGATGATGGAAAAATTTGCAGCCAAAGATGTGGGGACTGTAGCTTGGTATGAGTTTATCCGTGCCAAAGACTTAAAAGAGGCAGCTTCAGGAAAGATTCTTGCGTTTGGTGCAAGGAAACCGCTCAGTACTTCATTGCGGGGCGAAATTCCCTAGCTTGTTCTATTATTTAGAGTCTGCAGTGGCAACAGAAGAAGCACCGTGTTTGCGCTTTTAGGAGGGCTTGCGAGATGATATCCGCACATCTGTGGTTCCGTTTGATATTACAAAGTATGCTGTTTTAGTAGAGAAGGCTCATATGGTGCTTGGTTGTGAGAAGTTCAAGAAGAGACCTAGAGAGGGGCCCAGTCAGGAATGGTCAGGCAGAGCAGGTGAAGCCCTGTGGAAGAGAAAGAAGCAGCCTCAGTCATCATCCACATTTAGCGCTCAAGTATCCAAATCGTCGATTACCGAGTGAGTCAGATCTGGAAGAATGCATACAAGTGAATGTCTGGATGGTGTCTGCTTTTATTGTCGCCAACCGGGACTTTGACGAAAAGATTGTCTAAAGCTGCAAAGGGATGAAAGTCAGAGTGAAGATTCAACCTTGCCCATGCAAAAGATTTATCATATTGGGACTTCCAAGAAAAGAGAGTTTATTGCATCTGCACCCGCTGAAGGAGTCTGAGAAGAAAGACTGGTCTAGCCCCGATCATTTAAACTTGGGCAGCAAGAAGCAAAATCTGATGATACTGTGGTTACAGGTATGCTAAATGTGCATGATCAATTATTAAATGTCTTATTTGATACCGGCGCCAGTCATTCGTTCATTTTGTCGTATATACTTTATTCCATATGTACACAAGAATTTCAAGCTAGAAGACCATTGAGCTTATGCCGAATAATACATTGTTGATTTTTCAAAAGAGAGCCTTGGTACATTTTTTTTAATGATAAGAGAATTGCAGATACGTAATCCTGCCGCTGATTAAGTACGATGTTATCCTAGGCATGGCCGGACTTTCGAGGCAAGAAACAGTAATAAATTGCAAGGCGAAAGAGGTCACATTCATGTTCCTTGATGAAAGTTTATTTGTGTTCAAGGGATCGGGAGAACTCTAAAAAATAATGATATATTCCATGAAGACATTCAAACTTGAGGAAAGACTGCGAAGCCATTTTACTGATGATTAAAGGATCATAAGAAGAGAAGATGGAAATTATGGCTGTGCCCGTAGTGCGAAAGTTCTTGGATGTATTTCCAAACGATTTGCAAGGTATGCCTTCAACTAGAGAAGTCGAGTTTGAAATCAAACTGATTGATGGAGTTGCTCCAGTGGTCATGACACCTTATCGATTGGTGCCTAATGAATTGACAACATTTAATGTGCAATTGTAAGAGCTTATAAATAAAAACTTCATCCGACCCAGTACTTCACCCTAGGGAGCTCCAGTTCTGTTTGTTAAGAAGAAAGACAGATCCCTCAGATTGTGTTGATTATTGAGGATTGATCAAGCTGACAATTAAATATAAATATTCTTTGCTTCACATTGATGATTTATTTGATCAGTTTGTGGGTACGTGAGTATTCTCGAAAATTGATCTTCGATCAGGATATCACCAGCCCCGAATTAAAGATATTTTTAAGTTAGCATTTAGTATCATGTATGCGCATTTTTAAATTCTTGTAATGCCTCTTGGTCTAACGAATGTCCCTGCAACTTTTATGGATTTAATGAATCGAGTATTCAAAGCTATTCTTGATCAATTTGTGATCGTATTCATTGATGATATTTTGATTTATTCAATGTCAGAAGAAGAGCATTCGTAGCACTTGCATATAGCATTTCAGATGTTGAGAGAGCAATGACTTTATGCCAAGTTTTCGAAGTGCGACTTTTGGTTAAATGAAGTGGCTTTTCTGGAGCTCGTTATTAATGAGCAAGGTTTATTTGTTGATCTAACAAAAATCGAAGCAATTGTGGAGTGAAATCAACTTAAATTGGTAATGGAAGTGCGCAGTTTCTTGGGTTCAGCTGGTTATTATCAGAATTCCTTAACGATTTTTCCAAGATAGCGCTACCCTTGACTCAATTGATCAAAAAGTGAGTATTTTAGATGGGAGGTCGAATGCCAACATGCATTTTATGCAATGAAGGAAAGATCGACAACTGTTCCAGTATTGGTGATGTCTAGGAACAAATAGATTTCAAATCTACAGTGATGTGCCCTATAAAGGGTTTGGTTGCGTGTTGATGTAATGTGGGAAGGTAATTGCTGAAAAGAATTATCTAACGTATGACTTGGAATTAGCGGCAGTACTGTTTGTATTACAATTTTGCAACACTTCTTGTATGACATGAAATGTGAAATATTTACCGATCATAAAAGCCTGAAATATATTTTTGATGAGAAGGAAATTAATTTGCGGCAGAGAAGATTGTTTAAATTTATTAAAGATTATGATTTGGATATTCAATACCATCCTGACAAAGTAAATGTAGTAGTAAACGCTTTGAGTAGGAAAAGTATTGCCGCTTTGACTGTGATACCTCAGTATGATACAAAGCTACTACGAGAATTGCAAGAAATGAAAATTTTCTTTATCATAATGAAAGAGGAAAAGCAAGTGCAATTGTTTCAGATGCAGATTCAGTATTTACTTAAAGATTTAATTTAGAAGGCATTGCCACATGATACTTTCTTTATGGGTGTAGAAACAAATGCTTTTGTCAAAAAGAATTAATTATTTTCCATGAATGACAGAATTTGCATGCATAACATGAATAATTTGAGGAAAGATATCTTGTATGAAGCGCCCAACACACCTTATTCGATTCATCCTGGCCGAACGAAGATGTATCATCTGAAGGTGGAGTTTTGGTAGCCCAAAATGAAGCACGATGTGACCAATTATATTCCTCGATGTCATACCTGCTGGCAGTGAAGGATTAGCATATGGAGCCAGTTTATTATCTTCGATCACTTCCTATTCCTGAATGGAAGTGGGATGATGTAGCGATGCATTTTCTATTTGGGTTGCCTCGAAGTAAGCAAGTAAATAATGGAATTTGGGTGATTATTGACCGCTTAACTAAGAGCTCTCTTTTTATTGCAATGAAGCAAAACAGTCCTACCAAGAAATTGGTTGAATTATATATCAATGTAATTGTTAAACTTTATGGAATTCAGTGTATTATAGTTACTGATCAAGATGAGATATTTACTTCTGATACATGGAGATAAGTGCATGACAGATTGGGAACAAAGCTATTGTATAGTACAATCTTTCATCCTCAAACAGATGGTCAGTCACAACGCACCATTTAAATGCTCGAAGATTTATTGCGAATGATAGTTTTGGACTTAAAAGGTTTGTGGGAGAAATATTTGGCTTTGGTAGAATTTGCATATAATATTTTCTTTTTGACGATCCAAATGACTATTCAAAGCTCTATATAGATGGCCATGCAAAACTCCTCTAGGCTAAGCAGAAGGATGGAGAAAAGAAATTATTTTAGAAAAAAGAAATTAATAAAATAAAAAAAGTTTGAATTATTCAACAAGAATAAAGGTTGCGTATGACCGTCAACAAAAATATTATAATGCCAGACGTAGTTAGATAGAATTTAATGTTGGCGATTATGTGTGCTTAAAGGTCAAACCCATTAAAGGAGTATCTCGATTATGATGTATAGGAAAATTGAGTCTGAGATTTGTAGGTCCCTTTCCAATCGTTGAGCATATTGGCGAAGTGGCTTATCGTTTAGCTCTGCCAAATGAATTACAGAACTTGCATGATGTATTCCATGTGTCCGCTCTTCGTCGGTATATTATTGATCCAGATATGATCGCATCTGTCAGTGATGTGCAGATAGAAGCTGATTTGTCTAGCCTGACTGAGCCCTATCAAATTATTGATCGTCAAAGCAAGAGGCGCGGAATTGCGATGTTAAGTTTGTTAAAGTATGGTGGAAGGGTCACCCTGCCAATGATGCTACTTGGAAAGAAAAGGTGTAATGATGAACTTGTTTTCTTTCTGTATCACGAAGATTGAATTTTCGAGGACGAAAATTCTTGTAAGGAGGGGAGAATTGTTAGACCTGAACCAGAACTTGTGTGTCAAATATTTTAATATATAAGAAAAATAATAAATTGATTCCCCGATGATGAAAAAAAATTACAGTGTCGATTCAACGCCGCACCATTGATTTTGAAGTTTGAGATTTCCGCAGATTTTGAGACGATCATTTTGATGCACTTTATTTTTTGTTTTACATAACCTTTATTGATAGTACTTAGAGGAATAATTGGTGTATAAATAAGAGGAATGTAAATGTTTTTATTTAATGGCTGAATATTATTATAATAGCTTATGGTGTGGTTCTATTGGTGACCAGCAGGGTTGTAGCTGATGTATATAATCATACTACCGGTTTAAGTGAATGAGATTAAATTGGATATTGTTAATTAGATTAAGCCTTGAGTAAGGCTGGATTTATGTGAGGTGGTGGACTATTGGCTCTTTTATACTTATCTTTCTCCCAATAATTTCATTTCCTCTCGCCTCCTAGAGCTCTCGACGGGCTGAGAGACGCTAGGGATTACTTGACTCTCCTTCTCTCTGCTCGACGACCTCTCCTTGTTTCGTTGATAGTGCCGGAAGGTCTTGATTGAGCTGTGGCTTGGTTTCCTGTTCGTGCTGCTGTTGATTTGAGCGGTTTTGCGCTCTTGAACGGCAGAGTTGGGCTTCAAACCTCCTACTGTGAGCCTTCTTCCTCTTCCCCTCTTTTATTTCTCCTTTATTTCTACATTTATTTGGATACTGGGAGTTAGCCCACTGTTCTATGCTTCATTTGGGGATTTTATTTCAAAGGTGGGCTGGCACTTTTGTGGTTTTGTAGGTTTGAGCTTTGTGGTTAAATTTTTAGAAACCTTTTGATCAATAGAGAGCCATCTGCTGTGATCAATAGAGAGCCATCTGCTGTTGTTTTAATTCCCGGTGATAGAGGAGACTTTGCTGGCAGTTGTTATGTTCATTTCTATGATTTCAATGGGCCGGCCCGCAAATTAGTGGGCTGGTTATACATATTGTGATCTAACTGTGTGCTGATTTGATTTTGGTTGCCTTGATTCTTGATGGGTGAGGTTGATGGGTGCTGCTATGGACTGGCAATGGTTATTATTTGCTGTTTTGGACTTGCTATACTTCTTGTTTTTGGCTGCGATAGTCGCTGTTATGGGCTCTTGTTAGTAGTCATTTCTAGTCAATTGTAGTTGTTAATTTGCTGCCCATTTGTTGGCCGGTATTGATAGCATGGTTGGCTGTTATTACGACTCTTGTTGGCTACGGCTCATGATGGCTGCATTGGTGGCTGAAACCTGATGGCTGATTTGAACATAAATCTGATCTTTCCCTACTCTTGTGTTGCATGTCTAATGGCTGAAATTTGATTTAAATCGTGGCCAAAATCTGATTTTTGATATTTTCTTAAAATTACTAAAGTCTTTCCGACCTTAGACAACTCTTAATAGGTCATAGTTGTGCTCGTCTTTGGAGTTTACTCATAACTATTTAACGACGCAATTCAGAAGTAAATGTTTTTCTTGATACTACAAAGGATGATGTTCGACGATAGACGCGACAAGAATCTTATGAAGGACAAAGACAAAGGAAAAGCTTTGGTAAGTCCTTATCGTTTTGATTACGTATATTTGAATTATTTTGAAACATGGACATGTAGAATTACTTTACTCTGAGCTACTTCCTTGTATGCACACTTAATATTGACTGAATTGAATTGAACAAATTCCAAGTTTTTGAAATCGCCGAAAAATATGAAATCGCTAAAAGGCTAAACATGGATTAACAAGCGATCAAAACTCTGAGGGGAAATTTATATAAATATTTCCTATATTTTGAAAATGAATATGAATTGAATATTAAAAGAATAAGAAATTTAGTGTGCGTCGACACAGAAATGCTAAGGGCCAGCCTCGTAGGAGGGGTAGAACTCCTACAAAAATTTGAAAATTCCATGGAAGGCTGTGTGCTTGAGTACCTTCAATTGTAATAGAATTGTCTAATCTAGGAGGCGTGGAGCGTGTTTGATCGCCCTAGATTTGGCATTGATGGGCCTAGATAACTGATAGATTTGAGAATATCTCATTATTTTGGAAGAGTGAAATATGATAAGAAAATTCAGAATTGAATACTAATACGAAAAAGAATAAAAAAAATAATGAACTTGATTTAGAAATAATTTATTTCTGTTGTACTAGCTCACAGTACAATATTTTACTTGCTTATTTTATAGCTTTATTATTTCTATTACACATGCTCATAATATATATAACTTCATATTGATGATGATTCTTCTTGTATGCCTGTAGTGTGGTTGAAGTGATAAGTAATTCACTTAGGTTTCTAAACTTTCTGGTTGTTGATTTCTCTTTTTACGATCAGACCGCCAACTTATTAGGCCCCACTAGGAGGTTGCCAACGGAGGCAGATATGAGGCAAAATAAAGACATGGTTAGAGCATGGGTTAGTGTTTTTGTGATAATTTGTTTTAGAGTTTGCTTCAGTCTTTATATTGTATACATGTCTTAGTTTGTTTTAGTCGCCGTTTTCCCTGTACTTTGGCATGTGACATGATAGATCTTATGCTTTAATAAATGAAATTTTTTTGTACGTTCTCTTGGTACCTCTCCTATGCTATATATTAAAATTTCGTGTTGTTTTATTGTGAAGAATTTCTTAGAATAACATTTAAATCGTGGTGGATTACGGGCCGTTACAGTACATTTGTAAAACCCTAGGACAGAAGAATTCCACTTTCCCATAAGAAATTTTCTGTGTTGGCAAACTTTGAGATGTAGCACGCAACTTTGTTGACACTTCTTTCAACAAGAGGGAAGAGGGATAAAGGATTCTTGGCACATCCTTAAGGATATGAAAAATTCTAGTCTCGGTATCGCCTACGTGAAGCTCTTTGAGAATTTGGTTCTGCTTGGAGTAGGCTTTGATGGAGCCTTTTTCAAGAATAATGCCTTTTGGCGCGATGAATTTTTTTTTGCGAAGTATAGTCCAACCCAAGCACTCATGAGCTCAGTCATATCCACTGAATGGTTGTTTGTTATATAACACCTTGTCGCAAGAAGTGAGGCCATGCAGTTACACATGAGATAGCCCAAACCCGCCATGTAGTTCTCGCGGACGTCACTGTCGTAGTTCATTTTAATCCATCCATGAGGAGGGTGGTCCATAATGATTGTAGGTTACCTTCAGAGCTCCAATTCCCATGCAATGAATCCGTGATGGCATTAACCACATTTTCCGCGGGCTGTACAAATGTTTGACCACGAAGTATGTTGTTGCGGACTTCCCAGGAGCTTAAAAATGGAAAGAATACACTTTGCCTTGAACGAGTGCCTATTTATTTCAACTTCATTTTGCAGGAAGTTGATATTATTAAAAGATGCATGCAATACATTTATATTCAATTTTTCAATCTCTTTTCTAATCAGGAAAATTAATTTGCATTTACCAAATACGTGGCTCACGGACTCAGGCACTCCGCAGCCCCATGAGCTTCTCACGCCGTCACGTAGCCAATGATTGTACGACCAATCGTGGGTAGGGAGGTTGTTAATAACCCGCCATACAAGCATTTTGGTACGTGGCTATGTTTTAAACTTCCAGACCCAGCCTCCAAAAAGTGCCGGTTGGTGGCATTTTTTGTCATAGACAGCAACAGAATTCATGCTCCCGCACTCGGTTTGAGCCCATACCAGTTTGTCCTCGCCACCCTGGAATTTCCTAGGGATCAAAACAATGTAGTCGGCTAAAGTCGCAACACGGTCCCGGAGGACTGAAACATCGACGAATGTCTGCCATCGAGCTATTGGAAGCGAACCGATTTAGGTATCATCGTCTGTTAAGATATTTGATCCATTTCCCACCATCCAATAAGGGTGTGCAACAACCACCTCACACTCCAAATAGATAATCTTCAAAGTTTAGATTGGTTCCTTCTTTTCTTGAAAAAAGCTTGGCCAGGATATTTACACCGCATCATATGAGAGAGCAAGCTATTATCCGGCCCCATTATTCGAGCCGCAACCTTCCCCATAATAATACGACTCCATACATTACGTTTTTGATGCCTAGACCGCCATAATCTTTAGGAGAGCATATCTCGTCCCATGTTGCGCAGAAGAGAGCGACGGTTAGGCTAGCTGCTCCCCAAAAAATTCCTTAGTATACTGTTTATTTTATTTAGGGTGGAGATAGGGCCAGTGTACAGAAGAGTTAATGTTGTGGTATTACTGTTAATGTGTTGTTGATGAAAATAATCCTTCCCGCAAGTGATAGAAAATGCGACACCCCAAACACAAATTTTCCTATTGATTTAGTCGATCATGGCACCGAAATCAGAGCATTGAATCCTTCCAAGCCGCAATTTGACTTCAAGGTATTTATAGTCCTTAACCTCATTGTGACCGAGCTCCTATAAGTTTGAGGCTGTGATATTGTGCAACACTTTTGGTGTAAATAGGATGTTTCATTTGTTTGCATTAATAAAATGCCCTAAATGATTGCAGTAAACTTGGAGAATATCTGAAAACACCTTTCCGTATTGATCGAGGTCGTTCCAAACAAAAGTGTATCGTAGCAAAAAAGCAAGTGATATTTTTGGCGAAGATGAGCAAACCTTAATGCCAAGTCTCGGTTCCAATTTTTGGTATACGAGCTTGGAGAGAAATTCAGAGCAGGTGATGAATAAGTAAGGGGAGAGTAGGCATCCCTGTCTTAATTCACATGAGATGTTGATCTAGGCCACTCTAATAACATTCATTAGGAGGACAAGCCTAGGGAAGGAAATGCATTTCACAATAAAATCAAGCCTTGCCTTATTGCATTCTATCAATGCCATTTTTTATTGGGGACAAAAGTGTTCCCAACCTCCATACTCAGCCGCGTACCTTTTAAGAGTGGGGGAATCAAAGACTGCAAACAACTGACTATTAGTCACAAGGAGTCAGAGTGAACAGAAGAGAGGGGGAGGAGAAGTTTGATGCGAGCGACTATACTAGATGTTCCCGCAACGAAAAAACCCTTTTGTTGCGGGAAGTTATACTGCTTATCAGAAGAACTATTATAGAGTTATTAAAAGTAGGCACAACTAGGCCACCGAAAATTAGGCAACAATGAGTGAGGTGAACTTGAGACCGCACCAACAAGGAGGAGCAGGATCAAGTTTCAGCTTGCTTTTCTGGGTACCCTGGTTCCCAATTTATACAAAAAGGGGCTTGCCCGAACCTGCAGGTGCATTAAATGTGAGCTTCCCGGGATACATGAGGACTGAGAAGGAGATATAGAGTAAAGTGGTCACAACAGACTGTACCTTCCTCTACTAAGACTGTTGAGGAGAAGGAGTTGGCGCGGTCACTCTGAGTCAGCCCAAGCTTCTCGAGGCTGAGGCTGCTACCACCTGGCTTGGAGACTGAGAGGGTATAATTGACAAATTCCTTCTGGAAATGAGGGAGAACACACTTCACCAATGATCACACGAGCTCTTGTCCAAAGAGCCGAGGGAGGGAATGTGTGTGTCAGAGAGGGTGCCGGAGTCGGAGAAGGCCCCTGTGTATGCTCTTGCAAAGCAGAGGAAGCAGAAAACCTCCAAGAAGGAGGTTGCCAAGAAGATTAGGTGTATTGCTGCCGAGGGAGGAGAGAATAATGTTCTTTTAGTGATCGTCAAACTGGAAACGGATGAGACCGCACAGACACTTGCAGTCGAGGACTTACCTGGAGCACAAGTTCAAACTGATCTAGTGATGGAAACAATTATTGCGGACACCCCAGGAGGTGACGCGGTCACCAGAGTGAATTCGCCCGCTGAGGTCCCTACTGAGAACTCTGCGGGAGATGCGATCATGGAACTTGCTACTGATGCGATTAAACAAACTGCCTTGCGAGTAGAGGAGAATCCGACCACCGCTGGAGAGACAGGGAGGTTGGTGAAGGAGACTCAAGAGTTGTCGGACTCTGAGAAGACTACACGAGACAAGGAGTTGCGACTGCTGGAGGAACAGGTACAAAGCGTGAAGCGCGCAGCCGCCGAGGAGCAGGAGAACATTGGGAAGGTCGAGAAGAAAAAGTGGAAGAAGCGAACTGCCGAGGAGAAGCGGCTAAGGAAAGAGGCCCGTGAGCGGTTGGCTGCTGAGAAAGAATATAAGGCCATGATCTTTGGTGTGGGGGAGTTGTTGTGGTTGAAAGCCCTGCTGTGTAAACTCAAGATAGATCAAGGCAGACAATAACATTGTGTTGTGATAACCCGTCATCCATTAACATCACAAACAATCCGGTCCAACATGATAGAACCAAACATATAGAGATCGATAGGTTCTTAATCAAAGAAAACTTGGATGCTGGGATACTGAAGCTGAGACATATTGCTGCAAAAAAACAAGTGACTGATTGTCTAACCAAAGGACTTTGCTCACTGGATTTATGTAGATTGTGTGACAAGATGAGCTTAGTGAATATCATTCACCCACCTTGAGAGGGAGTGTTGTAATTGGTGTGCAAATAATACAAATTGTTGTGCAATTAGCGGCCTCCTCCTTTTGGGATTAGTCCCACATTTCAGGTTCTATTTTTGGGTCTCCCTCTTGTGTGTTTATATAGGGGAGAAATGTATTGATTTATGTATGTGTAAATAATAAAATATTATTCCTTTTAATATCTATTGATACTCCCTTGAGGGCTGTAAATTATCAATGTATCTATGTAAGCACCAGTTGACCATCGACAGCTTATATTATTTTCATCATGCATCAACACAGTCATTGGATTCATATGAAGCATGATATCAATATACAACAACACTCAAGACTTTATTCCACTATAGTGGGGTCGGCAATATGGATCCTTTGTCTCCATTGTGCCCTATCTTTTGTCATAATCTCAAACAACCTAGCTTTTGCACAAATTCTCAAATGATCCATATTCATAAGGGTGACTAAATTTTACGCTGGCCGTCTACCTAACACAACCCTCACCATTTTTCATCCGGGCTTGGGACCGACATAGGCTGATTTCACGATATCAATATAAGACATAATAATAAAGAAATGTATGGAACAAGAGATATGCCAAGAGAATAAGTACTCAGATAAGCTTTTCCTTTTCCCTTTTCTCTCCCAGAATCAATATCTTGTCCTTCGTTCGATGTCCTCTCTAATGTTACACTTTCTTGTGGGTCTTTTATTTCTTTCTGTAATATCATTCTTGGTTAACATGAGTTACAAATTGCGAAACAAGGATACTTCCCCGAAGGCACCGTACCCGTACCGGATACATATCCGGTATCGGTACGTACCCAATACTCGACGGATACACCTTTGTGGACACACTTGGACTTAGCACATCATTTTGCATGTTGTGATAGGAGTATGTTTTTCTAGAATAAACAAAGGTTGGTTCTATGCTAAAAAGCGTTGGTACGTCCAATTAAATTGTGTATCTGTACCGAGTATGTTTCTGTTACAAGTACATGTATTGAACGTGTTGATTCAACGCAAGTTATTAACAAACGGCTAACTTGTCTCTAAACTCATCGGAGATTGAAGATGTTGATCTCCAACAATGATGTTGATCTCCAACAATGAAGAAGAAAAAAAAGACTCATAAGTAGACTTAAGTTTAATTTTCTCTTTTGGTTAAACATATAAGATGTTAAATTTTGTAATATTTACGAATGCTTAATGTTTGAAAACTTCATGTTATGTTGCATTGATTTGTGAATTTGTACTTCAAGTTATGATTTATGTTTGATGTTTCGATGTTTTGAGAAATATTTATTGCACTTGTGATATATAAATATATATTATATTTGTTATAATGTATCATGACGTACCCGTATCCTTATTTTTTAATTTTTGTCGTACCACCGTACCGGGTATGTACCGTATCCGGTACCCGTACCCGTACCGGTGCTTCCCAGGTTACAAATAAAGTGCGACTCTAGTCCATGTGGAACATAATCCAGGTAATGTTCCTCAGAGAGGCCTGCAATGTTAGTCGAGGCTTCGACGTATTCATTGATGTAAATTCCCATCGTCTTGGATTTTTCGACAAAGATATGCATGTGTATGCTTTGCTAGGTTAGAGGCATCATAGTGACAAATGATAGTTTCTTTAAAGGCCTGTCACGCTAGTCGTGGCCTCGTGGGTTGGTCTGGCTAACCTAATGGATTCAGTGTAGAGCAGGCCCGTCCATGTAAATTGTGGCCAGTGGAACTTTTTGATGTTCTAGGGTGCCATGGAGGTTGAAGAATTGCTTTGTTTGTGCATTAAGTCCCCGTAACGTACCCTTAAAGACTGGGATGTCGATTGACATAGAGGGACATCAGAGGGTGTGGTTGGCACTTGAGTGGTCACGCCTTAGTTCGCGTCAAGTCTAAGGGTCCGTGGAAGAGGTGGTGGCCATGCCGATGCTTGAATCGAGTCGTAGGGAAAAAGTAGAGAGAGTGATTGGATTGTGGTGGTTGTGATGAACTTGGAACAAAGACGCTGAGATCAGTAAGGGAGTCCTCTTAGCGGTCCATACAAGCTTCGACTGCTGAGGACCAACTAAAGGAATCATCAACATCCATTTGTGACAGGTAGCACACGTCACCTCCAACACATTTGGTGTGACTCGGAGAATCTCCTAGAGGGCATCTCAGGTCATGCGTAGAGTGCATGGATCTCGCGTGGGCTATCATTTTGTGGCTCGTTAGATGAGTGCTTGGGGAAGCTATGCGGCGGGCCGATGTAGATGAATAGTGTTGTCGTTGTGTTGGTACTTGGCGATGGTTAGGGTATGGTTCATCGAGATAAAAGCAAGCAAATACTATTAGATTAATTTGAAAAAAGTGTGATACACAAGTGATCAGGATGTGGTAGTTGTCGGGTCGAAGTAACCGTTGGGTCGGCTCCTTCTCCAAGATCAAGACCTTTTATCTCAATGAACAAATCCTTCACCCCTCCTTATACAGGATATTTGCAGTGCTCATAATTAACAATTATTTCAATTAGAAAATACATACAAGGGAAGTACCAAGATAGAGAAATAATTAAAAAAAAGAAATAACACAATAAGGAAGTATTCTATTGGCGGTTGAATGGGCTGAATGGCCTTATGCGTTCGGCTCGGGATTCACATTGCGCCCCTTCTTGCAGTGTGAATAGACCCGGAGAGCCATACACATCAGATTAGCTTTGATTTGAATTTGAATGATTAAATTTTATGAACAAAGAGTCTCATCTTCAAAACCATAAAGAGGAGAAATGGGTTTAAAAATTTCAATCTATTTATCATTCTTTGCTTAATTGATGATTTTGTTAAAAATAAGCCTTCCTCAAAGTTTATTTGTGTGTACTAAAATTGATGTGTTTCAAAAAAGACCAACATGAAGTTTGGTTTAAACATCAAAGTCCTGTTTGATATCTACGTAACAATAATTGTTTCAACATAAACTAATTAATCTTTTCATATTGGCCAGGTTCAATCCTGTTGTAGGCGGAGGGGCCAATGGTAGTGTGATACACTATTCTCGCAATGATAAAAAAGTAAGAAAATTTTACCTTCATTTATTTATTGCCTCTTTGTTATTTTTTGCCTCTCAGGTACTATTCCTTCCCAAATGATGACAAAGAAAGATACTTATTTGTCCATTATGTGAAATCAACCAAAGTATCATCATCATCGTTATCATCAATATCCATCTAGCAAGGACCTACTTTTTGAATCCTCATTTTCCATTTGTTCTTCGAGTGTTATCTGAGGTGTTAAACATGGCATAAACAAATCATTTTAACAACTTTTATCCATATTATCTTGGGTCAACCTCTTTCCTGCTTAAACCTTCTGCAGTAGCTCTATTTACTTGTCTAACCATTTTCTAACATTCGTTTGGGTATGGACAAACCACCAAAATATTTTATATTTTGTATTCTTCGATAGTTATCATAACCATCAATTTTTTAAAACAATAATTTGTTAATCTATTTTTCTACTTTATTCATACATTCATCTTTGCATTCTCATTTTTAGCACACTCAATATATATCTTAACATTTTTACTGCCCAACATTCGAATGTATGTAACCTTACCCAATATCAATATTATAAAATTTACCTTAAGTTAATGTTACGAGTGTTGTGTCACCACCTGTATTGTGGGTTTATTCATGCTGAGTTGTGATTGAATTGCATAACTAGTTATTTTGATTCATGTTTGTTTTAGGGTTTAGGTTCTTTGGATCTGTCTTTTGAGGATTTTCAGATGAGTGAAGCCAGGCAGATAAGGTCTGTTTTATCCCCTTCAATATTGAATGCAAACATACATTTTTCTTCTTAAATCCCGTGGCCTTCAACTCTTCTCGATTCTTCAACCCTTACAATGGTCCGATATACCCCTTCCACCTACTTCCAAATCAACTGATAATCTACACTTGTCTAAATTGCGATGCTAGTAGTAGAATCTCCTTCCCTTTGCACCAATGCAACTCCAGCATATGTCTCATACATCCTCTTATGTACACCTAGTGTGAAGCCCTCTCCATCAATGTATATCTCCACAATTATTTCGACCTCACTTACTCAACGTGTTGACTAACTCTATTGATAGAAATTGATTGCGTTGATTGATCGATTTAGGTCATCGACCACTTTTGGATCATCAGATGGACGATCGGAGACCGCCATCACGTTCAATACGATTTTCCTTTTTTATGTGTTTTTGTTTTTGTTTTTCTGGACTTTATTTTGGAGGCGGACCAAGATAAAAAGGAATATTTCACAGAATGTAAATAAAAATATAAATAACCCATATCGTAACACTCCCCCTCAAGTTGGACGTGAGATGTTGATCATGCTCAACCTGATGACAATTCTTCCAAACGTTCTTCCACTCAGGCTTTTCGTGAGAATATTAACAAGTTGTCTATCTGAAGGAACAAAGGGAGTACACACAAGTCCCTTTTCAATGTTCTCCTTGATGAAATGACGATTTACTTTAACATTTTTAGTACGATCATGCTGGACAAGGTTGTGTGCGATGCTGATAGCAGCCTTGTTATTACAATAAAACCGAATGAGCTCATCTTCAGAGAGTCCCAGGTCACTTAGCCAAGAACGCAACCAAAGACCTTCACAAATTCCATGGACCATAGCCCAAAACTCTGCTTCAACTCTAGATCTTGCCACGACCTGTTGTTTTTAATCCTCCAAGTAACAAGATTTCCACCAACAAGAGAACAATACCATGAGGTTAGATCGCCGATTGTCGATTTACCAGGCCCAATCAACATTAGTGTAGACCTCAATTCTTAAAGACGAATTTGGGGAAAACAAGATCTTAGTCCCAGGTGAGGACTTAAGATACCTGAAAATTCTGTGGGCAACATCGACATGAGAAGTATTCAGAGCATGCATAAATTGGCTGATAACACTTACAACATAAATAATATCTTGACGAGTATGAGCCAGGTAGATCAGTCTCCCTACAAGTCTCTGAAATTCAGGTATATTTTCAATCTCCTTTCTATCATCACGACCCATTCTATGGCTCGCTTTAATTGGGTATCAGCTAGTCTATAGCGACTCATCCCAGTCTTCTCAAGAAGGTCCAGAGTATACTTCCTCTGGGAGATAAAGATCCCATGCTTGGACCTTGCCACTTCAATGCCCAAGAAATATTTGAGTGCACCCAGATCCTTGAACTCAAATTCGGAAGCCAATTTTTGTTTTAGAAACTTGATTTCTTCCACATCGTTGCCTGTGATAACAATATCTTCAACATAAACAATGAGAGTTGTGACT
Source organism: Platanthera zijinensis (assembly GCA_039513925.1). Lineage (NCBI taxonomy): Eukaryota > Viridiplantae > Streptophyta > Magnoliopsida > Asparagales > Orchidaceae > Platanthera > Platanthera zijinensis. The sequence continues at coordinate 108,035,017 of CM077087.1, forward strand.
TTACTGGTCCTATGCTTGATGAACTGTGTATGATCTGCGTTACCTTGGTGATACCCAAAAGACAACACGACTTTGTGAAATCTCCCAAACCAAGATTTTGGACACTGTTTCAGTGCAAATAAGGCTTTCTTTAACTTGCAAATGTTTCCCACTAAACTTTTAGGAGCAAGGTTTGGTGGGAGAGACATATAAACTTCTTCATCCAAATTTCCTTGGAAGAAAGTGTTCTCAACGTCAAGTTGCCAAATGTCCCATCCTTTGCAGGCAATACAGGATAAAAAGACTCAGATAATGTTCATCTTTGCTACATGAGCAAACGTTTCTTGATAGTTAATTCCAGGTGTTTGAGTTTACCCTCTTGCCACCAGTATTGCCTTACACCCTTCAACAACATCTTGAGAATTTTGTTTGATAGAGAACACTCATTTGCATCCATCTGGTATTTTCTATGGGGAAGAGACACTAAATCCCTTGTGTTGTTTTTTTCAAAAGCTGCCATTTCCTCAAACATCGCTTCTCTCCACACAAGAATCTCCAAAACACTCTGCCAAGATGTTGGTATGGACATGAAAGCAAGGGAAGACACAAAGGTCTTATGAGAGGTAGAGAATGAGTCGTAAGAAACATAATTAGAAAGATGATGTTGAGTACATGATCAAATACCTTTTTTGAGAGCAATGAGAAGCTCTGAAGGCCCTAAGTCTGAGTTCAATGATTGATCTGGTGGCATAGTCAGGTCAAGTGTGCTAGTGGGTCTTGTTTTTCACCGAGTGTACACCTGCAAGGTAGGAGTAGTAGGAGGAATTGGATTAGGGACAAGAAAATCACTCACTTCCGACGGTAAAAGCTCCCCCTGAAGTGATGGATAAGGTGGAGGATTAAACAGAGGTACAAACGGATAGGGCAAAGGAGAAGAGGGAAAACAAGGTGAGTCACTCGGGGCAGGACAATAAGCTTCAGTTTCACTAAACGTGACATCCATGGTGACAAAAATCTTCTTTGTTGGAGGATGAAAATATTTGTACCCCTTTGGGTAGGAGAGTTGCCAATAAAGACACACCTTAGTGTTGGTGGATCAAGTTTGGTGGGAGGAGTGTGATGGATGTGAACAAAGCAAACACATCCAAACTGTGACGGCCCAAAATTCGTAAAAACAAAATATTTATTTTTCGCGCGTTTATATTTCCCCGATGATGAAAAAGACACATTTCAAGTTTTGCGATTTCTTTTGTTAAATTCGTTTTGTTTTTGTTTCATTTATTTAGTTGGTATATTTGGGCTGAAATTGGGATGGATAATTTGATGCTAGCTGCCTTAAGTTGTTGGCTGCCTTTGAGGATTTAATGGGCTGAATTTTTAGGGCTGGACATATTAATGGGCTCTGTTTTGGGCTGAAATTTATCATGTGGGCTGGCTGCCTTTGTTGGTTTAAGTGGGCTGAATGAGAGGTGCTGCCTTGGCTGTTTTGGTGGCAGCTGGAATATTTTTTGTGATAAAATTTGACACTTGGCAGAACTACTTTGACACTTGGCTGTTGGCTGGTTTTGATTTGGTGGCACCTAGTTGAGATGACAAATTTCATTTGTCTTCTTCTTGCCTCTTCACCTCTTATAAGCAGCTATAAATATTGGTGAAATCTCTCTTCTTCTCCAGCTCTATACTCTCCTCTCCCTCTTCCTGCTGCCCCAAACTGCTGCTGTCCTGCTGCCCCGAGCTGCTGCTCCTTCTCTGCCGGAATTGCTGCTGTTCGCTCTTCTTTGCTGGAGCTGCTGCTTCTTCTTCTTCCTTTACCGAGGCTGCTGCTGCCTTCTTCTTCTGCTAAGGTTGCTGCTATCTTCTTCTTCTTACTGCTGTTGCCTTGCTGTTGCTACCTTGCTGTTGCTGCCTTGCTGTGTTGCCTTGAGCAGCAGCTTTCCCGTGCTGTTACTCCTTGCTGTCCTGGGCTGCTGCTCCTTGCCGTTTGGGCTGTTTTCATAGTGCTGTTTGGACTGTTTTCATAGTTCTTTTATGCTGCTTTTTAGGTTGTTTTCTCACTGTTTTTGGGCAGCATTTTCGCTGGTTTTTCGACGACTTTTTGCTGCACTATTGGGCTGTTTTGATAGCTGTTTTTGCGCTGTTTTGAGGCATTTTTGGCACTGTTTTCCTATATTTTACCGGACAGCATTTTATAGGGACGGTTAGTCCATTTGGGGGCTGGTTTTAGCCCATTTCGAGGCATCTTTATGGCTGTCCGGCAAGATAAAAAATCAGATTTTGGCCTTTGTGAGATTTCCGGTTTATCGTTTTAGTTTTCCGATGATTTAGCGAATCTTTCTAAATCTTTTGCGCTTTTCGCTACGCATTCCAAGTGACACAACCCAATAATTGTGCGTACAATTTCAGTAGTTATCGAAGCTCAGGATTAAGAGGATGGCGTCGCAAGGAAGCCGTGACGGAAATGTGAATAGATGTAAAGCTGTGGTGAGATTCTTATTTCTTGAATTAGTTTACTCACTTATTTTCCTATTTTGCTGCAGTTTTATGAAATAAATAAGCGTCTGTGCATATGAATTTCGCCTTAATGAAATATCGCTAAGAAACACGTGTGGGCGAGGGAAAAATATAAAGCGATATAGTTAAATTTCTGAGGTGATTTATTTTATTCAAACTCTTATTTACGCATCAAGATAAAATTCATTTAAAAACTCTGCATGGGGAAATGTGATGATTTCGAATCCAATGATGTGGAGGCATCCACTGATGGATTCACCAGTAGGGGTGAACCTACAATTACGTCCTTCGGGGGCGGGACCCAATTCAAGTTTGCATCACTGGAGCATTTCCCATTTTATGTAACTACATTTAAGGGGTAATTTAAGGATTAGTGTTAAGAATAATCAAGTGATTATGTTCTTGTACTGTATGCATATTTGTATCATTTCCCTTTGTTTGCGTGTACAACGTTTCACGAAATACTTTTCTCACTTAGTCATAATTTTATGACTAACCCTTTTGTGGATCCATTTTTTTAGACAGCGGAACAAATCTCAGGTGGAACACGCAGGAGCCTAGCAAATTAACTGACAAAAGCAATAATCGAAGCGCGGGATTGGCACAGAGCTCCTTGCACTGGACCTACGTGTATTTTTTGTACAAAGTCTATATAGTATGTTGTAGTTTGCCTGTAATATCTTAACAAATACAATAAAAGCCTTGGTGGATGTTCTTTGTATTTCCTATTGTGACCCTTTTATTCAAAACCGTTGTCCGATCTTTAATTGTGAAGTGCCCAGGATTTGGGTCTCTACAAATTGGTATCAGAGGGAGGTTCGATCCTCCGACCTGTGGGTTATGGGCCCACCTTTCCCTATATCGAAACTTGTTAGTAACGTTATCCAGTTAGTTTTCGGGGACGAAAACTCTTGTAGTGGGTACGCTTTGTGACGGCCCAAAATTCGTAAAAACAAAATATTTATTTTTCGCGCGTTTATATTTCCCCGATGATGAAAAAGGCACATTTCAAGTTTTGCGATTTCTTTTGTTAAATTCGTTTTGTTTTTGTTTCATTTATTTAGTTGGTATATTTGGGGGTAAATTGGGCTGGATAATTTGATACTAGCTGCCTTAAGTTGTTGGCTGCCTTTGAGGATTTAATGGGCTGAATTTTTGGGGCTGGACATATTAATGGGCTCTGTTTTGGGGTGAAATTTATCATGTGGGCTGGCTATCTTTGTTGGTTTAAGTGGGCTGAATGAGAGGTGCTGCCTTGACTGTTTTGGTGGCAGCTGGAATATGTTTTGTGATAAAATTTGACACTTGGCAGAACTACTTTGACACTTGGCTGTTGGCTGGTTTTGATTTGGTGACACCTAGGTTAGATGACAAATTTCATTTGTCTTCTTCTTGCCTCTTCACCTCTTATAAGCAGCTATAAATATTGGTGGAATCACTCTTCTTCTCCAGCTCTATACTCTCCTCTCCCTCTCCCTGCTGCCCCAAACTGCTGCTGTCCTGCTGCCCCGAGCTGCTGCTCCTTCTCTGCCGGAATTGCTGCTGCTCCCTCTTCTTTGCTGGAGCTGCTGCTGCTTCTTCTTCCTTTACCGAGGCTGCTGCTGCCTTCTTCTTCTGCTAAGGTTGCTGCTATCTTCTTCTTCTTACAGCTGTTGCCTTGCTGTTGCTGCCTTTCTGTGTTGCCTTGAGCAGCTGCTTTCCCGGGCTGTTACTCCTTGCTGTCCTGGGCTGCTGCTCCTTGCCGTTTGGGCTGTTTTCATAGTGCTGTTTGAGCTGTTTTCATAGTTCTTTTATGCTGTTTTTTAGGTTGTTTTCGCACTGTTTTTGGGCTGCATTTTCGCTGGTTTTTCGACGACTTTTTGCTGCACTATTGGGCTGTTTTGATAGCTGTTTTTGCGCTGTTTTGAGGCCTTTTTGGCACTGTTTTCCTATATTTTACCGGACAGCATTTTATAGGGACGGTTAGTCCATTTGGGGGCTGGTTTTAGCCCATTTCGAGGCATTTTTATGGCTGTCCGGCAAGATAAAAAAATCAGATTTTGGCCTTTGTGAGATTTCCGGTTTATCGTTTTAGTTTTCCGATGATTTAGCGAATCTTTCTAAATCTTTTGCGCTTTTCGCTACGCATTCCAAGTGACGCAACCCAATAATTGTGCGTACAATTTCAGTAGTTATCGAAGCTCAGGATTAAGAGGATGGCGTCGCAAGGTAGCCGTGACGGAAATGCGAATAGATGTAAAGGTGTGGTGAGATTCTTATTTCTTGAATTAGTTTACTCACTTATTTTCCTATTTTGCTGCAGTTTTATGAAATAAATAAACGCCTGTGCATATGAATTTCGCCTTAATGAAATATTGCTAAGAAATACGTGTGGGTGAGGGAAAAATATAAAGCGATATAGTTAAATTTCTGAGGGGATTTATTTTATTCAAACTCTTATTTACGCATCAAGATAAAATTCATTTAAAAACTCTGCATGGGGAAATGTGATGGTTTCGAATCCAATGATGTGGAGGCATCCACTGATGGATTCACCAGTAGGGGTGAACCTACAATTACGTCCTTCGGGGGCGGGGCCCAATTCAAGTTTGCATCATTAGAGCATTTCCCATTTTATGTAACTACATTTAAGGGGTAATTTAAGGATTAGTGTTAAGAATAATCAAGTGATTATGTTCTTGTACTGTATGCATATTGGTATCATTTTCCTTTGTTTGCGTATACAACGTTTCCCGAAATACTTTTCTCACTTAGTCATAATTTTATGACTAACCCTTTTGTGGATCCATTTTTTTTAGACAGCGGAACAAACCTCAGGTGGAACACGCAGGAGCCTAGCAATTGAACTGACAAAAGCAATAATCGAAGCGCGGGATTGGCACAGAGCTCGTTGCACTGGACCTACGTGTATTTTTTGTACAAAGTCTATATAGTATGTTGTAGTTTGCCTGTAATATCATAACAAATGCAATAAAAGCCTTGGTGGATGTTCTTTGTATTTGCTATTGTGACCCTTTTATTCAAAACCGTTGTCCGATCTTTAATTGTGAAGAGTCCAGGATTTGGGTCTCTACACAAACACCTTAGGAGAGAGCTGAGAGGAAGGGGCCTGTAGACTGCCAAGGGGAGCGACATTTCCAAGAATACGAGAGGGCATGTGATTAATAAGATATAATGCCGTATGGACAACATCCCCCTAGTAATACTTGGAAAATGCATGGTGGACAAGACATCGAGCCACTTCCAAAAGGTGACGATTCTTACGCTCCGCAACCCCATTTTGAGTAGGGGAATAAGCACAAGTGGTTTGGTGTATAATGCCATGATCAGTCAGATATTTAACAAAGTGAGAATCTAGATATTCACGACCATTATCACTTCGGAGGATCTGAATTTTGACATGAAACTAAGTGGAGATCATGCTATGAAACTTTCTAAAGGTAGTAAATATATCACTTTTTTGCACAGTAAATATAACTATGTAGTGCGAGAAAAACAATCAATAAAAATGATAAACCAAACACGACCAAAAATAGAAGATACGTGACATTGTCCCCAAACATTAGAGTGAATCACAGTAAAAGTGATGTAAACTAGTGTTGGGATCTCCAAAATAAATTTATTTAAGCAATATTTTTTTGTTATAGAATAAAATTATGATTTCTACTTTTAAAAAAGATTTCAATTTTGAAAGGAGAGCCGAGTTGGCCAAAATTGAGCTTTCGCGCAGAATCACCCCAATCGTTTGAGCTTCGAGATCATAATTGTCGTTCGGGACAAACTCTTGATTATTTAAATTAGTGCGTAAATTTAGAAATAATTAATGGAGCAACGAGATTGGACGAAAATACCACAGGAGATAAAGTTCCTCTCAAATCCTTCGGCAGAGACGTGACAGATCCGTCGGTTGTTGCTGGAGGAGAGCTCTGAAGTCGACAACAACCGGCAGGGAAAAACAACGGAGGAGAAGATGAATGGCCACCGGCTGAAGAGCCGTTTGCTGGAAGAACGGGTCGGAGTCGACAGCAACCGACACCGAAAAAAACTCAAAAAAAACCACTTGCGTGGGGAAGGATGTCCACGCACCGGTGAAGACTACTGGAAGACGCCGCCGACGGTGTTAATGAAGGCTGGCGGCCGCCCGGTGTTGAGAATTGTGAGAGAAACAGAGGCGGCCTCTGAAGCGTTGCCCAGGCCGCTAGGGCTATGGCGGAGCGGTATTGGCCGACTGCAGGCAGCCTGGCCAGCAGAGGAGCTCGGTTCGTAGCGGCGGTTGGCTGGCTGGAGCGGCGATCGACGTGGCTTTCACGGGAGCAGAGCCGACAATGCATGGGAAATAAAATCGAAATTTAATTTCCCTTGCTGTCCGGTGCTTTCAATGTGCAAAGCAGGTTTATTTATAAAGAAAAAAAACATTGGCCGATCATATCTGACAACTTTTATTTCCTGATTATTATTTCCGTAACATGACCGGTCCTATTTTGACTCTTATTCATTTCTAAATATTTCTCACATAAACTTCTTTCTCAAAGAAGACTAATTTGAATTTATGACATTATTTTAAATGTGCTCATATTCCGGCTTGTATTTTAATTCTAAATTTAAGCATTCTTTAAATGATTTTAAGCTTGTCCGTTGCGTCCTAACGACTACAATTACCGGACCTATTTATTTTGGGTCTCATCGGACGGTCAACCCGAGGAGCCAATCAACAAAACAAATGTGCGACAAAAGAAGTACTCGAAAATAAATGCATAAATAAAATTCGCAACGTCTAGTAAGGTCATGTATTAACTGATGCGACAGAGGTTGCATCAATTCCCTCGGTGTTGAAAGCGCTCGACCCCGTCGAGAACTCGCAAAGACTGGTACTGACGAGAGCTGATGTCGTTGGTGCTAAATCAGGTGGTATGCCTGAAGTTTTGACATGTGGCTTGATATGCGTCTAAATTCAGAACGGACAAAACCTCCTGCAATCATCAAACAACCTATCTCCCTTTGAAAAGTACAACTCACGGCGATAACGACCGACTATGACGTTATAAATTTCAAAGTCTGCTCGCAATTCGTTAGTAATAAATTTATGCAGTTCCTTAAATAATTCATATGAGCTTGTGCGTCGAAGGAGATACGTTTATGGAATGAGAGATGGTGGATGTCAGGGGGGCGGAGTAACACAGAGAAGATCTCGTAAGGAGATATAATAGTAAAGCAATATTTAATTGTGGTCTTTGCTTGTGGAGGTACTAGATTCCATTGCGTCGGGTTTTCCTCAGTTCGATTCCCTAGAAAATTTCCCAAATCCCGATTAACAACCTGGGTCTGTCCGTCGATCAGAGGGTGATAAACGTTACTAAATTCGAGTTTGGTTCCCTTCCGACCCCATAAGATGTTCCAGAAATATGGTGGAAAATATTTAATATAACCATGCAACTCCATACTTTTGCTTATATCCGGATGATAGTAAGGTGAGTTAAACGCGCCGTCTTTAAATAGGAAATCGACATGTGGGGGTGTGCAGAGTGAGTGATTTTTAGATAAAGTATCAAAAGACTTAAAAGTATCAGGTGGTATGTCGGGAGTTGCTAAATATGGGGTAAGTGTCACATCTAACTCGTAGCCTTCCTCCTGGGGTGGTGGCTCAGGAGGGAGTGCAGTGAGCAATTATGTGGTGGAGTCAGTGAGAAGTGAACTAAAAGTCGGAGTTCTCTCGCGTGCTCTTGGGATAAGACAGTTCTTCTGGGGTAAAAGAACAATCTTGTGCCCGTGGTGCTTGAAGGAGTGAGAGTTTCTCGTGCCGTCGTGCATGATGCGTCGATGTACTGCCAAGCTCTTCCTAGTAGGATGTGACAGACATCCATAGCAGCGACATGACATAATACTCTATCCGAGTACGTACTCCCTACAGAAAACTCTACTAGACAATAATGAGTGACGTGCATAGTCAGTTGACTATTGACATCAGATAAGCTGTAGGGTTTTTCCAACGGGTGCATCTCAAGTCCTAATATGTTAACCATGCACTGAGAAACAAAATTTTCCATACTACCGCTATCGATGATGATGGAATAAAATTGTCCCTTGATGCGTGCAGTAGTGCGGAAAATATCGTGTCTCCTATAATCATTCTCAGTAGACTTACTAGGGGTGATCATGCTATATCGTAAGACGCAGACTAAATGTTTTGCGTGCTCGCCTTCCACTTCTATGACATCCTCAGTCTCGTGTTCGCGCTCAGGTTCAGGGTGAGACTCATTCACATAAACTCCATACTCAGGCTCATGTCCATCAGGAGAATCGGCAATAGCGACGAAGTGGCGTCGCGGGCACTCAGATGATTTGTGCCCTGGTTCCATACACTTGAAATATCAGAATACTCTAGTGTTGGGTTTAGCCCCAATAATCTCCTTACCCTTGGAGTGGCTAGTGGACGAGCCTTTGTTCTAGGTAGGGATGGGAGGGTGAGGGGAATTAGAACTCATAGTAGTAGTGGTAGTGGTGACACTCGTGGTGGATCTATCAGTAGATCTAGCTCCTGATGACCGTTTTTGTGAGGCCTCCACTCTCCGTGCACGACTCGATATTTCTCCTAAGTCCTTGTAATCAAATAACTCTAGCTGGTCTCAAATGGAATAGCGCAACCCGTTCAGATAACGGGATACGGTCATGCCATCATCCTCTCGGAGGTCGAGGTGAGACTGAAGGACTAGGAATTCATTCGTGTACTCATCTACCGTCAATTTGTCCTGCCGTAGGTTGTGGAACCTACGGTAGAGGGTCTGCAAGTAGTCCGCTGGGACATACCGCCTCCGCAATTGAATTTTAAACTCATCCCAAGTGTTAATCGGGGGCAGTCCTAAATTGAATCTAGACCGCTCTAGCTTACCCCAACAAACCAAGGCGAAACCCTTCAACCTAAGGGTAGCGTACTCGACTTGCCTAGCTTGGGGCAATTGCTTCCAAGGCAGAAAGTGATCCATTCGATCACACCAGTATAGACAACCCTCGGGCTCTAAATGTCCCTCAAAATCACCAACGTCTAATTTGACTCCTACATCCCATCGAGGTGGATCCCTAACATTTTGGCGCTTTTGTGTAAGTTGTCGTGGATTAGGGTTGTCATTTTCAGGTTGCCTAGGGTTAAAATCTTCTTCAATTTGGGGTGGGATAATTCCTAACTGTTGATTAGCCTCCTAGGTGTTTACACGTGTGCATAACCCATTTACCACTTGACCCATATCTCGCATATTTTCAGTAACATTCGTACTCATCGCCTCAATCGTTTTAGTCAATCTTAATTTGTGCGCTTAGATCGGCCACTCCATTCTCTAAATTGCCCACACGATTTTCCATTTTAAAATGATTTGACAAAGCAAATGTGCGACAAAAGAAGTACTTGAAAATAAATGCATAAATAAAATTCGCGACGTCTAGTAAGGTCATGTATTAACTGATGTGACGGAGGTTGCATAAAAAAGAAATAGAGTTTGACAATGAAACACGATTAAATGTAGTACGACAATGCTTGTTAACAATACGGACATCACAAACAAAGGAAGTAAAAACAACAGCAAGCATAACAGGAAACAATAACTTTATAACAAGAATAAATGGGTGGTCTAAGCGATAATACCAGGAATATAAGTCGGATGTGCTGGAGTGAAGGGACGTAGGAGGTGCCGTTGGGCTAGTGTCGAGCATGTACATACCATTGACCAGAGTACTAAAGCCAATCACCGTCCCCGTTTTCAGGTACTGAAAAACACAAGAGATAGGATGAAAAGTTACAAAACAGTTCATTGAATTAGTCAAATGACTAATAAAGAGTAAAATAAATGTGAAATTTGGAACATGCAAAACCGACGATAAGGTGAGAGAAACATGAGATGAAGCCCATCCCAACATTAGAGGAAAGGGAACCATCAACAATGCTCACCTTACATGACTACAGAGAGGAGCATAGGATATGAAACCTGAGGCGGAGCCAGTCATATGGTCTGTGGCTCCGGATTCAATAATCCACTGAGTGGAAGATTGAGCTGCAGCAGAGTCAACACTTGGAGTCCCAGTATGGGCATACAAAGACAAGGAAGAAGACTCCGTAGAAAGACCATGCATCATGCGGCGAAGGGCACGAATTTCATCAGCCGAAGAACCACCAGGGAGGACAGAAGGATCAACACCAGACAGAGCAGAAGTATCCATAACAACATCAATGAGATTGGGAGAACGAGGAGGTGTATGCCGATCAAGGAAGCGCTGAAAGCCACGACCACCATAAGAGGAGCACTACCTCTCCCAGGAGGTCTGAAGCAGGTTTCTCTGGTATGATGGGTCTTCCCACAATAATCACAGAGGATGTGGTTTTTATCACTACCCTTCAGCTTAGAATCATGGGTTGGACGAGCCCCCGACAAAGAAGGGGTTCCAACAGCAAGAGCAGAACTCTCAGAAGCTGGGTCAGGAAGTAAAGTCTGGTGATCAAACTCCTGTTAAACAATGATATAAACCTCAGGAAGAGTGGTAACGGAGACCGCCCCAAAATCTGAACACTGATCTGATAAAAATCCCAATGAAGACTATGAAGAAACTCAAAGATTCGGTTGCGATCCTCTCGAGCACAAACCATGGTCTCATTAACGGGGCTAACAAAAGTGAGGGAATCAAAATGATTGTATTCCTGATACAACTGAGTAAAATGATGAAGAACGATCACCCTGACGAAGTAAGGATATCTTCCGTCTCAACTGGAAGATCTGGGCAGCATTACATTTTCAAGAATAAGTAGTCTCCACACGCTGCCAAATATCCCAAAAATAAGTAGTTGCGAGTGATGGACTCATGCATGGAATTCGTTAGCCAAGACATGACTAAGGAATTTTTTGAATTCCATTGAGGCCAATCAGAAGCAGTCTTCTCCTGTTCCTTAGTTTTCCCAGTGCCATAACCAAAAAGGCTATGGCTTTTAAGGTGATAGAGCGAGACCATAAAAGATAATTAGAATCATCTAAATGGATAGTAGTAATGTGCAGAGTATTGTGATCTTGACTCCCATGAAGAGAACTTGCAGGAGGAAGGACCGGCGAGGAGGCAGTAGAATCACTTAGTTTAGACATAGTGACTCAAGAATAGAAATCTGGAGACCACACACCACTTAGGGCAGCAAATAACGACTGATTACGCCGAACAAATATAGATGTAGAAGAGGAGAGGAATAGAAATCCACTCCATCCAATGACTGGAAAGGCAAGCCGTGCCGGAAGGAAGCAAAGGCTTCACTGCATGTCCGATGGAGGGATGGTGAACCCTGGAAGGCCGACGAAGAGCAGTCGGAAGTCGTGCTGAGATGCGCTGGAGGGGCCTGCGAGTGGGTGGAGATGCTGGAAGAGGTGCTGAAGAGGCGCTGGAAGGGTTGGAAGAGACGCTGCCACTGGAACACATGTTGTAAGGGCGGATCGAACTAACCCCACTACCACCCCCACAACCCCCGACGTCCTTTCCTAGCACCGACCAGTCTCCATATTGCCATCCCTCCTCCATTACAATATCCATTCAGTCATCTCCACTCCCCTAACTCTTGCTAAATCAAAATCCCAAAGCACCTAAAATTCAAAATCCCTATAAATCTCACACTTCATAGTTCCACACCAATCACACATTTGATTCTTACAATGCTCTTACTACCGTCCCAAATTTGCACACTACTTCCACCACGGTCAGTGTTGATTGCTTAGTGAGCATTTGGTTTTAATTTTTCATATTGTACGATTACCTTATTGTATTGCTAGTAATATTTTTGTCTCGTTACTTTTGACTTGTCACTTTTATTAGACTTGCATTATTTATTCACCTTGATTTCTAATTTAATTGCATCCATTTATTTTGTAATCTTTATCGGTTTACTTACATTGTAATATTTGCAATTAATGATGTTAGCTTAAGTTTTAAATTTAACGTTGTTTAATTAATTGCGCGTCGAAATTGATTGCATGAGTGGATTTTTGCATTACATTTGCATTAGGATTATGGTTTAAGCAACGTCCATCATGTTCATTAAATTTTTTGTCTGCATTCACATATTTATTTACTCGACCTACATTCTCAATTGCATTATTCTCGTGATTGTTTGCATTCATCTAGGGTTAGGACATCGTGCATAGATTTCATGTAGATTTATCCTGCCTCAGTTATTATCAGGCCCCAGGTTCGAGATTTTTTTGATGCACTTTTGTAGAGTCTATATCATTGCTTCCCCTCACATCTATTTAAGTAAACCATGTTCGTCCATTTTCGTCATCATAGAGCTCATCCAGGGAGTTCTATGAACTATTACGACGATCATCCTTAACCACAACCTCTTACTCGTCGATGATCATCGTCCCCAACCCCACCCTTGTATTGATCTTGTTGACCCTTCACGGCGACTCGATTATGTTAGATATAGCCTCAATGATCATCGTTTCGAGGACTTTGAATATAGGTTCCTGATAGTTGACCCACTATTTGATGCAACTTCGAGTCCTAAATCCTTTAGCTATTGGCTAGTAGACATGGAATGCTATTTATATCACTTTGAGTTATTCGGGGAGCGTCACGTCAGATTTATGAAATTTTGACTTAGAGGTCAGGCAAGGCTGTATATAGATAACATTGAGACATCCTTTGTGCGAGACCACCTTTTCCCCATCACCTGTTGGGCGCAGATGAAGCGGTGATTGCGTTAGAGATATTTTCCGTCGGCATATAGGAATCACCTCCTCAAGAAAATATTTGCCCTTTGGCAAAGATCCATGTTTATTTCTGAGTATGGTGGTTTCTTTGATGATTTATTGGTGAGGCGCGATATTCAAGAGGAATCCGCCGCAACCGCTTCTACATTGCGTTTTGAACTTCTTACTGCAATCTACATAGCATTGAGCGTTCATCATTTATATTTTATCGAACAGACATATCATCTTGTTATTCATCATTAACAAATTTTAATATCTGAGAGATCACCCTCCGTATACCAGAGCTATTATTATTGTCCTCATGGACATAAACCGCATAACACTCGATATCGAGATAGATTGCCCCTTCGGAGATCAGGTTCCAGTGAGTTATTTTGTGCCTGCTCCTTGCTCCATAATTGTGATTGACGACATCATTGTTGTGACTCTTGAAGGGGATAAAAAGGGGTAATTAGCATCCTAGCAAGGCTGATGTGATGGGATACCCTATCCTTACCCTCTGTTTAGGTCTAGTGACTACTGTCCAACACATTAATATTTGTACTAGCACCATACCTTAGACCTGTCAGTGAGTTTGTGCCTGCTCCTTGCCCCATAATTGTGACCGATGACATCATTTTTGTGACTCATGAAGGGGATAAAGAGGGGTAATGAGCATCCTAGGAAGACTGATGTGATGAGTGTTGAGCATCCCAGCAGGGGTAATGAGCATCCTAGTTAGAATTATTAATATACTCCGCAGTATAACATATAATTGTTCTTGTAATATCATAAGTTATAATCGATGAAGTGTGTAGGTGTTTTTAGTGGTATACATGGTTCACACTCAAGTTCAGGTGCAAGTCTTATTAGAAAAATTCCCGCTTGTCGTGACCATGCAAGAAATTGCACCAATTAAATGCTATCTTTCAATCATTTCTTATGATGTTGTTGAGTTAAATGATTCATATTTAAGTGATTCTAGCAGAAAACAGATTCACGTCAAAGAGAAAGAGCAAACTGTGAAACCAACTTTACCCAAAACTTACAACCAGACAAACATAAAAAACAAAATTCGATGGCACAAAAGAAACCAGATAGTGAACTTTATATTTTGCGGGTTCAGGTATTCACGAGTGATAAGATTACTATACATCATTTTCTATGATACCAATTATTCATTTAGATTAATTCATTGTAAGACATGAATATCTTCTAAGTAAACATATATACGATCCAAACGTTTTATATCAAACATAATTCATAGCAAGAAATCTTAACACATCTTTATAAGAATTAATGTTTATGCTAAAAAAGATCTAATAGTTTTCCATTTATCCATCAATTGAGATGCAATTCATCTAAGACTCCATTCGTTTCGCAGGAATTGAAATGCAGAAATTTTAATTGACAGGAATTGGAATTGAAGTCAATTCCAATTCTGTCGTTCGGCTTAATGTAGGAATTCCGTCACTGGAATTGGAATTATTAATTCCACTGTTCCGCTCAATATTAAAATTTTTTAGTCCGAGCGCGCGTTTTTTCATCCGGGCGTGCATTTTTTATGCCCGAGTGCAAATTTATTCGCCCGAACGCTCATTTTTTGCCCGGGAGCTGATTTTTCGCAGGGCGCGCAGTTTTCTCCTGACCGCGCATTTTTTTGCCCGGACGTGTATTTTTCGCCGACCGAAAAATGCGCACTCGGGTGAAAAATGCGCGCCCGGGCGAAAAATTTGAGACAGGGCAAAAAAATTGCGCCCGGGCTAAAAATTCGTGCCCGCGCAAAAATTTTGTGCCCGAGCGAAAAATTCGCGCCCGGAAATATTCGCTCCCGGAGGAAAAATTCGCTCCCGTGCGAAAAATTCACGCTCGAGCGAAAAATTCACGCCCGGGCGAAAATTGCGCGCCCGGGAGAAATTGCACGCCAAAGCAAAAATGCGTGCCAGACCGAAAATGCACACC
The DNA here is from genome assembly GCA_039513925.1 of Platanthera zijinensis. NCBI lineage: Eukaryota > Viridiplantae > Streptophyta > Magnoliopsida > Asparagales > Orchidaceae > Platanthera > Platanthera zijinensis. The sequence continues at coordinate 108,050,178 of CM077087.1, forward strand.
CGGACGAAAAATGCGCGCCCGGGCAAAAATTGGCGTCTGGCGAAAAATTGCGTCCGGGCGAAAAATTTGCAGCCGGGCGAAAAATTCGCAGCCGGGCGAAAAATTTGCGCCCAGGTGAAAAGTACGCGCATGGGCCGAAGAATGCGCGCCGGGTCAAAAAATTCACGTCCGGGCGAAAAATGCGTGCCCGGGCGAAAAATTCGCGTCCGGACAAAAAATATGCTCCCGGGCGAAAAATACAACCCGATCGAAAAATACGCCCCCGGTCGAAAAATGCGCCCCCGACCGAAAAATGCGATTCCGGGTGAAAAATGCGCGCCCGAGCAAAAAATATGCGACCGAGAAAAAAATTTGTGGCCGTGCGAAAAATTCGTTCCCGGGGAAAAATTTGTGCCCGGGCGATAAAATCGCGCCCGAGCGAAAAAATCGCGCCGAGGAAAAATCGCGCCCGGGCGACAAAATCGCGCCCGGGCGAAAAAATCGCGCCCGGGAGAAAAAATCGCGCCCGGGCGACAAAATCGCGCCAGGGCGACAAAATCGCGCCCGAGCGAAAAAATGGGCGCCCAGGCGATTAATATCGCATCCAGACGAAAAATTCGCTCCCGGTCAAAAAATTAGCGTCCAGGCGAAAAATCCGCGTTTTAGTGAAAAAATCACGCCCGGGCGAAAATTCTTTCCCGGGCGAAAAATTCGTGTCCAGGCAAAAATGTGCGCCTGTGCACGCATTTTCGCCCAGGCGAAAAATGCGTGGCCTGGCGAAAAATGCGCGCTAGGGCGAAAAATGGTCACCCGGGCGAAAAAATGCGCGCCCGTGCTAAAAATGTGATCCTGGGCAAAAAAAAATGTGCGCCCCGTCGAAAATTTCTCTCTTCGGCAAAAAATGCGGTTCTGGGCGAACAACAGAATTTGCGTTGATATATTTTTGAGAGAGTCGGGGACGCACTGGTAGGGGTGAGAATCACGAATGAAGATCTCGCGAGGTAAGAATTGAGGGAGCCGTGTTTCTTCTATAATCAATTCCCATGAGAATTGAAATGAATTCCAATTCCAATGAGACGCAATTCAAATGAGACAAACCACAAATGAGACGCAATTCCAATGAGCCGTGTTTCACTAACTCGTTTTTCAATTATCCATCAAATGAGACGCAATTCAACTAAGTGAATATCCAAATAATCATCATTCACTTTCACAATTCATATTATTCCAAATGCGTGAAACCTCAAACTACTAACGATTCAATTTATGTATTCAAGATCTAAATTTATTTGACAAAACAAATAATCAAGGGTAAATTTATATAATCATAAGAATAGACAATGTCATTGAAGTTCAATGTTTGGAAGAGAGTGAGATCTCTACTTGGCTTAGGGAAGCTGATACTATCGGAGGCGGCCAAACGACGCAAGAAAAATCCAAAAAACCTTATTTCAGATCTGCTAAAGAACGAAAAAAGTGATATAGTAAAATGTCACTACGCTAATACCTGCATTCTACAACGCATAATTTAAACAAAGAAGGTTACGTAGTTTTACCTACCTTAAAAGTGGGGAGAGGAGAAATCATGAAAAATCGAAGAGTTGACGACGCTTTAGCTTGGGGAAACCCTAATTCAGAGAGTGTTTTGGAGCGACTCCGTTGGACGATTTGACGAACGACGCCGGAAATCACAAACAAACCACAGTTAGACGATCACAAGGGGGAAAAAATCTTAAACACAAGTTGTACGAAATTTGAAGCACAAATAATTTCAAGAAAAATTAGGGCAAATCTGAATAGAGGTGATGGAGGAGGAATCTTACCTAAAGGAAGCCAAATCCAGACCCAAGGGAGTGAGGGAAGGAAACCCTTTGCCTATCTCTTGAAAAACCGGCCCAGTCGGAGAGGAAGAGGGCTGCCGTTGGAAGAGAGAAGCCGTCACTGCTCTTGGAGGAGAAAGGAGGGGCTACTGCCGGCCACTAGGAGGAGAGAACACTATTACCGGCTTGGGGTTGTAAGGGAAAAGCTACCGCTGCTCTGCCGATTAGAGGTAGAGAAGAGGAGTCGGCCATGAAGGAGGGGACGCTGGCTAAATGAGGAGGGAGAGCACGAGGAGGCACCACCGGCCTGGGGGAGAGGAGGCATTGTCGGTTATGGAAGGAGGAGTCGCCGAAGGGCGATTGCGGGAGCAGGAGTGAGCGACAGGAAATCTGGAATCGCGGGTTGTGCGGCTTGCGGTTGGGAGCAGGTTTGCGGGAAAATAAAAGGGGTGGGGGGTGCTCGGTTTTGGTTTAAGAAACCTATTTTGTTTATTATAAAATTGCCACCCCTTATAAAATTTAATCTAAACTTTTTATTTTATCTTCAAAACATGAGTTGTTATATTCTCCCCTATTTAGGATGTTTCGTCCCAATTTTTTTTGAGAATTCTCTGAATGGGGTCCCTTATGGCTAAGATTCAGATGTCGTTCTTTCCAACAAGCTTTGCAAATCAAACCAGGGAAGCTAACTATAATTATAATGAAATAAAAGGAGTTTAAGTTTGGAGGCTTACCATGATCAATAAAAAAAGTTCTCTTTTGAAACTTGCATACTTGGTACTCCACGATCTTAGAGGGCTCGACCAAATACGAGAGATTGGCTTCAAGGATCACAAGAATTGCTTTAATTAGCTCGAATTTGAGTTTTAAGACTCGAGAATTCGAGAGCGAACAAATCTTTGCGCGAAGAGAAGATAGAACATCAAAATGGAGAAAGAAGCTGAATGACTTCTGAGTGTCAACAGAAGTAAGACAATCTGGGGATGGAAGAACACAAAACAATACTGTAGTAATTTAACAGAGAAATTTACAAGAAGACCTAATTTCTCGCTGACACTTAAGAGCTAACTAGAAGGGGATAAAAGCGTATCAAATAAGATTGATAGGCAACCAGAACAAAAAGGATTGATTACGAATATCAGGGACTTGAAGCTAGAGATTCTTACACATTCCATACCGTACACATAATTCATGTAATAATTACAACTTTTTCATTGGACAACTCTAGTTAATGATCATGCAAATGCAATAATGAGATCATGTCTGATGTCAAACAAATAGTAAGTCCATGTGTGTACAATCATTATTATTGTTCTTAGCTTCACACTGTTGCAATGATTTATGATATGAATGTAAATGAGTGAATACACATTCCATGTTAAGTGGTCATTTCGCTCATCATGTCATGCATATTATGATACTAATGTCATCGCATATGAAAAATATTAAGCTGCCCTTATCCATTTAATATTCGCAAGCGGTGTATATCATAATGAAAATTCATATGCACAAAAATATTAAGTTTGCCCATAACCTCTTAATATTCGTGTGCATACTACTCATGCTTATTAGTGTTATGTTTCAGCCACGATCATTAGATACTGACAAAGTGAGTGAAAGAATGATCCATGCATATATATTTATATAATGAAATTCAAATTAGGTGAAAATTATATATTCGCAAGCGGTGTATATCCTAATGAAAATTCATATGCACAAAAATGTTAAGTTTACCCATAACCCCTTAATATTCATGTGCATACTACTCATGCTTATTAGTGTTGTGTTTCAGCCACGAACATTAGATACTGACAAAGTGAGTGAAAGAATGATGCATGCATATATATTTATATAATAAAATTCAAATTATGTGAAAATTATAAAATACTTTATCTTTAGATGCTAGCCTGACTCTGATACCAAATGTCACGACCCGTCTAAACAAAAGTCAGAGTGCACTTCTGGAGGGTCGTGATGTCATAGGCATGGGCGGAAAGAAAATCCATGTTTGTAAGGTGGGAGCAGAGATACTGATAATTAAGTTAAAAATAATTAATTTGAAGGAAAATAGTTGTTTTGTTATGCGAAAGCTTTTAAAATATGATAGTGAGAAATAAATGCATATGTATTTTAATAAAAACCTATGATACAAGTTCTGATACAAATTTTATGCAAAGACAATCTCAGATGAATGAACATGCAAAATATCTAATTCCAGTACATAATTTATTTAGCATAGCAGTTGTCCATGGTTTGCTGATCATAATTATTATATAAAAGAAATGTCTGACTGTAAAGAAAATGAAATGTTAAAACATAAAACCTGGCATAGCAAGAAATAAGATAGATCTTCAGAAGCAAGAACTTGACACAGATCAGGCTCGAGAAGCAGACGGCGCAGTTACGGACGCTAAGACAATTCCAAAACAACAAGGAAAAGACTCAGAATATTGATAACATAAGCAAGGTAAAATATAACTAGCAAGAGAAATAAAAATGTATGCGTACCAGTTTTCATGAAATAAAACTAACAAGACAAACAAGTAAATGAGTCAAATAGAAATAACTAGAATTATTAATAAAGTATAACATATAATTATTCATATAATATCATAAGCTATAACCAACGAAGTGTATATGTGTTTTTAGTGAGTGCACATAGTTCACACTCAAGTTCAGGTGCAAGTCTTATCAGAAAAATTCTTATTTACCATGATCATGCAAGCAAAGAATTGGACCAATTAAACACTATCTTTCAATGATTGCTTATGATGTTATTGAATTAAATGATTCATATTTTAGTGATTTTAGCAGGAAACAGATTCACGTCAAAGAGAAAGATCAGATTCTGAAATCAACTTTACCCAAAACTTACAACTAGACAGGCATAAGAAATAATATTCGATGACTCAAAAGAAACCAGATAGTGAGCTTTATATTTTTGCGGGATTAGGTATTCACGAGTGGTAAGATTACTATACATCCTTTTTAGGATACTAAGTATTCATTTATATTAATCCATTCTGTTGGAACACCCTATTACTAATTTGGGTAAGGATCACTATGCTTGTCTTAGGAATCCCAGTTGACCTAGTTGTATAGTTAAGAAGGTCAACATTAGAATGAGTCTAGGGCTTAGAACTTAGGTTTGGAGCTGCCCCCAGGATCATTCCAAGATCAAGGTTGAAGAGCTAAGTCTAAGGCAATTTTCGTCGAGCTCAGGTCGACGAATCGTCGAACTCCGTTCGACGCTCTCTGAGCTCAACTTCAATAAATCGTCGAGCTCCGGTCGACGATCTTCGAGCTCAGATCGACTATCTGCTTTTGGCTAGCTTCTGCTTGATCGTCGAACTCCCCTCGACTATCTTCTAGCTCAGTTCGACGATCCCTCCCTGAAGTTATTTCTCAGGTCTCTGAGCTCGATTCGACGATCGTCGAGCTCAGATCGACGTTTTCTGTCTGCTTGTCCATTTCATCTCTGAGCTCGGTTCGACGATCGTCGAGCTCAGATCGACGTTTTCTGTCTGCTTGTCCATTTCATCTCTGAGCTCAGTTCGACGATCGTAGAGCTCAGATCGACGTTTTTTTTGGAGAGATCGACGCTTCCAGGAATTCAAATGCTGCTGTTCTTTGGAATGTTTTTGAATATTATCAGCATTTATGTCAGAAGATCTCCCAGCCGTTTGTCTTTATTCTGGAGCAAGTTTCAAGGAATTATTCAGAGAATGTTTGCTGGACTTTCCTCTAGAAGACAAGACTATTTTTGGAAGACATTTATGACTCCCAACGGCTAATTTTGGACAAGGAAACGTCAGAAAATTAATTCCTTTCTTCTGTGTTATTAAGATATACAGAATACACAGAGATTGACAAGAAAGGAAGTGAACACACAGAATAGAGAATACTGATAGCCAAGGTTTTAAATGTCGGATGTCGGGGACATGTCGGATTGGGTTTTTAGATGTCGGATGTCGGATGTCGGAGACATGTCGGAGACATTTTAAAATGTCGGATTCGTACTTATACTTAAATTTATAATTTATAAGTTATAACATATTAACTTAAGTTCTTAACTCTATCAACTACATTAATTTTTCTACTTAATGAGCACCTTTTCTACTTATACTTAGATTTTATGTGTATTTTCAAATTTGATGTTGACAATGAGCAAATCAAGCAACTAATAACTAATAAGAAACTTAAGTGCATCATCTTTGGAGCACTTAGGAGTGTTAGACTGTTAGTGAAGGAAGAAAGAAGGAGGTAAGAAAATAAAGAAAATGAGATTACTAGACAACTGCGGCCACCAAGAAAAAATGCCAGAATAAAGCCGGCCGGTAGGAGTAGTGAAGGAAGAAAGAAGGAGGTAAGAAAATAAAGAAAATGAGATTGCTAGAAAACTGATGCCAGAACTCAGAAGCCAGAAAAAATGCCAGCTAAAATTCAAAAAAACCCTAAAATGCTAGAAGAAATGAAAAAAATGCCAGCAAAAATTCCAAAAAAACCCTAGGGCATCAGTTATTTCATTAGTAGAGAGCTAGAGATAGAAGCACGTAGGAGTGTTAGTGAAGGAAGAAAGAAGAGGTAAGAAATTAAGAATGACTCCCTCAAACTGGAGAAAAAAATTCCTTGTAGCCTACGGCTTACCAGACGGGGAAAGGAGAGCGGCGAAGCAAGAGACTGGATATTGCTATTGAGCCAGCCAGCCAGGAAAGGAGAGCAGCGAAGCAAGAGAGGACGACGACCGCCGGGGAAACGAAAGGAGAGAGCAGCGCTTCTCCTTTCGCAGATCGGGATAACTTTAGGTCACGCGAGACGCGAGTGAGGAGAGCGACGGGATTTTAACATTTTATAACCCTGTATTCCGTTTATTGATTTATGTCCGATACTTCATCCGATTTTATCGGCCGATATATCGGATTAAATCCGATATATCGGCCGATATTTTCAAAAACGACATAACCTATATATTTCTATTATGCATATCGCTTTGTCTCCAAACAGGACATGTCGGCCGACATGTCGGACATGTCGGCCGACATTTAAAACACTGCTGATAGCAGAAGAACAACAGAAGAACTGTGACTCCAAAAATCTTCTTGCTGACTGAAAAGTGTTCACAATCTCATCTCAGAACTCCAGACACCTTATTTTCAGCCTTCTTGCTGAAACCATCCTGTGCTGGAGATCAAAGTTCTGAAGACCTATCACCCTAGAGCAAAGCTTCTTTTCCTGAACCTTTCTACATCTCAGGGGGAGCTTTGACATCATCAATCCACTTGTGCTTCTCTCATTTGATTGAGAACAGAGAAGACACCCTTCACTCCTATTTTTCTTTTCCTGCTGTAAAAGGGTTCTTGAACTCCCTTCAAAAGTTCTGTCTGGTTCTGAGAGCCTTGTCAAAACTCAGTGGTGGCAAGACACCTTATCAAAAAATCTAGTTTTGGTTTTGGGCACCTTATCAAAAGCTCATTGGTGTCAGGACACCTGATCAACTCATCCTGAGTGGATTCCTACCAAGGGTGGTAGAAGAGTGGATGTACCCAGGTTTTTGGGGAACCACTATAATTCCTTGTGTCTTCTGGTTTGTTTGTGTGATTTGTCTGCTGTGTGCTGTGCTCTTTATTTCTTGGTTTTTAACCTCTTACTAGCACTCTACACTATATCATAAATTAAATTCTATATGTGCTGTTTATTTCAACTGTGAAAAATTATTTTAAAATACTCTATTCACCCCCCCTCTAGAGTTGAGATAGATCTTAGCCTCACTTTCAATTGGTATCAGAGGGAGGTTTGGTTGCTCATACAGGCTAACACCTGAACCAAAAGATCCTTGATAAGATCAATCTCTTAAGGGGATTATTTTCTATACATCTACCTATTCATTTAAAGACATGGCACAGAATAAAGATTATGCAAGCACCAGACCACCAGTGTGCAACCTTTCCAAGTTCGCACTCTGGAAGACAAGGATTAGATTATACATGAATTCTATTGATGAGGATATTTTTAATTCTGTCTTAACAGTGTGTCCAACTCCACCAGCAAGCTCAAGTACAAGTGCTGTTCCACCTCCTTCTGGAACAGATGCAGATATAAAGAAGTGGAAGACTGCAGATGCTAAGGCTATGAACATCTTAGCCCAAACAATGTCTGATGAAATCTTTCAGAAGGTAGCTGAATGCCACTCAGCCAAAGAAATCTGGGACAAACTCTCTGAAATTGTCTCAGGATCTGCTGATGAAAGGAAAGATAGAAGATCTCATCTGATAAGCCAATATGAGAACTTCAAAAAGGGAGAAGCTGAATCAGTGGCTGACATGTACAATAGACTAAGTCTAATTGTCAATGAGCTAAAAACCCTAGACAAAGAAATCTCACTGACTGAGCTGAATGACAAAATCCTGATGTGCTTCCCCAGCACTTGGGATTCAAGAATCTGGCCAATCAAGGATGCCAGAAGTTTAAATGAGATTACTACTGAAGCTCTCCTGGGCAAGCTCAAATCCTATGAGCTGCTCATTAAAAATAGAGAAGAAGAACAAAAGGCTATCTCTCCAGCTACAAGGAAAGAAAAGACCATAGCCTTCAAAGCTGTAGAAGAGGAGCCTGAAGATAAAGCTACAGGAAATGATGAGCTCATAAGTCTACTGGCCAAAAGATTCTACAAGATGGCCAGAAAAGACTTCAGAAAGAGACCATACAAGGGTCATGATAAACCAAGGTATGATAAATCAAATAACAATAAAGAAATCATATGCTTTGGTTGCAGGAAACCAGGCCACATTGTGCCTGACTGTCCAGAAAACAAGAATAAGGACAAAAGGGAAAGAAGAGAAAGAAGAAAAGAAAAGGATTACAAGAAGAATAGCTCAGACAAAGCCTCCTCCAGCAAGAACAAACATACAAGGAAGGGCTTTGTTGTTGAGACATGGAGTGAGACTGAAGAGGAATCTGAAGCCTCATCCAGCTCCAGTGATGATGAGGATGATGCAAATGAAAAAGAATTTTGCATGATGGCTATCAATGCATCACAACAAAACTCTGATGAAGAATCAGATTCAGATTCAGAAAGTCAACCAGATGAGGATCAGGTAATCAACTCTTTTGATTTTAATTCTGAGGACTTCAAAGATGAATTTAAGACACTGTGTCTAGATCTATTAAAATCTGAGAAGGAGATAATCTCTCTCAGGAATCAATTATCTGAGCATAGTGTCCTAAACTCAAAGAACCTCAAACTCTCTGAGGAGTTAGAATGCTGTAGGGAGGAGATAGCTTCACTGAAAAGTGAACTATCAAAGGCCAAAAAGTTTGAAGAATCCCTAAATGGGAGAAGTATCAGACTGATGGACATCACAAGCACAGTGAACTCTAGATTTAATAGCACACTGGGCTTGGGTGCCTCATCCAGCCAACCTATAATTTTGACAACTCCAATCAAGTTTGTCTCTGACAAAGGAAAGGGAGTAATAGAGGTACCCAGGAAGAATGCAGATCTGTCAGAGAAGAACTCAGTTCAACAGATGGCGTCGAGCAGAGCTCGACGATCGTCGAACAGAGCTCGACGATCTAACTACAGATCGTCGACCTCAGCTCGACGATATCCAAATTCTGAACTTCAGCATAATCGATCTTCGAACAGAGATCGACGATCTGATCCAAGATCGTCGACCTCAGTTCGACGATCGTCGAACAGAAATCAGGACTGTGAACAATCCTTCAATGGTACATCTAGATTCAATCCTAGAAGTCCCACATCCCAAGGCTTTAATCCCTATACTGAATGGATAGTACCTCCTAGGAGATACCATCCTGAAGGTTATAAGGATCAACCTGGGATGTCCTTTATTTCAGAATTCAAGGGATATCAACCTAGGCTCAAGGTTAACTGGGTCAAAAACAAATAAGCTGTTTTTGTGTAGGTGAAGACCTATCAAACATCAAACCATCAATGGTATCTGGATAGTGGGTGCTCAAAGCACATGACAGGGGACAAGGACAACTTCACTTCCTTCAAAGCCAAGCTTGGAGCCAAAGTAATTTTTGGAGACTCAAGCTTTGGAACTACAAAATGATATGGTGCAGTCAAAATTGGCCCAGTCACATTCAAGAAGGTGGCATATGTTGAAGGACTCAAGCACAACTTGATAAGTATCAGTCAACTGCGTGATGAAGGATATCAAGTGACATTCAACAAAGCCATATGCAAGGTCAAGACAGAGGACAACACAACTGTGTTGACAGGTAACAGAAGAGGTAACATTTACTTAGTGGATTTTCATTCACCTATAGTAGATATTTGCCTGTTCAACTCCATTTCAAAATCTAATATTTTATGGCATAAGAGACTAGGGCATATTAACCTTAGAACCATTGCTAAGCTATCTAAAGACAACCTTGTTAAAGGACTACCTTCTGGTCCCTACAAGAAGGAAGGACTTTGCAAGGCTTGTCAATTAGGCAAGCAAACTAAAAGTAGTTTTAAATCAATAAATAAGAGTGATTCACCTAGGATTTTGTACCTGTTGCACATGGATCTTTTTGGACCCATATCAGTGCAAAGCCTAGGAGGGAAGTCCTATACTTTAGTGGTTGTAGATGACTTCTCAAGATTCACTTGGGTATTCTTTCTGAGGAAGAAGTCTAATAACTTCAACTGTTTGACAGATTTTCTCAAATGCATTCAGATTGAGTTCAACACTCACATTGCCCTGATCAGAAGTGATCATGGGACAGAGTTTGATTCTCTTCAGAAGCCTGATACACAAGATGAAGGGCAAGACTCCTTATGAATTGCTCAAAGGGAAGAAACCTAAAATAGGCTATTTCAAAGTTTTTGGTTGCACTTGTTTTATTCATAATAATGACAAGAAATATCTAGCAAAATTCCAAGCTAAAGCTGATGAAAGAGTGTTTCTGGGATACTCCATGATCAGCAAGGCCTATAGGGTTTATAATAAATCTTCCTGTAAAATTGAAGAATCTGTTCATATTATTTTTGATGAAGCTAACATGTCTTTCAAGGAGAAGAATGCTTCTACCATAGAACCTCTGCAGGTACATTCTCTAGCTGAAGACTTGAACAAATTGCAAGTTGCTGAAAAGAATGAGAGCAGTGATGATGAAGAAGAAGTTCAACATCTTGAAGAAAATCATCCTGAAAAGCCAGTTGCTGTTCCACTAGGGGAGACAACAACACAGGCTGGTGAACAATCAACACTCCCTGTTGACTTAGTAACAACAAGAGATCATCCAATCACCCAAGTAATTGGAGAGATCTCAGCTGGTGTGCAAACTAGAAGTCAGGTCAACCAGAACCTGATGCACACTTGCTTCCTATCTCAAATTGAGCCTCAATCCATTCAAGATGCAGAGCAAGATCCATACTGGATCATTGCAATGCAAGAGGAGTTGCATCAATTTGAAAGGAACAAGGTTTGGGAACTAGTGCCTAAGCCAAAGGATCATCCCATTGTTGGAACAAAGTGGGTATTCAGGAACAAGCTGGATGATCAAGGAGTTATAGTCAGAAACAAGGCAAGGCTAGTTGCTCAAGGGTACTCTCAACAAGAAGGAATAGACTATGATCAGACATTTGCACCAGTTGCAAGGTTGGAAGCCATCAGAATATTCCTAGCCTTTGCTGCTCACAAGGCTTCAAAGTGTATCAAATGGATGTAAAGAGTGCATTTCTCAATGGGGACATCAAAGAGGAAGTCTATGTTAGACAACCTCCAGGTTTTATCTTTCTAACTCACCCTGATTATGTTTACAAATTGCATAAAGCATTATATGGTCTCAAGCAAGCTCCTAGAGCATGGTATGAGACTCTAGCATGCTTTCTTCTGGAAAATGATTTTGTTAGGGGGAGAGTAGACCAAACTCTTTTTATTAGAACCCATAAGTCCCACACCCTACTAGTGCAAATTTATGTAGATGACATTATTTTTGGTTCTACTGATTCAAAATTGTGCAAAAAGTTTTCCAAGCTTATGCACTCTAAATTTGAAATGAGTAGCATGGGTGAGCTGTCCTTCTTCTTAGGACTGCAAGTCAGGCAACATGCTGAAGGCATATTTATTTCTCAAACCAAATATGCAAAAGAATTGGTTAAGAAATTTGGTATGTCTGATGCATCATGTATGAAAACACCCATGCCCTCAAATGCTGTAGTAGATGCTGATGAACATGGGAAACCTGTTGATCAGACAACATATAGAGCAATAATTGGCTCTTTATTGTACCTTACAGCTAGTAGGCCTGATATAATATTTGCCACATGTATTTGTGCTAGATTCCAAGTTAGCCCTAGAGAGTCACATTTAATCTTAGTTAAGAGAATTCTTAGGTATGTTAAAAGTTGTCCAAATCTAGGTCTCTGGTATCCAAAAGATTCAGCATTTGATTTAACTGGATTCTCAGATGCTGATTATGCTGGATGCAGAATAGACAGGAAAAGCACCAGTGGAACATGTCAGTTCCTTAGTGACAGACTTGTCTCCTGGTTCTGTAAGAAGCAAACATCTGTGTCAACCTCAACTGCTGAAGCTGAGTATATGGCTGCAGGCAGTTGCTGTTCACAAATATTGTGGATACAGAATCAGCTCTTAGACTATGGCTACAACTTAGAGAAGTCTAAAATTTTCTGTGATAATACTAGTGCTATCTCTATAGCTCAAAATCCAGTCCTCCATAGTAGGACAAAACACATAGAAATTAGGCATCATTTTGTAAGAGATAATGTAGAGAAAAATAAAATTGAACTTCAATATATTCCTACTGATTTGCAAAGGGGAGATATTTTCACCAAACCTTTGGATGAAAAGAAACACAGTTTCTTCCTAAATCAGTTAGGCATGTTAGATGGAGGAAGCCTTAATTAAATTACAAGATTTTGAAAAGCTAAAACAGACCAAGACTAGGCCAAAAATCCTTCTTTTTGTGTCTGTAGAATGTGTTTAGACTCTGAACTGCGCTCGACGTTTTCCCCAAAATCGTCGAACAGAGATCGACGATTTTCCAAAAATCGTCGACCAGAGATCGACGCTTTTGCAGTCGTCGATCTGAGTTCAGAGCCCTCGCTAGAACTAGGCTTTCTCTCTTTCTGATCAGAGGCCGTCGAGCTGAGCTCGACGTTTTTCAACATCGTCGAACTAAGATCGCCGATTTTGAAGACTCTTCAGATTCCCTCTGTAGCCCAAATCGTCGAGCTAAGCTCGACGTTTCGTCGAGCTGAGCTCAACGATCTTCCTTTTCGCCGTCGAACCCTAATATAAAATCTTTCTTTCAGCCGTCGTTCTCCTTTTGCGCTTTCATACTCTGCAACTTTCTTTCTTTTCCCTCCAAACTCTCTACGCTTGGTCGTTTTTGGTTTTCTGTTGCAGGTGAATATGGCTGAATCAAGTGCTGCTATTGCTAAGATGAAGTTCGACACAGACTTTGACATCGACATAAACTCCTTCGACGGAAGCGACCAGCGCTTCAAGGACATCCTAAACTTATTCAGAGAACAACAGCTGACTCCAATAATGACTACAAGGATGAAGATCGCCTCAGAAGAAATTAAAGAGTGGTGTTTTACCGCAACAGACGAGACTGAGAATTCTGTTGTCGGCACCATTAAGGGGACTCAGGTATTTCTATCCCCGGCTCTTTTAACAGAAGTCTTTCAACTCAGTACTGGAGAAGACTCCATTGAACTGTCTGGAGAGGAGTATGACTCCATGCTGGATAGGATGGGTCACAATGCAGTCAACCCTAATAAGCTACTGAAGAAAAATCTGGCTATAGAATTTCAATTCCTGGCTGATGTAGTTGGGAAGGTGCTGTTGGCCAAGCATTCAGCCCATGACACCATTTCCAGATATCAGTTCTGCCTGATGGGAGCTTTATTAGATAAGAAACACCTGGACTGGGGCTCCATCTTCTTCACTCTGATTAAGAAGAAGATCAACAAGAATGCAGTTAGTTATGGGAGAATCTTAGGGGTCTTTCTGCACAACAGATGCCCTGACCTATTAACCTCCTCTGGCATGTTTATCAATGCATCCAAGAGGCTTTCCTGTGCCCTCTTCAGTAAATGGGACAGGCAGATCATAAACCCCTCCAGGGCTGCTGCACCACTTCATTCAGGCACAAGGACTATCTCAGTCACTCCTCCAGCAGAAGAGCTGCCTGCTTCTTCCCCTCCTCCAGCCACATCCACCCAAGCCGTCACCTCCTCACCACCAGTCACCACCATAATCATCTCATCCCCAATTACCATTTCCTCACCTATGTCATCCCCTCCTCTATCCACCTCAGAGGAATTCCATCCCCTCTTTTCCTATTCAACCTTCTCCCTACCATCCTTCTCACTCATTGATGATTCCTTCATGGATGATTCACCCTCTACTCCTCCTGAGCCACCCTCAACTTCCTCCTTTCAACAAATGCTCCATGACATTCTCTCTCAACCCTCCTTCACATCATCTCTTACTTCCCCTATCTCCACCTCAACCTTCTCTATCTCCATAATTCCATCTTCTGAACCAACCATTCCCTCTCCACCTTTCTCCACATTTTCAGTTTCAGCCACCATCCCTCCATCCACCTTTGCCTCTACCTCTGCTCAAGCCCCACTTGAGCATGTGGATCTTCCTAGTTTGGCAGACAGGCTGTATGAGTTGCTAGCTCCCAAGCTGACATCTCTACTGGAGTCTTCCCTGGCTCCACTCCTGAAGCAAGTACAGGAGCTGTCTACCAAGCTTGCCCCCCTTTCCTCCTCCCTGGCTATCCCATCCTCTGTGTGCCTTGATTCACCTCTTTCTGAACCAAGGCAGGGGGAGATGCCTTATGAAGAAGTGGATGTGCCAGCTGCTGATACTATGTCTGCTCCAGCTCTTGGATGTGTTTTTGCACTGAATCTGCAGAGGCTGCTATCTATATTTGATACAGTCCATTTCAGCTGTCTGTCTGCAACTCCTGCTGAAGATTTGTCTAAGGCCATTGTGCCTGTATCTACCTGTGATCCCAGCCATATTGATTCCTACATCAAGTCCTGGAAGGCTGTGGATATCTCTGATGCTGCTACTAAGGCCACTGTGCCTCTTTCTGTTGAAATTGCTGCTGCTGTTACCGCTGACATAGAAATGATTCCAGCAACTGATGCTGATGAAATTGCTACTCCTGCTCTAGTGTCTGCTCCTGATTCTGTCTGCTCTGCTGCTGCTCTCTCTCCTCCTGCTCCTGCTGTTTCTGCAAAACTTAAAGCTCAAGAAGAGCTTATCAGAAGAATTGATGATCTGTATGATCAACCTCAAAGTTCTGAGAGTGACCAATACAGGACTGATTCTGATGATTCTGCTAGCACTATTGCCAAGAAGAGAAAAGCCAGAAGTAAAGCAATGATGTCAGTCCCTCCTGCCAAAGCCAAAGACTCCAATGATATTCCATACTACATCCTGCATGACTGCCCCATCTCTGAGCCTTGGATGCAATATTCCAAAAATCAACTGAAAGCTATGAAGAAGAAGAGGAAGCTTGACAAATATGAAAAAGGATCTTCTCAATATCAGCCTCCTCCTCCTCCTCCTCCAGATTCTGGCTCAGGTTCAGCCCCTCAAGCTCCAGTCTCTAGACACAGTTCTTCCCAGTATTATCAAAGATCATATCAAAGGGGACAACATCAAAGAGGATATCAACCCAGAAGGGGTAATTACAGAGGAAATCAAAGAGAACAAAGATCCTATCAAAGGGAAGGACAAGGCCACTCTGACTCTTCTTCAGGTCCTTTCCCTTACAAGCTGAAAGACACGATTGTCTCCAGGACTCCTTCTACTGTTTCTGAAATCATCAACAGATATGAACCTCCTATTCCTTTTGAAGATCCTGAGAACAACCCTGTATCCTGGACAGCCAGAATGAAAGAATTGGCTGCCCTTGATCAAATAAAAAAGGCCAGAGAACAAGGCAAGGATACTTCAAACATAACTAACTTATCAGAGCAGAGAAAGAAAGAACTGGAAAGATATGCATCAAGAAAATTTTTCAACCTAGAAGATTACATGAAGCTGCACCCTGAGGCTGTTGTTCCAAGGCCCAAATCTCAAACTTCTCTAGGTGCAGAGGATGACAGAAGGTCAAAGAAAGAAAGTCAGAATCCAAATAGAGAAATTTTATTTAAAAAGGGATCTGAAAGGAAGTGAACTGTGTAAGCTAAAACATTTCATCCACCTTTGGATATCTGCTGCTATTTATCTGTGATATGCTTTGCTGCTATATAACTTCTCTGTAATTTTGTATTAACTTCTGTACTGTTGTATGCTTTTCATTTCCTATGATTGTCTGTAAATAGTAATCCTAACCCAAATAAGGGGGAGATTGTTGGAACACCCTATTACTAATTTGGGTAAGGATCACTATGCTTGTCTTAGGAATCCCAGTTGACCTAGTTGTATAGTTAAGAAGGTCAACATTAGAATGAGTCTAGGGCTTAGAACTTAGGTTTGGAGCTGCCCCCAGGATCATTCCAAGATCAAGGTTGAAGAGCTAAGTCTAAGGCAATTTTCGTCGAGCTCAGGTCGACGAATCGTCGAACTCCGTTCGACGCTCTCTGAGCTCAACTTCAATAAATCGTCGAGCTCCGGTCGACGATCTTCGAGCTCAGATCGACTATCTGCTTTTGGCTAGCTTCTGCTTGATCGTCGAACTCCCCTCGACTATCTTCTAGCTCAGTTCGACGATCCCTCCCTGAAGTTATTTCTCAGGTCTCTGAGCTCGGTTCGACGATCGTCGAGCTCAGATCGACGTTTTCTGTCTGCTTGTCCATTTCATCTCTGAGCTCGGTTCGACGATCGTCGAGCTCAGATCGACGTTTTCTGTCTGCTTGTCCATTTCATCTCTGAGCTCAGTTCGACGATCGTAGAGCTCAGATCGACGTTTTTTTTGGAGAGATCAACGCTTCCAGGAATTCAAATGCTGCTGTTCTTTGGAATGTTTTTGAATATTATCAGCATTTATGTCAGAAGATCTCCCAGCCGTTTGTCTTTATTCTGGAGCAAGTTTCAAGGAATTATTCAGAGAATGTTTGCTGGACTTTCCTCTAGAAGACAAGACTATTTTTGGAAGACATTTATGACTCCCAACGGCTAATTTTGGACAAGGAAACGTCAGAAAATTAATTCCTTTCTTCTGTGTTATTAAGATATACAGAATACACAGAGATTGACAAGAAAGAAAGTGAACACACAGAATAGAGAATACTGATAGCAGAAGAACAACAGAAGAACTGTGACTCCAAAAATCTTCTTGCTGATTGAAAAGTGTTCACAATCTCATCTCAGAACTCCAGACACCTTATTTTCAGCCTTCTTGCTGAAACCATCCTGTGCTGGAGATCAAAGTTCTGAAGACCTATCACCCTAGAGCAAAGCTTCTTTTCCTGAACCTTTCTACATCTCAGGGGGAGCTTTGACATCATCAATCCACTTGTGCTTCTCTCATTTGATTGAGAACAGAGAAGACACCCTTCACTCCTATTTTTCTTTTCCTGCTGTAAAAGGGTTCTTGAACTCCCTTCAAAAGTTCTGTCTGGTTCTGAGAGCCTTGTCAAAACTCAGTTGTGGCAAGACACCTTATCAAAAAATCTAGTTTTGGTTTTGGGCACCTTATCAAAAGCTCATTGGTGTCAGGACACCTGATCAACTCATCCTGAGTGGATTCCTACCAAGGGTGGTAGAAGAGTGGATGTACCCAGGTTTTTGGGGAACCACTATAATTCCTTGTGTCTTCTGGTTTGTTTGTGTGATTTGTCTGCTGTGTGCTGTGCTCTTTATTTCTTGGTTTTTAACCTCTTACTAGCACTCTACACTATATCATAAATTAAATTCTATATGTGCCGTTTATTTCAACTGTGAAAAATTATTTTAAAATACTCTATTCACCCCCCCTCTAGAGTTGAGATAGATCTTAGCCTTACTTTCACATTCCAAAAACAAGTATTTTCTTAGTTAATATGTATACGATCCAAATATTTTATATCAAACACAATTCATCTATTTTCTAACAAGAAATCTTAACATTTATCTTTATAACAATTAATGTTCATGCTCAAAAATATCTACTAGTTTTTCATTTATCCATCAAATAAGATGCAATTCATCGAAGTGAAAATCCAATTAACATCACTTTCGTTCACTAACTCGTCTTCCAATTATTCATCAAATGAGACGCAATTCAACTAAGTGAATATCCAAATAATTACCGTTCACTTTCATAATTCGTGCAATTTCAAATGCGTGAAACCTCAAACTACTAACATGTCAATTTAGATATTCAAGATTTAAATTTATTTGACAAAACAAACAATCAATGATGAATTCATATAATAATAAGAACAAAAAAAGTAATTGAAGTTCAATGTTTGCAAGAGAAAGAGATGCCTTAAGGAAGCTGAAACTGACGGAGTCGGCCAAGCGGCGCAAGCAAAATCCAAAAATCTTATTTCAGACCTGCTCAAGAACGACAAAAGTGATATAGCAAAATGTCACTACGCTAACACCTGCATTCTACAACACAGAATTTAAACAAAGAAGGTTACGTGGATTTTCCTCTCTCAAAAGTGAGGGGAGAGGAGTAACCACGAAAAATCTTAGAGTTGGCGGCGCTTAGGCTTGGGGAAACCCTAATTCGGAGAGGGTTTTGGAGAGACTCCGCTGGAAGATTCGACAAACGACGCTGGAATTCACAAACAAACCACGGTTAGACGATCGCAAGAGGGCAAAAATCTAAAACACAAGTTGTACGAAATTTGGAGCACGAATAATTTCAAGAAAAATTAGGGCAAATCTGAATAGAGGTGATGAAGGAGGAATCTTACCCAAAGGAAGTCAAATCCAGGGCCAAGGGACTGAGGGAAGGAAACCCTAGACTTCCCTCTTGAAAAACCGGCCCAGTCGAAGAGGAAGAGGGCTGCCGGAGGAAGGGAGAACCCGTCGTTGCTCTTGGAGGATAAAGGAGGGGTTGCTGCCGGCCACTAGGAGGAGAAAGCACTGCTGCCGGCCACTAGGAGGAGAAAGCACTGTTGCCGGCTTGAGGAGGCCAGAGAAAAGCTGTTGCTGCTCTGCCGATTAGGGGAAGAGAAGAGGAGTCGGCCATGGAGGTGGGGATGCCGACCAGGGGACGAGGGAGTGCACGAGGAGGCGCCACCGGCCTGAGGGAGAGCAGGAGGCGTTGTCGGCCATGGCAGGAGGAGCCGCCGAAGGGGGGTTACAGTAACGGGAGTCGGCGGAAACAGGAAATCGGGAATCACGGGCTATGCGGCTTACAACTGGGAGCGGGTTTGCGGGAAAATAAAGGGGGGGGGGGGTGCTCGGTTTAGGTTTAAGAAACCTAATTGGTTTATTACAAAATTGCCATCACTTGATAAAATTTAATTTAAACCATTTTTATTTTATCTTCAAAACATAGGTTGTTACAATATTTCCACTAGCACCATACCTTAGACCTTCCATTGAATAATCCCCCATTGACCCTGTCATGAGTAACGGTTCTTTCGAGTCTCTCCTTATTCTCCCTAGTTTCACATTGACTAATAACTGAGAGTTGATACTTCCCCTATTGCAGTTATCACACCTAGTTGCGATCACCGAGATAAGGACACCCATATGACGAGTTCTTTTACGACCCCTCGTTGCGCCTCCTAGTGAGCCACCTGATCTTTTTCTTTTTGGAGACAATCAACACACCCCAAAGAAACACTGTGGCGTCAATGTCTCCCACATTACTTCGGGTGTTTGTTAGATCCACAACACGGTCATATCCCCCGAGAGACATTTGACGCGTCATGAACTTTTATTTTATCATTGATGTCTGTTAACCGTGGGAAATAATAATCAAGTACTATTCAATAATAGAGTCCCCTTATATATAAGGGGGTGCGGAATACAATTAATTAATTAATTCCATTCTAAGACTCCCTCTCAAGTTAGCCATCTTATATTTCCCATACCCAACTTGTCGATACAAACACAAAAAACATTCTACCCAAGACTCTTAGTAAGAATATCAGCTAGTTCTTCCTCTGAGGGAATAAATAGAATACGGATAATATTCATCTCGATATTCTCCTTGATGGAGTGTCTGTCCACTTCAATATGTTTGGTGCGATCATGCTGAATGGGGTTGTTGGCAATGCTTACTGCGGCTTTGTTGTCATCGTACGACCGAATAAAACTAGATTCGCTTAAACCCAAATCACACACAAGAGAGCGTATCCACAACCACTTACATATCCCATGTTCCATAGCTTTAAATTATGCTTCTGCGCTAGACCTTAAGACAACATATTGCCTTTTTTACTTCTCCAAGTTATTAGGTTTCCACCAGCAAATGAGCAATACTTAGATGTAGAACATCTATCTTGAATCGAGCCAGCCCAATCCGCGTCAGTATAAACTTCAATCTTCAATTATGTATTGGGAGTGGAGATGATCCCTCTTCCTGGTGAGGTCTTCAAGTTTCTTAAGATTTGATTTTCATACATATGTCTCATCTTCGGGGCGCACATATATTGGCTAACGACCT
Organism: Platanthera zijinensis; assembly: GCA_039513925.1. NCBI lineage: Eukaryota > Viridiplantae > Streptophyta > Magnoliopsida > Asparagales > Orchidaceae > Platanthera > Platanthera zijinensis. Next base: position 108,070,544 of record CM077087.1, read on the forward strand.
CCACGCCATAGGATATGTCGGGGCAAGTATATGACAAATAGATTAACAACCCGACTTGATATTGGTAACTGTAGAGAAAGATCCAAATCTTGTATATACTTCTTGAATACCAAAAAACAAGTATGAGTACAAATATATAGGTGAGAGGAGAGTAAGATCTAGCTATACAAACAATGTGAAACTAAACACAAAATCCTACATGGGCCAAATTAATGGGCCAATACATTATTTTCCTAGTATTCTCTAACACTCCCCGCAAGCTGGAGCGTACAAGTCGAAGACACCAAGCTTGGACAAGAACTGATACTAGAGATGTCGTGGTAAGGCCTTGGTGAGGATGTCAGCGACTTGCTGAGCAGCAGGAACATGCATTAACTTTATCTTCTTCAACTGAACCTTCTCCCGAATGAAATGACAGCCAACTTCAATATGTTTTGTCTGTTCATGGAAGACCAGATTCTTGGCAATGTGTATAACAGCTTGTCTATTGCAAAATAAAGTGGCAGGTGAGGAGAGCTTGACTCCTAGATCATCAAGGAGACTCTCAAGCCATGTGAGCTCAGATACAACTGCTGCCATCAATCGATACTCGGCCTCAGCAGATGAGCGAGCAACCACAAACTATTTCTTGCTGCGCCATGTAATAAGATGTCCTCCAAAGTAAGTGCAGTATCCACTTGTGAAACGACGGTCATCCAACGAGGCAGCATAATCAGCATCAGAATATGCAATCAGAGATAAGGGAGACGAAGAGGGCTTGTATACAAGTCCTTGTCAAAGAGCAGTTTTCAAGTATCGAAGAATACACTCGACTGCCTGAAGATGAGAGATACGTGGCTCATGCATGAATCGACTGACAAATCCAACAACAAATAATATATCAGGTCTCGTAACAGTGAGATATATCAGCTTTCCCACAAGACAACGATAGTACTCTGGATTTAGAAGGAGCAAATCAGAGTCTGAGGCATGAGCACAAAGCTTGTGATTGATATCCATGTGAGTATCAGCAATCTTGCATCCAGAATACCCCGCATCATGAAATAAGTCAAGACAATACTTTCTTTGAGATAACAAAAGCCCATCAGGTCTCCGAGCCACTTCGAGACCAAGAAAATATCGAAGGCTTCCCAGGTTCTTTGTTTTAAACACAGTCGCCAGATGCTGTTTGATCATCTTTATTCCTGGAAGATTGTCTCCTGTAATCAAAATATCATCCATATATACTAACATAATCACTGTGCTTGTTGGACGATGACGAGTGAACAGAGAAAAGTCAGCCGAGCTCCGAGTGAACCCAACAACACTAACGGTCTTACTAAATTTATCTTAGCATGTCCGAGGAGATTGTTTGAGACCCTAAAGAGACTTCTTCAGACAACAGACAAGAGACTCCGCCATGGTCTCAAACCCGGGAGGTTGTTGCATATAAACGGTCTCCTGTAAATCGCCATTAAGAAAAGCATTTTTGACATCCAGTTGGTGCAATGCCCAGTGGCGGTGAACCGCGAGGGAGATCAACACACGAACAGTATTGAGTGTAGCGACTGGAGAAAAAGTCTCATCATAATCCAGACCTTGTTGTTGAGTGAAACCGCGAGCTACTAGACGAGCTTTCAAACGGTGAACCGTCCCATCCGGACCCTGTTTGACGACAAACTCCCACTTACATCCCACACAAGATTATCCAGGAGGAAGCGGGACCAAATTCCATGTGTGTTTTGTCCAAAGAGCAGACATTTTCTCATCCATAGCCACCCGCCACTCGGGATGTTGGAGAGTCTCCTGCAAAGAATTGGGGGTGCAAATAGAGGATAAAGAAAGAGCACTTTGTCGGAGTTCCGGAGGGAGGCGGTAAAAAGTGACATAGTTGACCAGCGGGTGGGCAGTGGAACTTGTTGCCGGATTCGCAGACTGCAAAACATCAGTAGAGCAGGGCATCTCCCGTAGGGTAGTAGACGAAGAAGGACGTCGAGTGTACACACTGATGATAGGTGGTTTGGGTGAGATTGGAGTGGGAAGGAGGGGTGGGTTTGGTGTTATTGGCGTGGGAAAGAGAGGTGGAAGGTTTGAATGAACAGGAATAACAGGCCGCGAAAGAGGTGGCAGAAGAGGAGAATCAGCTGGTTGAGAGTAATATGACTGATATTCGAGAAAGGTGACATCAGTAGAAATAATAACCTTGCGATCCTTGGGAGAAAAGAAAACGTAGTCTTTCTGTGTCCGAGAGTAACCCACAAACATATATTTAGTGACACGTGGAGCAAGTTTGTCAGTGGACGAGCCAAGATGATGAACAAAGCACACACAGCCAAACACGCGAGGGGTGATGGAGAAAGGAGATTTGAAGGGAAAAAGAAGATTGAAGGGAACCGCAAAATTGAGAATAGAGGAAGACATGCGGTTAATAAGAGTGCAGGCGGTAGAAACCGCAAAATTCCAATACTGTTTGGGAACATTCATTTGAATCATAAGAGAGCGGGTGACCTCAAGCAGGTGACGATTTTTTCGTTCAGCAACGTCATTTTGTTGGGGGGTATAAGCACATGAGGTTTGATGGATTATCCCAAACTCAGCACATAGGTGTGCAAAAGCATGACTATTCACGGGCATTATCAGTGCGAAGGGTTTTAATTGTAGTGGAAAACTGATTGCGAGTTTCAATGAAAAAAGTACGGAATAAATCAGGTAATTTAGAGCGGTCACGAAGGAGATACAGGCAGGTCACCCGAGAGTAGTCATCTACAAATGTGACAAAGTAACGATATCCAAAAACACTCTCAATTTTGTAGGGTCCTTAAATATTGGAGTGTACTAGATAAAATGGAGCAGGACTCCGAGTAGTTTGTCGTGAGAACGTAGACCGATGATGTTTCCTATAGATACAAGACTCACACGTGAACTCTTGGAGGGACACTTCAGGTAGAGATTTTCTGAGTATGTTTAGAGGAGCGTGACCAAGACGTCCATGCCAATCAACATAGCTAATAGAGGACAACACCGTTGGGGGAGAGGGGTTTAGGATATAGAGACCATTCGACAGATGCCCTTTTCCGATTATAGTCTGCGTCTTGCGATTTTGCACAACACACAAGTTAAAAGAAAAAATAACATCACAATCAAGATCAGTAGTGAGACGACCAATAGAGAAAAGGTTGAAAGGAGAGCCTGGAACATGAAGGGCATAGCGAAGAGTAATGGGGGGATTAAGGTGAATATCTGTCGCGCCAGAAAACGGAATGGTGTCCCCACTGGCAACGGTGATGAACTTGAGATGCACAGAGTTTAAATATTGTGGTAGTTTCCGTGAGGTAATGTGGTGAGAGGCCCCAGAATCCAAATTTCAGGATGAGCTATGAGCAAGGCAGGAAGTACCACCATCGGAAATAAACACCACATCTCGGAGAACAGTTGAACATCTTGCAAGGAACAGTCCGCAGCGGTCACGACGACAACGCACCACTGGCAAGAAAGGCCACGACCAGCAGATAGAAGAGAGCCAGCGCGGAAGAAACAGTCTTCAGCGGTCACGGTGACAACGCACCAACGGAAAGAAAGGCCACGATCAGCGGATAGAGGAGAGCCCGCAACGGATAGACACAAGACGCGACGGTTAGGTGCAGACCACACCAAGATCAAAACGATAAACAGGCACTAGACCGTGCGGTTAGAAGCAAACCGCAACAAGATCGGTAGAAGCAGTCCGCGCGAACAGCCAAGTCGAGCCGAGAAGCGGGAAGAAACACGACGGACGACAAGGGAAGAGAGGCAAGGCAAGAAAGGACTTCTTGCGACAAGAGCAATAAGATTCCTTGCGACAAGGAGGCCGCGCGACAAGGAAAGAGGCCGCAGTGATAAGACCGTGAAGAGGTCGTGTGACAAGAAGAGAAAGGTGGTCGCAACGGACAGAGACAAGTCTCAGCGGACAGAGACAAGTCTCAGCGAGAGAATTTGAGGCCAGACGGTTAGATCTAATCGCGGGAGGGGGGGGGGCAGCGGTTAGAGAGCAGCCCGTGACGGTTAAGAAAATCTAACCTCACGGGTGTGGGGTCCACGTGCCAGAGGAAGGAAGGCTATAAAAGAGTGTAGAAGAGAAAGAGGAGGTGGATCCACGAGAGTGAAGGAGGAGGTTAGAAACGAAGGAAGCCGCAAAGCAGTGTGGTTAAGCAAAAAAACAGGCCGCCCAGTTAACAGAAGGACAGGGCAGTTAGAGAGAAAAACAGGCCGCCCGGTTACAAGAGGATTGGGCGTTTAGAGAGAAAACAGGCCAGACCGTTTGGCTCTGACACCATGTAGAGAAAGATCCAAACCTTGTATATACTTCTTGAATACAAAAAAAAACAAGTATGAGTACAAATATATAGTGTTACAATATCGTATTTATTTCCACATTTGGTTTATCTCTATGTATGAGTTCTTTCTTTGTATTGGTGGGTCCACCTCTATATAAAGAGGGGACAAGTCTCATTGTAATTGTATTGCAATTTATTCAACATGGTATCAGAGCCAGGTTGCCCTAATTCTTTCGAGCCCGCCTTCGCCTCCTCAGTCTCGCTCGCCCGTCTTCGCCCTTCCCCGATCGACGACAACAGCGCCCCGACAGCCCCGTGTGCCTCCGTCGCCGCTATCCAGGGCGTCCCTACGGCGGTGTCTCCCGGCGGCGGCCTCTAGCCTCGCTCTCCCACGGCTCTCCTGCGCCGATCCGCAGCGACGTCCCCGTCGGCTTCTTCAGGCGTGTCCGACGCTTTCTCTTGGCGCGTCCGACGGCTTCTCCAGGGCTCTCCTGGCTTTCTAGGGCTGGGTGCCCTTCTCTCTCCGGCGCCGGCTATGCTGTGAGGCTCCCTCTCCATTCCGACGCCGTCTCCTAGGGTTTCTGCCCTGTTTTTTTCAGATGGAGTTGATTTCTATTCCTTCCTTCTCCTAATTCAGCGAGTTGTCTCCAGATTTCTCTTCTAGGGCAACTATGTCGGTGCTCAGTGATTCTACCTCGACACCGGTTCCCTCTCTGATTCCTCCAGCACCTCCTCTGCGTGGGATCCATGATCACAATACTTCGCAGATTACCACTATTCGCTTGGATGACACAAATTATCTGTCCTGGTCGCGCTCCATCACTCTTACTCTTATGAGTCGTCGTCTTTTTGGATATATCACTGGGACAACTGCGGAACCAGAGAAGACTTCCCCTGACTGGCCTCAATGGGATTCCGAAAATTCCTTAGTCATGTCTTGGCTAACGAATTCGATGCAGGAGTTTATCGCTCGCTATTACCTCTTTCTTAATACTGCCATGGATATTTGGCGCCGTGCTGAGACCACTTACTCTCGTAAGGGCAATGCTGCTCAGATCTTCCAGTTGCGGCGGAAGATATCCTCTCTCCGCCAGGGTGATCGCCCCCTTTCTGCGTACTACTTGGAATTCAACCAGCTATATCAGGAATACGACCATTTCGATTCCCTCATATTTGTTAGCCCAGTTGATGAGGCTATGGTCCGTGCGAGGGAGGATCGCAACCGAACATTTGAGTTTCTTCATGGCCTCCATTGGGACTTGGAACAGATTTGTGTTCACATTTTGAGCAGCCTGCCATTGCCCTCTCTTTCGGAGGTTTATAACATCGTCCAACAGGAATTTGATCGCCCGCTCTTCAAGATTCCACTCCTGAAAGTTCTGCTCTCGCTGCTGGTACCCCTTCGTTACTAGGGGCTCGTCCTCTCCGTGATTCCAAGATGAAGGGTTCTGACAAAGACCATCTCCTCTGTGATTATTGTTGCAAACCCCGTCACACCAGAGACACCTGTTTTCGGCTCCATGGTTTCCCTCCATTGCGAGGTGGTGTGCCTTCTCGTGGTGGTTGCGGCTCTGGCCGTTCTGTTGGTCGCTCATCTCCTCGTTCTGCCCATCTCACAGATGCTACTGTCGACCCTTCTTCTCTCATGCCGGATACTTTCTCTGCCGATAAAGTTCTTGCGCTTCGCCGCATGATGCATAGTCTCTCTACGGAGGATTCTGCATTGTCTTCCTCTGCCCACATCGGACCACCCGACGCTCACTCAATTGTTGCTGCTTCCTCTCCTTGGATCATTGACTCCGGAGCAACTGATCATATGACTGGCTCTGCCTCAGATTTTCTTTCCTGTACTCCTTTTTCTGGTCGTGATAAGGTGAGCATTGCTGACGGTTCCCTGTCCTCTATTGCTGGGAAGGGTTCCATCTCCGGTTCATCTCTCACCTTATCCTCTGTCTTACATGTTCCCAATTTCACTCGAAATTTATTATTTATTAGCCATTTGACTAATTCTATGAACTGGTCGGTAACTTTTCATCCTTCCTCTTGTGTGTTTTAGGACCTGAAGACGGGGATGGTTATTGTCTCTGGTAGTTTGGTCAATGGTCTGTACATGCTTGATTCCTGCCCGATGGCGCCTCCTCAGGATTTCCTTTCCAACACCTCGGATCTTTATTCCTGGCACTGTCGCTTAGGACATCCATCTATCTTTGTTATGGAACTTATGCTACCTTCTTTGTCGATTACTGCTTTTACTTCATTTGTTTGTGATGTCTGTACTGCTAACAAACATTGTCGTACTTCATTTAATCATGTTTCATTGCCCAGTTCTATGCCTTTTGCTGTGATTCACTCGGATGTTTGGGGTCCTGGACCCGTATCTTCTATTTCTAGTTGTACTTGGTTTGTCACTTTTATTGACTGTTTTTCACGTACTACTTGGTTATACTTACTGCGAAACAAGAGCGACATCTTTCCCACCTTCAAAAAATTTCATTCCATGATCTTCACCCAGTTTAATGCTAAAATTCAGATTCTTCGTAGTGAGAATGGCCGTGAATTCTTAGATTCCCGGTTTGGGGCATATCTGGCTGATCATATCATTTTACACCAGACCTCTTGTGATTATTCGCCTGCTCAAAATGGGGTGGCGGAGCGGAAGAATCAGCACCTTCTGGAAGTTATTCGCTGCCTTCTGTCTACCATGCATCTTCCCAGGTATTACTGGGGGGATGTTGCCCTTATGGTAGCTTTCCTTATCAATCGCATGCCAACTCGTATTCTTGGGAATGACACCCCCCTTTGGACACTTCGCGTCCCTTTCTCTCCGCTTGTCCCTAAGGTATTTGGGTGTGTTTGCTTTGTGCACATCCATCATCCTCCTCCCACCAAATTTGACCCGCGCGCTCTCCGGTGTGTATTTATCGGTTACTCTCCTACTCAGAAGGGGTACAAATGTTTTCATCCTCCTACGAAGAGGGTGTTTGTCACCATGGATGTCACGTTTCGTGAATCCGAGGCCTATTATCCTGCCTCAGGTACCTCTTCCCCTGTTACCTCTTCCTCTTTGTCATCCCCGTCTTTACCTCTCCCTGTTCCTCCTTTGTATCCCTCACTTCAGGGGGAGCCTCTTCCGTCGGAAGTGAGTGATAACCCCACTACTATTTCTCCTACCATTCCCACTTTGCAGGTGTACACTTGGAGGAGAAAGATGCTCAACGACAACCATGACCTGCTACCAGACCAATCATTGGACCCGTACTCAGGGCCTTCTGAGCTTCCAATTGCTCTCCGCAAAAGTATTCGGTCCTGTACTAAACACCCCCTTTCTAATTACGTTTCTTATAATTCATTCTCCACATCCCACAAGGCCTTTGTGTCTTCCCTTGCGTCCATTCGTGTTCCGACATCCTGGCAGAGTGCCCTGGAGAATCCTATGTGGCGAGAGGCAATGCTTGAGGAAATGACTGCTCTTGAGAAGAACAACACATGAGACTTAGTGTCTCTCCCTTCTGGGAAGAAACCAGTTGGATGCAAGTGGGTGTTCTCTGTTAAACAAAATCCACAGGGCATAGTTGAAAGGTGTAAAGTATGATTGGTGGCACGTGGTTACACTCAAACACTTGGGATCGACTATCGGGAAACATTTGCACCTGTAGCAAAGATGAACACTATCAGAATTCTCTTATCCTGTGCTGCTTGTAAATGGTGAGATCTTTGACAACTTGATGTCAAAAATGCCTTTCTTCATGAGAATTTGGAAGAGGAAGTGTATATGTCCCTACCACCAGGCCTTACTCCCAGGAGATCAGTGAGACTCGTTTGCAAGTTAAAGAAGGCCCTATATGGACTAAAACAGTTTCCACGGACATGGTTTGGGAGATTTCATAAAGCCATGTTGTCCTTTGGATAATACCAAGGAAATTCTGATCACACTCTATTTATCAAGCGCAGGACTGGTAAACTTACTGCTCTCATTGTGTATGTTGACGATATTGTTATCACTGGTGATGATGTTGAAGAAATCACGCTTCTAAAGAAAAAATTGTCCACTGAATTTGAGGTAAAAGACCTGGGTGCTCTCAAATATTTCTTAGGCATTGAAGTGGAAAGGTCCAAACGAGGTATCTTTATCTCTCAGAGAAAGTATACTCTGGATCTCCTTGAGAAAACTTGGATGAGTGGCTGCAGGCCTGCGGACACCCCTATTGAAGCAAATCACCGAATAGGCTCTGACGATGGTGAAGAGGTTGACGATATACCTGAGTTTCAGAGGCTTGTAGGAAGATTGATCTACTTGGCTCATACCCGTCCAGATATAGCTTATGCTGTGAGTGTAATAAGCCAGTTTATGCACGCTCCAAAGGCTCGTCATGCTGATGCTGCCAATAGAATTCTCCGGTACCTCAAGTCCTCACCAGGGAGTGGAGCCCTGTTTTCCTCCAATTCATCCCTAAACATTGAGGTGTACACTGATGCGGATTGGGCCGGGTCTTAAATGATCGGCGATCTACCTCGGGGTATTGTTCACTGGTTGGTGGAAACCTTGTTACCTGGCGGAGTAAAAAACATGTTGTGGCAAGATCTAGTGCTGAAGCAGAATTCTGTGCTATGGCCCATGGCGTGTGTGAAGGCCTCTGGCTGCGATCGGTACTGAATGACCTGGGGCTTCTTGGAGATGAGCCCATTCGGTTGTATTGTGACAACAAGACTGGTATTAGCATCGCACACAATCCTGTCCAGCATGATCGTACAAAGCATATTAAAGTGGATCGTCATTTTGTCAAGGAAAATATTGAAAAGGGGCTTGTGTGTACTCCGTTCGTTCCATCAAATAGATAACTTGCTGGCATTCTCACGAAAGGTTTAAGTGAAAGTATCTTCGGAAGTATGGTTGTCAAGTTAGGCATGATCAAAATCTCACGCCCAACTTGAGGGAGAGTGTTACAATATCATATTTATTTCCACATTTGGTTTATCTCCATGTATGTGTTATTTCTTTGTATTGGTGGGTCCACCTCTATATAAAGAGGGAACAAGCCTATTTGTAATTGTATTGCAAGTTATTCAACATATAGGAGAGAGAAGAGTAAGATCTAGCTATACAAACAATATGAGACTAAACACAAAATCCTACATGGGCCAAGTTAATGGTCCAATACATTATTTTTCCTAGTATTCTCTAACAGTAACAAATAATGTGTTTATTAAGATCAGAATCATTTTTTTCAAGCTTGTGGTTGACATCCATAGCGGTATCAACAGGTCGACACCCACTCATATTGATTGTTTCAGTAAATCGATGATCTATTTTCTCTGGAAGATGAAAATATCCCGTTTAGATCTAGCTACTTTAGTCCCCAAAAGATACTTAAGTTTTCCTATATTCTCTACTTCAAATTGTTTTGCCAAATTCACCTTCAACACTTTCACTTTTTTGACATCATCTCTTGTTATGACAGTGTCATCAACATAAATAATGAGTGCCGTTAACATATTGTCTCTCTGTTTTATAAAAGGGTGCGGTCAGGATGACTTTGTCTGTATCCAAGAGAGATCTTGACTTTGTGAAACTTACCAAACTAAGCCCTCGAAGATTGCTTCTTGCCGTAGAAGGCCTTATTTAACGTGCTCACTTTCCCTTCTGAGTCAGAAGGGGAAATCCCTTGAGGGAGAGACATATATACTTCCTCTTCTAAAGTCCCATGAAGGAATGCATTCTTCTCGTCCAATTGGGTAAGATCCCAACCCTTGCACACAACACTTGATAACAAAATTTGTTTAAAGTTCATTTTTGCAACAGGGGCAAAAGTGTCTTGATAATCAATCCCAAGTGTATGAGTATATCCCCTTGCCTTCAACCTCACTTTAAACTTTTCAACGAAGTTTTCATAGTTCTGCTTCACTGTAAACACCTATTTACAATCAATGGTCTTCTTTCTGGGTGGAAGGTGTGTTAGATCTCTTGTACAATTTTTTTTCCAAGGCAATCATTTTCTCAATCATTGCCTCTTTCCACTTTTGATGTCCATGGACTTCCTACCATGTGGTCGAAAAAAAGAGATGCAAGAGAGGAGACAAAGGCTCTATATGAAGCAGTTAGAGCGTCATAAAAAAACATAATTAGACAAATGATGTTGGGTGCAAGATCTGATAACTTTACAATGTGAAATGAGAGGTTCTGAGGATTTTGTTGATGTAATTGGCACTATCGCTGATAACGCGGGTTGAGCCGGTGTGTTAGGAGCTTTACTCCGTCTGGTGTACACCTATAATGGAGGACGCTCCCCTGATTGGGAGTTTCATCGTAAGGCAGAGTATGTGGAGGAATGGAGTATGGTGGAGTATTCAGTAAGGATAAAGTAGGGGAGCTCACTTCTTCCGTATGTGTGGACTCCCCCTGAAGTGAGGTCATTTAATATTGTACAGATTCACGAAACGTGATATTCGTTGTTACAAAAATCCTCTTAGTCGGAGGATGATAAATTTTATACCCCTCTGAGTGGGAGAATAACCAATGAACACACACTTAAGAGCACGATGGTCAAGTTTAGACCGGCTCGGAGTTTGTATGTGAAGGAAGCAAACTTAACCAAATGTCTTTGGGTAGATAAAGGTCGGCGGAACCCCTGAGGTAGTTTGATGGTTTTGATGATTCAAGACTGGAGATGGCACGTGGTTAATGGGTAGGCAGCCGTCCGAACAACATCACCCAATAAAATTTAGGGAGGTTCATAGTGAAGAGTAAATAACGAGCAACCTCCAAAAGGTGGTGGTTTTTTCATTTAGCAACCCTATTCTAAGACAGGGAGTGAATATAAGATGTTTGATATAGGATGTCATGATCAGGAAGGAAATGAGCAACGAGAGCGTTGACATACTCCTGACCATTATCATAACAAAGAATTTTGATAGTAACAAATAATTGAGTCAAACCCATTTTATGAAAATTTTGAAAAATAAAAAAGCATTGAATGTAACAGCCCGAAGTCCTCCACGATTTAATTCTTTATTCCGAGTTATTTTCACAATTAAATAACGCAATAGTTCTAATATGTAAAACACATGTGGTGCACTAGAAGAATTATTAAACAACTAACATACATTATGTCCATCCGGAATACAAGGTAAAACGAATACACATTTATATACATCAAGTACAAATTATAGCTTATCTAAAACAAATTAATATAATCGCGAACCCGTGGGCGAACCACGACTTCACTCTATCTTTTATCTGCCTCCGCAGGTATCATCCCAGCGGGTTCTGGTATGCTGGCGGCCTAATCCTAAAAATAGAAATCGACAACCAGTTAGTTTAGAAAACTAAGTGTGTTCATTATATCTTCAACCGTACTACAGACAAATATGAAGAATTAACATCAATAGACAATTATAAATTCTATATGAACATGTGCGTAAGTAAGGAGATAAAGTATTATTTAGTGAGCCAGTAGAACATAAATAAATAATTTCTGGTATCAAATTCTTCTTTCTTGCATTCTTGTCAAATTTTAATTCTGATATCATAATTTGTTCTTATTCATTTTTGCGTTCAATTTAGAATGTAACATAATTCAGAATTCACTTCTGATTCATTTCTGTATTCAATTCAGAATGTATACCATAATTCTTACGTATTCATTTTTATTCAATTTGTATTCAATTCAGAATGCATATTTTAATTCATTCATATGCTGAAATGCATATGAGAGTTCATTCTTATTCAGTGTTGTATTCAATTCTGAATGCGTATTCTAATTCAATCTTATATTTTTCTATCTCTAATTTAGAATTCATATCATAATTCTTTTTTTCGAAATGCTGAGGTTCGATCTCAATTATTTTCAAACATCTGGGTCTGTTGACCCGTCACATCAATGTCTACTCTAGGATGCCTCATAGATTCCACATTTCAGTATCAACATCCGTAGGAGTTCAACCCCCTACTGGGTGTAGGAGTTCTACCCCATGTACTAGGTGTAGGAGTCTGTGGTTCACCCCCCCCCCCCCCCCCCCCCCCCCCCCCCTACAAGGTTGATCCTTAGCTTTTGGATGCGTCAACGTAATTTCAATTCTAATTCATTTCGTATTCAATTCAAATTTATTTTCACCATATTGGAGATATTATATAAATTTCCCCTTAGAGTTATCATCGCCAGCTAATCCATGTTTAGCTTTTTAGCAATTCCATCTTTTCATTGATTTCAAATCTTCGAATTTCTTCAATTCAATTTAATTCATATTCAGTGTCCATGCAAAGAAGTAGCTCAAAGTAAAGTAATTCTATGTATTCATATTTCAAAACAATTCAATTGTATACGTAGTCAAAGCGGTAAGAACTCACCACAACTTTTCCTTTGCCCTTGTCCTTTATAGGATTCTTTTTGCGTTTATCGATGGACGCCATCCTCTGCAGTATCAAGTAAATAATTTACTTTCGGGTTCGCCGTTAAATAGTTACGAGTAGACTCTTAAGATGGACACAACTATGACCTCGAAGAATTGCATATGGGAGGACTTGCTTAGGTCACTCAAAACGGACGCAAACTCAATTCAAAATTCAACCTCTAATGACTTAAAATTTTAGCCACTTTGAACCCAATAAAGGTCAAGAGAGGTAACCAATACCCAATCGACGAAAGGGGCACAAAACTGCATTCCGGGCAGCCAATCAATAGCACAATGGGCTGCTACCGACAACACCAAGGGCTCCCATTAACAACACCAAGGGCTACCCAAAAGAGGCACCAAGTCAAGGTACAACCCACATCAAACCAGCTGGCCAGCAGGAGTAAAAACAGCAAGCACGTCAACAGCTAAAACAGCCGGCAACACTTTCAAAAGTACGCCATAAATAGCAAAATTTCATGGCAAGTCAAGGCAATATCCCATCCAAAAATAGCCGGCCAGCACTAATAAAACCAATCAGCAAAGGGGGAAGAAAATGAGTGATTTCCCCCATCCAGACAACACAAAATCAGTCCACAAAAATAACATTGCAGCTAGTCACCATCACAAACCCTTCCCCATCAATTTCAAAGAAACAAAATAAAAAAGAAACTATCAAATATCTGAAACCATCCATTAGCCCTAGAAGGCAGAACCCGAACAAAATAGAAAGAGAAGGGAGAAGCTCACAATGAGGTGCTTCCCTATTCTGCCGGTCAATCAAGGGAAAGGAAACAACAGCACCACAACACCAACAAGCAGCAGCGACACCAACAAGCAGCAGCGACACCAACAAATAACAGCAACAACACCAACAAACAGCAGCAGCGGCACCAAGAGGGCAAGACCACATCCTCAAAAGAACTCTCCCGACACTGTCGACCAAGGAGAAGTGGGTATCAAGCAAGGAGAAGATAGATCGGAGATGCCTTATACCATTTCCAGCCTGTCGAGAGCTCCAGCAATGGAATATGAAAGTATCTGGAGAGATATATCTACAAATCATGACCATCGCCTAAGGTAGTTTTCTAATATAATTAATTCAAATATTCTATTATATGATTCTAATATAATAATCTATCCTCAGCCACATATCCAGCCAACCAAAATTTATTTCCCCTAATTATATCAAGTATTAGATTGGGGAAAATCAACCAGCTTAATCCAGCCACTATCCAATCAATCAGGTAAAGCAACCATTCTGCCCACTAAGATCTCAAATCAGCCAGCAAAATGTCGAGCCACTTAAAGTGAATGCCCAAATCAGCCACTATTCAAGCAAGTACGACTAATGATCGTCGCAAAAACATCAAAATCTCAAACTTCCAAAATTAACAAGAGACGTCGAATCGACACTGAATTTTATTTTCATCATTGAGGAATTATTTATTATAATTTAAATACTTTATTTATGTTAGAAAGCATTCAGGTCTTTCATTGATTTTTTATTTTTTATCAAATAAACCCAGATGGTGCGAGAAAGACTGTCAATAAAGGTAATAAACCAATGTCATTCTGAAATAAAAGCAACGGGGCAGGGCACCCAAACATCAGTATGGATATTGTGAAAAGGAGTTGTACTAGGTAAAAAAACATGATTGACAAGTATATGACGATTTTTGCCAACATCACACACATCACAATCAAGATTTTTAAAACATGTAGAAGAAAAAATAGGAATTTAATGTTGCATGGTCGCAATAGAGGGATGACCAAGCCGATAGTGCCATGTAAGCAAGGTGGAGGTCTGCGAAAAGTGGAGAGCTTGCGGAGAGGTAGTTCCACAGGAGAAGTCAAACACGCACAAGTCATTCTGCATGCTACCTGAGCCAATCACCTTTCCTTCTTCAGATCCTGAAAACACAATGAGAAGATAAAAAGGTAACTGTGCATTAAAGTGAATTGGTTAAGGACTAAAGAAAAGTAAACTACGGGTAAAATTTGGAATATGAAGCGCATAAGTTATAAAGTGAGCAAAGAATAAGGGATGAAGCCTTCCCCAGCAATGGAGGAGAAAGTGCCATCAACAATGCTCGCTTTATGTCTACCTAAAAGATGAGAATTGGAATCAAAACCTGGAGCTGAACCGATCTGTTGGTACCCTAGTTTGGATTTGAGTTCAGTCCTCTCTTTCTGTCTCTTGACCCAAGATTTATCTATGGTCAAAGGTTAGTTGTTTAGTTAGCTTGCTCTAGATTTAGAGTTGTCACTTTTCCAGATGAAAATTTGGTTAAGTTGTTTTTTGTTCGACTATGGTCGAACGCCGCTCGACTATCGTCTATCGACTGGTCGACGATCGTCTATCAGTTGGTCGACTATCTGTCGTGTTTGATAGTTCGACTATCTGTTTGATAGGTCGACTATCTGCTGTGCTTGATAGTTCGACTATCTGTTCTGATAGTTCAACTATCTGATAGTTCGACTATCTGTTTGATAGGTCGACTATCTGTCTTCTTTGATAGTTCGACTATCTGCTTGATAGGTCGACTATCTGTTTTCTTTGATAGTTCGACTATCTGTTCTGATAGTTCAACTATCTGATAGTTCGACTATCTGTTTGATAGGTCGACTATCTGTCTTCTTTGATAGTTCGACTATCTGTTTGATAGGTCGACTATCTGTTTTTCTTTGATAGTTCGACTATCTGTTTGATAGGTCGACTATCTGTTTTGTTTGATAGTTCGACTATCTGTTTGATAGGTCGACTATCTGTTTTGTTTGATACTTCGACTATCTGTTTGATAGGTCGACTATCTTTTTTCTTTGATAGTTCGACTATCTGTTTGATAGGTCGACTATCTGTTTTGCTTGATAGCTCGACTATCTGTCTTGATAGGTAGACTATCTGATAGCTCGACTATCTGTTCTGATAGGTCGACTATCTGCTGTGGTAGTTCGACTATCTTCTTTGGTAGTTCGACTATCTGTATCGTTCGACTATCTGTTTGATAGGTCGACGATCTCTGTGCTTCGGTCGACGATCTCCGAGGGTCGTTCGACGTTTTGCTGTATGTCTTTTGTAATTTTGTCATCTTCTATTTTATGATTTATTTCATATTTATTTGGCATATTATTTCAGTAAATTTGTGCTATTATTTCCATGCAATCTCTGTTCCATTTCTTATGCATGAGCCAATCTTTATCTGACAAAGTGTTTTGTCTTATTAGTTGAAATGCATTTCCTGCTTTATCTGCCAGGCTGTCCTTTATAGCCGTTAGACTCAGAAAATCTTCTCTGGCTGTAAAGAGTTCTTTCTGATGTGACCTTTTTCCTGCACCCTTCTTATCTGATTGGTTATGCAGCTTTTTAAAAAGCTTTATCCTCTTATAGTATGTCTGTCTGCAGGATTTGTTTTTGCTTTATGCTTTTTGCAGCCCAGATTGCTGATTCCAGAAGAAGACAAAGATTCAAACTCAAATTAAAGCCGTTGCAAAGGCTCATATAAAAAGAGTTTCTTTTTGAAAGAATATACATAGAACGGATATACAACATATACACTCAGCAACATAGAAATAGAGAAAGCAAGAAAGTTCTACAGCTCTCAGAAATTCTCATTCAACTGAGAAGATCAAAGCTCT
This sequence comes from Platanthera zijinensis, assembly GCA_039513925.1. Taxonomy (NCBI): domain Eukaryota; kingdom Viridiplantae; phylum Streptophyta; class Magnoliopsida; order Asparagales; family Orchidaceae; genus Platanthera; species Platanthera zijinensis. The sequence goes on from CM077087.1 coordinate 108,086,863, forward strand.
TCTGCATTCTTCTTCATCCTGAGTTCATCCTGCTTACAGGAAGACTTTCACTCAGAGGCTTTTAGAAGAAGAAGAAGAAGAAAGGAAGCTGTTTTGAAGAAGAACACCTGTTCCCAATCAAGAATCTTCTTCAAGCTTATCCTTCAGAACCTCAAGACAATTCTTTGTCTTAGTTCAGAAGAGTTCCTGCACCCTGAAGCAAGACTCCTTCCTGGATATTCTCTAAGCCAGGGGGAGCCTTGATTCTTTAGAGCTATCTAGCTCTGTGCAATCCACTAGCTTCTCTAATCTGTTTAACAATAGAGAAGAAGCCTTAACTCTCTCAACCTCCTGTACAAAGGGTTATTACTCCCTTCAAAAGTGAACCCTTGGTGGCAGGGCACCTGATCCAACTCAGCAAATTTCTTGCTAGATTTTTCAGAGAAAATACTCGGGATACTTGTTTCAGCCTACACGACTTTCCAAATCCCAGGGGTGGTTCGACTTTACGTGGTGGTTACGGTCGTGGTAGAACTACAGGGCGATCCTATGGCTCGACTCATCTGACTGAGATTCCCGAGAACTGTCTCCCACAATCGTCCTCCTTTGCTGAAGAGATGTAGGCTCTTTGTCTCTATATGCATGGCCTTATTACTGAGCTAACTACTGCCTCTACATCCTCCTTAGCCCTTGCTTACACAGGTACTCTGGGTGAACCGATCATGTGATTAGTGGCGTCGAAATCGATAATCCAATGTGTAGGAGAATTGGAAGTATAGTGGAGTCGACGTTTGTTGATCTGGGCCACATTTCCTTTGCGGGAATAGGTAGACTCAGCAGGCTTCCATATCTCCTTAGCAGTGTCGAGAAAAAGATAATTCCGAGCAATAGATTCCTGTATGGAACTAGTGAGCCATGCCATGACAAAAGAATTTTTCGACTCCCATTGAGGCCAAACAGTAAATTTCGTTGCAGGAGCAGCGATGGTGCCACTGATAGCCAAAGAGATGCCATCTCTTTATGTATAGAGTAATGGAGCTGAACCAAGACAAATAATTGGTGTCATCAAGTCAGATCGTTGTAATTTGAGATAATGGTGTCTTGATCAAGCTGGGTAGATCCAACAGGGGTCACGGGTCTACCGAAATCAACTACGTCTGACATAATAAAAAAGTTCAACTAAACTCCGCCAAGAGAATGGTGAGCAGTAGAGAAGAACATCCCTTCAAAGAACTGAAGGGAGAAAGAGCATCATTGGAGAGTTAGGAGTTGTCCTCCTCTTGAACATGGATACACGATATTTGAGATCAGGAAGCATCCAACCATTGGTACTACGAAAAATTCTGGTGGAGGGTAATAGAGCCAAAGAGAAACTTTCTCCAAAGTTTGGAGTCAGTCGGACCGCTTGAAGGTTGCCAAAGAAGTTGTCAAGACGGACCACCGCCGATCGGCCGACGAGTGTGTTGAGCGACAATCGGCGCTGAGGCGGAAGCACGCAGGGAGAGAGAGTGGGTTGGCGCTTGCAGGGTGGATCGTCAGTGGTGAGGGATTCAGGCGACGGGATTCGAGCGGCGAGCGAGAGAAGAGCGACAAGAGAGGCGTGAGTAGGGTTGCACCTCTTATAGCTTGTTTACCATGGGAAATTGTAATCAATTATCATTCAATAGTAGAGCCTCCTTATATATTGGGGGGGGGGGGAATACAATTAATTGATTATTTCCTTCTAACAATGTCTCATGTTGTCATTTGAGTGTTCGTCGTACACTCAAAGTGTCTTTACACTTTGCCCAAAAAACTCGAGATAAACCACCCTTCTAAAAGGCATCCATGGCTATGTAGAGTTTGCGATTAGTCAGGTTTGTCATATATCATTTGTCAACTGCATAATCTGCATGTCAAACTCCAACATAAAGTTATATTAAGTAGTGAAACTTTTTAAAGCTTGCATGCTCAAAAATGGTGATTGCATGATGATTAACACATTATTTGAGAGGTTTCCATTGGTGACAACTATGAATCTGAGTATTAGGCAAATCTATACACTATCATGAATGAGATTGATTCAAATCCTTATGAGTGTGAAATCACAAGAAATATGAGTATCTATCATGTATCTGGTGTAGTGAATTTGATTATAAGTGAGGAATCACCTCGGTATTGAAACCTTTAGCCTGACAAGTACAACCTCAACCACACCTTTCATCCAGCTTTTGCGTTTACCTCACTGTAGCTTTACCATCCACTTGTACAACGGCTTGCATCCTTATGGGGCCTTTACTAGTTTCCACAAACGACGACTTTCATTGGATACTACATCTACTAGAATGCTTGAGATTGATGAGACATTTGAGGACGAGTTTCGAGGAATGTTCAAGGTCGATTGGCTTACCATATTTGGCATCGTCTGATGGGCTTTCCGTCATCGCATCTAGGGTTGCATTGTTAGAGTACACTTTCACAGCCTCCCCTGCAACACATGGGCTAAGAGATTGAGGTGAAATTAGAGTTCATGCATCGACTTTTATTATTTTGGGCCTGCACCAAAGGCATGGTAGTCTCCGTTCATCAGAGGTGAATGCTTCTGAGTTGGGAAGAACGATGGTGATTGATCACGCTTATTTGATCGATTATGATCATTGATAATTTTTGTATCATTGAGTAAACGATCAAAGACATTCATCGCTTTTGGAGTTATCGTATTTATGAGTTAATATTGTTGTTCAATCTTTATATTATCGTCTCTAGCTTTATGTGTATTTTGTTTTATATTTTTAGTCCCATTTGGGCTATCAATATTTTGTGAGTCCTCTTCGTGTTTTATATAACCCCTTAAAGGGGAGAATAATATGCACTTTCTAATTTTCTCATTATTTTCAACATGGTATCAAAGCATGAATTACTTCCTGATTTTTCTTGTTCAAAACCCTCGATGTTTGTCCCTGTTACGAGTTGTGCCTGTTCACAGCTCTAGATCTCGTCGAGCGCTGGTCTGGAGCTTACTATGATTCATCGTCAATCCCGTCACAGACAGTGTTGTAGATGTCGGCCGACATGTCCGAAATGTCGGCCAACATAAAGGTTTTGAGTGCAAACCGCAACGAAATCGATTTGTTTGACAAAAATATCGTTTTGTAAAAAAACGGTGATATATCCCGATATATCGATATATCTATAACCCGATATTTCGGTTATTATATTTAATATACAAAAAAAAACAAAGTTCACGGGACCCGTATTTTTCTACTTCACAAGTCCATTTCACGCATTTGGCATTTCTCGCTCTACCCTAAATTTTACGGGATAGTCGCTTTGGCGGAGTGGTCGATACTCGACAGCTCCTTCTCCGATGACGAGGCAACGAATCGGCATCGCAGGCGAGGAGTAGACGACGACGTCGGGCTTTCTACGAATCGGCATCGCAAGCGAGGACGCGAGGAGTCAAACGCCGGGCTTTAGTGTTTTACTACTTCACTCCACTGTAAGCCCCCTTCTTTCTTATTCTTTCTTCTTGTTTCTGTGACAATTGAAAGTTTTATTTGGAGTTGTATTGATCAAGTCATAAGATCTAAAAGTTTTATTAATCTTGTGTTACTGTAAACTTCTTACTTTTGCTATAGTTAGGTTTCTTTCTTGCAATAGCTAAGCTTATACCTTTCCTTGTGTAAATCTGCAGTGATTTTTGTTTCTCCTGTGCACTTCTAACTTGTGTTAACATTATTTTGTTAACTTCTGTTATAGTGATTTTTGCAATAGCTAAGAAAAACTCCCCTCCAACTTTGCATAATTACATGGGCTTCTCCTTTATCTTTCAAAATTATTTCAAAGAAAATGTTATAAGTACTTTTTGTCTGTACATTGCTATAGTTATTTGTCTGTACATTTTTACTTATTTGCAAAAAATGTGTTTATAAATACTGTTATCTTTATTTAAATATTAAAATCCGATATTGTAAAATATCCCCGATATATCCCCCGCAATCCGACATACGACATTTCAAACCCAAACAGACATGAACCCGACATCCGACATCTACAACCTCCGTTCATCAGAGATGAATGCTTCTTAGTTGGGAAGAACGATGGTGATTGATCACGCTTATTTGATCGATTTTGGTCATTGATAATTTTTTTATCATTGAGTAAACGATCAAAGACATTCATCGCTTTTGGAGTCATCGTATTTATGAGTTAATATTGTTGTTCAATCTTTATATTATCGTCTCTAGCTTTATGTGTATTTGGTTTTATATTTTTAGTCCCATTTGGGCTATCAATATTTTGTGAGTCCTCTTCGTGTTTTATATAACCCCTTAAAGGGGAGAATAATATGCACTTTCTATTTTTCTCATTATTTTCAACATGGTATCAAAACATGAATTACTTCCTGATTTTTCTTGTTCAAAACCCTCGATGTTTGTCCATGTTACGAGTTGAGCCTGTTCACAGCTCCAGATATCGTCGAGCGCTGGTCTGGAGCTTACTATGATTCATCGTCAATCCCGTCACAGATCTCGTCGATCGTTGGCCTTGATGCTGTTCTTCCATATCCCACCATTTTCCCTTCTTCATGGCGACATCAGCTGCACTTCTAGGTTTCTCCCACGATGTTGACGCTGCTTCCGCACCTTGTAACCCACTCGTCAACCCACTATGTAGCATACTGACACTTGTCAACCTGGCTATTAGCTTGTTTCAGCTAGGCTCACTTTAAAGCACAAGGTGGAGATACTATTTCACAAGTTCCACTACTATCTTTTGCCTTCAGTACTAGTTTCTTCTTGGGGATAATTTATGTGCTTTCTCATGATTTTTTTATCATACTTCAAAATAATGGATTGTTGCGTTCTCCATCCTTTTTTCACTTTATCTTTCTCGTTCTGTTGGCTATGCTTGAATTAAAATGTATCTTTCATTTATGCTGGTATTGAACAGATTGAGTATAGAGATTTTGTCCTAATGGATGTGGGATGTGAGTTTCATGGTTATCTTAGTGACCTAACGCGCACCTGGTCTCCATGTGGTAGCATCTCCTCTTTTCAGGTATTGACTCATATTTCATATCCGAATAGATAGCCTACTAATTCATTTTTGTATTTATCTTAATTTTTCATACTTCCTCACAATCAATTTTTTGTCAACTTCACATCATACCATTGTTATCGGACAAAAATGATCAAAATGATCCTCTGACTCTATAGCATGTATTGAGTTTGACATCAAAATATCTCTCTCTAACTAGACATTGTTTTAATTCTTCCATGAAATTATTTGTTAGAATTCAACGGGGTTAGAGAGTGGATTTTTCATTTGGGTCAAAATGCTACAATTTTCCTTCGCAAGTTCCACAAATTGAGCCTTTTTTTATTTGTTTTTAACGACTGGACTGATGGAAGCACTACATGGGTCATACGGGGTAAAGGTTTAGAGACCACTTTGGAGGAAAAAGGGACCTTAAAAATCAATACACTCCAAATTGTCAGCAGACCATTTTTGTGTTATTTATTTTGTTTACTAACTCTTATTCTGGTGGATGATCTGTAGGAACATCTATACCAACTCATTCTTGAGACAAATAAGGAATGCATCAAGCTTTGTAAACCGGGTGCAAGCATTCAGGAGATTCACAATCATTCGGTATGTTTGACTAAAAACATTCATTAAATCCGATTTCCTTTCTGCTGGAAATCAAATTTCACTGCTAAGTTGTCTTTTTAATTTGATGTATTTGAATTGTCAACATTCTTGCTGAATCTTGAAGTAGTTAGTTTTTATTGAGAATGCTAAGCATAACCTAGACATGAGTGTATATACATTGAAAGATAGACATCAAGAAAAAATTATCATTTTCATTTTTACCTACTATTTTGTGTTTGTTTTAGTATCTGCATTGTTCCCTTTTTAGTTTATTTGATATTAGGACTATCTATTTTTAAATAAGATCAGTAGACGATATGATTTAGCTTTTTAAAGATTATGTTGTTTTTAAATTATGAACTGGATGATTTTATTTATTTAACTTTTAATTTTTTTTACTTATCATTTCACTCTCTTAAAAAAGTGAGATTTTTGGTGCATGGATAAGGAAACACGCTTTTTCCTTGGTCCCTCACATCTCTTGCCCTCTTTTTAGTTACAATTTTATTGAGAATAATTAAACTTATCCATTGTAATACAATTCTCCTAACTTGGTTTAGAGCAAAGTTAAAATTCTCCTAGCTGATCTCGACCGCGAGTGCAGAGGCGTGGTCTTAGTAGAACTCACAGAACCCAAGGCATCATCTCCTTGCTCGACTAGAGGTCCCATCGGGGGAGGTGGACGTTCATGATCTAGAATGCTTACGGAGATTACGCTCCCCTAGTCCTCGTATTTTATTCATAGACTCGAGTCAGAATCTTCTCTTTGGAAAAACGTGGAAGATTGTATTGAAAAGGAATTACAAAATATAAAGGGGTGCCGTTCCCTGCCCCGTGCTCGACGCTCGTCTCGAGTCGTCCGCTCTTGGGAGAACCTTTAAAGTCATCCTCACTCCACGTGTTTCCGAGCTCTTCACCTTCATGACTCTATAGGCGGCAACCTCTGGTCTTTAGGGCTTCTAGGACCATGAACGGTTCATCCTAGTTTTTATTAAGCTTCCAATACAATACTCTTCAATCTCGGCACTAGCGAACTAGGGACCATTGTCAGTGACAATGGCCTGCGGTTTATCGAATCCGCATTCAATGTCTCCTCATAGAAAGTTTCTCATCACCTGAGAGGTGGTCTTTGTCAGGGCCTTCACCTCTATCCACTTTGTAAAATAGTTGATCATTACCAGAATTAACCGACGCTGCCCACTTGCGGTGGAAGGGCCATATCAAGTCCATTTCCCAGACGAAGAATGGTTAAGGGGAGGTGATTGTCCTCATTCGTTGGGTTGGTAACAACAGCAATGGAACATAAAGTTGACACTTCTCACAACTTCGAGCGTGGATCTTTGCATCCTTCTGAATGGTCGGCCAAAAGCATCCTTGCTTCAGAATCTTTACTCCAGCGTACGATTCCCCGAGTGACTGTCATACTCGCCGGAGTGTACCTCCTCCTGGACTCGAGGAATTTTGACCTCCGAGAGGCACCGTGCCAGAGGAACTAAAATGATCCTCCGATACAGGCCTCCATCATGGATCAAGTATTTGGCCGAAAACGCTGATTGCCCTTTATTGTCGTCGGGTGTTCTCTTGTGCTGAGGTAGTTGATAAAGGGATCCATTCAGGAGAGATGATTCTTGATTCTTATCAACTCTCCTTCTTTTATTGATGTTCTGAACAATTCGGTCAGGGTGACTCCCACTATCAGACCGTATTTGGCCACTTGGTCCAGTGCACTGTTCTCATCTTTCAAAACATGTTGTACATAGAAGGTTCAAAATGTACCGATAAAGCCTTTGTCCTTTAGAAGATACTATCGTAGAATGGGATCCCTTACCTCGAACTCCCAGCGGATCTTTGATTCCATCACCATTGAATATGTATGAACACGAATGTCCTGAAATACTAGCTTCTTGGCCAAGTGGAGGCTCACAATGACCGCTTCGTACTTCTCCTGTGGGCTCACCGGGATGACCCTTACTCCGAGGGAGTCTCTCCTCGAATCCTCGTCTACGAACAGTTTCCAGGGGACAAATTCTTCCGCCTTTTTCTCATCCGCTCCTTCAGAAGTGAAGTCTGACTGGAAATCTACGATAGCCTGCGACTTGATGGCCATCCGCGGCATATAGATTATGTCAAATTCGCTAAGTTCAACGAACCATTTAGTGAATCGATCGAAAAGTTCCACCTTCTCGAGGATGGTCCTTAGGGGATGGTCCGTCACCACCTTGAGGGTGTGATCCTGGAAGTATGACCTCAACCTCCTTGTCGAGATGATGAGGGTGAAGACCAGCTTTTGCATCACAAGGTTGTGTAGCTTTTCCTTCCTAAGAAATTTACTCGCATAATAGAATGGCAGCTGACGCTTCCCTTCCTCTCTAACCAATATCGAGGTGACCGCTTCGGCCCCGACTCCCAGGTAGAGGAAGAGGTCTTCCCCCTCCCAAGGCCCCTGAAGCAGAGGAGCTTCCATTAATTGTTGCTTGAGGGATTGGAAGGCCTATTCACACTCGATAGTCCACTCAAACCTTTGGCAAATTAAAAGCCTCCTGAAAATGGGAGTGCATTTCTCTCCTGCTTTAGATAAGAACCGGCTCATACCGACGAGCCTCCTGGTCTATCGTTGCACTTCCATGGTATCTCTGCAAGAGGTCATCTCCAAGATCTTTAGTTTTTCAGGATTTGGCTCCACTCCTGCAGGTGTGAGAAGGTGTACCAAGAACTTCCTCTTGCTAGCTCCGAAGATGCATTTTGCAGGGTTAAGCCTCATTTTGTACTTCCGTAGTACCGCGGAAGTTTATTCCAAATCCCTTAGATGCTCTAGGATGCTTTTTTTTATCATAAGGTCGTCAACGTAGACCTCCATATTGCGCCCCTTTTTGGTCCTTGAAGACCCGATTCATCATTCTCTTGTATGTTGCCCTCGCGTTTTTAAAACTGAACGACATCCTTTTATAAGGGTAACGCCCATTGTTGCTTATGAATGAGTGATCTTTTACGCCGTGGGGGATGACATCCGGATCTGATGGTATCACATGCGCCACATCTCTCCTGCCTTCTTTACTATTACAACGTTCGAGACCCATGCTGGATACTGGTTCTCTGACAGACTGACTCCAAACTACATCCAACAGCTTCTGCACCTCGCGAATGAGCTCAACCAATGAGGTGTAGACCACCTTCTTCTAACGGATTCGACGAACCTCCAAGTCAAAATTTTCGCGATGACATGCCACATGCCACATCGACATCAATGTATAGCTTGTCTGTGGCGCTCCAAGCAATGACGTCGACGTTGGCTTGCAGATATGTCACAATCTTTCGCTGATCGTCCTTTTCCAGCTCCTTGCTGATCTTCATGTTTTCGGGCCTCCCACCCACAACAACGATCTCTACCTCCTCAGCCACTTCTAGGATTACCATATCTTTTAGCACCATATCGATCTTCTCTGCATCCTCTCTCTAGCTAATAATGTTGACCGCAAATAGATAGTATTCCCGAGCCACCTTCGGATCGCTCCTGACCCTTATTTGCACTCATCCTTGATTGTACTTCAATCATTGGTGGAACGAGGAGGACACCTATTAGAAGGCGTTGATGCGTGGCCTCCCAAAAATCACATCATAACTACTCTGACCATCACCAATGACGAACCGACAGTTCTTTGAGGTGCCTCCAAGGGTCACCAGCAACTCCACTCCTCCTTCCACTTTTCGCTCGCATGAGAAGCCAAGCGATGGCCCGTTTGAGGCCATCAATCTCTTTTCCTCCACTGCAATAACCTCGAATGCCTTCTTGAAGATGACATTGACTTAATTTTCGTTGTCCACCATGATCCGAGCAACTGTGAAGTTCTCGATTGCTGACTGGATAACGAGAGCTTCATGGAACGGTTGCTCATTATCTGGCATGTGTTCCTCCGAGAACCTGATCTACCCGATCGGGGTGGGGTTTGAGACGCCAAGACGACTCTCCTCCTGTAGATGCTATGGAGACTTCCTTTGCGGGAGGCTGCCAGTACGAATCCTCTACAAATGGAGTTGATGCCTCCCAGAGTCCCGAGGTCTTCTCGTTCTTCGCACCATTCTCGAGCGGGGGTCGGGGTTAGCACGCGACCAACGATTTATGCTACTGACCATTTCACCCTGATCCTGGGGCTCTTTTGGCTCCTCCAGTCATCCTTCTTATCTCCAGGAACTCCTGACACGCTGAGGTGGCATACCCTTCCACCTGATGGAAGTCACAATAGGGAATCTCTCCTTTGCTGATTGTGATTGTTGCGATTAATCATCATAGTCTCCCGGGGTGGAGAGCAATGTGGATTGGATCCGAATGGACGATGCCCTCTTCCTACCAGCCTCCAGGGAGACCTATTCTTCGGGTATTGAAATCTTCTCTCGGCTTTCCTTTACTCTGGAATAACACCCATCCTCAACTATCCGCCCTGCCCAATGGATTTTTTCTGCTTCCTGCCTCCTCTAAAACTCTTCGGCTTATCCTGCTTTGATAGCCTCGAAAGCGAGGCCAATAAATTCTTGTTGCCTTCTGCCTAGACATACCTCCTTGCACAATTATCATTTTTTCGAATATGATGGGGGGATCCCGATACAGCTCCATCCTGAACAGTCATTCCTACACGCCGATGGTGAGCGCCAGCTGCAGCGTATAACTATCTACCTCCTGGATCTATAGGACCTCCTCTTGGATGTGGCTGATGTAATTTTTTAAATTGTAATTTTTTTAATTATGTAATTTAAAATCATTGTTCATGTAATTTTTGTTCTTAATATTCTTTTAATTTATTATTTGTAATATAATTTTTTAAATTTTTTTTGAAATTTTTGAATAAAAAAAGTAAAAAAAAAAAAAATAATTAAAAAAATCCGTTAAAGAATTCGATCGACACTGGGTTAAGGTCGTCGCTGGCGGAGGAGCTGCCGACGGCTTGCCTAGAGCCCATCGGCGGGCTCGCCGGACTTCGGCGAACCCGCCTGGGGTAGTCCATCGGGGCTCTGGCAGGGCCTCGTGCCTCCCTCTCGATAGAGCCCGACAACCTTCCTGTGCCTATTCACGAAAGCTAATATTTGGGAGCCGGCGGCGGCCTGCCCGGAGCCCACCGGTGGGCTCCGGGCAGGCTGACGGTGGCAGACCGGCGAGCCTGCTGGTGGACTGGCAAAAGATGGATGTCGGGCTCTATCGGGATGGAGGCAGGTGATGTTTATTCATTTAAGCTATTTGCATGCCACTTTCTTTCATGATCCGACGGCTTTTTAATTATCAAGACATATCCAACGATCCAAATTAATTATTTCTAATTTTGAACTCATTTTTATTGGCAGACCACAGTATTTCTTTTTAATATATATATATATATATATATATATATATATATATTCTTCTCTTCCCATTATCCCTGATGGTGCTCACATGAAGTACCTAAACTGATAATTTGTAGACACTGAGTCAGTGACCCACTTTTTATGATATAATTTATACACAATATGAAAAGATGAGTGAAATTGTTGAAAATTATACAAATATTATTTGAGCAAGAATACAAATATTATTTGACTAAATTGTTGGAATACACACATAACAGAAACTCACATTCCCAAGTTAATTTAAGTTTCTTACTTAATTTGTTATTTCTCATTTAACTTTCCTATTGACTATGTTAGCATAAAGTTAGTGATTGCATTATGTATCGTTATACTCCACCTTCCATTCAGGGGATATTAGCTCACCCCTAACTACTTTCTTGGACACCAATTGAGCAATAAAATTTTGACATCACAAGCATAATAATTTATTAATTATTAGTTATCCTAATCTTATTGTTGTCTACCCAAAACAAGTTGAGTACCTGATGTCCCATAGATCTAACCTTAAATATTTTCCTTTGTTTTGGCTGCCCTTATTGTATACCAGTTGGTCTAACCAGAATGGCTCAATCTATGCCCTATGAAAGCGGTACCTCACAACTACACACTGCCCAAATTAAAATAAAAGACATCACATCCATAAGAGCATAGAATTTCCTTTCAAACATATTTAGCATCTCGTCCCTGGATCACCAGGCATTGCTCAGTGTGACACTACATACACTACTCGTAACCTTGGGCTTGCCTTTTTTTGTTACAAAGCGTCAACCTAGGCACCTTCCAATTGGGGTTTCTAGGGGAGCGCAACGACATCTACCCACTAAACCATGCAACACTTCCCAAGGTGTAAACCACAATCCGTCACCATTAATTAATACTAGATTAATACTAGAACTTCAACTTCCAAAAATCTTTATTTGGAAGATAAAGTTCAGTACCCAGTACGGATAGAATCCTCCTCTAGAACATTCCCAAAGCTTTCTCAAAAAAATTACGATGTTCTGATACTTTCTCTCTCCTCCCTACCTTTTTATTTCTTGTTTTTAAAGGACTGCAAAAGGATTTCAAGTGATTTGAACTTTCATTTGATCTGAATTTATAAGACCATTCCAACTCCACCAAAATCGTTGGAATCCGAGCTCTAAAATTCTCAGAAACTCATAAAAATCAATCCACCCTTCATTGGGCTTCTTGGTGGCGCCCCGTGGCTCTCTGGGAGTTCCATGTAGCTCGCTAGGAGTGCCACGTGGCACGACAGCAGGGCAACTGGCGAACACGCGAACATAGTGGGGGATGGCCAGGAAGCCCAACCGCGCGGCACGTAGCCGCCACTCTGGTTGTTCGACCAGGCAACGCATCTAGCTGTTGCGCCGTCCCGCCTGCGGCGGCACTGTAAATTACACCGCCATGTCGCTGACGACACCACATCTTGGTCGTCAAACCCTTTGTTCACCATTTTTTAATCAGCTCATCCAAATTAAAAAAATGAATATACCTATCTTGGTGTTTTTTGATGTCCTTGTTCAAAGTCTGGGCTCAGATTTTCCAAATTCCTAACAGTTTGTCCTGAAATTTTACTTTCTTTGCATGAGCTCTATTTTCATTAAATAAATTATCATTTCTTATGTAATTTTGTGTGCCGAGTTAAGTTATGAACTTTGGTTTTTTCAAATTCCATACTGTTTAAATTCTTGCGCTAAAACCTAATTTTCAATGTTGAATAATAGGAAAGAAATATTTTTTACTTATTCTTCTTCCACATAGGGGTGTAATATATAGGTGATTACAAATGCACTTAATCACAGACTCATGATGTGGAAATAAACTCAATACATTCCTTGAGGACTCTAATACATATAAAAACACTTAATGGGTAAACTTCAACACTCCTCAAGTTAAGCTTCAGTTTGAAAGCATCATAAAACAAAAAGTAATGGTAGTAGGCTAAGTGGGATAAAACAATAGAAGTGCCACCAGGGGAATATCCAAATCGGGGAATCATGTCGGGAATAGCAACACACGACATGTACCCACACACGACATGGTCTTGTTGAAAAAAAAAATCAACAGACGGGTTACCCGGGGTATTCCCACACGATATAACCCACTGGATAGATATCAACAGGCTGTTGATCGGGGATTCTCCCACCCAATACTACCCGCTAGATAGAAAGGTCAACCAACTAAAAATATACTGCCCCTACCAAATGAGGGGAGACACAAACAACTCAAGATAAAAGCCTGGAGGGTTGTTTGGGAGTAAGGAGAAAATCCGAAAAAATCATCCTAATCTTCCTCGTCTCAAACACTCCCCTTCACGTGAAACACGCGTGAATACATTCATAACAAGACCATTGGCAAATGGAAACAACAACATGACAAAAAAACAAATAAAATGACCAAAAATAGCATAAAGCTTCAACTTCGATGAGAGATCACCACCCCAAAAGGGGTATCCGCATCTAGAAGTGTCAGGAATCCTTAGAGAAACGAGGAAGCGGTTGAATCTATTGGGATCGCAAGAATACGTCAGTAGCGACAACTGAAACACTACTAGAATCGATGGGCGTAGCAGCTTCACTAGATCACCAGGAAAAAAGATGTCGTCCACTAGAACGGGGGTAGTGAGAGCCTGGCGGGATCGCTGACTAGAGCAGGTGTTGGGTACGACGAAGAAAGCAACAGCTAGATCAGAAAAAGGCATCGTCGATGATGCAAAGAAGCTAATCAAGAGCAGTAATAGATGGAAAAAGGATGCCTACTGTATTGTTGGATCAGTGGGAATGCAGAAGACCACAAAGATCAACGTATAAACGACGAGATCTTCGTTGGAAATGATCGAGACTAGTGGGAGACGACGAATGTTATTGCGGTAGCACAGATCCGCTTCTCATTGTTTGAGATCAGAGACGAACTCTGACGTGATCTGCAACAAAGATCGAAGATGCCAGCAGAGAAGGGAAACTCGTCTGGATTGAGAGAGAAAACCCATCTCCGTCAAGCAACAGATCGAATCGAGAAGCCCCTTCACTGGATCGTGAGAGACTTGATCGTGAGAAGCAGAAACAGTGATTGTCAATGGGTTCCGTTAAAGCAGCATACGAGAGCGGACTAGAGATGAAATTGGCACAAGACTCGCCGAGGCCACATCAAGATTTGGATGGGAGTGGAAGCTGTGGATGAACGACATTCCGAAGCCCTAAGGTTTACGTGAGAGGACCTTGCTCTGATACCATGTTGAATAATAGAAGAAAAAATATTTGGTACTTATTATTCTTCCACAATGCATAAACCCCAACACTCACTACTTAAAAATTCTCTAAGTGCAATCAAAATCATGATAACGTTTCAGGTCATTACAGTAAAAGCCTCCCGAATGTTGAAAATTATAAAATGATAGTCCCTGCATCCAACATTCAACGAATCAAAATTTTTTATGTTTTTTATTGCTTAATATTATGTTCTAGAATTCCGTACACCTTGAAATTTATTTTAGATTTTGCGGATTCGCAACTTTTCAATTCATTTCAAAAGAGGGGTATTCTCTTATAAAGGTGCATTTGTATGTATGTATATGCATATCTGATACTTCTCTATGTATACCATACTATGATTTCATGCATTTGACCGGCCGTTATTAAAAAGTAAAATAACAAGGGGTTTATTTGGCTTATGGTGTAAGCTTAGCCGTATGCAATGATTGAGTTAACGAGATTGAAAATGTCGTGGAGGTTGCTCGTGGGATGGAGATATCACATACTTGCGTTGAGATTGAGTTAGCGAGATTGAAAATGTCGCGGAGGCCGCTCGTGGGATGGAGATATCACATACTTGCGTTGAGATCGAGATGGAGCTCGTGGGATTATGTAGGTCTAGGCCATTTGTTTCCCTGTAAATGGAGTAGAAGCATACCAAGATACTTTTCAAACTATTAGAGCTCAAACAAGAAGAGCTCGTGCAGTTGGCGAGAAGTTCAAGAATGAGTTCACGCAACTTCACAGATTTGAGCTCGCAATGTCAAGGATGTGCTCGCTTAGGTCGCGAGAAGAATACACAACAAATTGTATAGGATAGGTTTGCCGATCATCTATAAAAGCAAGGGTAGCAGTGGATGTGGAGTTTCTTCTCAGAAAGGGGTATCTAGTGTGGGGGAGTGCTCTGTTGATGCACGATAGTATTAAGCGATCACGTCAATTTGATCAACATACCATAGTTATGGTAGTGGATGATGGAGATCACCCGCCTACACTAGTCTATTCCCGCAGGAGGCGGTGAACCGCTTCCCGTTTGGGTGTTCTGAGTCCATTGTTGCGCTCGGACAGTCGTTCCAAGCCGTTTTGATATTGTATATTTAGTTGCATTTGATACTCAATCAGATCAGACGATATGAGTTGTCTGATTCGGGTGCCCTAGTTTAGTTATGAGTATATATATGTGCATGTGTTGGCTTTGTGGGGGATCGTTGGTTAGTTTCCATTTTGAGGAAATCGTCTGTCACATTCTTCTCGGTGCGACACACAGACTCTCCCTCTTGGTGTGACTCCAAGGTATTTCATCCACCCTTTTCATACGCAAGCCCTGCTGCTGTCTTCCTCTAGATGTAAGCCTCCCTCATCCTGCGACCCACACTCCCTATCGATCTCCTCCCACCAGCCACCCAACTCAAGCCTCCACCTCTCTTTCCATTTCCTGCAACTGAACCCTCTCTATCCAGATTATCTACAGCTGACCCTTCCTAAAGCTTCCCACTGGCGCATGCACCATCATAGTCCCTGACATGAGCTTCCATTGCAAGCTAGCCATCCTCCCTTGCTCTGAATTTTCTCAATTCCCCTACCCGAGCCCCACCAGTCCAGGGATCACCCTTTTGACGTCTCCCTTAAATTGTAGCAACCATGGATTCCCACAATGGTCTGTTATTTTGTCATTGCTTGGACGCATAGGTCGTTATTTGGAGGGTTGTTCTTCTATCATTGCATATTTGGATCATATTTTGTTGGATATAAGTTTGTATGTGTTAGTAATTTGTACTTCTTTGCAGGAACTACTTAATGTGTGCTTACAAGTATTTGCGTCTCAGTCGCCTTATTGAATACTACTTCTTCTTAATCAATATTTGGGAACGAATGTGCTCTATTATGTTTTATTGTAAGCTATTTTTGCTGCACTTTTATTTGCACTGACAAACGCAAATGCATTCATTTTAGTAGTCGTCGGGGGCAATGTCGCATGTCATTTAGTTGCATATTGGGCCGGCCTTTATTTTAAGGCTACCCCTACATTTGTGGATTTTCTATGAACCGATTTGGTGATGAGGCGCAACATGTGTCGGTGATAGTTAAAATCACGTACCTAAAGATCATCGCATGATATTGGATCATGTTATAACTACGCATTCACGAATAATTTTAGTAGTATGTGGTCTTGGTGGGTGTTACTGATGGAGACGTCGTCCCCCAACTTGTTAAAGATGACGGCACGCTCGCGGAATACCCTTCTTCGTCGCCTTCAAAAGACTTGCGTCGTCATGGTGATCGTGTGGAGCGACGCTACAACCTCCGCCCTCGGCGTAAGACCGCTTCATAATATCTAGTTGATTACTGTCAATTTTAGTTGGGTGAATTTATTTCGTTATTTGCTTAAGCTTGTTTAATTATTTCCTTTATGATTTAAACTTTAGAGTGCATGTTTATTTAAATGGGCTGCATGTAGCCTAGCCATTGTTGTAAGCCTATATAAGGTCTAGGATATTTCATTATGAGGTTAACTTGAATGAGTAATTGAAAACCCTAAAGCTTCCCTCTTGAATTCTCCTCCTCCCTCTCTCTTTAAATTTCGGCCAAGCCAAATTCTCCTCCTTCCCCTCCAAGCTGCCAACACCACCACCATCTCTCCCCCTCAACCTCTCGGCCTCCAACCCTCCACCACTCCAAGCCGCCGCCAACCTCAAGCCTTCCTCCACTCCAAACAGCCGGCCACCTCCCTCCTTGTCTCCCCTCTCTTGGCCACCCCTCCTCCCAACCCTGCCGCCGCCAACACCTCTCCCCTACAACCTTGCCGCCAACCCGCTCCCACCACCTTTTCTCTCTCATAAATAATACCCATGTCCTCTCCTCCACCTTCAACCACAAAACCGACCCCCCCTTCTCAAGTCTACATCCGACCACCCCAAGCGTGACGCGACGACGGCGGAAGAACTTTTCTCCGTCCGGCGTAACTCCGGCGGAACTGTGGACGGGCGTTCCAAGTGAGATAGTCAGAATCATCCATTCCGACTTGGGTTACGAAACTTCTACTCCCGTGTGTTTCCCTCTTTGATATTCTTGTAGCGGCCAATTGCTGCGTTGGATTTCGAAGCTTTGAAAATAAATCGTGGTTTATTTTGAATGATTTGTGTTCTTCTTAATTGATTTATTTTTCGAAAGGTTTGGCGAACCTCGTAACTTTTGTTGGGAGAGATCTACCGTTTTCCGGATCGTAATTTTTTTGGTAGATCTATTTTGGTATAACCCGCTCGGTCGGATCTAATATTGGTACTTTTAGCCGGACGGATATTGTCCTATAGCCTCTATTCGGTCCCAAATGGTTTGGCTACCCGTGCGTTAGCATAAGCGTGATAAAATTGCTTGGAGTGTGCGCTGCGGGAACTTCTGTGCTAGTGTCGATTTCAAATCATCGAGAGGCGATCGTAATAATCCGTAGATTTCTCGGTGCCAACGCGTAGGCCTACATCAATTTGGTATCAGAGGGAGGTTCAAGTCAATTTCTTAATTGGCACCCTCCCCCTTTTATTTGCACGTCGGCACGCACGTTTCTTGTTCCTTTATTTGAAAAAAAAATCAAATTTTTTTTGCTGGTCTGCCAATAGTTGTCTAAAATTTTTATTTTTCAGCAAAATTCAAATTTTTTTTTTAATAATCTCCTTTTAGTTTCCTGTAAGAAAACCAAAAAAATTTATTTTAACCCTAGTTACTAAGTGGAAACATATGCCTTTGTGTTCTAAGCTTTGTGTCAGTAATTCTTGTTTTGCATGCGCAGTAGACTTGGTACAAAATATCCCCCGTCTTTTTCCACCATGGAGGCCGAACGGGATGCGGAGCACGGTCTCACTGAGATTGAGGAGCTCCGTCAGGATTTCACTGAACAAATGACGGCAATTAGGGAGACACTTCACGACTTGAGATTACATATTGAGGCTCCCCGTAATCAACCCTCCAACCAACGGGCGGAAAGGAATGATCATCATAATGACAACCATAATAATAAACACGCTCCGCGAGTACCGTACGAGTTTGATCTTACTAGGGCCGTCCGAGTCAAACCTCCATCCTACGATGGATTGGGAGACCCCCAAGTCTTCCAAGACTGAGTTATGGAGATAGAGTGCTACTTCGAGTGGTACAATCTGAATGACGCGGATAGAGTGTACGTAGCGAGAATGAAATTGTTAGGTCGCGCTAAAATATTTTTTCTGAATGAAGAGCGACGTCTCAGAGTCGGGAACGGAGAACTACTCATTGGTTGGACTGACATGAAGGAGATGCTGACAGCGTAGTACGTCCCCGCGTACCATCGAACACAGATGTTCGATGATTTGGCTACACTTAAGCAAGGGAGTAGGACGGTTTCTGAGTACATAAGTCTACTTAAGGACATGATGGTTAGGTGTGGCGTGAAAGAAATGCCCGAGGTCACCCTCTCTAGGTTCCGTAAGGGGTTGAACCCCGACATCCAGGGCAAATTATTGCGTTATGGTCACACCGACTTGCACGTCACGTTTAACGCAGCATTAGATATCGAGAAGCACAACGTGCATAATAACAAGTCTCGCTCATTTTATAAGGGAAAGTTCATCTTAGGTCCACCTCCTACTTCTACCTATAAAGATAAGGGGAAGTTCCAGCCCACCGATTCGACCTCCATAGTCGTGACTGCTAGGAATAATTGAAACCCCACGGGTGAGAGAGTCCCGGTGGGCAGGGTCAACAAAACGAGTGCGACTTGTTTCGCTTGCGGGGTTCAAGGTCCCTACGCTAGTGAGTGTCCTACTAAGCCCAAACCTTTAGCCCTGTTAGATTCGACTTTTGAGTCAGACGATCTTATTTATGAGGCAGGAGAGGATAGCGAGTCGGACGGAGTGCCTAGTGATATGGAAGATGAATCCCACATGATGGTTATGAGATGTATTCTGGCGACTCCACGAGCGCTTGATGACTGGAATAGGACGAACATATTTTCGCTGAATTTTAAGAGTGGAGAGAAATGGTGTAGGTTGATCATCAATAGCGGTAGCTGTATGAACGTCATTTCTGAATTCGCGGTGAAACGAATATCCTTAGTTGCGGAGCCGCACCCTCACCCGTATCAGGTGGCATGGGTAAACAAGTCATCCCTCCCGGTGTCAAAGCGTTGTTTGGTACCCCTTCCCATCAAAGCTTATTCGGAAAAGATTTTGTGTGACGTCATCCCTATGGATGCTTGTCACGTTTTATTAGGACGTCTTTGGCTGTATGATCATGATGTCACCCACTTTGGTCGAGCCAACACTTATGAATTTAAATTTAATGGCAAGGCCATAACTTTTAAACCCACTCCGCCTAAGGATCCTTCGGTCCCCTCTAAGGATATGATTGTCCCGGTCGAGAAGAAAGCGTTAAGTCTGATGGGTAAGAAAGAATTGGCGCGTACTACCTTTATGGATGGTGTCATGTACTCTTTAGTTTGTTTGCAAGTTAAGGAAGATGCGGTGTTAACTGAGAACTTACCCCCGGCCTTAAGGAGACTCTTAGAGGAGTTCAAGGATGTGTATCCGGACGAGCTTCCGTCCGAGTTACCCCCCATGCGGGACATCCAACATGCAATAGACCTGATCCCGGGTTTCTCATTGCCCAACCTTCCTCATTATCGGTTAAACCCATCCGCACACTTAGAATTACACACCCAAATTTCCGAGTTATTGCAAAAGGGGTTCATCCATCATAGCAAGAGTCCGTGTGCCGTACCCGCCTTACTTGCTCCCAAGAAAGACGGCTCTTGGAGGATGTGTGTGGATAGTAGAGCCATAAACAAAATTACTATAAAATATCGATTTCCTATCCCTCGCTTGGACGATTTATTGGAGCTGGTGCCAAGATTTTCTTGAAATTGGATCTTAGGAGTGGTTACCATCAGATCCGAATTAGGGAAGGTGACGAGTGGAAGACGGCTTTTAAATCTAAAGAAGGGCTCTACGAGTGGTTAGTCATGCCGTTTGGGCTTTCCAATGCCCCGAGCACGTTCTCTAGGATGATGACTCACATCTTCCAATCATTTATGGGAACGTTCATAGTAGTGTACTTCGATGATATCCTATTTTTTAGCACCTCTACGATCGATCACGAGACACATTTGAAGATTATCCTTACTACGTTGAGGTCAGAGAAATTATTCGTCAATATTAAGAAGTGTACTTTTAATGTGTCGTCTGTCGAGTTCCTTGGATATAATGTGAGTTCGGAGGGCATACATGTAGACCACAAGAAGGTCCAAGCTATTAAGGATTGGCCAGAGCCCGCCAATTTTCGAGATGTTCGGAGTTTTCACTGCCTAGCTACGTTTTATCGCCGATTCATTAGAGATTTTAGTAGCATCATGACCCCCATTACTGAGTGCATGAAAAAGGGTGATTTTACTTGGACGACGTCGGCCGCTAAAGCGTTTAACATAATTAAATCAGGCATGTCGGAAGCTCCCCTATTGCGATTACCGGATTTTAATAAGGTCTTTGAGTTATCATGTGATGCGTCTGGAGTGGGAATTGGTGGTGTATTGAGTCAGGAAGGCCATCCTATTGGGTACTTCAGTGAGAAACTTGCGGGGCCTAAATTGAACTATTCTAATTATGATCGAGAGTTATGCGTCTGGAGTGGGAATTGGTGGTGTATTGAGTCAGGAAGGCCATCCTATTGGGTACTTCAGTGAGAAACTCGCGGGGCCTAAATTGAACTATTCTAATTATGATCGAGAGTTTTACGCGGTCATTAGGTGCCTCCAACATTGGCGGCACTACTTACTAAGGAATTTGTCATCTTATCCGATCATGAAGCGTTGAGATTTATTAACTCTCAAACTAAGGTTAGTCCAATGCATGACAAATGAGTCTCCTATCTTCAGGAGTACACATTCATCATCAAACACCTTATGGGTACTCTCAACCGCGTAGCCGACGCTCTTAGTCGTGTATCCTTATTATTATCTATGCTAGAAGTTAAGGTGATCGGCTTCGATAGAATTAAGGATGAATATGTCCACTGTTTGGATTTCAAGGATATCTACTTAACCACTCAAGACAACTCGCCTACGACCATTACGTCTTTTTATATTCGTGACGACTACTTATTCAACCATTCAAAACTATGTATTCCACATTCCTTCCTATGCATTGTTGTAGATATCGGCCGACATGTCCGATATGTCGGCCGACATAAAGGTTTTGGGGGTAAACCGCAATGAAATCGATATGTTTGAGCAAAATAACGTTTTGTAAAAAATCGGATATATATCGGCGATATATCAGTTGATATCGGCTCCTGGCGATATATCGGCCGACCTGTTTTTTTGTTTTATTTTATAAAAAAAAACGGGGTTTTAAAATGATTTCACGGGTTGGGTACGGAGGAGAATCGCATTTTCTACCCTAACCTTTCTCTCTCGCGGCGCTGCGGCTGTTTGGCGACGAATCAGCCTCTCCTCGCGACGATCAGCGGAATCGGCCCCTCCTGGCGACGATCGGCCTCTCCTGGCCACGAATCAGCCTCTACCGGCGACGGATCGGCCTCTCCCGACGACGAATCGGCCTCTCCCAGCGACCAATCTGCATCCCCAATGGCGCATCTTCCGCCCTAACTTCACTCCACTATAACTCTGTAAGTTCTCTTCTTCTATGTTCTTCTTCTTTCTTCGACTTGGCTTTCCATGGTGTTTGTTTCAGTACAGTTGTTCACCTGCTTAGGACTTACTTATTTTAGAAGAACCAATGTTTGGTTGTTCCTCACTTAGATTACTGTTACTGTTTCAGTATAGGTGTTCACCTGGTTATGAGTTACTGATTTTAATGTGGCTTTCTTTCCTTATTCTACCCTAATTCCTTGCTTTTATGTCTTAATAATGTGGATGTTTGCTGGTATGTTGATTGAAGATTTCCCGATAGGGCTAGATGTTTGGGCTTGATGTTTGTTTTATCACGTCGATTGGGCATAATGAATATGAGTATTGAGGATTGACGATGGTCAGATGGGTGCTCTATTTTATTGATTTTATCACATTGATCGATCATGATAACTAATGAGGCATGTTTTCAGTGGTGTTCTTTGTTCACTCATGCTAAGCTCATCCACACATGTATGAAATAATGAAGCATGTTTTAATTTATTATTTTGTTCATTCACATATTTTGTTGGTGTTGTAGAATGGATTTCTCTCAGTCTTCTACAAAAGACGTAAGTGCGCCAGTTTCTGGTGGTAGATATGCTTTTTGGGCATTTGGAGAGAAAGTGGTTGCAACGGATACAAGTAGAATTCGTTGCAATTACTGCAAGCAAGTTATAAATGGGGGCATCACTCGGTTCAAACATCATTTGGCTGGGATTAAGGGTAATGTAAAGTCATGCCCTCATGTCCCAACTGATGTCAGAGCAAAAGCCGAAGCAACCCTTGCAGCAGCACAAACAAGTAAGCTGTTGAGTAGTAGGTTACAGAGTAGCTTGGATGAGGTCGTTGTTGGAGAGGTTGAAGAACCCGAAAGTTCACAAAGGCCATTGTTTACAAGTATGAGAAATAAAGGTCCAATGGACCAATTTATTGAGTCAGGAAGTATTTCACAAAACACGATTGAGAGTAAGTTTAAGAAGAAAGCTAGAGATGATGCAGCTCTATATATTGCTAGGTGGGCATATGAGATGGGTATTCCTTTCAATGCTCTATATAGCATATCCTTTCAACAAATGTTGCACGCTGTCGGTCTATATGGCCCTGGGATGAAAGGACCAACGCCGTATGAGATGAGGGAAAAGTTCTTACAGATGGAAGTTCAACGGAGACATTGTGGATGCTAATTTGGGACCAAGAAGAAGCACCAGACCTACTAACCAACAATCACAACATGAAAGTTTAAAGAGAAAGCGCATTACAACACAAGCATTGGAGAAAGATGATGAAGATGCAGGGCTATCAGAAGAGGAAATGCAAGCTCCACTATTAGACACAATGTTAGAAGACTACGAAACAGAAGAGGAGATATGAAATGCAAGTCTTTACTATAAAATAAATTATAAATCAATTTACTTAATAGGATTTTACTCATTAATAATTAATTTATACATGTTTTTTTGATGCAGGCATACATATGGAAGTTATGCAGTGAGAATTTTTGATATTGATCTTTTGGCATTCAGTGTGACTTATGATTTTTGGTTTTTGAACTTTTGGCCTTCAATGTGACTGATGATGTTTCCTCTTATTTTATCACGACTTCCTTTTCGGCACTTGCATTATTATTTATTATTATCTTAAATCGATTGTTATTTGGTATGTTGGTTACTTGGTTTAGTTAATCAATCAAATTGAATTATGTTGTGTAAAGAGAGGCCTCAAACCTTGTATATACTTCTTGAATGAATAGTTACAAGTATGAATACACTTATATAGGAGAAGAATAAGAAGAGAAATCCTAAATACAAGATGTGAGACTAATACATGGAGAGAGAAAAGAGAGAAAACATGGGCCCTTAATTGGGCTTTTCTAACACTCCCCCGCAAGCTGGAACGTATAAGTCGTAGGCACCAAGCTTGGATAAAAACTGATAGTATAGAGGTCTGGAGAGAGCTTTTGTCAGGATATCCGCAACTTGGTCTTTAGCAGGAACATGCTCCAAATCTATCTTCTTTGACTGTACTTTTTCTCGGATAAAGTGACAATCAACTTCGATATGCTTTGTGCGTTCGTGAAACACCAGATTCTTGGCAATATGTATTGCTGCTTGACTGTCACAAAATAAGGTAGCCGGTGATGAGAGACGAACACCCAAGTCTCCCAGAAGGCTCTCAAGCCAGGTTAGCTCGGAAGCAACCGCAGCCATAGCTCGGTACTCGGCTTCAGCAGAAGAGCGTGCAACCACAGATTGTTTCTTGCTACGCCATGTTATGAGATGACCACCAAAGTAAGTGCAGAACCCCGTAGTGGAGCGCCTATCATCGATAGATCCTGCGTAGTTAGCGTCAGAGTAAGGGACGAGTGATAGAAAGTTGGATGACTTATACACAAGTCCTTCTCTGGGGGCGATCTTTAGATATCGAAGGATGCACTCGACTGCTTGAAGATGAGATGTCCGAGGAGCGTGCATGAACCGACTTACAACTCCTACAGCAAACGAGATGTCTGGTCGAATCACCGTAAGGTAGATCAGCTTCCCAACCAAGCGTCTGTAATATTCCGGATTTGTAAGTAGCTTGTCAGAGTCAGAACTATGAGCTGAGAGCTTGTGATTTGCGTCCATAGGAGTCTCCGCAGGTTTGCACCCAGAATAACCTGTATCATGAAGGAGGTCCATACAGTACTTTTTTTGAGATAACACAAGACCATCAGAGCGTCGTGCGACCTCGAGCCCAAGAAAGTACCGAAGGTTGCCCAGATCTTTGGTCTGAAAGGCGGAATTTAACTGTTCCTTGATCTGTTGTATTCCTGCCGTGTCGTTGCCAGTAATCAGGATATCGTCAACGTAGACCAGAAGAATCACAGTCCCGGTTGACCGGTGGCGGGTGAAGAGAGAAAAATCAGCCGAGCTCCGAGTGAAGCCACTCGCACAGACCACCTTACTGAATTTTTCAAACCACGCACGCGGAGATTATTTGAGACCATAAATGAATTTCCTTTGGTGACATACCAAAGACTCCCCCGTGGTCTCAAACCCGGGAGGTTGCTGCATATAAACTGTTTCCTGCAGATCGTCGTTGAGGAAGGAATTCTTAATATCCAGCTGATAAAGCGGCCAGTGACGATGAACGACCAAGGAAAGAAGAACGCGGATCGTGTTCAATTTGGCCACTGGAGAGAAAGTTTCCTCATAATCAAGGCCATGTTGCTGAGTAAAGCCCCGGGCCACGAGGCGTGCCTTTAGACGGTCAACAGTGCCATCCGCCGCATGCTTGACAACAAAGACCCATTTGCAGCTCACAGAGGTATGACCAGTAGGAAGAGGGAACAGATCCCAGGTCTGGGTTGCCCAAAGAGCCCGCATTTCATCTTCCATGGCTGCCCTCCACCCTGGATGTGTAAGCGCCTCCTGCACAGAGTTAGGAATAGAAATAGAGGAAAGAGAGGTGGCAAAGGCGTAGAGAGGTGGTGTCAGCCGATGGAGAGAGACGTAGTTGGTCAAGGGATGAGAAGTAGAGACGGGAGCCGGATCTGCCGTAGCCGAGGTATCGCTGGTAGCGGGGAGCTGGTTCACGAGAGTATCCCTGGATGGACGTCGAGAGTAGACCCGAATGAGTGGTGGAGGAACCCGAGGAAGAGCTGGTTGAGAGGAGGAAGAAGTGGGTAGAGACGATGGCGTGACTGGTACGGCAGGCCGGGGAAGAGGTGGAGCAGAGGACAAGGTGGGGCAAGGTACGTGGAAGGGCTGGTGTTCGCAGAAGGTGACATCTGCAGAAACAACCAGCCGACCATCAGAAGGAGAGTAGCAGATATATCCCTTTTGAGTCCGGGAGTAGCCAACAAACATATACTTGGCAGCCCGATGAGGAAGCTTGTCGGAATGAGGGCCAAGATGGTGGACATAACACACACACCCGAAGTCTCGTGGTGTGAGAGAGGTGGGGTTGGTGGAAGGATAGAGAAGTTGGAGCGGTGAGGCAAAATTTAGCATAGATGAGGGGAGGCGGTTAATAAGATGACAGGCTGTGGAGACGGTAAAATTCCAATATTCGACCGGAACTTGCATTTGGAACATAATGGAGCGGGCAACATCGAGAAGATGATGAGTTTTCCGTTCGGCGACCCCATTTTGCTGAGGGGTATAGGCACATGAAGTTTGATGGATGATACCGAACTCGGTGCAAAGAGTAGAGATGGCACGTCCGGTATATTCGCGAGCATTATCAGTGCGGATGACCTGGAGGGGGGTGGCGAATTGCTTACACATCTCAGTCAAAAAGGCACGAAACACAGAAGGAAGTTCAGTACGATCATGTAGTAAATAAAGCCATGTAGTACGCGAGTAGTCATCAATAAATGTGAGAAAATACCGATAACCAAAAATACTGGGGACACGATAAGGACCCCATACATCAGAGTAAACTAAAGAGAGAGGAGTACTACTCCTGGTACAAGCAGGGGGAAAGGAAGAGCGATGTTGTTTGCCGTAGATACATGATTCACAAGAGAACTCCTGCAGAGGTACATCAGGAAGAGCCCGCTTGAGAATCGGTAGGGGGCATGCCCAAGGCGGCGATGCCAATCAACCATAGAGATAGCAGATAGAGTAGTAGGTGGGATGTCCAAGAGATAAAGCTCGTTCAACAGCTGCCCCTTACCAATGGTACTCCGGGTGCGACGATCCTGCATAAGAAAAGAAGAAGGTGAAAAAGTTATGCAACAGTCAAGGTCGTGGGTGAGACGACTAACAGAAAGTAAATTGAAAGAGGATCCCGGAACATGAAGAACCGAGGAAAGAGAGAGAGTCGGAGTAAGCTGAAGAGCAGCGGTGCCAGAGACAGGAAGTGTATCACCGTTGGCCACAGTGATGCAAAGAGGATGAGGCGTCCGTTGGTACTTGGTGGGCTTCTGAGAGGTAATATGGTGAGTAGCCCCGGAATCAACGATCCAATAGGGACTATGAGAGAGACAGGTTATACCTTCCGCAGAAAAGGACGCGACGGAGCCGGAGGAGCGGCCGAGGGCACCTTGAAGCTGTTGGAGTTGGGTACGAAGCTCATCAATATCTTGGCGGGTAGTGGAAGCCAGATCGGGGGCAGAAGGCCTAGTGGGAGTAGGGGCAGCAGAGGTAGTAGCAGTAAGGTGAGGAGGCAAGCCGTGCTTGCGGTAACAAGTAGCTTCGAGATGATTATCGCAGCCACAGTAAGTGCATTTCATAGAAGAACGACCACCACGTCCTCATCCCCGAGACGGCGGCCGGCCCCCTTGAGTGGAAGATCCACGAGTAGGAGGGTTCGGAAGGAGAGGCTGCTGAAGAAGAGCGGGGGCAAAATCATGAGGAGCCTCGGAAGGAGGCGTGACCTTGAGCAGTATGGAACATACATCGGACAGGGGCGGAGTCGTGGCGGATGATAGGATCTGTGCTCGAACACTATGCAGGTGGGGAGGAACACGAGACATCATCATGGCGATGACAACTGCTTCTTTCTGGTTCCGTTGAATGGCGAGATCAGTAGTAGGAGGCTGATGTTGAATCCAAGCCTCGGCCAAACTCTTTGCTTTAGCCACAAAGGAGAGCATATCGCCAGGAGCACCGGGGGCAAGATTCTGAAGATCAGAAATGATATCATAGAGGTGCTGTAGGCTGTCATGCCCGGAGTAAAAAGAGTGAAGCTCCTCTTACATGGTCTTGGCCGTGTCATGATACATGGCCATTCGATAGGGCTCGGTGTCCATGGAGTTGAGAAGCCAGGACTGGTCCCGACCATCGTCGCGAAGCCAGTCGTCGGAGAGAGCAGTCGGAGGGGCCCGGGTCAAGTGGTGAAGAAGACCCTTCGTCTGCAGAACACGGCGAATTGAGTGAACCCATTCAACAAAGTTCCTTTTTCCAGTGAGGGAGATAGTCGTAATCCGTAATTCGTCACGAAGTTCGGAAGCCGAGGCAGCCGCACGGGCTGGCGGAGCAGAAGTAGCAACAGAAGTATCGGAAGCCATGCGCGGCCAGCGGAAGAGGCCGGGCGGTTAGAAGAGTGAGAAGAGGTAGTCGCACGGTCTCGGCGGACACTCCAGCGACCAGGAGATTGCGACCAAAATGCGACGAGCAGAGGGAGATCCCAAGAGACAAGGCAGGCCGCAGGCGAGTAGCAAGGTGAAGGACAACAACGGATAGGCGAGGCCGCAACGATGAGCGAGAAGCAGGTCGCGGCGAACAGAAGAGTCTAGTTGCCGCGAGCAGCGGTTAGCGAGCAGGGAGAGACTGCGGCGGAGAGGGAGACTGCGCGGTAAGTTATCGCAAGCCGCAGCGGAGAAGGCGAGATGGCACCGTGCAGAAAAGAAGGGCAGGTCGCGACGAGCAGGAGAGCAGGTAGCGGCGAACAGGAGGCAGGTCGCTGCGAGTAGGTCGCGGTGAACAGGAGGCAGGTCGCGGCGAGCAGGAGAGCAGATCGCGGCGAGCTGCGATCAGCGAGCTGGAAGAGGCCGCGAGTAGAGAACTCGAGCGGTCAGAAGAAGAATCCGCGAGTAGGAAAGAGAGAGACCACAACGGACAGCAGAAAGGAGAGGTCGCAGCGGACAGAAAGAGCCCGCGCGGGTAGAGAAGGAAAGGAGGTGGACCCACGTGAGAGAGGATTATAAAAGGAGGGGGGGGGAGGAGGAGGCGGAAGCCACGAGAGAGGCAGAGATTGAGGCGGGTAGAAAAAGAGAGGCCGCAAGAGTCCGCGTCTAAGGGAAGCCGCGCTGACAGGGAATGAAGAGAGGCGACTAGAAAATGGCTAGGCCGGATACCCAAGGAGGAGACCGGTTGCCTCTGATACCATGTAAAGAGAGGCCTCAAACCTTGTATATACTTCTTGAATGAATAGTTACAAGGATGAATACACTTATATAGGAGAAGAATGAGAAGAGAAATCCTAAATACAAGATGTGGGACTAATACATGGAGAGAGAAAAGAGAGAAAACATGGGCCCTTAATTGGGCTTTTCTAATATGTTGTAAAGTCATGCATTTAATCATGTTAATATATAATTACTTGTTTTTTGGATAAATGTTCAGCAATTATTACAAAAGCTATGTTGATAAGGTGGATGACTTTTTGTTCATGTTGGTTTATTTAAACTATTGGATGACGAATTGGTGAATTACTGCTCCAGAAACAATCATAACAATAAAGGCAAGTTGCTTTATTCAATATTTGTCATTTATTAATATGCAATTATGCACAATTGTGTTTATTTTCGTTTAATACTTCATTATAATCATATTGTTACATGTTTAATGCAAAGTGTATAACCATATATTGTCTGTACATTTTTACTTATTTGCAAAAAAAGTGTTATAAACATTGTTATCTTTATTTAAATATTAAATTCCGATATTGTAAAATATCTCCGATATATCCCCCGCAATCCGACATACAACATTTCAAACCCAAACCGACATGAACTCGATATCCGATATCTACAACCTTGTTCCTACGTCGCTTCATTGTTTGAGAATTGCATAGCGGTGGGTTAGGTGGACATTTTTGCCGTGACAAGACAATCACGTTAGTAGAAGACAAGTGCGGGACTTTATACCCCTCTTCCGATTCCTTCCATTCCCTGGGAAGACGTTAGTATAGACTTTATTCTAGGCCTACCTGTCACGTTTAGACGTCACGATTCTATTTTGGTCGTCGTAGATCGATTTTTCAAAATGTCCTATTTTATTGCGTGCAATAAAACTAGCGATGCGTCACTTGTTGCACAATTATATTTTAAAGTAGTTGGACATCGGGGCGTTCCAAAATCGATAGTTACCGATAGAGATGTGAAATTTACTAGTTATTTTTTGAAGACCTTGTGGAGGATTAGGGGCACCAAACTTTTGTTTTCGTTCGCCTACTATCCGCAGACGGATGTGCAAACGGAAGTGGTAAACAGAAGTTTAGGTAGTTTGCTACGATGCCTTGTGGGAGACCACAAGGGTACATGAGACCTTATCCTTCTTCATGCTCAGTTAACGTATAATAATTCCAAAAATAGGTCCATTGGTTTGTCTCCGAATGAGATCGTGCACGGATATAAAGCACCGGTGCCACTTGACTTGATTCCTTTACCGCCATCTTTTAAGTCAAGTCAATTTGCACTAGATTTTGCCTCTCATATTCATAATCTGCATAAGCACATAAAGGAAACGCTAACCACACAATACGCGTCTTATGAAGTTCATGCTAACGTACATAAGAGAGCGTCTCACTTAAAAGTTGGCGATTTAGTCATGGTGCGTCTCATCCCTGAACGGTTGCCTACGGACACTTTAAAAAAGTTAGCGGATCGGCGAGCGGGACCTTTTCGGATTTTAAAGAAATTAGGAGACAATGCATTTCTTTTGGAATTACCAATTGATTGGGGTATTTCCCCTGTTTTTAATGTTTCGGATTTAACGCCATATGTTGCTCCGCCACTAGAATTATCTTCCTGTCCGTTTAGCTCCACTACAGGTTCTAATGGGTTTTGGGTTGAGTGTGTTACTGGATCGCTCCATCCATCGGTCTCCAACGGAGGTACGTTGAATGTTGATGAAAAAGATTTTCCTCCTTTGTTGCCTAATGCTTTTCCCAGGTTTCCCAGGACACACTTTTTGCCAGACAGGATTCTACAGGATGAAGTGCTTCCCTCTCCAGATGGCGATGTGCACCGCTACTTGATTCGATGCCGCGGTCGTCCCGCCTCCGATGACTCTTGGCTCCCAGAATCGGAGGTAGCTCTATTGGATGATGTTCTTCTTCGACGGTACCTTCAAGACAACTCATCGGTGATGAGTCTTTTCGAGCGGGGGAGGATTGATGGAGACGTCATCCCCCAACTTGTTAAAGATGACGTCACGCTCGCGGAAGACCCTCCTTTGTTGCCTTCAAAAGACTTGCGTCGTCATGGTGATCGTGTGGAGCGACGCTACAACCTCTGCCCTCGGCGCAAGACCACTTCATAATATCTAGTTGATTACTGTCAATTTTAGTTGGGTGAATTTATTTCGTTATTTGCTTAAGCTTGTTTAATTATTTCCTTTATGATTTAAACTTTAGAGTGCATGTTTATTTAAATGGGGTGCATGTAGCCTAGCCAGTGTTGTAAGCCTATATAAGGCCTAGGATATTTCATTATGAGGTTAACTTGAATGAGAAATTGAAAACCCTAAAGCTTCCCTCTTGAATTCTCCTCCTCCCTCTCTCTCTAAATTTCGGCCAAGCCAAATTCTCCTCCTTCCCCTTCAAGCCGCCAACACCACCACCATCTCTCCCCCTCAACCTCTCGGCCTCCAACCCCTCCAGCACTCCAAGCCGCCACCAACCTCAAGCCTTCCTCCACTCCAAACCGCCGACCACCTCCCTCCTTGTCTCCCCTCTCTCGGCCACCCCTCCTCCCAACCCTAGCTTCCGCAAACACCTCTCCCCTACAACCTTGCCGCCAACCCGCTCCCACCACCTTTTCTCTCTCATATATAATTCCCACGTCCTCTCCTCCACCTTCAACCACAAAACCGACCCCCCCTTCTCAAGTCTACATCCGACCACCCCAAGTGTGACGCGATGAAGGCAGAAGAACTTTTCTCCATCCGGCGTAACTCCTGCGGAACCGTGGACGGGTGTTCCAAGTGAGATAGTCGGAATCATCCATTCCGACTTGGGTAACGAAACTTCTACTCCCGTGTGTTTCCCTCTTTGATATTCTTGTGGCGGCAAATTGTTGCGTTGGATTTCGAAGCTTTGAAATAAATCGTGGTTTATTTTCATTGATTTGTGTTCTTCTTAATTGATTTATTTTTCGAAAGGTTTGACGAATCTCGTAACTTTTGTTGGGAGAGATCTACCGTTTTCCGGATCATAATTTTTTGGTAGATCTCTTTTGGTACAACCCGCTCGGTCGGATCTAATATTGGTCCTTTTAGCCGGACGGATATTTGCCTATAGCTTCTATTCGGTCCCAAACGGTTTGGCTACCCGTGCGTTAGCATAAGCGTGATAACATTGCTTAGAGTGTGCGCTGCGGGAACTTCTTTGCGAGTGTCGATTTCAAATCATCGAGAGGCGATCGTAATAATCCGTAGATTTCTCGGTGCCAACGCGTAGGCCTACATCAGTTACGATCCGACGACCTTAATAAATAGAGATGCAGGTAGATACCGGCTAGAGTTTTAAAGAGTATATGTTAGTAGTCCACGCTATATTGCACAAGTTAAGAAGCTTGAAGATGGAGAAATTGCATGACTTGAGGAAGTCATGCGACCAATCCGAGAATCATCTATTGATAGAGTCTACGAGTTATATGTAACGAACTCGCGAGTTCCGTACTAAAGAAACTATATTTGTTTTAGGAAATAGGTGTCTTACATTTCAAATAATGTATGCTTTTTGCAGACACCGTTAATGTATGTTCTGGTGCTCCATTTGTTGCCAGTTTACGGACAATAATGATTACTCTTTGATGTGATTGTTATCATTGGCGACTCAGTGTCATTTAGGGGTGAGTTCCATGATTGGGCTTATTACTTTTGCGGCATCATTTTCTCCCTTTCTTTTTATATATCCCTAATTATGGATTATCTTATTCGTATCGACTATTAGATCTATTCGATCCCGATAAAAAAAATATTCATGGGCATGAAAATTATTCATTCCATATTTATTCGATATAATTTCCATATGTGCAATGCAATGTAAGTATCCCCGCAGAATAAAAGAAAATTTTCTCAATAAAAGTTGGCCTTGCCTTGTGGATATTATACAACTTTCTCTTTATAGGTCCTATCATGATAATTATGTGGTCAGTTAGTGATGTCGAGGGACTTTAGGTGAATTAAATTAGTTTTTGTTCAACCTTGAGTTTGATAATGACATGGACTACTCTTTCATTTTATTCTGACTTACCTACCCTCTCCTTTACTTCTTTATTAATGATTGCCCTCTTAACAAATTCCGGGGGAGCTCCGTCTTCTACAATAGTTTGTCCTTCGAATATGGTTATTTCCTATTATATTGAAGGAGCTTACGTAGCATTCTCGGACTATTCAGGTGTCACTTCGAACTATAAACTACTTGCCTCCCAAACCAAATTTCAGAATTTGGTGATAAATGGAGACAATTGTTTGATTCTCATTCAAGAGGGATTGACTGAGTGTAGTGTTGTAACTGCTCTGAGCGTTCACTACAATGAACGTTCATTGGCGAGTTACCCGGTACATGATAATATAAAGGGTGACGCTTCTCTCAATCTCTTCTCTATGACAAACTTGTAGAGTGTTTTGTCGTAAGCCTACAACTTCTTCCCAATATTCATAGCATCGAAAGCAAGCTTGAAGTGTACATTTACAGAACTTCCAAAGTCGATAAGGATTCGAGACACCGAGTAGTTTTTGAGGACCGCTTATCACAACATCGTTGAAAGGGATATCGTTTTTAGGGAGATCCTCTTTGTTGAGGACGACATCTCTCGATGTGTAGCAATGTGAGAGGTGGAAGCATCCTCTCTGAGAGAGACTCACCGCACGCCGCTCTTTCTTGAAGACTCGAGGTCAGCTCCTCCATGAATGCAATTGATCTGTCTTGGAGGCCAAATTCATCTCGCTCTATGCACTCATAGACACAGTTGGTGTTATGAAGGAGACCAATATCTTCCTATTCAGTACATTCCCATTGTTGTGGAAATGTACTTCAACCACTTCCTTTCCTTTAGTGAATGTCAGTTTGTCTTCAAGCTTGCAGGCAGTATATTCTCATAGTTTACCTTGAGCATTCTTTCTATTAGATCACTGAGAGCTCTACAGCTCTGTGTACCGTATCTTAGAACTTTATGGAACTCGCAGAAGAGTTCCCTATTATGATTCCAGCATTAAGATTTGAGAGGAGGCCTTTTAAAGCAAGATAGTTGTTGGATGATTTCAACAACCTCTTCCATGGCACTATGGGATTCATATATTCCTCCGTGTTAGTCATATTTTGTAGTATGAGTATAATATTGGATGGGTTGGGTTGGAATAAATGTTGACTATATGGCTTTGTGTTTAGGTCTCTCCGACCTGATCTATAGAGGTGAACAAGGTCGGAGTGGCTTCATATGTTGAAAGAGGCGAGGTGGGAGTGGTTGTTATTGGTGATAACTCCTCCCCTGTTAAGACGCCAGAGGGATGAATTTGTGATGTTTTTTGGGGCCCAATGGGAATTCCCAATAAGCTGTCGAACAATGGCAGAACTCTCCTCGTATTGCTTTTGCATGAGTTGAGTATGAGAAAGGACGAACCCATGGTTTGTAGTCTTACCATCGATAAAGTGGTTCGCCATGTTGATCTCCACATAGGAGCCAGGTGGCATTCGCCTCACTTCAAATTTGAAGAGTCTTTCCTGAAGAATGCAAACAAAGGTGAATTGGTGCATTGCCTAATCTATATCATGAATTTCAAGAATTTTTTCTTATAACTTGTCGATGTAGGGACTAAGGGTCTCGATACCCCTTGCCTAATATGGAACAGTACTTGAGGTCCACTCTTTCGCTTCCTATAGATTGCAAACCTCATGAGCAATTCCCTTCGCAACTCTCCAAAAGTGTCGAAGGATCCAGAGGGTAATTTGTAAAACCAGTTCCAAGCCTTCCTATCTAAAGATGTAGGGAGTAGTTTATAGTTGATACGCCAAAAAGATTCCGCAATGGAAGACTCGAAAGCCTGTAAGTGATGCACTAGGTCCTCTCTCACCGTGAATATGGCGAGATGGGGTTCTCTAATTCCAACTATGACAATTTCCCAAAGAATTGCATTTGTAAAAGGAGAGGACTCTTCCTCCTCCTCTATAGTGTCAGTGATTGTGACTTCATTGAAGTCCAAGGCTTGCGGAGGTTTGGGAGTCACGAAAAACTTGTAGCACTCACGCCTCATACGGGCAAGAGTTTCATCCTCCCAGTGCAAGAGTCTCTGTGCAATTTGAGTAGGTGACTTATTTTTGCCAGGAGTTACCGCACCTCGAGTTAAGAACTCAACCTGACCAAAGATCTTGGTGACTGCGGCAAACATTGTTAAATCCACTCTTGTAGATGGGAGTTTTACGATTTTCGTGAGCGCTCTTTGACGACTTCCTAGATATATCACGTCCAAACATTGAGACACATTTTCAAATGCAACTAGAGATATGCGTGAGGCCTCATTTCAGAACCAATAAGATTTCTATATCTAGGATTAATTTCAAGTTATTCTCCCCAGTATGAAGTAAAGACATTGAGGTACAAAATCATACACATAAAACCTTGAACTCATACCCTGAGTCTTTCTATTGTGAACCTTCTTCATTCTTAGCCTTTCTTTTCGCATTCAAGGTCATCTCAATTACCTAAACAAAATAGACGACGACCTTAGTCATAAAAATATGGCTAAGTTAGGAACATACCTCATTAACTGCTAAACAGGCAAACAAAAAACATCATTAGCAATATGTCTACGTATTTCGATTTGGTGTTATACAAAAGTGCAATAAGAAAGTTTTTATGCAACATTCTTCTTATTATATTCATTGTATTCCTTAGTTCTGTGGTTCTTCAAGAAGGTTTTATTTATATATTCATGTTCGGTCTTTAGTTATATTCTTTTCATTTATTTTTGCATTCAGTCTATCGATAACTTATTAAAGTCATGTTCAATATTGGAACTTATTCATGTTCATATTCTTTTCTATTCAACTTATTTTTGTATTTCCATTCATATACAATCATCTTCCATATACCATTCATATTCATTCATGCCTGTGATTCACTTTCAATCCTTGAACTCGTTCTTCATATTCAATCATATGGTTCAAATTTCTTGTTTATCATTTTATTCATGTAGGAAATCATAAGAGTAAGTTGAAATGCATCGTGGTCTTCAACGACCTCTGGGCCTTTAACGGCCTCTGGCCTTCAACGACCGCAAATAAATTTTAGAAGTATTCTACCATGGGTATTCACCAACCCCCCCCCCCCCCCCCCCCCAACACTATGTTAACCCTTATCATTTCCCTTATGCATACTCTTTTCTTCTTTTGCTCTCATCGTTTTATCCGATTGCACATCTGTTTTCTTTATTTCTATTTCTTGTTATTTCACCTTTACCATCTTGTAATGAAACAATTTTATCATCTTTTCGCAAATTATAATCTTGTCATGAAGCTTATTTTCTTATCAATGTCTCAAAAATTCAACGATTGCAGTTTTCATGTTCATGCACAATAACTAACCTACTTTATCTGTTATGAAACATTTATACAATATATATTATGAAAATAATTTAAAATTATGCATAATTAAAGAGGTAAGAACTCACTTTGCTTTTCTCTTTTTTTTTCTTGAACCCTTCATCATATCAACCAACTGTTGTTATCCATCACGATATCTGTTATTCGGTGTCAAATCAATTTGGCATCATGCATTAATCATTAACTGTCTTTCTTGAGAATGAAATTCGGTGTCAAATCAATTTGGCATCATGCATTAAACATTAACTATGTTTCTTGAGAATGAAATCTTTACACGACTCAAGAACATTCAATATATGAATCAACGATCCAAATTTCACCAACTCATTAATTCCCAAATTTACAATCAAATTCACTGCAATGTTAACTTTTTACCCTTTAACCAATCACCAACCTTGAATAAACGAATTCCTACACATGGTATATTTTTAACTCAATCATTCATTCTTTCCAAATTCAACCTCCATTAGAAATTATCGTTCATTTTTCTAATTGCAACCACAACAACCTTCAATAACAAAACTAGAAGCACATGTATGTACCATTCTCATCATTCATAAAATCCAGCAAACAATCATCCATAAAATCCCATTTACGCCTAGTTTGAAATAATTATTGTAAACCCCTTTCACCAAGTCATATGTCTCAAATATCATCTAAGAAACATTCAACTAACATCAATTTCTTTCTATTAACATATTAAAACCACTGCCTAAAGAATTGATGAACTTAACCTAGGAACTCTCCCCATATCATAGGACATAGGAACTGTCCCCGTATCATAAAATTCATCCACAAAAACGAACAACATAGCCGACACTAATTTTTATATAAATGCTTTCTCACTTCTTTAGTGAAGAAGCAACATTTCTAACCTCATCTTACCGTTTAGGAACAAGATCAAAATCCCCTTATATATCCAAGCCCAATATCCATCAAGTCACATTATAATAATATCAGTGATACATCCTTAACACTCAATCTAGTGCATATATCACCACAACTTCCACAAAAGATCTAACATGTAGAACAAACCCATCTAACAAGGAACAAAGCTAATGAAATCTAAAAAGCATTTAACCATAAGCCTTCCCAAGTATGTTCTAGTCAATAACTTTAAGAATTCATCACCCGACGCATTCACATTGATGCGCCTTCGTTCGACGGTAACTTATACCCAAAGGCATTCCGTGATTGGCTCATGGACATGGATCACTATTTTGATTGGTTCGAGATGAGCGACGAGAGGCGAGTACGATTCGCCAAAATGAAGTTGATCGGCCAAGCAAAAATTTATTGGTCGAGTCTAGCGAGATCTCTTGAGCGGGATGGTTACTACCCCATCACTCGATGAGATGAAATGAAGCAGCGCTTACAAGATAAATACCTCCCCGCATCGTATCGAAATCAACTTTTACATAAGCTATATGCGCTATGTCAGGGGACTCTTTCCGTTGCAAATTATATGTCTCGATTTGACGAGCTAATAGTTTGCAGTGATACTATGGAAGAACCCGTCGCCACCGCATCTTGCTTTCGTGCGGGACTTAGAGCGGACATTTGGAGGGAATTAATCCCCCACAATATGGAGACGGTTGAGCAGGTCTTTCAGCTTGCGCTAGAGTATGAGCAGTATTTACGTATTACTGGCCCGAGGCAGGACACCACTCTACCCAACGCCTCCACAGTTAGGAGACCCGATCCTGCCACGACTACTGACACCCCTCGCGCAGGCGCAACAAAAAAAGCTATTTTTCCTGGAGGCCCCAAGCCTGGGGGCGTCCAATGCTATCAGTGTTTTGGCAGAGGGCATTTTGCAGCGCAATGCCTTACTAGGAATTTATTGATTGAGGATTTGGGCGAGCCTAGCACCGAGGCTGAGGATGTAGCTCTGTAGGAGATTACTTCTGTCATAGAGGATGGATGTGATAGCGATGCAGAGAGATCGCTAGAGGTAGGGGTCCTCTGACGCATCCTCCACACCCCACGTGCTGAGGAGGATTGACGCCGCACCACTATTTTCTTCACGTATTTCCCGAGTGCAGGAGACCCTTGCAAGCTCGCTATTGATAGTGGGAGCTGCGTAAGCATAATTGCTAATAAAGGGTTGGAGAGGATGCATCTTACGACCGAACCACATCCGCATCCTTACCGTGTCTTATGGGTGGACAAGTCCACCATTCACGTCACGCAGCGGTGTTTGGTACCGATATGTTTAGCAACCACGGAGGACCAGGTTTGGTGCGATGTTATCCCTATGGATGTCGCCCACGTTCTGCTCAGGACACCCTGGTTATATGATCGCGACGCCACGTGCTATGGCTAGTCCAACACGTGCGTGTTCTCCGACAAGGGTCAAAATATTACCCTTACTCCGACCCAGCCTAGGGATCCTTCCAAGGGCAAGGTTGACTCGTTTGTTAGTGCGGGTCGTCAAGACCCTTACATGTTTTGAGGAAGGGTGATTTTTTGAGAAAGTCTAGAAGTAGGGGTCATGTTTATCATAGCGGCTACGATGGCGTCCGAGACTCCAGGCGGGACTAAGATTTCTGACCCGGATGCTCGGCAGTTGATGAATGATTTTGTAGATATTATGCCCGAGGAGCTCCCCAATGAGCTTCCCCCACTGAAGGACATCCAACATGCGATTGACCTGATTCCAGGGGCATCCTTGCCCAATCTCCCACATTACCGCTTAAATCCGACTGAACATGTCGAGCTAAAGCGACAAGTTGATGATCTTCTGCGGAAGAAGTTTTTTCGACAAAGTTTGAGTTCTTGCGCCGTACCAGCCCTTCTGACCCCGAAGAAGGACGGTAGCTGGCACATGCGCATTGATAGCCGTGCCATAAACAAAGTTACCGTGAAGTATCATTTTCTGATTCCCCTTCTCGATGACCTCTTGGACTCGATGGCTGGTGCCCAGATATTCTCGAAGATCGATTTTCATAGTGGGTACCATCAAATTAGAGTTAGAGAGGGAGATGAGTGGAAGACGGCCTTCAAGATGAAGGACGACTTGTATGAGTTGCTAGTGATGCGGTTCGGACTATCGAACGCGCCTAACACCTTCATGAGAGTGATGACACAGGTCTTGCGGCCCTACATTGACAAATTCTTGGTAGTATACTTTGATGATATTTTGATATATAGTCAGGGATGCACCGAGCACTTGCGTCACATCCTCCTGGTGTTCGAACTACTTCGAAAGGAGAATCCATATATCAATTTGGAAAAGTGCTAGTTCCTGTTCACATCCGTTCATTTCTTGGGATACGTCGTGTCGGCATCTGGTATTTCTATTGATCCTGACAAGGTCAGGGAGATTCGAGAGCACCTATCCCTACGAAAATTCATGAGTCCCGTAGTTTTCATGGACTTGCCACCTTCTATAGGAGGTTTGTCCGTGCCTTCAATTCGATCATGACTCCAATTACGAGTTGTCTTCGTAAGGGTGATTTCGTTTAGACGAAGACCACCACTTGAGCCTTCGAGGAGATCAAGGAGGGACTGTCTACCGCTCTCGTTTTACGCTTACTAGATTTCTTCAAGCCCTTCGAGGTAGCATGTGATTCGTCATGAGTTGGTATCTGCGTTGTCCTTAGTCAGGAAGGCCACCCGGTGGCCTATTTTAGCGAGAAGTTGAACGAGGCCCGACATAAATATTCAAATTATGATCGGGAGTTCTATGCCATTGTGCAGACTTTGCGTTACTGGCGATATTATCTCCTGCACAAGGAGTTTATTCTATATTCAGACCATCAGACATTAAGATATTTCGACTCACAAAAGAAATCGGGTCACCGAAACGCCAAATGGGTGGAGTACATGCAGGAGTTTCATTATGTTCTCAAGCACCGAACGGGTGTTGAGAACAAGTCGGTTGACGTTTTGAGTCGCCGAGTCAGTATTCTCCACACCTGAACGCTCAAGTTGTGGAATTTGAGCAGTTAGCTCACGCTTATCCTGAGTGCCCAGATTTTGGGGACATCTACGCGGCACTATCAAGAGACCCGCCAGATTTTCGTGAGTTATTCGATTTCCGATGGGTATTTATTTTTCGGCTCTCATCTCTGCATTCCCCAGTCGTCCCTCCATTATTTCCTTATCTAGGAACTACATGCAGGCGGGGCCGCAGGACACTTCGGTAGAGATAAGACGATTGCGTTGGTTGAGGATCGTTTCTTCTCGCCCCACCTGAAGAAAGGCATCGCTAGGATTGTTAGACATTGTCGATTCTGCCAGACGGCGAAGGAGACTCGTCAGTCCACGGGGCTATACACTCCGCTACCCGTCCCCGAGAGACCCTGGTCTGACATTAGTATGGACTTCATTCTCGGGCTCCCCTCACACTCTGAGGAATTTCGATTCGATATTTGTTTTCGTGGATCTCTTATCTAAAATGACACATTTCATCCCATGTTGCATGACTGCTGATGCCTCTCACATAGCGACACTATTCTTTAGAGAAGTGTTTAAATATCATGGTCTCCCTGCGTTCATCGCCTCTGATCGGGATGTACGCTTCATGAGTTATTTCTGGAAGGCCTTGTGGAAAAAGACCGGCACAACCCTGAAGTTCTCCACCTACCACCCACAGACGGATGGACAAACCGAAATGGTTAACCGTAGTCTTGGGCTGCTTCTTCATTGCCTCGTTGGGGATAATCCGGCTACCTGAGATTTTGTTCCCCCTATATTTATATATTACCAATGTTCTTTATTCTTTATCTTTATTCATCTGTCAATGACGGTGCGTTCTTCCTCACGCCAGTGGTTTTCTGAGTTCCTTCCGGTGCAGGTTGCTGTTGAATCCGACCCGTTCTTCCAGCCAACGGCCAGCAGCCTGCCCTTCAGTCGGTGGCCAGTCATCACCCCCCACTTTTTATTTTGTCGGTTGCTGTCGACTCCAGAGCTCTCTTCCAGCAACGGCTGACGGGTCTGTTCACGTCTCTGTCTAAGGATTTGAGAGGCACTTTTTCTCTTGTGGTAACTTCGTCCAATCTCGTTGCTCCATTAATTATTTCTAAATTTACGCACTCATTTAAATAATCAAGAGCTTGTTCCGAACGTTCTAATTATTTCAATTACAGTTATTACATAAATTATTTTGTGCTTGCTTGTGGATGACCGATTCTCGCAATGGTTCAATTAGTGAGGCGCCGCGGAATATTTTTAAAATGACGATTATGAACTCGAAGCTCAAACGATTGGGGTGATTTGCGCAAAACATCGACTTTGGCCGCACGACCCACTTTTAAAAATTCAATCTATATTCAAAATTCTAATGCTATTTTATGACCAAATACATTAATTGCTAAACTAATTATTTAAATTGGAAACCCTTAACCGGGTTACATCAATTTCCATATTCTCAGTAGTAATGCATTGATTTTCAATGATGTCATTCTACATTTGTTCAATGCTATCAAATTTTTCTTCTGTGTAGGTAACGGCTGGAGCAACCCTCTTGAAGAATGCTATTGTGTTTTCCTTCAGCAGATTCACTTCAAATCTGATGAATTTGATCTCAGTAGACAGATTTTGTCTCAGTTCTTTGATTGAATCATCCACATAGAGCTCAATTTGCCTCTTTTTCTCATATAACAATCCTTTTCTTTGAGCCAAAAAAAAGGTGGACATCTCCTCAGTCTGCTGAGTGGTCCCTGGAAAGTTGAATTCTTCAACATCCTTCCTTATCTCTCCTTATATCTGAATCAACAACTTCATATTTTGAGGAATGAACATGATTGTCTGCAGCATGCTCATCAGCATCAGATAGATCAATGACATTATCAACTTCTTGAGTAGGGAGCTCCAGATGAGTCTCCCTGATGGGGAACGGGCCCCGCCCGTTGATCGTATGGCCGATCCGACTCCGCGGTTGCGTCCGGAGGGTCGCCGCGAGTCGAAATAATATATTAGTTTATATATTTTGAGTATGTTTTCACTGGTTTGATGCAGCCCCCATCCGGGCAAATCTGGACCATTGGATGCGGTAGGGTTTATTATAAATAAGGGGTTAGGGCTGCAGCAAAAGGGATCGATGATTTTGGAAAAG
The DNA here is from genome assembly GCA_039513925.1 of Platanthera zijinensis. Lineage (NCBI taxonomy): Eukaryota > Viridiplantae > Streptophyta > Magnoliopsida > Asparagales > Orchidaceae > Platanthera > Platanthera zijinensis. Next base: position 108,129,074 of record CM077087.1, read on the forward strand.
AAGTAAGCCGCCGGCTCCTCCTTCCCGATCGTTCGGTCACGCCCCGGTGCCGATTCCGGTGGCTCCTCCTTGGTGCCGACTCCAAGTGAGCTTGTATCTTCATCTTCCCCAACCCGCATCCGCTTGCTCTTCCCGGCGCCCCTGCTCCAGCCATCTTCTCCAGCCGCAGCAGGAAGCCCGCAGCCAGCCGCCGGTTCCCCCCTGCTCCCGCAGCCACCGCCGCTCCCTTCTCCAGTCGCAGCAGCCGCCCGCAGCCACCTCCAGCCAGACCGCCGATTAGCTCCTGCAGGAAGCCCGCAGCCAGCCCGCCGCCTCCTTCTCCCTGCAGATCCGGCCAGCCGCCGGCTCCTCCAAAGCTTCAGTTTCAGGGATATCAACATCTGCTGCTCTAGCTGCACATAGTCAAGCAAATAATTTACTGGTTAATCATGAAATCAAAGTCTTACAGGCTTCGCACCAGATGATGAAAATTCATGATACAAAAAGTTCTGTGGTTCAGACAACACAAGCAAACACGGCCATAGGAAATCAACCTTCGCAAGGTTTAACATTTGTGCCTGTAACTTCTTTTACAGGCAATCACAGTGAAATTGCTAAAAGCATTATGAGTGTTGTGCAACCAAGAGTTCCTGATTGCCCAAACTTGCCTCCTCCATCAACCGAATACATGGGCAGACCTCTTAATTGCCAAGTTTGTAAACTAATTATTACTGATGTGGAAAGTTTACTTGTTTGTGATGCTTGTGAGAAAAGGATGCACATTGTCTTTATTTGGTAAAAAAAGAGAGGACTTTGGTCGCGCGAACCCTAGCGTCCTTTGTCCTGCATCAATTGGTATCAGAGGAACCTGAAAAGTTTTTTCAAACTTTTCAATCCTTCTCCTTTCCTTGAAAATAGTTTGCATACGCCATGACGCTTCCTTGTTATTATGATTCCGACGATTCAGACGATTTTGAATCATATGTTTCTCCACCTCCCCGCTATACCAATGTTCGTTCCTCTCGTGAGGCATCGTACTCACATAAATCTTCATATGTCTCCTCTATTGCATACCCCTCCTATGAATCGAGGCGAGTCTCTCATCAAGTCTACGATTCATATTCTCCTTCTTCCACCACTTATTCCTATGAATCGAGGCGAGTCCCCTCCCATGCCTACGATTCATATTCTCCGTCATCTACTACATGTCCGTCAGTCCGCCATTCCTCTTACTCGTATGATCTTCCGTCACCTTCCCCAAGAAAGAGACATTTGGTTGAGCGTGAAAGAAAGAAGCAAGCTCTAGTGGCAGAGAGTAAGCAGAGGAGGGAAAGGGAAGAGAAAGAAGATGCCATTTGGGCAAGCTATGTGAAGAATTGGCGTGAGAATGATGTTAAGGAGATTTTAGCGCAGCGACGAAGAAGAGCAGCAGTCTTGATACAGTCTCACATCCGCAGGTTTATTCGGCGCAGATCCTTCACGAGGATGACCAGGGCAGTCCTCATGCTTCAGCCACGCATGAGAGGATTATTACAGAGATAGTGGTACCAGACAGTGCAGAGAGCTACTCTTATCGTTCAGAGATTTGCCCGCCAGTGGATTGAGCGCAGAAGGACATTCAGTCTGATGGTGGTAGTACCGCCCTATGAGCCTTCGCGTTGTTTGCTCACTTTTATTGATTTGTTACAGTGGTTTGATCAGTCGCTTCTCAGCTCGGCTAGGGACCCTTTTCTGATGTTCGATAATGCCCCTGAGGGCAAATCAGTTGGCCTGGATATGAGCCCAGACTGGGTAGGGCATGGTGATGACTTGTTGCGGTTTGATCAGATTGAGTGGGGCCTAGGCGATAATGAGACACAGATCGATATATCTTTTTTCACATCGCCGATCGATATGATCATTTGCGGTGCTGGATTAGAGAGCGCAGCTCCCTTACCAGTTGCTACAGTTTTCCGTCAGATTCTGAGATTGAGGCCGCCACCCAAGCCTCCCAAAGGCAGTGGTTACATTACTTGCAGGATCGCGAGACCAGCATCTGGGATTGGAAGTTTTTATCTGATGATTGGTGACAGTGGGAAACAGTGCAGACCACCCGCGAAGCCTCCTTGGAATCCCTAAAGATTTGAGGGCAAATCTTCTCCAACAAGGGGAGAATGATGGGGAACGGGCCCCGCCCGTTGATCGTATGGCCGATCCGACTCCGCGGTTGCGTCCGGAGGGTCGCCGCGAGTCGAAATGATATATTAGTTTATATATTTTGAGTATGTTTTCACTGGTTTGATGCAGCCCCCATCCGGGCAAATCTGGACCATTGGATGCGGTAGGGTTTATTATAAATAAGGGGTTAGGGCTGCAGCAAAAGGGATCGATGATTTTGGAAAAGAAGTAAGCCGCCGGCTCCTCCTTCCCGATCGTTCGGTCACGCCCCGGTGCCGATTCCGGTGGCTCCTCCTTGGTGCCGACTCCAAGTGAGCTTGTATCTTCATCTTCCCCAACCCGCATCCGCTTGCTCTTCCCGGCGCCCCTGCTCCAGCCATCTTCTCCAGCCGCAGCAGGAAGCCCGCAGCCAGCCGCCGGTTCCCCCTGCTCCCGCAGCCACCGCCGCTCCCTTCTCCAGCCGCAGCAGCCGCCCGCAGCCACCTCCAGCCAGACCGCCGATTAGCTCCTGCAGGAAGCCCGCAGCCAGCCCGCCGCCTCCTTCTCCCTGCAGATCCGGCCAGCCGCCGGCTCCTCCAAAGCTTCAGTTTCAGGGATATCAACATCTGTTGCTCTAGCTGCACATAGTCAAGCAAATAATTTACTGGTTAATCATGAAATCAAAGTCTTACAGGCTTCGCACCAGATGATGAAAATTCATGATACAAAAAGTTCCGTGGTTTAGACAACACAAGCAAACACGACCATAGGAAATCAACCTTCGCAAGGTTTAACATTTGTGCCTGTAACTTCTTTTATAGGCAATCACAGTGAAATTGCTAAAAGCATTATGAGTGTTGTGCAACCAAGAGTTCCTGATTGCCCAAACTTGCCTCCTCCATCAACCGAATACATGGGCAGACCTCTTAATTGCCAAGTTTGTAAACTAATTATTACTGATGTGGAAAGTTTACTTGTTTGTGATGCTTGTGAGAAAAGGATGCACATTGTCTTTATTTGGTAAAAAAAGAGAGGACTTTGGTCGCGCGAACCCTAGCGTCCTTTGTCCTGCATCACTCCCCCTCAACCGGAGCAACATCCATATCAACCTGATTTATTCAGCATCAGTGCTAGGGACATCTTCTTGGACTTGCTCCCCCAGAGAGTCAGAGGGGATCTGATCTAGCCTTTCCTGTAGATTGACCAAGAAGGAGTCAATTTTTACTGTAAACAAGCAGGAGATGGGCTTTGCTCCCCCTCAATAGGAGCATCTCCACTTGAGGTCTCCCCCTGAATGTCAGCACAGATTGTGCCCATAGCAGTTGTAACAAACTCCTCAGTAGGTTCCGATGTGGTGTCTTCATCAATCTCAGTCTGAGACACACTGCTGGGTAGGTTCTTTGCAGCAGGCTCAGAAAACATTGAGACTTGAGCACTGACATCCTTCCTTATTTCTGCAATGGATTCTGATAACTCAGGATTATGAGGTTTTTCACCTCTGCTATCTGAAGAGATTTTGCCGGAGCTCTCTTCTGTAATTGTAACTTTCTGCTTCTTTTTCTTGTCAGCTGGCTGTGGGTGAGAAAACAATACCATATCCCATCTATCAAACATCCTTATATCAATCTTCCTCATGTGATGGTTTCTTGCCCCTAGCCTCAGATTTAGCATCCCTGGAGCAGAGTTCAATAAGAACAAAGATAGTATCTTACCCAGATTTAATTCAGGAATACACTCAATAATTTTTTCAAGAATCATCTTCCCCCAATTAGTTTTCTTTGTAAGAATAACTCTGGTCATCAACTCAAACATCTTCCTTGAAATTTTATCATGAGACCCTGTCTTACAGATTAAGTCCTTGCCAAAGATATCTGCTAAAAATTTCCCTTTCAGGTTCATTTCTTTTTTCATTATAGATCCAGCAGTGTGCTTAGACAAGTCACACCATTTCAGAGCTGACTTTATATCCTCAAGAAACAATTCATCTTCCTCATCAGAAGGGCTAAACTTGGTCAGTTTCAAGGTCTTAACTTTCTAGATGTTTAATCTTATTTCCACTTATAGAGATTTTTATCTTGGAGGTTGAGGAATCTACTTTATTATTGGTGTAAAGCTCTAGCACTTCTCTTTTCCAAGTAGAGCATGACTCTGACAGTATATATTCTAGGTCAGCGACATTCAGGAGATGAATAACTAACTGAATTTTCTCAGGTGCGTCCTTGAATCCATTCCGGACAAGTTTTGAACCCTCGAACAGGAAGTCAACTCCTTTCAGAGCTATTGAATCAGTGAGTCGATGGGGAAAAGATGAATACGACTCGATAAAACGAGGGCAGGAACGCAAAACGACGAAAAAGGCTAAGGAAATATGTGTATTATCCTAGACACACATTTCTATTTATCTTTACCCAATTTGAGAATGTGGAAATGCGCGTACCTGTCGTGATTTACACGATATGATGAATGGCTTCGATTAATCCCGTGAATTTGACGTATTCTGACCCGTCAGATTGTATACGTTGAGTGCACTCGACACACTTGACACTCTCATCGCCTGGAGTTAACTCAGCGTACTCAACGACTGGTCAGTTAAACTTTTTCTTTCTTGTTTTCCTGCAAAAAGTTAACCTCCAAACGCACATATACATATAATATAAATGCATTAATATAATAATGCTACTTCAAGTTCAACATACCCAATTCAAATTTGAAGGTGTTGAATTTGATTTCATCAAGAGGCTTAGTAAAGATGTCAGACACTTGTTTGTCAGTGAGGACAAACTCAATACTGATATCTTCATTCTCAACATGCTCTCTTGTGAAATAATACCTAATTTTAATATGCTTGATCCTGCTATGTGAAACATGATTCTTAGCTATTAAAATTGCACTTGAATCACAAAACATATGAGTTTTACTTATCTGGAAATTGTAGTCTTGGAGTTGATGTTGATTCCATAGTAGCTGTGCAAAGCAGTTCCCAGCTGATATGTACTCTGATTCTGTTATAGAGATGGATACACTGGTCTGCTTCTTGCTGCTCCAAGACACTACTAGCCTTCTTCCTAGAAATTGACAGGTGCCTGATGTATCTTTCCTGTTTTCTTTACAACCTGCAAAATCTGCATCTGAATACTCTATTAGTTCAAAATCATTATTCTTAGGATACCAAAGATCAAGATCAGGTGTGTCCTTGAGATATCTCAGAATTCCTTTAGCACCAGAGTTGTGAGACTCTTTAGAGTAAGCCTGGTACCTACCACAAACACATGTAGCAAATATAATGTCTAATCTACTAACAGTCAAATAGAACAGAGAGCCAATTATGCCTCTATACATGGTTTCATCAACTGGTTTCACACTCTCATCCTTGTTTATTGACATATTTGACCCCATTGGAGTTTTCATGGTAGAGTCACCATCCTTTCCAAATTTTTTGATTTCTTCCTTGGTGAACTTAGACTGAGAGATGAATAATCCATCATTTGACTGTCTAACTTGGAGGCTCAAAAAATACTTGAGTTCACCCATACTGCTCATTTTAAATTGCCCTTACTTAAGTTTACCAAACTTTTTGCATAGTACATTATCAGTATACCCAAAAATTATGTCATCTACATAAATTTTGACTAGAATTATCTTACCCTTGATTTCCCTTAGAAATAATGTCTTGTCTATCTTTCTCCTTGAGAATTTGTTCTCAATGAGAAAACTTGACATAGTTTCATACCAAACCCTAGGGGACTGTTTCAACCTATACAATGCTTTTCTTAAATGAAATACATAATCAGGAAAAGTAGGATTGACAAAATATGATGGTTGCTCAACACATACATTCTCTTTTAGGTCACCATTCAGGAAAACTGACTTAACATCCATCTGACAGACCTTAAATCTCTTGTATGCAGCTTATGTAAGGAATAACCTTATGACTTCAAGTCTAGCAACTGGTGCAAAAGTTTGATCAAAATAAATAACTTCCTCTTGCCTGTATCCTTTGTCAACCAATCTAGCTTTGTTCTTGATGATAACACCATTTTCATCAAGCTTGTTTCTTTATATCCATTTTGTTCCTATGATGTTATGTTCATGAGGTATGAGAACCAACTTCCAGACATTGTATCTTTTGAACTGGTTCAATTTTTTTTGCATAACCACAATCCAGAATGGGTCTATGTTGACTTCTTCAAATTTCTTGGGTTCAATCTGAGATAGAAAGCTTGAATACATTGCAATGTCGTGGCTTCTGCTCCTTGTTGTTATACCCTGACTTGTATCCTCAATTATTAGATTTCTGGGATGATATCTCAAATGTCTGACGACTGCTGGCATCCTTTCTTCAACATCTTGAATTTCAACTTCAGGATCCTGAAGATCATCTTCTATTTCCACTTGGATCTTCTTCTGGAATGACCACACCCTCATCCTTTTCTTGTTCAACAAGAGGTATGCCATTAATGCTCAGTTTGCCCATTCTCAAATATGCACCTGCAGTTTTAGAAGAGCTAGATAGCTCACTGTATATCATAGAAGTTTCATCAAACACTACATTAATCGATTCTTCTACAACCTGATTTTCAAGTTGTATACCCTATAGACTTTGTTGTGGTTGTTATACCCAAAAAAATTCTCTCATAGGATTTTGCAGTAAACTTTATCATGTAGGACTTCCCATTATTTAGCACAAAGCACTTGCTTCCAAAGATTCTGAAATAGGCTAGATTTGGTTTCCTGCCTTTCATAATCTCATAAGGAGTCTTCTTGTGGTACTTGTCGATAGAGGCTCTATTGTGGACATGACAAGCAGTCTTCACTGTCTCAGCCCAAAAATATTCTGGGAGAGAATTGTCACTAAGCTGTGTGATATAAGATTCTTAGCTATTGGAACCACAACAAAGCCAAGGCTGATTCCCAATTCAAACTTGAAAATGTTAAACTTGGCTTCATCAAGAAGCTTAGTGAAAATGTCAGCCACCTGTCTGTCTATTGGGACAAACTCAAGGCTGATATCTTCTTTCTCAATATGCTCTCTTATGAAGTGATATATAATTTCAATATGTTTGGTCTCGCTGTGTGATACATGAGTCTTAGTTATTGTAATAGCACTAGAAGAATCACAGAATATAGGAGTTTTACTTAGCTGAATATTATAATCCAGAAGTTAATGATGTATCCATAGGAGTTGTGCATAGCAACTCCCAGCAGAGATGTATTCAGATTCTGTAGTGGAGATTGCTACACTAGTTTGCTTTTTGCTGTTCTAGGATATCAGCCTTCTCCCTAGAATTTTGTAAGTATCAGAAGTACTCTTCCTATCCTCTTTGCAACCTACAAAATCTGCATCTGAATAGTCTGTTAGCTCAAATTCATCATTTCTAGGGTATCAAAGACCAAGATCTGGTGTGTTCTTAAGATATATTTTAGAATTCTCTTTGTAGCAAAATAGTGAAATTCTTTAGGGCAAGCCTGACATCTAGCACAAACACATGTAGTAAACATAATGTCTAGTCTACTAGCAGTCAAATATAGGAGTGAGCCAATTATGCCTCTATACAAGTTTTCATCAACTGGCTTGCCTCCTTATCCTTGTCTAGTGCTACTTGATCCTATAAGAGTTTTTATGTTGGAGGCACTCTCCATTTCAAATTTTTTGATTAACTCCTTGGTGAATTTAGATTGAGTGTTAAATAAACCATCCTCACATCACTTAACTTGAAGCCCCAAAAAATACTTGAGTTCACCCATACTGCTCATCTCAAATTGCTGTTGCATAAGTTTAACAAACTTTTTTCATAAACCATCTTCACTAGAGCTAAAAATTACGTCATCAACATAATTTGGGACTTGGATAATCTTACCCTTGACTTCCCCTAGGAATAATGTCTTGTCTATCATTTCCCTTAAGGATTTGTTCTCAATGAGAAAACTAGATATGATTTTTTTCCAAGCCCTTGGGGTTTGTTTTAACCCATATAAAGTTTTTCTTAAATGAAATACATGATCAGTAAAAGAAGGATTGATAAAACCTTATGGCTGATCAACATAGATATCTTCTTTTAGGTCACCATTCAGAAAAGCTGACTTCACATCTATTTGGTAGACCTTAAATTCTTTGTGAACAACATATGCTAGGAACAACCTTATGGATTCAAGTCTATCTACTGGTGTAAATGTTTGATCAAAGTCAATACCTTCCTCTTGCCTGTACCTTTTAACAACTAGTGTGTCTTTATTTTTGATTATAACACCATTTTCATCTAGCTTATTTCTGTATATCCATTTTGTTCCTATGATGTTTTGTTCTTGAGGTCTGAGAACCAGCTTTCAGACATTATACCTTTTGAACTGGTTCAATTCTTCATGCATAGATACAATCTAGAATGAGACTATGTTAGTTTCTTCAAACTTCTTGGGATCTATCTGAGATAGGAAGCTGGAGTACATAACAATATTGTGATTTCTGCTCCTTGTGGTCACACCTTAACTTTCATCCCCAATTATTAATTCTCTGGGGTGATCTCCTAAATGTCTAGCAGCTACTTGTAGCCTCTCTTCAGCTCCTTGAGTTTCATCTCCAGTGGCCTGGGGTTCATCTTCCATCTGCATTCCAGCTGGTCCTTCTGGGATGAGCACACCATCATCCTGTTCTTGTTTAACTGGAGGTGTGTCTCCAATGCTCAGTTTGTCCATTCTCAATTATACACCTACAACACTATAATAGCTTGACAGCTCATTGCGAATCATGAAAGTTTCATCAAATATAACATTTATAGACTTTTCTACAACCTGATTTTTCAAGTTGTAGATCTTATAGGCTTTGCTGTGGTTGCTATACCTGACAAAAATACCTTCATAGGATTTTTCAATAAATTGGTCAAGACTTCTCATTGTTTAGCACAAAACACTTGCTTTCAAAGATTCTAAAATAAGTTAGATTTGGTTTTCTGCCTTTCATAATCTCATAAAGAGTCTTTTTGTGATACTTGTTGATAAATGCCATATTCTGGACATGATAAACAGTGTTCACTGCCTCAGCTCAAAAATATTCTGGGAGAGAAGTGTCACTAAGCAAAGTCCTCCCAACCTCTATGAGAGTTCTATTTTTTCTCTCAGCAATGTCATTTTGCTAGGGTGTTCTTTGAGAAGAAAACTCCTGAAAAATCCCTTGCTCTTTGCAGAACTCTGTCATGTTTTCAGATTGAAAATCTGTGTCATGGTCACTTCTTATTTTGATCACGGTACAACCCTTTTCGTTCTAAATCTGTTTGACAAAAGTCACAAAAGTATCAAGGGTTTCAGACTTTTTCTTAAGAAAGAACATTCATGCAAATCTGGAAAAGTCATCAACTATCACAAAAGTATAGACCTTCCTAACTAGACTATGAATTGATATAGGATCAAATAAGTCCATATGCTGGAGGTAGAGACACCTCTCAGAATCTTTGGACTCAGTGCTTTTAAAAGAAGCATTTGTTTATTTTCCCTTTTGGCATGCAGAGCAAATTCCCTCTTTATTGCATTTCAAATTGGGTCCATTTCTAACCAACTCTTTACTGAAGAGTTTGGTTATAGACGTATAGTTTAAGTGAGCAAGCCTCTTGTGTCATTGCAAACAATAAGAGTATTTCTCATTTGTACTAGACACACAAGAGAATCTGAATCTATACATAAGAAATTTAAATAATAAATATTTCCACTTCTAGTGACTAATAGAATGATCTCTTGATCACTTGACCTTTTGATTAGACACTTATTCTTATGGAATACAATGACATAGCCAATATCACAGAATTGACTTATGCTAATCAGATTGTGTTGCAATCCTTCCATATAAGCCACTTTTGTGATGAAGACTATGTCATTGGTGATCATACCATAGCATTTAGTAACTCCTCTGTCTGAACTACCAAATATGACTTTGGGTTCATTTCTCACTGGAGTATACTCTTTCAGATGACTTCTTGTTCCAGCCATATGCCTGGAACATCCACTGACCAAGTACCATATATGCATTTGATGGGTACTTTGACTAATCAGTAATCACAGATTTAGTTCAACTTGGGTACCCAAAAGGATTTGGGTCCTTGGTTTTTGTTAGCATAAATTTGAACATTTTTCCCTGTAGTAGCCCTGACAGGAAGACTCACCTTTGCCCTTGACACATTTGGGTTGTGCCAACAGTTTATGGCAAAGTGTCGCACCTTTCCACAGCACCAACACTCATTAATATTGTATCCCCTCTTCTGAACATTCATAGATGTGCGTGAACCATCAGACTTTTTCTGTTCAGAGAGGAGTGCAGAAGCCCTCTTCCTGTTTCTTTCAGCTAGAATTTGGCTGAAGGTTAGCCTGCTAGTAGGATCTCTTGGTTTATTCTGACTGACAAGAATATGTGTCTGTTTTGCAGCTGACAAGGTGTTGATGACATCATAAATAGCCAAGTGAGGTTTACGTACAGTATTTCTCACAACCTTATTCTTTGATGAAAGTCCTTGGGTGGAGGCCACTGTCTTAGTCTTGAGAGTGGGTGCTGGAGCATCAAACACAAATGGTACATGGTGGGCCATTTAGATTTCTTCATGAGGAACCTTCAAGGAACTCAACCCTATGCCCTTTCTTCTCCTATTGCAAGGAGTACTATTGCCCTTACAAGAAGAACTTCTATTCTTCCAGTGATCATACATGTTGTCGTTGTCATACCTGTTAGATGGGAAAACTACCTTCTGAAAGGTGGTTTGAGGTACAACTGGAGCCTTGACTTTTCCTTTGGAATGAGCAGCTCTAGCATTCTACCTGAACCCCAATCCCCTCTTATTATTTTTAGAGGTGAATGAGTCAATCAGTGACAACAATGTCTTTGGTTTGGAAAACTCAGCCACTAGCATCCTCTGTTTGAGGAGTTTCTCTTCAAGATCCCTAATGATTTTCCATTCTCAATCAATGACAAACTTTTTGCTCTTCTTCAGAGCTTCCACGATAACATCATATTTGTCAATCAATTGATTGACATTCTCATCATATTTTGATCCATTCTCCTCACTGGATGAAGTGTATGCCTCAAAATCTGTGCCAGTCTTATAAACATAAGGAGAGTTGGAAAGTGTGTGTACCTCATCAGGTTCAGATTTGTCCTGAATTTCTTCAGTCATGACCATGGGGCTGAACTCTTCATCATCTTGAAAGTCACTGTCAGTAGAGGACAGTGGTGCCCCTATGCCCATTAAGCCAGCAGGAAGATCAACCTCCTCTCCTCTAGAGATAAGACTAATATAGGCCTCTTCTTCTTCTAATTCTGAAGACTCAGAATCAATTTCTGACAAGCAAGACTTATTCTTGGCCAAGAAACTCTTGTCTACCTTCTTGTTCTTATGATGCTCTTTATCATCAGATTTTCTGTTTTCTTTTTTCTTGACAGGACAGTCAGCAATGACATGTCCTGACCTATTGCAATAGTAGCAAACCACATTAATTTTAAAATATTTATTTTGTTTGGAATCATACCTGTCCCCATAGGGGTCTTTTCTGGACTTCTCCAGGTTAGCTTGTGGCTTTCTAGAGCTAGAGCTAGATGAAACCTTGTTCTTCAACTGCCTCCTCCTGCTCAGCATCTTCTTGAACTGCTTGGAGAATAAGGTAAGTTCTCCATCCGACAGCTCATCTCCTGAAGTGTTGAGACCTGAGCTTTCTGACTCAGCAACCCTTCTTGATGGAGAAAGAGTCTTCTCCTTGCTCTTTCTTGGTGCTTCAGCTTTGAAGGTCACTGACTTCTCTCTGTTGAGGGACTTGACAACTTCTTCAGCTTTTCTTGAATTCAGCTAAAGCTCATGTGACATCAACTTGTCAAACAAATTCTGGAACAATGTGTAGGTCAAGTTGCCCACTTCTCTGATGTCACATATCTTGATATCCCATTATTTATTGAGAGATCTCAGGAGCTTGTCATTCAGCTCATAGTTGGTGATTTGTCTGTCATAAGTGATTAGACTGTTCATAATCTTGAAGAGCTTCTCATAACAATCAGCTATACAATCATTTTTTGCCTTGCTTGAAGGACTCATACTGTTAGTTGAGGAGAGGTTTTCTGTCATCCCTCTCTTCCTCTGTTCCCTCCATATAGACTATCAGTGAGTCCCACATCTCCTTGGCTGTTTTGCAGTGGACAAAATTCTGAAATGTTGATTCATGTATAACACTGACAATTATGTTTCGTGGCCTCTTATCCATGGTGACCAGAACCACCTCATCCTTAGTCATCTCTGAATATCTCTTGGGAGTCTGGATGTTGGCATCAATATCAGAGGCTTTCATGAGAATGAAAGGTCCCTCTTATACTGTAATGTATATCCTAGGGTCTGAGACTTCCATGAATAGCCTCATCCTTTTTTTCCAGATCCCAAAGTTCTCCTTCCTACAGATAGTACGTTTCTTAGAACCTAACTTCTTATGGTTCTCACCAGAAGTCATGAAGATATGCTTCTACTACCCTTGGAGATCTAGTTCAGACTGTTACGTACTTTTTGAACAACCTCTCTCTGATACCACTTGAAAGTCTTTTCTAAGGGTAGTTAAACACCTAAAGGGGCTGGGGGGCGAATAGGTTTGTTTTGAATTTTTATAATCTTTTCTTGTTAGAGCTTGGTGTGTGTTTATGTTAGAAGTTAACTTTCAAGATCACATAAAACAGACAAGATTTATAGTGGTTTTTCTATCTAGGGTACATCCACTTTCCCCCCTCACCTATCTAGCAGCGTGGTCGATTCGACTAACTCCTCCTTTATACTCAGCTCCTTGAGCTTACACCTCAGATCCCTCAGGGTCTTACAACTCAGAATGTACATCACTCCTACCGCTCAGGCAGCTTCCAGTCCTACCTCAGATCCACTGTAGGACCCTACCTCAAAACCACTCCAGGATCCTACCTCAGATCCACTCCGGGACCCTACCTCAGATCCACTCCACGATCCTACAGCTCAGAGTTCACCAACTCCTACAACTCAACCTTTATAAATTAGGCTTAAAACTCAGATCTCAGAGAGATCCTGCAGATTTGAATAGTGGTTTGAGTGAAATGACTCTAGAGATAAATCTCTGAGTCCTCTTCCTTGACTGTGTTGTAAACAGTCCTTCTTCACAGTAAAAAAAAATATTTCTTCAGAGTTGAATCAGCTTGTGATGTGTAGAACTTCTGCAAAGCTCTGCTTTTTCTTCAAGCTTGAGAAAGTTTGCAGTTCTGTGTTGCAGGCTTGAATATGAACAAAAAATGGCTTAAGCTCTGCTAGCTGACTTTTGCAAAACTTAGGGTTTGGAGAAATGACAAAAGTTCTTGTAAAAGATGATCTCTTTCCGTATTTATACCCCCACAACTACAACGGCTCTATCTTCCTTTTTGGAAAGCGGCGTGGCCAGCTTTAATGGTTGTTTTACCATAACTGCATTGTAGAAGAAGTACGACGACATTTGTCCTTTAGTGCGAACTGTGTTGAATTTGAATTTTAATTTGATGATGACGTTAACAGTCATATCTCAACGTTGGTGGACTTAGAAGCTTCTTTCAGATTGTCTGTACAGGCGTTGAGTGATGTCTTGTGATTCAACGACTTGATGCGTTGAGTGTTGCCTTGTATCTCAACGCATTTTTTACTTTAACCGTTATCTTCAGACGCGTTGAGTGATAAGTTTTCACTCAACGCAAAAACACTTGGCTGAATTCTGACTATCTTCAGAGGCGTTGAGTGAGCCTTCTTCACTCAACATTTTTGTCCTTTGACAACTTATCTGAGAAGGCGTTGAGTGAGTATCCATCACTCAACGCGTTTGTACTTGACAAATTTTTCTGATTGACGGCGCTGAATGAACGTTCTTCCATTCAACGCTTTTGAACTTGACAACAATTCTTATGAAGGCGTTAAGTGAACATCCATCACTCAACGCTTCTGGACTTGGCAACATTTCTGAAAGGGCGTTGAATGAATGTCTATCACTCAACGCTTTTGAGCTTAGACGGATTTAACTGCAAGGGAGTTGAGTGAATGTCCATCACTCAATGCTTTTGTTCTTAGACGAATTTCACTACATCTTCACTATGACTTTGAGTGACTGGTTATCTGTCGGTGCGTTTTGTTCTCAGGCATTGAGTAATGTGTACTCACTCAACTCTTTTGTACTTAGGCAATATTCTGCCTCTCCTAAGTATTCTGACTTCTGTCCAACCAATCCTCTGACACATTGAGCCTGTCTAATCCCGGAATAACAGACGTCCTATATATATGAACTTATACAAATATCAAAAACATGGTTGTGTATATTATTGACTTGTGAGTCTTCTTCAAATCTGGGACATTGTGATCAATGGACCAAACACAAACCCATCTAACAAGGAACAAAGCTAATGAAATCTCAAAAGCAATATGACCTTATGCCTTCCCAAATACGTTCTAGTCAATAACTTCAATAATTCATCAAATAATTTCCAAATCCATATTATGTATAACGGTAAACACACCCGGCTAAGCATACTCAAACCCTTTATTCCATAAAATCCCCAAATATAACCTAATCGGGCATGGAAAATCTATTTTTGCGTAATGGGGAAGTTCTGAGAGAGGAGAGGAAGAGACTTACGGTGAGGGAGAGGAAGAGACTTACGGTGAAGGAGAGAGAAATTTGTTCTCAAGCCCTTCCAAGAGCTTCTCTACCTGAGTTAATGAGGTAATATTAGAAGGGCGCATAGTCATTCTCATTCTGGGAATTACACGATCGGTCGGGATCTGTGAGAGCCCTAAAGACCACCAGGAGGGTTGATGTCGATGTCTGGAAGTGGGAAAAACTCGTCGGAGACAATGCATGGAGACGGGTTCTCGCCGAACCCTAGCGGAAACAGAGGAAGAGGCGAGCGTTGTTATTACCGTGAAGAGAAGAAAATGTGCGGTTCTTAATCGCAATCAGCGGAAGCGACGGGTTGCTGGGGAGTTGCCAGGTGCGGTGTTTTATTTATGAGAGGCTCTGCAGTCCTCTTATTGTCTCTTGGTCGGCCCAATTCCACCGCCTAACCTAATTAGGGTTAATTTGAGTTCAATTACTTCAAATTAGTTCTTATTGGCACACCAATTTCATCACTTTTCTCTTCCTACCTATATTTACTCTTGGCATCCCCAAATGTAATAAATTAAGTGTACACAAATGTTCGTAAACTATTGTATATTATATTTTCATCTCATTGCATAATTTTTTCAAATATTTCGTCACCATTGCGTGATGTGATCGGCAATTAATTTTATTTTACTTCATTAGTAAGATTTGGGTCGTTACAAAATGAAAGTCATGTGTTCGTTTTATTAGGGTGAATGGTGCCCTAGTTCCACTCTTCACTCTAAAAAAAGAAAGTTGGGGTGCTATCGGTTGTAGATTTCCTTGGGTCATGAATTGTCGGATATGAAGGGCTCAATAAAACCGAGACATGGCTTCGCACACCACGAACCTGTTGTTGTGAGTGTTTTATTGATTGAATGTTTAATTACAAGCCGAGCTCGCGAGCACTATTCTCAGGAGAGCATGTGTTTGGGATCGGACGCTAGTTTTTTTCTTCATGACATTGTTCATCTCCTATTTATGCTGGTAGGAGGTCTACCCACTGGGAGTTACATGGAAAGGGTTGCCCAAGCAGTCAGGTAAAAAAAAAAAAGTTATGTAAATGCATATGTATCTTGTTGGAGCCTGTGGATGTCATTGAGTAAGGCTGGATGTTGGCGAGAGCAAGGGGGCCCGCGAGAGTCTGAGTGCATATGCGAACACAATGAAGTGTCAACGTGAACCTTATATTTGAGACTGATAGAGACTTGATGGGTTGCTCAAGTACCTACAGGAACCTTTAGCTTTTACTTGCTTTGGAGGTGTCATGCGTGCGTCTGATGCTGGTTAGTGCTGCTTTATTCCCATAAAGGTAGAGGTCACGGAACTCTCTATAGACATTAATAATTTAGTATGGAAAAAATTCTAGTTTTGTAGGTAAATTTGCTATCAAGGATTTTAGATAAAGGATGGTTCTAATAATTAAGGGTTTATGTTGTTCCTAATTAAATATTTATCTATTTAAAAGAACAAATTATTAACTTAATTTGATCTAGAAAATATACTCCCGAAATTGTAAATGGTGGTACAATCGATAGATGCATAGAGAGTCTTTACCAGGGAGAAATTTCTCATGCACACCCATTCACTAACAGATATGGGCCTAATTATTAGTTTTTCACAAACGAAAAAAAATGTTACTTTTGATATATTTGAGAACGAGACATTGTACAAATTGCATTTGATCCTTAATTCAAATCAGTGAAATAAAGCATGATTTCCAAGTTTTTAATCCTCATTGCATTTCATTATCAATTACATAAGTTAAATTGGCTTCAAACATATAATATTTGCATGGGATATTTGATCTTATCTCTATTTCATTGCAGGTTAAATTGCTGAAGAGTGGCTTCAAACAGATTGGAATCCTTCCAGATGAAAGAAGTTATGCCTACAATCTGCTAAATCCAACTTCAATAGGTCAGTCAGCTAAACATTAACAATATTTCATTTAAGCTCGTCTATTTAATAACCATTGTAATCTAATACTTTTTTCCTGGAAGAACCAGGTCATTATTTAGGAATGGATATTCATGACTCTACTACTATTAGCAGCAACCGGGCCTTGCAACCAGGTGTTGTAAGTTAAATTACATTTGAAATATTGTATTATTTTTCTACCCATTAAAATTTCCACGTAGCATAAATATCTGCTTGCAGCTTGATGAAATCTCGTGATCCATTTCTGATGCATCCGTGGACGCATCCGGATGAACTGTGTGTGTGTGATTTTCTTTTAAAGTACCCTTATCATATGTTTGTTATTGTTATCAACGTTTGTATCGTTGTATCGCATTTTTTATTGTCGCACTTTTCATTGAATCGCACTTTATTTTAATGTCGCGGCTTGTTGGATTGACCAGCCAGCTCGACCTTAAATGAATAGGTCCGGTAATTTAGGGCGTTAGGAGTCAAGCGCGTTATTTTTTTTAATTGCATGAGGGAAGTTTCATGTCCTGATTTAATACTATATAATTAAATCAGTTTTAAATATGGAGTTTCAAAAGTTAAACACCACCTTGATTGCCCATAAAGCCTCTTGAGTTTCTAAACTCTTCCCCTTCCTCCTTAATTATTCATAAACATTGCAACTCCCTCAATATTAAAACCCCTGTTGAAACCGATGCCTACCCTTCCTATTAAAACCCGCCTACCAGAACTGTTTTGGGCAGCTGGCGTCAAGAAATCGTGAGAGACATCTTGTCTTCTCCCCCGATTTCGTCCAGCGTCCAACCCAGGCCCGTTGTTTCCTCCGCTTCCTCCTGTCCTGCCTCGCCGCGCCTCCCCCTTCCCTGACAAGGTCGAGCCCTCTGAAGATCGGTCGACGACGACCCGTAACTCCCGATCTTCCTCCTGCTCAATCCTACCACTCCTCCCCCGACAAGACTGCGCGCCTCCTGAAGATCGGTCGACTTCGACCTGCACTTCCCGATCTTCCTCCGGCTCCGCCCTACCGCATCTCCTCCTTCCCCGATAAGGCCAACGCTCGGAAATTCCGGCATCCAGTACCGCTCAACTTCTCCTTCTCCTCCACCCCCTCTCCTGTCAGCCACACCCGCAGCCTTTCCTCCTCCAGCCACCTCCACCGTGCCTCCACCCCTACTCCCCTGTAACCCCAAATCTGACCACCCTCGACCTTCCATTTCCTATAACTCCCCAGAGCCGATCCACCACTTCCCAGCTATCAGTTTCCGCTGCAACCCGGCCAGCCCGTGGCTCCAACTCTCGTGTAATCCCTTTCCTGGAAAATCCTCACAGGTATACCTGTCAGCTCCTTAATGCTAACTTCTACTCATGCAATTATTTTTTCTTGATCTAAACTGTTAGCGCTTACAATTTCTAATGGCTCCTACTATCGTTCTTTTCTTTCAACCCTAAAATGTTTTTTTTACGTCTTTGAGCTGACCGCTTGCGTAATAACTAAATCGTGCGCTTGGAGCCAACGTTAGGCATTCGAGCCAAATCGTCTTGAGTGTGGAATTGGCTAACGAAGTCCCTATTCTCTCGGGAAAGTCGCTGCTAAGTCATTTGCAACAATCCGGTTGCACCAATTTTTCTGCTAAGTCATTAGCAACAATCCGGTTGCACCAATTTGGTATCAGAGCATGTTCGATTCACTCCTATTGTGAATCAAACGATCCGGCGTTTCCTAAATTGTTTTCTAAAAAAAATTGTTTTTAAAGAAAAAAACATATCTTTTACCAAAAAAAGGTGAGCTTATTTTTCTTTAAAATATATATATATTATTAAAAAAAATTTTAAACCAAAAAAAAAAAAAATCAAATTTTCATTTTTTTAAAAAAAATTTGGTTTAGTACGGACAAACTCGATTCAAGCGTCGTTGACTTAAATCAACGCATGGACAACCTCATGCAAATGATGGAAACACTCACCCTCCAAGTGGGAGATGTTACCCAAGTCGTCAATGGGTTACAAACTTCCGTCAATAACTTAGAAGCCGCTCGACACCTAGGACTAAATCAGGCGCAACCACCAAATCCTAGGGAGGATGAACCTTTGCCGCCACCACTTGATCCCCAAAACCCACCACAATGGGATGCGGGCATCAGTTTGGATGTAGGAGATTTTGAGGGCCGAGTGGAGCCCGGAAGATGCCTAGATTGGTGCAAGCGTATGGAGCGATTCATGGCTTGGAAACGGATGCCGTTGAATCACCAAGTCATGTATGCCACCCTTCGGCTTAAGGGCTCCGCACTAGTCTGGTGGGTCCAATTAGAGCGTACCCGTTTCACCTTAGGTTTGGCCCCGATCACAACCTGGGTCGAATTTAAAAACCTGTTTCGGAAGCGATATGTTCCCCCAGATTATCTTCAAGACTTATATCGCAAATTCCACAACCTACGACAGGATAAACTTTCGGTTGACGACTATACCAACGAGTTCCTAATTCTCCAGTCCAGGTTAGACATTCGAGAGGAGGAGGATATGACTGTTTCTCGCTATCTAAATGGCTTGCGTTATGCCATCCGTTAGCAAGTAGAGCTTCATGAATTTCGAGACGTAGGGGATATCTCCAGTAGGGCCTGGCGTGTAGAAGCATCACTACAGAAAAAACGTACGGTCCTCGGATCTCCGAGAGAATTCCTAACACGAACTCACCCAAGCCTCTCAGCCAGAGTCACCCTCCCGGGTCCACTAGTGGATCTACTCCGCCCCCTGCCCATACTAAAGGCAAAGAGGTTGTGGGTTCCCGACTAAACTCGGGAACCTTTCGGTGTTTTAAGTGCATGGAGCCCGGACACAAGTCCTCAGAGTGCCCTCATAGGCAGTTTGTAGCCGTGGTTGAATCCGAGGAAGATCAGGAGCCTGAGTATGGGGTCTTCCTTACGGACTCCCAACCGGATGCGAGCGTCGTAGACGAAATCGAAATAGGAGAGCATGCAAAGCACCTAGTTTGTGTCATGCAGTATAGTCTTCTCTCCCCCAAAATTTCCACAGAGAAAGAGTGGTTGAGACATAACATTTTCCGTACAATCGCACGCATATATGGGAAATTTTGCTCCATCATTATTGATAGCGTGAGCATGGAAAATTTTGTGTCGCAGCGTATGGTAGTGAAACTTAAACTCAAAACCGAACCTCTAGGAAAACCCTACAGTTTGTCTTGGGTCACTAGCTCCGTGACTATTCCAGTCACGCATCAGTGTTTAGTAGAGCATAGGGGCATCCTACCAGGATTCTGTTTGGTGTCACGTTGTGACCATGGAGGTTTGTCACATCTTGTTAGGTCGTCCATGGCAGTTTGATAAGCGCGTAGTTCATGGCAGGACAAAGAATTCTTACACTTTTGAGCGTAAGGGGCGCAAGATCGTTCTTCTTCCCCAGAAGAATGGGCCCTTGCCTAAGCCCTTGGAACATTCCCCACCTAGTGGCACCTCGACAGCTCCTATCGCAGCAATTTCCTTTCCTTCAGCCCACATGCTATTATCTGGTTCCCAATTCCAGGAGGAGACGAAGGCAAGTGAAGTTGTCTATATTTTAGCCGGCCTAGATTCCAGTCGAGAGCCCAAGGAGATTCCTAGCTTTGTGCATCCTCTTATTTCTGAGTTTTCTTCCATTATGCCCGATGAACTACCAGATCATCTTCCTCCCATGCGAGATATACAACATTGTATCGATCTTATCCCTGGTGTTAGTCTACCTCACTTACTACATTACCGTATGAGTCCTAAAGAGCACGAGGAGCTCCACCGTCAAGTCACCGACCTATTCAAAAAGGGTCATGTTTGGGAGAGTATGAGTCCCTGCGCAGTACCTGCACTCCTCGTCCCTAAGAAGGATGGAACTTGACGAATGTGTGTGGATAGTCGAGCCATCAACAAAATTACCAGTAAGTATCGTTTTCCGATCCCTCGATTGGACGACATGCTCAGTGGCTCCAAGATTTTTTCCAAGATTGATCTCAAAAGCGGCTACCATCAAATTCGGATCCGACCCGGGGATGAATGAAAGACTGCTTTCAAGACCAAGGAAGGACTCTACGAGTGGCTTATGATGCCTTTCGGCCTCTCCAACGCCCCTAGTACCTTTATGCGACTCATGCATGAAGTTCTCCGCCCTTTGATGGGAACATGTGTGGTTGTTTATTTCGATGACATCTTGATTTATAGCGACAATCCTGACCAACATCTTGTGCACTTGCGTCAGGTCCTTCAAATCCTTTTGGAGAACAAGCTTTATGTGAACCTTAAGAAGTGCGTATTTTTGGCTGATAGTTTAACCTTCTTAGGGTATATTGTGTCGTCCGATGAAATTAAGGTTGATCCAGAAAAGATCTTGTTGGAACGCTACTTGAGATTTGGGCTAGGTTCACTATTAGATTTGTTGACCCAACATGTATAGCCTAGGGTCATTTGTTAGTTCCAGGGTTAAGGTTAGTCACATTAGGTTAGATTATTGAAACCTACCTTTAGAAGACTTCAGTGACACAAGACTTTAGAGACAAGACAGTTTAAAGACTGCAGAAAAGGTGTTCGGCGATGGCTGAACTCAGCTCGACGATCGTCGATCTCAGATCGACGAACTCAGAGTTCCTTCTCTGAGTTGAGCTCGACGAAAGTCCAGCTGAGATCGACGAACTGTGAGCTTATATCAGAATCTCAGCTCGACGAAGTACCTTCTCAGTTCGACGAACTTGGAGCTCAGATTGACAAGTATATTTTCAGCTCGACGATTTTGGAGCTCAGCTCGACGAAAGAGAATTCTTAGCTCGACGAACATGGAGCTTAGGTCGACGAAATCATTGCTGAATTCGACTAACTCTTTTCAGGTTCTGCTCGACTATTCTTCTCTGCAGTTTCTCAATTCGACTGTCCGTTTGATTTCAAATTCTATTATTTTAAGTCAGTAATACTCTGATAATTAATGTTCAATATTATCAAGAATGTAGTCGTTTCCTGACAGCATTAATTATGGTTTTCACAGAGTTATTACTCTACCAAACTTACTGGGACAGTTAGTGAAATACATTCAAGACAAAAATCAACCATTCAGGATTCCAGAATATCTGCAGAGGATTTCAGAAAACAATTTGAAATTCAAATGGTCTTGAATCGAAAACATATATAAAGTAATTTTCTTTCAGAAGGATATAATTATTGAGAGATATACAGACACAATTATTTTGGTAATCAAGCACAAGAAGAAGAAAGAGAACATCTGCAAACAGAGAATAAGAGACAGAGACAGAAAAACATCTTGTTCATCATTATTCTTCTTCTAGCTTTTCTTTTAGCAACACATATTCAATCTGAGACAAAAAGTTCAATCTCTCAAAATCATTCACTGGAAGAAGAAGTTTTCATCTTTGAAAGCCTACACCCTGCAACAAAGCTTCCACTCCTGATCAGATTTCTATAACTCAGGGGGAGATTTGACAACATCAGATCCACTGGTCTTCTCTCAGATTATTGACAGAGAAGAACATCTTCAACCTTTTTGTTTATTTCTTTCACTGTGTACAGGGTTTTAACTCCCTTCAAAGGTTAGCCTTTTTGGTTGTTAAGTCTCCTGATCAAAAGACTTAGTTTGGTTTTTGGGCACCTGATGAAAAGCTCAAAAGGTTGTATGATCTCCCTTCGAAAATAGAGCTTGTGGTGACAGGGCACCTGAGCAAAAACCTGTGGTGGCAGGGCACCTGATCAAAAACCTGTAGTGGATTCCTATCAGGGTGGTAGAAGAGTGGATGTACCCAGGTTTATTGGGGAAGCACTATAAATTCCTTGTGTCGTCTTGTTTGCCTTTATTTTTTGTTTGTGTTCTGTGATATTTCTCTTCATACTTATATATATATCACCTATTTTAATCCTCTATATAAAAAACTTAATAAATTTTTTAACACTCTATTCACCCCCCCTCTAGAGTAAAGATAAGATCTATCCCTCATTTTCAGATCCAAGCAGTTAGAGCGTGGCCGAGTCCAAAGACTTTCACTGAAGCCAGCGGATTTCATGGATTAGCCTCGTTTTATCGTCAGTTTATTAGAAATTTCAGCACACTCATTTCGCTTGTGACCGACTGTCTTAAAAGGGGTCATTTTATTTGGACGGCCGAAGCAGAGCGTGCCTTTTCTCTTATCAAGGAAAAGTTGACTAATGCTCCCGTGCTAGCACTTCCTGACTTTGAGAAAATATTTGAGGTAGATTGCGACGCTTCGATTATGGGAATAAGAGCTGTCTTGAGTCAAGAGGGACGACCCGTCGCGTTTTTTAGTGAGAAGTTAAATGAGGCCAAAACTTGTTATTCCACATATGATTTAGAATTCTACGCCATCGTCCAAGCCCTTCGTCACTGGCGTCACTATTTGATTCAGCTTGAGTTCATCCTTAATACCGATCATGATGCTCTTCGGCACTTGAACTCCCAGAAGGAGGTGCGTAGGCCTTCCAAATGGGCCGCCTTCCTTCAAGAGCACACCTTCCGTTTAAAGCATAAGTCAGACGTTTCAAATAGAGTTGCGGACGCACTTAGCCGTAGGTCGCATGTCTTAGTCAGCCTTTAGCTGCGTATCCTCGACTTCGATGAGCAAAAGGTCCTCTATCCTTCCGATCCATATTTTGGCAAAATTTGGGACGCGTGTCAATTTACTGGTATCGATCCCACCACGGAATATATTTTGAGTGAGGGTTTTTTATTCAAGGGAAATCGCCTCTGTATTTGCGAGGCGCCACTCAAGGAGATCATACTAAGAGAGCTTCATTTTTCTGGATTAGGTCATGTTGGGTAAAGCAAACTTCTGGACCTCGCTAACTCCTGATTTTATTGGCCTAAAATGAAGGAGGATGTTGCCCGATTCGTGAGGACCTGCACAATCTGTCAATTGTTTAAAGGACACGCCCAAAATACCGGTCTGTACACTCCTCTCTCCGTTCCTCAGCGGCCTTGGGATGAAGTCTCTATGGATTTTGTCGTAGGATTACCTCGAACCAAACGAAAAGTAGATTCAATATTTGGCGTGGTTGATCGTTTTTCGAAAATGGCCCATTTTATTCCTTGTAGGAAAACGACTGATGCCACGCATGTTGCCAATCTCTTTTTTCGGGAGATCGTGTGTTTGCACGGGATTCCCCGCTCTTTCACTTTCGATCGTGACACCCGATTTTTGAGTTATTTTTGGAAACTTTATGGGGAAAACTTGGGACCAAGCTTGAATTTAGCAACGCCTATCACCCGCAGACGGATGAGCAGACTGAGGTAGTGAATCGAAGCTTGGGCGATTTCCTTAGATGTCTAGCGGGAGAGCATCCGAAGCAATGAGATTTAGTTATACCGCAAGCGGAATTCGCTTATAACAGCTCAAAGAATTGTTCCACTACTAAAACTTCTTTTGAAGTAGTCTATGGCTATCTCGTCCCGTTATTAATCGATCGTCATTCTCTTCCTTCTTTTGAACGAACTTCTTGTGATGCGCTAACATATATTGATCATTTAAAATCTTTGTATAAGTTGATTGCTAACAGTTTGCGAGCATCTTCTGAGAAATACAAACTTGCGGTGGATAAATATCGCCGCGAGATGTATTTCTTAGAAGGAGATTGTGTTATTGCTTTTTTCAGGAAAGAGAGGTTTCCCGTGGGCACGTATCACAAGCTACAACAAAGGCGTTTTGGGTCATTTCAAATTAAAAAGTGTCTTGGCACAAATGCTTATCTTTTAGACTTGCCCGCTGAGTTTTGAACTTCCCCTATCTTTAACATTGCTGAACTTGTGCCATTTTTTGGTGAACCTCCTGAAACCATCCTTGAACCACCCACTCCCGTACCATCTTCCACTCCACAACCAACTTTAGCCCCATCTACGCCCACCATTGAGGAGATTGAACATGTGTTGGATGTTCGTGAATTTCAGACGCGCACCGGTACTTATCAACGCTACCTTGTTTCATGAAAGGGTAGAGATATATCAGACAGTTCATGGATAAGCGCCTCTGAGCTTCGTCGCCTCCGTCCTGATCTTACAGTTGCAGGTTTTTTTTTCTATTCTCGACGTGGTCGAGTCCTTTCAACCCCAGGGAAATTGATGCATCCGTGGACGCATCCGGATGAACTGTGTGTGTGTGTGTGATTTCCTTTTAAAGTACCCTTATCATATGTTTATTATTGTTATCAGCGTTTGACCGGCCAACTCGACCTTAAATGAATAGGTCTGGTAGTTTAGGGCGTTAGGAGTCAAGCGCGTTATTTTTTTTAATTGCATGAGGGAAGTTTCATTTCCTGATTTAATACTATATAATTAAATCAGTTTTAAATATGGAGTTTCAAAAGTTAAACACCACCTTGATTGCCCATAAAACCTCTTGAGTTTCTAAACTCTCCCCCTTCCTCCTTAATTATTCATAAACTTTTGCAACTCCCTCAATATTAAAACCCCTGTTGAAACCGATGCCTACCCTTCCTATTAAAACCAGCCTATCGGAACTTTTTCGGGCAGCCGGCGTCAAGAAATCGTGAGAGAAATCTTGTCTTCTTCCCCGATCTCGTCTAGCGTCTAACCCAGGCCCGCTGTTTCCTCCGCTTCCTTCTGTCCTGCCTCTCCGCTCCTCCCCCTTCCCCAACAAGGTCGAGCCCTCTGAAGATGGGTCGACGACGACCCGTAACTCCCAAACTTCCTCTGGCTCAATCCTACCACTCCTCCTCCTCCCCCGACAAGACCGCGCGCCTCCTGAAGATCGGTCGACTTCGACCCGCCCTTCCCGATCTTCCTCCGGCTCCGCCCTACCGCATCTCCTCCTTCCCCGACAAGGACAATGCCCGGAAATTCCGACATCCAGTACCGCTCAACTTCTCCTTCTCCTCCACCCCTCTCCTGTCAGCCACACCCGCAACCTTTCCTCCTCCAGCCACCTCCACCGTGCCTCCACCCCTACTCCCCTGTAATCCCAAATCCGACCAGCCTCAACCTTCCATTTCCTCTAACTCCCCAAAGCCGATCCATCACTGCCCAGCTATCAGTTTCCACTGCAACGCGGCCAGCCCGTGGCTCCAACTCTCGTGTAATCCCTTTCCTGGGAAATCCCCGCAGGTATACCTGTCAGCTCCTTAATGTTAACTTCTATTCATGCAATTTCTAACGACTTCTACTATCGTTTCTTTCAACCCTAAGACGTTTTTTTACGTCTTTGAGCTGACCGCTTCGGTAATAACTAAATCGTGCGCTTGGAGACAACGTAGGCATTCGAGCCGAATCGTCTTGAGTGCAGACTTGGCTAACGAAGTCCCTATACTCTCGGGAAAGTCGCTGCTAAGTCATTTGCAACAATCCGGTTGCACCAATTTTTCTGCTAAGTCATTAACAACAATCCGATTGCACCAATTTCCTATGTTTAATATTTGGATCTATGCCAAATTAAGGCTGTTAGCTACTCTTATTTTTGTTGAACCCTAGCTTCTGATAGAATGTTATCGATGGGAAAATTGCTAGAATTCTAGAGAGAAACTGAGTGACATTGTGACAGTTCTCGATTTCGAGTCGGTGTGTAATCTTGAGTGGGAGAAGTCTCATAGAGGATCATCTTGATGGTGTAACGATTCTATTTAAAAATTCAATTATAATAGCAATGACATTTTCGTAATTAAGCTTTAGGGGTTAATTTTTTTCCTCTTTATCAAACCAAGCCCCCCCCTGATTTCTCATTATTTCAGCAGTAGGGATACCGCATCCTGCTCCTGTGCCGGCTCCCGCGCCTGTGCCAGTTTCTGCTCCCTGCAATCCCGATTCCGCCTTCGGCCGCTCTCCCCCTGCTCGCCGCCGGTCCCTCCTCATCCAGACGACGACTCCTTCTCTTGGGCCGACAACTTTTGCTCCTCCTTTCCTCTCTTCCAAGAGGGCCGGTTTCCTCCTCTCCATTTCTATAGGCCGGCAACAGTTTCTCCCCTCCTTCTCAAGGCCGACAACCGCAACATCTCCCTCCGACAGCCCTTTTCTTGATCGATTGTGCCGAGTTTTGCGAAGGGAACGCCTATGATTTTGCTCGATTCTTCCCTCCTTGGATTTTTGAACTCGAATTTGGGTTCCTTGGTAAGATTCTCCCTCCATTCTCCTTTGTTCAGTTTTTTCTAACTTTTTTCCCCGCAAATTTGTACTCCCTAGCGTGTATGATTTGTGATTCAGATTTTTGTCTCTCTTGTAATCTTCTAACGACGTGGTATTTGTGATTTTCGGCATCGCTTCCCAGCCAAATTGTTGGGAACGCTCAAACCCCTCTCCAATTTGGGGTATGTCTAGCCAGAACGCCGCCAAATCCCCGAACCTTCGCGATTTCTCCTTCCCCCCTCACCTCTGAGGGAGGTGAAATTTCTAAACTCCTCCCTTACTGTGTTGTGTGATTAGCAAATGTCTGTACAAGCGTAGAGACCTAGTTAAGTCAAATGTGGTATATATGTTGATCTTGAGCAGGTTCAAATAGAGTCATTGACTTTGCTTGCGCCGCTTAGCTATCGCCAACATTTTCGGCTTCACCTTAAGGCAAGTGGAGAATTCCTTCTCGCTTGCAAACTAAGAGTTTAAATTCCTTATATGTATCTAAATTTTTTACCGGTATCTAACAACGCAAAAATCACTGCTTATTAGCAAGCTATATTATGTTAGAAATTTCTAAAGAAAATTATGAAATACTTAGGTCCTGAGTGTCATAAGCAATCGTGGAAGGTAGAGTTTAGATTGTATATCGCCTTATTTGCATTTTCACGATAAACAAGAAATATTTTTCTTATCTAATAAGACATACACTTGAACTTGAGTGTGAACCATGTGCACCTACTATGAACCCCTATGCATTTCATCGATTACAGCTATGTCGTTGTCAGAACAATTATGCTAAAACTCCGGGGTATGCTAATAAATTTCAGATATTTCCGCTGACTCGATTATTTGATTGTTTACTGACTTGCTACAAGATAAAATGATACTTCAATATTGCCTGTTTACCTATGTTCGTACATTAATTCTATAACTTGCTTATTGTTTAAACTTATGTTCTGAGGCATTTTTCTTCTTGTTTTTGATTTTGCCTTAGATTCCGTGACTGCGCTGCCTGCTTCTTGAGCTGTTCAGCACCGAGTTCCTGTGTTCCTGGAGGTTTATTTTGTAGTTGCGTAGTCAGCTTCTATGTATTTTGTTCTTGTACTGTCGGATTTTATCATTATGTACTAGTTATGTCGGCCATTTTCCTTTGTGTATTGGACAACTACTAGACTGTATTATTGTTCTAGAATTCAATATTAATGACATGTTCATCTCTTTATTTTTTTTTCTTTTCCCTTCTTGTATTAATATTTTGTACCAGTATAGAGTGACATGAGATTTTAATGAAGTACATGTGCATCAGCCTTTTTTTAAAAAGCTTCCGTGTAATTGTAAATTAGTATTTTATTAAATTCTCAATTTAGCTATTTTGAAACTAATAACATTAAAACTGTTTCCGCCAAACAAACACGAAACTTCTCCTGCCCATGTCTGTGGCATCACGACCCGCCAGAAGCGTACTCTGATCTTTGCTTTTAGACGGGTCGTGACAGTTGGTATTAGAGGCAGGTTTAACATCTAAAGATAAAGTACTTTATATTTTCCATATATTTTGAAACCTAATATATAAATTTATGTGCATGCATCATTTCCTCACTCACCTTGTCGCTGTCTGTTGTTCGAGGCTGAAGCACTCACACTACACTCATATGCATGAGCAGTATGCACACGAATGTTAAGGGAGTATGAACAAACTTAACATTTAGGTACATATGAATTACCCCTAGGATATCCACCGTTTGCGAATATTAAATGTATATGAGCAGTTTAATATTTTCAAGTGTGACGATATTAATATCATAATATGCATGACATATTAAGCGATATAGACACTTTACATGACATGTGTATCCATTCATGAACATTATTAGGAATGCATTTTAGGCACAATTGCATTGCATGCATAACATAAATTATTGCACAAGTGTTAAGGTAAGAAGAACAAATGACAATTGTACACACATGAATTTTTACAAATCATTTTCTAACGCACGCGATTTTATTGTCGCATTTGTATTTGCATGGCTATTACCTAGAGTTGTTCTGTGAAAATGCTATACTATTACATGATTTATGTATCCAACAGTATTAGAATGCTAGAACCTCTAATTCAACACTTTCTGTTTAGCTCGATTGTTTCTCTTACTCGATTATCTCGTGTCTCTTTCTAGATGACTCCTAAGCGATCGCAGTGCAAGAAGGCTACCTCTTCTTCGGGAGGAGCTTCTGGAGACGCCACTGCTTAGCTGCTGAGGCAGATTCTCGATCGTCTCACTCGCCTAAAAGAGGATCGCCAAACTCCTGATCCAGCCCTTGGTTCCGACAGTGCAGGGACGACTGGAGTTGCTATCGCCACTTCCCCTCCTGGAGCCACCACTCCTGCACCTGGTTCTGGAACCGGCTTGCCTGCTGCCACCCTGGAGGCCCCGCTCGTATCAAGTCCGACCGCTCCTCCTGTAACGATGAAAAATACTATAGCGTTCAAGAGGCTTAATCTGCCGTCCTTCAATGGTGATCGAAACTACTTTGTCGTTTCTAAGTGGCTCTCTCAGATGGAGAAGCACTTCGAGTATGCTGGAGTTCCTGAAGCTCAGAAGCTTCTTTTTGCGGCCTACCAGCTGACCGAAGACGCGTACACCTGGTGGCTTCAGCGTCGCAGTCTCCCCAATTCTGCCATCTTGACCTGAGGACAGTTCAAGGATGCTCTCATGGAGAAGTTTCTCTCTTCTGTGGAGCGACACAAGTTAGCTGAGAGGTTCTTGTCCCTTTAGCAGCCCGACATGACAGTGACCGAGTATGAGAAAGAGTTCTCTCGCCTATCTCTCCTTGCCGCAGATTTCGTGCTAGACGAGTCTAAAAAGATTAGATGTTTCGTGAAGGGAGTTCGATATGATTTCCTCCAGCATGTGGTAGCTCATGGCGCTACCACCTATGCGGAGACTGTGGGAGCCACCTTGCAGGTGGAAGCTATTCATCTGGTCCGTTCTGCTAAGAAGATCCAGCATAATACAAGCAATGCTGCCGCATCTGACCTCAAGCGGAAGGGTGCTCCATATCAGGAGCAAGACCTCAAGTCTAAGGAGGTGTGTGACTTCTGCCACAAGATGGGTCATGTCAGCCAAGTCTGTCGTTCCCTCCTGAAGAAGCAGAAGATAGTTGTTCTTGCACAACAACCTCAGATTACGCTTTCCTATGCCTCCTCAGTCTGTGACTATCGTTAGAGGGCAGGTCATCTGTTGAAGGACTGTCGCTGCAAGCGGAATGCTTGCTTCAGATGTGGGCAAGTTGGTCATCATGTTCAAGACTGTCCTGCAAAGTAAGGCCTAATTCCCGCTCAGCCTCTGCAAGCCGTTTCTGGAGCTCAACAGAGGGGCAAAACTGTGCTGAACGTCATCTCTCAGGGCGAGTCGCTCGCATCTACCGACGCCATCTCTGGTATATATGTGTTGTTTTTAATCTTCTGTATCTTATTTTATCTGCCTTAGTATCAGGTGATCTTGATATGCGTCCATGATTTCCATTTCTATGGGGATTTAGGGTCAAGAGTAAGTGAATGTAAATTCTCTTTGATTCTGGTGCATCTCACTCCCTTATTGCGCGTCATATTATGGACCTTCATAGTTGGCCTACTTCGCGAGTTGAGGTTCCTTTTGAGATTTTTGTGACAGGTCATCTGTACCTTTCAACTAAAGGCATTCTCAATTGTCCGATCTTGCTTGGTGAATTGCAAGTCTCCGCCGACCTCATAGTTTTGGATATGACAGAGTTCAACATAATCTTAGGTATGAATTGGTTGGTCGCGTATAGGGCGAAGCTGAACTGTGTGGCGAACCGGGTCAATCTCAGCATCGATGACAATGACTACAACGTTCATGATCAGACCCGCAACCATCTGAAGGTAATTTCTGCTTCAAACCCGCAACCATCTAAAGGTAATTTCTCCTGTGCGTGCCACTCGTATTCTCAGTAAAGAATGTTCTGCTTGTTTTGTTTTTGCTTCGCTTTCGGATGCTGCCACTCCTCAACTCGAGTCTATCACGATTGCCTGAGATGCCTCCTGATCGAGATGTAGAGTTCTTTAATGATGTAGAGCCTGGAACGCGCCCCATATCTAAAGCTCCCTACCGCATGACATCATGCGAACTGGAGGAGCTTAGATTTAAATTGGATGAATTGCTTGAGTGTGGGTAAGAAGACGCCCAAGAAAGCACCTAACACACTCCTCCAACTATATCTTGCCGTCTCCTTTCAACATAAAAGTGGAAAGAAACACTTTCTGCTCTTTAGTGGTCTCAATAGCTTCCGACAATTCCTTAATCCTTGCGACACCCTTGAATGTGGGATGATGGAAGCCCAGAAAGTACTTTTGGTCTCACTGACCAATAGCTTGCTCCCCAACTCGCTCCACTCTCTCTACACTTTCCATTATTACGGATGTCGCACCAGAAACAACTCTCGTGGCCTAAGTCACCACCACTTCATCTGCTAACATCCAACAGAAGCCTGTGGAAAACATGTTCATGTTTGGAAAATCTGAGGCAGTGCTACTACTGTTAGTTGGTTCCTCCCAAGCTCTCGACTCTCCCACTTAAGCTCTACCACCCTAATGCATAAAAACACTACACGTCAGATCATATATAATCGTGAAACGAACACTCAAAGTTCCATCAAACAATTCTATGTGGATATCTCCTCCTATCAGGAGAGAGTCTGGAGCCAACCTCCCAACTACGATGAGAATATCTTTGTGCCTTAAGGAAGGATCCTTTGCCTTCAAAGACATCGTTGAGCCGCGAAAGAGCTATAAGCTCGACGTGGGACCAGAAGCTGTCTTGAAAATTTGAACACTAGGATGATGCCTAACAACACATCCTGCCGAACAAGACTTTTGTTGATACGTTAAACACTAGGATGATGCGTAGCACAAACGGGTAGTTGCAGTCTAAAATCATAGAATAGACAACCTTAATCATATGACGAATTCTAAAATCTCCATACATGTTCCCAAGTCTTGTTGCCGGATGACCTCCTATTGCTTGTAGTTGTAGGACCTGGGTTGCACTAGTGCAAAGTGTGAAGTGTTAGATTCCATTGCTTCGCACTTATCTGCGTAACTAGGCCATGTAGGTGCAATTGGCTTCTTCCTCGGTCCTTCCTTCAGTACAATCTCGTGGAACTTATGATCAATTTGTCCTTTCTTTCAACAAGCAAAGCATGTAGGCCCTTAGTACCCTTGGGATGGTGCTCCACTCGTCACCTCACTGCTTCACCTTATTTTTGGGGGTGGAATCTCTTCCTCCGCTTTCCACCATCTGGTTTTCCCTGAGATTGGGAAGTCTTGCTCTCTCCCTACCTGGCCATAAACCCCCATGCAGCGTTGGGTTTCAATATCTCTCTCCAAAGTCCTCACGGCCTTAACGAAAGCGTTAAAGCATGTCGCTTTCAATGCAATTAATTGGTGCCGCAAGTTATCGTCTAAGACTTGATAGAAATTGTGTGACTTGTCCTTATCATCCATTATTATATTTCCTGCATATCAGCACAACCTTGTGAATTCCTATAAGTAGGCATCCACACTCATATCCCTCCGCAGTATTCTCAGAAATTGCCCCTGGAGGGCCAGAGTTGTTGTGGGGAGATAGTGTTTTAGAAAGGCAGTTCCAAATTCTCCTATCGAATCATGAGTAAGAAGACGCCCAAGAATGCACCTAACACACTCTTCCAACTACATCTTGGGGTCTCCTTTCAACATAAAAGTGGAAAGAAACACTTTCTTCTCTTTAGTGGTCTCAATAGCTTCCAACAATTCCTTAATCCTTGCGACACCCTTGAATGTGGGATGGAGGCCCAGATAGTACTTTTGGTCTCACTGACCAATAGCTTGCTCCCCAACTTGCTCCACTCGCTCTACACTTTCCATTATTACGGATGTCGCACGAGCAACAACTCTCGTGGCCTAAGTCACCCCCACTTCATCGGCTAACCTTCAACAGAAGTCTGTGGAAAACATGTTCATGTTTGGCAAATTTGAGGCAGTG
The DNA here is from genome assembly GCA_039513925.1 of Platanthera zijinensis. Taxonomy (NCBI): domain Eukaryota; kingdom Viridiplantae; phylum Streptophyta; class Magnoliopsida; order Asparagales; family Orchidaceae; genus Platanthera; species Platanthera zijinensis. The sequence continues at coordinate 108,161,896 of CM077087.1, forward strand.
CTACTACTATTAGTTAGTTCCTCCCATGCTCTCGAGGCTCCCACTTAAGCTCTAGCACCCTAATGCATAAAAACACTACACGTCAGATCATATATAATCGTGAAGCGAACACTCAAAGTTCCAACAAACAATTTGATGCGGAGCAGAGACGAGGACGCGTTTTGGGCCCGTTCGGGGCTGATTTGGCAACTTTCCATATTTGGCGCGCCCGGATCGACGATCGGACTCCGTGATTGCGTACGGAACGTCGCCGCGAATCAAAAAACTATATTACTTTATATTTTTTGAGTTTATTTTGATGTATTTTAAGGGCTAACCCACCGGCCAATCATAGCCGTTGATGGAGATGCCCTAGTTTGTGTTTTCTTATAAATAGGATGCTAGGGGGCTGATTTGAGATCATTGCAGAATTTGGAGAAGAAGTATTCTCGGATTCCAGCGATCCCTCCCCGGTGCCGACGCCGTGGAATCCTAGGTGACGACTCCTAGGCCGCCAAACTCCTCCCCAAGGTACTACCTATTCATACCCTCCTTTTCCCCCACCACAAAGCCCTCTTCCACCGCCCAGAAACTCCCCCACATCCCGCTGAACAGCAACCCTTAAAACAGCAACCCTTAAAACAGCAGATTTTATGTAATTCCCTGTTCATTTTACTGTTCAAAAATGCATTTCACTGTTCATTTCTATAGTTCCGGAACAGTGCCCGCCTATTCCAGCCGCCTGCTTCCGCAGCCCCTCCCCTTTCTCCCTATATGCACAGCCGGCCAGCAACTCTCATAACCAGCCCCCACCACCACCTCCTTTCACCAAAACACGCCACCCTAGAGGAGTCTCCACCCTAGCCGGCCACTCCTCTCCCTTCCCCTTCGTGGATCCACCCCTCCCACCGCTCCGAAAACCCAAGATCTATTTTGATCTAGTGCTACCACCCTCCGATCCATCATTTTCATCCGTATTCCCCTTCCCGTAGCCCGAATCCGCCGTCAAAACACCGAATCTATCCACCTACACCCGGATCTATTTCCTAGCGGCCGGATCTCTCCGCTTCCGGCCCGTCTCCCCTCTTTTCCACCGTGGGCAGCCACCTCGCCGCCACCGTGCCACCGTTCTCGCCTCCGATCGCCCGTCTTTACATCCGGCCTTCAAATTCTCCGGTGCCTCGGTTCAGCCCTCTACGTTGTGAGGATTTGTGATATTGTATTCTGTGACTTGACATTTTTCATTCGGTGTTTTATCATATTTTGTTGGGATTATTGTTGCCTAGAAAGTGGTTCTCTTATACTAATAATTGCAGGAGGAATTATTCGCCGCGCGCTTGCTTAGGCCCTCCGAGCGGAGGAAGCCGTTGCTTAATTGCTAAAAATTAATTATCTGTTTCTTTATTTCAATTATTCGTGTGGCGTTATTAATCTCATTGCTTATTTTAATTTTCGTCGTCGACCGAAGGTTGCATTGCATCTGGAGTTGCATTAGTGTGTCATCCTGCACCAACACTTAGAGTCATAGTTTCCAAGCATCACTAGCCTACCCTACATCAAATTGGTATCAGAGGGAGGTTAGGCCATTTGCATGCTTTGTAGTGGTAGGTCATATAGAGTCTTTAGGTTCATTCATGTCTAGTTATCGTCGTCGTTCGTCTCCTCCATCTGAGTATTCTAAGTCCGCCTATACCCGATCTTATAGAGCAACTTTAGAGAAATCCTCACGTTATCATGATGATTATTATCATCTGCGACACACCACTTCCCGAGATCGTGTCGACCCACTAACACAACCTCACTATGCGAGAGATGATCAGTATGATGATTGTCGTCGTTCTTATCCTTGCACGCGAGCGGATCGTGTTGATCCTTCGACTCGACCAGATTACCTTAGGGATGACTATTTTGAGGATCCTCACTTTGAGAGAGATCTTGAGAGTCAGTTTCGTACAGTTTCCCCTTCCTTTGACGGCTCATCGAGTCCCGAGTTTTTCAGTTATTGGCTCGTGGATATCGAGTATTATCTTGATTATTTTGAATTATTCGGTGAGCGTCGCATCAAGTTTGCGAAACTTAGGCTTTTAGATCAGGCGAGAGCATATTGGTCTAGCGTAGAGAGGACTCGCGAGCGAGATCGTCTTCATCGTGTCACGAGTTGGGTGGGCATGAAGCGTATTTTGTGCCAGAGGTATCTGCCTTCATCATATCGGAGTCGCTTGCTCGACCAATTATTTTCCCTTCAGCAAGGACCTATGTCTGTCGCTGAGTATAGGGATCGTTTTGATGAGTTGGTTGTGAGAACTGATATCCGAGAGGACCCAGCCATGACTACCACCCGATTTCGGTCTGGACTTCGATCTGATATACGTACTGAGGTGGATTATCACAGTTCGAAGTCCCTCGAGCAGACATATCAGCTCGCCCTCCGCTATGAACAGTCCTTGAGATCCGCAAGAGCTGGTCGATGGGATTCTCTCTTTGACCTCCGCAGTACGAGTCCCTCCCCTATTGAGGACACCACGATGTCTGGTGCGGATTGCTCCCACCCCAGTGAGGTGCTTAGCCCAGTGAGTGACCTACCTTTGGTTTCTGACGCTCCTCTAGTGGCACTGACTGAGAGTGAGCCTGAGCGACCTATTGAGTCTGTAGTGTTGTGCCCCCCATCCACACCTCCACTTTTGGCATGTCCGGTTTTGATTAACACTCATACCTTATACTCATGTCTTGACACCGCACCCGCAGACCCAGTCTTGAGCGTAGGTCTATGTCACTTTTCCCTTGGCATTACCCTGAGTCACGTTACGACCGAGAGCTCAGAGCTTGGTGTTGATCTCGTAGTGGTTATGTCACCCATGCACAGGGGCACTACCCCTTTCGATGGTACTCATCGGGAGGACCTTGACCTTAGTGACGAGCCCTATGATGAGCCCCATGTTGAGCCTCCTGATGATCTGCCACATTTTGGTGAGGTTGAGACTCGGGTGAGCCACTCAGGGATGACGCCTCTTTCATTATCATCTCTGGCCTTACCCCAGAGATGGGATCTTGAGTGGAGCATGACATATGTAGGGCCTACCTTAAGTCCACTTGAGTATACTCATATTATGAGAACCTACCTTATGACGCGTCACACTCTGGATGAGTTTTGGGACACGCCACCCGTTGAGCCACCCGATGAGTTCTTTCTTGTCTGGGACGCTCACCATATTTTAGAGTCACAACTTCTAGTCGGTACACACGATTTTCACTCAGGTGGTCGTCTCCTTCGTGATGACTTTTCTTACACACCTCCTGGGGATCCCCCTGATGTGCTACGTTCCCCGAGAGACATTTGGCTCTTTACGAGCTCGTATTTGAGTATAGTTGTCTCTCACAGTTATCGAAGCACTTATCACACACGAGATGAGTTTGTCTACACTCCACCGAAAGAACCTCCTGATAGGTCACCTCATTTTAGAGACATCTCATGCATTATTAGAATTTCCTATCAGAAGTGTGTTGTGTCTGTCGTGTTGTCTTTGCATCATTTGCATTACCTGCATGAGTCTGTTGAGTATGTTGTGCTCTATGTGCATCGTTCGTTTCATTTGCACGAGTCAGTTAGGTCACTTGTTCATCATTTGCATGCATTACATGAGTCGGTTCGCCGACGAATAATAACAAGCAATGAAAATTACAAAGCGCATGCAGATAAGCGAAGGCGAGAGCAAATATTTAATGTAGGCGAGAAGGTAATGGCGCGAGTCTGCTCTGAGAGGCTCCCTTCGGGGCCTGCCAAGAAGTTGAGCGTGAGGCGAATGAGTCTGTACTCCATTATTAGTCGTATTGGGACCAACGCCTACCGACTTGACATCCCGGCCAGTATGAGAATTCACCCTGTGTTTAATGTTGAAGATCTGACTTCATACTATGAATCTCATGAGTATGTGGACCCGAGCAGTGGAGATACCCAGCCACCCCCACCCCCACTGTCGTTACTATATCACCCTCATACATCCTCACCCATTGTTGACCTCCACCCACCTGGGGACACGTCTTCTTTGGTTTCACCGCAGGCACCACCGATCGCATCGGGATCCACCATTCGTGAGTTGAGCATTGAGAGCTTCATGGAGACCAGACTCCACCAGTGCATTCTCACTACAGATGTTGGTGACTCTTGGGTACTTGCAGCAGAGCTTGATCGATTCGTCCCTGGACTTCGACTTCAGCACGTCCGTCTCCATTCACCGGAGATGACATCTTTTCAGTCAGGGGGAGTTGATTGGCGAGGACACTTTCCAGCGACGACACTTGGGCGACCTCTGGTGGACTTCTTCGAGTTTTACCCGGCATGCAGCGAGAGAATTTTGATCCATATTCATCGGGAGATGAATTCTTTCAAGCCGGGGAGATTGATGCGGAGCAGAGACGAGGACGCGTTTTGGGCCCGTTCGGGGCTGATTTGGCAACTTTCCATATTTGGCGCGCCCGGATCGACGATCGGACTCCGTGATTGCGTACGGAACGTCGCCGCGAATCAAAAAACTATATTACTTTATATTTTTTGAGTTTATTTTGATGTATTTTAAGGGCTAACCCACCGGCCAATCATAGCCGTTGATGGAGATGCCCTAGTTTGTGTTTTCTTATAAATAGGATGCTAGGGGGCTGATTTGAGATCATTGCAGAATTTGGAGAAGAAGTATTCTCGGATTCCAGCGATCCCTCCCCGGTGCCGACGCCGTGGAACCCTAGGTGACGACTCCTAGGCCGCCAAACTCCTCCCCAAGGTACTACCTATTCATACCCTCCTTTTCCCCCACCACAAAGCCCTCTTCCACCGCCCAGAAACTCCCCCACATCCCGCTGAACAGCAACCCTTAAAACAGCAACCCTTAAAACAACAGATTTTATGTAATTCCCTGTTCATTTTACTGTTCAAAAATGCATTTCACTGTTCATTTCTATAGTTCCGGAACAGTGCCCGCCTATTCCAGCCGCCTGCTTCCGCAGCCCCTCCCCTTTCTCCCTATACGCACAGCCGGCCAGCAACTCTCATAACCAGCCCCCACCACCACCTCCTTTCACCAAAACACGCCACCCTAGAGGAGTCTCCACCCTAGCCGGCCACTCCTCTCCCTTCCCCTTCGTGGATCCACCCCTCCCACCGCTCCGAAAACCCAAGATCTATTTTGATCTAGTGCTACCACCCTCCGATCCATCATTTTCATCCGTATTCCCCTTCCCGTAGCCCGAATCCGCCGTCAAAACACCGAATCTATCCACCTACACCCGGATCTATTTCCTAGCGGCCGGATCTCTCCGCTTCCGGCCCGTCTCCCCTCTTTTCCACCGTGGGCAGCCACCTCGCCGCCACCGTGCCACCGTTCTCGCCTCCGATCGCCCGTCTTTACATCCGGCCTTCAAATTCTCCGGTGCCTCGGTTCAGCCCTCTACGTTGTGAGGATTTGTGATATTGTATTCTGTGACTTGACATTTTTCATTCGGTGTTTTATCATATTTTGTTGGGATTATTGTTGCCTAGAAAGTGGTTCTCTTATACTAATAATTGCAGGAGGAATTATTCGCCGCGCGCTTGCTTAGGCCCTCCGAGCGGAGGAAGCCGTTGCTTAATTGCTAAAAATTAATTATCTGTTTCTTTATTTCAATTATTCGTGTGGCGTTATTAATCTCATTGCTTATTTTAATTTTCGTCGTCGACCGAAGGTTGCATTGCATCTGGAGTTGCATTAGTGTGTCATCCTGCACCAACACTTAGAGTCATAGTTTCCAAGCATCACTAGCCTACCCTACATCACAATTCTATGTGGATATCTACTCCTAACAGCCTAAAATCCCTAAACTTGGCTCTGATTCTAAATTTTAACACATCACCTGCAATAACCATAAATCATGTGTCCCACCGGGTCCCACACCTTATACTCCTCACAAGCTAGGTATTTAAACAATATATAAAATGATACCTTAATACATAATGCCATCTCCAAGTACAAAATCACTACAAAAGAACTTGAAGTACTAACAAAAAAAATAGATTCCACAACTATAAAGTTTTATCAAAGTTCATGACGTTATGGTCTTACATCACATATCCAAATAAGTACATCAACAATATGCTTCCTCGGCACACAAGCCAGAAAAATATCAAAATAGAGTACAAAACAGAAACAAAACACTTCATGTGGAATAACTTTTCATTTTTTGTGTTTTCAGTTTGCTAGCTTGGACGTGCTTCTGATCCGTGCTCTGTAACCAAATACACGAGGGAAAACGACAGTCATCTTTGAGCTGACTATAAATCATGTAATAACCTCACTCCTCCCAGCCGTTCTAGCGAACTCCGAAGAATTGTCACATCACTCTTCATGTCAGCACTTCGCATGCAAATAAAACAATATGCACAATTATATTAAATGTTACTAACTAGGTTTCACATACATCGCATTCTCTATGTTGAGTAAGTTAATTAAAGGTGCCTACAATGCAACATGTATGAAAATTGTGTATCTCCTTTGGATCCACCACGAAACCTACCACGACGTGTATGCATTTAAGACAACATCAAGAAACAATCATCAAGCACACTCAAGGCATCCAAAACACAAGCACGTGTCCTCTGAAAATGACACCCTTTTTTGCGTCCTCTGAAACCTCGAGTCACGAGCTACAAGAGTGAGTTTGTCCAGCCCTTGGATTCCACATTCTACAGGAGATGGTCTTTTCCAACTCTTGAGTCCACAATCTACAAGAGGTGTTCTTTTATAACTTTTGAGTCCACAATTTACAAGAGGTGTGCATTTACAACTCAGTCCACAATCTATAACAAGTTTACCTTTACAATTCTTGAGTCCACATTCTAGAAGAGATGTGCTTTTACAACTCTTGAGTCCACAATTAATAATAACCATGATACCCTTATTATATATGGATTTCTAATTCTCTTCCATAACATCACTTGGGGTTAACTCCACCCATTTAATCCTAAAGAAAATAACCTTAGTATATGGAAAAGAGACTGCTTGATCGGTCTGATAAAGAAATAAGCTAGGTTAATACAAGTAGGGCTTGTAGGTTCCTAAAGACGTCAGCTAATTAGGAAGTGCATCTACTAGAACGAATGGAGCGTCTGCAGGATCAGTGAAGTGTACGTTAACAAATGGATTCTTGGCGAGAACCATAATATTATGAGGTCTGCAGAGCTTTGGGACGTTGTGCGAGTGCTTGTAGGGCATAACTCTGACTTGCTTTAGGGGAGCTTTGGTGTCAACAAGTATCACTTTTTGCTCATGGAAAAGTAGGGTCATGGAACTCTAGGTAGACGTTAGCGATTTACTAGCAACTTAGGCTTCATTTGGTTCGGCGGTGGCGGGTCGATCCGGCGGGTGGAAACAGAGTGTTCGAACCGGAGGAGGGAGGTGGCTGCTCCAAACGGAGCTTTTTGGGGGCGTTTCTCAAGGGGGGCGGGTGGAAACGGAGCAAACGCCGCCGGAGGTTCATTTGTTTTTCCTCCTTCCGGCGGCGTTTGCTCAAAACGGAGCAACGCCCAAACAAATGGAGCCTTAGCCTTACGATATATAGAAGTTGATTGTCATTTGATTAGAGATAATGCCAAGTTTAGATGCTCAACTACTACGCCTTTCTTTCGCATTCAGATTGCTGACGTCTTCACCCAACTCTACCTCTTTACCTTCGTTTCTAGACCAAATTTCATTCATACAACTTGTATAATCTAGCTTGCAGTGGAACGTAGAATATTATATTATATTTATGTCATTATTATTTTCTTTTGCTAATTTAGTCCCTGGTCTTGTATAACCTGTTTTGGGCAAAGCCCACCATTGTTTGAAAAGTCATTAATGACCTATTGAAATATATACAAGGCATAGTTTTTCCTCCAGAATTGTGATGATGATAAACTTCTTTGGCTATGACAGGTTATAACAATTGAACCGGGAGTTTATATCCCTATGTCCTTCAACGCCCCCGAAAGGTGTGGCCAGCATGAACTGTCATTTAATAATTAGCCATTATTTAAAAATGTTTCGTGTGCTATTTATCCTAATAATACTATTGATATGTTCAATCTTAGAGGCATTGGTATCAGGGTTGAGGATGAAGTCCTCATCACGGAAACTGGTCATGAGGTCAATTTCTTAATCAGAATATAGTCCTTTCTTATGAATGCTTTTTATCTCACCACTCAGGCTCCGTTTGGCACGGTGGTGGCGGTCATGATCACGCGGGTTAAATTATCATTTGTTAACGTCCATCTAAGGAACTTCATCCACTTTTATGTTCAAACAGATGTTTGTTACGTGATCTTAAACAAATGACGGTTTAACCCATGCGTTTATGACAACCACCACCATGCGAAACGGACCCTCAGGCTCCATTTGGTTTGGCGGTGGCGGGTCGATCCGGCGGGTGGAAACGGAGTGTTTGAACCGGAGGGGGGAGGTGGCTGCTCCAAACGGAGCTTTTTGGGGCGTTTCTCAAGTCGGGCGGGTGGAAACGGAGCAAACGCCGCCGGAGGTTCATTTATTTACCCTCCTTCCGGCGGCGTTTGCCCAAAACGGAGCGAAACGCCCAAACAAATAGAGCCTCAATCTAATAGATTTGTACTTTTGTAGGTGCTGACAGCATCCATGCCCAAAGAAATTTCACACATAAATTCCTTGCTGAGTTTTGATAACAATAGGTCAGAAGTACCAGATTTGAAATCAGCTTTCAGTTGACTTTGTCACCTCAGATCTAGTACATTGACTTCACAACATTTGACTAAAATTTTCTGTTACAAAACTTTTTATTTTTGTAATAATGCTATCAATTAATGAATAGTTTATTTGGGAGGAAATTCATAGTAGTTGGATGGGGGAAGTCAATTTTCTCCATGAATTATTTATGTATATTTCTAGCATTTTAACAATGTATCCATGGTGGGCATGCTTACTTCCTCCAACTAGTGGTTACAGTGCGACATTTTTGAAAGGGGAGATTAGTAGAATGCTTATAGGTACGGAGTCTTGACTTCTCTCAAATATTTGGTGGTTTAAGGAATGTGTTTGTTTTGAATCTTGAGTGAATTGTAAGTTAGCATGAGTTTGTGTAGTTAATTGTTTTTATTTAAGGAAATATCCTTCCACCAAATTCCTTATTGGTCAAATTTTTGGCTAAATAATTAGATTGATTAAGGATGCATTTGAGGTGGAGGTCGTCACTGATTTCTAACCCTGAATGCCAACAGTGGCCATGGTCTGCTACCCGAGGTTGTAGATGGCATGAAACCAGTGGTTTCCCACATAGCGCATCCTACAAATTTACAGATTGTGAGGCGGCAAAAAAACACGTGTGTGTGTTCCAGAAAACTATGATGTAGCATTAGTGAGATTATGACAAAAGATAGGGCACAATGGCGACAAAGGATCCATATAGCCAACCCCATTATAGTGGGATAAAGGCTTGAGTGTTGTTGTCACTTCTGGCCTCCTTCGATTTGGCTCCAGGAAAACCTAGACGAGCTCTCTCCCATTCAGTTCTCTAGAAGAAAAGCGGGCTTCATTGATCACTGCAGCAGTTGGATCTCCTGCAAAATTCTCCACATTGGTTCTTTAGATATGTCTTGTTGGCCCTGTATTCCTTCGGGCTGTAGAATTTGAGGCACATCAGCAATATCGGTTGCTCGGTAGTATACACGCAGGAAAGAGTTACTGCATTCTTTGGAGAGTGATATGCTCATTCTGCTATATTAGAGTCTTCAGCAATGAGTATCTTTTGGGTTGCTTTTGTTGAGTAAAGAGTTTCTCACGCTTTATAAGTCGGTCAACCTGTAGGATACTCTTTTCTATTTGCTTTCTCAGATATTCCTTCAGGACTGAAGAAATCTGAATCTCCATGGTTTTTGCCAACCTCTATTTTGATTCCAAGAAAGCGATCAGTCCTACTTTTCCTCAGCTAGTTCTGGTTCACAAAGAAAATACATAAATCTAGGGCTTTCATATATCTTCATTTCAGTCTTTTCCTAGAGGTGCAGGTATGAAGAGACAGGCAAATGTGTTTAAAGCTCTTGGAGATATTGTGGCCTAGTCGGCATCTCTTGGAGGAGTTCTTTGGAATACTAAGGTCCTCGATGTCACTTGTTGAATCATAAGCCTGGTTTTATGTTGTACTTATTTAGAGATGGAGAAATAGTGGGATTGTAGTACTTCAAGAGACCGAATCAGTTGCAAGGCAATCTGATGTTCAACATTTTCTTGTTGAAGGTGAAGCCTGAACACTTCATGCAGATTAATGTCTTGTGTTGAGTTTGGATCTATAACTTGATCGCACTTTAGAGTTTAGTTCTAGATCTCGCCTCAACTCTATAGATTTCGGCTCCGTTTGGGGGGACTTATTTTCACCGGTCAAGCGGTTACGACCGCATGACCGGTGAAAATAAGTCCCCCCAAACGGAGCCTTCATCTCCAATCTTGGATCTAAAGCATTAAACAGATCATTGATTTTTCTGTTTCGGATTAAGCGGTTGATATAGGTTCTGTTTGGGGGGACTTATTTTCACCGGTCGAGCGGTTATGTCTGTATGAACTGGACGTTAATTAAGGCCCAATTTATGCGGTCATAACCGCTCGACTGGTGAAAATAAGTCCCTCCAAACGGAGCCTTAGATGTATATATAGTGTGCCAATTATCTTTCATTATAAAGATCGAACACTTATTTAGCATTGTTGAAGAGAAAATTGGTATACATTAATTACGCACTTTATTGGTACACTTGTTTTCTTCTGCTATTTTATATTTTTTCTTTGTTGTTTAATTGATTATATATGAATTCCTACACGATACTTGAAATTGGGGAATTTTTTTCGGTCGGGGTATCAGAGTGTGAAAACTGACCGGGTTTAAACATTGTGGAAACAGTTGGGACCCATTTCAAGCGAAATCCCTTCTCATTTTGAAATTCAAGCGCGTGCTCCTCTGCCAAAACTGTCTCCGGGAACGTGGCCTAAATCTCTCGCGCGAAAAATGTCTTGCCTCGCTGGAAGAAGGAAAACAACTGGCTTCTCCACGTCTCTCTTGCTTCTCTGTCAAATCCCTCCTCAACACATACCGTCGCCTGGAAGTATAGCGTGTCGTACCGTGCCCTAAGTGTCGTGGAAAATCTCGTGCCACCGGAAAGAAGATCCCTTCGGCCACCGGAAGGAGCGCAGATGCTGTATTTGGCCACGGGAGAAAGGTGCAACCGCGGTTTTATTTCTCTTTGGAGCTGTGATAAGGCCGCACAAGGTATTTTTTCGCTTCTTTATGTATTTTCTCATTATGAATGATTACACTGTGTTCTTCCTGTCATATATTTATTTTTGTGGGGATTTCTAGTGTCTTTTGTGCATAAAGCTATTAACTGATTGCAGTTTGTGATTGAATGTTGTTTAGTTTAGATTCAAATTTTTTTTGCCTAAAATTTTTAAGATCCGGTTGGATCTATCCAGTATAGTGGCAATAACATCAAAATATTTTTTTAGCACAAACTTCTGTATATCCGACTCGATTTATCCAGGATCACAACCTTGGTATATTAATTTGTATGTGCAGATGTAAGGCCAACCAACTGGTACATACCTTAACATTAGATGCGCGATTTTGACATTTAAGAAACAGGCCGAGATGTTGCTGAATGTTTTTTCAGACGCTTCAAGGGAGATTTTAATCAATTCTTCATTGATGCATTTCTTCACCTTGCCCAACCTATCCCAAATCATTCCCCTTTTGTACTAACTCATTCGGCTGTACAGGCCGGACAAATCCGCCTTTCTAATAGGGCAGTATTATATTAAATTGACTTTGAAAGAGGTTGCTGTTATACTCGGCCTACCCAATATGGGACTTGTTTACAATTTCAGGAGATTACTATTATCTAGTCTGACACAGGCCGAGCTTGTGAACCACCTAAATGAACTAGCTAATCTTGAGGAGGATTCAGATGAAGTTGAAAAGCAAAGGGTTGATGCTTTGGTTAAGTACGTATTATGCCGGTTTTTATATCCCTTAAAATCTCTTAGACTCCCACTGTGTTTCAAAAAATTTAGTGTATTAGAGCAATTTAGAAGATATAATAGGCTCAAGCTCATCCATGCATTTCTGCATCAGCAGTTTGATGGTCTGCATAAACTTAGCTGCTCCCGAAAAGAACCGGCAAGTCTAGGTTACCTCGAAGGGTGCTCCATTATTCTTGTGCTATGATGTGAACTTTTTTCTAAATGAGCTTTCCTCAATCTTCTTTTCTTGACTTTCACTGGCCCTATGGGGCTTGTTTTAGTCTTATTTTTGTCCTTCTTCCTCTCTTCTCTCTATGAGAGCTTGGAACTTGCTCCTCCCTTCTCATATGTGGGAAAGGACTTTTCTCACCTTTCCAAGACCATGTAGTCCATCTTCAGATAGTGAAGAGTAACTTGTGGAAATACTTCCAGCCTATCTCCTAGGCTCTTAAACAGATATAATGATCAATCCTTCCCATGTTGGTGGCAGACATGCACTCCATCTTTTTTAGAATGAACTTGCTCCAGTCAGTCTTCTTTGTTAGACTGATAACAATCATGACTTTGAACATGCCCCTTGAAATCCTGTAATGTGACCCAGGTTTGCAAAATAGGGCTCGACCTATTATGTCTGCTAATAATTTTCCTGAAATGTTCATGTCATTCTTCTCCATTGAGTCATACCCTTTTTCAGAGTATTCAGACTAAGCGAGGGCTGCTTTTGTATCTTCTTTACTTATCTCCTCTTCTTCCTCACCCTCTTGGAGGGTGGGCAAATACAATTGACGGCTGATACTTCTTGCCATGACTCGCAGACGATGATTTAGTACAGTAGATGTAATCTTATGGTCGGAGCTACTGACCTCTATATTCTAGAAAAATTCTTCAACTACTGTTAGAAAAATCTGTGTCGGTTCTGACAAGACTGTCTCTAACCCCGCGACACTCAGGAGAAAGATCACGTGTCTGATTTCTTCAGAACAAAACTTGAAGCCCCCCTGACGACTTCACTGCTAGTGTTGATTTTCTCAAAGGAACTCTCCTTGGGTGCCATTGAAGAGGCTAGGGTTTGACGGTGAAGGATTTTTCTCTGCAAGACGTAGGCGAGAGTGCGAGAACTATGGTACTGACATTTGGGTTTTTTAGAGCTTATTTAACCTAGTGTTTCCTGTTATTTCTAATTTAATAATAAAAAAGAATACCAAATGGTATATACCTATTAAGGAATATAATATATGAGAAATATTGTGTCGATTTTCTTTTATTGATAATTTTGCCCTGATTTTCCTCATGTTCCTAATTCTTCATTTTGGATGGGTTTTAGTCTTTATTTACTGCATCTTGGTTAATATTCCAGGTACTATTTGCAGACTACACAATAATAAATGTAACAAATAATAGAGTGCACCCAAAAATTTTATTTGCACACCACTGAGAAGAAATTTTTAAGCTCCTCATCTAGTTAAAAGGCTATGTATTAGATTTATTCAAGATTTAATATGCCTTGTTCAATTTAAAAGTAATTGAACATCTATTCATCCAGAGGTTTGGTGAAAATGTCTGCTACTTGTTTGTTAGTAGGGACAAACTTAAGGCAGATATCCTTTTTATTTACGTGTTATCTGATGAAGTGATACATTATCTCAATATGCTTGGTCATACTGCGTGACACAAGATTTTTAATAATTGAGATTGCACTAGATGAGTCACAAAACAAAAGTACTCTACTTAGTTGAATGTTGTAGTCTTCAAGCCGATGTTGTATCCACAACATCTGAGCACAATAACTTCCAGTTGAGATGTATTCACTCTATTGTTGAAATTGTCACACTTGTCTGTTTCTTACTGCTCCAGGAAATGAGTCTTCTTCCAAGGAACTAACATGTTCATGTAGTGCTCTTCCTATCTTCCTTGCATCATGTAAAGTCTGCATATAAAAAACTGGTCAACTTAAAATCATTACTCCCAGGGTACCATAAGTCAAGATTAGGTGTACCCTTGAGATATATTAGAATCCTCTTGACATGGGTATGGTGAGATTCCTTAGGGTTCACTTGGTGCCTAGCACAAACATATGTTGGGAACATGATGTCTGGTCTACTCGCAGTAAGGTATAACAGGGACCCAATCATACATCTATACATGGTTTCATTAAATAGTTTCCCTTTTTTATCCTTATCTAGAGATATATTGGAGCCTATTGGAGTCTTCATAGAGGTTGCACTCTCCATTCCAAACTTCTTTATAGGCTCTTTTGTGAACTTGGTCTTTGAGATGAAAATTCCATCTTCAAATTGCTTCACTTGGAGCCTTAGGAAGTATTTCAGCTCTCTCATACTGCTCATTTCAAACTTCCCTTGCATAAGTTTGGCAAGCTTTTTGTAAAAGTTATCATCTGTAGATCCAAAGATGATGTCATCAATATAGACTTGTACTAGCAAAATCTTACCTTTTATTTACCTTAGGAATAATGTATTGTCTATATTTCCCCTTGAAAATCTATTTTTAATGAGGAAATTGTACAAGGTCTCATACCAAGCTCCGGGTACTTGCTTAAGACCATATAAAGCCTTTCTTAAGTGAAAACATGAGTTGGGTAAGTTGAATTAACAAAACCTGGAGGTTGTTCTACATATACTTTCTCTTTTAGATATCCATTGAGGAAAACAGATTTCACATCCATTTGATATACTTTGAATCCTTTGTGAGTTGCATATGCTAGAAATAGCCTTATGGCTTCCAATCTTGCCACTCGTGCAAAGGTTTGGTCAAAGTCTATTTCTTTTTCTTGTGTGTACCCCTTTGTAACTAGTCTCGCTTTGTTCTTTATAATTACTCTTTGCTCATCCATCTTGTTCTTGAACACCCACATTGTCCTTATGACATTGTGGTTGAGAGGTTTTAGGACTAGCTTCCAGACCTTGCATCTTTTGAATTATTCAAGTTCTTCTTGCAAGATCTAGGAAGGATCTGTTTTGGCCTCCTCAAACTTCTTTGGCTCTATCTGAGAGTGAAAGCTCAGGTGGAGCACTTCATTCATATCCCTTCATCTGGTATGTACTCCAAGATCTAGATCTCCAATGATATGAGTCTGAGGGTGGTTTCTTAGATGTCTTGTTGTAGTTGACAACACATCTTCATTCTCTTGTTCCTCTGATTCAGGTTAGATAACAGACAGTTTTGTCCTTTCTACTACTCCACTTTCTTCATCATAGAGGTTTTCTCTATCCTTTATCAGTTCATTGGGTGAGGTTTTTTCACTTTCTTTTCTTGAATCTCTAATGGTTGCTTTCTGCACTCATTTCTCTACACCTGCAACACTAGAAGAACTAGACAAGCCTTTATGAATCAGACTAGCCTCATCAAATACAACATGTATGGACTCTTCTAATACTCCGAACTTCTTGTAAAATTTTCTGTAGGCTCTACTGGGAGAGCTGTATCCAACAAAAATTCTCTCATAAGCTGTTTCAGCAAACTTGGTCATAAAATGTTTCCCATTATTCAATACATAACACTTACTTCCAAAAGGCCAAGGTTGGTTTTCTGTCTTTCAAAAGCTCATTGGGTGTCTTATTGTGAGTCTTGCTGATTAATTCCCTATTCTAAACATAACAGACTGTGTTAATAGCCTCTGCCCAGAAGTATTCTAGGAGAGCGAAGTCACTCAGCAGGGTCTTACAGGCTTTAATTAGGGTTTCATTCTCTTTGCAACTCTATTTTATTGTGGAGTTCTGGGAAAGGAAAACTCTTAAAGGATACCTAGACTTTCGCATAATTTAGTCATATCACCAGATTGAAATTCTTCCCATAGTCACTTTTGATTTTGACCATATGACTGCCTATTTCATTCTGAATTTGCTTGACAAAAATAGTTAAGATTTCTAGGGTATCTGACTTTTATTTAAGGAAGAACACCCAAGTGAACCTACAAAAATAATCACCAACAATCACAAATGTGTAGACCTTCCCTCCGAGGTTGTGAATTGGCATAGGACCAAATAGGTCTTTGTTCAATAGGTATAAACACCTAGTGTTGTCCTTGACCCCAACAGGTTTGAATGAGCCATTTGTTTGCTTGCCCTTCTGGCATGCTTCGCAAGGGCTTTCCTGGACACATCTCCACTAGGGGCCATCTCTAACTAAGTTTGCTGAGAGCTGCTTATTGATGGTCTTATAGTTGAGATGAGCTAGTCTCTTATACCATTGCACACAAAGAGATGCTCTATTCTCATCTACAAGGCAGATGGAAGAGCCTAAGTCTTTACAAATGAAATTCAAATAGTAAATATTTCCACGCATAGTGCCAGTTAATTTGGTCTCTTTAAACTTCTTAATTAAGCACTCATCCCTATGGAAGGAAATGTCATAACCAAGATCAAATAGTTGGCTTATGCTTATCAGATTGTGTTGTAATCCTTCAACATAAGCTACCCTTGAGATTGTGACTTTTCCATTTGAAATCATACCATAACCTTTTGTCTTTCCTCTGTTAGAACATCCAAAGATGACTTTGGGTCCATCTTGAACTGAAGAGTAGTCTATCAAAAGGCTTCTTGTTCCAGTCATATGCCTGTAACATCCACTGTCCAAGTACCAGATGGGAGTTTTGTTGTCCTTGGACATTCCTGCAAAATAAATTACCTTTTCTTAGGTACCCAAATCATGTTGGGTCCTAGATACTTGTTAACACTTGCATCTTGCCTTGGCTTTGGAACTGGCCGATGAGTAGTGTGGAATTGTCCAGGCCTTGGTGCTGGTCTGTTAGGGAGAGTTTTAGAGGCAATTGGATTGAACCAATAGTCAACTACATAATGCCCAATCTTCCCACCGCACCAACCCTCAAACCTGTTTTATCTCCACTTGGAGCTCACAATGGGAGTGGGATGAGTCCTTTTTAGATCAGACGGGTGTCTGCAAGAGATTGCATGTGAATCTTTGCTTGGCTTATGGTGTGGTGCTGGTAGTGATTTGTCATCCACAACCAAAACCTTGCCCTTTCTAGCTTCTCTTATTACATGCCTACTTCCCTTACCCTTGTTGCTGGTGTTGACACCAAACACAAAGGGGACATGATCCTTCACCACAACTTCCTCATGAGCTACCTTGAGAGAGATCTTTCTACAGTGCACATCTTTAGTACCACTAGTGGAACATCTATTTTTCCAATGTCCATAGGCACTTTCGGGTCATAGTCATTTGTTGCTATAAGAACCTTTTTGAATTTTATGGGTTGTATGGGTGCCTTTCCTTTGGCCTTAGTTCTCTTCCTATTCCTCTTAATTGTATCCTACACTATTTCTGTATGGTACAGAGAAGGTGTCTATTATAGGGAGAATAGTTTGGGGCTTAGAATATTTTTCTACCAGTTCCCTTTCCTTGAGGAGATCATTGTCAAGCTTCTTAATGGTTCTTTTCCTTTGGATGAGAATCTTAGCATGCTTGTCAATAATATCTTTGAGCTTCATGATCTTTAAGGTCTTTTCCTCAAGATGACCCTTCAAAGGTCAGAGGAGTTCAAGATCTTCAGCTTGCTTCTTAACAAGCTTCCTGCTTTTTCCTAGAGCTTCAAGGAGGGCCCCATACTTATCTACAATCTCATCATAAGAATTCTCTGGTTTAGAGTCCTCCTTATTTCAAGAATATGAGGGTGCCATTGACTTACCCCCAATTTTATAATATGAATCAGACAAGATATTTTTAGATTGTACCTTCTCAAGAAAAGAGTCATCCTGATCTTCTTTATCATCCCGAGCCATCAATCTAGAGCTCTCTTCCTCTTTCGCATCGTCACTATCAAAAGATGATAGTGGAGCCCTGATGCCTATTTGAGTGATAGAAGGCGTTGCATCTATAGACATTGCAGTTAACCCTACATAGGCTTCTTCCTCTTTAGATTCAGAGGAGGTGTCAATGTAACGCTAGGTTCTTTCTTTCTTGGCCATGAGACTCTTTTTTGATCTCTTACCTTTCTAATGCTTGTCCTCCTTATTTCCCTTCTTCTCTTTTCTCTTGACTGGGCAGTCAGCTATGACATGTCCATGCCTATTACAACAATAGCAAATGATGTCAGTATTAAATTATTTGTTCTGTTTAAGGCCACACCTGTCCCTCTTGGGGTCCTTTTTGAATTTATCAGAGGCCTGGTGATGCATTCTGGAGTTTGAAGAGGAGGGGTTGGAATTATTCCAACACTTCCCCCTTCTCATAATCTTCTTAAACTGCCTTGTGAACAAGACCAACTCTCCATCCGACATCTCTTCCCCAAAAGTGCTTGGCTCAGATTCCTCTGAAACTTCTGCTTTGCTTGGGAAAGATAAGGCTTTCTCCTTGCCTCTGTTTGAGCTATTAGCTTGTAGGGCCATGGGTCTTACCTTGCTTTGCCCTTCTTCATTTTTATTTATGTTCAGATGGAGCTCATGGGACAACAGTTTCCCAAATTGATTTTGGGGTTCAATATTCCCCATATTTGCCATCCCTCTGATGGAAACAATCTTAACATCCCATTCCTTGTGTTGGAATCTTAGGAACTTGTCATTCAGTTCATAGTAGGAGAAAGTTCTTCCATAATTTCTCAGGCCATTTACTATCTTGAAGAACTTCTCATAACAATCAAAAATCCTGTATTTCTTCTCCTATTTTAAAGCTTCATATTCCTGATTGAGGAGGGATTTTTTGTCATTTCTTACCTCTTCCGTTCCTTCCATATAGGCAATCAATGTGTCTCACATCTCTTTGGCAATCTTGTAGTGAATATAGTTTTGGAAAGTAAAATAATCAATTGCACTGATAATGATGTTCTTGGCTCTCTTATCCATAGTGACCAAGATGTCTTCATCCTTGTTAATCTCTGAGAGCTTCTTGGGAAGCTTCAGGTTTGCATCCATTGTTGATATATTCATGGGAACATAAGGTCCTTCTTCAACAGTGACAATGATTCTAGGATCAGAAGCTTCCATGAAGAGTTTGACTCTTTTCTTCCATATTCCAAAATTCTCCTTTTAGCAAATAGGAAGTTTAATGGATCTTGTTCATTTATTAAGCCTTTTTGAACAACCTAGCTCTGATACCACTTGAAAGTCAAGGGTTGCTACTCATCTACAGGGGGGAATAGGGTTCCTACAAACTCAGATCTGAAGCTAGATCCTACACTCAGATTCACAAGGGAATCTTTCACTCAGATCCTTCATGGATCCTACACAGTAATAGATTACAAAGATTTTGACTCAACACTTAAATGCTTGAGTCGTCAAATAGAAGCACACACAACAAGCTTCTTCTTCCTGATCTTGAACATCACTTGAATTTTTTTTTGAATAGCTGGCTTGATCAAGATGACTTGCAGTGTTTGAAGATGAACTCTTTGAAGATTGACCACTGAACAATTCTTTCATAGAGCATTGAAGATTTGGTTGTATAGAATCTCCGTGAATACTGAGTGCTTGCAGAATATCTCTCAAAAGCTTGAATATATATAAAAAACCTTTTTCTCAAGTATCCAAGTCCTCCTTTTATGCTTTGCTTGATAGGTAGAGAGAATAAATGTTGAATTTGAATTCTCTAACGCCTAGACAATCTTCCTCGGGAAACTGCTAGATTAGGAAACTTCAAACGACTACTTTAAATCTACATACGGAAGTTTTTCAATCTTGATAATATTCTAGCTAGATCTCTCCATATGTCCAACATGCACTTTAGGAATTAATCTAGATTTGGAATGAACAACGACTGTCAAAATTTGATTCAGGAAAGTAATTGAAATCTTGGGAATATTCTCCAATGAATGAGAATATTATTCCTTCCTGACAATTCCTGAATTCCTGCAGCGAATCCGGTGAATAAATTTTATTTTAAATCATTGCTCAATCTGCTCGTTAATTTAAGAACTTGACCATTGCGCCATGTGTTAGGTTGTAGAAAATAAATCTAAGTAATCATGACATGTTCCAGTTAACAAAGTCAAATGGCCTATATGAATTATGTGTGGTCAACTTAGAACATTTAGAGGTTATATAAGGAAACCCCTAACACTTGATAAAATTAGCCCGCAACAACATTCTGTCTTCTTGCACTCGATGTAGTCAAATCTATATCTTTGATACAATCGATGAAGTCGAACTTTTTCTCTTCGATGTAGTCGAACTTTTCTTTAGTCTTAAACTCGATGCAGTCGAATTTTTCCTTAGACTTGAACTCGATGCAATCAAATTTTTCCTTAGCGTTCAACCTAATGCATTCGATTATTTACTTAGACAAATCCTTGATCCTGCCTTTGATTTCTCCTGTCCTTGGCGACTTTTCCCAATGATAGTGACATGTCTAATATATAATTAATATAGAGGTCAACATGAATTTTGTTTCTTGAGGGATTACAAGTGCAAAATCCTGTTTGGGTGGCCAAGTGTCTAACCATATATTAGCCATGCACTTTAAGTTAAACTAGTCACATTAAAACTAGAGCAACCATCAAATGCGCGATGTTTATTATCATCTTAAGGCCTTCTTTAAATCAGGAATCTTGGGGACAATATTCCTAACAAGTAATTATGCCACATTTCTAGGGAGAGTAGAAAAACTAATTAAGAAAATATTCTTCCTATATTTGACTTCAGTGGACTTGGGGGGATGCGTCGATTGTTGTAGAAGTAAGATATCCAAGATTAAGAAAAAGGGCTCCACATGTTTTGATTTTGGTGTTTCTTATTCAAATACACTTTGTAAGAACACGATTTTTATAGCTTATTACTCCCATTTTGGTTATTTGTACTAAATTAAGAAAAAGTTTGAATCTCTTGACAAGTTCATGATTTTCAAGATGTAGGTTGAAAAACAAATAGGGAAAGCAAAGGTCTGTTATCCAGATACTTGAAGTGTTTTGGTATTGTTGCCCAACACTCTTTTTCGAGTTTCCTAAGCAAAATAATGTTGTCAAAAGGTGTAATCACACCCTTAAGGAAATGATGAGTATGTCTAATCTTCTTGGATTTTTATGAGGTGGTGCACTTAAGATTGTAGTGTATATCCTCAGTAGAGTACTATCCAAGGCAATACCCAAAACACATTTTGAGTTATGGATAAGTAGGTGTCCAAACCTTCATCCTTTATGGGTTTAGAGTTGCTTTACTGAAGTTCAATTATATTACCCATTGGAGGGTAGCTATCACCAAGATCTTTGTGTTTTTATTTATAGACTACCTAGATCACTGTAAGTGATTTAAGTTTTATTCCCCTTTAGGAGGACCCAAAATTATGGAATCTCAAATAGTTAAGTATTTAGAATTAGTTGTCACTGACGAACCTTGTTCCTCTTGCACTATAAGTGAGGTCAAAGAAGTTATGCATATTAATTTAACTTCGCCTATAGTGGAGAATCTGATGGTGCATGCGCCCATCAAAGAACCTATTGAGGATGTGGAATTGGTCTTACTATTGATTTTGATTGAGATTACTCCATAGTTCTGATGGATCAACCACTCATTATGACATCTATTACATATAGGAGGCCCGCAATATCCGTAGACTATGAAGTCTACCTCAGCGATAGTGATTTTGACATTGTTCATGTAGTTGACCTAGTAATATTTTAGGAGGCTATCCCTAGACCTCCAATTGATCTGTGGTGGATGCAATGGAAGATGAGATGGGGTCTATGAAGTGAATAAATATTAGGAGTAAGTTCAGTTACCTCTAGGCTACAAAATCATTGGTTCTAAATGGGTTTTTAAAACTAAAAATTACTCCAATGAAAAGTCGAGCAGGTTAAAGCAAGGATGGTAGCCAAATACTTTGTATATAGAGAAGGAATCACTTATAATAAAACTTATTCACCTATTTCCTCTTAAAGGTTTTTCTAGAGCAATAATGATGCTTGTAGCTCATTATGATTTAGAGTTACACCAGATGAATGTTAATATTATATTCCTGAATGGAGATCTGAATGAAGAAGTCTATATGGTATAACCAGATGGATTCAAGTCTGGTCATTTTGACAAATTGTATGTAAACTTAATAAATCACTTTTTGGTCTCAAGCAAGATTCTCGATAGCGGTATTTGAAATTTGACGAGGTAGTCATTTTATTTTGTTTTGAAAAGATTAAGGTAGACCACTGTATATATCTCAAGATCAATGAGAGAAAATTTATCTTTTGAATTTTTTATGTTGATGACATTCTGCTTGGGCGTAGTTATTTGACTTTATTACATGAATCTAAGAATTTCTTGTCAAAATATTTTGATATGAATGATCTTCGAGAAGCGCCTTTTGTTCTAAGAAATGAGATCATTAGGAATCAATCTAACAATACTTTAACACACTCTTAGAAAGCATACATGGAGTGTGTACCTGTGATAATTAGTCTGGTTGATTATAAGCTCGGTGATATGCCCGTGATTAAGGGTAATAAGCTAAGTTTGTTACAATGCCCTGGGAATGATACAAAGAGAGTACATGAAAAATATACCTTACACTATTGTAATGGACAACTTAATATATGCCTAATTATGTACCAGATCGTACATTGAATTCACAATTGGGCTTCTAGGTAGATGTCAGTCAAACCCAGGACCAGCTCATTTGGTGGATGCTAGAAAGGTTTTAAGTTATTTGAAAGGAACAAAATATTGTTAGTTGGTCTACCATAAAATGCAAAATGTTGAAGTGGTTGGGTATATAGATTCTACATTTTTCGAGTGTGAGGATGATATGAAGTCTACTTCATGTTATATATTTAAGTTTGTTGTTGAGACCATTTCATGGTAGAGTATTAAACAAACTCATTACTTCATCCACAATGCACGCAGAATTTGTCGCTCCTTTTGGAGTCTTTACTTATGTTGTGTGGCTTAAGAATTTCATTACAATATTGTTGGTCGTCGATTCTATATCTGTGCTCATTCGGTTATACTGTGATAATATTTATGCAGTGATGTTCTCGATGAACATTAAAAGTATTACAGGGTTCAAACACATATAAATTAAGTTCTTATTTGTTAAGAGGTTGGTTAAGAAAGGTGATATTATAGTGGAGAATATAGGAATAGGTAATATGGTAGTTGATCCGCTCACTAAAGGACTCCTCCCTAATGTATTTCAGATGTATGTATATAGTGAGAGGGTTATGGAGTCGATTGATATGCTAGATTAGTTGGAGGCTACATATTTGTTTGTTATTCATTTTGCAATTTATTTAAATTTATGAAAAGTTGTTTGAAATCAAACATTAAGAGAATACTGATAAATGTTATATCATTAAGTTTTGATATTGATAAAGTTTGCGTGATATATAACTCCTCATTTAAAAGACTAAAATGAGTGTTAGTTTTAGAATAAGGCTTGGGAACTTCATTTTATTTAGAAATGCCTTGGTATGTCTATTTGACACATTAATTAAATTCTTAAGATAATTATATACATGTTCCTTCAAACTCTTAAGGATTTATCGTTGCATGGTTTAGTGCATTCATTGGAGAAATTAGTTGACCACCAAATTAAAAAAAACTTGTACACGCTTTTCATTATGTTATTCTACATAATAACCCACGCCTTCTCCATATTGATTGAATATGTAAGCTATCTATGATCATGGAAGGTCCAGTTTTTCTCAATGATGTATTTGTCACAATGATTTTGAGTGAAAGATTTGATTAGACCAGATCAACGTGGAAGTAAATTTTTAATATCGCGATCGCTAATGGTACCCTTAAGTTTTATAAATATTTTATATGAAATGTCAAAAGTTATGATGAATATATGTCCAAGTGGGAGAATGTTGGAAAATTTACGTTGTGGACTCAATTTATCGAGACGTTGTACTAGAGTTGTACATGAAAATGATAATTATTAATACTCCCACTAGTGCGTGTTAGTTTTGTCACGAAACAATCGAA
Organism: Platanthera zijinensis; assembly: GCA_039513925.1. NCBI lineage: Eukaryota > Viridiplantae > Streptophyta > Magnoliopsida > Asparagales > Orchidaceae > Platanthera > Platanthera zijinensis. The sequence goes on from CM077087.1 coordinate 108,185,798, forward strand.
GCCTGTGATAGGTGGGCCAAATTGTCTTTTAAATTCTTGTTTTTTATGATGTTTGTTATTTTGTATCTATGTGTTGTATGTGTATGTTATTTTGAATGTGTGGTGTATGTGTGTGTGTTGTTTATGATGAGTGCATTATTTGGAATGTATGTGTATTTGTTGTATGTGTGTGGGTATTTTATGTGCGTGTTGTTTATTAGGTTTATGTATTTTTTTTGTATGCCTAATACTTAAATTAATAATGCAAGTTTAGCATAATTATATGGTTCATTTTTTCTTAGATGGATTCAATTATTGAGTTATGTTGAAGAGAAGATTGTTATAAAGAAAGAGAATGATCATAGTTTCTTTAGATACAACTATTGTAGTATTGATGAAATGTAAAGTTGTACACTCAGACATCCATGTATTAGGGTTCAACATGAGACTCTAAGGAGGACGCTACTTAATAGATTATTTAATGGGTCTGAAATAAATTGTTGCAATCTATTATGCATGAAAACAATGCTTTCCAAAGCTTGTGAACCTTATTAGTGGATTGGAGACTTTTGTTTGAAACCAAAATAGGTAACAGTTAATGAGCCTGTAGGGTTATTCTTATATATCTTACCCATAATAACAAATTTAGGGATGTTGGTGTTGAAAGTATCTAGCGTCTACCTAAATCACCTAGAGGGGGGGGGGGGTGAATAGGTGATGTTTGTGTCTTTTTGTGGAATAAAAAAGTTTCTAAAAATTCAAGCACACAAATACAGAGATTTATAGTGGTTCCCCGTACTGGGTACATCCACTGTCCCGCCTCACCTATCTACCACGAAAGGATAGATTCAGCTACTTCACCATTCTCCAATTATCACAATCTTACAACTCGGAGCAACGCTCCTACACCTCGGAGAACAAACTCTCCTACACCTCGATCCACAACCAGATCTACACCTCGATCCACAAACCAGATCTACAAACTCGATCCACACACGGATCTACAAACTCGATCCACTAACGGATTTATAAATCTCGGATACAAAGCTACTACAAGAGTAAAAACAATTTTTACAACAACTTTAAAAAAACTGTATACTTCCATATATAAAATCTTCACGGTTCTTCCTTCTTGAAAACTAAAAATCTTGGTGAAGAAGGTTGAAGAAGAAATCCCGAGAGAACGTTGTTCTGAAAATCTTAGAATCCGACATGATCAAGTAGATGTTGAAGAATCTTTGAATCTTGGATCTGTCGAATCTTTTCTTCTTGGAATTGCTGGATCGAGAGATGAGAGACATACAAGAACAATGAAGACGACGTGGCTTCTATCGATTTATGAAGTGCGAAAGCGATTCAGAATATTATTCTTCTTGTTAGGGTTAGCGATTCATCTAAGAAGACTATTTATAAAACATCGTCTAACGGTCACAAATCATTAAGGAAAGATCCACGTGGATCAATCATGAGATACTTAGATTAAATTTCAAATCCCGTCAGACAGATTCAAAAAGAAATTTCTGCAACTCCATTTCTCGAGAAGAATTATTATTTCTCGAGAAGAGTTTAGTTTCTCAAGAAATGGCATGACTTTCTCGAGAAAAGACTTGACGAAAATTCTTTGAAGTGAAGTACTGATTTCTCGAGAAGGATATGATTTCTTGAGAAAAGTACATGGCGCAAATTTAGAACTAAAGGACTGATTTCTCGAGAACGTTTGATTTCTCGAGAAATGAATTGCTTTCTCGAGAAATGGCCTGACTTTCTCAAGAAATTTACTTAACGAAAATTTTGTGGACTGAAGGTCATATTTATCGAGAAAAAATTGATTTCTCGAGAACTACTTTCCTTTCTCGAGAAATGAACTTGGTTTCTCGAGAAATCTTCAGGGCTTTTCTCGAGAAAAAGGACTTGGATATTTTCTGAAAATTTTCCGAGAAGTCTTAAGCTTCCTCGAGAACAGCTTTGCTTTCTCGAGAAATATACTCAGACATCTCAAGAAATACACTTCATTTCTCGAGAAATGGACATAGAGATTTTTCTAGAAAAATTTTCTTTTCTTCTTTGTAGAAAACTAGTAACCCTTCCGTTCTTCCATGCTTTAGTACTTGAAAATGAAGTGCATCCCAATAGAGAGGTTTCACATGAGTCAACACCATGGAGCACACAATGAGGGATTACAATGCATGGTCCTGTGTTTAGTGACTCATTGTAAACTGACATTGGTCTACACTTAACAATAAAGACCTGCAAGCACTCAACTAAAGAATAACATCAAATACATACTTAATTCATCTTAGTTCAAGGGTGACTTTACACAAATCTAGGTTATTGTGGATACAATACCCAATAATATCCCCCTCTTTGTAGAAGTCAGAACCCTCTACACTAAGGTGAATTATATCAAGATAATCAAGATAATCTAGGTTATTATACAGTAGCCCTCCGATGCTATTTGGCGTGTTCTATAGCTTTCCCGTAACTTATTTGAACTTTGTTGACTTTTGTTGACTTTGGCTGATGTCATCAGTTATGGACTTAGCCAATTTCTCAAATTCACTCAAGGCGTTGAGAGCGTTGAGTGAACAAGCTTCACTCAATGTCAGAACCCTTTGTCAACTTTCTGAACCATTCTGCATCATAGGCGTTGAGAGCGTTGAGTGAGCCTTCCTCACTCAACGCTTTCTGACTTGGCCATTTCTTCACCTTTCTGATGGCATTGAGTGAGCTGGCCTCACTCAATCCTTTCTGCCTTTGCCTGTCTTCTTTATTAGGTGTTGAGTGAACTTGCTTCACTCAACGCTTCTGGACTTAGTCAATTTCTGTCTTCTTCTTAGGCTTTGAATGCAGCAACAAAAATCAACGCTTTTGCTATCTGGCATTGAGGGTATTGAGTGAAGATTCATCACTCAATGCTTTTATACTTGGCCGCCTTCTATTATCTTAGGTTTTATCATAACACGACACCTTCTACTTTTGCATCGAGTGAGCTGTGTTCACTCGACGCTTCTGGACTTTGTTGAATATTCAGCCCGCTAATACTTAAGCATTGACAAATTCAGCTATATTCGATGATTGCATTGAGTGAATTGTCATCACTCAATGCCTGTGGACTTTACCGCAGAATTGCTTTGCAAACTGCATGCCTTTGACTGTCCACAACTAACTGTTGGGTATTATATCCACAATAACCTAGATTTGTATGAAGTCACCCTTGAACTAAGATGAATTTAGTTTGTATTTGATGCCTTGTTCAAGTTTTTTGAGTGTTTGCAGGTTATAATTGCCTAGTGTAGACCAATGTCAATGTACAATGGGTCACCAAACACATGACCATACAATGTATCCCTCATTGTGTGATCCATGGTGTTGACTCATATGTAACCTATATATTTGGACACACTTCATTTTCAAAGTACTAAAGTTATGTGAGAAAGACTAGTTGCTGGATTCGTTGAAGAAAATTATTTTTTCAGAACAACAAAAATTTCTAAGTGTTTTTCTCGAGAAGGACTTTTTGTACTCGAGTAGATTTAAAGTTAGTACTCGAGTCAGCTCAGTCAGGTATTCGAGTAGCAGAAGCTGTTCTCGAGAAAGCCTAGTGTAGTTCTCGAGAAAGCCATGCAGTACTCGAGTAGGTCTTGAGTCTCCTTCTCAAGTGACCTTAACATAAGCTCTAAATTCTTCTAAGTCTTTTTCTCGAGAAAGCCAAGGAATGTTCTCGAGAAAGCCAAGATAAGTTCTCGAGAAATAAAAGTTTATTACTCGAGAAGTCGAAATAACTTCTCGAGGATCAGATGTTATTACACGAGAAGTCGAAATCATTTCTAGAGAAATCAATGTTGTTCTCGAGAAGTCAAAGAAATTCTCGAGAAGTCAATCTTCATTTCTCGAGAAGTAAAAATTTCCTTTCTTGAGTAAGATCTATTCTGCTCGAGAAACCAGAACACATTTTTTGTAATTTCCTTCAGTACTTCTTCTCGAGAAGCCTATATCCTTTGTCGAGAAGCCTATATCCTTTCTCGAGAAATAGAAGCTGTTCTCGAGAAGTCTATCTTCCTCTCGAGAAACAGATGTACAGTAACAAATTTTCTTTAAGTATCTGACGGATTCAATTTCAAATATCATTAACCTTTGATTGGTCCACGTGGCTTGCAATTAATGATATTTAGACCGTTAAGAAAGGCCCCTATAAAAGTTCTTGTCAGAATTGACAAACCCTAAGAAGATTTCTTTCAGTTTTCTGAATTATTTTCTAACTTCTAAATCGGGAAGCGCCGCCGCGCTGTTTTTCATCGACGATCTTCTCGATATAGAAATTCAGACAGGAAGGATTCAATTGATCAAGCTATTCATCTTCTGTAAATCTTCTCCTTGATCGTGGTGATCCTACGTTCTCAGATCTAAGTAATCTCCGATTTCTTCCTCGACTTTTTTGACAGAGCCTTACGATTTTTCAAGAAGGAAGAAGCCGAGATTCAGCCAGATCTATGAAGACAATTTGTTTATTTTCATTGCAAATTACTTTTATTCTTGTAGGAGTTATTCTCCGAGATTGTAGGAGTTATTCTCTGAGTTTTGTAGGAGTTGTTCTCCGAGTTGTTGTAGGAGTGGTTTTACTCCGAGTTGTAGGAACATTGTTCCGAGTTATAGGATTGTTTTCCAATCCGAGATAATAATGAAGTAGCTGAGTCTAGCGTGGTGCTAGATTGGTGAGGTGGAGAGTGGACGTACCCAAGGTTGGGAAATCACTATAATTTTTGGTGTCGTATATGGTTTGCTTGTTTATTTTCTGCGCATCTCTCGTACAATTTTTTATTCCGCAAAAAGATGCAGAACTCACCTATTCACCCCCTCTAGGTGATTTAGGTAGATAACTAGAAATTATCAATTGGTATCAGAGTGAGGTTGTTCATCAAAAGGTTAACACCTTGAACAGATCTGCTCCTTGTTCTCTTAAGAGTACACAAGCATGGACAAAGTCAAGTATTTTGTTAAGCTCCCCGTATGCACTAAGGCAAACTTCCCCATGTGGAAAGAAAGGGTGAAGTTCTTCATGGAAGCAGTGGATCAAAGGATTTTCATGATAGTGGAAGAAGGCTCCTATATTCCTATGACGGCTTCCACTATTGATTATTCAAAGCAAATACCAAAGAAGCTGATGGATCTAGACAAAGATGAGATCGCACTTGTCTCTCTGGACAAGAAAACTAAAAATATCATCGTAAGTGGAGTCGATGATTCTATGCTACAAAATCTCATTCACTGCAATCTTCCAAAGAGATGTGGTAATCTCTGATCGTGTTGATGGAGGGCACCAAAGAAGAAAGGGATTATAGAAGATCCCTTTTGAACCAGAAGTATGCGGCCTTCAGGAAAGGCCCCAAAGAAAATATAGCAGACACCTTCGAAAATTTTTTCAAGATCGTCAACGGTCTGAGGAACTATGGCCGAGTCTTCATTAGCAGAGAATTAAATGACAAGCTCCTAAGATTGTTAATTAAGGAATGGGATAACAAAATATGTGCCATAAGGGAGTTTGGAAAGCTAGCTGAGACTGATCCTCAGAACCTCTTTGGGAAGCTGATTTCATATGAGCTTCAAATAAATACAAGAAAAGCTGAAGAAAAGGGAAGAAGATCCTCATCGAAGGAGAAGTCTGTCTCACTAAAGGCAGATAGCTCAAAGAAGGTCAAAGCAGCATCTCCTGCTCCTGTAGAGGAAGAAAGTGAAGAATAAGACTTGGATCCAAGCTCCTCAGTCTCAGATCTATCAGATGGAGAGTTCTCCCTACTATCTAGACAGTTCAAAAAGTTCCTGAGTAAGAAGAAGCAATGGAAGGCAAAGAATTTTCCTCCAGAAGATCACGTCACGGTGGTGATCATCATAAGAAATACTCAAGTAGCCACAACAGGTATAACTCCAAACCGAACAAATATATTTCATCTGACATTGTTTGTTACTATTATAATAAGGCAGGGCACATAATTGTTTATTTCCCGTACAAGAAGAAAGAGGGTGGAAGAAGAGAAGAAAATAAGTCTTCTTATAGAAAAAAGAAATATGAAAGAAGCCTAGTAGCTAAGAAGGCCAAGACTCTCAGTGACACTGACTTATCTGAGTCAAGTAAGGAAGAGGAAGCCTACTTTGGACTAATGACACAGATAGACGAGGAAGAAGAACCTCAGTACACTAGGAAGGTAAATTCTCACACCCCTCTCTCAGAATCTGATGCTTCGGACCATGATCATGAGGACTGCTCCTCTGATGATGAGTCTGAACTCATGACTCAATACAAGGAGTTGATCAGGGCTTATGACAAATGTCAAAGAGTCGCGAGAACTCAAGCCAAGGGGAACAAATCTCTTAAGGCTAAGGAGAGTACTCTAAGGGAGGAAGTTGCAAGGATGGACTCACTCAGAAAGGAATTCCATGCCGTGATGGAAGAATACAATAAAGCTCTCGAGCACCTCAACCTGAAAGAGAAAATCATCGAGAAATTTGAAGAACAACTTGCCGCTGAAAAAAAACTAGTTGAAAGTTTCTCCAAGCCCAAGACAGTCCTTCCACTTATTGTTGAATTCTCTGCTCAGGCCAAAGGAGCTGGCTTAGGCCATGAGGCTGCTCCTAGTAAATCTTCTAGGAGGAATAAAGCTCAAAGAAGGAATAAGGCTGCTAAGAAAGCTTTAGCTAAGGAGAAGGGGAAAGCACCTCTAGATCAAACTTCGTTTAAGAAGGTCATCTTCTCAACAAACAAGTTTGATTTTGATTCATCCTATGGTCACCTTGCCAGACCTACTTATTTAGAGCCCAAGTCACGATACCAAGGATGGACCCATCCTCGAAACTTTGGTGAAAGTGTACTCAAGGCACCTTATGAGGAAATCCAAATGAAATACTATGGTCCATACGTTCATGGCAATAATATTAAGAGAGAACCTAAGGCCAATTCAGTTGTACCCAAGGAAAAGGAGGTGAAAAAAGCTTGTGAGTCCATCATCATGAGGCTTCAACCTCCAGATCAATCGCCCCTACAAGACCACACGTTCAAAAGGTCAAGTAGGAGACTTGGAAAAGGTACATCAGGTTTGATTGTTGGTGTTGCGGCAAGGTTGGTCACTTTGCTGTAGATTGCTGGTTTAATCCCAGAAGCTTTAAAACTCCTCTAGTTAATCATACGAGGCAGACCACTCATAATGTTAATACTCCTAGGGGGAGCATGCTGACAAATAACCAAGGACCCAAGCACGTTTGGTTTCCTAAGGTAAACTGATTTTATTTTTGCAGGTATGTCCAAAGGATAATAAATCCCATATCTAGTATTTGGATAGTAGATGCTCTCGACACATGACCGGGACAAGAAGCCTTCTTCAGAAGCACTCTCCAGTTGTGAACAGGACAAATGTTATCTTTGGAGGTTCTGATAGGGGAATAACAAGAGGCTACAGTATGATATCTAACGGTAGTGTATCCTTCTCAGATTGGCTTATGTTGAAGGATTAGAACATAATCTTATAAGCATAAGCCATCTATATGATAAAGTATACATAGTAGAATTTCATGTAAACAAGTGCTTGATAAAATCGGTATATAACTTTGAAATGATCCTATCAGACACTCGTAGTAGAAATATATTTTGTTTAAATTTTATTTGCATAGACTCCTCTACACCAGTGTGTGTTTTGACAAAAGATAGTGCGTCTCTTAGTGACCAATGACACAAGAGATTAGCACATATAAATTACAAAACTATTAATAAATTATATTCTCTTAATTTAGTACATGATGCACCCAACGTTAAGTGCGTTAAAGATAGACCTTGTAACACATGCGTAAAAGGCAAGCAAACAAGAGCTACCTTTAAAAGCATTATTGACAAAGATTCCAATAGGTGTTTACACCTACTTCATAAGGACTTGTTCGGTCCCTTGCAAATTAGAAGTTTGGGAGGTAAGGATTATACATTGGATATTGTAGATGACTACTCTCATTTTGCATGGGTGTTCTTTCTAAAACACAAGTCAAATACTTTTGATATTTTCACTAACTTTGTCAGACAGATTTATAATGAATACAACTGTTCAATTATCAAAATTAAAAGTGACAATGGAACAGAGTTCAAATATGGGGTCATGACAGAATTCTGTGAAAGCCTAGGTATCTTTAATGAGTTCTCCTCTCCTCACACTCCTTAACAGAACGAAGTCGCTGAGAGAAGGAATAGAACACTCATAGAGGCCTGCAGAACCTTGTTGAGTGATGCCTCACTACCAGAATACTTCTGGGCTGAAGCCGTCAACATTGCTTGTCACGTGGAAAACAGAGTACTCATAAATAAAAACCATTATAAAAACCTTACGAACTACTAAAGGGCAAAAAACCGACTACATATTTTAGAATCTTTGGTAGTAAATGCTTCGTATCAACAATGGGAAGTATCACAAAACAAAATTCAGTGAAAAGAGTTTTGAAGGTATTTTTGTAGGATATAGTAGTCATAGTAAGACATATAGGATTTTCAACAAGAAAACCCTGGTCTTAGAAGAATCTATTAATGTTGTATTTGATGAGACGAGCTTGCTACAAAGCAGCTCTTCTAGTATGTTTGTTGAAGATGAAGGTTCAAGACTAAAGGAATTAATCCTGGATAAGCCAGTCAAAGAAAAAGGTCAAGAATTCATCACGATCACCACTCCAACCCCAATTGGAGAGGTTGATCACCATGATGAAGATGTCATTCAAGCTGATGAAGTCAATCCAATGATAGAGGAAGCTACAGATACAAGGACTTTAGAGCTCAGACACTTGAAGGATCACCCTATTGATCAAATCATAGGAGACCCTCGTTATAGTTTCAGAACTCGTAGAGGTACAACTAATGAGAATTTGTATTAAAGTTTTCTCTCGCAGGTTGAACCAAAGAAGTTTCAGGAAGAAAACAAGGATGCTTCTTGGGTTATGGCAATGGAAGAAGAACTAAATCAGTTCAAACGTTGCCAAGTATGGAAGCTTGTACCAAGACCCAAAGGTAAGAATGTGATTGGAACAAAATGGGTCTATCAAAACAAGATGAATGAAGATGGAACCACTATAATTTTTGGTATCGTCTGTGGTTTGCTTGTTTATTTTTTGCGTATCTCTCGTACAATTTTTTATTCCGCAAAAAGACTCAGAACTCACCTATTCACCCCCCTCTAGGTGATTTAGGTAGACAACTAGAAATTATCAATTGGTATCAAAGGGATGTTGGGCGACGAGTCTGACTTTGTTCTTGATTATGGTTCCAAAAAGTAATGATAGCGAGCTAATTGGATTTTCAGATGCAGATTTTGCAGGTAGTAAAGATGATAGAAAGAGCACTTCCGGGACTTGCTAATTCCTTGGAAGGAGACACATCTCATGGAGCAACAAGAAGCAAAATTGTGTCGCAATCTCGACGGTCGAGTCAGAATACATTTCTGCCGGCAGTTGTTGTGTATAATTACTCTGGATTAAAAATCAACTTGAAGACTATAACTTGAAGGTCAAGAACATCCCACTGTTATGTGACTCCTCCAATGCAATTACAATAGCCAACAACCCTATCTCCCACATTCGGACAAAGCACATAGAGCTGATGTACCATTTCATTAGGGAACATGTGGAACAAGGAGACATCAATCTCCAGTATGTTCCAACTGATAGGCAGGTTGTAGACATTTTCACGAAGCCACTAGATGAGACCAAGTTCTCATTTTTCAAAATAGAACTTGGCTTGCTCAACAAGGAATGATGAAGAAAAGGGCCCCACAACAAGTTTAAGAATTGGGTTAACTTTCAAAAATAAAGAAAATTCTATGTCTGGACTTCTTTTCTCGAGAAGAATTCTATTACTCGAGTACTTAACTTACTACTCGAGAACCACAACTCCTCGAGAAATATTACTCGAGTACTTCACTTATTCTCGAGAAATTCAGACTTACCTCTCGAAAAGGATATTTCTACTCAAGAACAAGATCTCTTCTTCTCGAGAAAATATATGTCTCCTCTCGAGAAATGATTTGTCTCTCGAGAAATCCTATGCCGAATTTTCCTCCAAGTTCAAATTTTTTTATATTAGCACCCGTGCACCTCAACCACTATACTTCAGGTATTTTATTATTATTATTTCCTTAATCATCTGATTTAAGATTTATATAAATAGATTAAGTCCAGAAAAATACAAATCCCGAATTTAAAAACCCTTCTCTCGAGAAAACCCTTCGTCTTCTCCGTCTTCGTCGATTCTCTCGCGAACAACCCTACTCCTCGCCGACTAACAGACATTCAGTTCTTCAAGCAATGACTCCTCCATCCAATATAGGCATCGACAGTGAACTTATCTCAACCGGAATCGCCAAAATTTCTGATGACTTCAGAAATGTTCTCATCTTGCTCGACACCGCTGGTTTATCTTTCGTTCTTCAACATCCTTGCAAAGTTCTCATATCTGATGTAGAAGAGTTCTTCCAAAATGCTAAGGTCAAGCACATTGGCAAAATTCTGAAAACTAAGGTACAGGACATCAAAATGAAGATGACTTTTACCTCTGTTTCTCAACTTCTACAGCTGTCGTTGATTGATGAGGAAGAGTACCTAGAAGGCACAAATTATAACAGGGCTTTCAACTTCTGTGGCCTTACTGACTCCACCATCACAGTTCACTGATAGAACATAAATGCAGAGAGCAAACTTCTTGCCGATATTCTGGGAAAGGTACTTCTCTGCCGCACAAGTTCTATAAGCTACATCACCACTGAATTCTTTGACATGATGACAGGAGTGATCTGTAGAAAGAAATTCTAATGGGGGATGATGATTTTTGACAAGATAAAAGAGAGCATAAAAAGCCCAACTATGGCAGAATTCTGTCTCTGTATCTCAATCAGTTGAAGCTAGATGTTTTTACCTTAGCTAAGGGCATGGCCATTTATCACATGAAGAAGGTTTCAATCACCTCCATTCAGAGATGGGAAATCAAGCTTCAAAGGCCAAGCTAAGTCCCTCAAGCTCTAGAGGCAGCTGTAGATTAAGATAGGACCAAATCTCCCCTCTCTCATCAAATAACTGGCACATCTGATCCAGTTATTAAGGGGGAGCTTGCTCCATCTGCACAAGTGACAGTTCCAGATCCAGCTCCAGTCTATCTGATGTTCAGGCCCAAGTCTCAACTCCTCTAGATGCTGAACTTATAGTCATAGAAGAAGACACAACTCTATCTGTTACTGCAAAGGACACTTCTGTCCTAGAAGATGGCTCAGGTCTTGTTTATGCTGACCTGCCTAATCAAGAAATTCTTACTGATGCCTAGGTAGAAGATCATGTTATAACTACAGAAGATGATATTAATAGGATGATAGAGGAACTCACCTCTAAAAAACCTCCCTTCCCTCTGCCTGAAGAAAAATCTTCTCAACCAGAATCTTCTCACCCCCACTCTCCTGTTGAGGATGTATAAGATGAAGAGATAGCTTCTATTTCTGATGATAAAGAATTATCTCCTGAAGTAGCTGAACCTCCTCTCCAAAGCCTATATTTCAACATTCCCACTTTCATAGGTAATGATGTTGAAGATGAAATACCAATTACTAGAAGAAATCAGTTCACATCTACTATGCTCATTGAAGAATTAGTTTCCTGGACAGCTCCAATCCTACCTCCTCCACCTCCTCCAGCTGTAGCAAATACTGAAGATACCCTTCTGGGTAAGATTGAATCTCTTTTAGACCAACAAAGAACATACTTTGACGACTCTCTTCAAGTTGTCACTGACAAAATAACTACTCTAGAGAAAGAGATGAGCAGAGGCTTCACTTAGATTCAGCATAATACTGATTCTCTCAAACACCTATTCCAAATAGGTAGGAAAGCCTTAGATCACACAATTACTAGTATTGGTCAAGTAATGGACCAATCGGTCACCTTGGAAAATAGTCAGATTCAATTGGAAAAGAATGCTGAAGGGAACAACTTCAAGACATGTGAAGAAGTTAGCAAGTTCAAAGAGAAAGCTATAAGCACCCTATCTGTAGAAGTCAGAAAGGGGGAGAAATTGGTAAAGGAATATCTAGAAAAGTCTGATGGAAACATGAAAACTCTTTGGGAAGCAAAGCTGAAAGAGATAAATATTGATTTCCTAACCCAAATTGCTGGTGTTAAATTTCACACATATGATACAACAGTGTGGATGCATAACCAGATATTCCCTGAATTTCAAGTAGATCCTAATGTTGTTCCTCCTCCTCATCTCAATCCAATTATCCTGCAGCCTTTTTTTCCTAGATGCCTTCTTTCATTTCTAGACCTAAAGATTATGAAGCTCCTCCTGCAGAGTATTCCCAAGTTTGTTCAGAACAAGAGATGCTTCAGATTCCACCTCCAGAAATTCCATCTCTTAAGAAAAGGAAATATAGTGACGGTGCCTATACAAGCCAGTCCACTCCAAATCCAGAAGCTGAAAGAAGAAGAGCTAAAGAATTTGCTGAAGTATGGAGCCCAAACTCCAAGTCACTAATTCATGACACTCTAAAACTCGTTGTAGATTTTAATGAAAATAGAATGATCATTATAGCCCCCATGAATGGGACTTGTATGAGAAATATCTTACCAAGAGGAGAATATATGACAGACAATATGGCTAGAACAATCCCAAGGCTCCTCCCAAACCTGCCAAGTACTATCCTAAACCATATAGCTATCAGAAGAGGCAGCAAGAAAAGAATGAGAGGCAGCATCAACAACAGAGCTAACAACAACTTAAGATGATCAGAAGTTTCATATGAGATTTTGTAGAATAGGACTTTTTCCTGGACAATGTCTATATATATATATATAAATCTTTAAATTTTGATGATCTAAATTTTCTATTGCATTGCATTTCTTCCATTATTTTGCTTATTAGTTATTTTATTTGGTTATCTTGATGTAATTCACCTTATTGTAGAGGGTTCTGACTTCTACAAATAGGGGGATATTGTTGGGTATTATATCCACAATAACCAAGATTTGTATGAAGTCACCATTGAACTAAGATGAATTAAGTTTGTATTTGATGCCTTATTCAAGTTGAGTGTTTACAGGTTATAATTGCTAAGTGTAGACCAATGTTAGTTTACAATGGGTCACCAAACACAAGATCATATAATATAATCCCTCATTGTGTGATCCATGGTGTTGACTCATATGTAACCTCTCTATTGGGACACACTTTATTTTCAATGTACTAAAGTTACGGGAGAAAAAGTAGTTGCTGGATTCCTTGAAGAAAATTATTTTTTCAAAACAACAAAAATTTCTTAGTGTTTTCTCGAGGACTTTTTGTACTCGAGTAGAATCCAAGTTAGTCCTCGAGTCAGCTCAGTCAGGTATTCGAGTAACAGAAGCTATTCTTGAGAAAGCCATGCAGTACTCGAGTTGGTCTTGACTCTCCTTCTCGAGTGACCTTAACATAAGCTCTAAATTCTTCTAAGTCTTTTTCTCGAGAAAGCCAAGGACTGTTCTCGAGAAAGCCAAGATAAGTTCTCGAGAAATAAAAGTTCATTACTCGATAAAGTCGAAATTACTTCTCGAGAAGCATATGTTATTACACGAGAAGCCGAAATCATTTCTCGAGACATCGATGTTTTTCTCGAGAAGTCAAAGAAATTCTCGAGAAGTCATTCTTAATTTCTCGAGAAGTAAAAATTTCCTTTCTCGAGTAAGATCTGTTCTTCTCGAGAAACTAGAACACATTTTTTATAATTTCCTTCAGTACTTCTTCTCGAGAAGCCTATATCCTTTCTCGAGAAATAGAAGCTGTTCTCGAGAAGTCTATCTTCCTCTCGAGAAACAGATGTGCAGAAACAGATTTTCTTTATGTATCTGACAGATTAAATTTCAAATATCATTAACCTTTGATTGGTCCACGTGACATGCAATTAATGATATTTAGACCGTTAAGAAAGGCCTATAGAAGGTCTTGTCAGAATCGACCAACCCTAAGAAGATTTCTTACGGTTTTCTTAATTGTTTTCTAACTTCTAAATAGGTTTGCGCTGCCGCCCTGTTCTTCATCGTCAATCTTATCGATCTAGAAATTTAGACAGGAAGGATTCAATCGATTAAGCTATTCATCTTCTTCAAATCATCTCCTTGATCGTGGTGATCCTACGTTCTCAGATCCAAGTAATCTCCGATTTCTTCCTCGACTTTTATGATAGAGCCTTAAGATTTTTCAAGAAGGAAGAAGCCGAGATTCTGCCAAATCTGTGAAGACAATTTATGTATTTTCATTGCAAATTCATTTTATTCTTATAGGAGTTATTCTCTGAGATTATAGGAGTTATTCTCCCAGTTTTGTAGTAGTTGTTCTCCGAGTTGTTGTAGGAGTGGTGTTACTCCGAGTTGTTGTAGGAGTGGTTTTACTCCGAGTTGTAGGAAGATTGTTATGAGCTGTAGGATTGTTTTCCAATCCGAGATAATAGTGAAGTAGCCGAGTCTAGCATGGTGCTAGATAAGTGAGGTCGAGAGTGGACGTACCCAAGGTTTGGGAACCACTATAATTTTTGGTGTCATCTATAGTTTGCTTGTTTATTTTCTGCGCATCTCTCGTATAATTTTTTATTCCGCAAAAAGATGAAAAACTCACCTATTCACCCCCTCTAGGTGATTTAGGTGGACAACTAGAAATTATCACTAACTCAGTGCTTTATGCCATCTAGCATTGAGTGAACTTGATTCACTCAATTCCTGTGGACTTAGGCGATTTCCAGCATATCCAACATCTTCCCTTGCATCTGGCATTGAGTGAACTGGCTTCACTCAACCCCTGTATACTTAGATAGATTTCTGTCTCACCACATCTTTACTTTGTGAACACCTGTCATATCACTTGGAATACCTATCCTATCAATGTTATAATAACTAACCTACATGCTTGAACTTGAGCATACATCAAATACAACACTGTGTATATCATTGACATATTTGACTTCTTCAAATTTTCTTCAAATCCTGGACATTGTAGGCAATGGACCAAACAATCTCCCCCTATTTGAATAATTCAAATCCCTCAATCAAAATCCAGAGTCATTGGAATACACTAATATATGCAACAATAAAACATAACTTGGAGAACTTATAACAAGAGAACAAGTTATAGTTACCACACTTTCCTTGCCTACAGGGTGAACATAATCACACCCGCTCCCCCTAAATTGCTACTACCTAGACTTGATCATTTCCTTCTCATAGATCTGATACCACTTATATCATTCTCATTTGTATCCTTCTCTCCCACTTTTTGACTTCTATAAATAGATAGGGAGGCTCTGATTATCTGCTCCTCCCTTTTTGAGTACAGATAAGCAACTCTTAAAGCAGTTGAACCACTTTAGAGTGCTAGAGGTGTGCTGCTCCTTCTCTACAAGATACCACTTGAATCTACCTCTGCAAGTGTTGGACTTGCTCCCCCTCAACTGAAGCATCCTCTATCATACTTCTTGGTAGACATTATAGTCTAAACCAGTCTGGATAGGACTTGAACATAATACCAATGAAGGTATACTACTTGAAAAGTCTTTATTCCCCTGAAGAACAATTCCACCTGCAAGAAATAGTATAACCTGTAATAATATGATGAGCAATTGAAGCTATACTAGGTTCAACATACCTAACTCAAACTTAAAGGTATTGAACTTTGCTTCATCTTGTGGCTTAGTGAAGATGTCAGCCACTTGCTTG
Organism: Platanthera zijinensis; assembly: GCA_039513925.1. Classification (NCBI taxonomy): domain Eukaryota; kingdom Viridiplantae; phylum Streptophyta; class Magnoliopsida; order Asparagales; family Orchidaceae; genus Platanthera; species Platanthera zijinensis. Next base: position 108,201,515 of record CM077087.1, read on the forward strand.
TCTGTAGGGACAAACTCAAGATTGATATCTTCACATTCCACATGTTCCATAATGAAATGATATCTTATCTCAATTTGCTTAGTCCTGCTGCATGAGACAGGATTCCTAGCAATTGAGATGACACTAGTAGAATCACAATATAAGGGACTTCTACTTATCTGGATGTTATAATCCTGGAGCTGATGCTGGATCCATAACAACTGAGCATAATAGCTACCTGCTGAGATGTACTCTTACTCTGTAGTTGAGATTGTAATACTTATTTGCTTCTTACTGCTCCAAGACATTAGTCTTTCTCCCAAGAACTGATAGGTTCCAGAAGTGCTCTTCCTGTCCTCTTTGCAACCTGCAAAATCTGCATCTTAATATCCTATTAGTTCAAACTCCCCATTTCTAGGGTACCATAGGCCAAGATCTGGTGTGCCCTTAAGATACCTCAAAATCCTCTTAGTAGCACAGTAGTGAGATTATTTAGGGCAAGACTGATACCTAGCACAAACACAAGTAACATGCATGATGTTTGACCTACTTGTAGTAAGATATAGAAGGGAGCCAATAATCCCTCTATACAAAGTTTCATCAACAGGTTTCCCTGTCTTATCTTTGCCTATAAGTATACTTGACCCCATGAGAGTTTTCATGGTGGAGGGAGTCTCCATACCAAACTTTTTGATTAACTCCCTAGTAAACTTAGACAAGGATATGGACTAGCGATCATTAGTCTGTGTTACTTGGAGTCCCAAGAAGAACTTAAGTTCACCCACACTGCTCATCTTAAACTTCCCTTGCATATGTTTGGTAAATTTCCTGAAAAGGTTGTCATCAGTAGATCCAAAGATGCCATCTACATATATCTGGACTAGGATGATCTTACCCTTAGATTCCCTTAGGAATAGGGTCTTATCTATCTTCCCCCTTGAGAATTTGTTCTCAATGGGGAGGCTAGATAATGTCGCATACCATGCTCTAGGGGCTTGCCTTGGCCCATATAGAGCTTTCCTAAGTTTATAAATAGAATTAGGTGAGTAAGGAACAACAAAACCTGGAGGCTGCTCAACATAGACTTCTTCCTTTAAGTCACCATTCAGGAAGGCTGACTTCACATCCATCTGGTAAACCTTGAATCCTTTGTGTGCAGCATATGCAAGGAATAGTCGGATGACTTCCAATCTTTTTATAAGGGCAAAAGTTTGAGCAAAGTCAATACCTTCTTCTTGTCTGTACACCTTAGTTACTAACCTTGCTTTGTTTTTGATTATAATGCCATTTTCATCAAGTTTATTCCTTTAAATCCACTTGACTCCAATGACATTATGTCCTTGTGGTCTTGGTACCAGCTTCTAGACCTTACATCTCTTAAATTGGTTAAGTTCTTCTTGCATAGCTACAATCCAGAACTGATCTATGTTAGCCTCTTCAAATTTCTTTGTCTTAACCTGTGACAGGAAGCTTGAGTATAGTGTTGTGTTGATACTTCTACTCCTGGTCACCACTCCTTTGTAGGCATCACCAATGATCGTCTTGGATGATCCCTTAGATGTCTGACTGTTAGAGGCAATCTTGCTTCAACATTAGCTACAGGGGCAGCTTTTTGCTGATCTTCATCCACCTCACTTGTGTATTGTAGTCCTTCTACTGGAATGCCAATTCCATCAGCTTTACCTTAGACTAATGGATCAGCTTCTTTGTGAGTTAGCTGGTCCATCATCTATTCTATACCTGCAGTACTATAAGAGGATCTTGGCAGCTCACTGTTAATCATAGTAGACTCATCAAAGACTACATGTACAAATTCTTATACAACTTGGCTTTTCAAGTTATAGATCCTATAGTCTTTACTATGATTGATATACCCAACAAAAATCCCATCAAAGGACTTGGCAGAAAACTTAGTCACATAAGACTTCCCATTGTGAAGCACATAATACTTACTACCAAAGATTTTGAGATAGCCCAGGTATGGTTTTCTGCCCATCAAGATCTCATAAGGGGTCTTCTTGTTGCTCTTGGTGATAGAGGCTCTATTAAAGACATGATATACAGTATTCACTGCCTCAGTCCAGAAATATTCTGGGAGAGATGTGTCACTCAACAAAGTCCTTCCAGCCTCTATGAGAGTTTAATTTTTCCTCTCAACAATCCCATTTTGATGGGGTGTTCTTGGAGAAAAAAAATTCTTGATGAATCCCTAGCTCTTCACATAACTTTATCGCACTATCAGACTGAAATTCAGTCCCATGGTCACTTCTGATTTTGACCATAATACTGTCAAACTCATTCTGAATTTGCTTGATAAACTTCATGAAGACATCAAGGGTTTCATTCCTTTTCTTAAGAAAGAACACCCAAGCATACCTGGAATAGTCATCAACCACCATAAGGGTGTATACTTTCCTACCAAGACTATGAACTGGTATAGGACCAAACAAGTCCATATGCAAGAGATATAAACACCTCACAGAGTCTTCGGGTCCCAATGCCCTTGAAGGAGGCTTTGGTCTGCTTGCCCTTTTGGCATGCTGAGCAAATCCTATCCTTGGTGCACTTCACATTAGGACCATTCCTAACTAGCTCTTGACTAAAGAGCTTGCCAATAGTCTTGTAATTCAAATGAGCTAGCCTCTTGTGCCATTGGACACTATATGAGACCGTCTTATTTGCCACTAGACAAATAGGAGAGTCTGTATCTTGACAAAGAAAGTTTAAATAATAAACATTTCCACTCCTAGTGCCTATCAAGATGATCTCTTGGTCACTTGACCTCTTAATCTGACACTCATCCTTATGGAAGATAATAACATAGCCAAGATCAGAGAGTTGGCTTATGCTTATGAGATTGTGTTGCAACCCTTCAACATAAGCCGCTTTTGTGATAGTGACTATGCCATTGGTAATCTTACCATAGCCTCTTGTCACCCCTCTATCTGAACCAACAAAGATAACCTTGGGTCCATCTTTCACTGGAGTGTACTCCTTTAAGTTGCTCCTGGTCCCAGTCATGTGCCTTGAACAACCACTGTTAAAGTACCATATAGGGGTATGGGCACTTGGACTAACCTACATCACACAATTCATTTTTCCTTAGGACCCTAATATCTATTGGGTCCTAGGTGCATGTTAGTCTGAAAATGAACTTGTTTACCAGCAGCTTTTTTGACTGGTGGACTAACAGCTGCTCTTGGCACACATGGATTGTGCCAGCACTCTAAGTTAAAATGCCCCACCTTACCACAACACCAGCACTCATGGATATTATACCTTCTCTTCTGAACAGGTCATGTAGTTAGCTTAACTGCCGACTGAACAGAAGGATGAGGTGCAACAGCCTTTCTCAAATTCCTTTCTGCAAGGATTTGACTGAAGGTAAGTCTTTCAGTAAGTTTTCTTGGCTTGCCCTGTGTGCTATTTACAACAGTCTTCTTTACAGATGACTTGCTATTTATAACATCAGATATAGTTGGATTTATCTTGCTGATGGACTTGCTCTTGGTCTGGGTCTTTGCTTGATGTCCTTGAGATTTGGCCACTGCCACTTTCTTGAGTGAAGAGGCTGATGCACCAAACACAAATGGTTCATGATGGGCCATTCAGATTTCCTCATGGAGAGCCTTAAAAGCACTCACTCCCCTACTGTACCTTCCACCATGGCTGTGAACCTCTTTGTTCACACTAGTGGATCTACCATTCATCCAGTGACCATAGATGCTGTCTTGATCATACCTGTTTGAAGGTAACTGAACTTTCCTAAAAGGATTGGGAGGCATGGAAGCCAGAGTCTCAACAGGAGCTTTGCCCTTCCCATTGAAAGGGGCAACCCTTGTATTTCCCTTAAATCCCAACCCCTTCTTACCCTTCTGAGTGGAGAAGGAGTCTATCAAGGGCAACACTGTATTTGGCTTAGAAAAACTAGCTACAATTCTCTTCTCCCTCTAGACTTCTCTTCAAGGTCCCTTATGAGACTATTCTTGAACTTTATGGTGTCAATCTGAATGAGAGTGATGTTTCTCAGTTGGCTTACCTTGCTTTCTGATCCAATAGAGTTGTTGTTTCATTCAGCTGGGCAACAACTAGCTGAAGAGAGGCAATCTCCACAGCTTGCTTTTTAGTCAACTTCTTGTACCTCTTGAATGCATCCATAAGTTCACCATACTTGTCAATCAATTGATTGAAATCTCCTTCTAATTCAGAATCATCTTCACCACTGGATGAAAAAGCTTCTGTACAGAGACTAGTCTTATATCCAGACTTAGAAGAAGAGCTTGATAAAGAATTTACCTTACTTTGACCAGGTTGATCCTGGATGGATTCCTCATCAGTCATTTCCATCAGCCCATAGCAGCTGTAGGCATCTTCTTCATCCTCATCATCCACCTATGAATCACTGTCCGAGTGTGCTAGAGGGGCCCTGATACCTATCTTGGCAATAGGATAGTCTTCATCTACTGCTACAGCTTCTTATTCAGCAGTAGCAACAACCAACCCAATATAGGCATATTTTTCTTTAGACTCAGATGAAGATGAATCTTTCCAGCTCTTCTCTTTCTTAGAAATAAAGGACTTCTTCTTCTTTCCCTTGTGTTGGTGCTGTTTCTTCTCACCAGCCTCCTTCCTCTTTACTGGGTTGTCAGCTATTACATGCCCTAGTTTACTGAAACAATAGCAGACAACTTTAGAGGAATTATATTTACTAGATTTAGAATCATACCTGTTAGCCTTAGAGTGATTCTTCCTGTGATGAGAAGAGGTGGAAGGTCTGCTCTTCCACTGTTTCTTCTTCATCAGCTTCTGAAAGTGCCTGGAGAAGGCATCAAAGTCCTCATCTGACATACTGCATTCTGATGCATCTAACTCTGAGCTATCTGAATCCGCTGGTCTTATTGGAGGAGAGGGAATCCTCTTCTTACTCTTCCTTGTGCTATCTGCTCTAAAGGCCAAGGATGATTCCTTGGCTTGGGATCTGCTGGTGGCCTCCTCCTCTTTCCTAGCAGCCAGCTGCATCTCATAAGAGAGTATCTTTACAAATAATGTTTGGGGAGGAGTATTAACAAGCTTGGCCACCTCTCTTATGACAAAAATCTTAGTATCCTAGTCTCTAGTGAAAGACCTTAGGAACTTGTCATTTATCTTATAATGACTAAAGACCCTCCCATAGGTCCTCAATTTATTTATGATCCTAAAAAATCTTTCATAGCAAACAAATATGTTCTCTTTCAGGGATTGCCTGAAAGCCTCATACTCCTAGTTACACAAACTTTTTATCATCTCTTACCTCTTCAGTACCCTCCATGTAGACCATAAGGGTGTCCCACATCTCTTTGGAGTTCTGACAGTGGACCAAGTTCTGAAAGGTTGAATCATCTATCCAATATATCTAAGTTGACTTCATCCTTTGTAATCATTGAGTATGTCTTAGGTGTCTGGACATTGGCATCCAGAATTGAGACCTTCATAGGGATGAAGGGTACCTCCTTGAATATCCCAAAGATCCTTGAGTCATAGGCTTCCATAAATAGCCTGACACTCCATTTCCAGATTCCAAAATTCTCCTTTCTACAGATGGGGAGTTTTATGGAACCTAGCTCCTTATGGCTCTCTCCATAACCCATAAGTACAGAACTATAGCTACCCTTTGGGATCTGCTCTGACTGTTAGGTCCTTCTTGAGCAACCTCCCTCTGATACCACTTGAAAGTCTTTTAATTTCAAGGTAGCTAAAAACCTAGAGGGGGGGGGGGTGAATATGTTTTCTAGTTTATTATTATTATCTTTTACTTAATGTGTTATGAGTTTGTGGTTTTTAAGCTTTCAAGACAAAAACACAAAGAACACACATAATTTATTATGGTTCCCTAGATAATGGGTACATCCACTCTCCTCCCACCTTTCTAACTTTCAGTTTGACAAGACACTTCTCCAAAAACTCAACTCCAAAGAGCTTACACCTCAGATCCCGTAGGATCTCTCTGTCTCCTCCAAAACTTACAACTCAGGCACAAAGCCCTACCTAAGAGCAAACTTGCTTCTATAACTCAATGATCAAATGATCACCTACCTCAGACTTGAATCCAAGTGCTACAGCTCGGGCTATGGAGGATAGCCCTACCTTAGAGAGAATGACTCTTCTATAGCTCAGGAATAAGGCCCTACCTCAGATCCAAATCTGGATCCTACACTCTGACCCAAAGGTCCTACACTTAGAGAGTATGAATCTCCTACAGCTCAGGCAAAACATCCCTACCTCAGGCTCAAAAGACCTACCGCTCAGATATACAATGGATCCTATCTCAGACCCAAAGGTCCTACACTCAGATCCAAAACTGGATCCTACACTTATGCAAATTTGCCCTACTTTAGGCACAAAGGCCTTACAACTCAGTTCCAAAAGTATCCTATAGAAATGAAATAGTTTGAGTTAATTTGACACAGAGCAATTTCTCTGTGTCTGGTACTAGAGCCGAGTTATCATAGCTCTAACTTTCTTCACAACAGCAAGAATAAGGTCTTCAGTAAATATCTGCTTCTGCTAGAAGTATCTCAGAAATGTGTTTCTAAACTTCTGAAGAAGACTGAAGACTGATCTTGAGTTCTTCAACCAGCTAACCTGAACTTGCAGTAAAATGAAAGCTCTGCTTCTTATCTTTATCAGAAACCAGTCTGAACTTGCTGTAGCAGAAGAAAATGTTAGAGCTATATGGAGTGAACTTTTGGTTCAGCTGGAATGACTTCAAGCTTTTGGCTCGGCAATAATGGCGAGGAAGATGAAGTCCAGCCGGAAAAAGTGAAACCCTAAAAGTTAAGTTCTTCCTTGGGAAGTTGTCCCTTTTATCTTCTGCCGATTAACGACTCCAAGAAGTAGTGGGGACCACCTGCAGTTGACATCTGCAACTTTCTTTAATGGAAGAATACGTATAGTAGCCCTCCGGCGCTATTTGGCATGTTCTGTAGCTTTCCCGCAACTTATTTGAACTCTGTTGACTTTTGTTGACTTTGGCTGATGATAAGTAAAGTTTGTTTTAAAGAAGATAGATTTGGTTTTATATAATCTTTTACGTATATAAGTCTATCTCTTTGTTTACTTACTTATATCCTGTGGATTAAGGCAAGAGTACCTATCGCATAGGAGTATAGTATTTTGTAGAAAATATCAAGGTCGTATTTTTCCTGGGATCGGTGTTAATTATTCTACTTTTTAGAACTGACTATTATTTTATCGAAAGAACGGAGTTGGGTTTATGTTTAAAAACTAAAGATAGAAAAATATATATACGTGATTTTATTAAGAGAGGGACTTAGAGTTTAGTCCTTGATTTCAGAATTACTTTGAGCGGATATTAATTCGCCTATTAAAGAACAACTTTATTTCTTAATTATCTAACTTAACGAGAGGGTTCCTGTGGTAGCATCACTGACTCGAAAGTACGACCGGGAAGGCTTGCGTTTAAACGGGTTAACGTAAACGTAGTGTCTCGTCACCTGGTATATGATCAATTAAGAAAACCCTAGTTAGAATAACTAGAAAGTAGAGTTGAAATAGTTGAAAATAGTATCCAGCCCAGAGCTCATCTTGACCAAGTGCTAAGGGTTCTTAGCCTCTTCTCAGGATGGGGGCGGTATAAAGTACAGAAAATAATATCTACCTATCTATCTCAATCCAGGATTTAAGCTTTCGCTTCACCTTTGTTGTTGAGATAGGGTAGTAAAATTTTGCAGCGCTTCCGCACTATCTGAATTCAGGACTTAGGCTTTCGCCTCGCCTTTCATTCGGAATAGTATGAAAGAATAGGGTTTTGAAAATAGATTTGAAAGCAGTTTTACACTATCTTAATCCAGGACATAAGCAGAGCTTCGCCTTTCATTCGGGATAGTATAAAGAAAATAAAGTAAAAGAAAGCAGTAAAGTACTCAGAATTGAAATTGAAAGAGTCTATTTTATAAAGTCCGAAAATATTACAACTTTCTAAAAAGCTGAAAATAAAGCTGAAAAATTACAACTTACAGAACTTTAGAATACTTGAAAGCTACTACCAGTTCCTTGTCAGAGAGCTGGGGAGTCCTAACAGTTCTTAAGGAATCTGCTGGAGTTCAATTGAATTTACAAATCCCTGCCGGCCTATTTATAGAAAAAATTTTCAGGTGACACGCCCCCTGACACGGGCGTGTCGGGTAGGGCGTGACAGGGTCACGGGCGTGACATACAGGCTGTCGGGACAGGTGGCAAGCCAGCTGGAGATTTGGATAGACTTGAACTGGTCACGGGCGTGTCGAAATAGGTCACGGGCGTGTCATGCATGTCATTTCAACAGGCGGCACGGGGCGTGGCGACAGCGCGGCAGCTTGCTGGACTTCTAGATAGAACTTGGTTAGGTCACGGGCGTGTCGCCTTTGGCACGGGCGTGTTCAGCAGGCGTGACCAACGATTTCCTGAGTTTGAGCTGTCCAGCAAAATAGCAGAAAACGGGATTAAAAAGAGCTGTCACGCCCTAGGTCACGGGCGTGACCTAGGGGCGTGACCTAAGAAAAAAATACAAAATTTCAGAAAAAACTTAGAATTTAATTTTAAAACAGAAAAATACAATATAATAAAAATAGTTAGTTTTATATAATAAAAACTAAGGTTTTTATTTATAAATATGTATATTTAATATGAAATAAAATTGTATATTTTTATACTCATCAAATACCCCCATACTTAGATTTTGCTATTCCAGAGCAATAATAGAGTTGAGTATATTTACAAGGTTAATAAATTTTCTATTTACTATCAATTTAATTCTTCAAGATAAAACAGGTATAAACATCCGGTGAATAAAGATTTTGAATGTTATCGTACATATCATTGATATCAGAGTTAGAATTTATAGCCATAAAAGTTTTTGAAAACAAATAGTAAGCATATATTAAAATCAGATATAACAAGGATAGATTGACTTTATGATTACTATATCTTTATACGAGATATATTGGAAATATACATTCTATTATTTATGCTCTCTCAAAATTTTAAACAAAAATAGAATATCAACTTTGGAAGGGTGGAATTTTACCTATACAATAGGTTTTTGTAGAAGTGATAGATTTTTGTATTCTATCATCTTTTTATCTAAGTTATGCGTTGTTATAACTACTAAGGAATGTAATTCCAAAGTGGCAAAAAAATTACAAAGCATACTTGAGTTTTTAATTGAATCCAATGTATATTTAGAGGAGCACATACTCCTTTCCATATAATCTTTTCATATTTATTGGATGCCTATGTGTACGGAATGAAATCTTATTCCCATTGACATAAGATCTTTTCTTTTACTAGGAACACATACTCCTAGATACTTGCTTGCGTAAGAAAACATGCAAAGTAAAAAATAAATAAATATTCAAGAGTTGGATAAAAATTTTTGAGAGCAACTATAATAGTTTGTATTTCTTATATTTCGTTAAGAATGGAGTAAGGATAATTACAGTCTAAAATTGTTTGGTGAACATAATATATTTGCTTCTATTGTATATATATGTATTTCTTTTGATATTGAAAGCAGGCTTGCTAAAATAATAACTCTGATTGTAATGAAATTTACAAGATAAGATTTTACAAATTTATTCCGGATATTTATATCTATCTAGTTCTGAGAAGGAGTAGTAAAATTGAAAATTGAATAATTTGCATTTTTGATCAACTCAGATTTTTGGAATATATTTACATAGTATGGTTTTGAAAATTTTGAATTGTTTTGGTGAGTACTAAAATAAACAATACTTTTATTGAAAACATATAAGAAATATCATAAAAGTGAAAATAACTTGCAGCTAAAAAGCACCCCCATACTTATGTTAGGCATATGTATGAAGTGAAAAATATGTACAGAATATACAAAAGCATAAAAGATGGAAATATACAAAGGAATTTATATTTCGAGGTTATGGAGTAGTGTTAGGGTTTCAGGTTCTTTTTGAAAAGGGTCCCCAGTAAAATATAGTTTTAAACGGTGCCCGTTTACTTTGAAAGTTCCTAGTTCAGGGTGAGAAATAAGAACGGTCCCATATGGCCAGGTTTGTTTAACAGTATAGGGTCCGGTCCATCGGGATTTTAATTTTCCTGGAAATAATTTAAGGCGTGAGTTATATAGTAGGACAAGATCACCTGGTGAAAAAGATTTTGGAAATTTAATTTTCCTATCATGATAAAACTTAGATCGCTCTTTATAAAATTTATTATTTTCATAGGCGTTTGCACGCCATTCCTCAAGTTCATTGAGTTGAAATTTACGTTGTTCGGCGGCTAAGTTTGTATCTAAGTTAAGAAATTTTAGCGCCCAGTATGCGCGATGTTCTAATTCTACAGGTAGGTGACATGCTTTTCCATATACTAAACGATAAGGTGTACAACCGATCGCAGTTTTGAATGCTGTACGGTAGGCCCAAAGTGCATCATCTAATTTGAGGGACCAATCTTTTCGATTGGTATCTACAGTTTTTTCTAATATGTGCTTTAGTTCTCTATTGACTACCTCCACTTGGCCGCTTGTTTGGGGGTGATAAGCGGTAGCGAGTTTATGAGTAACTCCATATTTGGCTAACACTTTAGCCATCTGGGTGTTACAAAAAAATGAGTACCTCGGTCGCTAACTATTGCCCTAGGCGTGCCAAAACGTGAAAATAAGGTTTTCAGAAATTTAACGACGACTCTCGAGTCAGCGGTGGGTAAAGCTTGCGCTTCAGCCCATCGTGAAACGTAATCGACCGCTACTAAGATATAACGATTTTTAAAAGAAGGAGGTAAAGGGCCTACAAAATCTATGCCCCACAGATCAAAAATTTCACATTCTAAGTAAAAGTTTTGGGGCATTTCGTCCCGACGGGAAATGTTACCTGACCGTTGGCAGCGGTTGCAAACGCTTACCAATTTTTGAGCGTCCTTGAATAAAGTAGGCCAAAAGAAACCTGCTTCAAGGGCTTTACGTGCAGTCTGGTTGGATTGATAATGTCCGCCGGTTGGTCCTTCGTGGCAGTGCCGTAGTATTTTTAGTCCTTCCTCGTTCGAAATACATCTTCGAATTACTTGGTCGGCACAGACTCAGAATAAATACGGGTCTTCCCAAAAGTAGTTTTTCAAGTCAGAAAAGAATTTCTTCTTTTCTTGAAATGAAAAAGCTTTTGGAAGGACTCGGGCTACTAAATAGTTAGCCAAGTCTGCAAACCAAGGAGTAGAAGAGTTTGTTACCTTTTCGAGGGCGAGGAGACTTTCTTCAGGGAATTTATCTTCGATGTCGGCTTCCACGAGTGTATCTGTTGCAGCATTTTCTAGTCGAGAAAGATGATCGGCTGCCAAATTCTCTGCGCCTTTCTTATCTCGGATCTCTAAATCAAATTCTTGTAATAAGAGAATCCAACGTAATAAACGGGGTTTGGCATCTGCCTTTGTTAGTAAATATTTCAAAGCAGAATGATCCGTAAAAACTATAACTTTTGATAGTGTAATATAAGATCTAAACTTATCAAATGCAAATACAATCGCCAGTAGCTCCTTTTCCGTGGTCGTGTAATTGGTTTGTGTAGATGTGAGAGTTTTACTTGCATAATAGATAGGATGAAAATATTTGTCTACTCGTTGTCCTAAGACAGCTCCTACCGCATAATCACTCGCATTACACATGATCTCAAAAGGAAAGGACCAGTCTGGGGCTACTAAAATAGGAGAGTTGATAAGTTTGTCTTTAATAATATTGAATGCTACTAAGCATTCACTATCGAATATAAATGGGGCTTCTTTTTCTAATAAATGAGTTAACGGTTTTGTTATTTTAGAGAAATTTTGAATGAACCGTCTATAGAAACCTGCATGGCCTAAGAAACTTCGAATAGATTTTACATTTGTTGGAGGAGGAAGTTTTTCAATTATTTCTATTTTGGCCTTATCTACCTCGATTCCCTGGGAAGAAATTTTATGACTGAGAACTAAACCTTCGCGGACCATAAAATGGCATTTCTCCCAGTTCAACACTAAATTCGTGTCTTCACAGCGTTGAAGAACACGAGCGAGGTTATTTAAACACGTATGGAATGAGTCTCCAAATACGGAGAAGTCATCCATAAATACTTCCATAACGTCCTCTACTAACTTGCCAAAAATAGCTAGCATACATCTTTGAAATGTAGCTGGCGCATTACAAAGTCCAAATGGCATTCGCCTATAGGCGAAAGTACCAAAGGGGCAAGTGAACGTAGTTTTCTCTTGGTCTTCAGGGGCTATAGGAATTTGTAAATACCCTGAATAACCATCAAGAAAACAATAATATGAGTGACCCGAGAGTCGCTCTAATATTTGATCTATAAACGGTAGTGGAAAGTGATCTTTACGGGTGGCATCATTTAATTTTCGATAATCGATGCACATCCTCCAACCCGTAACAGTACGTGTTGGAATTAGTTCATTATTAGCGTTTGGCACTACCGTTATACCGCCCTTCTTAGGGACGACTTGTACGGGACTAACCCATGTGCTATCTGAGATTGGATAGATAATTCCCGCGTCTAATAATTTCATTACTTCAGCTTTTACGACATCCTTCATATTAGGATTTAAACGTCGTTGGGGCTGGATAGATTTACGAGGGTTATCTTCCAAAAATATTTTATGTGTACAAAAAGATGGGTTGAGTCCTTGGATATCAGAAATTTGCCATGCTAATGCACGGCGATGTTGTTTTAACACTTCTATTAATTCAGACGTTTTCTTATCATTTAATTCGGCAGAAATGATAACAGGGAGTTTAGATTCGGCTTCAAGGAAAACGTATTTTAAATGTGCAGGAAGTGTTTTCAGCTCGAGGGTTGGTGGTTTTTCATATGAAGTTGGAGTTTTTAAAGTTGTAGAAGTTAAAGATATAAAAGGTTCTAAAGGGTCATCGGTAGGCATTTCATTTGAAATGGGTAAGTCTGCCAAGTCCGATTCTTCTACAGTTATTGAAAATAAATCAGAATAGGGAAAACCATTTTCCTCAAAAGAGGCTTCCGCAAGATAGCAGGAATCGTCATTTATTAAAGAATTTTTCATAGAGGGATCTATATCAATAGTAACTTCGTCATCTCCTACTCGTAAGAGAAGTCTACCGTTACTTACGTCTATTATCGCGCGAGAGGTTGCGAGAAAAGGACGACCGAGAATTATGGGAACATCGGCGTCTTCCTCTATGTCAAGAATAACAAAGTCTACCGGGAAGATAAACTTGTCTATTTTGACCAGAACATCCTCTACTATCCCTACTGGATATTTAATAGAACGATCTGCTAACTGGATGCTCATTTTAGTTGGGCTGGGGTTACCTAATCCTAGTTTTTGAAAGAGCGAGTAGGGCATCAAATTTATGCTAGCACCTAAATCTGCTAACGCATCTTTTATTAATAGATTACCGAAAAGACACGGGATAGAAAATCGTCCCGGATCGTTTAATTTTGGGGGTAATTTATGTAATAAAACGGCTGAACATTCGGCGTTAAGAAAAACTCTCGAAATATCTTCGAGTTTCTTTTTATTTGAGAATAACGCTTTTAAATATTTTGCGTATTTAGGCATTTGTACAATTGCCTCGCAGAAAGGTATATTGATTTGAATTTGTTTTAGCATTTTTAGAAAATTTTTATATTGTTCATCTTCTCGCTCATCTTTTAATTTAGATGGATAAGGTAAAACAACATGTGTGGAAGAAATTCGCGGGGGTTGAGGAGGCAGAGTCGTAACGGGAAGTGGTGTAGGAAGGCTAACCTTAGCTTCTTTTTCTACCCTAACGGGTGGTGGTAGCTCCCTGCCACTTCGTAGTTGGACGGCTTGTCAACTTGGGTTACTGGAATGGCCAGCATCCCGCGGATTTGGTTCCGTATTTCCTGGCAAATTACCAGGTTGGCGTTCCGATAGCATTTTTGATATTTGTCCAATTTGTGTTTCTAAGTTTTTAATTAATCCGGTCAGGTTCCGGATATTGGACTCATTAATACTGACATATTTCGTGAATATGTCTTCTATCGGGGTTGGCCTAAATTGGTTTGGTGGTGGTGGTGTTGTTTGTGGTTGTGGGGGTTGCGGTGCAAATCCAATTGGATTTGCAGTCGGTGGGCGTTGAGCATTATTGGGGTTGCTCCACGAAAAATTAGGATGGTTCCTATATCCTGGATTATAAGAATTATTATTTAAGTTCATATTAGGATTATAGGAAGGTCTATAAGAGTTCCCCATATAATCGATTTCTTCAATTACATTATTATTTGGATTCCAAGTAGTGGCGGAGGAAGCAGATATTCCAGCCAATTGTTTAGTTAAATTTTCTACTTGGAGTGCTAAAGTAGAAGAAGTGTCGAGCTCATATATCCCAGCTTGTTTAGGGAGTGACCTTGGCACGTTCCACTGGTACGCGTTCATGGCCATTTCCTCAAAGAGGGTTTGAGCGGCCTCGGGGGTTTTGTTATTGAGCGTGCCCCCAGCGGCAGCATCAATGGCTTGTCTGGTTTGAATATTCAAACCATTATAGAATATTTGTACCTGGAGCCAAGTTGGCAGTGCGTGATGTGGACACCGACGTAGATATTCCTTAAAACGTTCCCAAGTCTCATAAAGAGACTCAGACTCGCCTTGTACAAAGGAAGAAATATCCGCACGCAGACGTGCGGTTTTTGCAGGTGGAAAATACTTTGTTAGGAATTTTTCAGTCATTTCAGCCCAAGTGGTGATAGATCCTCTGGGGAGAGAACCTAGCCACTGTTTGGCTTTCGTTCGTAAAGAAAAAGGAAATAAGCGAAGACGGATGGCATCATCAGTGACGCCATTTATCTTAAATGTGTCGCATATTTCTAAGAAATTTGACAAGTGCGTATTTGGATCTTCATCGGGCAATCCATCGAATTGAACAGAATTTTGAATCATTTGGATTATACTCGATTTAATCTCGAAGTTATTATTAGCAATTGGTGGACGAACGATACTAGACCCGGTGTCATCTAAATTAGGTCGTGCATAATAAGACATGGTCCTTTGGGGGACCACCTCTGGCATTTGTTGTTGCTCTGCTGCCATTTCTTGAACGTGTGCGGTGCCTACGGACTCTTCCAGATTTAACACGAGCTCTTGATTCAGAGATCGGAGGCGCCTGCGAAAGGTGCGTTCGATTTCAGGATCAAGTCCAAGAGTTAAATCAGATGGAGTCCCACGGGTCATACACTAAAAAAGACTTTTGTAAAAAAAAATTAAAATAAACTAAGTAAAAAAAAAACTAAGTTAAAAAAATTACAAATACAAACACACAAAAAGACGTACAACGGAAAATAACTAAAAACAGGTTTTTTTATATAAAACAAGTTTTTTATAAAAGCAGTTTTATAATAAAAGCAGGTTTTTTATTATAAACTAATTTTTTATTTTTTTCAAGTTTTATATAAAATACGTTAAATTAGTAGGTTAGGTTTTTCTGTTAGAATTTGTTAGTGGTTAATAAACTTGTTAATAAAAAATTAGGTTTTATAAAAACAAAGTTTTAAATTCAGGGAATTTTATTTTTGTTTTATTTTTATAAAAACTAAGGTTTTTAAATAACAAGAAAAAGAAAAGATAAAATTAATAGCGTTCTTTTATTTTCAAATATTAACACAAATAAACTAATCCCCGGCAACGGCGCCAAAAAGCTTGATAAGTAAAGTTTGTTTTAAAGAAGATAGATTTGGTTTTATATAATCTTTTACGTATATAAGTCTATCTCTTTATTTACTTACTTATATCCTGTGGATTAAGGCAAGAGTACCTATCGCATAGGAGTATAGTATTTTGTAGAAAATATCAAGGTCGTATTTTTCCTGGGATCGGTGTTAATTATTCTACTTTTTAGAACTGACTATTATTTTATCGAAAGAACGGAGTTGGGTTTATGTTTAAAAACTAAAGATAGAAAAATATATATACGTGATTTTATTAAGAGAGGGACTTAGAGTTTAGTCCTTGATTTCAGAATTACTTTGAGCGGATATTAATTCGCCTATTAAAGAACAACTTTATTTCTTAATTATCTAACTTAACGAGAGGGTTCCTGTGGTAGCATCACTGACTCGAAAGTACGACCGGGAAGGCTTGCGTTTAAACGGGTTAACGTAAACGTAGTGTCTCGTCACCTGGTATATGATCAATTAAGAAAACCCTAGTTAGAATAACTAGAAAGTAGAGTTGAAATAGTTGAAAATAGTATCCAGCCCAGAGCTCATCTTGACCAAGTGCTAAGGGTTCTTAGCCTCTTCTCAGGATGGGGGCGGTATAAAGTACAGAAAATAATATCTACCTATCTATCTCAATCCAGGATTTAAGCTTTCGCTTCACCTTTGTTGTTGAGATAGGGTAGTAAAATTTTGCAGCGCTTCCGCACTATCTGAATTCAGGACTTAGGCTTTCGCCTCGCCTTTCATTCGGAATAGTATGAAAGAATAGGGTTTTGAAAATAGATTTGAAAGCAGTTTTACACTATCTTAATCCAGGACATAAGCAGAGCTTCGCCTTTCATTCGGGATAGTATAAAGAAAATAAAGTAAAAGAAAGCAGTAAAGTACTCAGAATTGAAATTGAAAGAGTCTATTTTATAAAGTCCGAAAATATTACAACTTTCTAAAAAGCTGAAAATAAAGCTGAAAAATTACAACTTACAGAACTTTAGAATACTTGAAAGCTACTACCAGTTCCTTGTCAGAGAGCTGGGGAGTCCTAACAGTTCTTAAGGAATCTGCTGGAGTTCAATTGAATTTACAAATCCCTGCCGGCCTATTTATAGAAAAAATTTTCAGGTGACACGCCCCCTGACACGGGCGTGTCGGGTAGGGCGTGACAGGGTCACGGGCGTGACATACAGGCTGTCGGGACAGGTGGCAAGCCAGCTGGAGATTTGGATAGACTTGAACTGGTCACGGGCGTGTCGAAATAGGTCACGGGCGTGTCGAAATAGGTCACGGGCGTGTCATGCATGTCATTTCAACAGGCGGCACGGGGCGTGGCGACAGCGCGGCAGCTTGCTGGACTTCTGGATAGAACTTGGTTAGGTCACGGGCGTATCGCCTTTGGCACGGGCGTGTTCAGCAGGCGTGACCAACGATTTCCTGAGTTTGAGCTGTCCAGCAAAATAGCAGAAAACGGGATTAAAAAGAGCTGTCACGCCCTAGGTCACGGGCGTGACCTAGGGGCGTGACCTAAGAAAAAAATACAAAATTTCAGAAAAAACTTAGAATTTAATTTTAAAACAGAAAAATACAATATAATAAAAATAGTTAGTTTTATATAATAAAAACTAAGGTTTTTATTTATAAATATGTATATTTAATATGAAATAAAATTGTATATTTTTATACTCATCAGCTGACGTCATCATTTATGGACTTCGC
This sequence comes from Platanthera zijinensis, assembly GCA_039513925.1. Taxonomy (NCBI): domain Eukaryota; kingdom Viridiplantae; phylum Streptophyta; class Magnoliopsida; order Asparagales; family Orchidaceae; genus Platanthera; species Platanthera zijinensis. Next base: position 108,218,908 of record CM077087.1, read on the forward strand.
CAATTTTTCAAATTCACTCCAGGCGTTGAGAGCGTTGAGTGAACTTCACTCAACGCCACAACCCTTAGTAAACTTTCTGAACCATTCTACATCATAGGCATTGAGAGCGTTGAGTGAGCCTTCCTCACTCAACACTTTTTAACTTGGCCATTTCTTCACCTGTCTGAAGGCATTGAGTGAGCTGACCTCACTCAACGCTTTCTTCCTTTGCCTGTCTTCTTTATTATGCATTGAGTGAACTGGCTTCACTCAACGCTTCTAGACTTTGTCGATTTCTGTCTTCTTCTTAGGCTTTGACTATAGCAGCAAGACTCAACACTTCTGGTGTCTGGCGTTGAGGGCGTTTAGTGAAGATTCATCACTCAACGATTTTTTACTTGACCGCCTTCTATCATCTTTGGCTTTATCATAACACGACGCCTTCTGCTTTGGCGTCTAGTGAGCTGTGTTCACTCGATGCTTCTGGACTTTGTCGAATATTCAACCCACCAATACCTAGGTGTTAACAGATTCAGATATACTCGACGATGGCGTTGAGTGAACTATAATCACTCAACTCCTGTGGACTTGGCCACAGAATTACTTTGCAGACTACATGGCTTTGACTGTCCACAACTAACTCAGCGCTTTATGCCATCTGGCATTGAGTGAACTTTCTTCACACAACGCCTGTGGACTTAGGTGATTTCCAACCTATCCAACATCTTCCATTGCATTTGGCGTTGAGTGGACTGGTTTCACTCAACGCTTGTGAACTTAGATGGATTTCTGTCTCTCCACATCTTTACTTTGTGACCACCTATCACATCACTTAGAATACCTGTCCTATTAATGTTACAAGGACTAACCTGCATGCATGAACTTGAGCATACATCAAAAACAACATGTGTATGTTGTAGTATGGAAACCGGGCAGTCTGACGGTTTGTCTAGCGGACTGGCGGCTTCCCCCAGCGGCTTGGTAGCCGGGCTATTGCTGATTGGTGTCTGGCAGTCTGGTGGCTTCTCCTAGTGGCTTGGTAGCCGGGTTGTTGCTGATTGGTGTCCGGGCAGTCTAGCAGCTTGTCTATGGCAACCTGAAGATATTGTCGGCTTGTCTTCTCCACATTGTAGTTGTCGTGCGGTTAGTCTAACCGCGCGGCTTATGAGGCTTGTATAGATGCTTGTTCATGTAATTATTAGTCCCATATTGCTTATTTGTAATCTCTCGCTTATCTCCTCCATTCTATAAAAGGGAGGTCATACCTTTGTAATAATAATCTTTCTGGATAATAAAAATTTTGTTACTCCAAATTATCGGTCTACTTGTTTTCTGTTTGCACATGGTATCAGAGGGATCGATCTTTTCCTCCTGATTCTGTGAGCTTTCTCTTCCCGCATGACCTGTCTGCGCGCCCTTATAAATAACGGCCGATTTGATATAGGGTTAAAAGTTTTCATGCCACGTGTCAATCCCTTATTGGACCTAGCATAGTTATAATATAAAAATAGGACTTTAAAAAAGTCGGCAATTAATTTCACCACTCTGTACCAGTCCCGAAGCACCATAATCTTCTCCAGGCCGTGAGTAATCAAAACATCACAGACATAATTCGCCAAGTCCATTCGTCGAGTGCTCTCGATGATTCAACGAGATCATTCAATGATTTGTCGAGATAGCAAGAAGGGTCGTCGAGTACTTTCTATCAGTACAAGTCCTTTCGACGATTTGTCGAGTCCTTTTAATGAGTTCGTCGAGTCCTTTTGACGAGTTTGTGTGGTCCATTGCCCACAATGTCACAGATTTGAAGAAGATTTGAAGAAGTCAAACATGTTAGTGGTATTATGCATGGTTCTGAAACCCTAGATCAAATCGGCCATTATTTATTAGGATCATCTGAACTTTATCTTCTTCACCGAATGACTTTCTTCCCTGGAAGAACAAAGGAATGAAGCTACTGTAGGAAGCTAAAATCTATACTTACCTGAAGGACTTCTTCTTCTCCTCCTTTATCATGCAAACATCTCCTCCCTGAAAGAACGAATGAACAAAACAAAATGTCGAAGACGATCACTCCATGTCGCCAAGGAGGAGGACTCGGTCCTTGGTCGAAAATTTATTGAGCTTCCTACTTCTCCCTTGGTGCAAGATCTTTCGATCCAAAGTGTAGGAGAGACATCGACTCAAGAGAGCTTGATTTGGGACTTTAATAGAGTTTTCCTTGGAAGGGACCACGCTAGAACTTTCGTTCTAGGGCGTCGATCGCCGCAAGAATGTACTCAATCATCTCCTCTCTTCAATACGAGGATGGAAGATTTAATTTCGTGACGAGTAGTGGTCTAATGAGTGAGAAAAAGGAGGCAAGAACGTGAATGCCATGTAGGTTGCCTAGAGGAAGAAGATGAACAATGATTTTTACCTGTCTTTAAGAACCATGCAAAACACCTTTCTGATTTGAGGTTGCCCGTGATTTTTGGTGGACTGTAGCTTTCTGAAATTTAGTTTTGGTAGTTGTGATGCACAAAGGTAAGATGTTGATGTTTGGTTAAAGTCTCTTCTATTATTAACTAAATGCTTAAGAAATTTGGTGGTTATATGGAAATGATATTAAGGTCACACCTCGCTTGGTTAATAATCTTGGGAAGAGTAATTGCAACAATGTTAATTATTGCCTTACACTTAAATCACTTGTGACATGTGCGGATATAAAGTAAGATCGTATAATGTGAGTCGATGGGAACGATCGCTAATTTTGTTAAAGAGGTTTGCTGAATATCAGAAAGGGGCTTGAAGAGAAATAACCCTTGATTAAATGACGAGTGCGGTCATTGACCTCTAGTATGGAGGATATAATATTGTGCAATGAAGGTTTGATATAGTGAGTAGGATGAATTGACACCCTATTTTAAAGTGGATTTGAGGACTCGGTGTGAAGCCCTTTTGTGCTTACAAGCATGTGAAAGATTTGATGTGAAGGTACTCGGTTGGAGCCCTTGGATATTTGGAAACATGGCAAAGTGTGAGGTTTTTTGTGTATGTGGGTTAACACACGGTGTATGATCCTGTGTTGAGGATTAATGTGGCAGTTCAATGGGCTTTCCAGTCATCACACCAACTGAAGCCGACAGTTGGACCTAGGACGGTTGAGTTAGGTTCTTTGGTGCTTTTTCCCAAAGAGCCCTTCCGTGCATGTTTTCCGTTTGGGTTGGGCTCTTTGGTGTTTATTTCCCAAAGACCCCTTCCATGTTGTTAGGCCAGTTGGGTTTTGCTTTTGGTGCTCATCTATCCAAGACCCCTTCTTTGCCGTGTAGGCAGGAGCTTCGCTTGTTTGAGGATGATAGCATTGAGGCATACCGAGGCCTAGACTTGGTAGTGTGAATGTACGCCAAGTAGTGGAGATTCCAGTTCCACTATCCCCGTTTGGCCACGACGGGTGATGCCGGAGAGGGTCGGTACCTCTCGAAAAGTGGGAACTAAGTTTTATGTCGACATAGTAAATTTGTGTGTGTGTGTGTAATCATGGGAGAGTCATCATATTGCATTCATATCATTCCATGTCATTGCATCACACAAGATCCTCATCGTATAAATTTGTATGGGTACTTTTATATGATTAGTTACTTTCTGGTTTTTAGAAACTTGGTCGGGGAAGCACATTGCAAATTCCGAACCTAGCCGACTGTAGTCGAATGACAACAACATTCTCAACCAAAACTCCGTGGAAGTCTCCAAATTATTTACGGGAATATTCCGCGGTAGGTTGTTAAGCGTCAGGATAGAACCCCCGACCTCCTTTATAAGAGGGGACTAACACCACCTCTCATACCAAATGCCTTGTACACTTGGGTATGAGAGGTGGCGTTAGTCCCCTCTTATAAAGGAGGTCGTGGGTTCTATCCCGCCGCTCAATAACCTACTGCGGAATATTCCTGTAGATAATTTAGAGCCTTCCGTGAAGATTTGTTTGGGGATGTTGTTTCCATTCGACTGCATTGGTCATGTCCGGATTACCCAATATTCCCGTAGATAATTCAGAGCCTAGGCCCGACCTGGTTTCTAACACTGTTGTACCCAATCCTTAACTTATAAATTTGTATGAGCATCTTTATAAGTTAAGTTCAATTCTGTACTTATGATTTGATATGCTGCTAGAGTATATGTGTTTATTTATAAATGTGATACCTACTGCGGTTACCTACTTATTAATGAAGTGCTGTTATATTCACTTGTATTGCTGGATTTGTCAATACACACTCTTTTCACCTATTTGTTATATTACTGTTATATTATGCCCCTCTTCCTTTTCCTTCGCCCGATGCCTAATAGCCACCGGGGTGAGCGGATATGAAGTCACTTAGTCTTTATAACTAACAGTTGTTATATCCACTTTTTAGGAGGACACCCCACCAACTAAGCAACAACAGCACCCCATGCAGTAGGAAAATCAGGCCATAGGGATATGACCTGTTACTAAGATGCCTTCACTCCCCTCGATGACCTATGTGAGCCTTTTTGAGCTCCTTGTTATATCCCTTTGGGTAAATTATTGTACTTTTATATTATAGGAGCGGGTGTAGCCTCTTGTTATGTTATACTGTTTTGGACAGTTATTTCTGTGGATTATGACTTCTGTATTCTTCTTTTTTGTTGGGTTGGCTTTGTGATATCAGAAATGAGTCAGCAGAATATGCGACTTGTGGAATAGATTAGCACGTGTGTTGATGCTACTGCAAGGCGGCTGTTTTAGGCATAAAACTCTCCTCGGCCGTGTATTGTGTTCCGAGAGGTGGGTTTTACACCCCTGTTCAGAGAAAAGTGCAATTAAGGAAATGATGGAAAAAATTCATGGAGATGGCCCAATATAATTTTGCCAACCAAACTACTTCTATGAGAAACTTTGAGACGCAAATGGGGCAATTCACCCAAGTGCTCTCTAAGCGTTCTCTTCCCAATATGATTGAAAAAAATCCTCGTCAGCAGGGGAAGAGCTTGACCGAGTTGGATGGTTGCCATGAGTGTGACTTAATAGTTAATTGCAAGATCCATCCAACTATTGGAAAGCTAATTTGAATATTGATGTTGATGACATGACATCTCTTGTCCTCTCCAATAGGGCTGTTGTGGAATTTAGAGGTTAGGTTAAGGAGGTTGAGACTGTCGTGGACGGTATATTGCTTGTCACTAATTTTCATGAATTGGAACCCATGGAGAACAAGTCCATTACGATATTTGGTGTCCCATTCTTGATAGCGAGTTGCGCTACTCTTCATATTGTTGATGGCTGTGTTACTTTGCCTCCCAAGGTAACACACCATGCTTGTCTGTCCGTAATAACTAAGGACCTCAATGTTTTATCTGATGATGTTTCTAAAGAGGCTTTGAGTATTCAAAAATGCAGGTCTGAAGTTTTTAAGCTTAAGAAAATTGTGGAGAAAGAGAATGCCGATGTTAAGAAGGTGAGGATTGAAGCGAGTGCTAAGTTAGAGGGTGATGTAGCTGAGCAAGTGAATGAGGATATGTTGAACGCAGTGGATGTGATGGATGAAGGTTACGATGCCATAGAGTTTTGTGTTAAAGTGACAAGCTTGGCTGCGAATTCTTCAAATTATGCTATTGATTCTAATTTTTCCTGTAAACAATCAAAACAGGTTTGATGGGAGGATACGTCACCCGCGGAGCTTGAAGAAATAAATCCTCCAGCCTCCCCATGATGAAAAACTGATTCTGATCGAGGGTGGAGTGCTCGATGGCGTTCTCCCATTATGGAGAATATTAAATAAGAAAGGTTGATGTGTGCTACTCATTTTACTGCCCTCTGGCATAAGAAGGAGGAGGCTAGGGTCAAGGGAAGTAAATCTCCTTTTGGCTCTAAAGCTTTCACTTCCTTCCCATCTCGCGTGGCAGTGGAGAACCACCACAAGTTGGTATATAGCTGATTCTTGGCGGTTCTTCGGGCTATTTTTGCTTTTTTTGTGTTTGATTAGTTGTGATCCTCTTATTGAGTTAGTTCTATTATTTTTATTTAGTAGTAATAGTAGACATGGCTAAAACAATATTATTTAACTGTTAATACAGGTATTTGATCCACCTTAAGGACGGTAAACAAAAGGGCTTTTGGGAGACTACCCAAGTTTCTGTTTATGTTTTATCAAATGCTATACTTTTGTCATCACTACTGCTGTAACAAGTTCCTTTTCATAGGTGTGGCTATATTTTGGCAGGGGTGTGGTTCTTCTTCCAAATTTAATGCTTATCTTCTGGTATTCTCATTTTTGAGCATGTGTAATCTCTTTCTTAGCTCCTCCATGTATTATTAATGCTTATCTTTTGCTCATGTTGTTTAGAATAAGTATGGGGCAGAGAGTGCTATTGTGTTGTTACTCGTGCACGTGGACACTACGTAGCATACTAGATGTACTTTTTATAATTTTATATTGTCATGTTCATATTTACCGCACACCACAACACCTACATGAGTACGGGCTTAATTATTAGCACATTGCGAGCTTGCTCATCTTTTATTCGTGATTTGAAAAATCACAGCGCTGACTTAGGATTGCGAGGTGGAGTAAAATGTTGACTCCTATAGTGCTCCTAGTCGAGTGCTCATGTTGCTGGTGTTTCTATGGTGATATGGAAGTAGTCAAGTAGTTAATGTCACTTCCAATGCAATTTAAGCCTATAGGGTCACACATATGAGTTTTTGGAGATGTTGGAAAAATGATTGTGTTGGCCTCACTCATATGGGATATGAGTATAGAACAACTCTTATGACATTAATGTTACTGACGAGTTGTGTCGAGTACGTATCGATGCACATCGAGTGCATATCAATGCACGTCAACTTTCAATTGACATAACCAAGCTTAATGTGCCTGCGACCTCTAATCGATGCTACTTCAAGTAGATATCGACATTACATTGACTAATATTTGAGGCAGGTGCGTCGACTGTCTGTAAACATAATTTATGTTGAGTGTCGCCGACTGCTTATTGACATTGCGTCAAATTCTTATTGACGTACGTCGATTGTAAGTTGACGCATATCGACGCAGGTCGAGTTTTGGCAGACTTATAAGAGGGCTTCTGTGTGTTTATTATCCTTAGATATAAAAAGACTTGGAAAAGGGTTTTACTATGTATGAGTAACTAAAATGTGTGCTTTTGAAGCTGTCACTTGCCCTAGATCCCATCATGACTTCTTCTTATCACCGCCTGTCCTGGAAACGAATTTAGCATTTTGTGGAGACGCAGAGAGTAGTCCTTCTCCGACCTAGTTCTTGTGGGACAAGTCCTTGGGGTTCTCCATCGCTTGTGTGGATACATGTAGAGTCAAATATATACTTCTGTGTAGACTTATCTACCTACTGATGGGTAAATGTTAGGATTAATAATATCTCCAAATTCTACGAACTATATGCAAGAGCACCTATCATTCATAATATATGGTATTTTAAATAAAATATCAAATGTCGCATTCTTTCGGGCATGTTAACTACTTGTACTAACACAGATTAATATTATTTTATCGGAATATAACAAGTAATTAAATTATATAAAGGCAATGAAATAAAATATAACACTTGATCTAGAATCCCTTTGGATTAAAATAAAATATTATGAAATACAAGTTTTTAATTACTTACTTCGATCTTGGAGGTTCCTAAAATACAAAAGCACCTCTCTCCAGAATATGCTCTCGAATAAACTTAGGTTGATTGATTAAGACCCCTCAGCTAGTCAAAACCCCTAAGCTTGCTTTATGCGGAGAACCCCACTATTGGATTTGACTCCAATCCAGAAGATTTATGTCATCCTATCTCGAGGAGTGCATGCAACTCCTTCTACCTTTGAGTGATCTACTCGTATCCACAACCTCTCGGTAAATCTAGGATATGGATCTAGGTCGAAAACATATTCGTGAAATATGAATTTGATGCAACTTAAACCAAAGATAAATCGAAGTGAAAAATAATAAAGAGCTTGATAAATAAAAAAAGTTTATTTTATTCAAAGTTCATCATAATCAAGTGCTAAATGGGAATTAACTACTCAACTGGATGATGAAGCTACACTAGAAATAAAAGTAAGACATGATTGCATGAAAGAAAGGACTTGAATTAGAAATTACCAAATCAAAAACTATACTATGAAATGGAAAAGTACATGGAAGAAATGCAAAATACTGAAAAATAAACTAATAAATCTTCCTAAAAATTTTCTACCTCAGCTCCTGGAAATGTCTGGAATTTATACTAAATTTTCTGGAGAGTCACTCCCCTATATCATGCCCATGACTAGGGGGTGTGTAAGGTACATAACCGTAGTCTTGAAAGCCCAGGAATGTTGGGTGAAAATAGCTAAATTTTGCTATTTTGCAAGTCACGCCCCTAGGCCATGCCCGTGACCTAGGGCGTGTCTTTACTATTACTAGAAATGGCGGGAAGAAGAAATGGCGGGAGTCAATCTAGTAGTTGCTGAAGTGGTCAAGCCCCTAGGTCACGCCTATGACCTATGGCGTGTAAGCTTGGAACGGCTCAGATCAGAAACCGGCTTCTTAATGCTGCGTCATGCCCTGGGCTTGCTGCCATGCCTATGAGTCATGCATGTGACCTGAAGGTCATGCCCATGACTGGGGAGTGTAACTTTAATCTGACGTATAACTGGAATCTAGAGCACTTTCGGTTAGCTATGCCCGTGATTGTGGTCACGCCCCATGTCATGCCCGTGATATGGGGGCGTACAAATTTAAATGACGTGGTATGACTTCAGAGACATCTTGGAGCTGGCACGGCCGTGTCATTGGTCATGCCCACATGTCACGCCCATGACTAGGGGTGTGTGCTTGGGATTTTTCCAGATTTACTCAGCTTCGTCTCCTGATCAGTCCTGCAAGATTCAAAATGTTATTTGCCGCCCAGATTAACCAGAAATACAAAAAGAAAGTAATTTAGACAAATATTATTATAAAACAAAATAAAAAGTAAATATTAATTAAATAAAAACTATATTAAAATAACTATAAATAATGATTTATTAAATACCCCCTTACTTAAGATTTTGCTCTTCTAGAGCAAAACTATGAGAAGTACTTATAAGAAATTAATATAATTTTAAAATTAAAATAAAAATTTATTAAATCAAAAGAAAGTTAAAATATAATTTAGGGATTCAAAAATTAAGTCCTATACTATGAAATTAAAATGAGAAGAGAAAAATATTTAACAAAAATTTATCATATAAATTAATTAGAATTCATAATTGAGTAGTTAAGCAAACAAAATTAGATTAGAATTATTATCACTCTTAACTTAAAAGAAACTTAAAGGAAAAATTCAAACTACTATTTATGCTCTCTTAGTATTTTAATCTAATTCTAAAGTAATTATATTGGCTAATGGGTTTTGGGAATAAGTAGAATGAAGAGATTTTTGGATTGGAGGTGATGAATTTTATTCTCTCACCCCACAAAATTTTTTCATTTTTTGATATTTGCATATGTTTACCAAGAAAATGATGAATTTTATTCTCTCATTTTCCATGACATACAAACAAATATATTTTTTTCTCTCTTTATATAAAAAAAAATTGATTGGGAGTAATAAATTTTATCCTCTTACTCCATCATTTATTTTTTTGGGGGTTGCATATGTGTACCAAAGAATGCTTGATTCCCATGACATATGATCTAACCATAAAAAAATGAATATGTTTACCAGGCGGGGATAATGAATTTTATCCTCTTATCCTCATGACATATGATCTAACAAGAAAATAAAAAAGAACATGGGAAATGTTAGACAAATTTTAGATTAAATTAAAAAAACTTATAGAGCAACTATAATAAATTAAACTTTCCTAAAAATCTTAAAGCATAAAGTGAATATAATTAAAATATAAAATTATTAAGCTTTGTACAACAAAATTGAAACTAATTAGAATTTAAAGGGAAAACGTGCTAAATAAATTACTTTAAACAAATTTAATTCATAAGATATTTCTTAAAATTAAATCACCTAAAAATTAAATCTAACTAACAATGATGAAATAAAAGATTAGCAAATCAAAAATTATAAAATATTCTTATAAATAAACTCAAAATAAATTGATGATAATCACAAAAAATTAAGTAGGTGTTTATTTTTATTTTTTTTATTTTTTCTAAATTATAATCCTAATATTTTTGTTATTTTTTAAACTTCTCGAGGACTACCCAGTGATGGGTTCGTAATGTACGAGGCAATTTTGTGGGATGAAAGCCCAACACGACCCTTTCCAAGAAATTAAATTTTTGATTTTCTAATTTTTTTGTATTATTGATAAATATAAAAAAGAAAACTATATTTTTTTGTATTTTTAAAGATTTTTCAACACTTTTTTTATTTTTTAAATAAAAATAATAATAAGAGATCCCACCCCCATACTTAAAAATAAATATTGTCCCCAATGTTTATATGCCAAGTAAGAGGGGAAAAGAAAAAGACATAAAATGAATTGAAAATTAAATTGCAAGAAATTAAAGATAAGAAAGGGGTGTCTCCCATGAGCCCTTTTCTTTTTCCCATCTTTAAGCTAAACGATTATGGTTAGGAAAAAGGAAAGTAAAATTTTAAGTGAATGGGCAACTCCCTTAATTCATGCTTTGGCGAATATGCCGATGTCGGACGCCCGACTACTCCTCCGCTTGATTTTTGATTTTTCTTCTTTGAACGGTTGGCTTGAGAATGTAAATTCAAATCACCTATACATACATGATGTGATTTGAATCTTTGTAGATGAGCAACAAATGGATCAGGGATGACGTTTGATTGCAATGGTTCATCTTCTTCCTGAAAATTGTTAGTATAAGAAAAATCAAAAGTGTTTTAGAAAAAAATTTTACAAGGAGAAGGCTCTTGCGAAACTATTTGTATAAGCTCTGATTGTTTATTTTCTAAAATAAAATTATTATTCAAAAATTTATTTAAACCATTAGACACAATATTTTCATTAATTTGATTTTGTAAGTATTTGTAGGTTGGACTTTAAAATTCAAGAAGAGAGAGAGAGAAAAATCGGGAGAAGAAGGAGAAAAAACATGTTCTTCTATTTCTCCTGGTGTGCCAAAATAATAAATAAATTCTTGAAATAATACTTTTTCCTCATCTTCGGTATAAGAAACTAAGGGGGTACATGAAGCTTCATGTATCTCCAAAGGAGAAATATTTGAAGATGAAGAAAAATCATTAGAAATAATAAAATTTTCATCTAAATTTTAGGGAGACGGATCATATTGAAATTGTGAAACTTCCCCAAAATTAGAAGAAGAAGCTTGCAGTACGGAAGAAGAAGAACAAAAATTTTGATCTAAATAATTATTTTCATTACTCGGGTGATGTTGCCAACATGAAATATCAATATCCGAGTTGGAAGAAAAATTATTTAAATCAATAATATTATTCTTGTCATAGCTTGAAAAAATGTTTTCACGAAAATTAGAAAAATTATTTCCATGAAAATTGAAAAAGAATTATCATCAAAGTGAGAATAAATATTTTCATAGCTACTCAACTCCTCCAAATCATCAAGTGTTCAAAAGCTTAAACATCAAGAACTCCAGACATCAAACATTTCAGCATCTGCTGAAATCATCAATTGCTGGAGATCTGAAGCAACTAGAGACCTATCACCCTAGCAAATCTCACCTTCCTGAACCCTTACAGATCTCAGGGGGAGTTTTGACATCATCATCCACTTGTCTTCTCTCAGACTGTTGACAGAGAAGAACAACTCAACTCTTTCTTTCTTTTTCCTTTCCCTCCTATAAAAGAGTTTTTCAAAACTCCCATCAAAAGTTCTGAAACTGGTATCTGAGACCTTATCACAACTCAGTGGTGGCAAGACACCTTATCAAAAAATCTAGTTTTGGTTTTTGAGCACCTTATCAAAAACTCATTGGTGCCAAGGACACCTGATCAACTATTCCTGCAGTGGATTCCTACCAAGGGTGGTAGAAGAGTGGATGTACCCAGGTTGTTGGGGAACCACTATAGTTCCTTGTGTCATCTGGTTACTGTGTGTTTGACTTTGCTATGTGCTGTGTGTTTTCTTAGTTCTTGCTTTAGTTTTTATTTCATAACAAGCACCTTACATATATACATAAATTAAGTCTTCCACTGCTTTATATTTTTAATTGTAAATTATTTTAAAAATACTCTATTCACTCCCCCCCTCTAGAGTTAAGGTAGATCTTTTCCTCACTTTCAATTTGTATCAGAGGAAGGTTGATTATTCAACATCTGAATTTTCAGCAGATTGGTTGAACAGGCTAACACCTGAACTAAAAGATCCTTGATAAGATAAACCTTCTATATAGGATTGTTATTACATTTTGTATTATATTTATTTTCAAACAAAACCATGGCACAGAATAAATATTATGCTAGCACCAGACCTCCAGTGTGCAACCTCTCTAAGTTTGCACTTTGGAAGGCAAGGATTAAGCTTTATATGAATTCTATTGATGAGGACATTTTTAATTCTGTTTTGACAGTTTGTCCAAGACCCCCAGTGATCACAAGTACAAGTGATGTTCCACCTCCTTCAGGAACAGATGCAGAAATAAAGAAATGGAAAGTTGCAGATGCAAAGGCTATGAATATCCTTGCTCAGACCATGTCTGATGAGATATTCCAAAAGGTGGCTGAATGCAGTTCAGCAAAAGATATATGGGACAAGTTATCTGAAATTATCTCAGGATCTGCTGATGAAAGGAAGGACAGGAGATCCCATCTCATATCTCAATATGAGAATTTCAAGAATGGAGAAGCTGAGTCAGTTGCAGATATGTACAACAGGCTCAGTCTGATAATCAGTGAGTTGAAAACATTAGATAAGGAGATCACACTAACTGAACTAAATGACAAGATCCTAATGTGCTTCCCTAGCACTTGGGACTCAAGGATCTAGCCAATCAAGGATGCCAGAAGCCTAACTGAGATTACTACTGAAGCTTATTTGGGCATGCTCATATCTTATGAGCTGCTCATTAAGAATAGGGAAGAAGAGCAAAAGACTGTTTCTCCAGTCATCAAAAAGGAGAAGACCATTGCTTTCAAATCCATAGAAGAGAAGCCTGAAGATAAGGTCACAGGAAATGAAGAATTGATGAGTTTGCTGGCCAAAAGATTTTATAAGATGGCTAGGAAAGATTTCAGAAAGAGGTCATCAAGAGAGCATGAGAAGCCAAGGTATGACAAATCAAATAATACAGAAATAATCTGCTTTGGATGCAGGAAACCAGGCCATATTGTGCCTGACTGTCCAGAAAATCAGAATAAGGACAAGAAGGACATGAAAGATAGGAGAAAAGACAAGGACTCCAGAGGTAACAACAGCAACAAATCCTCCTCCAACAAAAATAAACATACAAGGAATGGGTTTGTAGCTGAAAGCTGGAGTGATACTAAAGAGGAATCAGAAGCCTCATCAAGCTCAAGTGATGATGAGGATGATGCTGAAGAAAAGGAATTCTGCATGATGGCTATCAATGCCTCTCAGCAAAATTCTGATGCAGAACAAGGATCAGACTCAGAATCTGAAACTCAAATTGAAGAAGACAAGGTAATTGACTCCTTTGACTTTGACTCAGAGGACTTTAGGTCTGAATTTAAGGCACTCTGTTTAGACCTGTTAAAATCTGAGAAAGAGATTATCTCTCTCAGAAATCAATTGTCTGAACATAGCACCTTAAAATCAGACAACCTCAAACTCTCTTAGGAGTTAGAATGTTGTAGGGAGGAGATAGCTTCACTGAAGAGTGAGTTATCCCAGGCAAAGAAGTTTGAAGAATCCCTTAATGGGAGAAGCATCAGACTGATGGACATAACAAGCACAGTGAACTCAAGATTCAACAGTACACTGGGCTTGGTTGCTTAATCCAGCCAACCTATAGCATTAACAACCCCAATTAAATTTATTTCTGATAAAGGAAAGGGTGTTGTAGAGGTAGCTAGGAAGAATCCAGATTTACCTAAGGAAAATAAAGTTCAACAGAAAACGTCGAACAGAGCTCGATGATCGTCAAACAGAGCTCGGCGATCCAAGGCTGGATCGTCGAACTCAGATCGACGACTTCTGAACTCTGAACTCTGGTATAGTCGATCTTCGAACGGTGCTCGGCGATCTGACCCAAGATCGTCGAACTCAGGTCGACGATCGTCGAACGGAGCTCAGAGCTTTGAACCTTCTTTCAGAGGTAAATCTCAAGTCAATCCTAGAAGTCCCTCATCCCAAAGCTTCAACCCTTATACTGAATGGATAGTACCTTCTAGGAGATACCATCCTGAAGGATATAAGAGTCAGCCAGGGATGTCTTTCATTTCTGAATTTAAAGGTTATCAACCTTGACCCAAGGTAAACTGGGTTAAAAACATATAAATTGTTTATGTGCAGGTGAAGACCTATCCATCAATGAACCAATAATGGTATCTGGATAGTGGGAGATCAAAGCACATGACAGGGAGCAAGGACAATCTCACATCCTTCAAAGCCAAACTTGGACCCAAAGTGATCTTTGGAGATTCAAACTTTGGCCAAACAAAAGGATATGGTGCTGTTCAGATTGGCTCTGTCACATTCAAGAAGGTGGCTTATGTGGAAGGACTGAAGCACAACCTAATCAGCATCAGTCAACTCTGTGATGAAGGATATCAAGTGACATTCAACAAATCCTTATGCCAGATCAAGTCAGAGGATAACACAACAGTGTTAACAGGTAAAAGGAAATGTAACATTTATCTTGTAGATTTCTTTTCAACCAACATAGATATCTGCTTATTTAATTCAGTCTGCAAATCAAATGATTTATGGCATAAGAGACTAGGACACTTAAACCTTAGAACCATTGCTAGGCTGTCCAAGGACAACCTTGTTAGAGGACTACCTTCTGGCCCCAACAAGAAGGAAGGACTCTGCAGGGCTTGTCAATTAGGCAAGCAAACTAAAAACAGTTTTAAGTTACTTAATAAGAGTGATTCACCTAGGATTTTGTATCTGTTACACATGGATCTTTTTGGACCCATTACAGTATAAAGCTTAGGAGGGAAATCTTACACTTTAGTGATTGTACATGACTTCTCTAGATTCACTTGGGTATTCTTTCTGAGGAAGAAGTCTGATAACTTTAAATGTTTGACAGATTTTCTCAAATGCATATAGATTGAGTTCAATACTCACATTGCCCTGATCAGAAGTGATCATGGGACAGAGTTTGATTCTCTTCTTATGCAAGAGTTCTGTCAGAGTGAAGGGATCAGGCATACTTTCTCAGCTCCTAGAACTCCTCAACAAAATGGGGTAGCTGAAAGGAAAAATAGAACCCTAATTGAATCTGCCACTACATTGTTGACAGATGCTCACCTTCCTCTATCTTTTTGGGCAGAGGCAGTGAACACCTCCAACTATGTGTTGAACAAAAGTTTGATACATTAGCTAAAGGGCAAGACTCCCTATGAATTGCTCAAAGGGAAGAAACCTAAAGTAGACTATTTCAAAATTTTCGGTTGTATTTGTTATATTCACAATAATGATAAGAAGTATTTAGCAAAATTCCAAGCTAAAGCTGATGAAGGAGTGTTTCTGGGATACTCCATGATCAGTAAAGCTTATAGGGTTTATAATAAAACTTCTCTTAAAATTGAAGAATCTGTTCATGTATCTTTTGATGAGACTAACATATGTTACAAGGAGAAGTCTACTTCTACCATAGAACCATTGCAGGTACACTCTCTTTCAGAAAATTTGGACCGGTTACACATTGTAGAAAAGAATTCAGTACATTCACCTATCCAACAAAGAGCTGAAATCAGTGAAGATGAAGAGGATACTCAACATCTTAGAGAAAACCATTCTGAAGAGCCAGTTATTGTTCCATAAGAGGAAACAACAATACCGGTTGGTGAACAATCAACACCCCCTGTTGATTTAGTAACAACAAGAGATCACCCAATCTCCCAAGTGATTGGAAACATCTCAGCTGGTGTGCAAACCAGAAATAAGGTCAACAAGAACCTGATGCACACTTGCTTTCTATCTCAAGTTGAGCCTCAATCCATTCAAGATGCAGAACAAGATCCACACTGGATCATTGCTATGCAAGAGGAACTACATCAATTTGAGAGGAACAAAGTTTGGGAGCTAGTACCAAGGCCTAAGGATCACTCAATTGTTGGAACAAAGTGGGTGTTCAGAAAAAAGTTGGATGATCAAGGATTCATTGTGAGGAACAAGGCAAGGCTAGTTGCTCAAGGCTACTCTCAAGAAGAAGGAATTGACTATGACCAGACTTTTGCATCAGTTGCAAGGTTAGAGGCCATAAGAATATTCCTTGCTTATGCTGCTCACAAAGGATTCAAGGTCTACCAAATGGATGTGAAGAGTGCATTTCTTAATGGAGACATCAAAGAGGAAGTCTATGTTAGACAACCTCCAGGTTTTATCTCATCAACTTATCCTGACCATGTTTTCAAATTGCATAAAGCATTATATGGTCTCAAACAAGCTCTTAGAGCATGGTATGAGACCTTAGCATGCTTTCTTCTTAAAAATGATTTTATAATGGGTAGAGTAGACCAAAATCTCTTTATTAGAACCCATAAGTCCCATACCCTACTAGTACAAATATATGTAGATGATATTATCTTTGGTTCTATTGATTCAAATTTATGCAAAAAGTTTTCCAACCTGATGCACTTTAAATTTTAAATGAGTAGCATGGGTGAGCTTTCCTTCTTTCTTGGATTGTAAGTCAAACAACATGCTGAAGGCATATTTATTTCTCAAACCAAGTATGCAAAAGAACTGGTTAAGAAATTTGGTATGTCTGAAGCATCTTGTATAAAAACACCTATGCCCACTAATGCTGTATTAGATGCTGATTAACATGGAAAACATGTTGATCAGACAACATATAGAGCAATGATTGGCTCTCTATTGTACCTTACAGCTAGTAGACCTGATATAATGTTTGTTACATGTATATGTTCTAGGTTCCAAGTAAGCCCTAGAGAGTCATACCTAACATTAGTTAAGAGAATTCTTAGGTATGTGAAAAGTTGTCCAAATCTAGGACTCTGGTATCCAAAAGACTCAGGATTTGAATTAACTGGATTTTCAGATGCTGATTATGCTGGATGTAGAGTAGACAGGAAAAGCACCAGTGGAACTTGCCAGTTCCTTGGTGACAGACTTGTCTCCTGGTTCTGTAAGAAACAGACATCAATGTCCACTTCAACTGCTGAAGCTGAATACATGACAGCAGGCAGTTGTTGCTCACAGATTCTGTGGATTCAAAACCTGCTCCTAGACTATGGCTACAACTTAGAAGGGTCAAAAATATTTTGTGATAACACTAGTGCTATTTCTATAGCACAAAATCCAGTCCTCCATGGTAGGACAAAACATATAGAGATTAGGCATCACTTCCTAAGAGACAATGTAGAGAAAAATAAAATTTAAATTCAATATATCCCAACTGATTTGCGAAGGGGAGATATTTTCACCAAACCTTTGGATGAAAAGAAACACACCTTCTTCCTAAATCAGTTAGGAATGTTAGATGGAGGAAGTTTAAAATAAATCCCAAGATTTTAAAATCTAAAAACAGACCAAGACTAGGCTAAAAACTTTTATTTTCTAGTGTCTGTAGGTTCTGTTTTGTCTCTGAACTGCGCTCGACGTTTTCCCCAAAAATCGTCGAACGCAGATCAACGCTTTCCTAAATCGTCGACCGGAGTTCAGCGCCGTCTGTTAGCTTTTAGCTATCCTTCTTTCTATTCATCGATCGTCGAGTGGAGCTCGACGTTCTCCAGTATCATCGAACAGAGATCGACGTTATTGAAGACTCTTCAGATTCCATTAAGAAGCCTAGATCGTCGAACGGAGTTCAACGATCCTTCCTTTCCGGCGTTGAACCCTAATATAAAAATCATTCTTTCGCCGTCGTTCTTCTTTTGCGCTTTCATATTCTCTGCAAATTCTTTCTTTCCCTCCAAACTCTACTACACTTGGTCGTGTTTGTTAATTTTTTCAGGTATACAATGGCTATTAACGTTGCCGCTCTCGCTAAGATGAAGTTTGATACTGGATTTGATATCGATATGGATTCGTTTGATGGGAGAGATCAAATATTCAAAGACATTCTGGAACTATTCAGAGAACAACAGTTGGTGCATATTATGTCTACCAGAATGAAGATTGCGGCCGATGAGATAAAGGAATGGGTATTTACAGCAAATAATCTGGATGAGAATATTATAGCCGGTACTATAAGCGGGACTCAGGTATCTTTATCACCTACTCTCCTAAGTGAAGTATTTCATTTAAGTACTAGAGATGATTCTACTGAAATGTCTGGAGAGGAATTTGATTCAATGTTGGATAGAATGGGTCACTCTGCCGCTAACCCTAGCAAGTTATTGAAAAAGAACTTATCTATTGAGTTTAGATTTCTGGCTGATGTTGTGGGGAAAGTGCTTCTGGCAAAGCACTCAGCTCATGATACCATATCCAGGTATCAGTTCTGTCTGATGGGAGCCCTAGTAGATAATAAACACTTGAATTGGGGAGAAATTTTCTTTGATCTCATAAAGAAGAAAATAAACAAGAGCTTTGTGAATTTTGGGAGGATTTTAGGGGTATTCCTGCACTCCAGGTGCCCAGAACTGCTAGTCTCAAATGGGATGCACATCAATGCATCCAAAAGACTGAACTGTGCCCTATTTGGTAAGTGGGATAGGAAGATAATCAAACCATCCAGGACTACCATGGCTTCAGGCACAAGGACTCTTGCAGTCACTTCCCCTCAGGCCTCTGCCCTCATAGAAGAGTTGCCTGCCTCCACCTCTTCTCCTCCTTCTCCACCACCTGTTTCTACCTCCACCTCCACATCAACCATCTCCGCATCCATCTCTTCCCCCATTACCATTTCTTCACCAATCTCACCTCCAGCCACCTTAGAACAATTCCATCCACTTCACTTCTATCCACCTCTTGACATACCCTCTTTCAACATCTTGGAAGATTCCTTTATGGATGATTCCACTTCCTCCCCTGCTGAGCCTCCTTCTACCTCCTCATACCAACAGCTCCTTCATGACATTCTTACCCAACCATCCTTCACACAATCCATCTCCACACCCATATCATCTATCTCCACCATCCCACTCTCTCAACCAACCATTCTAACATCCATCATACCATCTGCTGCAGTCCATCCATCACCACCCCAAACCATTCCCTCCTCCACCTCTACTCAAGTCACACTTGAGCAAGTGGATCTATCAGCCTTGGCAGATAAGTTATATGGGATACTGGCCCCCAAGCTAGTAAAACTACTGGAGACCTCCATGGATCCACTCCTGCAATCAATAAAGGAGTTATCTGACAGGCTATCCTCTCTCTCCTCTCCTCAGGCAATCCCTTATGTGGGGTTCCTTGATCCAGTCATCACTGAATCAAGGCAGGGGGAGATGCCCTATAAAGCTGAGGTAATGCCTGCTGCTCCAGGTGATCTGCTGCTGCCATAAATCTCCACTGCTGCTCTAGAACCAGTACTCACAGTGGACCTCAGGTCACTGTTGTCTGCATTTGATCTTCTTCACAGAAGCTGCTTACCAACTCTGGGAGTTGAAGACCTCACTAAGGCCATTGTGCCTATTACTGTCTATGATCCCAGCTTGATCATATCATATATAAATTCTCTTAAGGCTGTGGAAGTTTCTGATTGTGTTGCTGCTGCTGCTGCTGCTGAAGGTGCTGAATCTAATGATATTGATATGTTGCCTGCTGATCCTGTTGATGCTGCTGCTACTGTTGAACTTGCTGTTTTTCTAGAAGAACCTGTTGTTTCTGAGGTTCCTGCTGCTCCTGCTGCTCCAGAAGTTCCTCCTGCTCCTGTTCTATCTGCTGAAAAGTCTAAACAAATAGAAGAGTATATCAAAAGCATTGATGATCTATATGACAGACCCCAGAGTTCAGAAAGTGATCAATTTAACACTGACTCTGATGATTCTGCTGGCACCATCTCTAAGAAAAGGAAAGCAAGAAGCAAAGCAATGATGAGAGTTCCCCCTGCTAAGGCCAAAGATGTAAATGATATACCATACTATATTTTGCATGATTGTCAAATAACAGAGCCTTGGATGCAATATTCTAAGAATCAGTTAAAGGTTATGAAGAAAAGAAGAAAACTTGACAAATATGAGAAAGGATCTTCTCAGTCTCATCCTCCTCCTCCTCCTCCTCCAGATGCTGGTGCTGGTGGAGGATCTGCTTCTCAACCTGGATCTGATTCAAAGCATAGTTCTTCTCAATCTTCTCAAAGATATCAACCCAGAGGTCAACATCAAAGAAGCCATCATTCTAGAAGAGGTCAGTTCAGAGGAAATCAGAGAGAGTACAGAACTTATTCCAGACAACGAAGGGAAGGACAAGGTCCTATTGATTCTACTCAAGGTCATTTCCCTCACAAGCTTAGAGATTCAGTTGTCACCAGGACTCCTACTGATTCAGAATCTATCAATAGATATGAACCTCCAGTCCCTTTTGAAGATCCTGAAAACAACCCAGTGTCATGGACTGCCAGAATGAAAGAGCTTGCTGCTCTAGATCAAATGAAGAAGGCCAAGGAGCAAGGTAAAGACATTTCAAACATTACAACCCTATCAGAATAAAGAAAGACAAAACTGAAGAGATGTGCTTCAAGAAAGTTCATTGATCCAGAAGATTATATGAAGCTGCATCCTGAGGCTGTAGTCCCAAGGCCAAGATCCCAAACATCCTTAGGTGCAGATGATGACAGAAGATCAAAGAAAGATGCTCTCAATCCTAACAGGGAGATTCTATTTAAGAAAGGCAATGAGAAGAAATGATTTCTGTAAGCAGACAGTACATCTATATCTCTGAATATTGCTGATATTCTATATGAGTTCTGCAATGCTGCTTTGTTTTTCTTCTGCATTGTTGGTTTAGCTTTTGTTTCTATATGTATGCTTTTGTATTTCCTATTGTGTCCTGTAAATAGTAATCCTAACCCAAATAGGGGGAGATTGTTGGAACACCCTATTACTAATTTGGGCAAGGATCACTATGTTATTAGGAAATTGGTTTGACCTAGTTGTATAGTTGAAAAGGTTAACTTAGAATGAGTCTAAGGCTTAGAACTTAGGCTTAGAGCTGCCCCTAAGACCATTCAAAGATCAGGATTCATTGTTGAGACAAAGACAATTTTCGTCGAGCTCAGGTCGACGAAACGTCGAACTCAGTTCGACGTTCTCTGAGCTCAACTCTGCAAATCGTCGAACTCCGGTCGACGATCTTCGAGCTCAGATCGACGCTCTGTCTTCATGTATTTTTGAAGTCGCTGAGCTCAGTTCGACGATCGTAGAGCTCAGTTCGACGTTTTCTTTTTGCTGTTTAAATCCAATCTCTGAGCTCAGTTCAACGATCGTAGAGCTCAGATCGACGATTTCTGTGAGAGATCGACGCTTTCAGATTTCAAATTCAAGAACAGTTATGGAATTCTTTCAGAGTTATTTCCTGCATTTATTGCAAAGGATTTTCTCGCCGTTTCAAGCAATCTAATGCAAGTTTCAAGGAAGGCTAAAAGGAATGTTAAATATGACTTTCCCCAGAGACAGTTGTCATTTATGGAAGTCATTTATGACTGAGTAACGACCATCTAAGTCAGAATCTGATATACTCCTACAGAATATATTTTTGAAAATATAACAGATCATATACAATTATAGAGACAAGAGATATACAACAGAATTAGATTGAAAACACAGAAGAGTGAACAATAGAAACTCTCTGATCAAGAGTTCATCTTCTGAGATTTACAAATTTACTAAATCCCAAATCTTCAAGAACACAAGAAAGTTTTCTGTGGAGGAAATCTTCTGCTACTCAACTCCTCCAAATAATCAAGTGTTCAAAAGCTTCAACATCAAGAACTCCAGACATCAAACATTTCAGCATCTGCTGAAATCATCAATTGCTGGAGATTTGAAGCAACTGAAGACCTATCACCCTAACAAAGCTCACCTTCCTGAACCCTTACAGATCTCAGGGGGAGCTTTGACATCATCATCCACTTGTCTTCTCTCAGACGGTTGACAGAGAAGAACAACTCAACTCTTTCTTTCTTTTTCCTTTCCCTCCTGTAAAAGGGTTTTTCAAAACTCCCTTCAAAAGTTCTAAAACTGGTTTCTGAGACCTTGTCAAAACTCAGTGGTGGCAAGACACCTTATCAAAAAATCTAGTTTTTTTTGTTTTTGAGCACCTTATCAAAAGCTCATTGGTGCCCAGGACACCTGATCAACTATTCCTGTAGTGGATTCCTACCAAGGGTGGTAGAAGTGTGGATGTACCCAGGTTGTTGGGGAACCACTATAGTTCCTTGTGTCATCTGGTTGCTGTGTGTTTGACTGTAACGGCCTCCCCAGCACCATGCTCGCAAGGACGGCCGCCGGCACCCCCAACACCACATTCGAAAGGGTTCAGCCTAACCAGGTCTGCAGACCATGCACCCCAACCCCTCTCCCTCCACAAGCGGGTTGTTGGTGGCCGTAGCCCCCCTTAGATGAGTCAAACTCGATAGTCAAGGCCGCACTACGGGGACTTCCCAGGAGGTCACCCATCCTAGTACTACTCCAGCCTGAGCACGCTTAACTATGAAGTTCTTTCAACTCTCATCACCAATTGGTAAGGCTGAACCCTTTCATAGTGATGAGAGTTGAAAGAACTTCATAGTTAAGCGTGCTCGGGCTGGAGTAGTACTGGGATGGGTGACCTCCTGTGAAGTCCCCGTAGTGTGGCCTTGACTATCGAGTTTGACTCATCTAAGGGGGGCTACGGCCACCAACAACCCGCCTGTGGAGGGAGAGGGGTTGGGGTGCATGGTCTGCAGACCTGGTTAGGCTGAACCCTTTCGAGCGTGGTGCTGGGGGTGCCGGCGGCCGTCCTTGCGAGCATGGTGCTGGGGAGGCCGTTACAAAAAGTGCACTTTTTGTAACGGTCTAGGCCCGCCAACCCGCGGGACCCAGCTGGCACCGCCGGCCCACCAGTAGTCCAGACCCGGGCCCACTACTGGCAGTAAGCCTATCACATTCAAGCCTGCAGGCCAATGCACCCCAACCCCTCTCCATCCAGGCGGGTTGTTGGTGGACGTAGCCCCCCTTAGATGAGTCAAACTCGATAGTCAAGCCCGCACTACGGGGACTTCCCAGGAGGTCACACATCCCAGTACTACTCCAGCCCGAGCACGCTTAACTATGGAGTTATTTCAACTCTCATCACCAATTGAGCTACTTGTAAGACCCCCTTTTTTTTCTTTTTCAACCACCGGGGTCTTATGCCCAGAACCGCCGCTTTGCAGTGACACCTTCTCACCCGGGAAGGTCGTCACTACAACGCGTCGATTCTGCCGGCCTTTTCGATCACAATAAGTAGCACGATAATTGAAGTAAGAACAATGCAGTCCACAATAATAAATCACATGTAAATAAGATAAAATCTCCACGAAGGGAGTGTCCACAGAAAACATCAGAGTACTATAAATGCGGGCTTATGCCCGGTACAAAATGTCCTCACTACAAGTCTCTCATGCGGAAGCGAAACAGAAACTACTCAAGGTCGAGACTCACGGTCCCGGCTGTATGAACTCCGGAGCTAGACTGCCCCATCTCCAGGCGCACCGATCTCTGGGGCTGCTCCTCCATGCTGGGCTCCACGATCCCCTAAATGATGCGGTTCGAAAACCGTTAGTCATAAAGACTAAGCCCTACCATCCCCTACCCCTTCCCCCATGGCTCCTAGGTACCGAGCGGGGAGAAAGAAAGGGGAGGACATATTTGTGGAGAATAAAAGTAAACAGGTGACAGTGGACTTAATCTAGCAAGTTGTATTTGGTGAGCAGTTAATATGAATGTTATAATAGGTCTAGCAGTAAGAAAAGCAATTATATGAATTTACACCTTCACTTATGCGAGAACACATAAGCAAAAGGGATCTTTTGCAAGGCTCCCATCGTATAAGTGTCCCATACCACTTATACCTTGGGGTGTCGGTTATCAAACAGCAATGGTTGTTATATATTGAAATTAACCTTTGATTTATAAACTTGCCCACACAAGCTTATAGACCAAGGGGTCGTTTTGCAGGTCCTAATGTATAAGCGTCCCATACCACTTATACTTTAGGTGTCAGGGTTAAATGAATCGATTATGCTATGACATGCTAGTGGGTATGATGAAACATGCAAGTGCAACTCATACACCCGACTCTATGCACACAGACCTTTAGTTCCCCCTTTCGGAGCCGTTACCTCCCAGGATACCTCCGTAGTGGCGGACGGAAGCGGTGGGTTGGGCCTCGCCCACCTCAAAACCAGTAAAAGCACCACTGGTCTGACCTATCGTACGCCTCAACGCTTGGTGCACTAAGCGGACGCCTGCGTACTCTTGCCGGCTGGCGCACCGGACTTCTGTTGGCGAAATGCTAATCACCCCGCCGAGTCAACGATATCAGTGTCGGTGCAATCGAACTCCCCGATATCGTAAAACCCACCACCTTAACTTTTCCTATCTTATGCACATGCAAGTTTATTCGTAAACACACAAAACCGAGCCGAAGCTCCCCGGACCAAACATCCGTCTCCAAACAAACCGAGCCGAAGCTCCCCGGACCATCCCGTCTGTCTCTTAACAAACCGAGCCGAAGCTCCCCGGACCCAAACGTCCGTTTCCAAATCACCCGAGCCGAAGCTCTCATCAATCTTCTTGTGCCAACAGTGTTTGTGAAAAGTGCAGCCCTAGTTACTAAGTTACTCTTGCCAGTTTGTTATTACAGTTTACGTTAGCCCAGGACTGCCCCCGGTATACCCCGTGAAGGGCTCTCAAGGGGCACTAGGAACCAAGACGGCGGCATTACGGCCCGAAGTTTCCTTTCGCAAGGCACTTATTATTATTGGTTTATCTCCCTTAGCCCGATTCCCTTCTCATATTACGATAGACTATCCTAGGGTGATTTTTAACCTTCCTCTCTTCGGGAAAAGCGATCTTTCGCCGAACCCGAATACCTCTTAACTCTAGCTATCACCACTTCTCGCTACTCTTTTTATCTTCCTATTGCGATGTCCTCCACTATTGCCCACCCAAACAAAATGAATTATTTAACTTCAATGTCTTCCTCAGATCATGTCTTATTTCAATTCACAATTGCTATATGCAGACCGACCTAGACTTCATGTCGAACCGGTTATACAATGATCCAATACTCATCCAATTGCCCTAAATTATTTACTGAAGACTCACCATGATATAAATGACCTAAATCCAGAAAATGGAAATTTTTCTAATCTATTTGGCATTTAATTAAATTCCTCGAAAATCCCAAGGGCTACCGGTTTGAACATGAACTACCCTAAGTAATCATGCAAGATGTCCAGCAAATTTATGATAAATAGTAGGTTATCTCTATAGGTTAAATCTTAAGTATCATAATTTTTCTATCATTAAAAAAGCATGAAGACTATTTTAGAAATAATCTCTAACTTCTGTTGTTTATGAATCAAGTACAGATAATATTCTTCCAAAAATTATAAATAATTTATTCCATGCAGATAAAGGCCTAAAATTAGCACTGGCCAAGTTTCATAATTTTCCAGCAAGTATTTTATCCATAATTAATTTTTAAATAATAAAACCCCTTTCTATTATCTGTGAACAAAGTACCAGATTTATTCAACATAAAATTCTATAAAAATTCAGGGATCAATGTTCTACTGGTTAAGATCTAAATCCAGAATTTTAACTGATTATAATTAATTTAAAACCTCTAAATATTTGAAACAACAAATCGGGCTAATAATCCTTTAACACATGAAGTATAATATTTATTAATCATAAATTCCAGGAAAATTACCATAAGTCTAAAACATCCTAAAACTCCCTCCTCCCGAGTTTCATAATTTTTGAATTAGATTTAGTGCTTAAAATAACTAAATTACATTTCTATCCTAATTCAAAGTCTCAACTTTCGAGGTACCTAATTACGTCCAATTTCTTCACTATTTCAACCAGAGGGTTTTTCAGCATATCATGCCACTCTCCTCCAAATTTCAAGGGCATACAAGAGCTTTTGCTCCTATGTCCTTCACAAACCTCAAAACCCTTCATTTAAGATTTGAGCTTGGATCCTAGGGTAAGTCAACCCTAAACCACTCCATTTTTCTCCGAGCAGGTTATAACACCATTCTAAGTCAGATATCAGAAAATCAGCCTCTGTTGAGGCGATTTGACCTTTCCAAATTCTCAGTGCACATTTTATTAAAAGGTGTCTCACTAACGCCTAGTTAAGGGTAGAAGATTTCTCACCCAAAACTCCTCCAAATCAATTGGAATTTTACACAGACCTAGGTTTTATAGCCAGGGACCACTCACCAAAATTTGGGAGGGTTTGGAGGTCATTTGACCATCTAAATAAATTCCTCTAAGTTTATTAAATTAAAACAAAAACTTTAGGCAAAGTATCTCCAAAAATTCCCATTTTTAGTCTGCCTTTAGGTATAACCAAGATTAACCCTCTGCCCAAATTTCAGGTCATTTGGACAAGGGACGAAGAGTGGGCAATCGTTTTAATTTCTGCCCAACTCTAGGTACAGCCCCCACTAAACGGGTGCTGCGGCCGAACCGCTTACCCAAACGAGTTGAAACCAATTTTAGATTTATCTAGACTCGAAGGGCTACGACTTTTGTGTCTGGTCATTTTTCCTAAAATGACCTCTAAGAGCCTCGTTTTGCATCATTAAAATATGTCCATCCAAGTATAATTTCCATACAAAATCATTTACTTAGTTTATATATTTAAAACAGTTTTTACTGTTCATCTTCTACAGAACCCGAAAACCAGAACTCAGGAAGTCATTTTTCCTGTAACACTTCCGTGATCCGTCGCCGGCAGTCCGGTCACTTCCCTGGCCAGCCACCACCACCACCACCTCCGTTGAGGCGATGGCTAGCGGTCGGCGGTGGTTTGGCCGCCGGAGGTGGCGGTTTCCGGCGAACTCAAAAATACCATTTACATGGTTTTACCATGAAAACGAGAGACGGGTCCGGCTCCGTTGAGCGCGAACCTCCTTTCTAAGAATCCTAAGATCTACCCATGAAAGAGAAGGAGCAGAGGAGGACCTTGTTCGCGGTTTGAAGGCGAGAAGAACGACGGGGTGCCATGGCGCGGTGGTGGCGTTGCTGAACTTCTCCTACAGCAAGAACAAGGATCTGATCCGATTACTTGAGCGTGTAACCTTCTCCTCTTGCTCCAGGTGGGCTTTTATAAGTCAGAAAGTGGGAAGGTGAATGGGTAAAGCCTTAATGGCCATGACGACTCCTCCCCTTAACGCTTCGGTTATGATGCAGGGCCGTTGAAACGCTGGAAAACGAAGAGGTGTTCGCCAGGTGGTGATTTCCTATTGGACCAACATTTTCCTTATTTATTTAAATAATTAAGGAAGGAAACGGCCCATAAATACTCCTGCTGTAACTTCCCACACCCGCATTTATTACCACGCGTGTTAGAATAATTTCGGGCCTGAACCGTCGTTTCGGCCAATGTCACGGGCGTGACACATAGGTCACGGGCGTGACAGGCCCGGATAGCCAATTCTGGGTTCGACGATCGTCGAACTGAGATCGACGATCGTCGATGGATGGTCACGGGCGTGACACCTTGGGTCACGGGCTTGACAGGCTCGGGTGGTTAGTTATGGGTTGACGATCGTCGATTTGAGATTGACGGTCGTCGAATGGTGGTCACGCCCTGGGTCACGGGCGTGACACCCTTTGTCACGGGCGTGACAGGCCCGAACGACAATTTTGAGGTCGACGATCGTCGAACTGGGATCGACGGTCGTCGAAGGCTGGTCACGCCCTAGGTCACGAGCGTGACACTTAGGTCACGGGCGTGACAGGCCCGAGTTCAATTTCGACGATCGTTTTACGGGGATCGACGCTCGTCGAAGGAGTCACGCCCCTTGGTCACGGGCGTGACACCTTGGTCATGGGCGTGACATGCCCAGGCTGCACGTTCGACGATCGTCTCACGGAGATCGACGATCGTCGAAGAAGTCACGCCCAGGTCACGGGCATGACGGGTCGGTCACGGGCGTGACCAACCCGTGACCCAAAATCTCGGTCGATTTATTTCAATTTTCGGGCTTCCTCGGGTTCTGTCACGACCAACCGACTCCTAGGGGTCTAGCCGGAAATGGGATGTTACAAATCCCAATAAACAAAACAAAAATTTCGTCCCCGAAATTGAGGTTGAGCCTATGGGGATTTCTATCGGAATAAATTAAACTTGTAACATCCCATACGATCTTTTTATTGGGTTTAGGCGACTATTCGTTTGATAAACGAAAAAAGTCTCCCCAATAAACAAAAGATTAGCCCCTACCTTTCTGATTGAGTGCGCATGCCTCGGTCCTAGATTTTCCTTATCTAGTCTTAACTGTCCAAAAACAGAAGGCAATCTATAGTATACCGAGAGGTGGTGAGATGTACCTGACTGAACAACTCCGGGTATCTTTGCCTCATCAGATCCTGCGGTTCCCAGGTGTGCTCCTCCTGACCGTGATTTCTCCACAGAACCTTGACTAAGGGGATCTTCTTGCGGCGCAAGATCCGTACTCCTTTGTCGTCGATCCGGACCGGCTCCAAGTGAACAGAACGGTCTGAAGCTACCGGCCCTTCGGTGGTCAAAATCCGCTGCTCCGGGCATAGTAGAGCCCTTCTCAGCGAAGAAATGTGGAACATGTCGTGTAGAGCTGCCAGCTCTGGTGGCAACTCTAGCCTGTAGGCTAGGGGTCCGTTCCGCTCCAGGATCCGGTAAGGGCCCATATACCTAGGGCTGAGTTTCTTCCTCCGACCGCGCACCCGAGAGACTCCGTGCATGGGCCGGATCTTCAAGAACACTCGATCCCCTACCCGAAACTCCACCTGACGATGCCGGGCGTCATAGTATTTAGCCTGTCTGCTCTGCGCCTCCAACATCCTATCTCTGATCAGTCTCACCTGAGCCTCGGTGTCTTCAACGAAATCCGATCCCAGCAGCTTCGGATCCTCGTCCTGAACCCAAGAAAGCGGGGTCCTACATTTTCGTCCATACAAGGCTTCATAAGGCGCCATCCTGATGCTGGACTGGTAGCTATTATTGTAGGAGAACTCGACCAACGGTAACATCTTCTCCCACGGCTCCCCTCGGTCCAGTATACACAGTCGTAGTAGATCCTCCAACGTCCTGTTGGTGCGCTCTGTCTGCCCGTCCGTCTGAGGGTGGAAGGCCGTGCTAATAGTCAAACGGGTGCCCAGGTATGCCTGCACTGACCGCCACTCCCTGGATGTAAACCGTCCATCGCGGTCCGACACTATCGTCCGGGGCACTCCATGATATCAGACATACTGCTCCACAAACTTCCGTACCAGCACTCCCACCGAGTCATCCTTCCTGATCGGTATAAAGCGGGCCACCTTCGTCAACCGATCAACAATCACCCAGATCGAGTCATTCCCCGTCCGAGACCGGGGAAGACCATGTATAAAATCCATAGCTATATCGTCAAACTTCCACTCCGGCACCGGGAGTGGCTGCAACAGTCCTGCGGGGTTCCTGCACTCCGACTTCACCAACTGACACGCCTCGCAATGGGTCACGAAGTACGTAATGTCCTTCTTCATGCCCGGCCAAAACATCGTCCTCTTCAAATCAGCGGTCATCTTTGTGATCCCCGGGTGCACCGAGTACCGGCTGCAATGCGCCTCCATCATAATATCCTCTCGGATCTGGCCTCCTGCGGGTATATATACTCTGCCTCTGAAGTGGAGCAAACCATCTCTCAGGGAATAATCTCCTGTCGAACCTTCCTCCAAAGCTCGGAACATCGGCTCTGCCCACACATCTGTCCTCTGTCCGTCCCGAATGCGATCCCGAATATCGTCTACGGCCACCATCGATTTCAGATACTCCATATACAGCTCTGGATCATCCTCAGACACCAGGGATATCCGCATATCTCTGAATGACTGGACCAGCTCCATGGACATAACCTGGGGCCCAGCTTCGGAAGTGGCAGCTCTCCGGCTCAACGCATCGGCCACCACGTTTGCCTTCCCTGGATGGTAGTGCATCTCATACTGATAATCTGCTAAGAACTCCACCCAACGCCTCTGCCTGATATTCAGCTCCTTCTGCGTGTCCACGTATTTCAAGTTCTTGTGATCGGAGAAGATATCGCAGTGGAATCCATAAAGATAATGGCGCCAGACCTTCAGAGCAAAAATGACCGCTCCCATCTCGAGGTCGTGCACCGGGTAGTTCCTCTCATGGGTCTTCAGCTGGCGGGAGGCATATGCTATGACATGTCCGTTCTGCATCAGCACCGCTCCCATCCCTTGGTATGATGCGTCGGTATACACCTGGAATCCTTCCTTTCCAGATGGAAGGGCCAGAATAGGGGCTGAGATGAGTCGGTCCTTCAGCTCCTGGAAAGCCGCCTGGCACTGCGGGGTCCAAACAAAAGGTGCCTCCTTCTTCGTCAAAGATGTGAGGGGGAGGGCAATCCGAGAGAACCCCTCCATGAACTTCTGGTAATAGCCGGCAAGTCCCAAGAAACTTCGCACATCGGTGGCTGTCTTCAACTGCGGCCAATCTCGAACTGCCTGAATCTTTGCCGGATCCACTGCCAACCCGGCTCCGCTGATAATGTGGCCTAGGAAGGCCACCTCTTTCAACCAAAACTGACACTTGCTGAATTTTGCATAAAGGTGATGCTCCCGCAACCTCTCCAAAGTCAGTCCCAGATGTCGAGTGTGTTCCTCCTCCGTCCTAGAGTAGATCAGGATGTCGTCTATGAATACTATGACGAACACATCCAAGTAGGCTTCGAAAACCCGGTTCATGAGGCTCATGAACGCCGACGGAGCGTTCGTGAGCCCGAAGGGCATCACGGTGAACTCATATAGGCCATATCTGCTACTAAAGGCCGTCTTCGGGATATCCTCCTCCTGGATCCGCAGCTGGTAGTATCCTGACCTCAAGTCCAGCTTCGAGAAATAATGGGCCCCCTCTAGCTGGTCGAACAATTCTTCTATCCGAGGGAGCGGATAGGTATTCCGGACGGTCAGCCTGTTTAGTGCTCGATAATCGATGCACAGGCGGACTGTCCCATCCTTCTTCTTCACGAATAGGACCGGTGCTCCCCATGGTGAGGAACTCGGTCTAACAAATCCTGCCTCAACTAATTCCTGCAGCTGAGTCCGAAACTCTGCCAACTCCTTTGGGGCCATCCGATAAGGGGCCCTAGACGCCGGCTTGGCCCCCGACACAAGCTGTATCTGAAAATCCTGCTCTCGGTGTGGAGGTAGTCCTGGTAGTTTCTCTGGAAAGATGTCAGCAAAATCTCGCACCACCGGGATGTCTGTCACCAACTCCTTAACTTCCGTCATCTCAAATAAAATCTGATAGACCTCCTCTCCCTGCAGATGGGCCTTAACAGCCTGTACCGAAGATAAGAGTATACGAGAGACAGGTTTTATACCTTCGATGGTAATGAAAGAGTCCCCGTGTCTCACGGTGATCCTCTTCGCCTGGCAGTCAATCTGGGCATGGTTCCAGTGCAGCCATACCATTCCCAGGATCAGGTCGTAGTCCGTCAGCTTCAAAATCTTCGCTGGAGCCTCGAATGCCTTTCCACCAATTTCCGCCTCCATATTACAGTGATCCGTGGTAAGGAGTTCAGATCCATCTGGTAGTCGCACCCTCATCCTCGAGCCTGTGAACCGCTCCACACCTTCTAGTCCTTCTACGAACGTCTCCGACACAAAGGAGTGAGTAGCTCTAGTATCAAAAAGCGTGCGGGCAGGCTTGCCGCTGATGAAGACTATACCTGGGGTGATTAAATATCTTAGGGTTCTATAAAGAATTTTCTTTCCTTGTTAATCTATCTAGTACGGTTCTGAGTTTTAACAACTTAAAGGGAAATTCTATGAAAATAAAGAAGCATTGCAACGTACCTGCTATGACCTGCTCCGGATTTCGAGGCTGCGCAAGGTCCAAAGCATATACCTGCTCTCTTCCTTGTCTACGATCTTCCCCCTGGTATCCTCGACAGCGGCCGCGTCCTCGGCCTCCGTAATACTGAGCTGGTGGGCTGCTCTGATGTGCTGGAGGTGGTGCCCCCCTCATGGGGCAGTTCCTCCGAATGTGCCCAATCTGATGACAAAGAAAACACTCTGGTGGGGGATACGCCATTCCCCCGGGTCTCAGCATCTCTTGCATCCGAAGAGGGGGAGGGGCTAATACCACCTGTTCCCTCGGCTCCTGCCTCACGTCCTGACGAGGCTGCTCCTCTGTCCTCCTCCCCTCTGGTACAGCACCTCGCCGCTGGTCATTTCTACCTCTCCGTCCCTGATCCTCTGCTGGCCGTTTCCGGCCCCGGGTGGCGTGCCAATCTGCCTCAATCCTTTTGGCCATCTCCAAAATCCGGGAGATGGGCCCGTCAGATACAAACAACAGAGCCTCTCTCAAGTCCTCCCGCAGGCCCTTATAGAACCTCCTGATATACCCTGCCTCGTCCAGCTGGTAGGAATCTGCGTATCGAGCCAGATGGTCAAACTCTCGATGGTACTCCACCACGGTCCGGGTACCCTGCTTCAGCTGTAAGAACCGCTCCTCCAAATCATCCCTAGCCGAGTGCGGAACGAAATGCTCCACCAGTGCGGCCCTGAACTCCTCCCAAGTAACCTCCGCAACCTCCCTATCAGCAAATGTCGTGTCCAGCAGCGTCTTCCACCACCTCTTTGCATGGGACTCCAGGCAGGAGACAACCAGAGCCACCCTCTCCTCCCATGGACATCGAATCCCGGTCAGCATCTCGTACATGATATCTATCCACTCTTCCATCCGAACAGCCGACTCTGTCCCCAAATAGGACGGGGGAGAAAGACCCCGGAAGATGCTGAGCCAGTTGGCCCCCGGATTTGGCTGCGGGGCCGGAACCTGCTGGGCCCTGAAGGCCTCCAGGATGGCAGTCAGGGTCTGTCCCATGTCTGACTGAAGGAAAGGAGTGGGGACCGGTGGGGGTGGTGTAACATCCTGAGCCTGTTGAACTCCACCTTGTGGCGTAGTCCGTGCTGGAGGCTGCGTAACAAAAACACACGCTGAGAAAACGTTCAAATATTACATAAAGGTGGACAATTTATATGTGATCCCCATATGGGCACACCACTGCTTCCGCTGCTTAGTTTGTCCCCAAACTAAACTCGAGCGGGGGGTGACCTAGGGTTTGTGGACTGCTACTTCCTTCTGATCGATGTTCCCTCTGATACCACTTGTAAGACCCCCCCCCCCCTTTTTTTTTTCTTTTTCAACCACCGGGGTCATATGCCCAGAACCGCCGCTTTGCGGTGACACCTTCTCACCCGGGAAGGTCGTCACTACAACGCGCCGATTCTGCCGGCCTTTTCGATCACAATAAGTAGCACGATAATTGAAGTAAGAACAATGCAGTCCACAATAATAAATCACATGTAAATAAGATAAAATCTCCACGAAGGGAGTGTCCACAGAAAACATCAGAGTACTATAAATGCGGGCTTATGCCCGGTACAAAATGTCCTCACTACAAGTCTCACATGCGGAAGCAAAACAGAAACTACTCAAGGTCGAGACTCACGGTCCCGGCTGTATGAACTCCGGAGCTAGACTGCCCCATCTCCAGGCGCACCGATCTCTGGGGCTGCTCCTCCATGCTGGGCTCCACGATCCCCTAAATGATGCGGTTCGAAAACTGTTAGTCATAAAGACTAAGCCCTACCATCCCCTACCCCTTCCCCCATGGCTCCTAGGTACCGAGCGGGGAGAAAGAAAGGGGAGGACATATTTGTGGAGAGTAAAAGTAAACAGGTGACAGTGGACTTAATCTAGCAAGTTGTATTCGGTGAGCAGTTAATATGAATTTTATAATAGGTCTAGCAGTAAGAAAAGCAATTATATGAATTTAAACCTTCACTTATGCGAGAACACATAAGCAAAAGGGATCTTTTGCAAGGCTCCCATCGTATAAGTGTCTCATACCACTTATACCTTGGGGTGTCGGTTATCAAACAGCAATGGTTGTTATATATTGAAATTAACCTTTGATTTATAAACTTGCCCACACAAGCTTATAGACCAAGGGGTCGTTTTGCAGGTCCTAATGTATAAGCGTCCCATACCACTTATACTTTAGGTGTCAGGGTTAAATGAATCGATTATGCTATGACATGCTAGTGGGTATGATGAAACATGCAAGTGCAACTCACACACCCGACTCTGTGCACACAGACCTTTAGTTCCCCCTTTCGGAGCCGTTACCTCCCAGGATACCTCCGTAGTGGCGGACGGAAGCGGTGGGTTGGGCCTCGCCCACCTCAAAACCAGTAAAAGCACCACTGGTCTGACCTATCGTACGCCTCAACGCTTGGTGCACTAAGCAGACGCCTGCGTACTCTTGCCGGCTGGCGCACCGGACTTCTGTTGGCGAAATGCTAATCACCCCGCCGAGTCAACGATATCGGTGTCGGTGCAATCGAACTCCCCGATATCGTAAAACCCACCACCTTAACTTTTCCTATCTTATGCACATGCAAGTTTATTCGTAAACACAGGAAACCGAGCCGAAGCTCCCCGGACCAAACATCCGTCTCCAAACAAACCGAGCCGAAGCTCCCCGGACCATCCCGTCCGTCTCTTAACCAACCGAGCCGAAGCTCCCCGGACCCAAACGTCCGTTTCCAAATCACCCGAGCCGAAGCTCTCATCAATCTTCCTGTGCCAACAGTGTTTGTGAAAAGTGCAGCCCTAGTTACTAAGTTACTCTTGCCAGTTTGTTATTACAGTTTACGTTAGCCCAGGACTGCCCCCGGTATACCCCGTGAAGGGCTCTCAAGGGGCACTAGGAACCAAGACGGCGGCATTACGGCCCGAAGTTTCCTTTCGCAAGGCACTTATTATTATTGGTTTATCTCCCTTAGCCCGATTCCCTTCTCATATTATGATAGACTATCCTAGGGTGATTTTTAACCTTCCTCTCTTCGGGAAAAGCGATCTTTCGCCGAACCCGAATACCTCTTAACTCTAGCTATCACCACTTCTCGCTACTCTTTTTATCTTCCTATTGAGATGTCCTCCACTATTGTCCACCCAAACAAAATGAATTATTTAACTCCAATGTCTTCCTCAGATCATGTCTTATTTCAATTCACAATTGCTATATGCAGACCGACCTAGACTTCATGTCGAACCGGTTATGCAATGATCCAATACTCATCCAATTGCCCTAAATTATTTACTGAAGACTCACCATGATATAAATGACCTAAATACAGAAAATGGAAATTTTCCTAATCTATTTGGCATTTAATTAAATTCCTTGAAAATCCCAAGGGCTACCGGTTTGAACATGAACTACCCTAAGTAATCATTCAAGATGTCCAACAAATTTATGATAAATAGTAGGTTATCTCAATAGGTTAAATCCTAAGTATCATAATTTTTCTATCATTAAAAAGGCATGAAGACTATTTTAGAAATAATCTCTAACTTCTGTTGTTTATGAATCAAGTACAGATAATATTCTTCCAAAAATTATAAATAATTTATTCCATGCAGATAAAGGCCTAAAATTAGCACTGACCAAGTTTCATAATTTTCCAGCAAGTATTTTATCCATAATTAATTTTTAAACAATAAAACCCCTTTCTATTATCTGTGAACAAAGTACAAGATTTATTCAACATAAAATTCTATAAAAATTCAGGGATCAATGTTCTACTGGTTAAGATATAAATCCAAAATTTTAACTGATTATAATTAATTTAAAACCTCCAAATATTTGAAACAACAAATCGGGCTAATAATCCTTTAACACATGAAGTATAATATTTATTAATCATAAAATTCCAGGAAAATTACCATAAGTCTAAAACATCCTAAAACTCCCTCCTCCCGAGTTTCATAATTTTTGGATTAGATTTAGTGCTTAAAATAACTAAATTACATTTCTATCCTAATTCAAAGTCTCAACTTTCGAGGTACCTAATTACCTCCAATTTCTTCACTATTTCAACCAGAGGGTTTTTCAGCATATCATGCCACTCTCCTCCAAATTTCAAGGGCATACAAGAGCTTTTGCTCCTATGTCCTTCACAAACCTCAAAACCCTTCATTTAAGATTTGAGCTTGGATCCTAGGGTAAGTCAACCCTAAACCACTCCATTTTTCTCCGAGCAGGTTATAGCACCATTTTAAGTCAGAGATCAGAAAATCAGCCTCTATTGAGGCAATTTGACCTTTCCAAATTCTCAGTGCACATTTTATTAAAAGGTGTCTCACTAATGCCTAGTTAAGGGTAGAAGATTTCTCACCCAAAACTCCTCCAAATCAATTGGAATTTTACACAGACCTAGGTTTTATAGCCAGGGACCACTTACCAAAATTTGGGAGGGTTTGGAGGTCATTTGACCATCTAAATAAATTCCTCTAAGTTTATTAAATTAAAACAAAAACTTTAGGCAAAGTATCTCCAAAAATTCCCATTTTTGGTCTGCCTTTAGGTATAACCAAGATTAACCCTCTGCCCAAATTTCAGGTCATTTGGACAAGGGACGAAGAGTGGGCAATCGTTTTAATTTCTGCCCAACTCTAGGTACAGCCCCCACTAAAACGGGTGCTGCGGCCGAACCTCTTACCCAAACGAGTTGAAACTAATTTTTGATTTATCTAGACTCGAAGGGCTACGACTTTCGTGTCTGGTCATTTTTCCTAAAATGACCTCTAAGAGCCTCGTTTTGCATCATTAAAATATGTCCATCCAAGTATAATTTCCATACAAAATCATTTACTTAGTTTATATATTTAAAACAGTTTTTACTGTTAATCTTCTACAGAACCCGAAAACCAGAACTCAGGAAGTCATTTTTCCTGTAACACTTCCGTGATCCGTCGCCGGCAGTCCGGTCACTTCCCTGGCCAGCCACCACCACCACCACCTCCGTTGAGGCGATGGCTAGCGGTCGGCAGTGGTTTGGCCGCCGGAGGTGGCGGTTTCCGGCGAACTCAAAAATACCATTTACATGGTTTTCCCATGAAAACGAGAGACGTGTCCGGCTCCGTTGAGCGCGAACCTCCTTTCTAAGAATCCTAAGATCTATCCATGAAAGAGAAGGAGCAGAGGAGGACCTTGTTCGCGGTTTGAAGGCGAGAAGAACGACGGGGTGCCATGGCGCGGTGGTGGCGTTGCTGAACTTCTCCTACAGCAAGAACAAGGATCTGATCCGATTACTTGAGCGTGTAACCTTCTCCTCTTGCTCCAGGTGGGCTTTTATAAGTCAGAAAGTGGGAACGTGAATGGGTAAAGCCTTAATGGCCATGAAGGCTCCTCCCCTTAACGCTTCGGTTATGATGCAGGGCCGTTGAAACGCTGGAAAATGAAGAGGTGTTCGCCAGGTGGTGATTTCCTATTGGACCAACATTTTCCTTATTTATTTAAATAATTAAGGAAGGAAACGGCCCATAAATACTCCTGGTGTAACTTCCCACACCCGCATTTATTACCACGCGTGTTAGAATAATTTCGGGCCTGAACCGTCGTTTCGGCCAATGTCACGGGCGTGGCACATAGGTCACGGGCGTGACAGGCCCGGATAGCCAATTCTGGGTTCGACGATCGTCGAACTGAGATCGACGATCGTCGATGGATGGTCACGGGCGTGACACCTTGGGTCACGGGCGTGACAGGCTCGGGTGGTTAGTTATGGGTTGACGATCGTCGATTTGAGATCGACGGTCGTCGAATGGTGGTCACGCCCTGGGTCACGGGCGTGACACCCTTTGTTACGGGCGTGACAGGCCCGAACGGCAATTTTGAGGTCGACGATCGTCGAACTGGGATCAACGGTCGTCGAATTCTGGTCACGCCCTAGGTCACGGGCGTGACACTTAGGTCACGGGCGTGACAGGCCCGAGTTCAATTTCGACGATCGTTTTACGGGGATCGACGCTCGTCGAAGGAGTCACGCCCCTTGGTCACGGGCGTGACACCTTGGTCACAGGCGTGACATGCCCAGGCTGCACGTTCGACGATCGTCTCACGGAGATCGACGATCGTCGAAGAAGTCACGCCCAGGTCACGGGCGTGACGGGTCGGTCACGGGCGTGACCAACCCGTGACCCGAAATCTCGGTCGATTTATTTCAATTTTCGGGCTTCCTCGGGTTCTGTCATGACCAACCGACCCCTAGGGGTCTAGCCGAAAATGGGATGTTACATTGACTTTGCCGTGTGCTGTGTGTTTTCTTATTTCTTGCTTTAGTTTTTATTTCATAACAAGCACCTTACACATATACATAAATTAAGTCTTCTACTGCTTTATATTTTTAATTGTAAATTATTTTAAAAATACTCTATTCACCCCCCCTCTAGAGTTAAGGTAGATCTTTTCTTCACTTTCAAAGAAGATTGCAAATCCATAGAAGTATCTTTTCAGCCAGTAAGTCTATCAAGAATTTATTCTTTGCTGCTGAATTGAAGAATCTGAATGCTTAGATATTTCAGATCACAAAAGTGCTGTTTTCTGAAATTATTTACCTCTTAATTTAGTAAGATCTCTTTGAGATCTGAGTAGTTAGGAGAGTTTATCTCTGAGTTATAAGCCTGGTTTATAAAGGCTGAGGTAGGGTTCTTGAGGGACCTGAGGTAGGTTATTTGTGCTGGATCACTGAGGTGTTAGACTGCATTATAAAGGCTAAGGTAGGGTTCTTGAGTGACCCGAGGTAGGATATTGGCTGGATCTCTGAGGTAGGAACAGTTGGTCCGAGTTATAGGTTTCTTAACAGAAACTGAGCCTGTAAGATCTTTTGATCATAGTTGAAGAGGAGGAGATATAACCTTATATAGCACATTGCTAGTGAGGAAGAAGGGTGAAAGTGGATGTACCATAGATAGGAGAACCACTATAAACTTTCTGTGTACTCTGTGGATTGCTTGTGCTGTGTACTTGTGAATGTTTATGTTTAAGATTTTGCTGAACAGTTAATCCATCTAACAAAGAAATTTTAAAAGACACCTATTCATGCCCCTTTAGGTGATAAAATACCCATAGATTTATCTTTTGGTTTTATTTCTCAGTTCATGGTGATCGCGAGATCCTTCACACTTTTGGGTTGTTCTTGTATGTTTATTTCGCTGCTCACATATGATGTATTGTTCCACCCCTGGTATAGAAAACCCAATACTGGTATCAGAGCTAGGTTGCAGATCTAGTGTGTGTAAATTAGGAGATTCAAAATTGTTCTAAATGTCCAAATTTATTCATTGAACATTACATGTTGATGATTTTTGCCACAGGCACTGCCCCTTGGACCATAATAGGTGCTCTTCCCCTAAGACCTTGCGCACATCCCCTTGGAACCCCGCCAGAAATACCTATGATTTGCTGTGATTTTCATGTTTCAAAATTGCTTTTACTTTAGCAGTAACCGTCTCTCCATGTGGTTTGTAAAACCATTTTTGTCTTGAATTTTAAATTCAATGATGAGGGACGAGCTTGTCTACTATCATAAGGAAAATTGCATCTGTCTTTGTCCAATACATGTAAATTTGAAGATTTAGAAATGTTCTAAATGTTCTGGTTTATACCTTTTTACCTCAAGTGTTGATGGTTTTCTTTTGTGAACTCCAGGGATGTATATGGAATGCGAATGGTGACCTTTTGTTTTATATATGTCCATATTGATTAAATATTAATCATGATTAAGTGTTAATCAATTATCATAAAATACCATAATCCAATATTAAGTATTCAGACGCCTTCCAATGGATGATAATCCTCCTGCCTCGATTGATGAAGCATGGGCTTGCCAAAGCAAGGTGCATTAACCTATCTTGGTAAGGGTGTGAGCGGATAAATTTGATATACCATTATTGTCATCGAGTCTAACTTAACTAGGTGACCTCAAAGGTTGTGTTCCTAGAGGCATAGGGTTGGCATGCACCATATGATTGATGCGAAGAATGAGTTATTCACCAACCATAGAAGGGTTGCATGATGATGTAATTGGCAAAGGTTTCCTACCTAAATAGGTATAATATGAGTGATCAACCAAAGCTAACTTATAGTGTTGGTGAAATACAGATCTTTTCCACTTAAGAGTAACTCACATAAACTCTCTGAATTGATATTAAGGGTTATCGATTTGATTAAAATAGTGGGAGTTCTTTTAATTAAAGTCCATAATAAAATTAAATATATTTTGAAATATAGTACTAAAACTACTTTACATAATTTTTATAGAATTTTCATGACAAGTGGATCTCACTCCACCTTGTTTCAGAGGGTTGTCCTTGAGAAGGGCAAGCTCAACAGGACTAACTTTCTAAACTGGTATAGAAACCTGAGAATTGTTCTTAGGAAAGAGTGCATGCTCCATGTCTTAGAAGGTGATCCTCCTATAGTGCCAACTAGGAATTCATCCCGAATTGACAAAGATGTTTATAAGAAGTATCAAGATAATTCCTTGGATATTGAATGTCTCATGCTTTCTACCATGAACTGTAAGCTTCATAAGCAGCATAAGACCATGTGTGGTTATGAGAAAATAGAGCACCTGAAAAAAATGTTTTAGGGGCAAGCTCGGCATGATAGGTTTGACATTTCTAAGGCACTTTTTCAGTGCAATATGGGAGCTTGAGACCCAATAGAGACTCTTATACTAAAGATGATTGGGTACATTGAGAACCTTAAAATATTGGGGTTTCCCTTTGGCAAAGAGTTGACCACTAATCTGATCCTGCAATTATTGTCGGACAGTTGTAAGCAATTTGTCTTGAACTCTTATCTGAATGAGATTGACAAGACACTACCAAAGCTCCTAGGCATGATGAGAATTGTTGAGGACAACATGAAGAAATCCAAGAATGTTACTCATATATTGATGGTACATAAACGTAAGGGCAATGCCAAGGGATCATAGAAGACCAAGGTAGGATCTAGGTCATATCTTAATCCAAAGTCTTCAGCACTGAAAAGGAAGGGTATGGCGAAGGAAGGTAAGTGCCACCATTGTGGTAAGGTAGGGAATTGGAGGAAGAACTATTCCCTCTATCCTAAGGATCTGTAAAAGAAGAAGGGAAGTGTTACTTCCGCTTCAGGTATTTATATTATAAAAATAAAACTTTATGCTTCTATATCTTGAGTATTAGATACCCGACGTGGTTCTCACATTTGTACTAATGTGTAGGAACTGGGAAGGAGAAAAATGGTAGGTAAAGGAGAGGAAGACTTGCTTGTTGGAAATGGAGCAAGAGTTACTGTTGTTGTCATAGGTGTTTATCATCTTTCCTTGCCCACTGGGCTTATGATAGAACTTAATAATTGTTATTTTGTTCCTTCTATAACTCAAAGCATTATATCTATTTCATGTTTAGACATGAATGGTTTTTCTTTTATAATTAAGAACAATTGTTGTTCTATTTATAAGAATGCAGTTTGTTTTGACATAACTCAATTGTGAAAGTCTTTATTCAAGAGTAGCTACACACGTAGAGGGGGTGAATAGGTTTTCAAGTCTTTTTGAAGACTTTTAACTTTGGTTGAGTTATGTGTTAGATTTTATTATTAGCTTTCAAGAGACACAACAAAACACCGGAATTTATAGTGGTTCCCATATCTAGGGTAAATCCACTTTCCCCCTCCACCTATCTAGTAGTGAGCTAGATTCAGTTTTCTCCTCCTTTAACTCAGCTCCTTGAGCTTACACCTCAGATCCCAGAGGATCCTACACCTCAGAGTGAAACTCACTCCTATAACTCAAGGTATAGCAACTCCTTCCTCATGCTAGATAGCCCTATACAAGAGATCTCAGATCTCCTACCTAAGATCAACACATAGATCTTACCTCAGTCACAAGCCCTACCTCAGATCCTAAACATGATCCTACAACTCAGAGACATAGCTCCTACACTCAGCCTCTATAACATAGGATTACAACTCAGATCAACAGATGATCTTACAGAATGAGTAAAAGTTTGGTGATGATTGACTCCAGAGAAATAGTTCTCTGAGTCACCTTTTTGAACTAAGAAAATAAGTCCAACCTCTTCACAATAACAAGACTTTAGATATTAAGAGTAGTTCTTCTTGTGCTGAGAAGAACTGATGCAGAGCTCTGTATCTTCAAGATTTTTACGTCACAGTGTTGTAAGCAGTGCCTTTGAAGATAAACAACAACTTTTGAATGCTCTGCTTCTTCTCCTCTAATAAAAAAAAACTTGTTTTTGTTCTTGTTGTAGAAGACTTAGATGTTTTCAGTTCTTGATCTCTTCAATCAACAAGTTTACTTTTGTGTTCTAGAAAACTTCTGTAAATCCAAGTGTAATGGATTTTCTAACTTGATGAAGATGATGACTATCATCAAAGCTTTTTATTTCTCTGTAAAAAGTCTTTTTTATCTTCCATCGACCAATGACACTTTTATCTATATGGGCAAGCCTAAATGAGAAAATGTAAAGTACATTTAGCATTAATTGCTATACATAATGCATTCGATGCCATTTGTCTTCTAGTGCACAAGTCCCGCAATATTTGAATTATTGATGATGTCAGCTTAACATTGCTTGTGGACTTAGTAATTTTCAGTTAAACTGCAAAGGAGTTGAGTGCAGTCAAGTGACTCAATGCAAAAATAATTGGTAGAATATCTGCACACTGAGGCATTGAGTGAACTTTCATAACTCAACGTATTTGACTAAGACAACTTAACTGATAAAGCGTTGAGTGAGCCTTCATCACTCGATGCTTTTGGACTTGGCAGATTTCTCATGACTGAAGGCGTTGAGTGAACCTTCAAATCTCAACGCTTCTGTACTTCTTCTGAGTTATTGATAAGACGTTGAGTGAGCCTTCCTCACTCAATGCTTCTACACACAGATAGATTTCCTTTTGAGTAGGTGTTGAGTGAACTGCCTTC
Organism: Platanthera zijinensis; assembly: GCA_039513925.1. Classification (NCBI taxonomy): domain Eukaryota; kingdom Viridiplantae; phylum Streptophyta; class Magnoliopsida; order Asparagales; family Orchidaceae; genus Platanthera; species Platanthera zijinensis. The sequence goes on from CM077087.1 coordinate 108,261,984, forward strand.
ACTCAACGCTTCTTGACTTAGCCAGATTTGAGTCTAGCAATACTAAAGCTCTGAATGGTTGATGTTCTGTCAATGCTTCTAGACCTCTGGCATTGAGTGAGCTGAACTCACTCAACGCTTTTGGACTTAGCAAGATTTCTACTTTTCTAGCATCCCGTATTAAGTCTAACAAATATTGTGACCCTGATAGCCTGTCTAGTCAATGAATAGTAGAAAATCTGCATATATTGAACTTTTAACATATATCCGATACATTCAAGTGCATACCATTGACCTGTGGGCCTTCTTCAAATATGAGACATTATGATCAATGGACCCAACAATATCCCCCTATTCTAAGAAGGCAGGACCCTAGTTAATGATATACACTACCACATGGAAGAGATAAACTTTTACAGCAAACAAGATCAATAAATAACACTAAATTAAAAATATGATTAACACTTAAAATGATAATTATAAAAAGAATGTGTGCTTATAATAAAGTTCATATTCATAGAGCCCTAAGGAACCTAATACATAAAACATTTCAAGTTTCTGGTTTCTTGAAGACTATGCCCCTGCTTAGTTTCTTGGCATCTTTCTCATCAGCTTCAATCTGATTTTACCTTTGCCTTTAAAAGTAGCTGTTAGTCTTTGGAAAGTACTTGCTTGGCTCTTGAGCATTTGATGGCACTGCCCCTATCGTCTTGTCCCTTCTGAATTTTCTTCTTAACTCTTCATTCCTTTCCATCTTGGCCCATTCTAGGGAGCTATATAGCTTTCTCCTTTCAATTTGTTTTCTTTAATTTGGTCCTAGGAAGACAGAATGATAATCCTTGATTGAGGACTCCATCTTTTAAAGTCAGGCCTAGTTTCCATCTCTTCTCTGTATCTCTTTTTTCTTTGTCTGATCTCTTCATCTTCTTCAGCCACAAACTTGCCTTTGCCCCTTGATATTTGTTTAACAGTGGGGCTGAAGGTAGAAATATCAGCAGTAGAGAGTTCAGCCCACTAATACCAATACAAATCACCATCAATCTGTTCTTTTGGAGGAGGAACAAGAAAATTATGATATGAATATTATTCTAGTGCCAATGATCCCCTGATGACATTGGTGACCCAAATAGCATTTTCAGTATTTACTTTGATCATACTTTATCCCCCTTTATGACTTCTTCAGACATAGCTGTAGTCAGGGAGTTCTTGGCAAGAGAGGTCTTTTCATTTAGAAAAATTTACCCCTTTGGTAAAATGATTCTTAACCTCCATCATGTGATCATCCAGAATCTTTGTGTATGCATCCATCCTCTTCTCTAGAGTAATCTTATGTGCTTCCATCAGTTTCTTTTGCATATTATTCACCATTGCTATATTGCTAGAAGTGATGTTTTGATATTTTATTATATCATTTTGCTTTTGTCTGATCTCCTCAAGTTTTCTTTCAGTATATGTCACAGCAGGAACAACTCCCATGAAAAATGCAACTGTGTTGGCCTTTAGCAAGTTCACCTCAAATCTTACAAACTTGATCTCAATAGATATATCTTTTTTTAATCATTTGATAGAATCATCAACATATTGCTCTAGCTGTCTCCTTTGTTCATTTAGAAGTCCTTTCAGTTTTGCTAGGAATGTTGAGGACATATGATCAATTTGATGAGATGCCCCTTAGAAGCAGACACCCTCATCCTCTTTCCTTGTATCTTCCCTTATTTCTGAGTCATCTCTCATGAATTCAAACGTGTGATCAGCAATACCAGCCTTTGGCTCACAATCCTCAGATATGTCAATGACATTTTTAATTGCCTGAGACAGGAGCTCTGTTGGAATCCCCCCTGAATTTTTGCACTTAACATAATAATTTGATGGTTTGTATCAACTGTGATAGGAGCACCTTCATTCACTGTGCCAGGAATTTGCTCCCCCTCAGCTTGAGGGCAGAAGAGTATCAACTCAGGACCATTTGGAATCTTATCTATCCTTCTCTGCAAATTTTCCAAGAGGAATCAAGCTTGTCATTTAATGATTGAACCTGCTCCCCCTCAATAGGAGAATCCAACATGGTAGTCTCCCCCTCAATTTCTACATAGATCCTGTCCACTACTTTTCCAGTCACTTGTTCAATTGCATCTACTGGAATGTCTTCAGAGTGAGAGCCACTACCTTGTACATTCCTTGCTGTAGGATCTAAGGACATAGAAACCTGAGCACTCATATCTTTTCTAGTGTCTCCAAAAGAGTTAGACAACTGTGGGTCATGAGGTTCTTCACCTCTGATCTCAAAAGATCTACTTTTAATAAATTTTCTAGTTATGATTACTGCTTTCATTCCCTTCTTATCCGCTGCCTATTGGTGTGGAAGAAACACCCTATCCCATATGTTAAATAACTTGGAGTCCATCTTCCTCATGTGATGTATCTTTGTTCCTAGGCTTACATTGAGGATCCCTGGAATAGAACCATGCAAGTACAGAGAAAGAATTCTTCCTAGGATTGGCTTTGGAACACATTCCACTATTCTTTCAAACTGAATTCTTCCCCAGTCAGTCCTTTCAGATAGAATGACCCATGACATTATCTCAAATATGTTACTCGAGATTTTTTATGGGACCCTGTTTTGAAAATCAAGGCCTTACCGATTACATTAGTTAGAAACTTTCCTTTTAGATTCATTTCTTTTCTCAGAATAGAGATAGTGGTGTGCTTTGAAAGGCCACACCATTTGAGAGCTAATTTCACATCTTTAATAAATAGTTCATCTTCCTCATCAAACGACCTAAACTTTGTAAGATTCAGAGCTTTGCTCAGCCTCTATGGGGTGATCTTGATCTTTTGTCCACTAATAGATGTCTTGATTTTATTGGAAGAGGAGTCGAGTTTAGCATTCAAACAGTGTTCTAATACTTCTCATTTCCATATAGAACTCGGTTCAGATAGTACAAAATCTATGTCGGCAACCTGCAGTAGGTGAAGAACTAACTAGAATTTCTTTAGGAGCATCCTTGAACCCATTCCTAACCAGTTTAGATCCCTTGAATAGGAAGTATATTCGATTGGGCTCCATTGTATCATTGAATTTCGGGAGAGACAAGGAGCTTGCTCGAGAAAACTTCGCTAGGAGGTAGACAGTCTAATAGGGATAGGGACTATGTGATTTATTTTAAGCACACATTTCTATTTATAGTTACTCATATTCGAGAATGTGGAAAGGGGCGTACTTGTCGTGATTAACATGATTAGATCAACTATTTAGATTAATCCCGGAAGATAGTCATAATCAGAACTATCTGAGTAAATTCGTTGAGTGAACTTGACGCGCTCGACGCACTCGATGCCTAGATATTTATCTCAATGCATTGGATGCTTGAACACTTAGTCTTTGCACACTCGATGCTTAGACAGTTAGTCCATATCTTACATGATAACCTATAAAGGTCAATCCTGCCTAGAGTATATATGCATGTAAAGACATTGAAGGTACACTAAGTTCAACATGCACAACTCAAATTTGAAGGTGTTGAACTTGGCTTCATCTAGTAACTTAGTGAAAATATCAACCAGTTGCTTGTCTGTGAGGACAAACTTAAGACTTATGTCTTCCCTTTCTACATGCTCTCAAATGAAATGATATATAATCTCTATGTGCTTAGTCATGTTATGAGACACAGGATTCCAAACAATGGAGATTGCACTAGAAGAATCATAAAATATGGAAGTTCTACTTAGTTGGAAATTATAGTGTTGGAGTTGATGTTGAATCCATAGTAGTTGTGCATAGAAATTTCCAGCTGAGATATATTCTCATTCTGTAGTGGAGATGGCTACACTAGTTTGCTTCTTACTGCTCCATGATACCAGTCTTCTCCCTAAAAATTTATAGGTTCCAGATGTGCTTTTCCTGTCTTCTCTAAAGCCTGCAAACTCTACATCTGAATACCCAATTAGTTCAAAATCATCATTCCTAGGGTACCATAGACCAAGATCAGGCGTGCCCTTGAGATATCTCAGAATCCTTTTTGCAGTAGAATAATAAGACTATTTAGGGTTAGCCTGGTACCTAGTGTAAACACATGTTGTATACATGATGTCTGGCCTACTAGCAGTCAAGTAGAGGACAGAGCCAATTATGCCTCAATACAAGGTTTCATCAACAGGTTTCCTAGTCTCATCCTTGTCTATTGACATACTTGACCCCATAGGAGTTTTCATTATGGAGGCACTCTCCATTCCAAACTTCTTGATTAGCACTTTGGGGAACTTGGATTGAGAGATGAATAGACCATCCTCTGATTGTCTAACTTGGAGGCCCAAGAAGTACTTGACTTCACCCATACTGCTCATCTCAAACTACTCTTGCATAAGTTTAGCAAACTTCTTGTAGAGGCCATCATAATTAGACCCAAAAACTATGTTCATCTACATAAATTTGGACTATAATGATCTTACCCTTGACTTCTCTAAGAAATAATATCTTGTCTATATTTCTCCTTGAGAATTTGTTCTCAATGAGAAAGCTAGACAGGGTTTCATACCATGCCCTAAAGGCTTGTTTCAACCCATACAAAGCTTTTCTTAGCTTAAACACATAATCAGGAAAGTCAGAATTAACAAAACCTGATGGTTTCTCAACTTTGGACTCCTCTTTTAGGTCACCATTTAGGAAAGCTAACTTAACATCCATTTAGTAGACCTTAAATTTTTTATGTGCAGCACATGCACAGAATTATCTTATTACCTCCAGTCTACCAACTGGTGCAAAGGTTTGATCAAAGTCTATACCTTCCTCTTGTATGTATCCCTTGACAACCAGTCTAGCTTTATTTTTTATGATAACACTATTCTCATCAAGATTATTCCTATAAATCCATTTAGTTCAAATGATATTATGTCCATGTGGTCTGGGAACCAGCTTCCAGACTTTACATCTCTTGAACTGGTTCAGTTCTTCTTGCATAGTCACAATCCAAAATGGATCTATGTTGGTATCTTTAAACTTCTTTGGTTCAACTTGAGATAAAAAGCTTGAATACATAGAAATGTTGAGGCTTATGCTCCTTGTTGTAATAATTTGGTTTGGATCTCCTATGATTAGATCTTTGGGATGATCTCTCAAGTCTCTGATAGCTGCTGGCATATTACCTTAAGCATCTTGAGCTTCAATAGAGGGATCCTGATGGTCTTCATCTTTGTCTAGTGTATTTGGACCTTCTTCAGGAAGGAACATACCATCATCTTCCTCTTGGACAGTAGGAGGATTATCCTTGATGGTCAACTTATCCATCATCAATTTTATATCTGTAAATCTAGAGGAGCTAGGCATCTCACTGTTAATCATGAAAGATTCATCAATCACTATATTGACAGACTCTTCTACAACTTGGTTCTTCAAGTTCTAGACTCTATAGGTTTTACTATGGTTGTTGTTGTAAGACCCCCCTCCCGGAACACAGACTATGGAACGAGAGGGTTCTTATGCCCAGAATAGCCGCCTTGTGGTAGCACTAGCACTCGGGCTAGCCTGTACTACAAGACACCTATATTGCCGGCCTTAACAATATCAATCAATGCCAACCCAACCAAGATATAAAGTTAGAAGTAAAAATCCACACAAAGCATATATTAGTCCAAACAAAATAAGTAAAAAAGCTACATCAAGCTTATATAATCAGATTACGTAAAATATTTTGCCCAAAAGGGCTACATCAAGTCTCTTAAAGACTCACATCAGTCACCGACGGTAACAACCGTACCGTCCTCTTAGGCCCTGTTGTCCTGGCCTGGCTGTCCTGCTGCAAAACCTGCTGCTGCTCCGCTTGCGGGGTTTCCTCCTAAAAAGGAAGACATAGCAACCGTTAGTCATACAGATTAAGTGGCTTCACATTCGCTCCCCCGGCGACTCCTCGGCACCGGGCAGATAAATGGACAAAGGTACAATATATATAAAGTATGTAAGCATAAGTATATGTCGGTGGCATAGTGTGATCAGTAAACATGGTAATAGTATGGCAGTATAATAAATGAATAACCATTACTCTAGAAGTTTTATCAACTACAGCAGTATAATAATATAAGGCTACAACAGAAAGTAGCCCAACTTATATGAATGCCCATACAGACATATAAGTTGAGGATCGTCTCAACAGAAAGTAACTAATCGTATAAGAGTGCCTATACAAACTTATACGATGAGGATCTTGTGAATGCGATATAATGCGATGTAATGAATGCTATGCTATGACTTACCCATGAACATGCACAAGCAATTGCTGTGTCGACACAGACTCTGTAGTTCCCACTTTTCGAGCAGGTAGCTAACCTCTCAGGCATAACCCGCCATGGATAGACGGTGATAGTAGAGCAGGCATATCCACTACTAGGCTTGTCTCCACACTACCTATCCTAGGCCTCCATACGCCTCAACGCTAAGAACACACAGCGGAGCTCACACGCATACTACGGCTTAGCGGGTGTCTCGGGTAGATGTGCACCGAGATCCTAGCCCCGGACTAGCCTATGATGTGACCCGGAAGGAGCCTCGGAAATGAGCATGAGGAACAAGCCCAACCGTTCACTTGGCATGGAAGGAGCCTCGGTACGTGAACACCGAGAACCAAGCCCAACCGCCCAAGGTCCAACTGTCAACTCCCATCTGTGTGACGATTGGCGAGCCCGTAGACCTGACAAACTATGTAAGACCCCCCTCCCGGAACACAAAACACGACACGAGAGGGGTCTTATGACCAGAACAGTCGCCTTGCGGTAGATCTAACACTCGGGCTAGCCTATACCACAAGACGCCTATTCTGCCGGCCAAAACCAATATCATTCATTGCCGATCTAACCAGAATATAAGACACCGAAGTCAAATCCACACAAAGCATAAAAGTCCATGAATATAACAAAAATAGAGAAGCTACAACAAGCTTCTAATATCAGAGTACGTAAATAGTTGCCCAAAAGGGCTACATCAAAAACCTCTCACACTCACATCAGTAACTGACAGTAGCGACGGTACCGTCCCCTCAGGCCCTGTCATCTTTGCCAAGCTGTCCGACTGAATAACCTGCTGCTGCTCCACCTGCGGGTTTTACTCCTAAAAAGGAAGACGTAGCAACCGTTAGTCATAAAGACTAAGTGGCTTCATATCCGCTCCCCCGGCGACTCCTCGGTACCGGGAGGAGAAAGGAACAGGGTACAATATAAATAAAACATAGGTACAATAAGGTGGTATAGACTGAATATCACTATGTATACGAAGCAGTGTAATAAATGAGCAACATCTTAATCTAGAAATTCTACCATCTACAGCAGTATAAGAGTATAGATCTATAATAGAAAGCAACTCAACTTATATGAATGCCCATACAAATATATATGTTGAGGATTATTCAGCAGTAAGTAACTCATTGTATAAGAGTTCCCATATAAACCTATACGATGAGGATCTTGTGTATGTAATGAGGTGTAATGGCATGTATGCAATGCAATGACTCACCCATGATCACGCACATGCAATTGCTATGTCGACACAGACTCGCAGTTCCCACTTTTCGAGCAGGTAGCTAACCTCTCAGGAGTCATCCGTCATGGCCAGGCAGTGACAGTGGAGCGGGCATCTCCACTACTAGGTTGGTCTCCACACTAACTAGCCTAGGCCTCCGTACGCCTCAACGCTAAGAACACAATAGCGGAGCTCACACGCTTACTACGACTCAGCGGGTGTCTCGGATAGATGTGCACCGAGATCCTAGCCCCGAACTGGCCTAAGATGTGACACGGAAGGAGCCTCAAAAATGAGCATGAGGACCAAGCCCAACCGTTCACTTGGCACGGAAGGAGCCTCGGGACGTGAACACCAAGGACCAAGCCCAACTGTCCAACGTCTATCAGTCAACCCCCATCGATGTGAAGATTAGCGAGCCCGTAGACCTGCCACACTATCCTTTACCCGGGATTATGATACCACGTGTCGACTTACACCGCATGCAATACAACCACATCGTGGCATGGAAGGATCCTCAGGACATGAACACTGAGGACCAAGCCCAACCGTCCATTATGACTCTTCTCAACAACACCAACACGTGCGATCAGATATCCGCACTCTCATCCTTTCACAATTCGGTGCCCAAGGCACCTCAAGGGTTTACCCCAAACACAGGTGGCAAACCGCACCATATAATGGACCATCTTAGACACCCATATATGACAAGCTTCAAGATCATGATTACATCTAATGCTATGGTCACACAACTTTAGCATCACCACTTACAACTCCTTTACCAAACTCAATCATTTTTGCGCACATGAGTTAATCGTCTGTCTATCACATCACATGTTCATAACAATCAACACCGACCAAATACACAAGTTCTAGTAAATCTTGTTATTAGACGACTAATTACCCTTCATTCACTAACCCCCACCAAGTCGTTTCGTTCAACCACATACCATTTCACCATTTGTTTACGTGAGGTGTATCCAGTAATTTTATCATGCGTTGAATTATCAGAATTAGGCATATTATGATTCGCCTACAACTTAACGTTGGATTGTTACAAAACCTCCTCCGAGTCCAAACCCAACTATACACTAACCCAGGAATTTCAGGTGCAGAACACCTGCTGGACAGCAACTTCAAACGGAGATTCCTGTGGCTACAGGAATCCGGTGAGTGCATGTAACCTCTCGATGGAAAGGTCTTTCCATGGGCTACAACTTTCATGTTCAGTATGCAACCCAGATCAGACTGTATCACACATAGAAATTGGCTCCAAAGCCTGCTGCGTACAGAATACAATTTCTACACGCTTAGCCTGACAGCCCTTTACTTCGATCAGACATTCCCGTGGCTACAGATTTAACCTAAAGGCATGTAATCACTTGTTGGAAAGGTAATTCTAAGGGCTACGACTTTCGTGTTTAGTCGAAAGCCCAGATTTGTCCATATATTGCTTGAAAATAGTCAAGAAGGTCGCAGTGTGCTGAACGCAGATTTCTGCACGCATCTCGAGGCAGAATGAATGGCATCAGTTCATCTTCCTCCTCAAGCCGATCCTCCAACATCACAACCAGAAGTTCCTCCACCCTTATTCACCCTCTTAAGGTCATTCCTCTTCACGAAACCACCCCCATAATCACTTTGAAGGAAGGGGAGGTTGAAGATGACTAAACCTTAGAACACAAGTTCTAGCATGGCCCTCCTGGAAACCTTCATCTCACACATCAAGACTCATTTGAGTCGATGTCTCGCCTAAAGATCACAATATATCTAGCACCAAGGGATAGGGGAGGAAGCTCACCTCATTTCCAGCGGTTCTGCCATTTCCGGCCATGGATCTTGTCATTCTTCTCGTCGACATCCCTTTTCCTTAGCGGCGGTGGAGATTCCTCACGGAGTTTGGTTGGCTCCAGCAAGTTCTTCCCTCCTACAGAAGTTTTCTCTAGAAAATGTTACTTGGAAGAGAATGAAAATGGCTAGGGTTTGATTTTGCCTTTTTATTCAGAAGTGACACGGGTAGGGACACGCCCGTGTCCTTACCCGTGTTCTGCTCGGGCAAAATATCGTCAATGGTTAGACTGCCGCTTCATGCACATACACAAGTACTAACACGCCCGTATCCGTACCTGTGTCCAGGTGACACGGCAGTGGTTCTGCCCGTGTCTATACCCGTGTCCTGCGCGGGACACATTTCGTCGATCTTGCCTCGACGTACACGGGTAAGGACAAGCCCATGTCTCAACCTGTGTCCTTCTCTGGACAATCGTGCTTATTCCTGATAGATGCACATGGGTAGAGACATGCCCGTGTATCTACCCGTGTCCTTCTCGGGTCCGACCACTCGGCACCATTTTCTTATCACTCAACGCCATGCCACTCAACGCCACAACACACGGGTAGGGACACGCCCGTGTCTCTACCCGTGTCATACTCAAAACAGGCACTCAACGCCTAAAGATGTGTAATCACTCACTGGAAAGGTATTTCCAAGGGCTATGACTTTCATGTTTAGTCATTCATGAAAATTGCCACGAAGATCGCTGCGCGCCGAAAGTAGATTTCTGCGCGCATCTTAAGGCGGAATGAACGACATCGGTTCGTCTTCCTCCTCCAGCCGATCTTACCAATTCACATCAGAAATTCGTCCTCCCTTTTTCACCCTCATCAGTTCATTCCTCTTCGCGAGACCATCCCCTATCATCACATTGAATGAAGGAGAGGTTGAAGATGACTAAACCCTAGAACACAAGTCCTAGCATGGCCTCTCCTAGAAATCTTCCTCTCACACATCAAGACTCATTTGAGTCGATATCTTGCCTAAGATTAACTACAGATCTAGCACCAAGTGAGAGGGGAGGAAGCTCACCTCATTTCCGGCGCTTCCGCTATTTCCGGCCATGGATCTCGTGACTCTTCGCGGCGGTATCCTCTTCTCCTTGGTGGCGGCAGTTCTTCATAGAGTATAGTTGATTCCAGCAACTCCTTCCATCCTCCTGCAGTTTCTCCATAGAAAAGAAGGCTTGGGAATAGGATGAAAAATGACCAAATCCTATATAACTAGGACCAACACGGGTAGGAACACGCCCGTATTCCTACCCGTGTCCCGCTCGGAGAAGCATCGTCGACGGTTACAACATCGTATGGACACAAACACGAGTAGGGACACGCCCGTGTCCACTGCCTGTATCACAGGACTCGGTCGTGTGTATGACCGTGTTCTTACCCGTGTCATGCTCGAGAGACACTTTCGTAGATCTTCACTCAACGCCACTCGACACGGGTAGGGACACGCCCGTATCTCTACCCGTATCCTTCTCGGGACAGGCCATGTCGAGTTCCACTCAATGCCTCTCGACATGGGTAGGGACAAGCCCGTGTCTCTACCCGTGTCCTCAGGACAGGCCATGTCGAGTTCCACTCAATGCCTCTCGACATGGGTAAGGACACGCCCGTGTCTCTACCCGTGTACTTCTCGGGATAGGCCATGTCGAGTTCCTCTCAACGCCTCTCGAGTTCTACTCGATGCACATGGGTAGGGACATGCCCGTGTCTCTACCCGTGTCCCATTCTGAACTAATTTCTCTTTTCCACACGATTGTAAGCCGAGTCACCTGCACTCCCTGGGTACAAGTCAGCTCTCCTGACTCAGAAGCATGCACGAGGGGCCTAGCGCGAATCAAGACGTTATAGTTGTACCCAATAAAAATCCCCTCATTGGATTTGAAGCAAACTTAGCCAAGTAGGACTTCCCATTATTGAGCACAAAGCATTTGCTTCCAAAGATCCAAAGATAGGCAAGATTTGGTTTTCTCCCTTTCATAATCTCATAGGGAGTCTTCTTGAGAAACTTGTTAATAGATGCTCTATTCAGGACATGACAAGAAGTTTTAATTATCTTAGCGCAGAAGTATTCTGGGAGAGAAGTATAACTGAGTAATGTTCTGCCAGCCTCTATGAGAGTCCTGTTCTTCCTCTCAGTAATCCCATTTTGCTGGGGCTATTCTTGTAGAAGAAATCTTCTTATGAATCCCTTGCTCTTCACAGAACTTTTTCATGCCTTTAGACTTAAATTTAGTACCATGGTCACTTCTGATTTTGACCACAGAACTATCATTTTAATTCTGAACTTACCAAACAATGGTTATAAAGATGTCAAGGGTTTGTGACTTTTTCTTTAGATAGAAAACCCAAAAAAATCTGGAATAGTCATCAACTATCACAAGTGTGTTGACTTTCCTACATAGACTATGAACTGGCATAGGACCAAACAAGTCCATATGCAAGAGGTATAAACACATCTCAGAATCCTTGGCCCTAATGCTCTTAAAGGAGGCCTTTGTCTGTTTTCCCTTTTGGCATGCAAAGTAAATTCCCTCTTTGGTGCATCTCAGATTGGGTCCATTTCTGACTAGCCCTTCATTGAAGAGCTTGTTGATTGCCTTATAATTCAAGTGAGCAAGCCTTTTGTGGCAGTATATATAATAAAAGACTTTCTCATTTACAACAAGATACACTGGTGAGTATGTACTTAAACATAAGAAATTTAAACAATTAATATTTCCACTCCTAATGCCTATCAAAATGACCTTTTGGTCACTTGACCTTTTGATCAGACACTCATCCTTGTGGAAGATAATGACATAGCCAATATCACATAGTTATCTTATGCTAATCAGATAGTGTTACAATCCTTACACATAAGCTATCTTTGTAATGGAGACTATGACATTAGTGATCATACCATAGCCCTTGGTAACTCCTCTATATGAACCTCCAAAGATGACTTTATGTCTATTCCTCACTGGAGTATATTCCTTAAGATGGCTCCTTATTCCCGCTATATATCTGGAACATCCACTGTCCAAGTACCATATTGGCATTGTATGGTTACTTGGACTATCCTGTAATCACATATTAGTTCATCTTAGGAACCTAAAAGGGTTTGGATCCTTGGTTCATATTAGCTTGAGAATGACTATGTCTACCTACAGTAACCCTGATAGGAAGACTCACCTTTGCCCTTGGCACAGTTGGGCTATGCCAACAGTCTATGGCAAAGTGACCCACTTTGCCATAGCACCAACATTCTTGAATATTATATCTCCTCTTTTGAATAGCCTTTGGAGCAAGCAAGCTATACGTTTTTGTCTATTCAGGGGGGGGACAACAACATCCATCATCTTATTTCTTTCAACAATAATTTGACTGAAGGTGCATCTACTATTAGATGTACTTGGTTTTTTTTGAGTTACATCAACATATGTCTTCTTTGTAGTTGACATGGTATTAATGAAATCAGAAACATCCAAGTAAGGCTTACTGTCTGACATACCCTTAGTCAAGGTTTTTTCTAAAGGAACTTAAGAATAGGCCACAACCTTATCCTTGAGAGTGGGGGCTGGAGCACCAAACACAAATGTTGCATAATGAGCCATTTCGATTTCCTCATGGGGAGCCTTCAGTGCACTCAATCTCATGCCCTTTCTCCTTCCATTGTAAGATACACTTGTATTCTTACAAGAAGAGTTTCCATTCTTCTAATGACCATACATATTGTCATGGCCATACCTGTTAGAAGGGAGGATTAACTTCTGAAAGGTGGTCTGAGGCACAACAAGATCCTTATCTTTCCCTTTGGAATGGGCAGCTCTAGTATTCCACTTGAACCCCAAACCTATCTTATCCTTTTGAGAAGTGAAGGAGTCAATCAGTGGAAAAACTATTTTGGACTTAGAAAAATCAGCCACAAGCTTCCTCTCTTTGAGGAGCTTCTCTTCAAGATCCATGATGATCTTGTTCTTCTGGCTAATGGTACCAATTTGGATAACTAAGATTGTCTTTAGCTGACTGACTTCCCTTCTCAACTGGGCTAGCAAAGGTGCTGACTCAGACTGTAGAGAAGCAGCTTGCTGAAGAGAGGAAGTCTCCTCATCTTGTCTCTTAACATGCATTTAGCTCTTCCTCAAAGCCTCAAGAATAGCACCATACTTGTTAATCAATTGATTAACATCATCATCAGATTATGATCCATCGTCCTCACTAGAGGAAGGCGATGCTTCAGAGTCTGAGCCAGTCTCATAGACAGAGAGAGAGTTAGGGAGTTAGTGTACCTCATCAGGAATAGACTTGTCCTAATTATCTTCAGTTAGGTCCATGAGGCTGAACTCAACATCTTCTTCAAAGTCACTTTCAATAGAGATCAATGGAGCTCTAATGCCAGTTGAGACAGCTGGATGATCAGCCTTTACTTCAATAGACACGAGACCAATGTAAGCCTCTTCTTCCTCTAATTCGGAAGACTTGGAATGACAATCTGACAGGCTAATTTTCTTCTTGGCCAAGAATCTCTTTTCAACCTTCTTGTCCTTATACTGCTTTTTGTCTTCAAACTCCTTGTGGTCCTTCCTCTTGATTGGGCAGTCAGCAATGGAATGTCTAATTCAGTTACAACAATAGTAAATAACATTAGACTTAATATGTTTGTTTTTCTTAGAGTCATAGCTTCCCTAGAGGGGTATTTTCTGGACTTCTCCAAGCTTAAATAAGGCTTTCTTGAGGTGGATCTTGAAGCGCCCTTGTTCTTCCATTGTCTTCTCCTGCTCAACATTTTCTTGAACTATTTGGAGAACAAGGTGAGTTCATCATCTGATAGCTCATTTTCTGAGGAGCTGGGATCTGAGCACTATGAATCTGCAACTCTCCTTGGTGGGGAAGGGGTCTTTTCCCTGTTCCTTCTTGTGGTTTCAGCTCTAAAGTCCACAACATTCTCTTTGTTGAGAATTTTGGCAGCATCTTCTTCAGCCATTCCGGAGTTCAGCTGCATCTCATGAGACAAAAACTTCCTAAACATGTTTTGAGGCATTGTGTTGGCCAAGTTAACAACCTCTCTAATGGAACAAATCTTCATATAACATTCCTTATTTAGAGATCTCAAGAACTTATCATTTAGCTCATAGTTTGTGAACTGTCCACCATAGGTGATCAGACTGTTCACTATCATGAAGAACTTTTCATAGCAATCAGCTATGGAATCTTTCTTGCCTTGCTTGAAGGCCTCATACTGCTTATTCAGGAGGGATTTCCTATCATCCCTCACCTCCCCTGTCCCTTCCATATATATTATAAGAGAATCCCACATCTCTTTAACAGTTCTGCAGTGGACCAAGTTCTGGATTGTTGAGTCATCTATGGCACTAAATAATATTTTTGGTACATTTATCTATAGTTTCCAGAATAAATTCATCCTTTTTTATCTAAGTATATTTCTTTGGTGTCTGGATATTGACATCTATAATAGAGACCTTCATGGGAATAAAGGGTCCCTCTTAAACTGTTATAAATATCCTAGGGTCTGAGGCTTCCATAAATAGCCTTACTCTTTCTTTCCATATCCTAAAGTTCCCTTTCCAACATATAGGAAGCTTCATTGAGCTCAACTCCTAATGGTTCTCACCTGAACCCATGGGGATAATCTTCTGCTACTCTTGGAGATCTGTTCAGGCTGTTAAGTCCTTTTTGAACAACCTCCCTCTAAAACCACTTGAAATTCTTTGTTAAAGAGTAGCTACACACCTAGAGGGGGATGGGGGATGAATAAGTTTTCAAGTCTTTTTGAACACTTTTAACTTTGGTTGAGTTGTGTGCTAGATTTTATAATTAGCATTCAAGAGACACAACAAAATACCAGAATTTATAGTGGTTCTCCTATCTAGGGTAAATCCACTTTACCCCTCTACCTACCTAGTAGTGAGCTAGATTCAACTTACTCCATATTTAACTCAGCTCCTTGAGCTTACACCTCAGATCCAATAAGATCCTACACCTCAGAGTGAAACTCACTCCTAGAAATCAGAGTATAACGACTCCTTCCTCAGGCTAGATAGCCCTACACTCAAAGATATCAAATCTCCTACCTTAGATATATACAGAGAACTTACCTCAGGAACAAGCCCTACCTCAGATCTTAAAAAGGATCCTACAACTCAGAGACATAACTCCTACACTCAGCCTTTATAATATAGGCTTACAATTCAGATCAACAGATGATCTTACACAATGAGTAAAAGTTTGGTGATGATTGACTCCAGAGAAATAATACTCTAATTCACCTTTCTGAATTGAGAAAATCAGTCCAACCTCTTCACATCAACAAGAATTTAGATCTTCAGAGTAGTTCTTCTTGTGTTGACGAGAACTGATGCAGAGCTCTGTATCTTCAAGCTTTTTATGTAACAGTATTGTAAGCAGTGGATTTGAAGTTGAACAATAACTTTTGAATGATATGCTTCTCCTCTTACAAAAAAACATTTTTTATGTTCTTATTATAGAAGACTTAGATGTTTTTAGTTCTTGATCTCTTCAATCAGCAAGCTTCTTTCTGTGTTCCAGAAAACTTTTGTAAATCCAAGTATAATGGATTTCCTTACTTGATGGAGATGATGACTATCGTCAAAGCTTTTTTATTTCTCTATAGAAAGACCTTTATATCTTCTGTCGACCAATGACTCTTTTATCTATATGGGCAAGCCGAAATTAAAAACTGTAAAGTACCTTTAGCTTTAATTTCTATACAGAAGACATTCAACGCCATCTGTCTTCTAGCGTACAAGTCCCGTAATATATGAATTATGGATGACGTCAACTTGACATTGCTTGTGGACTTAGAAGTTTTCAGTCAAATTGTACAGGCATTGAGTGCAGTCAAGTGACTCAACGCAAAAACACTTGGTAGAAAATCTGCACCCTGAGGCGTTGAGTGAACCTTCATCACTCAACGCATTTGACTTAAACAACTTTACTTATTTATCATTGAGTGTGCCTTCATCACTCGACACTTTTTGACTTGGAAGATTTCTCCTGACTAAAGGCGTTGAGTGAACCTTAACAGTCAACGCTTTTATACTTCTACAGAGTTATTGATAAGGCGTTGAATTAGCCTTCCTAACTCAATGCTTCTGTACATAGATAGATTTCCTTTTAAGTAGGCATTGAGTGATCTGCCTTCACTCAATTCTTCTAGACTTAGCCAGATTTGAGTCCATCAACACTGAAGCTCTAAATGCTAGATGTTATGTGAACGCTTCTAGACCTCTAGCATTGAGTGAAATGAACTCACTCAACGCTTCTAGACTTAGCCAGATTTCTACTTTTTCACCATCTTTTCTTGAGTCCAACTAACATTGTGACCCTGACAACCTGTCTAGTCAATGTACAGTAGAAAATCTGCATATATTGAACTTTGAACATATATCAGATACAATCATGTGTATACCATTGACCCGTGTGCCTTCTTCAAATCTGTTTCATTGTGATTAATGGACCCAACAAATTATTTAATTGTTTACATGTTTTGATCTTAAACCATCCAATCTATAACGTAAAAAATACTAAGAGACTAAAAAACTAATGAGTCTAATCCAACATACCTTTGGCATTGTCGTTTGGGCCATATAAATGAGAAATGAATGTCCAAGCTCCATAAAGTTAGACAGTCTGACTCATTTGATTATGAATCATTTGAGAGATTTGAATCATGCTTATTAGGCAAGATTACTAAAGTCCCTTTTCACTGGTCATACTGAGAGGGTTGATGATATTTTGGGTATAATATATAGTGATGTATGTGGACCCATGAGTTATATTGCTAGAGGTGGATTATACTACTTTGTTACATTTATTGATGATTTCAGTAGATATAGATATATGTTTCTTATGAAGAATAAATCTGAAATCTTTAAACAATTCAAAGAGTTTAAGTGTGAAGAAAAGAACCAACTAGTAAAAAGGATAAAAGTACTTTGATCTTATCGAGGTGGAAAATACCTCAGTCATGAGTTTCGTGATTAGCTGAAAGAGTGTGGTATTATATCAAAACTCACTAAACCTAGACCTTCACATTATAATGGTGTGTTTGAAAGGAGAAATCATACTTTATTGTTCATAGTATGGTCAATGATGAGTCCTGTAGATTTACCCATTTCCTTTTGGGGATTTGCTTTAAATGATATTACTTTTACTTTTAATAATGCTCCAATAAAAATGGTTCTAAAGACACCATATGAGATATGTACTAGGAAGCATCCTAAAATGTCTTTTATGAAGATTTGGGGTTATGAGGCAAACTTGCGATGTCAAATGCCCAATAAATGGAACCCAAGTCAAATAAATGTATTATATGGGGCACCAAGAGGAAACTAAATGGTACTATTTCTACCTACCATCTGAGGGCAAATGGTTTGTCGCAAGGATTGGTGTCTTTTTGAAGAAAGAGTTCTTATCAAGAAAGATTGCTAAGATAGAACTTGAAGAAGTTCAAGAACCACAAACTAAAAATGAACCTAAACTAGAACCTGTGCAAGGTCTACAAGTTGTTGTTGTTAGAGAGCCTGCTCAAGAAACACAAGTCCTACATAGATCTGATAGACTAAGATTTGAGCCTAAGAGATATGGATTTCTTGTGTCTCAAATAGGTAATGTGTTTCTTATAGATCATGATGATGAGACTGCAACCTACCTAAAGGCTATAAACGGATAAAACTCCGAGAAGTGGCTTAAGGACATGAAATCTGAAATGGACTCCATATATGCAAACCAAGTTTGGACCTTAGTAGAACCATCTGAAGGGGTACGACCTATAGAGTGTAAGTGGGTATTCAAGAAGATGACCGACATGGATAGGAATGCACATACATTCAAAGGATGATTATTTCCATGGTTAAGTAAATTCATGGTGTTGACTATGATGAAACCTTTTCCCCTATTACCATGGTTAAGTCCATTCGAATTCTGCTTGCTATTACTGCATATTATGACTACGAGTTATGACAAATGGATGTCAAAATTGATTTCCTTAATGAAAACCTCATTGAGGAAGTGTATTTGATACAACCTGTGGGTTTTGTATCTCCAAATAAATCCACTAAAATATGAAAGCTGCAAAGATCCATTTATGGATTGAAATAAGCTTCTCAAAGTTGGAATCTATGTTTTTATGAGAAAGTCAAAGAGTTTGGTTTCATCAACAACGAAGATAACCCCTGTGTTCACAAGAGGATTAGTGGAAGCATTATTATTTTCCTGATATTATATGTAGATGACATATTGTTAATCGGGAATGATATTCCGACCCTCCAAGCTGTTAAGAACAACCTAGGGGACTACTTTTCTATTAAATACTTAGGAGAAGCAACTTATATACTTGGTACTAAGATCTATAAAGATTGATCGTAGAATTTGCTGAGTTTGACCCAAAGTACATATATTGAGAAGGTGTTAAAATGGTTTAGTATGCTTGAGTCAAAGAAAAGATTCTTTCTCATATATCATGGTGCGAATCACTCTTAGGACAAATATCCTAAATCTTTAGAAGATAAGGACCACATAAAGTTAATTCCATATACTTTGGTAATTGGATCAACATGTATGCAATGTTGTATACTTAACCCAATATCTCATATGATTTGAGCATGACTAGTAGGTATCAATCTAATCTAGGTGATGGTCACTAGACAATAGTCAAAAATATCCTAAAGTACTTGAGAAGTACTAAAGATGTATTCTTTGTTTTTGGTTGAGAAGAAGAGCTTGTTGTAAAGGGCTACACAGATGCTATCTTCTAGACTAATAGGGATGACTAAAAGTCTCAATCAGGTTTTGTCTTTTTCTTGAATGGAGGAGCTGTGAGCTAGTAGATTTGTAAGCAAGAGTTAGTTATTGATTCTATAACTGAGGCCGAGTATATCGCTACTGCAAATGGGGCAAAGGAGGTTGTGTGGATTAGGAAAATCATTGACGAGCATGATGTAATTCCTAGCATTGTTGAAACTATAATTCTTTACTGCGATAATAATGGTGCTATTGCACATGCTAAGGAACCTAGATAACACCAGCACTCCAAGCACATATTTCAATGGTTCCAACTTATTCGAGAGATTGTCGATCGAGGAGATGTGAGCATATGTAGAGTACCGACTGAGAAAAATATTGCAGATCTACTAACAAAACCTCTTGCATAGAGAAAACATGATTATCATACTATATCAATGGGTATTAGATACATGAATGATCAACTCTAGTGAGATTCTTGTGGATTGTATATTTGTCAGTTGTAATTCATATGATGAATAAAGTACTGTATATTTCATTTTATGTTTATGACAAGTTCTTTTATTATGTGAATTTTTTTCTATATGATAGATTAATTAACGTGATAAATGCCCTTAGAATATTTGCTTCCATAGGAATTCAAGTGCGTGTCTTGAATGTGAGGTCCTATGTTTATTAGAAGCTTCATTCTTAAATGGTCCCTGGTCATCGCATCTTTTTAAAAGCTAAGGGAGATGATGACACAATAAGACTAGTATGCATGTTGACTGATGACCGGTTCTCACAAGTCATGATATTATGATATCAAGTCTTCACATAGGTACTTGTTAGTGAATAAGTTATACTAGATTGACCCCCCATGAAACTAGTTTGTATATTGTTATATTAACATATCACAAGCAGGTCCCAAGTGGCAATGGTGTTTGTGGTTCTTTAACCTGAAGTCACAGTATTCATCAAGTGAGGAAGAGCATACTTTGATGCAATCAAAAGTCTTCCTTGAAGAAGGTTGATGATAACGGTGGTTATTGGGTATGTTACGAGACATTTGAGTGTTTGTGTATGGACAGAAATAATATTTGTCCTCTTTTATGGCAAGAGTTACATCCATGGGCCCCTTGATTAAATAGGACTAAGAAATGCATGGCCATGCTTGGTTGAGTTAATATATGATATTGAACTCACAAATTTCTGGATGTCCATTCTAGATCAGAAAATTGGATTTGGACAATTATAAGGGTGGCATAGTCCATACCTCTAGTCCACTCAGGATATAAAGGACAAAGGGACAAGAAAACACTGATACAATGGTCATAAAAGGCTTGTTGGGTTATGAACTATTATTGCTTGGGTTACAATGATGTATTGCTAGATGCTGATCAATGCTTGTGAGTCTTTTGTTGAAACATTCTATATAAAGTGAGAGACTATTGGTGTTTCTGTGGTGATATGGCAGTAGTCAAGCAGTTAGTCTCACTGCCAACATGATTTGATCCTATATGATCGCACATAAGATTGTTTAGAGAAGTTGGAAAAAGGATTGTGTTGGCCTCACTCATATGGGATATTAGTATAGGACAACTCGCATGCCATTAATGTTACTGACGGGTCACGTCAAGTGTGTATTGAAGCACGTCAAATGCGTATTGACACACATCAACTTCCTATCAACGCAGCGAAGCTTAATTTGTCTACGACCTCTAGTCGACACTACGTCGACTTCTATTTGACTCAGGTGCGTCGACTACCTGTTTATGAAAGTTGCACCGAGTACCATCGATTGCTTATCGACATTGCATCAAGTTCTTATCGATGCATGTTAACTATAAGTCGACGTATATTGATGCAAGTTGAGTTTTGGCTGACCTATAAGCGGGCTTCTGTCTACTTGTTATCCTTGGATATAAATAGACTTGGAAAATGGTTTTTTTGTGTGTGAGCATCTGAAGTGTGTGCTTCTGAAGCTGTCACTTTCCCTAGGTCCCATCATGACTTCTTCTTATCCCCACCTCTCTTGGAAATGAATCTAGAAATTCACGGAGATGCAGAGAGCAGTCCTTCTTCGACCCAATTCTTGTGGGACAATTCCTTGGGGTTTTCCATCACTCATTTGGATACGTGTAGAGTCATAGATATACTTCTTTGTGGACTCAACTACCTACTTTCTTAACTAGATCGTTGGAGTATCTTGGTTGAGTAAAGACTCAATCCATCTCTGGCATAATGTTTTGTTGTATACTTTTATTTCTCGATTCATGGAGATCGCATGAACCTTCAATCTTTTGGGTTATTCTTGTATGTTTATTCCGTTGAACACATGTGATGTGTTGTTCCACCCCCTTGTATCAAAAACCCAACGCATGTCTCACATAGAAATTTGTGTAGATTCAATTTCTCTTTATGATTTTAGTTTATATTTTTCTATTAGCGTAGATATTTTTTACTCTACTCAAAATTTGTGAATGTGGTGTGAATCAAAAGATAGCATAGGAATGTGTGTATGCGTTTTTTAGCCTCGTATTGCTCGAGTCAGGAGGAAAGATTATCTTTCTCGCTGGATAAGAACTTGCACCAAGCGACTCTCGAAACATGGGTATATGGTTAGTCAAGTACACGAATTTGATGTAGGCCTTCATTTTTGCCCGGTTGAGCTTTGTGCCCATTCTTATCATTCTATCCTCACTAGCCCCGTTGTGCCTACCCATCCTTTGATTCAGCCTCACTTTGATATCACCAAAGCCTCAAAGAAAGCCAAGTTGCACACCCAAATTTGAGCTCTAGTTGTTGATTTATTTTCATGATTTGGGGTGTTGATGTAGTGTTGTTTATATGGATATGTGGTTGTGCTCAATTGATTTTATATGCAGAATATGATTTGAAAATAAAAAGTGGAAATAAAAGAAAAAGGAAATAGAAAAAAAAGTGAGGAAAAAAAAAGGAAGAAGAGAAGTTTAATTGAAAATCTTTATTTGTAAAATTTTTGTTGGAGTACTCAGTGCACACACCCATATAGTCAATTCCAAGTTGTGGGGTGTGGCGCACCAACATATATTTTGTGGTACGTGAGGATAATATTTGGTTCGAGTCATTGGATTTTGTGCTTGAGCCATCATTTTTTATCATTATATACCTCACCTAAACCCATACTCCATTCTAAACCCCAAGTCCTATAGATTCGTGCAATTGAGTAAAACCAATGTTATGGAAAGAATGTGGAAGGGAGAGCTTATGATCACCAACATTGATGGATTTCTTTGGAGGTTGTCCAGAGCAATGGAATTTGGCAATGCTGACCTTATCGTTCAGTCTACTTTCGTCCCACGCATGACTAGATGATTCATCGTGATTTAATTTTTGAGTAGAAATAATATGTAAACACACTCTTAGAAATTTATATACTAATATGTATAATTAAAAATTTCTTCTACTGTTTTCCTAAGAACATGAGTAAGCGACTTCGCATAGTACTCCACATTTGCAATTACTTAGACAACTAGTCCTTTTTCTTTTTGCCGAGAGATGATTTGCTCGGGACAAGCAAATGGTTAAGTCTGGGGTGTGATTAGTCTGATATTTATAGGGTATTTCAGACTAATTTGGGCTAGTTATCTCTTGCTTGCAATTCACATTTAATTCATAAATGCTTATATTTCACTTATTCATAAATCTCGCATGAAGTGCACTTTTTGCCCTTTGTGGTGCGCAATTGCGCTATGTTTTACTGGGGTTAAGCATTTGATGCTCCCCATGCCTATTTGCATTTCTTTTCTTACTTTCTGTGTGTGTTGGAGGTTTGTGACACAACTGTTGGTTTGTTGTGTAGGTGGGAAAATCTCCTTTACTGCCTAGGTTCTTCCCAGTTGGAATCACACGGTCATATGTTTTTCTTAGCACATGATCAACGAAATCGTGCGATGCCTACTGAACTCTTCATGGGCAATCTGCCTCGGGCCATGCGATTTACTTTCCCACGGGTTGTTTTGCACGTGCATGACCAAATCGCACGACCTCATCTTTTTTGTCTAACAATTTTGTAATTATTGCTCATGCATTTTTTTCAAGAATGGTTGAATTCAATCATGCGTAAAGAAAAACACACGATCTGCTTATTTTGCCTTATTTTTAATGATCTGTCAATAACTGTGTGATTTGTCCTTGCATGAGCTATTTTGCCCGTGCGTGATAAAAATACACGGTCTCTTGCTGAACAAGGCTACGAGATTTTTGTGTGTTGAATTTCACATGATTCATGCACATTCGTGCATTCAACCGTGCGTGTCCATTTTCTAACGCATTTTCTATTTATGCTGCAGGTTTTACCCTATCAGGATCTCCTCTCCACTCCACATTTTTCTTCGACCGCAATCCCAAGGGGGTAAGCTCCAGTTCCTCTTTCCGCCTCCATCATCCAAGAGATTCCATGGAGAGGATTCTTTCCCTAAGTTCATCATGAAGCAAGGAAAGCTTCGTACTATAGTAGATAGGGTCGTGAGATGAAGAAGACAGGTCCTTTGGGAGGAAGTGATAGGCCTCCTCTACCCCAGATGTAGTTGCAGACTGAGCTAGGATGTGGATTGACATCCTGATAATTCCTACTGTGAATCCCAATGAGGCTTTATATGTGGTCGATTTCGTTGCTCTTTCTCCCCTTGATTTGATATTTGGGTTAGATTCTCTATATTTTGATGATGTGCACTATAAACCTTGATTTGTAATGTTTATTTCATTTTTATGAAATTATCTTATTTATATGTGTGTTTGAGGTGTGCCACCCTTCCATCATCGTCATCCCCACTCCATTCCGCAAGCCTACTTGCCCATTTTACTTAACTACACGCCCATTTCACAAGCCTACTCTTCCACTACATGAGCCTAATATTCCACACAGTATAACTACTTGTCCATCCGCCGAGTGAAGTAGTTCATATCGGCATGCATAATCCACCTTGTTGTGAAGCAGTGCCGAGGAACCACATAGTTAATTAGTTCTTTATTTTGTTTCCGCAAATCCACCCACTTTTTTCATAGCTCATCCACTCACAAGGACTTCAATCTCAAGTCTTACCTCAAAAGTAAACTCCACCTTACTATGTTCCATGTGAGATCAATACTTGGGAAAATTTGCCCATTTTATATTTCTTGTGCAACCGGTACACTT
Organism: Platanthera zijinensis; assembly: GCA_039513925.1. Lineage (NCBI taxonomy): Eukaryota > Viridiplantae > Streptophyta > Magnoliopsida > Asparagales > Orchidaceae > Platanthera > Platanthera zijinensis. Next base: position 108,286,229 of record CM077087.1, read on the forward strand.
GCCGTGCATGCATCAAGAGGTCAGACAAAGACTCAGGTCACTCAAGGAATCTGAATAAAGCCAAGTGAAAGTATGTGCTTTGAGAAGATGTCGACATATGTCGAGAAGTTTACTTTGTGCCTTGACTAGTAGTCAGCACATGGAGACAAGTTATTATGCTCTCTTAAGTTGAGATCCCCTATAAAGTAAAGTGAATTCATAACAAAATTTGTTCACATACATTAAGATCTCTTCTCTTCTATTTCTTAATATATGTTGACTAGAAGTCGACATACAATAAGCCTTACATCGAGTTCTCTATAACAACCATTATAAATGAAAATCGAGCAAATTAAGGAAAAGATCAAGATCTTATTATAACCTTTAAGGATCTAATAAAGGAAGTTCATTATTCTAATTAGTTCAGATCCAAAAATGCCTAATACTAGCAACAAATATATATATATATATATATATATATATATATATATATATATATATATATTAAAAGAAAGACATAAGATGAAAGAATTCTAGACGATATTTTTGAAAAAAGTCTCTCTCATTTTTTACTCTTCTTCTCTATCTAGAAGTTCTATAAGAAGAACCCAAGCCATGAAGATCAAATCTACAGATCTCATCTCTACTCTTCTTCTCTTCTTCTCCATCTAGAAGTTTTCTCCAATAAGATACAAACTTTTCTTTTCTAAATATTAGGAAAATGTTGTTGTCGCTCTCTTCTATATTACAAATCCATATAATGCTTACAAGAACCAAAATCCTTAGAGCTTGTTGAAGGGAATTACATTGTAGAAAGAGAAATTAAACAATAACCAGCTGATAGAGTTTTGATAATCCCTCTCTAAAGGATTTAATAGTTTTGAGTCGCCTTATCAAAAAGTCTCATTGGTTCTATGCATCTTCCTTATCAAAAGATTCAGGGTTTTGAAAGACCTTATTAAAAGACTTTGGGCTTTGAAAGACTATATCAAAATTTCTATTCATTCTTTAAATATTAATTATAAAAAGATTATATTGTAATTAGTTTTAAGAGTCTCCTTATCAAAGTCTCTGTGCTGATTAATGGATACCCTTGCAAAGGGAAGATGAGTGGAGTACCCAAATATTTTGTGGCATCCCTATAAATCATTGTGTTTGTTATTTGCTTAATTCTCTGTGATTAATTTTTTATTTTACTTCCATTGCTTTAGGATAGAACTTTGTGGCATGTATTATGATTGATTGTGTAAAATATTTTTAAAACTCTTTTTGTCCCCCTCTAGAGTAATTCTTGACAATGGTTATTCACTTCCAAAATTTCTACACCATCTTCTCCTTCTATTATTAAAGAATTTCAACATTCTATCCCCTACATCTCCAAATTTAAAAAATGGTGGAACATGCATTTTACATTTCCTTGATTTGAGAATAACAAATCTCATTATGTTTTTGATCATGTTTATTTCATGTTTATAGTGTTCAGAAAAATAGGTAGGGAAAATAAAAGAAAATAATTGAATGGACTGACGATTTGAATCGTCACCATGATTATTGTGTCCTAATGCAATGCAAAAACACATACCGCTAGTAGTAGTATTCAATTTTGGAATGAGTGCCAAAATGCAATCAAAAGAAAATACTGGTGGTAGCAAATAACCTAACATGCAAAGAAGTTAGTGTGGTGCGATATGTGTTAAATAAAATGAAGAATGCCTAAAATGAATAAATATTCTTACTAGGTCTATTGTAGATGCACGCTAAAATGTTTTCCTCAAAGATACCTAGCGGCAGTAGGACTTACCGCCAGCTGTAACTCGCATAGTATATTTCAAGACCGGTTCTCTCTTTCCATGACAACAAACGATTGTTCTAGAACTCCAAATTATTTTTGAGCCTCATCCATGAACTCTAAAGCACTCCCTTGGGTACATATGAAAATCAAAAGGAGAACTTGAATGATAAGCACAACGATGACTCTACACGAAGGATGAGCGCATCAACATTGATGATTTCTCTATCGCCTTCATCTTCAAAAGTTCTTCATAAGGACTTTTACTATATATTATAGATTTTTTTAATCTCTTTTATATAATGTTTCTTTTTTGTTACCTTTTCTTATAAAAGTAGAGGAATTCACCTGTGTTGATGACTAGTTCTATGACCAACTAAGGGAGAATTTGCCCGTATTGGCGACTAGGTCCATGTGTAACATAGGGCAGAAAATTTTACTTGTGTGTTTGGCGATTAGATATAATGAGTAGGTTTAGGGAGCGACCCGATTCCTATCTGTACGGAGATAGTTTATGAAAAATTAGTTCTTAGGGTGAAGAGTAGGTATCTAAAACACAAGAGTAAACATTATCATCATGATTTTGTAGCATCATAGAAATAACAATTTTGTATTCTTATTTAAATTAATACAAACTCATCTCTTGGTATTTTTTTCATCAAATGAATTATTTTTAAATTTATTTTGACTTTGTTTTGATAAAGACATATTTTTAAGTGTATTTAAAATCCTTTATTCACTCCCCTCAAAGGACTCTTATAGATCCTACAAGTTGTATTGGAGCTAGGTTAGTTCAATATCTCTAAACACCCGAAATAATGGTGCATTATGATCTTGCATCAAGTAAATGGGATATATTTTCAAACAATATAATAACACCACCTTTATTTACCGAAACAAATTTTGAATGGTGAAAAATCATAATGAAAAAATTTCTTATATCATTAGATATTGAAGTATAGAATATCACAAAAATAAAGCCCCTAAGTGTGATGAATAAGATCGTGTTCATTTAAAATTCTAAAGCCATGAATAGTTTATATTATGTAATTAAAAAAGGTATTTTTAAATTAATTAATTTATTTCCTACTAATTATGAAGTTTGAAGATTTCTTAAGAAAACTTTTAGTCTTCCTTCTATAGATGATGAAAAATATCAAATGAAATTCTAGAGTAATTTTCTATGGATCTAAGAGAAGAAACCAATGAGGACACATACTTGGCGGTTGACTGCTCAAACTCATCAAATAAAGAGAAATGCAACTTCAAAATATCATAATCAAATGGTGACACTGAAAGCACATCAAGTCAAGAAGATGATGATAAAGGAACTTCTTGTTCAAATAAAATTTCTTCATCCGAAAGCTTTGTAAGAACTTGCATACATTGTTAAGAAAATCTTAATTCTATATTGATTTAAGTGAAGCAAGAGCAAAAAATGATGCCTTAGAGATGGAGAATGAAGAATTACTTTTAGAAAATATATCTTTGAAAAATGTTTGATCTAAATATAAAAAATTGAAAATTGAAATTAAATATATGGATGGAACCTTTGAAAATTTAATAAGTGATTATAAAACCCATATTAATTCTATAACAACAATTCTTATAAATAACACACTTGCTTATAATAAGGCAAGACATGGTCTTATTTTAATAAATAAAAAATTTAAAGTCAAAGTTTAAATCACGCTCATTACTGGTTAAGAAGTACTTACCAATTTAAGTACAAATTTTAAATACATGATGAATATAAATAGAGATTTGGAGAAATACCAAGTGAACAAAAATTAATATTCTAAACATTATTATTATCATCATAATAAACACCAATTGTCCTTGGGAACTAACTTGAGCACAAACAAACTTGTAAATCAAATTCTAAATTACTATCATCACCATCATTTACAAAATTAATCTTCACTCAAAATAAATTTTGATGCACACAAATTTCATATTAATAATATTTTCAAAAATCAATATTCTAAGTCTCAATATAAAAATAATTGCTATGGAAATTTTGAATAATATTCAAATAAAATATGAATGGAGGACCATATTTAGAAACAACATATTTACTTAATTTGAAAGGTCTCATTCATCGTTATATCTAAATAAATCACCACATTATATTTGAGTATCCAAAGGAACCATCACGCTTGGTCCTATTTGGATATCTTGAACTCTCATTCATCAATAATCACTAAAATTCTTGAAGTAAAACCAAATATAAATAAAACACAAAATTCTTCATCATAATGCTATAATTTCAAATTAGAAAAAAACATTTTTTGCATTTTCTTTCTTTATTGTGCTTTGTCCATTATTCTTTTATGTTTTATTTTTTCTCTTTTTGAGAAAAAAATGTTCACATTTGATATTTGTTGGGTTATGACATGTTTCCCTTGCATTAGCTTACAATATAATAAATAAAATGATAAAAATAAGATTAACCATGTATTTAAATCATATATATCATTATAGGTTATTTATCATATATTTGAATATTTGATATCTCATATTTGTCAATCTCTAATCATGTGGCATAATTTATCATGTAATGAAGTAAATGATCAATTATCTCTATTATATTTAAGTTTTCAAATAATCATATGCAATAACTTTAGAATTATCATGTAAAATCAAAGATCAATTATTTCAATTAATGAATATAATTGGAATTGAGACTATTGATTTCAAAATTCATTGTGTAGGATTTAGTTCAAGATCATTATATGAATGTATTTTGTCTTTTAATTGCGTGTATCTCATTTTTATCTAATCTCTAGAATCAATCATGTACTTATCAAAATAAATGAAAAAGATTAGTCACATCATTATAGTTCTATGAAATGTATATTGGAACTCTACTTAATACATTCAATATAAACTCTATGTGAAATCTAGAATTACAACACTTGTGTTGAACAAAAATATCCAATCATTATGTACACATCAGGAAATATTGCTTTAGCACTACCATGTAGTATAAATATATTTATTTCTCATTAACTATACTAGTTGTTGTTGAAAAAATTATCATCTAGTTCTCCACACTTGACGACTACTTGGGGAGTCTGACAGAGAGATCGAGAACCACAACGGATCAATTATAGGAACTACGAAGGCTTGGTGAGCAAGAAAGAGGCAACATGAGAAGAAGGGGTTGCTGACAGCTATTGACTAGAAGCTTTTTGACTAAGAATCATCAATTAAAAAAAATATTAAGCTATATATCGACTAGAAGTGGTGCTATAAAGTTCAATGGTCGATTAGAAGAAGTAAAATTTTAAAAATTTATGACATTTATCGACTAGAAGAGGTATCGCTACCTGGTAGGTGTTACTACTGGCATTTGCTTGCAGTCGTAGGTATGTTATAAGAGTTGAAAATTCAGCAAAATCTTATTTTGTGAGATTTAACATGTCACTTGTTTTGCATGTAACCCTTAGGATCACTAGTAGATATACGGATGTCATATACACCTCGCTATAGTTGAGTTGGCCCTTATAGTTTATAAGCCACTATTAAATCTATGATAGTGGTGAGGGGTTTATTGATGTAGGATATGACTATATCCTGATTCCTTTATTTTTTTATGGACTTGTTTGGAAGTCCTTGGGAACTCGTTAGCACGACTCTATTTATAAAAATACATATGTGTGTTGTTATAGATTATTACATATTGATCAAGGATGATAGGGTTTTTTGTGGAAAGTCCACAAGCTATACCTGCTAATATACTAATATTAGCTGAAGGATAGACTCTAGCTTAGGGTTATGGTCTAGTGTTCCAGCTCAGTTAGTTCCTGGGTGATATTTTTCCATAGACACTTTTGTATTTGTTTTTATAACTCAGTGAATTTGGTATTGATTATTAGTATGTAGTTCTACACTAACTTTGGGCATCAAGATGCATATGAGTCCTAGGTCGAGTAGTGTCCATACCCACATAGTATTTGAGAAGCCTTCTCCACTTCCACCATCTGGCCATAACAGGAGGTTCTTGCGAGGTTAGCTATCTTGGAAAAGTTGAAACTAAAGATCTATGCCCACATAACAACACAAAGTTGAGTCTGAGTCATCATACATTCATTATATTATTTTGTATTGCATTGTATTGCACCGCATAAAAACCCTCTTCATATAAATATTTATGGCACCCAAACCCCTAAAAACTAAAAACCCTTAATCCTAAACCCTACGCCCTCATCTGATGGAGGGCCAACATTTCTTCAACAAAGAAGGGAATGACTGAGGAGGAGTAGGGTAAAAAAACTCCATCTAAACTGCTCTCGAGAATCTCAATCACGTGCATGATTGAGGGCGTGACTTTAGTTTCTTCATCAGATTGTCTCGGTAACTTGATATTTATGTTGACATACCCTTGGTCGCAAGCGTGACCGAGGGAATAAACTTTGAATTCTTTACCAAAATGTCCTAAGAACTTACAAAATAGCAAAATAAACAAAATTTGCATAAAAATTATAAAAAGAAACTATTTAAAGAGCAAAATTAACAATATATATTTTTATATAGAATAATTAATAAAATAAGTTCAATTATGCTTTATTAAATCCACCAGACATATATTTTGCTTCGTTAAGCAAAAAACATATAAGCTAGCAAAAATAAAAAGTACTAACTAAACAAATTGGTTATGCCAAACACGAATATGATGTGAAATTAAGGTAGGGAAATCATGAAAAGAAAACTAATCAAATAATTTTACAAATTTCTCTTTCATAAAAGTAAATCATCCCATGTTTTTAGACGAATTAAAAACCTATTAATGTGACGAATGAAAATGTTACTGAGTTGTTACTAAAATCTAAGAGACATTTTATAATCAAATTAATCTAATTAAAAAAAATCAATACTCCTGCCTATTGGGTCCATTGATCCCAATATCCAAGATTTGAAGAAGTCTTAATAGATAATGGTATATATATGTGTGTACTCTAATAGTTGTCACAAGATTTATTTGTGTAGGATGTTCCTTGGAACATGATTAGACAGGTTGTCTAAGTGATGGTGATATGTGGTCACAAGGTAGGCAGGTGGAGAGAAAAAAAATCTGTCTAAGTCCACAGGCGTTGAGTGAAGCAAGCTCACTCGACGCCAGATGCAAAGAAATTTGGCTAAGTCCGCAGGCATTGAGTGAAGCAAGATCACTCAATGCCAGATGCAGAGAAATGTGGCCAAGTCCATGGGCATTGAGTGAAGGAAGCTCACTCAATGTTAGATGCAAAGAATTCCATAAGCATTGAGTGAAGCAAGCTCACTCAATGCCAGATGCCAATAAGCGTTGTGTGTTGTCAAGCTTCTGCATTGGCAAGCAAAAAAAATTGACCAAGTCCAAAGGCATTAAGTGAATACAGCTCACTCAATACCATATAACAGAAGGCATCGAGTGAATACAACAAAGGCGTCGTATGATGTCAAAGCCTTGTCTTTGATAGTAATGAAATCTGGTCAAGTCCAGAAGCGTCGAGTGATGAAGGCTCACTCGACACCAAAGTAGTTAAGACTATATCAGTCTAGATGGCGTTGAGTGATGAAGACACACTCAACGCCTAAGTTGACAGGAAATCTATCTAAGTACAAAAGCGTTAAGTGAAGGCTATTCACTCAATGACTCATAAATATAATAGGCTAAAGCAGAAAGTGTTGAGTGACGAAGTTTCACTCAATGTTTAGCGACAGAATATCTGTCTAAGTATTTTGGCATTGAGTCAAGCATACTCACTCAATTCCTAGTGGCAGAATCTTTCTAAGAGTTTTGACATTGAGTAAAGCTTACTCACTCAATGCCTAATTACAAAATATTTTTCTAAGTGTTTTGGCATTGAGTAAAGCTTACTCACTCAATGTCTAGTGACAGAAAACCGCCTAAGTGTTTTTGCGTTGAGTAAAGCTTACTTACTCAATGCCTAGTGACAAAAAATATATCTAAGTGTTTTAGCGCTGATTGAAGATTCCTCACTCAATGACTATACTAATGTGCTTGAATTTGACTATCCACAGATGCTGACATAAGTAAAAGTCAACAAAGTCAACAAAATTCAAAATGAGGCGGGATGACTACAGTGCGCGATAAACGGCACTACAGGCCTACAATATGACTTTTGGTTGTTAAAGTAAAGTTACAGCTGTCAATTTCAGTGGGTCCCACAAGTCAAAAGAGTCGTTGAGCCTCGGTAATAAAAGAACGAGGATCAGCTTGGTAAAAATAACTTTTGGATTATTCTAAATAGAAAAAACTTCATCTTCTTCCTCGCCATTGTTGTTGAGGCTGAAGCTTGAAGGACAAAAATCTGCTGATCAGAGGTTTAAGTAAGTTAGCTGCAACAAGCTTCTTCTGCTACATCAAATTCAGAAGGAAGTTCTAAGAAAGAAGAAGTAGAACACTCTAGTCTCTATACTCAAGTTAGCTGATTGAAGAACACAAGATCTATTAAATCATTAGTCTTCTTCAGCAAGTTCAGAAATAATTTTCTGAGTTACTTCCAACATAAGCAGCAACTTATTGAAGAAGAGTTTTCTTGTTGCTGAGAAGAAGTTAGGGCTAAGGTAAACTTAGCTTAGGAGGCAGGCACAGAGAAATCTCTCTGGTGTCAAATCAACCATACCAACCAACCTTTCTCCTTGTAGGTTCCTTTCTTAGATCTGAGTGTTGGATCCTTTTTGGATCTGAGTTGTAAGCCTATTTTATAAAGGCTGAGGAAGGATCCATGTGTAGATCTGAGTGTAGGATCTAGTTACAGATCTGAGGTAGTGCTTTGGCCTGAGAGTTAGATCCCTGTGTGGATCTGAGTGTAAGATCTGGTTGCAGATCTGAGGTAGGGCTTTGGCCTGAGAGTAGGACCCATTTTGGATCTGAGTGTAGGATCTAGTTAAAGATCTGAGGTAGGACTTTGCCTGAGAGTAGAATCCAGTTGGTATCTGAGGTAGAGATTTTTAGCCAAAGGTAGGAGAGTCATTCTCTTTAAGTTGTAGGGCACTTATGCCTGAGTTGTAGGATCCTTTAGATCTGAGGTAGGGCCTTTGTGCCTGAGCTGTAGGAGAGTAATTCTCTCTGAGGTTGGGCTATCCTCCCATCCTGAGTTATAGGGCCTTTGGGCCTAAGTTAGGTGATCTTTAGATCACTGAGTTGTAGGGCCTTATGCCTGAGATGTAAGTCTTGGAAGGGACTGAGTTGTCCTGCAATATCGTGTTGTAAGCTCTTAGGAGCCGAGATTGGAGAAGTTCCGTGTCTAACTAGCTGTTAGAAAGGTGGGAGGGAAAGTGGACGTACCCATAATATGGGGAACCACTATAAATTCTGTGTGTGATCCTTGTGTTGTTTCTTTGTTGCAGGTTACGTGAGTCTTGAAATCAGAAAACTACTAATTCATAAAGCACTTAAAGAAAGAAAATTAAAGATAGTCACAAGAGACTAAGAAACTTATTCACCCCCTCTAGGTGATTTAGCTATCCTTGAAATTAAAGACTTTCAACTAGTATTAGAGGTCGGTTGCTCAAAAAGGACTTAACAATCTGAGTGATCTCCAAGGATAGCTAAAAGGTTTGTTTTTATGAGTCTAGGAGTGAACCATAAGGAGTGGAGCTCAATGAAGCTTCAAGTCTGCAGAAAAGACAAGACCTATAATGGGATATTGGCTACTATTCTAGATGATGAAGACTATCTTGTTTCCAGGATAGGAATCAGATCCCCACTGTCCTCTATGTTCAGTGATAGTGATATAGATGATGTCTATCCATATGCAAAAATAGAGATCAGGGCCCCTCTATCACATTCAGACAGTGATTCAGAGGAGGATGCTGATGATGGAGATGACTATAGAAGTTATGGGTTAATAGCCATGACAGAAGAAGAATCTTGCCAGGATCAGCCTGGTCTAGATCAGGTACATTCCCTATCTAGCTCATCCTAAGAATCTGATTATGAGACCAGTCCAAACTCTGATGCTTCCACACCAAGTGCTAATGATGGATCAGAATCAGAGGACGATGTCAATAAATTGATTGACAAGTATGGTTCACTTCTATATGCCTTCAAGAGGAGCAGGAAGTTGGCCCAAAAGCAAGCTGAGGAGATTTCCTCTCTTTAGCTTGCTGGTGCCCAGCAGGCTGAGACAACAACCCTACTAGATCAAAAAGCAATGGAAGTTAGCCAACTAAAAATATCACTCTCATTTAGATTGGCACCATCAAGGACAAGAACAGTCTCATTAAGGACCTTAAAGAGAGGCTCTAGAGGGAGAAAAGGATAGTGGCTAGTTATTCTAAGCCAAGTACTGTACTGCCTTTGATAAAATCCTTCTCCTCTCAAAAGGGTAAGAAAGGGTTAAGATTCAAGGGAAGCACAAGAATTGCCCAGTTCAAAGAGAAAGGGAAAGCTCATGCTCTACCACTAGCTTCCAAGCCTCTCATTCCTTTTAAGAAAGCCCTGTTACCTTCAAACAGGTATGACCAAGAGAGCATCTATGATCACTGGATGAATGGTAGATCCGCTTGTGTGAACAAAGATATTCACAATAATGAAGGAAGGTATAGTAGGGGAACGCATGCCTTTAATGCTCCCTATGAGGAAATTCAAGTGCCCTATCTTGGACCATTAATCTTTGGTACCCTAGCCCCCACTCTCAAGAATAAGGTAGTAGCCTTCACTCTAGACCTTCCAGTAAAGACTCTAACTAAGGGTAAGTCTATCAGTAGGCTAGATCTAGCTATCTCTGATGCCGTAAACGGCATGTCATCTGCAAATAAGAATGATGTAAATGGTTGTCAGAGCTAGCATAAAAAGACTGTTGAAAAGCTCTCCTTTAGTCAGATCCTTATTGAAAGGAACTTGAAGAGGGATGCCACACCTCTTCCTTCTTGTTTTGTCAACAATTAACAAAACTGCATGACCAATACAGAAAAGAAGATACAACACTCATAAGTGTTGTTGCTATGGGAAAGTGGGGTATTTTGCCTTAGATTGCTGGCATAATCCTACAATGCCAAGAGCTAGTGTTAGTCTTCCTATCAAAAAATTTACAGGAAGACAAGTTCAGTTTGAAGCTATCAAGAAGCTAGGACCCAATTCATTTTGGGGTCCTAATGTATATTAAATTTTTTTTTGATGGATAGTCTAAGTGCCCATACCCATATTTGGTACTTGGACAGAGGATGTTCCAGACTTAGTACTGGAATAAGGAAGCTATATTTAGGATTATACACCTGTAGATGGAAGTGGATTGACTGACTATCAAGCAAAGGATGTCCAAGACATGTGCAAACATTGAGGGGGAGACCAATAAGCTAGATGATCTTATTTAGGGGGAGCTAGGACAGTCTTGTGTGTTGGACTAGCTTGTGTCTTACCAAGAGAATTAGTGTCAGGAAATCTCCTGCACCAAATAGATCAGCTAGCTAGAGCCAGAGGCAAATCTGTGGGTAAAGATGAGGAAAAGATCTAGCTCAACAAGAAGAGACTTTACAGGATGTAAGGAAGTTGTTGTGAATCCAACTTCTGCTCCAAGTCTACAATATAAAGATAAGTAGAACTCCTTTATATTATGATTCTACCAGTGCACTCTCAAATGCTAGAAATCCTATCTCTCATAACAAGACTATGCATATTGAGATAATGTATCTTTGTTTTAGAGATCATGAGGAGAAGAAAGACATTAGTCTTAAATTTCTCTTAACAGTTAAGCAAGTGGCACACATCTTTAATAAGCCACTAGATGGAGCTAAGTTTAACACCTTCAAATTTGAACTGGGTATGTTGAATTTAGACCAGCTTAAGTAGCTCTCTACTATATATGCATTGTACTTGTAGGTAACAGGTTTATCTAATCACTAGTGTAAAATATAGTCAAAGGATCGAGTCCATTATATTCACTCAATGAGTGCGATAAAATTGTCTAGTTGCGGCTAAGTATCAGGAATAAATCCAAGTCGTTGATCATAGGCTTGATCATAAACAGATACGCATCTCTCCGCCTTCTAACTTAGAAATAACTATAAATAGAAGGACTTGTGCATACAACAAAACACATTGTTCCTTGCCCTCCTCTGCCTGATTTTGCCGAATCGACAAAACTGTTTCGCCGACCTTCAGAAATTCCAAAGCGAAATGGATCCGAAAGGTCAAGATTTTCTGTTTGAAGGCTCCGAACTAGTTCGAAACATCTTCAAGGATGTTCCAGAAGAGGAGCAACTCGTTCTTCACTTAATCCAGGTCTCTGACCTAGATTTCGTCTTGTCCGAGCCCTGTTTGCTGTGGAAACAGGTGGTCCTGGAACTGTTCTCGAACGCCAAAGCCGACACATCCATAGGCAAATTCAAGGTAATTGTTAGTGGAAACAAGATCAAAATCACTCCAAGGAGGTTAAGCAAGGCACTGTAGTTTCCTAAGTTCTAAAAAAACTAATAAGGAAGATGACCTTACGCAGTCTGATGTCAAAACTGCAATGGTGCGGTGTGGCTTATCCAAACATACTGCATGCTCAATCCTAATGAAGGAACTCAACCTAAAGGGTAAGTTCCTGGCCGATGTTATTGGTAAGGCCATGTTGTGCAAATTTGGCTCTATGACAAGATTTTAAAGAAAATGTTTGAGTTGTTGACAAGGATAATTTTGTACAAGAAGACTGATTGGGGAAGGATCCTCTCTGACAGGATTGTGGACTTTATTGCTGAACCCAACACGGGTAGAATACTGCACTTGTTTATTCTACAAAGTGTTCTAGGGATCCTCAATATGAGGCTAGAAACTAAGATACACTATATGAGAGAATGAATATCAAGATGCTGGATATGTGGGATAGAGTTCTTCAGCCTCAAGCCCAGTGTACTGCTAAGAAGAAAGGGAAGCAAATTTGAGTTCCAGAGGAAGATGTGGTAAAACCAAGCTATACCATCATTTCATCAGAACAAGATGAGGAAGAGCCTCATGATCCAAACTTGACTAGGTCTTAAGATGAGACCAGGAAGGACTTTTGTGATCAAGTCTCACTTTCCTCTGACCCAGCACCAAGGAATAAAATGAGCAGGGCTCAATCTGCAAAGTCTCCAGATCATGATGATGAATTAGTGCAATCTGCTGAGACAGTTGAGATAGTGGTAGAGGAGTTTGTCAACAAACTCTCTGCTAAAATGGAGTGGGATACCTCCACAACTCCTGCTGCTATTGAAGAAAATTCTACACCAACAGACCAAGGGTCTCATAATGGCACTAGCCCTCAGAGTGAGGGGGAGCTAAATCAGGACCAAGTCTTAGAGACTACAGTATCTGAGGGAGAGTAGTTCTTGAGTCCTCCAGAAGTCTATCAGGATACTGAGAATGATGATGCTACTACTAATGCGGCTATTATGCATATTATTGAGGACATAACAGTAGTTGAGGGGGAGATTCATCCTGAACTCCCCTCTCAAGGTCTAGTGTATGATGTTGACTCCTCTACGTCTGAAAAGGAGATATCCAAGAAAGCACCTTCTTCAATGTACGACATGGGTGACTCTGATAATAGGCTAGAGAACAGGCATTTGCAAGACTGTGATGAAGGCACCTCTGCCAGGATTGGTCAAATGGCTCCTACTTTTCTGGCACAGTTGAAAGGCTTACTGGATGAGTAAAGAAGATCTTTGGAATACTTTGTTGATGATGCCCATAAATAAATCAGAAAAGACTTGTCCACAAAAATTAAGTCCATCCGGTTTGAAGTGAATCTGTTAAAGGCCAAAACTGTAAAATTCTTCACTAGGGCAGCCCCTGCTGTTGATTTACCATGGAGAAACTGGATGAGTTGGGCAGTAATATAATTACAGTCATTGATAGTCAGAAAATTAGTGCTAGAAACATGCTTGCTATCCATAATTCTGACAAAGCTCTGAGGGATCAACAAAATAATGCAATTTTCACCAAGATTGATGCTTGCACCTAGCTCTTGGATGATCATTTGCTACTGGTAAAGAACCAAGTTACAGCTGGTGTAAACCATCTTGAATTTGAAAGGAATAAGGCCAGCCTCTCCTAAACCAAAGAAATGATTGAAGATGTCAAAAGGGGGGAAAGGGAGAAAATCAAGGACAACACTAAGAATGTTGTGTGGGTCACAATATCATAAGGGGATCATTCGGGATAGAACCAATTCAGTATGATAACATCCCTATGTTCCCTACACAGATTCAAGAAGCCTTGAATGTAGGTTAGTTAGCTAAGTATGCTGAAGAAGGAGCTCAGTGGGATGAACCAGTTGCTGATATTCCATCATTCAGATCCACTACTGACCAGATTCTGAATGAAAAAGAGAAATCTATAGCTACTGAAGAGGAAGGAGCTATCTGGGTCAGCAAGAAAAGATATAGAGAGCAAATGGAAGCTAGGACTGACTTTAAGCAGTGGAGCCCTGAGTCAAGAACCATCATTCTGTCAACATGGGAGCAGGTAAAGACCGAGAAGACTGAGAGAGGAAAGCTGTATAACTCTATTGAGTGGGCTAAGATAGAAGAGAGGGAGAATGAAAGAAGGCAATATAGAAAAGACAAGAATTCTGGCACCATGCCTCTAAATGTTGTTGAGCCTACAAAGTACATTCCAAAACCCCTCAGTTACTTCCAAAGGCAGAAAGTCAAAAAGTCTAAAGTTGTAGCTGAGAAGACTGTCAAGAAGCCCAGAAGCCCAGAAGCAGTGTCATTGTTATAAGAGAACCTGAAACATGAGAGTTTTTCCTGTTTATCTTAAAGGGCTGAAGGATGTGTGATTTTTGTATTATGCACATTAAAAACAATTATCCTTTTATTAATGAACTTCATTTTAATCAAATATGTGTTCATTATTTCTATGTTATGCAATATGTTATTTACTATATTTGTTGCATATTTGAGTTAATGTACAACATTATCTTAAGGTTTTGACTTCTTCAAATAGGGGGAGATTATTGGGACCATTGATCCCAATGTCCAAGATTTAAAGAAGTCCTAATAGACAATGGTATACACATGTGTGTAATCTAATAGTTGTCACCAATTTATTGAAAGATAGGGTAAGCTCTGAATAACTCTAGAGGGGGGGGGGGGTGAATAGAGTTTTTAAACTCTTTTTGATTTTTAGCAGAAATCTTTAATCAAATATATTAATATGATATAAGTGTACAAGTGCAGCAAGTGAATTAGAGCAAAAGGGGTTTCTAAGCTACACAGCAAAATATATCACAGCACAGGCAATTATATCACAGCACAAGCACACAGGAAAATCATAGCCACATAGACAACACAAGAATTTTATAGTGGTTCCCCAAACTTGGTTACATCCACTCTTCTACCACCCTAGGTAGGAATCCACTACAAGTTTTGATTAGGTTACTGCTACAAATGAGCTTTTGATCAGGTGCTCAAAAACCAACCAAGGGCTTTTAAAAGGAGACTTGCAACCAGAATAATTTTGAAGGGAATTAAAAACCTGTACAGAGGTGTGGAAGAGAGGTTGATTGAAGTCTTCTTTTCTAAAATCAATATGAGAAGACTTTGTGGATTTTGTGATGTTGTCAAAGCTCCCCCTGAGATCTTGAATGGTTCAGGTGTGGAAGCTTTGAAAGGGGTGAGTTGGCCTTCTGCTGTAAGATCTACTTTCTGAGATCCTTTGACTGATTTGAATATTTTTGTCACTTGAGATCCAAGAAAACAAAGAAGGAGAAGAAAGACTCTTGATCGTGATTGTTGTTCTTTCTTCTTCTTTTGAGAGCAGTTGATTTTTCTTCAGAGAGCTGTATGCACTGCACTTGTGGTTTTTCAAAAAGTTCTGTATTCTGAAAGGTTTCAGTGTGTCTCGTTGTTCTGTCTAGCTGAGAGATGATCCCCTTGATAACTGCCTCTTAGTCGAATTCAAAATCCTGCAATCAATGCTCAGCCGAAATCTCGAGAATGAAAATGGCAAGAATGCTATCATATATTGTATTATATGTCTGTCCCGAGATATAAGCAATTAATTCCATAGGGGATATTTGCAATCAATGCTGCCAGTAACGGCTTGATTCAAAGAATATAAGAGTATTGATTATCCAAGGAATTAACAGCCTAAAATAGATATAAAATAAGGAGACAGAAAAAAGAAAGAATAAATAACAATATGTCTTACAGTTTTCATCGACCAGAGAACAGCTTTTGTCGACCTGGGATCAGCTTTTGTCGACCTGAGTTCTGCAAACAACTACACTACATAAACTGACGGATACTGTGCTCTAAGTTCGTCGAGCTGAGATCCAAGATTGTCGAACTCTGAATGCTGCTTGATAACTTTCTTCTTCTATGCATCAAGTTCGTCGAGCTAAGTCTAGGATCGTCGAGCTGAGTATGCAGTCTTGACTTAGAATATTTTCTGGTGTTGAAGCACTCCAATCAGAGTTAGTCGATCAAAGATCAAAGTTCTTCTGGCTGATGTTCTTGGTTCATCGACTGAGTGTTAGACTTAGAAGGTATTACTTCGTCGAGCTGGGGACTGAGTTTGTCGAGCTGAGCTAAGAGAATTTTCCCTGAGTTCATCTAGCTGAGCTCGACTTTCGTCGACCGGAGATCGACGAACGTAGAACTCCTTTTTCTAAGTCTTGAATTCCTTAAGTCTTGAGTCTTTAGCAGTGTTGAAGGCGGGTCCTTTGTACTATTGACTCTAAGGACTTGATCTAGACTTTAGGACACGACTATGACCCTGATCTATACATGTTGGGTCATATCCTAACTCAGTGAACCTAGCCCAAATCCAACTAGGGGTTCCAACAATTGCCCCCTATTTGGGTGAGGTCACTAATAACAGACTCAATACAAAAAAATATACAAAGCAGGAACACAATATATATCTGGCAGATAATTTAATAACAAGTGCAGCAGATATATCTACATAGTCAGCTTTGTAATAGAAAAGAAAACATAAATTTAACAAAGTATACCAAAAGTAGCAATTCTTCTTCAGGATTTTCAGTTTCTACTTCTTGGATTTTTCTTCCTTTTTCTTTTCTCCTTTCTTAGTAAATATAATTTCCCTGTTAGGATTGATAGCTTCTCTTTTTGATATATACAGATATGTTGCTCCAATCACTGTCTGAGTTGAAGTTCTGGGAACAATTGCCTCTGGATATCTAGCCATATAATCAGTAGGGTCAAACAATTTCTTGCTCACCTGAAGTCTTTCAAGTTCTTTTTCTCTATAAGTAGACATTATAGAGAATTTAGTTGGATCATGTCCTTCTTCACGGGCCTTTTTCATCTGTGATAGAGCAACCAATTCTTGAAGCCTGGCCATCCTGAAGTTTTGATCATCATTCTGACTGATAGGTGACTGATCTTCTTGAGAGGGTAGTAGGGTGACAGGCCTGAATTGTGTTGACTGTTCTTGGAAGTTTGTTGCAATCTGGCTTTCACTACTTTGAGTGTACAGTGATTTTGGAGGTGCAACTTCACTGTATTTTCCTTTGGGTTTATGTGATACAGAGTGTCTTCTTTGTCCAGCCTGTGGTTGAGGAGGAGAGAATTCTGGTTTCTGATATACTATTTCTTTTATCTGTTCTGTATAGCTAGTACTTCTTTGCTGACTGCTTCCATGTTATTGTTGTCTAGCTGGCCTTTCTTGCCTCTGATAAGTTCTGGTGAATGAGGGCTTGGGAGGTGCATCTGACTTTTGAGAACTAATTCCAGAAGCACCAGCAGCTGGTGGAGGAGGAGGAGGGGGATCCTTCCTGTATTTGTGAGCTGGGGGAGGAGAGTACCTTCTACTTTTCTTCCTGGCCTTTTGTTCATTATTTGAGAGCCACATCCAGGCCAGTATTCCCTTGTATGGGGTTATTTTTTGTAGGATATAGTAGGGAGTATCATTGGTGTTTCCAGGTTTTGGAGCAGGAGGAGGTGGAGCCTTCCTTTTCTTAGAGATTTTCCTTTTCTTAGATTCCTCCTCCTCCTCCTCATCATCATCAGAGGATTGAGGATTGTCATACATGACATCAATTTCTCTTTATGCTTCATCAGAGCTTGTTTTATTTGTTGCATGAGATGGAACTGGGGAGGGAACTGGAGAACTGTATACTTCTGTTCTCTGTGCAGCTAACTTGTTTTCTTCCTCTATATCAGCCATAATCAATGCATCAAGATCTGGTACTGGAGAATCATCCATTACAAAGACTGGGGCCATAGGAGAAGATACAATTAGGGAGGCAATCTGTCTAGATGATGGAGTGGCAGGAATGGCAAACTGGCCTTTAGTTGTTTGACAACACTAGGGCTTATTGGGGAAGAATATGGAATAATAGCTAATGATGGCTTAGTATACTCAGCTGGAGGAAGACTGTGATGAGCTGTATGAAAAGAACTTAACATACTCATTAAGTCTACTGTTTAGATTAATGAAAATGTTACCCACAGTATTTATTTTTTGTATAACTGACTCATTAATGTCCATGTCAGTTTCAATAAAATGAATCAAATCTAATAAATCTGTTTCTGCTTCTGTATCTATTTCTGTTGTCCTGATATATGTATAACTGGTCCTGCTACTGCTGGTCCGACTGCTACTACTGCTACTTCTTTATCAAGTATCTCCCCTTGCCTGGTTTCAGCATGTGCTGAAGCCAGGCCCCCAACTGAAGATGGAGCAGTGGTGAGGGCAGATATTTGAGTAGCAAGAGAGGCGATGGAGGCAGCTAGAGGAGAAATGGCCTCTACTATAAGGGTTTTGAGTAGTGGGGTGAGAATAGTGATGAGAGTGGTGGAGGGATCCAGGGTTAGAGAGGAAGATGGTGGGGCAGTAGCTGAAGGAGTAGATATGGTTGATGGAGGTGGAGGTGGAAGTGGAGTTTCTAAGGGGAAGTCATTTTGTTGGGATTGAGAGTTCAGGAGAGAGGAGAGCAGGTTAAAGGAGGGGAGGGAGGAGAGGTTGATGTGGGGGATGTCAAACAGGTGAGATGGTAGAGAGGATAGAGGTGGTGTAGGGATGGAGGTGTCAGGTTGAGGTGAAGGAGGAGGAGATGGGAGATTTGTAGGTGAAGAGGGAATTGGTGAGGCTGGTGGTGTTGGGGTATGGATGTGGATGGTAGTGGAAGGTGGGGTTGGTTTGACTTGTTGTTGGGATGGAGGAGTAGAAGGGAGCTCTTCAGTGGGGTGGGGAGAGGCTGGTGCAGCCCTTGTACTCTTAGAAGTTTTAGTGGAGGAGGAGGTAGCCTTAGTTGGCTTGATGATGGTCTTATCCCACTTGCCAAAAAGAGCACAGGTGAGTCTCTTTGAGTCATTGATGGATATGGTCGAGGAGACCAGGGATCCTGCAGCCTTTTCCTTTAGGAAGATCCCTAGGATCCTTCCAAAGCATACCTCTTTCTTGATGTTCTTCTTTGTGATCAAATCGAACAGAATCTGTGCCCAGTTCACAGCTTTTTTATTTACAATGTCGCACATGACCAGGAACTGATGCTTGGTGATATAATCATGCGCAGTGTGCTTCTCGAGCAACACTTTCCCAACTATATCTGCGATAAATTTATACTCGGTAGACAGAAGTTTCTTGAGGAGCTTGCTTGGGGTGTCTCCAGAATAACCCATTGTATTCAGCATTAAATCAAACTCTTCAGAATCAATTTCTAAATTATCCTCACCATTTTTCAATACAAAAATTTCAGTAATAATATCGGGGGAAGAGAAATTGCATTACCCGCGATGGTGCCGGTCATCATGTTCTCATCAACAGTAGCTATATACACCCATTCTCTGATTTATGTGGCAGATATCATGACTCGGGTTGAGAGTAGTCTTCAGTTGTTGTTCTTCTAGTAGTTGGAGAATGTTCAGGAAAACTAGATTAGAATACTGGAATGATTCAAAGTCTATGTCGAAACCAGCATCAAATTTCATGGCAGTGAGAGAACCAGCGGGAATCGCCATGAAAGCACCTACAAAAGGAAAACGACGATCAAGTGCAAAGGGAACTGAAAGCGTGGGACGGAGGTCGAAGAAAACCTAAATATAAGGTATTCCATAATATGAACCGACAAGCTCCGATCCACGAAAAGAAAAAAAATCTTCGTTCTGAGGTCGACAAAATAATTTAAGGTTAAACAGTTCGTCGAACTCAGTTTGAAGGATATAAGACATTTCGTCGATCTCTGGTCGACGAAAAGGTTTCTGAAGTAAGTTCGTCGATCTCGAGTCAACGAAAATCACTTCACTAAGAGATTTCGTCGAGCTCAGGTCGAAAAAAAATCTCAAGAACAGTTATTAGTTCGTCGATCTTAGGTCGACAAACAGAGACAATTCTTTGACTATAGACAAAGCATTAGACTAAATCCTAACCATTTATCATACCAAGCTGATTGACAAAGAACAGAAGCTTGGATGAGTCCAATGGATTAGTGAATATATCTGCTCTTTGCAAATCAGTAGAGATAAATTCAGGTTTAATCTTTTGTTTGTCAACACAATCTCTAATGAAGTGGTGTCTGATGTCTATATGCTTGGTTCTAGAATGCAATACTGGATTTTGTGCAATTGAAATAGCACTTGTATTATCACATAGAATAGTTGAATTATTTAAGTTGACACCAGAATCCAGTAGTTGGTTTTGTATCCACAAAATCTGTGAACAGCAATTGCCTGCAGCCATATATTAAGCTTTAGTAGTGGATGTTGAAACAGATGTTTGTTTTCTAGAGAACAAAGATACAAGTCTGTCACCAAGGAACTGACAAGTTCCAGAGGTGCTTTTCCTGTCTACTCTGCATCCGGCATAATCAGCATCAGAGAATTCAGTTAATACAAATGCTAATTCTGTTGAATACCAGAGGCCTAGATCTGGACAACCTTTTATATATATTAAAATCCTTTTCAAGAAAATAAGGTGAAATTCTTTAGGGTTCACCTGGAACCTAGTATAAAGACAAGTGGCAAACATAATATCTGGTCTGCTTGCTGTCAAATATAGTAAGGATCCAACAATGGCCCTAAACATGGTCTGATCAACTGGTTTTCCAGATTCATCAACATCTACAACAACATTGGCAGCCATGGGAGTTTTCATGGCAGAGGAAACATTCATCCCAAACTTCTTAATAAGCTCTTTAGCATATTTAGACTGAGAGATGAAGATCCCTTCAGGGGTTTGTTTCACTTGGAGACCAAGGAAATATGATAACTCACCCATGCTACTAATCTCAAACCTTGAGTGCATTAAATCAGAAAATCTTTTGCACAGTTTGGGATTAGTATAACCAAAAATTATGTCATCTACATATATTTGCACTAAGAGAATTTTATCATGATGCAGTTTTGTAAAAAAAGTTCTATCTACCATGCCTCTAGAAAAACCATGCTCTAAAAGAAAGCTGGCTAAGGTCTCATACCAAGCTCTTGGAGCTTGCTTTAAACCATATAGCGCCTTATGCAATTTAAAAACATTAGAGGGATAAGATGGAGAGATAAAACCTGGTGGTTGTTCAACATACACCTCTTCTTTGAGTTCTCCATTTAGGAATGAACTTTTCACATCCATCTGGTAGACTTTATACTTTTTGAATGCTGCATAAGTTAAGAAAATCCTTATTGCTTCAAGTCTGGAAATTGGAGCAAAGGTTTGATCATAATCAATTCCTTCCTCTTGCCTGTATCCTTGAGCAACAAGCCTTACCTTGTTCCTCACTATCACACCTTGGGCATCAAGTTTGTTTCTGAATACCCACTTAGTCCTAATTACTGGATAGCCCCTTGGCCTTAAAACTAAGTCCCAAACTCTACACCTCTCAAACTGGTTGAGTTACTCTTGCATTGCAGTAATCTAGTTTGGATCTTGCTCTGCATCAGATATGGATTAAGGCTCAATTTGAGAGAGAAAGCAGGCAAGCATCACATTAGGGTTGAGTTGATGTCTTGTCGGCACTCCTAATGATATGTCTCCAATTACTTGAGATCTAGGGTGATCCCTAAGTGTGACAAGATCATTAGGTGGAGTTGGTTCAGCAATAGTTATTTGATTTAATTCCTCTTGTGGAATTGTGTCAACTGTTGGAGGAAATTGAACTGCTTCCACAGTCTCTTCTTCACTTTCAATTTCTTATATAGCTTGTGGAGAGGGATGTGATTCATCCATTGAAGTGAGATTTAGATCATCCAAGCTCTCACATAAATTTTGTACCTGCAGATTATTGTTGGTAGGGATGTCTCTCTCCTTATAAAACATATTAGATTCATCAAATATTACATGCATATATTCCTCAATTTTTAATGTTGATTTATTAAATACCTTATATGCCATGCTGACTTGGAAATATCCAAGAAAAATTCCCATTGCAGCCTTAGCTTCAAACTTTCTAAGATGTTTCTTGTCATTATTGTGAATATAGCATATACATCCAAATACTTTAAAATAGGTTATTATAGGTTTCTTCCCTTTGAGTAGTTCATAGGGAGTCTTAAGCTTTAGTTTATGTATTAGGCTTCTATTCAGGACATAATTTGCTATGCTTACTGCCTCTGCCCAATAGGAAAGAGACATGTCAGCATCTACAAGCAATGTACCTGTAGCTTCAATGAGTGTCCTATTCTTCCTTTCAACTACCCCATTTTATTGAGGAGTTCTTGGAGCTGATAAACAATGTCTGATACCTTCCTTCTCACAGAACTCTAGCATAAGAAGAGATTCAAACTCAGTACCATGATCACTTCTAATCAATGCAACTTGAGTAGAATACTCAATCTGTATGTTCTTGAGAAAATCTATGAGAACCTTAAAAGTATCTGACTTAGTTCTCAAAAAGAAAACCCATATGAATCTGGAAAAATCATCTATAATAAATAATGTATAAGACTTTCCTCCTAGACTTTGTACTGCAATAGGGCCAAAAAGGTCCATATGGAGCAAGTACAAGATTCTAGGTGAATCACTCTTATTAATGGATTTAAAACTAGATTTAGTTTGCTTTCCTAGCTGACAGGCTCTGCAGAGGCCTTCCTTCTTGTAGGGACCAGAAGGTAAACCTCTAATAAGATTGCCTTTAGATAACCTAGCTATATTTTTATGGTTTACATGTCCTAGTCTTTTGTGTCATAAGCTAGTTTGAATGCTAACCGAATTGAATAAGCAAATTTTAGATTTAGCTGATTCAAAATTTACTAAGTAGATGTTGCCTTGTCTAATTCCTGTTAAAACTATTGTGTTGTTTAAAGAAATAAGACACAAAGAGTTAGTGAAGCTTACTTGATAACCTGTATCACATAATTGGCTTACTGATATCAGGTTATGCTTAAGACCATTTATATAAGTCACTTTCTTGAATGTGACAGCTCCACAGTTGAAGTCTCCATAGCCTTCAGATTTAGCTGATTGAAAATTTACTAAGTAGATGTTGCCTTGTCTAATTACTGTTAAAACAGTTGTATTGTTTAAAGAAATAAGACACAAAGAGTTAGTGAAGCTTACTTGATAACCTGTATCACATAATTGGCTTACTGATATCAGGTTATGCTTAAGACCATTTACATAGGTCACTTTCTTGAATGTGACAGCTCCACAGTTGAAGTCTCCATAGACTTCTATCAGTCCAAAGCCTGAGTCCCCAAAGATTACTTTAGGTCCAATCTTGGCTTTATAGTTGATAAGGCATTCCTTGCAACCTGTCATATGTTTAGAGTAACCACTGTCCAAGTACAACTTGTTTTGAGTGACAGGGTTCTCTTCTACCTGTAAAAGGATTAGCAGTTTTTTACCCTGGTTACCTTGGGTCCTTGTGGTTTAACATAACTGAAACTTGAAATAAATGAGCATTCAGGTTGATCCTTATAACCTAAAGGATGATACCTTCTAGGAGGTATAACCCACTAACTAAAGGGATTAAAGGATTTATCAGTTTTTAGGTTACTCTGGTTATGAACTGAGTTTGACAAATTTGAGTATGTTCGTCGATCTGAGCTCGACGATCTGGGTTGAGTTCTTCGATCTCTGCTCGAAGAATAGAGGTATCCATTCTCAGAGCACAAGAAACATCGATCTCTGGTCGACGAACCATACTGATTTCGTCGATCCCAGTTCGAAGAATAGTTTACATAATTATTTGCATTTAGGGTTCGTCGTTCTGAGGTCGACGAACCATACCCATTTCGTCATTCTGCGTTCGACAAAATATGCTGAACATAATTATGCTGTTTGTTTTCCCTTTTCTGATTGGTTTTATTAAGTTCAAACTGTTTAAGAACTTTGTTAACCTTCTCTACCTGTTCAGTATTTTTCTTACCATTTTCAAAGATGAAGTGAATAGGTTTTGACAATTGATTTTTCTGAATTAGGATTGGTTCTCTAGATGAGCCTCCTAATCCTCGATTGTTATTGTTAGATCTTGTTTTAACTATTCTTGTTATATCTATCAGTTATAAGCTTCTATCATTCAGAGATTCTTCTAGTTCCTTAGCCTTACTTAATTCAGATTTTAGAAAAACTATTTGTTGATTGGCTAAGCTTAATTCTTCAGTTAATTTTTTACTTTCAACAATGATTTTGTCTTGTTCTAAAAGTTTTACCCTGAGAAGTTTGATTTCCTTCTCAGATCTTATTAGGTCTAAACATAAGAGTTTAAATTCAGATTGAAATTCTTTAGATTGAAAGTCATAGGAAGCAATTACTTGATCCTCTTCAGAGAGGAATTCTTCATCATCTGATTCTTCTGAATCTGATCTGCTGCTTCCTGCATTAATTGCCATAAGGCAAACTTCCCTTGACTTCTTTTCTTCTTCATCATCTTCACTGGAACTGGAGGAGGATGTTTCATCTTCAGTATCACTCCAGGTTTCCGCTACAAAGCCCTTCTCCTTCTTTTTGTACTTGCTGGAGGAGGCCTTTCTATGCTGATATCTTCTTGAGTCATTTTCTTGCCTTCTGTCTTTCTTTTGGGCTTTTGGGCATTCAGAGATGAAGTGTCCAGGTTTCCTACACCCAAAACAGACAACCTCTTTAGAAGGGGTCTTGTCATACCTGGGTTTATCTTCATTCCTTGAAGGCTTCCTCCTTAAGTCCTTCCTTGCCATTTTATAGAAACTCTTAGCAAAAAGACTCATGAGTTCTTCATTGACTGGCAAGCTAGAAGATTCTTCTACAGCTTTGAATGCTAAGCTCTGTTACTTTCTGGTGGGTGTTGGAGCCTTTGGTTCAATTGCAGCTTCTCTTGACTTGATCAATTGCTTATAGGATTTGAGCTTTCCAAGCAGAGATTCTGTTGATATTTCATCCATGCTTCTGGCTTCTCTGATGGGCCAGATTCTAGAGTTCCATGTGCTAGGGAAGCACATGAGGATCTTGTTATTGACCTCAGTCAGAGTAATTTCTTTGTCTAGTGTTCTGAGCTCACTGATGATGGAGCTCAGCCTGTTGTACATTACTTCCACAGATTCTGCTTCATCTTTCCTGAAATTATCAAATTGGGATATGAGGTTGGATCTTCTATCCTTCCTCTCATCAGCAGATCCTGCTACCATTTGGTTGAGGGAATCCCAAATGGCTTTGACAGATGTACATTCAGCAACTTTCTGAAATATGTCATCTGACATAGTTTGGGCCAGTATGTTCATAGCTCTAGCATCAGCAATCTTTGCTTTCTTATGTGCATCAGTTTGATCTGGAGGAGGCACTGCACTGAGATTTACTGGGGTTGAAGTAGAGGCCACTCGAGCTGGTGGTCCTGTCAAGATGGAAATAAAAATATCCTCATCAATAGAGTTCATATAAAGTTTGATTCTTGCCTTCCAGATTCCAAACTTTTGCAAGTTGCAAACTGGAGGTCTGGTGCTGGCATAATCCTTATTTTGTGCCATGATATCAGAAAATAAAATTTAAACTGAGAAACTAGTAAGACATATTTAGAGTTTATCCTGAGGATCTTGATTAATCCAAGTGTGAGCCTGTATGATGTGATTAACGACTCTCTGATACCAATTGAAAGATAGGGTAAGCTCTGAACAACTCAAGAGGGGGGGGGGGTGAATAGAGTTTTTAAATTCTTTTTGATTTTTTGCAGAAATCTTTAATCAAATATGTTACTATGATATAAGTGTATAAGTGTACAAGTGCAGCAAGTGAATTAGAGAAAAGGTTACTAAGCTACACAGCAAAATATATCACAGTACAGACAATTATATCAAAGCATAAGCACACAGGAAAATCATAGCCACAGAGACAACACAAGAATTTTATAGTGGTTCCCCAAACTTGGGTACATCCACTCTTCTACCACCCTAGATAGGAATCCACTACAGGTTTTGATCAGGTGACTGCCACCAATGAGCTTTTGATCAGGTGCTCAAAAACCAACCCAAGTCTTTTGGAAGGAGACTTGCAA
Organism: Platanthera zijinensis; assembly: GCA_039513925.1. NCBI lineage: Eukaryota > Viridiplantae > Streptophyta > Magnoliopsida > Asparagales > Orchidaceae > Platanthera > Platanthera zijinensis. The sequence continues at coordinate 108,312,338 of CM077087.1, forward strand.
CCAGAATAATTTTGAAGGGAATTAAAACCCTGTACAGAGGTGGGGAAGAGAGGTTGATTGAAGTCTTCTTTTCTCAAATTAAAATGAGAAGACTTTGTGGATTCTGTAATGTTGTCAAAGCTCCTCCTGAGATCTTAAATGGTTCAGGAGTGGAAGCTTTGAAAGGGGTGAGTAGGCCTTCTGCTGTAAGATCTACTTTCTGAGATCCTTTGACTGATTTGAATATTTTTGTCACTTGAGATCCCAGAAAACAAAGAAGGAGAAGAAAGACTCTTGATCGTGATTGTTGTTCTTTCTTCTTCTTTTGAGAGCAGTTGATTTTTCTTCAGAGAGCTGTATGCACTACACTTGTTGTTTTTCAAAAAGTTCTGTATTCTTAAAGGTTTCTGTGTGTCTCGTTGTTCTGTCTGGCTGAGAGATGATCCCCTTGATTACTGCCTCTTGGTCGAATTCAAAATCCTGCAATCAATGCTTAGCCGAAATCTCGGGAATGAAAACGTCAAGAATGCTGTCATATATTCTATTCTATGACTGTCCCGAGATATAAGCAATTAATTCCATGGGGGATATTTGCAATCAATGCTTCCAATAATGGCTCGATTCAAAGGATATAAGAGCATTGATTATCTAAGGAATTACCAGCCTATAACAGATATAAAATAAGGAGACAGAAAAAGAAAGAATAAATAACAATATGTCTTACAGTTTTCGTCGACCAGAGAACAGCTTTCGTCGACCTGGGATCAGCTTTCGTCGACCTGAGTTCTGCAAACAACTGCACTGTATATACTGACAGATACTGTACTCTAAGTTCGTCGAGCTGAGATCCAAGATCGTCGAACTCTGAATGATGTTTGATAACTTTCTTCTTCTGTGCATCAAGTTCGTTGAGCTGAAGTCTAAGATCGTCGAGCTAAGTCTGCAGTCTGGACTTAGAATATTTTCTGGTGTTGAACCACTCCAATCAGAATTAGTCAATCAAAGATCAAAGTTCTTCTGGCTGATGTTCTTGGTTTGTCGACTAAGTGTTAGACTTAGAAGGTATTACTTCGTCGAGCTGGGGACTAAGTTCGTCTAGCTGGGCTAAGAGAATTTTCCCTGAGTTCGTCTAGCTGAGCTCGACTTTCGTCGACTGGAGATCGACGAACGTAGAACTCCTTTTTCTAAGTCTTGAATTCTCTAATTCTTGAGTCTTTAACAGTGTTGAAGGCATGTCCTTTGTACTGTTGACTCTAAGGACTTGATCTAGACTCTAGGACACGACTCTGACCCTGATCTATACATGTTGGGTCATATCCTAACTCAGTGAACCTAGCCCAAATCTAACTAGGGGTCTCTACATTTATTTATGCAGGATGTTCCTTGGAACATGATTAGATAGGTTGTCTAAGATATGGTGATAGGTTGTCACAAGGTAGGCAGGTGGAGAGACAGAAAATCTATCTAAGTCCATAGGCATTGTGTGAAGCAAGCTCACTCAATGCCAGATGCAAAGAAATGTGGCTAACTCCACAGGAATTGAGTGAAGCAAGCTCACTCAATGCTAGATGCAGGGAAATATGGCCAAGTCCACAGGCGTTGAGTGAAGTAAGCTCACTCAACGCTAGATGCAAAGAAATGTGGTTAATTTCGCAGGCGTTGAGTGAAGCAAACTCACTTAATGCCAAATGCCAAGAAGCGTCGTGTGTTGTCATGCTTCTGTATTGTCAAGCATAAAAATCGACCAAGTCTATAGGCATAGAGTGAATACAGCTCACTCAATGCCATATAACAGAAGGCGTCGAGTGAATACAGTAAAGTCTTCGTGTGATGTCAAATCCTTATCTTTGGCAGTAATGAAATCTGGTCAAGTCCAGAAGCATCGAGTAATGAAGACTCACTCGACCCCAAAGCAGTTAAGACTACATCAGTCTAGATGGCGTTGAGTGATGAAGACACACTCAATGCCTAAGCTGACAGAAAATCTATCTAAGTATAAAAGTGTTGAGTGAAGGCTATTCACTCAATGCCTCATTAATATAATAAGCTAAAGCAAAAAGCGCTGAGTGATAAAGGTTTACTCAACGCTTAGCGATAGAAAATCTGTCTAAGTATTTTGATGTTGAGTCAAGATTAATCACTCAACACCTAGTTACAGAATCTGTCTAAGTGTTTTGGCATTGAGTAAAGCTTACTCACTCAACACCTAATGACAAAATATCTGTCTAAGTGTTTTAGCGTTGAGTAAAGCTTACTCACTCAACGCCTAGTGATAGAAAATCTGTCTAAGTGTTTTGGCATTAAGTAAAGCTTACTCACTCAACGCCTAGTGACAGAAAATCTGTCTAAGTGTTTTGGCGTTGAGTGAAGATTGCTCACTCAATGTCTATACTAATGTGCTTGAATTTGGCTAAGTCCACAGATGCTGACATCAGCAAAAGTCAACAAAATTTAAAATGAGGCGGGATGGCTACAGTACGCGATAAACGGCTCTGCAGGCCTACAATATAACTTTTGGCTGTTAAAGTAAAGTTGTAGCTGTCAATTTCAGTGGGGCCCATGGGTCAAAAGAGCCGTTGAGCCTCGAGAATAAAATAATGAGGATCATCTTGGTGAAAATAACATTTGGATTATTTTGAATAGAAAAAAATTCATCTTCTTCCTCGCAATTATTGTTGAGGCTGAAGCTTAAAGGACAAAAATCTGCTGATCCAGAGGTTCAAGTAAGTTAGCTACAACAAGCTTAATCTACTACATCAAGTTCAGAAGGAAGTTCTGAGAAAGAAGAAGCAGAGTACTCAAGCCTCTACAGTCAAGTTAGCTGATTGAAGAACACAAGATCTATCAAATCATCAGTCTTCTTTAGCATGTTTAAAAAAAAGTTTCTGAGTTACTTCTAGCACAAGCAGAATCTTATTGAAGAAGAGTTTTCTTGTTGCTGAGAAGAAGTTAGGGCTGAGGTAAACTCAGCTCCTGAGGCAGGCACAGAGAAATATTCGTTGTGTCAAATCAACCATACCAAACAACTTTTCTCCATGTAGGATCCATTCTTGGATCTGAGTGTAGGATCCTTTTTGGATCTGAGTTGTAAGCCTATTTTATAAAGGCTGAGGAAGGATCCTTGTGTGTATCTGAGTGTAGGATCTGATTGTAGATCTGAGGTAGGGATTTGGCCAAAGAGTAGGATCCCTGTGTGGATCTGAGTGTAGGATCTAGTTGTAGATCTGAGGTAGGGCTTTGGCTTGAGAGTAGGATCCATTTTGGATACGAGTGTAAGATCTGGTTGCAGATTTGAGGTAGGGCTTTGGCATGAGGGTAGGATCCATTTTTGATCTGAGGTAGGGCTTTTGAGCCTGAGGTAGGAGAGTCATTCTCTTTGAGTTATAGGGCACTTGTGGCTGAGTTGTGGGATCATTTAGATTTGAGGTAGGGCCTTTGTGCCTAAGCTATAGGAGATTCATTCTCTCTGAGGTAGGGCTGTTCTCCCAGCCAGAGTTGTAAGGCCTTTTGTGCCTAAGGTAGGTGATCTTTGGATCACTAAGTTGTAGCTTCTTGTGCCTTAGATGCAAGTCTTGGAGGAGACAGAGTGGTCCTGCAGGATTGTGTTTTAAGCTCTTAGGAGCCGAGATTGGAGAAGTGCCTTGTCTAACTAGCTGTTAGAAAGGTGGGAGGGAAAGTGGATGTACCCATAATCTCGGGAACCACTATAAATTATGTGTGTGCTCCTTGTGTTGTTTCATTATTGCAGGTTGTGTGAGTCTTGAAAGTAGAAAACTACTAACTCATAAATCACTTAAAAAAAGAAAATTAAAGATAGCCACAAGAGACTAAGATACCAATTCACCGCCCCTCTAGGTGATTTAGCTATCCTTGAAATTAAAGACTTTCACTACCTAAAAATGTACTTTATTAATTTTCTCGCTATCGTACTAAAAATAAACTAAGGATGATTCAAAAGGTCTTTCATTTGTCATAACATTATGGCTTTTGTTAAAGGGTGCGAAGATCAAAAGATAAACATGAAGGGTAAATACACTTATACAAAAAGAAAAGCTTTGCAAAATTATTTATGATAGATAAAAAGATTGACTCTCCAAATAATTTTATAATATAAAGTTGGGGTCAAAATAATATTATTCATGATTTTTTTTCATAAAATTTTTTCTTTCATACATATATTTTTTTATTCTATTTTTTTCTTTGACACAAAATCCAAGCCTATTTGTTAAAGTGGAGAGGCCCATCAAGTATCTTATGTGATTGTAAAGTATTATTAAAACTTAAAGGAGATTTTATCATAATACAATTTGACCAGCAATGCTCTATGGTTCTGAGTGTTGGGTAAGGAATTGTGTGCATGTGCAAAAAATGAGAGTTACGGAGATGAGAATGCTTAGGTGGATGTGTATACACACAAGACCGGATAGAATTAAGGATGAATGTATGAGGGATAAGATATGAGTAGCACCAATTATAGAGAAGATGCAAGAAGCTCGACTAAGATTGTTTGGACAGGTACATAGAAGACCATTAAAGGCACCTGTTAGGCTTTGTGAGAGCTTAATCACTAGGTATATTAAACGAGAGAGGGGTAGACTAATAAAGACTTGGAATGAAAATATAAGGAAAGACATAATGTACTTAGGCATTAGTAAGATTATGACAAAATATAGGTAACATTGACGACAAAGGATCCATATAGACAACCCCACTATAGTTGGATAAAGGCTTGAGTGCTGTTGTACATATATATATATATATATACATATATATATATATACATATATATATATATATACATATATATATATATACATATATATATATATACATATATATATATATATATACATATATATATATATATATATATATATATATATATACTTATTTGTTCATTTTTTGTAGCAAAAGGTATACAATTTAACTTCCACAACACACACTAAGTTTAATCTATTTAGTGTTACTCTGCTCTGAATATGATGCCTTACTACATGTTTTTACTTTTGTTGGTTTTTCTTACTCTTATACTTGCTACATTATTGAGTACTTTACAGTTACTATAACTACTAGATATGTGATATTATAATTGATTAACCTTCTGACATCCAGTACTATATAAATATCAATTTGTCAATTACTTATTATATTACTACTTATATCGTAGCATCCTTAATAATTCCTTTTACCCAATGCCAAAGAATTGTTGGGGGATATGATGTGAAGTCACTTTGTATTTTTGACTAACGATCGTCATACTACATTATTTTAGGAGCACGCCCAATAAGAGAAGGAACACCCCATAAGAAGAAGCTAGAAAGGGGGAGATGTGTGGCAATACTTGAGAAAGGAGGAGAGGTGTGGCAACACTTCTAATTTGGAGATTGGAGATGTAGAAGAAATACTTGACATGACTAGGTCATGATGAGTCTGTTCATATTACATGGAAAGATTCAAGTAGTATTAGGAATGCAATGACTACATGTTGAGTTATGTTGAGTCTGTGCATAATATAAGGTAGGTGCTTCTAGTGGTGCTCCATTTAAGCATTTAGTGGTATAAAGGAGAGTGCATATTACTTGAGCAATTGTTTAAGTGGTATGAGGATGCATTGACTTGACAGGTTGAGTCAATGCAGTGAAATGGATTATATTGAATTGATATACTGGAAATTCATGTAGTATAAGCTAGCAGATTTAGCAGGCATAGTTTACAACTGTATTACATTAATATGATTTTTATGATAATGCTTCTTTGTATTGCTGTGTGTTCTGCCTTCTTCAAATAGGGGGAGATTGTTTGGAAAATTGCCCTCAATTTTCCCTAGACTTGATTTGAAAAGGCATCACCATCAACACTAATAACATAGTTGTATTTGATATTGGTTAAGTTCGTCATGTGAAGGATGTTCTTTGGAACAAGGTTAGACATGTTGTCTAAGTGATAATGATAGGTGGTCACAAGGTAGGTAGGTAGAGAGACAAAAAATTTGTCTAAGTCCATAGGCGTTGAATGAGGACAACTCATTCAACGCTAAATGTAAAGAAATGTGGTTTAAGTCCACAAGCATTGAGTGAAGCAAACTCACTCAACGCTAGATGCAAAGAGATGTGGTTAAGTCCACTAGCATTGAGTGAAGCAAGCTCACTCAACGCCACATGCCAAAAAGCGCTAAGAGAAGACAAGCTAGTCAATGTCTGACTATTTGCAAGGCAAAAAGTGGCTAAGTCCACAGGCATTGAGTAAAGGCAGTTCACTCAACGTCATACAACAAAAAGCATTATGTAAAGCTCAGATCGTAAAAGCTTTGTCTTTATCAGTAAATAAATCTGGCTAAGTCCAAAAGCGTCGAGTGATGAAGGCTCACTCAACGACTAAGCAGTTAAGAATATAAAAGCCTTGATGTCGTTGAGTGATGAAGCATCACTCAACAACAGAGAAGAAAGCGTCGTGTTCACTCAAAGCTCAAGGAAAGAATGGACAAAAGATCTATCTAAGTAATTTGGTGTTGAGTCAAGCTTGCTCACTCAACGCCTAGTGACAGAATATCTGTCTAAGTGTTTTGGCGTTGAGTGAAGCTTACTCACTTCATTCCTAGTGACAGAAAATCTGTCTATGCGTTTTGGGGTTGAGTCAAGCTTACTCGCTCAATGCCTAGTGACAGAAAACTTGTCCAAGTGTTTTTGTGTTGAGTCAAGCTTACTCACTCAAAGCCTAGTGACATAAATCTATATAAGTGTTTTTCCATTGAGTGAAGCTTGTTCACTCAATGCCTATACTAATGTGCTTGAATTTGACTAAGTCCACAGATGCTGACATCAGCAAAAGTCAACAAAGTCAACCAAATTCAAAATGAGGCGGGATGACTACAGTACGCGACAAACGGCGCTGCAGCCCTACAATACAACTTTTGGTTGTTAAAGTAAAAGTGCAGCTGTTAGATTTAGTAGGGCCCACTGGTCAAAATAGCCATTGATCGGCGGAATAGAAAAGGCAAAGTTCAGAATGAAGAGATTAACTTTTTTGGATACTGCTAGAATTTATCTTCTTCCTTAGCCATTATTGCAGAGTCTGAAGGAGAATTTCAATATTCTGATCTGAGACTTCAACTAGTTAGCTATTGTAATTAATATACTCAATAGTAAGATAAAAAATATTCTCTAAGGAAGTAGAAGCAGCCAAGCTGCAGCTGATCTGAAAGCTATTAAGAGATAGTTGTTGAGAGCAACACATTCACCATTAAGATCAGATAAACTCTCTGAGTAAACTTAAGCAATAGGTTGCTACCCTAGCTACAGCAACTGGAAGATAATCAAAGTTAGTTGTTGTCATCTCCACCATCAACAGAAGTTCAGAGTAAATCTCTTAGAGATAAGTTGCAGCAAAGGATAACCTTAACATCGACCACTTCACAGTTCCATTTATATAGTTTTGAAGAACATTTTCTGGAGGTTGTGAAGAAGAAGTTAGGACTGAGCTTCTGGTTTAGTCCAGGAATTAAGGAAAGAAGAAGCAGAGCAGGGTTCTGTAGGTTACTTCCAGCATAAGCATCTACTTATTGAAGATCTTCTCTTGTTGTTGAGAAGAAGATATGGCTGAGTATTTATCAGTTCAGCAAGGAGTAGACTCAGGGAACATATTCCTGGAGTCAAAGTTGGGTTGAGTTTATCTCAGTCCAGGAAGGTTGGCATAGAGAATTTTCTCTTGTGTAAAATCAACTCATCAACCCACTTCCATTCTGTAGGATCCTTTTGGATCTGAGTTGTAGGGCAGATTTTCCTGAGATTAGGATCCAGTTATGGATCTGAGGTAGGGCTGTTTAGCTTAAGGTAGGATTCTATTGAGAATCTGAGGCAGGTCCTGTGTTCTTGAGATAGGGCCCGTGTGCTTGAGGTAGGGCTTTGGCTTGAGAGTAGGATCCAGTTTGGATCTGAGGTAGGGATTTTGAGCCTGAGGTAGGAGAGTCATTCTCTCTGAGTTGTAGGGAACTTATGCCTAAGTCTTAGGATCCTTTTGATCTGAGGTAGGGCCTTTGTGCCTGAGCTATAGGAGAGTCATTTCTCTGAGGTAGGGTTATCCTCCCAGCCTGAGTTATAGGGACTTTGGGCCTGATGTAGGTTATCTTTGGATCACTGAGTTGTAGGGCCTTCTGTCTGAGCTGTAAGTCTTGGAGGAGACTTAGTGGTCCTGCGGGATCGTGTTGTAAGCTCTTAGGAGAAGAGATTGGAGAAGTGCCTTGTCTAACAAGCTGTTAGAAAGGTGGGAGGGAAAGTTGATGTACCCATAATCTGGAGAACAACTATATATTCTATGTGTGCTCTTGGTGTTGTTTCTTTATTGCAGGTTGTATGTGTCTTAAAAGCAGAAAACTACCAACTCACAAAGTAGTTAAAGAAAGAAAATTAAAGATAGTCACAAGAGACTAATAAACCTATTCACCCCCCTCTTAGTGACTTAGCTATCCTTGAAACTAAAGACTTTCAGCCTTTTTTAGCTTCCTAATCGCAAGCAGCAGTAATCACATAGTCTTCTCCAAGCAAACCCAATAGCTAGCTGCGTGGTTAGAAGTGCTAGTTGCATGGTTAGAAGCGTGACCATGGTGAAGACTTTTCTAACCGCGATAAACGCCCTTTTCGGGCTGCTTAAGATTCCTGAGCTTGCCCGTCTGGGCAACCCCCAGTTCCTATAAATAGGGGGTCAACCTCTCTCATTAGGCAAGGGACAGCTCAAGGGCAGAAGTCGTGAGGTAGAGTTGTGTTTAAGATTTTTAAGACTACAATGACCTAGGCGATCTCTCCTCTTTACCAGCATGAACTCTTCGAAGTGACCCGCACGACCTCCTTTTTTCCTGTCTACGAGATCGGGCAGTTAGGGCGATCAAAGTGACTTGGTGGCCTCATCTTTCTAACCACAACCTTCATCTCTGACCCGAAGTAACCAGCCACTTGGCATTCCTCCCCTTCTATAGTCCAAACGTTGTGTCCTGATCGCACTTTTGGCATCAACAAAGAAAATGTTGCACAAACAACTGGCCACTAAGAAGGCATAGATAGCAACAGGAGACAAGCCAAGAGGTCACATGAGAATCTATTCGTGGAAGAAGAAGCGGATTGAAATCGGTAACTAGCGGTTAACCTTCTGCATTCAGGTAAACTTAAACCTGCTCCAAAGTTTTTAAAATTATGTTGGAGTTGACGGTTCACATACCCTCTATTTGATAATATCAATTCCCATGTTGTATTTGATTACATATTGTATTTGGTATAGTGTGCAGGTTTATAGGTTCAAGGAATGCAAGAAGCTCTCCTATGGCACCTACCGTCGAGCGGTAGCAGTTACTGTCGGGCGGTAGCCTGAATTAAATGGATAAGGTGCTCGGGAATCTATCGCACCGTGCTAGTCCTACCACCTGCGCTAGCACGAGAATTATTTAAGCTAGATGCTCGGGAACCTACCACGGTGGCACCACTTTGTACCGCGTCGCGTTAGTCAACTCAATGATCGTCGAGGCTGATCGATTTGTCGAGACTAATCGATTCATCGAGACAACTAAACTACCTTCGGGCGCTAACCTTGATACCGCGCTGCGGTAACACACTCAACGATTGGCGAGATTGAAGTGTCGAGATGACTGGACTACCGACAGGCGCTACCTACCTACCGCGCCGCTCTAGCATTAGAAAAAGGAAAATATTCATTTTGAATATTTTTTCCAAATTTTGAGGATAGCTGTCAATATAAAACGTGTGAACCTACCTCCAATGGTAGCCTATTTTTACAAAGACGTATAAAAAGGCGCCTCATTTTTTGTGTTCCTTAGCAAGATGAAAAGAGACTCAGATCTATGACTCCTAGGGTTCGACCTCCTCTCTATGGTCCGTTCCGCCATCTCCATCGAAAGAAAAAGAAGATCGCCTCCCTCCCGTTCGCATACGAAGAACTCCTGCAAGACAAGAACTACAAAGCCTACAATGAGTTGATCGGTTGCAAGCCTACAAAAATTTCTAGCATCGATCACGGATCGCTCAACGGAGGTGTTTTATTGAGGGAAATATGAACTTTAATCTTTTTTTATTCTTGTGTACTTTTTCTCTTCTTTGTATTCTTGTGGTGAGAAAAATCGACCGGTGAAGGTCGTCGGGATCCGGGAAGGATTCTGTGAGAAATCATCCCAGGGAAGGGACGTCTAGATCTAGGGATCTAGCGGGGCTCTAAGACACCTCGTTGCGTGAGGGTGAAGAGCCGGCTCGAAGACCTTTCTTGAAGGGAAAGGGAGAGAGCCAACCGGTCCATGGAGCTGGTCGGTATAGAAAACCAAAAGTTATTTTCATTCACCGCCTTCGATCTCCGGCGTCACAGAGATCACATTTTTGTAATCTTTAAAAATAGTTGTTGATTTTACTTTGGAATGAAATTCAAGTTATGCTTATTCTCCTACATATAACGTTGTGTGTGTTAGCCTATAATTCTCTGAAAGGTGCATAGATTTCCAAGGAGAAATCTGCCCAAAAAAACGAGTTCTGTAATATATCGCCACATGTTAGCTACCTAACGCCTCACGATATCTTCCTGAACTAGTTTTTTTGGTTAGAAATAATTCTAATTTATAGTAATCGTCATTAAACCTTATTCAACCCCCTCCTCTAAGGTTGGCCACTAGATCCAACAAGTGGTATCATAGGCTTGTTACTTCAAAATGGCTTAAAAACCTGATGTAAGATGGCCAACATAGTTCACGCATTTCCTGAGGGCCAGGGTGTGAGTAGATCCCCACTATTCATGGGGAGTGACTAGAGTCACTGGAGAACACGAATGAAAATCTTTCTGTTGACCCAAAGCATGAACATATGGGCCATGATCGAGATGAAATAAATTGCACCCACCACCACTATAGGTGATACCTCTTTGTCAATCCACACGATAAATGGGATGACGCTGACAAGCTTAGATGTACGAACAATGCAAAAGCAATGAACTCTTTATTTTGTCTTTTGGATAAAACATGGTTTAATAGACTCTATAACTATGAAACTGCATATGATATAAGGCGTCTACTTGAGCTTACTCACGAAGCTACCTCGCAGGTGAAGGATTCGAAGTTGTTCCGACTCTAATCTGAATACAAATAATTCTGGATGGAGATCGACAAGGAAGTAAACAGCATGTATACATGCTTAACCAAGATTGTCAATGCCTCAAGATCCCTCATGAAGAGCTACTCAAATGGAGATCGGGTGAGGAAGATCCTGTAATCTTTGCCTCCTCACTTCAACCCAAAGGTGAGTGTGATTGCTGAGTCACATGATATCAGCACCCTAGAGATAGAGAGCCTCATTGGAAACTTAAAGACACATGAACTTGAATTAAAGATTCAAGCTGAGGAGTATCCCAGGGAGATAAAGAAGAAGGGGATGGAAATGAAGGCCGCAAGGGATAGAAAGGTTGCTGAAGAATCTTAGGAAGACGATGAAGAAAGCCTCTATGTCAGAGAGTTCAAAAGCTTCATGAAGAATCCCAAGAGGAAGGGAAAATTTAAGAAATTTCTGAATAAAGGTGCTGAAGAAGGCAGGAGGTGGAAAAAACGGTCAAAAGAGATGGAGAGCGATGATGAGAAGACCCGACCTGAGTGATATCACTATAACAAGCCTTGGCACATAAAGTGGAAATGTCCAAGACTCTAAAAGGAGGAAAAGGAGAAGCAAAGCCGGCACAACGGAAAGAAGAAGGTGCTAAAGGCGCTGACTTGGGATGAGGATGGATCTGACGAATCAAGTGTAACACCCCTATCAGTCACAAAGCAAATAGCAGTAGGTCCGGCCGGGGCCCGACGCCATATACTACGGAAAGACCAGTTGGTTACTCATTAAAACCATTCAACCAAACACAACGTTTTACACAGAGCATCTAGCGGAAGCCATTTATTATGGTTGCAAAGAATAAAGAACCCTGCCAAGCTTGAATGTCCACTACTCAAACCAAGAAGGAATGTTTAATACACTAATAGAAATGGCCTTATGGCCTTACAAGAGTTTGCTTAATAAAAGTGTCTTCCAAACCTCGGCACGCAGGCCGATCACACATGAGTACAAAAGGAAAACACTCAAAAATTGGCCTTCGAGGGCCGGCACAGCAACTTGGGCTTTATCCCTCTATTTACCGCTCGGCTCCGCAGCACCTGCAAGCAACAATCCACCACACGGTTGTAAACAAAGGCAACGGTCAGCTATGCTGACCAAATTATAACGATTCCGCCCCCAAATTGGGGCGGAAAAGATACTTCCCTGCACTTGTTAGCAAAGCAAGAAGCATAGAGAAATAAGCATCACATCACAGGTGCACGCTCACATGGCCATACACCCCGTGCTATCAGGGCACTTACTCGGCGAAGCCAGTCCGAACCCTGTCCGGTCCTTGACTCCACCACCCCCCCTTGGGGCGGCAACCTCGTGAGCATTTAGTCCTTTCAGCCGTAGCCTAAACTTGATCTCAAAACCTTGGCAAGTCCCACGTAAAAATTTAGGTCGCTTTAACCAAGCAGATGGAGTGGGTAGGGGTCCACCAGCCCGTTGCTCACCCCGCCGTTGCCATTTGGCCTTTGACGCGGGCTAAGCTTCCCCAGTCCCAAATATTGTTCAAACACAGTTCATAGCCCCGCTATGTACCCGGTTGGCTCCCAGGACACCGATATGACGGAAATGCATTTCCGTCAAGATTTCCGGGTGCACCTTAGGGTTAATCCCCAAGATTCCCTGATGCATTCTACCGCATAGCAACCCGAAAACAATCAAAACGCTCAGAGTTTTCTCCGGCTAACAATGCATAGCAAATCATCACCGATCCAGACCAACATGTCTGGGTAGGCTTCACACATCATGCCTATGTTCGTACTACAATTCCGGACTCTAATAAGGGGGACTTTACATATCTACCCCAAGGAATACTGCAATCTCGCCGCACACTCGCGGGAGAAGGGTTTTCCCATGCAAAAGTAGAAGAGCTTCACATGCTCAAGATGAGAATCGTTACCCTTGCATTTCTCCTCGACGCCATTACGATATAGTCGGATGGAAAGCACCGTATCGGCCTCAGCTTCGCGGATCCGGACTCGAATCGCGATTTGGAGCTCCGAAGCTCTGCCGGTGACCGGATCTTGACCTTCTTCCTCCTCCTTTCTCTCCCTTCTCTCTAAAACTCTAGAAAGAGAATGGTTAGGAGAAAATAAGGGTTTCACACACTATTCCCCGGATATAACTTACCAGCAACAACCCTGAGACGTCGGATCCCAAATCAAGAAATCGAACGGCTGCGATTTAGCCCAAAATTACAAAATCTGGGCCGAACACGGGTTGCAACATGGCCGTGTGCAGGGCTGTGTCACTCATTCGCCGTCACTCCCATGACCCGACCAGTACATGACCTGTGACACGGCCTCCGACACGCTCTTGTCACATGTGACACGCCCGTGTCAGGGCCCGTGTCACGCCCAGTGTGCAACTTCCAGGATTTTCTCGAGGTGGACACGTCCTGCGACACGACACTCGACACGCTCGTGTCACATGTGACATGCCCATGCCTGTGCCCGTGTCATGGCCCGTATGCAAAATTGAGAAATCTCCCTAACGTGACACGCCCTGGGACACGCCCGTGTCCAAGGCCGTGTGCCTAAACTCGACGATCGCCGATTGCCAAAACGGCGACCACGCGACCTGAGGTGAACACACCCGTGACACGCCCGTGACACGTCCGTGACACACCCGTGTCACGCCCGTGACACGCCCGTGTCACGCCCATGCCACACCCTTACACCTGCTCCAAAACCTAGACTTGGTTTAAAATGTCACCCGTCCCTCTTTTGAGTTTCGGATGTTACAACTCCCCCCTCTTAAAAGAAATTCGCCCACGAAATTACCAAAGGAGAGAAAACGAAAACTTTTAGCGGTACCCGAGCGGAAAAACTCCGGGTACACCTCAAACATAGATTGCTCTCACTCCTAAGATAGCTCCTCGCAACCGCAATTGTCCCACCGTGTTGGTTCCCTAGTTTTTGATTTGGGCCACGTCATCTCAATTAGGCTTAATTGACCCAAGATTTATCTATGGTCAATGGTTAGACTAATTGTTAGTCTACCATAGGTTTAGTTAGGATAGAACCAGATAGGATAGTTGAGATTGGATAGAAATAGAAATTCTGTTTAGTAGATTTGTGCTCGACGATAGTCGATTGTCGCTCGACGATCTTCGAATGATGATCGACGATCTAAGAGTTATATGTACTCTAAAGTGAGATCGACGATCTGCTTGCTCAGATCGACGATCGTTTAGCCTAGGTCGACGTTTTCTGTTTAGACTTTGTTCTGTGTTCAGGTCGACGATCTGCTTGCCCAGATCGACGATCTTCGATCTTTGCTCGACGTTTTCTGTCTACTTTATCTATATTCATTTCAGATGATTCCCTGCAATATTCAATCTTATTTAAATCATATCCTATTCAAATATTTTGCTTATTGGAATGCCTATACTCTATTGCCTATTTGCAATATTTCTTATGCATTGATTTAAAAGATTTTGAAAGTATAAAGCCGTTTCTTTTATTAAAGGAAAGATTGGATTTTGTACAGATGTATTATAGCCGTTAGGCTTGGTTTCCTGTGCCAGTTTGTTAAGTCAAATTGAAAGGATATTTCTTTTATTCTTAATTCGTTTTTGGGAATGAAAGAGAGATTTCAGGTATAGGTTTCCATATTTTATCGTATTCTATTATTTGGAAAGACTTTTTGTGCAGGTCTCGAGACCGTTTTCACACAAGATAAGTTTTTATCTTTTACTAAGGCAGTCGGCTGAAGACAACACAATAATAGACACAAAAACAAGAGAACAAAGAAACATGTGTGATACAACAAGGGCTCTCAATAAAAATAATTTGTTCTTCTGCTGCTTCCTTTGTTCATTTTGTCTTCAGGAAAATCAACACTCAGTGCTCAAGCTTTCAAGAAGAACTCTCCTCCCAAATTGCAAAGTTGCTGAAGAAGAACAACCATCAACATCTTGAGTCTTCTTCAAAGCAGCATCAGAAAAATCTTCAAAGCAATCTGGAGTTCCTACACCCTTAAGCAAAGCTTCTTCCTGGACATTCTCTAAGCCAGAGGGAGCTTTGATATATTCAGAGCAATCCACTAGCTTCTCTGAACACAGAGAAGACACCTTAAACTCTTTCCCTTAACCTCCTGTAAAAGGGTTATTACTCCCATCAAAGTGAACCATTGGTGGCAGGGCACCTGATCAAAAACCTGTGTGTTTGGTTCTTAGGCACCTGATCAAAAGCCTGAAGGGTTTCTAGATCTACCTGAAGCAGATCTTGTGGTGGCAGGGCACCTGAACAAAAACCTATAGTGGATTCCTACCAGGGTGGTAGAAGAGTGGATGTACCCAATTGGGGAACCACTATAATGTTCTTGTGTTGTCTGGTTGTTTACTTTAATTGATGCACTATGGCTGTGATAGATATAAGTAGGTTGCTAGTTGCTATGTTAGGTATAAAGCTCAACTGAAACTTCAGTTAGCTTGTTTGTATTCACTACACTCTGATAAGCTTTAGGTTTAAAGCTTTTTATATCAATTCCGCAATTTGCTCAAGAGAAGTGTTTAGAATATCTTAATTTTTGAATACTCTATTCACCCCCCCCCCTCTAGAGTAATAAGTATCTTATCCCCTCTCTTTCAATTGGTATCAGAGGGAGGTTGGTTATTCAACAGCTTAACCATTCCTAGGTTGATTGGTTGAACAGGCTAACACCTGAACCATAAGATCTTGTGATAAGATACTTTGATACCATATTCACTCACATTAGATTCATGGCCCAGTACAAAGATTATTCTAGTACCAGACCTCCAGTATGCAACTTAGCCAAGTTTGGCATCTGGAAGGCAAGAATCAGACCTTACATGAACTCTATTGATGAAGATATTTTTTCCTCTATCTTAATAGGGCCACCAACACCACCTGCTGCTGCTACAACATCTGCAAATCTCAGTGCAGTGCCACCTCCAGACTACAATGAAACTTACAAGAAGGCCAAGATAGATTATGCCAAAGCTATGAATATTCTTGCGCAAACCATGTCTGATGAGACATTCAAGAAAGTGGCTGATTGCACCTCAGCAAAAGGCATGTGGGACTCACTGAATCAGATTGTAGCTGGTTCAGCTAATGAAAGAAAGGACAGAAGGTCCAACCTCATATCCCAATATGAGAACTTCAATAAAGAAGAGGCTAAGACTGTAGAAGCCATGTACACAAGGCTCAGCTCCATCATCAATGAGCTGAGGACACTTGAAAAGGAGATCACATTGACAGAGGTTAATGATAAAGTACTGATGTGCTTTCCCAGCACATGGGATCTCAGAATCTGGCCAATCAAGGAGTCCAAAAGTACAACAGAGATCTCAACTGAAGCTCTCCTTGGCAAGCTCAAATCATTTGAGCAAGTACTGAAGTCCAGGGAAGCTGAAGCTGAAGCTAAAGCACCTACTCCAATAAGGAAAGAGCAAACCCTTGCTCTTAAAGCTGATAATGAGTCCAAGGTGACTCAATCAAATGAAGAACTGATGGCACTCTTTGCCAAGAGGTTCTACAAGATGGGAAGAAAAGACAACAGAAGAAAGTCATCAAAATATGATGATAAACCAAGGTATGATAAAACCCCTTTTAAAGAAATTGTTTGTTATGGATGCAGGAAGCCTGGACACATTCTCCCTGAGTGTCCAGAGACAAAGCATAAAGAAAGGAGAAAAGAAAAGGAACATGAGAAGCACCACTCCAAGACATCTTCTAACAAATACAAGAAGAAAGAGAAAGGTCTAGTTGCAAAGACCTGGAGTGATACTAAGGAAGACTCATCTTCTTTCAGCTCTAGTGAAGATGATGAAGAAGAGAAGAAAGCTAAGGAGATTTGCCTTATGACAATCAATGCCCGCAGCAGTAACTCAGCTGTAGAGATGACTGAAGATGAGGAAGATGAATTATCTGATGAAGATCAGGTAATTGCATCTTATGATTTTACATCTGATGAATTCAAGCATGAATTTAAAACTCTCTGCCTAGACTTACTTAGCTCAGAAAAGGAGATTAAGTTGCTTAGAAATAAACTAGCTGGATCTGAATCTATATCTAATGAAAACATTAATTTGAAAGCTGAACTCACTAGATCAACTGAAGAAATTAAATTTCTTAAATTAGAACAAGCTAAAGCTAAAAGGTTAGAAGATTCACTTAATGACAGAAGACTTAAGTTGCTAGAAATCACAAGCACAACTACCACTAGGATAGGCAACAATAAATTAGGTTTAGGTACCTCACCTAGTGAACCTCCACTGCTCCTTGAATACAATCTATCCACTCCTGTAAAGTTTATTTCAGAAAAGGGAATAAACAACACTGAGATTATTCAAAAAGCTAAGAAAACCTTAAATAAAATCAAGAGAGACAAAAGGAAACAAAAGTTCATAGAAATACAAAAATCGTCGAACGCCCATCGACGATCGATGAACCCATCGTCGAACGACAATCGACGATCTCTGAACTCACCTGCTGGGTATAACTACTTGGCAATGAGGGATCGACGATCTCAGCCTGAGTCGTCGAACAGAGATCGACGATCGTGGAACCCAGAATTCTATTCTGTGAACCAAGATCTACGATCTGGGTACCGATCGTCGACCACCGATCGATAATCAGAACTAAACTTTCAGAATTACAACAATGCTAATAGAAATAATAAGTTTAATAGAAACCCTAGGACTGCTAATTGGATTATCTCACCTAGGAGATCTCATCCCTTAGGATATCACCCTCAACCAGCATACTCTTTTATTTCTAGTTTTTCCTATATGAAGAACAATGGACCCAAGGTTACGTGGGTCCACAATGTTTAATCTATCTTATTGCAGGTGAAGACCTATCCTATCACTCAGGACAAGTGGTATTTGGATAGTGGATGCTCCAAGCATATGACTGGAAACAAAGAAAACCTGTCAAGCTTCAAAGCCAAGTTGGGACCAAAAGTGGTCTTTGGTGATTCCAGCTATGGTCAGACTAAAGGATATGGTAAATTCACTGTAGGATCAGTGACTTTCAAGAAGGTAGCTTATATCACAGGACTGAAGCACAACCTTATTTTTGTAAGTCAGCTGTGTGATGCTGGCTATCAGGTTTGGTTTTCTAATACTTTGTGCAATATTACTTTGTATAATAAAATTGTGTTAGTAGGTATTAAACAAGGAAATATATATCTTGTAGATTTTAATTCCACTTCTTCTGAAATTTGCTTATTTAATGAAGTGAGTAGCAATAATACTTTGTGGCATAAGAGGCTTAGTCATGTTAACCTTAAAAATATATCTAGGTTATCTAAATACAACCTTGTTAGAGGTTTTCCCTCTTGCCCCTACAAGAAGGAAGGCCTATGCAAGGCTTGTCAGCTAGGCAAGCAAACCAAGAATAGTTTCAAAGCTGTAAATAAAAGTGATTCACCTAGAATCCTGCACCTATTACACTTGGATCTCTTTGGTCCAATAGCTGTACAGAGTCTAGGAGAGAAATTCTATACCCTAGTTATTGTAGATTATTACTCTAGGCTCACTTGGGTGTTCTTCTTGAGAACTAAATCTTATAACTTTAAAGTTCTTACAGATTTTCTACTTTGTATACAGACTGAGTACTCTACTCAAGTTGCCTTGATCAAAAGTGATCATGGTACTGAGTTTGACTCTCTTCTTATGCAAGAATTCTGTGAGAAAGAAGGTATCAGGCATAACTTCACTACTCCTAGAACTCCTCAACAAAATGGGGTAGTTGAAAGGAAAAACAGAACCCTGATTGAAGCTGCAGGAACATTGTTAGCAGATGCTAATATGCCTCTATCCTTTTGGGCAGAAGCAGTTAGCACAGCTAACTATGTACTGAATAGGAGTTTGATAAACAAACTTAAGGGGAAGACTCCTTATGAATTGCTTAAAGAAAAGAAACCTAAAATAGATTATTTTAGAGTTTTTGGCTGTGTAGTCTTCATTCACAACAATAATAAAGATTACATTAGGAAGTTTGAAGCAAAGTCTTCAATGGGAATATTTCTAGGATATTCCCAAGTAAGCAAAGCTTATAGGGTATTTAATAAATCCACATTAAAAATTGAAGAGTCAGTCCATGTATCTTTTGATGAGACAAAAATGTTTTACAGAGAGAAGGAAACTTCCTCCAAAAATTCTTTGCAGGTACCTGGATTATGCAAGAATTTGGATGAGCTAAAACTCTCTCAGGGGATCCAACCAGCTCCTCAGATAATTGATTCAGACAGTGATGAAGATCAGGTAGAAGTGATTGCAACTGTACCAACAGCCAATCCAATTCCACCAGAGGAATTAATCCCAATTGCTGTTGAAGATCACATACCACCAACTGATTATGTCACACTTAGAGATCATCCTACATCTCAAGTGATTGGAGACATTTCAACTAGTGTGCAAACTAGACATCAACTAAGTCAAGATGTGATGCTTGCTTGCTTTCTTTCTCAGGTTGAGCCCTTAACCATAAAAGATGCTGAGCAAGATCCCCACTGGATCATTGCTATGCAAGAAGAGCTAAACCAGTTTGAAAGATACAAAGTTTGGAAGTTGGTCCCTAGACCAAAAGGTCAGCTGATTATAGGCACCAAATGGGTGTTTAGAAATAAGTTGGATGCATAAGGAATTATCATAAGGAATAAAGCAAGGCTTGTAGCACAGGGCTACAGATAGGAAGAAGGAATAAACTATGATCATACTTTTGCTCCTGTTGTAAGGCTAGAGGCAATAAGGATCTTTTTAGCATAAGCAGCCTACATGAAGTTTAATGTGTTTCAAATGGATGTAAAGAGTGCATTCCTGAATGGTGAGCTAAAGGAAGAGGTATTTGTTGAACAACCCCCTGGGTTCATTTCTTCAACTTATCCCTCACATGTTTTTAAGTTGGAAAAAGCTCTGTATGGACTTAAGCAGGCTCCTAGTGCATGGTATGAGACTCTAGCTAGTTTCCTATTAGAACATAAGTTTGTAAGAGGCATAGTTGATAGAACCCTTTTCATTAAGCACCACAAAGACAAAATCCTGTTAGTTAAAATCTATGTGGATGACATTATATTTGGTTCCACTGATCCCAAACTATGCAAAAGGTTCTCAGACCTGATGCATTCTAAGTTTGAGATAAGTAGTATGGGTGAGCTGTCTTATTTCCTTGGTCTTCAAGTGAAACAAGATGCTGATGGCATCTTCATCTCCCAATCTTAATATGCCAAGGAATTGGTAAAGAAGTTTGGGATGGCAGATGCTTCAGCAATGCACACTCCTATGTCTACTAATATAGTTATTTATTCTTATGATAAGGGAAAGCCTGTTGATCAGAAAAATTATAGGGCCATTATTGGTTCCCTATTATATTTAACTGCAAGTAGGCCTGGTATAATGTTTGCCACATGCCTATGTGCTAGATTTCAGGTCAACCCCAAGGAATCTCATTTAACTCTTCTCAAGATAATCTTAAGATACTTGAAGGGATGCCTAGATTTAGGACTTTAGTATCCAGCTGAATCAAAATTTGAGTTGATTGGATACTAAGATGCTGACTATGCTGGCTGTAGAGTTGACAGGAAGAGCACCTCAGGGACTTATCAGTTCCTAGGTGAGAGATTAGTCTCATGGTTTTGCAAAAAGCAGACTTCTGTTTCAACTTCAACTACAGAGGCTGAATATATAGCAGCTGCTAGTTGCTGTTCACAGATTATGTGGATTCAAAATCAACTCTTGGATTATGGATACACACACAAAAACACCAATATTATGTGTGACAGTACTAGTGCTATTTCCATAGCACAAAATCCTGTGCACCATTCTAGGACTAAGCACATTGACATTAGACACCATTTTCTTAGAGACTGTGTTGACAAGAATAAGATAAATCTTGAGTTTATACCCACAGATCTTCAAAGAAGTGATATTTTCACGAAGCCTTTAGATGAACAGAAACATCTATTCTTTTTGAATCAACTAGGCATGATGAATGGATTAGACTAAGTGAAAATTTTGCTAAGTTGAAATCTGTTATGAGATCATCGAACGGTGTTCGAAGATCGTTGAACAGGTTGAGCTATATCATCGACCCTTGGTCTACGACAACTCTTTGCCTTTAGAGACAGAAATCGTCAATCGACGATCGACGACTCTGCTTCGGAAATCGATCATCGATCGACGATCGATGACCGATTCTCTTGATCTTCATTCAGAGATCGATGACTTTCGTTTATTTCTAAACGATCGTCTATTTAGGTCTGAAGATCGTCGACGGAGCTCACTGTTTCATATTCTGCTTCCAGAACTATGTCGAGCTCTCATCCCGCGCTTTCTCCCTCTCTTATTGCGATTTATCTCATCAACTCCATGGCGATTTCCTCTGCAACCTTATCCGTGATGAAGTTCGATGCAAGCTTCAGTGTTTACTTTGATTCCTTCAGTGACAGTGAACCAGTTTTCAAAGAAATGCTGCAGTTGTGTGATGAACATGGACTCAAAAATCTTATGACTACAAAGATCAAACTGCACCTATCAGAAATCAAGGAATGGGTGTATACATCATCTTCTGATGACAAAGAGATGAAAGGATCAATCAGCGGCGTGGACGTAATTTTCACTCCCGATATTCTAACTGAATTTTTTGAGTTAAAGAATGGATCTGATGAATATGAGCAAGATTCTGCTGAGTATGGAAGGATGTTGTTGGAAATGGGTCATGCAGAAGGCATCCCATCCAAGCTTCTGAAGGTAAACCTATCTGTTGGTTTCAAGTTTTTGGCGGATCTTGTTGGAAAAGTGCTGGTTGGAGCACTCATCTCATGACAACATCAACCGGCAACAGTTTGCCTTGATGTAAGCCATTGTGAATAAGAAAGAAATCAACTGGGCTGGTTTGTTGTTTGATTTGATCAGGAAGAAGAATAACAAGAAAGAGGTAACGCAAGGAAGGCTGATCGGGTTCATTCTCTCTAAGAAAGCTTCCCAGCTGTTAGGCTCTGTTCCTACAGCCATTAAAGTAAGCAAAAGGATCGATTCTTCCCTGTTTGCTAAGTGGAAAAGGGTTATTCAAAAGCCTTCAAAGGATGGGTATGCCCTTCCATTGTATGAGGGCACAAGGTCTCTTGAAGCCGCTTCCCGCCCGAGTGAAGAAATCCCTGCTTCCTCCTCCTTGCCATCCACCTCCATTGCCATTCCTTTTTCTCCTGTGAACCACCCATCTCCACCTGCTTCTCCAACACCAGCTCACATAACTGAGATTCCAAATCTAAATTTAGAATCTTTTTTCAATCTACTTTCTCCATCTCATTCCCCAGCTACCTCAAATCTTCCCTCACTAGCTGCTGATCATTCAAATCATCATAATCCTCAAAATACTGAAACCCCAGTTCAGAAGAATGTTAATTCTGATGATTCCCCCTCCATCATTCCTCCATTGTTACCAATAACACCAGAATTCATTGCAACTGTCCTTCAACTCATAACTCCTTCCATCAAAGCCATGATAGCTTAGGCCATTGCTCGTCTTGCTTTATCTATCTCTTCTCTTGCTGCCTCCATTTCCACCCTCACAGACCCTTCTTCATCTAGGGGCCTGGGTTTAGTTCTCACTAAACCCAGGCAGGGGGAGATGCTTGATGAAGATGATTCAGGGCCTGCTTTGGAGTTAGAAAGATTTCCAGAGTTAGAAAGATTTTCAGTTTCAGCTCCTGATGTAGTTGTTTCAGCTCCAGGTACAGTTGTTCAAGATTTTGTTCAGAAGATTGTTGAAGATTCTGATGCTATAGTAGTTTTGGAAGAGGAACTGGATGCATTCCTTGACTCAGATGATGAGTCATCCTGTGGAGAACCTTATAATCCTATCTCCTCCCCTTGTTATTTTGATCCTCTTCAAACCATTGTGTGCTACCAGAGACCAATGTGCCTTCAGCTTTTGGATAGCTTTGATATTTTTGAAGCAATAACTGAAGTAACCTTTTCCCTCAAATTTTGTCTTAATGAGATTTCTACCCATATTATTGCCAGACATCTAGAAGGAATCATCACCTCTTTCCTAGAAGATAAATGGTATTCAGTAGAGCTTTCAGTTAAAAGTGTGCCGGTTATAGTTCCAGAAGCTGAGTCTGCACCATCTACTCTTTGGGATGATACCCCAGGTGCAGATTTGGACTCTCTCCTAGCCCAAGACATTCTAGAAGAAGAAAAAGAAAAAGCTCTTCTACAAGCTAAAGAGAAAGAAGAGGCTATGTTAAAGGAAATTGATGATTTGTATGCAGAACCTCTACCCTCACATTCTGAGGATGAAGATGAAGATTCTGATGATTTTGATGGTAAAAAGAAAAAGAAAAGGCCTGTTCAAAAGAAAAGGAAAGCTACAGCTCCAGCTCCTTCTAATCCAGATAATGATATTCCTTACTACATCTTGAAAGGAATTGATCCCAAAGCTAAGAATTTTGAGGCTTGGATGTGGTACTCTAAGAATGAACAGAAAGCAAGGAAGAAGAGCAGGAAGTACTCTCCTCCTCCAAAGGGAATTCAGAAAGGTCCTCCTCCTCCTCCTCCTCCCTCTGCTGGTGCCTCAGGAAATATTGCTCCCAGAGCTTCTGCTCCTTCAGCCAGGCAAAATCAGTCCTATACCTATCATAGAAAGGGAAGGCAGCCTCCTCCAAGCAGTTCTAGTGATCAAAGGCAGTTTAAAAAGTCAAAAACTCAAAGAGAGCAAGTTAAGGAAATTGTATATCAACAACCCACCTTCTCTCCTCCTCCAGCCTCTAGATCATCTTCAAAGGAAATATCAGATCAAGCTAAGCTAGTAAATTTCAAAGGAAAAAGAGTTATATATTCTGATAAATCAATCAAAAAGTATGCTGAGTTTGCTCCTCCATCCAGTCTTATAATTCAAGAGCCAGCAGATATAAAGATCAAGCCAGTTCAAGTGCAAACTAAGAGTTTCTTAACTCAATCTATAAAATTCAAGACTATAAATCCACTGGATCCTTCTGATGATAATGTCTATGAAAGTCAAGAGCTTGATCCTAACTATAAAATGGATAGACTGTTAGAATTGGTTGGATCTGCACAAATTAAGAAAGCTAAAGCCGAAGGAAAAGATATCTCAGGATTCTCTACCATGTAAAAATACAGAAAGAAAGAACTGGACAGATTTCAAGTCAGTTCAGAAGTATTTGATGCTTCAAAGTATATGGAGAAACATCCTGAAGCTGTTCTACCCAAAGCTGGAGAGCTAAAGATCATTGGAGAGCAGGACTTGAAGCTGTCAAAGAAAGATGCATATGATCCTAATAGGAAAATCTCTTTCTCTCCTGCTTCTTCTACTCTTCCTTCAGATTCTGTTGACAAACAATTATGACTTCTGTGTTGCTTATCTATTTCATCTGTTTGATGATTTATCTGTTGCTGTTTATTTTATCTGATTATCTTAGTTTTGTTAGTGTTTGAGTGACATCACCCAAATAGGGGGAGATTGTTGGTTCCCTAGTTTTTGATTTGGGCCATGTTATCTCAATTAGGATTAATTTACCCAAGATTTATTTATGGTCAATGGTTAGACTAATTGTTAGTCTACCATAGGTTTAGTTAGGATAGAACCAGATAGGATAGTTGAGATTGGATAGAAATAGAAATTTTGTTTAGTAGATTTGTGCTCGACGATAGTCGATTGTCACTCGACGATCTTCGAATGATGATCGACGATCTCAGAGTTATATGTACTCTGAAGTGAGATCGACGATCTGCTTGCTCAGATCGACGATCGTTTAGCCTAGGTCGACGTTTTCTGTTTAGACTTTGTTCTGTGTTCAGGTCGACGATCTGCTTGCCCAGATCGATGATCTTCGATCTTTGCTCGACATTTTCTGTCTACTTTATCTATATTCATTTCAGATGATTCCCTGTAATATTCAATCTTATTTAAATCATATCCTATTCAAATATTTTGCTTATTAGAATGCCTATACTCTATTGCCTATTTGCAATATTTCTTATGCATTGATTTAAAAGATTTTGACAATATAAAGCCGTTTGTTTTATTAAAGGAAAGATTGGATTTTGTACAACTGTATTATAGCCGTTAGGCTTGGTTTCCTGTGCCAGTTTGTTAAGTCAAATTGAAAGGATATTTCTTTTATTCTTAATTCCTTTTTGGGAATGAAAGAGAGATTGCAGGTAAAGGTTTCCATACTTTGTCGTATTCTATTATTTGGAAAGACTTTTTGTGCAGGGCTCGAGACCGTTTTCACACAAGAGAAGTTTCTATCTTTTATTAAGGCAGTCAGCTGAAGACAACACAACAACAGACACAGAAACAAGAGAACGAAGCAACAAGTGTG
This sequence comes from Platanthera zijinensis, assembly GCA_039513925.1. Classification (NCBI taxonomy): domain Eukaryota; kingdom Viridiplantae; phylum Streptophyta; class Magnoliopsida; order Asparagales; family Orchidaceae; genus Platanthera; species Platanthera zijinensis. The sequence goes on from CM077087.1 coordinate 108,337,765, forward strand.
ATACAACAAGAGCTCTCAATAAAAAGAATTTGTTCTTCTGTTGCTTCCTGAGTTCATCCTGTCTTCAGGAAAATCAACACTCAGTGCTCAAGCTTTCAAGAAGAACTCTCCTCCCAGATTGCAAAGTTGTTGAAGAAGAACAACCATCAAAATCTTGAGTCTTCTTCAAAGCAGCATCAGAAAAAGCTTCAAAGAAAACTGGAGTTCCTACACCCTGAAGCAAAGCTTCTTCCTGGACATTCTCTAAGCAAGGGGGAGCTTTGATATATTCAGAGCAATCCACTAGCTTCTCTGAACAAAGAGAAGACACCTTCAACTATTTCCCTTAACCTCCTGTAAAAGGGTTATTACTCCCTTCAAAAGTTAACCTTTGGTGGCAGGGTACCTGATCAAAAACCTGTGTGTTTGGTTCTTAGGCACCTGATCAAAAGCCTGAAGGGTTTCTAGATCTACTTGAAGCAGATCTTGTGGTGGCAGGGCACCTGAACAAAAACCTGTAATGGATTCCTACTAGGGTGGTAGAAGAGTGTATGCACCCAATTGGGGAACCACTATAATATTCTTGTGTTGTCTGGTTGTTTACTTTAATTGATGCACTGTGGCTGTGATAGATATAACTAGGTTGCTAGTTGCTGTGTTAGGTATAAAACTCAACTGAAACTTCAGTTAGCTTGTTTGTATTCACTACACTCCGATAAGCTTTAGGTTTAAAGCTTTTTATTTCAATTCCGCAATTTGCTCAAGAGAAGTGTTTAGAGTCTCTTAATTTTTGAATACTCTATTCTCCCCCCTCTAGAGTAATAAGTATCTTATCCCCTCTCTTTCACATCGGACAACGACTATCCTGATCTCCTTTAGATAAATTCGCTTGACTTTACGATCTCCAAAATGAACGGGCTTGACCCTAGTCGTCAACCTTTCGTCCACCAAAACTTTATCACTCACGATCAAGTTTGAAGGCTCTTGCGCCGCCTTCCGATTACTACTAAGCGGATTACATCGTGTAGACTACTCACTCCACCAATAGCCTTAAGCGTTAAGCTGCTCCACCAATCCACTCCAGGGCTCTCAAGTGGTCCAAGGTATCTCAGTCTCAGTTTCTTCAAGAGTCTCACCCGCAAAACATTCTTGCACGACTATAACTCCCAATATGCCAACCGCGAACTCCTCATTCCGATGCGTGGCATTAAAGCACTTAGCTTGCCTCTCCCAAGTGATTAGAAATAGCTCTCGTATGGTTTGCACCAAAGGGGTAGCGTTTAACACCTCTTGCTTTAAATACAACTTCGTGTCATCCGTTTCTAGCCACGATAACGGCATGCGACAACTTCGACCATATAGAGCCTCGAAGGGCGCTATTTATATGCTCGCTTGGTAGTTAATGTTGTACGCAAACCTTACCATAAGCAGATGACATTCCCACTGCTTCCCGAAGTCCTTAACGTACATGCGAAGCATGTCCTCCAACATCCTGTTGACCCTCTCGGTCTACCCATCCGTCTGCGGATGTAAGACTTTACTAAGCTACAACTAAGCCCCCAGCATTTGTTGCACCGACTACCAATCATTGGACGTAAAGCGCCCATCCTGATTACTCATGATGCTACGCGGTACACAGCGTAAACTGACTTTATTAACCACATATAGTTTTGCCAGTCTCTCCACTGAATCATTCTTCCTATGCGGAATAAAGTGCGACACCTTCGTTAACCAGTCTACGATCACCTAGATGGCATCGTTCCGCTTCCATGACCTTGGCAAGCCATGCACAAAGTCCATCGGTATGTCGTCGAGCTTCCACTCCGTAATAGGCAAGGATTTCAAGAATCCTCCAGCCTTTTGGCACTCCGCCTTTACCAAGGCGCAAGTTTGACACTTCGCCACAAATAGTGCCACATTCTGATTTCCTTCATGCTGCTTTCCAAATCCATAGTCTTCCAAATCCGATTCGACAGGTCAACTGAACTTCCGATCAGTTCAATAATGCTTTGGCGCTAGTCTGCTTATCCACACAATAGATAGTTAATGTCTCTAGCTACCGGGTCAATCTCTAAACAAGATCCGACAACCAATTGGCTTGGGCGGGAGCCCTGCGTCTCAACGCATCCGCAATTGCATTGTCTTACACCGGGCACAAAATAAATTTCGAACGTATTGTCCCCCAGGAACTCCATCCATTTCCGCTGCCTCAAGTTCAGATCCTTTTGACCTAACTGATATATCAGGCTCCTATTATCGGTATAAACATCATCCTTTACGCCGTATAAATAATGTCTCCACAGATTTTTATGCAAAAGCATGGCCGCTAACTCCAGATTGCGGACTGGACAACTCTTCTCATGCTCTTTCAGTTAGTGCGAGCCATAAGCCATAACATTACCATGCTGCAGCAGCACGCAGCCCAATCCACTACTCAAGACAGTGTTGTAGATCTCAAGGCCTTTGGTTCCACTCGGCGAACTTAGCACTGGCGATGTGGTTAACAAAATCTCTAACCCTTCGAAGCGTGGGCGCACTCGTGCCTCTAAAAAAACTTTTAAGTTTTCCCTGACAACATTGTGAGGGGTAATTCTATTCGCGAGAAGTCCTCTACGAAGCGCCTGTGGTAGCCGACCACACCAGAAAACTCTGGACTTCCGCTACCAAGACAACACAGGCCACCCTCGTACTGTGACTAACAACGCTGGATCCACGCACTCCCACTCTACCAACTACAGGACCGAGGAGCGCTACCGAGGATTACCCAAGACTCGCGCTTGGAGAACTTGGCGTATAAATGGTTCCTCCTTAGCATCCCCAAAACCAAAAGTAGGTATTCAGAAGTGATATTCTTCGCACTTCAAGTACACCAATGCGTCGTTGATGAAGACGATCAGAAAAATGGACTAGGTACTCCATGAACGTTCCGTTCATCCGGTCTATGAACACTGATGGCGTATTTGACTGCCAAGAAGGCACGATTGTAGACTCGGATCGCTCATTCCTCGTGCTTAACGCCATCTTTGCGATATCACTTACCCTTATTCTCAGTTGAGGGTAACCGGACTTACGATCCACTATTGGGCCCACCGAAGACCCGACTAACTAATCAAAAGATCAGCGATCATTTGGATCGAGTACTTGTCCTATTTCTGCAAACTTATACAGCTCTCTGCAACAGATACAAAATTGCAAGATCCCGTCCTTCTTCTTGGTAAAAAGGACCAGTGCGCTCCAAGGGAATGAGCTTGGACGCACATACCCTTGCACCATCAACTTTTCTAGTTGAACCTTTAACTCCACCATCACCTTAGGCATCAACCTATAATGAGAGCGTGACACAGGTTTTGTAACACCTCTACCCGTCAAGAAGAATATAATAGAGGGTCCGGTCGGGGCCCCACACCATATTCCACAAACAGGCGGAGACACTACGAAATAATATCAAAACACCAATGCATCCTAACACAGAGCATTCTAGAGGAAGCTTTACGGTTGAAAACTTGAACTCAAGTACAACAAGAACTGTCCACTAAAAACATAGGAATGTATACAACCACAGTGTCTGACCTTAAGGCCTTACAAATTTCTCTTAATAAGGTATGGTTTACAGACATCGGCACGCAGGCCGGCCACACATGAACAAGAAGAAACAAAACAAAGCCTTCGAGGGCAGCAACGCAGCTTGGGCTTCAGCCCGCTAAGTCCCGCTCGGACCAGCACCTCCAGCACCTGTAAGAAGCAATCCACCAAGCGGTGACAAACAGGGCAACAATCAGCATTCAGCTTACCAATTATAACGACCCTGCCCCTGGCACGGGGCAGCGGAATTCCAGCCCTGCATAGCATTTTCCAATATGATATATATATAGCAAACCACGCAAGACGTGCACGACCACACAGTCAATACATATCACAAACGTCGGCACGACGGCCCGATGCTCCGTGCACTCAGGGCGCATTCGGGTGTACCGGAAACACCGGATCCAACCAATAAGCATTCTAGTCATGATCGGCACGCAAGCCATCGACTCTCGCTATGTGATCCTAACAGGGCCTTTCACCCAAGGTTAGACAACCATAATGCGGGTACAGATCTGCCTATCCCGTTGCTCACATCGTCAGACGCAAGGCTGGCCTGACGCGGGTAGAGCTTCACCTTTCCCGTCCACCACAAGAGTTGAACTCAACTCGCACAATTTCCTAGACTTCCTCCAGTACTTCCTGCTGCACCAAGCGATAGGTATCCACAACAGATTGCACACAAACAATCAAATACTCGGAGGCTCCTCCGTAATGCAAATAAAGAATCACCAATCCAGACCAACACGTCCAGATGGGCTTCACACAGCATGCCTAGATCCGTACTCCAATTCCGGACTCTAACAAGGGGGACTTCACATATCTACCCCAAGGGACTCCACAACCCACCGCACACTCGTGGGGACGGATTTTCCCTATGCAAATGCAGGAAAGTAGGACTTCACATGTCCAATACGGAAATTGTTACCCTTGGAATTCGCCTCGGAGCCATGGAGAGAATTGAGACGGATGAAAGCCTTCGTAGCAGTCTTGCCTTCGTAAATCCGAACTCGGCTCGCGATTTGGACCACCGCAGCAGCACCGGCGGCCGGATTCCTCTTCTTCTTCCTTGCCTTGCTCTCCCCTCTCTCTTAACTTTAGAAAGAGAAAGATGAAACTCAAATGAGCTTTCTCCTTTTCAATCCCGGCCTTATCAACCCAGGGAAGAGCCCAGACCATTGGTTCTTGGTCAAAGAAAATGAACGACTCTGATCAGCCCTGAATTTGATTTCCTGGGCCGAACACGGGTAGTGACATGCCCGTGTCATAGGCCGTGTTCCTGAAGCGGTGCACAACTGACTTAAGCCAAACCAGAACACGGGTGTCGACACGCTCGGGACACGCCCGTGTCAACACCTGACACGCCCGTGTCGAGGGGCGTGTTCCCCCATTGAGACAGAAATCAACATTTTCCCCGAGACCACACGGGCACTAGACACGCCCATATGACAATTTGACACGCCCGTGTCACGATCGACATGGCTGGGCCTACACACCGTGTCCTTCTCGGGACAAACTGGCTAATTTTTGGGCATGACACGCCCTGGGACACGCCCGTTTCACAGCCGTGTCTATGTGTCAATACTCAACAATCGTCGACTCAATGATCGTCGACAATGAAGAACACGCCCTGGGACATGCCCGTGTGCCAGGTCGTGTACCCCCAGACATGCCCTGGGACACGCCCGTGTCCCAGGCCGTGTCAGCCAGCTTGAACCTCAATTTGACCTGTTGAGATTTCTGGGGTGTTACAATCCTCCCCTCCTTAATTAAATTTCGTCCCGAAATTTGAAGACAGCAGGGAGAAAACAACATAACACAATCAGAGACATATATATTTCGATTACATATACAAATGAGCGAACAGGTTACGAAAATAACTCGGGAAACTCGGCTTGCATGGTTTGCTCCTGCTCCCATGTTAGCTCTTCTCGGCCACAAATGTCCCACCGGACTTTGACCATCCCGATCGTTTTGTTCCGCAACTGTTTCTCGGCTCGATCCTCGATCCGAATGGGCCTCACCTTTTTCTTTATCCCATACTCAACCAGCACCCGATCATTCTCAATTACTTGAGCTGGATCCTTGACTGCTTTTCGTAGTACTGAGATGTGGAACACATCATACAGTCCTCCCAATTCCGATGAAAGAGCTAGCCGATAGGCAGCTTCCCCAACTCGCTCCACCACTTCAAACGGACCAAGGTATCGCGGACTTAGCTTTTTCAACCGCCGAATCTGAGATACTCCTTTGAAGGGTTTAATCTTTAAATAGACCCAGTCACCCACCGCAAACTCCACGTTCCGGTGCTTAGCATTGTAATACTTGGCTTGACGATCCTAGGCTATTAGTAGTCTCTCTCGAATAGAGCGTATTGTTGAGTTAGCATCCTCGACTGCCTTTTGTCCCAAAAGTTTGGATTTGCCAGTTTCTGCCAAAGCTAACGATGTACGGCACTTGCGACCATACAGAGCTTCAAATGGTGCCAGTCCGATGCTCGCTTGGTAACTATTATTGTAGACAAATTCCACCATAACAAGATGATCTTCCCACTTCTTACCGAAGTCCAGGGCGCACATACGGAGCATATCCTCCATTGTTCTGTTGGTTCGTTCAGTTTGGCCATCCGTTTGCGGGTGAAAGGCCATACTGAATGCTAACTTTGTGCCCAATAGCTTTTGAATTAGCCTCCAATCCTTTGAAGTAAATCGCCCATCACGGTCACTGACGATGCTTCGGGGAATACCATGCAATCGAACAATCTGCTCCACATAGAGCTTTGCCAACATTTCCACTGAATCGTCCCGTTTGTTCGGTAGAAAGTGAGCCATATTTGTCAACCGGTCTACAATCACCCAAATTGAGTCATTCCCATGTTGAGATCTCGGCAACCCGTGCACGAAATCCATGGAAATATCCTCAAACTTCCACTGCGGAACTGGCAATGATTTCAGGAAACCACTCGGCCGTTGACATTCTGCTTTTACCAAAGCACAAGTACGACACTTAGCCACATACTCGGCTATGTCCTTCTTTAAACCGGGCCACCAGAACAATTTCTTCATGTCCTTGTACATCTTTATGCTCCCAGGGTGAATTGAGTACTTTGTAAAGTGTGCTTCATATAACAATTCTTCTCGCAATTTACCCGCACAAGGGACGCACTGTCGGCCATCCTTCCGTAATAACCCGTCATCCCAGGAGAATTGGTCACCAGACCCTTACTTGGAATAGCATTGGAGACTTTCATCAAGCTCTGTTGCCCGCCGAACCCTGTCCGCAAGGTCATATTTAACCTCCATCCAGTTCAAGCATGCATCGGCCGAAGTATCCCTCTCAACACAAGATATCTCCAACACTTCAAATTCCTGGATTAGACGCTCGTCATGTATCCACAACCAACTTGCCCACACCGGAGTCCAACGACTCAAGGCATCAGAGATCACATTTCCCTTTCTGGGAACATAGTGAATGTCGAAGGTATAATCCCCTAGGAATTCCATCCACCTCCTTTGTCGCATATTTAAATCCTTTTGATCGAGCAGATACTTCAGGCTTTTATGATCTGTATAAATATCTACCTTCACGCCATAAAGATAGTGTCGCCACAACTTTAGCGAAAAGATCACCGCCACAAACTCCAAGTCGTTGACAGGGTAATTACGCTCATGCACCTTTAATTGACGTGAGCCATAAGAGATCACCTTGCCAACCTGCAGGAGAACACAGCCTAAGCCGCTTCCTGACGCATCGCTGTATATCTCAAAACCGTCTGTACCACAAGGCGACGTCAAAACAGGCGCCGTGGTCAAACGACCTTTTAGATCCTAAAAAGCTCGCGCGCACTCCGGCGTCCAAACGAACTTCTGATCTTTTCTCGTCAACGTAGTCAAAGGCAAAGCAATCTGGGAGATGTTCGCCACAAATCGTCTATAGTAGCCTGCCGGTCCAAGAAAACTCCTGACTTCGGCCACCAAAGACATCACTGGCCAATCACGAATGGAACTTATCTTTGCCGGATCCACCGCTATGCCCTCTCCACTTACCACATGGCCCAGAAAAGCAATCGACGAGAGCCAGAACTCACACTTAGAGAACTTGGCATACAGCTTATTTCTCTGCAAGGTATGTAATACCAACCGCAAATGGTTTGCATGATCTTCCTCCGACTGAGAGTACACGAGGATATCATCAATGAACACAATCATAAACAGATCCAAGTATTCACGGAACTTTCGATGCATGAGATCCATGAATACCGAAGGCGCATTACATAAGCCGAACGGCATCACTGTGAACTCATAATGACCGTAGCGTGTGCCAAACACTGTCTTGGGAATGTCACCTTCCCTAATCCGTAATTGGTAATACCCGGATTTCAAATCCAACTTGGAAGAGACGGTTGAGCCTACTAGCTGATCAAACAAGTCATCGATCCGTGGAATCGGATACCTATTTTTCTCCGTGAGCTTATTCAGTTCGTGATAATCAATACATAGCCGCAAACTACCGTCTTTCTTTTTCACAAAAAGAACAGGCGCGCTCCAAGGTGACATACTTGGGCGTATGTATCCCTGCTCCAACAGTTCTTGCAACTGAACTTTTAGTTCGGCCATCTCTTTTTGCGCTACCCGATACGGCGAACGGGCCACAGGTTTCACACACGGCACCAGCTCGATAGCGAAGTCGATTTCCCTTTGGGGAGGTAACCCCAGAAGGTCCTTTGGAAACACATCAGCATACTCCGACACAATCGGTACTTCACTCACACTGGCCTTCAGCGCCACCGCCTCTACGAGTGTGAAGAACAACTCCGCACCCTTCCGAACTGCCTTAACGACTTGGAGAGCAGATAACAACATCCCACTCATCCCTTGTATACCAATGAACTTGGTCTCTTGCTCGGTATTCTGCCCAAGTATGACCTCTTTTGAAGTGCAATCTATACAGGCACGCTGCTCTGACAGCCAGTCCATACCAAAGATTATATCAAATTCCTTGATCGGCAATACTAGTGTTTCCACCTTGAACTCTCGACTCCCTATCTTGACCTCAAGACCGCAAGATTTATCCGCGCACATCAAACATCCGTTAGGTAACAACACCTTTACACTGTCTGTCGTGGTCTGGATAGGTACCCCGACACGAAAGACAAACTCTTCAGACAGAAATGAATGTGAAGCACCTGTGTCAAACAGTGCTCGCGCCTTATACTCTCGTATAAGGACAAACCCAAAACATCACAATCAAAACAAGCACAGCACACAGGATAAAATAACATTAAAAATTGCGCGCACCTGTGACGACATCCGCCTGCTTAATGGCCTCCTGTTGTCCAAGGTTGAAGACCCTGGGCTGCGCGTGCGAGGCAGAAGACTCCACCACAGTCTTCCCTTTCTCCGCATAAGACGCTCCCGTCTTCTTGTCACCCTTTGGAGGGCCAACTCGGCAATCACGTGCGAAGTGTCCCAACTTCCCGCACGTAAAACAAGCACGAGATCCATACCCAGATGTCTCTATCACAGTCGCAGAAGGAGCTTGTCCAGTAGAATTGGACTTCTTTCCCCATCTCTTACGGTACACAAACTTCTCCGGACGTGGCGGCTTGAACTCTGGCTTTGTCACAGCCAAGGTCCCTCTTTCCTGCCCCCTTTTCATGTCCGTCTCCAAAGACCGAGCCTTATAGACTAAGGCTTGAAATCCCTGACTCACAGAACTCGAGAGCAAATACCGCAGCTCATCTCGCAGTCCCGCATAAAACCTACTAGTCCTACGCTCTTCTTCGGCAAAGATGGTAATCATCCACACTACGATCTCCTTGAGTTAACCGCTGAAATTCCATTTCCATCGATATCCTTTGCTGCATTGGTAGATGTTGTGCCATGAACAACCGAGAAAATTTTTCAATCGAGACTTCTGCAAGTTGTCTACCGGCAAAGTGATGCAGTTCAATCTCATCCCACCATAAACGAGCCTCTCCTTCCAGTAGGAAAGTGGCCAACATAACTTTTTGTCCCTCCTAGACCTTGATCGCTCTAATGATCCTCTTGATCCTTGCAAGCCAATCCTCTGCTTGGGCCGGTGACCCTGCCCCAGTAAATTGTGGAGGATTGAAGCTCAAGAATTGCTTCAATTGTTGATCTGCTGCCCGCGGATCAACTACAGCTTCTACCGGTTCTTGTCGTACCCCAGCATGCGTTGGAACCACTGCAGGACGTGCCTACCCAGCCTACTGAGCATTCATCATAGCAAGTAATGTTTCCGTGATGAAACATACCATTTCAGCGGATGGAGGAGGTGTGGGCACCTCAGCTGGTGCAGCACTTTCGACAGAATGTTGAGGTTCGGATTTACCCGCAACACTTCTAGTCACCTATATGTGTAAAACACACAATTTAGCGACCAAGTAAAACGGCAAACATACAAAAAGAATACACAAGTTCAACAAACAAGTGTATTTGCATTCCTAAGTGGACATTCTTGAGTTCAAGTTAAGTGTTATAACGACAGCACTGACACGTGCGCGCCACCCCTCAAAAGAATTTGTCCGCGAATTCGGAAGAGATCGACCAACAAGCTGATACCAAATTGTAACACCTCTACCCGTCAAGAAGAATATAATAGACGGTCCGACCGGGGCCCCACACCATATTCCACAAACAGGCAGAGACGCTACGAAATAATATCAAAACACCAAAGCATCCTAACACAGAGCATTCTAGCGGAAGCTTCACGGTTGAAAACTTGAACTCAAGTACAACAAGAACTGTCCACTAAAAATATAGGAATGTATACAACCAAAGTGTCTGGCCTTAAGGCCTTACAAATTTCTCTTAACAAGGTGTGGTTTACAGACATCGGCAAGCAGGCCGGCCACACATGAACAAGAAGAAGCAAAACAAAGCCTTCGAGGGCAGCAACTCAGCTTGGGCTTCAGCCCGCTAAGTCCCGCTCGGACCAGCACCTCCAGCACCTGTAAGAAGCAATCCACCAAGCGGTGGCAAACAGGGCAACAGTCAGCATTCAGCTTACCAATTATAACGACCCTGCCCCTGACACGGGGCAGCAGAATTCCAGCCCTGCATAGCATTTTCCAATATGATATATATATAGCAAACCACGCAAGACGTGCACGACCGCACAGTCAATACATATCACAAACGTCGGCATGACGGCCCGACGCTCTGTGCACTCAGGGCGCAGTCGGGTGTACCGGAAACACCGGATCTCACCAATGAGCATTCTACTCATGATCGGCATGCAAGCCGTCGACTCTCGCTATGTGATCCTAACAGGGCCTTAAGCACCCAAGGTTAGACAACCATAACGCGGGTACAGATCCGCCTATCCCGTTGCTCACATCTTCAGACGCAAGACTGGCCTGACGCGGGTAGAGCTTCACCTTTCCCGTCCACCACAAGAGTTGAACTCAACTCGCACAATTTCCTAGACTTCCTCCAGTACTTCCTGCTGCACCAAGCGACAGGTATCCACCACAGATTGCACACAAACAATCAAATACTCGGAGGCTCCTCCGAAATGCAAACAAAGCATCACCAATCCAGACCAACACGTCCAAATGGGCTTCACAAAGCATGCCTAGATCCGTACTCCAATTCCGGACTCTAATAAGGGGTACTTCACATATCTACCCCAAGGGACACCACAACCCACTGCACACTCGCCGGGACGGATTTTCCCTATGCAAATGCACAAAAGTAGGACTTCACATGTCCAAGACGGAAATTGTTACCCTTGGAATTCGTTTCGGAGCCATGGAGAGAATTGAGACGGATGAAAGCCTTCGTAGCAGTCTTGCCTTCGTAAATCCAAACTCGACTCACGATTTGGACCACCGCAGCACAACCAGCGGCCGGATTCCTCTTCTTCTTCCTTGCCTTGATCTCCCCTCTCTCTTAACTTTAGAAAGAGAAAGATGAAACTCAAATGAGCTTTCTCCTCTTCAATCCCGGCCTTATCAACCCAGAGAAGAGCCCAGACCATTGGATCTTGGTCAAAGAAAATGAACGGCTCTGATCAGCCCTGAATTTGATTTCCTGGGCCGAACACGGGTAGTGACACGCCCGTGTCACAGGCCGTGTTCCTGAAGCGGTGCACAGCCGACTTAAGCCAAACAAAAACACGGGTGTCGATACGCCCGGGACACGCCCGTGTCGACACCTGACACGCCCGTGTCGAGGGGCGTGTTCCCCCATTGAGACGGAAATCAACATTTTCCCCGAGACCACACGGGCACTGGACACGCCCATGTGACAATTTGACACACCTGTGTCACGATCGACACGGCTGGGCCTACATACCGTGTCCTTCTCGGGACAAACTGGCTAATTTTTGGGCATGACACGCCTTGGGACAAGCCCGTGTCCCAGGCCGTGTCGATGTGTCGATACTCAACGATCGTCGACTCAACGATCGTCGACAATGAAGAATACACCCTGGGACATGCCCGTGTCCCAGGCCGTGTACCCCAGACACGCCCTGGGACACGCCTGTGTCCCAGGCCGTGTCAACCAGCTTGAACCTCAATTTGACCTGTTGAGATTTCTGGGGTGTTACAGGTTTGGCACCTGGCACCACTCAATCGTGAAATCGATCTCTCGCTACGGTGGGGCTCTAGGGAGATTGTTTGGGAACACATCGGGATACTCACAAACCACTATGATACTACCCATAGTGGACTTAAGCGTTACAGCCTCCACTAACGTGAAGAACAGCTCTGCGCTAGCACCAACTGTCTTGACCACCGGGAGGGCAGACGTTAGTGTCCTACTCGATCCCTTCAGTTCCGCAAACGTTCTCTCCTGCCCAACTCCCAGCTAGGTCTCTTTACGGTTGCAAACGATAAAAGCCTTCTGCTCCGAAAGCCAGTCCATACCAAAGATGACGTCAAACTCTACTAGCTGCAACAACGACGCTAGCAAGTCAAATCTTTGACTTTCAATAAGACTCTTACCGCACAGACTGTATCTCCGCGCGCACTGGATGACTACTGGGCAATAACCCATCTGAATTGTTCACTTTACCATCGAAGGAAAAACTCCGATGCACGATACAGATTCTTCGGATAACATGAATGCGAAGTTCCCGTATCGAAACTATGCTTTCTCCGGATTACCAAGATTCCAAAACAAAGCCTAGAACTTCCAGTTCTAAGTTAATATGCATAAGGTATCCAGCATAAGGAACTAGTTTGCTACCAAGAAAAACCATACCTGACATCTCGACGGTCGGCCACATGGCCTCCTGCTGGCCAAGGATGTTCACTCCCGGTTTGGCCGGAGTAAACAGCGATGTGGTGGACATCACCACCTTGCCTTTCTCTTCAGATATCTCCCCCGGCTTCTTTTAAGACATTGGGCGTCCACTTCGACAATCCCGTGCATAGTGCCCCGGATTTCTACAGGAAAAGCATGCATCCGGGGTTTGGACTGTAGTCGCTCCGTATGTGCTAGAGGAAGGGACTAGGCCCGACCTCCTAGCCTTCTTGCACCACCTACGGTACCCAGATTTAGAGGTTGGCATTTTGAACATCGTTTCCTTTACACTAGAGGCTTCAACTACTATTGCCACAGCTTTCGTTGTCTTCTGAGCATCCTCCCAACACTCTCTGGCAAAGTGCCCTTATTTGCCACAAGAATAACAATTGTAAGTGGTTTGTCTAGTAGATGATCTAGCCTCTTTACTCAGTGTTTTTCGGTAGACAGTCTTTTTAGGATCTGCAGGGTTCAGTACCCTATTCACTGGTACTTTGTGAGTTTTCCCCAACTCCACTTCCAAAGCTCTTGCCGACTCCACCAAAGCTCGGAATCCCAATAACTTTGGTCCTAGCAGTAGGATACGCAACTCGCTGCGCATACCATTATAAAATCTATCAACTATAGATTGCTAGCTTTCCCATTCAAAGCCTGGGTAGCTCCTTAACATAAGGAACGTCTGCAAGTATTCGTCAACTGAATGCACTCCCTGCACCATAATCATGCCAAACTGCTGCCCTAATGGACCTCCAAATGCACTTTGCTCCAACATACCGCCCGGTGTTGGGGCCATCTCAAGGACAGAGGGCTGCACATTTCTCCCATGTTGTGCGTTGGTCACAGCAAACACCGCTTCAACCACCCTTCTTATGGTTTCCAAAGACGTAGGGGTCTCAGGAACGTCACTTGCTGCAGTACTTTGCTCAGCAAACATGTGTTCAGACTGCAACGCTCCACTTCCGGACACCTATAAACACCAATAAGTGCCCGAACAAAATTGTAAAAAGCAATTATAGGAACACACAGGTTCCCAAAACATGTGTATTTTCATTCCTAAGTGGACATTCATGGGTTCTTTTCAAGTTATAACGATGACGCACACACATGTGCTCACCACCCCTTAAAGTGAATTCGTCCACGAATTCATTTAAGCTTGACCGAAATGAGTAGTCTGATACCAATTTGTAACACCCCTATCTGTCACATAACATATAACAGTAGGTCCAGCCGGGGCCCGACGCCATATACTACGGACAGACCGGTTGGTTACTCATTGAAACCATTCAACCAAACACAACATCCTACACAGAGCATCTAGCGGAAGCCATTTATTATGGTTGCAAAGAATAAAGAACCCTGCCAAGCATGAATGTCCATTACTCAAACCAAGAAGGAATGTTTAATACTCTAATAGAAATGGCCTTATAGCCTTACAAGAGTTTGCTTAATAAAAGTGTAATCCAAACCTCGCCACGCAGGACGGTCAGACATCAGTACAAAAGGAAAATATTCAAAAATTTGGCCTTCGAGGGCCGGCACAGCAACTTGGGCTTTAGCCCGCTATTTACCGCTCTGATCCGCAGCACCTGCAAGCAACAATTCACCGCACGGTGGTAAACAATGGCAACGGTCATCTATGCTGACCAAATTATAACGATTCCGCCCCCAAACCGGGGCGGCAAAGCTTCTTCCCTGCACTTGTTAGCAAAGCAAGCAACATAGCGAAATAAGCATCACATCACAGGTGCACGCTCACACGGTCGTACACCCTGTGCTCTCAGGGCACTTACTCGACGAAGCCAGTCCGAACCCCGTCCGGTCCTTGACTCCACCACCACCCTCTTGGGGCGGCAACCTCGTGAGCATTTAGTCCTTTCATCCGTAGCCTAGACTCGATCTCCAAACCTCGGCAAGTCCCACGTAAAACTTTAGGTCGCTTTAACTAAGCAGATCGAGCGGGTAGGGGTCCACCAGCTCGTTGCTCACCCTGCCGTTGCCATTTGGCCTTTGACGCGGGCTAAGCTTCCCCAGTCCCAAATATCGTTCAAACATGGTACATTGACCCACTATGTACCTTATTTGCTCCCAGGACACCGATATGATGGAAATGCATTTTTGTCCAGATTTCCGGGTGCACCTTGGGGTTAATCCCCAAGATTCCCTGATGCATTCTACCGCATAGCAACTCGAAAATAATCAAAATGCTCGGAGTCTTCTCCGGCTAACAATGCATAGCAAATCATCACCGATCCAGACCAACATGTTCGGGTAGGCTTCACACATCATGCATATGTCCGTACTACGATTTCGGACTCAAACAAGGGGGACTTTACATATCTACACCAAGGAATACCGCAATCTCGCCGCACACTCGCGGGAGAAGGGTTTTCCCATGCAAAAGAAGAAGAGCTTCACATGCTCAAGATGAGAATCGTTACCTTAGCATTTCTCCTCTGCGCTATGACGATCTAGTAGGATGGAAAGCACTGTATCGGCCTCGCCTTCGCGGATCCGGACTCAGATCGCGATTTGGAGCTCCGATACTTCGCCGGTGACCGGATCTTGGCCTTCTTCGTCCTCCTTGCTCTCCCTTCTCTCTAAAACTCTAGAAAGATAATGATTAGGAGAAAATAAGGGTTTCAAACCCTATTCCCCGGATATAACTTACCAGCAACAGCCCTGAGCCGTCGAATCCCAAATCAAGAAATCGAACGGCTGCGATTTAGCCCAAAATTACAAAATCTGGGTCGAACACGGGTTGCAACACGGCAATGTGTAGGGCCTTGTCACTCATTCTCCGTCACTCCCATGACCCGACCAGTACACGGACTGTGACACGGCCTCTGACATGCTCGTGTCACATGTGACACGCCCGTGTCAGGGCCCGTATCACGCCCCGTGTGCAAATTCCAGGATTTTCCCGAGGAGGACATGACCTGCGACACGGCACTCGACATGCCCGTGTCACATGTGGCACGCCCGTGTCTGTGCCTGTGTCATGGCCCGTGTGCATAACTCAGAAATCTCCCTAGCGTGATACGCCCTGGGACACGCCCATGTCCCAGGCCGTGTGCCTAAACTTGACGATCGCCGATCGCCAAAACATCGACCACGCGACCCGAGGTAGAACACGCCCGTGTCACGCCCGTGACACGCCCGTGTCACTCCCGTATCACGCCTGTGACACCTGCTCCAAAACCCATACTTGGCTTAAAACGTCACCCGTCCCTCTTTTGAGTTTCGGGGTGTTACATCAAGCACCTCAAACTCGAGTAGTGAAGACGATGAAAATTTTTGCCTCATGGGAAGAAATCAAGATCAATTTGAAGATGAGACCAGTGTCCAAAGAGATACTGAGGTAACTCCACCTTCCTATAGTGAACTTCTTGAGGTTTACGAACACCTATGTGATAAGGTAGATAGTGGTATACTTGAGAAGAAGTCCATTAGAAAAGAAAATAAGAGAATTAAAAAGGACTTAGAAAATTTAAAAGGCAAATTAATAAAATGTGGTAAAGAGAAGATCGAGTGCCTAGAGTGTCCTCACTCGATGGCAACGATCGAAGAGCTAAAAGCAAGTCTCTCCAAGACATTGTTGAAAACGAATAATCTTGCAAACTAAAAGAATTTCTTGGAGAAAAGACTTCAAATGTCTCTTGCCAAAATAGAAGAAGGCAAATAATAGTTCGCCAATCGGTGTGTGATGCTAGTCATTGAAAACACCGCCTTAAAGGCGAGGATCCATGATCTTAACTGTGCTATCTAGAAATTGGGAATAGAAAAAAATCTCTGAACATGTTGTTGGGTGCACAGTGTGATGGATCTGCAAAATTTGGACTAGGTTATGTATGTCTAATGCTACCACCAAGTGATAATCATAGTCAAGCTAAGAATAAAACAAATTATAAGGATTCACACAATAACTTCAATAATTCTGGAAGGTTATCCCCATCCTCAAGTACGAGCTCTAAGAACACGATAAATATAGCATCCACTGCCTATACAGTGTGTGCAAACTTTCAAAGGTTTGGTCACACTTCCAGGTCATGTTTGAGGAAAGGTAACAAGAAAACTCTGCAAGTCTGACTACCAAAGTCTTCTACCTATTGTGTAGGTAGAACAACTTGGGTAACCATATCATTACCCTCATCTTCTTTTTAGGTGTGTTGGCATGCTAAGGAAAAGGAGAACATGTGGTACTTGGAATCTGGGTGTTCCAAGAACATGACTGGAGATAAAGACAAGTTCCTTAGCCTGGAGAAGAATAAGGGAGACATGGTGATGTTTGGGGACAACAACAAAGGATGCATTCTTAGAATTGACACCATATATAACAAAGCATTTTTCAATTTCAAATGCACTATTTATAGATGGACTTAAGCATAAATTTAATTTTAAATAGTCAACTATGTGATAGGCCTAAATATTATATTTGAATCCTCTACAAACACTTGCAAGATCATAGATGCGAAAACTAATAGTGTTTTACTTACTGCTCATAGAACTCGTAATATCTAAACTGTTAGCTTTGAAGATATATCTTCTTCGGATTTTAAATGCTTAGTTACCAAGAATGAGGAATTAGATCTTTGACATAGGAGACTAGGACACTAAGGAAGTAAACTTATTGTCAAACTATCAAAGAATAAACTTGTTCGTGGACTTCCAAAATTAAGCGGTAGTTTAAACTCCTTATGCACTCCATGTCAAAAAGGGAAATTTGTTAAAACCTCATTCAAAAGAAAAAATGGCATTTCCATGTCTAGACCACTTGAACTCATTCACATGGATCTATTTGGTTCTTTTAGTATTTGTAGTCTAGGTGGAAAACGATACGCTTTTGTTCTTATTGATGACTACTCCTGCTACTGTTGGACAATCTTCCTTACGAATAAATCTGACATGTTCCTTGAGTTCACTAATCTATGAACTAGGTGTCAAAATGATAAGGAACTAAATATAAAATGCATAAGGTCAGATCATGGGGGAGAATTTTAGAATGAAAATTTCACGAACTATTGTAATAATTCAGGAATTAAGCATGAATTTTCAGCCCCTCGTACTCCTCAACAGAATGGGGTAGTAGAGAGAAAGAACTACATGGTTCAAGAGTTAGCACGCATATTACTCGTCGAGTTCAGCTTGCCTCGATATTTATTGTCTGAAGTGGTTAACACGGCGTGTTTCATGATTAACATAGTCATGCTTCGCCCTATTCTTAAGCTAACTCTATATAAACTTTAGTTCAATAAGAAGCCCTCAGTTTCCTATTTTAGAGTCTTTGGTTGCCCATTTTTTTATTGTAAACACTAACGATCACGTAGGAAAACTTGATAAAAAATCAGACCATGGCATCCCGTTCGGACACTCTAGTACGAGTTGTGCCTGTAGGGTCTATAACAAACGAACCATAGTTGTTGAAGAATCGACACACGTCCACTTTAACGAAAATACACAAACCGAAGAACCTAGGCCAAACAAAGTGGAAATTGATGACGATGCACAGTTTAAAACTAAGGGTGATGAGAAAGAAGTGTCGGTTGATGTTCCAACTCTTATAGAGTAGTATAGGCCTCCAAGTACTTTAAATTTATTAAAGCAACATCCACGAGAATTAGTAATTGGAGAGCCCTCACATGGAGTTAGAACTCGGTCAGCTCTACATGAATGCTTTTCGAACTTATGTTTCAATCTGAAATTGAACCCAATAACATCTCGGAAGCCTTAAAGGATGAATGTGATTCTTGGCTATGACTGAAGAGTTAAACTAATTCGAGAGAAGTAAAGTCAGGGTGTTAGTGGGGCGTCCGGATAGCCATCCAGTTATTGGTTTGAAATGGGTTTATAAGAATAAACTTGATGGTGACTTTAGGATAACTAGAAAACAAAGCTAGGTTGGTGGCACAAGGTTACTCGCATATAGAAGGTGTGGATTTTGAGGAATCATTTGCACTGGTTGCACGCCTTGAATCCATTCACATGTTCTTAGCATTTGCAAGTTATAAACAAATTAAATTATATCAAATGGATGTTACGAGTGCATTCTTGAACAGATATATTAAGGAAGAGGTGTATGTCGAGCAACCACCCGGATTCAATAATGATGACTACCTGAATCACGTATACAAGTTGATGAAAGCCTTGTACGGATTGAAGCAAGCACCTCGTGCTTGGTATGATAAGTTCATGACCTTTCTACTAGGACTTGGGTTTAGGATGGGTAGGGCGGACACTACTCTCTTTGTGAAGCACAAGAATCTTGATTTAATTCTCTTACAAATTTACGTGGATGATATTATTTTTTTGGCCACAAATGATAAATTATGCAAAGAAATTGTCACTTTAATGCAGTGTGAATTTGAAATGAGTCTAGTCGGAGAGTTATCTTATTTCTTAGGATTTCAGATTTCTCAATGTAATGATGGAATTTTTATAAGTCAATCAAAATACATAAAAGATATGGTTGTGCGATTTGGCTTTTAGAATCTGAAACAAGTCAAGACTCCAATGAGTGCCTTTCTAAAATTACAAAAGGATAAAAGTGACATTTCGGTTGATCAAACTGTCTTTAGAGGAATGATCGAATCACTACTCTACTTAAGTGCGTCTATGCCCGATATTACATTCGCTGTGTATCTATATGCTAGGTATCAAGCCGATCCTAAAGAATCACAGTTGAAAGTTGTTAAACATATCTTTAGGTATCTTATAGGTACCTAAAATCTTGGTCGTTGGTACCTACACTCAACTGATTTCACACTCCATGGGTACTCCAACTCTGATTATACTGGATGTTCACATGATCACAAGAGCATGAGTGGTACCTATCACTTCTTTGGTATAACACTAGTATCATGGTAAAGTAGAAAACAAAACTCAGTTGCCCTCTCTACTATTGAAACCAAGTATATTGCCTTAGGGAGTTGTTGCGCACAAGCACTTTGGATGTCTCAAATGTTAGAAGACTTTAGTGTAAGTTTTTGGAACATTACTCTAAGGTGCGATAACAAGAGTGCCATAGACTTGACCAATAATCCAGTGCATCACTCGCAATCCAAACATATTGATGTTTGTCAACATTTCATTCGAGACCACATTAAGAAAGAGAACGCGATAGTAAGCTTCATTGGCACCGATGACCAACTAGCTGACATATTCACAAAACCACTCCCAGATGCGCATTTCTCGTTACTTCGACTCGAGCTGGATGTTTTGGATCTTTCTTCCTAGTCATGTTGTATTTGTCTTTTTCTCTTTGGTTGTTTCTGCTTCTATTTTCATTTTTTTTAAAATATATATATATATATATATAATAATAAAAAATTGTAAAATCCCCCAAATATCCAAAAACATATTTCTTTGACTATTTACTTTCTAGTTCTTTGTTTTTGCTTGGATTGTTGTTTAGTTCATTTATTTTTGTATAATCTTAAAAAAATCAATCAAAAAAATATAAAACCCTAAAATAATAAAAATTTGTAGATTGTTCACTCTTAGGACACACATGGCTATAACTTAGAACATAACGTGTATGTACAATGTTTGATGTAGGCGTGTTAATCCTTGTGAACATTGTCTACCTTTGACATGATGTGTCGAATCTATTGGTGCTTAGTGACTGAGTGCGACTAGATATGTTAGTGTTCGTTGAATATGCCTCTAGGTATGTGTGAGGATTTATGTACCGAAATGAATTTACACAGTTCACACATCCCTACAGGGAACACTCGTATAGTAATTATATGCTTCCATGATATAACTCGTGTTATTGTGTCTACCACGTTAGAGATAACTTGAATAATCAATATCACGATACATATGCATTTTTATAAAGGGTAGAACTTTGGGCCAACTCCCTAGTGGTCAAGTCTTGTTTATACAAGTTAAAGTGTATCTATATATGTGGATAGATTTCGATTGATTTGGGGTGCTTGAAATCTAAACAAAAAATGTTGAAATTGATAGCTCAACGCATATAAATAAAAAAATGAATGCTATCAAGACTTGTGTCAAGGTTACCCAGCAAGTAGTATTCACCCCTCCTGATAAGTCTTGATGAGCATTGTGAGGATGAGCACCTTGGTCCAAAAATCAATTTGATCTTGTATACGAACTAGAACCTTAAGCTTAGTGCCCTAGTTTTAGCCTTGCTATAACATAGATAGCAATGTGATGTGATTTTTCAGATTATTCCTCTCGCGATAACATATTTAATTACTGAGATAAACATATAATGAATGTTAATTCTACTTGATGTTTGTCTTCTGATGCTACACATACAGATGTCATTGCTCTATCTAACGCTTCCATGCATGAGAATTGGACTAAAATGGCACTATATGTCTATAGCTCATAAGTTCTTGCACACGATTTCTATTCATGACATGTACAATATTCCTATGTATTTATTTTATAACTCTTGTAGCATTGAACTTTATATTGTTATGTGCTTAGTGAAAGATTTTGTTTCAAGAATGTCTAAACACCCAGAGGGGGATGAATAGGTTAAATTCTAATTCACTTAGGCAGTTAACAAACTAATCACAACACAACTATAAATTCTACAGCCACCACAACACACAATAATCCAATCACAACATACACACAGATTTATAGTGGTTCCCCAAATGATGGGTACATCCACTTTCCCCCTTCGCCTATCTAGCAGTACACTAGATTTGGCCAAACTTCCTTCCACCTTCTCAGATCCTCAGATCTTATAACTCAGAACCCAAATTGGTTCCTACAGCTCAGAATTCAATAAATCCTACAACTCAGGCTCTTCCCAAGAACCCTATCATAGAGTGAATCCACACTCCTACTACTCAGACAATCAAGCCCTATCTCAGCCCTTATCACCAAGCCTACAACTTAGAGAACTTAATCTCCTACCTCAGGCAAACAAACCTACCTCTGTAATGCCCCGAAACTCAAAAGCGGAACAGATGGCATTTTCAGGCCAAGTTGGGTTCTGAATAGGCTCACACGGCCTGTGACACGGGTGTGTCACATTGCATGTCGTGCTTAAGTTTGATGATTTTCCGAGAGGTCGACGAATTTCAGTCGACGAGCGTCGAGACAGGGCACACAGCCTGAAACACGGTCGTGTCATAGGCCGTGTCCTGCTTGGGCAGTTTGGCGAGTTGTGTTGATGTTGTTACACATCCTAGGACACGGGCGTGTCCCAGGGCGTGTCTAGTACACGACATGTGACACGGGCATGTCACATGGTCTTGTCCTATTCGGGACGTTTTGGTCCTGTGTTGATTTAGGCACACGGCCCATGATACGGGCGTGTCACTTGAGACACGAGCGTGTACCAAGCCGTGCCACAAGCCGTGTCCTGTTCCGTAATTTTTGGTATGACAGCAAGTGAGGGAACACAGCCTTGGACACGGGCGTGTCACAAGCCGTGTTCGTCCCAGGAAATTCTTTTTCAGGGCGAATCGTGGTCGTTGGTTTCCTTTAAGTAGGATCCGACGGCTCAAGATTTCCCCTGCAGGTATTAGGCCGAGAATAGGGTTTTAAACCCTCATTCCATTTAGATCTTTCTCTTTATAAGGGTTAGAGAGAGGGGAGAGCAAGGAAGAAGGTGAAAGAGAGTTCCGGCGGCCGGAGAAGCTTCGGGGCCCCGTTTCTCGAGCGGAGTCCAGATCCACGAAGGCAAGATCATTGCGGTGGTGTTCATCCGACCAAGTTTCTCCATGGCTAGGAAGAGAGGTAGTAAGGTAACGGCAGTTCTCCTCTTGGTTTCTAGGATGCGCGCATAACATCTTTTCTTTTCAGTTTTTGGGCTACAGATCTCTCAAATGAGAGGGGTTTCAGTTGCCATGGTTCAAGAGGAACCTCCGGGTCGATTATGTCCGTCCCCGACATGTTTTTGCATTATAGATCCTCTTCGTTAGTGGATTAGACATTGTGGGTGAAGCCATAGTCGCGACCGTTAGGCCCACTCAGTGATGTTGCATAACGAGCCTTAAGGATTTGGTAGAAATCCGTTGCGAAAAGATGTCGTTGTGATGTATGCATTTTCCCACTTTTCTTGAGTGAGTACTTGTAGCCGGAACCAGATAAGGTTAGCTCTGCATTGGCGGTAGATGGTTTCCTTGGTGCGCGGGAACGTTGCAGTACAAATGGTGGATTAGGGTGGGAAAGTTTATGGTTGTGTTATGCTAAGGCGTAGCTATATCTCCGTGGTCGGCTGGCTATCCCATGATGTGCAAGTCATGTGGGGAGTGTGTCTTGGTGAGACTAGTCCCCTTCTTGTAAGACTGACGAGAACGCCAAGCATAGGGCAAGCCCAGACAATGAAGCCATGAGCGGGTGAGGTCCAACAACGGTTCTTAGAATCGGTTTGTGTGTGAGATGGGATCCTGACGCGAGAAGTCAGAATTTACAGGCAAGCCCGGGTTTAAGACCCATGTACGGGTGGGGCCTTGACAAGATTTTTGTGTAGCAGCTTTTTGGCCATTAGGGGCATTGTAGTCCCCTTTTGTTTGCGGCTTTACGCCAATGGTGTAACGCCCCCCATTTTTCGATGATTTTATTTAAAAGGGAAACATCATATTTATGATGTCATGGCATTACTTTTAAGGTCGAGTTGACGGCGCAATGCCATTTAGGCAATTTCGTGTCCGTGCGGTCGAGTCGGCCAAATTCTTGTTGTAATTGGGAAAAAATTTTCATTTTGAAATTTAAGTTAAGTAATCTTGGACTTGCTTGTCAAGTTTCGTCGTAATCCGAGCATTTTTGGAGTCTCAACGCGTGATTTAATATCTCGAGAATGGTACGCCGGATTCTAAGGTTGTCTACGCTGCTAATTTGTAGAGTCAGCGATTCATTCCAAAATATTAGTCAAATCAGAACTTCTGCAATTTGTCCTGCTTGTACTCGAGATCCCCCCTTTCGTTCTCGAGAAATCCCAGTTGTTCTCTAGAAGTCATGACTTAATTTTTTCGAGAAGCTCTGCTCTAGTTCTCGAGAAGTCTATCCTAGTTCTCGAGAAGTCTGTCCTAGTTCTCGAGAAGTCCTATGCTGTTTTCGAGAAGTCCTATGCTGCACTCGAGAGGTTCGTTTAAGCCTGCTTTCGGGCGTCGTTTTGAGTGTCAAAACGGCGTCGTATCAAAAATGGTAAACATGAAATTTGTTCACCTCGACGATATCTACAACTTTTATGTGGACCACTATTTGATTTGAAGCCATCTTAGACTCCTTTTTTTCGATTTTCCCAAGATTGCTCGTAAATAAGCTGCATTATTGATTTCTACCCGAGAACCCTTGTTCTACTCGAGAACTACTGTTTATTCTCAAGAATTATGGTCTTATTCTCGAGAAATACTTAATTCTCTCGAGTCCTACTATTTTGTTCTCGAGAACTATAAGTTTCTCTCGAGAACTTTGCTCTCTTTCTCGAGTAGCCCCCTTTCCTCTCGAGTAGTCCTGTATATTCTGTGTTAGGGAGAATTTTTGAGGGTCAAAATGGCACTGTATGGAAAAACAATCAACATGAAATTTGTTCGGTTCGACGATATCTACAACTTTTATGTTGGACACTTTTCGATTTGGAGCCATACTAGACCTCTAATTTTTATTCCCGTGAAACTTCTCGTAATAACCCGTTTTCGACAAAAAACATTTTATAAACATAAATATATATATATATATTCTTGGACTTAGGTTTTAGAACCGAACTTCATCTTCTCTGATTCGTTTCCTCCCAAACCAGATCTATGTGAGCATGCGAGAAGAAATACTTCATGAACCTTCCGGTGGCCGCCGACGGTGCTCCGATGCTCAAAATCTTCATCCGAATATAGATCCGAAAAGTTCTCACCGAGAGCTACGCTATCGTGGAAAATTTTTCCCCTTTCCTTTTCTCGTTAGGGTTTTTCGGCCATAACCCCCTTTTCGGCCATTTTTGTTTAGATTTCAACTCCTCCCTTGTTCTTTTGCCCCAATCTACAACGTGGAGTGATTTAGAGGACTTTTCTAGTAAAACCAAGTCAAGTGGTTGTTTCTCCTATTTTCTCCTTGTCAGATTTGATGGTAACGGCTATGTTTTCATGTTCCTTAAAATTTTCTACACTTATTCTTCCAAATTATAGTTTTGATTAACCTTCTCAATGATCACATGAGGTTGTAACGTTTTGTCATGGTGAACTCGATTTTTGTCCGGATATGTTTGATCATTCTTGAAGTGTCTTATTGATGGCTTTAAACGCCTTAGATTTCGTTATTGAATGGATTAGAGTTATTTAGGATTTTAAATCGTTCTTAAGAGTTGATCAACCATGTCATGTATCTAGTAATGTAGAGTAGAATCCAACGAGCCAAATCTCGAGATATATATGTGCTGTGGTTTCTTTGGATTTCTAAAATTACGGGAGTTAGTGGATAAAACCACCTCCGCATTGTCTGACTCCTTTATTGTACCTTGTGGAAGTCTACCAGGTTTTTGGGCATCTGTGGTGTGTGGTGGAGAGTATGAGACTCCCTCGCAGTTAATCAGATAATTTAATCGTGAGGGGTGTGTCCAGTTGAGTGACCACCTCGCCCGTGTTTCTGGGGTAGAGTCGACCACATGTGCTTAGTAAAGGTAGTTAAATTTCTTCCTTATATTTTTACTTATTTTTGTTCCCCTTTTGCCTTGGGAAATCTGGTGTATTTGTTGGAGTACATGACGATTCACGTAATTATTTCTTTCTTTTCCCATTAGATGCCTTACTTCAGTACAGTTGGTCTTGGGTTGGTACCCCGTTTGACCTTTGTTTTATTTTGCTTACTTCTTTGCCGCCATTTATCCCTCTTACTGAGGTGCTCTGTCTTTGGAATGCCTCAGGTTCGGAGCATTAGCAGGTAGCAGAGCCGGTTTTGGAGCCCTTCCTGCAGTAGTGTCAGCTGTGGTTTTTTCCCTCACCTTAGCGAGGTAATTGTTGTTTCAGTTTTATTTTCCTAGTTTCAGACATACTTGGTACCGTGGGTTCGTGTCAGGTTGTTGACACCCACGGGATTATTGAACCTTGACACTTGCTAGCTGATGTGATTGTCTTATGTTTGGTTTAGATTACTTGCTCTCTAGGATGATTTATCGCTAGGACAACATGTTAGATATTTTCAAGCTTATAAAAAAACCTATTATTAGTAAGGAATCCATGCAGTCTCTTTTAAAACTAAGTCACTATTTTTCTAGTTAGCGTAAAGACTTCTCCTATACTTATTATAAATCTAGAGTCTGTTTAGCATGAGTTGTTCCTCGGGGACATTTATACTCATGTAGGATGTTAGATTTAAATTAAACAAGTATCTTCCGCAAGCGTATAAATTATATTTTAAATCGTGGACTAGATGATCCACTAAGTCGATGGATACGGCTACCATCATAACTTAAGATTGATTTCATTCATAATAATTTATGTTTTCTTTTAAAACTGTAGAGTTTGGAGTCTTGCTTGATCGTCTGCAGTTATACCATGCACGACGTGGCATCACGGCGCATATTTTTCCCTTACTCTGATATAATTAAATTGTTGGGAACAATACGGGTTGTGACAGTTGGTATCAGAGGGAGGTGGCTTGACAATTGGTCGGTCAACCTTCCCTTGTTAATGTTAGTTGTTTAGTGTCATATCATACACACACCGATGTGTCATAGGTATGTCTTAGATGAAGCATGAACACTACACTCATAATCATGATTAGAAGTATACGGGGCATATTATGTAGTATGGGATGCATAATATGTGTTTGTATATGGATCCACCATAGGTGACAACATGTGAGGGTTATGTAATATGAATGCCCATATGCATGTTTTTCTTTTTTCGTTGCAAGCAATGTTATGTAGTATGGGATGCATAACATTTCATGTGTACGTCTCTCATAACATGCATTAAGGCCTTTTTAGGATGCATAACACAGCATACATAACATAACATAACATAAGCACAACATGCATAGCTAAAGATTTACCTGATGACATATGTACACACATGATTTGGAATAATAGTAAAGAATCCATGCATTCATATCATAGGAACATGAGTCAATAGGATGATAGGATATCATCCTGAGTAGAACATATCATCATCATATAATCGCAGAGCAAGTGACAGCTTAAGCAAGTGTCTTTTAAGTATTGTCTGAACTAGTTTTGTTTACCCTAGTCGCAATCTAGGATTTTGATGGGTTGTTCGATTGCATTTTTAGAAATGCTGCCAAAGCGTATTGCGATGAGGTCGACTCCCCAGTTGGAGGGTGAGTCGTCAGGTGCGCAGAGTGATGCATTGATCGAGAGTCTGCGCCAGAGCAACGAGGCTCTGTCAAGGCAAGTTGTTGCGATGCAATCGCAAATTCAGACCTTGTTGTTTTTTGCTCCCACGCAACAACCCTTAATGCAAGATCCTGTCATGGATCAAGCCGTACCTGATGCCCCTGCTCCTTTCGTGCCCCCGGTGATTCTACCACAAGAGATGAATTTCATCTCACATTTCCAGCGATTGAGACCTCCTACTTATGACGGGAGTGCTGACTTAATGATTTTAGATGATTGGATCATCTCCATCGAAGAGATGTTTTCGTATTTCGGAATTCTAGAAGCCCAGAAGGTAATGATTGCAGCCTATCAGTTAAAAGGCCTGGCAAAGAGCTGGTGGATTCGGGAAAGGGAAAGTCTGAAGGAAGGATGTTCTTGGGAATCTTTTAAGAAGATGTTGTTGAAGAAGTTTCTACCCTCGGTTGAGTAGGACCGCCTGATGAATAACTTCCAGCATCTGAAGCAGAGACAGCTTACAGTGAGCGAGTACGAGATTGAGTTTAGCAAGTTGAGTAGATTTGCTCCCGATTTGATAGCTTCGGAGGATGGAAGAGTGAAACGTTTTATGGGAGGACTAAGAAGTGATGTCCAGCTGTGGGCATGCGCTTATTGAGTTGACAGTTATGTTGTGGCAGTGGAAGCCGCACTGAAAGTGGAGGAGATTAAAAATGCCAAGAATCGCGGTGTTGCGACAAGGAACGAGAAGAGGAAGCGCGTTGAGGATGGAAGCACTAGGGCATCAGGCCCTTCTTCGAAGAAGAAAAGTGGAGAAATATATAGCTTATGTGTTCAACCTGGCCACCCTTACGAAGGTGTTTCAAGAGGACTGCCACCCTAAAGCAGCAGCAGGTGCACGCCATCCCGGGTGAACCCAAGGGAGATTTGGTGTGCTCATCCTATTCTAGGAAGGGGCATGACGTGAGTCACTGCTTGACAAAGGATAAGGCTTGCTTCCAGTGCGCGCAGAAGGGGCATCTAAAGTCTTCGTGCCCTTAGGCTCAGTCCCCACTACAGCCTGCCCCGCTACGAGCTCTACCGCCTCTACCAAACCAAGAAAGAGGGAAAGGAAAGCTGAACGTAGTGACCACCGAGGAAGCTCAAACCTCTACGCAAGTTATTTCAGGTTAGCCCCAGTTTATTTCATCCTTTGTACTTATCATTGTTTCCCTAGTTATCGTTCGTTTAGTTATGCATGCTACGATTTTAGTGGAGTTTAAGGTACGGAATAAGTGGGCGTGCGTTCTTTTCGATTCGGGTGCCACCCATTCCTTTGTGGCCCGTAGGTTTGTAGATAAACATCGTCTGGATGTGGATCCATTAGGAGACTCCTTCAACATCAAACTTCCCTCCGGTGAGTCAGTGGTATCTAGTCAAGGAGTTCTGAGATGCCCTATATATCTAGGCGATTTCCTAGCTTTTGCAGATCTGATGGTGTTGGATCTGGCAGACTTTGATGTGATTTTGGGCATGGACTGGCTGTCCAAGTATGATGCGGTCATCCAGTGCAAGGAAAAGAGACTGGACTTCATGATGGACAATGGCCTACCTATGAGCGTCTATGGATTTCAGGACAGAGTTTCTCTTGTCATTTCTGCGGTATGTGCTTGTCATGCTATAGAGTCTGGTTGCGAGGAATTTTTAGTTTCTATTTCTGCTCTGGAAACAGCTTTTGTTACACCACGTCTTGAGGATGTCTCGGTGGTGCGAGAGTTTCCAGATGTCTTTCCTGATAGTCTTCCAGGACTTCCTCCTGAAAGGGAGATAGAGTTTGTGATAGACTTCGAGCCAGGTACTCATCCTATTGCCAAGGCACCGTACCGTATGGCTCCGCGTGAGTTGGATGAGTTGCGTACTCAGCTCGATGAGGTGCCGAGTTGTGGTTTTATAAGACCAAGTTCTTCTCCATGGGGTGCTCCTGTTTTGTTCATAAAGAAGAAAGATGGATCAATGAGGCTTTGCATCGATTATAAGGAATTGAACTAGGTAACCATTAAGAATAGATATCCTCTGCCAAGGATTGATGATCTGTTCGATCTATTGCGTGGTAGCTCGGTATTTTCAAAGATCGATCTTCGCTCAGGCTACCACCACTTGAGGATTCGTGAGGCAGATATTCCTCGAATCGCTTTCTGTTTGCGGCATGGACATTATGAGTTTTTGGTGATGTCTTTCGGTTTAACCAATGCACCCTCTGCTTTCATGGATTTGATGAATAGGGTGTTTAAGGATTTCTTGGACCGATTCGTTATTGTGTTCATAGATGATGTCTTGGTATATTCCCGCAACATTGAAGAGCATACTCAGCATTTGCGTTTTATTTTGTCGACCCTGAGGGAGTATAAGCTATATGCGAAGTTGAGTAAATATGAGTTCTGGCTACCTTAGGTGTCCTTTCTGGGTCATGTGGTAAGCAAGGACGGTATTTCTGTAGACCCGACCAAGATTTCTTCCGTGATGGAATGGGAGATACCTTCTACACCTAAGGAGATTAGGAGCTTCTTAGGCCTGGCTGGCTATTATAGAAGATTCCTGGAAGGATTTTCGGTGTTGTCTGCTCCTCTAACTAGACTTACTCAGAAGAATACTGCATTCATTTGGAGTGATAAGTGTGAAGAGGATTTCCAAGAGTTGAAGAAGAGATTGTGTACTGCTCTAGTTTTAACTCTGCCTACTGAAGGACTTGAGTATGTTGTGTATGTCGATGCATCACACATCAGACTTGGTTGTGTTTTAATGCAAGATGGTAAGGTGATCGCGTATGGATCGAGGAAACTAAAGATTCACGAGAGAAACTATCCTACACACGATTTGGAGTTTGCTGCCGTAATTTATGCGCTGATGCTTTGGCGACACTTATTGTATGGCGCGCTGTGCAAGATCTATACAGACCATAAGAGTTTGAAGTACGTCTTCACTCAGAAGGAACTAAATCTGTGCCAGCGTCGATGGTTTGAATATGTGGCGGATTATGAAGTGGAAATTCTTTATCATCCAGGAAAGGCTAATGTAGTAGCCGATGCTTTGAGTAGAAATACCGCTAAAATTTTTAATCTATCGGTACAGTCCTTAGTATAAGAATTCTTGTTGATGGATATTGAGGTTGGGATTCGTACTGTGCCTGCTTGTTTGGAAGCGGAAGAACCCTCTTGGATTTCCCTTACTCGAGCACACCAGATGGATGATCCTAATTTGTTGCACCTCCGAAATAGAATTGTGAAGGGAGAGCTACCAGATTTCTCCTATGATGAGTTGGATACCTTGAGGTATCGGGGCACAATTTGCGTCCCCGCCTTTGGTGATATTCGAGCTAAGATCTGTGCTGAAGCTCATGGTTCCAATGTAGCCTATCACCCTGGTTCCACTAAGATGTATAAGGATCTAAAGAAAATTGTTTGGTGGTCAGGGATGAAGAGCGATATCGCAAAGTTTGTATCGGAATGTTATACGTGTCAGCGTATCAAGGCTGATTATAGAAGGCCTGGTGGTAAATTGACAGCGCTTGATATTCCAAGTTTGAAATTGGAGAGTATTTCAATGGATTTTATCACCGGTCTACCAAAATCTCCTCGTGGGCATGACTCTGTTTGGGTGATAGTCGACAGATTGACAAAGTGTGCTCACTTTGTTCCGTTTAAGATTGGGTATTCGATGAAGAAGATAGCTGAGCTATATCTTGAAGAGGTAATCAGGTTACATGGAGTGCCTATTAGCATTGTATCAGATCGGGACTCCAGATTTACGTCTCACTTTTGGAAGAGCTTGCAAGATGGGTTGGGTACCGACTTGAGGTATTCCACCTCCTACCATCCGCAGACGAATGGGCAAACAGAAAGAGTAAATCAGATCATGGAGGACATGATTAGATGTTACATTTTGGACCACGGTGGAGCGTAGGATGAGCGTCTGAGGCTAATTGAGTCTGCTTATAATAATAGTTATCAAGAGACTCTACAGATGGCCCCGTTTAAGGCCTTATATGGGAGGCGTTGTAGAGCTCCGTTGTTTTGGGCTGAAGTTGGTGTGAGACCGTTGCTCGGTCTAGAAGCCCTTGAGGAGATTAATTGTGCCGTGACTAATATTCGAGAAAAGCTCCGTGTGGCTCAAGAGCGCTATGAGAAGTATGCAAATCAACGAAGGGTTGATCTGGAGTTTACCGTTGGAGACTTGGTTTTTCTGAAGGTTTCTCCGATGTCTGGCGTTAAAAGGTTTGGAAGGAACCACAAGTTAGACCCCCGGTACGTGGGACCTTTCCAGATTCTTGAACGCAATATAGTGTAAGCTTATATGCTGGTTTTGCTTGCGACCTTCCCTGGTGTCCATGATGTGTTCCATATGAGCCAGTTGCGGAAGTGTGTTCGTAATGATCGTCAAGTCCTCGACTCGATGCCCCAGAATCAGCCCAACCTTACGTATGTGGAAGAAACTATTCGTATTCTGGATTCTCAAGAGCGTGTGTTGCGAAGAAAGACCATCCCCATGGTCAAGATTCTTTGGAGAAATCAAGACGTCGAGAGCGCGATGTGGGAATTTGAATCAACAATGAGAGAATCTCATCTGCACCTCTTCTCTTAGTTTCGGGTATGTCTTTATGTTTGCAGTTATGTTTGATTTATCATCTTGATTTGGTTTTGGAGTTGTGTTAAGTTTCGAGACGAAACTTCTTTTTAGGGGGAGTGACTGTAACGCCCCCGATTTTTCGATGATTTTATTTAAAAGGGAAACGTCATATTTATGATGTCATGGGGTTATTTTTAATGTCGAGTTGACGATGCAATGTAGTTAAGTCATTTTCGTGTCCGTGCGGTCGAGTCGGCCGAATTCTTGTTGTAATTGGGAAAATTTTTGCATTTTGAAATTTAAGTTAAGTAATCTTTGACTTGCTTGTCAAGTTTCATCGCAATCCGAGCATTTTTTGAGGTCTCGACGCGTGATTTAATATCTCGAGAATGGTACGTCGGATTCTAAGGTTGTCTACGCTGCTAATTCATAGTGTCAGCGATTCATTCCAAAATATTAGTCAAATCAGAACTTATGCAATTTGTCTTGCTTGTACTCGAGATCCCCCCTTTCATTCTCGAGAACTCCTAGTTGTTCTCGAGAAGTCATGACTTAATATTTTTGAGAAGCTCTACTCTAGTTCTCGAGAAGTCTATCCTAGTTCTCGAGAAGTCTGTCCTAGTTCTCGAGAAGTCCTATGTTGTTTTCGAGAAGTCCTGTGCTGCACTCGAGAGGTCCGTTTCGGCCTGTGTTCGGGCGCCGTTTTGAGTGTCCAAATTGTGTCGTATCAAAAAATGGTAAACATAAAATTTGTTCTCCTCGACAATATCTACAACTTTCATGTTGAACACTTTTTGATTGGAAGCCATCTTAGACTCATATTTTCGATTTCCCAAAACTGCTCGTAAATAAGCTGCATTATTGATTTCTACCCGAGAACCCTTGTTCTACTCGAGAACTACTGTTTATTCTCGAGAATTATTATCTTATTCTCGAGAAATACTTAATTCTTTCGAGTCCTACTACTTTGTTCTCGATAACTATAAGTTTCTCTCGAGAACTTTGCTCTCTTTCTCGAGTAGCCCCCTTTCCTCTCGAGTAGTCATGTATAGTCTGCGTTCGGGCAAATATTTGAGGGTCAAAACGGCACCGTATGGAAAAACGGTCAACATTAAATTTGTTCGTTTCGACGATATCTACAACTTTCTTTGTTGGGAACTTTTCGATTTGGAGCCATCCTAGACCTCTATTTTGGAATCCTGTGAAACTGCTCGTAATAACCCGTTTTTGAAAAAAAAAATTTATAAACATAAATATATATATATATTCTTGGACTTAGGTTTTAGAACAAAAATTCATCTTCTCTGATTCTTTTCCACCCAAACCAGAGCGATATGAGCGTGAGAGAGAAAATACTTCGTTAACCTTCCGGTGGCCGCCGACGGTGCTCCGATGCTCGAAATCTTCATCTGAATATATATCCGGAAAGCTCTCACTGAGAGCTACGGTATCGTGGTAATTTTTCCCCTTTCCTTGAGTTTTCTCGTTAGGGTTTTTCGGCCCTAACTCTCTTTTTGGACATTTTTGTTTAGATTTCAACTCCTCCCGTGTTCTTTTGCCCCGATCTACAACGTGGAGTGATTCAGAGAACTTTTCTGGTAAAAC
The DNA here is from genome assembly GCA_039513925.1 of Platanthera zijinensis. Taxonomy (NCBI): domain Eukaryota; kingdom Viridiplantae; phylum Streptophyta; class Magnoliopsida; order Asparagales; family Orchidaceae; genus Platanthera; species Platanthera zijinensis. Next base: position 108,371,074 of record CM077087.1, read on the forward strand.
CAAGGCAAGTGATGGTTTCCCCTCATTTCAACTCAATTTTTGTCCGGATATGTTTGATCATTTTTAAAGTGTCTTATTGATGGCTTTAAATGCCTTAGATTTCATTATTGAACGGATTAGAGTTATTTAGGATTGTAAATCATTTTTAAGAGTTAATCAAACATGTCATGTATCTAGTAATGTAAAGTAGAATCCGACGAGCCAAATCTCGAGATATATATGTGTTGTGGTTTCTTTGGATTTCAAAAATTGCGGGAGTTAGTGGATAAAACCACCTCCGCATTGTATGACTCCTTTATTGTACCTTGTGGAAGTCAACCGGGTTTTTGGGCATCTGCGGTGTATGGTGGAGAGTATGAGACTCCCTCGCAGTTAAGCGGATAAATTATTCGTGAGGGGTGTGTCCAGTTGAGTGACCACCTCGCCCGTGTTTTTGGGGTAGAGTCGACCATAGATGCTTAGTAAAGGTAGTTAAATTTCTTCCTTATGTTTTTACTTATTTTTGTTCCCCTTTTGCCTTGGGAAATCTGGTGTATTTGTTGGAGTACGTGACGATTCACGTAAGTATTTCTTTCTTTTCCTGTTCGATGCCTTACTTCAGTACTGTCTGTCTTGGGTTGGTAACCCGTTTGACCTTAGTTTTATTTTGCTTACTTCTTTGCCGCCATTTGTCCCTCTTATTGAGGTGTTCTGTCTTTGGAATGCCTCAGGTTCGGAGCATTAGCAGGTAGCAGAGCAGGTTTTGGAGCCCTTATAGTAGCAGTGTCGGCTATGGTTTTTCCCCTCGCCGTAGCGAGGTAGTTGTTGTTTTAGTTTTATTTTCCTAGTTTCAGACAAACTTTGTACCGTGGGTTAGTGTCAGGTTGTTGATGTCCACGGGATTGTTGAACCTTGACACTTGCTAGCTGATGTGAATTTCTTATGTTTGGTTTAGATTACTTGCTCTCTAGGATGATTTATCGCTAGGACTGCATGTTAGATATTTTTAAGCTTATAAAAAAACCTATTATTAGTAAGGCATCCATTCAATCTCTTTTAAAACTAAGTCACTATTTTTCTGGTTAGCGTAAAGACTTCTCCTATTCTTATTATAAATCTAGAGTCTGTTTAGCATGAGTTGTTCCTCAGGGATATTTATACTCATGTAGGATGTTAGATTTAAATTAAACAAGTATCTTCCGCAAGCGTATAATTCATATTTTAAATCATGGACTAAATAATCCACTAAGTTGAGGGATACGGCTATCATCATAACTTAAGCTGGATTTTATTCATAGTAATTTATGTTTTCTTTTAAAACTGTAGAGTTTGGAGTCTTGCCTGAACGTCTGCAGTTATCCCATGCACGGCGTGGCATCACGGCGCGTATTTTTCCCTTACTCCAATATAATTCAATTGTTGGGAAAAATGTAGGTTGTGACAAATGGGGAAATGGAAGTACCCAGTTGATATGATGATGTGCTAGTTGCATACGCTATAGTGTGCCTTGGGCGAAGCCCGGGTTTGCATACATGCTGCATAGTAGGCCCCTTTTTGTTCTGTGCAAAACATAGAAAACGTGATATTTGTATGAGACATCCAAACTTATTTTAAAGCTTTACATGTTTATGTATATGGTATACGAAGTGCTTACTTGCAGGTTGGAGGGGTACCCCGGGGTCCGTTAGGGGCGGCCGGAGGAGATGTATTGGTTACACAGTAGAGGTCAGCCTTTGCCAACCCACGTTACTACAAAATTTTACAGGGCAAGGATCGCAAGCGGGAGAAAGTGTGCCGGCTGAAAAGCCTTAAGCCTCATGAAGTGTTTGCCGTGCTTTCTAGCTTGTTTCCTTTTGATTGTATGCTTCATGTTTTGGTATATTCCAGCTTGCATGCCGAGGTAGCCTAGGAGTGCAGTTGCACGTTGATGTTTGACCTTGTGGTCTTTCCATTTTTGACTCATTTGATGTAAGGCCATAAGGCCGTGGTGATACTCATGTTTTAGTAGTTGATAACTTCTAGTTGTTTGGTATATTTTCGCTGTGTTTTATTCTAAGTTTTGAGATTGGGTAATTAATATCATCTTTTAATGTCAAAGCTGTGGCGTCGGTATGTTGTGGGGCCCCGGACGGACCCATACTATACGGTCATTACAGGGGAGGTGTTACAATTTGGTATCAGAGTGAGGTTAGCGTTCCAAGGAGAGGATTCGTGGTCGAAAGTCATAATCGAATCGCATATTAGAAGTTATCCACATAGGAGTATTGCGGGACCATGAGTGTCCCTGTGTTTGAGTCTTAAGATTAGAGACTGATTTTTGTTTACCTTGCTTTGTTAAGAGTGCAAGCAATGAGGCTGGAATGTCGAGGCCAAGAGAAGAGACTTCGGCGAGTCGCGCTACTGCTCAGGGTCCTTTAGGCATGGGCGGTAACCCTAGCCGATTTTTCTGCATGCATGTAGAAGCAATGGTGGCAGCCTAATTTGCAGTGGCAGCATAAGTAGTAGCCACCATTGCTCAGGTAGCAACTCCTGCCACCCCGGATACAGAGACGACCGAGCCGGGTGGAGAAGCCAGGCAAGCAGAGCCGTTGGCCAAAAGGGTGATTGTCGGGCAAGGGGACCGACAAATGAAGTATTTTTGAGCTTCCATCCTCCAAAATTTAAGGGAGTCGATACGCCGACTGATGCAGAGGATTGGTGGGCACAGATTCAAGAACTTTTGAGGGCGGCGGAGACGCCAGAAGAGAAGAAATCGGAGTTTGCAGCCTTCATGTAGGAAGGAGATGCCAAGTTGTGGTGGGTGAGCCATAGCGGCCGATAGTTTCCTAGATGCACCCCTTCCATTGATGAGTTTTGGAATGCTTTCCTGTAGAAGTACATTCCTGCGTCGACAAGGTTATCCCTCTAGAGGCAATTTCTGCACTTGGTACAGCGAGACAAGATAGTGGATGAATATGTTCAGGAATTCACTCGGTTGGGTCGTTTTGCGGGAACGACCATGGAGGATGATGAGGAGATGTACAACCTCTTCTACCACGGATTGAGGGAGAACCTGAGGCAACCCCTCATATTTATGAAACGCGCGGGTTTTAATGAGTTGGTTGAGGCGTCCAGAATTTTGGAGAGTGATATGGAGCGAACCCAATGCCACAAAGGTTTTGAACCCAAGCAAGGGGAGGGGAAGCCTTCTCAATCCCAAGGAAAGTCTGAAGGGAGCAGATGGAAGAAAAAGCCTCACCCATACAAGTCCGGTGAGAAAAGAAACTGGACATCAGGAGGGTCTCGCTCTAAGGGACCTCTGACGTGCTTTAATTGTGGCAAGGTGGGGCACATAGCTCGATTTTGTACTCAAGGAGGCACTGAGCAAGAGCCAAGACAGGAGCATATTGTGCGCTCCATCCCTAGTGCTGCAGAGAAATGGAAGATGGCGAAGTTGAGTGCTTCTCGGTTCCAACCGGTGCAACCAAGGTCCTAAAGCCTTGGGCAGCAGGAAGCGATCCTTCAACCCGATGTGGTGATAGGTATAAGAGTTTAACTTTAACCTTGGGTTTAATACTTTCAAGCCGTTTATGTTTGTTGCGTGTGTTTAGGCTTTGTGATAGTTTCTGGATGCCCTGCTACGGTATTGTTTTATACGGGAGCGTCACACTCCTTCCTTGCGGAAAGCTTTATCCGGAGGATTGGTGTTGAGTCATTCTCAACGGATGTAGAGTTGAAGGTGCGCATGCCCAATGAGTCATCCATGACTACCATGGCTAAGGGACGCATTTGATGGAACTTAGACGGAGTCGACTTCATGTTGATAGCAGTGGTCCTACCGTTGGTTGAGTTTGATGGAATATTGGGAATGGACTGGCTAGCAGAGCAGCGTGTTAGTATTGACTGCCTATCTAAGGTGGTAACCCTGAGGAGCGAAGGGCAATCAGAAGTTAAGTTTGAGGGTCTTCACGGAGTGGCTTGTTCCCTAGTTTCAGCCATGCAGTTGGTGCAGGCAGTTAACAAGGGAGGGGTAGCCCTTGTAGCGTTGTTGGAGGTTAGCCTTTCCAGGTTATCCCTTGGAGTAGTACCCGTAGTAGCAGAATTCGAGGATGTGTTTCCTGAGGAGCTTCATGGAGCACCTCCTCGATGGGAGAATGATTTCTCTATTGAGTTAGTGCTAGAGGCTAGGACGGTGTCACGTCCTCCTTTTAGGATAACACCAAAAGGGTTGGCCGAACTCAAAGTACAGTTACAAGAACTTTTGGAGAAGGGGTATATCAGACCCAGTTCTTCATCGTGGAGCACGCCGGTGTTGTTTGTGAAGAAGAAAGACTGTAGTATGTGGTTGTGCATTGACTACCGAGGGTTGAATAAACTGACTATCAAGAATAAGTATCCGATTCCTCGGATAGACGATCTGTTCGACCAGTTGGTGGGGTCGGTGGTGTATTCAAAGTTAGACCTGAAGTCAGGATACTATCAGTTGCGAATTCGAGACGAGGACATAACTAAGACAGCGTTTGGTATGAGGTATGGTCACTTTGAGTTCTCGGTGATGTCGTTCGGGTTGACGAAAGCACCATACGTATTCATGGACTTGATGAACCGAGTATTTCACAAATACTTGGACTCTTTTGTAGTCGTCTTTATTGATGACATTCTGGTTTACTCCAAGTCAGAGGCGGAGCACAAGGCTCACTTGAGAATAGTCTTGCAAGTGTTGAGAGAGAACCAGGTTTATGCAAAGTTCTCAAAGTGCAAGTTCTAGTTAGAGAAGGTTGCATTTTGGGCCATGTGATTAGTGGGGATGGGGTGGCAGTAGATCCAACAAAAGTGTAAGCCATTAGGGATTGGCCAGTATTGAGGACCGTGCCGGAAGTCCGAAGTTTTCTTGGACTAGCCGGGTACTATCGAAGGTTCGTGGAGAACTTTTTGCGGATAGCTCTACCCCTCACTTCACTTACTCGTAAGGACTAGAAGTTCGTGTGGACTCAGGAGTGCAATCAGGCCTTTGATACCCTGAAGGAAAGGCTGATGACAGCTCTAGTCCTAAGTCTTTCAAAAGGGACTGAAGGATTTCAAATTTTCAGCGACGCATCCGGATGTTGTTTGGGGTGTGTATTGGTTCAACATGGCAGCGTGATCGCCTTTGGGTCTAGACAGTTAAAGCCTCGCGAGAGGAATTACCCTGTCCATGATTTGGAATTGGCGGCGGTAATTTTTGCGCTGAAATTGTTACGGCACTACATTTATGGTGAGAAAGTGGAGATCTTCACGGACCACAAAAGTCTGAAGTGTAACAACCCAACCCATTATATAACATATAATAGAAGGTCCGGCCGGGGCCCCACATTATATGCCACAAACAGACGGTGAGGTCACAGGTTAATACCAAAATACCATCGCACCCTAACCCAGAGCATTCTAGCGGAAGTTTAAAGCTTGCAAGAACTCATCCAATGAATGTCCACTACAAATATATAAACAACTCATTTATATATAGATAACACCAGGAATGTTTACAACTCAAACGCTCATGGACTTAATGCCTTACAAGTTACTCTTTACAACATATGATTTCATACTTCGGCACGCAGGCCGACCAAACATGAAATCCAAAGCTTCGCACGACCTTCGAGGGCCTACCAGCAGTAGCAGCAAGGGCTTCAACCCACTCATTCCAATCAAACCACAACACCTGCATAGGAACGTCCACCCCAAGGGTGATCCACAAAGTAATGGTCAGCATTCAGCTGGCCAATTATAACGACCCTACCCCTTACACGGGGTAGTGGTTCCTTCCCTGCATGCAATACAATCATAACACATATATATATCTGCCACAATCACATCACAAATGCTGGCCTCTGTGCCAGACGCTCTGTGCACTCAGGGCACGCTTACGGTGTACCAGTACATCCTTAGTACACCACCGATTAGAGGTTCTCCACTTGGTGACCGACCACCAGTCTACTATAACACGCGTGCTGGAGACATCCTTGCCCATCTCACTCAGAGGTGTTCAGCTTGAGGTTCTCCACTTGGTGACCGAGCACTAATATACTACAACACGCATGCTGGAGACCTCCTCGTCTATCTCACTCAGAGGTGTTCACCTCACGACAAACATTGAGCATTATCGATCGACACGCCAGGAAGGTCCGCAACCCCCCATTTATAGTGCTACCAACTTACCGCTCAAGACGATCATACCACTGAACTTGTTGGGTGGCCCACCCACTCAGAGGTTCTTAACTTGTGGCCATGGGCATCAGCCACCAAACCCCTGTTGGAGACCTCTCGCACCCATCCCACTCAGAGGTACTTGTTCTCAACAATCCTACCACAGAACTTGTTGGGTGGCCCACCCACTCAGAGGTTCTCGTATCCATCTCTCAACACAGGCACATAGTGCCACTTTCCAATCCATCAATGAGCTCGTGCCGAGTAATCAACCAAAGGAGCTATACAAACCATCCTTCTCACAATTCACAATCGTCCTTACAATCTCTGCAAGCTTATCGATTTATATACGAAGTCATCTCCGGTTCGCAGCATCACCAATCTAGACATCCATCCAGATGGGCTTCACACAACATGCTTATTCCGTAATACACACTTCCGTATCTAAATGCAGACTTAATCACTGGAATTACTTACCCTTTCCACCTCTTGGTGGAGGATCCCACGCACATGCATAAAGTAGGACTTCACTTGTCCAAGAAGGATATCGTTACCCTTAACGATCGCTTTGGAGCCATGGAGAAACTAGCTGGATGGTAATCACCGCGACGGCCTTGCCTCCACAATGCTGAACTCGGCTCTCGATTCGGACCGCTGAAGCTCCACCGGTGGCCTGAAAGCTTCTCCTTTCCTCCTCCAAGATCTCTTCTCTCTCTTTTCTCTTTAGAAAGAGAATGGCAAGGGATTGAATGACAACTTCATGCCAATCTCGGAGTTAAACCCAGTTGGGAATACCCTGGACCATTAGATCTAGGATGAGGGAAACAAATGACCACAAATCGGCTGAAAAGTCAACTTTTCTGGCTGACACGGCCTGTGACACGCCCGTGTCACAGGCCGTGTATTGCAAGCGGTACACAAACCGACTCACCCAGACCAGAACACGGGCCGAGATACGCCCGTGGCAAACCTCTAGCACGCCTGTGTCAGTAAGTACATGCCCGGGTTGAGGGGTGTGTCCTTCACTCCACACAGGACTGCCAACCAGAGAAGAACACGGCTAAGGAACACACCCGTGTTCTTGGCCGTGTGCCAAACAAGCACCTGTGACTCGCCCGTATCACAGGCCGTGTGCAAGACTCAATGCCACTCAACTCCACTCAACGCCACTCAACGCTGCCCGGTTACCAACTCGAGCAGGACAAGGCCTGGGACACGTCCGTGTCCCCGGCCGTATTGCCCCTCAATGCTTGTGGAATTCATTTTTTTCAAGCTCTCGCGACACTACCAAGTACCCAGAGCTAGAGAAATCTTTGTTGGGTCCGGATGCGCTTGAAGAAATGGAAGTTGTTGTAAAGCTTATTCAAGAGAAGCTTCAGATAGCTCAAAAATGATGTTTTTCATGTAACCAAACTCCAGAAGTGTGTGTTAAGCGACATGCAAGTTTTGGATTCTGTGCCTTAGTTAGAGCCAAATCTTTATTATGTGGAGATGCCTGCCCGCATTTTGGATTCATAAGATCGCATGTTGTAGAGGAAGAGGATTCCAATGGTTAAAGTTTTATGGAGAAACAAGGATGTGGAAAGCGCGACTTGGGAATTGGAGTCAGCGATGAGGGAGGCTCACCCTCATCTGTTTTCTTGAGTTTGCCTGGTATGTTTTCTCCGTTTACCTCTTAGTTTGTTATGTTCCTTCTTTGGTAGAAGTGTTGTGCGTAAAGTTTCGGGGCGAAACTTTCTTTTAGAGGGAGTGACTATAATGCCCTCAGTTTTTCTACAATTGTTTAATCTTTGTTTGGCGTTACGTTGACGCATTTCCGGCCTTTGCCGTCGTTAGAGCGTGTTCTTAGCTCTTTAGGCCCTTGAGTGGCTTGTTTTGTAGTCTGTTTGCAAGATTCCCTAGCAAGCCGGAGTGTGTTTTGGTGACTCGGTGGAGCCTCTTTGGAAATGCTTGTGTTTTGGCTTCGGGAAATGTTAGCCCCAGTTTTATTTATCGGATGATGATTTCGACTTCGCCACTAGATTCATAGCATGGGTATTTAGCTACGGTGTGATTTTCGTTAAATTTTGAGATAGTTTAGTTTTCGCGTCGTTTTGACGTGTTATTTGATTACTTAATATAGTGTTCTAATATTAGATTATTCTTTTAGTGGCAGGAGTTTTATATCTGAAGATATAATATACTTAAGATATAGTATTTTATAGCTAGAGTGGCTGCTTATTTTTGTGGCTGCACCCGTTTCAAATCTTTCTCCAGCGCACAGGCTGTATCTACTAAGGCTCGCAAGCCTTGGTTCACTGAAGTCGGGAGGGCCAACCACAGCTCATCACGAAGTCCTTCATAGAACCGATTTATCATCCCCGCCTCTTCCGCAAACGTTGACCCCTCATAACGCCCCAGCCCGGTGAACTCATGCAGGTAATCATCAACAGTCTTCTCACCCAGAGCCAGACGTTGGAATTCGTTTTCCATCGCAATTCTTTGCGATATTGGCAAATTAATTCCCTAAAACAATCTGGAGAATTCATCCATCAAAATCTCTCCCAGGCCTCTGCCTACCAACTATTGCATCTCGACTTCATCCCACCACAGTCTTGCCTCTCCTTCCAGCAGGAACGTGGCTAAAGTGACTCTCTGTCCCTCATCAATCCCGATCGCTGTCAGGATTCTCTTCACTCGTGAGAGCCAATCCTCCGCCTGCGCTGGGGAATTTGCCCCGACAAACGTAGGTGGGTGAAAATCCATAAACTGCTTCAGTTGTTCGTCCGCTGCTTTCTCATCAATCTAAGCTTCAACACGCTCTTGCCTCGCGCCAACCTGTACTGGCTCCACTACAGGCCTTGCCTGCCCAATAGGTTGTGCTTGAATCATGGCAAATACCGCCTCCACAACTAGGCATACGATTTTCGCAGAAGAAGGAGGTGTGGGCACCTCAGCTGGTGCCACACTCTCATCCGAATGCTGGGGCTTCGAATGCCCAGCTTCGCTCCTTGTCACCTATACGTGAACAAGATATCAATAACCTCCAATCCAAAACGACAAACATGCCCAAACCCTCACATTCCTAGTGGACATTCTTGAGTTCATTTATGTTAAAACGGTTCGCACGTACACGTTCTCGTTAACCGACAAAAGAATTCGGCCATGAAGTCGAAAGCGGAAGACCGAGGGGCCTCTGATACCAAAATGTAACAAACCGACCCGTTAAATAACATATAATAGAAAGCCCGGCCAGGCCCCACATTACATGCCACAAACAGACGGTGAGGTCACAGGTTAATACCAAAATACCATCGCACCCTAACCCAGAGCATTCTAGCAGAAGTTTAAAGCTTGTAATAACTCATCCAATGAATGTCCACTACTAATATATAAACAACTCATTTATATATAGATAACACCAGGAATGTTTACAAATCAAATGCTCACGACCTTAAGGGCTTACAAGTTACTCTTTACAACATATGATTTCATACTTCGGCATGCATACCAGCCACAGAAGAAATCCAAAGCTTTACACGGCCTTTGAGGGCCTACCAGCAGTAGCAGCAAGGGCTTCAGCCCGCTCATTCCAATAAACCCGCAACACCTGTATAGGAATGTCCACCCCAAGGGTGATCCACAAAGAAACAGTCAGCATTCAGCTGACCAATTATAACGACCCTACCCCTTACCCGAGGCAGTGGTTTCTTCCAAGCATGCAATACAATCACAACACATATATATATCTGCCACAATCACATCACAAACGCTGGCCTCCGTGCCAGATGCTCCATGCACTCAGGGAATGCTTACGGTGAACCAGTACATCCTTAGTACACCACCGATTAGAGGTTCTCCACATGGTGACTGAGCACTAGTCTACTACAATACGCGTGTTAAAGACATCCTCGCCCGTCTCACTCAGAGGTGTTCACCTTCAGGTTATCCACTTGGTGACCGAGCACTAGTCTACTATAACATGCGTGCTGGAGACATCCTCGCCCGTCTCACTCAAAGGTGTTCACCTCACGACAACCATTGAGCATTATCAATAAACACACCAGGAATGCCCGCAGCCCCCCATTTGCAGTGCTACCAACTGACCATTGACGACGATCATACCACTAAACTTGTTGGGTGGCCCACCCACTCAAAGATTCTTAACTTGTTGGTCATGGGCGTCAGCCGCCGAACCCCTGTTGGAGACCTCTAGCACCCATCCCACTCAGAGGTACTCGCTCTCAACAATCCTACCACAGAACTTGTTGGGTGGCCCACAAACTAAGAGGTTGTCATATCCATCTCTCAACACAGGTACATAGTGCCACTTTCCAATCAATCAACTAGCTCGTGTCGAGCAACCAACCAAAGGAGCTATACAAAGCATCCTTCTCACAATTCACAATCATCCTTACAATCTCCGCAAGCTAATCGATTTATACATGGAGTCTTCTCTGGTTCACAGCATCACAAATCTAGACATCCATCCAGATGGGCTTCACACAGCATGCCTATACCATACAACTAACTTCCGGATCTAAATGTAGACTCGATCACTGGAATCGCTTGTGCTTTCCACCTCTTGGTGGAGGATCACATGCACATGCATAAAGTAGGACTTCACTTGTCCAAGAAGGAGATTGTTACCCTTGACGATCGCTTCTGAGCCTTGGAGAAACTAGCCGGTTAGTAATCACCGCGACGACCTTACCTCCACAATGCTGAACTCAATTCGGACCGCTAAAGCTCCACCGACAGCCGGAAAGCTTCACCTTTCCTCCTCCAAGCGCTCCTCTCTCTCTCTTCTCTTTAGAAAGAGAATGGCCAAGGATTGAATGACAATTTCATGCCAATCCCGGAGTTAAACCCAGCTGGGAATACCCTGGACCATTGGATCTAGGATGAGGGAAACGAATGGCCACAAATTGGCTGAAAAGTCAACTTTTTGGCTTACACAGCCTGTGAAACGCCTGTGTCACAGGCCGTCTACTGCAAGCAGTAAACGAACCAACTCACCAAGACCAGAACACGGGTCGAGACACGCCAGTGTCAAGCTTTTGACACACCCGTGTCAGTAAGTACACGCCCATATTAAGGGGCGTGTCCTTCACTCCACACAGGACTGCCAACCCGAGAAGAACACGACTAAGGCACACACCCGTGTCCTTGGCCGTGTGCCAAACACGCCCCTATGACATGCTCGTGTCACAGGCCGTGTGCCACACTCAATTCCACTCAACGCCACTCAACGCCGACCGGTTACCAACCCGAGAAGGATACGGCCTGGGACACGCCCGTGTCCCTGGCCATGTCGCCTCTCAACGTTTGTGGACATCATTTTTTTTGAGCTCTCGTGACCACGCCAAGTACCCAGAGCTGGACACACCTGTGTCCCAGGCCGTGTCACCCAGCCTGAACTACAAATTGACATTTGGGGTGTTACATGAAGTATCTCCTAGATCAAAAGGACTTGAATATGCGGCAGCGCAGGTGGGTTGAGTTCCTTGGGGACTACGATTTGGCGATTAAGTATATGCCACTCAAATCTAATGTGGTGGCTAATGCCTTAAGTAGAAAATACTCTAGGCAAGGGAATTGGATCGAAGCTCATGATGAGCGATTGAGGCGGGACTGGGAGTCCCTCGTCTTGGAGTGTGTAGCCAGAGGCGAGTCTAGTGTGGCTCGGTTGAACTGGATTGAAATACAGAATGATTTGTCTGATCATATTCGGGAAGCGACCCGTTTGGATGTGGAGTTCCAACCATATGCGGAGGATGCTCATAAGGGTGAGTGTAGTGCCTGAGAGATGATTGATGGGATTTTGAGGAAGGGCGGGATGATTTATGTACCGCAGTTCGACAATATCCGTGAGGAGTTGATGTTTGAGGCCAACTTTACAAAGTACTCCATTCACCCAGGCAGAACAAATATGCAATAGGATATGAAGAAATCCTATTGGTGGCCTGGTTTGAAGTGGGACATAACTTTATACGTGAGTCAGTGCCAAACTTGTGCCTTGGTGAAGGCCGAGTGTTAGAAGCCGGACGGGTTCTTGAGGCCTTTTCCTATCCCCGTGTGGAAATTTAATGACATCTCCATAGATTTTGTGCATGGGTTACCTAGATTGCAGTAAGGTAACGATGTAATTTTGGTGATCGTGGATCGCTTGACCAAAGTAGCACACTTCATCACAAATCAAAAGGAGGACACCGTGGAGAAGCTGGTGGAATTGTATATTCACAACATTGTGCGACTACATGGGATTCCCAAGAGCATAGTTAGTGATCGTGATGGACGTTTCACGTCTAAGGACAGGAGGTTAGTTTAGAAGAGTCTGGGCATGAAGCTCAACTTCGGTACGACTTTCCATCCTCAAACTGATGGGCAAACCGAAAGAACGAACCGTACTATGGAGGATATGCTGAGGATGTGTACTCTTGACTTCGACAAGAAATGGGAGGATCACCTCTTCATGGTAGAGTTTACATATAACAACAGTTACAAAGTATAAAGATGGAGCCATACGAAGCTTTGTATGGGAGGCGGTGTCGAACACCGATGTCTTGGACAGATGTGGGAGACACCAAGCTTTTGGGAAAAGAAGTGGTAGTTGATGCATGTGAGTTTGTGCGAACCATTCAAGAGCGTATGAAGGTAGTTCAAGATCGACAAGAAAAATATTTTAATGCTTGCCACAGATAGGTGGAGTTCGCGGTAGGCGACTGGGTATATATAAAAATCAAGCCATTCAAAGGCATTTCACGGATTCGCCGACTCAAGAAGTTGAGTCCGAGGTTTTTTGGACCGTTCGAGGTTATAGAACGGGTGGGAGAAGCAACGTACCGATTGGTGTCCACGGAGCTGAGTGTATTACAGGATGTCTTCCATGTCTCCGTATTGAGGAAAGATTTGGTAGAGGCTAGTGTGGTGATCGAATCAGCATCAATGCCGATAGAAGAGGACTTGAGGACGCGAGTTCGTCCAATTAGTATAAGAGATTCAGAAATTCGGCAGTTACGGAACAAGGAGGTCAAACTAGTAAAAGTTTATTGGGACAATTGTGGTCATGGGGAGCTTTGGTGGGAGCAAGAGCAGGCCATGCTTGAGGAGTACCCCGAGCTTTTCTTCTCAGGTACCGTTTAAGTATTGTGTACTTTCTATTTAAATTTCAGGATGAAATTCTTTTAAGGGGGGATAAATTGTAACGCCCCGAAACTCAAAAGAGGAACAGATGGCGTTTTAAGGCCAAGTTGGGTTCTGAATAGGCTGACACAGCCTGTGACACGGACATGTCACAGGGCATGTCGTGCTTGAGTTCGATGATTTTCTGAGAGATCGACGAATTTCAGTCGATGAGCGTCGAGACAGGGCACATGGCCTGAGACACTGTCGTGTTATAGGCTGTGTCCTGCTCGGGCAGTTTAGCAAGTTGTGTTTATGTTGTTACACGGCCTAGGATACGGGCATGTCCCAGGGCGTGTCTAGCACTTGGCATGTGACACGGGCGTGTCACATGGTCGTGTCCTGTTCGGGACGTTTCGGTCCTGTGTCGATTGAGGCACACATCCCATGATACCGGCGTATCACTTGAGACACGGGCGTGTCCCAAGCCGTATCATAGGCCGTGTCCTGTTCTGTAATTTCTGGTTTGACGGCGAATGAGGGAACACAACCTTGGACACGGGCATGTCACAAGCCGTGTTCGGCCCAGGAAATTCTTTTTTAGGGCAAATCATGGTCATTTGTTTCCTTTAAGTAGGATACGACGGATTAGGCTTTTCCCTGCAGGCATTAGGCCGGGAATAGGGTTTCAAACACTCATTCCATTTATATCTTTCTTTTTCTAAGGGTTAGAGAGAGGGGAGAGCAAGGAAAAAGGTGGAGGAGAGTTCCGGCCGCCGGAGAAGCTTCGGAGCCCCGTTTCTCTAGCGGAGTCCAGATCCGCGAAGGCAAGATCATTGTGGTGGTGTTCATCCGACCAAGTTTCTCCATGGCTTGGAAGAGAGGTCGTAAGGTAACGACACTTCTCCTCTTAGTTTCTAGGATGTGCGCATAACATCTTTTCTTTTCAGTTTTTGGGCTCCAGATCTCTCAAATGAGAGGGGTTTGGGCTGTCATTGTTCAAGAGGAACCGTCAGGTCGATTGTGTCCGTCCCCAGCATATTTTTGCATTAGAGATCTACTTCGTTATTTGATTAGGCATTATGGGTGAAGCCGTACTCGCGACCGTTAGTCTTACTCGGTGATGTTGCATATCGAGCCTGAAGGATTTGGTAGAAATCTATTGCGGCAAGATGTCATTGTGATGTATGCATTTTCCCCCTTTTCTTGAGTGAGTACTTGTAGCCGGAACCGGACAATGTTAGCTCCGCATTAGCGGTAGATGATTTCCTTGGTGCGCGGGAACATTGCAGTACAAATGATGGATTAGGGTGGGAAAGTTTATGGTTGTGTTATGCTAAGGCGTGGCTATGTCTCCGTGGTCGGCCGGCTATCCCATGACATGCAAGTTATGTGGGGAGAGTGTCCCAAGAGACTAGTCTTCTTCAGTGAGACTGACGAGAATGCCAAGCGTAGGGCAAGCCCGGGCAATGAAGCCATGAGTGGGTGGGGTCCAGCAAGGGTTCTTAGAATCGGTTTGTCTGTGAGACGAAATCCTGACGCGAGAAGACAGAATTTGCAGGCAAGCCTGGGTTTAAGACCCATGTGCATGTGGGGCCTTGGCATGATTTCCGTGTTGCGGCTTTTGGGCTGTTACGGCCATTGTAGTCACCTTTTGTTTGCAGCTTTACGCCAATGGGGAAATGGAAGTACCCAATTGATATGATGATGTGCTAGTTGCATACGCTATAGGGTGCCTTGGGGGAAGCCTGGGTTTGTATACATGTTGCATAGTAGGCCCCTTTTTGTTCTGTGCTCAACATAGAAAATGTGTTTGTTGTATGAGACACACCTGTTTTAAAGCTTTACTTGTTTATGTATATGGTATACGAAGTGCTGACTTGTAGGTTGGAGTGGTACCCCGAGGTCCGTTAGGGGCGGCGGTGAGGAGATGTGTTGGTTACATAGTAGAGGTCAGCCATTGCTGACCCACGTTACTACAACTTTTTTCAGGGCAAGGATCGCAAGCGGGAGCAAGTGCGCCTACAAAAAAGCCCTAAGCCTCATGAAGTGTTTGCTGTGATTTCTAGCTTGTTTCCTTTTGATTGTATGCTTCATGTTTTGGTGTATTCCAGCTTACATGCTGAGGTAGCCTAGGAGTGTTGTTGCACGTTGATGTTTGACCTTGTGGTCCTTCCGTTTTGGACTCATTTTATGTAAGGCCATAAGGCCGTGGTGATACTCCTTTTTTAGTAGTGGATAACTTCTAGTTGTTTAGTATATTTCTGCTGTGTTTTATTCTGAGTTTTGAGATTGGGTAGTTAATATCATCTTTTAATGTCAAAGCTGTGGCGTCTGTATGTTATGGGACCCCAGCCAGACCCATATTATACGATCATTATAGGGGAGGTGTTATAACGTCAGCCTTTATAGTTACAGGCTTACAACTTAGAGATTGAAATTTCTTACACTCTGATCTAAAAATACATCTTACATAAAATTGATTAAATAGTTTATTTCTTTCTTCACCTAGATAGAGAGAAGGGTGAGGGAATCTTTATTAGATCTTGATGGATCTGCTTTCTCTTGATCTTTACTGTGATGAATCTGATTCAACCTGATGTAGCTTATTCAAAGTTTCTTGAAATAGAGAACCTAGGTTGAATCTCCTTGAGAAGTTGGTGTAGATCCAGCTTCTTCTTCCTTGTAGAATTTAATCTGCAAACACTGACAGATAAGATGAGATGTTGTCTACTTCTCTGATTTTGAATCAGGATCTTCTTGTCGTATAGAATTCTGTGAATTCTTCTTGAAGTGATTTCTCCTTCTTCTCATTTTCCCTTTTTCTTCTTCTTCTTATTCTATGATAGATCATCTCTTTTTATAGATCTCGTCAGAGGCAACCGGCTTATCCGGTAGTTAACTGACATTTGACAGTTCTGACATATCTAATAGCCTTGACGATTCTGATAGATATCAAGTCTTCAGTATTGAGATCTGGCACTTAGAGTTATTTGACTCAGCTGAATGTGTCGAGACACAAATATAGAATGTGTCGACATAAATGTAATGTGTGTTGACACTGTTCCTTGGTGTCTACACAGCTTCTTTGATGTTGTCGACATCTTCAGAATCTGTCGACACAACTCTTTATTCAGTCTCGACATAGTATTTGTAGAACGCGTCGACACAAGTCCTATATGTCGACACACCTTCTCCATTTATAACTGATGTCGACTTAAATTTTGTGTGTCGACACAAGTCCTATGTGTCGATATAGCTTCTTCTGCTAATGTCAGCACTTCTCGTCTTAGTGTGTCGACAGTAGTCTTGAGTGTCGACACAGCTGTTGTCAACTCAAATATTATGTGTCGACACAAGTCCTGTGTGTCGACACTGTCACAACCCGCATTTTCTCCGAATTAAAGAATTATCAGAGTATGAGAAAACGCGCGTCATGATGCTACGTCAAGCAGGGGATAACTGTTGACGCTCAGGCAAAACCAACTACTACTCTTTATGAAAGAAATTTATGAGTTTAATGATTAGAAAATCAGTTATACTTTAGAGGCCGTATCCCTCGGCTCGGTGGATCACCTAGTCCACAGTTAAAAACTAAACTTAAGCGCTGCGGAAAAATATTTTATTCAGGTTTGACATCCTAAGAAGAGCATAAGAGCCCTAAGAGGACCACTTATGCTATGCAAGACTCTACATTTAATTTATATTATATATAGGAAAACGATCTTTATACGCTGCTTGGAAAATAGTGATTTACTTTTATAAATCATGCTGATCATGCAATATATTTACAATAATAATAAATGTAGTTTTAAAATAACTAGCAACCTAGCATAAATCCTCCCCAGAGCAAGTAGACTATCTCCAGAAAATGGTAGCAGCAAAAGTAATATATCTAGTACAAAGGTAAAAACTACTAGTGGGCGCCAACAACCTGACACGAACCCACTAGCAAATATGTATGTCTGTAAGAAAAGTACAGAAAAACTACCTCACTAACAAAGCAACAAGATCTCCAAAGTCCAAGAGACCACCAACAACACCACCGCAACCTAGCCACCAAACTGGTTACTGCTCAGAACCTGAGGCATTCAAAAGAAGAAAGAATACCTCAGCCAGCAAAACAAGGAAAAACTGCATGGAAGTGTCAACCAGGGAATAAATAAAAGAGGAAAACACACAGCTGTAAAAGTCACAACTGCCCAAGGAAAGACATTAAGAAATGCACTACGTGTCAGGAAACAGCACCAACCCTGCCTAGAAACTACATCCTGCAGGGTCTACTAGGCTACCAAGAGCCCAAAGTGCTGCAATCTACTAAGGAAGAAACTTCTAACACCCTAAGTTGTGGGAGATTGTAGTAGCAAAAACAAACAGCATGGATCCGGGTTGGAGGCAAACTCAGTCCCTCAACCACCATTTCCAAGCCAACAAGCTCAAGGGTCTACATGTGAAAGCATAAGGGACCTTCCACCCCCTTGCCCAGCCCGTACCTGGAGCAAGATAGAAGAATAAGGGTGGCCTTGGCTAAATTGCACAACACCTCCCCCATGAAGAGCTTCAACCCACCACTACTAACCACGACCCACGATTTGGCCATTAGGAAAGAGAAACATGGCCGACAAGGAAATTACCAATATAATCAGGGAATTCACTCGGGAACGTAAATCAAGGAAAAAGAAACAGTATTGAAATCACTCAACACGGCTTGGCGTCGAGTGGGACCCACTCAACGCTTAACCAGACCTTGGCGTTGAGTGAGTTAGCCTCACTTAGTGCCAGAACAGCCATGGCGTTGAGTGAGGTCCACTCCCTCAATGCCTTCCGCAAGAACAGCTCTGGCGTTGAGTGAGCTATCCTCACTCAATGCCAAAACAGCCATGGCGTTGAGTGAGTTCCACTCCCTCAACGCCTTCCGCAAAAGAGGCAGCAGCGTTGAGTGAGCTAACCTCACTCAACGCCAAAACAGCTATGGCATTGAGTGAGGTCCACTCCCTCAACGCTTTTAGCAAAACCACAAAACCTAACAGTGGCGTTGAGTGAGTTCACCTCCCTCAATGCCAAAGCAGCTTTGGCGTTGAGTGAGGTCAACTCACTCTACGCCAAAGTTCATTCCCACAGGAAAACCCTAAGCCAACGCCAATAAGAGGAGGTCGGCGGGAATGCCGACTGATTCTCGCCGAATCGGCGGGAATGCAGGATGATTCTCGCCGAATCGGCGGGAATGCAGGATGATTCTCGACGATCGACAGGAATCTAGAATGATTCTCGCCGAATCGGCCGGAATAAAGGATGATTCTCGCCGAATCGGCCGGAATCAAGGATGATTCTCGCCGAATCGGCGGGAATCAAGGATGATTCTCGCCGATCGGTGGGAATCACGTCAAAATCGGCGGGAATCAAGGATGATTCTCGTCGATTTTGACTTAGACAAAAATATCCACTCAATCACCCCACCACTCAGCCGCAAAGAACAAACCGAACTATGGATTTGAGTGTGTCCACCACACTCAACGCCAAGTCCGGGCGGCTTTTGGCTTTGAGTGTGTGCACCACACTCGACACCAAAACCCGAGAGTCTACCAAGACTGGTTCTAACCAGAGCCCTACCACAACAACCACCCTCACTCTCTCTCTCGGCTCCACCCGCAAAAGCACCCAACTAGAACTACAAATCTGGAGTCTAAATGGTCAAAACAACCATCGGGTTGAGCAAAACAGCACAAGGAGGGGGGTTCATAGGCGAATCTAAGCCCTAAATTCAGCAAGGTAAAAGAGAATATGCTTGGTTTCTATCTTAGGGCTAACCGGGAAACATTCTAGAATATCAAAATAACAACAATGGCAAGGGCAAGAATACCACTTGCCTCGATTTCCGGCGAAGCTTGGTCGGCTTTCCCTCCTCTTCGTTCTGCACTAGAAGGAGAAGCACCTAACAAGCAAACCCGCACATTAATGGCGGAAAACCAAGAGAAACCTAAAATCCAAGTCTCCTAAAACTCCACGAAAAACAAACCTCTTACCGTCGAAACGTAGATCTGAGCGAGGGCAAGACAAAGCAACTTTCGGAATCGAAATCCGTCCACGAACACTCCCGGAATCGCCGTCCGAAGGAGAAGCAGGTTCGGCTGTTTCCTCTGTTTTCTGCGAACAGGAGCAGGCGACGGTTTCGGTCTTGGGAAGAAAGAAGAGAGTGGGTCGCCACTTCTTAATAAAGCCTTTTTATAAGCTTTAAACGCATCGGTTCAGCAAAACCGAATCCTAACCGCCAGCTCCCTTATTAAATTAAGAGAATTCTCTAATAGGCTTTACTAATGACACACCAAAAACGACGCGAAAACCAAACTATCTCAGAATTCGACGAAATTCGCACCGTAGCTAAATATCCATGCTACGAACACAACGGCGAAGTCAAAACTAACTTTCGACTCGAGTTACACCCTCCCGAAGCCAAAACACAAGCATCCCCCGAGAGGCCACACCGGGTCACCGAAAACAACTCGGCTTGCTAGGGAGATCTTGCCAACCGGCTACAAAATAGGGCACTCAGTTCTAAGGAGTTAAGACCACACTCCACAAATGGCACGAGCCACGAAAACGCGTCAACGTAACGCCAAACGAGAATTAAATAATCGCAGAAAAAATCGGGAGCGTTACAGTCACTCCCCCTAAAAGAAAGTTTCGTCCCGAAACTTTACGCGCAACACTTCTACTATAGAAGGAAAGTAATAATCCAAACATTACAAGAAGAAAAACAAACCAAATTAATCAGGGAAACAGCTGAGGGTGAGCCTCCCTCATAGCCGACTCTAGCTCCCAAGTCGCGCTCTCCAAATCCTGATTCTTCCAAAGAACTTTCACCATCGGAATAGACTTCTTTCGCAGCACCCGTTCCTGAGTATCCAAAATACGAACCGACACTTCAACAAAAGAGAGGTTGGGCTCCAACTGGGGCACAACGTCCAAAACTTTCCCACTACTGCGCACACACTTCCGCAATTGACTAACATGGAAAACATTATGAACACCTGGGAAGTTTGTTGGCAATTCCAACCTGTAAGCTGACACGCCAATCCGTTCCAAAATCTTAAACGGGCCCACATACCTCGGGTCCAATTTCCGATTCTTACCAAACCTCTTTACACCAACCATCTGGGAAACTTTAAGAAATACAAGGTCCCCTACAGAAAACTCCAAGGCAGACCTACGCCGATTGGCGTTCTTCTCGTACCTCTCCTGAGCTATACGAAGCTTCTCTCGAACAAGCTTCACTACGACTTCCATTTCCTCGAGCGCATCAGGACCCAACAATGGCCTCTCACCAGCCTCATCCCAAAACAATGGAGTTCTGCAGCGCCTCCCATATAAGGCTTCGAACGGAGCCATCTGCAAGCTCTCCTGATAACTATTGTTGTATGCAAATTCCATAAGTCGCAGCCGCTCATCCCACGCTCCACTGTGGTCTAAAATGTAGCATCAGATCATATCCTCAACTATCTGATTCACCCGCTCCGTCTGCCCATTAGTCTATGGGTGGCACGCAGTAGAATTCCTCAGATCCGTACCCAAACGCTCCTGCAGACTCTTCCAAAAACGAGAAGTAAATCGGGAGTCTCGATCAGAAATGCTGCTAACCGGCACACCGTGCAGTCGGATGACTTCATTCAAGTATAACTCCGCTATCTTCTTCATCGGGTAATCAATCTTATATGGCATGAAGTGAGCACACTTCGTCAGTCTATCCACTATGACCCAAACGGAATCAATTCCCCTCAGGGATCGCGGTAAACCCGTGATGAAATCCATAGATATACTTTCCCACTTCCAAGTCAGGATCTCTAACGGAGTCAACTTGCCACCAGGCCTTCCATGATCGGCCTTCACCCGCTTGCAAGTGCAGCACTCCGCAACAAATCGGGCTATATCTCCTTTCATGCCATACCACCAGGAAATTTGCTTTAAGTCCCGATACATCTTTGTAGATCCTGGATGGTAAGCAACGCTGGATCCATGAGCTTCTCTGCAAACCATACCCCGAATGTCCCCAACCGCGGGGACGCAAAATCTGTCGTGGTACTTCAAAGTTCCCGCATCATCAATGGAATAATCCGGCAACTCTCCTCTCTCAGTCCTGGAGTACAAGTGTAGAAGATCCGGGTCATCCTTCTGGTGAAGTCTGGTCAAAGAAATCCAAGACGGCTCTGCCACTGACAAACTACTCTGCAAGCCACATCATCTCACTAATATATCCATAAGGAGGAACTTCTCCACTAAACGATCGGCGGTGAGATTAAAGATCTTTCCCGTCTTTCGGCTCAAGGCGTCGGCCACCACATTGGCCTTGCCTGGATGATACTGGATCTCTACATCATAATCGGCCACATACTCTAGCCACCGACGCTGGCACAGATTTAACTCCTTCTGCGTGAACACGTACTTCAGGCTCTTATGGTTGGTGAAGATCTTGCACTGAGCCCCATAAAGTAGGTGTCTCCACAGCTTCAACGCATAAATAACCGATGCGAACTCGAGGTCATGCGTAGGATAATTCTTCTCATGAGTCTTCAGTTGCCTTGACCCATAGGCAATCACCTTACCCACCTGCATTAATACGCATCCCAGACCCACATGTGAAGCATCCACGTATACATCATAATCCACGCCCTCGGTAGGCAGGGTCAGAACGGGAGCAGTGCACAATCTCCTCTTTAACTCCAGGAAGGCTTCTTCGCACTTCTCGCTCCAAACAAAAGCCACGTTCTTCTGAGTAAGCTTAGTCAAAGGTGCAGCTAGGGTAGAGAAACCCTCCACAAACCTCCTGTAGTAGTCGGCCAATCCTAGAAAGCTCCTGATCTCCTTGGGCGTGCCCGGCCTAATCCAATCCATCACTGCTGCGATCTTTTCCGGGTCAACCGAGATCCCATCCTTATTCACCACGTGGCCCAGAAATGAGACCTGAGGCAACCAAAATTCGCACTTGCTTAACTTGGAGAATAACTTATGGTTCCTCAACTCCGATAGAACCAAACGCAGATGCTGCTCATGCTCCTCAGCACTGTGAGAATAAACCAACACATCATCAATGAAGACCACCACGAACTATCTAGGAAATCCTTGAACACCCTGTTCATCATATCCATGAACGCTGATGGAGCGTTGGTCAATCCAAATGACATCACTAAGAACTCAAAATGTCCGTGCCTCGATCTAAATGCAGTTCGTTGAATATCTGTCTCACGGATCCTAAGCTGATGATAGCCTGAACGAAGGTCAATCTTGGAGAAGACCGTGCTACCGCGCAACTGGTCAAATAAATCATCGATCCTTGGCAGATGGTACCTGTTCTTAATTGTGACTTTGTTCAACTCCCTATAGTCGATGCAAAGCCGCATTGACCCATCTTTCTTCTTCACAAATAGAACAGGAGCACCCCAAGGAGACGAACTCTGCCTGATAAACCCCTTCGCCAACAACTCATCTAACTGGACTCGCAAATCCTCTAGCTCTCGAGGTGCCATCCGGTACGGCGCCTTAGCAATAAGATGCGTACCCGGCTCCAAATCGATCACAAACTCAACATCCCGCTGGGAGGAAGACCAGGAAGGTCATCAGGAAAAATATCAGCGAAATCATGAACAACTGAAATCTCCTCTAAGCGTGGTACACTAACAGCGGTCCCAACCACCGAGACCAAACAAGCAAAACAGTCCGAAAGAAAAAGCTTCTGAGCACATACCGCAGAGATGACAGAAGAATCCTGGCTCAGATCTGCATACACGCTTCCGGGCTGACCGTCGTCCCTGATGAAGTCCATGCGCTTCCCTTTGCACTGAATGACTGCATCATACCTAGACAGCCAGTCCATGCCCAAAATAACATCGAAGTCCTCCAGTTCAATCATCTTCAGGTCTGCCTTTGCAAGGAAGTCCCCCAACAAAACAGGGCAATCTAACATGCCCAAATCTGACAACACAGATTCACCCGAGGGGAACTTGACATGAAAGGTATCTCGAACTTGATCTAAAGTCAACCGATTTCGCTCTACAAAAGCTCTAGCCACGAACGAGTGGGTAGCGCCGGAGTCAAATAGAACCCGCGCCCAGCGGTTCTCCACCTTAAACTTCCCTATAGGAACATATATAACTAAGGAACTACCACAACAATACTACAAACATTCTAGTAAGACAAGAACAAAACATTCATGCTGGAAGACAACAAACCTGAGATGACCTGAGTCGAAGCTTCAGCCTCCTCGGAAGAGATCACGTTCAGCTTTCCCTTTCCCTTGTCCACACGCTGGGGCGGAGGTAATGCCTGAAGAGGAACTGCATGAAGAGCAGGCTGGACCTGAGGACACCTAGATTTGATGTGTCCCTTCTGCCCACACTGAAAACAGACCTTATCCTTGGACCAGTATTGGGCAGCATCATGCCCGGGTCGCTTGCAAACAGAACAAGAGACATCTCTCCTAGGAGCACCCTGAATCGCATGAACCTGCTCCTTCCTCTGAGCTGCTGCCCTCTTGAAACATCTCTCGACAGGGTGGCCTGACCGGCCTCAGAAACTGCACAACACTTTGCTCTTCTTCCTAGGAACCGTACCGGGTACCTGGGGTTTCTTTTCCTCCACAGACTTGCTCTTATCCTTCCTACTTTGCTGTCCTCTGCTCTTCGCGTTCTATATAGCGTCCACCTTCAGAGCAGCCTCCACTACTCCTACATAAGTCTCTGACCCATAAGCACTGGTCAGCTGCTACACCTCACTCCTCAAACCACCGAGAAATCGCTTAACTCGATCAGCCTCAATGCTGATCAATCCTGGGGCAAAACAACTCAGCTTGCTGAACTCTATCTCATACTCACCCACCGTGAGCTGCCTTTGCTTTAGATGGAGGAAGTCATTCATGAGGTGGTCACGCTCGACCGAGGGTAAGAACTTCCTCAATAGCATCTCCTTGAACACCTCCCAAGAGCATCCAACTATTAAGCTCTCCTTCTCTCTCAGCCACCAACTCTTAGCCAATCCTTTAAGCTGATAGGCGGCTATCATCACCCTTTGATCGTCTGCAATCCATGAGTAAGAGAACATCTCCTCCATGGAGATCAGCCAGTTGTCTATCACCATAAAATCTGCCTTCCCGTCATAAGTGGGAGGGCTCAGCCTCTGAAACTGCGAGATGAAGGCCATCTCTGCTGGCACCACCACTGGAGGTCTTAAGGGTGCAGGAGGGGGAGGAACAGTAATCCCCCCTGCAGGGCCTTGCACTCCCTGAGTCTGACCTGCCACAACTGCTACCAAAGACTGGATCTGGGCTCGCACCTCCACCAACTGCCTGCTCAAGGAATCGCTACTCTGTCGCAGGCTTTCGATTACCGCATCATTATGCGCTCCCGATGACTCACCTTCAGACAGGGGAGTTGATCTAGTTGAAGGACGTCTTGCCATTCTAAAGTCATAGCAACACTAGTTAGATCCTAGTACAACAGCTAGACTCAACTACTAGTACAGACAATACATATATAGATATGAACTTAAAGCTGCTAAACTTGCTCTGGGAGTTTATCTTTTTACAAAAATTGATGTTATGCCCTAACCTAGGATGGTTAACCACCACTATACTAATTCTTGTGCCTAGATCGGGAATGCATGATTTTATATTATTTTTGACTCGAAAATTTATGTGTACATATGTCATCCTGCCAGTCTTTAGCTTGGCACGTTGTGCTTATGCAATGTTATGATATGCATGTTTGTGCTATGCATTCTAAAAATTCCCTAATGCATGTTATGAGCGGCGTACACATGAAAATGTTATGCATCCCATACTACATAACATTTGCATGCAACGAAGAAAAGAAAACGTGCTAGTCGCAGCCATGTGGTGAGGTTATGCATCCCATACTACATAACCCTCACATGTTGCTCCTATGGTGGATCCATATACGAACATATATTATGCATCCCATACTACATAATATGCCCCGTATACTTTATGTTATGCTATGAGTGTAGTGTTCTTGCTTTTGCCAAGACGTGCTGATGACATATTGGTGTGTGAATGACATGATGCTGAACTACTAAAGCAATCAAAGGAAGGTTGCCCGACTAACTTGTCAAGCAACCTCCCTCTGATACCAACTGTCATAACCCGCATTTTCTCCGAATTAAATAATTATCATAGTATGAGAAAACGCGCGTCATGATGCCACGTCAAGCAGGGGATAACTGCTGACGCTCAGGCAAAACCAACTACTACCCTTTATGAAAGAAATTTATGAGTTTAATGATTAGAAAATCAGTTATACTTTAGAGGTCGTATCCCTCGGCTCGGTGGATCACCTAGTTCACAGTTAAAAATTATACTTAAGCGTTGTGGAAAAATATTTTATTCAGGTTTGACATCCTAAGAAGAGCATAAGAGCCCTAAGAGGACCACTTATGCTATGCAAGACTCTGCATTTAATTTATATTATATATAGGAAAATGATCTTTATACGCTGCTTGGAAAATAGTGATTTACTTTTATAAATCATGCTGATCATGCAATATATTTACAATAACAATAAATGTAGTTTTAAAATAACTAGCAACCTAGCATAAATCCTCCCCGGAGCAAGTAGACTATCTCCAGAAAATGGTAGCAGCAAAAGTAATATATCTAGTACAAAGGTAAAAACTACCAGTGGGCGACAACAACCTGACACGAACCCACTGGCAAATATGTATGTCTGTAAGAAAAGTACAGAAAAACTACCTCACTAACAAAGCAACAAGATCTCCAAAGTCCAAGAGACCACCAGCAACACCACCGTAACCTAGCCACAAAACTGGCTACTGCTCAGAACATGAGGCATTCAAAAGAAGAAAGAATACCTAAGCAAGCAAAACAAGGAAAAACTGCATGGAAGTGTCAACCAGGGAATAAATAAAAGAGGAAAACACACAGCAGTAAAAGTCATAACTGCCCAAGGCAAGACAATAAGAAATGCACTACGTGCAAGGAAACAGCACCAACCCTTCCCAAAAACTACATCCTGCAGGGTCTACTAGGCTACCAAGAGCCCAAAGTGCTGCAATCTACCAAGGAAGAAACTTCTAACACCCTAAGTTGTGGGAGATGGTAGTAGCAAAAACAAATAGCATGGATCCGGGTTGGAGGCAAACTCAGTCCCTCAACCACCATTTCCAAGCCAACAAGCTCAAGGGTCTACATGTGAAAGCCCAAGGGACCTTCCACCCCCTTGCCCAGCCCGTACCTGGAGCAAGATAGAAGAATAAGGGTGGCCTTGGCTAAATTGCACAACACCTCCCCCATGAAGAGCTTCAACCCACCACTACTAACCACGACCCACGATTCGGCCATTAGGAAAGAGAAACATGGCCGACAAGGAAATTACAAATATAATCAGGGAATTCACTCGGGAACGTAAATCGAGGAAAAAGAAACAGTGTTGAAATCACTCAACACGGCTTGGCATCGAGTGGGACCCACTCAACGCTTAACCAGACCTTGGCGTTGAGTGAGTTAGCCTCACTCAGCTCCAGAACAGCCATGGCGTTGAGTGAGGTCCACTCCCTCAACGCCTTCCGCAAGAACAGCTCTAGCGTTGAGTGAGCTATCCTCACTCAATGCCAAAATAGCCATGGCGTTGAGGGAGGTCCACTCCCTCAACGCCTTCCGCAAAAGAGGCAGCGGCATTGAGTGAGCTAACCTCACTCAACGCCAAAACAGCTATGGCGTTGAGTGAGGTCCACTCCCTCAACGCCTTCAGCAAAACCACAAAACCTAACAGTGGCGTTGAGTGAGTCCACCTCCCTCAACGCCAAAGCAGCTTTGGCGTTGAGTGAGGTCAACTCACTCTACGCCAAATTTCATTCCCGCAGGAAAACCCTAAGCCAACGCCAATAAGAGGAGGTCGGCGGGAATGCCGACTGATTCTCGCCGAATCGGCGGGAATGCAGGATGATTCTCGCCGAATCGGCGGGAATGCAGGATGATTCTCGACGATCGGCGGGAATCCAGAATGATTCTCGCCGAATCGGCGGGAATCAAGGATGATTCTCGCCGAATCGGCGGGAATCAAGGATGATTCTCGCCGAATCGGCGGGAATCAAGGTTGATTCTCGCCGATCGGTGGGAATCACGTCGAAATCGGTGGGAATCAAGGATGATTCTCGTCGATTTTGACTTAAACAAAAATTTCCACTCAATCACCCCACCACTCAGCCGCAAAGAACAAACCGAACTATGGCTTTGAGTGTGTCCACCACACTCAACCCAAGTCTGGGCGGCTTTTGGCTTTGAGTGTGTGCACCACACTCGACACCAAAACCCGAGAGTCTACCAAGACTGGTTCTAACCAGAGCCCTACCACAAAAACCTCCCTCACTCTCTCTCTCGGCTCCACCCGAAAAAGCACCCAACTAGAACTACAAATCTGGAGTCTAAATGGTCAAAACAACCATCGGGTTGAGCAAAACAGCACAAGGAGGGGGGTTTATAGGCGAATCTAAGCCCTAAATTCAGCAAGGTAAAAGAGAAGATGCTTGGTTTCTACCCTAGGGCTAACTGGGAAACATTCTAGAATATCAAAAGAACAACAATGGCAAGGGCAAAAATACCACTTGCCTCGATTTCCGGCGAAGCTTGGTCAGCTTTCCCTCCTCTTCGTTCTGTACTAGAAGGAGAAGCACCTAACAAGCAAACCCGCACATTAATGGCGGAAAACCACAAGAAACCGAAAATCCAAGTCTCCTAAAACTCCACGAAAAACAAACCTCTTACCGTCGAAATGTAGATCTGAGCGAGAGCAAGACAACGCCACTTTCAGAATCGAAATCCATCCACGAACACTCCCGGAATCGCCGTCCAAAGGAGAAGCAGGTCAGGCGGTTTCCTCTGTTTTCCGCGAACAGGAGCAGGCGACGGTTTCGGTCTTGGGAAGAAAGAAGAGAGTGGCCCTCCACTTCTTAATAAAGCCTTTTTATAAGCTTTAAACGCATCGGTTCAGCAAAATCGAATCCTAACCGCCGGCTCCCTTATTAAATTAAGAGAATTCTCTAATAGGCTTTACTAATGGCACACCAAAAACGACGCGAAAACCAAACTATCTCGAAATTCGACGAAATTCGCACCATAGCTAAATATCCATACTACGAACACAACGGCGAAGTCGAAACTAACTTTCGACGAACAGAAC
Organism: Platanthera zijinensis; assembly: GCA_039513925.1. NCBI lineage: Eukaryota > Viridiplantae > Streptophyta > Magnoliopsida > Asparagales > Orchidaceae > Platanthera > Platanthera zijinensis. The sequence goes on from CM077087.1 coordinate 108,399,519, forward strand.
TCGAGTTATACCCTCCCGAAGCCAAAACACAAGCATCCCCCGAGAGGCCACACCGGGTCACCCAAAACCACTCGGCTTACTAGGGAGATCTTGCCAACCGGCTACAAAATAGGGCACCCAGTTCTAATGAGTTAAGACCACACTCCACAAATGGCACGAGCCACGAAAACACGTCAACGTAACGCCAAACGAGAATTAAATAATCACAGAAAAAATCGGGGGCGTTACAGACACAGCCGTATTTCTAGTCTTGACGATGCTCCTTCAAAGGTGTCGACACATTATAGGTGTCTCGACACTTTTGTACTTAGAATATTTTCTGCAATCTTTAGCCTGCACAAGTAAACTCAAAATGCCATCAAATACAAACAGACATATATCATTGAGTTATGTGAGGCTTCTCCAAATCTGGTACACAATTTTCAATGTACCCAATAGTCTCCCCCTATTTGGAGAAGTCATAACCCATAGTCAATGATATACACCAATATAACAAAAGTAATAAGCATGATGTATATAGACATTTTAAATAGGGTTATTCATAAGCAGAAATAGCATGTTACACACAAATATCAAAAAAGAAACATCATAAAGGAAAAAACATGCAACTAAGAGACATAGATATATTGTTGTCAACCAAGGATTTTTTTATATCATTTAACCAGAGTAAGATTACAAGGTTTTTATAAGAACAAAAAAAAGTTTACATAGTCCTTCTAAAACCTAGTTAATCTAATGCTAAACTAGGTCTGGTTCCTTGATGAGAATGCCTTTGCCTGTCTGAATAGTAGCTTTGACTTCAGCTTTAGCATCAGCGACATGCTTCTTACCTTTGATGTCTTTGGTCTTAAGTTGAGTAGCTTTCAGCTTTTGTCTGTCAAAGTAGTGGAATGGTTTAGGGAAGTACTTACAAGGCTCTATGGAATTTGCAGGGATTTTTCCAGCCTTCAAGTCCTTCCTAAATTTGTAGATTGCTTCTTGTTGTGCAAGATATTTGTCCCATTCTTGTTTGGAGTACCACTTACCCATGTCATATTGATTATCAGTAACTGCATTCCATGCAGTTAAGATTATGCCTCTGGAGGTTGGACTCCATTTCTCAAAATCAGGCCTAGCCTCAGCCTGTTCTCTGAATCTTATCTTAGATAACTAAGCCTCTTGCTCTTTAAGCAAAGCGGAATCAGCCATTTCCACTTCTTCAGAAATTAATGGCAATTTTTCTAGTGATGGGATGTACATATTCTGGACTTCCTATTGAATTTATTCAAACTCAGGAGGGGGATATATGACTTGAGCTACTTCATTTTGCATCCCTTCCAAGAATGCAGGTTGGCATCCATATTCTGCAGTATTGTTGTCATCACATAAGGGTGGATATCCCAAGGTAGATATGATACGGTTAGATATCCATTTAGCATGTTTAGAGCAAGCCTGAACTAATACCCTCTCCCCCTTTATGACTTCTCTATGAATATGATCTCTGAGATCATTCTTCTGAAACCTTATTTGATCTGTATTATGATAGTTCCCAGTTATATAGTAGTCTTTGAACTTCTTTACTTGAGATGAAATTGCAGACTCAGAAGTTTTGATAGCAGTATCAACTGCTGCCAGATCCAGTTTTATATGTGCCTCTACAACAGACATTTTGGTGTTCATATGTGTTTGTATTGTAGTGGTTTGGTCAGCCAATTTTGTAAAAGTGATTGAATGCATGTCAATCAAATTCTCATTTATTCTTAGTTGGTTCTCTAGCACATACCCTTGCTTGACAACCAAATAATCTACCTGAGACTTTGTCTCTTTCTGCTACTTGGCAATATATAACACAATATTTCCTCCCTTATGGAAGCAATCTGTCATTTCTTTCTTAAGCAAATTTACTTCAAATCTTATTGAAAGACTTGAGTTCAAGAGCCTAGACACCTAGGGGGGGGGGGTGAATAGGTTCTAATTTTCTTTAATAAATTTTAGGAAATTATCTTGTTCTAACTTAGCACAGATAATACAATTCACAGCACAATAATCACAACACACTACAGTACACAAGATTTATAGTGGTTCCCCAAGTTATGGGTACATCCACTTTCCCCCTTCGCCTATCAAGTAGAGAACTAGATTCAGCCCAACTTCCTTCCACTAACTCAGATCCACAGATCTTACACCTTAGAACCTGACAGGTTCCTACAGCTTAGACTTATACAAGTCCTACCTAAAATTCTTCCCAAGAACCCTACCTCAGGTAACATCCCTACCTCAGCCTTTATCACCAGGCTTACAACTCAGACTTTCACAAGTCCTACACCTCAGGCTCTCCGCCCTACCTCAGACTTTATATACAATGGCTTACAACTCAGATCTAAGAAGATCTTATAAGGAAAAAGAATATTTAGTTGTACAGAAATTTCACCTAGATAGATCTCTAAATTGGTGTGAGCTTCTTGATCAGTTCTTGAACAAACTGTATACTTCAGATCCAACCTGACTTAGCTTTTTCAAAGCTTCTTGATTGAACAAAATGAGGTTTATCTGACTTGGAGTAGAAGTTGATCTTCAGACAGCTCCCTTCTTAGATTCAGAGATAGATCTGAATCTTTCTTGCAGACTGTTCAGGATCTGCCTTCTTAAGGGTTCCCCCCTTTCTTGTTGTTGAGTTCTCTCTCTGGATCTGTGTTGGTTTGTTCCCCTGTAATTGCTTGAAATTCCTTCTTTGGTTGTCATGGATCAGTCCTTTATATAGAGTTTCTCAATGATTGCCGGCTGATCCGGTTTGTAACAACCTTCTGACAGTTCTGACAAAGGTGTCAGACTTGTTATTTATGACAGCTGTCAAGTCTTCAGCCGTGATAGCTGATTCTGCAATGACTTTATATCTCAGCAGGAAACACTCAGCAAATTACTTCACATGTATCGACACAAATAGACTAAGTGTCGACACACGCCTTGATGATGTCGACACAACACTCAATGTGTCGACACAGTCATTCTTCTGCTTCTTGATACAGCTTCTATTTGTATGTGTCGACACAAGTCCTGTGTGTCGACACAACTGCTCCTGGTCTCGAAATAACTGATACTGAAAGATGGCGTTGAGTGTATGTCCAGACTTCATTGAGTGTGTGTCGACCCAAGTACAGTGTATCGACACAAGCCCTTCAGTCTCAGTATAGTTATTGCTGATAGATGGCGTTGAGTGTTGTCGAGACATCGTTGAGTGTGTGTTGACACAAGTCCTGTGTGTCGACGCAAACCTTCTTTAGGTGTCGACACAATTCTTGGGTGTCGACACATGCCTTTCTTCTGGTGTCGATATAACTCCTGGGTGTCGACACAGCTTCTGCTTCAGGTTTCAACACAATTCCTGCTTCAAGTGTCGACACAATTCTGGGTGTCAACACAGCTTCTTCTTCAGGTGTCGACACAATGCCTGGGTGTCGACACAGGCCTTGCTTCTAGTGTCGACACAACTTCTGGGTGTCGACATAATTCTTCACAAGTATCGACACTTATACTTAGAGAATTTTCTTGCAAACCTTACACCTGCACAATGAAACTCAAACATCCATCAGATACAAATTGATGTATATCAATGAGTAAGATGAGTCTTCTCCAAATCTGGTACATATTTTTCAGTGTACCCAACACTTATAGTTAATGTCCTGTGCAAGATTGAACTGCAACACCCTGTGGCTCTCATCTAAATACTTTTCTATTGCAAGTCTTTGCTCATCAATATTGACCTGTAGTTGTACTAACAGAGAACTAAAGTCCATTGTAGGAGCAGTAAATGAGGATCCAACCTTTAAAGCTTTCTTATATCCAGATCTCTTTTTCCTTAGCTCCATAAGCTTCCTTTTTATTATCCTAGAGGTTGCTTGCTCATCAGCAAAATCAGAATAACTGTCAACTTCCATTAGTTGTTCTGAAACATTTGCTCCTTGTCCTGGGGCTAGGTCAGGTACCTCCCCCTCAACCCTTGCATCTTGTTGAATATTAGCAGAAGAGTCTTCCTTGTTTACCTATTTATGCTCCCCCTTGAAGTCAGTTTCCAGTTCTTGGACTATCTCATTCATAGGATTCTGAGGTTGTGCTGGCAGATCAGGAATATGCACATCGTGTGCCTCTTTTTTAGAAGTTTCAGTAGCTGTGTTGATATCCTGAACCACTTCCATAATAGTGAGGTTTGTAGTCTCACTATCTAGCTCAGCTTCATTTATAACTCCCCTTGGGACTGATATCTCTTGATTATCTATCGGATGGACAGTCTCCCCCTGGATTTGAGCTTTGGTTCCATGTGTGAGATTGGGAGACTTCCTGGGTAGTTCAGTGTTATCATCATCAAAACTAAAATCAACCCTTTCTTCTGAGTCACTGGAGGACTCTACATCTTGGACAATAGCTTTCCTTGTTTTAGTGACCTGTTTGGACTAGTGTTTTTGTGCAGGTTCTTCCTTGGACAATACTCCGTCCCACCTAGACAGGATTCTTATATTCATTCTCCTCATATGGTTAATTTTGGAACCAGTAATCTTATTTAGTACATCAGGTATGCTGACAGCCAAATACAGACTTAAGATTCTGCCTAGATTTGGCTTCTTAATACTTTCTTTAATCTTGTTAAAGATTACAGCACTTTAGTCAGTCTTCACCTGAAAGATGACTCTAGTCATGAGGCTGAATATGTAGGATGAGATCCTATCATGACCTCCAGTTTTGCAAAGAATTACTTTTCTAATAATTTCAGACAAAAACTTCCCTTTTGAGTTCATCCCTTTCCTAGTCATGGATGATCCAATGTTGGTGGTGGAGGGAAGCCCACACCATTTAAGGGCTTCAGCTGTCAAAGTAGAATCAACCTCAGTCTCTTCTTTAATCCTTGGAAGTTAAAGGGATTTTCTAAGCCTTTTGAGAGTTATTTTCACCTCTTCTCCGTGAACAGTAGACTTGATCTTGTTTCCCTTAGAATTCAATGAAGCATTGGAATAGAATGCAAGAACTTCCTTCTTCCATATCCTTATTGGTTCAGAAAATAGATAATCAAGTCCAACATCTTGGATTAGGTCCACAACCGCCTTGATTTCCTGTTCGACATTGTTGAACGCTTCTTGGACAAGCTCATAACCTTTGTTAATATTGTTGTCCATCTTGGGCGCCATTGGAGATGAAAGAAGTGGAGGTTGAAGAGAGAGAAGAAGAATTTCTTGTCGACACTGATGGTTTAGTCTCGAGATTTTTGAGAGCGTAGTCGACAAGGTCTCGTTTCCTCCTATTTATAATTTTTTAAATAGGGAAGGTAAAAAGGCGCGCTGAAATTTAAGTTTTGTATATCACACAAGTTTGTTTGTGTCGACACTGACTGCTAAAGTATCGATAGAGAGTTTAGAGTCTCGATAACTCTATGTGTCGACACCAACTTCTGTGTGTCGACACAGACTACTAAGGTCTTGATACACATAACTTGTGTTGACACATATTTTACTTAGTCATATGTTGAGTAGAATTTATCTTAACCTATCATCTTATTCCAGGTTCAATATGCTTAATTCAATTTTAAAATAATTGAATTTACTTTCATCTAGAGGTTTAGTGAATATTTCAGCTACTTATTTATCAGTAGAAACAAACTCTAGACTTATGTCCTCTATCTCAACATATTCTCTAATAAAATGGTACCTAATTTCAATGTGCTTTGTTCTGCTATATGAAACAGGGTTTCTAGCAATTTATATAACACTAGTAGAATCACAATATAATGGAGTTCTACTTATCTTGATGTCATAATCTTCAAGTTGATGTTGTATCCACAACAACTGAGAACAACAACTTCCAGCTGCAATATATTCTAACTCTGTTGTGGATATAACAACACTTGTCTGCTTTTTGCTGCTCCATAACACTAATCTTCCACCTAGGAATTAGCATGTACCTGTGGTACTTTTTCTGTCTTCCTTGCAGCCTGTAAAGTCTGCATCTGAAAAACCTATTAGCAGAAAATCTCTATTCCTAGGGTACCATAGACCAAGATTTGGTGTGCCCTTAAGATATCTTAAAATTCTCTTTGTAGAAGAATAATGAGACTCTTTAGGGAATGCCTGGTATCTAGCACAGACACATATAACATACATGATGTTAGGCCTACTTGCAGTCAAGTATAGTAAGGATCCAATTATCCCTCTATACAAAGACTCATCAACAGGTTTCCCTACCTCATCTTTGCCTATAGGCATACTTGACCCCATTGGAGTTTTCATTGTGGAGGCAGTCTCCATGCCATATTTTTTAATTAACTCTCTAGTGAACTTAGACAGGGATATGGACATGCCATCATCAATTTGTTTTACTTGGAGTCCCAAGAAGAACTTTAGCTCACCCATGCTGCTCATCTCAAACTTCCCATGCATAAGTTTTGCAAACTTCCTGCAATGGTTGTTCTCAGTAGATCCAAAGATTATGTCATCAATATATATCTGTACTAGGATGATCTTGCCCTTTGATTCCCTCAGGAATAGGGTCTTTTCTATTTTCCTCCTTGAGAATTTGTTCTCAATGAGGAAAGTATACAATGTCTCATACCAAGCTCTAGGGGCTTGTTTTTACTCATATAGAGCTTTCTTAAGACTATAAACATGATCAAGAAAGTAAGGATCTACAAAACCTGATGGCTAATCCACATATACTTCCTCTTTTTAGTATCCATTCATGAATGCTGACTTGACATCCCTCTGGAAGACCTTGAATTCTTTATAGACTACATAGACAAGGAATAGTCTTATTGCTTCTAGCCTTGCTACTGGTGTAAAGGTCTTGTTAAAGTCTATTCCTTCTTTCTGCCTGTAGCCTTTTTCAACCAATCTAGCCTTATTATTGACAATAATGCCATTTTCATCTAACTTATTCTTGTAGATCCACTTAGTCCCTATGACATTATGTCCCTTAGGTCTGGGAACCAGTTTCCATACTTTGCATCTCTTGATTTTGGTTCAACTCTTCCTTTATAGCACCAATCCAGTATGAGTCTTGGATAGCCTCTTCAAACTTCTTTGGTTCCATTTGAGACAGGAATCCTGAACATAGTGCTGATTTCAAGCTCTTGCTTCTGGTCATTACACCATGACTTGCATCACCAATGATTTGGTGAGCTGGATGGTCTCTTAAATGTCTCATAGCTAGATGCAATCTTTCTTCAGCTTGTTGTTCTTCATTTCCTTCAGCTTGCAGATCCTCAATGTCTTCAGCTGGTTGTTCTTCATTCTCAGCTTGTAAGTCTTGAGCTCCCCGTGGACAACATCAATCATATTCAATGTCTTGGCCTATTAGTTTATCTTACCTGATGGTCAGATTATTCATCTTAACCTTTAAACCTGTAGGACTAGAAGAAGTGCTTAGCGGCTCACAGTTAATTAACTTTGACTCATCAAAGACAATATGGACAGATTCTTTTACAACTTGTGTAGTCAAGTTATAGATCTTATATGCCCTACTATTGTTACTGTACATAACAAATATCCCTTCTTGGGACTTGGCAGCAAACTTAGTCAAATGAGACTTACCGTTTTTAAGTACATAACACTTGCTACCAAAAATCCTGAAATAGGATAAATTAGGTTTTCTATCTTTTAGAATCTCATAGGGAGTCTTTTTGTGGATTTTTGGTGATTGAAGCTCTATTAAGAACATAACAAGCAGTATTTACTGCCTCGGCCATGAAATACTCTGGGAGAGAGGTGTCATTTAACAAGGTCCTACCTTCCTCAATTAGAGTTCTGTTCTTCCTTTCAGTAATTCCATTTTGCTGGGGAGTTCTAGGTGAGGAGAATTCTTGATGAATCCCAAGCCCTTCACAGAACTTTTTCATGCATTCAGACTGAAACTCAGTCCCATGGTCACTTCTGATCTTGACCACAGAACTATTAAGTTTATTCTGAATTTGTTTAACAAAAGTCTGGAAGATATTTGGGGTTTTAGATTTTCTCCTTAGGAATAATACCCAAGCAAACCTGGAAAAGTCATCAACCACCACAAGGGTATAGACTTTCCTACCTAGATTATGAACTGACATAAGACCAGCTAGATCCATATGCATGAGGTATAAGCACCTCACTGAGTCTTTAATATTAAGACTTTGGAAGGAAGGCCTGGTCAGCTTGCCCTTTTGACAAGCAGAGCAGATTCCCTCCTTAATGCACTTAACCTCAGGACCATTCCTCACCAACTCTTCACTAAAGAGTCTGCCTAAGGTCTTGTAGATCAGGTGAGCTAGCCTATTGTGCCATTGGACACAATGAGAAACTTTCTCATCTACAACTAGGTATATAGGAGAGTCCTCACTCTCACACTCAAAGTCTAGACAGTAAACATTTCCTCTCCTAGTGCCAGTCAAGATAACCCCTTGGTCACTTGACCTTTTAATTTGACACTCATCCTTGACGAAATAAATTTCATTGCCAAGATCACATAGTTGACTTATGCTTATGTTGGATCCCTAGTTTGGATTTGGTTTAGATTCACTAATTAGGATGAGTTTGACCCACATTGTATAGCCAGGGTCAAGCTTATGAGTCCTAGAGTTTAGGCTAGTCTTTAGGTTCAACCTTCATGGACCAGCGAGCAGAGGACTTCAGTAGACACAGACATAGAAGAATCAGATTTAAAAATTATCAGTTCGAAATTCTTCGAACTCAGCTCGACGATCGTCAATCTCAGATCGACAAACTCAGAAATCTTTCTCTGAGTTGAGCTCAACGATATTCAATCTCAGGTCGACGATCTCTTCATTCAGAGATATTCTCAGTTTGATGAACTAAAAGCGCAGAATTTGCTAGTTATTTACATAATGCAGTTCGTAGAGCTCAGGTCGACGAACAGGAATTCTCAGGTCGACGAACTTGAAACTCCAGTCGACGAAATCTGTTCAGAGGTCGACAAGTTCTATCCCGAGCTAGAATAAGAAGATTTCCTTATTTCTGTCCTTATTCATTATATTTTTTAGCAGTGATTTCCTGAGTAATTAATGCTCATATTCTCCTGAATATAGCCGTTATTGGCAGCATTAATTATGGTCTTCATCAAGCTTAATTACTTGCTTATTTTAATAGGGCAGTTGGGGAAACTCATTTAAGTCAGTTATTCCAGTCGTTTCATTCTCCAGATCAGTCAGAAATTAATGTTTGGAATTCAAATTTCAAAGGAGACTTCTGACAGCTGAATATAAAAGAGATTTTATCTTTTCAGACTATTATCCCTGCATGCATACACAGACCAGACAGTACTGAGAATACAGAGAAGAGACACAGAACAACAAACAGAACTTCTTCTTCTCTATGCAGTAAACATTCTGTTTTCCCTTGTTCTTTGTGAAGACTGAAGAAGAACAACCATCAATATCAAGAGTCTTCTTCAACTTCTCCTCTCGGAATATTCAAGAACAAAAACTTTTAATTAGTAAGAAAGTTCCAGGATCTTTCAAGACAAGGCTGAAGACCTGCACCTTGAGCAAGGCTCCAAGTTTTCTGAACCATCTCTACATTTCAGAAGGAGTCTTGAAAATAGAATCGACAAGTCTTCTCGGCTGTACAGAGAAAAGAGAAGACATCATCACCTCTCTCACCTCCTGTAAAAGGGTTTATTAACTCCCTTCAAAAGTTTATTCTTAGTTTTTGAAAACCTGATCAAAAGCCTAAAGGGTTGTGATATCTCCTTGGAAATAGATCTTATGGTGGCAGTCACCTGATCAAAAACCTGATAATGGATTCCTACCAGGGTGGTAGATTAGTGGATGTACCCAATTTGTGGAACCACTATAAAATTCTAGTGTTGTCTGTGTGTGATCATTTTATTTCTTGTTCTTGCTGTGCTGTGATAGATTAGCTTAGCTTGTTTTCATTTCCTTTCTATATTACTATTGGTATCACATATTTTACTATGATGAATTTAAAAATAGCCAAAAGTTTAATTACTCTATTCCCCCCTCTAGAGTAAATCAGGTCTAACCACTATCTTTCAATTGGTATCAGAGGGGTGTTCCTTTGGTTGTACAAGCTAACACTTGAACCAAAAGATCCTTGTTAGATCTGATTTCTTTGTCCTAGTTTTTCTGTTTTATATCATGACACAGAACAAAGATTATGCAAGCACCAGACCTCCAGTCTGCAACTTGAATAAGTTTACTATCTAGAAGGCAAGAATCAAGTTATACATGAACTCTATTGATGAGGATATTTTTAATTCCATTTTGACAGGACCACCAACTCTAGTGGCTACAACTACTGCTAGTTCCAACACTCATGATGTTCCACCACCTGAGTGGACAGATGCTCAAAAGAAGGCCAAAATAGCTGATGCTATGGCCATGAATATTCTGGCTCAGACAATGTCTGATGACATTTTCTAGAAGGTGGCAGAGTGCACATCAGCCAAGGCTATCTGGGATTATCTTAACTAGATGGTTGCTTGATCAGCAGATAAGAGAAAGGACATGAGATCCAATCTTATCTCTCAATATGAGAACTTCAAGAAAGATGATTCAGAGTCTGTAAGTGACATGTACAACAGACTAAGCTCAATAATCAATGAGCTAAAGACTATGGACAAGGACATAACTATCATAGAGGTCAATGACAAAATCCTCATGTGCTTCCCCAGCTCATGGGATTCCAGAATCTGGCCAATCAAGGAAGCCAGAAGTCTGAATGAGATTTCAACTGAATCTCTTCGTGGAAAGGTTAAGTCCGATGGACAATTGATAAAGTCTAGAGAAGCTGTAGAGCAGAAGACTCCTTCAGCAGCAAGAAACATGCAAAGCATACCATTCAAGGCATTTGAAGAATCGGAAGTTCAAACAGCTAGTGAAGAATTTTTGAGTCTCTTAGCTAAGAGATTTTACAAGATGGTCAAGAAGGATTTCAGAAGAAAGTCATCTAGGCAAGATGACAAGCCAAGGTATGACAAGACTCCAACTAAAGAAGTTGTCAGCTTTGGTTACAAGAATCCTGGACACTTCATCTTAGTGTGTCCAGAGAACCAAAAGAAGGAGAGAAATAGAGAAAAGGAACCTAGGAAGCAGCACTATAGTAAGCCCTCCTCCAACAAGCATAAAAAGAAGGAGAAAGGTTTTATGGCTGAGACCTGGAGTGAAACTTAATATGTATCTTCATCTTCCAGCTCTAGTAAAGATGAAGAGGAAGCAAAGGCAAAAGAAGTGTGTCTGATGGCCATCAATACATCAGACAGCTGTTCAGAAGATGAAGATGACAAGTCAGAGGGTGAAGACTCTGAATTTGAGGAAGATCATGTACTGTCTTCTTTTGATTTCAATTCAAAAAATTTTAGAACTGAATTTAAATCTCTATGTATTGATTTAATTAACTCTGAAAAAGAAATTAAATAACTTAGAGAAAAACTATCCGAACAAGATAATTTCATTTCTGAAAACATTAAATTAAAGGATGAATTAACTTTATCAAATGAATAGATCATCACATTAAAAACTAAATTAGCTGAGGCCAGGCGACTTGAAGAATCCCTAAATGGGAGACGTATTAAGCTGATAGACATCACAAGCACAGTGAATGCCAGGCTTAATGGCAAGCTTGGCTTAGGTGCTTCATCAAGCCAACCCCCACTGATTCAGAAAAACATTTTAACAACTCCAATAAAATTTGTTTCTGAAAAAGGCAAGGTAAAGATAGATTGTTGGGTACAATGGAAAATGTGTACCAGATTTTGGAGAAGCCACAACTTAGTCAATGATATGCATCAATTTGAATTTGATAGAAGTTTGAGTTTCATTGTGCAGGTTTAAGAATTTGAATAATAATTTTCTAAGTACAAGTGTCGACACTTGTGAAGAAACTATGTCGACACTCAGGGAACTTGTGTTGACACTTAGTCAAGCTGTATCGACACACATGCAAGTTGTGTCGACACTTATAAAGAAGTTGTGTCGACACCCAGAATTTGTGTCGACACTTATAAAGAAGCTGTGTCGACACTCAAAGATATGTCGACACCTAAAGAAGCAGCTGTGTCGACATCCAGAATTGTGTCGACATCTGAAGGACTTGTGTCGACACTTAAAACTGAAGCTGTGTCGACACTCAGAAGATATGTCGACACCTGAAGCAATTGTGTCGACACACAGGACTTATGTCGACACACCAACTCTCAAAAGGCTGTGTCGAGTTCAGAAGTAATTGTGTCGACACACAGGACTTGTATCGACACACACTCAACGCCATTTGACAAACACTCAATGCCAACTATCTGTAATAGAAATGTCGAGACAAGGAGCTATTGTGTCGACACATACAACAAAAGCAGTATCGAGAAGCAGAAGTATAACTGTGTCGAAACTTGGAGTAATTGTGTCGACACCATGAAGACTTGTGTCGATACTTAATCTATATGTGTCGACACATATGAAGCTATCTGCTGAGTGTTGTGTGCTGAGTTGAAAAGACATTGAAGAACCTGGTGACGTGACTGGTGACTTGACAGCTGTCATAACTAACCGGTCTGACACCTCTGTCAGAACTGTCAGAAGTCTGTTATAAACCGGATCAGCCGGTAACCATGTAGCAAGATCTATATAAGAGACAGATCGGAAACGATAGATAGAATTTTTAACCACAACAACAAGAGTAATCAAGAAGAAGAATTCTGACAGATCAAGGGCCTTCTGCAAGAAAGATTCAGAGTTCAATCTGAATTTAAGGAAGAAGCTGATTGAAGATCATCTTCATCAACAAAGAGGTCCACCTTATTTTTGATCTAATCAAGAAGCTTTGAAAAGCTAAGTTAGGTTGGATTTGAAGGATCAGTCTATACAAGAACTGATCAAGAAGACAACATCAACAGAGAAATCTAGCTGTTGAAGTTTTCAGTTACTCTTTACTCACAAATTATTGTAAGATCTACTGTTAGATCTGAGATTATAAGCCTAAAATTATAAAGGCTGAGGTAGGGTTGTGTGCCTGAGGTAGGACTTATGGAAAGTCTGAGTTGTAAGCCTAATTATAAAGGCTGAGGTAGGGTCAAGGCCTGAGGTCGAATTCTGGGGAAGAATCTGAGGTAGGACTTGTGTAAAGTCTGAGGTGTAGGAACCATCTTGGGTTTTGAGATTATAAGATTTGCAGATCCGAGCCAGTTGAAGGAAGTTAGGTTGAATCTAGTTATCTGCTGGATAGGCGAAGGGGGAATGTGGATGTACCCATATCTTGGGGAATCACTATTGATCTGGTGCATTCTGTGTTGTGTTTATTTTCTGTAGATTGATTAATCTGTGCTGAAAGGAGTCATATAACTATTTGCCTAACAAATTAAAAAGACACAAAAAGATTAGAACCTATTCACCCACCCCCCTCTAGGTGTTTAGGTTCTTGAAATAAAGTCTTTCAAGTGGTATCAAAGGGAGGTTCCTTAAAGTTTGACCTAACAGTCAGAGTATTTCTCCAAGGAAAATAATAGATAACAAGAATGGGTTCAAGTGAAAATCAAAAGGAATTTGGATCTATGGAATTGCCCATATGCAGGAAAGAATCTTTTGGCATTTGGAAAGAAAGGGTCTGGCTATTTATGGAAGCATCTGATCCTAGAATTTATATCACAGTACATGAAGGCCCCTTAATCCCAATGAAGGTATCAGTTCTTGATGCAAGCATTCAAACTCCAAAGAGTTATTCAGAGATGACTAAGGATGAAATCATCTTGGCTACATTAGATAAGAGATCTCAGAATATAATTGTAAGTGTCATAGATGATGCAACATTCCAGAATTTTGTGCACTGTAAAACTTCCAAATAAATTTGGGATACATTGATTGTCTATATGGAAGGCACAGAAGAAGTCAGAGAGGACAAAAATTCTATACTGAATCATGAGTATGAGAGCTTTAGGCAGACTAAAACTGACAGCATAGCTGAATGCTATAAAAAGCTTTTCAGAATAGTGAATGAACTCATGACATATGGAAGAGTCTTCAGTACTTATGAACTGAATAACAAGTTTCTTAGGTCCCTAATAAAGGATTAGGATACTAAGATATGTTCCGTTAGGGAAGTGGCCAAACTAGCTGACACACCTCCACCTACACTTTTTGGAAAACTGCTTTCATATGAAATGCAGGTTACTGCTAGAAAAGAGGAAGAGAAGGGAAGATGATCTGAACATAAAGAAAAGTCAGTATCCTTCAAGGCTGAGGGCTCAAGGAAGGGTAGGAGAAAATCTCCTTCTCCACCTAGAAGGAGTACTGAAGCAGAAGAAGGAGTTCCTAAAACAAGTACATCAGATAGTCACACATCTGATGAAGACTTTGCTGCCTTCACTAGACAATTATAAAGGTTCATGAAGAAAAAGAAATGGAGAACCAGGCCTTCATCAATATCCTATTCCAAGGATGAATACTACAGGAAGAAGAAAACGCCTAAAGAGGACAGGTATGCTTCTAAACCTGGTAAACAATTTAATTCTAAGATTGTGTGTTATTGCTGCAACAGGTCTAAGCATGTCATAAGTGACTGTCCTGACAAAAGAAAGGAGTCAAAGGACAAGAAGAAGCAGCTGGTCAAAGGCAAGAAGTAGAAGTCTCTAGTGGCTCAGAAAGAGAAGAGTTGGACATACTCTTCATCTTCAGAATCTGGAGAAGAAGAGGCAAGAGCATATGTTGGACTCATCTCAACAGAAGAGGACTCTAGGGAACTAAAATTCCTACAGATGCTGGACTCTATAAATGGAGTGGAAGAATATTATTGTAAAGGGATGATGGCATAATCTGAAAAATAACAGTGCCAGGATAAGCCTGGACCAAGTAAGGTAAACAATTCTTCCCCAGTCTCAGATTACTTTACTAGATCAGAATCAGAAGCACCTGCTTCAAAAGAAGTTGATGGATCTGAGTCTGAGGGGGATATTCACAAACTCATTGATGAGTATGGTGGGTTATTGCATGCCCTAAAAAAGATCAAGTTTCTTGTCAAAGAGCAGACCAAAGAGATTGAGTCTCTTAAACTGGCTGCAACAGATTAAGCAAAACTGCTGGATCAAAACTAAACGAGGTTTCAAAATTGAAGAACATTACAATTATTCAGATGGGCACAATCTCATTCAAAGAGAATCATATCAAGAAACTGGAGGTAAAACTCCAGGAAAAGAGAAAGCTAGTGGCTAAATTCTCCAAGCCAAAATCAATCTTACCTTTGATAGATAATTTTGTTTCACAAAAAGGGAAGACTGGTCTAGGCTTTAAGGGAAGAACTAGGGCTACCAATTCTCATAGAAAAGGTAATGCCATAATTCAGCCTCTAGCTGTTAGTCCCCCTATTTTCTTTAAGAAGGTAGTGAATCCTACTAACAGGTATGATCATGACATTACACATGGTCACTGTGAGCATGAAAATTTCATGAGCAAGGTTGCAAATGTTAATAGACTAATCTATTGGCATGCCCATCATATTCAAGAGGAGTACTTGAAGAATGTTGTTCCATCACCAACACTTATTAAGTCTACTGACAATAAAGTAAGAAAACCTTTACCTACGAAAAGGTATAATAGGTTTGAGTGTTGGTGTTGTGGCAAGGTGGGCCATTTTGCCATGGATTGCTGGTTTAACTCAAGTGTTAAAACCAAAAGTAGTATTCCTGTTAGATCAGTTAAAGGATTTCAAACTAACAAGGACCTAGGACCCACTAGCAAGTTGGGTTCTAAGGGTAAGTGATTCTTTATTTGTTGTAGGTGAATCTAAGTGACCATACCCCTATATGGTACTTGGATAGTGGCTTTTCCAGACACATGACTGGAACAAGGAGAATGTTGAGGGACTATGTGCCTATAAAGAATGGACCAAAAGTTATCTTTGGTGGATCAGAAAAGGGAATCATTAAAAGATTTGGTAACATATCTTGTGATTCAATTACAATCACTAAAGTGGCTTATGTAAAGGGTCTAAAACATAACCTGATTAACATAAGTCGACTTAGTGATCTTGGTTATTATATTTCTTTCCTCAAAGGGGAGTGCCTAGTAAAAAGGTCAAGTGATCAAGAAATCATTTTGACTGGCACTAGGAAAGGAAATGTGTATTGCCTTAACCTAGATTGTGAGTCTAATAGCTCCCCTATTTGTTTGGTTGTTGGAGAGAAAGCTTCTCTATGTGTCAAATGGCATAAGAGACTAGCTCATCTGAACTATAAGTCAATTGGTCTGCTGTTCAGCATGGGTTTAGTGAGGAATGGTCCTCAAGTTAAGTGCATTAAAGAGGGTGTGTGTTCATCCTACCAAAAAGGCAAGCAGACTAAGTCCTCTTTTCAGTCACTTGACATCAAAGATTCAAAGAGATGTTTATATCTTATGTATATGGATTTGTTTGGTCCTATGCCAGTTCATAGTCTTGGTAGGAAAGCATACACACTTGTTGTTGTGGATGACTATTCTAGATTTACAAGAGTTTTCTTCTTGAAGTAAAAATCTGAAATTCCAACTGTTTTCAAGTTTTTTTGTCAGACAAATATAGAATGAATACAACAGTTCAGTGGTCAAAATCAGAAGTGATCATGGAACTGAATTTCACTCTGAATGTATGACAAAATTCTATGAAGAACTTGGGATTCATCAGGAATTCTCTTCACCTAGAACTCCTCAGCAAAATGGTGTTGCTGAAAGAAAGAATAGGACTCTAATTGACGCCAGTAGAACTCTACTGAATGACACTACTCTCCCTGAATACTTCTTGGCTGAGGCAGTAAATACTGCATGTCCTTTGCTCAATAGGGCCTCCATTAACAAGAAACACAAGATGACTCCCTACAAGATTTTGAAAGGAAGAAAACCAAACATATCTTATTTCAGAATCTTTGGTAGTAAGTGTTTTGTACTAGTCAATGGTAAACACTACCAAACTAAGTTTGCTGTTAAATCCCTAAAAGGAATATTTGTTGGGTACAACAACCAAAGTAGAGCATACAAAATCTACAACTTTACTACTCAAGTTGTAGAAGAATCTGTGCATGTTGTATTTGATTAGTCAATGTTTATTAACAGTGACTTGGCTAGTTCTTCGGTTAGTTCTATAGGTCTAACAGATAAGCTGGACAACCTGACCATTAATGAAGATGTTCCTGCTAAATTGGACGAGTATAAAGATGCCAGCTATCCAGGGGGAGACTAAGTCCCTCTGGGTGAATAATAAAATGTGGAGCATCAAGATGAGGAAACTGAAGATAGCCATAATGCTGACAGAATTCCTCCAGCAAGGAGACACCTGAAGGATCATCCACCTCACCAGATCATTGGTGATGCAAGTTAGGGTGTTCTAACAAGGAGCAGGAGCATGAACACAATTCTATGTTCTATCTTCCTGTCTCAGATAGAACCCAGGAAGATTGAAGAAGCCATGCAAGACACCAACTGGATTGATGCAATGCAAGAAAAGCTCAGTCAGTTCAAAAGGTGTAAGGTCTGAGAACTGGTTCCAAAACCTAAGGATCACAACATAATAGGAACTAAGTGGATCTACAAGAACAAGCTTGATGAGAATGGCACTATAGTCAAGAACAAGGCTAGACTGGTAGCAAAAGGCTACAGGCAAGATGAAGGTATTGATTTTGATCAAACCTTTGCTCTAGTGGCAAGGCTTGAGGCAATAAGGCTATTCTTGGCCTATGCTGCCTTTCAAGGGTTCAGAGTATATCAGATGGATGTGTAATCATCATTTTTGAATTGTGATTTGAAAGAAGAAGTCTATGTAGAACAACCCTCAGGTTTTGTAGACTCTCACTTTCCTGATTATGTATATAGGCTTAGGAAAGCTCTATATGGTTTGAAACAAGCTCCAAGGGCTTGGTATGAAACATTGTCTGCCTTCCTCATTGAGAATAAATTCTCTAGAGAAAAGATAGACAAAACTCTATTCTATAGGGAATCAAAAGGCAAGATAATACTAGTCCAAAAATATGTGGATGACATTATCTTTGGTTCTACTAAAAACAACCTTTGTAGGAAGTTTGCCAAACTTATGCAAGGGAAGTTTGAGATGAGTAGTATGGGTGAGTTGAAGTTCTTCTTAGGACTTCAAGTCAGACAGACTGAGAGTGGATTGTCCATATCCCAGTCTAAGTTCACCAAGGAGTTGATTAAGAAGTATGGTTTGGACTGAGCTTCTACTATGAAAACTCCAATGGGAACAAGTATGCCTATATGCAAAGTTGAAGCAGGGAAACCTGTTGATGAGTCTTTGTATAGAGGAATAATTGGCTCCCTACTATACTTGACTGCTAGTAGACCTGACATCATGTATGCAACATATGTCTATGCTAGGTATCAAGAATGCCCTAAGGAATCTCATTATACTGTAGTTAAGAGAATATTGAGATATCTTAAGGGCACACCTAATCTAGGCCTTTGGTACCCTAATAATAGAGATTTTCTATTAACTGGTTTCGCAGATGCAGATTTTGCTGGATGTAAAGAAGACAGAAAAAGTACCACAGTAACTTGTCAATTCATTGGTGGGAGGCTGGTGTCATGGAGCAGCAAAAAGCAAACTAGTGTAGTTATATCAACTGCTGAATCAGAGTATATAGCTGCAGGTAGCTACTGTGCATAATTGATGTGGATAAAGCATCAACTAAAAGATTATGACATCCAGGTAAGTAGAATTCCACTATTTTGTGATTCTACAAGTGTTATTTCTATTGCTAAGCATCATGTATCACACAGTAGGACCAAACATATAGAAATAAAGTTCCATGTTATCAGTGAACATGTAGAGAAGGAATATATTAATCTAGAGTTTGTAAAAACTGATAATCAAAAGTCGGGAATATATTTCTATTGCCTGACTTTTGACCTGCCCTTGAAATAAGTACTATAAATAGGTGAATCCAAAATCTGGTCGACTACGCTATCAGAATTTTTGAATCTACACCTTCTGTCGACATAGACCTTCTCTTCTCTTCTCCTATAGCACTTATGTCAATGGCGCCACACAAAGAAGATAATGTTAATGAAGGTTATGAACTGGTTTGCGAAGGGTTCACGACTGCTTCTGATGAAATTCAGGGATTTATTGCCCTAATTTCTGAAAATGGATTAGAATTATTGGTCTCTAAACCGACCAAAATATGGAAAAAGGAAGTCATGGAGTTCTACTCAACCGCCACCATGGACTCTAAAGGAAATAAAATCAAGGCATCTATTCAAGAAACCAGGGTGAAGCTCACTTTGAAAACCATCAGGAAAGCACTATATCTTCCTTTGATCAAGGATACAGATAAAATAACTCCTTCCTAGATAACTGAAGCTTTAAGCTGGTGTGGACTGAGTCCCAGTATTAAGATTGGATCATCTATCAATAGAAAAGGGATGAATTCCCAAGGAAAATTTCTTTCAGAAGTTATGGGCAAAGTGATTATCTGCAAGACGGGTGGACATGATAGGATTTCTACCCACATGTTCAATCTTATGGTGAGGGTTATATTCAAGATAAACACTGACTGGGCAGCAGTGGTGTTTGATAAAATTCAAGAAGGAATTAAGAAACCTAACCTGGGAAGGATCCTCAGTTTATGCTTAACATCAGTAATTCCAGATGTTCTGAAACAAGCAAATGGATCTAAGATAAATCACATGAGGAAAATGGATGTGTGGATACTGTCAAGATGGGATAGAGTTCTAACCAAGGAAGTCCTTGCTCCTAAGGAGCAAACTAAGAAATACAAGTAGAAAAAGAAAGTGGTTGTACAGGCTGACTCCTCCAGTGATTCTGAGGAGGAAGTGGTCTTTAGTTCTGATGAAGACCAGCACCAACAGGATGCTCATGATCAAGTAAAGGACAGTGAGCCCCAACAGAAGCAAGTTGACTCCACTCTAGGGAGAGAAAACTTAGAACAAGAAACTGAGCTGTCTGCCTATAAGGGAGGTATTTATGATGCTGTCCTTGATAGTGACTTAGCTGTAGATACAATTGTAACACCCCAAAAATCTCAAAAATGGATTTGAGGTGCAGGTTGTTTTACACGGCCTGGGACACGGGCGTGTCCCAGGGCGTGTCGGGGGTACACAGCCTGGGACACGGGCGTGTCCCAGGGCGTGTCACTTAAATAATAGGCGGATTGAGTCAGAAGATTACACGGCCCGGAACCAAGCCTTGAACACGGCCGTGTCAGATTTGACACGGGAGTGTCCGATGTCGTGTGCCTACCCGTGTACTGCTGGTTGAGTTTGGAGCTCGATGAGGCAAGGGTGACACGGGCGTGTCTCATGACTGACACGGGCGTGTCAGGTTCGACACGGGCGTGTCGATGCCCATGTTCTGGTAAAGTTCAGTCGGTACGAATACCGCGTGTGCCGCTTAAGGGTACACGGCCTGTGACACGGGCGTGTCACAGGCCGTGTCAGCCAAAAAAGTGTGATTTTGGGAAAATCGTGGCCGTTCATTTTCTCTCTTTGGATCCAAAGGCTCAGATGATTCCTGGCTGGTTTAAGTCAGCAGAGGCTTGAGTCATTCTTCACTTAGCTAAGGAAGAGAGAAAGAGAGAGGAGGAAGAAGGAGGAGGAGATCAAGCCACCGACGGAGCTCCCGTGGTCCAATTCGTGATCCGAGGCCAGCGTTGTGAAGGCAAAGCTGCTGCGGTGCTTTCTCACCGGCTAGATTTCGATGGCTCCCAAGAGATCGACAAGGGTAACGATCTCCCTTCTTGGACATGTGAAGTCCTTCTTTTCTGCATTGCATAGGGAAAACCCTTCCCCGCGAGTGGGCGGTGGGTTGTGGTGTCCCTTGGGGTAGATATGTGAAGTCCCCCTTGTTAGAGTCCGGAATTGGAGTACGGATCTAGGCATGCTGTGTGAAGCCCATCTGGACATGCTGGTCTGGATTGGTGATGCTTGTTTGCATATCAGAGAAGACTCCGTGATTATGGCTTGTGTTGCCTTGTGCCTACCTGTTGCTTGGTGCAGCAGGAAGTACTGGATGAAGTCCAGGAAATGAAGAGGGTTGGATGCAACTCTTGTGGCCGTGCGTTGCCACTTTGTGTGCGGTTGAGTCGTTGGGCTGCAACTCGATGAAAAGGCAGATTGCCGAACAGGAAAGGTGAAACCGACCCGCGCCTATAAATTGCCATGGATACTTCCGTATTCGAGGTGGCACGACGAGTTGAGCAACGGGGGGTGGCTGATCCGTACCTGCGTTAGGTCCGTCCGACTTGGAAGCCTGGTTATGGGTTTTGTTGGAGCTCCTAATGAGAGTCTTAGGCCCGTGCGCCGAAAAGACTAGAATGCTCAAATACTGTGTAGACGGTGGTGTTGACCCTGGTTTTCCGGTGCACCAAGAATGTGCCCTGAGTGCACGGACTGTTGGGCCGTGTGGCCGATGGTTGTGATGGCTTGAATGTGCCTACGCGCACATAGTTGCTATTGTTGATAACATGCTGTGTAGGGAAAGAATGCTACTGCCCCGAGAAAGGGGTAGGATTGTTATAATTGGGTCAGCTGAATGCTGACCATTGCCATGTTTGCCACCGTTTGGGTGGATTGTCCCTATGCAGGTGCTGGAGAGCCAAGTGGTAAGTGAAGGGCTGGAGCCCTACTACTGTTGTTGCTGCTGCTGCGGCTAGCCCTTGAAGGCTGCGAAAAGGATTTTGTTTGTTTTGCTTTTCCTCATGTATGGCCGGCCTGCGCGCCGATGTTTATAATCCATGTTGTTTGGAAAGAGGAACTGTAAGACCTTAAGGCCAAACCTTCACCTTTGTTGTACATTCCGTGGCTGTATATATAACTGTGGTTTATATATTGGACATTCCTGGTTAGAGTTCAAATTACAACTTAAAGCTTCCGCTAGCATGCTCTGAGTTAGGATGCGTGTATGGTTTGGTATTATCCTGTGACCTCACCGTCTGTTTGTGGCATATAGTGTGGGGCCCCGGCCGGACCTTCTACTATACGTCATGAAACGGATGAGGTCGTTACATTTTGGTATCAGCTTCATTCGGTCTTCCTCTTTCGAATTCGTGGTCGAATTCTTTTATGGGGTGGCGAGCGCGTGTTTATGCGCCCTGCAGTAACGCTAATGAACTCTGGAATGTACACTAAGGAATGTACAAAATCTTGTTTGAGGAATCTGCGCGTTCCTCTTCTGTTGTTTTGCTTGCATACGATCGCTAATGTGTGTCTTGTCCACCTATAGGTGACGCGTAGTGGTGCTGGGCAGTCTGCGCCCCAGCGCTCTGATGAGAGTGCGGCACCAGCTGAGGTGCCAACACCTCCTCCATCTGCGGAAACTGTTCGTTTAGTTGCTGAGGCTCTCTTTGCCATGATTCAGCCGACCGGGCAAGCGCAGCCGGCAGTTGTGCCAGTTCGTGTTGATGTAAGACCCGAGCCGGTTGAGGCTATCGATCCACGAGCAACTGACCGACAGTTGAAGCAATTCATGAGCTTCAGTCTGCCTACATTTACGGGACTGGGATCCCCAACGCAGGCAGAGGATTGGTTATCGCGTGTCAAGCGGATAATGACAGCGATCAGGGCGGAGGAAACTCTTAAGGTCACTTTGGCCACCTTCATGCTTGAAGGAGAGGCGCGGTTGTGGTGGGACGAGGTTGAGGTACACCATTTGGCGGGCAGGCAATTAACGCAAGTATCGATTGAGGAGTTCTTTCGAATATTTCTGGCGAAGCATGTCCCAGCGGCGCAACGCATTGCCATGGAAAATGAGTTCCAACGGTTAAAGCAAGGAGAAGATAGCGTGGATACCTACCTGCATGAGTTTACAAGGTTAGGACGCTATGCGGGAACAATCTTCGCGGATGACCAAAGGAAAACGAATAGGTTCTATGAAGGATTGCGGGATGAGTTGAGGTTCCTGCTTTCGAGTTCAGTGAACCAAGGGTTTCAGGCGTTGGTTGATACTGCGTGTGCGTTGGAGAAGGACATGAGGCGGGTGCAAGGGAACAAGGGCTTGGTTGTGTCAAAGCCAGAGGTTCAAGCACCTCGGCCTAGCAAATCGTTCTACCAGAAGAAAGGGGGAAAGAGGTCCAAGCCGTCTAGGCAAGTGACTACGACCGTTGTGTCAGGGGCGACATCAAGGCCGGATTCTCGTACATGCTATAACTGTGGCCGGGTGGGGCATATAGCCCGTGACTGTTGGGTTGTTCAACCCAAAGGGGAAAAGAAGACGGGTGCGTCTTATGCTGAGAAGGGCAAAGCGGTGGTTGATTCCTCTGCGTCCCAGGCACAGCCCCGAATCTTTCACCTTGGCCAGCAGGAGGCGATTAAGCAAAGTGACGTCGTCACAGGTACGAGTGAATATAGATTATTTGCTTACGTGCTATTGCTTTTGGTTACGTATAGCTTGTGCATGATGTGTGTGTTGCAGGCTTTGTCCTGATTCGGAATAAGCTGGCGAGAGCCCTGTTTGATACAGGTGCTTCACATTCTTTTCTGTCTGAGGACTTCGTATCTCGAATTGGGGTGCCGAGTCATGTGACGGTTGATAGTACAAGGGTGCTATTGCCGAATGGCTGTGTGATGCTTGCGGATAGGGCTTGCGATGTGGTTGTTCAAATAGGAAGTCAGGATTTCGATTTGAGTGCAGCTGTGCTACCGTTATCGGAGTTTGATGTGATCTTTGGTATGGACTGGCTCTCAGAGCAGCGTGCCTTTATTGATTGCAACTCCAAGGAGATCACACTGGGCCAGAATACTGGGCTTATGACGAAGTTCGCTGGTATGCGAGGAGTTGGCGGGACGTTGTTGTCTGTGCTCCAAGTCATCAATGCTGTTCGGAAGGGCGCGGAGTTATTCTTCACGCTAATTCAGGCTGTTGAGCCAAAGGCCAGTGTCGGTGAAGTTCTGGTTGTGTCAGAGTTTGCCGATGTGTTTCCTAAAGATCTTCCTGGGTTACCACCCCAGCGAGAGATTGACTTCTCTATTGAGTTGGTGCCAGGTGCGAAACCTGTGGCCCGCTCACCATATCGCGTTGCGCCAAAAGAGATGGCGGAATTGAAAGTCCAATTGCAAGAGTTGTTGGAGCAGGGATACATACGTCCAAGTATGTCACCTTGGAGCGCGCTTGTTCTCTTTGTGAAAAAGAAAGACGGTAGTTTACGGTTATGTATTGACTACCGCGAATTGAATAAACTGACGGAGAAAAACAAATATCCGATTCCACGGATTGATGACCTATTTGATCAGCTGGCAGGATCAACGGTCTATTCCAAGTTGGATTTGAAATCGGGATATTATCAATTGAGGATTTGGGAAGGTGACATTCCCAAGATGGCGTTTGGAACACGCTACGGTCATTATGAGTTCACAGTAATGCCGTTTGGCCTATGTAATGCGCCTTCGGTATTTATGGATCTAATGCATCGAACGTTCCGAGAGTACTTGGATTTATTCGTGATTGTGTTTATCGATGATATCTTAGTATACTCTCAGTCGGAAGAGGATCATGCAAAACATTTGCGGTTGGTCTTCCATACCCTGCGGAGGAATAAGCTTTATGCCAAGTTCTCAAAGTGTGAGTTCTGGCTCTCGTTAGTAGCCTTTTTAGGCCATGTGGTAAGTGGAGAAGGTATCGCGGTGGATCCGTTGAAGATAAGTGCCATTCGAGATTGGCCAGTGATGTCTTCAGTGGCCGAGGTCAGGAGCTTCCTTGGGCTTGCAGGCTACTATAGACGGTTTGTGGAAAACTTCTCACGGATTGCTTTACCTCTGACCACGCTGACGAGAAAATATCAAAAGTTCATTTAGACGCCGGAGTGTGCGCGAGCTTTTGAAGACTTGAAGAGTCGTTTGACCACGGCGCCTGTGTTGACATCGCCATGTGGTACAGATGGGTATGAGATCTATAGTGATGCTTCCGGGAGAGGCTTAGGCTGTGTTCTTCTGCAGTTTGGTAAAGTGATTGCTTATGGCTCGTGCCAGTTGAAAGTGCATGAGCGGAATTACCCCGTCCATGATTTGGAGCTGGCGGCGGTAATCTTTGCGCTCAAGTTGTGGCGGCACTATCTGTATGGCGTTAAAGTGGATATCTATACAGATCACAAAAGCCTAAAGTACTTGTTGGATCAGAAGGATCTGAATATGTGACAACGAAGATGGATGGAGTTCCTTGGGGACTACACCTTCGAGATTCACTATACTCCCGGGAAGGGAAATGTGGTCGCTGATGCTTTGAGTCGGAGGACTCCGGTACAGGCAAGCTGGTTGCAGAGGCATGATCAGCGTTTAATCCAGGAATTGGAAGCTTTGGAGATATCTTGTGTTGACAAGGGTTCGTCGACCGATGCATGCTTGAACTGGACGGAGGTGCAATATGACCTTACGGACAGAGTTCGGCGAGCAACGGAGCATGATGAAAGTCTCCAGCGCTATGCTAAAGATGGGCCGGATGACCAATTCTCTTGGGATAACGGTTTGTTACGAAGAAATGGTCGAGTGTGCGTCCCGAGTGTGGGTAAATTGAGGGAAGAGTTGATGTACGAAGCTCACTTTGCAAAGTACGCAGTTCACCCAGGGAGCACAAAGATGTACAAAGATCTGAAAAAGCTGTTCTGGTGGCCCGGACTAAAGAAAGATGTAGCACGTTATGTGGCGGAATGCCATACTTGTGCATTGGTGAAAGCGGAATGCCAGAAGCCTGGCGGTTTCCTGAAGTCATTACACATTCCGGAGTGGAAGTTTGATGACATTTCGATGGATTTCGTGCACGGGTTGCCGAGATCTCAACGCGGTCATGATTCAATCTTGGTGATTGTGGACCGGTTGACAAAAGTGGCGCACTTCCTTCCAAACAGAAGAGACGATTCAGTGGAAACCTTGGCCAAGCTTTATGTGGAGCAGATTGTTCGACTGCACGGTGTTCCTCGGAGCATCGTTAGTGACCGCGATGGGCGATTCACATCGAATGATTGGCGGCTAGTTCATCAAATGTTGGGTACAAAATTAGCGTTTAGTACGGCCTTTCATCCCCAAACGGATGGCCAGACTGAACGAACCAACAGGACGATGGAGGACTTGCTCCGCTTGTGCGCCCTAGACTTTGGTAAGAGATGGAAAGATTATATATTTCTTGTCGAATTTGCCTATAATAATAGCTACCAAGCGAGCATCGGTATGACACCATTTGAGGCTTTGTATGGTCGTAAATGCCGTACACCGTTAGCTTGGGCAGAAGCAGGCGAATCTAAGCTGAGTGGGAAAAAGGAAGTCGAAGAAGCTACCTCGCTCATACGCTCTATTCGGGAGAGGCTATTGATAGCCCAAGATCGTCAAGCAAAGTACTACAATGCCAAACATCGGAACGTGGAGTTCGCGGTGGGTGATTGGGTATATTTGAAGATCAAACCCTTCAAAGGCGTGTCCAGGATTCGGCGTTTGAAAAAGATAAGTCCGAGGTATCTTGGTCCATTTGAGGTGGTGGAGCGAGTTGGGGAAGCTGCTTATCGACTAGCACTTTCAGCAGACTTGGGTGGATTACATGATGTATTTCACATCTCAGTACTTCGTAAGGCTGTTAAGGATCCAGCTCAAGTAGTAGAGTATGATCGGGTACCGGTCGAGTATGGGCTAACGACGAGGGTTCGACCCATTCGGATCGAGGATCGAGCCGAGAAACAGTTGCGGAACAAAGTGATCGAGATGGTCAAGGTCCGATGGGACAATTGTGGCCGTGAAGAGCTAACATGGGAGCGAGAGAAGACCATGCGAGCTGAATTTCCCGAGCTGTTTGTATAAACTATAGACCGTGTACTTTGTGTTATAACAGAGTTATCAAGTTATAGCATTGTTTTTCCTTGTCTCCTTACCGTGCAAATTTCGGGACGAAATTTTTTTTAAGGGGGGGAGGATTGTAACACCCCAAAAATCTCAAAAATGGATTTGAGGTGCAGGTTGTTTTACACGGCCTAGGACACGGGCGTGTCCCAGGGCGTGTCGGGGGTACACAGCCTGGGACACGGGCGTGTCCCAGGGCGTATCACTCAAATAATAGGCGGATTGAGTCAGAAGATTACACGGCCCGGAACCAAGCCTTGAACACGGGCGTGTCAGATTTGACACGGGCGTGTCCGATGCCGTGTGCCTACCCATGTACTGCTGGTTGAGTTTGGAGCTCGATGAGGCAGGGGTGACACGGGCATGTCTCATGACTGACACGGGCGTGTCAGGTTCGACACGGGCATGTCGATGCCCGTGTTCTGGTAAAGTTCTGGCGGTATGAATACCGCGTGTGCCGCTTAAGGGTACACGGCCTGTGACACGGGCGTGTCACAGGCCGTGTCAGCCAAAAAAGTGTGATTTTGGGAAAATCGTGGCCGTTCATTTTCTCTCTTTGGATCCAAAGGCTCAGATGATTCCTGGCTGGTTTAAGTCAGCAGAGGCTTGAGTCATTCTTCACTTAGCTAAGGAAGAGAGAAAGAGAGAGGAGGAAGAAGAAGGAGGAGGAGATCAAGCCACCGGCGGAGCTCCCGTGGTCCGATTTGTGATCCGAGGCCAGCGTTGTGAAGGCAAAGCTGCTGCGGTGCTTTATCACCAGCTAGATTTCGATGGCTCCCAAGAGATCGACAAGGGTAACGATCTCCCTTCTTGGACATGTGAAGTCCTTCTTTTCTGCTTTGCATAGGGAAAACCCTTCCCCGCGAGTGGGCGGTGGGTTGTGGTGTCCCTTGGGGTAGATATGTGAAGTCCCCCTTGTTAGAGTCCGGAATTGGAGTACGGATCTAGGCATGCTGTGTGAAGCCCATCTGGACATGCTGGTCTGGATTGGTGATGCTTGTTTGCATATCGGAGAAGACTCCGTGATTATGGCTTGTGTTGCCTTGTGCCTACCTGTTGCTTGGTGCAGCAGGAAGTACTGGATGAAGTCCAGGAAATGAAGAGGGTTGGATGCAACTCTTGTGGCCGTGCGTTGCCACTTTGTGTGCGGTTGAGCCGTTGGACTGCAACTCGATGAAAAGGCAGATTGCCGAACAGGAAAGGTGAAACCGACCCGCGCCTATAAATTGCCATGGATACTTCCGTATTCGAGGTGGCACGGCGACTTGAGCAACGGGGGGTGGCTGATCCGTACCTGCGTTAGGTCCGTCCGACTTGGAAGCCTGGTTATGGGTTTTGTTGGAGCGCCTAATAAGATTCTTAGTCCCGCGCGTCGAAAAGACTAGAATGCTCAAATACCGTGTAGACGGTGGTGTTGACCCTGGTTTTCCGGTGCACCAAGAATGTGCCCTGAGTGCACGGACTGTCGGGCCGTGTGGCTGACGGTTGTGATGGCTTGAATGTGCCTGCGCGCACATAGTTGCTATTGTTGATACCATGATGTGCAGGGAAAGAATGCTGCTGCCCCGAGAAAGGGGTAGGATTGTTATAATTGGGTCAGCTGAATGCTGACCGTTGCCATATTTGCCACCATTTGGGTGGATTGTCCCTATGCAAGTGCTGGAGAGCCAAGTGGTAAGTGAAGGGCTGGAGCCCTACTGCTGTTGTTGCTGCTGCTGCGGCTAGCCCTTGAAGGCTGCGAAAAGGATTTTGTTTGTTTTGCTTTTCCTCATGTATGGCCGGCCTGCGCGCCGATGTTTGTAATCCATGTTGTATGGAAAGAGGAACTGTAAGGCCTTAAGGCCAAACCTTCACCTTTGTTGTACATTCCGTGGCTGTATATATAACTGTGGTTTATATATTGGACATTCCTGGTTAGAGTTCAAATTACAACTTAAAGCTTCCGCTAGCATGCTCTGAGTTAGGATGCGTGTATGGTTTGGTATTATCCTGTGACCTCACCGTCTGTTTGTGGCATATAGTGTGGGGACCCGACCGAACCTTCTACTATATGTCATGAAACGGATGGGGTCGTTACAACAATCATGGATGTAGTATCTGAAATCAACACTGCAGCTGAAGAAACTGATAAGACAGATGCTCAAAATGAGCCAGTAAGTATCTTCTCCACAGTCTTGTGATATATGATGGGATTCTCCTCAAAAATTATTCTAGGGGACACTTTTGTTTACACAAAAAAAAATCTTTCAAGTGGTATTGGTCTTTTAAGTAATACTTTTAAAACTAATCTTATTCCTTCTGTACAGATACAGCAGGAATTTACAATGGAAGAATTGTTTCCTTATCTTCCTCAAGATAGGACTGAGGGGGAGCATATTGAGAAAGGAAAAGATATTCCAAGGACTGAGGGGGAGTTATCAAACGATACTAAGGAGGAGGCCCCAACTGAAAAGGATACTGTTAATATTAAACGTATAACTGAATCTTCTGAAGATTAAGAAGCAACATTGGCAAAAGAAAAGGAAGCTTACTATTTAAAAGAAAAAGAGTTCTGGATACAAGAAGTCTTTACAAATGGGAACAGCACCATCTACATCAAGTATGGACTTTAGTTCTTTACTGGTCCAGATGCAAATAAAACTGGATAATCAAAGACAGTCTATAGAGCAATATGTGGATGAAACTCATAAGGAGTTACAGTTTCAGTTGGCCCAGGACATCAAGTCTATTAGGTTTGAAGTAAATCAGAATAAGAAGGAGATGACAGATTGCTTCCATAAAGGAGGTAATGCTATGGTGTTCCTGGCCAAGCAACAACAAGATATCAAAGCTACAGTGGAAGAAATTGAAGTGAAGCAAGGCTATGTACTAGAGAATCAGATCAGAATGAATGAAAACCTTAAGGATTCACATCATGCCATATTAACAAAGCTCACTGATTCTAGCACTGCTCTGAAGGCTGAAATCTCCAAGCAAATCCAGGAAGACATTGCTGCTGTCAAAGCCACATTTCAAGATTCTCAGGAGAAAATTAAAACTTTCCTGACAAAATTCAGAGCTTATTTTAAAGAGGGAACTGAATATGTAGCTAATCAAGTCAGATTCCAAAAAGAAGATTTAAGAGATCATGTTGCAAGATATGTCATAAAGGGGGAGAGATTACTAGTCAAAGCCAGCTCTGACCATGCTAAATGGACTTCCAATAACATTAGAGCTACTCTTGGATATCCTCATCTTTATGATAATGATAATGTAGCTGAGTCTGGGATACAACCTGCACATTTTGAAGGAGATCAGCCTGAAGTTGCTCAGGTGATCTACCCCCCAGCTGATTTTGAGATGGTTCAAGAAGAAGTGCTGAAAATGTATAGTCCTCCACCAGAGGCACAAAATGTAATTCTGGAAAAGGTTGAAATGTCAGAAGCTGCATTAGAAGCTCAGAAGGAAGCTCAACTTTCCAAGAAGAGATTAAGAGAGCAGGCTGAGCTGAAGCCAGATTTTGAGCAGTGGAGCTCAACTTCTAGAAACATCAAACTTATTGCCTGGAAAGCTGTAAAGGATAAAACCCATGATAGGGGTAACTGGTATTCTGAAAAAGAGTGGAATAAATATCAAGCAGGATAAGAAGCAATCCTTCAACATAGAAGATGTGCTAAGGCTGGGAAGCTACCTGCTAATGCTCAAGAGCCAAGCAAGTACTTCCCTAAACCTTTCAACTATTTTGAAAGACAGAAGATCAAGGCCGAACAATTAAAGAAGAAAGCTCTAAAAGGGAAAAAGCAAGCTGAGGATGTTGAACCTTCTATGCAGTCTAAAATCAAGTCTGGCAAAGGAATAGTTATTAAAGAGCCTTGTCAGTAATAGGATTGCTAGGTTTATGTAATAGAACAATGTACAAATTTGTTTCTTTTATTCTATAAGAATTTCTTGTAAACCAAAATTTTACTGATTAATGAAATCTGTTTCAGTATTAATTGTTTGTTGTTTATAATGATTATGTGATAACCTGCTCTGAAATGTTTTTATATCTATTACAATTTTTTTATCTTAAGAGATGTATATCTTTGATTAAGGGTTATGACTTCTCCAAATAGGGGAAGATTGTTGGGTACATTGGAAAATGTGTACCAGATTTGGAGAAGCCACAACTTATTCAATGATACGCATCAATTTGTATTTGATAGAAGTTTGAGTTTCATTGTGCAGGTTTAAGAATTTGAAGAAAAATTTTCTAAGTACAAGTGTCCACACTTGTGAAGAAACTGTGTCGACAATCAGGGAACTTGTGTTGACACTCAGGCAAGTTGTGTCGACACACAGGCAAGTTGTGTCGACACTTATAAAGAAGTTGTGTCGACACCCAGAATTTGTGTCAACACTTATAAAGAAGCTGTGTCGACACTCAAAGCCATGTTGACACCTAAAGAAGCAGCTGTGTCGACATCCAGAATTGTGTCGACATCTGAAGCAGGACTTGTGTTGACACTTAAAACTGAAGCTGTGTCGACACTCAGAAGATATGTCGACACCTGAAGCAATTGTGTCGACACACAGGACTTGTGTCGACACACCAACTCTCAAAAGGCTGTGTCGAGTTCAGAAGTAATTGTGTCGACACACAAGACTTGTGTCGATACACACTCAATGCCATTTGACAAACACTCAACGCAAACTATCTGCAACAGAAATATCGAGACAAGGAGCTGCTGTGTCGACACACAGGACTTGTGTCGACACATACAACAAAAGTAGTGTCGAGAAGCAGAAGTATAACTGTGTCGACACTTGGAGTAATTGTGTCAACACCATGAAGACTTGTGTCGACACTTAGTCTATATGTGTCAACACATGTGAAGCTGTCTGCTGAGTGTTGTATGCTGAGTTGAAAAGACATTGAAAAAACTGGTGACGTGACTGGTGACTTGACATCTGTCGTAACTAACCGGTCTGACACCTCTGTCGGAACTGTTAGAAGTCTGTTATAAATCGAATCAGCCGGTAATCATGGAGCAAGCTCTATATAAGAGACAGATCGGAAATGACAGATAGAATTTTTTAACAACAACAAGAGTAATCAAGAAGAAGAATTCTGACAGATCAAGGGTTATTTGCTAGAAAGATTCAGAGTTTTATCTGAATTTAAGGAAGAAGCTGATTGAAGATCATCTTCATCAACAAAGAGGTCCACCTTATTTTTGTTCTTATCAAGAAGCGTTGAAAAGCTAAGTTAGGTTGGATTTGAAGGATCAGTCTATACAAGAACTGATCAAGATGACAACATCAACAGAGAAATCTAGCTGGTGAAGTTTTCAGTTACTTTTTACTCACAAATTATTGTAGGATCTACTGTTAGATCTGAGATTATAAGCCTAAAATTATAAAGGCTGAGGTAGGGCTGTGTGCCTGAGGTAGGACTTGTGGAAAGTCTGAGTTGTAAGCTTAATTATAAAGGATGAGGTAGGGCTAAGGCCTGAGGTAGGATTCTTGGGAAGAATCTGAGGTAGGACTTGTGTTAAGTCTGAGGTGTAGGAACCATCCTTGGTTTTGAGATTGTAAGATCTACAGATCCGAGCCAGTGGAAGGAAGTTAGGCTGAATCCAGTTATCTGCTGGATAGGCGAAGGGGGAAAGTGGATGTACCCATATCTTGGGGAACCACTATAGATCTGGTGCATTTTGTATTGTGTTTATTTTCTGTAAATTGATTTATCTGTGCTGAAAAGAGTCATATAACTGTTTGCCTAAGAAATTAAAAAGACAAAAAGATTAGAACCTATTCACCCCCCTCTAGGTGTTTAGGTTCTTGAAATAAAGTCGTTCATAGATGTTAATAATATTAAACAAATAGAATTAAAACAAAAAAACAAAAAAAAGAGAAAGAATAAAAAAAATCTTAACTATAATAATGTTCAATAGATTTCGTCGGACTCAGATCGACGAAATGTGTACAGTTCCTCGAACTCAAGTCGACGAACTCCGAACATAAATTTTTATTATAATTATTCTCTGAACTGCGATCGATGATATTGGGTCCCAGAGAATTAAAACTTTCATTCTCTGAGTGGAGTTCAACGAACTCATCCCCATTGGTCGACTCAGATCGTCAAACTTACTAGAATTCGTCGACCCCAGTTCATAATAACAGAAACTTTAATTCTAACCGAACATTTAATCAACCAGGACAATATGTTAATCCATTTAACCAGTGGATAATTGCACTAGAAAATTTCACCCCCTAGGTTATAAAAATCAACCAGAATACTCATACATTTCCAGCTTTAATTATGTAAATAAACAAGGACCCAACGTAACATAGGTCAAGAATAACTAATATGTTTTATTTCCGGTGAAAGACTATCCCACCACAGAGAAATAGTGGTATCTGTATAGTGGATGTTCAAAGCATATGACTGGCAGCAAGGACAACTTAATCAACTATAAGTCAAAGCTAGGACCCAAAGTAATATTTGGTGACTCTAATTGTGGCCAGACTGAAGGATATGGAAAGGTCAAAATTGGAGCAGTCATCTTCAGAAAGGTAGCTTATGTAAGTGGATTGAAGCACAACCTTATATCCATAAGTCAGTTATGTGATGAAAGGTTTCAGGTATCATTTAACAAAACTTCCTGTATTATCACTTTAGTAGATAACCAAGTAGTGTTAACTGGTACTAGAGTAGGTAATGTCTATGTAGTTTAATCAAACTAGTAATAATAATGAACTTTGACATAGGAGATTAGGTCATGTAAATCTGAAAAACATTGCTAAACTCTCTAGGGACAACCTTGTTAGAGGATTGTCTTCTTACCCCTATAAGAATAAAAGCCTTTGCAGGGATTGTCAGTTAAGCAAGCACACTAAAAATAGTTTTAAGTCACTTAATAAGAGTGATTCACCTAGGATTCAATATTTGTTCACATGGATCTTTTTGGACCCCTTACTGTACAGAGCCTAGGAGGGAAGTCTTATACCTTAGTAATTGTTGATGACTTCTCAAGTTTCACTTGGGTGTTCTTCTTGAGAAACAAGTCAGATAACTTCAAGGTCCTTACAGATTTTCTTAAGAGCATAAGGATTGAGTACTCTACTCCAGTTACATTGATCAGAAGTGATCTTGATACTGACTTTGAGTCTCTTCCCATGTAAGAATTCTGTGAGAAGGAAGGTATCAGGCACTGTTTCTCTGCTCCTATAACTCCTCAACAAAATGGAGTAACTGAAAGGAAAAACAGAACACTCATTGAAGCTACGACACATTACTTGCAGATGCTCACTTGCCCCTATCCTTTTGGGCAGAGGCTGTGAGCACATCAAACTATGTACTGAATAGAAGTTTGATTCATAAGCTTAAGGGAAATACCCCCTGTGAACTAATCAAAGGGAAGAAACCTAAAGTAGATTATTTTAGAGTCTTTGATTGCATTTGTTACATTCATAATAACAACAAGAAATATATTAGAAAGTTTGAAGCCAAGGCTGAAATAGGAATTTTTCTTGGATATTCCCAAGTAAGCAAGGCTTATAGGGTATATAATAAATCATCTATGAAAATGGAAGAGTCTATTCATATTTCTTTTGATGAGACTAATATGTTTTACAAGGAGAAGATAGCTTCTACCAGTGAGAATTTGCAGGAACCTCGCCTGTGTGAGAAATTGGATGAATTCACCCTCACCAATGAGGTTGTTACACATCTTTCTCCACAAGTTGCTGAAGAAAGTGAAGATAATGCCACTAAACTTATTGAAGAGACAATACACCCCATATTTCCACACGAGGAATTAATTCCCCAAGCTGTTGCTCAACCAGCTCCTCCTACTTAGTCACACTTAGAGATCACCCTGTATCTCAAGTAATTGGAGACATATACGTGGGTGTGTAGACAAGGCATCAAATCTACCAGGACATGATGCATGCCTGCTTCATATATCAAACTAAGCCCCAATCAATTAAAGATGCTGAGCAAGATACACACTAGATCATTGCAATGCAAGAGGAGCTCAACCAATTTGAGAGATGTAGAGTTTGGGATTTAGTTCCAAGACCCAAAGACTACCCAGTCATTGGAACTAAATGGGTATTTAGAAACAAACTCGATGCTCAAGGTACTATCATCAGGAACAAAGCCAAATTTGTTACTCAAGGATACAGATAAGAGGAAGACATAGATTATGACCAAACATTTGCTCCTGTTGCAATGTTAGAAGCAATAAGGATATTTCTAGCTTATGCAACCTACAAGAAGTTCACAGTATACCAAATGGATGTCAAGAGTGCTTTCCTTAATGGTGAATTAAAAGAAGAGGTTTATGTGGAACAACCACCAGGTTTTATCTCTTCATCTCATCCCTCTCATGTTTTTTAACTGCATAAAGCTCTCTATGGTCTAAAACAAGCTCCAAGAGCTTGGTATGAAACCTTAGCTAGCTTTCTCTTAGAGCATAACTTTTCTAGAGGCATAGTAGATAGGACTTTATTTATTAAGCATTATCATGATAAGATCTTGTTAGTACAAATATATGTAGATGAAATTATATTTGGTTCTACTAATTCCAAACTATGCAAAAAGTTCTCGGACCTTATGCATTCCAAGTTTGAAATGAGTAGCATGGGTGAGCTCTCCTACTTCCTTGGTCTCCAAGTGAAGCAGCCCCCTAATGGCATCTTCATATCCCAATCCAAGTATTCTAAGGAGATGATAAAAGGTTTTGGATGGCATATGCTTCAGCTAAGAAAACACCTATGACTATAAATGTTGTGATTGATTCTGATAAATATGGGAAATCTGTTGATCAGAAACTATATAGGGCCAATATTGGGTCCCTATTATATCTCACAGCAAGTAGGCCATACATTATGTGTTCTACTTGTCTTTATGCTAGGTTCTAGGTGAACCCTAAAGAATCTCACCTTATTTTCCTAAAAAGAATTTTAAGATATATAAAGAGTTGCCCTAATTTAAGACTCTGGTATCCAATTAAGTTAGAATTTGAGTTAACTGGATACTAAGATGCTGACTTTGCTGGATGTAGAGTGGAAAGAAAGAGCACATCAGGGACATGTCAGTTCCTTAGTGCTAAGCTAGTGTCTTGGTTTTGCAAGAAGCAAACATCTGTGTCTACTTTAATAGCAGAAGCTGAGTACATAACAGCTGGCAATTGTTGTTCACAGATGCAGTGGATTCAGAACCAACTCCTAGATTATGGTGTCAACTTAAATAATTCAACTCTACTTTGTGATAATACCAGTGCAATTTCCATTGCACAGAATCCAGTCCATCATAGTAGAACTAACCATATAGAAATAAGGCTTCATTTCATTATAGACTGTGTTGACAAAAAGAAAATTAATCTTGTCTTTATATACACTGATTTGCAAAGAGAAGACATCTTCACCAAACCCTTGGATGAGAGGAACCATCTGTTCTTTCTGAATCCGCTAGGTATGATCAATGGAGAAGCATTAATTTAATTTCTGTCTGCGGTCGAAGAATTTGTCACAGTTCATCGATCGGAGATCGACGATCTGAGGACAGTTCTTGAGAAAATTCATCGACCTAAGATCGACGAACTCTCTCTGTGAAGTTTTATTCGTTGACAAGAGAACGATGATACTGCTTTAAAAAATTTTTGTCGACCTGAGAATGACGAAATTTTTTCCCTTCTTCAGACAGAGATCGATGAACTCTTTTGTCAATAAAATATTTCGTCGACCTCAGATCAAATAATTTTGTTTATTTCGCAGGACGGAGTTTGACGCTTCATATTCTGAATATATTATAACTAGGTTTTCTTCGAGCTCTATCCCACGCTTTCTATTCCCCTTGCACTTGGTATATCTGTTTCCTTTTATAGGTGATCAATGGCGATTCCGGCGAGCTCTCTTGCGACAATGAAGTTTTATACGGGTTTTGACATAGACTTCGAGTCATTTCAACATTTTGATCAAATTTTCTTGGATATACGAAAGTTATTTGAAGAACAACAGTTGAAGAACTTCATGACAACTAGAATAAAGATAGCTGCTACCGAAATCAGAGAATGGGTGTTCACATCCTCCACTCCAGACGCCGATACATTTACCGACACAATATTTGGTAATCAAGTTTCTTTAACCACCGCAGTTTTGACTGAGATTTTTGGATTGATTAATGGTGAAGAAGAGTTAGAAATAGATAACTCTGAATATGATGAAATGTTGATTAAAATGGGTCACACTTGAGAGAACCCTAATAAACTGTTAAAAACATTTGTCTTCTAAATACAAATTTTTGTTGATATGGTGGGCAAAGTATTGCTAGGAAAGCATACTGCATATGATTATATTACCAGACAACAGTTTCTGGTCATGTCTGCTGTTGTAAATAAGAAATCAATCAATTTGGCTAAGATTTTGTTTGATTTGATAAAGAAGAAGAATAGTAAGAAAGAAGTTTGTTTTGGAAGAATCTTGGGAATTTTTCTTCAGGAAAAGGCAACTGAATCCCTGGTCTCACAGACCATATTCATTAATGCTTCCAAGAGGCTAACATGTGCCTTATTTTGAAGATGGGAGAGGACTATCTCAAAGCCTTCTAAGGCTTCTCCCTCTTCCAGATCATCTGAGGATACCTAATCTATAACAGCTGATCCCCCACTCCCTGAAGATGTCCCCTCCATCAGAATTCCATCCACTGAGATTCCAACACCTCCATCTCAACATCCTACACCTCCACAAATTTCAATTCCTTCATCAACCCTCCAACAACTATCCATATCTCAAACTCATATTCTAACACCACCTACATCTCTAGTACATCAAACAACACCAATTCAATCTCCTAAACATCTATCGACAACAGTTCACTCTCCAGAGCAAACCACACCACCTCAATCCCAACTTCCCCATCATCTTGCTGACATTCCACTCCATAACCTATCATATATTCCATCTTTT
Organism: Platanthera zijinensis; assembly: GCA_039513925.1. NCBI lineage: Eukaryota > Viridiplantae > Streptophyta > Magnoliopsida > Asparagales > Orchidaceae > Platanthera > Platanthera zijinensis. The sequence goes on from CM077087.1 coordinate 108,437,218, forward strand.
GATATTATATCATCATCTCCCATCAATACTCCATCACCTCATGATGAGCCCATGACAGACACCACTCCTCTCCCCTTATCCTCAATCCTCCATCCTTCTGTATCAACTCAGACACCTTCTATTTTTATGCAAATGGATTCCCCTTCCATTCCCTCCCTTCATGAACTCATCACTCCACTTCTTAAATAATAGAGGCAATTAAACCTCTTGCTAAATCTATTTCATCCCAATCTGCCCTCATCTCTGCTGCCCCCTCTGTCCCTTCTTTTGGGGGCCTGGCTTCAGGACCCTCTGAAGCAAGGCAGGGGGAGATATCATGTGAAGAAGATCTAGTCTCCTCTTCTCCAGCAGCAGCAGTTTTGAAGATAGTTGAGCTAGAATATACAGATGCAGATGTAAATATGATTACAGAAGCTGAGATAGGTTATTTTGATGTCTTGTACAGATGAGCAAGTTGATCTGCCAGAAGTTTTGACTTTTGGTGATTGTTTTGTCAATCCGATAGTAGATTTATTTTGGTTATTAAAGTCTTTTTATGGATATATATTATCTTCCAAAAGTTTTTCAAGAGCAATCCATGGCCATAGTATGTTATACTTCACCAATATGCCCTGAAGTTGTTAATTAACTAAAGCTAAGTTTTGCTGCTCAAATGATTTGGGAACCATCAGATGTTACAACTAATAAAGATGAGCCAAGCTCTTCTGGTCCAACCTATATCTTGGATGAAAGTCCAATTCCCAATTTGGATGATTTGATTGTTGAAGATGTGGCACAAAACATGGAAATATTTAGAATGCTCCTGATATGGATGATACAGAAATTGAGGTTGTACAACCAATATCTCTTAAGAAAGATCAATCTAAGCTGATTGAAGAGATTGATGTTATGTATGACAATCCTCCTAGTTCTTCTGATGAAGACAATGATGATGAAGATTCTGATGAATCTTATGATCCAAAAGCCAAGAAGAAGATTGCTAAGAAAATAAAAGTTGTTCCAAAGGCTGCTCCTAAACTAAATCCTACACATGATACTCCATACTACATTTTGCAAAAGATTACTCCATACCCTAGGATGCTACAGTGAGTGTGGCTATCAAAGAATGAGCAAAAAGAAAGGAAGAAGAGAAGAAGGTATTGGTCTCCTCCTAAGCACTTTAGGAAAGACCATCCTCCTCCTCCTCCTTCTACTGGGCCTCTGGAAGTGCTTCTATCAGATCAGCACCAATCACCAAGACATATCAGAGACACTCCAAGCCTAGTCATCAGTAGCAATCCACTCAGAGCAAGCCTCCTTCTGCTATAGATAAGAAAAGTACTTTGGCATCTACTGATGATTCAAAGAAGGACTCTAGTCCTAAAAGGCCAGAATCTCCACCTATCCTATTTGTAGATCTAGAACAGGAAACAACTGAAAAAAGGCCAGGTTTCAAGAGCTGGTTGGACATTCTATGATCAATAAAGCTAAAGCTGAAGGAAAAAATCTATCTCAATACTCAACAATGTCATCTTATAGAAAAGAAGAACTCAAGAGGTATGCTAAAGCTAATAAATTTTTCAATGTAGATGATTATATGAGTTTATATCCTGAAGCAGTAGTACCAAGAGCCACCTCATGCAATTTAATTGGAGCATCAGACATGACAATGTCAAAGAGAGCAGCTTCAAATCCAAACAGAGAAATTATTTCCAAATAGCCTTCTGATAAATCTTAAAAAGAGAAGTCAAAGAAGAACAAATAACTGTGTATTTATTTTTTATTTTCTGAACTCTATCTATTAATCATGAAGCACTTTTGTATATATCTGCTGGATGTTTTATTTTCTGCCAGATATATTTTATTCTGCTTTGTGATTGTTTTCTTTTGTTTGTATTAGTGACCTCACCTAAATAGGGGGAGATTGTTGGATCCCTAGTTTGGATTTTGGCTAGGTTCACTAATTAGGATGATTTTGACCCACATTGTATAGCCAGGGTCAAGTCTATGTGTCCTAGTGTTTAGGCTAGTCTTTAGGTTCAACCTTCATGGACCAGCCAGTAGAGGACTTCAGTAGACACAGACTTAGAAGAATTAAAAGTTCAAAATTATAAGTTGAAAATTCATCGAACTCAGCTCGATGATCGTCGATCTCAGATCGACGAACTCAGAAATAATTCTCTGAGTTGAGCTCGATGATATTCGTGCTTAGGTCGACGATCTCTTCATTCAGACAGATTCTCAGCTCGACGAACTTAAAGCGCAGAATTGGCAAGTTATTTCCAGGATGCAGTTCGCAGAGCTCAGGTCGACGAACAAGAATTCTCAGGTCGACGAACTTGGAACTCCAGTCAACGAAATCTGTTCAGAGGTCGACGAGTTCTATCCCGAGCCAAAATAAGAAGATTCCCTTATTTCTGTCCTTATTCATTATATTTTTTAGCAATGATTTCCTGAGTAATTAATGCTCATATTCTCCTGAATATAGCCGTTATTGGCAGCATTAATTATGGTCTTCATCAGGGTTAATTACTTACTTATTTTAATAGGTCAGTTGGGGAAACTCATTTAAGTCAGTTATTCAATCCGTTTCATTCTCCAGATCAGTCAACAATTAATGCTTGGAATTCAAATTTCAAAGGAGACTTCTGACAGCTGAATATAAAAGAGATTTTCTCTTTTCAGACTATTATCCCAGCATGCATACATAGACCAGATAGTACTGAGAATACAAAAAAGAAGCACAAAACAACAAAAAGAACTGCTTCTTCTCTGTGCAGAAAACATTCTACTTTCCCTTGTTCTTTCTGAAGACTGGAGAAGAACAACCATCAATATCAAGAGTCTTCTTTAACTTCTCCTCTAGGAACATTCAAGGACAACAACATTGAATTAGTCAGAAAGTTCCAGGATCTTTCATGACAAGGCTGAAGACCAATACCCTGAGCAAGGCTCCAAGTTTTCTGAACCATCTCTATATTGCTGAAGGAGTCTTGACAAAAGAATCCACAAGTCTTCTCTATTGTACAGAGAAAAGAGAAGACATTATAACCTCTCTCACCTCCTGTAAATGGGTTTATTAACTCCCTTCAAAAGTTTATTCTTGGTTTTTGAGCACCTGATCAAAAGCCTAAAGGGTTGTGAGATCTCCCTGGAAATAGATCTTGTGGTGGCAGTCATATGATCAAAAACCTGATAGTGGATTCCTACTAGGGTGGTAGAAGAGTGGATGTACCTCATTTGGGGAACCACTATAAAATTCTTGTGTTGTCTGTGTGTCATCATTTTCTTTCTTGTTCTTGCTGTGCTGTGGTAGATTAGCTTAGCCTATTTTCATTTCCTTTCTATATTACTATTGGTATCACTTATTTTACTCTGATAAATTTTAAAACAGCCAAAAATTTAATTACTCTATTCACCCCCCCCCATCTAGAGTAAATCAGGTCTAACCCTTATCTTTCACCTTATAAGGTTATGTTTTAAACCTTTCACATAAGCTACTTATGTGATAGTTACTATTCCATTAGTTATTTTACCCAAACCTTTAGTTACCCCTTTTTCTGAGCCCCAAAAGATAACTAGTGGACCATTCTCAATAGAAGTATATTCCTTTAGCATGCTCCTTATTCCAGCCATGTGCCTGGAAAATCTACTGTCCAAGTACCATGTAGGGATATGGCAACTTGGACTTACCTGCAACAAATATATTATCTAACCTTAGGACCCCAAATTTTATTGGGTCCTAGGTGCTATTTAGACTTAAACTGAACAAGCCTACCTGCAGTTCTTCTGACAGTTAAGCCACCATTACTTCTCTAGACACTCTCATTGTGCCAGCAATCAATGACATAGTGACCAACTTTGCCACATCACCAGCACTCATGCACATTATACCTTCTTTTAAGAACTGGCTTAACAACAATGTTATTTGAAGCTCTGAAACCAGCTGGTACATCAGCTCTTTTCTTAAGTCTTTCAGCCAAGCCTTGCTTAGGGACTTGTCTGGCAGCAGAAGTACTTGGGATATCTTGAACCCTATCTGTAGCTGCCTTCTTTTCAGAATGCATACTCCTGATATCTTCAGATATTCCTAATTCTGCTTTGCTAACAGACATTCCCTTAGATTGATAATGAACTGGCAGACTTTGTGAGTCAGCTGCTACCTTGTCCTTGTGTTTTGGGGCTGGTAAACCAAACACAAATAGACCATTATGGGCCATTTGGGTTTACTCATGGACTGCCCAATAGGCACTAGAACCCTAGCCATTTCTACTGCCATGCTCACAGTGATCATAAATACTATCATGGTCATACCTGTTAGAAGGTTGAACCACTTTTTTAAAAGAAATTTGAGGCTTGGAAGCAAGTGGCTGAACTGGAGCTTTGCCTTTCCTATTGGAATTGACAACTCTTGTTCTTCCTTTGAAACCTAATCCCTTCTTACCCTTTTTGGAAAGAGAAGGAATCTATCAAAGGTAACACAAAACTAGGTTTTGAGAACTTGGCCACTATCTCCCTATCCTTTTGGAGTCTACTTTCAAGATTCCTAATGTTGTTATTCTTGAAAGTAATGGTATCCATCTGAATAATAGTTATGTTCATCAATTTACTAATCTATTTTAACTTCAGATCCATCACTTTTACTGAGTCTGAAGTAGCCAACTTTTGAGTGGCATTCTCCTTTGCTATCTGTTTAGCTAGGAGTCTGCTTTTCTTAAAGGCTTGCATGAGCTCTCCATAATCATCAATTAATTAATTGATGTCTCCTTCAGATTCAGAGCCACCTTCATCCTTTATTAAAACTGCTTCTGACTCTGGGCTAGTAACATAATCTGACACTAAAGGTGAAGATTGTACCTTCTTAGGACCAGACTGCTCCCGGATGTGTCCATCCTCAACTATGGCCATCAGCCTTATGTATTGGCTATCTTCTGCTTTTTTGATATCATCCAGCAACTGCAAGAATTTTGTATCTACAGAATCTTCCTCAGTTGAGAACAACCCAATGTAGGCCTCAACATCCTCTTAATTTTCTGACTCTGATGAAGAAGAGTCAGTCCAACTTTTTTGCTTCTTGGCCACAAAGGATTTCTCCTTCTTGCCTTTATGCTGGTGTTTCTTTTTCTCACCAGACTCCTTTCTTTTGAAAGGACAGTCTGCTATAACATGTCCTGGTTTGCTGAAATAATAATATACAATTTTAGGAGAAGTTTGTTTACCAGGTTTAGAACCATACATTTCTTCTTTAGAGGTTTTCTTCTTTCCCTTGTAGTAGTCATCCTTAGAGTAAGAAGAAGAGGATGGCCTGCTCGTCCAGTTGTTTTTATTCAGGAACCTCTAGAATTGCCTAGAAAAGGCAGCAAAATCCTAATCAGAGTTTTGGCAATCTGATGTGCTTGTGTCTGAACTTTCTGAATCAGTATCAAAAACTATTTTGGGAGGAGGAGTCTTTCTCCCGCCCTTCCTTGTAGCTTCAAATTTGAAAGACACGGACTTATCTTTGGCAAAAGACCTGCTGCATTTCTAGTCTTCCTTTCTAGCAGTTAGCTGTATTTCATAAGAAAACAATTTTCCAAACAAGGTTGGTGGAGGAGTATCTGCAAGTCTGTCCACTTCTCTGAAGGCACAGACCTTGGTATCCCAGTCCTTGGTCAATGATCTGAGAAATTTTTCATTCAGTTCAAAAGTGTTGAAGACTCTTCCATAAGTCATCAGCTCATTGACAATTCTGAAGAACTTTTCATATCACATAGCTATGCTATCTGTATTGGCTTGTCTGAAGCTTTTATACTCTTGATTGAGCATGGACTTCCTATCCTCTATTACTTCTTCTGTCCCCTCCATGTATATAATCAAAGTGTCCCACATTTCCTTTAAGTTTTTACAGTGGACTAAATTCTGAAAGGTAGCATCATCTATGGCACCAACCATTATGTTCTGTGCCCTCTTGTCCAAAGTTTCTAAGATGATCTCATCTTTTGTCATCTCAGAATACCTCTTTGGAGTCTGTAAATTTGCATCAAGAACTGATGCCTTCATTGGGATGAAAGGACCTTCTAGAACTGTGATGTAGATTCTAGGATCAGATGCTTCCATGAATAGTCTGACCCTCTCTTTCCATATCCCAAATGTTTCTTTTCTACAAATGGGAAGTTTCATGGATCCAAGTTATACGTGATTTTCACCTGAACCTATCTGGCTATCTTATTACTACCTTGGAGATATACTCAGACTGTTACGTCTAATTTTGATTAACCTGCCTCTGATACAACTTGAAAGAATTGGTTTCAAGAATGTCTAAACACCTAGAGGTGGGTGAATAGGTTCAATTCCAATTCACTTAGGAAGTTTACAAACTAATCATAACACAGCTATAAATTCTACAGCTACCACAACACACAATAATCCAATCACAGCATACACACAGATTTATAGTGGTTCCCCAAATGATGGGTATATCCACTTTCCCCTTTCGATAATCTAGCAGTACACTAGATTCAGCCAAACTTCCTTCCACCATCTCAGATCCTCAGATCTTATAACTCAGAACCCAAATTGGTTCCTTCAACTCAGACTTCAACAAGTCCTACAACTAAGGCTCTTCCCAAGAACCCTATGTCAGAGTGAATCCACACTCCTACTACTTAGGCAATCAAGCCCTACCTCAGCCCTTATCACTAGGCTTACAGCTCAGAGAACTTAATCTCCTACCTAGGGAAAGCAGCCCTACCTCAGCCTTTATAGTTACAGGCTTACAACTCAGAAATTGAAATCTCTTACACTCAGATCTAAAAATAGATCTTACAGAAAATTGATTAAAGAGTTTATTTCTTTCTTCACCCAGTTAGAGAGAGAGAGGGGTGAGGGAATCTTTATCATATCTTTATGGATTTGCTTTCTATTGATCTTTACTGTGATGAATATTATTCAACCTGACTTAGCTTATTCAAAGCTTCTTGAAAGAGAGAACCTAGGTTGAATCTCCTTGAAAGTTGGTGTAGATCCAGCTTCTTCTTCCTTGCAAAATTAAATCTGCAAACAGTGATAGATTAGATGTGATGCTTCCTACTTCTCTGATTTTGAATCAGGATCTTCTTGTTGTATAGAATTCTGTGAATTCTTCTTGGAGTGATTTCTCCTTCGTCTTATTTTCCCTTTTTCTTCTTCTTCTTATTCTGTGATATATCAGCTCTTTTTATAGATCTCGTTAGAGGCAACCGGCTGATCTCATAGTTAACTGACATCTGATAGTTTGATATATTTGACAGCCTTGAAGATTCTGATAGATGTCAAGTCTTCAGTCTTGAAATCTGTCACTTAGAGTTATTTGACTCAGCTGAATGTGTCGAGACACAAATATAGAATGTGTCGACACAAATGTAATGTGTGTCGACACAATTCCTTGGTGTCGACACAGCTTCTTTGATGTTGTCGATATCTTCAGAATCTGATGACACAGCTCTTTATTCAGTCTCGACACAGCATTTGTATAACGTGTCGACATAAGTCCTGTGTATCGACACAACTTCTCCATTTATAACTGATGTTGACTTAAATTCTGTGTGTCGACACAAGTCTTGTGTGTTGACAAAGCTTTTTCTGCTAATGTCAGCACTTCTAGTCTAAGTGTATCGACACTAGTCCTGAGTGTCGACACAGCTATTGTCGACTCAAATTCTGTGTGTCGACACAAGTCATGTGTGTCGACACAGCCTTGCTTCTAGTCTCGACGCTGCTCCTTCAAAGGTGTTGACATATTATAAGTGTCTCGACACTTTTGTACTTAGAATATTTTCTACAATCTTTAGCCTGCACAAGTAAACTCAAAATGCCATCAAATACAAACTGACATATATCATTAAGTTATGTGAGGCTTCTTTAAATCTGGTACACAATTTTCAATGTACCCAACACTTTGTTTACCAGTGTTTTCCAATCCTTTATAACTCAGAAAACTCTTTCAACACTATGTTTATGTGTTTTGCACTCATCAGTTTGACCTCCATGCTTACTATTCTCTTATTTCATGTTTGGTCACCCCTCTTGTTTTCGCTTCTCATTTAACTTTCTATAACGTGAACTGTGTGCTTTCTTTATCATGCTCATTATAAATTGCATTTTTTTTCTCCCGTGTATGTGTATGTTCATTTTTGGTATAGCACACCCCCTTTCGATAATATCAAAGGGGGAGAATAGATGGTTCATGAGTATGGGAAAGGGTAGATCACATTTAGGGGGAGCTCAGTTCGCTGTGTGCACGTAGATAGGGGGAGTGTGTCGAACACATATATAGGGGGAGCGCGTGTGTAGGGGAAGCTATATAGAACCTGAAACCTGAGCTTTAAAGATTATCTCGTATATATACACAGTATCATGCATTTATTGTTATATCTCATGAACGAGATTTTGTATTATCAAAAGGGGAAGTTTGTTGGAGCTGACGGTTCACATACCCTCAATTTGATAATATCAATTCCCATATTGTAATTGAACACATCTTGTATTTGGTAGAGTGTTCAGGTTTATAGGTTCAAGTGATGAAGGAAGCTCTCCTATGACACCTACTGTCGAGCGATATAAGTTACCGCCAGGCGGTAGCCTGAATTAAACGGACAAGGCGCTCAGGAATCTACTGCGCCACACTAGTACTAGCCCCTGCACTAGCTCGAGAATTATTTCAGTCAGGCGCTCGGTTACCTACTGCGCTGTCGCTAACTTTGTACCGCACAACTTTAATAACCTCAACGATCGTCGAGGCTGATCAATTCGTCGAGACAATTGGACTACTGTCGGGCGCTAACCTTGATATCGCGTCTTGGTAAAACTGATGAGTCCTATTTATATAATGATTTTCGGACTCATCTGGGCTTGTTTTCGTATGCTTGCACTTCACTTTTAGTTCGTTATCGCTCATATTTCATATTATCCTTATTTCTTTAGGAAGTGCACTTTTGGCCCGTGGTTGTGTTTATTTTGTGTTCTTCTATTATTGTACTCCGTTCTGTGCTTGTTTGGAATGTCTGCACGTATCAGTGCTGGGTTTAGGGGTCGTGTGCGTGATCCGGGATTATTTGGAAACAGGTTTACTGCGCGCGATCATCGACTGTAATGCGCACGACCACTGGTCGTGCGCCGCTGATCGTGCGCACTATTCCCCATTTTCTAAAGTTCTATCGGGGCAATCGCACGACCACTGACTTCAGTGCGCACGACCACTGGTTGTGCGCCACTGATCGTGCACATTGATTCCACTTTTTCCTGGAGTTCTGCCTGGCCTTCGCTCACTATCACTGACCACAGGGCGCACGATCACTGGTCGTGCGCCAGTGATCGTGCGCGCTGTAATTTCTGCAATCTATAAATACGCAGGTTCCGCCCTAATTTTGGGAGATCGCCAAAGTCCGCCGTTTTTCCACCATTTTCGTCTCCAAGGAGGGTTTCCACCGTCCTCCTTCATCTTCCACCATAGGGAGGTGCTCCGGGCAAGCTTTCAACGCCAAATCATAGTCGGAGCTTCCTCTCGGCCTCCTCCTTCATCCTCGAGCTTCAAGGGAGATTTGACCTAGTTTCCTCCATGAAGCTAGGAGGAGCATGTGCTTCCATCTTCCACAGCGTGATACGAAGAAGACGGGCCACTGGGAGTGAGTGACAGCCTCCTCTACCCCGGACGCAGTTGAGGACCGAGCTTGGACTCGGATTGACAACCCGGGATTCCAACCATGAACCCTCAATAAGGCTTCGGACCCGGTCGATTTCGCACACTTCTCTTAATTTGTTGTTGTTAGTTTAGTTTAATTTCCATGTATTGATGAAGTATTATTACATTTGATTAACAATTTTCTCTTATTCATGTCTATGTGAGTTTGTGTAATTTTGTTATATTTGCTTGAGGTGCGTCATATTCCATCCACCACCATCCATCCTTGCCGCACTAGCAATTGCTAGAAGCGTGCGTTGCGAAGAGGTGCTTACGACCCTCATTCTGCCATTCTCTCCACCTCATCCGCTAGCCTACTCGCCCATCCGCCTAGCGACTCGGTGCATAGCGGCCCGACTAGTCTTCATCCCGCCTAGCGAAGCTTTGCATAGCGGCATTGCATAGGAGTAGTTGATAAATTTTTACTTTCTTTTATCGCAACCTTCAAAACCCCCATTTCATTTCCTCCGACCCGAGGACTTCAATCTCAAGTCCTCCTCGAAATTAACTCCATCTTACTGTGTTCCTCAAGAGACCGACACTCGGGGATTTATTCACAAACTTTATTACTTGTGCGACCGGTGCGCTTGCCGTATTTACACACATCAAGTTTTTGGCGCCGTTGCCGGGGAACACAGTCGTGTGAGTTTTTGGAGAGGGAGATTATAGATTGAAGCCCTTTTCCATCTGTTCATTCCATGTTTTATTTTTCTTTGCTTTAGTTTTTATAATTTGTTGCTTATTTATCTTTATTCTTTTTCTAATTTTGATATTTCAGTAGCAGGTGTTCCTTTTTATTTATCTGCTTGTGTGTAGTTAATTTTTGCTTAGAAAATTCTCGTGGTGAATTCTTTCTTGCTGCACCATGTATTCTTATGCGAATATCCGTTGCCGTTGGTGCGGGGATTATAGGCATAGCAGTGATGAGTGCCCCACTGAAGAATGGGAGCATAATTCTCGTGGTTCAGTTTATGGAGCACCGTTGTCTTATGGTACTTCATACACCGTACCCCATTCTTATGGTCACTACTCTTCTCTGCCTTCACCTTTTTCATATTCCTCTCCGGTCCCACCTGGACCAAGGAGTAATGGAAAACGGTGTTTGTGTTGTCATAGCACCGACCATGTGTTGAAAGATTGTGCAGAATTTTAGCGCCAGTTGGAGGCGGATGATGAACCGGATATCCGGATTGTCTCATCCACCTCTCAAAGGGCTGCTCCTTCTGATTCTGATGATGTATCCGCAGTACCACCTTGTCTATGGGGGACTGCTGTGGATACACCCATCAGACTTTCTACTGATCGATGTGACGACATTGCGGTACCGTCGCCCTCTATACCTTCTTCCCCTCTTCTTGATTCACCCCCGGAGGAACCTGCACCAACTTTCTCTGATGTTGTTGTTCCTCCACTTTCTTTGCAAGAATCATCTACTCCTATTTTTAGTGAGTTGGTTGATGATGTTGTGCCCTTTGGAGATTGGGAATATAAGGATGCGCCATGGTGTGACGAGGACATTATTCTCTTTAATGGAGAGTATTACGTCTTGGAACATAATGCCGCACCGAGGTGTGTTGTTGAGGAGATCCTTTCTGATGCAGAAGTTTCCACTTCCTTGTTGGATGAGGGGATCCAAACCACCACCGAGGACCTCCTATTCTCAGATCCCCATCGTCATGACTCATATGATGCCGACAGTGATCTATGCTTGGATCCTGCTGGGAGTAAGACCGGGACCACTCCCCCGATTAGTTCCTTATGTTCTTCGTCTCCTTTATTCCTTGATCCCCCTTCTTTATCTGAGCCTGTGCAGGTGGAATCTCCACGGGTATGTGAGGTTGTCGATGCGCCTGGCATTTTTGCCGCTGCCATCGCTTCCTACGAACCTGTGGTGGACGATGCCTTGTTAGGCAAGGATTTGTTTTGTGGTGAGTTGAGTGAGGACCAGTGCTCCTCCTCATCTTACTTCCTATTTCCTCTGCCTGCGAGGAGAAGGTATGATTATTTAGGCAGAGGGGTAACTGCTCTTTCTCCGTATCGGTACCCGTTACCGACACGGATATTAGAGCAGTTACCTGTTCATTTTTATTTTCATAGGCCCATTAGCTAGAACTGTATAGAATTTAATAAGTCGTGCTGGGATGACAATAACCCCAGTACTTATATTTCATTTTTTTTGCATTTTTATTTCCATGTCTATTTTATTTTAGCATTTCTTTTTGTATATTTTTCTTTTGCTTTTGCGGAGCTCACCCCTGCAGGTATTTTTGGCAACTTTGTGTTGGCGGGGTTGTGATTCTTCGTATGGCAAGCCTGTTTCAGCTTTTCATGCGTCTTCTGGTATGCTCACTAGTTGAGCATTGGGTAACCTCTTCCCTTAGATCATTCTGATTTTAATTTCTCTATTATTTGATGTGTTGTTTAGTCTAAGTCTGGGGGAGAGCTATTAGTTGTTGCCTTTTGCACGTGCACATTGCATGCGCATACTAGAAGCTTTTGTAGTTTTATTGTATTTAGTTCATTACTTTGCACTCCACTACACCCACATGAGCGCGTGCTTAGCTGTTAGCGTGCCGCGAGTTAAACTCATTTCTTTTGTTTGATTTGGAAAAATTATTGTGCTAGTTTAGGATTGTGCGATAGAGTAAAATGTTGGCCTTGCTGTGTTCCTAGTCAATTGCTCTCGTTTTGTGTAGAAATTCTGGTAGATTTAATTTTTCTGTATGCTTATAGTTTTATATTTTTCTATTTGCGTAAATATTTCTTATTCTACTCAAAAGTTGGTGAATCCGGTGTGAATCAAACGGTAGCGTAGGAATGTGTGTAGCCGCTACTAGACTCGTTTTGCTTGAGTCAGGGGGAAGGATTATCTTTCTCGGTGGCTAAGAACTTGCCCCAAGCTACTCTCGAAGCATTGGTACATGGTTAGTCTAGCGTGAGCGTGATGTAGGCCATCATTTTGGCCCGATTGAGCTTTGTACCGTTCCGAACGTCTTGTCCTCGCTAAGCCCCGTTGTGCCTACCCTTCTTTTGATTCAGCTCCACTAGTATTTCACCAAAGCCTCATAGCCGATCCTAGTCGCACACCCAAGTCGAGCTTTAGTATTTTATATTTTCATGATTGGGGTGTTGATGTGGTGATATTTCAAGTTAATATGTGGTTGTGCTCCAAAGTCATATTTGCTGATATTGATTAAGAAAAGAAAAATTGTTAAAGAAAAGAAAATTGTTTGTTAAAAAATATGTGAAAAAGAAAAGTGAAAAGTACGAGTTTAATTGAAAATCTTTTTGGAGATGATTTTGATTTGGAGTAGGCGGTGCACACACCCATGTTGTAAAAATTAAGTCTGGGGGTGTGGTGTACTCGTTTATATTTTGGGGTTAGCGGTTGGATTCTTTTGTTTTAGGCTAGCTCATTTGGGGTAGGTGCATAGCCTTCCTGTTTATCTTTGATTACCTCACCGTAACCTAAGCCCCATTTTATCCTAAAGTCCTACCGATTCGCGCTTGAGTCGAACTAGTGCCGTGGAGAGAGTGTGAACAGGCAAGCGTATTGTCCCCGACATTGGTGGATTCCTTTGGAGGTGATCCCAAGCCCCGGTCTTTGGCAATGCTCACCTTAGTGGCCTGCCTACTTTCTTCCTACGTGGGACCGAATGATTCACCGTGATTCTATTTTTGAGTAGTAATAACTTTTTGATACGCATTGTGAAAAATATAAAATATTTTGTATACTTAAGAATTTCCTCTACTATATTTTTATGCACACGGGCATGCGACTTCGCATGGTACTCTGTTCTGCAATTTCTTTGTTAGCTATTTCTTTTTCCTTGTATGCTTAGGTTGTGTTTGCTCGGGACGCGCAAAAAGTTAAGTCTTGGGGTGTGATGAGTCCTATTTATATAATGATTTTCGGACTCATCTGGGCTTGTTTTCGTATGCTTGAACTTCACTTTTAGTTCGTTATCGCTCATATTTCATATTATCCTTATTTCTTTAGGAAGTGCACTTTTGTCCCATGGTTGTGTTTATTTTGTGTTCTTCTATTATTGTACTCCGTTCTGTGCTTGTTTGGAATGTCTGCACGTATCAGTGCTGGGTTTAGGGGTCGTGTGCGTGTTCCGGGATTATTTGGAAACAGGTTTACTGCGCACGATCATCGGCTGTAATGCACATGACCACTGGTCGTGCGCCTCTGATCGGGCGTACTATTCCCTATTTTCTAAAGTTCTGTCGGGGCAATCGCACGACCACTGACTTCAGTGCGCACGACCACTGGTCGTGCGCCACTAATCGTGCACATTGATTCCACTTTTTCCTGGAGTTCTGCCTGGCCTTCGCGCACTATCAATGACCACAGGGCGCACGATCACTGGTCGTGCGCCAGTGATCGTGCGCGCTGTAATTTCTGCAATCTATAAATACGCAGGTTCCGCCCTAATTTTGGGAGATCGCCAAAGTCCGCTGTTTTTCCGCCATTTTCGTCTCCAAGGAGGGTTTCCACCGCCCTCCTTCATCTTCCACCATAGGGAGGTGCTCCGGGCAAGCTTTCAACGCCAAATAATAGCCGGAGCTTCCTCTCAGCCTCCTCCTTCATCCTCGAGCTTCAAGGGAGATTTTACCTAGCTTCCTCCATCAAGCTAGGAGGAGCATGTGCTTCTAACTTCCGCAGCGTGATACGAAGAAGACAGGCCACTGGGAGTGAGTGACAGCCTCCTCTACCCCGGACGTAGTTGAGGACCGAGCTTGGACTCGGATTGACAACCCGGGATTCCAACCGTGAACCCTCAATAAGGCTTCGGACCCGGTCGATTTCGCACACTTCTCTTAATTTGTTGTTGTTAGTTTAGTTTAATTTCCATGTATTGATGAAATATTATTACATTTGATTAACAATTTTCTCTTATTCATGTCTATGTGAGTTAGTGTAATTTTGTTATATTTGCTTGAGGTGTGCCATATTCCATCCACCATCATCCATCCTTGCCGCACTAGCAATTGCTAGAAGCGCGCGTTGCGAAGAGGTGCTTACGACCCTCATTCCGCCATTCTCTCCACCTCATCTGCTAGCATACTCGCCCATCCACCTAGCGACTCGGTGCATAGCGGCCCGACTAGTCTTCATCCCGCCTAGCGAAGCTTTGCATAGCGGCATTGCATAGGAGTAGTTGATAGATTTTTACTTTCTTTTATCGCAACCATCAAAACCCCCATTTCATTTCCTCCGACCCGAGGACTTCAATCTCAAGTCCTCCTCAAAATTAACTCCACCTTTCTGTGTTCCTCAAGAGACCGACACTCGGGGATTTATTCCCAAACTTTATTACTTATGCGACCGGTGCGCTTGTCGTATTTACACGCATCAAAAACATTCAACGATCGGCAAGAAGGAAGCGTCGAGTTGACTGGACTATCGCCAGGCGCTACCTACCTACTGCGTCGCGGTAGCATTAGAAAAAGGAAAATATTTATTTTGATTATTTTTCAAAATTTTGAGGGCAACTGTCAACATCAAGCACGTGAACCTACCACCGGGCGCTAACCTTACTGTCGGCGATAGACTTTTTTTACAAAGACGTATAAAAAGGTGCCCCATTTTCTGTGTTCCTTACAAAGACGAAAACAGACTCAGATCTACGACTCCTAGGGTTTGACCGCCTCTCTATGGTCCGTTTCGCCGTCTCCATCGAAGGATAAAGAAGACTGTCTCCCTCCCGTTTGCACACGAAGAACTCCGGCAAGCCAAGAACTACAAAGCCTACGAAGAGTTTATTGGTTGTAAGACCACGCAGATTTCTAGCACCAAACACGGATCGCTCAACGGAGGAGTCGTATTGAGGGAGATTTGAACTTTAATATTTTTATATTCTTGTGTACTTTTTCTCTTCTTTGTATTCTTGTGGTGAGGAAAATTGATCGGTGAAGTTTGTCAGAATCTTTGAAGGATTCCGTAAGAAATCATCCCAGGGAAGGGACGTCTAGATCGGGGGATCTAGCAGGGCTCTAAGACACCTCCTTGAATGAGGGTAAAGAGCCGACTCGAAGACCTTTCTTGGAGGGAAAGAGAGAGAGCCAACTGGTCTGTGGAGCGGGTCGGTATCGAAAACCAAAAGTTATTTTCATTCACCGCCTTCGATCTTCGGCGTCACGGAGATCACGTTTTTTTAATATTTAAAAATAGTTATTGATTTTACTTTGGAATGAAATTCATTTTCTGCTTATTCTCCTGCCTATAACGTTATGTGTGTTAGCTTATAATTCTCTGAAAGGTGCATGGATTTCCAAAGAGGAATCTGCCTAGAAAAATGAGTTCTGTAACATACCGCCGTGTGTTAGCTACCTAACGCCACGCGGTAGCTTCCTGAACTAGTTTTTCTAGTTATAAATAATTCAAATTTCTAGTAATCGTCATTGAACATTATTCACCCCCCTCTAATGTTGGCCACTAGATCCAACAAATTCCTCCTCCCTGCAACTCTCCACAGCGGTCAAAGAGACATGAATGCATCATTATTGAGACTGATGACATCCTCTAGTACAATAAAGCATTGAAGGAGAGGAGAGGAAAAATAAAATGAACTTGGTCAGAAAAGCTTAACATGACAGATCTTGAAAGGCTGAGGGGGCCCGATTGCCTTGTTTATTTTGCAACTAAAGAGTATGCGGTATCCACACATTTTTCTGACTTGGCTCTTCAAAATAATCATTCTTGTTGTTGTGTTCATCATGTACATTACAGTTTTAATAGCCTTTTCATTTTTCTTACTGTAGATTTTGGCATGTTTGATCCTCCTGACCTCACCGAGCCCTTTATGCTGCCGAAGAGCCCTTATACAAATGATGAAGGTTAGCAGATTCTTGCTAAGTTCTCCACGGATGTTGAAACTCTTCAAGGGATGTTGAATAAGGAAGAGCAGAGTTTGCAGGCCATAAAGCGGGCTCTTTAGGGGTGACTCGCAGACCTAGATATGGTGGAAGAGGAGATAGAGTGAGCTCGTCAAGCATAGATCAAGGCATTAGTGGAAGAACACAATCACTATGCAAGCAAACATGAGTGTTAGAACTCCTTATTACTGATTTGGGCTAGGATTACTATTTACGATTTTTATTTTGACCCAACTTGTATAAAATAGGGTCATATTTTCTTTCCAGAGTCATTTTAGAAGGTATTCCAGAAGTGCTCAGTTCAACAAACCTTGATCTCAGTTTGACGAACTCTGAACTCAGTTCTAGTAACTCAGATCTCAAAACTCTGAGATTAGTTCAACGAACTCTGAGCTCAGTTCGACAAATATAGAGCTTAGCTCGACAAAAGTTAAAGCTCAGTTCATAAAAGATCAGTTCGACGAACTATAAGCTCAATTCGACGAAATCCTTGATGAGATCGACGATCAGATAATTTCTATATCAATAGAAGGCAGAATGATTTCAAATGTTTGGTAATTGAAACTATGATATTTAATGCTAAATATTCTAAAGAATAAAGCCGTTTAAGGCATCATTAAATATGGATTTATCATAGAATTTTAAATCTAATTAATTCCAAGGCAGTTACAAATTCTAAAGGGATTCTTCACGTTCAAGAATTGTTTTATTTCAAATTTTTAACTCTTCCCTAACAAACTATATATATAGAAGATTGTTGCCTCAAATACAACAACAGACAGATAGAGATGGAGATATTAATACATATATTCTACTTCAGACTCTTCCAGTGATACATCTTCAATCTGAGAGATATCTTGATCCATATCGTTCTAAAATATCTACTGGAAAGAAAGTGCTTACAAGAAGGAATACACCCTGAAGAAAAGTCTCCTCCCTTGATCAGAATCTCTATTTAAATTAGGGGGAGCTTTTTACAACATCATCCACTAAGTCTTCTCAGAGATACTTGACAGAGAAGACAACATCTAACTTTCTTTAGTTTATTCTTAAACTGTGTACAGGGTTCTAACTCTCTTCAAAAGTTAACACTTGGTTCATAATTCACCTGATCAAAAGACTTAGGTTTTGGTTTTGGGTACCTGGTCAAAAGCCCAAAGGGTTGCTAGATCTCCCTTAAAAAAAGATCTTCTGGTGGCAGGGCACCTGATCAAAAACCTATAGTGTATTCCTACCAGGGTGGTAGAAGAGTAGATGTACCCAGATTAATTGGGGAACTACTATAAAATCCTTGTGTCGTTTGTGTTTATTACTTTCTTTTTGTGTGCTATGAATTTTATTTATATATATATATATCACTTAATTTTAAAACTGCTGTAAAAATTAATTAAATTTTTTAATATACTCTATTCACCCCCCCCCCTCTAGAGTAAAGTTAGATCTATTCCTTTCACTTTCAATTGGTATCAGAGGAGGTTTGGTTATACAGGCTAACACCTGAACAAATAGATCTGATAGATCTTATCTTACCTAGAAGATTATTGATAATTTTATCATGGCACAAAAAAGGAGTACTCAAGCATTAGACCTTCTGTTTGCAATCTTAATAAGTTTGTACTATGGAAAGCAAGGATTAGGTTATATATGAATTCTATTGATGAGGATATCTATAATTAAATTTTGACACGCCCACCTCTACCACTGGCAACAACAAGCACCAGTGCTACACCTCCACCAGAATGGACAGAGGTTCAGAGAAAAGCAAAAACTGTGGATGTAAAGGCTATGAATATACTAGCCCAAACAATGTCTGATGATATTTTTTAGATGGTTGTTGAATGCACCTCAGCAAAATATATCTGGGACTCCCTCACTACAATGGAAGTAGATGAAAGAAAAGACAGAAGATCTCACCAGATTCCTAAATATGAGAATTTCAAAATGGGAGAAACTGAATATATTGCTTATATGTATACAAGACTCAGTCTCATAATCAATGAACTGAAAACTTTGGAGAAAGATATTTCATTGACAAGAATAAATGACAAAGTCCTTATGTGTGTTGGGTACATTGGAAAATGTGTACCTGATTTGAAGAGGTCCAACTTAGCTCAATGATATACATCAAGGTGTATTTGATGTTGTTTTGAGTTGACATGTGCAGGTGAAGAAGTGTTAAAGAATGCAGAAAAATATTCTAAGTCCATGTGTCGACACCTGAAGAAATAGTGTTGACACTTCAGAATATTTGTGTCGACACTTGAAGGAAGCTGTGTCGACACAGAGAAAGATAGTCGACCACATTTGTGTCGACACTGGGAAGCAGTGTCGACTCACAGGAAGATAGTCGACCACATTTGTGTCGACACTGGGAGGCTGTGTCGACACAATGAGACAGAGTCGACACACATTTTGGCAGAAGTTGACAATACTTGTGTCGACACCAGAAGACTAAGTCGACACATTTTGGCAGAGTCAACAATTGATTTGTCGACACCTGAAGGCAGTGTCGACACATACTGAGTTCTGAATCTACAACAACTGTGTCGACACACAGGACTTGTGTCGACACACTGCAAAGTCAAGACCAAGTTATTTTCTGAAGAAAGATGAAGTGTTGAGTCGACATAAATTCTCTGTGCCGACTCATTCTCAAAATAAAGTTCTGAAGAAGCTGTGTCGACTTAAAGGCAAACTTGTCGACATCATCAAAGGCTGTGTCGACACCAAAGTTACTTATGTCGACACATATAGACAGTTGGTCTCGACACTTCCTGACAGTCTGTCTCAACACTTTGCTGACCAACACTAAGGCACAGGATCTGTTTGAAGACTTGACAGCTGTGGGTTGCAGCCAGTTAACTGATGTTGTCAGACTTGTAAGAAGACAGTTATAAACTGGATCAGCCGGTTACCATTAAGAAGGTCTATAAATAGACAGATTCAGAGAGAAGAAAAAAGATTGAACTTTGGCAATCAAATTGAGAAATCAAATCAAGAAGGAGTAATACACAAAAGAAGATCTTCATCAGATGATCTAAGAAGACGATCTCAGGATCGATCTAAGAAGAGTTCTAACAAGAATTCAGAAGTATCATCAAAGGTGTTGGATAGAGATGGATCCACCCATTTTGAAGAAGAAGAAGGAAGCCATCAGTGGTTTCTCAAGAAGCTGTTTGGAAATCAACTCAGCTAAGTTCAGATTCAAGAAGCTTTGAAGAAAGCTCAGATTCAGTTGATTTCATCAGCTGATCAAGAATTGTCTTGTCCTCTTCTCTCTCAACAAAGGTAAGGCATTAAAACTTCTTTTCTAAATTTCTGTAGGATCTGTTTTACACAGATCTGAGTTGTAAGCCTGTGATATAAAGGCTGAGTGTAGGAGAGTTGATCTCTGAGTGGTAGGGCTATTTGCCTGAGTGTAGGAGAAGGTTCTTCTCTGAGTTGTAGGCCTTGTGGCTAGGCTGAGGTAGGGCTGTTGTGCCTGAGGTGTAGGAACCTATCCAGGTTCTGAGCTGTAGGATCTAAGGATCTGAGAATAGTGGAAGTTTGGCCGAATCTAGCATACTGCTAGATAGGTGAAGGGGGAAAGTGGATGTACCCAAACCTTGGGGAACCACTATAAACATTGTGCAATCTGTGATGATTAAATTTCTGTGATTGCTGTGCTGGTTGTTTTAATTTTGTGATTGAATTCTACCTAAAAGTATAAACAAGCAATTAGAACCTATTCACCCCCCCCCCTCTAGGTGTTTAGGTTGTCTTGAAAGTAAAACTATCAAGTGGTATCAGGGGGAGGTTCCTCAAAAAGGACTTAACAGTCTGAGGTAGATCTGAAAGGCTGAATCAAGATTCAAGAAGATGGGTTCTGGAGAAAATCACAAGGAGTTATGGTCAATGAAGTTACCCATCTGCAGGAAGGAAATCTTTGGAATTTGGAAAGAAAGAGTCAGATTATTCATGGAAGCATCTGACCCAAGAATATACATCACAGTTCAGGAAGGACCCTTCATTCCAATGAAGGTATCAGTTCTTGATGCTAATATTCAAACTTCAAAGAGTTATTCTGAAATTACCAAGGATGAAGTCATTTTGGCAACCATGGACAAGAGAGCTCAGAATATTATTGTGAGTGCCATAGATGATTCTACATTTCAGAATCTGATTCACTGCAAGACCTCCAAAGAAATGTGGGACACCTTGATTGTCTACATGGAGGGATCTGAAGAAGTAAGACAGGATAGGAAGTCTATGCTCAACCAGTAATATGAAAGTTTTAGACAAGGAAAAACTGATAGCATAACTGAATGCTATAAGAAATTCTATAGAATTGTGAATGAGTTAATGTCCTATGGAAGAGTCTTCAGTACCTATGAACTGAATGACAAATTCTTAAGATCCTTGACAAAGGATTGGGACATAAAGATCTGTGCCATAAGAGAAGTGGCTAAATTGGCAGAGATCTCTCCTCCCACCTTGTTTGGAAAGCTGTTGTCCTATGAAATGCAACTTATGGTGAGGAAGGAGGAGGAAAAGAATTCAAGAGGAGAGCATAGAGAAAAGACTGTGGCATTCAATGCAAAATCCATCAGAAAGAATAGGAGGATATCACCATCCCCTCCTAAGGAAATTGCAGAAGTCAGTTCTGAAAATTCAGATGATTAGGGTTCAGAAAGCTGTGATTCAGATGCAGACTTTGCTGCATTCACAAGGCAATTCCAAAGGTTCTTGAAGAAGAAGCAGTGGAAGTCTAAGCCCTCCACTTCACAGCAAGTTGATGACTATTATCAGAAGAAAAAGTCATCAAGGAAAGAAAAGAGCAGATCAAAGCCCAGCAAAGCCACTACTTTAAAGATTGTCTGTTATTATTGCAATAGGCCTGGACATGTAGTGGCTGACTGTCCTGATAAGAGAAAGGAGTCTTCAGACAAGAAGAAGACTCATCAAAAGGGCAAGAAGGAGAAATCCTTTGTTGCAAAGAAGGATAAGAGCCTAACAGATCAGTCAACTTTAGAGTCAGAATCTGAAGCAGAAGCATATATTGGACTATATGTTGCATCTGAAGAAGAGGAGTTTCTGCAGTTGCTAGACTCCATCAATGAACAAGAGGATCATCAGTGCATGGGACTGATGGCAGGATCAGAAGAGGACATATACCAGAATCAGTCTGGTCCTAATAAGATACAATGTCCTTCTATGAAATCTGTTTGTAGTACAAGTACAGAATCAGCTACATCTGCATCAAGTGATGTAGATGCATCTGAATCTGAAGGAGATGTCTATCAATTGATAGATAAGTATGGGGACTTGTTGCAGGCCCTTAAGAAAAGTAAGAACCTGGTTTAATCTCAGGCTCATGAAATTGCTGAACTAAGAGTAGCTGCAACTGAGTTAGAGAAAGTAATTGATCAAAAGTTAAATGAAATTGCCAAGATGAAGAATATAACTATTATTCAGATGGGCACAATTAATTATACCAATGATCAAGTGAAGAGTTTGGAGGCCAGACTAAGAATAGAAAAAGATTTAGTGGCTAGTTACTCTAAGCCAAAGTCTGTCTTACCCTTGATTGATGAATCTGTGAATCAAAAGGGTAAGGCAGGATTAGGATTCAAAGGTAACTCCAGGGCTGGCCGTTTCAAGATGAAAGGCAAAGCTCCTGTCAAGCCACTGAACTTTTCAGTCCCTATTAAGTTTAGAAAGGTGCAAGTGCCTTCTAATCAATATGATCATGAAAATATTCATGGTCATATTAAGACTAATGTTCTGAAAAACAAAGGTATAAATGCCAACAGGCCCACCCATGTTCATAAACCCAATGGTTATAAAAAATCAGTGGGTGAAGCTGCTGCAGCACCAGCAATGGACAGAAATTCTTTTTTCAAGGAAGTATCTAGATCTAGATACAATAAGTTTGAATGTTGGTGCTGTGGCAAGAGATGCCATTTTGCACTAGACTGCTGGTATAACACAAGTGTTAGAAAGAACAATAGTCTACCTATTAGAAGAGATAATGGTAGCTTTGTTAATGCTAACCTGAACCAAGGACCCAAGACTTGCTTGGGTTCTAAGGGAAAGTAAATCTGTGTTGCAGGTGTATCCAAGTAGCCATGCCCCTATATGGTACATGGATAGTGGTTGTTCCAGGCACATGACTGGAACAAAGGGGCTGTTGAAGGAGTATTCATCTGTCAAAGATGGACCTAAAGTGATCTTTGGTGGATCTAAAAAAGGAGTCATCAAAGGGTTTGGTAACATTTCTTCTAACCTAATTACTATCACCCAAGTGGCTTATGTAAAAGGTTTGAAACATAATCTAATAAGCATAAGCCAGCTGAGTGATTTAGGATATGACATTTCATTTGTTAAGGATGGATGTCATATCAAAAGGTCAAGTGATCAAGAGATCATTTTGACTGGGTATAGGAAGAGAAATGTATATTGTCTTAATTTTGTATGTGAGAATAAGGCTTCTCCCATCTATCTTGTAGCTGATGACAATGCTTCTCATTGTGTTAAGTGGCACAAGAGATTGGCTCATCTTAACTACAAGACAATTGGCCAACTCTTTATCAAAGAGTTAGTGAGGAATGGTCCTCAAGTTAAGTGTATGAAGGAAGGGATATGCTCAGCTTATCAAAAGGGCAAGCAGACAAAATCCTCCTTTCAAAGCCTTGAAAACAAGGATTCTGTGAGGTGCTTATACCTCTTGCATATGGATCTTTTTGGTCTTATGCCAGTTCATAGTCTAGGTAGGAAGATCTACACTTTTGTGGTTGTAGATGACTATTCTAGATTTACATGGGTGTTCTTTCTGAGACAGAAATCTGAAACCCCAAGTGTCTTACTTAATTTTGTAAAGCAAATTCAGAATGAATTGAATAGTACAGTGGTCAAAATCAGAAGTGACCATGGTACTGAGTTTCAATCTGAAAGCATAACAAAGTTATGTGAAGACTTTGGGATTTTCCAAGAGTTCTCCTCACCAAGAACACCTCAGCAAAATGGAATTGCTGAAAGAAAGAATAGAACATTAATTGAAGCTGGTAGAACTCTATTGAGTGACACCTCTCTACCAGAATATTTCTGGGCTGAGGCAGTAAACACTGCTTGTCATGTGATCAATAGGGCTTCTATCACCAAGAGCAACAAAAAGACTCCCTATGAGATTATGAAAGGTAGAAAACCAAATCTATCCTACTTCAGAATCTTTGGTTGTAAATGCTATATACTTAACAATGGTAAGTCATATTTGACTAAGTTTGCTGCCAAATCCCACGATGGGATATTTGTTGGGTACAGCACAAATAGTATGGTCTATAGAATCTTCAACTTGACTACTCAAGTTGTTGAAGAATCTGTGCATGTTGTGTTTGATGAAACAAGATTAATCAACTGTGAGTTATCTTGTAGATCAAATGACTCAACAGGTATAAGCAAAAGAATGGACAAGCTCTCCATTACTGAAGCTTCAAGGGAAGATGGAGTATTGGAAAATGAAGGCTATTGTCCTGGGGGAGTACAAGATTCTATAGAAGATGAAGAAAACCAAGAGGTTCAGCATAATGAAGGAGCTGGAGATGTTCAACCAGAAGGGAATCTTCCTCCAGCTACAAGACATTTAAGAGACCATCCAGTAGATCATATAATAGGTGATCCAAGACAGAGAGTGCAGACTAGAAGCATAAGTCAAAGCACAGTTCTGCATTCAAGTTTCCTGTCACAAATGGAGCCTAAGAAGTTTGAAGAAGCCATCCAAGACCAGCACTGGACTGATGCTATGCAAGAGGAGCTGAATCAATTCAGAAGGTGCAATGTCTGGGAGCTTGTTCCTAAACCAAGAGGCCACAATATAATTGGGACAAAATGGATCTATAGGAACAAGTTGGATGAGAGTGGAGTAATAGTGAAAAATAAAGCAAGATTGGTTGCTAAAGGATACAGGCAGGAAGAAGGGATTGACTTTGATCAAACCATTGCCCCAGTAGCAAGGTTGGAGGCAATAAGAATGTTTCTTGCCTATGCAGCCTATCAAGACTTCAAGGTATACCAGATGGATGTGAAGTCAGCATTTCTGAATGGTGATCTTAAAGAAGAAGTATATGTAGAGCAGCCATCAGGTTTTGTAGATCCTCTTAAACCTGATTATGTTTATAAGCTTAGAAAAGCTTTGTATGGGTTAAAGCAAGCCCCAAGGGCTTGGTATGAAACCCTGTCTACTTTCCTTATTGAGAATTAATTCTCAAGAGGAAAAATAGACAAAACTCTATTCCTTAGGGAATCCAAAGGCAAGATCATCTTAGTTCAGATCTATGTTGATGACATAATCTTTGGATCTACTGAAAACAACCTTTGTAAAAAGTTTGCCAAACTTATGCAAGGGAAGTTTGAGATGAGCAGTATGGGGGAACTGAAGTTCTTCTTGGGACTCCAAGTAAGACAGACTGATGATGGCTTGTCCATATCCCAGTCAAAGTTTACCAAAGAATTAATTAAGAAGTATGGTATGGAGTCATCCTCCATCATGAGAACTCCTATGGGAACAAGTATGCCTATTTGCAAAGATGATGCAGGTAAACCTGTTGATGAGACTTTGTATAGAGGAATAATTGGTTCTCTACTATATCTCACAGCTAGTAGACCAGATATTATGTATGCTACATGTGTCTGTGCTAGGTACCAAGCCTGTCCTAAAGAGTCTCATCATACTGCAGTCAAAAGGATTCTGAGATATCTTAAGGGCACACCTAATCTAGGCCTTTGGTACCCTAGGAATAGAGATTTTCTACTAACAGGTTATTCAGATGCAGACTTTGCAGGCTGTAGAGAGGATAGGAAGAGTACAACAGGTACTTGTCAATTCTTGGGAGGAAGATTGATATCTTGGAGTAGTAAGAAGCAGACCATTGCGGCTATATCTACAACTAAGTCAGAATATGTTGCTGCTGGCAGCTGCTGTGCACAACTATTGTGGATACAGCATCAGCTTAAAGATTATGGTATTCAAGTAAGTAGAACACCTCTTTTGTGTGATTCTAAGAGTGCAATTTCTATTGCTAATAATCCTGTTTCTCATAGTAGAACTAAGCATATAGAAATTAAATACCATTTTCTTAGAGATCATGTAGAAAGAGAAGACATCATATTAGAATTTGTTAAAACAGATTATCAAATAGCAGATGTATTCACTAAGCCTCTGGATGAAACAAAATTCAATAAATTTAAAATTGAATTAGGTATGTTGACCATTGATTAGATTATCAACAAACTATCAAGTGGTATCAGAGCAGAAAGTGGTATCAACAAATTATCAACAAACTTACAAATAACATATTAGATTATCAAATGGTCTCAAGTGGTGTTGACAGAAGCAGAAAGTGGCTAGGTAAAATAGTGTCGACACATTCAGTGATAATGTGTCGACTCAGTGAAGTAATGTCGACAAGTCAGAAATATTGTGTCGACACAGAGAATATGTGTCGACACTTAAGAATTAAATTGTCGACTTAACCAGGAATGTAGTGTCGACTTCACCAGAATAGTGATGTCGACACTTACAAATTTTGTGTCGACACTTATCCTAAGAGTCGACACAGATTTTCTGATACTCTACTATATCTCTCAGGTGTCGACATATCCACAATTGGTGTCGACACATAGTAGACAGATTTGTTGTCGAGACAATAGAAGTTTGTATCGACACATTCCATCTATGTCGACACATATAGACTGTTTTTGCCCACCTTTTGATCTTCTTTCAATAGAAGGTATAAATAGGTCAAGAACTTATTCAGTCGACACGCTTACAAGGTTTTCGAGACTGAAACCCTGTGTCAACTTTCTCTCTCTCTCTCTCTCTTCTCTCAAGCTTTCTCACCTGAACAATGGCGCCGAAGATTGAAGACAACGTCAATGAAGGTTATGAGTTGGTAAGGAATGCCTTTGCCGAAGCCCCGACAGATGTTCAACGAGTTATCACTCTTATTTCCGAATCCGGATTAGAGTTTTTAGTATCTGAACCTTCTAAGATATGGAAGAAGGAGGTGCATGAATTCTTTAACTCGGCATCAATAGGTTCAGATATTCTCAAGATCAAGTCCACTGTTCATGGGTCGCCAGTGAAGATTACCCCAAGAAGTCTAAGGAAGATTCTACATTTACCAATAATTGAGAATGAAGAAGAAGTCCCTGCTTCTAAGTCAAGGGAGGCTATCCAATGGTGCGGATTGGATCCCACCCTGAAAATTGGAGCTGCGTTCAACAGGAAAGGGATGAATCAGCAAGGGAAGTTTTTGTCTGAAGTAGTTGGCAAGGTGATTCTGTGCAAACCAGGGGGACATGATAGGATTTCAGCCTATATGTTCAGCCTAATGACCAAAATTGTGTTTACAATTCCAACTGATTGGTCAGCTGTAATCTTTGAAAAGATCAAGGAAGGAATCAAGAAGCCAAATCTGGCTAGAATTATGAGTTTATATCTGAATGGAGTGATCCCTGAGGTAATGCAACACCTGCCAGGAACAAAAATCAATCACATGAGAAAGATGGACATGAGATTGTTCTCTAGGTGGGATAGGGTACTGTCTAAGGTTGTGCCTGATGAGAGCAGGCAGGACACCCCAGTGAAATCCTCTTCTCATGCTCAAGATACTGAGCAGCTTCAAGAAGAACAAGAGAGGAAGTAGGATGAAGATCACCCTGCGTCTACTCCAGCCCAGCAAGACACTATACCTGCACAGATGCAGGGGGAGAAAACTCATTCTCCTGCCCAGAATGATTCTACTCCTAACCAGGTACAGTTGTAAGGGGAGCTGGTGTATTTTCTTATAAAAGATATTTCTAATATTTCAATTTCTACACAGGTGCAGGGGGAGCAAGTGTACTCACCTGCCCAGGACATTACCACTACTGAACAAGTACAGGGAGAGAAGAGGTCAGACCCAGTGCAAGAGGTAGTACAAATTGATATCTCCAAAGATCTGAATATAGAAGATCCAATTGATACATCTTATGTTCAAGCTCAGAAGGAATATACTCTAGATGAGTTATTTCCTAATGTTGATATTGCTACTGATAGAGTAGAAGAGGGGCAAGATATTGAGAAGGCCCTTGACATGGAGATAGAAATTGAGAAGGAGCAAGTAGTTGAGGAGGAGTCTGTGCATGTTGAGGATGAACAACATGGCACTGAGATAGATATTCATCCACCTCCTCAAGAAAGAGTTCAAATTGATAGTTCATCTGAATCTGAGACTGAAGAAGCCAGAATGGCTAAGAAGAGAAAACTTGTTGTTTTCAAGAGAAGGAGCAAAGGTTATAAGCAGGCTCTACAGACTACAACTCAACAATCCCATTCTGAATTTAATTATAACAAGTTTATGGTTGATTTGCAAGTAAAGCTAGATGAACATAGATTGGCAGTTGAAAAATATGTTGATGAGAGCAATAAATCTCTTCAATTTGACTTGGCTCAAGACATTAAGTCTATTAGATTTGAAGTGATTATGAACAAAAAGGAAATGACAGATTGCTTCCACAAAGGAGGTAATGCTGTAGTATTCTTGGCTAAACAACAGCAGTCCATTGTTACCAAGGCAGATGATATAGCACTGAAGCAAGGCTATGTTCTTACAAATCAGATAAACATGAATGCAAATCTTGAAGACTCTCACAATGTGATTCTTAATGAGTTGAAAAAGACTACTACTGAAGGGCAAACTGAAGCAAGAGCAAAAGAGATGGAAGAATTTGATAAGAAACTTTAAGATGCAATTGAAACAGTTAAAACAGCTATCACTACCTCTCAAAAGGACATATCTGACAAGCTTCAAAAGTTAAAACCTTTTTTTAAAGAGGGTGTGAATTATCTGGATGGCCAGATCAGATTTCAGAAGGAAGATTTAAGAGATCATATTACTAGAGAAGCCATAAAGGGGGAGAGGTTGTTAGTTCATGCTGGCTCAGAGCACACCAAATAGGTGACAAATAGTATTCGAGCCACATTGGGATATCCACCTTTGTGTGATGATGCTATGGTGGCTGAGTCAGGAATACAAATAGATCTACTTGAAGGCAATCAACCTGAGGTTGCCCAAGTCATTTACCCTCCTCCAGATTTTGATATGATTGATCAACAAGTTCAAGATATGTATAGCCCTCCAAAGGAGTTTAACAGGGTTGTTATTGAGAAAGTGGATAAGCCTGAGGCCAATTTGAAAGAACAGCAAGATGCTCTACTATCCAAGAAGAGATTTAGAGAGCAGGCTGAACTTAAGCCAGATTTTGAGCAGTGGAGCCCTACTTCATGAAATATTATACTCATTGCATGGAAGGCTGTAAAAGACCAAGTACATGAAAGAGGGAAGTGGTATAATGAAATGGAATGGCAAAAGCATGAAGCTAGGCAAGAGGCTATAGTACAGTTCAGAAGAAAAGCCAAGTTGGGTAGGCAGCCACCAGATGCTCAGGAGCCGAGCAAGTACTTTCCAAAGCCCTATCATTACTTTGAAAGGCAAAGGCTCAAGGAAGAAGCTCTAAAGAAAGCTGAGCTAAAAGGCAAGAAGCCAGCTGAAGTTGCTGAAGCTCCTGTGAAGGCTCAAATCCAATCTAGCAAAGGAATTGTCATAAAAGAGCCTGATCAGTCTTAGTTTTAAGTTCTTTCAAATGTGTTTTGTAATGTTGTGTTTAAACTTTCAATGTAAACAACTGTAATCAAACATTACCAAGTTATAAACAAAATTTTATTTGGAATCACATATTCATGTTCACTCTGTGTTGAATTGTTAATGTTTTGTTTATAAAGTATTCCTGTAATGTCATACATCATCATTTTTTTTATATATATAAATGGTGTATATCATTGGCTCTAAGGGTTATGACTTCTCCAAATAGGGGGAGATTGTTGGGTACATTAGAAAATGTGTACCTGATTTGAAGAGGTCCAACTTAGCTCAATGATATACATCAAGGTGTATTTGATGTTGTTTTGAGTTGACATGTGCCGGTGAAGAAGTGTTAAAGAATGCAGAAAAATATTCTAAGTCCATGTGTCGACACCTGAAGAAACAGTGTTGACACTTCAGAATATTTGTGTCGACACTTGAAGGAAGCTGTGTCGACACAGAGAAAAATAGTCGACCACATTTGTGTCGACACTGGGAAGCAGTGTCGACTCACAGGAAGATAGTCGACCACATTTGTGTCGACACTGGGAGGCTGTGTCGACACAATGAGACAGAGTCGACACACATTTTGGCAAAAGTTGACAATACTTGTGTCGACACCAGAAGACTAAGTCGATATATTTTGGCAGAGTCAACAATTGATGTGTCAACACCTGAAGGCAGTGTCGACACATACTGAGTTCTGAATCTACAACAACTGTGTCGACACACAGGACTTGTGTCGACACACTGCAAAGTCAAGACCAAGTTATTTTCTGAAGAAAGATGAAGTGTTGAGTCGACATAAATTCTCTGTGTCGACTCATTCTCAAAATAAAGTTCTGAAGAAGCTGTGTTGACTTAAAGGCAAACTTGTCGACATCATCAAAGGCTGTGTCGACACCAAAGTTACTTGTGTTGACACATATAGACAGTTGGTCTCGACACTTCCTGACAGTCTGTCTCAACACTTTGCTGACCAAGACTAAGGCACAGGATCTGTTTGAAGACTTGACAGCTGTGGGTTACAGCCAGTTAACTGATGTTGTCAGACTTGTCAGAAGACAGTTATAAACCGGATCAGCCGGTTACCATTAAGAAGGTCTATAAATAGACAGATTCAGAGAGAAGAAAAAAGATTGAACTTTGGCAATCAAATTGAGAAATCAAATCAAGAAGGAGTAATACACAAAAGAAGATCTTCATCAGAAGATCTAAGAAGACGATCTCAGGATCGATCTAAGAAGAGTTCTAACAAGAATTCAGAAGTATCATCAAAGGTGTTGGATAGAGAGGGATCCACTCATTTTGAAGAAGAAGAAGGAAGCCATCAGTGGTTTCTCAAGAAGCTGTTTGGAAATCAACTCAGCTAAGTTCAGATTCAAGAAGCTTTGAAGAAAGCTCAGATTCAGTTGATTTCATCAGCTGATCAAGAATTGTCTTGTCCTCTTCTCTCTCAACAAAGGCAAGGAATTAAAACTTCTTTTCTAAATTTCTATAGGATCTGTTTTACACAGATCTGAGTTGTAAGCCTGTGATATAAAGGCTGAGTGTAGGAGAGTTGATCTCTGAGTGGTAGGGTTGTTTGCCTGAGTGTAGGAGAAGGTTCTTCTCTGAGTTGTAGGCCTTATGGCTAGGCTGAGGTAGGGCTGTTGTGCCTGAGGTGTAGGAACCTATCCAGGTTCTGAGCTATAGGATCTGAGGATCTGAGAATAGTGGAAGTTTGGCCGAATCTAGCATACTGCTAGATAGGTGAAGGGGGAAAGTGGATGTACCCAAACCTTGGGGAACCACTATAAACATTATGCAATTTGTGATGATTAAATTTATGTGATTGCTATGCTGGTTGTTTTAATTTTGTGATTGAATTCTGCCTAAAAGTATAAACAAGCAATTAGAACCTATTCACCCCCCCTCTAGGTGTTTAGGTTGTCTTGAAAGTAAAACTATCAATGTGTTTTCCTAGCACATGGGATTCAAGAATTTGGCCAATTAGAGAAGCTAGAAGTGTGAATGAAATCTCAACATAAACTTTGTTGGGCAAGCTCAAATCATATGAGTAACTCATCAAAATAAGAGAAGCTGAACAAATGACCTTATCCTCTGTAAGGAAGGACAAGAGAATTGTTTTCCAAGTAACTGAAGAGGAAGAACAACT
The DNA here is from genome assembly GCA_039513925.1 of Platanthera zijinensis. Taxonomy (NCBI): domain Eukaryota; kingdom Viridiplantae; phylum Streptophyta; class Magnoliopsida; order Asparagales; family Orchidaceae; genus Platanthera; species Platanthera zijinensis. The sequence continues at coordinate 108,468,596 of CM077087.1, forward strand.
TCTAGAAAATGAAAAACTCATGAGTCCATTGGCTAAAAGATTTTACAAAATTGCTAGGAAATACTTCAGGATGAGATTTTCCAGAAACAAGGAAAAACTAAGGTATGACAAAAAACTACTAAGGAAATTGTTTGCTATGGTTGCAGGAAACCAGGACACATTCTTCAAGAATGTCCTAAAAATCAGAAGAAAGATAAGAAGAAGGAGAAAGACTTTAAGAAGCATTCAAATAAATCCTCTTCTAGTAAACACATACAGTAGGAAAGAGGCTTTGTAGCTGAAACATGGAGTGATACAGACACTAAATCTTCATCTAGTTTAAGTGAAGATGAAGAAGAATCAAATGCTAAAGAAATCTGTCAGATGGCAATTAATGCATCAAATAACAATTCTAATTCTGAATCTGAATCTGAAGAAGACTAGGTAATTTCAACTTTTTATTTTACATCAGATCAATTCAAAATAGATTTTAAATTTCTTCGTAAAGATTTGATACAATCTGAGAAGGAAAAAAAATTTCTCAGAGAGAAATTAACTGAATAAAACAATCTATCTTCAAAAAACATTAAACTTAAAGAAGATTTGAAAATTTCTAAGGAACAAATAGTTTCTTTGGAAATGCAATTAATAGAGGCTAAGAAGTTTGAAGAAACTCTTAATGGGAGAAGTATCAAACTGATGAATATTACAAGTACAGTCAATGCCAGATTAAATGGCAGACTAGGCTTGGGAGCTTCATCCAGTCAACCTCAAACTCATATGAAAAATATTTTAACTACCCCTATAGAATTTAAATCTGCTAAAGGAAAAGAAATATTAGAAATCACAGATAAAGACACTAATGTTTTTAAATCAAAATCCATACTAAAAGAGAATAGAAATTTCCAGAAAAATAATGTTCAACAGAATTCGTCGAACCGAGCTCGATGAAATCAATATTATTCGTCGAACGGAGATAGACGAATGCTGAATGCAGGAAATGAGAATGGTTCTCAACAAAATCACTATCATTTGTCGAACGGAGCTCGACAAAATCAGATTAATTCGTCGAACTCAAATTTTCCAAACAGAAAATTTAATTCTTTTCAAAAGAATAATCGAACTCAAAATTTCATAAACCCTTTTACTGAGTGGATCATTCCTCCCAGGAGATATTATCCACTTGGATATAAAAATCAACCTGAATATTCTTATATTTGTACTTATTATGACAAAAAATTAGGACCCAAGGTAATCTGGGTCAAGAACACCTAACTTGTTTTTAATATAGGAAAAGATTTATCCTACCACAGAGGAACAGTGGTATTTGGGTGGGTGATCAAAACACATGATAGGAAGAAAAGCTAATATAAAAGACTTTAAAGCAAATCTTGGACAAAAAGTCATGTTTTGAGACTCCAAATGTGGCCAGACAAAAGGCTATGGCAGTGTCAAAGTTGGAGTAGTTACCTTCAGAAAGGTAGTTTATATGAAAGGTCTTAAGCATAACCTCATCAGCATAAGTCTACTATGTGATGAAGGTTATCGGGTATCTTTTAATAAGTCTTTATGCTTTATCACATCTAATGATAACAAAATGTTTTCATCTGGTGTTTGATAAGGTAATATCTATTTAGTCAACTTTAATTCTTCTAAATCTGAAATATGTTTATTTAATCAAATAAGTAAATCAAATGAACTTTTGCATAAAAGATTAGGGCATATAAACCTTAGAACTATTGATAAATTATCGAAGGACAACCTTGTTAGAGTACTACCTTCTAGATCTTACAAGAATGAAGGACTTTGCAGGGCTTGTCAATTATGTAAGCAAACTAAAAATAGTTTTAAATCCATATCTAAGAGTGATTCACCCAGAATTTTGTATTTGCTACAAATGGACCTTTTTGGACCTATTACAATACAAAGTTTGGGAGGTCAGTTATACACTTTAGTTATTATTAATGATTTCTCCACATTCACTTGGGTGTTCTTTCTTAGGAACAAGTCTGACAACTTCAAAATTCTTACAGACTTTCTTAGGAACTTCAAGATTGAGAATTCTACTCAGATTGCACTGATTAGAAGTGATCATGAAACTGAGTTTGAATCCCTTCTTATGAGAGAATTCTGTAAGAAAGAAGGAATCAGGCAGTGTTTCTCTGCTCCTAGAACTCCTCAACCAAATGGGGTAGCAGAAAGGAAAAAATAGAACCCTAATTGAATCTGCTAGAACCATACTTGTAGATGCTCACTTGCCCCTATCCTTTTGGGCAGAGGTAGTAAGTACAGTAAATTATGTTCTTAACAGAAGTCTCATTCATAAACTCAAGGGTAAGACTCCCTATGAATTGCTTAAAAATAAGAAACTTAAAGTAAAGTATTTTAAAATTTTTGGGTGTTAATGTTATATTCATAATAATGATAAGAAACATTTAGGAAAATTTGAAGTCAAAGCTGCAGATGGATTATTTCTTGGATATTCTCTTGTCAGTAAGGCTTATAGAGTTTATAATAAATCTACCTTTAACATAGAAGAATCCATACATGTAATATTTGATGAATCTAACATGTTTTATAAGGAGAGGAATACCTCTAGCATAGACTCTTTTCAGGAACCAATTCTCTGTGAGAAATAAGATGAATTAAACCTAAAGCAAGAAGATACATTGCATCCTTCTCAACAGATTACTGAAGACAGTGATGAAGATAATCCTGAATTTTGTATTGAAAATGTTGTAGCTAATGAAATTCCACAAGGGGAATTAACAACTCAAATCATTGAAGAACCAACTCAACCTGTTGATTATGTCACTATTAGAGATCATCCTAGATCTCAAGTGATTGGAGATATATCAGTTGATGTGCAAGCAGGGCATCAACTCAATAAAGATCAGCTGCATACATGCTTTCTATCTCTAATTTAACCTCAATCAATAAAAGATGTAGAACAAGATCCTTATTGGATCATTATAACGCAAGAGGAACACAATCAGTTTAAGAGAAGTAGAGTTTGGGACTTAGTTCCAAGACCCAAATACTATCCAGTAATTGGAACTAAATGGGTCTTCAGGAATAAATTGGATTCTCAAGGAGTTATGGTGAGAAATATAGCTAGATTGGTAGCTCAAGGGTATTCATAGGAGGAAGGAATAAATTATGATCAAACATTTGCTCCTATTGCAAGATTAGAAGCTATCAGGATATTTCTTGCTTTTGCTTCTTTCAAGAAATTTAAAGTATATCAGATGGATGTAAAGTGTGCTTTCCGTAATGGAGAAATCAAAGAGGAAGTATATGTGGAGCAACCTTCAGGTTTTATCTCTTCAACTCACTCATCTTATGGATTTAAGCTTAATAAAGCTCTTTATGGTCTTACACAAGCTCCAAGAGCTTGGTATGAGACCCATGCTAATTTTCTATTGGAAAATAAATTTTGTAGGGGCAAGATAGGTAAAACTTTATTTTTCAGATATCATAAAAATGAAATTTTACTAGTTCAAATATATGTTGATGATATAATTTTTGGTTCTACTGATTCAAAACATTGCAAAAGATTCTCTGATCTAATGCATTCAAAGTTTGAAATGAGTAGCATGGGTGAATTATCTTATTTTATTGTCTTACAAGTGAAGTAAACATCTGATGGCATCTTCATATCTCAATCTAAATATGCTAAAGATCTAATTAAAAGATTTGGGATGTCAGATGTCTCTTCTATGAAAACACTCATGCCCTCTAATGCTGTAGTTGATAATGATGATCAAGGCAAATCTATTGATCAGAAAACATATAGAACAATCATTGGGTCTCCATTGTATTTAATAGCAAATAGACCAGATATTAAGTTTGCAACCTGTATTTGTGCTAGGTTTTAAGTTAACCCTAAAGAATCTCACCTTATTTTAGTAAAAAGAATTTTGAGATATATAAAGGGTTGTCCTAATCTAGGACTCTGGTATCCTACTGAGTCAGGACTTGAATTAACTAGATTCACAAATGCTGACTATGCTGGATGCAGAGTTGACAGAAAAAGCACATCAGGAGCTTGTCAGTTTCTTGGTGATAGGCTTATGTCATGGTTTTGCAAGAAGCAAACCTCTGTGTCTACTTCAACTGCTGATGCTGAATATATTGCAGCAGGTAGTTATTGTTAATAGATTATGTGGATTCAAAATCAACTACTGTATTATGGATACAACTTAAATAATTCAATTATATTCTATTATAATACTAGTTAAATTTCATTTGCACACAATCCAGTTGTAACACCCCTATCCGTCACAAAGTATATAGCTGTAGGTCCGGCCGGGGCCCGACGCCATATACCACGGACAGACTGGTGGGTTACTCATTGAAACCAATCAACCAATCACAATGACCTACACAGAGCATTTAGCAGAAGCAGTTTATTAAGTTACAAAGAATAAAGAACCCAACCAAGCATGAATGTCCACTACTCAAAACAACAGGAATGTTCAATACACAAGAACTGGTCTTATGGCCTTAAAATGGTTTGCTCAAAAATAAGTGTCTTCCAAACTTCGGCACGCAGGCCGATCATACATGAGAATATAAGAAAAACACTCAAAATTAGGCCTTTGAGGGTCGGCTCCTCAACCTGGGCTTTAGCCCGCTATTTACCACTCGGCTCCGCAACACCTGCAAGCAACAATCCACCGTACAGTGGTAAAAAAAAGCAACGATCAGCTATGCTAACCAAATTATAACAACCCCGCCCCCAACTCGGGGCGGCGATGCTCTTTCCCTGCATTTTGTTAGCATAATCAAGCAATATAGTGTAAACACACTTCATCACAGGTGCAGGCACGCACGGCCACACAACCCGTGCACTCAGGGCACATTCATGGCGAACCAGCAAATGTCACGTAAATTTAAGCCATAGACGTTTCCGTCTCACCACCGTCCCTTGGACGGCAAACCTTATGAGCATTTTGTCTTTCTGGCTCGGTTCACGTCAATTCAAACCATAGACCGCCGGAGACACTCATCTATGCCAACGGTCCCACCGAACGACATAGAACAGGTACGGTTCTGCCTGACCCGTTTCTCATACCACAACGTCAACTTAAGCCAAATGCGCGGGTCAAGACTCCCCGAGTCCGATTTCTATCACACAGTTCACATAACCCGATTATGTTCATATTGGCTCCCCGGCCATCATGATGGCAGAATCACGCATCTACCCAGTTTTCCGGGTGCACCTTGTAGTTAGTCCCCAAGGCTCCCTGTTGCAATCTACCCCATAGAAAACCCGAAAAACAAACATTCGCGCTGAGTCTTCTCCGGCCGTATATGCAATGCAATATCACCGATCGAGACAAACTAGTCCGGGTAGGCTTCACACATCATGCCTATGTCCGTTCTCGAATACGGACTCTACACAAGGTGGACTTCACATGTCTACCCCAAAGAATGTCACAAACTCATCGCATACTCGCGAGAGAGGGCTTCCTATGCAAAGGAAAAGAGGACTTCACATGTCCTAGGATGAGAATCTTTACCCTTGCGTTTTTCCTTGGCGCCATGGAAATCTATGCAGATGAAAAGCACCGCAATCTCCTTGCCTCCACAGATCCGAAGTCGGCTCGCGATTTGGAGCTTTGAAACTCCGTCGGTGACCAGAACTAGTCTTTCTTCTTCCTCCTTGCTCTCTCCTCTCTCTAGATCTTAGAAAGAGAGTGAATCCAAGCTTATGAGGAATTTACACCCCTGAACCGGCCTTAACCCTAAGGTGGGAAGATCTTGAACCATCAGATCTAAAAACAAGGAAACGAACGGCTGAGATTCAGCCCGAATTTCCAAAACCTGGGCCGAACACGGGTTCCGACACGCCCGTGTTCAGGGCCGTGTCACCCATTCACTGTCGAAACCGTCGCGTTTTGAAAAGAACACGGGCACATGACATGCCTGTGTTAGGCTTGACATGCCTGTGTCAGCCAGTACACGCCCGTGTAACTGGGCATGTTCCCGCAATGACACAGGTCCAAAACAACCCGAGCACAACACGGCCATGTGACACGCCCGTGTCATATGCCGTGTGCTAGACACGCCCATGGACACGCTCGTATCCCAAGCCATATAAATGCCTTAGCATAAACTGCCACACGACCCGAGGAGGACACGGGTATTCAACACGCCCGTGTCGAATTGCACACGCCCGTGTCGGACCTGAACACGCCTGGGCTCAAGCCGTGCGTCCCTCACTCAACGATCGTTGAGTGTAAGGCTCTGAGTGACTGACATGCCCTGGGACACATGTAACATCCCATTTCTAGCTAGACCCCTAGGAGTTGGTTTGTCGTGACAGAACCCTAGAAAACCCAAAAATTGAAGTCCATTGACCAAGAATTCGAGTCACGGGTTGGTCATGCCCGTGACCTACATGTCACGCCCGTGACCTAGGACGTGACCCCTTCGACGATCATCGATCTTAGGGAGACGATCGTCGAGTGCAGAAATTTGCAACCCGGGCCTGTCACGCCCGTGAAATATGTGTCACACCTGTGACATAGGGCGTGACCCCCTTCGACGATCGTAGATCTCCGCGAGATGATCGTCGAGCGCAGAATTTGCATAATGACCCTGTCATGCTCGTGACCTATGTGTCACGCCCGTGACCTAAGGCGTGACCCACCCTCGACGATCGTCGATCTCAGGAAGACGATCGACGAGCGCAGAGTTTGCATCACGGGCTGTCACGCCCGTGACCGACAGGTCACGCCCGTTACCTAGGGCGCGACCCCTTCGACGATGTCGATCTCAGGAAGACGATCGCCGAACTCTGAATTTGCAACACACCTGTCACGCCCGTGACCTATGTGTCACGCCCGTGACCAGGGCCGAAACGTCAGCCAGGCTGGAAATTTCTGTAACCGAAATCATAATCAATTATGATTATGGGAATTTACAGCAGGAGTATTTATGAGTCGTTTCTTTCTCTAAATACTTAATAAAATGGGGAAGAGTTGACCCAATAGGAAATCGCCACCTGGATCCGTCTTCTCATCTTCCACCGTTTACTTCCCTGCACCATAACCGAGATATTATTAAGAGAAAACATTCATGGCCATGAATGTTTCACCCTTTCCCCTCCCCAATTGGAGATATATAAAAGCCCCCTTAGAGCAAGAGGAGAAGGTTACACCCTTGACCAAACGGATTCATATTTCTACTCTTGTTGTTTGAGAAGTTCGGGAATGCCACCACCGCGCCATGACCATCCGACGTTCATCTCGTCTCCAAACCGCGAACAAGGTCCTCCTCTACTTCTTCTCTTATGGGTAGATCTTAGGATCTTAGGAATGAAGTTCGTGCTCAACGGAGCCGAACCTATCTCGAGTTTTCATAGAAAACCATGAAAAATATATTTTTCGGGTAAGCCGGAAATTGCCACCTCCGGCGGCCAAATCACCGCCGACCGATAGTCATCGCCTCGACGGAGGTGGTGGTGGTGGTGGCTGGCCAGGTAAGTGACCGGACGGTCGGCGACGGATCATGGAAGGGTTACAGGAAATATAATTTTTTCTGAGTTTCTGTTTCGGGTTCTGTTTTGTAGGGGAGATGAACAGTAAAACATTATTATAATATGAAAATTAAGTACATAATATATGGTAAATATACATAAAATAGGCTTATTTTGATGCTGCAAACCGAAGAATTTAGAGGCCGTTTTAGGAAAAATGGTCAGTCACGAAAGTTGTAGCCCTTCGAGTCTAAATTAATTTAAAATTGATTTCAACTCGTTTTGGTAAGCGGTTTGACCGCAACACCCATTTTAATGGGGGTTGTACCAAGAGTTGGGCAGAAACTAAAATGGAAGCTCACTCTTCTTCCTTTGTCCAAATGACTTGAAATTTGGGCAGGGGGTTACCCTTAACCATATCTAGAGGTTGTCCAAAAATGGGAATTTTTGGAGATAAGTTTCCTAAAGTTTTTGTTTTAATTTAATAAACTTAGAGGAATTTATTTATGTGGTCAAATGACTTCCAAACCCTCCCAAATTTTGGTGAGTGGTCCCTGGCTATAAAAATTTGCTCTGCACAAATTTTCAACTCATTGAGATGAGTTTTGGATAGGGAGTCACCTATTCTTAACTAGGAAATAATGAGGCATTTTTGAGTAAAAAGTGCACTAGAAGTTGGAATGGTCAAATCACCTCAACAGAGGCTGATATTTCGACCACTGACTTGGAAGGGTTATTATAATCCACTTGGAGAAAATGGTGAGAATAGGGGTTGTTTTACCCTAGGATTCAAGCTCAAACCCTAAATGGAGGGTTTTGAGGGTTGTGAAGGACATGGGGGCAATTGCTCTCATATTATCTTGAGATTCAGTAAAGTCGACAATAACATAATATAAATCATCTGGATGGAATCTTGGAGGATTTGAAGATAGGTAGATACCTCAAAACCCTAATCTTAGCTTTAGGATAAAATACTAATTAAGAACAATCCGTCACTAAACATTATCTAAAGACTATGAAACTTGGGTAGAGTGAGTTTTGGAGTGGGTATAATTTATTGAAATTTTACTGGAATTTTATGATGTTTATTTCCAGCACTGCATTTGTAAAGCTGATTATAGCCTTAATTGATGTTTTAATTATTTATATCTTTTTGATCATTGAAATCTCATGAAATTTTGGAAGTAAATGTTTTAGGATAGAATGGTTACCCTTGAATTTTTGTATAATTTTTAGTATAGTAAATCCAGTACTTCCTTCACAAATGTTAAAAAGGGGTTCTATGCTTTGGAAATTAATTATGGATGATATTATTACTGAAAAATTATAAAAGTGGCCCAATGCTATTTGTAAAACTTTATCTACATAGTATAATTTATTTATAATTTTTGGAAGAATATTCTCTATACTTGACTCACAAATAACGAAATATAGAAGTTATGGCTAAAATAGTTTAAGCGCCCTTTTGATGATAGAAAAATTATGATACTTTGGATTTACCATATTGAGATAACATACTATTTATTTTAATTTTGTTGGACATCTTGCATGATAACTTAGGGTAGTTAATGTTCAAATCGGTAGCCCTTGGAATTTTTGAGAAAATTAATTAAATGCCAGATAAATTAGGAAAATTACCACATTCCGGATTTAGGCTAATTATATCATGATAAGTCTCCAGTAAATAACTTAGGGCATTCAGATGAATATTGGATCATTGCCTAACCGGTTAGAAATTTAATCTAGGTTGGTCTGCATATAGCAAATTGTTAAATTGCAATAGGACATGATCTGGGATAGTATTGGTGTTAGCCATTTTGTCTGAGGGGATAGATGTGTATGATATCGCAATAGAATGAAATGAAGAATAAAGAGAAGTGGTGTTAACTTGAGTTAAAAGGTGCTCGAGTTTGACGAAAGATCGTCTTCCCCGAAGAGAGGAAGGTCAAAAATCACCCAAGGTTAGCCTATCGTAACATGAGAAGGGAATGGGTAAGGGAATTCAACCAATAACAATAAGTGCCTTGCGAAAGGGAATGATGAGCTTCAACTACCATCATAGTTCCTAGTGCCCTTTGAGAGCCCTTCACGGGGAATACCGTGGGCAGTCCTGGGTTAACGTAAACTGTAATAATAAGCTGATAAGAGTAACATAGTAGTTAGGGTTGAACTTTTCACAAATACTGTTAGCACAGTAAGATTGATGGGAGCTTCGGCTCGGTTGGTTAAGAGACAGACGGAATGGTCCTGGGAGCTTCGGCTCAGTTGGTTAAGAGACAAACATTTTGGTCCGGGGAGTTTCGGCTCGTTTTTTGTGTGATTGCGATTAAATTTGCATGTGCATAAAAGGAATGAAAATTAAGGTAGTGGGTCTTCAGTATTTGAAGGTCGATGCACCGACTCCAATACGCTGACTCGGCAAGTGTGGTTTTTACACTACGCCAAAGCTAAGTCCGGTGCGCCAGCCAGCAAGAGTACGCGGGCATCCGCTTAGTGCACCAAGCGTTGAGGCGTACGATAGGTCTGACCGGTAGTGCTTTACTGGTTTAGAGGTGGGCGAGGCCCAACCCACCGCTTCTGTCTGCTACTACGGAGGTATCCTGGGAGGTAACGGCTCTGAAAGGGGGAACTAAAGGTCTGTGTGCACAGAGTCGGGTGTGTGAGTTGCACTTGCATGTTCCATCATACCCACTTGCATGTCTTAGTATAATCGATTCATTTAACCCTGACACCTAAAGTATAAGTGGTATGGGACGCTTATACATTAGGACCTGCAAAACAACCCCTTGGTCTATAAGCTTGTGTGGGCAAGTTTATAAATTAAGGTTAAATTCAATATATATAGGCTGTTGTTTGATAACCGACACCCCAACGTATAAGTGGTATGGGACACTTTATACGATGTGAGCCTTGCAGAAGATCCCTTGGCTTATGCGCTTCCGCACAAAAGTTAAGGTTACTTTTCCTACTTTCTGTTTCTGTCATATTTATTATAGAATTGCTAGATTAGTTCCGCTGCCACCTGTTTTCTTTTGATTCATTCTCCACCTTCATGTCCTTCCCTTTCTTCCTCTCCGCTCGGTACCTAGGAGCCATGGGGGAACGGGTAGGGGATGATAGGGCTTAGTCTTTATGACTAACGGTTTTCGAACCGCATCATTTAGGGGATCGTGGAGCCCAGCATGGAGGAGCAGCCCCAGAGACCGGTGCGCATAGCTCCGGAGTTCATACAGTCGGGACCGTGAGTCTCGACCTTGAGTAGTTTCTGTTTTTGCTTCCGCATGAGTGATTTGTAGTGAGGACATGTTATACCGGGCTTAATCCCGTATTTTTAGTACTCTGATATATTATTCTGTGGGCACTCCCTTCGTGGAGTTTTATTTATATATATGTGATTTATTTCAGTGGACTTGCTTTTACTTACTTCATTTTATGCTACCTTTCTGCGATCAAATTGGCCGTCAGAATCGGTGCCTTGTGGTGATGACCCTTCAGGACGTGAAGGTGTTACCGCAAAGCGGCAATTCTGGGCCTAAAACCCCGGGTTTAAAAAGAAAAAGGGGGGGGGGGGTTCTTACAAGTGGTATCAGAGGAAACATCGATCTGAAAAAGGTAGTAGCCCACTAACCCTGGGTCACCCCCGCTCGATTTTAGTTTGGGGACAAACTAAGCAGCTTAATCAGTGGTGTGCCCATATGGGGATCACATATAAATTGTCCACTTTTAGTAAAAAAAAAAAATTGAACGTTTTCTCAAGTATGGGTTTTTGTTACGTAGCCTCCAGCACAGCCTACGCCACAAGGTGGAGTTCAACAGGATCAGGACGTTGCACCACCTCCACCGGTCCCCACTCCTTTCCTTCAGTCAGATATGGGACAGACTCTGTCTGCCATTCTGGTAGCTTTCAGGGCCCAGCAGGTTCCGGTCCCGCATCCAAATCCGGGGGCCAACTAGTTGAGCATCTTCCGAGGACTTTCTCCCCCATCCTACTTGGGGACAGAGTCGGCGGTTCGGACGGAAGAGTGGCTGGATATTATGTACGAGATGCTGACCGGGATACGGTGTCCCTGGGAGGAGAGGGTGGCTCTGGTTGTCTCTTACCTGGATTCCCATGCCAAGAGGTGGTGGAAGACGTTGTTGGACACGACATTTGCCGATAGGGAGGTTGCGTAGGTTACCTGGGAAGAGTTCAAGGCCGCGCTGCTGGAGCATTTCGTAAAGCAGTCGGCCAGGGATGAGTTGGAGGAGCGATTCTTACAGCTGAAACAGGGCACCCGGACGGTGGTGGAGTACCATAGGGAGTCGGCTTGCGGGAGGACTTGAGGGAGGCTTTGTTATTTGTTTTTGACGGGCCTATCTCCCGGATTTATGAGATGGCAAAGAGGATTGAGGCTGATTGGCACACCACTCGGGGCTGGAAGCGGCCAGCAGAGGATCAGGGACGGAGAGTCAGAAACGACCAGCAACGAGGTGTTATGCTAGAGGGGAGAAGGACAGAGGACCAGCCTCATCAGGAAGTGAGGCAGGAGCCGAGGGAACAGGTGATATTGGCCCCTCAACCTCTTCGGATGCAAGAGATGCCGAGACCCGGGGGAATGGCGTATCCCCCACCAGAGTGCTTTCATTGTCATCAGAATGGGCACATTCGAAGAAACTGCCCCATGAGGGGGGCACCACCTCCAGCACCACAGGGTGGTTCACCAGCTCAGCATTACGGAGGCTAAGGACGCGGCCGCGTTCGTGGATACCAGGAGGGAGATCGTAGACAGGGAAGGGAGTGGGTATATGCTTTGGACCTTGAGCAACCTCGGAATCCGGAGCAGGTCATAGCAGGTATGCTGTAATGCTTCTTTATTTTCATAGAATTTCCCTTTCAGTTGTTAAAACTTTGAACCGCACTAGATAGATTAGCAAGGAAAGAAAACTCTTTATAGAACCCTAAGACATCTAATAACCCCAGGAATAGTCTTCATCAGCGGCAAGCCTGCCCACACACTTTTCGATACTGGAGCTAACCACTCCTTTGTTTCGGAGACGTTCGTAGAAGGACTGGAAGGCGTGGAGCGGTTCACGGGCACGAAGATGAGGGTGAGACTACCTGATGGATCTGAGCTCCTTACCACGGACCACTACAATATGGAGGCAGAAATTGGTTGAAAGGCGTTCGAGGCTCCAGCGACGATTTTGAAGCTGATGGACTACGACCTGATCCTGGGCATGGTATGGCTCCACTGGAACCATGCCCAGATTGATTGCCAAGAGAAAAGGATCACCGTGAGACACGGGGACTCTTTCATTGTCATCGAAGGTATATGACCTGCCTCTCGTATACTCTTATCTTCGGTACAGGCCGTTAAGGCCCATCTGCAGGGAGAGGAGGTATATCAGATTCTATTTGAGATGGCGGAAGTCAAGGAGTCTGTGACAGACATCTCGGTGGTGCGAGATTTCGTTGACATCTTTCTAGAGAAACTACCAGGACTACCTCCGCACCGAGAGCAGGACTTTCTGATACAGCTTGTGTCGGGGGCCAAGCCGGCATCTAGGGCCCCTTATCGGATGGCCCCGAAGGAGTTGACAGAGTTTCGGACTCAGTTGCAGGAGTTGTTGGAGGCAGGATTTGTTAGACCGAGTTCCTCGCCATGGGGAGCCCCGGTCCTATTCGTGAAGAAGAAGGATGGTACACTTCGCCTGTGCATCGATTATCGAGCACTAAACAGGCTGACAGTCCGGAATACCTATCCGCTGCCAAGGATAGAAGAGCTGTTCGACCAGCTGGAAGGGGAGCACTTCTTTTCAAAATTGGATTTGAGGTCGGGCTACTACCAGCTTCTGATTCGAGAGGAGGATATTCATGAAGACTGCTTTTAGTAGCAGATATGGATTGTTTGAGTTTACGGTGATGCCCTTCGGGCTCACGAATGTACCTTCGGTGTTCATGACCCTCATGAACCAGGTTTTCAAGGAGTACCTATATGTGTTTGTCATTGTATTTATCGATGACATCCTCATCTACTCAAGAACGGAGGAAGAGCACACTCGTCATCTGGCACTGACCCTATAGAGACTGCGGGAGAATCATTTATATGCAATGTTAAGCAAATGTCAGTTCTGGTTGAAGGAGGTAGGCTTCCTAGGCCATATTATCAGTGGAGCCGGGTTGGCAGTTGATCCGACAAAGATTCAGGCAGTTCGAGATATGCCGCAGTTGAAGTCAGCCACCGATGTACGAAGCTTTCTAGGACTTGCCGGTTATTACTGGAAGTTCGTGGAGGGGTTCTCCCAAATTTCCCTCCCCCTCACATCTTTGTCGAAGATGGAGGCACCTTTCGTTTGGACCCCGCAGTGCCAGACGACTTTCCAGGAGCTGAAGGATCGACTCATCTCAGCCCCTATTCCGACCCTTCCATCTGGAAAGAAAGGATTCCAGGTGTATACCGACGCATCATACAAGGGGATGGGAGCAGTGCTGATGCAGAACGGACACGTCATAGCATATGCCTCCCGCCAGCTGAAGACCCATGAGAAGAACTACCCGGTGCACGACCTTGAGATGGGAGCCGTCGTTTTTGCTCTAATAGTCTGGCGCAATTATCTTTATGGAGTCCACTGCGACATCTACTCCGACCACAAGAACCTAAAATACGTGGACACACAGAAGGAGATGAATATCAGGAAGAGGCGTTGGGTGGAGTTCTTAGTAGACTATCAGTATGAGATGCACTACCATCCAGGGAAGGCAAACGTGGTGGCCGACGCGTTGAGTCGGAGAGCTGCTACTTCCAAAGATGGGCCCCGGGTTATGTCCATGGAGCTAGTCCGGTCATTCAGAGATATGCAGATATCCCTAGTGTCCGAGGATGATCCAGAGCTGTATAGGGAGTATCTGGCATCGATGGTGGCCATAGATGATATTCAGGATCGCATTTGGGATGGAGAGAGGACAGATACATGGGCAGAGCCGATATTCCAAGCCTTGGAGGAGGGTTCGACAGGAGATTATTCCCTGAGAGATGGATTGCTACATTTCAGAGGCAGAGTATATATACCCGCAGGAGGCCGGATTCGGGAGGACATCATGACGGAGGCGCATTATAGCGGATATTCTATACACCCGGGGATCACCAAGATGACGGCAGATTTGAAGAAGATGATGTTTTGGCCAGGGATGAAGAAGGACATTACGTACTTCGTGACCCATTGCGAGGCGTGTCAGTTGGTGAAGGCGGAGTGCAGGAACCCCGCAGGACTGTTGCAGCCACTCCCGGTGCCGGAGTGGAAGTTTGATGATATAGCTATGGATTTTATACATGGGCTTCCCCGGTCTCGGACGGGGAATGACTCGATCTGGGTGATTGTTTATCGGTTGACGAAGGTGGCCCGCTTTATACCAATCAGGAAGGATGACTCGGTGGGAGTGCTGGTACAGAAGTTTGTGGAGCAGTATATCCGATATCATGGCGTGCCCAGGACGATAATGTCGGACCGCGTTGGACAGTTTACACCCAGAGTGGCGGACAGTGCAGGCATACCTAGTCACCCGATTGACTTTTAGCACGACCTTCCACCCTCAGACGGACGGGCAGACAGAGCGCACCAACAGGATGTTGGAGGATCTACTACGACTGTGTATACTAGACCGAGGGGAGCCGTGGGAGAAGATGTTACCGTTGGTCGAGTTCTCCTATAACAACAGCTACCAGTCCAGCATCAGGATGGCTCCTTATGAAGCCTTGTATGGAAGAAAATGTAGGACCCCGCTTTCTTGGGTTCAGGACGAGGATCCAAAGGTGTTGGGATCGAATTTTGTTGAAGACACCGAGGCTCAGGTGAGACTGATCAGAGATAGGATGTTAGAGGCGCAGAGCAGACAGGATAAGTACTATGACGCCTGACATCGTCAGGTGGAGTTTCAGGTGGGGGACCGTGTGTTTTTGAAGATCCGGCCTATGCATGGAGTTTCACGGGTGCGTGGTCGGAGGAAGAAGATCAGCCCTAGGTATATGGGCCCTTACCGGATCCTGGAGCAGATCGGGCCCCTAGCTTACAGGCTGGAGTTGCCACCAGAGCTGGCAGCTCTACACGACGTCTTCCACATTTCTTCGCTGAGAAGGGCTCTACTACGCCTGGAGCAGCGGATTTTGACCACCGAAGGGCCGGTAGCCCTAGAACGATCTGTTCACTTGGAGCCAGTTCGGATCGATGACAAAAGAGTACGGATCTTGCGCCGTAAGAAGATCCCCTTAGTCAAGGTTTTGTGGAGAAACCATGGTTAGGAGGAGCACACCTGGGAACCGTAGGACCTGATGAGGCAAAAATACCCGGAGTTGTTCAGTCAGGTATACATCACCACTTCTCAGTATACTATAAATTACCTTCTTGTATTGAACCGGTAGGACAAGGTAAGGGAAATCGAGAACCTAGGCATGCGCAGGAAAGTAGGGGCTAATCTTTTGTTTATTGGGGGATTGCCCTTTGTTTATGAAACAAGTAGTCGCTTCGACCCAATAGGAAAAATCACATGGGATGTTACAAGCTTATTTTATTCCGGTAGAAATCCCTGTAGGCTTAACCTCAATTTCGGGTACGAAATTTTTGTTTTGTTTATTGGGATTTGTAACATCCCATTTCCGGCTAGACCCCTAGGAGTCGGTTTGTCGTGACAGAACCCTAGGAAACCCAAAAATTGAAGTCCATCGAACAAGAATTCGAGTCACGGGTTGGTCACGCCCGTGACCTACATGTCATGCCCGTGACCTAGGGCGTGACCCCTTCGACGATCGTCGATCTCAGGAAGACGATCGTCGAGTGCAGAAATTTACAACCCGGGCCTGTCACGCCCGTGACATATGTGTCACGCCCGTGACATAGGGAGTCACCCCCTTTGACGATCGTTGATCTCCGCGAGACGATCGTCGAGCACAGAATTTGCATAATGACCCTATCACGCCCGTGACCTATGTGTCACGCCCGTGACCTAGGGCGTGACCCACCCTCGACGTTCGTCGATCTCAGGAAGATGATCGGCGAGCGCGGAGTTTGAATCACGGGCTATCACGCTCGTGACCGACAGGTCACGCCCGTGACCTAGGGCGTGACCCCTTCGACGATCGTCGATCTCAGGAAGACGATCGCCGAACTCTGAATTTTCAACACACCTATCACGCCCGTGACCTATGTGTCACGCCCGTGACCAGGGCCGAAACTTCAGCCAGGCTGGAAATTTCTATAACCAAATCATAATCAATTATGATTATGGGAATTTATAGCAGGAGTATTTATGAGCCGTTTCTTTCTCTAAATACTTAATAAAATGGGGAAGAGTTAACCCAATAGTAAATCGGCACCTGGATCAGTCTTCTCATCTTCCACTGTTTCCTTCCCTGCACCATAACCGAGATATTATTAAGAGAAAACATTCATGGCCATGAATGTTTCACCCTTTCCCCTCCCCAATTGGAGATCTATAAAATCCCCCTTAGAGCAAGAGGAGAAGGTTACACCCTTGACCAAATGGATTCATATTTCTGCTCTTGCTGTACGAGAAGTTCGGGAATGCCACCAACGCGCCATGACCATCCGACGTTCATCTCGTCTCCAAACCGCAAACAAGGTCCTCCTCTACTTCTTCTCGTATGGGTAGATCTTAGGATCTTAGGAATGAAGTTCGTGCTCAACGGAGCCGAACCTATCTCGAGTTTTCATGGAAAACCATGAAAAATATATTTTTCGGGTACGCCGGAAATCGCCACCTCCGGCGGCCAAACCACTGCCGACCGATAGCCATCGCCTCGACGGAGGTGGTGGTGGTGGTGGCTGGCCAGGTAAGTGACCGGACGACCGGTGACGGATCACGAAAGGGTTACAGGAAATATGGTTTTTTCTGAGTTTCTGATTCGGGTTCTGTTTGGTAGGGGAGATGAACAGTAAAACATTATTATATTATGAAAATTAAGTACATAATATGTTGGAGTTATTATGGTGATCTAGAAGTGGTCAAACATGTAATCTCACTACCAACGTGATATGAGCCTGTCGGGTCGCACATAAGAGCATGTGGAGAAGTTGGTAGATCGACTGTGTTGGTAAGGGTTACCAATCACCACTCTGAATGGGGTCGGGCAAATGTTTCCAAAGAAGGTTCTTAGAGTACAAGTCAAATTCGATGAGAGTCGTCGAGAATCGTTGAGTATGACTCAACGCTTTCAACTCTAAGGCAAATTCGACGAGAGTCGTCGAGAATCATATAGTATGACTCAACGCTTTCAACGCCAAGGCAGAGTCGTCGAGAATCGTTGAGTATGACTCAACGCTTTCAACGTCAAGGCAGAGTAATCGAGAATCGTTGAGTATGACTCAACGCTTTCAACACCAAGGCAGAGTCGTCGAGAATCGTCGAGTATGACTCAACGCTCTCAATGCCAAGGCAGATTCGTCGAGAATCGTCGAGTATGACTCAACGCTTTCAACGCCGTTTCTGCGGACTGATTCTCGCCGACTGATTCTCGCCAAATCTTGAGGTGATTCTCGCCGATCGATTCTGAAACCCTATTTTGTTGTGGTCTGCGGATAGCGATTTTGCCTAGGTTTATTTATGCTTTGAGTATAAATAGACACTTAGGGTTTTGGTAATACAGTGAATCAGATTGATCGGGCTTTTCCCTTTGACCGAATAGAAACCAACAGAACTATTCCGCCATTCTCGTTCGCCCCACCGATTCCCGAATCCCGCCGGTCGGAAGCGTTCTGCCACCGTATTCGCTCTGCAGACCTCCTCCTCTCCGACGATAGTCGCCGGTGCTGTGCTTCTTGGAGCGGACCTAGCAGTCCGTGGAAGTGCACGGTGCGGTCGATCTCTTCCCGATCATCCGTGTGACGGAAGCTCGGTGTTCTCCCGCTCGTGTGGATCTCTATAGAGGCATAGATATTATTCTACGTGGAACTCGCCACCGACAAGGAATCATACTTGGAGCATCTTCGTTGAGTTGTGACTCAACCTCGTCAAGGTAATTTTTTCCTAATTTTTTTAACTTCTTGATTCAACATTCATGGCCCGGTCCAATCTCTTTTTGGTTGTTCTAGATTTTATTATTTCCGCTGCGTGCACAAGGGTTGTGCCAACCTCATAGAGAAACCCAACAGTGGTATCAGAGGCAGGTTGCGTCCATGTTTGTTGTATTGGAAGTTAGGTTTTTCCAGTACGTGTAAACCTAGGGATTTAGAAGTGTTCTAAATGTCTAGATTTAATCTTGGCACCCTGCCGGGAACGTCTGGAATCTTGTAGTAATTTCTAATCGTTAGGAATTACTGTCTCCTTAGCAGTAACAATCCCTCGATTTTATTTTGGATTTTGAATCCAACAAGGAGAGATGAGCTTGTCTACTGCTTTAAGTTGAGTATCCTTTGTCCCTTATCCAATGCATGTAAACCTGAAGATTTGGAAGTGTCCAGATGTTCAGATTTATCCCTTTTCCTCTATCAAATGTTGATAGTGTTCTGTTGTGCACATAAGGGATGCATGAGGATTTTAGTGAAGTGTTTTTCTTTGGATATACACATTGATCAAATGTTGATCATGGTTAATTGTTAACCTATTATCAAAAATCCCTTCATCAAATATTAAGTGTTCGGATGCCTTCCGATGGATGACACTCTTCCTGCCTCGATCGATGAAGTGTGGGCTTACCAAAGCAAGGCGCATTAATCTATCTTGGTAAGGGTGCGAGCGGATAATTGTGATATCCCACTGTCGACATCGAGTCTAACTTAACTAGGTGACCTCAAAGGTTGAGTGCCTAGAGGCATGGGGTTGGCATGCACCATATGATGGATGCGAATAAGGAGTTGTTCACCAACCATACAAGAATTGCATGAGGATGCAATTGGCAAGCGTTGCCTACCTAAATAACCACATTGTGAGAGGAAAGCCAAAGCTGACTCATTGTGTTGGTGAAATACGGATCTTGTCCACTAAGAGAGTAGCTCGCATGAACTCTCCGAATTGATAGTGAGGGCTATTATTTCGAATAAAATAGTGCGAGTCTTAGTTGAAGTCCAAATTAAGAAAAAATAATTGTATTTTGAAATTTTGGTACTGATTTATTCTGCATAAATTCTTGTAGAATTCCATGGCAAGTGGTTCGCACTCTACTCTGTCTCTGAGAGCCATCCTTGAGAAGGATAAGTTCAGTGGGACTAATTACATGGACTGGTACAGGAACCTGAGAATTGTTCTCAGGCAAGAGCGAAAGCTCTATGTCTTGGAAGAAGAAGCCCCTGAGGTACCGACCGGGAATTCTTCCCGTGCTGATAAGGATACTTACAAGAAGTATACTGATGACGCATTAGACGTCGAATGCCTTATGCTTGCCACCATGAACTCTGAGCTTCAGAAGGAACACGAGAACATGGGGTGCAAGGAGATTGACGAGCATCTCAAAAAGATGTTTCAAGGGCAAGCTCGTCAAGAGAGGTTCGATGTCACAAAAGTGTTATTTCAGTGCAAGATGGGAGCTTGAGACTCAGTAGGGACTCACATACTCAAGATGATTGGGTATATAGAGAACCTTGAAAGACTGGGTTTTTCTCTGGGTCAAGAGTTGGCCACAGATCTGATCATGCAATCATTGCCGGACAGTTACGAGCAGTTTGTCTTGAATTACAACATGAATGAGATAGACAAGACACTGCCCGAGCTCCTAGGCATGTTGAGAATTGCCGAGATCAATATGAAGAAGGCCAAGCCTGCCAGCCCCATACTGATGGTGCATAAGGGCAAGGGCAAGGCCAAAGGCTTCAAGAAGACGAAGGTGGGACCTAAGTCACATCTTGAGCCCAAGTCTTCTGCACTTATGAAGAAGAAGAGCACGGTGAAGGAGGGGAAATGCCACCACTGTTACAAGGCTGGTCATTGGAGGAGGAACTGTCCTTCGTACATTGAGGGTCTGCAGAAAATGAAGGGAGGTATGACTTCCGCTTCAAGTATTTACGTTATAGAGATAAACCTTTCTGCTCCTTCATCTTGGGTATTGGATACCGGATGTGGTTCTCACATTTGTACAAATGTTCAGGAACTGGGAAGGAGAAGATTGCTGAGTAAAGGGGAGGTGAACCTTCGTGTTGGCAATGGAGCAAGAGTTGCTGCTGTAGCCGTAGGGGTTTACCATCTTTTTTTGCCTAGTGGTCTTGTAATAGAACTTGATAATTGTTATTTTGTTCGGGCCATAACTAGAAACATTATATCCATTTCATGCTTGGACATGGTTGGATTTTATTTTATGATTAGGAACAACTGTTGTTATATATTTAAGAATGATGTTTGTTATGCTGTAGCCCAATTGTTTAATGGTCTTTATGTTTTGAACTTGGACCATCAGATCTATAATGTAGAAAATAATAAAAGACTAAGAACAAATGATTCAAACCCTACATATCTCTGGCATTGTCGTTTGGGCCATATAAACGAGAAGTGCATATCCAAGCTCCATAAAGATGGACTTTTGGACTCATTTGATTATGAATCATTTGAGCGATGCGAATCTTGTCTGTTAGGCAAGATGACTAAAGCCGCATTCATTGGTTATACTGAGAGGGCGGAGGATCTCTTGGGTGTTGTACATAGTGATGTATGGGGACCCATGAGCTCCATGGCTAGAGGTGGGTATTTCTACTTCGTTACATTTACTGATGATTTCAGTAGATACGGATATGTGTATCTTATGAAGTGCAAATCCGAGACCTTTGAAAAGTTCAAAGAGTTCAAGAATGAAGTAGAAAACCAGTTGGGTAAAAGGGTTAAAGCACTCTGATCTGATCGAGGTAGCGAATACCTGAGTCATGAGTTCCGTGATCATCTGAAAGAGTGTGGTATTGTATCACAGCTCACTCCACCTAGAACACCACAGAATAATGGTGTATCTGAGAGGAGAAATCGTACTTTGTTAGACATGGTACGTTCGATGATGAGTCATGCAGACTTGCCTGTTTCCTTTTGGGGTTTTTCTTTAGAGACTGCTGCAATGACACTGAATCGCGCACCAACAAAAACGGTTCTGAAGACACCATATGAGATATGGACTGGGAAGCGTCCTAGTATGTCATTCATTAAAATTTAGGGCTGTGAGGCATATGTGCGACGTCAAATGCCTGACAAGCTGGAACCCAAATCGGATAAATGTTATCTGGTGGGATATCCTAAGGAAACGAAAGGGTATTACTTTTACCTACCGTCCGAGGGCAAAGTGTTTGTCGCAAGGACTGGCGTCTTCTTGGAGAAAGAGTTCTTATCAAGAAAGACTGAAAATGTAGAACTTGAAGAAGTTCAAGAACCACAAGTAGTGAATGAACCGGAATTGGATTCTGAGACAGGACTACAAGATGTTATAGCTAGAGAACCTGCTCAAGAAACACAAGTCCTACGTAGATCTGGTAGACCGAGGTTTGAGCCTGAGAGATATGGATTTCTCATGTCTCAAATTGGTAATGTGTTGCTTATGGATCATGATGATGAACCAGCAACCTACTAAGAGGCTATGAATGGACCGGACTCCGACAAATGGCTTGAGGCTATGAAATCCGAAATGGAATCCATGTATGCAAACCAAGTTTGGAACTTGGTGGAACCACCTGAAGGGGTATGACCCATAGAGTGCAAATGGGTATTCAAGAAGAAGACCGACATGGATGGGAATGTACGGACATTCAAAGGGCGACTGGTGGCTAAGGGTTTCAAGCAAATTCATGGTATTGACTATGATGATACCTTTTCCCCTGTTGCCATGGTAAAGTCTATAAGGATATTGCTTGCTATTATTGCGTATTATGACTACGAGATCTGGCAGATGGATGTCAAAATGGATTTCCTTAATGGAAACCTCCTTGAGGAAGTGTACATGACACAACCCGAGGGTTTTGTATCCCCAAATGAAGTCACAAAAATATGCAAGCTGAATAAGTCCATCTATGGACTGAAACAGGCCTCTCGAAGTTAGAATCTTCGTTTTGATGAGAAAATCAAAGAGTTTGGTTTCATCAAGAATGAAGATGAGCCTTGTGTTTACAAGCGAATCAGTGCGAGCATTGTTGTCTTCCTGATATTGTATGTAGATGACATACTTTTGATTGGGAATGACATTCCTACCCTGAAAGTTGTTAAGAACAACCTAGGGAACTGCTTTTCTATGAAGGACTTGGGTGAAGCGACTTACATACTCGGTATTAAGATCTATAGAGATAGATCGAAGAAGTTGCTGGGTTTGACCCAGAGTACATACATTGAAAAGGTGTTGAAGCGGTTCAACATGCTTGAGTCCAAGAAAGGATTTTTACCCATGTCTCATGGTGTGAATCTCTCTAAGGACCAATGTCCAAAATCTTGTGAAGATAAGGACCGCATGAAGTTGATTCCATTTGCTTCGACAATTGGATCAATCATGTATGCAATGTTATGTACTCGATCCGATGTCTCCTTTGCTTTGAGCATGACTAGCAGGTATCAGTCAGACCCCGGTGAATGTCACTGGATTGCAGTCAAGAATATCCTGAAGTACTTGAGAAGGACTAAGGATGTCTTCTTGGTGTATGGTGGAGAGGAAGAGCTCGTTGTAAGTGGTTACACGGATGCTAGCTTCCAAACTGATAGGGATGACTCAAAGTCTCAGTCAGGTTTTGTGTTTTGCCTTAATAGAGGAGCTGTGAGCTGGAAGAGTTCCAAGCAAGAGACAGTTGCTGATTCTACAACAGAGGCCGAATATATCGCTGCAGCTAACGCAGCGAAGGAGGCTGTATGGATTAGGAAAATCATCGGCGAGCTTGATGTAGTTCCTAGCAATGTTGGTCCAGTAGTTCTCTACTGTGATAACATTGGTGCAATTGCACAATCTAAGGAACCTAGATCCCATCAGTGCTCCAAGCACATACTTCGGCGGTTCCATCTTATTCGTGAGATTGTCGAATGAGGAGATGTGAACATTTGCAGAGTGCCGACTGAGGAGAATATTGCGGATCCACTGACAAAGCCTCTCGCACAGAGAAAGCATGATGGTCATACTAGATCAATGGGTATGCGATACCTAAGTGATCAACTCTAGTGGGAGTCTTGTGTGTTGCATGTAAACGTATATTCTGTTGGCTGTTTATTGTTCATTCATATGATGAATTGTGTACCAAATGTTTCTTTTTACAATTAATGACAAGTTCTTTTATTATGATTTTCTATATGATAGTTAAATTGTAACATAATAAATACCCTTAGAGTGTTCGCTTCCATAGGGCATCAAGTACGTGACTTGAATGTGAGAGCCTATGATTTATTTGAAGCTTCATTCTTAAATGGTCCCTGGTCATTGTATTGTCATAGAAACTAAGGGTGATGATGATACCTTAAGACTAGCACGTGCGTTGACTGATGACCAGTTCTCACAGGTCATGATATTGTGATATCAAGTCATCACGTGGGTACTTGTTAATGAACAAGTTATACTGGACAGACCCAACCTGAGACTACTTTGTGGATTGTTATCTAATCGTGTCACAAGTAGGTCTCTATTGGTAATGGTGTTGTGGTCCTTTGACCTGATGTCACAGTATTCATCAAGTGAGGAAGAGCGTGCTTTGATGCCATCTAAAGTCTTATTTGAGAAAGGTTGATGATAAGGGTGGTTGTTGGGCACGTTACGAATCATTTGGGTGTTTGTGTGTGAGAAAATATGGGATTTGTCCTCCTATATGACAAGAGTTGCATCCATGGGCCCCTTGATGGAACTGGACTTAAAAATGCATGACCATGCTTGGTTGAGTCAGTATGTGATATTGGACTCACCATTCTCTGGAAGTTCGTTCTAGATCAAGAAACTTGGATTGAGCTATTATGAGGGTGACACGGTCCATGCCTCTAGTTCTTTCTGGATGTAAGGGACAAAGATAGCGCTGGAACATTGGTTATAAAGGCTTGTGAGTTATGAACTCTTATTGCTTGGGGAGCAATGATGCATTGCTAGATGCCGCTCATTGTTTGTGAGATTTTTGGTTTGATACTTTCAAGATCAAGTGGGGGACTGTTGGAGTTACAATGGTGATCTAGAAGTGGTCAAACATGTAATCTCACTGCCAACGCGATATGAGCCTGCAGGGTCGCACATAAGAGCATGTGGAGAAGTTGGTAGATCGACTGTGTTGGTAAGGGTTACCAATCACCACTCTGAATGGGGTCGGGCAAACGTTGTCAAAGAAGGTTCTTAGAGTCCAAGGCAAATTCAATGAGAATCGTCGAGAATCGTTGAGTATGACTCAACGCTTTCAATGCCAAGGCAAATTCGACGAGAGTCGTCGAGAATCGTTGAGTATGACTCAACGCTTTCAACGCCAAGGCAGAGTCATCGAGAATCGTTGAGTATGACTAAACGCTTTCAACGCCAAGGCAGAGTCATCGAGAATCGTTGAGTATGACTCAACGCTTTCAACGCCAAGGCAGAGTCGTCGAGAATCGTCGAGTATGACTCAACGCTCTCAACGCCAAGGCAGATTCGTCGAGAATCGTCGAGTATGACTCAACTCTCTCAATGCCGTTTTTGCGGACTGATTCTCGCCGACTGATTCTCGCTGAATCTTGAGGTGATTCTCGCCGATCGATTCTTAAACCCTATTTTGTTGTGGTCTGCGGATAGCGATTTTGCCTAGGTTTATTTATGCTTTGAGTATAAATAGACACTTAGGGTTTTAGGAATACAGTGAATAGGATTGATCGGGCTTTTCCCCTTTGACCGAATCGAAACAAATGGAACTGTTCCGCCATTCTCGTTCGCCCCACCGATTCCAGAATCATGCCGGCCGGAAGCGTTCCACCGCCGCATTCGCTCCGCCGACCTACTCCTCTCCGACGATAGTCGCCGGTGCTGCGCTTCCTAGAGCGGACCTAGCAGTCCATGGAAGTGCACGGAGCGGTCAATCTCTTCCCAATCATTCGTGTGACAGAAGCTCGGTGTTCTCGCGCTCGTGTGGATCTCTGTAGAGGCATAGATATTATTCTACGTGGAACTCGCCACCGACAAGGAATCATACTTGGAGCATCTTCGTTGAGTTGTGACTCAACCCCGTCAAGGTAATTTTTCCCTAATTTTGTTAACTTCTTGATTCAACATTCATGGCCCGGTCCAATCTCTTTTGGGTTGTTCTAGATTTTATTATTTCCACTGCGTGCACAAGGGTTGTGCCAACCTCATAGAGAAACCCAACATAATATATATTGTAAATATACATAAAATAGGCTTAGTTTGATGTTGCAAACCGAAGCATTTAGAGGCCGTTTTAGGAAAAATGGCCAGTCACGAAAGTTGTAGCCCTTCGAGTATAGATTAATTTAAAATTAATTTCAACTCATTTAAGTAAGCGGTTTGACCGCAACACCCGTTTTAATGGGGGTTGTACCTAGAGTTTGGCAGAAACTAATATGGATGCCCACTCTTCTTCCTTTGTCCAAATGACTTGAAATTTTGGCAGGGGGTTACCCATAGCCATATCTAGAGGCTATCCAAAAATGGGAATTTTTGGAGATACTTTTCCTAAAGTTTTTGTTTTAATTTAATAAACTTAGAGGAATTTATTTAAGTGGTCAAATGACTTCCAAACCCTCCCAAATTTTGGTGAGTGGTCCCTGGCTTTAAAACTTAGCTCTGCACAAATTTTCAACTCATTGAGATGAGTTTTGGATAGGGAGTGACCTATTCTTAACTAGGCAATAGTGAGCCATTTTTGAGTAAAAAGTGCACTAGAAGTTGGAATGGTCAAATCACCTCAACAGAGGCTGATATTTCGACCACTGACTTTGAAGGGTTATTATAACCCACTTGGAGAAAATGGTGAGAATAGGGGTTGGTTTACACTAGGATCCAAGCTCAAACCCTAAATGGAGGGTTTTGAGGGTTGTGAAGGACATGGGGGCAATTGCTCTCATATTGTCTTGAGATTCAGTAGAGTCGACATTAACAAAATATAAATCATCTGGATGGAATCTTGGAGGATATGGAGATAGGTAGATACCTCAAAACCCTAATCTTAGATTTAGGGTAAAATACTAATTAAGCACAATCCATCACTAAACATTATCTAAAGGCTGTGAAACTTGGGTAGAGTGAGTTTTGGAGTAGGTATAATTTATAGAAATTTTACTGGAATTTTATGATGTTTATTTCCAGCACTGCATTTGTAAAGCTGATTATAGCCCTAATTGATGTTTTAATTATTTGTATCTTTCTGATCATTGAAATCTCATGAAATCTTGGAAGTACATGTTTTAGGACAGAATGGTTACCCTTGAATTTTTGTATAATTTTTAGTATAGTAAATCCAGTACTTCCTTCACAAATGTTAAAAAAGAGTTCTATGCTTTGGAAATTAATTATGGATGATATTATTACTGAAAAATTATAAATGTGGCCCAATGCTATTTTTTAAACTTTATCTGCATAGTATAATTTATTTATAATTTTTGGAAGAATATTCTCTATACTTGATTCAAAAATAACAAAATATAGAAGCTATGGGTAAAATAGTTTTAGTGCCCTTTTGATGATAGAAAAATTATGATACTTTGAATTTACCATATTGAGATAACATACTATTTATTATAATTTTGTTGGAAATCTTGCATGAGAACTTAGGATAGTTTATGTTCAAACCAGTAGCCCTTGGAATTTTTGAGAAAATTAATTAAATGCCAGATAAATTAGGAAAATTACCACATTCTGGATTTAGGCTAATTATATCATGATAAGTCTCTAGCAAATAACTTAGGGCCTTCAGATGAATATTGGATCATTGCCTAACAGGTTCGACATTTAGTCCAGGTTGGTCTTCATATAGCAAATTGTTAAATTGCAATAGGACATGATCTGGGAAAGTGTTGGAGTTAGCCATTTTGTCTGGGGGGATAGATGTGGATGATATCGCAATAGAATGAAATGAAGAATAAAGAGAAGTGGTGTTAACTAGAGTTAAGAGGTGCTCGGGTTTGACGAAAGATCGTCTTCCCCGAAGAGAGGAATATCAAAAATCACCCAAAGTTAGCCTATCGTAACATGGAAGGGAATGGGTAAGGGAATTCAACCAATAACAATAAGTGCCTTGCGAAAGGTAACGATGGGCTTCAGCTACCATCATAGTTCCTAGTGCCCTTTGAGAGCCCTTCACAGGGAATACCGGGGGCAGTCCTGGGTTAACGTAAACTGTAATAATAAGCTGAGAAGAGTAACATAGTAATTAGGGTTGCACCTTTCACAAACATTGTTAGCACAGTAAGATTGATGGGAGCTTCGGCTCGGTTGGTTAAGAGACGGACGGAATGGTCCGGGGAGCTTCGACTCAGTTTGTTAAGAGACGGACGTTTTGGTCCGGGGAGTTTCGGCTCGGTTTTTGTGTGATTACGATAAAATTTGCATGTGCATAAAAGGAATGAAAATTAAGGTGGTGGGTCTTCGGTATTGGAGGGTTGATTCACCGACGCCAATACGCTGACTCGGCAAGTGTGGTTTTTACACTGCGCCAAAGCTAAGTCCGGTGCGCTAGCCGGCAAGAGTATGCGGGCGTCCGCTTAGTGCACCAAGCGTTGAGGCGTACGATAGGTCTGACCGGTAGTGCTTTACTGGTTTAGAGGTGGGTGAGGCCCAACCCACCGCTTCCGTCTGCCACTACGGAGGTATCCTGGGAGGTAATGACTCCGAAAGGGGGAACTAAAGGTCTGTGTGCACAGAGTCGGGTGTGTGAGTTGCACTTGCATGTTCCATCATACCCACTTGCATGTCATAGCATAATCGATTCATTTAACCCTGACACCTAAAGTATAAGTGGTATGGTACGCTTATACATTAGGACCTGCAAAACAACCCCTTGGTCTATAGGCTTGTGTGGGCAAGTTTATAAATTAAGGTTAAATTCAATATATATAGGCTGCTGTTTGATAACTGACACCCCAACGTATAAGTGGTATGGGACACTTTATACGATGGGAGCCTTGCAGAAGATCCCTTGGCTTATGCGCTTCCGCACATAAGTTAAGGTTACTTTTCCTACTTTCTGTTTCTGTCATATTAATTATAGAATTGCTAGATAAGTTCCGCTGCCACCTGTTTTCTTTTGATTCATTCTCCACCTTCATGTCCTTCCCTTTCTTCCTCTCCGCTCGGTACCTAGGAGCCATGGGGGAAGGGGTAGGGGATGATAGGGCTTAGTCTTTATGAATAACAGTTTTCGAACCACATCATTTAGGAGATCGTGGAGCCCAGCATGGAGGAGCATCCCCAGAGACCGGTTTGCTTTGAGATGGGGCAGTCTAGCTCTGGAGTTCATACAGTCGGGACCGTGAGTCTCGACCTTGAGTTGTTTCTATTTTTGCTTCCGCATGAGTGATTTGTAGTGTGGACATGTTGTACCGGGCTTAAGCCCGTATTTTTAGTACTCTGATATACTATTCTGTGGACACTCCCTTCGTGGAGTTTTATTTCTATATATGTGATTTATTTCAGTGAACTTACTTTTACTTACTTCATTTTATGCTACCTTTCTGTGATCAAATTGGCCGGCAGAATCGGCGCCTTGTGGTGATGACCCTTCAGGACGTGAAGGTGTCACCGCAAAGCGGTGATTTTGGGCCTAAGACCCCGGGTTTAAAAAGAAAAAAAGGGGGGTCTTAAAACACGCCCGTGTCCCAGGCCGTGTTCACTCCCCCCGACGATCGTTGACTCCAAAATCATCGACAATGCGACCAAAGCCGAACCCAAGCACGACACGCCCTGGGACACACCGGTGTCCCAGGCCGTGTCACCCCTACCAAAACTCAGACTTGGCTCAAAATGCCACCCGTCACCCTTTTGAGTTTTGGGGCCTTACAACTCTCTCCCTCTTAAAAGAATTTCATCCACGAAATTACCAAAGGAAAGATAAACAAAAACCAAAAGTGTGACCTTAGAGAAATAACTCTGGGTACTCCTCCAGCATGGTCTGCTCCCATTCCCAAGAGAGCTCCTCACGACCGCAATTGTCCAAACAGACCTTGACCATCCTGATCTCCTTGTTACGGAGTCACTTGACCTCAAAGTCTTCAATACGAACGGGCTTGACCTTAGTCGTCAACCCTTCATCCACCGGCACTTGATCAACTGCGATCACCTGTGAAGGCTCTTGTACTGCCTTCCGCCACACTGAAATGTGGAATACATCATGTAGATCACTTAACTCCACTGAAAGACTCAGACGATAAGCCGCTTCTCTGATCTGCTCTAGAATCTCAAATGGTACAAGTTATATCCGGCTCAGCTTCTTCAAGCGTCGTACCCGTGACGTACCCTTGAACGACTTTATCTTCAAGTACACCCAATCTCCAACCGCGAACTCCACGTTCCGATGCTTGGCATTGTAGTACTTAGCTTGTCTATCCTGAGCGATCAGCAAACGCTCTCGAATGATCCGCACCAAATAAGTAGCGCTTTCCACCTCTTGCTTTTTCTACAACCTTGCCTCACCCATTTCTAGCCATGACAACGGCATGCGACACTTTCTACCATATAGGGCCTCGAATGGCGCCATTTGAATACTCACCTGGTAGCTATTATTGTACGCAAACTCCACCAAAAACAGGTGGTCTTCCCAACGCTTTCCGAAGTCTAGAACACACATGCGAAGCATGTCTTCCATAGTTCTGTTGACCCTCTCGTTCTACCCATCAGTCTGTAGATGGAAGGCTGTGCTGAACTTCAACATAGTTTCG
This sequence comes from Platanthera zijinensis, assembly GCA_039513925.1. Classification (NCBI taxonomy): domain Eukaryota; kingdom Viridiplantae; phylum Streptophyta; class Magnoliopsida; order Asparagales; family Orchidaceae; genus Platanthera; species Platanthera zijinensis. The sequence goes on from CM077087.1 coordinate 108,498,817, forward strand.
AGCATCTGTTGCACCAACCTCCAATCATTTGACGTGAACCGCCCTTCACGGTCACTCACGATGCTGCGGGGCACACCGTGAAGCCGCACAATATTATCCACATATAAATTCGCCAGTTTCTCTACCGAATCATCCTTCCTATGTGGAATGAAGTGTGACACCTTTGTTAACCGATCTACGATCACCCAGATGGCATCGTTTACCTTCTGCAACCTTGGAAAGCCATGCACAAAGTCCATTGATATGTCGTCGAACTTCCATTCCGGAATAGGCAAGGATTTCAAGAATCCTCCTGGCTTTTGGCACTCTGCCTTTACTAAGGCGCAAGTATGACATTTAGCCACAAACAGTGCCACATCCTTCTTGAGTCCTGGCAACCAAAATAACTTCTTAAGGTCCCGGTACATCTTCGTTCTCCCTGGGTGGATTGAGTACTTGGTATGATGAGCCTCGTACATCAACTCCGCCCGTAGATTTCCCCCGTTTGGGATGCACAAACGATTGCCCTTCCTTAGAAGCCCATCCTCAACTGAAAACTTGGAATTTGACCCATCCAATGCTGAATCCATGAGCTCCTTCATGATGCCATCCAACTCCATAACCTGCCGAATGCGATCAGCTAGGTCATACTGAACTTCCATCCAGTTCAACATTGCTTTGGCGCTAGCCTGCTTGTCCACACAATAGATCTCTAACGCCTCCAACTCCCGAATTAACCTCTCATCATGAACCGACAACAAATTGGCTTGGGCGGGAGCCCTGCGACTCAACGCATCCGCAACTGCATTGCATTTCCTGGGTATATAAGGAATCTTGAACGTATAGTCCCCCAGGAACTCCATCCGTCTCCGCTGCCTCATGTTCTGATCCTTCTGATCCAACAGGAACTTCAAGCTCTTATGGTCGGTATAAATATAGACTTTTACATCGTACAAATAGTGTCTCCACAGCTTTAGTGCAAATATCACGGCTGCCAACTCCAAGTCGTGGACCAGATAATTCCTTTCGTGCACCTTCAGCTGACGCGATCCATACCCAATAACACTCCCATGCTGCAGCAGCACGCAACCCAAGCCACTTCTTGAGGCATCACTATAAATCTCGAAACCTTCGGTCCCACGCGGCGAACTTAGCACTAGCACCGTGGTCAACCGGCTCTTCAACTCCTCAAACGCTTGCGTGCACTCCTGCGTCCATAAGAACCTCTGATCCTTCTTTGTCAACTTCGTGAGAGGTAGCGCTATCCACGAGAAGTTATCTACGAAGCGCCTGTAATAGCCGGCAAGCCCAAGAAAACTCCGGACTTCTGTTACCGAAGACAACACAGGCCACTCTCGTATCGCAACAATCTTCGCTGGATCTACCGCTATTCCTTCATCGCTGACAATATGACCAAGGAATGCTACTGAGGATAACCAGAACTCGCATTTGGAGAATTTCGCGTAAAGTTCATTCCTCCTCAGCGTCTCCAACACCAGATGCAAATGCATGAAGTGAACTTCCTCGCACTGCGAGTACACCAATATGTCGTCAATAAATACGATCACAAAATGGTCTAGGTAATCTCTGAACATCTTGTTCATCAGATCCATGAACACTGATGGCGCATTAGTCAGCCCAAACAGCATGACTGTGAACACGAAATGCCCATACCTCGTGCTAAATGCTGTCTTCGGGATATCACTCTCCCTTTTCCTTAGCTGATAATACCCAGACTTCAGATCCAATTTTGAATACACTGACGACCTGACTAACTGATCAAAAAGATCATCAATCCTTAGGATCAGGTATTTGTTCTTTTCCATTAGCTTGTTCAACTCCATGTAGTTGATACACAGCCGCAAGCTCCCGTCCTTCTTCTTAACAAAGAGGACTGGTGCGCTCCAAGACGACGAGCTTGGATGCACATACCCTTGGTCTGTCAACTCTTCTAGTTGAACCTTTAACTCCGCCATCTCCTTAGGAGCCAACCTATAAGGAGAACGTGACACAGGTTTGGCATCTGACACTATCTCAATGGTGAAATCAATCTCTCGCTGCGGTGGGGCTCTAGTAAGATCGCCCGGGAACACATCGGGGTACTCACATACCACTGGGATACCATCCAAAGTGGTCTTAGGCTTTACAGCCTCCACTAACGTGAAGAACAGCTCTGCTCCAGCACGAACCGCCTTCACCACCTGAAGAGCAGACATCAACGTCTTGCTCGACCACTTCAATCCCGCAAACATTGTCTCCTGCCCAACACCCAGCTTGACCTCTTTATGGTTGCAATAAATGAAAGCCTTCTGCTCTGAAAGAAAATCCATACTGAAGATGAAGTCGAACTCTACAAGTGGCAGCAACGACGCTAGCAAGACGAACTCTTGGCTTCCAATATGAACCTTTACGACACATACTCTGTCCACGTGCATCGAACACCCATTCGGCAGCAGCACATCCAGTTTGTTCTTCACCTTCTAAGAAGGGACTCTTATGCGCGTTATGAAACTTTAGGACAAAAAGGAGTGTGAAGCTCCCATATCGAAAAGTGCTCGTGCCGGACTATCGCCAATAAGAACAAAGCCTATACAAACAGTATTAAGCTAACAAGCACTAGGTAACATTATTTAAAGCTAACTTGCTATAAATTAAATCGTACCTGTCACCACATCCGCTTGCTTGATGGCCTCCTGCTGGCCCAAATTATAGACTCTCGGTTGAGTAAGAGCATAGTGGGACGCGGTTGACTCCACCGCCTTGCCCTTCTCTTCATAAGTGGCTCCTTGCTTTCTCTTGGACTTCGGACGTTCGCTCCAACAATCGCGGGAAAAATGCCCCATCTTTCCACAAGTGAAACAAGCGCCCGGGGTTCGGTTGGTAGTTTCCCCCGAGGCACCACAAGAAGGGGTTGGCCCCGACGTCCTATCCTTCTTGTAGAATCTTCGATATCCAGACTTCGAAGTAGTCGGCACTTTGAACTCCGATTTCTTGCCACTGGAGTCATTCTTTGCCTGAACGTTCTTCATGTCCTTTTCCAAGGACCGGGCCAAGTTGACCAAGGTCATGAAACCCTGCTCCATAGGCCCCGAAAGTAGCAATCTTATGTCATCTCTCAAACCTTCGTAGAATTGGTTCATCTTGCGCTCCTCATCAGCAAAGGTAGCGCTTGTGTATCGTACTTAACGAGTAAACTCGTGGAGATACTCGTCCACGTTACTGTCTCCTTGAACCAATTTCTGGAATTCATTCTCAAAATCAATCCTCTGAGTTGAGGGGAGGTATCGAGCCAAGAACAACCTTGAAAACTCCTCCATTAAGACATCAACCAACTTCCAACCCATCAGCTGGTGTAGCTCCAAGCCTTCCCACCATAGTCTTGTGTCCCCGTCCAGCAAGAACGTCACAATCATGGTCTTCTTCCACTCTTCAGTCTTAGTCGCTGTCAGCACTCTATTAAATCTAGAGAGCCAATCCTCCGCTTGAGTTAGGGTTCCCGTCCCCGAGAACACAGGAGGATTGAAGCCCATCACGTGCTTTAGCTGCTTCTCCGTTGCTATCCTCGGTAACACCGGCTCTAAACCACCTATTCCACCCTCCTTGGCTCTACTGCTTGGAGCGGTACTTGCTCCACAGCTGGAGCAGGCTGCTGCACTTGCCTCGCAGGATGTGCATTGATCATCGCAAACATAGCCTTTGCTACCAATCGAATGGTCTCGGCTGAAGGAGGTGTTGTTGGCGCCTCATTTGGTGCGCTGCTCGCCTCAGAAGCTGGACGTTCCGACGGCCCAGCACCACTCCTGGTCACCTTTAATCATGAAAAACACCGATAAGCAACCACACAACATTGCAAAAAGCAATTATAGGAACGCGCAGGTTCCTCAAACATGTGTATTTTCATTCCTAAGTTAACATTCATGGGTTCTTTTCATGTTATAACGATGACGCACACACATGTGCTCACCACCCCTTAAAGTTAATTCATCCACGAATACATTGAAGCTTGACCGAAATCGGTAGTCTTATACCAAATTGTAACACCCCTATCCGTCTCATAGCATATAGTAGTAGGTCCGTCTGTGGCCCGACGCCATATACCACGGACAGACCGATGGGTTACTTATTGAAACCAATCAACCAATCAAAACGACCTACACAGAGCATCTAGCGGAAGCAGTTTATTAAGTTGCAAAAAATAAAGAACCCAACCAAACATGAATGTCCACTACTCAAAATAACAGGAATGTTCAATACACAAGAAATTGCCTTATGGCCTTACAATAGTTTGCTCAAAAATAAGTGTCTTCCAAACTTCGGCACGCAGGCCGGTCATACATGAGAATATAAGAAAAACACTCAAAATTAGGCCTTCAAGGGCCGGCACAGCAACCTGGGCTTTAGCCCGCTATTTACCACTCGGCTCCACAGCACCTGCAAGCAACAATCCATCGTACGGTGGCAAACAAAAGCAACGGTCAGCTATGCTGACCAAATTATTAATGACCCCCATCCCCAACTCGGGGCGGCGATGCTCTTTCCCTGCATTTTGTTAGCATAATCAAGCAGTATAGTGTAAACACACTTCATCATAGGTGCAGGCACGAACAGCCAAATACCCCATGCACTCAGGGCACATTCATGGAGAACCGGCCAACGCCACGTCAATTTAATCCATAGACGTTTCCGTCTAATCACCGTCCCTTGGACGGCCAACCTTATGAGCATTTTATCTTCCTGGCTCGGGTCACGTCAATTCAAGCACTAGATCGCCGGAGACACTCATCAATGCCAACGGTCCCACCGAATGACATTGAAAAGGTACGGTTTCGCCTGACCCGTTGCTCGCACCGTAACGTCAATTAAAGCCATATGCGCGGGTCAAGACTCCCCGAGCCCCGTTTCTATCAAAAAGTTCACATAACCCAGTTATGTTCAAGTTGGCTCCCCGACCATCATGTTGGCAGAATCATGCATCTGCCCAGTTTTCCAGGTGCACCTTGGAGTTAGTCCCCAAGGCTCCTTGTTGCAATCTACCCCGTAGAAAACCCGAAAAACAAACATTCACGTCTTCTCCGGCCGTATATGTAATGCAACATCACCGATCCAGACAAACTAGTCCGGGTAGGCTTCACACATCATGCCAATGTACGTTCTCGAATACGGACTCTATATAAGGGGGGCTTCACATATCTACCGTAAGGAACGCCACAAACTCACCACATACTCGCGAGAGAGGGCTTCCTATGCAAAGGAAAAGAGGACTTCACATGTCCTAGGAGGAGAATCGTTACCTTAGTGTTTTTCCTTAGTGTCATGGAAATCTATGCGGATTAAAAACACCACAATCTCCTTGCCTCCGCAGATCCGAAGTCGGCTCGAGATTTGGAGCTCCGAAACTCCGCCGGTGACCGGAACTAACCTTCCTTCTTCCTCCTTGCTCTCTCCTCTCTTTAGATCTTAGAAAGATAGTGAATCCAAGCTTATGAGGAATTTACACCCCTGAACCTGGCCTTAACCCTAAGGTGGGAAGAGCCTGAACCATCAGATCAAAAAATAAGGAAACGAACGGCTTTGATTCAGCCCGAATTTCCAAAACCTAGGCCAAACACGGGTTCTGACACGACCATGTTCAGGGCCGTGTCACCCATTTGCCGTCGAAACCGTCGTGTCCCGAAAAGAACACGGGCACACGACACGCCCGTGTCAGGCTTGACACGCCCGTGTCGGCCAGTACACGCTCGTGTAGCTAGGCATGTTCCCGCAACGACACAGGTCCAAAATAACCCGAGCACAACACGGCCATGTGACACGCCCGTGTCATATGTCGTGTGCTAGACACGCCCTAGGACACGCCCATGTCCCAGGCCGTGTAACTGCCTTAGCACAAACCTCCACATGACCCGAGGAGGACACGGGTATTCGACACACCCGTATCGAATTGCACATGCCCGTATCAGACCCGAACACGCCTGGGCTCAGGCCGTTCGTCCCTCACTCAACGATCGTGGAGTGTAAGCCTCTGAGTGACTGACATGCCCTGGGATATGCCCGTGTCCCAGGCTGTGTTCACTCCCCCCGACGATCGTTGAATCCAAAATTCATCGACCATGCGATCAACGCCGAACCTGAGCACGACACGCCCTGGGACACGCCCGTGTCCCAGGCCTTGTCACCCCTACCAAAACTCAGATTTGGCTCAAAACGCCACCCGTGACCCTTTTGAGTTTCGAGGCATTACACCTGTCTCCTATAGTAGGACTAAATATATAGAAATAAGGCACCACTTTATCAGAGATAATGTACATAAAAATAAAATTAGCCTAATATTTATTTCTACTTATTTACAAAGAGCTGATATTTTCACCAAACCATTGGATGAAAATTAACATATTTTCCTTTTAAATCAATTAGGAATGATTGATGGAGAATCATTAAGTTGATTTTTAAAGGAGATGGATTAATTGTGAACATTTCAGAGATAGATTAATTGTGAACTTTTCGTGAACCTTTCGTCGAATGGAGTTCGACAGACTGCTTATAGTTCATTAAACTTCTGAAAACTTATATTTACGTTTTCATCGAGCTCTGTCCCGCACATTCTCCATTTCTCTTCTCTTGCACTTGGTCTCTTTGTTTTGCAGGATAATTGCAGTGTCGCAAGCAATTCTCACTGCAATGAAATTCGATGATGGATTCGATATTCACCGGGACTCTTTTTAACATTAATATCAAATCTTTCTGGTCATCTTGCAACTTTTTGAGGCACAGCATCTGCGAAATTTTATGTCCACCCGATTCAAGCTCCCAATCACATAAATAAAGGAATGGGTTTTCAGTGCAAAGGTTCAAGATCTTACAACCATTACTGGATCAATCTCAGGTCATCATGTTTCACTTACCCATGCGATTTTATATAAAATTTTTGGTTTAGTCAATGGAGAAGATGAATTAGAATTATCAAGTATAAAATTTGATATTATGCTAGATAGAATGGGTCACTCACAAGAAAACCCTAATCATTTGTTGAGAAAGAAATTCTCTGTAGAATATTAATTTCTATTTGATGTGGTTGGGAAAGTTCTTTTGGGCAAACATTCAGCCCATGACTATATCACCAGGAACCAGTTTCTTTTGATGATTGCTCTGGTTGACCAGAAAAACATTAACTGGGGGACAGTTTTGTTTGATTCAATCAAGAAAAAGATTAATAAGAAGGATGCGAGTTATGGAAGAGTTCTAGGTATTTTTCTGATGCAAGCTCACACGTTGACACCGAATATATCTACGAAAGAACACATATGCCTCTCTATGATCCAATTCTACACTCACACAATCGTTCAACACATCGCACACGATATACAATTCTATCAATTAGATGCTAGCGTACGGGTAGCCAAACCAATTAGGATCGAACAAGGGCTATAAAAACCAATATTCTTTTCGGCTAAATGGACCAACCCGGTCGGATCGAGTGAAGGTTATACGCAAAGAGATCTACAAAAAATAACGATTCGGTAACGGTAGATCTCTCCCAACAAAAGAAAAACGGGGCTCGCCAAAACCATCTCGAACATAAATGAAAATTAGATGAACCACAAAAGTCAATCGAAAGAAATCCATAAAAATTCAATGCTATCAAAACTTAACGACAAGATTTCCACCACAAGAATTAAACTAGAGGGAAACACACATAGAGTAGAAATATTTCATTACCCAATAGGAATGGATGATTCTGTTTTCTCTACTTGGATCATTCTTCACCGGTTCCGCCGGAGTCACGCCGGATGGAGAGTAACTTGTTCGCCTTCGTCGCTTCACCCCGGATTTGGAAAATACACCAAGAGGGAACTTTGGTGCTTGGCCGAATTTCTTCAAAGGTATGGGGTGGTCGGGTTTTTAAGGAATGATAGTGGTCAGTTTTTTTGTAGATGATAGTGAGGGTTAGTGATGGGTGGCTGAGAGAAGTGGATGGTGGTCAGTTTTTTTTTTTGGAGGTGGTCGGCTATGATGGTGGAGAGGGAGGTTGTGGCCGATTATAGCAAGGAAAAATAGAAGAAGGTGGCGGCAAGGGTAGAAGGGTGGCCGAACTTGAAGGGAAAAGGAGGGGGTCGGGTTTTACTTAGGGATAAGAGGAGAGGAAGGAGGAGAAGAGAGGTAGCCGAATAAGGAGAGGAGGGAGAGGTGGCCAACGGCCAAAGAGGGAAGGAGGAGAGTGGTGGCCAAAATATGCCAAGGAGGGAGAAGAGAGGGGAAGGCTAAGGAGGAGGGGAAGAGGAAAAATCTTCTCAAGATTTAGGGTTTTAATTTCTTTTTCATTCTCTCTAATCAATATGAGAACCATACATGCCTATATATAGGCTTACATCAATGTTATGGCTATACGTAGCCCAAAATAAAAATGCAACACACACATTAACTCAAAATATTACATGAAAATGAAATAAACATTGCAATAAAAAGAAATGCTTCAAATAATTTTTATTAGATTGGTTTGCACTGAAGGCGGATATTATGGCATCACTCCACATGGTCATCATGGCACCGTAAGTCTTTATTTGGAGGCGGAGAAAGAACTTCCGTAAGCACGCTGTAATTGTCTTCAACATGTTGAGGGCCGTCGTCTCCATCAATCCTCCCCCGCTCAAAACTTCTCATCACCGATGAGTTGGTCTGAAAGTACCGGTGTAGGAGAGCATCATCCAAAAGAACCACATAGCAGCAAACAACACCACTTGGCGAGGAGAGCACTTCATCTTCGAGTATCATGTCATGCAAAAAGGTGGTCCTGGCGAACCTTGGAAAAGCATTAGGAAATAAAGGAAAATAAGTTTCTATATCAACAACCAACGTACCTCTAGTGAAGACCGATGAAGAGAGCGATCAAGGCACAAGCTCACTACCCAAACCATAATAAAACAAAGTGGACCCAAATTGACAGGCAGATAATTCAAGTGGTGGAGAAACATATGGCGTTAAATCAGAAACATTAAAAATAGGGGAAATACTCCAATCAGTGGATAACATCAAATGATATGCAAATTCTCCTAATTTCTTTAATATCCGAAAATGGTCCAGCTTGCCAACTCGCCAACTTTCTATAGTTCCTGAAGGCAACCATTCAGGGATGAGTCGCACCAAAACTTAATCACCAACCTCATAGTTAGACGCTCTTTTATGTAAGCTAGCATGAAATTGATAAAATGTCATTTGTATGGTTAGCACTTCACTAATGTTCTTATATAATTTATGAACATGAGAGGCATAAACTTGTGCGAGTTTACTTGTATTATAAGACAGTGGTAACAAAATCAAGTCAAAAGGCACATGTGCTTTACATCCGTGCACGATCTCATTCGGCGAGCAACTAGCATGTGAATAATAATAAGACGCAACTTGATTGAGTACTTTTTTAAAATGCGCCTAAGTATCTTACTACTGTGAGGAGTGAACCCATGTGCTACATGACTAAACCCAAATATGGAGGATAAGGGGGTTAAGTCTGGTGGTAAAGGAGCCTTATAATCAAAGATGATATTAATGGGCTCCAAACTCGCAGCTTTAATTTTATATTTAATATTTTCACGCTTGATATGAATATATGCAAAGGAGAACTGCTCATCATAAATAATGGAGTTGGATGCTCTCGGATGTGAAAGGATGTGTGAGCAATATAACTCAAGGGGCTTTTCTATAGGCACTAACGTATAGAAATGAGGGTCATCAAAAGGAAGTGGGTAAATGTGTGCGACCGGGAGTGGTATGTAAGTATTTCTAGGGGGAACCATATCAAGAGGCACAATAGCCAAATGATAAGAAACAGTCGAGGACAGAACCATAGACGGACACGCATAGAAATGAACTGTTAAAGGTGATGCGTAGTCAGATTTACGAGGTGCGGTGAAAAGACCAAATACTAATGCGCTCAACCTAGTAATATCTATACGCTGAGATAACGCCAATGTAGGAATTAATATAGTTGGCGTCACACAAAAACTCATACTACGACTACCGGTTCAACGCCCTAAAAAGTCAACTAATGTGGGCAAATAATCAGGAGGAAGGGTCGGCAAAATCAAACCCGGGATAAAATCCAATAAGTATAAATTTCATCCAACGGTGACAAAATCATGGAACTCTCATCCGGGTCTATATCAATAACGTCATTCAAAAGTGCAACTTCCTCATTAGAAAATTTTTTCGCACTAGATATATCATCCAAATCAGAATTAGTAAAGGTCTTAGAAATAGGCAAAATTGAACCCAACAAAATTTCTAATCCACAAGTATCTTGAGGCAATGGTGATAACATCAAAGAGATATCCTTCAGGTTCTCAGCACTAAAATCATCCAAAACTAACCCTCCCTCATAAGGTAAATCATCCATAATAACACTAGGGACAACCTCACTTTCAGGCTCCTCAGATAACTCAGATACAATCTTAGTGGGTGCGATCGTAGACTCTAACACGATGGGGATCGTAACCTGGAGAGGGCATTCAATAATAGGGTGATCGGACACAACGCTAGCAGGGCATGTAATAGGTAACGGACTACTCTCACGGATCGGAAGGTAATCATCCCATACATTGTCTTCTAAATCATTAGGGATTCCCTCATTGTTAGAATCATCGGACTCATCGAGCACTATCGTACGTGAAGGAATACTCTCAACTAGTTGGTCATCCTCAGGATCAAGAGATACTATATTCACATAAGAATCCTTAGAGGTATCAGAAGCTATCTCAAGGGTCTTAGACATCGAGGATAAAGGAGACAAAGCTCTAGTAGTAACATCTTTTGATTCCAAGACATATGATTTATTAGGAATGGTTTCCCTAAAGGTGGTAGTAGGCACACTAAGGGCATGCCGACCTTTTGGGGGAACTAATCTAACGTAAGGTTTATAATCATTCCTATAGGCAGGTATGGGACTAGAGCCATAATGATACTCACTCACAAGCTTGGTGTTAGTAGTGCGGAGATAGGCGGGAACAAATTGATCCGAGAGTAGGCTACGCATTGCCTGCCAAGTATGTTTATAACTACCAACATGACGCTCTTCATTTAACCAAAATACCTGGGCTTGACCTATTAAACGCTCTCGGGCGATATTAACCTTTTGGTGGTCGTCTAATTCATTACAATCAAAATAAAGTTCTACCAACTTAAGCCAGTCCCTAAAATTTTGAAAATTCCCATAACCATCAAACGTGGGTATCTCACTCTTAGTCTAAAGAATAGTGTGGGGACGGTTGAAATTATTAGGGTATGATGGCAGGGTTGGGGTGTGATTAGCCACGACTTTAGCATACAAATAGTCATAACCGTCATAAGTGGGTGCCTGTCTTCTAGCATACACATCATTGGCCATTTTCTAGTGGTGACGGGACAAAAAATTCTACTCGAATCTTGTGCACATGCAAAGAAATAATGACGCCGATCCTATAACATTATAATAGATGGAATTGTTCCTGCTTAATATCTAAGGCAATAAATATATTTTTTATATTTTCTTGCAGACAATAAATAGAAGATTATTAAAAAAATATATGTTGAATTTTTTGGAAGAGAAATAAAAATTTAGGCCACTATTAGCAGACCAGGGAACTTTTTTTTGTAATTTTGATAGATAAACGTACAACACAAGTCTGTGTCAATTTGCTAAAAAAAATAAGGGAGGGTGTCAATTAGGAAATTGACGTGAATCTCCCTCTGATACCAAATTGATGCAGGCTCACACGTTGACACTGAATATATCTACGGAAGAACATGTATGCCTCTCTATGATCCAATTCTACACTCACACAATCATTCAACGCAGCGCACACATTATACAATTCTATCAATTAGAAGCTAGTGTACGGGTAGCCAAACCGATTAGGATCGAACAAGAGCTTTAAAAAACCAATATTATTTCCGGCTAAAAGGACCAACCCGGTCCGATCGAGTGAACGTTATACCAAAAGAGATCTACCAAAAATAACAATTAGGTAACGGTATATCTCTCCCAACAAAAGAAAAACGGGGCTCGCCAAAACCCTCTCGAACTTAAATGAAAATTAGATGAACCACAAAAGTCAATCGAAAGAAATCCACAAAAATTCAATGCTATAAAAACTTAACGACAAGAATTCCACCACAAGAATTAAACTAGAGGGAAACACACATAGAGTAGAAATATTTCGTTAACCAATCGGAATGGATGATTCTGATTTCTATACTTGGATCGTTCTTCAATGGCTCGGCCGGAGTCACGCCGGATGGAGAGTAACTTGTTCGCCTTCGTCGCTTCACGCCAGATTTGGAAAATACACAAAAAGGGATCTTTGGTGCTTGGCCGAATTTCTACAAAGGTACGGGGTGGTCGGGTTTTGAAGGAATGATAGTGGTCAGTTTTTTTGTAGATGATAGTGAGGGTTGGTGATGGGTGGCCGAGAGAAGTGGATGGTGGTCGGTTGTTTTTTTGGAGGTGGTCGGCTATGATGGTGGAGAGGGAGGTGGTGGTCGATTGTAGCAAGGAAAAATAGAAGAAGGTGGCGGCTAGGGTAGAAGGGTGGCCGAACTTGAAGGGCAAAGGAGGGGGTCAGGTTTTCATTAGGGATAAGAGTAGATGAAGGAGGAGAAGAGAGGGAGACGAATAGGGGGAGGAGGGAGAGGTGTCCGTCGGCCAAAGAGGAGAGGAGGAGAGTGGTGGCCGAAATATGCCAAGGAGGGAGAAGAGAGGGGCAGCCAAGGAGGAGGGGAAGAGGAAAAATCTTCTCAAGATTTAGGGTTTTAATTTCTTTTTCATTCTCTCTAATCAATATGAGAACCATACATGCCTATATATAGGCTTACATCAATGTTATGGCTATATGTATCCAAAAATTAAAATGTAACACACACATTAACTCAAAATATTACATGAAAATGAAATAAACATTGCAATAAAAAGAAATGCTTCAAATAATTATTATTAGATTGGTTTGCATCGAGGGCCTATATTATGGAATCGCTCCACATCGTCATCATGGCGCCACACTTCTTTTTTTGGAGGCGGAGAAAGAACTACCGTAAGCATGACGTCATCATCTTCAACATGTTGAGGGTCGTCGTCTCCATCATTTTCTCAAGACCAAATGTCCAGAGGTCTTTGTCTCTCAGACTATATATATAATAGCATCCAAGAGGATCACCTCTGCTCTATTTGGCAAATGGGAGAGTGTGATTCCTAAGCCTCCCAGGGTTGAATCTTCTAGGGAAGTTTCTGAAAGCACTAATGCTGTCTCAGCTACTCTCCCTATTCCAGCAAAAGATTCTCTCCTTTTTTTCTACCTCTCCACAACCATCTCCACATCATTCCCCTAGACCTTCCACACCACCTTCTCAACAAATTACTTTTTATGAAGAAGTTCAATCCTCAGCCTTCCATGCAGACTCACTAGCTCATCTGTCACCTCACTCATCTCCACCTCATTTATCTCCACCTCACTTATCTCCACCATATTCATCTCCACCTCACTCACCCATCCAGGAATAAATTCCTGTTGACATTCCACCTGTCATCAATCCTTCATCTATGTCACAGTCTTCCTTTTTATGTACAAACTATGCTAACAGTTCAACTCCATCTTCATCAACTCAGAATCCATCCTCTGCATCTACTCAAAATCCACCTGAGTTTATGTAACTGGATTTCTCATCTATTGACACTCAACTTCATGATTTCATCACTCCTACACTCAAGAAGCTCTTAGATGAATCCTTGGCTCCTGTTATATCTTCTATTTCAGGTCTCTCTTCTAAAGTTGCTTCTTCCCATTTTGTCCCTTCTACTGGGGGCCTAGATTAAGTTTTCCCTAGATCTAGGCAGGGGGAGATGCTTGATGAAGAAGCTCCAAATGAAGAAACTCCATTTGCAGCAACAGATTTTGTTGAAGTTCCTGATATAGAAATGACTGAAGTTATCACAGTCTTAACTTGTCTAGCTCACTGTAGAGATTCTGTGACAGTTGAGGATGAGTCTTCAGATCCTCTAGAGGTTATTTTTGTTGGTGATTTCATCATTAATCCCATAGTTAACATACATTCTTTACTATTAGATTTTGATTTAATGTATAGTCATATTGCTAGCCTACCAGATTTTGGAGAGGATCTTTCTAAAGCAATAGTTTGTTATTCTGCTCCTATTAATTCCTCAGCCTTAGAACTATTTGTAAAAGATATTTCTACTAGTTTTGATCCAATCTCACAGACTGTAATGATTGATGATATAATGAATATTTCTGAGCAGGCTTGTTCCCCTCCTACTTTTGCATGGGATGAATCTCCTATGCCTAATTTTGATGATCTGTTTAATGAAGATATGGAAGAGGAAGATAAAATTGATGAGGTAGTTAAACAAATTGATTAATTATATGAACAGGTAGATGAGTAGTCTAATGATCCTACAGATTCTAATGAATCATTAGACACTACCTCTAAGAAAAGGAAATCCAGGTTAAAGGCTCAAGCCAAGGGTGCACCTCAATCTTCTTCTACTACTGATATCCCTTACTACATTTTACATAGGATTACCCTTACTCCAGACCATCCAAATTGGACGAGGTATTCCAAGAATGAGCAGAAAAGAAGGATGAAACAGAAATGGTTTCATTCTTATCCAAAGTCTTAGGGAGGTCCTCCTCCTCCAACAGCATGATTTGCAGGTATTCCACCTTCTAAAAGGTCTATTTCTTCTCATTCTAGAACAAATCAAGAAAGACCTACAAGGCAAGGCAGACCTACATGGTCTGAGACTTATGGCAGACATATCAGCCAGCAAATTTCTAGCAAAGACAGGCAAGCTTCTCAAGTAATTGAACAAGAGTTAGATCCTATGTACAGAATGGCTAGGTTCAAAGAACAATTTGCACTTTTTCAAATAAAGAAGGAAAGAAATGAAGGTTAGGATACCTCTCAGTTTTCTACTATGTCTTCAGACATGCAACAGGAATTGGACAGATATCAGAAGAAAAGCATGTTTAATGTTGATGAATATATGAGCTTGCATCCAGAAGCTATTGTTCCTTTAGTCTCTTCTCAGAAGATTATTGGTTCTCAAGATCTGAAGCTAAGCAAAAGGGAATCAGATGATCCATCAAGACAACTGGTTTTTACCAAGTCTTCTTCAGATGCACCTCAGAAGAATTCCTAACTTTGATTAAGTTTTTGAAATGTATTGTTATTACTTTCCAAAACTTTTATATCTGCTGAAATTTATGTTTCTGCCAGATTATTTTCTATGCTTTTTGTCTTTCTTGTTTGATAGTATCCTCACCAAAATAGGGAGAGATTGTTAGAACTCCTTATTACTGATTTGAGCTAGGATTAATATTAGGATTTTTATTTTGACCCAACTTATATAGACTAGGGTCATATTTTCTTTCTAGAGTCATTTCAGAACGTATTCTAGAAGTTCTCAGTTCGACGAACTCTGAGCTCAGTTCGACGAACTCTAAACTCAGTTTGACTAACACAAATCTCAAAACTCTGAGCTTAGTTTGATGAACTCTGAGCTTAGTTCGACGAATGCAGAGCTCAGCTCGACGAAAGTTAAAGCTCAGTTCATGAAAGATTAGTTCGACGAACTCCAAGCTCAGTTCGACGAAATCCTTGCTGAGATCGACGATCAGACAATTTCTATATCAATAGAAGGCAGAATGATTTCAAATGTTTGGTAACTGAAACTCTGATATTTAATGCTAAATATTCTAAAGAATATAGTTATTTAAGGAATCATTAAATATGGATTTATCACAGAGATTTAAATCAAATTAATTCTAAGATAGTTACAAATTCTCAAAGGATTCTTCAGACGTTTCAAGAATCATTTTATTTAAAATTTTTAACTCTTCCCTGGAAGAATATATATACAGAAGATTGCTGCCTCAAATATAACATCTGACAGATAGAGATGGAGATATTGATACATATATTCTGCTTCAGACTCTTCTAGTGATACATCTTCAATCTGAGAGACATCCTGATCCATATCTATCTAAAATGTCTACTGGAGAGAAAGAGCTTACAAGATGGCCCACACCCTAAAGAAAAGTCTCCTCCCTTGATCACAATCTCTATTCAAATTAGGGGGAGCTTTTTACAACATCATCAACTAAGTCTTCTCAGAGATACTTGAAAGAGAAGACAACATTAATCTCTCTTTAGTTTATTCTTAAACTATGTACAGGGTTCTAACTCCCTTCAAAAGATAACACTTGGTTCTTAAGTCACCTGATCAAAAGACTTAGGTTTTGTTTTTGGGTACCTAGTCAAAAGCCCAAAGGATTGCTAGATCTCCCTTAGAAAATAGATCTTTTAGTGGCAGGGCACCAGATCAAAAACCTGTAGTGGATTCCTACCAGGGTCATTGAAGAGTAGATGTACCAAAATTTATTGAGGAACTACTATAAAATCCTTGTGTTGTCTGTGATTGTTACTTTCTTTTTGTGTGTAGTGAATTTTATTTATCTATATATATCACTTATTTTTAAAACTACTGTAAAAATTAATTAAAGTTTTTAATATACTCTATTCACCCCCCCCCCCTCTAGAGTAAAGTTAGATCTATCCCTTCCAAATTCAATGAGGATGTCCTTAGATATTACAAAGGAAAATACTGCAAACTAACCGTGGAGAATGATTGGTTAGGGGCGACAACCAGCGAGGGCTTTAACCCTCTAGTAGGGCAGCAGATTCAGCCAGGGGTTCCTGTAGAACCAGCAGTCCCTATTAGCCGGGTAGACCAGGATACTACAAGGGTTCATCGGATGATTAGTGATGGTCACTTCCATTTGTCAAAAATGTAACTAATCCTCCATTAGATATGGGAAGGCACAACTTGCATAGGTAGAGACCGCGTAGAGCCCCCTACTGACCGCCAATGAACATTTTGTAAGATTGTTTGCAAGGAATAGTTGTAATATATTTCTGACCTATGATGAATTGCATGATGATTAATTCGGTTAATTTATCTGGATGTGTTTGCATTTTCATATTTGATCCTTGTTGTTCGCACTGCTAGATTAGGATTGTTGATGTGTCCTGTGAAAGCCATGGTTCAAATATTGGTTTGTTATACAACATACCTACATATTTTGACCTTTTTCAGGTACAACGAAGTCACGCAATCTGCTCATTGATACAATGGTTAGAATGGTTATGGGCAGGCCAGAGAAAATCTATAAAAAGGATCGCCTTCTGATGTTTCAACAGAAAACACGTGATTGCATCACAAGTAGAAGTCTAGACGACAAAAAAATATGGTATTCGCGCAACTTGATGTTGTATTGTGTAACACCTCCCCTGTAAAGACCATATAATATGGGTCCGGCCGGGGCCCCACAACATACGGACGCCACAGCTTTAGTATTAAAAGATGATATGAAAACTACCCAATCTCAAAACTCCAGACAAACACAGCGGAAACAGAACATTAACCGACAGAATTTATCCACTAACGATAGAGTATCAAATGGACTTAAGGCCTTACACAATAATAATCCAAAAATATAAATGTGCCAAGCACTCCTAGGCTACCTCGGCATGCATGCCGGACATAAACATAACAAGAGTAGCAAACACAAAAGGAAAATCCAAGCACAGCAACACTTCATGAGGCTTAGGGCTTTTCGCCCGGCGCGCTAACTCCTGCATGCGGTCCTTGCCCTGTAAGGATTTGAAGTAACGTGGGTCAGCAAAGGCTGACCTCTACTGGGTAACAAACACATCTCCTCCCGGCCGTCCCTAACGGACCCCGGGGTACCACTCCACCTGCAAGTTAGCACTTCGTATACCAAAAGAGCATATATATTAATGCCGTAAAACAGGCTTGGATGTCTCATACAGCATACATGTTTTCTATGTTTGGTACAAGGTGAAAAGGGGACCTACTATGCAACATGAATGCAACCCGGGTTTCACCCAAGGCACCCTAGCTCATATGCATCTAGCACAACATCAAACACTGGGTACTTCCGTTTCCCCATCGGCTTAAGGCCGCAAACAAAAGGGAACCACCATGTCCCTAACGGCATACACGCCGTCACACAGAACCTTGCAAAGGCCCCACCCGCACATGGGTCATATGCCCCGGGGCTTGCCCGCACATTCTGACTTCGCACGTCAGGGTTCCGTCTCACACCGACCGATTCTAAGAAGCCTTGCTGGACCCCACCTGCTCATTGCCACATTGCCCGGGCTTGCCCTCCGCTCGACATTCTCGTCAGTCCACACAAGGGGCTAGTCTCGCCGGGACAGTTCCCCCATATGACTTGCGCGTCACGGGATAGCTAGCCGACCACGGAGACATAGCCGCGCCTTTGCACAGCACAAACAAAGGTTCCTCCCCAATCACCATTCGCACCGTGTCTTTCCCGTGCTCCAAGGAAACCATCTACCGCACAACACGGAGCTAACCTTGTCCGGTTCCGACCACGAGTACTCACTCAAATATAAGGGGGAAAACGCATACATACAACGGCGTATTGCCGCAACGGATTGCTACCGAATCCCCGAAGCTCGCTATGCAACATCACCGGGTCGTACTAACGGTCGCGACCACGGCTTCACCCACAATGCCTAATCCGCTAACGGAGCGGATCTCTAATGCAAAGCATGCCGGGATGATCATACTCAACCCGGAGGTTTCTCTTGAACCTAGGCTACACGAATCCCTCTCATTTGAGAGATTCGGTGCTCAAAATTCGAAAGGAAGGGGATGGTATTCATGCATCATAAATCCTAAAAACCGAGAGGAGAAGTGTCATTACCTTCCGTCCCCTCTTCCTAGCCATGGAGAAGATTTGTTCGGTTGAAAACCACCGCAACGCTCCCACCTTCGCGGATCTGAACTCTGCTCGCGAAACGGACCTCCGAAACTTCACCGGCGGCCGGATCTTGGCCTTCTTCCTCCTCCTTGCTCTCCCTTCTCTATAGAATCAAGAGAGATAAAGATAGGAGAAAAGTGAGGGTTTCAAACCCTATTCCCGAGTTTAATCCCTCAAATCTAGCCACCAGCCGTTGGATCTCAATCAGAGAAACAGACGACCACGATTCGGCCTAAAATCACAAAAACTGGGCCGAACACGGGTTGCAACATGGCCGTGTGCCAGGCCGTGTTACCCACTCGCCGTCTCGATCGAGTCGAAAAACCAGCACACGGACTTTGACACGGCCTCTGACACGCCCGTGTCACCTGCAACACGCCCGTGTCGGGACCCGTGTAATGCCCCCCGTGTGCAATCGACCAACATTTCGCAGTCAGAGAGGTACACGGCCTTGTGACTCGGCATCAGACACGCCCGTGTCAAATTTGACACGCCCGTGTTTGTGCCCGTGTCACGGCCCGTGTACCACACTTGCAGAATCCCTGGAGTGACACGGCCTGGGACACGCCCATGTCCTAGGCCATGTTCTATAACTCGACTAGCGTCGACCGCCAAAGCGTCGACCGCACGACCCGAGGCCGAACACGCCTGTGTCACGCCCGTGACATGCCCGTGACACGCCCGTGACACGCCCGTGACAAGTGCTCCAAAAACCAAACTGGGCTTAGAACATCACCCGTCCCTCTTTTGAGTTTCGGGGTGTTACATATTGGCTTTTCAGACACCCACCCTTAAAGAATCTCTGGTTCCTAAAAATGTTTAATGCTCCAAATTTCCTAAAAACAACAGGAAGTTGGTCACTAGAAGTTATGAAATTATCTAGTGTCAACCTAAATCACCTATAGGGGGTGAATAGGTGAGTTCTGCGTCTTTTTGCAGAATAAAAAATTGCTTAAAAATGAACACATAGGAACTCAGAGATTTATAGTGATTCCCCGAGTTGGTTACGTCCACTGTCCCGCCTCGCCTATCTACCACGAAGGGCTAGATTCCGCTACTTCACCATTATCTCAGATTGCAAACAATCTTACACCTCGGAGCCTAAACTCCTATAACTCGGAGACAACGCTCCTACCACTCCGAGAACAAACTCTCCTACAACTCGAAGAACAAACTCTCCTACAACTTGATCCTAAAATATGGATCTACAACTCGGAGGAAAAAACCTCCTATAATAATAAAGGGTTTTACACATTAAAAGATTAACAACGATCTTGAATAAATCTTAAATCTTCGATCCCTCGTTCCTCTAAAAAGTTGGTCGTGAATGTCTTGAAGAATATAAAAATAGAAGACTTGAAAATCGGATCTGGATGCACGGATCAACTAGATCTGAGAGAATCAGAACCTTCAGAGATCAATGAACTAGTCGATTTGCTTGAAAAAGATCGAATCGTACGGCAAGAAATTTGTCGGTCGAGTGGAGTAGCGAAGAATGATCGAGTGCTGACGGGAATAATTTGTTCCCTATATATCTCAATTTTTCCAAATGAGCACGATTAGGGTTGATCGAAATCCATCCTATATATAAAGGAAACCTTCTTCTATAACAGCTAGAAATTTCCTTCCTAATCGAGAGATCTGAAAATCACTGTGCATGGCATTTTGGTCAACCCGAGCCGTAATTTTTAAAAGAGAAGAAAATAACCCTAAGTATAATTCATCGAGTATCGTCGAGTATCATTGGGTATACTCGTCGAAGAGATACTCGACAAATTCCAGCCAGATCAATCGTATGACACAACACTTAGTAGAAGAGATACTCGACAAATTCGATGAGTACTGTTTAGTATACTTGATGAAATCAATGAGTATCGGCTAGCTGACTCGACGCATTCGAAGCCATACTAAGTGATATTCGACAAATATCACTTAGAGAAATCTAGAGGAGTAAAGTCGAGATGACTCGACAAATTCTTCATGTATCGACATGTATATTCGACGAATTCGATGAGTATCGGCTAGTCTACTCGACTAATTCGACGTGTATACACAATGAGACTAGACAACTTTTACTTAACTAATTTTTAGGAATTCAGAGATTATTCTCTAAGTAAATAAGACAAATTCGACGAGTGATAGTAAGTATACACGACAAATTTGACGTGTATACATGAGTATACTCGACGAATTTGACGAGTATCCATTACTAAATTCTACGAATTTTACTTGGAGAAAATCTTCTCTTCTGAAGGCCGCAATTTTATCTTCTTGGATTCTTCTAATGTAAATGAAATAGAAGTACATCCTGATATAGAGATTATACGTGAGTCAACACCTCGTTCTACACAATGAGGGATTACATTGTATAGTTCTGTGTTTCAAGGCCCACTGTAACCTGACATTTGGTTGTACTTAGCAATATCGTCCTGCAAGCACATAATTAGAAAATACATCAAATACAAACTCAATTCATCTTAGTTCAAGGAACACTTCTTCAAATAAGAGTTATTGTTGATACAATACCCAACAAGTTACCTCAAGACGGTAGATTTAGCGCTGGCTGTATCAAGCTAAATTAATTCAACCATTATCACAGGAACTTATCGAGCGGTGGTAGAGCTTCCGATGGAGGTTGAGGTACCCGTTTAGCAGAAAGCGGTGCTGGATGAGAGCACCTCCATCGCCTAAGATGGCGTACAATGATAGCAAGTTACCGCATGACGGTAGCTATTTAAATTATGAGTTCAAGTGAATCTTGGTCATCCACCTTTAAGGAGGAAGAAATCCTGTGGCTGAGAGCAAAGCCTAGATTGCTAATTGGTTGAGGGGAGGTAAAACTTCTCATTCTTTTCCTCACACACACTCTCTTGTATTTTGAGAAAAAAGAGAGATGGAGAAGGGGAGGGAGGCGTTTGAACCTACCATTTGAGAGAGTTTAGAGGC
The DNA here is from genome assembly GCA_039513925.1 of Platanthera zijinensis. Classification (NCBI taxonomy): domain Eukaryota; kingdom Viridiplantae; phylum Streptophyta; class Magnoliopsida; order Asparagales; family Orchidaceae; genus Platanthera; species Platanthera zijinensis. Next base: position 108,520,590 of record CM077087.1, read on the forward strand.
ATTCTTGTGATCAAAGTAGCAACCTGAGGCTATATCCGTTGATAGGAAAGCACTGCGGACATTTCCATTCAGATCAAGTTCGTGTTCATGGCTCCAAAATGGTCGACAAGGGTTACGATCTTCCTTCTTGGACAAGCAAAGTCCTTATTTGCCACATGCTTGGAAACCCTCACCAATTGGTGAAGAGAGGGAATTTTCCAACGGGTTGATCGATGATATTGTAACACCTCCCTTGTAATGACCATATAATATGTGTCCGGCCGGGGCCCCACAACATACATAGGCCACAGCTTCAGCATTATAAGATGATATTTTCAACCCAATCTCAAAACTCAGAACAAAACACAGTGGAAACAAACCAAACAACTATAAGTTATCCACCACTAACAGAAGTATCAAATGGCCTTAAGGCCTTACATAAAAAGAGTCCAACATATAAAGACCACAAGGTCAATCATCAATGTGCAAAAGCACTCCTAAGCTACCTCGGCGTGCAAGCCGGACAATGTCTAAAACATGGACCATACAATCACAGGAAGCAAACTAAAAATACAGCAACACTTCATGAGGCTTAGGGCTTTTCGCCCGGCGCACTAGCTCCCGCTTGCGATCCTGGCACAGTAAAGAATTGAAGTAATGTGGGTCAGCAAAGGCTGACCTCTACTGTATAACCAACACATCTCCTCCCAGCCGCCCCTAACAGACCCAGGGGTACCCCTCCAACCTGCAAGTCAGCACTTAGTATACAATATACATAAATATATAAAGCTTTAAAACAGGTTTGGATGTCTCATACAACAAACACGTTTTCTATGTTGAGAACAGTGTGAAAGGGCCTACTATGCAACATGTATGCAAACCCAAGACACCCTATCTCGTATGCATTTAACACATCATCAAACAACTGGGTACTTCCGTTTAACCATTGGCATAAAGCCGAAAACAAAAGGGAACTACTATGTCCCTAACGGCCCCAGCGCCATTACACAGAAATCTTTAAAAGGCCCCACCCGCACATAAGAAGGCATAAAGCCTTGCTGGACCCCACCCGCTTATGGCTTCATTGCCCGGGCTTGCCCTACGCTCGGCATTCTTGTCAGTCTCACAAAAGGGGACTAGTCTCTCCGGGACACTCTCCCGACATTACTTGCACGTCACGGGATAGCCAGCCGACCACGGAGACATAGCCACGCCTTAGCACAACACAACCATAAAATTTCCCACCCTAATCCACCATTTGTACTGCAACATTCCCGCGAACCAAGGAAACCATCTATCGCCAAAGCGGAGCTAACCTTGTCCAGTTCCGGTTACGAGTACTCACTCAAGAAAAGGGTGAAAACACATACATCACAACGACATCTTGTCGCAACGAATTTCTTCCGAAACCTCAAGGCTTGCTATTCAACATCACCGAGTCGGACTAATGATCGCGACTATGGCTTCACCCACAATGCCTAATCCACTAATGGAGCGGATCTCTAATGGAAAATCATGTCGGGGATGGACACAATCGACCCGAAGGTTCCTCTTGAACCATGACAACCCAAACCCCACTTATTTGAGAGATCTAGAGCCCAAAACTGAAAAGAAAAGATGCTAAACGTGCATCCTAAAACAAAGAGGAGAAGTGTTGTTACCTTACGACCTCTCTTCCTAGCAATAGAGAAACTTGGTTGGTTGAACACCACCGCAATGATCTTTCCTTCGCGGATCTGGAGTCCGCTCGCGAAACGGGGCTCCGAAGCTTCACCGGCAGCCGGAGTTGATCTCGTTCTTCCTCCTAGCTCTCCCCTCTCTCTAACACTTAGAAAGAGAAAGAAGATGGGAAATGAGGGTTTGAAAACCCTATTACCGGCCTTAAATCTGGAAAAGACCAACCACATCCCTTGGATCCCAAAAGAAGGAACCGAACGGCCACGATTCGCCATGAAAATAAACGTCTTGGGCCGAACACAGCTTGTGACACGCCCGTGTCCGAGGCCGTGTTCCTCATTTGCCGTAAAACCAGAAAATCCCGACCAGTACACGGCCTGTGACACGTCTTGGGACACGCCCGTATCTCATATGACACGCCTGTGTCAAGGTCCGTGTCACGACCCATGTGCCCCAAACGACACAGGACCAAAACGTCCCGAGAAGGACACGGCCATGTGACACGCCCGTGTCACATGCCGTGTGCTAGATACGCCTAGGACACGCCCGTGTCCCTGGCCGTATAACTTCCTCAGCACAAACCAGCTAACGAACCCGAGCAAGACACGACCAATGACATGCCCGTGTCTCAGGCCGTGTGCCCTCACTCAACGCTTGAAAAGCGTTGAGTGCTCGGTGAGGCATTGAGTGACTGACACGGCCCTGGGACACGCCCGTGTCCAAGGCCGTATTTCCTATCTCAACGCTCGTCGATCAAAATCTCGTCGACCACACAATCTCATCGATCTCAAGCACGACACGCCATGTAACACTCCCGTGTCAATCTAGCCAGAACCCATCTTGGCCTGAATAATGCCAATCGTTCCCCTTTTATGTTTTTGGGGCGTTACAATTCCTCCCCCCTTAAAAGAATTTCGTCCCGAAATTTAAACATGGAATGTACACAAAACATAAACGGTACCTGAGAAGAAAAGCTCGGGGTACTCCTAAAGCATGGCATGCTCTCGCTCCCATGAAAGCTCCTCGCGACCACAGTTGTCCCAACGAACTTTTACGAGTTTTAACCTCCTTGTTCCGCAACTGCCGAATCTTTGAATCTTCTATACTGATTGGCTGAACTAGCGTCCTAAAGTCCTCTTCTATCGGCACTACTACCGATTCGATCACCACGATAGCCTCTACCAAAGCTTTCCTCAAGACGGAGACATTGAAGACATCGTGTGATCCACTCAGCTTCGTGGATAACGCTAACCGGTATGCAGCTTCTCCCACCCATTCTATAACCATGAACGGTCCTAAAAACTTCAGACTCAACTTCTTGAGTCAGAGAATCCGCGAAACGCCTTTGAACAGCTTGATCTTTAGATAAAACCAGTCGCCGACCGCGATCTCCATATTCCTATGGCAAGCATTAAAATATTCCACTTGCTGATCTTGAGCTACCTTTATGCACTCTTGAATGGTTCGCACCAACTCACAAGCGTCAGCTATAACTTCTTTCCCCAAAAGCTTGGTGTCTCATGCCTCTGTCTAAGACATCGGTGTTCGACACCGCCTCCCATACAAAGCTTCGTATGGAGCCATCTTTAAACTTGCTTGGTAACTATTGTTATATGTGAACTCTACCATGAAGAGATGGTCCTCCCATTTCTTGCCGAAGTCAAGAGTACATATCCTCAGCATATCCTCAATAGTATGGTTTGTTCTCTCGGTCTGCCCATCAGTTTGAGGATGGAAGGCCGTACTGAACTTGAGCTTCATGCCCAGGCTTTTCTAAACCAACCTACAGTCTGTAGACATGAAACGTCCATCGCGGTCACTAACTATGCTCTTTGGAATCCCATGTTATCGCACAATGTTGTGAATGTACAATTCCACCAGCTTCTCCACGCTGTCCTCCATCCAATTTGGGATGAAGTGTGCCACTTTGGTCAAGCGATACACGATTACCCAAATTGCGTCGTTACCCTGCTGCAATCTAGGTAACCCATGCACAAAATCCATGGAGATATCATAAAATTTCCACTCAGGGATTGGAAGAGGTTTCAAAAACCCACCTGACTTCTGACACTCGGCCTTCACCAAGGCACAAGTTTAGCACCGACTCACATACAGAGCTACGTCCCGCTTCAGACCAGGCCACCAGTAGGATTTCTTCATGTCCAAGTACATCTTTGTACTACCCGGGTGAATGGAGTACTTTATGAAGTGGGCCTCAAACATCAACTTCTCACGGAGCTTGCCTAACTGCGGTACACAAATCCTCCCACCCTTCCTCAGAATCCCATCAATCATTTCCCAGGCGCTACCCTCTCCCTTTTGAGCTTCCTCCACGTTTGGTTGGAACTCCACATCCAAACGGGTCGCTTCCCGAATACGATCGCACAAATCGTTCTGCATTTCAATCCAGTTCAACCGAGCCACATAAGACTCGCCTCTTGCCACACACTCTATGCCGAGGGACACCCAGTCCCGCCTCAATTACTCATCATGAGCTTCGATCCAATTTCCTTGCCCAGAGTGTTTTCTACTCAAAGCATCAGCCACCACATTGGCTTTGTCTGGCGTGTATTGAATTGCCACATCGTAGTCCCCAAGGAACTCAACCCACCCGCGTTGCCGCATATTTAAGTCCTTCTGATCTAGGAGATACTTCAGACTTTTGTGGTCCGTGAAGATCTCCACTTTCGCACCATAAACGTAGTGCCGCCACAATTTCAGCGTAAAAATTACCGCCATCAATTCAAAATCATGGACAGGGTAGTTTCTCTCGTGAGGCTTCAACTTCCTAGACCCAAAGGCGATCACACTTCCTTGTTGTACCAAAACGCACCCCAAACCGCATCCGGATGCATCGCTTAAAATTTGAAATCCTTCAGTCCCCTTCGGCAAACTTAGGATTGGCGCCGTCATTAGCCTTTCCTTCATGGTATCAAACGCCTGATTGCACTCCTGTGTCCACACGAACTTCTGATCCTTACGAGTTAGTGAAGTGAGGGGTAGAGCTATCTGTAAAAAGATCTCCACGAACCTTCGATAGTACCCGACTAGTCCAAGAAAACTCCGGACCTCCGCCACGGTCCTCACTACTAGCCAATCTCTGATGGCTTCCACTTTCGTTGGATCTACTCCCACCCCATCCCCACAAATCACATGGCCCAAAAACGCCACTTTCTCTAACCAGAATTCACACTATGAGAACTTTGCATAAAGCTGGTTCTCTATCAACACTTGCAACACTATCCTCAAGTGAGTCTCGTGCTCTGCTTCCGACTTGGAATAAATAAGAATTTCATCAATAAATACGACCACAAACGAGTCCAAGTATTTGCGAAATACTCGGTTCATCAAGTCTATGAATACGGATGGTGCGTTCGTCAGCCCAAACAACATCACCGAGAACTCAAAGTGACAATACCTTGTACCAAATACTGTCTTGGGTATGTCCTCGTCTCGAATTCATAACTAGTAGTATCCTGACTTCAAGTCTAACTTGGAATACACCACCGACCCCACCAACTGGTCGAACAGATCGTCTATCCGAGAAATCAGATACTTACTCTTGATTGTTAGTTTGTTTAACTCTCGGTAGTCTATGCAAAACAGCATACTACCATCTTTCTTCTTTACAAACAACACCGGCGTGCTCCACGATGAAGAACTGGGTCTGATATACCCCTGCTCCAAAAGTTCCTGCAATTGAACTTAGAGTTCGGCGAACTCTTTTGGTGCCATCCTAAAGGGAGGACGCGACACCAACCTAGCCTCTGGCACTAACTCGATAGAGAAATCAATCTCCCGCCGAGGAGGTTCTCTCGGAAGCTCCTCAGGAAACACATCTTCTAACTCTGCCACTACGAGTACTTCTCCAAGAGATAACCTGGAAAGGCTAAACTCCAACAATGCTACAAGGGCTACACCTCCTTGGTTAACCGCCCGTACTAACTACATGGCCAAAACTAGGAAACAGGTCACTCCATAAAGACCCTCAAACTTGACTTCTGCTTGCCCTTCACCCCTCAGGGTTATAACCTTGAACAGGCAGTCAATACTGGTTCGCTGCTCTTCTAGCCAGTCAATCCCCAGTATTACGTCAAACTCAGCCAACGGTAAGACTGTCGCTATTAACATGAAGTCGGCTCCGTCTAAACTCCAACATATACGTCCTTTAGCCCTGGTAGTCATGGATGACCCATTGGGCATGCGCACTTTCAACTCTGCGTCCGTCGAGAAAGACTCAACTCCAATCTTCCGGATAAAGCTTTACGCAAGGAAGGAGTGCGACGCTCCAGTATCAAACAGTACCCTATAGGGGTACCCAGAAATTATCACAAAACTGAAACACATCCAACAAACATAAACGTCTTTAATATATGAAAACCCAAGGTGGAAGATAAACTCTCATACCTGTCACCACATCGGGCTGACGAATTGCTTCTTGTTTCCCAAGGTTATAGGCCCTTGGCTGCATTGGTTGAAACCGAGAAGCGCTCGACTCTAACGTTTTCCCTTTCTCTGCGGCACTGGGGCCGGAGCACACCGTCTGCTCCGGCATTGGCTCTTGCTTAGTGCCTCCTTGAGTACAAAATCTTGCTATGTGCGCTGCCTTGCCATAATTATAGCATGTCAGAGGTCCCTTAGAGCGATACCCTCCGAACATCCAGTTACTTTTCTCACCGGACTTGTACGGGTGAGGCTTCTTCTTCCATCTGCTCCCTTCCGACTTCCCGTGGGATTGAGAAGGCTTCCCTTCCCCTTACTTGGGTGCAAAACCATTGTGGCATTGGGTTCGCTCCATATCGCTTTCCGAAATCTTGGCCGCCTCAACCAATTCGGTGAAACCCGTGCGTTTCATAGATATGAGGGGTTGCCTCAAATTCTCCCTTAATCCGTGGTAGAAGAGGTTGTCTCTCTCCTCATCATACGCCATGGTCATTCCTGCAAAATGACCCAACCGAGTGAATTCCTGAACATACTCGTCCACGGTCTTGTCTCATTGAACCAAGTGCAAGAACTGTCTCTAAAGGGCTAACCTTGTCGACGCAGGAATGTACTTCTTCGGAAAAGCATTCCCAAACTCATCAATGGACGGGGTACGTACAGAAAACTACCGGCCACTGTGGCTCACCCACCACAACTTGGCGTCTCCTTCCAACATGAAGGCTACAAACTCTGCTTTCTTCTCTTCTGGCGTCTCTGCCGCCCTCAAAAGCTTCTGAATCCATGCCCACTAATCCTCTGCATCAGTTGGCGTACCGACAACCTTAAAGGTTGGAGGGTGGAAGCTCAGGAAATACTTCATTTGCCGGTCACCATGCCCTACAATTACCCTTTCGGCCAGCGGCTCTGCCCTCCTGGCTTCTTCGCCAAGCACGGCCGTCGCCGTATCCGGGGTAGCAGGAGTTGCTACCTGAGCAACGGGGGATGCTACTTGTGTTGTCGCTGCAGCTTGGGCTGCCACCATTGCTTCTGCAAGCATGCGACAAAAGTCGGTCGGGGTTACCCCCATGCCTAAAGGACCGTGCGCAGTATCGCTACTCGACGAGAGTTCTTCTCCTAGCCTCGACGTTCCCACCTCATTGCTTGCACTCTTAACACAAGCAAAGTTAACATAAATCAATTTCTTATCACAATACTCAAACATAAGGACACTCATGGTCCCGCAATACTCCTATGTGGATAACTTCTTATACGTGATTCGATTATGACTTTCGACCACGAATCCTTACCTTGGAATGCTAACCTGCCTCTAATACCAAATTATAACACCTCCCCTGTAATGACCATATAATATAGGTTCAGCCGAGGCCCCACAACATACAGATGCCACAGCTTCAGCATTATAAGATGATATTTACTACCTGATCTCAAAACTCAGAGCAAAACACAGCGGAAACAAACCAAACAATTAGAAGTTATCCACCACTAACAAGAGTATAAAATGGCCTTAAGACCTTACACAAAAAGAGTCTAACGTATAAAGACCTCAAGGTCATCATCAACGTGCAAAAGCACTCTTAAGCTACCTCAGCGTGCAAGCCAGACAATGTCTAAAACATGGATCATACAATCACAGGAAGCAAACTAAAAATAAAGCAACACTTCATGAGGCTTAGGGCTTTTCGCCCGGCGCACTAGCTCCCGCTAGCAATCCTCGCCGTGTAAATATTTGAAGTAACATGGGTCAGCAAAGGCTGACCTCTACTGTGTAACCAACACATCTCTTCCCGGCAGCCCCTAACGGACCCCGGGGTACCACTCTAACCTACAAGTCAACACTTTGTATACCATATACATAAATATATAAAGCTTTAAAATAGGTTTGTATGTCTCATACAACAAACATATTTTCTATGTTGAGAACAGTGTGAAAGGGGCCTACTATGCAACATGTATCCAAACTCGGGCTTCACCTAAGGCACCCTATATTGCATGCATCTAACACATCATCAAACAACTGGGTACTTCCGTTTCCCCATTGGCATAAAGTCACAAACAAAAGGGAACAACTATGTCCCGAACGGCCCAAGCGCTGTTACATGGAAATCTTGTAAAGGCCCCACCTGCACATGGTTCTAAAACCCCGGGCTTTCCTGCAAATTCTGACTTCTCACGTCAGGATTTCGTCTCGCACACAAACCGATTCTAAGAACCCTTGCTGGACCCCACCCGCTCATGGCTTCATTGCCCGGGCTTGCCCTACGCTCGACATTCTTCTCAGACTCACAGAAGGGGACTAGTCTCGCCGAGACACTCTCCCCACATGACTTGCACGTCACGGGATAGCCAGCCGACCACGGAGACATAGCAATGCCTTAGCACAGCACAACCATAAAGTTTCCCACCCTAATCCACCATTTGTACTACAACGTTCCCGCGCACAAAGGAAACCATCTACCGCCAAAGCGAAGTTAACCTTGTCTAGTTCCAGCTACGAGTACTCACTCAAGAAAAGGGCGAAAGTGCATACATCACAATGGCATCTTGCCACAACGGATTTCTACTGAAACCTCAAGGCTCTCTATGCAACATCATCGAGTCGGACTAACGGTCACGACTACGGCTTTACCCACAATGCCTAATCAACTAACGGAGCGGATCTCTAATTCAAAATCATGACGAGGACGGACACAGTTGACCCGGAGTTTCCTCTTGAACCATGGCAACCTAAACCCCTCTCATTTGAGAGATCTGGAGCCCAAAAATGAAAAGATGCTAAACGTGCATCCTAAAACCAATATGAGAAGTGTCGTTACCTTACGACCTCTCTTCCTAGCCATGGAGAAACTTGGTCGGATGAACACCACCGCAATGATCTTGCCTTCGCGGATCTAGAATCCGCTCGCGAAACGGGGCTCCGAAGCTTCACCGGCGGCAAGAGTTGATCTCCTTCTTCCTCCTCGCTCTCCCCTCTCTCTAACACTTAGAAAGAGAAAGAAGATGGGAAATGAGGGTTTGAAAACCCTATTTCCGGCCTTAAATCTAGGAAAGACCAACCACAACCCTTGGATCCCAAAAGATGGAACCGAATGGCCACGATTCGCCCTGAAAATAAACTTCCTAGGTCGAACACGGCTTGTGACACGCCCGTGTCCGAGGCCGTGTTCCTTATTCGCCGTCAAAATAGAAAATCCCGACCAGGACACGGCCTGTGACATGACTTGGGACACACCCATGTCTCTTGTGATATGCCCGTGTCAAGGCCCATGTGCCCCAAATGACACAGGACCAAAACGTACCGAGAAGGACATGGAAATGTGACACGCCCGTGTCATATGTCGTGTGCTAGACACGCCTGGGACACGCCCGTGTCCCTGGCCATGTAACTTCCTCAGCACAAACAAGCTAACGAACACGAGCAGGACATGACCACTAACACGCCCGTGTCTCAGTCCATATGCTCTCACTCAATGCTTGAAAAGAATTGATTGCTCGGTGAGGCGTTGAGTGACCGACACGGCCCTGGGACACGCCCGTATCGCAGGCCGTGTTCCCTGTCTCAAAGCTTATTGACCGAAATCTCGTCGACCACACGATCTCATGGATCTCAAGAACGATACACCCTGTTACACGCCTGTATCACAGGCCGTGTCAACCTAGCCAGAACCCATCTTGACCTGAATAATGCCAATCGTTCCCCTTTTAAGTTTTTGGGGCGTTAAAGATATCCCCAGTAATAAACTTGTATATAAAATCTAAAATCAAAGTACAGAATATGCATTCTATTTGAATCCCATCCGAATAGGTAGGTCTAGATTAGTGATGATTGATTTGCGTGCCAGTGAAGGCTCAGTGGGTAAACGTGCGTTTTATGGAGTTTTGGTGTGTGCAACTTGCTGCAGGTAGAACGTGAGGCATGCACCAGGAAAACACCCTGATTTTTGGGAAGGATTGTAGTTCTGTCAGATACTGCCCAGTGGTAGAACTACCGCTAGCGGTAGCTCCTAGAGAGCTATGTTTGTAATGCATGTCTCTTGGAGACTAAGGGCAAATATGTTGAGCTATGAGCTTAGAGTGCCCAGCTATGGTGGCTGTGAGTGCTAGACTTGGAATGTAATATGGTTATGTATGTATGAACAGTCAATGGGAGGCTGGACCGCATCGTGGCCTGTGTGCCTGATTGTTTGAGCAACAGCTGTGGCTAACCTGTACCCACCCTATGACAATTGACTTTTAGTAAGTCACTGGCATGTATCTTAAGGTAATAGAGTGCATTTGTCTTTGTCGTAGCATAGGAGAGAGTCTAAGGCTACAAACCAAAAAGAGTAGTAATTGTACACATCCTATGGTGATTTACTTAGAGTTTGTGGAACCTGCGCGGTCATTTGATTGCTTTTAGGTAATATTTCTAGTTGCTTAATTGTGTGTTTCACAATTATATATGACTAGAAGAGGTATGGGGCAGTCTCAGCCCCAATGCATCGCGGAGAGTAGTGTACCAGTCTAGGTGCCTACACCTCCTCCTTCTATTGAAACAATAAGATTGATTATTGAAGCCGTATTTGTAATGATCATTGTGCAACTAGGAGGGCAAGTACATCCTCTTACCCCTGAGGTTGCCCCGACGAAGGTTGGCATAGTTGGGCCTGTGGCTATGAGGTAAGTGCTCAATGAGCCTTTGGCGATGAGGCGAGCGATGGAAAAGAAACAGAAGCATGTTATGAGCTTCCTTACTACAATGTTTGAGGGAATAAGATCCACCACTCAGGACAAAGATTGGCTCTCAATAATAAAGAGAATCTTGATGGCGATGGAGATGGAGGAGAGGTAGAAGGTGTATGTTGCTACCTGTCTTTTGGAAGGAGAGACAAGATTCTGGTGGGATGAGTTTGAGCTACATCAATTTGCTGGAAGTAAACCATCTGAGGTCTTGATGGAGGAGTTCTCAAGGCTCTTTCTAGCAAAGTATCTCCTATCTTCACTAAGGATTCCTATGTATAATCAGTTCAAGAAGTTAACTCAGGGTGAGAGTTGTGTTGATGGCTACTTGCATGAGTTTACTAGATTGGGATGGTAAGTGGGATCTAAGTTTATTGATGAGGAGTGCAAGACAAATAAATTCTATAAAGGTCCGCGTGATGATCTTAGGATACTTCTCTCCGGTCCGATGATGCAGGGATTTTTGTTGCTAGTAAATACTATTTAATCCCTGGAGAAGGATCATAAAAGAGTCCAAAGTTAGAAGGACTTGAGCGTGAAGAAGCAAGAGTTCTAAGAACCAAGCTCTTCAAAGTCTGAGTATCGAAGGTGGAATAAGAAGTCCAAATCTTCTAGACCAGCTCCTTCTTCTGTTGTGTCTTGAGAAACTTCTAGGCGAGGACCAATTATTTGTTATACTTGTGACAAGCCGGGACACAAAGCCCGAGAGTGTCAGAGTGGCCCTCCGAAGATGGATGTGAAATATGCAGATAATGTGAAGGCCAAAAAGTCATCTGCATCCCATTATGCTCTAACATACCCCCAAGTGTACAATCTTGGCCAACAGGATGCCATAAAATAATGCGATGTGGTGACAGGTACGGTTTAGTATACAACTTTTATTTCTTTATATTCTTGATACCTTGTGTGCATTGCTTAACTTGTTTGAATTAGGCTTTGCCCTAATTCAAGACTATCCTGTGAAAGAACGGTTCGATACAGGCGCTTCTCACTCCTTTCTGTCTAACGACTTCTTGTTGCATATCAGGGTGCCTTCTTTTATATCGACAAATAGATTGTATGTATTGCTGCCTAATGGCTGCTCAATGCATGCGAATAGTGCTTATTGTGTTCAGGTGCAGCTAGGAAGTCATGACTTTGGATTGGAAGTATCTGTTGTTGGGTCCATTGGTCACAATGTCCTAGATTTGAAGAAGGCCCACAGGTCAATGGTATACACATGATTGTATCTGACAGATGTTCAAAGTTCATTATATGTAGGTTATATACTATTACATTGATTAGACAGGTTTTCTGGGTCACAATGATAGTGGGACTCAAGACAGGATGCTGGATAAGCAGAAAATAGGCTAAGTCCATAAGCATTGAGTGAACTCTCTTCACTCAATGCCAAAAGGTTAAAAGCATTGACAGAACTCCATGCAGTCAAACCCTCGATATTACTGAATTGAAATTTGTCTAAGGACATAAGCGTTGAGTGAAGACAGTTCACTCAATGCCAACTGATGAGTTGTAAATATACCTATATTTTCGTATTTTATTTAAGTCATTTTTGTTTATTTTTGTCTTTTTTATTAGTTTTATTCAATAAATTGCTTATTTTTGTAAATATTATTTCTAACTTAGCTTTTTTTTTGTTCCAAGAAAAATTCCAGAAAAAGTCAAAAAGTTGACTGACACGCCCGTGTCACGCCCTCGACGATCGTCGACTTCAGGTTGCCAGCTCGACGATTGGCGATCATCAAACCGAGCCTGACACGCCCCAAGACACGCCCGTGTCAAAAGGTGACACGGGCATGACTACTCCACCTGGACCGACGTGACGCGCGCGACTTTGCGACCGGACCGCGCCCAGATCGACCTCCCCGACACGCCCCAGTCTTGCCCGTGACTGACACATGTCACACCCGTGACCGAGGGCGTGACCGCCACATTTTCAGTCGAAGTCAACTTTCCAGTCAAATCACCGATCAGCTCATGAACAGTAGTGACACGCCCCCTGTCACGCCCTGGTCACGGGCGTGACCAACCCGAAATTTTTGCCTATAAATAAAATCTTTCAGAAAGCTTTCCTATCCACTTTTTTGGTCCATCTTGCTTAGGGTAGGTGCTGCCCATTTGGATTCCATGCTTATGTAAGGAGAATTTCTCCCTCTCTCTCTCTCTTAGTTTGTATTAGCTTTCTTGTTTTAACTTCTTTGTAATCACTTTTTATTTAATACAATGTTAGTTTTTTCTCTCTTTGCATGGTATGGAATTTTCATTTGGAAGCACCCTTACTTAAGTGATTTTTCGTTCTTCTTTTTGTGCTTTCTTTTTATGTCATCATTTTAATGCTTTCATAACTTAGTTTAGTTAGGATTTTCTTTGCTTTCTAGCCGTTATGCCGCCCATTTCATTTTCATTTTCCGCACTTGTTTATGTTTAGATTTTTCTTTTTTAACTTTCATTTTCATTCTTAAGGCTTTATAAAAGTGTTTTAAAAGGTGTAATTTTTATTTTCTTCAACCTAGAACTTTTTAGGATCGTAAAAACTTTTCGTCTTTTTTAGTTTTATTTTCACTTTTTAGGAGCTTTTATAAAAACTTAAGAATGAAAAAGTCGTTGTTTCAATTTTTCGAGCACTTCACTTTTGCGTTTATTTGCAAAACTTTTTCGCTCCATTATTTTTTTTTTCTCTTAATGCATTTCTACCGCATTCTAGCAGTAGAAATGCAATCGTTTTAATTTTTCAGTCACTTTGTTTTTCTTAATTTTTTGCAAGTGTGCGTGCGTGTATGAGTTAGTTTTATAGCTTTACTTCAATATTTGTATGTGTGCGTGTGTGTGCGCATTTATTTCTGCTTACTCGTTAAGAGTTAAACGGCGCTCTGCTTTCATTTCTCGCCCACTCGTTTGAGTGGGACTTGTCATTTTACTGCTTTAATTTTCATCCTACTCACTTGAGTAGGAAAACTTTGAGTGCGTGCGTGTGTTTTAATTTCAAGTAGAGTGCGTGTGTGCGTTTTCATTTATGTAGAGTGCATGCGTGTATGAGATTAATTTACCCCCGCCCACTCATTTGAGCCAGGATTCGTATTTACGGCATTCTTCAGTCCTACTCGTTTGAGTAGGACTTGCAATTTTCAGCTTTCCTTTACTGCTTTCTTACTGCTTTCTTTACAGCTTTCTTTACTGCTTTCTAGTGTAAGTGCCCCCATTCCGATGAGTGGCTAACCGCCCTTAGCCCTCAATATCGAAGAGCATTGGGACAGATAAAATAGCTTTAAATAATTAAAGGTCTTGTTTTTCTATTTAATTAAATTTCTTAAGGTTTACCCCGGGTTGACGACGCGTAGGACCGCATATCGATGTGCGGGCTCTATTTTCGTTATCCATACGCAATGCCGAAAGGCAGCACGTATGGATCGATCACCCTTGGGTAAAGAGAGCTCCGCGCTAACCCTCGAGAGAGGAGGCGCGTGACTCTACCGGATTGGGTTCCCCACCCAATTGCGGGGTTCTCAGCGTAATGCGGGCGTTAAGGGGAATCCTTCGTCGGACTAACGTTCGGTCGAATAGCCTTGGCATTCAGGTGAGCGATATCCCTATACCAAGGTGAGCTCATATTTAAGGAACCTCCACGGCCAAGTCTCCGCCTTAATTAATTTGAAAATTAGGATCTCTTTTTATTAAAAGTTTATTTTAGTTCAATTCTCTTCTTTTATAGTCGCGCTAAGTTGGTCATCGACTTTCCGCACTTTATTTCCTGCATTTTTCCGCACTTTATTTTATGCTTTATTATTATTATGCATTTTATATAATTTTTATGTCATTTCGTTATATATATAAAAACAACAAAATGTTATCGTTAGAATAATAGGTATTTCAGGGAAAGAGTAGAAATAGCTAAGCCGACCCCGAGAACTATACGACCCCGATATTCCACACCGGAATATCCTGTACTACACGCGATAGGTGCACTTGCCTCCCTCTCGTTAAAACTCGGTTTCTAATAAAACAAAAATGCTATTCTTTTCTTCATAAATAAAAACACTCATCATCTTAATTAAAATAAAAGAGCCGCGTTTTAACCATCAAGTTTTTGGCGCCGTTGCCGGGGAGAAATTCGATTTACTATTTTGAATTCTTGAAACCTATTAATTTTACCCTTTTATTTCTATTTATATATGAAAATATAAAAATAAAAATAAAAATAAAAACAAAATGACTACCAAATAATTATATTAATAAAAATAATATCAATATTAATTATTAATAATAAATACCTAAAATAAATCTAAAAATCAAAAATTTAAAAACTTTAAAACTTTAAAAAAAAAATCAAAAACTTTAAACCTTTAAAAAAAAATCAGAAAACTTAAAACCTAAACAAAAATCAGAAAACTAAAACCTTAAAAAATCAAAAACTAAAAAACAAAAAAAGAACTAAAAAACTTAAAATTTTTTTAAAAAAAACTTAAAATAAAAAAATGATGAAATTTTTTTTTTATATCTTTTTTTCATCCAAAAATTCAAAATTGAAAAAAAATATATAATATATATATATTTTTCATTTTTATTTATGCCTTTATAATATTTGGTTTTTATTTTCGTATCTTTTATTTTGAACAATCAAAAAAATTAAAAAAAATACAAAAACTTAAACTAAAAAATCCTAAAAATAAGAAAAAAAAATAATATAAAAAAAAAACAAAAAACATTAAAAACAAAAAAAACAAACAAATTTTTGTTTATTTTTTTTCCGTTTCGGCGAGCTTCACACTTGTGAGCCCTAGGGGATCGCGTATGCGTCTCACATTTATGAAGCTCAATTGCCCTCGCCCCCTATCACCCGCACATTTTTCGGCGAACTTATATTTTTCATTTTTCTGTTTTATTTTTTTTCTGCTTTTACTTTAACTTATGCAGGGCTATATTTAACGGGCTTCCCCGAACGCCGTTTAGGGAAGATTTCTAAACCCCTGTTTTAAATTTTTTGTACATAACTGCTTAGTCCTTTTTATATATATATCTCGTTCCTCATCCTTAGTGCGACATTGGGGACAATGTTGGACTTAAGTATGGGGGTGTTTCCTATTTTCTGTCTTTTTATTTCCTGCACTTAATAAAAAATTTCCAAAAAAATTTGTAAAAATTAAAAACTTCAAAAAATATTTTCATGCTTAATAATAATAATAATAATAATAATAAAATTTCAAAAAAATGAATCATCGCTCCGCGACGTTCGACTCATCGAACCAACCACAAATAAGAGTCTGTTCGTGGGCGATCCTTTTTCTACTTTGTAAATATTCTCGTCTTTTTCCCTTTCTCTTTCCTATCTTGTAAAATTTCTCTCTCTCCTCTTGTAAATATTTCTGTAAATTAAAAATTCTAAAAAATTTGTATAACTCAAAAAAAACATAAAAAATTTGTATAACCTTTAAAAAAACGCAAAAAAAAGAAAATAACCCCAAAATATGAAAAAATCAGAAAAACTCCAAAAAAATCAAAAAAAATTTATTTTGAGTTAAAATAATTCGAATACCTCATTTTTTAAACTCTTTGCACTCCAAAATAATCGTTTCGAGTTTATTTTTTAGCGAATTTTAATTAATTCTTTATTTACTATTCGTTTATTAATTGTAGCTCGATTAACTTAAATTTCTGGGGTTAAGATTTTAAAGAAATTTTTATGTCTTTTTCTTATTATAGGGAACTTGTTTTTCTCATTTTCACTTCTGATTTTTTTGAATAAAAGCAAATTTTTTTGTTAGAAAATAACATTTATGGATTTCATATTATTTCTACTTAAGCTTTAAGAAACGTAGGAACGTTCAAATTAAAGAGGTTGCTCTCAAAATTTTTTATTAAACTCTAGCTTTCTTTTAGAAATTATCTCATCCACCTTTTTTTTCATGCCTTAATCAGTATGATTCCCCACTCACCCTTAAAAGATCTTATGTCAATGGGGATATGATTTCGTCCCGTAAACGTAGGCACCCAATAATTAAAATATTATATGCTACGGAGTAAGAGGATAAAATTCATTACTCCTATACATATGCATTGGGTTTATTTATATTTATGAAGAAAAAAAAAGAAAAAAAGAAAGAAAAAAATATATATATTAGGAAAATAAGATTTAATTTTCCTAATAATCCAAAAAGAAAAAAATGTGGAGGTTCGAGAAAAAATTACCTCGCCTCAAACACCAAAGCCCTCTTCATAACCGCCAATCCACTTAGCCCAATTTTCATGATTCTAGAATTAATTTAAAACTTTTTGAGAGCATAATTTTTAAATTGAATTATTTCCTATTAATATTTTTCAGCTAAAGTTTTTTTCGATAATTCCAATCCATTTTTGTTAAACTAACAAAATAATTTTCGCTTTTTATTTTTTCATTTAGAAGTATTTTTTTGAAACGGTTCCCTTATTTTAACATTTTCATAAGTTAAGATTTAATTCCGAGACCCCAGAAATTCATTTCGATCATCCGTACAATTAACTTAAGCGTTAGTTAAATTTAGGAATCTTTTTTATTCCTTATAGGTTCATCTCCAACTTTTGCTCTAGAATAACAAAAGCTTAAGTATGAGAGTATTTGATGAGTTGTAAATATACCTATATTTTTGTATTTTATTTAAGTCATTTTTGTTTATTTTTGTCTTTTTTATTAGTTTTATTCAATAAATTGCTTATTTTTGTAAATATTATTTCTAACCTAGCTTTATTTTTGTTTCAGAAAAATTCCAGAAAAAGTCAAAAAGTTGACCGACACGCCTGTGTCACATGACCGACACGCCCGTGTCACGCCCTCGACGTTCGTCGACTTCAGGTTGCCAGCTCGACGATCGGCGATCATCAAACCGAGCCCGACACGCCCCAAGACACGCCTGTGTCAAAAGGTGACACGGGCGTGACTACTCCACCTGGATCGACGTGACGCGCGCGAATTTGCGACCGGACCGCGCCCAAATCGACCTCCCCGACACGCCCCAGTCACGCCCGTGACTGACACATGTCACGCCCGTGACCTAGGGCGTGACCCCCATGTTTTCAACCGAAGTCAACTTTCCAGTCAAATCACCGATCAGCTCATGAACAGTAGTGACACGCCCCCCTGTCACGCCCTAGTCACGGGCGTGACCAACCCGAAATTTTTACCTATAAATAAAAGCTTTCAGAAAGCTTTCCTATCCACCTTTTTGGTCCATCTTGCTTAGGGTAGGTGCTGCCCATTTGGATTCCATGCTTATGTAAGGAGAATTTCTCCCTCTCTCTCTCTTAGTTTGTATTAGCTTTCTTGTTTTAACTTCTTTGTAATCACTTTTTATTTAATACAATGTTAGTTTTCTCTCTCTTTGCATGGTATTGAATTTTCATTTGGAAGCACCCTTACTTAAGTGATTTTTCGTTCTTCTTTTTGTGCTTTCTTTTTATGTCATCATTTTAATGCTTTCATAACTTAGTTTAGTTAGGATTTTCTTTGCTTTCTAGCCGTTATGCCGCCCATTTCATTTTCATTTTCCGCACTTGTTTATGTTTAGATTTTTCTTTTTTAACTTTCATTTTCATTCTTAAGGCTTTATAAAAGTTTTTTGGTGTAATTTTTATTTTCTTCAACCTAGAACTTTTTAGGATCGTAAAAACTTTTCGTCTTTTTTAGTTTTATTTTCACTTTTTAGGAGCTTTTATAAAAACTTAAGAATGAAAAAGTCATTGTTTCAATTTTTCGAGCACTTCCCTTTTGCGTTTATTTGCAAAAAACTTTCACTCCATTAATTTTTCTTTTCTCTTTTTATGCATTTCTACTGCATTCTAGCGGTAGAAATGCAATCGTTTTAATTTTTCAGTCACTTTGTTTTTCTTAATTTTTTGCAAGTGTGCGTGCGTGTATGAGTTAGTTTTACAGCTTTACTTCAATATTTGTACGTGTGCGTGTGTGTTTGCATTTATTTCCGCCTACTCGTTAAGAGTTAAATGGCGCTCTGCTTTCATTTCCCGCCCACTCGTTTGAGTGAGACTTGTCATTTTATTGCTCTAATTTTTTTCCTACTCACTTGAGTAGGAAAACTTTGAGTGCGTGCGTGTGTTTTCATTTCAAGTAGAGTGCGTGTGTGCGTTTTCATTTATGTAGAGTGCGTGCGTGTATGAGATTAATTTACCCCCGCCCACTCATTTGAGCCGGGATTCGTATTTACTGCTTTCTTCAGTCCTACTCGTTTGAGTAGGACTTGCAATTTTCAGCTTTCCTTTACTGCTTTCTTACTGCTTTCTTTACAGCTTTCTTTACTGCTTTCTAGTGTAAGTGCCCCCATTCCAATGAGTGGCTAACCGCCCTTAGCCCTCAATATCGAAGAGCATTGGGACAGATAAAATAGCTTTAAATAATTAAAGGTCCTGTTTTTCTATTTAATTAAATTTCTTAAGGTTTACCCCGGGTTAACGACGCGTAGGATCGCATATCGATGTGCGGGCTCTATTTCCATTATCCATACGCAATGCTGAGATGTCGCACGTATGGATCGATCACCCTTTGGTAAAGAGAGCTCCGCGCTAACCCTCGAGAGAGGAGGCACGTGACTCTACCGGATTGGGTTCCCCACCCAATAGCGGGTTTCTCAGCGTAATGCGGGCGTTAAGGGGAATCCTTCGTCGGACTAACGTTCGGTCGAATAGCCTTAGCGTTCAGGTGAGCGATATCCCTAGACCAAGGTGAGCTCATATCTAAGGAACCTCCACGGCCAAGTCTCCGCCTTAATTAATTTGAAAATTAGGATCTCTTTTTATTAAAAGTTTATTTTAGTTCAATTCTCTTCTTTTATAGTCGCGCTAAGTTGGTCATCGACTTTCCGCACTTTATTTCCTGCATTTTTCCGCACTTTATTTTATGCTTTATTATTATTATACATTTTATATAATTTTTATGCCATTTCGTTATATATATAAAAACAACAAAATGTTATCGGTAGAATAATAGGTATTTCAGGGAAAGAGTAGAAATAGCTAAGACGACCCCGATATTCCACACCGGAATATCCTGTACTACACGCGATAGGTGCACTTGCCTCCCTCTCGTTAAAACTCAGTTTCTAATAAAACAAAAACGCTCTTCTTTTTCTTCATAAATAAAACAACTCATCATCTTAATTAAAATAAAAGAGCCGCGTTTTAACCATCACCAACTCAAAAGGAATTATGGTTATGTACAGAAGCTTTGAATGAAGAACGATCACTCAATGCCTCATCAAGAAGTTAGCAAAGTCCAGAAGCATTAAGTAAAGAAGCTTCACTCAACGTCGTTATACAGAAAAATTCTAATAAGTTTAATAGCGTTGAGTGATGAAGGCTCACTCAAGGCATTATCAGTTAGGCTGTAAAAGTCAAAAGCGTTGAGTTATGAAGGTTCACTCAATGACTCAAGTAACAGAATTTCTGCCAACTGATTTTGCACTGAGTCCCTCGACTGCACTCAACGCCTATGCAGATTGACTGGATATCGCTAAGTCCACAAGCATGTCATGATAATGTCATCCAAAATTCAAATATTGAGGGTCTTGCGTGCTAGATAACAAAAGGCATTGTACGCCTTTAGTACAATAATTAATGCAAAAGATATGTTGCAGTTTACTATTTCAGCTGGCCCATATAGCTCATAGAGTCGTTGGACGGCGAGTCATAAAATGATCTTTTTGAGAAATAAAAAGGAGCTTTTTGGTCATCTTCTTCATCTCCATCAAGAAAGAAAATCCATGACACTGGGATGAACAAGAAGGTATGTGAGATTTAAACCAAGGCAAGTTGTTTGAAGAAATAAACAACTAAAAAATAATCCATTTGTCTTCAACAGCAAGAGCAGAGAACTTGTTTTCTGCACAAGCAGGAGAAGCAGAGCAAACTCAAGGGGTTCTTCTTCTTCAAGGCCTCTACACTTAACACTAACACATCAAAAGGCTTAGAGAAACAGAGCTCTGTAGTTGGATTCTCAGCATAAGCAAAAACATCCTGAAGAACAACTATCTTGGTGCTGTGAAGAAGTTATGACTGAGTTTACTCAGTTTAGAAAGAAGGCTCAGAGACCATTTCTCTGGAATCATTCAACATCAAACATTTCCTCCTTTTGTTGGATCATCAATGATCTGTGTTGTAAGCATAAACTATAAAGGCTGAGGTGTAGGATCCTGTTGAGAATCTGAGGTAGGGCTTGTGGGACTGTGGTAGGATCTTGATTAAGATCTGAGTTAGGAGATTTATTATCTCTGAGTATATGGCTATCCTCCTAGCCTGAGTTTTTAGGCTTCTTTAGAAGCCTCTAGAGGGTCACTGAGCTGTAGGAGTAAAGATTACCTTGATGTGTAGGGCTGTGGCCTAAAGCAGGGCTTGGAGGAAACCTGAGAGATCCTGAGGGATCTATGTTGTAAGCTATTTGAGCCGTGTTTGGAGAAGATTGACTTATATAACACACTGTTAGAAAGGTGGGAGGGATAGTGGAAGTACTCATACCTTGGGGAACCACTATAAATATCTGTGTGCTAACAGTGATTGTGTAGTAAACCTAAAATAACTAAGAAAATTAAGAAAGTGACAATTCACTTATTCACCCCCCTCTAGGTGATTTATTTTATTACTCTAAATAACGTTTAAGTGATATTAAAGTGAGATTATTCAAAAAGGACTCAATATTCTGAACAGATCTCCGAGAGTAGCTAAAGATAATCCCTATTATTGGGAATATGTCCCATCAATGTTCCCTGAATTTGAAGAGGCATCACCATCAATACTAAGTGCATAATTGTATTTGATGTATGTTCAAGTTTAGTGTAAGCAGGTTGTCTAATATGCCGTGATTAGAAAGGATGCCAGGGTCACAATACTAATTGGACTCAAGACATGATGCTAGCAAAGCGGAAATTTTCTAAGTCCAGAAGTGATGAGTCAAGGAAGTTCACTCAACGCCAAGAGGCTAAAAGCGTTGATAGAAGCTCAAGCAGTCAAATCCTGAGAGGTGCAGACTAGAAATTTGGCTAAGTCTAAAAGCATTGAGTGAAGGCAGTTCACTCAATGCCAAGATCCTAAAAGTGTTGACAGAAATACAAGCAGTTAAAGTCGTAGAGTTGCTGTAAAGAAATCTGTCAAAGGATAGAAGGGTTGAGTGAAGGCAGTTCACTTAACCCCTACTCAACAAGGTTTTTATCTAAGGCAGAAAGCATTGATTGAAAACAGCTCAATCAACGTCTACTCAATAGAAAATCTGTCTAAGTACAGAAGAATTGAGTGAAGACAGGCAACTCAACGCCTCATCAAGAAGCCAGGAAAAAGCAGAAAACCATTAGTCAAGAAGCTGCCCTCTATGCCTTCATATTAAGAAAATTCAACTAAGTCCAGAAGCGTTGAGTGATGGAGACTCACTCAATGCCTATTCAGTTAGACTATAAAATTCAAGAAGTATTGAGTGATGAAGGCTCACTCACTGTCTAAATAGTTAGACTATACATGTCTATATGCATTGAGTGATGAAGGTTCACTCAATGCTTAAAGATGCATAATTCTGCTAAGTACTTGGTCGTTTAGTGATAAGGCTTCACTCAATGCCTAAGAAGATTGTCTGGAATTTGTTAATTCCAAAGTTGCTCAGTCATGTTGACGTCATCAAAAATTCAAATATTGTGGGTTTTGCACGCTAGAAGAAAAAAAGCGTCGCTTGCCTTTAGTGCAGGTGTTAATGAAAAAAGAGGTGTGGCAGTCACCAACACCGATGGTCCATTCTACACAGAGAGCCATTGGACGACGGGATACAAAAGTAGAGTTCCCAGGAAGAAGAAATTAACTTTTGGAAACAAGAGCTTTTGTCACTATTCATCTTCTTCCACTCGAAAAAGAGAGGAAGTTTTTCCAAGAACTTGCTCTTATAGTTGGTCTTAGAAACACAGACAATTAGCTGTTGAAGAAGTCCTTCATTGAAGAATCAATCCATCTTCAACAACAAGATTAGAAAGCTTTCTTTTTGAGTTCCAAGGAGAAGCAGAGCAAACTGAAGTTGATGTTCTTCAAGGCCATTTCTATCAACTCTACTCCATGAAAGACTTGAAGAAATAGAACTTTGCAGTTACTTCTTAGCATAAGCAGAATAATCCTGAAGATCCATTCCTTGGTGTTGTGAAGATCTTAGGGCTGAGTCTTTCTCAGATCAGGAAGTAGAAGGCTTAGAGAGATTCATTTATCAGGGGTCAAAGATAGGGTTGAGCTCACTAAATCCAGGAAGGCATACTCATAGAACATTCTCTCTAGAGTCAATCAACATCAACTTACTCATTCTGTAGGATCTTAACAAATCTGATATGTAAGCCTAAATATAAAGGCGGAGAGGTAAAGCTTGTGTGCCTGAGGTAGGATATTTATTTTCTGAGGTAGGATCCTATTGTGGATCTGAGTTGTAAGGTCTTTGGCCTGAGCTATAGGAGAGTGTTACTCTCTGAGTGTAGGGCTATCCTCCTTGCCTGAGTGTAGAACTTTTGATTAAGTTTGAGTTAGGTGATTAGAAGGATCACTGAGCTGTAGGAGATTTTATCTCTGAGTTTTAGGAGATTTTATCTCTGAGTTTTAGGGCCTTGGGCCTGTGGTAGGACTTGGAGGAGTCTGAGATATCATGAGAGATCTATGTTGTAAGATCTTTGAGCTGAGATTGGTGAAGTTGGCCACGTCTTACAAAGTGTTAGAAAGGTGGAGGGAAAGTGGTTGTACCCATACCTTGTGGAACCACTATAAATATTGTGTGATGTTTTAAGTTCTTGAAAGAAAGCTAAATAACTTAATACTCAACACACCAAAATAAGAAGTAGTCATAAAAGACTAGGAAACCTATTCACCCCCTTGGTGTGTAGCTACTCTTGAAACAAAGACTTTCAAGTGGTATCAGAGCTAGGTTGTTCAAAATAGACTCAAAAGTCTGAATAGATGTCCAAGAGTAAATAAGGATTATCTCCATGGGTTCAGGTGAGAACCACAAGGAGTTGAGCTCAATGAAGCTTCCAGTTTGCAAAAAGGGGAACTTTGGTATTTGGAAATAGAGGGTTAGGCTATTCATGGAAGCCATTGACCCTAGGATCTTCATTACAGTCCAAGAAGGACCTTTCATCCCTATGAAGGTCTCTATCTTAGATGCCAATATATAAACTCCAAAGAAGTATACTGAAATGACCAAGGATGAAGTCATCTTGGCAACCATGGATTTGAGGGCACAGAACATCATTGTCAGTGTCATAGATGACTCAACCTTCTAGAACATAGTCCACTACAAGAAAGATAAAGAGATGTGGGATTCTATTATTTTCTATATGGAAGGGATAGAGGAGGTGAGGGATGACAGAAAATCCCTCCCGAATCAACAATATGAAGCCTTCAAACTAGCCAGGAAAGATACCATAACTGAATGCTATGAGAAGTTCTTCTTGATAGTTAACATTCTGATCACATGTGGCAGATAGTTCACAAACTATGAACTTAATGACAAGTTCTTAAGATCTCTCAATAGAGAATGAGACATCAAGATCTGTGCAATCAGAGAAGTAGGTAACTTGGCAAACACATTACCTCAGAACTTGTTTGGGAAGCTGTTATCCCATGAGATATAGCTGAACTCCAGGAAGGCTGAAGAGAATGTTTCCAGTTCTCTTGACAAAGAGAAGACTATGCCCTTTAGAGCTGAAGCCACAAGAAGAAGTAGGGGAAAGACTCTTTCTCCACCAAGGAGAGTTGTAGAGTCAGAATGCTCAGATCCCAGCTCCTCTGGAAATGAGCTGTCAGATGGAGAACTAACATTATTCTCCAAGCGGTTCAAGAAGTTGCTAAGCAGAAGTAGACAGTGGAAGAACAATGGCTCTTCTAGCTCCACCTCAAAGAAGTCTGACTCCAGCAAGGACAAATCCAAAAATGACCCCTCTAGGGAAATGTATGACTCCAAACAGAACAAACTTGTCAAGTCTAATGTTGTTTGCTACTATTGCAACAGGAGTGGACATGTCATTGCTAACTGTCCAATTAAGAAGGAGCAGATGAGGTCTAAAGGCAAAATACACCACAGGGATAAGAAGACAGAAAAGAGCTTCTTGGTCAAGAAGAAAGTCAGCCAATCAGACAGTGATTCTAAATCTTCAAATTTAGAAGGGGAGGCCTAAAATGGTCTCATGTCCATTGAAGAAGAGTCTGAACATCCTGCTGCCCCATCTGGCATAAGGACCCCACTATCCTCTATTGACAGTGACTGTGAAGAGGAAGAGGAATTCTACCTCATGGCTGTATCAGAAGATAATCAGGGCAATCTTACTCCTGATAAGGTACACTTTATCCCTAGCTCTTTTCCTACATATGAGTTTGGCTCAGTCTCTGAAGCATCCAATTCCTCCAGTAGGAATGATGGTTCAGAATATGAAAATGATGTCAATCAATTGATTGACAAGTATGGTGAAATTATGGATGTTCTAAAAAGGAGCAAAAGACTTGTCTAGAGACAAGCTATGGAGATTGTCTCCCTACAACAAGCTGCTTCCATGTAGTCTGAGTCAGCCCCTTTGCTACCTCAGTTGAGGAGGGAAGTTAGCAAGCTGAAGACAATCTCAATTTTCCAAATTAAGACCATAAGCAAGAATAACAAGATAATCTTAGATCTTGTTGGGAAGCTCCTTAAGGATAAAAAGTTTGTGGCTGAATTCAGTAAGCCTAAATCTATATTGTCACTGATTGACTCCTTTACCTCTCAAAAAGATAAGAGAGGTTTACGGTTTAAGTGAAATTCTAGAGTTGCCCATTACAAAGGAAAAGGCAAAGATCCTGTTTTGCCTAAGGCCACCTTTCACAAGGTAATCCTCCCTTCAAAAAGGTATGACCAGGATAATATGTATTGTCACGTGAAGAATGGGAATTCTTCTTGTAAGAGTACATGTGTATATTACCGTTGAAGAATAAGGGCATGGGTTTGAATGCACTGAAGGCTCCCCATGAAGAAGTCCAAATAGCCCATCATGGATAATTTGTATTTGGTACTCCAGCCCCAACACTCAAGGATAAGGTAGTGGCTTATTCTCAAGCTCTTCTAGCAAACACCTTGACCAAGGGTAAATTAGTCAATAAGCCTCATTTGAATATCTCTGAGGCCATTAACAGCATGTCAGCTACAAAAATGACTGTTGTTGATGAAACACAGAGTAATCCAAGTATATTTACTGGCAGACTCACCTTCAGTCAGATTCTTGCTGAAAGAAATAGGAAGAAAGCTACTACTCTCCCTTCTGAATAGGTAGCTAGGGACATCGTGTACTCTTCAAAGGCTGTTCAGAAGAGAAGGTATAATATCCATTAGTGTTAGTGCTGTGGTAAAGTGGATCACTTTGCCATTGATTGTTGGCACAACCCTAGTTTGCCCAGGGCAAGGGTGAATCTTCCTGTCAGGACTGAAAGTGAGGGTAAGATCAATCCTTCACTCTAGAGGGGGGGGGGGGTGAATAGAGTGATTTAAAATAATTTTGGTAAATTAAAAATTATTTTAGCCGTGGAAGACTTGATTTAATAAGTGTAGAGTGCTAAGCAGAAACTGAAATAAAACAACTACAAAAGGATTATTTCACAGCACACAGCACAAGAAAGAGCAAGCAATTCAGAAGACACAAGGAGCTATAGTGGTTCCCCAAAACCTGGGTACATCCACTCTTCTACCACCCTTGGTAGGAATCCACTGCAGGATGAGTTGATCAGGTGTCCTGGGCACCAAGGAGCTTTTGATCAGGTGCTTAAAAACCAAACCAGATTTTTTGATCAGGTGTCTTGCCACCACTGAGTTTTGATCAGGTCTTTGGAACCAAAGCACAACTTTGAAGGGAGTTTAAAAACCCTTTTATAGGAAAGGAAAAGAAAAAGGGGTGAAGTTCTCTTCTCTATCAACTATCAAAGAGAAGCACTAGTGGATGAGATGTTGTCAAAGCTCCCCCTAAAATGTAGAGAAGTTCAGGAACTGGAAGCTTTGCAAGGGTGATTGGTATTCAATGAAATGATTGCACCAGCACTAGATGATTTCAGCAAAAACTGAAATGTTTGTTGTCTGGAGTGTGAATGATGAAGACTTGAGAAAGCTTTTGATCAGCAGGAATCAGAAAGAAAACTTGTTCTATTTTTTTGAGTTATTGATCTTCTTTTTCTTTCTCTGTGTCTCTGTATATTTTCTGAGTATATTGCTATGTCTTTTTGTTCTCTCTTAATTATGATGATAAGAGCTCCAGTCATCCAATCTTGAAAATAGCAGTTAGCAAAGCCATAAATGCTTTCCTTAATTGTCAACTGTCTCTGGAGGAAATAACCTAAGTACATTCCTTCTTTGTTTCCTTGAAACTTGCTCCAGATCTATTATAACGGCTAGAAATCTTCTGCAATAAATACTCTGATTTGAAATCCTTAACAAGCTGACAAAATCCCAGAAATCATCGATCTCAATATGAAGTCGTCGATCTTAGCTCAACTATCGTCGAACTGAGCTCAGAAATGTTAGAATTTGACTTGGATAGAAATCATCGATTTGAGCTCAGAGATCGTCGAACTGGGTTCGACGCCTCGTCGACTTGAGCTCAGAGAGCGTCAAACTGAGGTCGACGCTTTGTCAGCCTGAACTTGGAGATATTCGAACTGAGTTCGATGCTTCGTCGATCTGAGCTTGACGATAACTTCAATTCTTCTTCTTGGCTTCTGCATCTGAACTAGGAGGTCTTGGGGAAATCTTCAATCCTATGTCCTAAGCCTTAGACCTAACTAGTTGACCTTTTCTCTATACAACAAGGTCAAAGCAACATTCCTATTGACATAGTGATCCTGACCGAAATTAGTAATAGGGTGTTACAACAAGGACTACTATAGGTAGACTTATGCATTCTCAAGCTAATAAGAACCTAGGACCCAATCCATTTTGGGGTCCTAAGGTATACTAATCTATGTTTGCAGGGTAGTCTAAGTGCCCACACAATGCAAATGTGGTTCTTGGATAGAGGATGTTCAAGGCATAAGACTGGAACAAGGATCCATCTTAGGATCATACTCAAGGGAGGAATGTACCTATGATATTCAAGTGTGAAGTTGGAGATGGATAAACTGGCCATCAAGGATACTCCTCCTACTTCCCAAGAGGAAGAGGATGTTGTGTGCATTACTGAAGACAGACAAAGTACACAGGACTTAGGTGAATACCAGCAGGATCCAACCAGTGAAGTTCAAGATGTCTGTCAGCTGCGAAAAAGTACTGTGTAACACCCCCATCTGTCGTATAGCATATAATAGAAGGTCCAGCGGGGGCCCGACGCCATATACTACGGATAGTCAAAGAAGTTACTAATTGAAATTATAATCCAAACACGCGCATAATATCACAGAGTGCATTCTAGCGGAGGTAATTTAAAGGTTATAAATAGAACCCAACAACAATATAAATGACCACTACCACAACTAGGAATGTATAACAAATACACAAATAGTCTTGGCCTTAAGGCCTTACATTTTTGAAATCAAAATAAAATGTCTTGCATACATCGGAATGCAGGTCGGCCACACATGAACTATAAAATAAGCAGGTAATTAACTTTGGCCTTCATGGGCCAGCTTAGCAATCCTGGGCTCCAGCCCACTATATCCATCTTGGCTCTGCTCCACCTGCACGAAATATTCCACCGCACGGTGGAAAATAAAAGCAACGGTCAGTATTAGCTGACCAAATTAAAATGACCCCACCCCTCACCCGGGGTGGCATTGCTCCTTCCCTGTAGGCATTAGTATAATCATATATTGGCAATCAAAACATGCAACTTAAGCATCATTCGCCACGGACGTTGGCACAAACGCCCAATGCCCCATGCTCTCAGGGCACATTCTTGGTGCACAGGACCACAAGGGTCGCACCACCGTTCTCTATGAAGGTCAACAATGTTTGAGCTTTCAGTCTCACAAGGGATAAGGACAAAGATAACGCCCTAGTGCTACGAAAAGTCATGTGCTTTACAAGTTGACCAATCCAAGTCGACTAGCATAGGGGAGGGTACAGTTCAGCTATATCCCGTGCTCAAATCGTCAAATTCGCAGGCCAACGTCAGTCAGCATCCCCTTTCCCTTTTCCGCATGATCCAAAATTCTGTAAGGATCCTAGGCTAGCACTCATGACTACCAAAGATGAGCAATTTAAGCTCACACTCCACAAAACTGGCCCCCAGGTATTTGAGAAACAGGCCATCACGACCCCCAGGTCTCACAAGACATGCCTCACAAAATTGCCCACAGGTCTCCCAGAGATAGGCTTCAGCAAACAACCATAAGGTTTCTAAGAAATAGGCCTAAACAAACAACACAACGCTCACTGTGAGCTACCTCCGTACGGTAGGGGGATAGACTATCGATTCTTCCCCCAAATCAGGTGTTTTCCTGGATTCTGCATCTAGTACTCTCAACGTAGACATCTGCACACCCCGTGACTCTTAAATCTACTTGATAACCACAGAGTCTTCTCTATCATATAAAACATACAAACATCACCAATCCAGACCAACCTGTTTGGATGGGTTTCACACAACATTCCAATTCCGTACTTCGATTCTGGATCTAATTGCAAAACAAACGGGGATACACGGATCTACCCGCCGGGAGAACCACTTCCACGTATTCGTGGAGTGTCTACCCTCTAATGCAAATAAGGAGGACTTCACATGTCCAAGGAAGAGGATCGTTACCCTAGAAGTCCGCTTCGACGCCATAGGAGAAATTCTAGACGGATGAACACGACCGTTACGGGTTTGCCTCCGCAGATCAAAACTCGCTTTTCAAATCCAAGCTCCGAATTCAACACTACCGCAAAATCTCCTTTCCGGCGCTACTGCTCCTCCTACAAAATATCAGGACAAGTTCTCAACCCAAAAGGAAAAATGAAGTGAAACGACCGAACTAGTACTATAAATAAAGCTACCGTCGCACGGTACCTAACTACCGCCGCGCGGTACCATTAATCAACGCATCGATTCGAGCCAAACGCTAAGGCCCTCCAAACGTAGACCGATATGTGGTCATGCCGTTACACCTTCACCATCGTCGGGCATTAGAATGCTAGTGCCTCGCGGTAGCTAGCGACGGTTACGATACGACCTCTCCTGCAACCGCCACGCGATAGCTGCTACAGCCGCACGGTAGAAAACCGAGCGCTTTGACAAATTAATTGCCAAGCTACCGCCTGCAGTATCTCTACCACTGCGCGATAGCTTCTTGAGAGCTCTGCCAAATAAATGGCTAACACCGTGTGCTAACAACTTACCGCCGCACGGTAGATTAGGCATTGAGTCACCTCGCCTCACTCAACACTCTCGATGCCTGACACTACTACAATGTCGTATTGGCCTACCTCCGCACGGTATCCTCTTTTCCTGACTACATAAACTTGGGTTGTTACAAATCTCCCCCACTTGAAGAATTTTGTCCCGAAATTACACGTTGCAGAAAATGAAAGAGTATCATTACTGTGAAAGTATACCTCAAATGAAAAGCTTGGGTAACTCTGCCTTTATGATTTGTTCCCACTCCCATGGTAGCTACTCTCGGCCATAGTTGTCCCAACGGACCTTGACAATCCTGATAGATTTATTGCGAAGTTGCTTAACTTTCGAGTCTTCAATACGAATGGGCTTGACACACGTTGTCAACCCACCACCAATCAGCACCTGATCCGCCGCAATCACTTGTGCTGGCTCTTGCACCGCCTTCCGCAACACGAATATATGGAATACATCATGCAGACAACAAAGCTTTGTTGAAAGCTTCAATCGATAAGGGGTTTCACCAACGCGCTCCAAAACCTCAAATGGCCCAAGGTATCTCGGACTTAAGTTTTTTAGTCGTCGAATCCTCGACACACCCTTGAACAGTTTGATCTTCAAGTAAACCCAATCGCCTATAGCGAACTCAACATTTATGTGCCGGGTGTTGTAATATTTAGCCTGTCTATCCTATGATACCAACAGCCGCTCCCTGATTGTTCGAACACTATAAGTCGCATCCTCAACTTCCTTCCGCTTATACAACTTTGACTCGCCCGTCTCAAACCATGACAACGGAGTACGACACTTTCTACCATATAGGGCCTCGAAGGGCGCCATTTGAATACTTACTTTATAACTATTATTGTAAGTGAATTCGATCTTATACAAGTGATCCTCCAACTTTTTCCCGAAATCTAGGACGCACATATGAAGCATGTCCTCCATCATCCTGTATCCTCTCTCGGTCTGACCATCCATCTATGGATGAAAGGTCGTGCTAAATTTTTGTTTGGTACCCTACATTTGATGTACCAGCCTTCAGTCATTAGACGTGAAGCACCCATCTCAGTCACTCACTATGTTGCGGGGCACACCATGCAGTCTTTCAATATTATCCACATACAAATTTGCAAGTTTCTCCACCGAGTCGTCCTTCCTATTTGGGATGAAGTGCGACACTTTTGTCAAACGATCATCGATCACCCTGATGGCGTTTTTCCCTTCTGCGATTTAGGCAAACCATGTACGAAATCCATGGATATATCGTCGAAATTCCTTTCCGGCATAGGCAAAGACTTCAAGAATCCACCGGGCTTCTGACATTCGGCCTTCACCAAGGCATAAGTCTGACATTTTGCTACATATAGTGCTATGTCCTTCTTCAGTCCTGGCCACCAAATCAACTTTTTCATGTATTTATACATCTTCGTGCTCCATGGGTAAATCGAGTACTTGGTATAGTGAGCCTCGTACATTAATTTTTCCTGTATTTTACCCACCTTTGGGATGCACAAACGACTGTATTTCCACAACAACCCATTATCAACCTTAAATTCTATATTTATCCATTCCAAAGACTCAACCATGTAGCGTTTCATGTTGTCATCAAAATCCCTAGCCTGCTGAATCCGGTCAGCGAGGTCATACTATACCTCTATCTAGTGCAAACATGCTTCAACACTAGACCTCCTATCAACCCAAGCGATCTCTAAGGCCTCCAAGTCTCGAACGAGATGTTTGTCATGCATCAATAACCAATTGGCCTGCGCGGGAGCCCTGCAACTTAACGCATCCGCAACCGCATTACCTTTGCCAGGGACATAATGCATGTTGAAGGTGTAGTCCCCTAGGAACTCCATACACCTTCGCTGACGCATATTTAGGTCCTTCTATTCCAACAGATACTTTAAGCTCTTATGATTCGTATAAATGTCTACCTTCTTGTCGTACAAGTGGTGCCTCTAGAGCTTCAACGCAAATATCATGGAAGCCAACTCCAAGTCATGTACCGGATAATTTCTCTCATGCACCTTCAATTGGCGCGAACTATAAGCTATTACATTCCCATACTGTAACAAAATGCAGCCTAAGCTACTTCCTGAAGCGTCATTGTAGATCTCAAAGCCTTCTGTTCCACATGGCGAGCATAGAATAGGCGTCATGGTCAGACGACTTTTCAGTTAGTGCGGTTTTGCATCCGTTAGGTTCGACTGGCCAGATTTTGTGATTTTCATCGAAAACTGAAATTTTTCACGTTGTAAATTAAGTTAATTAATTTTGGACATGCTCGTCAAGTTTCATGGCGATCCGAGCATTTTTGGAGTCTCGGCTCGCGTTTGGAGTACTGTAAAAGTATACCTCAAATGAAAAGCTCGGGGAACTCCACCATCATGGTTTGTTCCCACTCCCATGACAGCTCATCTCGGCCACAGTTCTCCCATCGGACCTTGACCACCCTGATAGATTTATTGCGAAGTTGCTTAACTTCCAAGTCTTCAATACGAATGGGCTTAACCCTCGTTGTCAACCCACCCCCAATCGGCACCTGATCCGCCGCAATCACTTGTGTAGGCTCCTGCACCGCCTTCCGTAACACAGATATGTGGAATACATCATGTAGACCACTAAGCTATATTGAAAGCTTCAATCGATAAGCGGATTCACCAACATGCTCCAAAAACTCAAACGGCCCGAGGTATCTCGGACTTAGCTTTTTAAGCCGTCGAATCCTCGACACACCCATGAACAGTTTGATCTTCAAGTAAACCCAATCGCCCACAGCGAACTCAACATTTCTGTGCTTGGCATTGTAATATTTAGCATATCTATCCTGCGCTACCAACAGTAGCTCCCTGATTGTTCGAACAATAGAAGTCGCATCCTCAACATCCTTCTGCTTATTTAACTTTGACTCGCCCGTCTCCAACCATGACAATGGATTACGATACTTTCTACCATATAGGGCCGAGCCATTTGAATACTTTCTTGGTAGCTATTGTTGTAAGCGAATTCGATCATGTACAAGTGATCCTCCCACTTTTTCCCAAAATCTAGGACATACATACGAAGAATTTCCTCCATCATTTAGTTTTCACACTCTGTTTGATCATCCATCTACGGATTAAGGCTGAACTGAATTTAAGTTTGGTAGCCAACAATTGATGTACCAGCCTCCAATCATTTGACGTGAAGTGCCCATCTCGGTAACTTACGATGCTATGGGGCACACCGTTCAGTCTTACTATATTATCCACATACAATTTTGCCAGTTTCTCCACTGAGTCATCCTTCCTATTTGGGATGAAGTGCGACACTTTTGCCAAACGATCAACGATCACCAAGATGACGTCATTTCCCTTCTGCGATTTCGGCAAACTATGCACGAAATCCATGGATATATCGTCGAACTTCCATTTCGGTATAGAAAAAGAATTCAAGAATCCTCCGGGCTTTTGAAATTCAGCGTTCACCAATGCACAAGTCTAACATTTTGCTACATATAGTGTTATGTCCTTCTTCAGTCCTGGCCGCCAGAACAGCTTTTTCATGTCTTTATACATCTTCGTGCTTCCTGGGTGAATCGAGTACTTGGTATAATGAGCCTCGTACATTAATTTTTCTCGTATCTTATGCACCTTTGGGACACACAAATGACTATCTTTCCACAATAACCCTTTAATAAACTTAAACTAGGCAATTGACCCTTCCAAAGACTCAGCCATATAGTGTTTCATGCCATAATCCAACTCCAAATCCTGCCGAATCCGTTCGGCGAGGTCATACTTTACCTCTATCCAATGCAAACATGCTTTAACACTTGACCTCCTATCAACATAAGAGATCTCTAAGGACTCCAAGCCTCGAACGAGACGTTTGTCATGCATCAATAACCAATTGGCCTGCGCGAGAGCCCTGCAACTTAACGCATCCGCAACCACATTACCTTTTCCAAGGTCATAATGTGTCTTGAAGGTGTAGTCCACAAAGAACTCCATCCACCTTCGTTGACGCATATTTAGGTCCTTCTGATCCAACAGGTAATTCAAGCTCTTATGATCCGTATAAATATCGAACTTCACGCCGTACAAGTAGTGCCTCCAGAGCTTCAACGTGAGGCCGCCAACTCCAAGTCATGAACCGGATAATTCCTCTCAAGAACCTTTAACTGACGCGAACCATAAGCTATTAATTTCTCATGCTTCAAAAAAATGAAGCTTAAGACGCTGCCTGAAGCGTTGTTGTAGATCTAAAAGACTTCTGTTCCAAATGGCGAGCATAGAATAGGTGACGTGGTTAGACCACTTTTTCAGTTCTTCGAAAGCTTGCGCGCACGCTGGCGACCAAACAAACTTCTGATCCTTTCTTATCAGAGTTGTGAGAGGTAACGCTATCCGCGAGAAGTTCTCCACGAAGCGTCTGTAGTAGAAGGCAAGTCCCAGAAAACGTCGGACTACCGCCACTGAAGACAACACATGCCACTCTCGTATCACAACTATCTTCACTGGATCAACTACAATACCCTCTCCACTAACGATGTGACCAATGAATGTTATAGAAGGAAGCCAAAACTGACACGTCGAGAACTTGGCATACGACTGATTTCGTCTCAAGGTCTTTAGAACAATATATAGATGCTCTGCATGGTCAGACTTGGACTGGGAGTACACTAGGATATCGTCAATAAAGACTATCACGAATCGATCTAAATACTCCCTGAACATCCGGTTCATCAAGTCCAAAAACACAGATGGCCCATTCGTCTGCCCAAAA
This sequence comes from Platanthera zijinensis, assembly GCA_039513925.1. Classification (NCBI taxonomy): domain Eukaryota; kingdom Viridiplantae; phylum Streptophyta; class Magnoliopsida; order Asparagales; family Orchidaceae; genus Platanthera; species Platanthera zijinensis. The sequence goes on from CM077087.1 coordinate 108,555,488, forward strand.
GGCATGACCGTAAACTCATAATGCCCATATCGTGTACTGAACGTCGTATTGGGAATTCAATTTCCCTGATTCTCAGCAAATAATTTCCAGACTTCAGATCCAGCTTCAAATACATAGTCGACCCAACAAGCTGGTTGAATTGGTCATCGATCCCTAGAATTGGGTACTTGTTCTTCTCTGTTAGCTTATTGAGTTCCTGATAATCGATGTATAGCCCAAGACTTCCTTCCTTCTTCTTATTCGCGAAGAGGACCGGGGCGCTCCATGGTGATGAACTTGGACGCACAAACCCATGCACTATCAATTCTTGAAGTTGCTCCTTCAATTCCGCCATCTCTCTCGGTGTTAAGTGGTTAGGAGACCGCGACACAGGTTTAGCACCTGGCACCAACTCTATGGTGAAATCGATCTCTCTCTGAGGTGGGCCTTTAGAAAGATCTTCGAGGAAAACGTCGGCAAACTCCAACACCGTAGGAATACTGACCAATCAAGGCTTGGGCTTCTTAGCATCTAAAAGAGTGAAGACCAGCTCAACACCCTCATGAACTGCTTTAACTACTTCAAAAGCAGACATCATCGTCTTACTCAATCCCTTCATACTAGAGAAAGTAGTTTATTGTCTAGTATTCAACCCCAGTTTAACAGTCTTCGAACTACAATAGATGAACGCACATTGCTCCGAGAGCCAATCCATGCTAAAGATCACGTCAAACTCTATTATCGGTAGTAGAGCTGGTTCCAAGTCAAAAGTTTGCCTTATGATCAGCACTTTAACACGACAGACTCTATCTGTGTGCATCGAACACCCATTAGGTAACAGCACATCCAATCCATCCTTATCCACAGAAAAGGGCACTCTGATACGTGACACGAAGTCCTCAGATAGGAAATAGTGTGAATCTACTATATCAAATAGTGCTCGAGCCGGATAGTCCATAACTATGACAAAGTCTATAACATGACAGTCATACGACCGAAGCATAAGACGCAAGGTATGCAAAGAATTACGTCTAAAATCTAACACATACCTATCACCACATCTCCTTGCTTGATGGCATCCTACTGGCCAAGATTGTAGACTCTTGGTTGGGCTGGAGATTGATGGGATGAGTTTGACTCCACTATCTTCCCTTTATCCGCATACGATTCTCCTGCCTTCTTCTCCGATTTGCCACTCCAATAGTTGCGGGATATATGCCCCGGTTTGTCAAAGTTATAACACTGATTTGGGTAGCCATGCCCAGAAGATGCCCCCGTAGTAATCGATGAAGTAGTCAGTCTAGAAGTTTTGAGCTTCTTGTTCCACTTTGGGTACCCAGACTTTGACGAACTTGGAACTTTAAAGTACGACCTCTTCACTGTCGAGTCCTTCTTACCTTTAACTCTCTTCAGATCCTTCTCTATATATCGGGATTTATTGACTTAGAATAGAAAGCCCTACATCATAGGACCTGAGAGTAGTAACCTAATATCGTCACGCAGTCCTTCGTAGAGCCGTTTGGTCTTGCGCTCCTCATCAGTAAAATTGGGGCCAGTATAATGCCCCAATTTCGTGAACTAATGAAGGTAGTGATCAACGCTATTGTCACCCTGAGTTAGTCTCTGGAACTTATTATCCATAGCTATTTTCTGCACTGATGGGATGAACCATGCCAGAAATAGTCTTGAGAACTTATCCATCGAGATATCAAAAATTTGCCTCACAGCGAAGCGATGAAGCTCTGACTCCTCCCACCATAACCTTGCTTCACTATCCAGAAGGAAAGTGGCTACCATAACCTTCTGCAACTCATAAGTCTCTGTTGCGAACATGACTCTCTTAACTCTGGAAAGCTAGTCCTCAGCTTGTGTTGGGGTCTCAATCCCCAAAAACAATGGTGGGTTAAAGCTCATCATGTGCTTTAGTGTTTCTCAGTTACTCTATTCTGCACTACAAGATCTTCCTCTACTTGATCTGCCACCAAAGGTTCCGCTATGCCAAGTGGTACGTCACCTAAACTAGGAGAAATAGGCTACACATGCATCCCAGGTTGGGCATTGATCATAACGAACACCTCTTTTGCTATCATTCGTATGGTTTCTACAGAAGGAGGGATTGCAGGCGCGTCATTTGGCGCACTACTCTCCGCGGAGTTCTGTTGTTGCGACTGACCTACTGTCACAACCCGCATTTCCTCTGAATTTAGGAATTGTCAGAGTATGAGAAAACACGCGTCATGATGCCACGTCAAACAGGGGATAACTTCTGACGCTCAGGCAAAACCATCTACTTTACTTTATGAAAGAAATTCATGAGTTTAATTATTAGAAAATCAGTTATATTTTAGAGGTCGTATCCCTCGGCTCGGTGGATCACCTAGTCCACAGTTTAAAACTATACTTATGCGCTGCGGAAAAATACTTTATTCAGGTTTGGCATCCTAAGGAGTGCATAAGTGCCCCAAGAGGACAGCTTATGCTATGCAAGACTCTATATTTAATTTATATTATATATAAGAAAACGATCTTTATACGTTGTTTGGAAATAGTGATTTAGTTTTATAAAACATGCTGATCATGAGCTATACTTATATTAATAATTGTAGTTTTAAAAATAACTAACAACCTAGCATAAAGTCTCCTCAGAGCAAGTAGACTATCTCCAGAAAATGGTAGCAGCAAAAGTAATATATCTAGTACAAAGGTAAAAACTACCAGTGGGTGCCAACAACCTGACACGAACCCACTGACAAATATGTATGTCTGTAAGAAAGTGTAGAAGAAAACTATCTCACTAAACAAATCCAGAAGGATCTCTAAAGTCCAAGAGACCACCAGCAACACCACCGCAACCTAGCCACCAAACTGGCTACTACTCAGAACTGGAGGCATTCAAAAGAAGAAAGAATACCTCAGCAAGCAAAATAAGGAAAAACTGCATGAAAGTGTCAACAAGAGGATAAATGAAAGAGGAAAACACACTGCAGTAAAAGTCACAACTGCCCAAAGCAAGACAAAAAGAAATGCACTACGTGCGAGGAAACAGCATCAACCCTGCCCAGAAACTACATCCTGTAGAGTCTACTAAGCTACCAAGAGCCCAAAGTGCTGCAATCTACCAAGGAAGAAACATCTAACACCATAAGCTATGGGAGATGGTAGTAGAAAAAATAAACCACATGGATCCGGGTCTGAGGCAAACTCAGTCCCCCAACCACCATTTCCAAGCCAACAAGCTCAAGGGTCTACATGTGAAAGCACTAGGGACCTTCCACCCCCTTGCCCAGCCCGTACCTGTTGCAAGATAGAAGAAAAGGGTGGCCACGGCTAAATTACACAACACCTCCCCCATGAAGATCTTCAAACAACCACTACTAACCACGACCCACGATTCCGCCTTTAGGAAAGTAAAACATGGCCGACAAGGAACCTTAGAAAATAAAGAAAATCAAGGAATTCACTCGGGAGCGAAAATCAAGGTAGGGAAAAAGTGTTGAAATCACTCAACACGGCTTGGCGTTGAGTTGGACCCACTCAACGCCAAACCAGACCTTGGCGTTGAGTGAGACAGCCTCACTCAGCGCCAGAACAGCCATGGCGTTGAGTGAGGTTACTTCACTCAACTCCCCCAGAAGAACTACTCTGGTGTTGAGTGAGCTGGTCTCACTTAACGCCACAACATGCACGGCGTTGAGTGAGGTTCACTCACTCAATGTCTCCCGCAAGAATTCTCTGGAGTTGAGTGAGCTAACCTCACTCAACGCCAAAACAGCAATGACGTTGAGTAAGGTACACTCACTCAACGCCCTGGTACCTAACCGAGAAAGTGGCGTTGAGTGAGCTTGCCTCACTCAACGCCAAAACAGCAATGGCGTTGAGTGAAGCTCACTCACTCAACGCACTTACACTTAGCCGCAAAAGAAAACTACAGCATTGAGTGAGTCCACCTCACTCAACGACAAAACAGCAATGGCGTTGAGTGAGGTTCACTCCCTCAACACCCTGGCACTTAACCGCAACAAGGCAAATCTGCAGCATTGAGTGAGCTGACCTCAATCAACGCCAAAACAGCAATGGCGTTGAATGAGGTCGTCTCACTCAATGCCAGCAGTCCTGGCTGCAACCACGGGTTTGGCGTTGAGTGAGTCTACCTCACTCAATGCCAAAGCAGAAATGGCGTTGAGTGAGGTTCACTCACTCAACGCAACAGGACTTAGCCGAGAACTTGCCTACGGCGTTGAGGGAGGCCACCTCACTCAAAGCCAAACTAGAAATGGCGTTGAGTGAGGTCAACTCACTCAACGCCAAAGTACTTAGCCTCAGAAAAGGCTATGGTGTTGAGTGAGCACACCTCACTCATCGCCAAAGTACTTGGCAGCACAGAAGCGACGGCGTTGAGTGAGTCCACCTCACTCAACGCCAAAACCGAAATGGCGTTGAGTGAGGTCGACTCACTCAACGCAAAAACACTTTGCTTCTAAGGAAAACCGCGGCGTTTAGTGAGCTTGCCTTACTCAATGCCGAAACGGAAATTGCGTTGAGTGAGGTCGACTCACTCAACGCCAAAGTACTTAGCCGCTAGCAGGGGCTGTGGCATTGAGTGAGTCCACCTCACTCAACACCCTTGTAATTAGCAAAATTCTTACTGGCTACAGTTGCGGCGTTGAGTGTATGCACCACACTCAATGCCGGCCAGATAGAATCCAAAAAAAAGCTCTTTCCAACAAACACAGCTGGCACCCCCTCCTCTCTCTCTATTTCGGCTTCACCCACAAGCCACCAACCAAACAGCAATCTGGAGTTTAACTGATGGCATTACGCCGGTGGGTTGAGCACCAACAACACAAAGAAGGGGGGCTCATAGGAGAATCTAAGCCCTAAATTCAGCAAGATAAAAGAGAACATGCTTGGCTTCTACCCTAGGGCTAACCAGGAATTTTCAGAATTGCAAGAGAAAAACAATGGAAACGGCAAGAATACCACTTGCCTCGATTTCCGGCGAAGCTTGGACGAATTTCCCTCCTCTTCACTCGGCACTAGCAGCAGCAACACCGAAAAGCACCTAACAAGCAACACACACTTAAATGGCGGAAATCCACAAGACCCGAAAATCCAAGTCTCCTAAAACTCCACAAAAATCGAATCTCTTACCGTCGAAACATAGATTTGAGCGAGAGCAAGCTAACTCCGCTTTCGGAAATGAATTCCGTCCACGAAAGCTCCCGAAATTGCCGGCCGAAGGCTAGGGCAGTTCGCCGTTTCCGCCTCTGCTTTCCGTGAACTGGAGCAGCAGTTATAGGTTTTGGGAAGAAGGAGGAAAGAGTGGGCTCGCCACTCCAAGTAAAGCTTTATAAATAAGCCTTACCATGCCTGTTCAGCCTAACCGTCTCCCAAGCAACCAGTTCACTTAAACTAAGAGGGTTTCTAATTAGTCTTTACTAATGGCACACCCAAAACGACACGAAAACTAAACTACCTCAGAATTCGACAAAATTCGCACCATAGCTAAATACCCAAGCTACAAACACAACGACGAAGTCGAAATTAACTTTTGACGAACAGAACTCGAGTTATACCCACCTAAAGCCAAAACACAAGCATCCCCCAAGAGGCCGCACCGGGTCACCCAAAACGACTCGGCTTGCTAGGGAGACCTTTCCCATAGGCTACAAAATAGGCCACTCAGTTCTAAGGAGCTAAACCACACTCCACAAATGGCACAAGCCACGAAAACACATCACCGTAATGCCAAACGAGAATAAAATAGTCGTAGAAAAATTGGGGGCTTTACAGTCACTCCCCCTAAAAGAAAGTTTCATCCCGAAACTTTACGCACAACACTCCTACTATAGAAGGAAAAAGAAACAAACAGGAGTTACAAGAAGGGAGACATACCGATCAAAATCAGGGAAACAGGTGAGGGTAAGCTTTCCTCATGGTTGACTCTAGCTCCCAAGTCGCGCTCTCCAAATCCTGATTCCTCCAAAGAACTTTCACCATCGGAATGGACTTCTTTCGCAGCACCCGCTCCTTAGTATCCAAAATACGGACTGACACTTCAACAAAAGAGAGGTTGGGCTCCAACTGGGGCACAACGTCAAAGACTTGCCCACTGCTGTGCACACACTTCTGTAATTTGCTTACATAGAAAACATTATGAACACCTAGGAAGTTTGCTGTAAAATCCAATCTATAAGCTGACACGCCAATCCGCTCCAAAATCTTAAACGGGCCCACATACCTCGGGTCCAATTTTCGATTCTTACCAAACCTCTTTACACCCACCATCGGGGAAACCTTAAGAAATACAAGGTCCCCTACAGAAAACTCCAAGGCAGACCTATGCCGATTGGCGTTGTTCTCGTATCTCTCCTGAGCTATACGAAGCATCTCACGAATAAGCTTCACTGCGACTTCCATCTCCCTAAGAGCATCTGGACCCAACAAAGGCCTCTAACCAGCCTCAGCCCAAAACAACGGTGTTCTGCAGCGCCTCCCATACAAGGCTTCAAAAGGAGCCATCTACAAGCTTTCCTGATAACTGTTGTTGTATGCAAATTCCATAAGTCACAGCCGCTCATCCCACGCTCCACCGTGGTCTAAAATGTAGCATCAGATCATATCCTCAACTATCTGGTTCACCCGCTCTGTCTGCCCATTGGTCTGCGGGTGGTAAGCAGTAGAATACCTCAGATCCGTACCCAAACCCTCCTGTAGACTCTGCCAAAAACGAGAAGTAAACCGGGAGTCTCGATCAGAAATGATACTTACAGGCACACCATGCAGTCAGATGACTTCATTCAAGTACAACTCCGCTATATTCTTCATCGGGTAATCAATCTTATATGGTACGAAGTGAGCACACTTCGTCAGTCTATCCACTATGACCCAAACAGAATCAAATCCCCTCGGGGATTTCGGTAAGTCCGTGATGAAATCCATAGATATACTTTCCGACTTCCAAGTCGGGATCTCTAACGAAGTCAACTTGCCACCGGGCCTTCCATGATCGGCCTTCACACGCTTGAAAGTGTGGCACTCCGAAACAAATCAGGCTATATCGCCTTTCATGCCATACCACCAGGAAATTTGCTTTAGGTCACGATACATCTTCGTAGATCCTGGATGGTAGGCAACGCTAGATCCATGAGCCTCTCTGCAAATTATACCTCTAATGTCCCCAATAGCGGGGTGGCAAAATTTGCCGCGGTACTTCCTAGTACCCGCATCATCGATAGCAAAGTCTGGCAACTCCCCCTTCTCAGTCCTGGTGAATAAGTGCAGAAGATCCAGATCGTCCTTCTGGTGTAGTCTCGTCATAGAAATCCAGGACGGCTCTGCCATTGATAAACTACTCTGCAAGCCACAGCATCCCACTGATATATCCATAAGGAGGAACTCCTCCACTAAACGATCGGCGGTGAGATTGAAGATCTTTCCCGACTTCCGGCTCAGGGCATCGGCCACCACATTGGCCTTGCCTGGATGATACTGGATCTCTATGTCATAATTGGCCACATACTCTAGCCATCGCCGCTGGCGCAGATTTAACTCCTTCTGTGTGAACACGTACTTCTGGCTCTTATGGTCGGTGAAGATCTTGCACTGAGCCCCATAAAGTATATGTCTCCACAGCTTCAACGCATAAATAACCGCTGCGAACTCGAGGTCATGCGTAGGATAATTCTTCTCATGAGTCTTTAGTTGCCTTGACCCATAGGAAATCACCTTTCCAACCTGCATTAATATGAATCCCAGACCTACATGCGAAGCATCCACGTACACATCATAATCTAAACCCTTAGGTAGGCAGGGTCAGAACGGGAGCAGTGCACATTCTCTTCTTTAACTCGAGAAAGGCTTCTTCGCACTTCTCGCTCCAAACAAAAGCCACGTTCTTCTGAGTCAGCTTGGTCAAAGGTGTAGCTAGGGAAGAGAAACCCTCCACGAACCTTATGTAGTAGCCAGCCAACCCTAGGAAGCTCCTGATCTCCTTAGGCGTATTCAGCCTACCCCAATCCATCACAGCTGCGACCTTTTCTGGGTCGATTGAGATCCCATCCTTGTTCACCACGTGGCCTAGAAATGAAACCTGATGCAACCAAAATTCACACTTGCTCAGCTTGGCGAATAACTTGTGGTTCCTCAACTCCGAAAGAACCAAGCGCAGATGCTGCTCATGCTCCTCAGCACTGCGAGAATAAACCAACACGTCATCAATGAAGACCACCACGAACTTGTCTAAGAAATCCTTGAACACCCGATACATCATATCGATGAAGGCTGATGGTGCGTTTGTCAAACCAAACGACATCACCAAGAACTCAAAGTGTCCATGCCAAGATCTAAACGCAGTCCGTGGAATATCTGCCTCACGGATCCTGAGCTGATGATAGCCTGAACGAAGATCGATCTTGGAGAACACCATGCTACTGCGCAACTGGTCAAATAATTCATCGATCCTTGGCATAGGGTACCTGTTCTTAATTGTGACTTTGTTTAACTCCCTATAGTCGATGCAAAGCCGCATTGACCCATCTTTCTTCTTCACAAACAGTACAGGAGCACCCCAAGGCGACGGACTCTTCCTGATAAATCCCTTTGCCAACAGCTCATCCAACTGAACTCACAACTCCTCTAACTCATGAGGGGCCATCCGGTACAGTGCCTTAGCAATAGGATGCATACCCAACTCCAAATCAATCACAAACTCCACATCCCGCTCAGGAGGAAGACCAGGAAGATCATCCGGAAAAACATCGGCGAAACCACGAACAACTTGAATCTCCTCCAAGCGCGGTACACTAACAGCGGTCCGAACCATCGATACCAAACAAGCAAAACAATCGGAAAGAAATAGCTTCTGAGCACATACCGCAGAGATAACGTTAGAATCTTGGCATAGATCAGCATACACGCTTTCGAGCTGACCGTCGTCCCTGATGAAGTCCAAGCGCTTCCCTTTGCACTTAATGACTGCATCATACCTAAACAGCCAGTCCATGCCCAAAATAACATCGAAGTCCTCCAGATCAATCATCTTCAGGTCTGCCTTTGCAAGGAAGTCCCCCAACAAAATAGGGCAATCTAACATGCCCAAATCTGACAACACAGATTCACCAGAGGGGAACTTGTATACGGAAGGTATCCCGAACTCGATCTAAAGTTAACCGATGTCGCTCCACAAAGGCTCTAGCCACGAACGAGTGGGTAGCGCCGTAGTCAAACAAAACACGTGTCCAGCGGTTCTTCACCTTAAATTTCCCCATAGGAGCATATACAACTAAGGAACTACAACAATAATACTGTAAACATTCTAGCAAAATAAGAACAAAACCTTCAGGCTTGAAAGACAACTAACCTGATATGACCTGAGTTGAAGCTTGAGCCTCCTCGGAAGAGATCACGTTCAGCTTTCCCTTTCCCATATCGACACGCTGAGGTGGAGCTAGTGCCTGTAGTGGAACTGTATAAAGAACAGGCTAGACCTGAGGACACCTAGACTTGATGTGTCCCTTCTGCCCACACTGAAAGAAGACTTTATCCTTGGACCGGCACTGGGAAGCATCATGCCCGGGTCGCTTGCAAACAGAACAGGAGACATCTCTCCTAGGAGCACCCTGAATCGCATGAACCTGCTCCTTCCTCTGAGCTGCTTCCTTCTTGAAACATCTCTCGACAGGGTGGCCTGACCGGCCACAGAAGCTGCAAACCACTTTGCTCTTCTTTCCCGGAGCCGCACCGGGTACCTGGGGTTTCTTCTCCTCCATAGTCTTCCTCTTGTCCTTCCTCATTTGCTGGCCTCTGCTCTTCGCGGTCTCAATAGACTCCACCTTCAGAGCAGCCTCCACTACTCCTGCATAAGTCTCTAACCCATAAGCACTGGTCAACTACTGCACCTCGCACCTCAAACCACCGAGAAATCGCTTAACTCCATCAGCCTCAATGCTGACCAATCCAGGGGCAAAATGGCTCAACTTGCTGAACTCTATCTCATACTCACCCACCGTGAGTTGCCTTTGCTTCAGATGGAGGAAGTCGTTCATGAGGCTGTCACGCTCGACCGAGGGTAAGAACTTTCTCAATAACATCTCCTTGAACACCTCCCAAGAGCATCCAGCTACCAAGCTCTCCTTCTCTCTCAGCCACCAACTCTTAGCCAAACCTTTAAGCTGATAGGAGGCTATCATCACCCTCTAATCATCTGCAATCCCTGAGTACGAGAACATCTCCTCCATGGAGATTAGCCAATCGTCTATCACCATGAAATCTACCTTCCCGTCATAAGTGGGATGGCTTAGCCTCTGAAACTACGAGATGAAGGCCATCTCTGCTTGCACCACCACTAGAGGTCTTAAGGGTGCAGAAGGAGGAGGGACAGCTAACCCCCCTGCAGGAACTTGCACTCCTTGAGTCTGACCTGCCACAACCGCCACCAGGGACTGAATCTGGGCCTGTATCTCTACCATCTGCCTGCTCATGGCATTGCTACTCTGTCGCAGGCTCTCGATCACCGCGTCATTCTGAGCTCCAGATGACTCACCCTCAGATAGGGGATTCGATCTAGTCAAAGGACGTCTCGCCATCCTAAAATCATAGCAACACTAGTTAGATCCTAGTACAACGGCTAGACCCAACTACAAGTACAGACAATACATATATAGATATGAACTTGATGCTTCTAAACTTGCTCTGGGAGTTTATCTTTTTACAAAAAATGATGTTATGTCCTAACCTAAGATGGTTAACCACCACCACGATAATTCATGTGCCTAGATCGGGAATGCATGAATTTGTATTACTTTTGACTTGAAAGCTTATGTGTGTACATATTTCATCCTGTCAGTCTTTAGCTTAGCACGTTATGCTTATGCAATGTTATGTTATGCATGATTGTGTTATGCATTCTAAAAAGGCCCTAATGCATGTTATGAGCGGCATACACACGAAAATATTATGCATTCCATTCTACATAACATTCTCATGCAACGAAATTGAAAATGAGCCAGTCGCAGCCATGTAGTTAGGTTATGCATCCCATACTACATAACCCTCACATGTTGCCCCTATGGTGGATCCATATACGAACACATATTATGCATCCCAAACTACATAATATGCCCCGTATACTTCATGTTATGTTATGAGTGTAGTGTTCGTGCTTTTGCCAAGACAGGCTGATGACATATCGGTGTGTGAATGACATGATTTTGAACTACTAAAGCAATCAAAGAAAGGATGCCTGACTAACTTGTCAAGCAACCTCCCTCTGATACCAACTGTCACAACCCGCATTTTCTCCGAATTTAGGAATTGTCAGAGTATGAGAAAACACGCGTCATGATTCTACGTCAAGCAGGGGATAACTGCTGACGCTCAGGCAAAACCATCTACTTTACTTTATGAAAGAAATTCATGAGTTTAATGATTTGAAAATCAGTTATATTTTAGAGGCCGTATCCCTCGGCTCGGTGGATCACCTAGTCCACAGTTTAAAACTATACTTATGCGCTGCGGAAAAATACTTTATTCAGGTTTGACATCCTAAGGAGTGCATAAGTGCCCCAAGAGGACAGCTTATGCTATGCAAGACTCTACATTTTTTTATTATATATAAGAAAACGATCTTTATATGTTGTTTGCAAAATAGTGATTTAGTTTTATAAAACATGCTGATCATGAGCTATACTTATATTAATAATTGTAGTTTTAAAAATAACTAGCAACCTAGCATAAATCTTCCTCAGAGCAAGTAGACTATCTCCAGAAAATGGTAGCAACAAAAGTAATATATCTAGTACAAAGGTAAAAACTACCAGTGGGCGCCAACAACCTGACACGAACCCACTTGCAAATATGTATGTCTGTAAGAAAGTGCATAAGAAAACTACCTCACTAAAAAAATCCAGAAGGATCTCTAAAGTCCAAGAGACCACCAGCAACACCACCGCAACCTAGCCACCAAACTTGCTACTGCTAAGAACCCGAGGCATTCAAAAGAAGAAAGAATACCTCAGCAAGCAAAACAAGGAAAAACTTTATGAAAGTGTCAACCAGAGGATAAATGAAAGAGGAAAACACACCACAGTAAAAGTCCCAACTGCCCAAAGCAAGACAAAAAAAATGCACTACGTGCGAGGAAACAGCATCAACCCTGCCCAGAAACTACATCCTGTAGAGTCTACTAAGCTATAAAGAGCCCAAAGTGCTGCAATCTACCAAGGAAGAAACATCTAACACCCTAAGCTGTAGGAGATGGTAGTAGCAAAAACAAACCACATGGATCCGGGTTGGAGGCAAACTCAGTCCCCTAACCACCATTTCCAAGCCAACAAGCTCAAGGGTCTACATGTGAAAGCACTAGGGACCTTCCACCCCCTTGCCCAGCCCATACCTGGTGCAAGATAGAAGAAAAGGGTGGCCACGACTAAATTACACAACACCTCCCCCATGAAGAGCTTCAAACCACCACTACTAACCACGACTCACGATTCGGCCTTTAGGAAAGTAAAATATGGCCGATAAGGAACCTCAGAAAACAAAGAAAATCAAGGAATTCACTCGGGAGCGAAAATCAAGGTAGGGAAAAAGCGTTGAAATGACTCAACACGGCTTGGCGTTGAGTGGGACCCACTCAACGCCTAACCAGACCTTGGTGTTGAGTGAGTCAGCCTCACTCAGCGCCAGAACAGCCATGGCATTGAGTGAGGTTCACTCACTCAATGCCCCCCAGAAGAACTACTCTGGTGTTGAGTGTGCTGGCCTCACTCAACGCTACAATAGGCCTGGCGTTGAGTAAGGTTCACTCACTCAATGCCTCCAGCAAGAATTCTCTGGCGTTGAGTGAGCTATCCTCACTTAACGCCAAAACAGTGATGGCGTTGAGTGAGGTACACTCACTCAACGCCCTGGTACCTAACCACTAATAGAGAAAGTGGCGTTGAGTGAGCTGGCCTCACTCAACGCCAAAACAGCAATGGCGTTGAGTGAAGCTCACTCACTCAACGCCCTTACATTTAGACGCAAAAGAAAACTGCGGCGTTGAGTGAGTCAACCTCACTCAATGCCAAAACAGCAATGGCGTTGAGTGAGGTTCACTCCCTCAACGCCCTGGCACCTAACCACAACAAGGCAAATCTGCGACGTTGAGTGAGCTGACGTCACTCAACGCCAAAACAGCAATGGCGTTGAGTGAGGTCGTCTCATTCAACGCCAGAAGTCCTGGCTGCAACGATGGGTTGTGGCGTTGAGTGAGTCTACTTCACTCAACGCCAAAGCAGAAATGGCGGTGAGTGATGTTCACTCACTCAACGCCACGGGACTTGGCCGCAAACTTGCCTACGACATTGAGTGAGGCCACCTCACTCAATGCCAAACCAGAAATGGCGTTGAGTGAGGTCAACTCACTCAACATCAAAGTACTTAGCCTCAGAAAAGGCTATGGCATTGAGTGAGCACACCTCACTCAATGCCAAAGTACTTGGCTGCACAGAAGCGACGGCATTGAGTGAGTCCACCTCACTAGACGCCAAAACCGAAATGGCGTTGAGTGAGGTCGACTCACTGAATGCCAAAACACTTAGCTTCTCAGGAAAACCGCGATGTTGAGTGAGCTTGCCTCACCCAATGCCAAAATGGAAATGGCGTTGAGTGAGGTCGACTCACTCAACGCCAAAGTACTTAGCCGCTAGCAGGGGCTGCAGCATTGAGTGAGTCCATCTCACTCAACGCCCTAGTTCTTAGCAAAATTCTGACTGGCTACAGCTGCGGCGTTGAGTTTATGCACCACACTCAACGCCGGCAAGACAGAATCAAAAAAAAAACTCTTTCCAACAAACACAGATTACACCCCCTCCTCTCTCTCTATCTCTGCTTCACCCGCAAGCCACCAACCAGACAGTAATCTGGAGTTTAACTGATGGCATTACGCTGGCGGGTTGAGCACCAACAACACAAAGAAGGGGGGCTCATAGGAGAATCTAAGCCCTAAATTCAGCAAGATAAAAGAGAACATGCTTGGCTTCTACCCTAGGGCTAACCGGGAATTTTCAGAATTACAAGAGAACAACAATAGTAAGGGCAAGAATACCACTTGCCTCGATTTCCGGCGAAGCTTGGACGACTTTCCCTCCTCTTCACTCGACACTAGCAGCAGCAGCACCTGAAAGCACCTAACAAGCAACAAGTACTTAAATGGCGGAAATCCACAAGACCCGAAAATCCAAAACTCCTAAAACTCAACGAAAATCGAATCTCTTACTGTCAAAACGTAGATCTGAACGAGAGCAAGCCAACGCCGCTTTCAGAAACGAATTCTGTCCACGAAAGCTCCCGAAATCGCCGGCCGAAGGCTAGGGCAGTCCGCCGTTTCCGCCTCTGCTTTCCGCGAACTGGAGCAGCGGTTATAGGTTTTGGGAAGAAGGAAGAAAGAGTGGGCCCACCACTCCAAGTAAAGCTTTATAAATAAGCCTTACCATGCCTGTTCAGCCTAACCGTCTCCCAAGCCACCGGTTCACTTAAACTAAGAGGGTTTCTAATTAGTCTTTACTAATGGCATACCCAAAACGACACGAAAACCGAACTACCTCGGAATTCGACGAAAGTCGCACCGTAGATAAATACCCACGCTACGAACACAACGACGAAGTCGAAATTAACTTTCGACGAACAGAACTCGAGTTATACCCACCTAAAGCCAAAACACAAGTATCCCCCAAGAGGCCACACCAGGTCACCCAAAACGACTCGGCTTGCTAGGGAGACCTTGCCCATAGGCTACATAATAGGCCACTCAGGTCTAAGGAGCTAAACCACACTCCACAAATGGCACAAGCCACGAAAACGCGTCACTGTAACGCCAAACGAGAATAAAATAGTCGCAGAAAAATCAGGGGCGTTACACCTACACCGCTCCTTGTCACTTATAGTTGTAAAACATTCAATTAGGCAACAAACTGATTGTCAAACATCAATCATAGGAACACGCAGGTTCCTCAAACATGTGTATTTTCATTCCGAAGTGGACATTCATGGGTTCTTTTATATTATAACGGTAACGCACATACATGTGCTCACCACCCCTTAAAAAAATCGACCACGAATTCAAATAAGGAAGACCGATACCAGAGTCTGATACCAACTTTGTAACACCCCGATCTATCGTATAGCATATAACAGAAGGTCCGGTCTTGGCCTGATGCCATATACTACGGACAGTCAACAAAGTTACTAATTGAAATCATAATCCAAACACGCGCATCCTATCAAAGAGTGCATTCTAGCAGAAGTAATTTAAAGGTTATAAATATAACCTAACAATGACATGAATGTCCACTAACACAACTAGGAATGTATAATAAATACATAAATAGTCTTGGCCTTAAGGCCTTACATTGTTCAACTCAAATTAAAATGTCTTGCATACATCGACACGCGGGCCGACCACACATGAACAATAAAATAAGCATATAATTCGCTTTGTCCTTCATGGGCCAGCTTAGCAATCCTTGGCTCCATCCCTCTATATCCCGCTTGGTTCGGCTACACCTACACAAAACATTCCACTATATGGTGGAAAATAATAGCAGCGGTCAACATTAGCTGACCAAATTATAATGACCCCACCCCTAACCCGGGGTGGCGGTGCTCCTTCCCTGCAGGCATTAGTATAATCATATATTGACAATCAAAACGTGCAACTTAAGAACCATTCGTCGCAAACGTTGGCGCAAATGCCCAATGCCCTGTTCTCTCAGGGCACATTCTCGGTGCACAGGACCACAAGGCTTGCACCACCATTCTCTGTGACGGTCAACAATGTTTGAGCTTTCAGTCTCACAAGGGCCAAGGCCAAAGACAACGCCCCTGTGCTACGACAAGTCATTTTCTTTACACATTGACCACTCCAAGCCGACCAACATAGGGGAGGGTACAGTTTAGCCATATCTCGTGCAGAAATCGTCCGGATCGCAGGCCTGATGTGGGTCAGCATCCTCTTTTCATTTTCCACATGATCCATAAATCTATAAGGATCCTAGGCTAGCACTCATGGTTACCAAAGCTCAGCAATTCAAGCTCACGCTCCACAAAATTTGCCCTTAGGTCTTCGAGAGATAGGCCATCATGGCTCCCAAGTCTCACAAAATATCCCACAAGTATCCCCGAGACATGCTTCAGCAAACGACCAAAGGTTTCCAAGAAATATGCCTCAACAAATAACACAACACTCACTGGGAGCTACCGTCGGCGGTAGTGCTACCGCCGTATGGTAGTGGGATAGACAATTGATTCTTCCCCCAAATCTGGTGTTTTCCTGGAGTCTATATCTAGTACTCTCAATGCAGCCAATACATACCCCGCGACTCTGAAATCTACGCGATAACCACATAGTCTTCTCCGACATACAAAACATACAAACATCACCAATCCACACCAACCTGTCCGGATGAAATTCACACAGCATGCATATTTTGTACTTTGATTCCGGATCTAAATACAAAACTAATGGGGATACACAGATCTACCGGCTGGGAGAACTACTTCCACGTGTTTGTGGAGTGTCTACATTCTAATGCCAAAAAGAAGGACTTCACATGTCCAAGGAAGAGGATTGTTACCCTAGAAGTCTGCTTCGGATCCATAGGAGAAATTCTAGAAAGATGAACACGACCGTTGTGGCTCTGCCTCCGCAGATCCGAACTCGCTTTGTGAATCCGATCTCTGAATTCCACATGGCAGTGAAATCTCCTTTCCGGCGCTGCTGCTCCTCATCCAAAAGATCAGGCGAAGTTTTCAACTCCAAAGGAAAAATGAAGTGAAACGGCCGAACCAGTACTATAAACAAAGCTATTGATGTACGGTATCGTTAATCAATGCCTCGATTTGAGCGCAACCACTCAGGACCTCCAATCATAGGCCGACACATGTCCACACCATTACAGCTTCGCTATCACCGGGCATTAAGATGTTAGCGCCTCACGGTAGCTAGTGACGGTTACGACACGACTGCTCCTGCTACCACCACACGATAGCCGCTACCGCTTCTCGGTAAAAACCCGAGCGCTTTGACAAATTAATTGCCAAGCTACTGCCTGCAGTAACTCTACCACTATGCGATAGCTTACCGAGTGCTCGACCAAATAAATGGCTGACTCTGTGTGCTAACAACCTACCGTTCTGCGGTTGACTAGGCGTTGAGTCACCTTGCCTCTCTCAATGCTCTAGACGCCTGGCCCAACCGCAGCGCGGTATTGGCCTACCGCTGCGTGGTATCCTCTTTTCTTGACTATATAAACATGGGGTGTTATAACACTGATGAGTACCCCCGATTTTCCGATAATAATTTAATTCAGTAATGACATATTTATGACGTTAGGGTGTTACTTTTAACGTCAAGTTGACGGTGCGATATTGTTAGAGCGATTTCACATTCGTTAGGTTCGACTGACTAGATTTTGTGATTTTCATCGAAAACTGAAATGTTTCACGTTGGAAATTAAGTTAATTAATTTTGGACTTGCTCGTCAAGTTTTGTCGCGATCTGAGCATTTTTGGAGTCTCGGCTCGCGTTTGTAGTTTTGTATTATTTACGTTTGTCGTAAACTTTAGAAATTAATATCTCGAGAACGGCACGTCATATTTTAGTTTTGTCTTCGTCGTTAGATTCGTAGTGCCAACATTCGGCTACGGAGTGAATTTCGTTCTAATCGGGATGCATTTAGCCCCCCGTATAGTCATTTTATCCCAGAATAAAAGACAAAATTGATTTCTCGAGAAATCCAATGTATTTCTCGAGAAATACACTGATTTCTCGAGAAATACACTGATTTCTCGAGAAATACACTGATTTCTCGAGAAATACACTGATTTCTCGAGAAATACAATGATTTCTCGAGAAATACAATGATTTCTCGAGAAATACATTTATTTCTCGAGAAATACATTGATTTCTCGAGAAATCCAATGTATTTCTCGAGAAATTGTTTTCAGCATGCACTTTTTAAGAACTTTCGGGTGCCGTTTTGAGGGTTAAAACGACGTCAAATAAAAAAAGGGTTAACATATAATTAGTTTGTCTCGACGAGATCTACAACTTTTATGTTGATCACTTTTCGATTCAAAGCCATCTTAAGACTCTAATCTTGTTTCCCACACGCCTGCGCTTAAGGTAAGAATATATGATATTTAACAATTAATATTTTCTTTATATATATATATATATATATATATATATATATATATATATATATATATATATATATATGTAAACAAAAGAGAGGAGAAAACGTCTTCTTCTTCATTTGAACCGAACCAGAGTGGAGAGACCGAGAGGGAGAGCGAGTTTTTTGTGAATCTTTCGGTGGCCGCCGACGGAGCTCCGGTGCTCAAAAACTTTGACGGAGCATAGATCCGGAACTTCTTGACGAGAGCTACGCAATCGTGGTAAGCTTTTCCCGTTTTGTGAGCTTTTCTCGTTAGGGTTTTTTTCTCTAATCTCTATTTTGTCCGTTTTCGCGTAGATTTCAACTCCTCCCGCCTTCTTTTGCCCCAATCTATGACGAGGAGCGATTCAGAGAACTTTTTCAGCAAAACCAAGGCAAGTTCTAGTTTTTCCCTCCTCCCTCCTCTTTCGATCATGGTAAAAACCATCTATTCTTCGTTAATAAATTGTTTTTGACATGTTGCCATGCGTATATCGCGTTTTCTAACGCTCTTCGTATTTTTTTGTAAATATCAATGACCGTTCCGATTCATTCTGATTGTATCTTTTTCCTTGATTTTTCCACCTGAATCCAGTCGTAGAACTATTTTTATTATGCTAAAAAAACCACGTAGCGTCGCTAATAATATGTGTGTTGTGTTTTCTCGAACGATTTACGTTCATTGGATTTTGATCATCCCTTAACCGCTATGTAGGTCGTGGTAATGTGTATTTAAGTTCATAAATTCATCGTAAAGGTTGTTAACTTGTTAAGTGGGTCACCGGTTAGCGAAGCTTGTGCGTCAAAATTGTTTGGCGAGTTGAATTGATTTTTTTTGGCATGACACGTTTACCTTGGTTAAATTCGCTCTTTAAGTCTAGTAATGTCTAGTCGGGTCCGATGTGCCAAGTCTCGAGGCATAAGTCATGGTTTACTAGGTTGTGGGTGTTAGTGGACTAGACCACCTCCAGAGTGCCTGTTTACTTTAAATTGGTACCTTGTGGAACTCTACCCGGGTTTTGGCTTGGGTGTTTGTTGGTGTACTGTTAGAGCGATCTCCCACTACAGTTGCTAGATATTTATCCATGGGGGTGTGTCAGGACACGAGACCACGTCGCACTTTCTCCTGGTAGAGTTTGAGTTCTTTGGGGGCGCTGGCAGAAATGCATTCCCCCTTAGGCACCAGGCGTTTCTGGTGTTCACAAGTGGTTAATAGATTATCTAAAATTTTTCCTTATGATTTATTCATGTTTCCACCTTATAGCTTTGTGCATTTGGTGTAGTCTTGTGTAGGTGATGATTCACGTAAGTGTTCTTTTATTGATTATGTATTATTCCTTCCATACATTAATTTCAGTACTGTTGGTCTTGGGTCTGTACCCCTATTGACTTTTTCTTACTTTTGCTTGCTTTTCTGCCATTTCTTGTACCTTCTTGCTCAGGTTTTCTGTCTTTGAAATGCCTCAGGTTCAGAGAAGTAGCTGGTAGTGGAGCTTGAGTTGGTGTTTTAAGCATAGTAGTTGCAGCTGGGACCTTTCACCTCACCGTCGTGAGGTAGTTGTTTGTCGTAGTTTTTCTTTTCTTAGCTCAGACATCCTCTTGTGTTTTTGTGGGTTTGTGTCAGGTTGATGACACCCACAATTTGTTGTGATATTAGATACTTGTTAGTTGCTAGTTTACTTTCTTGCTAGTTTTGCGTAACGCACTTGCTCTCTGGAAAGTTTTATGCTAGGATCGTATGTTAGATATTTTAAATATAAAAAAAATAAAAGGATTTAAGTCATCAGTTCATTGAATCTTTCAAAATGAATAACACTTTATTTTAAAGGTTTATAAAAGTTCTTTCCTATATATACTAAACTTAGAGGTCATCATATCCTGTGTTATCATTGGTTGTCATGATCATATAGGATGATAAGTAAATAAAACATAGTATTTTCCGCTACGTATTTCTATTTAAACCATTAGTGTGGACGAGTCGATCCACTGAACTGTGGGATACAGTCATTAAAACTTAATTTAAATACTGTTTTAAAACTATAACTCATGAATTTTAATGAAAAGTACTAGGAGTAGGTTTTGACTGAAAGCCTACAGTTGTCTCATGCATGGCATGACATCACGATGCGTATTTTCTCGTACTCTGATGTATTGTTTAATACGGAGAAAATGCGGGGTTGACAGTTGGTATCAGAGGGAGGTTGGTTTGACAAGTTGGTCGAATTAGCTAATCAGATAAAGTTTTAATTCCTCCATTCATTTGCATACACACACCGATGTGTCATCAGTACGTCTTAGCCGAAGCATAGTCACTAGACTCATAGCATAATAAGAAGTATACAAGGCATATTATGTAGTATGGGATGCATAATATGTGTTTGTATATGGATCCACCATAGGTGGCCACATGTGACGGTTATGTAGTACGGGATGCATGACCTCCATCACATGGATGCCCATTAGCACATTTTCTCTTTCATTGCATGCGATGTTATGTAGTATGCGATGCATAGTATTTTATGTGTACGCTGCTCAAAATATGCATTAAGGCCTTTTTAGAATGCATAACACTGAATACATATCATATCATCGCATAAGCACGCGTGCTAAGTTAAGATTTACATGATGACACATGTACACACGTGGTTTTAAATAAGAATAAAGAATTCATGATTCATATCATAGACACAAAAGTCAATAGGATGAGAGTATATCATCCTAAGTAGGACATAACATCATTTATAAAATCTCAGAGCAAGTTTGCAGCAAGAGCAAGTGTACATTCAAGTATGTCTGAACTAAGTTGTGTAGTCCTAGTACTAAGCTAGGATTTTTATAAGTCATTTGTTTGTATTTCTAGAAATGCCGGCAAAACGTCCTGCGATGAGGTCAAATCCCCAGTCTGAGGGTGAGTCTTTGGGTGCACAAAGCGATACGGTGATCGAGAGTCTGCGTCAGAGCAATGAGGCTCTTTCAAGGCAGTTAGTTGCGATGCAGTCACAGATTCAGTCATTGTTGTCTGTCGCTCCCGTACAACAACCCATAGTGCAAGACCCTGCTATGGGTCAAGCCATATCCATTACTCTTGTTCCTCTGGTGCCCCTAGTGTCATTATCGCCAAAGATGGACTTCATTTTGCATTTCCTGCGATTGGGACCTCCCACCTACGATGGAAGAGCCGAATTTATGGCCTTGGATGACTGGATTATCGCCATAGAAGAGTTGTTCTCGTATTCGGGATTCGCAGAAGTCCAAAAATGCGATGAATGCTGCCTACCAGCTAAAAGGTCTGATGAAGAGCTTGTTGATCCGAGAGAAGGAGACTTGACGGAAGAATGCTTTTGGGAATCCTTCAAGAAGATGCTGCTTAAGAAGTTTCTACCATCGGTAGAACAGGACTGCCTGATAAATAATTTCCTACATCTGAAGCAGAGACAGCTCATTATGAGCGAATATGAAATTGAATTTAGTAAGTTGAGTAGATTTTCTCCTGATATGGTAGCTTTAGAGGCGGGGAGAGTGAAGTGTTTCCTTAGAGGACTTCGAAGCGATGTTTAGCAGTTGGCATGCGCTAATAGAGATGAAAGATATTCAAAGGTAGTGGAAGTGGCTCTGACAGTTGAGGCGATCGATAACACCAAGAATCGGGGTGATGCATTAAGAAAAGAAAAGAGAAAGGATGAAGATGATGGAAGTTCTAGGGCATCTAGCCCCGCCTCTAAGAAGTAAGGTGGAGAAGCATATAGCTTCTGTGGTCGTCCTGGCCACCCTTATGAAATGTGTCACAAAGGGAAAGCAGCTCAGAAGCAGCAGCGGGTGCTCGCCATCCAAGGTGCACCAAAAGGAGATTTGGTGTGCACGTTCTGCGCAAGAAAGGGGCATGATGTGAGTCGATGCTGGTTGAAGGAAAAGGCTTGCTTCCAATGCGGGCAGAAGGGGCACCTGAAGTCTTCATGTCCCCAGACTCAGCCTCCACTACAGCCTGCTCCGCTCCAAGCTTTGTCGTCACCGCAATACTAGGATAAGGTGAAAGGAGAGCTAAATACGGTGACCAGGGAAGAAGCTCAAACCTCCACTTAGGTGATATCAGGTTAGATTCTAGTATAACTTTTAACCTTCATTGTTTGCCTTAGTTTATCGTTCATTTAGTTACGTACTCTACGGTTATATGTGAGTTTTAGGCGAGCATTCTCTTCGATTCGGGTTCCACCCATTCCTTTATAGCTCGGAGTTTCGTAGATAAATATCGTTTGGATGTGGATCAGTTAGAAGATTCTTTTAATGTCAAGCTTCCCTCCAGAGATCTGGTGATATCAAATCCGAGTGTTTAGAAATACCCTATCTATCTAGCTGGTTTCCTAGCTTTTGTTGATTTGAAGGTGCTGGATCTGGTGGCATCGACGTAATTTTGGGCATGGACTGGTTATCCAAGTACGATGCGGTCATCCCATACAAGGGGGGCGACTGGACTTCAAGATGGATAACGGTCTGCCTATGACCGTATATGGTCTTCAGGGCAAGGGTTCCCCTATTATTTCTGCGGTACGTGCTCATCGAGCTATAGATTCTGGTTGCTAGGCATATCTTATTTATATTTTTGCCTTGGAAACGGCTTTGGTTACACCATGTGTCGGGATATCCTAGGGGTACGAGAGTTTCTAGACATTTTTCCTGATAGTCTTCAAATACTTCCTCTTGAGAGAGAGGTGGAGTTCATAATAGATCTCGAGCTAGCTACTCACCCCATTGCTAAGGCACCGTACCATATGGCACCACGTGAGTTAGAAGAATTGCGCACCAAGCTAGACGAGTTGCTGAAGTGTGACTTTATAAGACCAAGTTCTTCGCCTTAGGGTACTCCAGTTTTGTTCGTGAAAAAAAAAGACAGTTCCATGAGGCTCTGCATCGATTATCGATAGTTAAATAGTGTAACCATCAAGAATAGGTATCCATTTCCGCGGATTGATGACATGTTTGATCAGTTGTGGGGATGCTTTGTGTTTTCGAAGATTGACCTTCGTTCAGGCTACCACCAGTTGAGGGTCTGTGCGTCCAATATACCATGGACGACCATTCGTTCCCAGCATGGACATTTTGAGTTCTTGGTGGTGTCCTTTAGTTTGACAAATGCACCCTCTGCCTTCATGGACTTGATGAACAGTGTTCAAGGACTTCTTGAACCGTTTTGTGGTCTTGTTCATAGACGACGTCCTCATATATTCTTGTAGTTTGGAGGAGCATGCCCAACACTTGCGTGTAGTTTTGTCGACCCTGAGAGAGCACAAGCTCTATGCAAAGCTAAGTAAGTGTGAGTTTTGGTTACCCCGAGTGTCCTTTTTGGGTCATGTTGTGAGCAAGGATGGAATTTCTGTAGACCAAGCCAAGATTTCTACTGTAATGGATTGGAAGAGGCCTACTACACCTAAGGAGATTATGAGCTTCTTAGGTCTTGCCGCATATTATAGAAGATTCTGTGGAAGGGTTCTTTATGTTGTCTGCTCCGATTACTAGACTTATATAGAAGAACACCGTGTTTATTTGGAGTTATAAGTACGAGGATGCTTTCCAAGAGTTAGAGGAGATTGTGCACTGCTCCAGTCTTGACCTTGCCTACTGAAGGAGTCGATACGCTGTGTTTGTGGATGCATCGCACATCAAACTTGGTTGTGTCTTGATGTAAGAAGGAAAGGTGATCGCATATGGATTGAGGCAATTGAAGATCCATGAATGAAACTACCCTACGCATGATGTAGAATTTGCGGCTATAATTTATGCGCTAAAGCTTTGGAGACATTAATTATATGGCGCGCTATGTAAGATCTATACAGACCACAAGAGCTTGAAGTACGTCTTCACTTAGAAGGAGTGGAATCTGCGCCAGCATAGGTGGTTGGAATATGTTAATGATTATGAAGTAGAGATTATCTATCATCTGGGCAAGTCTAACATGGTCGCCGATGCTTTGAGTGGGAAGACCGCCAAAATCTTCAATTTGTCTGAGCAGCCCCTGGTAGAAGAGTTCTTGTTGATGGACATCTCAGTTGGGAGTAGTTCTATGCCTTTTTGGTTGGAAGAAGAAGAGCCCTCCTAGATTACCATCACTAGGTTATATCAGAGAGAAGACCCTGATATTCAACATCTTTGAGGATGAACGGAGATGGGAGAATTGCCCGATTTCTCTATAGACGAAGAAGGCACCCTGAAGTACTGGGGTAGATTTTGCATCCCCACTTTTGGTGATACTCAAGCTAAGGTTTGCAGTGAAGCGCATGGTTCCAGTGTGCCTATCACCCGGGTTCCACCAAGATGTATAGAGATCTGAAGCAAATTGTCTGGTTGTCAGGTATGAAGAATGATATAGAGAAATTTGAGTCGGAGTGTTATACGTGCCAGCGTGTTAAGGCTGACCATAGAAGGCCTGGTGGTAAATTAACACCGCTAGATATTTCAAGCTGGAAGTGGGAGAGTATTTCGATGGATTTCATCATCAGTTTGTCGAGATCTTCCCGTGGGCACGATTCTGTTTGGGTGATCATTGATAGATTGACAAAGTGTGCTCATTTTGTGCCCTACAAGATTAGTTATTCAATGGAGAAGATAGCGGAGCTGTATTTGGATGAGGTCATCAGATTGGATGGAGTACCGATAAGTATTATGTCAGATCGAGACTCCATGTTTATATCGTGATTCTGGCAGAGCTTGCAGGGAGCGTCGAGCACTTACCTCAGGTTTTCAACTGCTTATCATCTACAGACCAATGGTCAAACTGAGAGAGTTAATCAGATTGTGGAGGATATGATAAGATGTTACATCCTAGATCACTGTAGAGCATGGGATCAACGTCTCAAACTGATGGAGTTCACTTATAATATTAGTTATCACGAGAGTTTGCAGATGGCCCCATTCAAGGCCTTGTTTGGGAGGAGTTGTAGGACTCCCATATTTTGGACTGAAGTTGGAGAGAGACCACTGTTAGGTCCGGAAGCCCTATAAGAAATGAGTATCTCCGCAACGCACATTTGTGAGAAGCTCCGGGTAGCTCAAGAGCGTTATGAGAATTATGCTAATCAGTGAAGGTCTGATCTAGAGTTCACTGTTGGGGATAGGGTTTTTTGGAAAGTCTCTCCGATGCTAGGTGTTAAAAGGTTTGGAAGGAACATCAATTTGGATCGTCAGCCTAACCTTTTGTATGTATTTCATGTGAGCAAGTTTCGGAAGTGTGTGTGTAGTAATTGTCAGGTCCTTGACTCAATGCCCCAGATTCAGCCGAACCTTTCGTATGTTGAAGATCCTGTCCATGTCTTGGAGACTCAGGATCAAGTGTTACGAAAAAAGAAAATCCTCATGGTCAAAGTTCTTTGGCGGAATCAAGACGTTGAGAGCGCGACGTGGGAATTAGAGTCAGCAATGAGGGAATCTCATTCACACCTCTTCCCCTAGTTTTTTGGTACGTCCCCAATTTGTTAGTATTTGGTTATTTCTTTTGGTTTAGTTTTGGAGTTGTGTTAAGTTTCGGGACGAAACTTCTTTTTAGGGGGGGTGACTGTAATGCCCCTAATTTTCCTGTAGTTATTTAATTCAGTAATGACGTATTTATGACGTCAAGGCATTACTTTTAACGTCAAGTTGACAGCGCGACGCCGTTAGTGCGATTTCGCGTTCGTTAGGTTCGATTAACAAGATTTTGGGATTTTTGCCGAAAACTGAAATTTTTCAAGTTGGAAATTAAGTTAATTAATTTTGGACTTGCTCATCAAGTTTCATTGCGATCCGAGCTTTTTTGGAGTCTCACCATGCGTTTGTAGTTTTGTATTATTTACGTTTGTTGTAAACTTTAGAAATTAATATCTCAAAAACGGCACATCAGATTTTAGTTTTGTCTTCGTCGTTAGATTTGTAGCGCCGACATTGGCCTACGGAGCGAATTTCATTCGAATCGAGGTACATTTAGCCCCCTGTATCATCATTTTATCCCGGAATAAAAGACAAAACTGATATCTCGAGAAATCAATGGATTTCTCGAGAAATACATTGATTTCGCGAGAAAAACAGTGATTTCTCGAGAAAAACATTGATTTTTCGAGAAATACATTGATTTCTTGAGAAATATATTGTTTTCTCGAGAAATCCAATGTATTTTGTCGAGAAATTGTTTTCAGCCTGCACTTTTTGCGAACGTTCATGCGCAATTTTGAGGATCAAAATGGTGTCAAATAAAAAAATGGTTAACATAAAATTTGTTCGTCTCAACGAGATCTACAACTTTTATGTTGATTACGTTTCGATTTGATGCCATATTAAGTCTCTAATCTCGTTTCTCGCGCGCCTGTGCTTAAGGTATATATATATATGTATATATATATATACATATATATATATATATATACATATATATATATATATACATATATATATATATATATACATATATATATATATATATATATGTAAAAAAAAGAGGACAAAACTTCTTCTTGTTCATTTGAGCCGAACTAGAGAGGAGAGACCGAGAGCGTGAGCGTGTTTTTTGTGAATCTTCCGGTTGCCGCCGATAGAGCTCCGGTGCTCGAAATCTTCAATGGAGAATAGATCCGGAAAGCTCTCGACGAGAGCTACTCAACCGTGGTAAGTTTTTCCCATTTTGTGAGCTTTTCTAGTTAGAGTTTTTGGCCCTAACCTCTATTTCGTCCGTTTTCGCGTATATTTCAACTCCTCCCGCCTTCTCTTGCCCCGATCTATGACGAGGAGCTATTCAGAGATCTTTTCCAACAAAACAAAGGCAAGTGGTGGTTTTTTCCTACCCCCTCCTCTTTCAATCATGGTAAAACCCTTCTATTCTTCGTTAAAAAATTTTTTTTGACATGTTGCCATGCTTATATTCCGTTTTCAAATGCTCTTCGATTTTTTTTGTAAATATCGATGACCATTCCGATTCGTTCCGATTGTATGTTTTTTCCTTGATTTTTCCACTTGATTTACACTCGTAGAACTATTTTTGTTATGCTAAACTAACCACGTAGCATCGCAAATAATATGTGTTTTGTGTTTCCTCGAATGATTTACGTTCGTTGGTTTTTTATCATCCCATAACCGCTA
Organism: Platanthera zijinensis; assembly: GCA_039513925.1. Lineage (NCBI taxonomy): Eukaryota > Viridiplantae > Streptophyta > Magnoliopsida > Asparagales > Orchidaceae > Platanthera > Platanthera zijinensis. The sequence continues at coordinate 108,582,763 of CM077087.1, forward strand.
TGTAGGTCGTGGTAAAGTGTATTTAAGTTCGTAAATTCATCGTAAAGGTTGTTCATTTGTTAAGTGGGCCTCCGATTAGCGAAGCTTGTGTGTCCAAATTGTTCGGCGAGTTGAATTGATTTTTTTTTGCATGATACGTTTATCTTTGTTAAATTCACTCTTTAAGTCTAGTAATGTCTAGTCGGGTCCCATGTGCCAAGTCTCTAGGTATAAGTCATGGTTTACTAGGCTGTGGATGTTAGTGTACTAGACCACCTCCGCAGTGCTATTTTCTTTAAATTGGTACCTTGTGGAACTCTACCCGTGTTTTGGTTTGGGTGTTTGGTTGTGTACTATTGGAGCGATCTCCCATCGCAGTTGCCGGATATTTATCTGTAGGGGTATGTCAGGATGTGAGACCACATCGCCCTTGTTCCTGGTAGAGTCTGAGTTCTTTGGGGGCACTGGCATAAATGCCTTCCCCCTTAGGCACCGGGCATTTCCGGTGTTCACAAGTGGCTAATAAATTATATAAAATTTTTCCTTATGATATATTCATGTTTCCACCTTATAGCTTTGTGGGTTTGGTGTAGTCTGGTATACATGACAATTCACATAAGTGTTTCTTTTTTCTATTATGTAATATTCCTTCCGTACATTACTTTTAGTACTGTTGGTCTTGGATTGGTACCCCTATTGACTTTTTCTTACTTTTGCTTTTTTTTGTCATTTCTTGTACCTTCTTGCTGAGGTGTTCAATCTTTGGAATTCCTCAGGTTTAGAGCAGTAGCAGGTAGTGGAGCTTGAGCTGGTGTTTTCAGCATAGTAGTTGCAGCTGTGACTTTTCACCTCACCATCGTGAGGTAGTTGTTTGTTGTAGTTTTGTTTTACATAGCTCAGACATACTCTTGTGTTTCTATGGGTTTGTGTTAGGTTGTTGACACCTACAGTTTGTTGTGATATTAAACACTTGTTAGCTGCTAGTTTACTTTCTTGCTGGTTTTGTGTTACACACTTGCACTCTGGGAAGTATTATGCTAGGATCGCATGTTAGATATTTTAAATATAAAAAAAACTAAAATGATTTATGTCATAAGTTCATAGCATCTTTCAAAATGAATAACACTTTATTTTAAAGGTTTATAAAAGTTCTTTTGTACATATACTAAACTTAGAGGTTTGCATATCCTGTGTTATCATTAGTTGTCATGATCATATAGGATGATAAGTAAATAAAACTAAGTATTTTCTGCTGCGTATTTCTATTTACACCATTAGTGTGAACGAGTCAATCCACTAAACCGAGGGGCACAGTCATTACAACTTAATTTAAATCAAATTTTAAAAATATAACTCATGAATTTTCATGAAAAGTACTAGGAGTAGGTTTTGCCTGAGCGTCTGCAGTTGTCCCTTACACAGTGTGGCATTACGACGTGTATTTTCTCATACTCTAACATATTGTTTAATACAGAGAAAATGCGGGTTGTGACAGGTGTTACATAGTGCTACCACATCAGCAGACAAATGAGAAGAAGAAAATGAAGGTTGTACTCATCACATAAAAAAGCATAGGAAGCAACTCTTTTGAGAGCAGCAAGGATGAGGCACATGATCCTTTATTGTCTGATTTTTCTGAGGAAGCAAGAAGAGATATGAATGCTCATGTTTCGGTATCATCTGAACCTGCAGTAAAGTATGTCCAAGTTAGTGGCTCACAATCAGAGAACATTCCAGCAGGGGTAGCTAAAATGGTGACTGAATGTATTGTGTACAGGATCTATGCAAATATTGTGTGGGAGACTGACAAGATAGATGCTCCTATTGAGGGGAAGCAAGTTCAGTCTAGTATGTTTGACAAGCTTGACTCTTACCTAGAGAATCTCCAGCACATATAGATCATGTCAAACCTACCGAACAACAGCTATATCTAAAGAAGCCATAAAGGGGGAGAGGGAAATGTTCAAGGAGGAGAATACTTTTTGGGTTACCAATGTAATTAGAGGTTCATTGGGGCTTGAACAGTATACAGATGAAAACATGACTTACCCTATTTAAGATGGACTATATGATGAACAGTATGGTGATCAGAGGGCAGATCAATGTGATGATCAAGATGGTGCTCAGTGGGCTGAACCCTCTACTACTACTGATCAGATAGCTTAAGCCAGAAGCAAATATGTTGCTGAAGAAGTGGAAGAGATTCTGCTCAGCAAGATGAGACTTTGCAGGGTGCAAGGAAGATAAGAATCTTATAAAATAATTAAACCGCTAACCCACCTCTTGGAAAAGGAATCTTCTTTCATTTTTGATAGCGAGTGCGTAGAGGCATTTAATTTTATTAAAGAAAAACTTATCAATTCCCCTATTTTAGAGGCACCGGATTGTTCCTTCCATTCAAAATGTATTATGCGAGCGATATTGTTGTAGGAGCCATATTAGGACAGCGCATTAATAAATATTTTCATCCTATCTACTACGCTAGTAGAATGCTCACAGCCACACAAGCCAATTACACTATGATGGAAAAGAAACTACTAGCTGTTGTTTTTGTTTTAGATAAGTTTAGATCCTACGTAATGCTATCAAAAGTATTCGTTTTTACCGACCACTCGTCTCTTAATTATATACTAGCTAAAATCGAGGCCAATCCCCACTTGCTTCAATGGATCCTCCTCCTGTAGGAGTTTGACTTAGAGATCCGGGATAAGAAGGGGGCCAAAAATTTGGCGGCCGACCACCTCTCTTGATTATAAAACCCAACCGTTATAGTGCTCGTAGAATTCGACATAGATGATAGTTTTCCTGAAGAGCGCCTCTTAGCTATTAATGAGATAAAGACTTCTCCCACCCCTTGGTTCACAGATTACTCCAACTATCTAGTTGCATGGGTCCTTCCGAAAGCTTTTTCAACCTAGCAAAAGAAGTGATTCATTTTTTATTTGAAAACTACTTTTGGGAGGACCATTTTCTCCTTCATGTCTACGTGAATCAAGTAGTACGGAGATGCATCTCGAGTAAGGAGGGTGTACAAATCATGCGACACTGCCATGAGGAACTGACTGGAGGCTATTATCAAGCCCACCGAACCGCGCGGAAGGAGCTATTGGTGAGCTTTTATTGGCCCACTCTCTTCTAAGATCCTCACACTTTTGCGAGTACTTGCGATAACTGTCAGCTGTCGGGTAACATCTCTCGTCGTGACGAGATGCCCCAAAACCGATTTTTTTAGTGAGAGATCTTTGATTTGTGGGGTATTGATTTTGTAGGCCCTTTACCTCCTTCTTCAAACAATCGCTATATTTTAGTGGCGATTTACTACGTATCTAGGTGGGCGGAAGCGCAAGCTCTCCACACCAATGATGCGAGAGTAATCGTTAACTTTCTTAAAAAAATATTTTCTCACTTCAGCACGCCTCGCGCGATAGTGAGTATAGGGGTACGCACTTTTGCAATGCTCAGTTCACAAAAATCTTATCTAAGTACGGAGTCACATACAAGCTCCCCATCGCCTATTACCCACAAACAAGTGGCCAAGTTGATGTAGTGAATTGTGATATTAAGCACATATTAGAAAAAAACTGTGTCGATAAATAAGAAATATTAGTCTGTTAAACTCGACGACGCATTATTGTCTTATCGTATGGCATACAAGATCTCCATCGGTTGTACTTCATATCGATTAGTATATGGCAAGGCATTCCATCTACTGATAGAGTTAGAGCACCGCGCAATTTGGGCTATATAATTTTTAAATCTCGATTCGAACTCAGCCTCCGAGAGTAGGAAATTTCAACAAAATGAACTCGATAAATGGCGCGCGAACGCTTATGAAAGTAATAAATTTCTTAAGGAATATTCTAAGTTCTATCACAATCGAAAACTTAAATGTTCGAAACCATTTGCGCCCAGCGATCTTGTCCTTTTATATAATTCCCACCTCAGGTTTTTTCCGGGTAAGTTAAAGTCAAAATGGTCCGGCCCCTTTGAAGTCAAAGAGGTTTAGTCATATGGGACTGTTCTTATCTCCCACCCAGAAAAAGGCTCGTTTAAATTCAATGGTCGTCGTTTAAAACTCTACCTTGCAGGCGATCTGGTGGAAGGGAAAATCGATTCCCTAACACTCCCCAACTTATAATCTTCGGCCACCATATGGGTCAAGCTCGCGACCTTAAACAAAGCACTTGTGGGAAGCACCCCATAGTTATCCTTATATTTTTTTTTGTTTAATTGTATTAACAATTTTGTGCAGGATTTCTGTTGTGGTCTTCCCCTCCTTCGCTAGTAGGGAAGCCATCTTTCCCCCCTCCAATCTTTTGTTTTCTTCCTCTTCATTCTTAGGTTTAAACAATCAAGACAATGTTAAATTTTAGGTATGTGGGATTTAATTCTTTCCTTATTTTAGAAAATCTAAAAAAATTATAAAACTTTGAAAATCTCAAAAATATTTTCTCTTTATTTTTAACACTTAAAAAAATAAAACACATAAAAAATATTATATATATATATATAAATATATTAAGTTATTTAGGTTTTTGTTTTCCTTCTTGTAATATTTAAAAATTTAAAAAAAAAATTAGGTTTTTAAAAAACTAAACGAAAATTATATAATTTTAGTTTAGACTAATTGTGGTAAAATCAATAGGACCCCTTGCTTTATGTTTTGTTATTCTCAAAATCTTTTATATAAACTTAGCTAGTTTTAATTTTTTTTAATCCTTGTTCTTAATTATGTAGTACGAGTAAATTGTTGGTTGTGTTATTTTTCTAAATCGTGCACTTCTTTATGATTTTCTTCATTTATTCTATTTACTTTCTTAAAAATTCTTCATCAACTATTTTCCTTTTGGATTTTAGAAAATTTTGGTAATGTTAAGTTTGGACTAATGTAGTAGATTTGAATTATCCTAGACGCTTATTATCGTTATATTCATGATAATTTCATTAGTCTCTATTTGCTATCTAGGACTTATTCTATTAGGATTTTTTCAAAACCTATGCTTTAAATGAATTTAGGAGCATGAAAATGATTTAGGCAATTTTTGAATTCGTTTGAGTCTTTAGGCCAACCTTTTAAATAAATACTTAGTTAGCCTCTTTTGAGCCTTTTTCCATGTTTTACTTGCTACCTCATATCATCTCACCAAAACAAATTTTTTGCAACCTATTTGATCACACTAAATTTTTGAATTTTATTTAAATATCATGATTGTGATAGTTTTGTGAGATATTTGGAGAACTTCAAAAAAGGTATGCTCAAAAGAAAATTATTCCAGAAACATGTGTTTTTATGTAAAAAAGTTTTTACAAAAGAATAAATATTTATGGCCTTTTGTTTGAAAAAAAAGAAAAAAAATTATAATATCAAAAAAATAATAAAAGGAAAAGAAAGGAAGAAAAATTTCTTATACTTAGCTTCATGGTTGAAATTTCTATAAAACTCATACTTTGGTTTAGTTTGATTGTTAGTCACCTGTTTTATCTTTGAACAACATTCCAAATCATATACCTAAGCCATGTATGGGTCCTAACGAAGTCCTTTTGATTCATGCTCCTAGGTTTGTTTTTAGTTAAGTAGAGAAGAAGATTAGATTAGCTAAGTTGTTGGGTACAAATTTAGATTCTTGATTTTAGATTGATATGATTATAATTTGACTTTTAGGGTCTAGTAACAACTCAATGCACTATTCCTTCATTACATTGCTTTGAATTGTTTAAAGATTTTTGATTAAAATTTTGGATGAATAATTTTTGTTAGTAAAGATTTTAAAGTGTTATTTGATAATTAAATAAAATCTTTAGGTTTATTTTTCATTTTCTTCCTACTTAGAATTTCGCAGGGTACTCGTGTGTAACATAAATAAGTCTTTTGATTAGTTATTTTTATGTTGGATAGTTTTTATACATTGCTTGGGGACAAGCAAAGCATAAGTATGGGGGAATTTTATAATACTTATTTTAGCCTAAATTACTTGGGTAAATCCATATATTTTCTTTTTTAAAATTATATATTTTTATGAATTTTGAGCCTATAATTAGTTTCTTCTATCAAAATTGTTCTAACTTAGCTTATTTTCTGTTTTTCAGGTTTTGGACACTTTTTGGTCATTTTCCATGTAACACGCCCCAAGGTATTGACCGTGTACCCTTTACACGAGCGTGTACCTTGGGCATGTAACCAGATCCTTACGCAGATATGCTCTATAGTCTAGATATTGAAAAATATAGCTTATACGACCTAGGTCACGGCCGTGTACCCTTTACACGGGTGTGTACTTGGGGCATGTGACCCAATCCAGATAAAGCCACTGTCTGAAGTCAACCTACATGACTAGGTCATGGTCATGTATCTACATAGCGTGTACCTGCGACGTGTCTCGGGAAGTTCACATTTTCGGCGCTGCAGCACCACTTTCGCCACTCCACTATCATGTCAAAAACTTACATGCCCTAACTACATGGGCATGTACCTTGGGTGTGTACCCCAAAGTCCCGATTTTCGACACCGCAACATGACTTTTGCCAAGCTGATGTCACGTCAAAACTTACATGCCTCCTCTACACGGGCGTGTACTTAGGGTGTGTAACCTAACTTCCAAGCCAGTCACTGTCCCGCCGGATTTTCACCCATTGAAGTCAACAATGCTTATATGCCCACCCTACACGAGCATGTAAGGGGGACGTGTACTTCCTAGAAATTATTGAAAGTCTTTAGTTTCATGAGTAACTAAACACCTAGAGGGGGTGAATAGGTTTTTAAGTCTTTTTGTACTTTTTCTATTTTAGGTGTATTGTGGTTTAGTTAAACTTAGCTTTCAAGACAATCACAAACAACAAACAAGAAATTTATAGTGGTTTCCCAGATTATGGGTACATCCATTGTCCCTCCTACCTTTCTAATAGTATGTTAGACAAGGCAACTTCTCCAACTCGGCTCAATGAGCTTACAACTAATATCCCTCAGGATCTCTAAGACTCCTCCAAGTCCTACAACTCAGGCATAAAGCCCTACCACTCAGAGATATAATCTCCTAACACTCAGGCCTATCAGGCCCTACCATAGACTTTAACTCAAAGTCCTACAACTCAGGCTAGGAGGAAAGCCTTATAACTCAGAGAGAATTACTCTCCTACTTCAAATCTGACATAGATCCTACCTCGGGCCAAAAGCCCTACCACTCAGATTCACAAATGAATCCTACAACTCAGATGTACTTAAAGAACCTATACTCAGCCTTTATAAGTTTAGGCTTACACTCAGATCAAAAAGATCCTACAGAAGAATAATAGGTGATTGATGATGTTTGACACCAGAGCTAGAGTCTTTGTGTCTTCCTCTTTCTGAACAAAGATTAATTCTATCCTTTCCCTTTAAAGCTTTAAGAAAGGTTCTTCAGGAAAGTATAGCTTGAGCTGTTAAATCACTACAGCTATGTTTTGCCTTTGCTACAACTTCTACCTCAGAATATTTATTCTAAACTTGATATTGAAGATTAATAGCTAACTATTTTCACTTTCAGATCAGTGACTTGAACAACTTCTTCAAGCTCTACAACTTAGTGGAGAGGAATAAGATGATGTTCAGATGTTTCCAAAAGTTAAGTTTAATTTCCCTGATCTGATTCCTTTTCTATTCCGACGTCCAACGGCTCTTTGAGCATCGGGACCACCAGTAGTTACTAACTGCAACCTTGCTTTTGCATTAAATGCAGTACAATAGGAAAGTTTTGCCTTTTGTCGTGTACTGTTCACATCTCATAACATTTGAATTTCTACTGATGTCAGCACATATGGACTTAGTCAAATTCAGACAATTCACCATAGGAGTTGAGTGAAGGCTTGTCAATCAACGACAAAACACTTAGTCAGTTTTCTACAAACACCAGGCGTTGAGTGATCAGTCATCACTCAACAAATATAGACTTTTGTGGTCTAACTGATTAGGCATTGAGTGAACCTTCATCACTCAACGCATTTGGTTTAGATAATTTTCTCTGTATGGAGGCGTTGAGTGACTTGTATTCACTCAACGCTTTCTACCTTAGCCTGCCATCTTGCTGAGGCATTGATTGAATAGCCTTCACTCAACGCTTTTGTACTTAGGTTAATTTTCTCTTGAGTTGGCATTGAGTGAATTGCCTTCACTCAATGCTTCTAGAGTTAAACATAATTTCTGTCTACATCTTCTATAGCTTTAACATCATGAGCTCCACTCAACGCTTTGTTAATCTAGTGTATAGTGAGCTGTCCTTACTCGATGCTTCTGGACTTAGCCAAATTTCTTGGGAGATTCTTTTGCGGCTTTGACTGCTTGAGTTTTACTCAACATTTCTATCTCTAGGCATTGAGTGAACTACCTTCACTCAACCCTTCTGGACTTTACCAGAATCTTGGATGGGCAATGTTGAGGCTTTGACTGTCTAGTCTTTACTCAACGCTTCTGTATATCTAGAGTTGAGTGAACTACCTTCACTTGGTGCCTGTGGACATAGATAGATTTCTGCCTTGCCAATATCCTTCCATGTGTCTACCTATCATTGTTACTTAGAAACCTATCTAATCAGTGTAACAAGTAACCACCTGCATACAAAGAACTTATAGCATGCATCAGATACAAATATGTGTATACCATTATCTGTAGGCCTTCTTCAAATCTTGGACATTGAGATCAATGGACCCAACAATCTCCCCCTATTTGAAGAAGTCAAAACCTTAGATAATGATATACATCTATACTTAAATAGCATATTAAACATTTTAGAAGACAAAATAATTGAAGCACATCCAAACATATGATTTGCATTAATCAGAAGGAATGATTGCATTTTATAATGTGCATAAGACAAAATACAATCCTTACAGCCCTTAAGACAAATAGGAAACACTTTTATGTTTCAGGTTCTCTTATCGTTGTGCCCCTGCTTGGCTTCATGGCTTTTTTCTATGCATTCTCTTCTGACTTCTTTTCTTTCTGCCTTTGGAAGTAGCAGTATGGTTTTGGGAAATATTTGACAGGCTCCAAAGCATATGACAGCAAAGTTCCTAGCCACTTGTCATTTTTGAACTTCCTTCTATCTCTTTCATTCTTTTCAAGCTCTTCTAACTCTAGGGAGCTGTGCAGCTTTCCCCTTTTAGTGTTATTATTTTTGACAAGATCCCAGGAAGATAGAATGATTGTCTTTGACTGAGGACTCCACTGTTCAAAAATAGGTCTCGCTTCCATCTCTTCCCTGTATCTTTTCTTGATTAACCTGACTTCCTCTTCTTCCTCAACAACAACTTTCCTTTGGCCCTTAACTCTTGCTCAACAGTGGGATTGAATGTAGGACCTGTAGGTATATCAGCTGCTATCGAAGGATCTACCCACTATGATCCATCTTGAGTATCATACTACTGAGAGTCATATTGTTCTGCATGCTGATCAGGGTATTAAGTAACACAATTCCCTTCTTGTAGTGCTTGATAAATCTTGTCAGGAATAATAGGGATATTATCAATACCAAAGATGACATGGTTCTTAACTTTGAGTAGATGATCATCTAGGACCTGAGCACATGCATCCATTCTTCTTTCAAGAATTTTCTTGTGCATTTCCAACAATATCTTCTCTGTATTGTGGACAGCCAACATGTTTCCAAAAAAAATATTCTAATTTTCCATAATTCATTGTGAAGAGTATCGAGCTCTTCTAACTTGTCCTGAGTAAAGTCAACTGTAGCAGCTGCTCTGAAAAAGAATTTTATAGTTTGGGCCTTTAGTAGATTAACATCAAATCTGGTTTATTTTATCTCAGTTGATAGCTAATTCCTGTGGTTCTTTACTAAGTCATCAACAAATTCTCCAACTGCCTTCTTTGGTCATCTAGCAATCCTTTCATCTAGGCTAAGAAGGTTCCTGACATGTGATCAGCTTGATGGGATATGCCTTCATCACAGGCTGGTTGTTGAGCTATCCATAGATGTTATCTTGTAGCTAAGTCAGCCACATCAAACTCTGAAGAATGTTGAGTTTCCAAATTATCTGCAACAACAGCAGTTCCCTTATCTGATTCTTAAGATTATATATTATAAATAATGCCTTGAGTAGGGAGTTCAGGTTGAATCTCTCCCTCAATCTCTGTCATGTCAATAAGGACATCTAAGGCATCACCTGTGATGGTATCTGTAGGTTGTTCATTCACAAGAGGAAGATGAATATCTTCTTGAAAAATCTATATTTGCTCCCCCTCAACAAGAGCTTCTTCCATCACTTGCTCTAGAAGTTGCTCCCCCTCACTTTGAGGGTTGTATCCACCATGTGGAACTAGGTCTATGGGAGTAGTTTCCTCTTTAATAGGATCTGGGGTTTTGACAGTCTCCCCCTCAATCTCTGATGAAATTTTGTTCACTATTTCTTCAAAACCTGCTCAGCAATCTCAACTAGAGGAATATCCAGGGCCTCTTCAACAACAAAATCTTCAGACTGAGTTCTGCTTACTTGAATCATTATTGTAGGCTTAGAAGAAAATGATACATGAACACTAATGTCTCTCCTGGCCTCTTCAGTAGACTGAGAAAGTTGTGGATCATGAGGCTCTTCCTCAGCCTATTTTGATGAGCTGCTATCTGTGCTTTCCTCTGGAACTGTGACTGCTTTTTTCTTCTTCTTTGAGGCTGATTGTTTTTGTGGTTGCAGAACTCTTTCCCACCTCTCAAGCATCTTTGAATCCATCCTCCTCATGTGGTGAATTCTTATTCCTAGCCTTAGGTTAAGGACCCCTAGAACACTCTTAAGCAGAAACAAAGGAAGAATTCTACCCAGGTTTGGCTCTGGGAGACATTTTACAATCCTATCAAAAACTACACTTACCCAATTACTCTTTTTGGAAAGGATAACCCTGGCCATCAACTCAAACATTTTCTTAGAAATTTTGTCATGGGAGCCAGTCTTGCACATCAGCCCCTTCCCAATAACATCAGCAAGGAATTTCCCTTTGAGATTTAGTTCTCTTCTAAGGATAGAGCCAGTGGTGTGTCTTGAAAGTCCACACCATTTAAGAGTATCTTTGACATCACCTTGATCGAGTTCATCTTCTTCATCAAAAACTTTGATCTTAGGCAGCAGCACATCATTGCTCAGTCTTTTGGAGGTTATCTTAACCTTGTTACCACTGATGACAGACCTAATTGTGAGGGATAAGGAGTCAACTTTAGCAGTGGTGTACATCTCCATTACTTCTCTCTTCCACAACAGACACGGCTTAGAAAGAACATACTCTAGGTCGGCGACTCGAATCAGGTGAAGAACGAGCTAAACTTCCTCTAGCGCGTCTTTGAATCCATTTCAAACAAGTTTTGAACCCTCAAATAAGAAATCCAATCTCTTTGGTGACATCTCTTTTGTAAATTACAGTAGATTTTCCAAGCTCTCAGTTGATTCATCGCACGGGAAGAGAAGGTCAAGGAACAGTGTATTTTATTTTATGCATACAACCTTCTATTTATAGTATTTTCTATTTTAGAAGATGGGGAGGCGCGTACCTATTTAAGGTCACAAAGTAATCAACGGATTAGATTGATCCCAACACTTAGCCGCAAAATGGACTCGCTGGCAGCATGCGTTGGGTGAAGTCGATGCTCTCGACGCTTGTAGTTCATTTAATGCACTCAATGCACTCAACGCCTGAGCACTTAGACTCAGCGCACTTGACTCTTGGTCTTGTCTCAGCGCACTTGATGCCTGGACACTTAGTACTTTTCTCTTTTACATATCCTATAGGGATTAAAACCACCTGCAACAAACTAAAATAATATGGTGAGCTACTAAAGTTGGGCTTAATTCATCATACCTAATTCAAATTTGAAGGTGCTGAATTTGGCTTCATTTAGAGGCTTAGTGAAGATATCAGGCACTTGCTTGTCTGTGGGGACAAATTCAAGACTGATGCCTTTACTTTCCACATGCTCCTTAATAAAATGATACCTAATCTCTATTTGCTCAGTTATGCTGTGAGAGACAGGATTCCTAGCCATAGAGATTGCACTTATAGAATCACAAAATAATGGAGTTATACTGAGCTTTAGGTTGTAGTCCTAAAGCTGATGTTGGATCCACAACAACTGTGCACAACAACTTCTTGCTGATATATATTCTGACTCAGCTTGATATTGCAACACTAATTGCTTCTTGCTGCTCCATGACACAAGTCTTCCACCTAAGAATTGATAAGAGCCTAAAGTGCTTCTCCTGTCTTCTTTACAGCCTTCAAAATATGTATCTGAATACCAAGTTAGTTCAAAATCACGATTCCTAGTTACCATATGCCAAGATCTGGTGTGCCCTTAAGATATCTCAGAATTATTTAAGCTACAAAATATTGAGACTCCTTAGGGCAAGCCTGGTATCTAGCACAAACACTTGTAACATACATGATGTCTAGCTTACTAGCAGTAAGATAGAGGAGGGTGCCAACAATGCCTCTACACATGGTTTCATCAACAGGGTTTCTTGTCTCATTCTTGTCAATTGACATACTTGACCCCATGGGAGTTTTCACAATGGAGGCATTCTCAATACCAAATTTCTTGATTAACACTCTAGTGAATTTAGATAAAGAGATGGACAGTCCATCCTAAGACTGTCTTTCTTGGAGGCCCAAGAAGTACTTAAGCTCACCCATACTACTCATCTCAAATTTCCCTTGCATAAGTTTGGCAAACTTCTTGCAAATGTTATCATCAATAGACCCAAAAATTATGTCATCTAGATAAATTTTGACTACTATGATCTTTCCCTTGAATTCCCTTAGGAATAGAGTCTTGTCTATCGTTCCCCTTGAGAATTTGTTCTCAATGGGAAAACTAGATAGGGTTTCATACCATGCCCTAGGGGTTGCTTCAACCTATACAAAGCTTTCCTAAGTCTGAAAACATAATCAGGAGAGCTAGGATTAACAAAACCTGATGGCTGCTCAACAAAGACTTCTTCTCTTAAGTCACCATTGAGGAAGGCTGACTTCACATCCATCTGATAAACTTTGAATTCTTTTTGGGAAGCTTATGTAAGGAATAGACTAATGACTTCTATCCTAGCTACTGGGGCAAAGGTTTGATCAAAATCATTACCTTTTTCTTATTTATAACACTTGGCCACCAGTCTAGCTTATTCTTAATTATAACGCTATATTCATCCAACTTGTTCCTATAGATCCACTTATTTCCAATGATGTTATGTCCTTATGGTCTTGGAACCAGCTTTCAGACCTTACATCTCTTGAACTAGTTCAGTTCCTCTTGCATTGCCACAATCCAATATTGGTCTATGTTGGCATCTTAAAATCTCTTGGGCTCAACCTGAGACAAAAAGCTTGAATACATTGGTATGTTCATGCTTTTGCTCCTTGTTATAACCCCTTAGCTTGCATCTCCAATTATCTGATGTATGGGATGATATTGTAGATGTCTAACTATTGGGGGCATTCTTCCTTCAATATCTTAATCTTCAGTGGATGTATTTTGTTGTACTTAATCCACATCATGTGTGCTAAGTTCTTCTTCTGGAATCCACACTCCTTCATCTTCATCTTAGGCAGCAGGAGAACATGCCTTGATGAATATTTTATCCATCACCTATTCTATACCTGTAGATTTAGATGAGGAGCTTGGTAGTTCATTGTTAACCATATAAGACTCATCAAATACTACATTTATAGACTCTTCCTTAACTTGATTTTTCAAGTTGTAGACCCTATACTCTTTGCTATGATTGTTGTATCCAACAAATATCTCATCATAGGATTTGATAGCAAACTTTGTTAGGTAAGATTTCCTATTATTGAGCGCATAACATTTTCTTCCAAAGATCCTAAAATAGGAAAGGTTTGGTTTTCTTCCCTTCATTATCTCATATAGAGCATTCTTGTGATCCTTGGTGATAGAAGCTCTATTCAGGACATGACATGTAGTATTTACTGCCTCAGCCAAAAAGTATTCTGGGAGAGATATATCACTTAGCAATATCCTACTATCTTCTATGAGAGTTCTATTTTTCCTCTCAGCAATCCCATTTTGCTAGGGTGTTCTTAGAGAAGAAAATTCTTGGTGAATCCCTTGTTCTTCACAGAATATTGGCATGCCTTCAGATTGGAATTCAGTGTCATGGTCACTTCTAATCTTGACCACAGTACAGCTTAATTCATTCTGAATTTGTTTGACAAAGGTCCGAAGATATCGAGGGTTTCAGAGTTTTTCTTAAGAAAGAAAACCCAAGCAAAACCTAGAGAAGTCATCAACAACCACAAGGGTATAGACTTTCCTACCTAGACTATGCACTGGCATAGGACCAAACAATTTTATATACAGGAGGTATAAACACCTCATAGAGTCTTTGACCCCAATACTCTTAAAAGAATCTTTGGGCTGCTTGTCATTTTGGCATGCAAAGCAAATGCCCTCCTTGGTGCACATCATTTTGGGACCATTCCTGACCAACTCTTTACTAAAGAGCTTAATGATGGTCTTATAGTTCAAGTGGGCAAGTCTCTTGTGCCATTGAACACAGTATGAGACTTTCTCATTTGCAACTAGCATATAGTAGAGTTTTTACATAAATATAGAAAGTTTAAACAATAAACATTTCCACTCCTAGTGCCTACCAAGATGACCTCTTGGTCACTTGACCTCTTAATTTGACACTCATCCTTGTAGAATACATTGATATGGCCAAGATAACACAGTTGGCTAATGCTAATCAGGTTGTGTTGCAATTCTTCCACATAAGCTACTTTTGAGATTGAGACTGTCATTTTATAATCATACCATATCCCTTGGTGACTCCTTTGTTTGAACCTTCAAAGATAACTTTAGGTCCATTATTCACAGGAGTGTAATCCTTCAAGTTACTTCTTGTTACAGTCATGTGCCTGGAACATCCACTATCCAAGTACCATATAGGAGTATGGGTACTTAGACTATCCTGCAAAACATAATATAGGTAACCTTAAGACCCTAGTCTTCTCTGATAAGAAGACTAGCACTTGCTCTGGGCACAGTTGGATTGTGCCAATAATCTAAGGCAAAATATCATACTTTGCCCTGACACCAAAACTCATGGATATTGTTTCTTATTTTCTGAACAGGTCTGGTAGATTGCATGTTAGCTGCTGACTGTTCAGAAGGAAGAGCAGCTTCCTTATACTTATTTCTTTCAGCAACAATCTGACTGAAGGTGACTCTACAATTTAAAGAACTTGATTTATTTTCAGTTCTGCCAGCAGTGGTCTTCTTTGCAGAAGACATACTGTTGTTGGCCACTAAAATACCCAAGTCAGGCTTGCTGACAGACTTGACCACGGACTGAGTGTATGTTGGGAGAACCTGAGAGAAGGCCACTACCTTATCTTAAGTATTGGGGATGGTTCTCCAAACACAAATGGACCATGATGGGCCATTTGAATTTCCTCATGTGGGGGCTTAAAGGCACTCATCCCCTTGTCATATATTCCACCAAAGTTGTGAACATTTTTGTTCACACTTGTGGACCTTCCATTCAACCAGTTACCATAGATACTCTCTTGGTCATACCTGTTTGATGGAAACACTACTTTCTCAAAAGAGATGGGAGGCTGAATTGGAGATTTGCCTTTCCCTTTGGAATGTGCAACTCTAGGGTTCCCCTTAAATCCCAAAACCCTCTTATCCTTTTGGGAGTTGAAGGAATCTATCAGGGGAAAAACTATATTGGGCTTTGAATATTTAGCCACGATCATTTTCTCCCATTGGATATTCTCTTCAAGATACATAATGATTGTGTTCTTGTGGCTAATGGTCCCAATCTAGATGATTATAATAGCCTTCAGGGAAGCATCTAGCTGTAGGGAGATGATCTCCTCAGCTTGTTTCTTGGCCAACTTTTTTATTCACTTCAAAGCATCCATAAGGGCACCATATTGTCAATCAATTGATTGACATCTTCCTCAGATTCTGACCCATCTTCATCATAGGATGAAGATGCATCTGAATTGGGACTAGTCTCATATTCTGAACTAGAAGAGGAGTTGGACAATGAGTATACCTTATTTGGATCAGGTTGATCCAGGCTGGATTGTTCATCTGTTATGGCCATGAGACTATAACAACAACTATCATCTTCATCCACCTCAACATCACCTTCTGAGTGTGATAAAGGGGCCCTGATACCTTTCCTTGCAGCAGGATAGTCTTCATCTTTATTAGCAATAGCAGCAAATAACCCTATATAAGCTTCCTCTTCTTCAGAATCTAAAGTAGCTGAGTCACTTTTACTCCAGCTCTTCTCATTTTTGGCAATAAAAGGACCTTTCCTTCTTGCCCTTGAGTTGGTGGTTGTGCTTCTTATCACCATTCTCCTTTCTCTTGATAGGACAGTCAACTATGATATGTCCTGGCTTGCTGCAGCAATAACAAACAATTTTAGAAGAAATCTATTTACTAGGTTTAGAATTATACCTGTCACTCTTGGAGAACTTCTTGATAGACTTGTGATGATCCTTCTTATAATATGAAGAGGAGGAAGGTCTATTCCTCCACTGCTTTCTCTTCATCATCTTCTGTAATTGTCTGGAGAAGGCTGCAAACTACCCATCTGACATATTGCTGTCAGATGAACTTGACTCAAAACTACGTAAGTCAACAAGCCTCCTAGGGGGAGAGGCAATCCTCTCCTTACTTTTCTTGGAGCCCTCAGCCTTTAAGGCAACAGTCTTTTCCTTGGCTTGAACTATGCTGGTTGAATCCTCTTCCTTTCTGACAGATAGTTGCATCTCATAGGAGAGCAACTTTCCAAACAATGTGTGTGGAGGAGTTTCAGCAAGCTTGACAACCTCTCTAATGGCGCATATCTTGGTGTCCCAGTCTCTAGTTAGAGATTTTAGGAATTTTTCATTCAACTCATAGTTATTGAAGACCCTTCAATAGGTCCTCAGCTCATTCACCACTCTAAAGAATTTTTTATAGCATTTAGCTATGTTGTCTTTCTTAGCCTTCCTGAATGCTTCATACTCTTGATTAAGCAGGGATTTCCTATCATCCCTGACTTCTTCTTTGTCTTCAATATAGACAACCAGAGTGTCCCACATTTCCTTGGAAGTCTTGCAATGTACATTATTCTGGAATGTAGAGTCATCAATGGCACTGACAATAATATTCTATACCCTCTTGTCTATGGTTGCTAATATGACCACATCCTTGGTCATCTAAGAGTATTTCTTAGGTATTTAGATAGTTGCATCCAAAACTGTGACCTTCATGGGGATGAAAGGACCCTCTTGAACTGTTATAAAGATTCTAGGGTCAGATGCTTTCATAAACAGTCTGACCTTTTCCTTCCAGATCCCAAAGCTCTCCTTTCTATAGATAGGAAGCTTCATGGAGCCCAACTCCTTATGGTTGTCTCCTAAACCCATAAGTATAAACTTATGCTACTCTTGGAGATCAACTTAGACTGTTAAGTTCTTTTTGATTAACCTCCCTCTGATACCACTTGAATGTCTTTAGTTTCAAGAGTAGTTATACACCTAGAGGGGGGTGAATAGGTTTTTATGTCTTTATGTACTTTTTTTTGTCTTAGGTGTATAATGATTTAGTTAAACTTAGCTTTTAATATAATTAGAAACAGCACACATGAAATTTATAGTGGTTCCCCAGATTAAGGGTACATCCACTGTCCCTCCCACCTTTCTAACAGTATGTTAGACAAGACAACTTATCCAAATTGGCTCAATGAGCTTACAACTCATATCCCTCGGGATCTCTCAGACTCCTCCAAGTCCTAGAACTCAGGCACAAAGCCCTACCACTAAGAGATATAATATCAAAACACTCAAGCCTACCAGGCCCTACCTTATACTTTAACTCAATGTCTGACAACTCAGGCTAGGAGGAGAGCATTACAACTCAGAGAGAATGACTATCCTACTTCAGATCTGACATAGATCCTACCTCAGGCCAAAATCCATACCACTCAGATTCACAATTGAATCCTACAACTCAGATCTACTTAAAGAACCTATACTCAGCCTTTATAAGTTTAGGCATACACTAAGATCAAAATGATCTTACAGAAGAATAATAGGTGGTTGATGTTGTTTGACACTAGAGCTAGAGTCTTTGTGTCTTCCTCCTTCTGAACAGAGATTATTTCTATCCTTTCCCTTCACAGCTTTAAGAATGGTTCTTCAGGAAAGTTCAGCTTGAGCCGTGAAATCACTATAGCTAGGGTTTGCCTTTGCTGCAACTTCTACCTTAGAATATTTACTCTAAACTTTATATTGAAGATTAATAACTAATTTTCACTTTTAGATCAGTGAATTGAACAACTTCTTCAAGCTCTGCAACTTAGTCGAGAGGATGAAGATGAAGTTTAGATCTTTCCAAAAGTAAAGTTTTATTTCCCTGATCTGATTCCTTTTCTATTCCAACGTCCAACGGCTCTTTGAGCATCGGGACCACCAGTAGTTTCTAACTGTAACCTTGCATTTGAATTAAATGCAGTACAACATGCAAGTTGCGCCTTTTGTCGTGTACTATTCACTTCTCGCACCATTTGAATTTCTACTGATGTCAGCACATGTGGACTTAGTCAAATTTAGACAATTCACCATAGGCATTAAGTGATGGCTTGTCACTAAACGCCAAAACACTTTGTCAGTTTTTTGCAAATGCTAGGAATTGAGTGATCAGTCATCCCTCAATGAATATAGACTTTTGTGTTCTAACTAATTAGGCATTGAGTTAACCTTCATCACTCAACGCATTTGGACTTAGCTAATTTTCTCTATATGGAGGTGTTAAGTGAGTTGTCTTCACTCAATGATTTCTTCCTTAACCTGCCATCTTACTAAGGCATTGAGTGAAGACTCACTCAACACTTTCTTCCTTAGCCTGGTTGCTGAGGCATTGAGTGAATAGTCTTCACTCAACACTTTTGTACTTAGTTGAATTTTCTCTTGAGTTGGCGTTGAGTGAACTTCCTTCACTTAACGCTTCTTGACTTTGACAAATTTTCTGTCTACATCTTCTGTGGCTTTGACATCATGAGCTCCACTCATATATTTGCTCATCTGGCGTCAAGTGAGCTGTCCTTACTTGACGCTTCTGGACTTAGCCAGATTTCATGGCAGATTCTTTTGCAGCTTTTGCTACTTGAGCTTTACTCAATGCTTCTGTCTCTGGGCATTGAGTGAACTACCTTCACTCAATAGTTATGTACTTAACCAGAATTTTTTGCTTGGAAATGTTGAGGCTTTGACTATCTAGTCTTTACTCAACGCTTCTGGCTATCAGGCATTTAGTGAATTGCCTTCACTCGATGCCTGTGGACTTAGACATATTTCTGCCTTACCAACATCCTTCCATATGTCCACCTATCATTATTACTTAGACAACCTATCTAATTAGTATAACAAGTAACCACCTTCATACAAAGAACTTATAGCATGCATCAGATACAAATATGTGTATACCATTGTCCTGTAGGCCTTCTTCAAATCTGGAATATTGAGATTAATGGACCCAATAATTTTTTTATAAATACCAGCAAGCTCCAAGTATTCTAGACCAGACCTTAGAAGTTTAGAGCATATCGTGAGTAGTTTTGTTTAGATTAAGTTGAGAGTTTGAGTGTTGCTACATGTTTTTCTTCATGTTTATGTTCTTAATTTTGCTCTCTACCACTCTCGCTTCAAGTTATTTCTATTTTACTTTTCACGCATCTTTTATAATAAGCTTGTATCAACTTTTACTAGTGTAGTATTAGTGCGCAGTTAGTCTTTTCATTCATGCAATTGTGATCTTTCTTTCAAAGTGTAACCTCTTTTATTTTAGTAATAAAAGTTTCTCTCTTTTTCTTTCTTTATTTTAATTTTTCATGAACTTCTACTACCTATCTCTCTCTCACCCTTTCACCATCAGTAACTAAATCCTCATTAGTACTAGATCACGATGATTAGAGGATGAGTTGATTAAGTTATGATGCTTTAGCTTTCTTACTCTTATTAAAGTATTGGCCATCGATTTACACTTGATTTAAATTTAGTGGGACTATATTATCGATATATAGCCTCCACTTAGGTTTTCAATCTTAGTTAGCCGAGAGGCTGATAGTTTGAATTGATCACCCAAGAGTAAAGAGAGTTGTGCGCACCTCTTAAGAGAAAATGACAAAAAATCTCTCGGATTGGAGTCAAATCCAATAGCGGGGTTCACCACTTATGGCGAGCTTTCGGCATCCGAATACGGGAAAAGTTCGGTTGGAGCTTCCTAAAATCAGTTGGGCACTTCTCTGAGAGGAGCATGTTCAAGCTTCGGAAACCCCCATGGTCAAGATGCCTTTTAATTTATTAAGACTCAGTTTGTTATTTCATTTTGATTAACCTATGCCGAAGTGATTCAAAATCGAGTACTAATTCATTTATCCATATTTTTAACCCTTTTTATAACGTGCAATCTTGAGCTCTTTTGGTTAAAAAAACAAACCAAAGAAATCATTTGATAAGATAATAGTAACTCCTCAAAGTAGAAGTAATCAATCCGTCGTGGGTAATACGACCTTGATATTGAACATTAATATCTTACACTATAATGCATAAGGTACACTTGCCTTTATCGGATATAGAATTGGAGAAGATTAACAACCTCATTTCCAACCCCTCTTCTTCTCTCAACACTAATTCTATATTTTCTCTATCACTCCCTGAGTATGACCTCCCGGATCTCACCTCCTGGCAGTATATAGATGCGGCCACAGAAATGAATGAGGTCATCACGCGGTGTATAATCCTCTAACTTTCCCCTTCTAGGGCTCTGAATATAGGTTCCATAACAATCTCCTGTCTCTAATGTGCCTTGATACGGTCTCACATATCACATACGATGCTCAGAGAGGCCAAGTACTCTCTATAGATCTCTGGCGCGGGCCTAGAAACCAAGGTAATATGCATATCTTCCAACATCTGTACTAACTACATGGCCATCACCCGGGGATCCAGTCCAATTGTGCTGATTCTCCTGTTCAAAGCATCTATCATGGTGCTCACCTTCCCCGGGTGATAGTGCATGGTATAGTCATAATGACATATTTTCTCCAACCATCTCCTCTAGTGTAGGTTAAGATCCTTTTATGTATTGATGTATTAGAGGTTCTTGTGATCTGAGAAGATCTCACAATGAACCTTGTATAGGTAATGCCTCCATATCTTCAAGGAAAACACCACTGCCCTGAGCTTTAAGTCATGTACCAGATAGTTCTGCTCATGCTTCTTCAATTGCCTTGAAGCATATACTATAAAGTGACCATGTTGAATCAGAACTACACCCATCCCCTGGTATGATGCGTTGATGTAGATGTGAAATCCTTCCTTCCCAGATGGAAGTGCAAGGATGGGGGAAGAGGTGAGTCTATCCTTTAGCTCCTGAAATGCTACCTCGCACTTCTCCGTCCAAGTGAAAGGAGCATTCTTCTTCATCAAGGATGTGAGGGGAATCTTTATCCTCGAGAATCCCTCAATGAACTTGTGATAGTAGCCTGCTAATCCCAAGAAACAATGAATATTTGAGGCCAACTTTGGTCGCGGCCAATCTCTCACAGCTTGGACCTTGGATAGGTCCACAGCCAACCCAACCCCACTGATGATGTGTCCCAAAAAAGCTTCCGCCTACAGCCAGAACTGACATTAAAAAACATGGCGTACATCTGATTCCCCCGTTAACTTGCCCAATACTAATACCAAATGTTGGGAATGCTCTTCGTTCGTCTTGGAGTAGATCAAGATATCATCGATGAAGAATATGACGAATATGGCCAAATAGGGCTCGAACACATTGTTCATAAGACTCATGAATGCGGAAGGAGTAATCAGGAGTCCGAAGGGCATTAATGTGAACTTGTAGAGCCCGTATCAGGAACTGAAAGCTGTCTTTAGAATGTCCTCCTTCCAAATCCATAGCTGGTAGTATCTGGATCTCAAATCAAGCTTGTAGAACATATAGGCCACCTACAGCCGGTCAAACAGCTCATAAATTAGTGGCAGTGGATAATAATTCTGCACTGTCAACCGGTTAAGCTCTTGGTAGTCGATGCAGAGTCGTAGTTACCCATACTTTTTCTTGACAAATAATACTGGGGCTCTTCATGGTGATGAACTTGGTCAAACAAAACTTGACTCTACAAGCTCCTACAACTGGGTATTGAACTCTGCCAACTCCTTGGGTACCATCCTGTATGGTTCCTGATCCCCAGGTCTCGCTCCTGGTACCAACTGGATCCGGAAATCCATATCTTGAGTCGGAGGCAATCTGGGAAATTTCTCTGGGAATACGTCAGATAAGTCCCGCACTATCGTAATATCATTAATGGAGGCTTTTGCTTTCTCCGTCTCGAAGCAGATCAGGTACACCTCGTTTTCCTGCTCATGGGATTTGACATCATGTATAGATGATAATAGAATATGGGATACAGGTCTAATACCTTCGATGATGATCTCAGAATCTCTGTGATGCAAGGTGATCCTCCTTATTCGGTAGTCAATCCGAGCATGGTTCTAGTGCAACCATGACATGCCCAGAATCAGATTGAAATCTGGCATCTTCAATATTATCGTCGGTGCCTCGAATATCTTCCCCCCAATCTCTGAATCCATGTTGCACTTAACAGAGGATAAAATCTTTGATCCATCTGCTAGACGCACCCTCCTGGTCATGCCGGTGAAGCAATGTACGTCTTCTAGTCCCTCCACGAAGTCTATGGATATGAATGAGTGAGAGGCACTCGTATCGAACAAGGTATGAGTGTGCTTGTAACTAATATACACTATACCTGAGGTATTGTTTAGTTATGTTACGTGGTTTTTGTTCTACTAAGGTTTTGTAAGGTACTATAAATGAAATTAAAATTGTAATTAAACTTAAGTACCTGTGATGACCTCCTCGGGGTTCCTCGGCTCGGCAAGATCCAAAGCATACATCTTCTATGGCCTTCGTCCTCTACTGTGAGGTCCTCGACCCCGACCTCATCATCTGCCTAGGTCCTATTATGTTGGAGGGGCTACTGGAGGTTGAGGAGTAGGTGGACGAAACTGCTAAGGGCAGTCATTTCAAATGTGCCCTGGCTGGTTGTAACACCTCCATCCATCACATAATCTATAACAGAGGGTCCATCCCGGGCCCAACGCCTTATCCCATAGACAGTCGGAAGAGTTATGTATTAATATCAAAACTACACGCATCCTAACTCAGAGCATTCTAGTGGAAGCTTTAAGGGTTAACTTTTGAACTTAAGTACATATGAATGTCCACTTATAAAAACTCAGGAATGTTATACCATAATACACAAAGTCACTATCGCCGACGATAACCAATATCGACTGGCGACAGTTAATAGTATATTAAAACTGTTCTAGCATTTAAGGTATTACAATTATTCTTTATAAGTGGGATTACAAACAACGACACGCATGCTAGCCACACGTGAAAGCAATAAAACTTCGCTTGGACTTCGAGGGCCGGTATATCTTCAACCAAGCTATTTCCCGCTCGGCTCTCTAGTACCTGCACATGAACAATCCACCACAAGGGCGACAAATAAGGCAATGGTCAGCTTTCAGCTGACCAATTTATAACGACCCTACCCTAATCTCGGGACAATGGTATTCCTTCCCTGCAGGCATAACATTAATAAAACAGATATATCATAAGGAGGTGCACTTAAGCACTAATCAATATATCATAAACGAATGCCTCAACGGCCAAATGTTCTTTGCACTCAGGGCATATTCTTGGTGTACCGGACCTTTCAGGGTCCCACAACCATCCAGAGTCCCGGAGTTTATGAAATACTTTAGCATTTCAATCTTTGCGGCACGGGGCCTAAGACTCTTATTATACCAACGGCGAAAGCTAATTACTTTAGGCAATCCAGTCCAAACGACATAACGCGGGTACAGTTCATCTATTTCTCATTGCTCAAATCGCTATGTCACTATCGACGGTCCCAGCCATCATGGAGAATGATAAGGCGCGAGTCATCCTCCCCTTTACTATTTGGCTCACTAGCCTTTCCTCGACTGTCGCCCACAAGGTCCCCAGGACCAGAGCTTGCAATAGACACATAATGACACTCATGACCATAGCTAGGCACCCAAGCTTACATCTTACCTGCTAGCCCTTCAGTCTCTGCGAGACAGGCCCTGCAAGTCTAAAGCTATCTGGAAGCTATCGCCAGCGATAGCCACTATCGCCTGACATTAGCGACAGAAATCTCATCTATCTCTAGACTCAACTACAACTGGAACATCTTTCCAACCAAAACCCTGCAACATCATGCAGTGCCAGAAAACTGGTATTTCATAACAATCACAGCTCACCAAGAACTTTTTCCAGCGATACTCGCTGTCGCCTAGTGATATCCAACAATTATGCAAACTGTGGTATTTTCTGGGTGTTTTCCTGGAGCACACCTCCAGTACTCCCTACTACTCTCATTTCACAGGTACAACCCACAGACCCCGTAAACTACTCGTTTATACTCAGAGTCTTCTCTGGCATGCAAAATAAAATATCAACAATCCAAACCAACCTGTCCGGATTGGCTTCACACAACATGTCTATTCCGTACTGTAATTTCCGGATCTATATGCTAAACCAAACCCCGGGGATACTACATATCAACCCATTAGAATCCCCTCGATTCTCCACCTTTTTGAGGGGGATTCCATGCATATGCAAAAGGAGGAATTCACTTGTCCAAGAAGGAGGATTGTTACCCTTATAGTTTCTTCGGAGCCATGAACACTTTTTGTCCTGTTGGAAAGAAGCACCTCGCATTCCTCTGTATGAATCTAGCCTCGGTTCTTGCTTCCGACCAGAGGATCTCCTTCACCAAGCTTTGTTAAGCTCAGCCTCAGCCTAAGCCTTCTTCCTTAGCTCCTTCTTCTAAGAGAGTAATTGAAGTTGAAGAGAGAGAGAGAGAGAGAGAGAGAATTAAAATGAGACTTCTATCCACCTCTCCTCTGGTTAAGTGGTCTTGGGATAGATCCCATCCACAGGCTCATTTCATCAAAAGGAAGAAAAGGTCATGATTAAAGTTGACAAGTCAAAATTAATGTTATCGCCTGGCGATATCCGCTATCGCCTTGGCAATATCGTCGACAGTAGCTTTGACCTCAGTCAACCACCGCTCTCCGTCTGCCTATCGGCCATCCGACACGTGTCCAACCATACGTGGCAGTATTGCTAGGCAATACCCACTATCGCCACTCTGACAGCTCACTCAAAGCTTCGTTGAGAGCGTTGAGTCTACTCAATGCTTTGTTGAAGGCGTTGACTGATATCGCTATCGCGAGCGATACCCACTATCACCCGGCGATAGCCACCAAGAGTTTTGTTTCCATTTTTTGGCATGTTACAAACCTCCAATACTTACAGAAATTTTGTCCCAAAATTTACTCATCTGTAGGTAATAAAAACAGATACTATTATATTACAACATATTTTTATTTCACAAAACAATGTTATAATATAAGTTTAAAAACAACTTCGGGAACTCATCGCGCATGGTTTGCTCACGCTTCCATGTTAGTTCTTCTCGGCCACAATTTTCCCAACGGACTTTGACCATCTCAATTGTCTTGTATCGTAGCTGCCTGACCTCCGTATCCACGATCCAAATGGGCTTAACTTTCGTCGTCAGCCCACCATCGACCGGTACTTGATCAGTAATTACCACTTGCTTAGGCTCTTTCAAATCTTTCCCCAGCATTGATATATGAAACACATCGTGCAAGGCACTTAGCTCCGAAGAAAAAGCTAACCGATTGGCAGCTTTTCCAATCCGCTCAACCACTTCAAACGGACCAAGATATCTTGGACTTAACTTTTTCAAGTGCGGAATAATTGACATGCCTTTGAATGGATTGATCTTCAAATATACCCGATCGCCCACCGCAAACTCCATATTTCGGTGCTTGACGTTGTAGTATTTTACTGGAATATCTTGGGCTATCAGTAGTCGCTTACATATTAAGCAGATAGTCGAATTTGCATCTTTGACTTCCTTCCGCTTATACAACTTCGATTCGCATGTTTCTTCCCAAGCTAAAGGAGTACGACACTTCCTACCGTATAAAGCTCCAAAGGTCTCCATCTTAATACTAGCTTGATAGCTATTATTATAGGTAAACTCGATCATATATAGATGGTACTCCAACCCCTTCCCGAAATCCAAGGCACACATTTGGAGCATATCCTCCCTTGTTCGATTGGTCCTCTCGGTCTGACCATCCGTTTGCGGATGAAAGGTCATACAGAACGTCAGTTGAGTACCTAATAACTGGTGGATTAGCCTCCAATCATTTGAAGTAAAGCGCTCGTCTGGGTCACTAACGATGTTATGGGGCACACCGTGCAATCGTACTATGTTGTCCACATACAACTTAGCCAATTTTTTGACTGAATCGTCCTTCTTGTTCGGTATGAATTGCGATACTTTTGTCAACGGGTCAACGATCACCCATACGGCATCGTTTCCGCTCAATGATCTCGCCAGCCCATGCGCAAAATCTATAGAGATATCATCGAACTTCCATAGCGGAATTGGTAATGAATTCAAGAAACCTCCAGGCTTTTGACATTCAGCTTTTACTTAAGCACAAGTTTGGCACTTTTTCGTGTAAAGAGCTATGTCTTTATTCAAACCTGGCCGCCAGAACATCTTTTTCATGTCCTTATACATCTTTGCTCTCCCTGGGTGAATTGATTACTTTGTGAAGTGTGACTCATACATCAATTTCTCCCATAATTTTCCCACATTCGGGACGCATAAACGACCATCTTATCGCAAAAGGCCGTCTTCCAAGGAGAATTAGGAATTTTACCAATTCGGTGCATTACGTTGCATACTCTCGTCGAGTTCCGTTGCTCACCGAACCCTGTCCTCAAGGTCATACTGTACCTCCTTCAAGTTCAGGCACGCATTAGTAGTAGAATTCTTATGAACATAAGAAATATCTAAGGTCTCCAACTCCTGGATCAGATGCTCATCATGCATCTTCAACCAATTTGCCCTTACCAGAGTCCTGCGACTCAAGGCATCTGCGACTATATTTCCCTTTCCGAGAGTATATTGTTTCTGGAAGGTGTAGTCCCTAAGGAACTCCATTCACCTCCGCTGTCGCATATTCAGATCCTTCTGATCTATTAAGTATTTCAGGCTCTTATGGTCCGTTAATATATCCACATTCACGTCATACAAGTAATGATGCCACAGCTTCAGTGCAAAGTTCACAGCCGCCAACGGCAATTCGTGGACTGGATAGTTTTGTTTGTGCACATTCAACTAGTGTGAGCCATAAGCAATAACCTTTCCAAATTGAAAAAGAATGCAGCCTAATCCGCTCCCTAAAGCATCACTATAAATCTCATAGCCGTCTGTACCATATGGCGAACTCAAGATAGGCGTTGAGGTCAAACAACTCTTTTGCTCCTCAAAGGCTCGCGTGCACTCAGGTGTCCAAACAAACTTCTGATCTTTCCTCATTAGTGTGGTGAGAGGTAAGGCTATCCGTGAAAAGTTCTCTACGAAGCGCCTATAGTAGCCAGTAAGTCCAAGGAAGCTCCTGACCACTGCTATAGTAGACAACACAGTCGACTCTTGTATCACAACTATCTTCTCCGGATCCACTGCAATCCCTTCTCCACTAACCACATGGCCAAGAAAAGCCACTGACAACAGAGAAAACTCGCACTTTGAGAACTTGGCATAGTGCTTGTTTCTCCTCAGGGTGTGCAAAACCATCCACAAATGATTTGCATGATCTTCTTCGAACTGAGTGTACACCAATATATCATCAATAAAGATGATTACAAATAGGTCCAAGTACTCTCTAAACGTTCGATGCATTAAGTCCATGAATACTGATGGCGCATTTGTTTGCCCAAACGGCATTATAGTGAACTCATAATGACCATAACATGTACCAAACGCCGTCTTGGGAATGCCATCTTCCTGAATCCTCAACTTGTAATAGCCAAACTTTAAATCCAGCTTTAAGTAAACAGTTGATCTCACCAGCTAATCGAACAAGTCATCAATCAGTAGAATCAGATACTTATTATTCTTCGTCAGCTTATTCATCTCTCGATAATCAATGCATAGACGCAAACTTCCATCCATCTTTTTCACATTAAATAACCCGTGCACTCCAAGGTGACATACTTGGACGTATACAGCCT
The DNA here is from genome assembly GCA_039513925.1 of Platanthera zijinensis. Classification (NCBI taxonomy): domain Eukaryota; kingdom Viridiplantae; phylum Streptophyta; class Magnoliopsida; order Asparagales; family Orchidaceae; genus Platanthera; species Platanthera zijinensis. The sequence goes on from CM077087.1 coordinate 108,610,980, forward strand.
TGCTCTAGTAATTCTTGTAGTTGAACTTTCAATTATGCCATTTCATTTGGCGCAACACGGTATGGCGAGCGAGCCACAGGTTTCGCACCTGGCACCAAATCTATTGTGAAGTCAATCTCCCGCTGGGGTGGTAACCCAGGAAGATCCTTCGGAAAAACATTTGCGTACTTCGATACAATAGGAATGTAACTCAAACTGTGCATTGGCTTAACAGCCTCCAATAGCGTGAAGAACAACTCCGCGCCCTCCTGAACAGCTTTGACTACCTGGAGAGCATACATCAATATCTTGCTCGATCCTCACATACCAGCAAACATAGTCTCTCGTTCGGTGTTTTGTCCTAGTGTGACTTCCTTAGAAGTGCAATCTATACAAGCACGCTGCTCCGCAATCCAGTCTATACGAAAGATTACATCGAACTCAGATATCGGCAGCACAGATGCATCCAATCAAAAATCCTAACTTCTAATCCATACCTCAAGAAAACAAGACATATCTGCATGCATCATGAATCTGTTAGGTAATAACATTGTTACTCTATCTTTCAACACAAGAGTAGGCACTCCAATCCGTGATACGAAGACCTTAGATAGAAATGAATGTGAAGCACCTGTATCAAACAATGCCCTCGTCGGATGGTCCCGAATAAGAACAAAGACTATACTTATCGAGTTATACACAAGCAATTCACAAGGCATAAAGTATATAAAGCATGAAAACTATATACTACTCATACCTGTGATGACATCATCCTGTTTAATGGCCTCCTGTTGACCAAGATTAAACACCCTTGGCTGAGCTGGAGCATATTGGGATGAAGTGGACTCCACTGCCTTTCCCTTTTCATCATACGATGGTCTTGCCTTCTTATCATTCCTTGGAAGGCCACAGGTACATTCACCGGCAAAATTCCCTGGCTTGCCACAAGTGTAACATATTAGCGGGCCTCGCCCTGTTGTTTCTCCAAATGTACTAGTAGAAGGAGACTGTCAGGAAGACTTGGACTTCTTACCCCATCTCTTGTGGTAGTTAGACTTTCTAGGACACAACATTTTGAACTTGGGCTTTATCACAGCCATGTCCCTTTTTCCCTGCACCCTCTTCATGTCTTTCTCTAACGAATGAGCCATATTTACCAACACTTGGAAACCTTGGTTCATCGGACCCGAGAGCAATAACCTCAACTCATATCGCAGTCCCTCGTAGAATCTATTGGTCTTACCCTCTTCGTTAGCAAAAGTAGACCCCGCATAACGTCCTAACCTGGTAAACTCATGGATGTTGTCATCCACACTACCCTCACCCTGAGTCAAATGCTGGAACTCATTCTCCATAGAAATATGCAATGATGACGGCAAATTCTTTGCCAATAACAGTCTCAAAAACTCCTCTATCGAGACTTCTGATAGTCATCTTCCCGCTAAGTGGTGTAACTCCAACTCATCCCACCAAAGCCGAGACTCTCCTTCTAACAGGAAAGTGGCTGAGGTGACTTTTTGTCCCTCCTCTTTCGCTATCACCATCAATATCCTCTTGACTTGCGAAAGTTAGTCCTCTGCCTACGTTGAGGATCCCACACCCGTAAACGTAGGCGGACAAAAGCTCATGAAGTGCTTCAGCTGCTGTTCAGTTGCTAGCTTCTCAACCAAAGTCTCAGTAGGCACTTGCCTCACAACTATAAGCTCGGCTACACCAACCTGTACTTGTACCATTGCGGGTCGCACCTGCCCAGTCGGCTGTACATTTATCATTGCAAACACTGCCTCAGCAACTAAGCATACTGTTTATGTAGAAGGAGGAGGTGTGGGAACCTTAGCTGGTGCAGCACTCTCTACAGAACGTTGGTGTTCAGATTGTCCCGAACCACTTGTAGTCGCCTATACGTGTAAAATACATAATTTAGCGACTACTAAAAAGGCAAACAAAAATCAATAGGAACACACAGGTTCCTCAAACATGTGTATTTTCATTCCTAAGTGAACATTCTTGAGTTCATTTTTGTTAGAATGGTAAGCACATACACGTGTTCGCCACCCCTCAAAAGAATTCGACAACAAATTCGTAGAAGGAAAACCAAAACAAGATGATACCAAAATTATAACACCTCCATCTGTCACGATAGGGGCCCCACGCCATATCCAACAGACAGTCGGCAAAGTTACGTATTAATATTAAAACTACACGCATCCTAACTCAGAGCATTCTAGCGGAAGCTTTAAGGGTTAACTTTTGAAATCAAGTACAAAGGAATGTCCACTTATAAAAACTCAGGAATGTTATACCATAATACACAAAAGTCACTATCGCCGGAGATAACCACTATCGCCCGGCAATAGTTAACAGTACAGTAAAACTATTTTGGCCTTAAGGCCTTACAATTATTATTTATAAGTGTGGATTACAGACATTGGCACGCAAGCTGGCCACACGTGAAAGCAATAAAACTTTGCTTGGCCTTTGAGGTCCTCCATAGCATCAACCCTGCTATTTCCCTCTTGGCTCTCCAGCTCCTGCACAGGAACAATCCACCACAAGGGCGACAAACAAGGAAACAGTCAGCTTTCAGCTGACCATTTTATAACAACCCTACCCGAATCCCGGGGCAAAGGTATTCCATCCCTGCAGGAATAACATTAATACAACAGATATATCACAAGGAGGTGCACTTAAGCACCAATCAATATATAACAAATGAATGCCTCAATGGCATAACGTTCTGTGCACTCAGGGCACATTCTCTATATACCAGACTTTTTCGGGTCCCACCACCATCCATAGTCCCGGACTTAATGGTATACTTGAGCATTTCAGTCATTCTGCCACTGGGGATAAGAATCTTATTATTCTAATGGAGAAAGCCAATTACTTTAGGCAATCCAGCATGAACGACATAACGCGGGTACAGTTCAGCTATTTCTCGTTGCTCAAATCTCCATGTCAACGCCGACGATCCCAACCTTCATAGAGAACGACAAGAGGCGAATAAGCCTCCTCTTTCCCGTTCGACTCACTAGCCTTTCCTCGACTATCGCCAACCAGGTCCCCAGGACCTGAGCCTGCAATCGACACACAATGTCACTCACGGCCATAGCTGGGCACCCAGGCTCACAGCTCACCAGCAAGCCCTTCAATCTCCGCGAGACAGGCCCTGCAAGTCTAAAGCTATCTGGAAGCTATCACCAACGATAGCCTCTATCGTCTAGCATTAGCGACAGAACTCTCATCTGTCTCTAGACTCAGCCTTAACTGGAACATCTTTCCAGCCAAAACCCTGTAGCATCCTATAGTGCTAGAAAACTTGTCTTTCACAACAATCATAGCTCACACAGAGCTATCGCCAGCGATACTCACAATCGCCCGGCGATATCCAATAGTTATGTAAACTATAGTATTTTTGTGGTGTTTTCCTGGAGTACACCTCCAGTACTCTCTGGTACTCTCATTTCACAGGTATAACCCACAAACCCCGTAAACTACTCGTTTATACTCAGAGTCTTCTCCGACACGCAAAATAAAACATCACCAATCCAGACCAACCTATACGGATTGGCTTCACACAACATTCCTATTCTGTACTACGATTTTCGGATCTATATGTAAAACCAAACCCCAGGGGTACTACGTATCAACCCATCGGAATCTCCTTGATTCTCCACCTTTTGGTGGGGGATTCCATGCATATGCAAAAGGAGGACTTCACTTGTCCAAGAAGGAAGATCGTTACCCTTGTATTTTTCTTTGGAGCCATGAACACTTTCTATCCAGTTGGAAAGGAGCACCTCACTTTCCTCTCTACGGATCTAGCCTTGATTCTTTCTTTAAACCATAGGATCTCCTTCACCGAGTATATTAAGCTCAGCCTCAGCCTCAGCCTTCTTCCTTATCTCCTTCTTCCAAGAGAGCAATTGAAGATGAAGGCAGAGAGAGAAGTAAAATATGACTTCTCTCCAACTCTCCTTTAGTTAAGTGGTCTCGGGATTAATCCCAGCCACAGACTCATTTCATCAAAAGGAAGCAAAGGCCATGATTACAGTTGATAAGTCAAAATTAACGCAATCGCTTGGCGAAATCCGTTATCGCCTGGGCAATATTGTCGACTGTCTCTTTGACCCCAGCCAACCACCGCTCTCTGGACCCTTACCGGCCATCTGACACGTGTCCAACCATACGTGGTATTATCGCCAGCCAATACCCACTATCACCACTCTAACAGATCAATCAACGCTTCATCAAGAGTGTTGAGTCTACTCAACGCTTTGTTGAAGGCTTTGAGTGTTATCGCTATCGCTAGGGATACCCACTGTCACCCGACAATATCCACCAAAAGTTCTATTTCCATTTTTTGGGGTGTTACATTGGTGGCACCCAAAACATATCACCTGTCGGTAACCTCGGTCATCTTACCTCATCAGCTCATAGATCTGCAATGGTGGAGGAGCTAATTTTGTAGGAGGCCTCTGCTCCTGCCTGAAGTTAGGACTATAACATCCTCAACCACTTCTATGTCTCATAACTCTGCCCTAATGCGAGCCCTTGCTTCTCTCCCTGAAGGGTGGCCCATCTAGCAGTCTCTTCCCTCTACTCTGCACCAACAACAAATTCGCCTCCAGTTTCTTTGCCATCTCTATAATTTAGGTCAAAGTGCTATGAGATATAAATAGTAGTGTCTGACTCCTTGGGTCTCTGAGTCCCCGATAGAATATCTTCATATACCTCCTATCATCCAAGTCATGTATCCCCACAAATCTTGCCAGATGGGAGAACTCCCTCTGGTACTCTATCAAAAACTTGCTCCCCTATCGGTGGTTCAAGAACCTCTAATCCAGCTCGTCCCTGTCTGTAGTGTTCATAAAGTTCTCTAAGAAAACCTCATTGAACTCCTCATATGAAATGTATGAAAGATCTCTATCTGTATAAGTGAAATCCATCAAGGACTTCCACCACCTCTTCGCATGAGCATCCAACGCAAAAGTCACAAAATAAACTGCCTTGTTGACTGGGTAGCTAATGCCTGTAAGCATTTCCTGTATGGCCACAAGACATTCCTTCCTCTTCACCGCATTCTCTGACCCAGGGTACATCGGGGAAGACAGTCTCCTGAAAGCATCCAACCAATTCGATCCCAGATTTGGCTGCACGGTTGGGACTTGTTGAGCTCTGAAGGCCTTAAGAATAGCCGTTAGAGTTTGCCCTATCTCTGTCTGCTTGAAAGGAGTGGCAACAGGAGGGGGAGGAATGAAATTCTGTGATTCAGCAATTTGTGGGGGCTACACAAAAGGTAAGGTTTATATTAGGATTGGCCTAACTCATTACTTAAATGGATGATTTTCTATGATTTTTACACATGGCCACACCATTGCTTCCACTGCATAGTTTGCCCACAAACTAATGCTCGAGCAGGGTAACCTAGTATTGTTGACTTCTTTCTCATATGATCGTTTGTTAAGTGATACCAGTTTGTAAGACCCCTCCCCTTACCAAGGAGTTACTTGGTATTATGACCTGAACCACTGCCTTACAGTGATATTAACACACAGGTTAGTTATCCTCGCATGATGTTGATCCTACCAGCTAGTATGATCATTCAACTTTTAGGCAAATTAAAAAAGAAGAAGTAATAGTATAACACACAAGTCCACAGAATCACATATATCATCATATATATGAAAATACATTTCACAATGAGTACAAAATAAGAGAGTAAGGGCTTATGTCTGGTACATGACAATTAAAATAAATCTCTCTCACACACAACTCTAAGAAGAAGCAGAAATAAACTCATCCTCATTTTCACCTGTCGCTGAATAGTAGTAGTGCGTGGTATCTGCTCCTTAAGTCCCGCCACCTTATCCTATTGGTCGTGTTGGTGCTCCAACTCCTCAAATTCCTATAGTCCAACTGACTATTAGTCAAAAAGACTAAGTTATTTTGTCCTCGCCTCACCCTCGCGACTCATAGGTACCATGCGAGAGGAGGAAAGCAGAGAACAACAAAGGCAGTATCAAAATAGCAGGTGACAAGGAAACTACTTTATCATGTATAAAATCTAACATTGTTTATATCATCAAGCTAGCAGTTATGTATGAATATCAGAAGGGTAAAGAACACTAGACAGTAGAACTGTAATAAAAGAAGCAGTAAAGTAAGTAAGTACAGTGCAGTAAAGTAAACTACTAGTAAGCAACCATCACAAGAGTACCTTAACTTATATGAGTGCCCATATAAACTTATAAGTTAGGGTTTCAGGAATTGTAACTTATCATATGAAAGAGCCCATGCTAATTTATATGATAAGGATTTGCAGTATGAATGACCTATAGTACGTATGTATATTATGATAAGTTATGCATGATATGATTCATATAAGTGAAACTCACCCACACGACTCTATGATAACAAACCTTTTGTTCCAACATTTTGGAGTTAGTTAAACTCTCTGTTACCATCGTTATAGCTATGGTAGCAGTGGGGCAGGCGTCTCCACTCCTAGGTGGGTATACACACTACAAGGCTTAGACCTCCACTAGCCTCTATACACGTCCTAGGTGCACTCTAGAGTCTCTGCGTACTAATTGTTGTCTATCCCACCAATCCTTATGGTCGAGTGTGCGTTTTCGAGGATCGTCTTCCAGACCGTAGTATTAAATAACCTACTTGCCCCTCAAACCCTCACACCTCGCCAGAGTCAACGTACTGCCATCAGTGTAAGGTGTAAGACCCCTTTTTTTTTCTTTTTAAACCACCGGGGTCTTAGCCCAGAATTGCCGCTTTACGGTGGCACCGACTCACGGGAAGGCAACCACTACAAAACGCCAATTCTGCCGGCCTTTTCGATCACAAGAGAGAGAAGTATTTATACATAAAATGTAAACAAGTCCACAGAAACATGTAAATAAAAGTGAAATCATATCCAGTCCATCAATAGATAAAAAAAATAGGAAATAGATAAATGGGCTCGAGCCCAGTACATCAGAGTCCTCATTACAAATCACTCATCGCGGAAGCTATAAAACTACTAATCACTCATGGAGCTGGTCGCAGGTGCACCGATGCTAGACTGTCCTACCTCCATGCGCACCGTACTCCGCTGGTGCTGGTCCCTGGACTGCTGGTCCCTGTCTCCCATCCGGAGCTCCTGTAATGTTGTGGTTCGAAAACCATTAGTCGTAAAGACTAAGCCTTATCATCCCCTACCCCTCCCACCACGGATCCTAAGCACCGGGCGGAGAGGAGGAAAGGGAAGCTACAAAAGTGGAGAATAAGCAAGCAGGTGACAAGGAAGCTAATCTAGTGGTTATTTAGAATGAAATAGGTCTAATAATCCTACGGCAGTAAGTAATAAGGAGATCAATTAATAAGTAGCAATTTGTATAAAAAGGCAGCTAGAGAACAGTAAGTAAACAAACAAGTAAATAAGTATGTAACCTTAACTTATATGAATGCCCATACAAACTTATAAGTTAAGGGGTCTTCTACAAGACTCCCATTGTATAAAAAGTCCCATACCGATTTATACGTTGGGGTGTCGGTTGTATGCAAATATGAGTGTAGTGAAATGCTATGCCATGATTCATGCATGTGCAACTCACGCACACGACTCTATGCGCACAGACCTTTAGTTCCCCCTGTTCGGACAGCTAGCTTCACTCCCAGGAACCTCCGTAGTGGCAAACGGAGACGTACCTAGAGTATCCGCGTACTACTGCGGGCTGTACCCATCAGACTTTCTTTGGCTAAGTGTCCCACACCGCCGAGTCGACGTACCGATGTCGGTGCGAAAGACAATCAAATACCGAAGACCCACCACCTTTATTCTGTACTCCAACCCTCGAGCACTCGGCCCCCCGGACAGTCCCGTCCGTGCATCTATCTTCAGAGCTACCGTCTGAATGGCAACCAAACCAATTATTCTACCTTCCTAGCTACCGAGGTGTGTGTATGTGCAACCCTAGTTATACTAGTTGCTCTTTTAATTTATTATTCCTATGATTTACGTTAGCCTAGGACTGCCCCCGACATACCCCGTGAAGGGCTCTCAAGGGGCACTAGGAACCAAGATGGCGGCATTACGGCCCGAAGTTCCCTTTTGCAAGGCACTTATTATTATTGATTGATCTACCTTAACCCGATCCTCTTTCAGTTACTTTAGATCTAACCCTAGAGTATTAAGACTCTTCCTTTTCTTCCCGGGATGGACAATCTTTCGTCGTTCCCGTACGCCACTTAACCTTAACCAGCCTCACACTCTACTTATCCTGACTTCCAATGATGAACTTAATCTTAGCTTGCCCTACCAACCAGCAACTACCAAAATTCCATTTCCCAAGTTCATTATTACTCTACTTCAGTTTCCGTGGTTTTACTATATGCAGACCATCCTAAGCTATATGAGGTACACAAGGGGAGGTACTCCAAATTGTCTTCCAAATCTCCTATAATATTTACTGGAGGTCTACCATATCATAATTTGTCTAAAACCAGAAACTTATAATTTTCCTAATTAATCTGATATTTATTTAATTTTCCCAAAGGATGGGCCATGGGTCATTTTAAACATGAACTACATGATCCTCCTAAGTAATGGCTACCCAAAAATCATGATCATTAAATAACAGCAAGATAACCTCAAATACAAATTTTCAGAATTTTACAGAAAGTATTTAGCCTCTAATTAATTTATCCAGTATAATTATGTTAATCCTACGTAAAGAAGGAAGTACTGAAATTATTCATCGAAAAATTATAGAAAAATTACTAATCAGTAGTATGATATAGAAAAGATCTTTGTGCAAAGAATCATAATTTTACTAGCTTGCTAAACACCACTAAAGATTTAATCAAATATTCAAGGTAAAACATACATAATGAAGCAAGCCTTTGAATTAAACTTCCAAAAATCCCATAAAAATTCACAAAGATTTAAAATCATAATAAACGTTCTCTGCTTAAATTTCATCAATTTCCAGAAAGTATGTACTCTATAATAAATTTTCTAAGCAAATCATACAAGCTACTAAATCGTTAACAAAGTATCCAAAATAATGATATTAAAATTCATAGTAAAATATTCAGAGCCTGTACCATCCCTATAAATCACTCTACCCAAATCTCATCACTTTTCAATATGATTTAGTGTAATATCCTATCTCTACAAGTTTTGCACCCTAAACTAGGGTTAGGTTTTTAGGTATCCCAACAGTCTCCAAATCTACTAAGATTTCATCCAGAGAACTATAATGGCCCTATGGTCCTTTTCACCAAATTTCGGGTCAATCTAAGGTCATTTGACCCCATGACCTTCACAAACCACCAAGATCCATCCTTAGGGTTTGGCCTTGATTCTTAGGGCAAAATTACCCCGATCCACCTCAAACTCTATGAGGGGGTGCTAGAGAATATTACTAGCCAGTGGTAAAAATCTCAGCCTCTGTTGAGGTGATCTGTCCACTCAAATCTCAAAAGTGCACCTTTAACCTAAGACCCCTTATTAGGGCAAAACTTAGGTTTGATCATTTCTAATCCAAACCATCTCCAAATGAGATGAAAAATTATACAGAACCTTATGGTGGACCCAGGGACCACTCACCAAAATTTGGGAGGGTTTGGAAATTATTTAGCCATCTAATTAAATTAAGCTAGGATTATTGAATTTTTCCTAAAAACTATAGAAACATATTTCCCAAAAATCCTAATTTTTGGATGGTACCTAGATATAGGTATGGTTAGGTCACACCCCAAATTTCAAGTCATTGTGATGACTGGATTGGAGTGGGGAATTTTTCTAAGGTTAGGACAACCTTATGGGTAGACCTCACCAAAATGAGTTCTGAGGTCTATCCAGTGGTCCAAAATGCTTGAAACAAATTTTAAAATTCCCTGGACTCCAAGAGGTACAATATTGGTGTTGACCATTTTTCCTGCAGGAGCCTCTAGGTATTTTTCCCAAATTATTTAACGTGACAAGTATTTTCATTCAGAAATTGTTTTAAAAAAAATAGAATCTAATTAATGGCACTGTTCATCTTCTTCTACAGACCGAAACCAGAGCCCTGAAAACTTATTTTCCTGTAGCTTTTCCAAAGCTATTTCCCGGCCATCCAGCCATCTCCCTGGCCGGCCACCACCACCACCACCTCTATTGAGGTGAGGGCTATCATCGGGCGGCGGCACGGCCGCCGGAGAGGCGGTTTCCGGTGAACCCGCCACCATGAAAATTTTGGAAAACCATGGAAACGCTCACCCGATCTGGCTCTTTTGAGCCCGATATCTCTCTTAATGATTTCTAAGATCTATCCGCAGAAGAAGAGGGAGGGGAGGACCTTGTTCGCGGGCTGGAGGCGTGTAGAGCGTCGGGAAGCCATTGGCGCGGTGGTGGCGTCGCCGGAAATTCTTCAACAGCAAGGGGGAAATCTGAAACAGTTTGATGGAGAGTGTAACCTTTTCCTCTTGCTCTTAGGAGTCTTTTATAGATCAGCAAGTGGGGAGGGGAAAGGATGAAACGTTCATGGCCATTAATATTTCCCTTAATGACGTTTCGGTTATGACGAATGGCAGTTGAAACACTGGAGATGAAGAGGTGTTTGTCAGGTGGCGATTTCCTATTGAACCAACATTTCCTTAATTTATTAAATAATCAAAGTAGGAAATGACCCATAAATACTCCTGGTGTAACTTCCCATAATCAGGATTGATTACAACGTCGGTTACTGAAATTTCTAGTCTGGCTGACGTTTCGGCCTTGGTCACGAGCGTGACACATAGGTCACGGGCGTGACAGGCCCAGGTGACAAATTCTGGGATCGACGATCGTCGAACTGAGATTGACGATCATCGAAGGGTGGTCACGCCCTTGGTCACGGGCGTGACATGTGGGTCACGGGCGTGACAAGCCCGGGTGACCAATTCTGGGATCGACGATCGTCGAACTGAGATCGACGATCGTCGAAGGGTGGTCACGCCCTTGGTCACGGGCGTGACATGTGGGTCACGGGCGTGACAAGCCCGGGTGACCAATTCTTGGTTCGACGACGTCGAACTGAGGTCGACGATCGGCGAAGGGTGGTCACGCCCTAGGTCACGGGCGTGACATGGGGGTCACGGGCGTGACATGGGGGTCACTGGCGTGACAAGCCCGGGTGACCAATTCTGGGTTCGACGACGTCGAACTGAGGTCGACGATCGGCGAAGGGTGGTCACGCCCTAGGTCACGGGCGTGACATGGGGGTCACGGGCGTGATAAGCCCTGAGGCAAATTCCGCGCCCGACGATCGTCTACCTGAGATCGACGATCGTCGAAGGAGTCACGCCCCAGGTCACGGGCGTGACACCTGGGTCACGGGCGTGACATGGCCGTGTTGAAAATTCTGCGCCCGACGATCGTCTCCCTGAGATCGACGATCGTCGAATGAGTCACGCCCTAGGTCACGGGCGTGACGGGTCGGTCACGGGCGTGACCAACCCTTGACCCGAAATCTTGGCCGATTTATTTCAATTTTTGGGCTTCCTAGGGTTCTACCACAACCAACTGACTCCTAGGGGTCTAGCCGGAAATGGGATGTTACATAAGGAATGGCCTAGTACTGATGACCCGCCACTAATTTGTTTCAATGCACATGCAAATTTTCTTAACTCGATCATCCATCTTGCAGGACTAACCCGTCCTGTTATAAAACTCTCGAACCTCCCGCTCACAGGACTAACCCATCCTATATAAAACTCCCGAGCCTCCAGCTCGTAGGACCAACCCGTCCTGTATCACTCCAACCAAACAAGGGTGAGATTGCTATATTGTTCATTCAACCTATTAGACTACTCTTGTCTAATTTTTGTTACACATAATTACTTAGGGTTAATCTTGGACTTCCTAAGGTCTACCCGGTGAAGGGCTCTCAGCAGTACTAGGGAATACGATGGGCTGAAGCCCAAATTCACCTTTCTAGGACAATTACGTTAATTAGTTTCTACCCGTTATTAACACCCAACTCTCGTTGTTACTCTTGAGTAAACTTAATGACTTAAGGTACTTATGGGAGAGTGATGATCTTTTGTCGGACTCCGAACTAGCTATTCCTTAAAGCGACCATTGCACACTAGCACTTGACACTATGTAGTGACATATCCTAGGGTTCCAATCAAGGTTCAAATGCCTCCCAAACATGTTTTTAATTCAATTATATTCCATTATCCTAAATTTCATACCCAGCTCATCCTTATGCATATGTTCTATAGACGGTGTGAACACGTAAACCCTTAAGTGAAGTACAAACATACTCGTCAATCCTTATGAACCAAAAACACTTCTAATGATTCACCATGACCTTATTAATGACCTTAGGTGGCTGGGTAACACTATAATGTGGTTTGGATGATCAAAACACTATATGTAAATTTTACATAATGTAGCCAAAGGGTCTATCTATAGTCCGTATGAGGTGACTTCCAAATTTCCTTGGTCAAAGACCTCCAAATTTTTATCATAGGTTCATCAAGTGGTAATTAGTGAAAAATCAGAAAATAAAAATTTTCCTTATTAATTTGGGGCATGATTAAAATTATTTAATTATGTAACCAAAGTCATATTGAACATGAACTACAAAAATCAGAGGTCTTCTAGATCTAATTAATATATCTAGTGTTCATCTATGTATAAAAGGTCAGTGTACATAATTCAATAATTTCCCAGATTGGTTTACCCCATGTTTTCTATTTATGAATAATAAAACAAAATTACCCCTTTCCAAATGAAGTACAAAAAATAATCAACTAAAGATTCAGAGAAAATTCCTAGATGATAATATTGTCATGGGAGTGGTCAAAACAAATTTTCATAAGCATCCACTAAAATTTGACTCAAGATATTTACTATTTATGGTATTTATAAAAATGCCACCATTCATAAGAATATCAAAACTACCCATCCAAAAATGCTATGAAAATTTACAGAGATCCATAGTACTTAAATAATGATCTAGTAAAATTTCATAGTTTTCTAAGTCATATTTGTCACCTTTTTAATCAAAAACATCTAAGGGTGTTGGAACAACCTATTACATATTTGGGTCAGGATCACTATGTATGTTAGGAATATTGCATTGACCTAGTTGTATAGAGTAAAGGTAAATTAGTTTCAAGGTTTAGGACTTAGGTTTGATGTTTTCCTCAAGATCTCCAAGCTCTGATGAGAAGCCAAAATTCTAGTAAGGATTAACATATCGTCGAACCAAGATCGACGATAGTCGAACTTAGCTCAACGAGGTCAGCAAATCCTGTTTGACAATCTCTGAGCTCAGGTCGACAATCTCAGAACTCCGTTCAGCGATCTCTGTCCAAGACCATTTTCAATATCTCTGAGCCCAGTTCAACAATAGTTCAGCTCAGATCAACGATAACTATTTGAGGTCGACATTTCTAAGATTTCTATTACTTTGTTAAGGCTTTCAAATGATTTCAAATCAGAGCATTTAATGATGAAGATTTATAGCCGTTTTATCCCATCTGGAGGAAGTTTCAAGGGAAGAAATAAGGAATATATTTATTCTCTTTAATTAATTCCTTCCAGAGACAGTTAACAGATAAGGGATTTCCTTTATGACTTTTCTAACGGCCCCAAGGACAATTGCAGTATTGGATTTCAGACAAGAAGAGAATATATATTATTATTATTGGTCTGATCAACAACAACACAGACAGAGAAATAGAAGAAGCTTTTGTGATCAGCAATAAAGTTTTTCATTTTTGGTCTTCATTCTTCATTCTCCAGACACACATAATTCAGTTCTTGCTGAATCATCCTTTGCTAGACCCATCTCTTTTGAAGACCTATCACCCTTGCAAAGCTTCTCGTCCTGATCCTTTACTAATCTCATGGAGAGCTTTGACAACAGCATCCACTTGTTCTTCTCTTTGATAGTTGACAGAGAAGACAACTCTTTTCTTTTTCTTTTTCATTACTGTAAAAGGGTTTTTGAACTCCCTTCAAAAGTTCCTGTTTTGGTTCTTGAGACCTGATCAAAATTCAGTGGTGGCAAGACACCTGATCAAAAAATATGGTTTGGTTTTTGAGCACCTTATCAAAAGCTCATTGGTGCCAGGACACCTGATCAAGTCATCCTGCAGTGGATTCCTACCAAGGGTGGTAGAAGAGTGGATGTACCCAGATTTTTGGGAACCACTATAGATCCTTGTGTCTTCTGTTTTTTCTTTATTCTCTTTGCTGTGTGTTGTGAATTTGTGTGTGTGTTACTTTATTTAAAAACTCTTTTTTTAAAATCACACTACACTAAGTAAATCATAAGTCTTCCACTGCCAAATTATTCTTAGTTGCAAAATTATTTTAATACACTCTATTCACCCCCCGCCCCTCTAGAGTGAAGGGTTGATCTTACTCTCACTTTCAATTAGTATCAGAGGCAGGTTAGTTGCTCATACAGGCTAACACCTGAACCAAAAGATCTCTAATAAGATCCATCCTTAATAGAGGGTTATTTTTTTGTTATATTTATTTAAATCTAAACTCATGGCACATAAAGAAGATTATGCTAGCACAATACCTCCAGTGTGAAACCTTTCTAAGTTTGCACTTTGGAAGGCAAGGATCAAATTATATATAAACTCTATTGATGAAGACATTTTCAATTCTGTTTTAACAGATTGCCCCGAGCCTCCTGCAGCTACAAGCACTGCAAATGTTGTTCCACCTCCTTCAGGAATAGATGATGAGATAAAGAAATGGAAGGTTGCAGATGCAAAAGCTATGAACATACTTGCTCAGACAATGTCTGATGACATCTTCCAGAAAGTAGTTGAATGCAACTCAGCCAAAGAGATTTGGGACAAGCTATCTGAGATTGTGTTAGGATCAGCAGATGAGAGAAAAGATAGGAGATCACATCTCATTACCCAATGTGAGAACTTCAAGAAGGCATAGAATGAATCAGTAGCTGACATGTACAACATATTAAGTCTAGTTGTCAGTGAACTCAGGACTTTGGATAAGGAGATCTCTCTCACAGAGATCAATGATAAAATCCTAGCATGCTTCCCCAGCACTTGGGATTTAAGGATCTGGCCCATCAAGGATGCCAGAAGTCTGAATGAAATCACCACAGAAGCACTTTTGGGCAAGCTCAAATCTTATGAGCAGCTCATTAAGAATAGAGAAGAAGAGCAGACAACATCTTCTCCAGCACTCAGGAAGGAGAAGTCCATTGCATTAAAGGCAACAGAAGAACATTCTGAAGATAAAGTCACAAGAAATGAAGAGTTGATGAGCCTCCTAGCCAAGAGATTCTACAAAATGGCCAGGAAGGATTTCAGAAAAAGATCATTCAGAGGACAAGAAAAGCCAAGGTATGACAAATAAAATAATAAGGAGATTATTTGTTTTGGATGCAGGAAACCAGGCCACATACTGCCTGATTGTTCAGAGAGTCAGAATAAGGATAAGAAGGACAAGGGAGAGAAGTGGAAAATAAAGATTCCAGAAGGAATCACATGACAGATCATCTTTCAGCAAAAATAAACATAAAGGGAAGTGATTTATTGCAGAAACATGGAGTGAAAAAGAAGAGGAATATGAAATATCATCAAGTTCAAGTGATGATGAGGATGATGCTCAGGACAGGGAATTCTGTATGATGGCAATCAATGCATCACAGAACAACACTAATTCAGAACATGGATCTGAATCTGAACCAGTACAAAGAGAAGATCAGGTAATTGATTCTTTTTATTTTAATTCTAAAGATTTCAAATCTGAATTTACAGCATTATGTTTGGATTTACTTAAGTCTGAGAAAGAAATAATCTCTCTCAGAAAGCAGTTATCTGAATATAGCACCTTAACTTCAGATAATCTCAAACTCTCAGAAGAGTTAGAGTGTTGCAGGGAGAAGATAGCTTCATTGAAAAGTGAATTATCTGAGGCCAAAAAGTTTGAAGAATCCCTTAATGGGAAAAGTATCAAACTGATGAACATTACAAGCACAGTTAACTCTAGACTCAATAGTAAACTGGGCTTGGGTGCTTTATCCAGCCAACCTGTTGTGCTAACAACTCCTATTAAGTTTATCTCAGATAAAGTAAAAGGAGTTGTGGAGGTAGCTAGGAAGAATTTTGATCTACCCCAAGAGAACAAAGTTCAATAAAAATCATCGAACGAAGCTCGACGATCTCTGAACGGAGCTCAGCAATTTCATGCTGAATCATCGAACTCAGGGCAACGATCTCTGAACTCCGAACACAGACAAGATCGATCTCTGAATGGAGCTCGACGATTTGACCCAAGATCGTCGAACTCAGGTCGATGATCATCGAAAGGAGCTCAGAGATCTAACAAGTTCATAAGGGGTACATCAAAAATTAATTCTAGATATCCTACATCTCAAAGGTTCAACCCTTATACTAAATGGATAATCCCCCCTAGGAGATATCATCCTGAAGGATATAAGAGTCAACCAGAGATGTCTTTAATTTCTGAATTAAAAGGTTATCAAGCTAGACCCAAGGTAAACTGGGTCAAAAACAAATGAATTGTTATTTGTGCAGGGAAAGACCTATCTAACCATGGACCAGCAATAGTATCTTGATAGTGGGTGCTCAAGGCACATAACTGGAAGCAAGAGTAACCTAGTATCCTTCAAGGCTAAGCATGTACCCAAAGTGATGTTTGGAGATTCAAAATATGGACAGAGCAAAGGATATGGTACAGTCAAAATTGGGTCAGTTACATTAAAAAAGGTAGCATATATGGAAGGACTGAAGCACAACCTTATTAGTATCAGTCAGTTATGTGATGAAGGCTACAAAGTCACATTCAACAAATCTTCATGATTCATCAAATCAGAAGACAACACAACTGTATTGACAGGTAACAGAAGAGGTAACATCTATCTAGTAAATTTTCATTCAACCAAGGTAGATATCTGCTTATTTTCTCTTAGCAAACCTAATGAACTATGACATAAGAGATTAGGACATGTTAACCTTAGAACCATTGCTAGGCTGTCCATGGAAAACCTATTAAGAGGACGACCTTCTGGCCCCTACAAGAAGGAAGGACTCTGTAGGGCTTGTCAATTAGGTAAGCAAACTAAAAACAGCTTTATGTCACCTAATAAGAGTGATTCACCTAAGATATTGTACTTGTTACATATGGATCTGTTTGGACCCATTACTGTACAAAGCCTGGGAGGGAAATCATATACTTTAGTAGTTGTAGATGACTTCTCAAGATTCACATGGGTGTTCTTTCTGAGGAAAAAGTCTGATAACTTCAAATGTTTGACAGAGTTTCTCAAATGTATACAGATTGAGTTCAATACTCACATAGCCCTGATCAGAAGTGATCATGGGACTGAGTTTGATTCTCTTCTTATGCAAGAGTTCTTTCAAAAGGAAGGAATCAGGCACACTTTCTCAGCTCCTAGAACTCCTCAACAGAATGGGATAGCTGAAAGGAAAAATAGAACCCTTATTGAATCTGCCATAACATTATTGCCAGATACTCACCTTCCTCTATCATTTTGGGCAGAGGCTGTGAACACTTCAAATTATGTTTTGAATAAGAGTTTGATACATAAACTACAAGGAAAGACTCCCTATGAATTACTCAATGGGAAGAAACCAAAAGTTGATTATTTTAGAATTTTTGGTTGCATTTGCTATATTCATAACAATGACAAGAAATACATAGCAAAATTCGAAGCCAAAGATGAAGAAGGAGTGTTTGTGGGATACTCCATGATCAGTAAGGCCTATAGGGTTTATAACAAATCATCTCTAAAAATTAAAGAAATAGTGCATGTATCTTTTGATGAAACTAATATGTTTTACAAGGAGAAGAGCACTTCTACCAAAGACCCTTTGCAGGTACTTTCTCTATCAGAAAATTTGGACAGACTAAATATCATTAAAAATGATCCATCACCTTCATCCACCCAACAAGAAGCTAAAAGTAGTGAAAATGAAGATGACATTCAGATCTTAGCAAATCATGGTGACAATCAAAATGAAGAGCCAGTTGTTGTTCCATAAGAGGAAACAACAACACAGGTTGGTGAACAGTCAACACCCATTGTTTATTTAGTAACAACAAAAGATCATCCAATATCTCAAGTTATTGGAGACATCTCAGCTAGTGTGCAAACCAGGAATCAGATCAATCAACATCTGATGCACATTTGCTTTCTTTCTCAAATTGAGCCTCAATCCATACAAGATGCAGAACAAGATCCTAACTTGATCATTGCAATGCAAGAGGAATTAAACCAATTTGAAAGAAACAAAGTTTGGGAGCTATTGACAAGGCCAAAGAATCATCAAATTGTTGGATCTAAATGGGTATTCAGAAACAAGCTGGATGATCAAGGAATTATTGTGTGAAATAAGGCAAGGCTGGTTGCTCAAGGATATTCTTAAGAAGAAGGCATAGATTATGACCAAACCTTTGCACCAGTTGCAAGGTTAGAGGCCATAAGAATTTTTCTGGCATATGCAGCTCACAAGAAATTCAAAGTATATCAGATGGATGTCAAAAGTGCTTTCCTAAATGGTGATATCAAGGAAGAGGTCTATGTAAAACAACCTTCAGGAAAATGTCACTCCCAACCGCAGTTCTCACCGCCATAAGGTTTGATACCGGGTTTGATATTGACATGGAGTCGTTTGAGGGTACATATCAAATGTTCAAAGATATTCTAGACCTATTCAAGGAGCAATACTTAGTGAAAGTCATGACAATAAGAATCAAGCTGGCTGCTGATGAAATAAAGGAATGGGTATACACAACTCACAGTTTGGATCAGAATACCCTTATTGGAACCATTGCAGGGAATCAGGTATCCCTAACACAAACTATACTTACTGAAATTTTTGAATTAAGTAATGGTGATGATAGCATTGAACTGTCTGGAGTAGAATTCAATGAAATGTTAGATAGAATGGGACACAACAATTAGAACCCTAATAAGCTTCTGAAAAAGAATATTTCCCTTGAATATAGATTCTTAGCTGATGTAGTAGGGAAGGTAATTCTGGCAAAACACTCTACACATGATATCATTTCTTGATATCAGTTTTGTCTGATGGCTTCCCTAGTGGACAAGAAGCATTTAAATTGGGGAGAAATCTTATTTGACTTGCTCAAGAAGAAGATTAACAAAACGTTTGTGAATTTTGGAAGAATATTTGGACTATTCCTTCAGAATAGGCGACCACAGCTCTTGGTTTCCAATGGAATGCATATTAATGCTTCCAAAAGACTCTCTTCTGCTCTCTTTGGCAAATGGGAGAGACAGATTGTCAGGGCCAGCAGAACTCCTCCAGCCAATACAACTTCAGGCACAAGGACTATTATAGTCACTCTCCCTCACTCTACTGCCCTAGTAGAAGAAATGCCATCCTCTTCCCCTTCAACTCTTAGACCTCTAGTGACTTAATCCATGCCTATACCTCCTGCAACATCTTCACCTTCTCAAATTACTCAACCTGAGGTTTTCCATCCATTGCATTACTTTCCACCCATAGATATACTCTCATCTCCTCAGATTCTATCCTTCAATCTACTAGATGACTCATATATGGCTTGCTCTCCTTCTACAACACAAGAATTTCCATCCCCCTCAACATCTTTTCAACAACTCCTCAATGATACCATCTCTCAACCATCCTTTCCCCTTCCTATCTCCACATTCATTCCAACAATCACTATTCCAGCACCATCCATTACCTCCATTCTAGTCTCTCAGCCATCCATTCCACTTCCATCTGCATCTATTCCATCCATCTCTGCAGCTCCTCCCTCAACCTCTACTCAGGTTAATCTTGAGCAAGTAGATCTTATTCCTCTAGCAGATAAACTATATGATTTGTTGGCACCCAGGCTAACTCTCTTTTTGGATGCCACCTTGGCTCCCTTAGTTAAGACATTGAAAGATTTATCTGCTAGGATCTCTTCTTCCTTCTCCCTTCAGGCTATCCCTTCTTCTGGGGGCCTAGGTTCAGTATTCACTGAATCAAGGCAGGGGGAGATGCAAGATGAAGAAGCTCAGCCTTCAGAGACAATTCCAAATGCACCTCTAATTACAGTTTCAGATGATATAATGACAGATGATATAAGTACAGTTACAGCTCCAGCTCCAGTTATACGTCCAACACATATCATCAGCCCATCAGTAGATCTCACCACTTTGTTATCCTTATTTGATTCATTTCACAGCAGCTATCTTCCAGCACCCCTACCAGCTGAAGACTTAACAAGGGCTATAGTTCCCTTTAACAGTTGTGATCCAAATCTGCTTTAGTTTTATATAAATTCAGTTATTTCTGTTGAGAATGCTCTTGAGCTTGAAGCCTCTACTGAACTTACAAAGCCTCTTGATGTTTCTTTTGAGCTAAATATTGTTGAATAGAATTATGTTAAGCCTATGGATAGTGTTCCTATGGATATTCCTGCTACTGCTGCTATCTCTACTGCTTTAGTTGCTGCTCCTGCTATCTTTTTGCACCTTCTGCTTCTGCTCCTGTTCCTGTTTCCATCTCAAAAGAAGCTTTGAAGCAAATAAATGCCTTATATGATGATCCTCAAAGCTCTTATGATGAAATTAGAACAGATTCTGATGACTCCTCTGCAACTATTGCAAAGAAGAGGAAAGCGAGAAGCAAAGCTATGAAAAGAGTTCCCATTTCAAAGGATACTCTTGATCATGATATCCCATACTATATTCTGCACAACTGCCTCATTACTGAGCACTGGATGCAGTATTCTAAGAATCAGTTGAAGTCCTTGAGGAAGAAAAGGAAATATAATAAAAGAACTTCTCACTATGATCCTTCTCCTTCTCTAGGTGTAGGATCTAGTGTGTTGGTACCCTAGCTTGATTTGAGTTTAGTCTTCTCCTTTTGTTCCTTGACCCAAGAAATATCTATGGTCAATGGTTAGTGGTCTAGCTGTAGAGTCCTCGCTTTTCCAGATGAAGAATTTGGTTAAGTAGTTTTTCGTTCGACTATCGTCGAACGCCGCTCGACTATCGTCGACTGACTGTTCGACGATCGTCTATCAGTTGCTCGACGCTCTGTCTGCGAGGATAGTTCGACTATCGGTTGATAGTTCGACTATCTGTTTTCCCTTGGTAGTTCAACTATCTGCCTTGATAGGTCAACTATCTGATAGCTCGACTATCTGTTGATAGTTCGACTATCTGTCGTTCTCTGGTAGTTCGACTATCTGTTGATAGTTCGACTATCTGTTCTGCGTTGATAGTTCGACTATCTGGTGATAGGTCGACTATCTGTTCTCGCTTGGTAGTTCGACTATCTGCTTTGATAGTTCGACTATCTGATAGTTCGACTATCTGTTGATAGTTCGACTATCTGTTTGGTTTTGATAGTTCGACTATCTGTTGATAGTTCGACTATTTGTCTCGCTTTGATAGTTCGACTATCTGTTGACAGGTCGACTATCTGATAGCTCGACTATCTTCTGATAGTTCGACTATCTGCTGTGATAGTTCGACTATCTCCTGTGATAGTTCGACTATCTGGATCGTTCGACTATCTGTCCGATAGTTCGACGATCTCCGTGCGTCGGTCGACAATCTCCGAGGGTCGTTCGACGCTTTCTGTCTGCCTTTATATTTTATATTTATTTATTATATTTAATTAATTAATACATTATCTGACATATCTTTTCAGTTGTTTTATGATAATATTTCCAGGCAATATTTGCTCCATCCCTTTTGCCTGACTAAAATCTTTTTAGATAAAGTTGTTTGTCTTATTAGCTGACTTTGTATTTTACTTTATCTGCTGTCAGTCCTTTATAGCCGTTAGACTGAAAAGGCTTTCTTCTGTTATAAAGAGTTTGTTTCTGATGTGACTTTATTTAGTACTTTATTATCAGATTGCTTCATGCAGCTTCGTAGAAAAAGGTTTATACCTTTTATAGAATGTTTCTGCTGCAGAGATTGTTTTGTCTTCTTGATATTTACAGCCCAGGTCTCAAGTTTCAGAAGAAGACAAATAATTCAAGTTAAAGAGAGCCGTTGCTTGTTGCTGTTATAAAAAGGACCCTTTGAAGAAGGATTCAAGCTAGCTAACTAGTTACCCTGTTCATTTGCTTTCAAGCCTTCATCAAGATCAAGTTCACTGCTCTCAGCAATACTCATCCAACTGAGAAGTGTTAAGATCTTCTATTCTTCTTCAACCTGAGTTCTCCTGCTTTCAGGAAGTTCAAACTCAGAGTTCTTTTGAAGAAGAAGAAGAAGAAGAAGAAGATAGCTGCTTGAAGATCTTTAATTTTATTATTTATTATCTTCTTGTAGTTTTTCCTTCAGATCTTTCTGAAGAGTTTTCTGCACTGAAGCAAGACTTCACCTGGACATCTTTGAGCCAGGGGGAGCCTTGATTCTTTAGAGCTTTCTAGCTCAGTGCAAGTTCTTGTGCTTCTCTAATCTTTTGTAAAATAGAGAAGACATCTTAACCTTCTTCCCTCTCCTGTACAGGGTTATTACTCCCTTCAAAAGTATCCCTTGGTGGCAGGGCACCTGATCAAAAACCTGTGCTTGGTTTTTAGACACCTGATCAAAAGTCTAAAGGGTTTCTGGATCTACCTGAAGCAGATCCTGTTGGTGGTAGGGCACCTGATCAAAAACCTGAGTGGATTCCTACCTTGTTGGTAGAAGAGTGGACGTACCCAAGTTGTTTGGGGAACCACTATAAATTCCTTGTGTCGTCTGGATTGCCTTGTTTAATTCCTGCATTGTGGCTGTGAATAGATATAACTAGGTTGCTAGTTGCTGATTAGGATTTCCAAGCCTTAACTGTAATTACAGTTAGCTTGAGTTTGTGCACAACACTTGTGTTAGGCTATAGGGTTAATTCTATATCTATAATCTTTTAATTCCGCAATTCACTCCAATGGAGTTGGGTAGACCATTAAGTTTTGTCTAGTGCAAAATTTGATAACTCTATTCACCCCCCTCTAGAGTAGTATCTATCCCTTCACTTTCAATTGGTATCAGAGGGAGGTTGACTGACTGAATAGGCTAACACCTAAGTCACAAGATCCTGATAGATACCAAAGCTTATAGATATTCACTATCATGGCCCAGTCCAAGGATTATTCTAGCACCAGACCTCCAGCATGCAACTTAGCTAAGTTTGGCATCTGGAAGGCAAGGATAAAATTATATATGAATTCTATTGATGAAAGCATCTTTGCTTCTATTTTGTCAGGTCCCCCAAGAGCACCTGCTGCTGCCACTACCTCATCATCAACTGATATGAGTGCAGTGCCTCCTCCAGATTACAATGATGAATACAAGAAGGCCAAGATAGCAGATGCCAAGGCGATGAATATACTAGCTCAGACAATGTCTGATGAGGTATTCCAGAAAGTTGCTGACTTCTCTTCAGCAAAAGCCATGTGGGATACACTGAACCAGATTGTAGCTGGTTCAGCTGATGAAAAGAAGGACAGAAGGTCCAACCTTATCTCACAATATGAGAACTTCAAGAAAACTGATGCTGAATCAGTTGAAGCCATGTACACCAGGCTCAGCTCAATCATCAATGAGCTGAGGACCCTTGACAAGGACATATCATTGACAGAGGTCAATGATAAGATTCTAATGTGCTTCCGTAGCACATGGGATCTAAGGATCTGGCCCATCAAGGAAGCCAGAAGCACCACAGAGATCTCCACTAAAGCTCTTCTCGGCAAGCTCGAGTCTTTTGAGCAAGTGCTGAAGACAAGGGAAGCTGAAGCAGAAGCAAAGACCCCTACTCCAACAAGAAAAGAGCAATCTCTAGCTCTTAAGGCTGCTGATGCTTCTGAAGGCAGCCAATCAAATGAGGAGCTAATGGCATTGTTTGCCAAGAGGTTTCTCAAGATGGGGAGAAAGGAATTCAGAAAGAAGTCTTCACGATATGAAGACAAACCAAGGTATGACCGTTCACCTGCTAAAGAAATTATATGTTATGGTTGCAGGAAGCCTGGACACATCTTACCAGAGTGTCCAGAGGAGAAGAACAAAGACAAGAGAAAAGAAAAGGAACAGCACAGGAAGCACTCCAAGCCATCCTCCTACAAGAACAAGAAAAAGGAGAGAGGTTTCATTGCTGAAACCTGGAGTGATTCTGATGAAGACTCCTCCTCCTCAAGCTCCAGTGAGGATGAGGAAGAGAAGAAGGCAAAAGAAGTTTGCCTGATGGCAATAGATGCCTGCAGCAATCACTCAGCTGCAGAGAGTTCAGATTCAAATGAAGAAATGCCAACAGAAGATGAGGTACTATCTTCTTATGACTTCACTTCTGAAGAATTTAAATTAGATTTTAAATCTTTATGCTTAGATTTGATTAGCTCAGAAAAGGAGATAAAAGAACTTAGAAATAAGCTAGCTGACTCAGAAGTAATTGCTACAGAAAATGTTAGGTTAAAGGAAGATCTCACTACTTGTAGTGAAGAAATTAAATTTCTTAAAATGGAGTTAGCTAAGTCTAAGAGGTTAGAAGAATCACTTAATGGTAGAAGCCTTAAGTTGTTAGAAATTACCAGCATGACTAACACTAGGTCAGGTAATGACAAACTAGGCTTAGAAGCTTCTCCAAGTGAACCCCAAGTTATTCTTAAAAATAATCTTTCAACTCCAGTGAACTTCATTTCAGCTAGTGGAATGAAGAACACTGAGCAAGTAAACCAAGTTAATAAAACTTTAAATAAGGCTAAGAGAGAGAAAAGAAAGAAATTTTTTAAAGAAATGCAAAGAGCGTCGAACGCCGCTCGACGATCGGAAGCTCAATGGTCGAACGAAGCTCGACGATCTGAGCGCCCATCGTCGAACGTCGATCGACGTTTTCAACATGATTTTCAAAATCATAATCAGTACCATAGAAACCTAAATGAAAATAGAAACCCTAGGTTTGTTGACCCATCATCTGCATGGAGAATCCCACCTAGGAGATCTCACCCATTAGGTTATCACCCTCAGCCTGCATTTTCATTTATTTCTAGCTTTTCTTATGTGAAAAACAAGGGACCCAAGGTTACCTGGGTCCACTCTATCTAAATAAATGTCTTGCAGGTGAAGGCCTATCCAATCACTCAAAATAAGTGGTATTTGGATAGTGGATGTTCCAAGCATTTGACAGGAAACAAAGATCATCTGTCAAAATTCAAAGCTAAGCTTGGCCCAAAGGTTATCTTTGGAGATTCCAGCTGTGGTCAGACAGAAGGCTATGGCAGGATTACAATTGGAGATGTTACTTTCAAGAGAGTTGCATATGTGACAGGACTGAAGCACAATTTGATTTCAGTCAGCCAGCTATGTGATGCTGGCTACCAGGTTTCATTCTCTAACTCTTCTTGCAATATTACTTTAAATAATAATGTTGTTTTAGTAGGCATTAGAATAGGTAATATTTATTTAGTGGATTTCAATTCATCTCACTCTGAAATCTGTCTATTTAATGAAGTAACAATTAATAATAATTCTTTGTGGCATAAGAGGCTTAGTCATGTTAACCTTAAAAATATATCTAGGTTATCTAAACGCAACCTTGTTAGAGGTTTACCTTCTTGCCCCTACAAGAAGGAGAGCCTATGCAAGGCTTGTCAGCTAGGCAAGCAAACCAAGAATTCTTTTAAATCTGTAAATAAAAGTGATTCTCCTAGAATCCTGTATCTATTATATTTGGACCTATTTGGCCCAATAAATGTACAGAGTTTAGGAGGGAAGTATTACACCTTAGTAATTATAGATGACTTCTCTAGGTTCAGTTGGGTTTTCTTTTTGAGAACTAAGGCTGATAACTTCAAAGCCCTTACAGACTTTCTACTATGTGTGCAGACTGAGTACTCTACTCATGTGGCCTTGATCAGAAGTGATCATGGTACTGAGTTTGACTCTCTTCTCATGCAAGAATTCTGTGAGAGAAGGTATCAAACATAGCTTCTCAGCTCCTAGAACTCCCCAACAAAATGGGGTAGTTGAAAGGAAGAACAGAACACTCATTGAAGCTGCTAGTACATTGTTGGCAGGTGCTAATATGCCTCTCTCCTATTGGGCAGAAGCTGTTAGTACCGCCAATTATGTCTTGAATAGAAGTCTGATACACAAGCTTAAGTGTAAAACTCCTTATGAGTTTCTTAAAGGAAAGAAACCTAAAATTAATTATTTTAGAGTATTTGGTTGTATTGTTTATATTCATAATAAAAATAAAGAATACCTTAGAAAATTTGAAGCAAAAGCTTCAATGGGAATCATGCTTGGATATTCCCAAGTAAGCAAAGATTATAGGGTTTATAACAAATCAACCTGTAAAATTGAAGAATCTGTGCATGTATCTTTTGATGAGTCTCAGATGTTTTACAAGGAGAAGGAAAATTCTCCTTCCTCTAGTTCATTGCAGGTACCTGATGCTCCTCAAGAAATTCTTCAACTATCAACTCTTCAGATCACTGAATCAGACAGTGATGAAGACATTACAGAAGCTGTTGTTGTACCACCAACAGTAGATCAAATTCCTCCTGACGAATTAATCCCAACTATTGCTGAAGATCACATCCCACCTGCTGATATTGTCACACTTAGAGATCACCCTACATCTCAAGTGATTGGAGACATATCAGCTGGTGTGCAAACAAGACACCAATTAAGACAGGATGTGATGCACGCTTGTTTCCTCTCACAGGTTGAGCCCCTCACCTTTAAAGATGCAGAGCTAGATCCCCACTGGATCATTGCCATGCAAGAGGAACTCAATTAGTTTGAGAGATGTAAAGTTTGGACTTTGGTTCCTAGACCTAAAGGCCAACTGATCATAGACACCAAGTGGGTGTATAGAAACAAGTTGGATGCAAATGGAATTATTATAAGGAATAAAGCAAGGCTTGTAGCTCAGGGCTACAGACAGGAGGAAGGTATAGATTATGACCAAACCTTTGCTCCTGTTGCAAGGCTAGAAGCAATAAGGATCTTCTTGGCCTATGCAGCCTACATGAAGTTTAAGGTGTTCCAAATGGATGTCAAAAGTGCATTCCTGAATGGTGAGCTTAAGGAAGAGGTGTTTGTTGAACAACCACCAGGGTTTGTTTCTTCAACTCAGCCCTCGCATGTGTTTAAGTTGCAGAAAGCTCTTTATGGACTAAAGCAAGCTCCCAGAGCCTGGTATGAGACTCTAGCTAGTTTCCTTTTAGAGCACAACTTTACTAGGGGAGTAGTTGATAGAACCCTTTTCGTCAAGCATCACAAGGACACAATCCTGTTAGTTCAGGTGTATGTAGATGATATTATATTTGGCTCAACTGATCCCAAACTTTGCAAAAGGTTTTCTAACCTGATGCACTCTAAGTTTGAGATGAGTAGTATGGGTGTGCTGTCTTACTTTCTTGGTCTCCAAGTTAAGCAAGATGCTGATGGTATCTTCATCTCCCAATCCAAATATGCCAAGGAATTGGTAAAGAAATTTGGGATGGCTGATGCTTCAGCAATGCCTACACCTATGGCTACTAATGTAGTTATTGATTCTGATGATCATGGCAAGCCAGTTGATCAAAAGAATTATAGGGCCATTGTTGGTTCCCTATTATATCTAACTGCAAGTAGGCCTGATATAATGTTTGCTACATGCCTTTGTGCTAGATTCCAGGTCAACCCCAAGGAATCTCATCTGACTCTTCTAAAGAGAATCCTGAGATACCTGAAGGGATGTCCAAATCTAGGACTTTGGTACCCAGCTGTGTCAGAATTTGAATTAATTGGATATTCTGATTCTGATTATGCTGGTTGCAGAGTTGACAGGAAGAGCACCTCAGGAACTTGTCAGTTCCTGGGAGAGAGATTGGTCTCTTGGTTCTGTAAGAAGCAGGCTTCTGTCTCAACTTCAACTACAGAGGCTGAATATATAGCAGCTGCTAGTTGTTGTTCACAGATCCTGTGGATTCAAAACCAGCTTGTGGATTATGGTTACTCACACAAGAATACGAAAAATCATGTGTGACAGTACCAGTGCTATCTCAATTGCACAAAATCTAGTGCACCACTCTAGAACGAAGCACATTGAGATTCGACACCATTTCCTGAGAGATTGTGTGGAAAAGAACAAGATTTGTCTTGAGTTCATATCCACTGAGTTTCAGAGAGGTGATATATTCACCAAGCCTTTAGATGAACAGAAGCATCTGTTCTTTTTAGTTCAACTAGGCATGATCAATGGACGAGACTAAGTGTGACTATATCTGCCTATGTTGAAACCTGCTTGAAGATCGTCGAACGATGATCGAAGATCGTCGAACGGTTTAAGCCTATCGTCGACCGCTGGTTAATGATAGCTTATCTGTTTGAAGATCATCGACCGGCGTTCGAAGATCGTCGAACAGGTCGAGCTTATCGTCGATCTCTGGATGACGACAGCTTATTGTTTGAGAAGCCAGAAATAGTCGAACGATTGATCGACTACTCTGCTTCTGGGCCGATCGTCGAACGGCCGTTCGACTATCGGGTCTAGTATCTTTTTAATAGATCGACTATCTCCGGTCCAATATAAAGCCGATAGTCGACCTAGGTTAAAAGATCTTTTGTTTTATCGTCGACGGAGCGTGACTTTTCGCATTATGTCTTCCCGCTTGCGATTTTCTGCCGCTTCGTCCCCTTCGTCTTCGCCGTCTTTCTCGCGCATTCTCCAGCAATTCAATGGAGATTTATCCCGCAGTGTTTGTAAGACCCCCCTCCCGGAACACAACACACGGCACGAGGGGAGTCTTATGCCCGAAATAGCCGCCTTGCGGTAGCACTAACACACGGGTTAGCCTTTACCACAAGACGCCTATTCCGCCGGCTACAATCCATATCACAACAATTATGCCAACCCAACCATAACAGAAAAGTAAAGCTAAAAGCAGTTCAGTTCACAGCTAAGTTAAAGTCCAAAAGTAGCGGAAGATAACAAGCACAACAGGCTTGTACCAATAAACAAGAGTCTAGAAATGTTTTGCCAAACGGCTACATGAAAACACTCACTACTGTCACTGACGGTGCCGATGGCACCACCACCTCAGGTCCTATCATCCGGGCCTGGCTGTCCTGCTGCATAGTCCGTTGCCGCTCTACCTGCGGGGTTTCCTCCTAAAAAGGAAGACGTAGCAACCGTTAGTCATAAGACTAAGTGGCTTCACATCCGCTCCCCCGGCGACTCCTCGGCACCGGGTGGAGAAAGGAACGAGGTACAATATATATATATATATATGCAAGTAAACAAGCAGGTGACAATAAGTATGGTGAAGTATAAACTACGCTACACAACTAGCAGTTCTACGAATATCAATAATATATAAATGACAGCAGGTATAATTAATCAGATTAGTAACTTAACTTATAAGAGTGCCCATACAAACTTATAAGTTAAGGATCGGCTTAACAGTAAGGTAACTCATCGTATAAGAGTGCCCATACAAACTTATACGATGAGGATCTTGTGTATGCAATGAATGACATGTTATGAATGTTATGTTATGACCGACTCATGCGCACGCACATGCAAGTTGCTATGTCGACACAGACTAGAAGTTCCCACTTTTCGAGCAGGTAGCTAACCTCTCAGGCGTCGTCCGTCGTGGCCAGACGGCGACAGTGGAGCGGGCGTCTCCACTACTAGGTGGTATCACACTACCTATCCTAGGCCCCCGTACGCCTCAACGCTAAGAACACAACAGCGGAGCTCACATGCGTACTACGGCTCAGAAGGGGTCTTGGGTAAATGTGCACCAAGAACACAGCCCAACCTGGCCTTGATTTCGAACCGGATGGAACCTCGGAAACGCACGAGGTGCAAGCCCAACCGTTCTCATGGCACGGAGGAGATCTCGGGTTATGGACACCAAGTATCTAACCCTACCGCCCAAGGTCTACTCATTGGCTCCCATCGGTGTGACGACTGGCGAACCTGTAAACCTGCCACAATCATTATCTCAACACCGCGACACGATGAATCGTCGCACATCACATGCCCCAAAACAACTCACTCGATGCTACCCGTAGGGAGACTTCAACTCTAAGCATCGGTTGTTAATAAACCCCTTGGGCTCGGATTACAGTTACAAAATACTCTTCACATAGTGTTCATCATGTTCACGCCCACCTATTCAATGATTTCACCTCAACACTACGTACATTAGATATGTTCAACGCCAATTTGTATAAATATATCCTTTACCAATAGCAACTCCTAATATCTAGCCTTCCCATCCAATCCATTTCTCTACCATTGCATGGTTATCCCTTATTACACAACCAAATAAGTAACCATACTAAATTATAGTAACAACGACATTATAGTTATATGGGAGCAAGATATCACATGAGCAAATCACAATCATTGCAAGAGTGCTAACATTATAATTTAACAAGTGCATTAACATAGGATAGTCCAATACTAAAACTGGGATTCCCGGAGCTACAGGAATCCGATCACAATGCACAACCCCTCGTTGGAAAGGTATTCGCGAGGGCTACGACTTTCGTGTTGAGTCGATCGCCCAGATCTGGTCGCAACATACCAGAAATTCAACTCGAATACGTACAGGAAACAGTTTCCTGTACAGGAATTTTCCCGAACGCAGCGGACTCGAACCAGCTTTCCCGTGGCTACAGGTATCGCATGGAAACGAGCAACCCCTCGTTGGAAAGGTAATTTCAAGGGCTACGACTTTCGTGTTGAGTCGATCACCCAGATCTGGCCAGAACATCTCCGAAATTGGCCACGAAGGTCGCCGCGTGCAGAAATCAGATTTCTGCACGCATCTTAAGGCGAGATGAACGACATCCGTTCATCTTCTTCCTCGCAACGACCTCGCATAAACTTCTCCAGAAATCACACCCAACCTTATTTCTCCTTTCAAAGCCAAACCCCCAACGAAAACCCCTCTCATCTCCACTTTGAAGGATGAGAAGGTTGAGGGAGACTAAGCCTAAAACCTAGGCATGGCTTATCCTAAGAACTCTCCTCCTCACCATCAAGACTCTATGGAGTCGATGTCTCTCCTATAATAACTATAGATCTAGCACCAAGGGAGAGGGGAGGAAGCTCACCTCAAGTCCAGCGGTACCACCATGGCCGGCCATGAGCCTCGCACTCCTTCGCGGCGGCATTGTTTTTTCCCTTGACGGTGGCGGCGTTTTGATTCCTCCAAAGATGGCTCCGGCAAGCTCTTCCTCCTCCTCCAGCCAAGAACCCTCTCAGAAATTTCGGGGCAGAAGAAAGGAGATGAAATGCTAGGGTTTCCCAACTTTTCCTTTTTATACATCGCAGACACGGGTAGGCACACGGCCGTGTTCCTACCCGTGTTCAGGTGACACGGCCGTGTGGCATGCCGTGTCTAGGGCCGTGTTCCTCCCAGAACCACTTTCTGCCGGGTCAGGGTTGCGGCACACGGGTAGAGACACGGCCGTGTCCCGACCCGTGTCCTTGGCACACGGCTAGGGACACGCCCGTGTCCCAACCCGTGTCCTTGGCACACGGCTAGGGACACGCCCGTGTCCCAATGCCCGTGTACCTCTCTGACTGGTAAGCCTATTTTTATGAGGCACACGGGTATGGACACGGCCGTGTCCATACCCGTGTCAGCCAAAAATGCTGTTTTGCCTTGTTTTCCTCATTTCCCGCACGTCCGCACCTGTTCACCCACATCCCCCATTGGGCTCACCACAGCCCCCTTGACTCAAATACGCAATCAAGGGGCCTAGCGCGAATTGGGACGTTACAAATCCTATAAACAAAATAAAAGATTTCGTCCCCGAAATCAGGGTAAGGCTATGGGAGTGAAACACATAAAAAGGGAACTATGCTTTCAAATAAAATTTTTACCTGGAGTAAATAATTCCGGGTAGCGCTCTTGCATCAAATCCCTTGGCTCCCATGTGCACTCTTCCTTCCCGTGATTAGACCATAGCACCTTCACCAAGGGAACACTTTTGCGGCGCAAGGTCCTTGTCTCGTTATCAACGATCCGCACCGGCTCCAGTCGCACAGACCTATCAGACGCCACGGCACCATCCGCCGTGGGGATATACTGTTCAGGTCGCAACAAAGCCTTCCGAAGCGACGATACATGGAACACGTCGTGAAGGTTCTCCAGCTCCGGTGGTAACTCCAATCGATAGGCCAGAGGGCCAATCCTTTCCACTACAACATAGGGCCCAACATACCTTGGGCTGAGCTTCTTGACTCCACGTACTCGTGACACTCCGTGCATCGGTCGAATCTTCAGGAACACCTTATCACCCACTTGAAACTCTACCATACGGTGCCTTGCGTTGTAATATTTCGCCTGTCGGCTTTGAGCCTCTAGCATTCGATTCCGGATCAACCTAACCACCGCGTCCGTGTCATCAATATACTCATTTCCCAATGTCTTCGGATCTTCGTCTTGCACCCAGGACAAGGGTGTTCTACACCTCCTTCCATACAAAGCCTCATGAGGTGCCATTCCAATACTAGCTTGATGACTGTTATTATAAGAGAACTCCACGAGAGGTAAGAGCCTCTCCCATGGTTCTCCTTTATCTAGCACACACAACCTCAATAGGTCCTCCAATGTTCGGATGGTTCGTTCAGATTGCCCGTCCGTTTGTGGGTGAAAGGCTGTGCTAAAGGCGAGGCGCGAGCCCAAATAAGCCTGTACAGCCCTCCATTCTCTTGAAGTAAACCGACCATCCCGGTCGGAGACGATCGTCTTTGGCACTCCATGGTACCGCACAAATTGTTCCACAAAGAGACGCACTAAGACGCCCACTTGCGCCTCCTTCTTCATTGGGATAAATCGGGCTACCTTGGTCAACCGGTCAACTATCACCCACACAGAATCATTCCCCGAGCGCGAGCGAGGTAACCCGTGGACGAAGTCCATGGAGATGTCCTCAAATTTCCATTCGGGGATGGGCAACGACTGTAGCATTCCACCGGGGCTTCGGCACTCTGCCTTCACCATTTGGCAGGCCACACAATGAGTAACAAAGTACTTGACATCCCTCTTCATGCCCGGCCAACACATCGTCTTTCTCAAATCGGTGTACATCTTCGCGATCCCCGGGTGCACCGAGTACTTGGAGCAATGGGCCTCCTTTAGAATATCCTCCCGAATGTTGTCACCTTCGGGGATGTAAAGCCGGCCACGAAAATGGACGAGGCCGTCTTTTAGGGAGTATTCTTCCGTAGTCCCATCCTCCATTGACTTGAAAGCCGGGGTTAAAGCCGCATCCTTCTTTTGTTCCGTACGGATCCGGTCTCGTATGTTGCAAACTATACTCATCGCGGCCAAATATTCGGTATACTCTTCCGGTTGATTCTTAAAGACCAAAGTGATTTCCATCTCTTGCAACATCCGGATTAACTCCATCCTCATCAAGCGGGATTCCGTGCTCGCTTCCGGCGCTTTCCGGCTCAAGGCATCAGCTACGGAATTAACCTTCCCGGGGTGGTAGTTCAAGGTGAAATCATAGTCGCACAAGAATTCCAACCACCGCCGCTGTCTCAAGTTTAACTCCTTTTGGGTGTGAACGTAGTTCAGATTTTTGTGATCCGAGTAGATCTCGCAGTGGACGCCGTATAAATAATGCCTCCACATCTTCAAGGCGAATACCACCGCTCCCAACTCTAGATCATGCACCGGGTAGCTGGCTTCATGCTTCTTCAACTGTCTTGAAGCACAAGCGATCACATGCCCATTCTGCATCAACACAGCTCCCATCCCTTGATACGACGCATCCGTGTAAACTTGAAAGCCCTCCTTCCCAGATGGAAGAGCTAGGATGGGTGCAGTCGTCAATCTGTCTTTCAACTCTTGGAATGCAGCTTCGCACTGGGGTGTCCATTCAAACGGCACACCCTTCTTGGTCAGCGTAGTAAGGGGAAGGGCGATCTTCGAGAAGCCTTTCACGAACTTGCGATAGTACCCGGCAAGTCCAAGAAAGCTTCGTATGTCGGCCGCTGACTTCAATGGCGACCACTCCTTCACGGCCCGCACCTTGGCCGGATCTACTGCTAGCCCCGCCCCACTAATCACATGGCCCAAGAACGCGACCTCTCGAAGCCAAAACTCACATTTGCTGAACTTGGCAAACAAAGTGTGCTCCTTTAGTTTCCTCAGCACTAAAGTTAGATGTTCGGCGTGTTCTGCTTCAGTCTTGGAGTAGACTAGGATATCATCGATAAACACGATGACAAAGATGTCCAAATAAGGGCTGAACACCTTGTTCATCAAGCTCATAAAGGCGGAAGGGGCGTTTGTGAGCCCAAACGGCATCACGGTGAATTCATACAAACCATATCTCGAACTGAACGCCGTCTTCTGAATGTCATCTTCTTGTATCCTCAGCTGATAATATCCCGAACGCAGATCTAACTTGGAGAACCAATACGATCCCACCAATTGATCGAATAATTCATCAATGCGCGGTAGGGGATAGGTGTTCCGCACCGTTAACCGGTTCAACTCTCGATAATCAATACATAACCGCAAGGTGCCATCCTTCTTTTTGACGAACAAAACGGGCGCTCCCCAAGGCGACGAGCTTGGGCGAACGAACCCTGCTTCCACCAATTCCTGAAGCTGAACTCTAAACTCTGCAAGTTCCTTCGGAGCCATTCGGTATGGAGCTCGCGAGACGGGCTTGGCACCCGGAATTAGCTTGATTTGGAAGTCCACTTCCCTATGCGGGGGTAGTCCTGGCAATTTCTCGGGAAATACCTCGGGAAATTCTCGCACCACCCGCACATCCTTGACCTCTAATGTCAATTTCTTCAACTCGAAGCAAATTACATAGACCTCGTCCCCTTCCATATGAGATTTCATAACTTGGATTGAAGATAATAATTTACGGGGTGCGAATTTAATACCTTGGAAGATGACTTCCGAGTCTCCATGCCTCAACATAACTTGCTTCTCCGCACAATTGATCCTGGCGTGGTGCCAGTCCAACCACTTCATGCCCAGGATGAGATCGAACTCCGGGATTCTTAACACTGTAGCCGGAGTTTCAAAGAACTTTCCTCCAATAAGGGTGTCGAAGTCGCAACTTGCTGACGACGTCATCTCAGAGCCGTCCGGAAGGCGCACCCTTTGAGTAATGCCCGTGAAGTGTTGCACTCCCTCCAAGTCCTTCACGAAGTCCTCCGAAATGAACGAGTGAGACGCACCCGTGTCAAATAACGTATAGGCGGGTCTCCCGCTAACCACGACAGTGCCTAGGTTCCAAAAGGGGTAATCACTATTCAGAATAGCGCGTATCATTTGTATCATAAATCCAACAAGTCATATAATATTAAAACAATTTTGCACGTACCGGTGATGACTTCCTGCGGATTTCTCTCCTGAGTCATATCCAATGCGAATACATGCTCCCGTGCATGTCCTTGATTTCTCCCTGGTGGTCCTCTTCCTCGGCCACGCATGTGCCCTCGTCCCCGTGGAGCTACTGGAGGGGGAGCAATAGGGGCACCCCCGATCAGTCGCGGGCAAACTCGTCGGACATGCCCCGGTTGGTTGCACTCAAAACATATCATCTCACGTCGGCCCCCAGGTTGTTGATAATATTGCTGCTGCGGTGGTGGTGGTAAAGGTAGTGGTTGCGGAGTTGGGTACTCCACCCGATAGTTCCGGTTGACCCACCGACCGCCTCTGTGGTTTCCCCTTCCTCTGCCATGATCATTCCGCCTTCTATTACTAGGGCCGACTTCAATTACTCCTTCCGCAGGTCTCTTGCCACATCCCATGTGGTCCGCCTCCAGTCTCTTTGCCATGTCAATGATTTCTGCCAGGCTTCCATCGGCTATAAACAAAAGGGCCTGCCTCAGGGGGTCCCTTAACCCTTTGTAGAAGCGCTTCGCGTAGCCTCTATCGTCCAACTCATAGGAATCGGCAAACCTAGCGAGGTGTTGGAACTCCCTCTGGTACTCCGTTACCGAATTCGATCCCTGCTTCAGCTGCAGAAATTTTTCTTCAAGTCCATCCCGAGCAGAAGAAGGGATGAAGTGCTCCAGAAAAGCCTCGGTGAACTCGTTCCAACCGATGTCCGTGTACAACCGCCCTTGGAAGATGGAGCCGATGAGGGACTTCCACCACCTTTTGGCGTGCAGCTCTAGCAGCGTCACTACCAATGTCACCGCCATGCTGTTCGGACATCTTATGCCAGCCATCAATTCCTGCACGGTATCAAGCCATTCCTCGGTGCGCACCGGCGATTCTGTCCCAAGATAGGCAGGAGGGGACAGAGCACGGAAGGTGCTCAACCAGTTGGAGCTTGGCGCTTGTTGTTGCACCGGAGCTTGCTGGGCTTTAAATGCATCCAATATGGCTGACAGCGTTTGTCCCAGCTCCGACTGCTGGAATTATGAAGGAACGGAAGGGGTAGGAGTGCCCCCAACCGGCTCCACCTGCGCTGGGACCTATACGCAAGGTACAAATTAGGGTCAGGTTGGCTAAAACTAATGTCAAAGTTGGACAACTTAGTGTGAATTACATATGGGCACACCACTGCTTCCGCTAAGTCGGTTTGTCCCCAAACCGACTAATCGAACGGGAGTGGCCCATTGTTACCTGACTGCAGCGGAAGCGTGGTGGGCCCATAACCCACAGGTCGGAGGATCGAAACCTCCCTCTGATACCATTTGTAAGACCCCCCTCCCGGAACACAACACACGGCACGAGGGGAGTCTTATGCCCGAAATAGCCGCCTTGCGGTAGCACTAACACACGGGTTAGCCTTTACCACAAGACGCCTATTCCGCCGGCTACAATCCATATCACAACAATTATGCCAACCCAACCATAACAGAAAAGTAAAGCTAAAAGCAGTTCAGTTCACAGCTAAGTTAAAGTCCAAAAGTAGCGGAAGATAACAAGCACAACAGGCTTGTACCAATAAACAAGAGTCTAGAAATGTTTTGCCAAACGGCTACATGAAAACACTCACTACTGTCACTGACGGTGCCGATGGCACCACCACCTCAGGTCCTATCATCCGGGCCTGGCTGTCCTGCTGCATAGTCCGTTGCCGCTCTACCTGCGGGGTTTCCTCCTAAAAAGGAAGACGTAGCAACCGTTAGTCATAAGACTAAGTGGCTTCACATCCGCTCCCCCGGCGACTCCTCGGCACCGGGTGGAGAAAGGAACGAGGTACAATATATATATATATATATGCAAGTAAACAAGCAGGTGACAATAAGTATGGTGAAGTATAAACTACGCTACACAACTAGCAGTTCTACGAATATCAATAATATATAAATGACAGCAGGTATAATTAATCAGATTAGTAACTTAACTTATAAGAGTGCCCATACAAACTTATAAGTTAAGGATCGGCTTAACAGTAAGGTAACTCATCGTATAAGAGTGCCCATACAAACTTATACGATGAGGATCTTGTGTATGCAATGAATGACATGTTATGAATGTTATGTTATGACCGACTCATGCGCACGCACATGCAAGTTGCTATGTCGACACAGACTAGAAGTTCCCACTTTTCGAGCAGGTAGCTAACCTCTCAGGCGTCGTCCGTCGTGGCCAGACGGCGACAGTGGAGCGGGCGTCTCCACTACTAGGTGGTATCACACTACCTATCCTAGGCCCCCGTACGCCTCAACGCTAAGAACACAACAGCGGAGCTCACATGCGTACTACGGCTCAGAAGGGGTCTTGGGTAAATGTGCACCAAGAACACAGCCCAACCTGGCCTTGATTTCGAACCGGATGGAACCTCGGAAACGCACGAGGTGCAAGCCCAACCGTTCTCATGGCACGGAGGAGATCTCGGGTTATGGACACCAAGTATCTAACCCTACCGCCCAAGGTCTACTCATTGGCTCCCATCGGTGTGACGACTGGCGAACCTGTAAACCTGCCACAATCATTATCTCAACACCGCGACACGATGAATCGTCGCACATCACATGCCCCAAAACAACTCACTCGATGCTACCCGTAGGGAGACTTCAACTCTAAGCATCGGTTGTTAATAAACCCCTTGGGCTCGGATTACAGTTACAAAATACTCTTCACATAGTGTTCATCATGTTCACGCCCACCTATTCAATGATTTCACCTCAACACTACGTACATTAGATATGTTCAACGCCAATTTGTATAAATATATCCTTTACCAATAGCAACTCCTAATATCTAGCCTTCCCATCCAATCCATTTCTCTACCATTGCATGGTTATCCCTTATTACACAACCAAATAAGTAACCATACTAAATTATAGTAACAACGACATTATAGTTATATGGGAGCAAGATATCACATGAGCAAATCACAATCATTGCAAGAGTGCTAACATTATAATTTAACAAGTGCATTAACATAGGATAGTCCAATACTAAAACTGGGATTCCCGGAGCTACAGGAATCCGATCACAATGCACAACCCCTCGTTGGAAAGGTATTCGCGAGGGCTACGACTTTCGTGTTGAGTCGATCGCCCAGATCTGGTCGCAACATACCAGAAATTCAACTCGAATACGTACAGGAAACAGTTTCCTGTACAGGAATTTTCCCGAACGCAGCGGACTCGAACCAGCTTTCCCGTGGCTACAGGTATCGCATGGAAACGAGCAACCCCTCGTTGGAAAGGTAATTTCAAGGGCTACGACTTTCGTGTTGAGTCGATCACCCAGATCTGGCCAGAACATCTCCGAAATTGGCCACGAAGGTCGCCGCGTGCAGAAATCAGATTTCTGCACGCATCTTAAGGCGAGATGAACGACATCCGTTCATCTTCTTCCTCGCAACGACCTCGCATAAACTTCTCCAGAAATCACACCCAACCTTATTTCTCCTTTCAAAGCCAAACCCCCAACGAAAACCCCTCTCATCTCCACTTTGAAGGATGAGAAGGTTGAGGGAGACTAAGCCTAAAACCTAGGCATGGCTTATCCTAAGAACTCTCCTCCTCACCATCAAGACTCTATGGAGTCGATGTCTCTCCTATAATAACTATAGATCTAGCACCAAGGGAGAGGGGAGGAAGCTCACCTCAAGTCCAGCGGTACCACCATGGCCGGCCATGAGCCTCGCACTCCTTCGCGGCGGCATTGTTTTTTCCCTTGACGGTGGCGGCGTTTTGATTCCTCCAAAGATGGCTCCGGCAAGCTCTTCCTCCTCCTCCAGCCAAGAACCCTCTCAGAAATTTCGGGGCAGAAGAAAGGAGATGAAATGCTAGGGTTTCCCAACTTTTCCTTTTTATACATCGCAGACACGGGTAGGCACACGGCCGTGTTCCTACCCGTGTTCAGGTGACACGGCCGTGTGGCATGCCGTGTCTAGGGCCGTGTTCCTCCCAGAACCACTTTCTGCCGGGTCAGGGTTGCGGCACACGGGTAGAGACACGGCCGTGTCCCGACCCGTGTCCTTGGCACACGGCTAGGGACACGCCCGTGTCCCAACCCGTGTCCTTGGCACACGGCTAGGGACACGCCCGTGTCCCAATGCCCGTGTACCTCTCTGACTGGTAAGCCTATTTTTATGAGGCACACGGGTATGGACACGGCCGTGTCCATACCCGTGTCAGCCAAAAATGCTGTTTTGCCTTGTTTTCCTCATTTCCCGCACGTCCGCACCTGTTCACCCACATCCCCCATTGGGCTCACCACAGCCCCCTTGACTCAAATACGCAATCAAGGGGCCTAGCGCGAATTGGGACGTTACAGTGTTAGCCGTTGTAAAGTTCGATGCAGGCTTCAGCGTCGATTTTGACGCGTTCAGTTGCTGTGAAGCAGGGATTGTAGAAGTTCTTCAGTTATGCCGGGACCAAGGTCTAGAAAGATTAATGTCGACAAGGATAAAGTTAAATATTCCCGAGATCAAGGAATGGGCTTTCACTTTGTCATCCTCTGACGATTCGATGACTGGCACCATCGGCGGAGAAGAGGTAATTTTAACTCCGGCCGTTCTGACTGATGTTTTTGGATTAATAAATGGTGAAGAGGATTATGAGCAAGATGCTCAAGAGTTTGGAAGGATGCTGACTAAGCTGGGACATGCGGAGGGCATTCCCACGAAGCTGCTCAAGGTCAATTTTCCCTTTAAGATTAAATTTCTCGCTGAGTTAGTTGGAAAAGTGCTCCTCGGAAAGCACTCTGCTCATGACAATATAACAAGGCAACAATTTGCACTGTTGTGTGCAATTGTTAATCAGAAAAAGATTGATTGGGTAGGAGTAATGTTTGATTTGATAAGGAAAAAGAATAATAAGAAAGAGGTTACCCTAGGCAGGGTTATTGGAATTTTCCTGAAGGAAAAGTATCCTCAGCTGCTGGTCTCCGTTGCAACAACAATAAATTCAAGCAAGAAGATGGACCCAAATCTGTTCTCCAAGTGGAAGAGGACTTTTGTGAAACCCGCTATCACAGGGGTTGCTCCCGCGACATCAGAGAGCACCAGGACTGATTCGGTCGCTCCTCACCCGGTAGAAGCTGGCTCAGCTTTTTCCCTTCCCTCATCTTCTTCTGCTATGCAGTCTGCTTCAATTGAAGTTCCATCAACTTCAGCTGAAGTACGACTTTCCCCTTCTTTTGTTCGAGAAACAACCACGGTTATTCTTCCTTCCCCTCCAGCATCTCCTCTTCCTTCTTATCTGGCTAGGATATCTGCTCCTAGTTTTGATCTGTTAGGATCTGAGAGGATTCCAACACCTCCTCAGTCTCCTATTCAGTCCCCTGTTCATTCTCCACATCTTTCTCCATCTCCAATTCGATCTCCAGTCCACACCACTTCTCATCCTAACACTACAACCATCTCTGCTGCATCTCCATCCACTGTAATTCAAACATCTTTTGAGATCACCCCAGCTTTCATTTCTAGCATTTTGGAGTTGATTACCCCTTCAATCAAAATTATGATTGAAGAGGCAATTGCTCCACTTGCCTCCTCCATTGCCACCTTGACTGCTTCCATTCAATCACTTTCTAAATCTGCTGAGCCCTCTTCTTCAAGGGGCCTGGTTTCAGTTTCCACTGAAATCAGGCAGGGGGAGATGTTCTGTGAAGATGTCTCAGAGCCTCCAGCCTCCCTTCCAGCAGTTCTTCCAGTAGTTCAAGAAAAGACTGATGCAGTTCAAGCTCAAGATGAATCAGTTTCAGTGCTATCTGACAAAGAAATATCTGATGCTATTATGTTATCTGAATTTGCTGTGAAAGTTTGCTTAGAAGATCTCACCACTCCCGTGGTTGCCCATTTCCTAGAAGGGATTATTACATCCTACCTAGATGAATCTTGGGAGTTGGTAAAATATGAAGGTAATTCACTCATCCGCTTTATTGACGAGTCAATTAATTTGCTAGCTTGTGAATACCTAGAAGGAATGATTTTAGCTTATTTAGCAGATTTGTGTTCATAAATTTACAGATTATATTAAAGAAGATTTAGCTGCTCAGGTTATAGCAGTTGTTTCTGAAGCTACTCCAGATGTTCCTAATGTTCAAGAAGATCCAGGATTGGATTCTTTTTTAGATGACATAGAAGATGTATCTGAAAATCAAGAAGAGAAAGCAAGAGTTGCTTGGAATCAAAGAGTTCAATCTTTGTTAGAGGAAAAAGAAAAAGATTTGCAAGTTGAAAAGTCAACTGTTTGGGATGATTCACCAGGGTCTGATTTGGATTTCCTTCTGGCTCAGGATGCCATTGAAGAGGAAAAAGAGAAAGCTGCTTTAAAGGAAAAGGTTGTTTCTGAAGCCTATGATCCTTATGACAATCCTCCTTCATCTCACTCTGAAGATGAAGAGGATTCTGATTTATCTGAAAATTCAAAGAAAAAGAAAGCTGCTCAGAAGAAAAGAAAAGCAATTGCTCCTCCTCCTCCCAACCGTGATAATGATACTCCATACTATATTCTGAAAGGAATAGACCCCAAATCAAAAGAGTTTCAGCATTGGATGTGGTTCTCCAAGAACCAGCAGAAAGAGAGAAAGAAAGCTAAGAAATATGATAGTCCTACCCCTAGATGGACACCCAGAGGTCCTCCTCCACCTCCTGGTGCAGGAG
Organism: Platanthera zijinensis; assembly: GCA_039513925.1. Taxonomy (NCBI): domain Eukaryota; kingdom Viridiplantae; phylum Streptophyta; class Magnoliopsida; order Asparagales; family Orchidaceae; genus Platanthera; species Platanthera zijinensis. The sequence goes on from CM077087.1 coordinate 108,653,015, forward strand.
CCTCTGAGAATTTATCTGCCAATCCGTCTGCTCCGTTAGGAAAATCTGCTCCTTCCCAGTCTTCTTCAAGAAAAAGCTCTCTAGGTTTTTATGGAAAATCATATTCTGGCCATCAAAGATCTGATACAGTAAGAGAACAAGTGAAGGAGGTTGTGTTTCAAAGACCAACTTTTTCCCCTCCTCCTTATCCAAAGAAAAGGATTTCATCTCCTATGCCAGTGCATTCTGAAAAAGATGTTTCAAAAGGTAATTAGTTTATTTTGTTTAAAAATTCTAGCACGAACTTTGCTAAGTCTGCTCCCCTGTCTTATCTAGTTAATCAAGATAAAGAACCAGATGATACTTCTTCTGAGACTGTGTATGAAAGTCCTGAGCTTGATCCTAACTTTAGGATGGCTCGTTTTCACGAATTGGTTGGAGCAGCTCAAATCAGGAAAGCAAAAGCTGAAGGAAAAGATACTACTGGTTTAACCACAATGTCTGCATTCAGAAAGAAGGAGTTCGAAAAGTTCCAGGTTAATCCTGAGGTCTTTGACCCTTCAAAATATATGGAAAAGCACCCGGAAGCTGTTGTTCCAAGGGCTGCAGAATTAAAGATCATTGGCGCGCAAGACTTGAAGATGTCTAAGAAAGAGGCAATTGATCCTTTACGGAAAGTTTCCTTTTTTCCTAGCTCGTCTAATCCTAAGCCAGACTCTGTAGATCCTTAATTATATTTGACTGTTATTCATCTGTTTGATAACTGCTAGTTAATTGTTTATCTATTTCCTGTATTAATTTTACTGCTCTATAGTTAGTTCTATGATTTAGTTCTTGAGAGACTTAACTCAAATAGGGGGAGATTGTTGGTACCCTAGCTTGATTTGAGTTTAGTCTTCTCCTTTTGTTCCTTGACCCAAGAAATATCTATGGTCAATGGTTAGTGGTCTAGCTGTAGAGTCCTCGCTTTTCCAGATGAAGAATTTGGTTAAGTAGTTTTTCGTTCGACTATCGTCGAACGCCGCTCGACTATCGTCGACAGACTGTTCGACGATCGTCTATCAGTTGCTCGACGCTCTGTCTGCAAGGATAGTTCGACTATCGGTTGATAGTTCGACTATCTGTTTTCCCTTGGTAGTTTGACTATCTGCCTTGATAGGTCAACTATCTGATAGCTCGACTATCTGTTGATAGTTAGACTATCTGTCGTTCTCTAGTAGTTCGACTATCTGTTGATAGTTCGACTATCTGTTCTGCGTTGATAGTTCGACTATCTGGTGATAGGTCGACTATCTGTTCTCGCTTGGTAGTTCGACTATCTGCTTTGATTGTTCGACTATCTGATAGTTCGACTATCTGTTGATAGGTCGACTATCTGTTTGGTTTTGATAGTTCGACTATCTGTTGATAGTTCGACTATTTGTCTCGCTTTGATAGTTCGACTATCTGTTGATAGGTCGACTATCTGATAGCTCGACTATCTTCTGATAGTTCGACTATCTGCTGTGATAGTTCGACTATCTCCTGTGATAGTTCGACTATCTGGATCGTTCGACTATCTGTCCGATAGTTCGACGATCTCCGTGCGTCGGTCGACGATCTCCGAGGGTCGTTCGACGCTTTCTGTCTGCCTTTATATTTTGTATTTATTTATTATATTTAATTAATTAATACATTATCTGGCATATCTTTTCAGTTGTTTTATGATAATATTTCCAGGCAATATTTGCTCCATCCCTTTTGCCTGAGTAAAATCTTTTTAGATAAAGTTGTTTGTCTTATTAGCTGACTTTGTATTTTACTTTATCTGCTGTCAGTCCTTTATAGCCGTTAGACTGAAAAGTCTTTCTTCTGTTATAAAGAGTTTGTTTCTGATGTGACTTTATTTAGTACTTTATTATCAGATTGCTTCCTGCAGCTTCGTAGAAAAAGGTTTATACCTTTTATAGAATGTTTCTGCTGCAGAGATTGTTTTGTCTTCTTGATATTTACAGCCCAGGTCTCAAGTTTCAAAAGAAGACAAATAATTCAAATTAAAGAGAGCCGTTGCTTGTTGCTGTTATAAAAAGGACCCTTTGAAGAAGGATTCAAGCTAGCTAACTAGTTACCCTGTTCATCTGCTTTCAAGCCTTCATCAAGATCAAGTTCACTGCTCTCAGCAATACTCATCCAACTGAGAAGTGTTAAGATCTTCTAGTCTTCTTCAACCTGAGTTCTCCTGCTTTCAGGAAGTTCAAACTCAGAGTTCTTTTGAAGAAGAAGAAGAAGATAGCTGCTTGAAGATCTTTAATTTTATTATTTATTATCTTCTTGTAGTTTTTCCTTCAGATCTTTCTGAAGAGCTTTCTGCACTGAAGCAAGACTTCACCTGGACATCTTTGAGCCAGGGGGAGCCTTGATTCTTTAGAGATTTCTAGCTCAGTGCAAGTTCTTGTGCTTCTCTAATCTTTTGTAAAATAGAGAAGACATCTTAACCTTCTTCCCCCTCCTGTACAGGGTTATTACTCCCTTCAAAAGTATCCCTTGGTGGCAGGGCACCTGATCAAAAACCTGTGCTTGGTTTTTAGACACCTGATCAAAAGTCTAAAGGGTTTCTGGATCTACCTGAAGCAGATCCTGTTGGTGGCAGGGCACCTGATCAAAAACCTGAGTGGATTCCTACCTTGTTGGTAGAAGAGTGGATGTAACCAAGTTGTTTGGGGAACCACTATAAATTCCTTGTGTCGTCTGGATTGCCTTTTTTAATTCCTGCATTGTGGCTGTGAATAGATATAACTAGGTTGCTAGTTGCTGATTAGGATTTCCAAGCGTTAACTGTAATTACAGTTAGCTTGAGTTTGTGCACAACACTTGTGTTAGGCTATAGGGTTAATTCTATATCTATAATCTTTTAATTCCGCAATTCACTCCAAGGGAGTTGGGTAGACCATTAAGTTTTGTCTAGTGCAAAATTTGATAACTCTATTAACCCCCCCTCTAGAGTAGTATCTATCCCTTCACTTTCATAGTGGAGACTCAGCTCCTCAATCTCAAAGATCCTCTCAATCCCAACAAACTTTTCAGGGAAGCTCTGAATCTAGAGGAAATCAACAAAGAGGTAATCAGTCTAAAGGAAATCAAAGAGGTAGTCAGTATAGAGGTAATCAAAGAGGTTATCAAGTTTATTCCAGAGGTCAATCCATACATCAACCTTATCATAAGAGAGGACAAGGTCCAAGTGATACTAATACTTGTCCTTATCCATACAAGTTGAAAGAAGGTTACTATGAGAAAGTTCCTCCAACTGATAACATCAACAAATATGAACCTTCAATTCCATATGAGGATCCAGAAAACAATTCAGTCTCGAGAACTGCTAGACTAAAAGAACTTGCTAGCTTAGATCAATTGAAGAAAGCAAGAGAAAGAGTCCTAGACACTTCTAACATCACAACTTTTTTAGATCAGAGAAGACAAGAGTTTGAAAGATATAGTTCCAAGAAGCTCTTTGATGCTGACAAGTAAATGCAGTTACATCCTGAAGCTGTAGTCCCTAGAAGAAAAATCCAGAAGACTCTAGATGACTTCAGGTCAAAGAAAGACTCAGAAAATCCCAATAGAGAAATCCTTTTTAAGAAAAGTACTGATGATCAAAATTAATCTTAGTATAAGCTGAAACTTTCTTATATCTCTCCTGAACTATAGCATCTTATACATATGCTGATATATATATATATATATATATATATATATATATATGTGGTTCTGTATGTTTTTATGTGTTTGTGTTTTTTTTATGATGTATTTAATTCCATCAATTCATGTAAATAGTAATTCTAACCCAAATAGGGGGAGATTGTTGGAACACCCTATTACTTATTTGGGTCAGGATCACTATGTCTGTTAGGGATGTTGCATTGACCTAGTTTTATAGAGTAAAGGTCAATTAGTTTCAAGGTTTAGGACTTAGGTTTGAAGTTTTCCTCATGACCTCCAAGCTCTGATGAGAAGCCAAAATTCTTGTAAGGATTGACATGTCGTCGAACCCAGCTCAACGATAGTCGAACTCAGCTCAACGAGGTCATCAAATCCAATTCGACGATCTTTGAGCTTAGGTCGACTATCTCAGAACTCCGTTCAACGATCTCTGTCCAAGACCATTTTCAATATCTCTGAGCCCAGTTCAACGATAGTTGAGCTCAGATCGACGATAACTGTTTGAGGTCGACGTTTCTAGGAATTCTATTACTTTGTTAAGGCTTTCAAATGATTTCAAATCAGAGCATTTAATGATGAAGATTTATAACCATTTTATCACATCTGGAGCAAGTTTCAAGGGAAGAAATAAGGAATATATTTATTCTCTTTAATTCATTCCTTCCAGAGACAGTTGACAGATAAGGGATTTCCTTTATGACTTTTCTAACGGCCCCAAGGACAATTGCAGCATTGGATTTCAGACAAGAAGAGAATATATATTATTATTGGTCTGATCAATAACAACACAAACAGAGAAATAGAAGAAGCTCTTGTGATCAGCAATCAAGTTTTTCATTTTTGGTCTTCATTCTTCATTCTCCAGACACACATAATTCAGTTCTTGCTGAATCATCCTTTGCTGGACCCATCTTTTTTGAAGACCTATCACACTTGCAAAGCTTCTCTTCCTGATCCTTTACTAATCTCAGGGGGAGCTTTGACAACAGCATCCACTTGTGCTTCTATTTGATAGTTGACAGAGAAGACAACTCTTTTCTTTTTCTTTTTCATTACTGTAAAAGGGTTTTTGAACTCCCTTCAAAAGTTCCTATTTTGGTTCCTGAGACCTGATCAAAACTCAGTGGTGGCATAATACCTGATCAAAATATTTGGTTTGGTTTTATCAAAAGCTCATTGGTGCTAGGACACCTGATCAACTCATCCTACAGTTGATTCCTACCAAGGTTGGTAGAAGAGTGGATGTACCCAGATTTTGGGGAACTGCTATAGATCCTTGTGTCTTCTTATTGTTCTTTATTGTCTTTGCTGTGTGTTGTGAATTTGTGTTTGTGTTACTTTATTTAAAAACTTTTTTTAAAAATCACACTACACTAAGTAAATCATAAGTCTTCCACGTCCAAATTATTCTTAGTTGCAGAATTTTTTTAATACACTCGATTCACTCCCCTCTAGAGTGAAGGGTTGATCTTACTCTCACTTTCAAAGGGGATAATTGAAATTGTACTATTATTCACATAAAATAAATCCCAAAAATTCCACTAAATTTTCCAGAGCAATAAAATAACATTCTAGCGCTTGTGACAGAGATCTAAAATTTTCCAAGTTAAATTGCTCATATTTCCTATTGCGACATAAATATGTGCTGTATTTAAAATTAATTGAAACCTTGGGATTTTTTATTCCAAAAATCCTAACTTCACAATGGATGATGCCTTTCATCTCCATAAACTTCTTGGCCGAGTTTAAATGACATGCAATGAGCCAAATGGGCTTGATTCCCCATTTTCACCTTTTTGCTAAAGGCACACAAAATATACCTATACCTTCAACTTGTGAGTTGGATCCTCCAATATACAGAGGTACAAATGATCCTAAATTTTTGTCATGGTTCTAAAATGACCTCACAGTCATTCCACCAAAATTTGGAATTATTTTGAGTTGTAAAACTCCTAAAATCACATTAATTTGATAAACTAAATAATGGAATAAACAATAGGGAATTTTCACCTAAAACACTTATTTTTGGGCACAAGCTAGGTATAGTACATACACATGCATGGCCCAAATTTTATCACATTTGGAGTTGTCATCTATAGTATAAACTCATTAGAATTTCTGACCTAATCTAGGAGCATTCCTAGGAAAATAAACCTATAAGGAGCTATAGTGCTCCAAATGACTTGATTAAAGTTCCTAATTAAAGGTAAGCCAGAGGGCTACATCTTTGATATTGGGAAATTTTATTGAATCTTCACATAAAGGGCCAAATTTAAATATCATATGTTCCTCTTCCCCAATCAGCCGATGGTCGTGATGAAACCGTCCTAGAGCCTCTTCAATCCTTTTTTTTCCCAGCCACGCCTTGGCCTCCACGATCAGCTACTATAACCACCTCCTCCGTTGAGGTGGTGGCCATTGATTGGCGGCGAAATTGTGGCCGAAAACCGCCTATCTGGTGATCCCGAGCAGCTTAAAAGCTTATAATTTTCTCCCTCACCTCACATGGATTCAAGCTCAATTGAGCTCGAAATCTCTCCTAAATGATCTAGGAAGCTAGCACAGAGGGAGAGGAGGAGAAACGGACCTAGAGATGGTCTTGGCGGCGGTTGTGGTGGAGGTGCGCCATGGCCGACATGTTTTTCGGCGAGCTAGCTCCCATGCTCAATTCTCCACCTAAAGCCTTGATCCAAGACTCGAATTTAATTTCTCTAGGCTTAGTGAAGCTAATGGGAGGGTCAGAATTGGTTGGGGAAGGCTGTATAGTGAGTTTGCATTATTGGGTGGCCATTCATCAGCATAGGATGCTCCTCCTTACTGTCATGTGTCCACCTCCCCTGGAATCCTACTGGGAATTATTGTGTGGGCTCAAAAATGAGGTTGGGTAGAGAGGAGGAGGGCCAAGTGGCTTCCATCCCTCATTTCCATCTTCTCTCTCTCTTGAATTTGGGGGAAATGATTGAAATTCCCCCATGCATGTCATCTCTCTTAAAAATCAGAGGGCATGGAATGTCATTGGGCATGTGGGCTGTTGGATGGGCCATGATCCATGGCCTTAGCCCATTGGAATTAGGCTTGGTTCCTTAAATCTCCATTTAGGCTTAATGTTGACCAAGGTTGACTTTAAGGTTTACGTGGTCAATTTGATGAGTGGGCTGGCCCCACTTAATGGTCAAGAATCCTATGATACCACCCAATGTTGGTAGGGCCATGGTGATGCCCCAATTGGTCTAATTGAACTCATGTTTGTTATTTTGATCAAATTAGGGTTAAGGTTGACTTTAGACAAATTGGACAATTGGGTGACCATGTGATTGGGCTTTTTGGTCCAATGCACTCCAATGAGGGTTTAGAGTTTAGTGGTGGGGTCAATTTGACCATGTGATGCCTAATTAGGCCAATTAGGGTTGAGTTGCCCTATGTTGACCTAAAGGGAACTTTGGTCAATTTGGCCAATTTGGTGACCCTATGATGGGGCTTTTGGGTCACCTAAGTTTTCTTTAGGGTTAGGGACATAGTGGTGTGTTCAATTTGTACTTGTGGTTTCAATTTGGTCTAGATTGACCTAAGTTGAATTGAACACTATAGTGGGCCCCATTTCAGCTCACCCTAACTTATTGGGTCCTAAGGTCACTACCTAGCCTAACGCCTTCACACTCACTACATGTCCTACCCTAATTTGAGTTAAGGGGTCTAGAAGTAAAAATGGGATGTTACACAGAGTGGTGCTGGATGAGACCACCGCCACCCCTAAGCTATCACATGACAATAGCGAGTTACCGCGTTATGGTAGCTATTTAAATTGCGAGCTCAAGCGAATCATGGCCATCCACTCTTTAGGAGGAGGAAATCCTATGGCTGAGAGCAAAGCCTAGATTACTAAGTGGCTGAGGGGAGGTAAAACTTCTCATTCTATTCCCCATACTCTCTCATGTGTTTTGAGAAAAGAAGAGTGAAGGAGAAGGAGAAGGGGAAGGAGAAGTAGGAACCAGCCGTTTAAGAAGAGTTTGGAGGCATTCTTATGATCGAAGTAGAAATATGAGGCTAGATCCAAGAAGAGGAAAGCATTATGGACATTTCCTTACAGATCAAGTTCGTGTTCATAGCTCCATAATGGTTGACAAGGGTAACGATCTTCCTTCCTGGACAAGTGAAGTCCTTATTTGCCAGGTGCATGGAAACCCTCACCAATTTGTGAATACAGTAAGTTTCCAATAGGTTGATCAATGATATCCCCGGTAATAAACTTGCATAGAATCCATAATCAAAGTACGGAATAGGGATGATGTGTGAAGCCAATCCGGACAGGTTAGTTTAGATTGGTGATGATTGATATGCATGTCGGAGAAGACTCCGTAGGTAAACGTGTTGTTTTATGGAGTTTTTGGGTGTGCATCTTGTTATAGTTAGTATTGGAGGCGTGCTCCAGGAAAACACCCAGATCTAGGAGCAGGATTGTAGTTCTGTCAGATACTGTTGGGTCCATTGATCATAATGTACTATATTTAAAGAAGGACCGCAAGTCAATGGTATACACATGAATGTATTTGATATATGTTTAAGTTCATTTTATGCAGGTTGTACTCTATTACATTGATTTGACAAGTTGTATGGACATAATGACAGTTATACCCATGACAGGTTGCTGAATAGGCAGAAAACTTGCTAAGTCCAAAAGCATCGAGTGAAATCCCTTCACTCAACGCCGGAAGAGCAAAAGCGTTTATAGAACACACTGCAGTCAAAGCCTCAGTATTGCTGACTAGAATTCTGGCTAAGGATAGAAGCATTGAGTGAAGACGGTTCACTCAACACCTACTCAACTTTAATTCTATCTAAGTATAGAAGCGTTGAGTGAAGACTGGCCACTGAATTTCTCAATCAAGAAGACGGGAAGAAAATCTACCAAGTCCCGAAGTGTTGAGTGAACTCACTTCACTCAATGCCAGAAGCATAAAAGCATTGATAGAACTACATGCTGTAAAAGTCGCACTGTTGCTCACAAGAAATCTTTCTAAGAATAGAAGTGTTGTGTGAAGACAGTTCACTCAATGCCTATTCATCAAGAAATCTGTCCAAGTGCAGAAGCGTTGAGTGAAGACGGGTCACTCAACGCCTCATCAAGAAGTCAGGCTAAGTCAAAAATCGTTAAGTGAAGAAGCTGCACTCAATAACTTCATGCAGAGAAATTCAACCAAGTCCCGAAGCATTGAGTGATGAATGATCACTCAACGCCTTAACAACTATACTATAAAAGTCAAGTTCAAGCATTTAGTGAAGAAGGCTCACTCAACGCCTGAAGATGTCGAATTTTGCCTAAGTGTTTTGTGTATTGAGTGATAAGGCTTCACTCAACTCCTATGCAGCTTGTCTAGAAATTACTAAGTCCAAAAGCACTGAGTCATGCTGAAGTCAGCAAGAATTCAAATGTCGTGGGTTTTGCATGCTAGATGATAAAAGGTGCTACTTGACTTTAGTACTACATTTAATGCAAAAGAAGTGTTGCAGTTTCTAACTACGGTGGTCCTACTGCATAAAGAGTCGTAAATCTGCGGGATATGAAAGAAAAGTTCTGAGAAAGATGAAATTTTGGAAAAGAGGAAAGAGAAATAGAAACATGGAGCTTTTTTTGAGACAGAGCTTTTTCCGGTCATCTTCTTCCTCTCGACCAAGAAGATGTTTTCCAAGAACTTGCTCTCAAGTTAGTCTGTGATTCATAGACAGTGGTGGTTGTTGAAGAAATAATTCACTGAAGATTAAATCTATCTTCAACAACAAGGTCAAAGATTATTCTTTTTTAGTTAGAAGGATTAGAGCAAGCCTTATTATTATTCATCCTCAAGGCCACTGCACTCAACTCTAATCCATCAAAGGCTTGAAGAAATATTACTCGATAGTTACTTCTCAGCACAAGCAGAACAATCTTGAAAATCTATTCTTAGTGCTATGAAGAAGATAGGACTTAGTTATCTCTGTTCAAGAAGAAGAACTCCCAGAGAATCTTTTCTCTAGAGTCATTTATCATCATCAACAACTTACTCATTCTGTAGGATCAAACTTGATCTGAGCTGTAAGCCTAAAATATAAAGGCTGAGTTATAGGATCCTATTGTGAATCTAAGGTAGGGCTTATGTGCCTGAGGTAGGAGATTTGTTCTCTGAGGTAGGATTCTATTGAGATTCTGAGGTAGGGACTTTGGTCTGAGGTAGGATCATTCTTAATCTGAGCTGTAGGAGAGTTAATCTCTCTTTGTTATAGGGATATCCTTCTAGCCTGAGTTGTAGGACTTTTGATTAAGACTGTGGTAGGTGATCTATGGATCACCAAGATGTAGGGGTAACATTTACTATGAGTTGTAGGGATTTGGCCTAAGGTAAGACTTGGAGAAAGTTTGAGAGATCCTGAGGGATTTGTGTTGTAAGCTCTTTGAGCTGAGATTGGAGTAGATTTCCTTATGTAACACACTATAAGAAAGGTGGGAGGGACAGTGGATGTACCCATACCTTGGGGAACCTCTATAAATACCCGTGTGTTGTGTTCTTGAAAGCAAGCTAAATAACTTAACACTCAACACCCTAAATTAAGAAGGTTGTTCAAAAAGACTAAGAAACCTATTCACCCCCCCCCCTCTAGGTATATAGCTAGTCTTGAAACATAGAATTTCAAGTGGTATCTGAGCTAGGTTGTTCAAAAAGTACATAATAGTCTGAGAGTAGCTAAAGATTATCTCCATGGATTCAGGTGAGAACCATAAGGAGTTGAGATCCATGAAGTTCCCTTTTTTGCAGATTTGAAAAATTTTGGGATTTAGAAAGAAAGGTTCAAGCTATTCATGGAAGCTTCAGACCCAAGGATTTTCATCTCAGTCCAAGTGGGACCCTTCATTCTCATGAAGATCTCTATCTTGGATGCCAATGTCCAAACTCCTAAGTAGTACTCTGAGATGACCAAGGATGAGGTCATCCTGGCAACCATGGACAAGAGGGCACAAAACATTATTTTCAGTAACATAGATGACTCCACATTCCAGAACCTTGTCCACTATAAGACATCCAATAAAATGTGGGACTCCCTCATTGTCTACATGGAAGGGACAAAGGAAGTGAGGGATGGCAGTAAATCTCTCCTGAATCAACAATATAAAGCATTCACATAAGGGATGAAGGACTCCATAGCTGAATTCCATGAGAAGTTCTTCGTAATAGTGAACATCCAGATCACATATGGCAGACAATTCATAAGTTATTAGCTGAATAACAAGTTCTTGAGATCCCTAAATAAGGAATGGGATATCAAGATCCGTGCCATCAGAGAAGTTGGCAACTTGTCAAACACACTGCCTCAGAACATGTTTGGGAAGCTGTTATCCCATGAGATGTAGCTAAACTCTAGGAAGGCTGAAGAGGATGCTACAAGATCTCTCAGCAATGAGAAGACTTTGGCCTTCAGAGCTGAAGCCACAAGAAGAAGCATGGAAAAGACTCCCTCTCCACCAAGGAAAGCATCAGAGTCAGAAATCTTAGATCCCAGCTCCTCTGGAAGTGAGCTATCAGATGGAGAACTAACACTGGTATCCAAGCAGTTCAAGAAACTATTGAGTAGGAGGATACAATAGAAGAACAAAGGCTCTTCTAGATCCACCTCAAAGAAGTCCTACTCCAGCAAAGACAAATCCAGAAATGACCAATCTAGGGAAAGGTATGACTATAAACAGAACAAACATATTAAGTCTAATCTTGTTTGTTACAATTGCAATAGGAGTGGACATGTCATTGCTAACTGTCCAGTTAAAAGGAAGAAGCAGATGAAGTCTGAAGGCAAAAAGCATCGCAGGGACAAGAAGACTGAAAAGAGCTTCTTGGCCAAGAAGAAAGTATGCTTATCAAATAGTGATTCTGAGTTTTCAGAATGAGATGAAGAGGAGTCCTATATTGTTCTCATGTCCATTTAAGAAAAGGCTTAACATCATGCTGCCCCATCTGGTATAAGGGCCCCACTTTCTTCTATTGACAATGACTGTGAAGAGGATGAGGATTTCAGTCTAAAAGTCTTTAATTCAAGGATAGCTAAATCACCTAGAGGGGGTGAATAGGTTTCTTTGTCTCTTTTGACTATCTTTGATTTTCTTTATTAAGGTGCTTTGTTAGTGAGTACTTTACAGCTTTCAAGATACACACATGTAACAAAGAAACAACATAAACAGAACACACAGAATTTTATAGTGGTTCCCCAAATTATGTGTACGTCCACTTTACCTCCCACCTTTCTAACTTATAGTTAGACAAGGCACTTCTCCAATCTCGGCTACTAAGAGCTTAAACCTCAAATCTCTCAGGATCTCTAAGTCTCCTCCATGACTTACAACTCAGGCACTAAGCCTTACAACTCAGTGATCAACTGATCACCTGCCTCAGGCCAAAGGCCCTACCACTAAGGCTGGGAGGATAGCCCTACCTCAGATCCACAAAGGATCCTACCTTAGATGGAATGACTCTCCTATAACTCGGGCACAAGTTCCCTACAACTAGAAGAGAATGACTCTCCTACCTCAGACCCAAAGGTCCTACCTCATATCTAAACTGGATCCTACTCTCAGTGATCAACTGATCACCTACCTTAGATTCTCAATAGAATCCTACTCTCAAATCTGCACCCAGATCCTACACTCAGGCTAAATAGCCCTACAACTAAGATCCACAATGAACCTAGTGTTTCTATTTTCCTTAGTGTTTCTAAGGTTCTTATTATTATTTTTAAAATCATGTTCAGATCGTCGATCAACGTTCGATGATCGATTCCGAGATCGTCGAGTATCGGTCGACCATTGGGTCCGCGGTCGTCGAGCATAGTTCGATGATTTTTGTATTTCTTTAAATTTTTGTTTTCTGTTTTCTCTCTTAGCCTTATTTAAAGCTTTGTTAACTTGATTTACTTGCTTAGTATTCTTTATTCCATCAACTGAAATAAATTTTACTGGAGTGGAAAGATTGTTTTTTAGAACCATGGGGGGTTCACTTGGTGAAGCTCCTAAGCCTAGCTTATTGTTACCTGTCCTAGTGTTTGACATGCTAGTAATCTCTAGCAGCTTAAGAATTCTACCATTAAGAGATTCTTCTAATCTTTTAGATTTGGCTAGTTCAATTTTAAGAAATTTGATTTTTCAGTAGATCTAGTGAGTTCAGCTTCTAGCCTAGCATTTTCACTAGATAGGGATTATGATTCAGCTATCCTATTTCTAAGCTCCTTAATTTCCTTCTCTGAGCAAATTAAGTCTAAACAGAGAGATTTAAATTCAAATCTAAATTCAACATAAGTAAAATCATAAGAAGACAATACCTGATCTTCAGTAGGCATTTCTTCTTCATCAGAATTTTCTGCAGCTGAATGATTGTTGTAGGCATCAATTGCCATTAGGCAAATTTCTTTTGCCTTCTTCTCTTCCTCATCGTCACTAGAGCTTGAGGAGGAAGATTCTTCATAAGTATCACTCCAGGTTTCAGCCACAAATCTTTTCTCCTTCTTCTTATTTTTGTAGGAGGAGGACTTGGAATGGTTCTTCTGATATTCTTTGTCTTTTCTCTTCTCCTTGTTCTTTTCCTCTAGACACTCAGGCAGAATGTGTCCAGGTTTCCCGCAGCCATAACATATATGTTCTTTAGCTGGTGTTCTGTCATACCTTGGCTTGTCTTCATATTTGGAAGACTTCTTTCTGAAGTCCTTTCTGCCCATTTTGAGAAATCTTTTGGCAAAGAGTGCCATTAGCTCCTCATTTGATTGGCTTCCTTCAGATGCATCAGCAGCCTTTAGAGCAAGAGTTTGCTCTTTCCTGGTAGGAGTGGGAGTCTTGGCTTCAGCTTCAGCTTCCCTGGTCTTCAGTACTTGCTCAAATGATTTGAGCTTTCCAAAGAGAGCTTAAGTTGAAATCTCAGTTGTACTTCTGGACTCTTTGATGGGCCAGATCCTGAGATCCCATGTGCTTGGGAAGCACATCAATATTTTGTCATTGAATTCTTTCAATGTGATCTCTTTATCAAGGGTTCTCAGCTCATTGATGATGGAGCTGAGCCTGGTGTATATTGCATCAACTGATTCTGCTTCAGTCTTCTTGAAATTCTCATATTGGGATATGAGGTTGGACCTTCTGTCCTTTCTCTCATCAGCTGAACTAGCTACAATGTGGTTCAGTGAGTCCCACATGGCTTTTGCTGAGGTGCAATCAGCCACTTTCTAGAATGTTTCATCAGACATGGTCTGAGCCAGAATGTTCATAGCTTTTGCATCACCTATCTTTGCTTTCTTGTAAACATCATTATAGTCAGGAGGTGGCACTGCACTCATATTTCTTGAAGTTGTAGCAGTAGTTGCAGCAGGTGGTTTTGGTGGTCCTGTCAAAATAGAAGAAAAGATATATTCATCAATAGAATTCATATACAGTCTGATTCTTGCCTTCCAGATGCAGAACTTAGCTAAGTTGCATACGGGAGGTCTAATGCAAGAGTAATCCTTGTACTGGGCCATGAAGTGAATATCTATAAACTTGGTATCTATTTAGATCTTGTGACTCAGTGATGCAGGCTTGGGGTGGACTCACAAGAGGTGACGGAATATAAAGTTATTATCTCTTTACGACCTGGATTCGACACTCGCACACAACCACACCGCGCGTAAATATGCTGATTTATCTTGTTAAGCAAATGCACGTATAGCCAACCCGTAAGGGGATCGAATTGAGGCGATAAGCCAATATTCTCTCCGGCTAAATGGGCCAATCTTGGACCCGGCCGAGCGATGTTGTACCAAAAGTGATCTACCGGAAAACCACGATTCAAAAGTGGTGGATCTCTCCCAACAAAAAGATGCGAGGTTCGCCAAACCTTGTTCGGAAAATAAATAACTAAGTAAACAAATGCGACCCAACCGGGATTAAACACCACGACGATTCTATGCTTCAAAGCCAACGCAAAAATCGTGCCAGCCATAGGAATAATCAAGAGGGAATCACAATAGGGTGGAGATGTTCGTTACCCCAGTCGGAATAGATGATTCCGACTATCTTCGTAGGAACACTTCTCCACGGTTCTGCCGGAATTAAGCCGAATGAATGAAGATTATCCGCCTTAGCTGCGTCACGCCTAAGTTTCGTTTCCTCATAGGAGAGGATGCCGCCCTCGGCCACACTCCTAGCAAAGGAGTTGGCCGAACTTCTTCAAGGGGGCTCGGGTGCTGGTGTTAGGTGGTCGGCCGAGCTTGGGGGAAGTGAGGCGGCCGAGTTGGTGGAGGTTGAAGGCCGGCGACTAGAGGAGGGGATGAGTGGTGGCCGAGTGGTGGAGGTAGGGAGAGGAGAAGGAAGCGGCTTAGGAGATGAAGAGGGTGGAGGTGAAGGGGTGGCCAAAATGGAGAGGTGGAGAGAGAGAGAGGGTGGCAGCTAAGAGAGGTAGAGAGAGAGAGCAAGAGAGGGGTGGCAAGTTTAGGGTTTTGGAAACTTCTTTTCATTCAACTTAAGAAACCCAAATAAGGCATGCCTATATATAGGCTTAACATAAAGTCTTGGCTAAGTGCAGCCCAAATAAAATAAAACATAACATGGCTACATGCAGCCCGAATTAAAATAACACTCCAAATTAAAAATAAAAGCATGATAAAAGAAAAGCTCTCAAAATAAAAGATGATAATTTATTTTGGTGTCTTGCGCCGCGGGCGGAGATTGTAGCGCTGTTCCGTACGATCACCGTGGCGACGCAAATCCTTTGTTGGAGACGAGGGGGAATCTTTCGTTAGCGTGCCGTTATCAATAAGGTGGGGGCTGTCGTCTCCATCAATCCTCCCCCGCTTGAAAGGACTCATCACCAATGAGTGATCTTGAAGATACCGGCGAAGAAGACCATCATCCAATAGAGCAACCTCCGCTTCCGGGAGCCAAGAGTCATCAGAAGCAGTGCGATCACCCCAACAAATCAAGTAGCGACGCACATCGCCATCAGCAGAGGGGAACACGTCATCCTGGAGAATCCTGTCCGGCAAAAAATCTGTCCTGACAAACCTGGGAAAAGCATTAGGCAGTAAAGGAGGAAAATCTAATTCATCAACATTAAGCATACCTCCGTTGGAGACCAGCTGAGAGAGTGTTCCATAACCCCCCTCAACCCCATACCCAGGAGTCTTTGAAGTGGAATTAAACGGACAAGAAGATAATTCAAGTGGCGGAGCAATATATGGCGTTAAATCCGAAACATTAAACATGGGGGAAATACCCCAGTCAGGTGGTAATTCCAACAGAAAAGCATTGTCTCCTAGTTTCTTTACAAGCTGAAAAGGTCCCGCTCGCCGATCCGCTAACTTTTTTAAGGTGCCCGTAGGCAACCGTTCAGGAATGAGATGCACCATGACCAAATCGCCAACCTTCAAGTGGGACACTTTTTTATGTTCGTTGGCATTAGCTTGATAAGACGCATATTTTGTGTTAAGTGTCTCATTTATGTGCTTATGCAGATCATGAATGTGAGAGGCAAAGTCCTGTGCAAATTGACTTGATTTAAATGATGGCGGTAACGCAATCAAGTCAAGTGGCACCAGTGCTTTATAACCGTGCACGATCTCATTTGGCGACAGACCCGTGGACCTATTTTTTGAATTATTATAAGCTAACTGTGCATGAGGGAGGATAAGGTCCCATGTACCCTTGTGGTCTCCCACCAGGCATCGGAGCAAACTACCTAAACTTCTATTTACCACTTCTGTTTGCCCATCCGTTTGCGGATGGTAAGCCGAAGAGAAGAGAAGTTTGGTGCCCATCATCCTCCACAGGGTCTTCCAAAAGTAGCTAGTAAACTTCACATCCCTATCGGTCACTATGGACTTTGGGACGCCTCGATGGCCGACTACTTCTTTGAAATACAATTGTGCAACATGTGACGCATCATTAGTTTTATTGCATGCGATAAAATATGCCATTTTGGAAAAATGATCTACAACAACTAAGATAGAGTCGTGACGCCTAAATGTGGTAGGGATGCCGAGAATGAAGTCCATGCTAACATCTTCCCAAGGGATAGAGGGGATCGGAAGAGGGGTGTAAAGCCCCGCATTTGTCTTATTCCCCTTAGCCAATTGGCACGCTCGACAGCTTCCTACTATTTTGTTAACCATGGCCTTGAGGCCGGGCCAATAGAACTTGTCTTCCACTAACGTGATCGTCTTATCACGGCCAAAATGCCCTCCCAACCTTCCGCCATGAGTTCCCACACTATGAAGTGTCTTAGGGAGGACCGAGGGATGCATAGTTTAGAGTGATAAAAGAGATAGCCGTCACGGATATAAAAAGACGTAATAGTGGTAGGCGAGTCGTCCTGAGTGGTGAAGTAGATATCCTTAAAGTCAGGATAGTGGACGTACTCGTCCTTAATCCTATCAAAGCCAATCACCTTTACCTCTAGTGTGTAAAGTAGTAACGAAACACGGCTAAGGGCGTTGGCTACGTGGTTGAGAGTTCCCTTAAGGTGCTTAATAATGAAGGTATACTCTTGAAGGTAGGAGATCCACTTCGCGTACCTAGGACTAACCTTAGTTTGTGAGTTGATAAACCGTAGTGCTTCATGATCAGATAAAATGACAAACTCCTTAGGGAGGAGGTAATGTCGCCAATGTTGGAGACATCTAATGACAGCGTAAAATTCACGATCGTAGTTGGAATAATTCAATTTTGCACCCGATAGTTTCTCACTAAAATATCCCACAGGATGGCCCTCTTGACTCAACACCCCACCAATTCCTACACCAGAAGCGTCACAAGACAACTCGAAGACTTTGGAAAAATCTGGGAGTCGCAAAAGGGGTGCTTCCATCATGCGCGCCTTAATCAATTGGAACGCTTTAGCGGCCGAGTTCGTCCATAAAAATTCACCTTTTTTCGTACACTCGGTAATGGGAGCCATAATGCTACTAAAGTCCGTAATGAAACGCCTATAGAATGTGGCGAGCCCATGGAAGCTCCGAACATCCCGAATGTTGGCGGGCTCGGGCCAAGATCTAATGGCTTGAACCTTCTTGGGGTCTACGTGGATCCCCTTCGAGCTCACAATATAACCGAGGAACTCAACCGATGGCACATGGAAGGTACACTTCTTAATGTTCACGAACAATTTTTCTGCTCTTAGCTTGGTGAGGATGATTTTTAAATGTGATTCATGGTCGATCGTGGAGGTGCTAAAAACCAAGATATCATCAAATTAGACCACGATGAATTTGCCCATGTAGGGTTGGAAAATGTGGGTCATCATCCTCGAAAACGTGCTTGGCGCGTTGGAAAGCCCAAACGGCATAACCAACCACTCGTAGAGCCCTTCCTTTGACTTAAAGGCAGTCTTCCATTCGTCGCCTTCCCTAATGCGGATTTGGTGGTAGCCGCTCCTAAGGTCCAATTTTGAAAAATTGTGGCACCGGCTAGCATGTCCAATAGGTCGTCTAGGCGAGGAATGGGGAATCAGTACTTGATAGAGATTTTATTAAAGGCTCTACTGTCCACGCACATTCTCCAAGAGCCGTCCTTCTTGGGGGCAAGTAAGGCGGGTACGGCACACGGGCTCATGCTGTGGAGGATAAAGCCTTTTTGCAATAAGTTCGAGATCTGGGTTTGTAATTCCAAGTGGGCGGACGGGTTTAATCGATAATGGGGGAGGTTGGGCAACGAGGAACCCGGGATAAAATCAATGGCATGCTGGATGTCCCGCATGGGGGGCAACTTAGATGGCAGCTCATCCGGATACACATCCGAAAACTCTTCCAATAGAGTTTTCAATGCGGGCGGCAACTTCTCCCAAGTGGTCGTGTCATCCTTAACTTGAAGACAAACTAGCGCGTATAGGATTCCATCCTTAAAGGTAGTCCTTTTAAATTCTTTTTTTCCGATTAGGCTCAACGTATTCTTCTCGACCGGAATGACCGTATCCTTGGCGGGGGCCGAAGGATCTTTTGGCGGGGCAGGTTTAAAGAGGATGGTCCGACCGTCAAATTTAAACTCATACGTGTTAGCCCGGCCAAAGTGAGTGACGTCGTGGTTGTACATCCATGGGCGACCCAGCAAAACATGACAAGCGTCCATGGGAATGACGTCACACTAAATCGACTCGGAGTAAGTTTTGATGGCAAGGGGGTACCAAGCATCTCTTTGACACCGGGAGGGTCGATTTGTTCACCCATGCCACCTTATATGGGTGCGGGTGCGACTCGGTTGCTAGGGACATCCGCTTCACCGCGGCTTCCGATATGACGTTCATACAACTACTGCTATCGATAATTAACCGACACCACTTCTCACCACTCTTTAAGTTTAACGTGAAGATATTCGTCCTATTTCAATCATCTAGCGCTCGTGGGGTCGCCAAAATACACCTAATTACCATCATATGGGAGTCATCGTCCAGATCACTAGGCACGCCGTCCGACTCGCTATATTCTCCCGCCTCGTAAGTAAGGTCGTCAGACCCACCCGTGGAATCTAATAGGGCTAATGGCTTGGGTTTAGTGGTGCAATCACTAGCGTAGTGCCCCTGAATCCCGCAAGCATAACAGATGACGTTTGTCCGATTGATTCTACCTACGGGGACTCTCTCACCTGAGGGATTTTTATTATTCCTAGCCGTCACCACTACGGAAGTTGAGTCGGGGGTCCGGTACTTTCCCTTATCCTTATAGGTGGAAACGGGAGGTAGTCCTAATATGGACTTGCCCTTTTGGAACGAGCGAGTCTTTCCCTTAAGCACATTGTGCTTTTCGATATCTAAGGCTGCATTAAATGTTACGTGCAGGTCGGTGTGACCGTATCGTAGCAGCTTTCCTTGGATATCGGGGTTTAGTCCCTTACGAAACCGGGAAAGGGTGACCTCGGGCATCTCCTTTACGTCACATCTAACCATCATGTCTTTTAACAGGCTCAAGTACTCCGAAACCGTTCTAGTCCCTTACTTAAGGGTGGCCAAGTCATCGAACATTTGTGTTCGGTGGTACGTGGGGACGTACTGCTCGGTTAACCGGGCCTTCATGTGTTCCCAACCAATGGGCACTGCCCCGTTTTCGTCTCTCAAGCGCTGCTCTTCATTCAGCCAAAATATTTTGGCGCGCCCATACAACTTCATCCGTGCTACACGCACTCTGTCGGCATCATTCAATCCATACCACTCGTAATAGCATTTGATCTCCATGACCCAATCCTGGAAGACTTGGGGGTCTCCCAATCCATCATAGGATGGAGGCTTGAATCGGACAGCCCTAGTAAGATCGAACTCGTACGGTGCTCGTGGAGCGTTCTCATTTTGGGGGTTGGGATAAGGGTTGTTATTTCCTCCCGCTCGTTGGTAAGCGGGCTGATTTAGCGGTGCCCCTTGAGGTAATCCCCTATCATAGAGCGCTTCCCTAATCGTCGTCATCTGCTCCGTGAAATCCTGACGGAGCGCCTCGATCTCCGTGAGTTGACGTGCATCATCCACCATATCAGAAGATGATGGGGGATACTCCGTTCCGAGCCTAGTACGCATGCAAGTGAAGACATAGATTTAAGACAGACTAACGCAAAAGGAATTAATCACGCTTAACGGTTGGAGGAAAATAAATTTTTTTTTGATTTTATGACAGCAAATAAAAGGTAGTTTATAAAAAAAATTTTGCTGAATTTTGTTTGACAAAAATTGAGCAATCTAAGACGCTAATGGCAGACCAAATAAAGTTTTTTTGTGTTTTTTTTGAGCAAGCAAAAGTGCGGGGAGGGGGGTCAGTTAAGAAACTGACGTGAACCTCCCTCTGATACCAATTTGATGCAGGCTTGGGGTGGACTCACTAGAGGTGATGGAATATAAAGTTATTATCTCTCTATGATCCGGATTCGGCACTCGCACACAACAACACCGCGCGTAAATACGCTGATTTATCTTGTTAAGCAAACGCACGGATAGCCAACCCGTAAGGGGATCGAATAGAGGCGATAAGCTAATATTCTCTCCGGCTAAATGGGCCAATCTTGGACCCGGCCGAGCGATGTTGTACCAAAAGTGATCCACCGGAAAACCACGATTCAAAAGTGGTGGATCTCTCCCAACAAAAAGTTGCGTGGTTCGCCAAACCTTGTTCGGAAAATAAATAACTAAGTAAACAAATGCGACCCAACCGGGATTAAACACCAAGACGATTCTATGCTTCAAAGCCAACGCAAAAATTGTGCCAGCCACAGGAATAATCAAGAGGGAATCACAATAGGGTGGAGATGTTCGTTACTCCAGTCGGAATAGATGATTCCGACTATCTTCGTAGGAACACTTCTCCACGGTTCCGCCGGAATTAAGCCGAATGGATGAAGATTATCCGCCTTAGCCGCGTCACGCCTAAGTTTCGTTTCCTCATAGGAGAGAATGCCGCCCTCGGCCACACTCCTAGCAAAGGAGTTGGCCGAACTTCTTCAAGGGGGCTCGGGTGCTGGTGTTAGGTGGTCGGTCGAGCTTGGGGGAAGTGAGGCGGCCGGGTTGGTGGAGGTTGAAGGCCGGCGACTAGAGGAGGGGAGGAGTGGTGGCCGAGTGGTGGAGGTAGGGAGAGGAGAAGGAAGCGGCTTAAGAGATGAAGAGGGTGGAGGTGAAGGGGTGGACGAAATGGAGAGGTGGAGAGAGAGAGAGGGTGGTGGCTAAGAGAGGTAGAGAGAGAGAGCAAGAGAGGGGAGGCAAGTTTAGGGTTTTGGAAACTTCTTTTCATTCAACTTAAGAAACCCAAATAAGGCATGCCTATATATAGGCTTAACATAAAGTCTTGGCTAAGTGCAGCCCAAATAAAATAAAACATAACATGGCTACATGAAGCCCGAATTAAAATAACACGCCAAATTAAAAATAAAAGCATGATAAAAGAAAAGCTCTCAAAATAAAAGATGATAATTTATTTTGTTGTCTTGCGCCGCGGGCAGAGATTGTAGCGCTGTTCCGTACGATCACCATGGCGACGCAAATCCTTTGTTGGAGACGAGGAGGGAATCTTCCGTTAGCGTGCCGTTATCAATAAGGTGGGGGGTTGTCGTCTCCATCACTCAGGTGTTAGCCTGTACAGTCAGTCAACCTCCCTCTAATACCAATTGAAAGTGAGGATAGATATAACTCTAGAGGGGGGGGGGGGTGAATAGAGTATTCAAAAATATGACAATCTACTCCACTCCCTTAGAGTTAATTTGCGGAATAAGTATATTGATATATGAAACACTAGAGCCTAACACAAAGTGAGGTGCACAAGGAAAAGCTAACTATAATTACAGTTTGAGCTTTAGTCCTAACACAACAACTAGCAATCCTAGTTAATTCTACTCACAGCCACAGTGCAGTAATTAAAATTATCAACACAGACAACACAAGAAGATTTATAGTGGTTCCCTCTCAATAGGTACATCCACTCTTCTACCACCCTGATAGGAATCCACTACAGGTTTTTGTTTAGGTGCCCTGCCACCAATTGATCTGATTCAAGTAGATCAAGTAAACCCTTTGAGCTTTTGATCAGGAGCTCAAAATCCAACACAGGTTTTTGCTCAGGTGCCCTGCCACTAAGGTTCACTTTTGAAGGGAGTAATAACCCTTTGTACAGGAGGTTGAGAGAGTTAGAATGTCTTCTCTATTGTTAAATAAAATTAGAGAAGCTAGTTGATTGCACTAAGCTATAGAAAGCTCTGAAGGAATCAAAGCTCCCCTGGCTTAGAGAATATCAGGGAAGAAGCCTTGCTTTAGGGTGCAGGATCTATTTAGAACTCTTGACATAGAAGATCTGTTTGTCTTGAAGTTCTTGAAGGAGCGGCTTGAAGAAGACTCTTGATATGGAATGGTTGTTCTTCTTCAACAGCTTTTCTTTCTTCTTCTTCTTATACTTGAAGCTCTGAGTATGAATGATCCTGTGAGCAGGATGAACTCAGGATTGAAGAAGAGAACTCTGAAGAGAGTTGTTCTACACTTATTCTTGTTGTTGAATCTGTATATCTGTGCGTATGAATATCTGTATATCTGTATCTTTGTATATCTATATTAACTTCTCTCGCTAGCTCTTTATATATCAGCCTTTGTAACGGCTTCTATCTTTATCTTGATTTGAATCTTGTCTTCTTCTGAGATCTGAGATCTGGGATGCAAATAACACATAGTACAAATAGCCTACAGAAGGACATCCTATAAAGAGATAAAGCTTTCTTAGAAGCTGCTTATCCATTCTGCAAGTCCAAAAGATATTAGAGAAAGTCACATCAAAAAGAAACTCTTTACGGCCAGAGAAAGACATCTGTGTCGAACGGCTATAATGTACAGCATGGCAGATAAAGCACAAAGATTTTTCAACTAATAAGACAAAAGACTTTGTTAGAAAGAACTTGACTTATGCATAAAGAATGAGGCAAAGATTGCCTTGAAATGTAAACAAAAAATCAATGAAATAATCTTTAATAAAATAAGCCAGATAAATTTGACATAATTCACAGAAGAGAAAGAGTACACAATCACTAAATGCAGACAAAAAGATAGTCGAATGAATCACAACGATCGTCGAACTATCAGAGAAGATTGTCGACCTACAAGAAATCTGTCGGGACAGAAGAAGTTGAGCAGGACTCGACGATCGACGATACTTAGACCACAGATTGTCGAGCTAACAGAGATGAACTAACTCAGAGATATTCAATCTGCTATCTGACGATAGTCGATCAACTGATAGACAATAGTCGATCAACTGATAGACGATAGTCGAGCGGCGTTCGACCATAGTCGAACTAAAAAACACTTAACCAGATTTTCAACTGGATAAACAATAACTCTACACAACTGATGGAATCTAACCTAAATCTAACCTTTGACTATAGATAAATCTTGGGTCAAGAAACTAATTGAGAAGACTTAACTCAAATCAAAACTAGGGTACCAACACGAGTGTTTAGAAATACCCTATCTATCTAGCTAGTTTCCTAGCTTTTGTTGATCTGAAGGTGCTGGATCTGGTGGCTTCGACGTAATTTTGGGCATGGACTGGTTATCCAAGTACTATGCGGTCATCCCATACAAGGGGGGCGACTGGACTTCATGATGGATAACGGTCAGCCTATGACCGTATATGGTCTTTAGGGCAAGGGTTCCCCTATTATTTTTGCGGTACGTGCTAGTCGAGCTATAGAGTCTTGTTGCGAGGCATATCTTATTTATATTTTTGCCTTGGAAACGGCTTTGGTTACACAATGTGTCGAGGATACCCTGGTGGTGCGAGAGTTTCTAGACGTTTTTCCTGATAGTCTTCCAATACTTCCTCCTGAGAGAGAGGTGGAGTTCATAATAGATCTCGAGCCAGGTACTCACCCCATTGCTAAGGCACCGTACCGCATGGCACCACGTGAGTTAGAAGAATTGCGCACCAAGCTAGACGAGTTGCTGAAGAGCGACTTTATAAGACCAAGTTCTTCGCCTTAGGGTACTCCAGTTTTGTTCGTGAAAAAGAAAGACAGTTCAATGAGGCTCTACATCGATTATCGAGAGTTAAATAGGGTAACCATCAAGAACAGGTATCCGTTGTCGTGGATTGATGACATGTTTGATCAGTTGTGGGGATGCTTTGTGTTTTCTAAGATTGACCTTCATTCAGGCTACCACCAGTTGAGGGTCCATGCATCCAATATACCACGGACGACCTTTCGTTCCCAGCATGGATATTTTGAGTTCTTGGTGGTGTCCTTTAGTTTGACAAATGCACCCTCTGCCTTCATGGACTTGATGAACAGAGTGTTCAAGGACTTCTTGAACCATTTTGTGGTCGTGTTCATAGACGACGTCCTCATATATTCCGGTAGTTTGGAGGAGCATGCCCAACACTTGCATGTAGTTTTGTCGACCCTGAGAGAGCATAAGCTCTATGCGAAGCTAAGTGTGAGTTTTGGTTACCCTGAGTGTCCTTTTTGGGTCATGTTGTGAGCAAGGATGGAATTTCTGTGGACCCAGCCAAGATTTCTACTGTAATGGATTGGAAGAGTCCTACTACACCTAAGGAGATTACCAGCTTCTTAGGTCTGGCCGCATATTATAGAAGATTCGTGGAAGGGTTCTCTATATTATCTGATCCGATTACTAGACTTATACAGAAGAACACCGCGTTTATTTGGAGTGATAAGTACGAGGAAGCTTTCCAAGAGTTCGAGGATATTGTGCACTGCTCCAGTCTTGACCTTGCCTACTGAAGGAGTCGATACGCTTTGTTTGTGGATGAATCGCACATCGGACTTGGTTGTGTCTTGATGCAAGAAGGAAAGGTGATCACATATGGATTGAGGCAATTGAAGATCCATGAACAAAACTACCCTACGCATGACGTAGAATTTGCGGCTATAATTTACGTGCTAAAGCTTTGGAGACATTTATTATATGGCGTGTTGTGCAAGATCTATACAGACCACAAGAGCTTGAAGTACGTCGTCACTTAGAAGGAGTGGAATCTGCGCTAGTGTAGGTCGTAGGAATATGTTAATGATTATTAAGTAGAGATTCTCTATCATCCGGGAAAGTCTAACATGGTAGCCGATGCTTTGAGTAGGAAGACTGCCAAAATCTTCAATTTGTCTGAGCAGCCCCTGGTAGAAGAGTTCTTGTTGATGGACATCTCAGTTGGGAGTAGTTCTATGCCTTTTAGGTTGGAAGAAGAAGAGCCCTCCTAGATTACCATCACCAGGTTATATCAGAGAGAAGACCCTGATATTCAACATCTTTGAGGAAGAACGGAGAAGGAAGAATTGCCCGATTTCTCTATAGACGAAGAAGGCACCCTGAAGTACTGGGGTAGATTTTGCATCCCCAGTTTTGGTGATACTCAAGCTAAGGTTTGCAGTGAATCGCATGGTTCCAGTATGCCTATCACCCTGGTTCCACCAAGATGTATAGAGATCTGAAGAAAATTTTCTTGTGGTCAGGTATGAAGAATGATATAGAGAAATTTGTGTCGGAGTGTTACACGTGCCAGTATGTTAAGGCTGGCCATAGAAGGCCTGGTGGTAAATTAACACCGCTAGATATTTCAAGCTGGAAGTGGGAGAGTATTTCGATGGATTCCATCATCAGTTTGCCGAGATCTCCCCGTGGGCACGATTCTGTTTGGGTGATCGTTGATAGATTGACGAAGTATGCTTATTTTGTGCCCTACAAGATTAGTTATTCAATGGAGAAGATAACGGAGCTGTATTTGGATGAGGTCATCAGATTGCATGGAGTACCGGTAAGTATCATGTCAGATCGAGACTCCATGTTTATATCGTTATTCTGGTAGAGCTTGCAGGGAGCGTTGGGCACTGACCTCAGGTTTTCAACTGCTTATCATCTGCAGACTAATGGTCAAACTAAGAGAGTTAATCAGATTTTTGAGGATATGATAAGATGTTACATCCTAGATCACAGTGGAGCATGGGATCAACGTCTCAAACTGATGGAGATCACTTATAATATTAGTTATCACGAGAGTTAGCAGATGGCCCCATTCGAGGCCTTGTATGGGAGGAGTAGTAGGACTCCCCTGTTTTGGGCTGAAGTTGGAGAGAGACCACTGTTAGGTTCGGAAGCCTTAGAAGAAATGAGTATATCAGTAACGCAAATTCGTGAGAAGCTCCGGGTAGCTCAAGAGCGTTATGAGAAGTATGCTAATCAGTGAAGGTCTGATCTAGAGTTCACTGTTGGGGACAGGGTTTTTCTTAAAGTCTCTTCGATGCTAGGTGTTAAAAGGTTTGGAAGGAACATCAATTTGGATCGTCAGCCTAACCTTTCGTATGTATTTCATGTGAGCAAGTTTCGGAAGTGTGTTCGTAGTGATCGTCAGGTCCTTGACTCAATGCCCTAGATTCAGCCTAACCTTTCGTATATGGAAGATCCTGTCAATGTCTTGGAGACCCAGGATCGAGTGTTACGAAAAAAGACAATCCTCATGGTCAAAGTTCTTTGGCAAAATCAAGATATTGAGAGCGCGACGTGGGAATTAGAGTCAGCAATGAGGGAATCTCATTCGCACCTCTTCCCCTAGTTTTTTGGTACGTCCCGAATTTGTTAGTATTTGGTTATTTCTTATGGTTTAGTATTGGAGTTGTGTTAAGTTTCGGGCCGAAACTTCTTTTTAGGGGCGGTGACTGTAATGCCCCCAATTTTCCGGTAGTTATTTAATTCAGTAATGACGTATTTATGACGTCAAGGCATTACTTTTAACGTCAAGTTGACAGCGCGATGCCGTTAGTGCGATTTCGCGTTCGTTAGGTTCGACTAACAAAATTTTGGGATTTTTGTCGAAAACTTAAATTTTTCACGTTGGAAATTAAGTTAATTAATTTTGGACTTGCTCATCAAGTTTCATCACGATCCGAGCTTTTTTGGAGTCTCACCACACGTTTGTAGTTTTGTAATATTTACGTTTGTTATAAACTTTAGAAATTAATATCTTGAAAACGGCACGTCAGATTTTAGTTTTGTCTTCGTCGTTAGATTCGTAGCGCCGACATTGGACTACAGAGCGAATTTCATTCAGATCGAGGTACGTTTAGCCCCCTGTATCATCTTTGTATCCCGGAATAAAAGACAAAACATATATCTCGAGAAATCAATGGATATCTCGAGAAATCAATGGATATCTCGAGAAATCAATGGATATCTCGAGAAATCAATGGATTTCTCGAGAAATCAATGGATTTCTCGAGAAATCAATGGATTTCTCGAGAAAAACATTGATTTCTCGAGAAATCCATTGATTTCTCGAGAAAAACATTGATTTTTCGAGAAATACATTGATTTCTCGAGAAATACATTGATTTCTCGAGAAATATATTGTTTTCTCGAGAAATCCAATGTATTTCTCGAGAAATTGTTTTCAGCCTGCACTTTTTGCGAATGTTCATGCGCCATTTTGAGGATCAAAATGGTGTCAAATAAAAAAATGGTTAACATGAAATTTGTTCTTCTCGACGAGATCTACAACTTTCATGTTGATTACTTTTCGATTTGATGCCATGTTAAGTCTCTAATCTCGTTTCTCGTGCGCCTGCGCTTAAGGTAAGAATATATGATGTTTAACAATTAATATTTTCTTAATATTATACTTATATATATATATATATGTATATATATATATATGTAAAAAAAAAAGAACAAAACTTCTTCTTGTTCATTTGAGCCGAACTAGAGAGGAGAGATCGAGAGCGAGAGCAAGTTTTTTGTGAATCTTCCAGTTTCCGCCGACAGAGCTCCGGTGCTCGAAATCTTCAATGGAGAATAGATCTGGAAAGCTCTCGACGAGAGATACTCAATCGTGGTAAGTTTTTCCCATTTTGTGAGCTTTTCTAGTTAGAGTTTTTTGGCCCTAACCTCTATTTCGTCTGTTTTCGCGTAGATTTCAACTCCTCCCGCCTTCTCTTGCCCCGATCTACGACGAGGAGCTATTCAGAGATATTTTCCGGCAAAACCAAGGCAAGTGGTGGTTTTTCCCTACCCCCTCCTCTTTCGATCATGGTAAAACCCTTCTATTCTTCGTTAATAAATTTTTTTTGACATGTCGCCATGCTTATATTCCGTTTTCAAATGCTCTTCGATTTTTTTTGTAAATATCGATGACCATTCCGATTCGTTCCGATTGTATGTTTTTTCCTTGATTTTTCCACTTGATTTACACTCATAGAACTATTTTTGTTATGCTAAACTAACCACGTAGCATCGCAAATAATATGTGTGTTGCGTTTCCTCGAACGATTTACGTTCGTTGGATTTTTGTCATCCCATAACCGATATGTAGGTCGTGGTAAAGTGTATTTAAGTTCGTAAATTCATCGTAAAGGTTGTTCACTTGTTAAGTGGGCCTCCGATTAGCGAAGCTTGTGTGTCCAATTTGTTCGGCGAGTTGAATTGATTTTTTTTTGCATGACACGTTTATCTTTGTTAAATTCACATTTTAAGTCTAGTAATGTCTAGTCGGGTCCCATGTGCCAAGTCTCTAGGTATAAGTCATGGTTTACTAGGCTGTGGATGTATGTGGACTAGACCACCTCCGCAGTGCCGTTTTCTTTAAATTAGTACCTTGTGGAACTCTACCCGTGTTTTGGTTTGGGTGTTTGGTTGTGTACTATTGGAGCGATCTCCCACCGCAGTTGCCGGATATTTATCTGTAGGGGTATGTCAGGATGTGAGACCACATCGCCCTTGTTCCTGGTAGAGTCTGAGTTCTTTGGGGGCACTTGCATAAATGCCTTCCCCCTTAGGCACCAGGCGTTTCCGGTGTTCACAAGTGGCTAATAAATTATCTAAAAATTTTCCTTATGATATATTCATGTTTCCACCTTATAGCTTTGTGGGTTTGGTGTAGTTTGGTATACATGATGATTCACGTAAGTGTTTCTTTTATCTATTATGTAATATTCCTTCCGTACATTACTTTTAGTACTGTTGGTCTTTGATTGGTACCCCTATTGACTTTTGCTTACTTTTGCTTTTTTTTTTCCTGTCATTTCTTGTACCTTCTTGCTGAGGTGTTCTATCTTTAGAATGCCTCAGGTTTAGAGCAGTAGCTGGTAGTGGAGCTTGAGCTGGTGTTTTCAGCATAAAAGTTGCAGCTGTGGCTTTTCACCTCACCATCGTGAGGTAGTTGTTTGTCATAGTTTTGTTTTACATAGCTCAGACATACTCTTGTGTTTCTATGAGTTTGTGTTAGGTTGTTGATGTAACACCTCTACCCGTCAAGAAGAATATAATAGAGGGTCCGGCCGGGGCCCCACACCATATTCCACAAACAGGCGGAGATGCTACGAAATAATATCAAAACACCAACGCATCCTAACACAGAGCATTCTAGTGGAAGCTTCACGGTTGAAAACTTGAACTCAAGTACAACAAGAACTGTCCACTAAAAATATAGGAATGTATACAACCAAAGTGTCTGGCCTTAAGACCTTACAAATTTCTCTTAACAATGTGTGGTTTACAGACATCGGCACGCAGGCCGGCCACACATGAACAAGAAGAAAAAAAACAAAGCCTTCGAGGGCAGCAACGCAGCTTGGGCTTCAGCCCGCTAAGTCCCGCTCGGACCAGCACCTCCAGCATCTGTAAGAAGCCATCCACCAAGCGGTGGAAAACAGGGCAACGGTCAGCATTCAGCTGACCAATTATAACGACCCTGCCCCTGGCACGGGGCAGCGGATTTCCATCCCTGCACAGCATTTTCCAATATGATATATATATAGCAAACCACGCAAGACGTGCACGACCGCACAGTCAATACATATCAAAAACGTCGGCACGATGGCCTGATGCTTCGTGCACTCAGGGCACATTCGGGTGTACCGGAAACACCGGATCCCACCAATGAGCATTCTAGTCATGATCGGCACGCAAGCCGTCGACTCTCGATATGTGATCCTAACAGGTCCTTAAGCACCCAAGGTTAGACAACCATAACACGGGTATAGATCCGCTTATCCCGTTGCTCACATCGTCAGACTCAAGACTGGACTGATGCGGGTACAGCTTCACCTTGCCTGTCCACCACAAGAGTTGAACCCAACTCGTACTATTTCCTGGACTTCCTCCAGTACTTCCTGCTGCACCAAGCAACAGGTATGCACCACAGATTGCACACAAACAATCAAATTCCCGGAGATTCCTCCGAATGCAAACAAGCATCACCAATCCAGACCAACACGTCCAGATGGGCTTCACACAACATGCCTAGATCCGTACTCCAATTCTGGACTCTAATAAGGGGGACTTCACATATCTACCCCAAGGGACATCACAACCCACCACACACTCGCGGGTACGGATTTTCCCTATGCAAATGCAGGAACGTAGGACTTCACAAGTCCAAGACGGAAATCGTTACCCTTGGAATTTGCCTCGGAGCCATGGAGAAAATTGAGACGGATGAAAGCTTTTGTATCAGCCATGCCTTCGTAAATCCAAACTCGGCTCCTGATTTGGACCACCGCAGCACCACCGGCGGTTGGATTCCTCTTCTTCTTCCTTGCCTTGCTCTCCCCTCTCTCTTAACTTTAGAAAGAGAAATATGAAACTCAAATGAGCTTTCTCCTCTTCAATCCCGGCCTTATCAACCCGGGGAAGAGCCCAGACCATTGGATCTTGGTCAAAGAAAATGAACGGCTCTGATCAGCCCTGAATTTGATTTCCTGGGCTGAACACGTGTAGTGACACGCCCGTGTCATAGGCCGTGTTCCTGAAGCGGTGCACAACCGACTTAAGCTAAACCAGAACACGGGTGTCGACACGCCTGAGACACGCTCGTGTCGAGGGGCGTGTTCCCCCATCGAGATGGAAAAAAGCATTTTCCTCGAGACCACATGGGCACTGGACACGCCCATGTGACAACTTGACACTCCCGTGTCATGATCGAAATGGCTGGGCCTACACGCCGTGTCCTTCTCGGGACAAACTGGCTAATTTTTGGGCATAACACGCCCTGGGACACGCCCGTGTCCCAGGCCGTATCGATGTGTCGATACTCAACGATCGTCGACTCAATGATCGTCGACAATGAAGAACACGCCCTGGGACACGCCCGTGTCCCAAGCCGTGTACCCCAAACACGCCCTGGGACACGCCCGTGTCCCAGGCCGTGTCAGCCAGCCTGAACCTCAATTTGACCTGTTAAGATTTCTGGGGTGTTACAATCCTCCCCTCCTTAATTAGATTTCATCCCGAAATTTGAAGATAGCAGGGAGAAAGCAACATAACACAATCAGAGACATATATGTTTTGATTTCATATACAAACGAGCGAACAGGTTACGAAAATAACTCGGGAAACTCGGCTCGCATGGTCTGCTCCCGCTCCCATGTTAGCTCTTCTCAGCCACAATTGTCCAACCGGACTTTGACCATCCCGATCGTTTTGTTCCACAACTATTTCTCGGCTCGATCCTCGATCCGAATGGGCCTCACCTTTGTCGTTAGCCCATACTCAACCGGCACCCGATCATTCTCAATTACTTGAGCTGGATCCTTGACTGCATTTTGTAGTACTGAGATGTGGAACACATCATGCAGTCCTCCCAATTCCGATGAAAGAGCTAGCCGATAGGCAGCTTCCCCAACTCGCTCCACCACTTCAAACGGACAAAGGTATCGTTGACTTAGCTTTTTCAACCGCCGAATCCGAGATACGCCTTTGAAGGGTTTAATCTTTAAATAGACCCAGTCACCCACCGCGAACTCCACATTCTGGTGCTTAGCATTGTAATACTTGGCTTGACGATCCTGGGCTATTAGTAGTCTCTCTCGAATAGAGCATATTGTTGAGTTAGCATCCTCGACTGCCTTTTGTCCCTAAAGTTTGGATTCGCCAGTTTCTGCCCAAGCTAACGGTGTACGACACTAGTGACCATACAAAGCTTCAAATGGTGCCATGCCGATGCTCGCTTGGTAACTATTATTGTAGACAAATTCCACCATAACATGATGATCTTCCCACTTCTTACCGAATTCCAGGGCGCACATACGGAGCATATCCTCCATTATTCTGTTGGTTCGTTCAGTTTGGTCATCCGTTTGCGGGTGAAAGGCCGTACTGAATGCTAACTTCGTGCCCAACAGCTTATGAATTAGCCTCCAATCCTTTGAAGTAAATCGCCCATCACGGTCACTGACGATGCTTCGGGGAATACCGTGCAACCGAACAATATGCTCCACATAGAGCTTTGCCAACGTTTCCACTGAATCGTCCCGTTTGTTCGGTAAAAAGTGAGCCATCTTTGTCAACCGGTCTACAATCACCCGAATTGAGTCATTCCCATGTTGAGATCTCGGCAACCCGTGCATGAAATCCATGGAAATATCCTCAAACTTCCACTGCGGAACTTGCAATGATTTCAGGAAACCACTCGGCCGTTGACATTCTGCTTTTACCAAAGCACAAGTACGACACTTAGCCACATACTCGGCTATGTCCTTCCTTAAACCAGGCCACCAGAACAATTTCTTAATGTCCTTGTACATCTTTGTGCTCCCAGGGTGAATTGAGTACTTTGTAAAGTGTGCTTCATATAACAATTCTTCTCGCAATTTACCCGCACAAGGGACGCACAGTCGGCCATCCTTCTATAATAACCCGTCATCCCAGGAGAATTGGTCACCAGATCCTTCCTTGGCATAGCGTTGGAGACTTTCATCAAGCTTCGTTGCCCGCCGAACCCTGTCCGCAAGGTCATATTGAACCTCTATCTAGTTCAAGCATGCATCGGCCGAAGAATCCCTCTCAACACAAGATATCTCCAACGCTTCCAATTCCTGGATTAGATGCTCGTCATGTATCCGCAACCAACTTGCCCGCACCGGAGTCCGATGACTCAAGGCATCAGCGACCACATTTCCCTTTCCGGGAACATAGTGAATGTCGAAGGTATAATCCCCTAGGAATTCCATCCACCTCCTTTGTCGCATATTTAAATCCTTTTGATCGAGCAGATACTTAAGGCTTTTATGATCTGTATAAATATCTACCTTCACGCCATAAAGATTATGCCGCCACAACTTTAGCGAAAAGATCACCGTCGCTAACTCCAAGTCGTGGAAGGGGTAATTATGCTCATGCACCTTTAATTGACGTGAGCCATAAGCGACTACCTTGCCAAACTGCAGGAGAACGCAGCCTAAGCCGCTTCCTGACGCATCGCTGTATATCTCAAAACCGTCTATACCACAAGGCGACGTCAAAACAGGCGCCGTGGTCAAACGACCTTTTAGCTCCTCAAAAGCTCGCGCGCACTCCGGCGTCCAAACGAACTTCTGATCTTTTCTCGTCAACGTAGTCAAAGGCAAAGCAATCCGGGAGATGTTCTCCACAAATCGTCTATAGTAGCCTTCCAGTCCAAGAAAACTCCTGACTTCGGCCACCGAAGACATCACTGGCCAATCACGAATGGCACTTATCTTTGCCGGATCCACCGCTATGCCCTCTCCACTTACCATATGGCCCAGAAAAGCCACCGACGAGAGCCAGAACTCACACTTAGAGAACTTGGCATACAGATTATTTCTCCGCAAGGTATGCAATACCAACCGCAAATGGTTTGCATGATCTTCCTCCGACTGAGAGTACACGAGGATATCATCAATGAACACAATCACAAACATATCAAAGTATTCGCGGAACATTCGATGCATGAGATCCATGAATACTGAAGGCGCATTACATAAGCCGAACGACATCACTGTGAACTCATAATGACCGTAGCGTGTGCCAAACACTGTCTTGGGAACGTCACCTTCCCTAATCTGCAATTGGTAATACCCGGATTTCAAATCCAACTTGGAATAGACGGTTGAGCCTGCTAGCTGATCAAGCAAGTCATCGATCCGTGGAATCGGATACCTGTTTTTCTCCGTCAACTTATTCAATTCGCGATAATCAATACATAGCCGCAAACTACCGTCTTTCTTTTTCACAAAAAGAACAGGCGCGCTCCAAGGTAACATACTTGGGCGTATGTATCCCTGCTCCAACAGTTCTTGCAACTGAACTTTTAGTTCGGCCATCTCTTTTGGCGCTACCCAATACGGCGAACTGGCCACAGGTTTCGCACCCGGCACCAGATCGATAGCGAAGTCGATTTCCCTTTGGGGAGGTAACCCCGGAAGGTCCTTTGGAAACACATCAGCATACTCCGACACAATCGGCACTTCACTCACACTGGCCTTCGGCGCCACCGCCTCTACGAGTGTGAAGAACAACTCCACACCCTTCCGAACTGCCTTAACGACTTGGAGAGCAGATAACAACATCTCACTCATCCCTTGTATACCAATGAACTTGGTCTCTTGTTCGGTATTCTGCCCAAGTGTGACCTCTTTTGAAGTGCAATCTATACAGGCACGCTGCTCTGACATCCAGTCCATACCAAAGATTATATCAAATTCCTTGATCGGCAATACTAGTGTTTCCACCTTGAACTCCCGACTCCCTATCTTGACCTCAAGACCGCAAGATTTATCCGCGCACATCAAACATCCATTAGGTAACAACACCTTTACACTGTCTGTCGTGGTCTAGATAGGTACCCCGATATGAAAGACGAACTCTTCAGACGGAAATGAATGTGAAGCACCTGTGTCAAACAGTGCTCGCGCCGGATACTCTCGTATAAGGACAAACCCTAAAACATCACAATCAAAACAAGCACAGCACACAGGATAAAATAACATTAAAAACTATGCGCACCTGTGACGACATCCGCCTGCTTAATGG
This sequence comes from Platanthera zijinensis, assembly GCA_039513925.1. Lineage (NCBI taxonomy): Eukaryota > Viridiplantae > Streptophyta > Magnoliopsida > Asparagales > Orchidaceae > Platanthera > Platanthera zijinensis. The sequence goes on from CM077087.1 coordinate 108,687,943, forward strand.
CCTCCTATTGTCCAAGGTTGAAGACCCTGGGCTGCGCGTGCGAGGCAGAAGACTCCACCACAGTCTTCCCTTTCTTCACATAAGACGTTCCCGTCTTCTTGTCACCCTTTGGAGGACCAACTCGGCAATCACGTGCGAAGTGTCCCAACTTCCCGCACGTAAAACAAGCACGAGATCCATACCCAGATGTCTCTGTCACAGTCACACAAGGAGCTTGTCCAGTAGACTTGGACTTATTTCCCCATCTCTTACGGTACCCAAACTTATCCGGACGCGGCGGCTTGAACTCTGGCTTTGTCACAGCCAAGGTCCCTCTTTCCTGCCCCCTTTTCATGTCCGTCTCCAAAGACCGAGCCGTACAGACTAAGGATTGAAATCCCTGACTCACAGAACTCGAGAGCAAATACCGCAGCTCATCTCGTAGTCCCGCATAAAACCTACTAGTCTTATATTCTTCTTCGGCAAAGATGGTACCCGCATATCTTCCCAAACGTGTGAATTCATGAAGGTAATCATCCACACTACGATCTCCTTGAGTTAACCGCTGAAATTTCATTTCCATCGATATCCTTTGCTGCATTGGTAGATGTTGTGCCATGAACAACCGAGAAAATTCGTCCATCGAGACTTCTGCAAGTTGTCTACTGGCCAAGTGATGCAGTTCAATCTCATCCTACCATAAACGAGCCTCTCCTTCCAGTAGGAAAGTGGCCAACATAACTTTCTGTCCCTCCTCAACCTTGATCGCTCTGATGATCCTCTTGATCCTTGCAAGCCAATCCTCTGCTTGGGCTGGTGAACCCTGCCCTAGTAAATTGTGGAGGATTGAAGCTCAAGAATTGCTTCAATTGTTGATCTGCTGCCCGCGGATCAACTACAGCTTCTACCGGTTCTTGTCGTACCCCAGCATGTGTTGGCACCACTACAGGACGTGCCCGCCCAACCTGCTGAGCATTCATCACAGAAAGTACCGTTTCCGTGATGAAATGTACCATTTCAGCGGATGGAGGAGGTGTGGGCACCTCAACTGGTGCCGCACTTTCAACAGAATGTTGAGGTTCGGATTGACCCGCAACACTTCTAGTCACCTATATGTGTAAAACACACAATTTAGCGACCAAGTAAAACGGCAAACATACAAAAAGAATACACAAGTTCAACAAACAAGTGTATTTGCATTCCTAAGTGGACATTCTTGAGTTCAAGTTAAGTGTTATAACGACAGCACTGACACGTGCTCACCACCCCTCAAAAGAATTCGTCCGCGAATTCGGAAGAGGATCGACCAACAAGCTGATACCAAATTATAACACCTCTACCCGTCAAGAAGAATATAATAGAGGGTCCGGCCGGGGCCCCACACCATATTCCACAAACAGGCGGAGACGCTACGAAATAATATCAAAACACCAACGCATCCTAACACAGAGCATTCTAGCGGAAGCTTCACGGTTGAAAACTTGAACTCAAGTACAACAAGAACTGTCCACTAAAAACATAGGAATGTATACAACCAAAGTGTCTGGCCTTAAGGCCTTACAAATTTCTCTTAACAAGGTGTGGTTTACAGACATCGGCACGCAGGCCGGCCACACATGAATAAGAAGAAATAAAACAAAGCCTTCGTGGGAAACAACGCAGCTTGGGCTTCAGCCCGCTAAGTCCCGCTCGGACCAGCACCTCCAACACCTGTAAGAAGCAATCAACCAAGCGGTGGCAAACAGGGCAATGGTCAGCATTCAGCTGACCAATTATAACGACCCTGCCCCTGGCACGGGGCAGCAGAATTCCAGCCCTGCATAGCATTTTCCAATATGATATATATATAGCAAACAACGCAAGACGTGCACGACTGCACAGTCAATACATATCACAAATGTCGACCCGACGCTTCGTGCACTCAGGGCACATTCAGGTGTACCAGAAACACCGGATCCCACCAATGAGCATTCTAGTCATGATCGGCACGCAAGCCGTCGAATCTCGCTATGTGATCCTAACAGGGCCTTAAGCACCCAAGGTTAGACAACCATAACGTGGTTACAGATCCGCTTATCCCGTTGCTCACATCGTCAGATCAAGACTGGACTGACGCGGGTACAGCTTCATCTTGCCCGTCAACCACAAGAGTTGAACCCAACTCACACAATTTCCTGGACTTCCTCCAGTACTTCCTGCTGCACCAAGCAACAAGTATGCACCACAGATTGCACACAAACAATCAAATTCTCGGAGATTCCTCCGAATGCAAACAAGCATCACCAATCCAGACCAACACGTCCAGATGGGCTTCACACAACATGCCTAGATTCATACTCCAATTCCGGACTCTAACAAGGGGGACTTCACATATCTACCGCAAGGGACATCACAACCCACCGCACACTCGCGGGGACGGATTTTCCCTATGTAAATGCAGGAACGTAGGACTTCACATGTCCAAGACGGAAATCGTTACCCTTGGAATTCGCCTCGGAGCCATGGAGAAAATTGAGACAGATGAAAGCCTTCGTAGTAGCCTTGCCTTCGTAAATCCGAACTCAGCTCGCGATTTGGACCACCACAGCACCACTGGCGGCCGGATTCCCCTTCTTCTTCCTTGCCTTGCTCTCCCCTCTCTCTTAACTTTAGAAAGAGAAATATGAAACTCAAATGAGCTTTCTCCTCTTCAATCCCGACCTTATTAACCCAGGGAAGAGCCCAGACCATTGGATCTTGGTAAAAGAAAATGAACGGCTCTGATCAGCCCTGAATTTTATTTCCTAGGCCGAACACAGGTAGTGACACGCCCGTGTCACAGGCCGTGTTCCTGAAGAGGTGCACAACCGACTTAAGCCAAACCAGAACACGGGTGTCGACACGCCCGTGTCGACACCTGACACGCCTGTGTCGAGGGGCATGTTCCCCCATCGAGATGGAAATCAGCATTTTCCCCGAGACCACATGGGCACTAGACACGCCCATGTGACAACTTGACACGCCCGTGTCACGATCGACATGGCTGGGCCTACACGCCGTGTCCTTCTCGGGACAAACTGGCTAATTTTTGGGCATGACACGCCCGTGTCCCAGGCCATGTCGATGTGTCGATACTCAACGATCGTCGACTCAACGATCGTCGACAATGAAGAACACGCCCTGGGACACGCCCGTGTCCCAGGCCGTGTCAGCCAGCCTGAACCTCAATTTGACCTGTTGAGATTTCTGGGGTATTACAGTTGACACCTACAGTTTGTTGTGATATTAAACACTTGTTAGCTGCTAGTTTACTTTCTTGCTGGTTTTGTGTTACGCACTTGCACTCTGGGAAGTTTTATGCTAGGATCGCATGTTAGATATTTTAAATATAAAAAAAACTAAAATGATTTATGTCATAAGTTCATAGCATCTTTCAAAATGAATAACACTTTATTTTAAAGGTTTATAAAAGTTCTTTTGTACATATACTAAACTTAGAGGTTTGTATATCCTGTGTTATCATTAGTTGTCATGATCATATATGATGATAAGTAAATAAAACTAAGTATTTTATGCTGCGTATTTCTATTTACACCATTAGTGTGGACGAGTCGATCCACTGAACCGAGGGACACGGTCATAAAAACTTAATTTAAATCCTATTTTAAAAATATAACTCATGAATTTTCATGAAAGGTACTAGGAGTAGGTTTTGCCTGAGCGTCTGTAGTTGTCCATTACACAGCGTGGCATCACGACGTGTATTTTCTCATACTTTAACGTATTGTTTAATACAGATAAAATGTGGGTTGTGATAGGTGTTACATAGTACTACCACATCAGCAGACAAATGAGAAGAAGAAAATGAAGGTTGTACTCATCACATGGAAAAGCGTAGGAAGCAACTCTTTTGAGAGCAGTAAGGATGAGGCACATGATCCTCTATTGCCTGATTTTTCTGAGGAAATAAGAAGAGATATGAATGCTCATGTTTCGGTATCATCTGAACCTGCAGTAAAGTATGTCCAAGTTAGTGGCTCACAATCAGAGAGCATTCCAGTAGGGGTAGCTAAAATGGTGACTTAATGTATTGTGTACAGGATCTGTGCAAATTTTGTGGGGGAGACTGACAAGATAGATGCTCCTGTTGAGGGGAAGCAAGTTCAGTCTAGTATGTTGGACAAGCTTGACTCTTACCTAGAGAATCTCCAGCACATATAGATCATGTCAAACCTCCCGAACTACAGCTATATCTAAAGAAGCCATAAAGGGGGAGAGGGAAATTTTCAAGGAGGAGAATACTTTTTGGGTTACCAATGTAATTAGAGGTTCATTGGGGTATGAACAGTATACAGATGAAAACATGACCGACCCTATTTAAGATGGACTATATGATGAACAGTATGGTGATAAGAGGGCAAATCAATGTGATGATCAAGATGGTGCTCAGTGGGCTGAACCCTCTACTACTGCTGATCAGATAGCAAGAGCCAGAAGCAAATATAATGCTGAAGAAGTGGAAGAGATTTGGCTCAGCAAGATGAGACTTTGCAGGGTGCAAGGAAGATAAGAATCTTCTAAAATAACGAAACTGCTAACCCACCTCTTGGAAAAGGAATCTTCTTTCATTTTTGATAGCGAGTGCGTAGAGGCATTTAATTTTATTAAAGAAAAACTTATAAATTCCCCTATTTTAGAGGCACCGGATTGGTCCCTTCCATTCGAAATGTGTGATGCGAGCGATATTGTTGTAGGAGCCATATTATGATAGCGCATTAATAAATATTCTCATCCTATCTACTAAACTAGTAGAATGCTCACAGCCACACAAGCCAATTACACTATGACGGAAAAGAAACTACTAGCTGTTGTTTTTGTTTTAGATAAGTTTAGATCCTACGTAATGCTATCAAAAGTATTCGTTTTTACCGACCACTCCGCTCTTAATAATCTACTAGCAAAAATTGAGGCCAAGCCCCACTTGCTTCAATGGATCCTCCTCCTGTAGGAGTTTGACTTAGATATCCGGGATAAGAAGGGGGCCAAAAATTTGGCGTCCGACCACCTCTCTTGATTATAAAACCCAACTGTTATAGTGCTCGTAGAGTTCGACATAGATGATAGTTTTCCTGAGGAGCACCTCTTAGCTATTAATGAAATAAAGACTTCTCTCACCCCTTGGTTCGCAGATTACACCAACTATCTAGTTGCATGGGTCCTTCTGAAAGCTTTTTCAACCCAGCAAAAGAAGTGATTAATTTTTTATTTGAAAACTACTTTTGGGAGGACCGTTTTCTCCTTCACGTCTACGGGAATCAAGTAGTGCGGAGATGCATCTCGAGCAAGGATGGTGTACAAATCCTGCGACACTTCCATGAGGAACTGAACAGAGGCCATTATCAAGCCCACCGAACCACGCGGAAGGCGCTAGAGGTGAGCTTTTATTGGCCCACTTTTTTCTTAAGATGCTCACACTTTTGCGAGTACTTGCGATAACTGTCAGCTGTCGGGTAACATCTCTCGCCGTGACGAGATGCCCCAAAACCGATTTTTTGAGTGAGAGATCTTTGATTTGTGGGGTATTGATTTTGTAGGCCCTTTACCTCCTTCTTCAAACAATCACTATATTTTAATGGCGGTTGACTACGTATCTAGGTGGGCGGAAGCGCAAGCTCTCCACACCAATGATGCGAGAGTCATCGTTAACTTTCTTAAAAAAATATTTTCTCACTTCAGCACGCCTCACGCGATAGTGAGTGATAGGGGTATGCACTTTTGCAATGCTCAGTTCACAAAAATCTTATCTAAGTACGGAGTCACATAAAAGCTCCCCATCGCCTATTACCCACAAACAAGTGGCCAAGTTGATGTAGTGAATTGTGATATTAAGCACATATTAGAAAAAAAACTGTGTCGATAAATAGGAAATATTAGTCTGTTAAACTCGACGACGCATTATTGTCTTATCGTATGGCATACAAGATCTCCATCGGTTGTACTTCATATCAATTAGTATACGACAAGGCATGCCATCTACTGATAGAGTTAAAGCACCGCGCAATTTGGGCTATATAATTTTTAAATCTCGATTCGAACTCAGCCTTCGAGAGTAGGAAATTTCAACAAAATGAACTCGATAAATGGCGCACAAATGCTTATGAAAGTAATAAATTTTATAAGGAACATTCTAAGTTCTATCACAATCAAAAAATTAAATGTTCAAAACCATTTGCGCTCAGCGATCTTGTCCTTTTATATAATTCCCGCCTAAGTTTTTTTCCGGGTAAGTTAAAGTCTCAATGGTCCGGCCCCTTTGAAGTCAAAGAGGCTTAGTCATATGGGACTGTTCTTATCTCCCACCCAGAAAAAGGCTCGTTTAAATTCAACGGTCGTCGTTTAAAACTCTACCTTGCAGGCGATCTGGTGGAAGGGAAAATCGATTCCCTAACACTCCCCAACTTATAATCTTCGGCCACCGTGTGGGTCAAGCTCGCGACCTTAAACAAAGCACTTGTGCGAGGCACCCCATAGTTATCATTATATTTTTTTTTTCTGTTTTATTGTATTAACAATTTTGTGCAGGATTTCTGTTGTGGTCTTCCCCTCCTTCGCTAGTAGGGAAGCCATCTTTCCCCCCTCCAATCTTTTATTTTCTTCCTCTTCATACTTAGGTTTAAACAATCAGGACAATGTTAAATTTTAGGTACGGGGGATTTAATTCTTTCCTAATTTTAGAAAATCTCAAAAAATTATAAAACTTTGAAAATCCCAAAAATATTTTCTCTTTATTTTTAACACTTAAAAAAATAAAACACATAAAAAATATTATATATATATATATATATAAATATTAAGTTATTTAGGTTTTTGTTTTCCTTCTTCTAATATTTAAAAATTTCAAAAAAAAATTTAGGTTTTTAAAAAACCAAACGAAAATTATATAATTTTAGTTTAGACTAATTGTGGTAAAATCAATAGGACCCCTTGCTTTATGTTTTTTTATTCTCAAAATCTTTTATTTAAACTTAGCTAGTTTAAATTTTTTTTAATCCTTGTTCTTAATTATGTAGTACGAGTAAATTGTTGGTTGTGTTATTTTTCTAAATCGTACACTTCTTTTTATTTTCTTCATTTATTCTCTTTACTTTCTTAAAAATTCTTCATCAACTATTTTCCTTTTGGATTTTAGAAAATTTTGGTAATGTTAAGTTTGGACTAATGTAGTAGATGTGAATTATCCTAGACGCTTTTTATCGTTATATTCATGATAATTTCATTAGTCTCTAATTGTTATCTAGGACCTATTCTATTAAAAAATTCATAACCTATGCTTTAAATGAATTTAGGAGCATGAAATTATTTAGGCCATTTTTGAATTCGTTTGAGTCTTCAGGCCAACCTTTTAAATAAATACTTTGTTAGCCTCTTTTGAGCCTTTTTCCATGTTTTACTTGCTACCTCTTATCATCTCACCAAAACGAATTTTTTCAAACCTATTTGATCACACTAAATTTTTGAGTTTTATTTAAATATCATGATTGTGATAGTTTTGTGAGATATTTGGAGAACTTCAAAAAAGGTATGCTCAAAAGAAAATTATTCCAGAAACATGTGTTTTTATGTAAAAAAGTTTTTACAAAAGAAAAAATATTTATGGCCTTTTGTTTGAAAAAAAAGAATAAAAATTATAATATCAAAAAAATACTAAAAGGAAAAGAAAGGAAGAAAAATTTCTTATACATAGCTTCATGGTTGAAATTTCTATAAAACTCATGCTTTGGTTTAGTTTGATTGTTAGTCACCTGTTTTATCTTTGAACAACATTCCAAATCATATACCTAAGCCATGTCTGGGTCCTAATGAAGTCCTTTTCATTCATGCTCCTAGGTTTGTTTTTAGTTAAGTAGAGGAGAAGATTAGATTAGGTAAGTTGTTGGGTACAAATTTAGATTCTTGATTTTAGATTGATATGATTATAATTTGACTTTAAGGGTCTAGTAACAACTCAATGCACTATTCCTTCATTACATTGCTTTGAATTGTTTAAAGATTTTTGATTAAAATTTTGGATGATTAATTTTTGTTAGTAAAGATTTTAAAGTGTTATTTCATAATTATGTAAAAGCTTTAGGTTTATTTTTAATTTTCTTCCTACTTAGAATTTTGCAGGGTACTTGTGTGTAACATAAATAAGTCTTTTGATTAGTTATTTTTATGTTGGATAGTTTTTATACTTTGCTTGGGGACAAGCAAAGCATAAGTATGGGGGAATTTGATAATACTTATTTTAGCCCAAATTACTTGGGTAAATCCATATATTTTCTTGTTTAAAATTATATATTTTATTAATTTTGAGTCTGTAATTAGTTTCTTCTATCAAAATTGTTCTAACATAGCTTATTTTCTATTTTTAAGGTTTTGGACACTTTTTGGTCATTTTCCATGTAACACGCCCCAAGGTCTTGACCGTGTACCATTTACACGAGCGTGTACCTTGGGCGTGTAACCAGATCCTGACGCAGATATGCTCTTGAGTCCAGATATTGAAAAATATAGCTTACACGACCTTGGTCACGGCTGTGTACCCTTTACACGGGTGTGTACCTGGGGCATGTGACCCAATCCCGATAAAGCCACTGTCTGAAGTCAACCTACATGACTAGGTCATGGTCGTGTACCTACATAGCGTGTACCTGCGGCGTGTCTCGGCAAGTTCACATTTTCGGCGCCACAGCATGACTTTCGCCACTCCACTATCATATCGAAAACTTACACGCCCTAACTACATGGGCATATACTTTGGGTGTGTACCCCAAAGTCCCGATTTTCGACACTGCAACATGACTTTTGGCAAGCTGATGTCACGTCAAAACTTACACGCCTCCTCTACACGGGCGTGTACTTGGGGTGTGTAACCCAACTTCCAAGCCAGTCGTTATCCCGTCGGATTTTCACCCACCGAAGTCAACAATGCTTATACGCCCACCCTACACGAGCATGTAAGGGGGACATGTACTTCCTAGGAAATTTTGAAAGTCTTTAGTTTCATGAGTAGCTAAACACCTAGAGGGGGTGAATAGGTTTTTAAGTCTTTTTGTACTTTTTTTTTATTTTAGGTGTATTGTGATTTAGTTAAACTTAGCTTTCAAGACAATCACAAACAACATACAAGAAATTTATAGTGGTTTCCCAGATTATGGGTACATCCATTGTCCCTCCCACCTTTCTAAAAGTATGTTAGACAAGGTAACTTCTCCAACTCGGCTCAATGAGCATACAACTCATATCCCTCAGGATCTCTCAGACTCCTCCAAGTCCTACAACTCAGGCATAAAGCCCTACCACTCAGAGATATAATCTCCTAACACTCAGGCCTATCAGGCCCTACTTCCTCTAGCGCGTCTTTGAATCCATTTCAAACTAGTTTTGAACCCTCAAATAAGAAATCCAATCTCTTTGGTGACATCTCTTTTGTAAATTACAGTAGATTTTCCAAGCTCTCACTTGATTCATCGCACGGGAAGAAAGGGTCAAGGAAAAGTGTATTTTGTTTCATGCATACAACCTTCTATTTATAGTATTTTCTATTTTAGAAGATGGAGAGGCGCGTACCTATTTATGATCACAAAGTAATCAACGGATGAGATTGATCCCAACACTTAGCCGCAAAATGGACTCGCTGGTAGTATGCATTGGGTGAAGTCGATGCTCTCGACGCTTGTAGTTCATTTAATGCACTCAATGCACTCAACGCCTGAGCACTTAGACTCAGCGCACTTGTCGCTTGGTCTTGTCTCAGCGCACTTGATGCCTGGACACTTAGTTCTTTTCTCTTTTACATATCCTGTAGGGATTAAAACCACCTGCAACAAACTAAAACAATATGGTGAGCTACTGAAGTTTGGCTAAATTCATCATACCCAATTAAAATTTAAAGGTGCTGAATTTGGCTTCATTTAGAGGCTTAGTGATGATGTCAGCCACTTGCTTGTCTGTGGGGGCAAATTCAAGACTGATGCCTTTACTTTCCACATGCTCCTTAATAAAATGATACCTAATCTCTATTTGCTCAGTCCTGCTGTGAGAGACAGGATTCCTAGCCATAGAGATTGCACTTATAGAATCACAAAATAATGGAGTTTTACTGAGCTTTAGGTTATAGTCCTAAAGCTGATGTTGGATCCAAAAAACTGTGCACAATAACTTCTTGCAGATATATATTTTGACTCAGCTTGATATTGCAACACTAATAGCTTCTTGCTACTCCATGAAACAAGTCTTCCACCTAAGAATTGATAAGAGCCTAAAGTGCTTATCTTGTCTTCTTTACAGCCTTCAAAATCTGTATCTGAATACCCAGTTAGTTCAAAATCACGATTCCTAGGTACCATATGCTAAGATCTGGTGTGCCCTTAAGATATCTCGGAATTATTTAAGCTACAAAATATTGAGACTCCTTAGGGAAAGCCTGGTATCTAGCACAAACACTTGTAACATAAATGATGTCTAGCTTACTAGCAGTAAGATAGAGGAGGTAGCCAACAATGCCTCTACACATGTTTTCATCAATAGGGTTTCTTGTCTCAATCTTGTCAATTGACATACTTGACCCTATGGGAGTTTTCATAATGGAGGCATTCTCCATACCAAATTTCTTGATTAACACTCTAGTGAATTTAGATAAAGAGATGGACAGTCCATCCTCAAACTGTCTTACTTGGAGGCCCAAGAAGTACTTAAGCTCACCCATACTACTCATCTCAAATTTCCCTTGCATAAGTTTGGCAAACTACTTGCAAATGTTATCATCAATAGACCCAAAAATTATGTCATCTAGATAAATTTTGACTAGTATGATCTTGCCCTTGGATTCCCTTAGGAATAGAGTCTTGTCTATCATTCCCCTTAAGAATTTGTTCTCAATGAGAAAACTAGACAGGGTTTCATACCATGCCCTAGGGGTTTCTTCAACCCATACAAAGCTTTCCTAAGTCTATAAACATAATCAGGAGAGTTAGGATTAAAAAAACCTGATGGCTGCTCAATATAGACTTCTTCTCTTAAGTCACCATTGAGGAAGGCTGACTTCACATCCATTTGATAAATTTTGAATCCTTTTTGGGAAGCTTATGCAAGGAATAGACTAATGACCTCTATCCTATCTACTGGGGCAAAGGTTTGATCAAAATCAATACCTTTTTCTTGTCTATAACCCTTGGCCACCAGTCTAGCTTATTCTTAATTATAACACCATATTCATCAACTTGTTCCGGTAGATCCACTTGTTTCTAATGATGTTATGTCCTTATGGTATGGGAACCAGCTTTCAGACCTTACATATCTTGAACTAGTTCAGTTCCTCTTGCATTGCCATGATCCAATATTGGTCTATGTTGGCATCTTAAAATCTCTTGGGCTCAACCTGAGACAAAAAGCTGGAATATATTAGTATGTTCATGATTTTGCTCCTTGTTATAACCCATTGACTGGCATCTCCAATTATCTGATGTTCGGGATGATACTTTAGATGTCTAACTATTGGGGCATTCTTCCTTCAATATATTGATCTTCAGTGGCTGTATTTTGTTGTACTTCATCCACATCATGTGTGTTAAGTTCTTCTTCTGGAATCCACACTCCTTCATCTTCATCTTAGGCAGTAGGAGAACATGCCTTGATGAATATTTTATCCATCACCTATTCTATACCTGTAGATTTAGATGAGGAGCTTGGTAGTTCATTGTTAAGCATATAAGACTAATCAAATACTACATTTATAGACTCTTCCTTAACTTGATTTTTCAAGTTGTAGACCCTATACGCTTTGCTATGATTATTGTATCCAACAAATATCTCATCATAGGATTTGATAGCAAACTTAGTTAGGTAAGTTTTCCTATTATTGAGCGCATAGCATTTTCTTCCAAAGATCCTAAAATAGGCAAGGTTTGGTTTTCTTCCCTTCATTATCTCATATAGAGCATTCTTGTGATCCTTGGTGATAGAAGCTCTATTCAGGACATGACGTGTAGTATTTACTGCCTCAGCCCAAAAGTATTCTGGGAGAGATATATCACTTAGCAATATCCTACTTTCTTCTATGAGAGTTCTATTTTTCCTCTCAGCAATCCCATTTTGCTGGGGTGTTCTTAGAGAAGAAAATTCTTGGTGAATCCCTTGTTCTTCACAGAACATTGTCATGCCTTCAGATTGGAATTCAATGTCATGGTCACTTCTGATCTTGACCACAGTACAGCTTAATTCATTCTGAATTTGTTTGACAAAGGTCCTGAAGATATCGAGGGTTTCAGAGTTTTTCTTAAAAAAGAAAATCCAAGCAAACCTAGAGAAGTCATCAACAACCACAAGGGTATAGACTTTCCTACCTAGACTATAAACTGGCATAGGACCAAACAATTTTATATACAGGAGGTATAAACACCTCATAGAGTCTTTGACCCCAATACTCTTAAAATAAGCTTTGGGCTGCTTGCCATTTTGGCATGTAAAGAAAATGCCCTCCTTGGTGCACTTCATTTTGGAACCATTCCCGACCAACTCTTCACTAAAGAGCTTAATGATGGTCTTATAGTTCAAGTGGGCAAGTCTCTTGTGCCATTGAACACAGTATGAGACTTTCTCATTTGCAACTAGACATATAGTAGAGTTTTTACATAAATATAGAAAGTTTAAACAATAAACATTTCCACTCCTAGTGCCTATCAAGATGACCTCTTGGTCACTTGACCTCTTAATTTGACACTCATCCTTGAAAAATACATTGATATAGCCAATATCACACAGTTGGCTAATGCTAATCAGGTTGTGTTGTAACTCTTCCACATAAGCTACTTTTGATATTGAGACTGTCATTTTATAATCATACCATATCCCTTGGTGACTCCTTTATTTGAACCTCCAAAGATAACTTTAGGTCCATTCTTCACAGGAGTGTAGTCCTTCAAGTTACTTATTGTTATAGTCATGTGCCTGGAACATCCACTATCCAAGTACCATATAGGAGTATGGGTACTTAGACTATCCTGCAAAACATAATTTAGGTAACCTTAAGACCCTAGTCTTCTCTGATAGGAAGACTAGCACTTGCTCCGAGCACAGTTGGATTGTGCCAACAATCAAAGGCAAAATATCCTACTTTGCCATGACACCAAAACTCATGGATATTGTTTCTTATTTTCTGAACAGGTCTGGTAGATTGCATGTTAGCTGTTGACTGTTCAGAAGGAAGAGCAGCTTCCTTATACTTATTTCTTTCAGCAACAATCTGACTGAAGGTGAATCTATAATTTAAAGAGCTTGATTTATTTTCAGTTCTGCCAGCAGTGGTCTTCTTTGTAGAAGACATACTGTTGTTGGCCACTAAAATACCCAAGTCAGGCTTGCTGACAGACTTGCCCATGGACTAAGTGTATACTAGGAGAACCTGAGAGAAGGCCACTGCCTTATCTTAAGTATTTGGGATGGTTCTCAAAACACAAATGGTCCATGATGGGCCATTTGAATTTCCTCATGTGGGGCCTTAAAGGCACTCATCCCCTTGCCATATCTTCCACCAAAGTTGTGAACATTTTTGTTCACACTTGTTGACCTTCCATTCAACCAGTGACCATAGATACTCTCTTGGTCATACCTGTTTGATGGAAACACTACTTTCTCAAAAGAGCTTGGAGGCTGAATTGGAGATTTTCCTTTCCCTTTGGAATGTGTAACTCTAGGGTTCCCCTTGAATCCAAACCCTCTTATCCTTTTGGGAGGTGAAGGAATCTATCAGGGGCAACACTATATTGGGCTTTGAATATTTAGCCACGATCATTTTCTCACTTTGGATATTCTCTTCAAGATACAGAATGATTGTGTTCTTGTGGCTAATGGTCCCAATCTAGAGGATTATAATAGCCTTCAGGGAAGCATTTAGCTGTAGGGAGATGATCTCCTCAGCTTGTTTCTTGGCCAACTTTTTTATTCACTTCAAAACATCCATAAGGGCACCATATTGTCAATCAATTGATTGACATCTTCCTCAGATTCTGACCCATCTTCATCATAGGATAAAGATGCATCTAAATTGGGACTAGTCTCATATTCTGAACTAGAAGAGGAGTTGGACAGTGAGTATACCTTATTTGGATCAGGTTGATCCAGGCTGGATTGTTCATCTGTTATTGCCATGAGACCATAGCAACCACTGTCACCTTCATCCACCTAAGCATCACCTTCTGAGTGTGATAAAGGGGCCCTTATACCTATCCTTACAGCAGGATAGTCTTCATCTTTATTAGCAATAGCAGTAAACAACCCTATATAAGCTTCCTCTTCTTCAGAATCTGAAGTAGCTGAGTCACTTTGACTCCAGCTCTTCTCATTTTTTGTAATGAAGGACCTTTCCTTCTTGCCCTTTAGTTGGTGGTGGTGGTTCTTCTCACCATTCTCCTTTCTCTTGATAGGACAGTCAACTATGATATGTCCTGGCTTGCTGCAGTAATAACAAACAATTTTAGAAGAAAACTATTTACTAGGTTTAGAATTATACCTGTCACTCTTGGAGAACTTTTTGATAGACTTGTGATGATCCTTCTTATGATGTGAAGAGGAGGAAGGTCTGTTCCTCCACTGCTTTCTCTTCATCATCTTCTGTAACTGCCTGGAGAAGGCAGCAAACTCCCCATCTATCATATTGCTATCAGATGAACTTGACTCAAAACTATGTAAGTCAATAAGCCTCCTAGGGGGAGAGCCAATCCTCTCCTTACTTTTCTTGGAGCCCTCAGCCTTGAAGGGAATAGTCTTTTCCTTGGCTTGAATTAAGCTGGTTGAATCATCTTCCTTTCTGACAGATAGTTGCATCTCATAGGAGAGCAACTTCCCAAACAATGTGTGTGGAGGAGTTTCAACAAGCTTGAAAACCTCTCTAATGGCACATATCTTTGTGTCCCAGTCTCTAGTTAGAGATCTGAGGAATTTTTCATTCAACTCATAGTTACTGAAGACCCTTCAATAGGTCCTCAGCTCATTCACCACTCTAAAGAATTTTTCATAGCATTTAGCTATGTTGTCTTTCTTAGCCTGCCTGAAGGCTTCATACTCTTAATTAAGCAGAGATTTCCTATCATCCCTGACTTCTTCTTTGTCTTCAATATAGACAACCAGAGTGTCCCACATTTCCTTGGAAGTCTTGCAATGTACATGATTCTGGAATGTAGAGTCATTTATGGCATTGACAATAATATTCTATACCCTCTTGTCTATGGTTGCTAATATGACCACATCCTTGGTCATCTCAAAGTATTTCTTAGGTATTTAGATAGTTGCATCAAAAACTGAGACCTTCATGGGGATGAAAGGAACCTCTTGAACTGTTATAAAGATTCTAGGGTAAGATGCTTTCACAAACAGTGTGACCTTTTCCTTCCAGATCCCAAAGCTCTCCTTCCTATAGATAGGAAGCTTCATGGAGCCCAACTCCTTATGGTTGTCTCCTAAACCCATAAGTATAAACTTATGCTACTCGTAGAGATCAACTCGGACTGTTAAGTCCTTTTTGATTAACCTCCCTCTGATACCACTTGGAAGTCTTTAGTTTCAAGAGTAGTTATACACCTAGAGGGGGGTGAATAGGTTTTTAAGTCTTTCTGTACTTTTTTTGTCTTAGGTGTATAATGATTTAGTTAAACTTGGCTTTTAATATAATCAGAAACAACACACATGAAATTTATAGTGGCTCCCCAGATTATGGGTACATCCACTGTCCCTCCCACCTTTCTAACAGTATGTTAGACAAGGAAACTTATCCAAATCGGCTTAATGAGCTTACAACTCATATCCCTTAGGATCTCTCAGACTCCTCCAAGTCCTACAACTCAGGCACAAGGCCCTACCACTCAGAGATATAATATCCAAACACTCAATCCTACCAGGCTCTACCTTATACTTTAACTCAAAGTCCTACAACTCAGGCTAGGAGGAGAGCCTTACAACTCAGAGAGAATGACTATCCTACTTCAGATCTGACATAGATCCTACCTCAAGCCATAAGCCATACCACTCAGATTCACAATTGAATCCTACAACTCAGATCTACTTAAAGAACCTATACTCAGCCTTTATAAGTTTAGGCATGCACTCAGATCAAAATGATCTTACAGAAGAATAATTGGTGGTTGATGTTGTTTGACACTAGAGCTAGAGTCTTTGTGTCTTCCTCCTTCTGAACAGAGATTATTTCTATCCTTTCCCTTCACAGCTTTAAGAATGGTTCTTCAGGAAAGTTCAGCTTGAGCTGTGAAATCACTACAGCTAGGGTTTGCCTTTGCTGCAACTTCTACCTCAGAATATTTACTATGAACTTTATATTGAAGTCAATAGCTAATTTTCACTTTTAGATCAGTGACTTGAACAACTTCTTCAAGCTCTGCAACTTAGTCGAGAGGATGAAGATGAAGTTTAGATCTTTCCAAAAGTAAAGTTTATTTTCCCTGATCTGATTCCTTTTCTATTCTGACGTCCAACGACTCTTTGAGTATCGGGACCACCAGTAGTTGCTAACTGTAACCTTGCATTTGAATTTAATGCAATACAACATGCAAGTTGCACCTTTTGTCGTGTACTATTCACTTCTCGCACCATTTGAATTTCTACTGATGTCAGCACATGTGGACTTAGTCAAATTTAGACAATTCACCATAGGTGTTAAGTGAAGGCTTGTCACTCAACACCAAAACACTTAGTCAGTTTTCTGCAAACGCTAGGAATTGAGTGATCAGTCATCCCTCAACGAATATAGACTTTGTGGTCTAACTAATTAGGCATTGAGTGAACCTTCATCACTCAACGCATTTGGACTTAGCTTATTTTCTCTATATAGAGGTGTTAAGTGAGTTATCTTCACTCATTGCTTTCTGCCTTAGCATGCCATCTTACTGAGGCATTGAGTGAAGACTCACTCAACACTTTCTTCCTTAGCCTGGTTGCTGAGGCATTGAGTGAATAGTCTTCACTCAACACTTTTTTACTTAGTTGAATTTTCTCTTGAGTTGGCGTTGAGTGAACTTCCTTCACTTAACGCTTCTAGACTTAGACAAATTTTCTGTCTACATCTTCTGTTGCTTTGACATCATGAGCTCCACTCATAGCTTTGCTCATTTGGCATCAAGTGAGCTGTCCTTACTTGACGTTTCTGGACTTAGCCAGATTTCTTGGCAGATTCTTCTGCAGCTTTGGCTACTTGAGCTTTACTTAATGCTTCTGTCTCTGGGCATTGAGTGAACTACCTTCACTCAATAGTTCTGTACTTAACCAGATTTTTTGGCTTGGCATTGTTGAGGCTTTGACTGTCTAGTCTTTACTCAATTCTTCTGGCTATCTGGCGTTGAGTGAATTGCCTTCACTCGATGCTTGTGGACTTAGACATATTTTTGCCTTACCAACATCCTTCCATATGTCCACCTATCATTATTACTTAGACAACCTGTCTAATTAGTATAACAAGTAACCACCTACATACAAAGAACTTATAGCATGCATCAGATACAAATATATATATACCATTGTCCTGTAGGTCTTCTTCAAATCTGGGACATTAAGATCAATGGACCCAAGAATTTTTTTATAAATACCAGCAAGCTCCAAGTATTCTAGACCAGACCTGAGTAGTTTAGAGCATATTGTGAGAAGTTTTGTTTAGATTAAGTTGAGAGTTTGAGTGTTGCTACATGTTTTTCTTCGTGTTTATGTTCTTAATTTTGCTCTCTACCACTCTCGCTTCAAGTTCTTTCTATTTTACTTTTCACGCATCTTTTGTAATAAGCTTGTATCAACTTTTACTAGTGTAGTATTAGTGCGCAGTTAGTCTTTTCATTCATGCAATTGTGATCTTTCTTTCAAAGTGTAACCTCTTTTATTTTAGTAATAAAAGTTTCTCTCTTTTTCTTTCTTTATTTTAATTTTTCATGAACTTCTACTACCTATCTCTCTCTAACCCTTTCACCATCAGTAACTAAATCCTCATTAATACTAGATCATGATGATTAGAGGATGAGTTGATTAAGTTATGATGCTTTAGCTTTCTTACTCTTATTAAAGTGTTGGCCATCGATTTACTCTTGATTTAAATTTAGTAGGACTATATTATCGATATATAGCCTCCACTTTGGTTTTCAATCTTAGTTAGCCAAGAGGCTGATAGTTTGAATTGATCACCCAAGAGTAAAGAGAGTTGTGCGCACCTCTTAAGAGAAAATGACGAAAATCTCTCGGATTGGAGTCAAATCCAATAGTGGGGTTCACCACTTATGGCGAGCTTTCGGCATCTGAATACATGATAAGTTTGGTCAGAGCTTCCTAAAATCAGTTGGGCACTTCTTTGAGAGGAGCATGTTCAAGATTTGGAAACCCCCATGGTCAAGATGCCTTTTACTTTATTAAGACTCAGTTTGTTATTTCATTTTGATTAACCTATGCCGAAATGATTCAAAATCAAGTACTAATTCATTTATCCATATTTTTAACCCTTTTTATAACGTGCAATCTTGAGCTCTTTTGGTTAAAAAAACAAACCAAAGAAATCATTTGATAAGATAATAGTAACTCCTCAAAGTAGAAGTAACAATCCGTCATGGGTAATACGACCTTGATATTGAACATTAATATCTTATACTATAATTGATAAGGTACACTTGCCTTTATCGGATATCGAATTGGAGAAGATTATCAACCTCATTTCCAACTCCTCTTCTTCTCTCAACACTAATTATATATTTTCTCTATCACTCCCTGAGTATGTCCTCCCGGATCCCACCTCCTGCCGGTATATAGATGCGGCCACAGAAATGAACGAGGTCATCACACGGTGTATAATCCTCTAACTTTCCCCTTCTAGGGCTCTGAATATAGGTTCCATAACTATGTTCTGTCTCTGCTGTGCCCTGATACGGTCTCATATATCACATACGATGCTCAGAGAGGCAAAGTACTCTCTATAGATCTCTGGCGCGGCCCTGGAAAACATAGGTAATATGCATATCTTCCAACATATGTACTAACTACATGGCCATCACCCGGGGATCCAGTCCAATTGTGCTGATTCTCCTGTTCAAAGCATCAATCATGGTGTTCGCCTTCCCCGGGTGATAGTGCATGGTATAGTCATAATGACAAATTTTCTCTAACCATCTCCTCTAGTGTAGGTTAAGATCCTTCCGTGTATTGATGTATTAGAGGTTCTTGTGATCTAGGAAGATCTTACAATGAACCTTGTACAGGTAATGCCTCTATATCTTCAAGGAAAACACCACTGCCCTGAGCTCTAAGTCATGTACCAGATAGTTCTGCTCATGCTTCTTCAATTGCCTCGAAGCATATACAATAAAGTGACCATGTTGCATCAGAACTACACCCATCCCCTGGTATGATGCGTTGATGTAGATGTGAAATCCTTCCTTCCCAGATGGAAGTGCAAGGATGAGGGAAGAGGTGAGTTTATCCTTTAGCTCCTGAAATGCTACCTCGCACTTCTCCGTCCAAGTGAAAGGAGCATTCTTCTTCATCAAGGATGTGAGGGGAAGTTTTATCCTCGAGAATCCCTCAACGAACTTGTGATAGTAGCCTGCAAATCCCAAGAAACAACGAATATCTGAGGCCAACTTTGGTGCGGCCAATCTCTCACAGCTTTGACCTTGGCTAGGTCCACAGCCAACCCAACCCCACTGATGATGTGTCCTAAAAAAGCTTCCGCCTACAGCCAGAACTGACATTAAAAAACATGGCGTACATCTGATGCTCCTTCAACTTGCCCAATACTAGTACCAAATGTTGGGAATGCTCTTCATTCTTCTTGGAGTAGATCAAGATATCATCGATGAAGACTATGATGAATATGTCCAAATAGGGCTTGAACACATGTTTCATAAGACTCATGAATGCGGAAGGAGTAATCAGGAGTCCGAAGGGCATTACTGTGAACTTGTAGAGCCCGTATCAGGAACTGAAAGCTCTTTAGAATGTACTCCTTCTGAATCCATAGCTGGTAGTATCTGGATCTCAAATCAAGCTTGTAGAACCAATAGGCCCCCTACAGCTGGTCAAATAGCTCATCAATTAGTGGCAGTGGATAATTATTCTGCACTGTCAACCGGTTCAGCTCTTGGTAGTCGATGTAGAGTCGTAGTGACCCATACTTTTTCTTGACAAATAATATTGGTGCTCTTCATGGTGATGAACTTGGTCAAACAAAACTTGACTCAACAAGCTCCTACAACTGGGTCCTGAACTCTACCAACTCCTTGGGTACCATCCTGTATGGTTCCTTATCCACAGGTCTCGCTCCTAGTACAACCTGGATTCGGAATTCCATATCTTGAGTCAGAGGCAATCTGGGAAATTTCTCCAGGAATACGTCAGAGAAGTCCCGCACTATCATAATATTAGTAATCGAGGCTTTTGCTTTGTCCATCTCGAAGCAGATCAGGTACACCTTGTTTCCCTGCTCGTGGGATTTGACATCATGTATAGATGATAATAGAATATGGCATACGGGTCTAATACCTTCGATGATGATCTCAGAATCTCTGTGATGCAAGGTGATCCTCCTTATTTGGTAGTCAATCCGAGCATGGTTCTAGTGCAACCATGTCATTCCCAGAATCAAATTTAAATCTGGCATCTTCAATATTGTCGTCGGTGCCTCGAATATCTTCCCTCCAATCACTGAATCCATGTTGCACTTAACAGAGGATAAAAGCTTTGATCCATCTGGTAGACGCACCCTCCTGGTCATGCCGGTGAAGCGGTGTACGTATTCTAGTCCCTCCAGGAAATCTATGGATATGAATGAGTGAGAGGCACTCATATCGAACAAGGTATGAGTGGGCTTGTCACTGTGTAGTTATGTTACGTGGTTTTTGTTCTACAAAGGTTTTGTAAGGTACTATAAATGAAATTAAAAT
Organism: Platanthera zijinensis; assembly: GCA_039513925.1. Taxonomy (NCBI): domain Eukaryota; kingdom Viridiplantae; phylum Streptophyta; class Magnoliopsida; order Asparagales; family Orchidaceae; genus Platanthera; species Platanthera zijinensis. The sequence continues at coordinate 108,708,861 of CM077087.1, forward strand.
TGTAATTAAACTTAAGTACCTGTGATTACCTCCTCGGGGTTCCTCGGCTCGGCAAGATCCAAAGCATACATCTTCTCTGGCCGTCGTCCTCTACCGTGAGGTCCTCGACCCCAACCTCATCCTCTACCTAGGTCCTATTATGTTGGAGGGGCTACTAGAGGTGGAGGAGTAGGTGGACGAAACTTCTAAGCGCAGTCATTTCAAATGTGCCCTGGCTGGTTGTAACACCTCCATCCATCACATAATATATAATAGAGGGTCCGTCCCGGGCCCCATTCCTTATCCCATAGACAGTCGGAAGAGTTATGTATTAATATCAAAACTACACGCATCCTAACTCAGATCATTCTAGTGGAAGCTTTAAGGGTTAACTTTTGAACTTAAGTACATATGAATGTCCACTTATAAAAACTCAGGAATGTTATACCATAATACACAAAGTCACTATCGCCGACGATAACCAATATCGACTGGCGACACTTAATAGTATATTAAAACTATTCTAGAATTTAAGGTCTTACAATTATTCTTTATAAGTGTGGATTACAAACAATGGCACGCACGCCGGCCACACGTGAAAGCAATAAAACTTCGCTTGGCCTTCGAGGGCCGGTATATCTTCAACCAAGCTATTTCCCGCTCGGCTTTCCAGTACCTGCACATGAACAATCCACCACAAGGGCGACAAATAAGGCAATGGTCAGCTTTCAACTGACCAATTTATAACGACCCTACCCTAATCTCGGGACAACGGTATTCCTTTCCTATAGGCATAGCATTAATACAACAGATATATCATAAGGAGGTGCACTTAAGCACTAATCAATATATCATAAACGAATGCCTCAACGACCAAACGTTCTGTGCACTCAGGGCATATTCTCGGTGTACCGGACCTCTCCAGGTCCCACCACCATCCAGAGTCCCGGACTTTATGAAATACTTTAGCATTTCAGTCTTTGCGACACGGGGCCTAAGACTCTTATTATACCAACGGCGAAAGCCAATTACTTTAGGCAATCCAGTCAGAATCACATAACGCGGGTACAGTTAATCTATTTCCCGTTGCTCAAATCGCCATATCAATGTCGACGGTCCCAGCCATCCTGGAGAATGATAAGACGCGGGTCATCCTCCCCTTTCCCGTTTGGCTCACTGGCCTTTCCTCGACTGCCGCCCATAAGTTCCCCAGGATCAGAGCTTGCAATAGACACATAATGACACACATGACCATAGCAAGGCACCCAGGCTTACAGCTTACCTGCTAGCCCTTTAGTCTCTGCGAGTCAGGCCCTACAAGTCCAAAGCTATCTGGAAGCTATCGCCAGCGATAGCCACTCTCGCCTGACATTAGCGACAGAACTCTCATCTATCTCCAAACTCAACTACAACTGGAACATCTTTCCAACAAAAACCCTGCAATATCCTGCAGTGCAAGAAAACTGGTCTTTCACAACAATCACGGCTCACCAAGAGCTTTTGCCAGCGATACTCGTTGTCGCCTAGTGATATCAAACAGTTATGCAAACTGTGGTATTTTCTGGGTGTTTTCCTCGAGCACACCTCCAGTACTCCCTACTACTCTCATTTCACAGGTACAACCCACATACCCCGTAAACTACTCGATTATACTCAGAGTCTTCTCTGGCATGCAAAATAAAATATCACCAATCCAAACCAACCTGTCTGGATGGGCTTCACATAACATGTCTATTCCGTACTGTGATTTCCAGATCTATATGCAAAACCAAACCCCGGGGATACTACATATCAACCCATCAGAATCCCCTTGATTCTCCACCTTTTTGTGGGGGATTCCATGCATATGCAAAAGGAGGAATTCACTTGTCCAAGAAGGAGGATTGTTACCCTTATAGTTTCTTCGGAGCCATGAACATTTTTTGTCCTGTTGGAAAGAAGCACCTCGCTTTCCTCTGTATGAATCTAGCCTCAGTTCTTGCTTCCGACCAGAGGATCTCCTTCACCAATCTTTGTTAAGCTCAGCCTCAGCCTCAGCCTTCTTCCTTAGCTCCTTCTTCTAAGAGAGTAATTGAAGTTGAAGAGAGAGAAAGAGAGAATTAAAATGAGACTTCTATCTACCTCTCCTCTGGTTAAGTGGTCTTGGGATTAATCCCTTCCACAGACTCATTTCATCAAAAGGAAGAAAAGGTCATGATTATAGTTGAAAAGTCAAAATTAATGTTATCGCCTGGCGACATCCACTATCGCCTGGGCAATATCATCGATAGTAGCTTTGACCTCAGTAAAACACTGCTCTCCGTTTGCCTACCGGCCATCCAACACGTGTCCAACCATACGTGGCAGTATCGCTAGGCAATACACACTATCGCCACTCCGACAGCTCACTCAAAGCTTTGTTGAGAGCGTTGAGTCTACTCAATGCTTTGTTGAAGGCGTTGAGTGTTATCGCTATCGCGAGCGATACCCACTATCACCCGGCGATAGCCACCAAGAGTTTTGTTTCCATTTTTTGGCGTGTTACAAACCTCCCATACTTACATAAATTTTGTCCCGAAATTTACTCATCTGTAGGTAATAAAAACATATACTAATATGTTACAACATATTTTTTTCACAAAATAATGTTACAATATTAGTTTAAAAACAACTTGGGAAACTCATTGCGCATGGTTTGCTCACGCTTCCATGTTAGTTCTTCTCGGCCACAATTTTCCCAACGGACTTTGACTATCTCGATTGTCTTATATCGTAGCTGCCTGACCTCCGTATCCACGATCCAAATGGGCCAAACTTTCGTCGTTAGCCCACCATCGATTGGTACTTGATCAGTAATGACCACTTGCTTAGACTCTTTCAAATCTTTCCCCAACATTGATATATGAAATACATCGTGCAAGGCACTTAGATCCGAAGAAAGAGCTAACTGATAGGAAGCTTTTCCAATCCGCTCAACCACTTCAAACAGACCAAGATATCTCGAACTTAACTTTTTCAAGTGTGGAATCATTGACACGCCTTTGAATGGCTTGATCTTCAAATATACCCAATCGCCCACCGCAAACTCCACATTTCGGTGCTTGACGTTGTAGTATTTTACTTGACTATCTTGGGCTATCAGTAGTCGCTTACATATTAAGCGGATAGTCGAATTTGCATCTTTGACTTCCTTCCGCTTATACATCATTGATTCGCATGTTTCTGCCCAAGCTAAAGGAGTACGACACTTCCTACCGTATAAAGCTCCAAAGGGCGCCATCTGAATAATAGTTTGATAGCTATTATTATAGGTTAACTCGATCATATATAGATTGTACTCCAACCTCTTCCCGAAATCCCAGGCACACATTCGAAGCATATCCTCCCTTGTTCGATTTGTCCTCTTGGTCTGACCATCCGTTTGCGGAAGAAAGGTCATACAGAACGTCAGTTGAGTACCTAATAACTGGTGGATTAGCCTCCAATCATTTGAAGTAAAGCGCCCGTCTGGGTCACTAATGATGTTACGGGGCACACCATGCAATCGTACTATGTTGTCCACATAAAACTTAGCCAATTTTTTGACTGAATCGTCCTTCATGTTCGGTATGAATTGCGATACTTTTGTCAACGGGTCAACGATCACCCATACGGCATCGTTTCTGCTCTATGATCTCGCCATCCAATGCACAAAATCCATAGATATATCATCGAACTTTCATACCGGAATTGGTAATGAATTCAGGAAACCTCCAGCTTTTGACATTCAGCTTTTTCTTAGGCACAAGTTTGGCACTTTGTCATGTAAAGAGCTATGTATTTCTTCAAACCCAGCCACCAGAACATCTTTTTCATGTCCTTGTACATCTTTGTGCTCCCTGGGTGAATTGATTACTTTGTGAAGTGTGACTCATACATCAATTCCTCCCATAATTTTCCAACATTCGGGATGCATAAACGACCATCTTTTCTCAAAAGGCCATCTTCCAAGGAGAATTAGGAATTTGACCAATTCGGTGCATTGTGTTGCATACTCTCGTCGAGTTCCGTTTCTCACCGAACCCTGTCCGCAAGGTCATACTGTACCTCCTTCCAGTTTAGGCACGCATTAGTAGTAGAATTCTTATCAACATAAGAAATATCTAAGGTCTCCAACTCCTGGATTAGACGCTCATCATGCATCTTCAACAAATTTGCCCTTACCAGAGTCTTGCGACTCAAGGCATTTGCAACTACATTTCCCTTTCCGGGAGTATATTGTTTCTGGAAGGTGTAGTCCCTAAGGAACTCCATTCACCTCTGCTGCCGCATATTCAGATCCTTCTGATCTATTAAATATTTCATTCTCTTATGGTCCGTGAATATATCCACATTCACGTCATATAAGTAATGACGCCACAGCTTCAGTGCAAAGTTCACAGCCGCCAACTCCAATTCGTGGACTTGATAGTTTTGCTTGTGCACATTCAACTAGTGTGAGCCATAAGCAATAACCTTTCCAAATTGAAAAATAATGCAGCCTAATCCGCTCCCTAAAGCATCACTATATATCTCATAGCCGTCTGTACCATATGGCGAACTCAAGATAGGCGCCGAGGTCAAACGACTCTTTAGCTCCTCAAAGGCTCGCGCGCACTCAGGTGTCCAAACAAACTTCTAATCTTTCCTCATTAGTGTGGTGAGAGGTAAGGCTATACGTGAAAAGTTCTCTACGAAGCGCCTGTAGTTGCCAGTAAGTCCAAGGAAGCTCCTGACCACTGCTATAGTAGACAACACAGTCCACTCCTATATCGCAACTATCTTCTCCGGATCCACCGCAATCCCTTCTCCACTAACCACATGGCCAAGAAAATCCACTGACAACAGTAAAAACTCGCACTTTGAGAACTTGGCATAGTGCTTGTTTCTCCTCAGGGTGTGCAAAACCATCCGCAAATGATTTGCATAATCTTCTTCGAACTGAGTGTACCCAATATATCATCAATAAAGATATTACAAATAGGTCCAAGTACTCTCTAAACGTTTGATGCACTAAGTCCATGAATACTGATGGAGCATTTGTTAGCCCAAACGACATTATAGTGAACTCATAATGACCATAGCATGTACCAAATGCCATCTTGGGAATGTCATCTTCCTGAATCCTCAACTGGTAATAGCCAGACTTTAAATCCATCTTCAAGTAAACAGTTGATCTCACCAGCTGATCGAACAAGTCATCTATCAGTGGAATCGGATACTTATTATTCTTCGTCAGCTTATTCATCTCTCGATAATCAATGCATAGACGCAAGCTTCCGTCCTTCTTTTTCACATTAAAGAACCCGTGCACTCCAAGGTGAAATACTTGGACGTATACAACCTTGCTATAGTAATTCTTGTAGTTGAACTTTAAATTATGCCATTTCCTTTGGCGCAACACGGTATGGAGAGCGAGCCACAGGTTTCGCACCTGGCACAAACTCTATAGTGAAGTCAATCTCCCGCTGGGGTGGTAACCCAGGAAGATCCTTCGGAAAAACATTTGCGTACTCCGATACAATAGGAATGTAACTCAAACTGTACATTTGCTTAACAACCTCCAACAGCGTGAAGAACAACTCCGCGCCCTTCCGAACAGCTTTGACTACCTGGAGAGCAGACATAAATATCTTGCTCGATCCTCGCATACTAGCAAACATAGTCTCTCATTCGGTGTTTTGTCCTAGTGTGACTTCCTTAGAAGTGCAATCTATACAAGCACGCTGCTTTGCAAGCCAGTCCATACGAAAGATTACATCGAACTCAGATATCGGCAGCACAGATGCATCCAATCCAAAATCCTTACTTCTAATCCGTACCTCAAGACAACAAGACTTATCTGCATGCATCATGAATCCATTAGGTAATAATATTGTTACTCTATCTGTCAACACAAGAGTAGGCACTCCAATCTGCGATGCGAAGACCTCAGATAGAAATGAATGTGAAGCACCTGTATCAAACAGTGCTCTCGTTGGATGGTCCCGAATAAGAACAAAGACTATACTTATCTAGTTATACACAAGCAATTCACAAGGCATAAAGTATATAAAGCATGAAAACTATATACTACTCATACCTGTGATGACATCATCCTGTTTAATGGCCTTTTGCTGACCAAGATTAAACACCCTTGGCTGAGCTGGAGCATATTGGGATGCAGTGGACTCCACTTCCTTTCCCTTTTCATCATACGATGCTTCTGCCTTCTTATCATTCCTTGGAAGGCCACAGGTACATTCATCGGCAAAATTCCCTTGCTTTCCACAAGTGTAACATGTTAGCGGGCCTCGCCCTGTTGTTTCTCCAAATGTATGAGTAGAAGGAGACTGTCCAGAAGACTTGGACTTCTTACCCCATCTCTTGCGGTAGTTAGACTTTCTAGGACACGACATTTTGAACTTGGGATTTATCACAGCCAAGTCCCTCTTTCCCTGCACCCTCTTCATGTCTTTCTCTAACGAATGAGCCATATTTACCAACACTTGGAAACCTTGGTTCATCGGACCCAAGAGCAATAACCTCAACTCATCTCGCAGTCCCTCGTAGAATCTATTGGTCTTACCCTCTTCGTTAGCAAAAGTAGACCCCGCATAACATCCCAACCATGTAAACTCATGGATATAGTCATCCACATTACCCTCACCCTAAGTCAAATGCTGGAACTCATTCTCCATAGAAATCTACAATGACGACGGCAGATTCTTTGCCAAGAACAGTCTCAAAAACTCCTCCATCGAGACTTCCGATAGTCATCTTCCCGCTAAGTGGTGTAACTCCAACTCATCCCACCAAAGCCGAGCCTCTCCTTCTAACAGGAAAGTGGCTAAGGTGACTTTTTGTCCCTCCTCTATCGCTATCACCGTCAATATCCTCTTGACTTGCGAAAGCCTGTCCAATGCCTGCGTTGGGGATCCCACACCCGTAAACGTAGGCGGACTAAAGCTCATGAAGTGCTTCAGCTGCTGTTCAGTTGCTCGCTTCTCAACCAAAGTCTCAGCAGGCACTTGCCTCACAACTATAAGCTCGGCTACACCAACCAGTACTGGCACCATTGCGGGTCGCACCTGCCCAGTCGGCTGTGCATTTATCATTGCAAACACTGCCTCAGCAACTAAGCATATTGTTTTTGCAAAAGGAGGAGGTGTGGGAACCTCAGCTGGTGCAGCACTCTCTACAGAACGTTGGTGTTCAGATTGTCCCGAAGCACTTCTAGTCACCTATATGTGTAAAATACATAATTTAGCGACTACTAAAAAGGCAAACAAAAATCAATAGGAACACACAGGTTCCTCGAACATGTGTATTTTCACTCCTAAGTGAACATTCTTGAGTTCATTTTTGTTAGAATGGTAAGCACATACACGTGTTCGCCACCCCTCAAAAGAATTCGACCACGAATTCGGAGAAGAAAAACCAAAACAAGATGATACCAAAATTATAACACCTCCATCTGTCACATTAAATATAATAGAGGGTCCGATAGGGGCCCCACGCCATATCCCACACACATTCGGCAAAGTTACGTATTAATATTAAAACTACACGCATCCTAACTCAGAGCATTCTAGTGGAAGCTTTAAGGGTTAACTTTTGAAATTAAGTACACAGGAATGTCCACTTATAAAAACTCAGGAATGTTATACCATAATACACAAAAGTCACTATTGTCGGAGATAACCACTATCGCCCGGCGATAGTTAACGGTACATTAAAACTTTTTTGGCCTTAAGGCCTTACAATTATTCTTTATAAGTATGGATTACAGACATTGGCATGCAAGCTGGCCACACGTGAAAGCAATAAAACTTTTCTTGGCCTTCGAGGTCCGCCATAGCGTCTACCCTGCTATTTCCCTCTTGGCTCTCCAGCTCCTGCGCAGGAACAATCCACCACGAGGGCGACAAACAAGGCAACAGTCAGCTTTCAGCTTACCAATTTATAACATCCCTACCCGAATCCTGGGCAGAGGTATTCCATCCCTGCATGCAAAAAATTAATACAACAGATATATCACAAGGAGGTGCACTTAAGCACCAATAAATATATCACAAATGAATGCCTCAATGGCCAAACGTTCTGTGCAATCAAGGCACATTCTTAGTGTACTAGACTTCTCCGGGTCCCATGATGAGTCCATATTTTATACTTAATTCCGGACTCATCTAGGCTTATTTTCTTGTCTTTGCACACCGTTTAGAGTCATTTGCACTCCTTTTGGTTCGCTACGATTTTCCATGTCTTGTGCACCCTTTTTAGCCTATTTCTGTGTGTGTGTGTATTTCATTCTTGCTATGATTATTATTATTTGCTGTGGCTGCCACGATCGATGTCCCGTGCAGTTTTCCTGCAGGTTTGGGGATCTTGAGGGCATTCGGGATAGGCGTTTCACTACTTTTTGGCAAAGGAGTCAGTGGTCGTGCGTTTTTACCCACTCACGACCATCGACCTCTTGGCGCACGATCACTGATCGTGCGCAACCCGGCCTCATTTGTGAAATCTCTGTCTTGAACCTTCCGCACGATCACTTGCCATACCGCACACGATCACTGCTCGTGCGCTGCCAGTCGTGCGCAGTCATGGCCCTTTTTACAAAGTTCTGCCTGGCTATTTCCGCACGATCATCAGCATTGCCTCGCACGATCACTGATCGTGCACTGCTGATTGAGCACGACCATTGATTTTTTGATGCAGGTCTACTGGTTGCTGGCGCACGGGCGCTGACCTTGGTCGCGCACGACCACTGGTCGTGCGCCAGTGGTCGTGCGCCCTATTTATTCTACTTTCTATAAATACGCAGGTTCCGCCCTAATTTCGGGAGATCGCCAAAGTCCGCCGTTTTTTCGCCATTTTCGTCTCCAAAGAGGGTTTCCGCCGCCCTCCATCATCCTCCACCATAGGGAGTTGCTCCGGGCAAGCCTTCAACGCCAAATCAAAGCCGGAGCATCCCCTCGGCCTCCTCCTTCATCCCCAAGCTTCAAGCGGAGTTTTGACCTAGCCTTCTCCACCAAGCTAGGAGGAGCTTGTGTGTCCATCTTCCGCAGCATGATACGAAGAAGACGGGCCACTGGGAGTGAGTGACAGCCTCCTCTACCCCGGATGCAGTTGAGGACCGAGCTTGGACTTGGATTGACAACCCGGGATTCCAACCGTGAACCCTCAATAAGGCTTCGGACCCGGTCGATTTCGCACACTCCTCTTATGTTGTTGTTGATAGCTTAGTTTAATTTCTATGTATTGATGAAGTATTTTTATTGATTAGCATTTTCACTTATTCATGTCTATGTGAGTTATTGTGATTTTGTTATTATTTACTTGAGGTGCGCCATATTCCATCCTCCACCATCCACCCTTGCCGCACTAGCAATTGCTAGTGGCGTGCGTAGCGAAGAGGTGCTTCTGACCCTCATTCCTCCGTTCTCTCCACCTCATCCGCTAGCCTACTCGCCCATCCGCCTAGCGATTTGGTGCATAGTGGCCCGACTAGTTTTCATCACGCCTAGTGAAGCTTCGCATAGCGGCGTTGCATAGGAGTAGTTGGTAGTGTTTTATTTTCTGTTTCCGCAACCAACAAAACCCCCTTCTTTACTTCCAACCCGAGGACTTCAATCTCAAGTCCTCCTCGACATTAACTCATCCCTTACTGTGTTCCTCAAGAGACCGACACTCGGGGATTTTTTCCCAAACTTTATTACTTGTGCGACCGGTGCGCTTGCCGTATTTTCCACGCATCAAGTTTTTGGCGCCATTGCCGAGGAACACAGTCGTTTGAGTTTTTGGAGAGGGAGATTATAGATTGAAGCCCTTTTCCATCTGTTCATTCCATGTTTTATTTTTCTTTGCTTTAGTTTTTATAATTTGTTGCTTATTTTTCTTTATTCTTTTTCTAATTTTAATATTTCAGTAGCAGGTATTCCTTTTTATTTATCTGCTTGTGTGTAGTTAATTTTTGCTTAGAAAATTCTTGTGGTGAATTCTTTCTTGCTGCACCATGTATTCTTATGCGAATATTCGTTGCCGTTGGTGCGGGGATTATAGGCATAACAGTGATGAGTGCCCCACTGAAGAATGGGAGCATAATTCTCGTGGTTCAGTGTATGGAGCACCATTGTCTTATGGTACTTCATACACCGTACCTCAGTCTTATGGTCACTACTCTTCTCCGCCTTCACCTTTTTCATATTCCTCTCCGGTCCCACCTAGACCGAGGAGTAATGGAAAATGGTGTTTGTGTTGTCGTAGCACCGACCATGTGTTGAAAGATTGCGCAGAATTTCAGCGCCAGATGGAGGCGGATGATGAACCGGATATTCGGATCGTCTCATCCACCTCTCAAATGGCCGCTCCTTCTGATTCTGATGATGTATCCGCAGTTCCACCTTGTCTATGGGGGACTGCTGTGGATACACCCATCAGACCTTCCACTAGTCAGTGCGACGACATTGCGGCACCTTCTCTCCTTGTGCCTTCTTCCCCTATTTTTGATTCACCCCCGGAGGAACCTGCGCATATTATCTCTGATGATGTTGCTCCTCCGCTTTCTTTGCACGAATTACCTACTCCCCTTTCTAGTGAGTCGGTCGATGATGTTGTGCCCTGTGGGAATCGGTAACATGTGGATGTGCCATGGTGTGACGAGGACATTATTCTCATCAATGGTGAGTACTATGTCTTGGAACACCGTGACGTACCGAGGTGTGATGAGGAAATCCTTGCCGGTGAGGAGATTTCTACTTCCTTGTTGGATGAGGAGGTCCAAACCACCACCGAGGACCTCATGGTCTCAGTTTCCCATCATCATGACTCACATGACACCGACAGTGATCTATGTTTGGATCCTGCTGAGAGTGATTCCGGGATCACTCTCCCTTTTTCTGATTCTTTTAGTTTTTCTTCTACTTTATTTCTTGATCCCCCTTCTTTATCTGAGCCTGTGCAGGTGGAATCTCCACGGGTATGTGAGGTTGTCGATGCGCTTAGCATTTTTGCCGCTGCCGTCGCTGCCTACAAACCGGTGGTGGACTATACCTTGCTAGGCAAGGATTTGTTTTGTGGTGAGATGAGTGAGGACCAGTGCTCCTCCTCATCTTACTTCCTATTTCCTCTACCTGTGCGTCGCAGGTATTATTACTCAGGTAGAGGGGTAACTGTTCTATCACCGTATCGGTACCCATTACCGACACGGATATTAGGACAGTTACCTGTGCATTTTCTATTTCATAGGCCAATTAGCTAGGACAGTTACATGTTCCTCAAGAGACCGACACTCGGGGATTTTTCCCAAACTTTATTACTTGTGCGACCGGTGCGCTTGCCGTATTTTCCACGCATCATCCCACCACCATCCATAGTCCCGGACTTAATGGTATACTTGAGCATTTCAGTCTTTTCGTCACTGGGGATAAGACTCTTATTATGCTAATGGCGAAAGCCAATTACTTTAGGCAATCCAGCACGAACGACATAACGCGTGTACAGTTCAGCTATTTCTCGTTGCTCAAATCTCCATGTCAACGCCGACGATCCCAACCTTCATAGAGAATGACAAGAGGCGAATCAGCCTCCTTTTTCCCGTCCGACTCACTGGCCTTTCCTCGACTATCGCCAACCAGGTCCCAAGGACCTAAGCCTGCAATAAACACACAATGTCACTCACGGCCATAGCTGGGCACCCAGGCTCACAACTCACCTGCTAGCCCTTCAATCTCCACGAGACAGGCCCCGCAAGTCTAAAGCTATCAGGAAGCTATCACCAACAATAGCCACTATCGTCTGGCATTAGCGACAGAACTCTCATCTATCTCCAGACTCAACCTTAACTGGAACATCTTTCCAGCCAAAACCTTGTAGCATCCTGTAGTGCTAGAAAACTAGTCTTTCACAACAATCATAGCTCACTAAGAGCTATCGCCAGCGATACTCACAATCGCCCGGCGATATCCAATAGTTATGTAAACTATGGTATTTTCTTGGTGTTTTTTTGGAGTACACCACCAGTACTCTCTGATACTCTCATTTCACAGGTATAATCCATAAACCCCGTAAACTACTCGTTTATACTCGGAGTCTTCTCCGACATGCAAAATAAAACATCACCAATCCAGACCAACCTATACGGATGGGCTTCACACAACATTCCTATTCTATACTACGATTTTGGGATCTATATGTAAAACAAAAACCCTGGGGTACTACGTATCAACCAATCGGAATCTCCTTGATTCTCCACCTTTTGGTGGGGGATTCCATGCATATGCAAAAGGAGGACTTCACTTGTCCAAGAAGGAAGATTGTTACCCTTGTATTTTTCTTCAGAGCCATGAACACTTTTCTATCCAGTTAGAAAGGAGCACCTATCTTTCCTCTCTACGGATCTAGCCTCGATTCTTGCTTTAAACCATAGGATCTCCTTCACCGAGCTTTGTTAAGCTCAGCCTCAGCCTCAGCCTTATTCCTTATCTCCTTCTTCCAAGAGAGCAATTGAAGATGAAGGCAGAGAGAGAAGTAAAATATGACTTCTCTCAACCTCTCCTTTAGTTAAGTGGTCTCGAGATTGATCCCAGCCACAGACTCATTTCATCAAAAGGAAGCAAAGGCCATGATTATAGTTGATAAGTAAAAATTAACGCAATCGCTTGGCGAAATCCGTTATCGCCTGGGCAATATTGTCGACAATCTCTTTGAACCCAGTAAACCACCGCTCTCTTGACCCTTACCGGCCATCCGACACGTGTCCAACCATACGTGGTAGTATCGCCAGCTGATACCCACTATCACCACTCCGATAGATCACTCAACGCTTCATCGAGAGTGTTGAGTCTACTCAATGCTTTGTTGAAGTCTTTGAGTGTTATCGCTATCGCCAGGGATACCCACTGTCACCCGGCAATATCCACCAAAAGTTCTATTTCCATTTTTTCGGGTGTTACATTGGTGGCACCTAAAACATATCACCTATCGGTAACCTCGGTAATCTTACCTCATCAGCTCATAGATCTGTAATGGTGGAGGAGCTAATTCTATAGGAGGCCTCTGCTCCTGCCTGAAGTTAGGACTATAACATCCTCCACCTCTTCTATGGCTCATAACTCTGTCCTAATGCGAGCCCTTGCTTCTTTCCCTGAAGGGTGGCCCATCAAGCAGTCTCTTCCGTCTACTCTGCACCAACAACTTATCCGCCTCCAGTTTCTTCACCATCTCTATAATCTAGGCCAAAGTGCCATGAGATATAAATAGTTGTGTCTGACTCCTTAGGTCTCTGAGTCCCAGATAGAATATATTCACATACCTCCTATCATCCAAGTCATGTATCCCCACAAATCTTGCCAGATGGGAGAACTCCCTCTGGTACTCTATCAAAAACTTTCTCCCCTATCGGTGGTTTAAGAACCTCTAATCAAGCTCGTCCCTGTTTGTAGTGTTCATAAAGTTATCTAAGAAAACCTCATTGAACTCCTCCTATGAAATGTATGAAATATCTCTATCTGTATAAGTGAAATCCATCAAGGACTTCCACCACCTCTTCGCATGAGCATCCAACGCAAAAGTCACAAAATAAACTGCCTTGCTGACTGGGTAGCTAATGCCTGTAAGCATTTCCTGTATGGCCACAAGACATTCCTCCCTCTTCACCGCATTCTCTGTCCTATGGTACATCGGGGAAGACAGTCTCCTAAAAGCATCCAACCAATTTGATCCCATATTTGGCTGCACGGCTGGGCTTGTTGAGCTCTTAAGGCCTCAAGAATAGCCATTAGAGTTTCCCCTATCTCTATCTGCTTGAAAGGAGTGGCAGCAGGAGGGGGAGGAATGACATTCTGTGATTCGACGATTTGTGGGGGCTACACAAAAGGTAAGGTTTATATTAGGATTGGCCTAACTCATTACTTAAATGGATGATTTTCTATGATTTTCACACATGGCCACACCATTGCTTCCGCTGCATAGTTTGCCCACAAACTAATGCTCGAGCAGGGTAACCTAGTGGTTTGGACTTCTTTCTCATATGATCGTTTGTTAAGTGATACTAGTTTGTAAGACCCGTCCCCTTACCAAGGAGTTACTTGGTATTATGACCAGAACCACTGCCTTACAATGATACTAACACACAGGTTAGTTATCCTCGCATGATGTTGATCCTACCGGCTAGTATGATCATTCAACCTTTAGGGAAATTAAAATAAAAAAGTAATAGTATAACACACAAGTCCACAGAATCACAGATATCATCATATATATGAAAATACATTTCACAATGAGTACAAAATAAGAGAGTAATGGCTTATCCTGGTACATTCCAATTAAAATAAATCTCTCTCACACACAACTCTAAGAAGAAGCAGAAATTTACTCATCCTCATTTTCACCTGTCGCTGAATAGTAGTAGTGCGTGGTATCTGCTCCTTAAGTCCTGCCACCTTATCATGCTGGTCTTGTTGGTGTTCCAACTCCTCGAATTCCTATAGTCCAACTGACTATTAGTCATAAAGACTAAGTAATTTTGTCTTCTCCTCACCCCCGCGACTCATAGGTACCATGCGGGAAGACGAAAGCAGAGAACAACAAAGGCAGTATCAAAATAGCAGGTGACAAGGAAACTACTTTATCATGTATAAAATCTAACATTGTTTATATCATCAAGCTAGCAGTTATGTATGAATATCAGAAGGGTAAAGAACACTAAACAGTAGAACTGTAATAAAAGAAGCAGTAAAGTAAGTAAGTACAGTGCAGTAAAGTAAACTACTAGTATGCCACCATCACAAAAGTACCTTAACTTATATGAGTGCCCATATAAACTTATAAGTTAGGGTTTCGGGAATTGTAACTTATCATATAAAAGAGCCCATGCTAATTTATATGATAAGGATCTTAAGTATGAATGACCTATAGTACGTATGTATGTTATGATAAGTTATGCATGATATGATTCATACAAGTGAAACTCACCCACACGACTCTATGATAACAAACCTTTAGTTCCACCTTTTTGGAGTTAGTTAAACTCTCTGTCACCACCGTTATAGCTATGGTAGCAGTGGGGCGAGGGTCTCCACTCCTAGGCGGGTATACACACTACAAGGCCTAGACCTCCCATATGCCTCTATACATGTCCTAGGTGCACTCTGGAGTCTCTGCGTATTAATTGTTGTCTATCCCACAAATCCTTATGGTCGAGTGTGCGTTTTTGAGGATCGTCTTCCAGACCATAGTATTAAATAACCTACTAGCCCCTCAAACCCTCACACCTTGCCAGAGTCAACATACTGCCATCAGTGTGAGGACTGGCCTAGTACTAATGACCCGCCACTAATTTGTTTCTATTCACATGCAAATTTTCTCAACTCGATCATCCATCTTGCAGGACTAACCCGTCTTGTTATAAAACTCTCGAACCTCCCGCTCACAGGACTAACCCATCCTATATAAAACTCCCGAGCCTCCAGCTCGTAGGACCAACCCGTCCTGTATTACTCCAACCCAACAAGGGTGAGATTACTATATTGTTCATTCAACCTATTAGACTACTCTTGTCTAATTTTTGTTACACCTAATTACTTAGGGTTTGTCTTGGACTTCCTAAAGTCTACCCGGTGAAGGGCTCTCAGTAGTACTAGGGAATACGATGGGCTGAATCCCAAATTCACCTTTCTAGGACAATTACTTTTATTAGTTTCAACCCGTTATTAACACCCCACTCTTGTTGTTACTCTTGAGTAAACTTAATGACTTAAGGTACTTATGGGAGAGTGATGATCTTTCGTCGGACTCCGAACTACCTATTCCTTAAAGCGACCATTGCACACTAGCACTTGACACTATGTAGTGACATATCCTAGGGTTCCAATCAAGGTTCCAATGCCTCCCAAACATGTTTTTAATTCAATTATATTCCATTATCCTAAATTTCATACCCAGCTCATCCTTATGCATATGTTCTATAAACGGTGTGAACACGTAAACCCTTAAGTGAGGTACAAACATACTCGTCAATCCTTATGATCCAAAAACACTTCTAATGATGCACCATGACCTTATTAATGACCTTAGGTGGCTGGGTAACACTATAATGTGGTTTGGATGATCAAAACACTATATGTCAATTTTACTAAATGTAGCCCAAGACTCTATCCATAGTCCGTATGAGGTGACTTCCAAATTCCCTTGGCAAAAGACCTCCAAATTTTTATCATAGGTTCATCAAGTGGTAATTAGTGAAAAATAAGAAAATAAAATCTTTCTTTATTAATTTGGGCCATGATTAAAATTATTTAATTATGTAACCTAAGTCATATAGAACATGAACTACAAAAATCAGAGGTCTTCTAGATCTAATTAATATATCTAGTGTTCATCTATGTATAAAAGGTTAGTGTACAAAATTTCATAATTTCCCAGATTGGTTTACCCCATGTTTTCTATTTATGAATAATAAAACAAAATTACCCCTTTCCAAATGAATTACCAAAAATAATCAACAAAAGATTCAGAGAAAATTCCTAGATGATAATATTGTCATGGGAGTGGTCAAAAAAAATTTTCATAAGCATCCACTAAAATTTGACTCAAGATATTTACTATTTATGGTATTTATAAAAATGCCACTATTCATAAGAATATCAAAACTACCCATCCAAAAATGCTAAGAAAATTTACAGAGATCCATAGTACTTAAATAATGATCTAGTAAAATTTTATAGTTTTCTAAGTCATATTTTTCACCTTTTTAATCAAAAACATCTTAGGGTGTTGGAACACCCTATTACTTATTTCGGTCAGGATCACTATGTATGTTAGGAATATTACATTGACCTAGTTGTATATAGTAAAGGTAAATAAGTTTCAAGGTTTAGGACTTAGGTTTGAAGTTTTCCTAAAGATCTCTAAGCCCTGATGAGAAGCCAAAATTCTAGTAACGATTAACATATCGTCGAACCCATCTCGACGATAGTCGAACCCAGCTAAACGAGGTCAGCAAATCCAGTTTGACAATCTATGAGCTCAGGTCGACAATCTCAGAACTCCGTTCAGCGATCTCTGTCCAAGACCATTATCAATATCTCTGAGCCCAGTTCAACAATAGTTTAGCTCAGATCAACGATAACTGTTTGAGGTCGACATTTCTGGGATTTCTATTACTTTGTTAAGGCTTTCAAATGATTTCAAATCAGAGCATTTAATGGTGAAGATTTATAGCCGTTTTATCACATCTGGAGGAAGTTTCAAGGGAAGAAATAAGGAATATATTTATTCTCTTTAATTCATTCCTTCCAGAGACAGTAGACAGATAAGGGATTTTCTTTATGACATTTATAACGGCCCCAAGGACGATTGCAGTATTGGATTTCAGAAAAGAAGAGAATATATATTATTATTATTGGTCTGATCAACAACAACACAGACAGAGAAATAGAAGAATCTTTTGTGATCAGCAATCAAGTTTTTCATTTTTGGTCTTCATTCTTCATTCTCCAGACACACATAATTGAGTTCTTTCTGAATCATCCTTTGCTGGAGCCATCTCTTTTGAAGACCTATCACCCTTGCAAAGCTTCTCTTCCCTATCCTTTACTAATCTCAGGGAGAGCTTTGACAACAGCATCCACTTGTGCTTCTCTTTGATAGTTGACAGAGAAGACAACTCTTTTCTTTTTCTTTTTCATTACTGTAAAAGGGTTTTTGAACTCCCTTCAAAAGTTCCTGTTTTGGTTCCTGAGACCTAATCAAAACTCAGTGGTGGCAAGACACCTGATCAAAAAATTTTGTTTGGTTTTTGAGCACCTTATCAAAAGCTCATTGGTGCCAGGACACCTGAACAAGTCATCCTGCAGTGGATTCCTACCAAGGGTGGTAGAAGAGTGGATGTACCCAGATTTTAGGGAACCACTATAGATCCTTGTGTCTTCTGTTTGTTCTTTATTCTCTTTGTTGTGTGCTGTGAATTTGTGTTTGTATTACTTTATTTAAAAAATCTTTTTTTAAAATCAAACTACACTAAGTAAATCATAAGTCTTCCACTGCCAAATTATTCTTTGTTGCAAAATTATTTTAATACACTCTATTCACCCCCCCCCCTCTAGAGTGAAGGGTTTATCTTACTCTCACTTTCAATTGGTATCATAGGAAGGTTAGTTGCCCATACAAGCTAACACCTGAACCAAAAGATCTCTGATAAGATCCATCCATAATAGAGGGTTATTTTTTTGTTATATTTATTTTAATCTAAACTCATGGCACGAAACAAAGATTATGCATGCACAAGACCTCCAGTGTGCAACCTTTCTAAGTTTGCACTTTGGAAGGCAAGGATCAAACTATATATGAACTCTATTGATGAAGACATTTTCAATTCTATTTTGACAGATTGCCCCAAGCCTCCTACAGCCACAAGTACTACAAATGTTGTTCCACCTCCTTCAGAAACATATGCTGAGATAAAGAAATGGAAGGTTGCAGATGCAAAAGCTATGAACATACTTGCTCAGACAATGTCTGATGACATCTTCCAGAAAGTCATTGAATGCAACTCAGCCAAAGAGATTTGGGACAAGCTATCTGAGATTGTGTTAGGATCAGCAGATGAGAGAAAAGATAGGAGATCACATCTCATTACCCAATATGAGAACTTCAAGAAGGCAGAGAATGAATCAGTAGCTGACATGTACAACAAATTAAGTCTGGTTGTCAGTGAACTCAGGACTTTGGATAAGGAGATCTCTCACAGAGATCAATGATAAAATCCTAGCATGCTTCCCCAGCACTTGGGATTCAAGGATCTGGCCCATAAAGGATGCCAGAAGTCTGAATGAAATCACCACAGAAGCACTTTTGGGCAAGCTCAAATCTTATGAGCAGCTCATTAAGAATAGAGAAGAAGAGCAGACAACATCTTCTCCAGCACTCAGGAAGGAGAATTCCATTGCATTCAAGGCAACAGAAGAACAGTCTGAAGATAAAGTCACAAGCAATGAAGAGTTGTTGAGCCTCCTAGCCAAGAGATTCTACAAAATGGCCAGGAAGGATTTCAAAAAAAGATCATTCAGAGGACAAGAAAATCCAAGGTATGACAAATCAAGTAATAAGGAGATTATTTGTTTTGGATGCAGGAAACCAGGCCACATACTTCCTGATTGTCCAGAGAGTCAGAATAAGGATAAGAAGGATAAGAGAGAGAAGAGGAAAATAAAGATTCTAGAAGGAATCACTTGACAGATCATATTCCAGCAAAAACAAATATAAAGGGAAGGGATTTATTGCAGAAACATGGAGTGAAACAGAAGAGGAATCTGAAATATCATCACGTTCAAGTGATGATGAGGATGATGCTCAGGACAGGGAATTCTGTATGATGGCAATCAATGCTTCACAGAACAACACTAATTTAGAACATGGATCTGAATCTAAACCAGAACAAGGAGAAGATCACGTAATTGTTTCTTTTGATTTTAATTTTGAAGATTTCAAATCTGAATTTAAAGCATTATGTTTGGATTTACTTTAGTCTGAGAAAGAAATAATCTCTCTCAGAAAGCAGTTATCTGAACATAGCACCTTAACTTCAGATAATCTCAAACTCTCAGAAGAGTTAGAGTGTTGCAGGTAGCAGATAGCTTCATTGAAAAGTGAACTATCTGAGGCCAAAAAGTTTCAATTATCCCTTAATGGGAGAAGTATCAAACTGATGAGCATTACAAGCACAGTTTACTCTAGACTCGATAGTAAACTGGGCTTGGGTGCTTCATCCAGCCAACCTGTATTGCTAACAACTCCTATTATGTTTATCTCAGATAAAGGAAAAGGAGTTGTGGAGGTAGCTAGGAAGAATTTTGATCTACCCCAAGAGAACAAAGTTCAACAAAAATAATCGAACGAAGCTCGACGATCTCTTAACGGAGCTCAGCTATTTCATGCTGAATCATCGAACTCAGGGCAACGATATCTGAACTCTGAACACAAACAAGATCGATCTCTGAACGGAGCTCGACGATCTGACCCAAGATCGTCGAACTCGGGTCGACGATCATCGAAAGGAGCTAAGAGATCTGACCAGTTCATAAGGGGTACATCAAAAAATAATTCTAGATATCCTACATCTCAAAGGTTAACCCCTTATACTAAATGGATAATCCCCCTAGGAGATATCATCCTGAAGGATATAAGAGTCAACCAGAGATGTCTTTCATTTCTGAATTCAAAGGTTATCAAGCTAGACCCAAGGTAAACTGGGTCAAAAACAAATGAATTGTTATTTGTGAAGGGAAAGACCTATCCAACCATGGACCAGCAATGGTATCTGGATAGTGGGTGCTCCAGGCACATAACTGAAAGCAAGGGTAACCTAGTATCCTTTAAGGCTAAGCATGGACCCAAAGTGATGTTTTGAGATTCAAAATATGGACAGAGCAAAGGATATGGTACAGTCAAAATTGTGTCAGTGACATTCAAAAAGGTAGCATATGTGGAAGGACTGAAGCACAACCTTATTAGTATCAGTCAGTTATGTGATGAAGGCTACAAAGTCACATTCAATAAATCTTCATGCTTCATCAAATCAGAAGACAACACAACTGTGTTGACAGGTAACAGAAGAGGTAACATCTATCTAATAAAATTTCATTCAACCAAGGTAGATATCTGCTTATTTTCTCTTAGCAAACCTAATGAACTATGACATAAAAGATTAGGGCATGTCAACCATAGAACCATTGCTAGGCTGTCCATGGATAACCTTTTAAGAGGACTACCTTCTGGCCCCTACAAGAAGGAAGGACTTTGCAGGGCTTGTCAATTAGGTAAGCAAACTAAAAATAGCTTTATGTCACCTAATAAGAGTGATTCACCTAGGATATTGTACTTGTTACATATGGATCTGTTTGGACCCATTACTATGCAAAGCCTGGGATGGAAATCTTATACTTTATTAGTTGTAGATGACTTCTCAAGATTCACATGGGTGTTCTTTCTGAGGAAAAAGTTTGATAACTTCAAATGTTTTTACAGAGTTTCTCAAATGTATACAGATTGAGTTCAATACTCACATAGCCCTGATTAGAAGTGATCATGAGACTGAGTTTGATTCTCTTCTTATGTAAGAGTTCTATCATAAGGAAGGAATCAGGCACAATTTCTCAGCTCCTAGAAGTCCTCAACAGAATGGGGTAGCTGAAAGGAAAAATAGAACCCTTATTGAATCTGCCATAACATTATTGACAGATACTCACCTTCCTCTATCATTTTGGGCAAAGGCTGTGAACACTTCAAATTATGTTTTGAATAGGAGTTTTATACATAAACTAAAAGGCAAGACTCCCTATGAATTACTCAAAGGGAAGAAACCTAAAGTTGATTTTTTTAGAATTTTTGATTGCATTTGCTATATTCATAACAATGACAAGAAATACATAGCAAAATTTGAAGCCAAAGCTGATGAAGGAGTGTTTGTGGGATACTCCATGATCAGTAAGGCCTATAGGGTTTATAAAAAATCATCTCTAAAAATTAAAGAAATAGTGTATGTATCTTTTGATGAAACTAATATGTTTTACAAGGAGAAGAACACTTCTACCAAAGACCCTTTGCAGGTACTTTCTCTATCAAAAAATTTGGACAGACTAAATATCATTAAAGATGATCCATCACCTTCATCCACCCAACAAGAAGCTAAAAGTAGTGAAAATGAAGATGACATTCAGATCTTAGCAAATCATGGTGACAATCAAAATGAAGAGCCAGTTGTTGTTCCACAAGAGGAAACAACAACACAGGTTAGTGAACAGTCAATACCCATTGTTGATTTAGTAACAACAAAAGATCATCCAATATCTCAAGTGATTGGAGACATCTCAACTAGTGTGCAAACCAGGAATCAGATCAATCAACATCTGATGCACACTTGCTTTCTTTCTAAAATTGAGCCTCAATCCATACAAGATGCAGAACAAGATCCTAACTGGATCATTGCAATGCAAGAGAAATTAAACCAATTTGAAAGAAACAAAGTATGGGAGCTATTGCCAAGGCCAAAGAATCATCAAATTGTTGGAACTAAATGGGTATTCAGAAACAAGCTTGATGATCAAGGAATTATTGTGAGAAATAAGGCAAGACTGGTTGCTCAAGGATATTCTCAAGAAGAAGGCATAGATTATGACCAAACCTTTGCACCAGTTGCAAGGTTAGAGGCCATAAGAATTTTTCTGGCATATGCAGCTCATAAGAAATTCAAAGTATATTAGATGGATATCAAAAGTGCTTTCCTAAATGGTAATATCAAGGAAGAGGTCTATGTAAAACAACCTCCAGGAAAATGTTTGTCCCAACCGCAGTTCTCACCGCCATAAGGTTTGATACCGGGTTTGATATTGGCATGGAGTCGTTTGAGGGTACATATCAAATGTTCAAAGATATTCTGGACCTATTCAAGGAATATGCTGACTTGTATCAATAATAGCTGGAGTAAACAAGCTATTCTTATGAACTTGGTCACTCACAGCAGTTGTAATCATCTGGATTGTCTCCCTCTCATCCTCAGTATTGTCCATAGGGACATTCTGAACTTCAAAAGTATTCTTCTGATCTTTTTGGAGCTGGAGATTCTTAGACACCAATTCTTTAGACAAGACTTAAGCTTTCCAGATTACCAACCAGTACTAGCTTTCCCTTAGAGTTTGCACAGATCTTGTACAACTTCACCTTCAATTACCATTTCTACTACCTCAGCTAGATAATTTTTTGATTGCTAGCCACTAACAAAGAAATACCTTGCTGTAGGTTAAGATGATACTAACCACTGAGCATACATATCTCTTTATGTTTCTTGAGAAGAGATTGACAGTCGAGTATACCAGTTGATAAACTTCTCAGTTGACCATTATGTGCCCCTTCCTTTCTGCTCTCAGAAGAGCTACTTCTAGTGTTTTCCTCAGTGATGAGTACATCCTACTTGTCCTTCACTTTTTCTTCTTACTAATTTGCTTGTGTGGCAGCAAAACTTTGTCCAACCAGACAGTCCTGCTAGCTGGATCCTATTGGCCTTTGCCCAAGACTTGTGCAACACTTAGTTTTATCAATTAGGCATCTTGACCTTTAATGGATGGATTCAGCTGGTCTTCATCCATGTCCTGTGCACTTGTCCTTCTTCAGGACTGCACACGCCATCCTTTTCCTTTAGGGCAGTAGGAGGAGTATCCTTGATGATCAATATCCATCACCAACTTCCCAACTATAGATCTTAGGTCTTTACCTCACTAGAGTATGATCCATAAGATGACTTTCTTGTTCCAGTCCAAGTTCTAAAACATCCTCTGTCCAAGTACCTCATGGGGGAATGGGCACTAGGTCTGACCTGCAAAATAGAGTTTATCCTACATTAGGATCCCAATAGGTACTGGGTCTTAGTTTCTGATTAGTCTGAAATCTAACTTGCCTACCAACAGTATTTTTGATAGGCAGACTAACTCTTGCTCTGGGCACAGTTGGATTATGCTAAAAATTTAGGGAAAAATTGCCCACTTTACCACAACACCAACACTCATGGATATTATACCTTCTTTTTTGAGAAAGTCTGGCAGTAGGGTTAACTACAGATAGGATAGAAGGAAGAGGTGCAGTAACTTTCTTTAAGTTCCTCTCAGCAAGGGTCTGACTGAAGGTGAGACTTTTATCAGATTTCCTTGGCTTGCTCTGAATGGTAATCACAGCAGTCCTCTTTGTAGAGGACATATTATAACTAGTATCATAAATAGTCAGATCTGGTCTACTGATAGACTTACCCTTAGTCTGAGTCCTTGATTGAAGCTCTTGAGTGAAGGTCATTGCCTTGTTCCTGTGAGTGGGGGCTGAGGCACCAAATACAAAAGGTCTAGAATGTGCCATTTGTACTTCTTCATGGGGAGCCTTAAAGGCACTCATTCCCCTACCATTTCTTCTCCCATTGTAAATACAATTGTATTCTTACAAGAATAATTCTCATTCTTATAGTGACCATACATACAGTCTTGATCATACCTGTTAGAAGGAAGGATTACCTTGTGAAAGGTTTACTGTGGATCTACAGGAGCTTTGCCTTTTCCTTTGGAAAGGTCAACTCTAGAATTCCACTTAGACCTTAAACCTCTCTCATCCTTTTGAGAGGTAAAGGAGTCAATCAGTGGCAACACAACTTTGGTCTTATTGAAATCATCCCCAGGTTTTCTCTCCTTTAGGAGTTTTTCTTCAAGATCCAAATTGATCTTGTCCTTCTTGTTAATTGTCTCAAGTTGGTTGACTGATATGGCACACTTCGCCAGTCTTCTGATCCAGCAAGGATGCTGTCTCTGCTTGTTGGGAAGCAGCTAACTAGAGGGAGGTAATCTCCTCAGCCTGCCTCTTGACTAACTTCCTGCTTCTCCTCAAAGCCTCTCAAAGTTTACCATACTTATCAATCAATTAATTGATATATTCCTCAGATTTAGAGTCATCTTTATCACTAGATGAAGAAGCTTCTGAACCTGGACTGGTCACATAACCTGAGCAATAAGAAGAACTTGACAGAGATTGTACCTGATCTAGCCCAGGCTGATCCTGACAGGATTCTTCTTCTGTCACGGCTATTATCCCATAGCAGTAGTTGGCCTCTGCTTTATCTTCATCATCCACCTCTGAATCATTATGTAAGTGTGATAGAGTAGCCCTGTTACTTGTCCCAATATAAGGACAATCTTCAGCTTCATTTGTAATAGCAGCAAGCATCCCAAAGAAGTCTTCCTCTTCTTCCTTATCATCCTTCTCTATGCCTTCCATGTGGACAATCAAGGTATCCCACATTTCTTTGGCAGTCTTGTAGCAGACAATGATCTTGAAGGTGGAGTCATCCATGGCACTTACCATGATGTATTGTGCCCTCTTATCCATAGTTGCCAAGATTATTTCATCTTTAGTCTTTTCAGCATAACTCTTTGGGGTCTGTACTTCTGCATCTAAGGTAGAGACCTTCATGGGGATGAAAGATCCTTCTTGAACTGTTACACAGACTCTAGGATCAATGTATTCCTTGATCTTCCTGACCCTCTCTTTCTAACACCCAAAATTCTCCTTACTGCAAACTTGAAGCTCCATTGTGCTCCACTCCTTATGGTTCACTCCTGATACCATAAGCAGTAACCTTTTAGCTATCCTTTGATGTCAACTCAGACTGTTAAATCCTTTTTGAGCAACCTCCCTCTGATACTACTTGAAAGTCTTTAATTTAAGGATAGCTAAATAACTTAGAGGAGGGTGAATTAGTTTCTTATTCTCTGGTGACTATCTTTGATTTTCCTTATTTAGGTGCTTTGTTAGTGAGTAATTTACAGCTTTCAAGACACACACCTGCAATAAAGAAACAACACAAAGAGCACACATAGAATTTTATAGTGGTTTCCCAAATTAGGGGTATGTCCACTTTCCCTCCCACCTTTCTAACTTATAGTTAGACAAGGCACTTCTCCAATCTCAGCTCCTAAGAGCTTACACTTTAGATGTCTCAGGATCTCTCAGTCTCCTCCAAGACTTACAACTCAGGCACTAAGCTCTACAACTCAGTGATCAATTGATCACCTATCTAGGGCCAAAGGCCCTACCACTTTGGCTGGGAGGACATCCCTATCTCAGATCCACAAAGGATTCTACCTCAGGGAGAATGACTCTCCTATAACTCAGGCACAAGTCCCCTACAACTCAAAGAGAATGCTCTCTTACCTCAGAACTAAAGGTCCTACCTCAGATCCAAACTGGATCCTACTCTCATTGATCAACTGATCACCTACTTCAGATTCTCAATAGAATCATACTCTTAGATCTACACCCAAATTCTACCCTAAGGATAAACAACCCTATAACTCAGATGCACACTTGGATCCTACCTCATAGAAAATTTGCTCCTACTGCTCAGATCCAAAAAGGATCTTACAATGTGGAGGTGGGTTTAGTTGATTTGGATCTAGAGAAATTTCTATGAGCCTACATACTTCTGTCCTGAGTTATCTCAGTCCAGACTTCTTCTACACAGTCCAAAACGTGTCTTCAAAAAATATTGGCTTGAACTGTGTAGAAACTATAGCTAGGGTTGGACCTTTGCTGCTTCTTCTTCCTCAGAGGTTTCCTCTGAACTTGCTGATACAAGAGTGGATGGCACCAGCTATCTTTATTTATCTTTCCACTGCTGCAGCAATAGACCTTGTTGCTTCCTTATAGATCTGCTGTTCTTTTTCTTCCTGAACTGACCCAAAAGATCAGTCTTTTCTTCTTCTCAGCTCTATAAATTTATCTTAAGGGTTTAGGCTTGCTGGAACTGTGAAGTGACCTGCAGCAAGGGTTTCTTCCTTTGCTGCAACCTAAGCTGATTTTAACTCAGCCCTAACATCTTGACTGCAGAAATGAGACATCTCTGCCTCTTCTTATTTTACTGGATTGAGAGGATTCAACCCTAACTCCTTCTTCACAACATCCTTCCTCACAGATTCCAGGAAATGTTCTTCAGAATAGATCAGCTGGAACTATGAAGGACTACAGCTAGAGTTAGCCCTTATTGCCTCATGCCTGCAGAAATCAGTTATCTCTGCTTCTCCTTCTTCCTCGAAAAGCAAGCTTTCTAAGCTTGCTGGTGTAGGTGAAAATCGCAGCAGCTATCTCTTTTTTGCTTTCAGATCTGAAGCTTGAACTTCTTCTCTAGGGCTCAACAATAATGGCCGAGGAAGAAGATGATAGCCAGCTATCTTTGCCAAAAGCTACTTTTCCTTCAACGATTTCTCCCTTTTATTATTCACCCATTAACAGCTCTTTGAGTAGTGGGCCCCACCCTTTAAGGGTTTGCTTCAATTTCACCATTTACCAACTTTTTCATAAAAGGACAAATAGCTGGCCGCCGACCCCATTAAAGGTGTACAGCAGCATTCCTGTAATATTTTCAATTTTGTTGACTTTTTGACTTGCTTACATCACCATCTGTGGACTTAGCCAAAATCAAGCATCATTAGTATAGGCCTTGAGTGAACAAGCTTCACTCAATGCCAAAAAACCTAGACATATTTCTATGTATCTCAGGCGTTGAGTGAACAAACTTCACTCAACGCTTTTGACCTTAGCAAATCATTCTGTCACTAGGCGTTGAGTGAGCCTTCATCAATCAACGCCACAGTACATAGATAGTTTTTTTGTCACTGGGCATTGAGTGAGTAAGCTTCACTCAATGCCAAAACACTTAGAAAATATTTTTGTCATTAGGTATTGAGTAAGTAAGCTTCACTCAACGCCAAAACACTTAGACAATCTTTCTGTCTCTAGGCGTTGAGTGCGTTGAGTCCACTCTACGCTTTTTGCCTTAGAAAATATTCCTACTTCTATGGCATTGAGAGCGTTGAGTGTGACTTCATCACTCAATGTTTTTTTCCTTGGACAGACTTTCTGTTACTAGGCATTGAGTGCGCCTTCATCACTCAATGCCATATTACTTAGATAGATTTTGTCACTTGGCATTGAGTGAGTAAGCTTCACTCAATGCCAAACTACAAAACATATATTCTTCTGTTATCTGGCATTTAGTGAGTAAGCTACACTCAACGCATTTGGACTTAGCCAATTTACTGTATGAAAACACAGTGGCTCTAACTGAGTAAGATTCAGTCAACGCTTTTTATCACATGGCATTGAGTGAGTAAGCTTCACTCAACGCCTGTGGACTTAGTCATATATCTACACAGATTTTCTGTGGCATTGTCTGACTGAGAAATACTCAATGATTTTGATGTTATGGCATTGAGTGAATGAACTTCACTCAACGCCTATGGACTTAGCCACATATTTGTCTGTTTCTTCTTAGGCTTAGCACGTCTTATAACTTTTGGTTGTATGGCGTTGAGTAAGTAGACTTCACTCAATGTTTGTGGACTTAGCCACATTTTTAGCTTGCCAAAATCCTTTCTAACCTTTGGCATACAGTGAGCTTGCTCCACTCAGCGCTTGTGGACTTAGATGCTTTTCAAACTTTGTCAATTGCTCCTTAACATTTGGCGTTGAGTGAGCTTGCTTTACTCAACGCTTGTGGACTTTGGCAAATTCCATCCTTTCCAGCTAGCTTCTTTGAGTCTTTGTGAACAGACAATTAGAAACCAAAAATTGGAATAATAGAAATTTTTATTATCCAAAAAGATGAGTATTACAAAGATATGGCCTCCCTTTTATAGAATGGAGGAGAAGGGAGAGATTACAAATAAGCAATGTGGGACTAAATAATTACAGGTTTAATAGAAATACGCCAAATAGGCCGTGCGGTTAGACGAATAGGCTAACCACCCGGCAACCACCATAAAGAGAGAACAAGCCTCTATAGGAGACTGCAAGACCGCCCGGTCTCTAAGTCGCCTGAGACAAACTGTCAGATCGCCCGGACACCAAACAACAACAGTACGACTACCAAGCCTCTTGTCACAAATGTGAATAAAAGAAGTAAACACCGGCTTGGTGAAGATATCAGCCAACTCGTTGTCAGAAGTGACGAACAGAGTACAAATCTATTCCTTCAAAACCTCTTCTCGAATAAAATGAATGTCAACTTCTATGAGTTTTGTTCTCTCATGAAAGACCAGATTTTTGGAGATGTTTATCGCGGTCTTCTTGTTGCAGAACATAGGAAGAGGATAGTTGTATACCTCTCCTAAGTCAAGCATGAGAGTCCGTAATCACTTTAACTCACATGTGTTCGACGCCATACTACGATATTCCGCTTCTACACAAGACCTAGAGACAACAGACTGTTTCTTGCTCTTCCAGCTCACAAGATTTCCTCCAACAAACGTGCAAAAACCTGACGTTGACTTGCGGTCTCCTTTGTCATCAGCATAGCTCGAATATGAGTACACTTCAACCCTCAAGTGACCATTATTCTGGAAAAGCAGTCCCTTCCCTGGCGCAGCTTTAACATACTCCAATATCCTCAGGGAAGACTTTAGATGGCACTCCCTAGGGGCTTGCATGCATTGGCTAACCTTGCCTACAGCATAGGAGATGTTGGGTCTAGTCACTGTGAGATAAATGAGTTTGCAAACTAGACACTGGTACCTCATAATATCGAATAAAGGAGGCGAGTCATCTTTCCATGTTTTGTCTTCTCCAGTAGTCATTGGACATCGGGTAGGTTTAACACCAGTCAATCCTGCCTCTTTTAGTAAATCAAGAGCATACTTTCGTTGGGAGAGGACCAAGGAGTTGGGTTTCAAAGAGATTTCAATCCCCAAAAAGTATTTTGGGGTGCCCATACCCTTCGAGACCAAGTGTTGATGGATGTGTTTCTTTGTCAAAGCTACCCCAGCCTGGTCATTGCTAGTAAGAAAAATATCATCCACATATACAGCAAGAACCACCAGACCCGAGGAGGTTTTGCGAATGAATAAGGAGTTATCGATAGAACTTCTTGCAAAATCGATGTCCGCAACAATGTCGCTAAACTTGTCAAACCAAGCCCGAGGGCTTTGCTTTAGGAAATAAATGGCCTTCTTCAGCCGACATACTCGTGTCTCCACCTGAGCAACATACCCAGGAGGTTGCTCCATGTAAACATCCTCCTGAAGATCACCATAGAGAAAGGCATTCTTAACATCTAGTTGGGAAATGGGCCAATCCCTGTTGACAGCCACAGAGAGAAGAACCCGAATGGTGCTGAGACGAGCAACGGAAGAGAAGTTGTCAAAGTAATCAATGCCATATGTCTGAGTAAAGCCTTTGGCGACCAGGCGGGCCTTGTATCGATCCAAGCTGCCGTCTGGACGGAACTTCACAATAAATACCCAGCGATAGCCAACCACATCAGTGCCCAACGATGGAGGAATAAGGGTCCATGTACCCCTTTCAGTGAGGGTAGAAATTTGCTCATCCATGGCATTCTTACAATAAGGAACAAGAAGAGCTTCCTGGTAGGTGCGGGGAGTGTCAGTGGTAGAGATAACCAATGCAAACGTCCTGCAAGAAGGAGTTAGACGATCATAGGAAACAATAACAGCTAGCGAGTGCTGGGTACACGTCTGCACCCCTTTATGAAGAGCAATGGGAAGATCCAGGTCGGCGTGTTCCTCAGTAGCCGGAGCATCTGTGGCGGAGAAAGCTGGCCCGGGAGCAGAGAGAGACGGTCGTGGAGTGGAGGGGGATAGTAGAGGTAGAGAGAGAGTAGGAGATGGTGGTGGAGAAATCTCGATGGGAGTAGATGTGGTGGAGGGGATTATAGGAGAAATCTCGATGGGAGTAGATGGTGGAGAAATCTCGATGGGAGTAGACATGTTGGAGGGGACGGTAGCAGAAACATCAGGAAGAGGAAAGGTGTCAGAAAAGAAATAGGACACATTCTCGAAGAATGTCACATCCGCGGATATGAATTGCTTACGAAGGATAGTCTCAAAGCAACAATAACCTTTCTTAGTAGTAGAGTAACCAAGAAAGACACACTTGGTTACACATGGGGCAAGTTTGTCACGTGTGGCGGAAGGAGCGTGCACAAAAACTATGCACCCAAAGATACGCAGAGGGAGAGTAAACAGATCCTTGCCCTGATAGAGAATGGAGAATGGGATTTGATTATGGAGAACCGTAGAGGGAATGCGATTGATGAGATAACAGGAGATGAGAACATCATAGCCCCAATAGGAGCGAGGAACCTGTATTTGTTTCATTAGAGTGCAATCAACATCAAGTAGGTGACGGTTTTTGCGTTCTGCCACACAATTTTGTTGTGAGGTATAGACACATCTAGTTTGATGAATAATCTCATATTGCGTACAGAAGGAAGAAAAATATTGACTAGATATTCTTTTGTGTTATCAGAGTGAAAGAACTTAATAGATACATCAAACTGCGTTTTAATCATGGAATAAAAGGATGTCCATATAGAGAACAATTCAGAGCGATCCTTTAAGAGATACACCCATGTACAACGAGAGAAATCATCAATGAACATTACAAAATATGAACTACCTCGACCTATTGTGAGGACAGGAGAAGGACCCCAGATATCAGAGTGAATTAAATCAAATGGACGGGAAGATCCACGACCTTTCTTTGGTGGGAAGGAGGATCGGTGATGCTTGCCGAGCTGACAGTCTTCACAGTTTAGAGGAGGACTTTGCGGAGGTAGTTGGGGTAGAAGTTTACGAAGAAGTCGTGGAGGAGCATGACCAAGGCGAAGATGTCATTGGAGAAGATCTGTATAAGAGGAGGAGAAGGCGGACATAGCATAAATGTTGTCGAGGAAGTAGAGGTCGCCGCTCTCAGTCCCTGTAGAAATTGTCCGTTGAGAGTCCGGATCCTAAAAAGAACAAGAAGTAAGAGTGAATATGACGGAACACTGTAGTTGCTTGCATAGAGAAGTAACCGATAATAAATTGCAAGGGAACTTGGGCACATAGAGGGTATCCGCCAAGAGAAGAGATGGAGTGACTTGAACCACTCCCGTCCCATTGACTAGTGATGGAGATCCGTCCGCAACAAAGACTGGGAGCAACCGATCATGTTTTTCTAGGAGAGAAAAACATAGAGGATTGTCTGTCATATGATTTGTAGCACCAGAGTCGATCAACAATTTTCCGTGAGTAACAACGTGGGCATTGCCGGAAGACGTGACCACCGAGGCGGACTGCTTTGAGGAGGAGGGGGAAGCCATAGAAGGGAGACCTCTCGAGCTACAAAGAGGAGACCGTGTGAGAACAGCAGGAAGCGGCGTGAAGCCCAAGTAATGGCGAGAACAACAGGAGGCCGCGACAAGAGGAGATTGTGACGAGAAGAAAAGATCGCGGCGAGAAGAGCAAGATACAGCAACAATAACAAGTCGTAGCAAAAAGAGAAGGTTGCGGCGACAAGGAACGGGTCGTGGCGAGAAGGGCAAACCGAGAAAATAGGTTGCAAGAATATAGGTCGCGACGACAAGAAATAGGTCGCGACAAGGAAACCATGTGAACCAGAAAAGGAAAGCACGTGGAAAAAAGAGAAGTAATGGAGCGAAGAGGTCATGAAAAATAGGGGAGACCGCAACAAACACGAGGAAGACCACAGTGGATAAAAAAGGAGGAGAGCATTAGCGATCACTGTGTCAACACACCAGCGGCCAAAAGAGCCACGACTAAGGAGCAGAGCAAAGCAGAGGGACAGAAGTCGGGCGTACAAAGGAGATCTCACGAAGCAAAATAGGCATGGAGGTCGCACGAACAAACAGAGTCCGTGCGAATAGAGGAGAAACTGCGCGACTAAATAGGGATCGTAGGAAGAAAGAGAGAAACAGATCGCGAGAAACAGATCGCGAACAGAAAGGGAGAGCGGTCAAATCGTGCGGACAAGGTAGAACAAACCGCACGGACAGAGAAGAACACTGAATCAGGTGGAAAAGATTGAGTCCTCTGATACCATGTGTGAACAAACAAGTAGAAATAAAAAATTGGAATAACAGAAATTTTGATTATCCAAAAAGATGAGTATTACAAAGGTATGGCCTCCCTTTTATAGAATGAAGGAGAAGGGAGAGATTACAAATAAGTAATGTGGGACTAAATAAATACAGGAAAATAGAAACAAGCCGAACAGGCCGCGTGGTTAGACGATTTGGCTAACCGCCCGACAACAACCATAAGGAGAAAACAAGCTGCCATAGGAGACGGCCAGACCGCCCGGTCTCCAAATCGCTTGAGACAAACCATCAGATCGCCCGGACACCAAATAGCAATAGTCCGGCTACCAAGCTGCTGGAGACAAACCGCCAGACTGCCCGATCTCTAATCCGCTAGTGCCAGACCGCCTGGTCTCCATATTACAATAGAGTCCACCTTTCTACCATGTGACCACCTATCACAAACTCTTAGACAATCTATCTAAACTTGTTCCATAGAATATCCAGCACATGTTGAGTTAAAACAACATCAAATACAATTATGCTCTTAGTGTTGATGGTGATGCCTCTTCAAATCCAACCTAGGAAATATTGAGGGCAATATTCCCAATATAGTCTCATGGCTATATCTGAAGACAATCTGGACAATCTTACTCCTGATGTGGTACATTCTATCCCCAACTCCTCCTCTATCTATAAGCATGGCTCAGACTTTGAAGCACACACTTCCTCTAATGGGGATGAGGGATCAGATTCTGAAGAAGATGTCCATAAATTAATTGATAGTTATTGTATAATACTGGATGCTCTGAAGAAGAGCAAAAGGATTGTCAAGAGATAAGCTGAGGAGATTGTATCCCTACAGCAAGCTGCTACCCTGTAGTTTGAGTCAGCCCCCTTGCTAGCTTAGATGAGAAGGGAAGTTAGCCAACTGAATACAATCCCAATTATCCAAATTGGGACCATTAGCCAGAAGAACAAGATCATCTTGGATCTTGAAGAGAAGCTCCTTAAGGAGAGAACTATTATGGCTGAATTCTCTAAGCCCAAGACTGTGTTGCCACTAATTGACTCATTTGCCTCTCAAAAGTATAAGAGAGGTTTAGGGTTTAAGTGGAACTCTAGAGCTGTCCATTCCAAAGGGAAAGGCAAAGCTCCTGTAGAGCCTCAGACTACCTTTCATAAGGTAATCTTCTAATTCAACAGGTATGAACAGGACATCATGTATGTAACTGGAAAAATGGGTATTCTTCTTATAAGAATACAAGGTTATCTTATAATGGAAGGGGAAAGTGCATGGGTTTGAGTTCATTGAAGGCTCCCCATGAGGAAATCCAGATGGCCCATCATGAACTATTTGTGTTTGGTGCTCTAGCCGCCACACTCAAGGATAAGGCAGTGCCCCATTCTCAGGCTCTTCCAGCAAAAACCCAAACCAAGGGTAAGTCAGTCAATAAGCCTGACTTGGCTTTATCTAAGGTCATTAATAGCATGTCAACTGCAAATAAGACTATTGTTAATTAAACTCAGAGTAAGCCAAGTACATCTAGTGGCAGAATCTCCTTTAGCCAGATTCTTGCTAAAATAAACAAGAAGAGAGCTACTGCTCTCCCTTCATAACAATGAGCTGTTGATAGCTTATACTCCACAAGGGTTGGTAAAAAGAGGAGATACAATATTCATGAATGTTGGTGTTGTGGTAAATTAGGTCACTTTGCCATAGATTATTAGCACAACCCTAGTGTGCCAAGGGTAAGTGTGAGTCTTCCTGTCAAAAGAGTTGTAGGTAGACATGTTTATTGTCAGACTAATAAGAACCAATGACCCAATCCCTTTTGGGGGTCCTAATGTAAAATTAACTGTGTTTGTTGGATTGTCCTAGTATTCATGCAATGCCAATATGGTACTTGGATAGCGGATTTTCTAGACAAATGACTTGAACAAGGAGCCACATGAAGGATTATACTCCTGTAAAGAATAAACCTAAGGTGATCCTCGGAGGTTCAGAAAGAGGATTCACCAAGGGTTATGGTATGATACCCAATGACATAGTCTCCTTCACAAAAGTAGCATATGTGGAAGGATTGAAATAGAATCTGATAGCATAAGCCAACTATGTGACATTTGCTATGTTACTGTCTTCCATAAGGATGAGTGTCTGATCAAAATATAAAGTGACCAAGAGGTCATATTGACAGGCACTAGGAGTGAAAATATTTATTATTTAAACTTCTTGTGTTTAAATACAAACTCACCAGTATATTTAGTAGTAAATGAGAAAGTCTCTTATTATGTGCAATGGAGCAAGAGGCTTGCTCACTAGAACTACAAGACAATTAACAAGCTCTTCAGTGCAGGGCTAGTCATAAATGGACCCAATCTAAGATGCACCAAAAAGGGCATTTGCTCTACATGCCAAATGTAACACCCCAGAACTCAAAATATGTTTTTACGCAATTTTGAGTAGCAGGCTGGTAGACACGGCCTGGGACACGGGCGTGTCCCAGGGCGTGTCGGGGGTACACGGCCTGGGACACGGGCGTGTCCCAGGGCGTGTTCGATTTAAATCTCAAAGTTGGCCTATTCAGGTCAGAGCCGTACACGGCCGTGAACACGGCCATGAACACGGGCGTGTCAGGCTGGACACGGGCGTGTCGGCTGCCGTGTTCCGACCCGTGTACTGGTTTTGGGAGTCGTTGGGTGCCGTGTAGCAGGGGACACGGGCGTGTCTCAAGCGTGACACGGGCGTGTCAGGTTCGACACGGGCGTGTCGAGCCCCGTGTTGTTCAGTCGGTTCCAAACCGCGTGTGCCGCTTAAGGGTACACGGCCTGTGACACGGGCGTGTCACAGGCCGTGTCAGGCAAAAAGTGGGTTTCTTGGGCAGATCTCGGCCGTTCGTTTCCTTCTATTTGGATCGTATGGTCCATAGCATTTCCAGCCTCTTTAAGGCCGTGGATTGAGTTGAAAGCTCATTCCACTTAGCCTTTCTTCTTA
The DNA here is from genome assembly GCA_039513925.1 of Platanthera zijinensis. NCBI lineage: Eukaryota > Viridiplantae > Streptophyta > Magnoliopsida > Asparagales > Orchidaceae > Platanthera > Platanthera zijinensis. The sequence goes on from CM077087.1 coordinate 108,744,212, forward strand.
AGAAAGAGAGGAGAGCTTGGAGGAGGAGGAGGAGGAGGCCGGTGGAGCTTCGTCGAGCCGAATAGAGAGCCGAGTGCAGCGTTGCGGAGGCAAGGCCGCTGCGGTGATTTCCATCCGGCTAGTTTTCTATGGCGCCGAAGCGATCGTCAAGGGTAACGATCTTTCTTCCTTGGGCAGGTGAAGCCCTTTGTTTTGCATGTGTATGGGATCCTCCATCAAGAGATGGAAACGCGTAAGTGTTTCCAGCAGTTGAGTCTGCATCTAGAGCCGGAAGTCTGTAGTACGGCATAGGCATGCTGTGTGAAGCCCATCCAGACGTATGTCGGGATTGGTGATGTTTATATTGCGATCCGGAGAAGACTCCGTGTATGCATCGTTTAGCCTGCGGAGATGGTGAGGACGATGTGTTTGGTGTATAGGATGCTTTGTATAGCTCCTTTGGTTGTATGCTTGTTAAGAGCTGGTTGATGGAGTGCGGACACCTCTGAGTGGGTGGGTGCGTGAGGTCTTCAACAGGGGTTTGGAGGCTTATGCCCATTCTACCAAGTGGCGATGAACACCTCTGAGTGGGTGGGTGCGAGAGGTCTTCAACAGGGGTTTGGAGGCTTATGCCCATTCCACCAAGTGGCAATGTTAAGATCGGGTGAGCGGTCGATTGGTAGCAAAGCAGCAGGGCGAATTCCCTAGGCTTGTTACACTACGGGGGTAGGTCGACTGATAGTGCTCACGGGTTTTGGTGTGGTGCGTACCGCTGAGTGAGACGGGTGCGTGAGGTCTTCAACAAGGGTTTGGAGGCTTATGCCCGCCTACCAAGTACAAACCATAAAAGGTGCCCTGAGTGCACAGAGCGCCTGGCATTGAGGCCGGCGTTTGTGATGTTGGGTGTATGTGCTTTCTATGTTGAAATTGCTATACATGCAGGGAAGGAACCACTGCCCCGGGTAAGGGGTGGGGTCGTTATAATTGGTCAGCTGAATGCTGACCGTTGCTTTGTTTATCACCCATGGGGTGGATGTCCATATGCAGGTGTTGCGGGCTGATGGATTGAGCGGGCAAAAGCCCATGCTGCTGGTAGGCCCTTGAAGGCCGTGCGAAGTGTTGGATTTCATGTGTGGCCGGCCTGCGTGCCGATGTATGAAATTATATGTGTTGTAAAGAGTAACTTGTAAGGCTATAAGGCCGTGTGCGGTGTGGTTTTGTAAACATTCCTGGTTAGCTATATAAATGTGATATTTATATATTAGTGGACATTCAATGGTATGAGTTCTTGCACTTAATAAGCTTCCGCTAGAATGCTCTGAGTTAGGACTCGTGTGGTTTGATATTACCCTGTGACCTCACCGTCTGTTTGTGGCATATAGTGTGGGGCCCCGGCCGGACCTTCTACTATACGTCATTTAACGGATGGGGTCGTTACATTTTGGTATCAGCTTTTCTCGGTCTTCCCTTCCGAATTCGTGGTCGAATTCTTTTGTGGGGTGGCGAGCACGTGTTTGTGCGACCTGCTGTAATGTTAATGAACTCAAGAATGTCCACTAGGAATGTGTGTGTGTGTGTCTATTCGGTGAGTTTGCCGTATTACCATGGAAAGTAATGCTATCTTGTTCACCTATAGGTGACGAGGAGTGGAGCTGGGCAGTCGGAGCCCCAGCGTTCGGATGAGAGTGCGGCACCACCTGAGGTGCCTACACCTCCCCCTTCTGCGGAAACGGTGCGCTTAGTTGCGGAGATGATCTTTGCTATGCTTCAGGCACAACCTTTTGGGCAAGCAAGGCCCACTGTGGCGCCAGTGCACGTTGATGCGAGGCAAGAGCATGTTGAGGTTGGTGCGAGGCAAGAGCATGTTGAGGTTCCGGTTGCTGTGCAAGCAGCGGACGAGCAACTTAAGCACTTTATGGAATTTAATCCGCCTACGTTTGTCGGGGCAACGTCTCCAACAGAGGCCGAGGATTGGCTCTCTAGAGTGAAAAGAATCCTGGCTACGCTCAGGGTTAGTGAGGAGCAGAAAGTCCCGTTAGCCACTTTCCTCCTGGAAGGAGAGGCGAGGCTTTGGTGGGATGAGATCGAGTTGCACCAGTTGGGCGGGAGAGATCTGGGCGACATATCGATGGACGAATTTTCTAGATTGTTTTGGGCGAAATATTTGCCAATGGCGCAGAGAATTGCAATGGAAAATGAATTCCAACGTCTGGTACAGGGTGATAAGACCGTGGACGATTACCTGCATGAGTTTACCAAGCTCGGTCGTTATGCGGGGTCGACGTTTGCGGACCAGGCGCGGAAGACAAATAGGTTCTATGAAGGGCTGCATGATGAGCTGAGGTTGGCTCTCCCGAGTTCAGTGAACCAAGGATTCCAAGCATTGGTGCATACCGCTAGTGCGCTAGAGAAAGATTTGAAGCGGGTGCGGGAGAAGAAGATCGTAGCGGTGGTGGAAAAGTCCGACTTCAAAGTTCCGCCATCAGAGCAGTCCGATTTCAGGAAACGTGATAAGAAGCGGTTCAGGCCTGCTGAACAAACTTCTTCAGATGTTGCGTCAGGAGCAACGTTTGGGCAAGAACGGGTTGAGCCGCGGACATGTTTTATTTGTGGGAGGCCAGGACATATCGCGCGATTTTGCTGGAATGGTGCGTCCAAGGGTGAAAGAAAGACAGGTGCGTCTTATGACGAGAAGGGTAAAGCTGTGGCAGAGTCGTCTGCATCTCGGGCGCAACCGCGAATATACACTCTTGAGATGCAGGAGCCGCAAAGCTCAAATCAAGCGGAACAGCAAATCCGTGCTTTGGACTTAATGGAGGCAGCTAGACGGATTCTGCGAGATGCGGAGAAGCCGAAATAAAGTGGAGTGTGCACTTTATTTTGTTGTCTGTTGTATATATGTATGTATGTTTTTCTGTTTGGGACAAACAGTGTGGTGGTACGATTCCATGGGGCGAGCCAAGCTGTGGCCTCTGAGCTCTAAACCTGGATCGTTTTGGGTTGTATCGCAACAGCGTGGTTGTGTTGATACTTGTGCGTTGCGCTAAATTTCGGGACGAAATTTCTATAAGGAGGGGAGGGTTGTAACACCCCAGAACTCAAAATATGTTTTTACGCAATTTTGAGTAGCAGGCTGGTGGACACGGCCTGGGACACGGGCGTGTCCCAGGGCGTGTCGGGGGTACACGGCCTGGGACACGGGCGTGTCCCAGGGCGTGTTCGATTTAAATCTCAAAGTTGGCCTATTCAGGTCAGAGCCGTACACGGCCGTGAACACGGCCATGAACACGGGCGTGTCAGGCTGGACACGGGCGTGTCGGCTGCCGTGTTCCGACCCGTGTACTGGTTTTGGGAGTCGTTGGGTGCCGTGTAGCAGGGGACACGGGCGTGTCTCAAGCGTGACACGGGCGTGTCAGGTTCGACACGGGCGTGTCGAGCCCCGTGTTGTTCAGTCGGTTCCAAACCGCGTGTGCCGCTTAAGGGTACACGGCCTGTGACACGGGCGTGTCACAGGCCGTGTCAGGCAAAAAGTGGGTTTCTTGGGCAGATCTCGGCCGTTCGTTTCCTTCTATTTGGATCGTATGGTCCATAGCATTTCCAGCCTCTTTAAGGCCGTGGATTGAGTTGAAAGCTCATTCCACTTAGCCTTTCTTCTTAAGAAAGAGAGGAGAGCTTGGAGGAGGAGGAGGAGGAGGCCGGTGGAGCTTCGTCGAGCCGAATAGAGAGCCGAGTGCAGCGTTGCGGAGGCAAGGCCGCTGCGGTGATTTCCATCCGGCTAGTTTTCTATGGCGCCGAAGCGATCGTCAAGGGTAACGATCTTTCTTCCTTGGGCAGGTGAAGCCCTTTGTTTTGCATGTGAATGGGATCCTCCATCAAGAGATGGAAACGCGTAAGTGATTCCAGCAGTTGAGTCTGCATCTAGAGCCGGAAGTCTGTAGTACGGCATAGGCATGCTGTGTGAAGCCCATCCAGACGTATGTCGGGATTGGTGATGTTTATATTGCGATCCGGAGAAGACTCCGTGTATGCATCGTTTAGCCTGCGGAGATGGTGAGGACGATGTGTTTGGTGTATAGGATGCTTTGTATAGCTCCTTTGGTTGTATGCTTGTTAAGAGCTGGTTGATGGAGTGCGGACACCTCTGAGTGGGTGGGTGCGTGAGGTCTTCAACAGGGGTTTGGAGGCTTATGCCCATTCTACCAAGTGGCGATGAACACCTCTGAGTGGGTGGGTGCGAGAGGTCTTCAACAGGGGTTTGGAGGCTTATGCCCATTCCACCAAGTGGCAATGTTAAGATCGGGTGAGCGGTCGATTGGTAGCAAAGCAGCAGGGCGAATTCCCTAGGCTTGTTACACTACGGGGGTAGGTCGACTGATAGTGCTCACGGGTTTTGGTGTGGTGCGTACCGCTGAGTGAGACGGGTGCGTGAGGTCTTCAACAAGGGTTTGGAGGCTTATGCCCGCCTACCAAGTACAAACCATAAAAGGTGCCGTGAGTGCACGGAGCGCCTGGCATTGAGGCCGGCGTTTGTGATGTTGGGTGTATGTGCTTTCTATGTTGAAATTGCTATACATGAAGGGAAGGAACCACTGCCCCGGGTAAGGGGTGGGGTCGTTATAATTGGTCAGCTGAATGCTGACCGTTGCTTTGTTTATCACCCATGGGGTGGATGTCCATATGCAGGTGTTGCGGGCTGATGGATTGAGCGGGCAAAAGCCCATGCTGCTGGTAGGCCCTTGAAGGCCGTGCGAAGTGTTGGATTTCATGTGTGGCCGGCCTGCGTGCCGATGTATGAAATTATATGTGTTGTAAAGAGTAACTTGTAAGGCTATAAGGCCGTGTGCGGTGTGGTTTTGTAAACATTCCTGGTTAGCTATATAAATGTGATATTTATATATTAGTGGACATTCAATGGTATGAGTTCTTGCACTTAATAAGCTTCCGCTAGAATGCTCTGAGTTAGGACTCGTGTGGTTTGATATTACCCTGTGACCTCACCGTCTGTTTGTGGCATATAGTGTGGGGCCCTGGCCGGACCTTCTACTATACGTCATTTAACGGATGGGGTCGTTACATTTTGGTATCAGCTTTTCTCGGTCTTCCCTTCCGAATTCGTGGTCGAATTCTTTTGTGGGGTGGCGAGCACGTGTTTGTGCGACCTGCTGTAATGTTAATGAACTCAAGAATGTCCACTAGGAATGTGTGTGTGTGTGTCTATTCGGTGAGTTTGCCGTATTACCATGGAAAGTAATGCTATCTTGTTCACCTATAGGTGACGAGGAGTGGAGCTGGGCAGTCGGAGCCCCAGCGTTCGGATGAGAGTGCGGCACCACCTGAGGTGCCTACACCTCCCCCTTCTGCGGAAACGGTGCGCTTAGTTGCGGAGATGATCTTTGCTATGCTTCAGGCACAACCTTTTGGGCAAGCAAGGCCCACTGTGGCGCCAGTGCACGTTGATGCGAGGCAAGAGCATGTTGAGGTTGGTGCGAGGCAAGAGCATGTTGAGGTTCCGGTTGCTGTGCAAGCAGCGGACGAGCAACTTAAGCACTTTATGGAATTTAATCCGCCTACGTTTGTCGGGGCAACGTCTCCAACAGAGGCCGAGGATTGGCTCTCTAGAGTGAAAAGAATCTTGGCTGCGCTCAGGGTTAGTGAGGAGCAGAAAGTCCCGTTAGCCACTTTCCTCCTGGAAGGAGAGGCGAGGCTTTGGTGGGATGAGATCGAGTTGCACCAGTTGGGCGGGAGAGATCTGGGCGACATATCGATGGACGAATTTTCTAGATTGTTTTGGGCGAAATATTTGCCAATGGCGCAGAGAATTGCAATGGAAAATGAATTCCAACGTCTGGTACAGGGTGATAAGACCGTGGACGATTACCTGCATGAGTTTACCAAGCTCGGTCGTTATGCGGGGTCGACGTTTGTGGACCAGGCGCGGAAGACAAATAGGTTCTATGAAGGGCTGCGTGATGAGCTGAGGTTGGCTCTCCCGAGTTCAGTGAACCAAGGATTCCAAGCATTGGTGCATACCGCTAGTGCGCTAGAGAAAGATTTGAAGCGGGTGCGGGAGAAGAAGATCGTAGCGGTGGTGGAAAAGTCCGACTTCAAAGTTCCGCCATCAGAGCAGTCCGATTTCAGGAAACGTGATAAGAAGCGGTTCAGGCCTGCTGAACAAACTTCTTCAGATGTTGCGTCAGGAGCAACGTTTGGGCAAGAACGGGTTGAGCCGCGGACATGTTTTATTTGTGGGAGGCCAGGACATATCGCGCGATTTTGCTGGAATGGTGCGTCCAAGGGTGAAAGAAAGACAGGTGCGTCTTATGACGAGAAGGGTAAAGCTGTGGCAGAGTCGTCTGCATCGCGGGCGCAACCGCGAATATACACTCTTGAGATGCAGGAGCCGCAAAGCTCAAATCAAGCGGAACAGCAAATCCATGCATTGGACTTAATGGAGGCAGCTAGACGGATTCTGCGAGATGCGGAGAAGCCGAAATAAAGTGGAGTGTGCACTTTATTTTGTTGTCTGTTGTATATATGTATGTATGTTTTTCTGTTTGGGACAAACAGTGTGGTGGTACGATTCCATGGGGCGAGCCAAGCTGTGGCCTCTGAGCTCTAAACCTGGATCGTTTTGGGTTGTATCGCAACAGCGTGGTTGTGTTGATACTTGTGCGTTGCGCTAAATTTCGGGACGAAATTTCTATAAGGAGGGGAGGGTTGTAACACCCCAGAACTCAAAATATGTTTTTACGCAATTTTGAGTAGCAGGCTGGTAGACACGGCCTGGGACACGGGCGTGTCCCAGGGCGTGTCGGGGGTACACGGCCTGGGACACGGGCGTGTCCCAGGGCGTGTTCGATTTAAATCTCAAAGTTGGCCTATTCAGGTCAGAGCCGTACACGGCCGTGAACACGGCCATGAACACGGGCGTGTCAGGCTGGACACGGGCGTGTCGGCTGCCGTGTTCCGACCCGTGTACTGGTTTTGGGAGTCGTTGGGTGCCGTGTAGCAGGGGACACGGGCGTGTCTCAAGCGTGACACGGGCGTGTCAGGTTCGACACGGGCGTGTCGAGCCCCGTGTTGTTCAGTCGGTTCCAAACCGCGTGTGCCGCTTAAGGGTACACGGCCTGTGACACGGGCGTGTCACAGGCCGTGTCAGGCAAAAAGTGGGTTTCTTCGGCAGATCTCGGCCGTTCGTTTCCTTCTATTTGGATCGTATGGTCCATAGCATTTCCAGCCTCTTTAAGGTCGTGGATTGAGTTGAAAGCTCATTCCACTTAGCCTTTCTTCTTAAGAAAGAGAGGAGAGCTTGGAGGAGGAGGAGGAGGAGGCCGGTGGAGCTTCGTCGAGCCGAATAGAGAGCCGAGTGCAGCGTTGCGGAGGCAAGGCCGCTGCGGTGATTTCCATCCGGCTAGTTTTCTATGGCGCCGAAGCGATCGTCAAGGGTAACGATCTTTCTTCCTTGGGCAGGTGAAGCCCTTTGTTTTGCATGTGTATGGGATCCTCCATCAAGAGATGGAAACGCGTAAGTGATTCCAGCAGTTGAGTCTGCATCTAGAGCCGGAAGTCTGTAGTACGGCATAGGCATGCTGTGTGAAGCCCATCCAGACGTATGTCGGGATTGGTGATGTTTATATTGCGATCCGGAGAAGACTCCGTGTATGCATCGTTTAGCCTGCGGAGATGGTGAGGACGATGTGTTTGGTGTATAGGATGCTTTGTATAGCTCCTTTGGTTGTATGCTTGTTAAGAGCTGGTTGATGGAGTGCGGACACCTCTGAGTGGGTGGGTGCGTGAGGTCTTCAACAGGGGTTTGGAGGCTTATGCCCATTCTACCAAGTGGCGATGAACACCTCTGAGTGGGTGGGTGCGAGAGGTCTTCAACAGGGGTTTGGAGGCTTATGCCCATTCCACCAAGTGGCAATGTTAAGATCGGGTGAGCGGTCGATTGGTAGCAAAGCAGCAGGGCGAATTCCCTAGGCTTGTTACACTACGGGGGTAGGTCGACTGATAGTGCTCACGGGTTTTGGTGTGGTGCGTACCGCTGAGTGAGACGGGTGCGTGAGGTCTTCAACAAGGGTTTGGAGGCTTATGCCCGCCTACCAAGTACAAACCATAAAAGGTGCCCTGAGTGCACGGAGCGCCTGGCATTGAGGCCGGCGTTTGTGATGTTGGGTGTATGTGCTTTCTATGTTGAAATTGCTATACATGCAGGGAAGGAACCACTGCCCCGGGTAAGGGGTGGGGTCGTTATAATTGGTCAGCTGAATGCTGACCGTTGCTTTGTTTATCACCCATGGGGTGGATGTCCATATGCAGGTGTTGCGGGCTGATGGATTGAGCGGGCAAAAGCCCATGCTGCTGGTAGGCCCTTGAATGCCGTGCGAAGTGTTGGATTTCATGTGTGGCCGGCCTGCGTGCCGATGTATGAAATTATATGTGTTGTAAAGAGTAACTTGTAAGGCTATAAGGCCGTGTGCGGTGTGGTTTTGTAAACATTCCTGGTTAGCTATATAAATGTGATATTTATATATTAGTGGACATTCAATGGTATGAGTTCTTGCACTTAATAAGCTTCCGCTAGAATGCTCTGAGTTAGGACTCGTGTGGTTTGATATTACCCTGTGACCTCACCGTCTGTTTGTGGCATATAGTGTGGGGCCCCGGCCGGACCTTCTACTATACGTCATTTAACGGATGGGGTCGTTACATTTTCAGCTCAATTGGTGATGAAGGTTGAAAGAACTCCATAGTTAAGCGTGCTTGGGCGAGAGTAGTACTGGGATGGGTGACCTCCTGGGAAGTCCCCGTACGGCCCAACTTAACTGTCGAGTTCGCTCATCAAAGGGAGTCTGTGGCCACCAACAACCCGCCTGTGGAGGGAGAGGGGTTGGGGTGCTTGGGCTGCAGCCCGGTAGCGACGCCTAGAGCGGAGCCGTGGCACTGCCACGTTGGATCGGCTAGGGCGTTACACCAAAAGAGCAAGCAAACTAAAGTATCCTTTAAGTGCATTAAGGCCAAGGATTCTGAGGTATTTGTACCTCCTACATATGAACTTGTTTGGTCCTATGCCAGTTCATAGTCTAGGTAGGAAAGTCTATACACTTGTGATAGTTGACGACTATTCCAGATTTTCTTAGGTTTTCTTTCTAAAGAAAAAATCTGAAACCATAGAAATCTTTGTGACCTTTGTTAGGCAAATTCAGAATGAAAAGAATAGTTTTGTGGTCAAAATCAGAAGTGACCAGGGTACTGAATTTAAGTCTGAAGGCATGAAAAAGTTATTTGAAGAACAAGGGATTCCTAAGGATTTTTCTTCTCCAAGAATACCCAGTAAAATGGGATTGCTGAGAAGAAAAATAGAACTCTCATAGAAGATGGCAGGACAATACTCAGTGACACCTCTCTCCCAAAATACTTCTTGGTTGAGGCAGTGAACACTGCTTATCATGTACTGAATAGAGCTTCTATTAATAAGTATCACAAGAAGACTCCATATGAGATTATGAAAGGCAGAAAACCAAAACTAGCCTATCTAAGGATCTTTGGAAGCAAGTGCTTTATGCTCAATAATGGGATGTCATACTTAACTAAGTTTGCTGCCAAATCCTATGAAGGAATCTTTGTTGGGTATAACAACCATAGCAAAGACTATAGAGTTTTCAACTTGAAAAATCAAGTTGTAGAAGAGTATGTGAATGTTGTGTTTGATGAATCATCAATGATTAACAGTAAGCTATCTAGCTCTTCTAGATAGTTGCAATCATGCTTTTGCATTAAATGCAGTACTAGAAGAATGCGACGCCGTTTATCATGTACTGTAGACTTTAAACAATATGTGAATTTATGCTAACGTCAGCACCTGTGGACATAGTTGATTTCAGATAATTCATCATAGGCATTGAGTGAAGGTATGTCACTCAACTCCAAAACACTTAGCCAAATATTTTGCACCCCCAGACATTGAGTGTTTTGACAATAATCAACAAATATAGACTTTGGCCTTCTTAACTGATTAGGCATTGAGTGAATCTTCATCACTCAACGCATTTTGACTTAGCAACTTTTCTTCTATATAAAGATGTTGAGTGATGCTTATGCACTCAACGCTTTCTGCCTTAGCTCTCCATTTTGATGAGACATTGAGTGAACAGCCTTCACTTAATGCTTCTGTACTTAGTGGAATTTCGTATAGAGATTGCGTTGAGTGAACAACCTTCACTCAACGCATCTAGACTTAGACATAATTTCTATCTTCAACTTCTGAAGCTTTGACATCACTTTATTCTGTTGATGCTTTCTTCTTTAGGCGTTGAGTCAACTGTCTTCACTCAATGCTTCTGGACATAGCTAGAATCCTGCTCTGATTCTCAAATGCTTTGAGTTCTTGAGCTTGACTCAATGCTTCTTGTCATCTGGCATTGAGTGAACTATCTTCACTCAACGCTTTTGAACTTAACAAAAATTCTGCCTTGGAAATAGTTAGGCTTTGACTGTTCATGCTTTACTCAATGTTTTTGGCTTTCTGGCGTTGAGCAAACTGCCTTCACTCAATGCATGTGGACTTAGAAAGATTTCTGTCTTTACTGCATCCTTCCTTATGTCAACATAACCTGTCTTATCATTGTAACAAGTAATCACTTGTATACAAAGAACTTATTGCAACCATTAGTTACACAAAAGTTTATGTCATTGTCTTGTAGTCCTTCTTCAAATCAGGGAAATTGGGATCAATGGACCCAAAAAAACTTGATGAGAATGATGTTATAATCAAGAATATAGCTAGACTAGTTGCCAAGGGATATAGATAAGAGGAAGGTATTGATTTTGATCAAACCTTTGCACCAGTAGCTAGATTATAAGTTATAAGACTATTCTGTGCATGTTACACATAAAGGATTCAAGATCTATCAAATGGATGTAAAGTCAACTTTCCTAAACGGTGACCTAAAAGAGGTGATCCATGTTGAGCAACCCTCAGTTTTTGTTAGGTCAAACTTTCTTAATTATGTATTTAAGCTTAAAAAGTCTTTATATGGGTTGAAGCAAGCCCCTAGGGTATGGTATTAACTCTGTCTACCTTTCTCATTGAGAACAAATTATCAAGGGGAAGATAGACAAGACATTATTCCTAAGGGAAATGAAGGGTAAGATCATCATAGTCCAAATTTATATAGATGACATAATTTTTGGGTCTACTGATGATGACCTCTGTAAAAAAGTATGCTAAACTTATGCAAGGGAAATTTTAGATGAGCAGTATGGGTGAACATAAGTACTTCTTGAGTCTCCAAGTAAGATAGTCTCAGAATGGATTATCCATCTCCCAGTATAAGTTCACCAAGGAGTTAATTAAAGAATTGGAATGGAGAGTTCCTCCATAATGAAAACTCCTATGGGATCAAATGCGTCATTAGACAAGGATGAGAATGGGAAACCTATAGATGAAATCTTGTATTGAGGCATAATTGCCTCCCTCCTCTACCTAACTGCTAGTAGGGCAGATATTATGTATGTTATATGTGTTTGTGCTAGATGTCGGGCTTTCCCTAAGGAGTCTCATTATTCTACAACAAAAAGAATCCTGAGATATCTTAAGGGCACACCTGATCTTTGTCTGTGGTACCCTAGAAATAATGATTTTGAACTAACTGGGTATTCAGATGCAGACTTTACAAGTTATAGAGAAGATGGTAAAAGCACCTCTGGCTTCTGTAAATTTTTATGAAGAAGGTTTGTATCTTGGAGCAGTAAGAAGCAAACAAGTGTTACAATCTCAACAGCCTAATCAGAATACATATCAGCTGGTATTTGTTGTGTACAACTACTGTGGATTTAGCATCAGCTCTAGGAATACAATCTCAAGCTAAGTAGAACTCCTATGTTTTGTGATTCTACTAGTGCAATCTCTATTGATCGGTATCTTGTATCTCATAGCAGGACAAAGCACATAGAGATTAAGTATCATTTTATTAGAGAGCATATGGAAAGTGAGGATATTAGTCTTGAGTTTGTCCCTATAAACAAACAAGTGGCTGATATATTCACCAAGCGACTAGATGAAGCCAAGTTCAAAACCTTCAAATTTTAATTGGGTATAATGAACTTGGTATAGCTTCAGTAGCTCTCCATGCATTTTAGTTGCAGGTAGTATTAATTCCTGCAGGATAATAAAGAAGATATGGACCAAGTGTCTAAGCGTTAAATGAGCTGAGTCTAAATGCCAAGACGTCGAGTGCGTCGAGACCACTAAACGCATACTCCCAGGGACTTCTATTTGCGACTATCTTTTAGCATTAATCTCAGCCGATGATTTCCTCATGATTATCACGTCAGGTACGCGCCTCTCCACATTCTTAAATATGAGGCAAGTATAAATAGAAGTGTGTGTGTAAGATCCCCCCCTCCCAGAACACAATATACGGTCGAGTGGAGTCCTATGCCCAGAACAGCTGCCTTGCGGTAGCGTCAACACACGGGTCAACAGGTACTACAAGACACCTATTCTACCGTCTCTTAACATTATCATCAGTGTCAACCCAACATAAAGAAAGTACAGAAGTCAAAGTATCACAATAAGTAAAAGTCCATAGCACAGTACATGAATAATAAGGAACTACATCGGTTCCTTTAATATCAGAGTACAACCAAAATTGCCTTAAGGCTACAGCAAAGTCTCTCAAAAATCTCACACCTCAATAACCGACAACAGCGAGGGAATCGTCATATCAGGCCCTATCTCCCTAGCTTGGCTGCCCTCCTACAAGACCTACTGATACAACTGCTCTATCTATGGGTATACTCCTAAAAATGTCATCATAGCAACCGTTAGTCATATAGACTAAGTGGCTATATCATCCTCTCACCCCCGGCGGCTCTTAGGCATCGACGGGAGAAAGAAGGAAAGGTACTATATATATATAACAGTAAGTACAAGCAGGTGATATACCTCTACATATCAGAGTAGTAATAACAATAGTGTATAACAAGTGATAACATCATTCTATACTAGAAATTCAGTAAAGGTAAGAGCAATCGACAACAACTTATAATTTAAACAACAGTGTATAACAAGTGATAACATCATTCTATACTAACAATTCAGTAAAGGTAAGAGCAATCAATTACAGCCTATAATTTAATCTATAGAATAGAACTTAACTTATAAAAATGCTCATACAAATTTATAAGTTAAGGGTCGGCTTAACAAGAAGTAACTTTTCATATAAAAGTGTCTAGACAAATTTATATGATAAGGATCTCATATAGTGTAATGCGATGATGATTTATAAGGCACCCATGAAACTCAAGCACTTTATTTTGTTATGTCGACATAGTCCTTAAGTTCCCACTTTTCGAGCAGGTAGCTAACCTCTCAGGCGTCATCCGTCGTGGCCAAACGGTGACAGTAAAGTGGGCGTCTCCACTACTAGGCGGGTTTCCACACTACCAGACCAAGTACTCTGTATGCCTCAACGCTAAGACCACATCAGTGGAGCCTCTGCCTACTACGACTCAGAGGGGTCTCGGGTAGATGTTCACCAAGAATATAACCGAAACTGAACTATCATCGTGGCTCGGAAGGAGCCTCTAGAAGCGTGTCACCAAAGGGCCATGCCTAACTGTCCACTGGCATGGGAGGAGCCTCAGGAATGAGCACCGAGGACCAAACAAAAATTCCCAAGGTCTATCTGCCAACTCCTGTCGGTGTGAAAACTAGTGAGCTCGTAGACCTACAACATTATCCTTAACTCAGGATTATGACACCGTGTATCAACACACACCACTTACAATTTCACTTGTCCATGCCATCAAACATCCAAGGGCTCCAAACAAGTCCCTTCTCATCATTACCAATATAGTGCTCAAAAGTACTCATGGGCTCCACATTGAGTGCCTTCTCACTATACCAGTCTAGTGCTCAAAAGCACTCAAAGCCTACCTTAGCATGGGAGGCTAATCCTCTTAGTTGTCAATCCCGTCATATCTTCATAACCTGAGATAAGTGACTAACACATCACATGGCCATGGACATTTTTTCATCTAGCCCTTCTGTTACAATTTAGCTTGCACCTGCACAATCAAATCATACATCTTTCCCCAAATTATATTTCATTAAACACTTTAAGCTTCAACTCAACATAACCTTGCAAAGAATACGTCACATGTTCTTCCAATAATTGTAATTCACCACATAGTTATAGATTACACATTCATGCATCGTGCATCACAAACTAATACAAAACTTATAATATCCTTCGCATTGTTACCAAGTGCATCTTTACTGGATCTACTGAATAAATCATTTATACAACCAAGGTTTATCCAAAACCAATAGATTATCCTGGTTACATGCAATAAATACACCCAATCAAAAATATCCTTTGGCTACAATCTTCCTATTGAATCCAAACCTCTTGATGTTGATGTAGGCTCACACATTGACATCGAAAAATTACGGGCAAACACGAATTTCTCTCTACATCCCAATTCTAAGTTCGCACAAAAAAACTTTCAGCGCAACACACACGTTATTCAGTTTTATTAATCAGACGCTAACGTATGGGTAGCAACACTGTTTGAGATCGAACATAGGCTATAGGTCGATATTCTCTCAGGCTAAAAGGACCCACCCGGTCCGATTGATCGAATGTTGTACCAAAAGAGATACACCAAAATTTATGATTTGGAAAATGTAGATCTCTCCAAATAAAAAGAAAATGAGGTTTGCAAATCCAACGCTATCAAGAGATCACACCGCTACAAGAAAATCTAGAGGGAAACGCACAAAAGGTAGAATTTTCATTACCCCACTCGGAGACAATTTGTATTCTCCAAGATATGATCGCTCTTCACCGGATCCACTAGAGTCACACCAAATGGAGGGAAAACTCATCTGACTTCTTCTACTCACGTCGGAATTGATTCCACAAGACAGATCTTTGCTCCTTGGCCGAACTCTTCAAGGAGGAGGCCGACCAAATTTTTCCAAAGTGGAAGAGGAGGGGCGGCGGCTTGTAGTTGGTCGAAACCCTAAGGGGCAGTGGAGGTCGGCGGCTTGGAGAGAGAGGGGAGAGAGGAGGGTGGCCGAATTCTCAAAGGGGAAAGAGGCGGGCCGACAGCTAGAGAGAGGGGAGAGAGCAAGGGGGAAAATCTAAATTTAGATTTTTAGGTTTTCAATTCATTCAACTTAATAAAATCTTCAACATCAAGGCATTATATAGTCTTACAACACATCCGGCCACATGAAACCCAAATAATACTAAAACACATACATAAATGTAAACACAACATGGAAATAAAAGTGCACAAAAAAATAACAAAGGAATTCAAAGAAATATTAAGAAGTCATCGTGCGCCAAGGGCGGAGATTGTAGCGTCTGCTCCACAAGGTCACCATGGCGCCGCAAGTCTTTGATTGGAGACGACGATCGATCTTCCGTAAGCATGTCGACATCATCTTCAACAAGTTGGATGTGGCTGTCTCCATCAGATTCACAGCTAACACACAACTTACTTAGACAGAAAGTCTATTCCAAACTTATATTAGTTTATACAAATCACAACCATCACATAATACCTTACATCACAACCACTTTGACTTAACATTTCCAGGGCTATAAGACTCCCCCAACAACGGGCAACATCCGTTGGAAAGGTCTATCCGAGTTCTACAACTTTCGTATTTAGTCCAAGTCCTAGAAGTGCTTGGATCATGGCTTAGTTGAGCATGAATCCTGCTATGTACAGAAAACAGAATTCTGCACGCATCTTAAAGTCAAACGAACGACATCAGTTTGTCTTCTTTCTCTAGACATTCCTACAAAGTTACATTCAGCTCTTCCTCCTCCCTTATTCACCCTCAATAGACCACCATTCTTCACTAAACCAAGTCCATCGTCTTCATAATGAAGAGAGAAAGGTCGAAAACAACAAAACCCTAGGATAAAGGTCCTAGCATTGTCTCTTCCTAAGAGATCTTCATTTCACACCAAAGACAAGCTCTCTTGAGCCGACATCTCTCCTATTTCATAACTAAAGAAATAGAACCAAGGGAGAGGGTAGGAAGCTCACCTCATTTTCGGCCATAGATCTCATCATCCTCCTTAGCGGCATGTTTGGTTTCTTCATCGGTATCATTCTTTAAAAAGAGAGAGAGTTATTCCTCCAGAAAATCCGACTCCGACAACTTCCTCATTTCCGTCGGGCTAAACACAGGATCTAAACGGTGAAAGAAGGGAGACAGCTAGGATTTTCGGGTATACCTTTTTATAAGGAATTATTAGGTTTAGGGTTACTTCGCCACGTGTCAAGCTGCTATTGGACCGCCCATCATTGCATTAAATAAATTTCCTTGAAAAGACCGGCCATAAATAGTTACTCAGCACATATCCCAAATTGGTTGAACTCATATGAATTATGCCGCAAACACAACCTGGGAAGAAAATATTCTACGGTAGATTCATCGTATATATATAAACACACTCGAAGAATTGGCTCAGCACTAAGTTAAATCTGTCGAACTCTTCATGGCTGAAAATATTCCAAGTCAAATTCGTCTTATATATATATATATATACTCGGTGAATTGGCCAAAACCTCTAAGAAGTTTCCGACGAATTCGTCGAGTCCAACTCGACGAATTCGTCGAGTGTCTCCGACGATATTCGACGATTAGTACAAGTCCCACCAATTTGTATAAGTACATCTGACGTATTCGTCGAGTCCAACTCGACGAATTCGTAAATCGTCAACAAGTTTCTCTGAACCTTCTAAGTCAAGGCATCATATTCGTCGAGTATCACTCGACGAATCATCCAAAGCATCGTGATCAATCAATGCCCTTTTGAATATAGTCGACGCACTCGATGCTTCGTCGAAAGCGTCGTGATCACTCAATGCCTTTTTGAATCTAATGGACACACTTGACACTTCTTCGAAAGCGTCGTGATCACTCAACACCTTTTGAATCCAGAATTATTTTAAGTCAAATTCTCCTTATGCGTCGAGTATCACTCGACGCCTCCCCTCCAGTCGACACACTTGACGCTTAGTTGAGTCCAGTCGATGCACTCAATGCTTCCCGTCTCCAGAATTATTTTAAGTAAAATTCCTCTTATGTGTCGAGTATCACTCGACGCCTCCCACAAGTCGAAGCACTTGATGCTTCATCGAGTCCAGTCGATGCACTCAATGCCTGTTACCAGTGTACCCGGAGCCTGAGTCAACTTTCTAGTCTCAAAACACATGCGAGGGGTCTAGCATGAATCGGGACATTACAAATCTTATAAACAAAAAATTAGATTTCGTCCCCGAAATCAAGTTTAGTCTGTGGGGAAAACAAAGTATGAAGAATACGAGGTATGCGTTTAAGTTTACCTTGGGGAAACAACTCTGGGTAGTGCTTCAGCAATAGGTCCACTGGCTCCTAAGTATACTCTTCTCTCACATGGTTAGACCATTGGACCTTCACCAAAAGAACACTCTTTTATTGCAAGCTTCTTTTCTCGGTGTCCACTATCTGCACCATCTTTAGTCGAACAAACCTATTAGTTTCCACTGTTCCATTTGTAGCGGGGACATGCTGACCAGGCCGTAGTAGTGATTTCCGAAGCGACGACAAATGAAATATGTCGTGAAAAATTTCCAGCTCAGGTGGTAGCTCTAGCTGGTAGGCAAAAGGGCCAATCCTCTCAAATATACCATAAGGCCCCACATATCTCGGGCTGAGTTTCTTTCTACCGCGCACACGTGACACTCCATACATTGGTCGGGTCTTCAATAACACCTTATCACCCACTTGGAACTCCACCATCTGGTGCTTCGTATTATAGTACTTTGCCTATCGACTATGATTCTTTGGCATGCGGTCTCGTATCAACCTAACCATAGCATTGGTGTCATCAATATACTCCACTCCCAAAATCCTTAGATCTTCATCTTGCACCCATAATAAAGGTGTTCTACACCTTATCCCATAAAGCGCTTCATAGGGTGTCATCCCAATGCTAGCTTGATAACTATTATTGTATGAAAATTCTACCAATGGTAAAAGCCTTTCCCACGGCTCTCCTCTATCTAATACGCATAACCTCAAAACATCTTCCATGGTTCTAATGGTCCTCTCAGACTGACCGTCCATCTGAGGACGGAAAGTCATACTAAAGGTAAGGAGAGAGCCCATATATACTTGAACTACCCTCTATTCCTTCGAAGTGAAGCGACCATAACGGTCTAAGACTATCGTCTTAGGCACTCCATGGTACCGCACAAGTTGCTCCACAAAGAGATGCACCAAAACATCAACATGCGACTCCTTCCTCGTTGGAATGAACCTAGCAACTTCGTCAAGCGATCCACAATCACCCAAACTGAACCATTTCAGAGCGCGAGCAAGGCAACTAGTGTACAAAATCTATGGAGATATCCTCAAACTTCCACTCGGGGATGGGTAATGACTGTAATAGTCCCCCAGGGCTCTTATACTCCACCTTCACTCCTTGACAAGCCTCACAGTATGTAACGTAATACTTAACAACTCTCTTCATTCCTGGCCAAAAAATGGTCTTCTGCAAGTCATTATACATCTTGGCAATCTCGGGATGCACTGAATACGTGGTGGAATGAGCCTCTCTTAAGATGTATTCCCGGATTCCACTCTCAATTGCCTTAAATACAGGGGCCAGAGCAACATCCTTCTTTTACTCTGCCTAGATCTGCTCACGGATTCACATACTATACTCAAGGCAGCCAAGTATTCAGTATACGTCTCGTAATGATTCTTACTTACCAGCATAGTCTCCATCTCCTCGAGAATTCGAGTCAATTCCATACCCATCATTCGAGACTCGGGGCTCAACGCTGGTATCTTTATACTTAATGCATTTGCTATAGAGTTTGCTTTCCCGGGGTGGTAGTTCAATGTAAAGTAATAATCACACAGGAATTCTAACCACTACCACTACCTCAAATTCAACTCCTTCTGAGTATGAACATACTTCAAATTCTTATGGTCCGAAAAGATCTCGTAGTGGACACCATATAAATAGTATCTCCATATATTTAAGGCAAGCACAACTGCTCCCAACTCCAAATCATGTACTAGATAATTCATCTTGTACTTCTTCAGTTGTCTTGATGCGTAAGCAATCACATGGCAATGTTGCATCAACACCGCTCCCATACCTTGATAGGACGCATCGGTGTAAACCCGAAATCCTTCCTTCCTGGATGGAAGGGCTATGATTGATGTGGAGGTAATTCGATTCTTAAGCTCTTGGAATGTAGCCTCACACAAGGGTGTCCAACCATATGGCACACCTCTCTTTGTCAGGGCAGTGAGGGGGAGGGCGATCTTTGAAAATCCCTCCACTAACTTGCGGTAATACCCTACAAGTCCAAGAAAACTTCGCACGTCGGACGCCGACCTCAAAGGCGACCATTCCTTCACAGTATGCACCTTGGTCGGGTTTAATGGTAATCCAGCACCACTAATAACATGGCCTAAGAAGGAAATTTCTCGGATCCAAAAGTCGCACTTGCTGAACTTAACAAATAAGGAATGCTCTTTCAGTTTCTTTAAAACTAAGGCCAAGTGTTCCGCATGCTCCTTTTCTGTCTTCGAGTTGACCAAGATTTCATCGATGAAGATGATGACAAAGACGTCCAAATATGGCTCAAATACCCTATTCATCAAACTAATGAAAGAAGAAGGGGCATTCGTGTGCCCAAACGACATCACTGTGAACTCGTATAAGACGTATCTCGAGCAAAAGTTGTTTTTTGAAATTCTTCCTCTCGTATCCTCAACTGGTAGTAACCTGAGCGCAAATCAAATTTGGAGAACCAATGCACTCCCACAAGCTGATCGAATAACTCTTCGATCCAGGGTAAAGGATAGGTATTCCGCACCGTCAGCCGGTTGAGTTCCCAGTAGTCTATGCACAACCATAGTGATCCATCCTTCTTCTTAACAAACAAAATAGAGGCTCCCACGGGTGATGAGCTGGGACGAACCAGCGTTCATTTTGAGCCATTCTGTAAGGGGTCTGAGAGATGGGCATGGTACCCGATACTAGTTTAATCTGAAAGTCCACTTCTCTATGTGGGGGTAATCCTTGTATCTTCTCGGGAAATAACTCAGGAAAATCCCGCACAACCAGCACATCATTCATGCTCGTCGTAATCTCTTTTAGTTCAAAACATATCATATACACCTCATCCCCTTTCATATAGGCCTTAAGGGCCTGAATTGAAGACAACAACATTCGGGGTGCAAATCTAATACCTTGGAAAATGATCTCTGAGTCTCCATACCTCAAGGTGATTAGCTTCACCACACAATCAATCATGGCATGGTGCCAATCCAACCATGCCATTCCCAGAATATGTACAAATTCTGGCATCCCCGACAGCGTCGCAGGGGTTTCAAAAAGTTTCCTCCAATATACACTTCCAAGTTGCACTTGGCGGATGAGGTTATCTCGGAGTCGTCTGGGAGGCGTACTCTCTGAGTGATACCGATGAAGTATTGCACGCCATTTAAATCTTTTACAAAGTCTACCGAGACAAATGATTGAGTGGCACCGATAATAAATAGGGTGTGGTCTTGTTTTCTACTAACAATCATGGTGCCTAAGTATCAATTATAAAAAATTCAACTAAATTTCTGCAAAATTTTTAGGCAAGCTAATAATGAATGCTTATAATATATTAATTAACTACGAAATAATTGTAATCACGTCCCGAGGATTCCGCTCCTAAGTCATGTCCAGAGCGAACATCTACACTCTAACAGGTCCAGGATTCCTTCCCCATGATCCCCGTCCTCGACCACGCACTTGTCCTCGTCCTTGCTGAGCCACTGGAGGAAGAGTAGGGGGAACATCCCCTCCTAGATGCGGACAATAATGCCCGATGTGGCTTGACTACTTACAGTGGAAACAAACACGCTCAAACTGCTCCCTAGGTTGTTGATAAAGTTAGAACTGTGGGGGTGGAGGTAATGTTAGCTGCGGGGTCAGACGTTCCATCCTAAAATTCTAGTTGAAGCATCCGCCATATCTTTGGTTTCCTCTTCAACCTCTAATATTTGGTCTCCTCTTAAAGATGGGACCTGCTTGCATCACACCTCGGTGGGTCTCTTACTACTATCCTGGACCCCAAGATGATCTTCTTCCAATCACTTTGTCATATCAATTATGTAGGCCAGGCTTGAGTCATCTAAAAATGTTGGGTCCATTGTTCCCAATGTCCCTAATTTGTGAGAAGTCAAACAGGTCAATGACATACACATCAACTGTATTTGATGTGCATTTGAGGTATTGAGTGTAGGTAGTCCATATCATATTGATTGGACATGTGGACACACTAAATGGTTGCTGGACATACCAAAAATTGCCCAAAGTCCACAGACATAAAGTGGAGCAAGCTCACTCAATGATAGAGGTATGGACTCAATAATATCTAGTAGAAATTTGCTTAAGTCCACAAGCATTGAATGAGGACAGCTCACTCGACGCCATATAACATATAGTGTTGAGACTGTGTCAGTCTAACTGGCACATAGCCAAAAACAAATTTGGCTAAGTACAAAAGCATTGAGTGTAGTCTACTCACTCAACGCAATACAACAAAAAGGCTATGAGTTAGGCTGAGTCAGTCTAAACCTCGAGAAATTGGCTGAAAATGTGGCTAAGTCCACAAGCGTTGAGTGTGGTCTACACACTCAATGTTGTACAGCTTTTAGCGTTGAGTGTTGCTGTGCCAGTCAACTCCACAGAAATGTTGGCCAAAATTTTGACTAAGTCCACAGGCGTTGAGTGTAGCTTACTCACTCAACGCCAGATAATAGAAAATTTAGTTAAGTAGTTTGGCATTGAGTGGAGCTTACTCTCTCAATGCCAAGGGAAAAAATTTTTGCTAAGGCAAATAGTGTTTAGTGAGGTAAGCTCACTCAACTCACTCAATGCTCTCAACGTTCTCAATGCCTTGGAGCAGAATTTGGCTAAGTCCAAAAGTGTGGACTGCTTGACTTTTGTCGAGTCAGCTTCATCAAACTGAGCTCAGCGTTCGTCGAACTGAGCCAAATTTCTAAGTTTAGCCTGGATTTCATCGAACTCAGTTTAAGCCTTTCATCGATCAAAGTTTGCAATTCGTCCAACTTAACTTTTGCATTTGTCAAGCTGAGCTCGACGTTCGTCGAAAGGAGCTCAGCTTTTGTCGAGCTCAATACCTAGACAGAAAGAATTTTGTCAAAGTGTTGTGGCATTGAGTGATACCTACTCACTCAACGCCTTTGGTTCTAATGAATAAATTTTGTCTAAGTCCAGAGATGCTGAGTCATGCTGATGTCAACAAAGTCAAATTGTCAACAAAGATTCAAATGGTGCGGAATTGCTACCAGATATATTGGCGGCCAGCTGTCATTATCTTCTGCACTTTCCAAGGAATATTTCCATCATAAAGTGATGGGGCCCACATACAGTAAGGAGCCGTTAAATCAAGATTAAATGGAAGGGATGTGCTGGATGGCTTAATCTCAACAATCAATCTTGGTGGTGGGGCCCACTACTCGATTGGCCTTCAGAGTATAAAAGGAAGCAATCGATGAGAGCAAAAAAACAACCAACAATACATTAATCAATTCCCCATCTAGGTTTTCTCAAAACGAGAAGAAGGGTGGACGAACATCATCTTCTTCCTCGCCATTTTCATCGAGCCTGAAGAAGGGGTTCTGTACAGAGAACCTTGCTGGGAAAGAGATAGCTGGAGCAATTACCATCTGCAACAGCATGATCGGAATTCATTCTGAGGTCTCAGATCTACAAGATTCTGTAGATGGAAGGTTAGCTGTTTGAAAAAAGAATCTACTGCCTACCTATTGTCTTAAAAATCAATTAGTTGGATTGATATCTGCTCAGTCTAGGAAGAAGGAGATACATAGTTCTTGATCTGGTGTCTAATCATACAATCTTTCTTGTTCTTTTGTTTAGATTCTTTGTGAATCTGTAGTTAAGCCAATATTATAAAGGCTAAGGTATTTGTGACCTGTGTTTGGCTTTGTGCCTGGTGAAAAGTCTTTGTGACCAGTGGGTTAGCTTAGTGCCTAATTGTTAGGTATATATGACCAGTATAGTACTAAAAGATCTGTATTGTAAGCTATTAAGTAGCTGAGTTTTGGAGGGAGAGCCAAATCTAACACACAGTTAGATAGGCGCAGAGGGACAGTGGATGTACCCAAGATTGGGGAACCACTATAAAATATTTGTGTCGTCTGTGAATGTTCTTGAAAGCTGATAATTAACCTAATCACAAGCAAGAAAAATCAGAAAACAAGTTTGAAAATTTAAACAGAGACAAATACCTATTCACCCCCCCTCTAGGTGTTTAGCTAACCTTGCAAATAAGACTTGGTATCAGGGGGAGGTTACTCTTTAAAGTCTTAACAATCTAAGTAGACCTCCAAGGTTAGCAAGGAGTCTTTCTCCATGGGTTCAGGAATGACAAATAGGGGGCTAATTGTTGTGAGACTTCCAATCTATAGGAAGGAAGCTTTTTGCATCTGGAAAGCAAGGATAAGGCAGTCCATGGAAGTTGCTGACCCTAGAATGTACATTATAGTTGAAGAAGGACCATTCATCCAAATGAAGGTCTCTACACTAGATGCTAATATCAAGACCCCCAAGACATATGATAAGATGACCGAGGATGAGTTGGCCCTAGCCTCAATAGATAAGAGGGCAAAGAACATCATCTTGGGTGTTGTTGATGATTCTACACTTCAGAACCTGATCCATTACAAAATAGCAAAGGAAATGTTGGAAACTCTAGTGATCTACATGGAGGGGACATATGAAGTTAGAGATGATAGGAAGTCCATGCTCAACCAAGAGTATGAGTCTTTCCGGAAATATAAGGGGGACAATATAACCAATTGTAATGAAAAGTTCTTTAGGATTGTGAATGAGCTTAAAACTTATGGAAGAGTTTTCAGTCACTATGAACTGAATGATAAGTTCCATAGATCTCTCTCTGGAGAGTGGTACACAAAAACTTGTGCCATTAGAGAAGTAGCAAAGATGGGTGACACTGCTCCTCACACACCCTTTGGGAAGCTGCTGTCATATGAGATGCAGCTGGCAACAAGGAAAGAGGAGGAGAACAACAACAAGTCTCAGGCAAGAGACAAAACTATAGCTTTCAAAGCTGAAGGCACCAGCAAAAGTAGAAGAAATTCTCCCTCTCCACCAAGGAGAGATGTTGAATCTTATTCAGGAAGATCAAAGGGAAGTGAATCAGACTACCAATGGTCTAATGAAGATTTTGCTTCTTTCACAAGGAAATTCCAGAAGTTCTTGAAGAAGAAGCACTAGAGAGGTAGGCCTTCCACCTCCTCTCATCCCAAGGATGACTACTATAAGGGCAGAATAAAATCCTCAAGGAGGACAAGTATGGTTCAAAAACTCATAAACAGGTTTCCTCTAACATAACTTGTTATCATTACAGAAAACTTGGGCATATGATAGTTGACTGCCCAGTCAAAAGTAAGGAACAATATGAGAAAAAGGACCACCAACAAAAAGGCAAGAAGGAAAAATCCCTCATTGCAAAAAATCAAAGAAGCTGGACTGACTCCTCCTCATATGAGTCCGACAAAGAAGAAGAAGCCTACATTGGGCTGTACGCAACTGAAGAAGGCGCTGTAGAGGAAGACTGCCTCAAAAGGCTGGCAGCTTTGGAAGAAGAAGCTGAAAAGATTCATCCTTCTGCCAGGATTGAAAACAGGGCCCCTCTATCAAAATCTAATAGTGATTCAGAGGTGGATTCTAAAGAAAATAGTTTTTGTCTTGGGCTGATGGCTAAGTTAGATGAAGAAACCAGTCAGGATCAGCCTGGTCCAAACAAGGTAAATTCTGTTACCAGCTCTGCATATTCAGATTATGAATCAATTCCAGATTCTTGTGCATTTGCATCAAGTGATGATGATGGCTCAGAATCTGAGGGAGACATCAATTAATTGATTGATAAATATGGTGAACTTTTGCTTGCTCTAAAGAAGAGCAAGCTCATTGCCAAACAGCAGGCTCAGGAAATTGTCTCTTTAAAGCTTGATGTTTTAGAATCAGCAAAATTATTGGATCTGAAGATGTAGGAAGTTAACAAACTAAAAAATGTGAAAATCATTCAGATGAGCACCATAACATTCAAGAATAACCATATCAGGAATCTTGAAGGAAAGCTCCAAAAGGAGAGGGAACTAGTGGCTAGCTACTCCAAGCCTAATACAGTGTTGCCCTTGATAAACTCATTCTCCTCCCAAAAGAGAAAGAAAGGGTTATAATTCAAGTGAAGTATAAGAGCTGCTAATCCCAAGGGAAAGGGAAAAGCTCATGTGGAGCCACTAGCCTCTAAGCCTCCTGTAAAATTTGTTAGAGTATAATTTCCTTCTAACAGGCATGACCATGAGAATATTTATGGTCGCATGAATCATGCTAGACCAACTTGTGTGAACAAAGATGTTCCATAATATGGTGGAAGTCACAGCAAAGGTGCAAGTACCTATGAGAAAATACAAATGGCCCATCCTGGACCATTTGTGATTGGTGCAACAGCCCCTTTAGTCAAGGTTAAATATGCTGATTGTTCTCAAATTCCTCTAGCCCACTCTAAGACAAAGGGCAAGGTTGTCAGTAGACCTGACCTAGGCATTTCTAAGGCCATCAAGAGTATGTTTCCTGAAAAGAAAGCTGCTACTAGAAGGGTTCAAGATATCCCAAGCACTTCTACTGCCAGACCCACCATTAGTCAGACTATGGCTGAGAAATCATGGAACAGGACTGTTGCTACTCCTTCTAGACTCAAAAAGATGTTGTTAACACATCCACTAGACCTACTCCAAAAAGAAGGTACAACATCCTTGAGTGTTCGTGTTGTTGCAAAGTAGGCCACTTTGTTGTTGATTGCTGGCACAATCATAGTGTGCAAAGATTAAATGTCAGCTTGCCTGTCAGAAAAGCTGCAAGCAGGCAGAATTATTTTCAGTCTAACATGCTCCAAGGACCCAATAAAAATTGGGATCCTAAGGTTAACTGATGTGTGTTTTGTAGGATAGTAAGAGTGCTCATACCCCTATATGGTACTTGGATTGTGGATGTTCCAGGCACATGACTGGAACAAGGAGCATGCTGAAGGATTATGCTCTAGTAAGGAATGGATCAAAGGTTAACTTTGGTGGATCTGAAAAAGGAGTGACTAGAGGTTATGGTAAGATCTCTAATGGCACAATCACTATCACTAGAGTAGCATATGTGGAAGGGTTGCAACAAAACCTGATAAGCATTAGCCAACTCTATGATCTTGGCTATGACACAGTATTCCACAAGAATGAGTGTCAAATTAGGAGGTTAAGTGAACAAGAAGTCATCTTAACAGGCACTAGGAGTGGAAATGTGTACTATTTAGATTTCCTATGTTCTAGAAAAGACTAACCTGTATGCCTTTTTACAGATGAGAAAGCCTCTTCCTGTGTCCAGTGGCACAAGAGGCTAACCCATCTAAATTATAGGACCATAGGCAAGCTATTCAGCAATGAGTTGGTTAGGAATTGGCTAAGTATATATGCACTAAGGAGGGTATCTGCTCTGCATGCCAAAAGGGCAAATTGACTAAGACCTCCTTCAAGAGCATTGGCACCAAAGACTCAGTGAGGTGCTTATACCTCTTGCATATGGATCTCATTGGTCCTATGCCAATTCAAAGTCTAGGTAGGAAAGTCTACACCCTTGTGGTTGTTGATGACTTTTCCAGATTTGCCTGGATGTTCTTTCTAAGAAATAAATCTGAAACCCATGATGTCTTTTAGACATTTGTCAAGCTAATTCAGAATGAGTTCAACAGCATTATGATCAAAATCAGAAGTGACTATGACACTGAGTTTCAGTCTGAGTGCATGATAAGGTTCTATGAAGAGCTAGGGATTCATCAAGAGTTTTCCTCTCCTAGAACACCCCAGCAAAATGGAATTGCTGAGAGAAAACATAGGACTCTCATAGAGGCTGGTAGAACCTTACTAAATGACTCCTTCCTCCCAGAATACTTCTGGGCTGAGGTAGTTAACACTGTATGATATGTCCTACCTAGGGCTTCTATCACCAAGAGCCACAAGAAGACTCCCTCTGAGATTTTGAAGTCAGAAAACCAAACCTGAGCTATTTAAGGATCTTTGGTTGCAAGAGTTATATGCTCAACAATGGAAAAGTACATTTAACTAAGTTTGTTGTCAAGTCCCATGAAGGGATCTTTGTTGGGTATAACACTCTTAGTAAGGTATATAGAGTCTACAACTTAACTACCCAAGTTGTAGAAGAGTCAATGCAAGTTGTATTTGAAGAATCCAACATAGTTTACTATGAGCTGCCAAGCTCCTCCTCTTATAATATTTCAGGTACAGAGAAGTTGATGGACAAGCTGACCATAAAGTAAGCTACCCCCATAGTCCGAGAAAATTATGATGGACTGCCTACTCCAAGAGAAGGAGACAACATACCTGAATAAAATGAAGACCAGCTTGCTTAAAATCCTGAAGATCAGCTAGCTGTAGCTAGATTGCCTCAGGCTATCAGGCATCTAAGGGACCATCTAGTACACCAAATCATTGATGATGCAAATCATGAAGTACAGACCAGAAGCAGGAGCATGAATACAGCTCTCTACTTAAGCTTCCTGTCTCAAGTAGAGCCAAAGAAGTTTGAAAAAGCAATAAAGGACCAAATCTAGATTGGAGCATTGTAAGAAGAACTGGACCAATTTAAGAGATGTAAGGTCTAGAAGTTGGTCCCCAGACCACAAAGACAAAATTTCATAGGGACTAAGTGGATCTATAGGAATAAAGTTGGATCAAGATGACATTATTATCAAGAATAAGGCTAGACTAGTGGCCAAAAGCTACATGCAAGAAGATGGCATAGACTTTGACCAGACCTTTACCCATGTAGCCAGATTGGAAGCCATAAGGATTTTCCTTGCATTTGCTGCCCATCAGGGATTCAGGGTCTACCAAATGGATGTCAAGTAAGCAATCCTGAATGGGGACCTAAAAGAGGAAGTATATGTGGATCAGCCACCAGGTTTTGTAGATCCTAACTCTCCAAATTTTGTTTATAAGCTTAGGAAAGCTCTATATAGGCTAAAGAAAACCCCTAGGGCTTGGTATGAAACCTTGTCAAACTTCCTAATTGAGAGAAAATTCTCAAGGATGAAGATAAACAAGACCCTATGTTGGAACACCCTATTACTAATTTGGGCAAGGATCACCATGTTCTTAGGAAATTTTTTTGACCTTGTTGTATAGTCTTAAAGGTCAATTAGAATGAGTCTAAGGGTTAGAACTTAGGTTTGGAAGCTGCCCACAAGACCTTCTAAGATCAGAATTCAAGTGCTGAAGACTAAGACAACTTACGTCGAGCTCAGGTCGACGAGGCGTCGAACTCAGTTCGACTATCTCTGAGCTCAGTTCAACGTGTCGTCGAACTCGGTTCGACGATCTTCTAGCTCAGATCAACGTTTCTGTCTCTAGCCAAAATCCAATCTCTGAGCTCAGGTCGACGATAGTTGAGCTCAGATCGACGATTTCTGTTTTCAGTCTAGCTTCAATCTCTGAGCTCAGGTCGACAATTATTGAGCTCAGATCGACAATTTTCTGAACAAATCGACGTTTTCAGGAATTCAAATTAAGACAGTTATGGAATTCTATCAGATTTATATCCAGCATTTATTTCAAAGGATCTTGTAGCCGTTTCAATTAATCTGGAGCAAGTTTCAAGGAAGACAAAAAGGAATGTCTCTTAGGACTTTCCTCCAGAGGCAAATATCATTTAAGGAAGTCATTTATGACTAGCTAACGGCTATCTAGAGGACTGATTTTCCATATATCATCTCAGAGTAATTGAGACAAGATCAATCAACATTCTAAGGAATAGACTCAAGAGACACAAGTCTATAGGATTACTGAGTTAGAATTCATACAGAATACAATGAATAATACTGTTAAGGAGATCATCAAACAGAAAAGATTTAATCTATTCTACTCCTTCAAGATTTTCTGATTCAAGTGTTCAAAGGCTTCTTCATCAAGGACTCAAGACACATCACATTTCAACCTTTGTTGAAATCGTTCTTTGCTGGAGATCTAAAGTTACTGAAGACCTATCACCCTATGTAAAGCTCTTCTTCCTGAACAATTGCAGATCTCAGGGGGAGCTTTGACAATATCATCCACTAGTCTTCTCTTAGAATGTTGACAGAGAAGAACAACAAACTCTTTTCTTTCCTTCTTTATTTTGCTGTGAAAGGGTTTCTCAAAACTCCCTTCAAAAGTTTTGTGGCTTGTTTCTGAGACCTTGTAAAAACTCAGTGGTTGCAAGACACCTGATCAAAAAATCTAGTTTGGTTTTTGAGCACCTTATCAAAAGCTCATTGGTGCCCAGGACACCTGATCAACTATTCCTGCAGTGGATTCCTACCTAGGGTGGTAGAAGAGTGGATGTACCCAGGTTGATTGGTGAACCACTATAGATCCTTGTGTCTTTTGGATTGCTGTGTTTTGTCTTTGCTGTGTGTTGTGATTTTTTCTTTCTTGCTATCTTAGTTTTATTTACTGTAAGCACATTACATATATACTTAAATCAAGTCTTCCACTGAAAATAATTTTTTATCTGGAAAATTATTTTAATATACTCTATTCACCCCCCCCCCCCTCTAGATTAAAGGTAGATCTTACCCTCACTTTCAATTGGTATCAGAGGCAGGTTGGTTACTCAACAACTGAATCTTCATTAGATTGGTTGTTCCTACAGGCTAACACCTGAACCAAAAGATCTCTGATAAGATCAATCTTCTATAGAGGGTTATTATTTGTATTATATTTATTTTCATACAAAACCATGATACAGAACAAAGATTATGCTAGCAGAAGACCTCCAGTGTGCAATCTTTCTAAGTTTGCACTTTGGAAGGCAAGGATAAAACTATATATGAAATCTATTGATGAGGACATCTACAATTCTATTTTGACAGTGTGTCCAAGACCCCCAGATAATACAAGTACAAGTGTTGTTCAACCTCCTTCAGGAACAGATGCAGAAATTAAGAAGTGGAAAGTTGCAGATGCCAAAGCAATGAATATTCTGGCTCAGACTATGTCTGATGAAATATGTCAGAAAGTGGCTGAATGTAACTCAGTAAAAGAAATATAGGACAAGTTATCTGAAATTGTATCAGGATCTACTGATGAAAGGAAAGATATAAGATCCCATCTCATAACCCAGAATGAGAATTTCAAGAAAGGAGCAACTTAGTCAGTTGCTGACATGTACAACAGACTCAGTCTAATTGTCAGTGAACTGAAGACCTTGGACAAGGAGATCTCATTAACTGAAATCAATGATAAGATCCTAATGTGCTTCCCCAGTACTTGGGATTCAAGGATCTGGCCAATAAAGGATGCCAGAAGCCTAAATGAGATCACTACTGAAGCTTTGCTGGGCAAGCTCAAGTCTTATGAGCTGCTCATCAAGAATAGAGAGGAAAAATAAAAGGTTTCTTCTCCAGCAATCAGGAAGGAGAAGACAATAACATTCAAAGCTACAGAAGATCAGCCTGAAGACAAGGTCATAGGCAATGAAGAATTAATGAGCTTACTGGCCAAAAGATTTTATAAGATGGCCAGGAAAGATTTCAGAAAGAGGTCATCCAGAGGGCATGAGAATCCAAGGTATGACAAATCCAATAATAATGAAATTATTTATTTTGGATGCAGGAAACAAGGCCATATTGTGTCTGATTGTCCAGAAAATCAGAATAAGGACAAGAAGGACAGGAAAGATAGGAGAAAAGACAAGGACTCCAGAAGAAACAACAATGACAAATCCTCCTCCAGCAAGAACAAACACACCAGGAAAGGATTTGTAGCTGAAACCTTGAGTGAAACTGAAGAAGAATCAGAGGCTTCATCAAGCTCAAGTGATGATGAAGATGATACTGAAGAAAAGGAGTTCTGCATGATGGCTATCAATGCCTCTCAACATAATTCTGATGCAGAACAAGAGTCAGAATCTGAATCTGAACATGAAAATGAAGAAGATCAGGTAATAGATTCTTTTGATTTTAATTTAGAGGACTTTAGATCTGAATTTTAGGCACTTTGTTTAGACCTGCTAAAGTCTGAGAAAGAGATTATCACTCTCAGAAATCAATTGTCTGAACATAGCACTTTAAAATCAAATAACCTCAAACTCTCTGAGGAGTTGGAATGATGTAGGGAGGAGATAGCCTCACTGAAAAGTGAACTATCTCAGGCAAAGAAGTTTGAAGAATCCCTTAATGGGAGAAGCATCAGACTGATGGACATCACAATTACAGTGAACTCAAGACTTAACAGTACACTGGGCTTGGGTGCTTCATCCAGCCAACCCATAGTATTAACAACCCCAATTAAGTTTATCTAAGATAAAGGAAAGGGAGTTGTAGAGGTTGCCAGGAAGAATCCTGATTTACCCAAGAAAACAAAAGTTCAACGGAAAATATCGAACAGAGCTCGACGATCGTCGAACAGAGCTCAACGATCTCAAGCTGAATCATCGAACTCAGGTCTACGATCGCCGAACTCTGAACTCTGGCAAAATCAATCTTCGAATGGAGCTCGATGATCTGACCCAAGATCGTCAAACCTAGCTCAAATATCGTCGAACAGAGATCAGAGTTATGAACAAAATTTTAAAGGTAAATCAAACTTCAATCCTAGTGGTCCTACATCCCAAAACTGTAACCCTTATACTGAATGGATAATACCTCCTAGGAGATATCATCCTGAAGGTTATAAGAGTCAGCCAGGGATGTCTTTTATTTCAGAATTTAAAGGTTAACAACCTAGGCCCAAGGTAAACTGGGTCAAAAACATATAAGTTGCTTATGTGTAGGAGGAGACCTATCAAGCAATAAACCAACAATGGTATCTGGATAGTGGGTGCTCAAAGAACATGACAGGAAGCAAGGAGAATCTCACATCCTTCAAAACCAAACATGGACCCAAAGTAATATTTGGAGATTCAAACTTTGGACAAACAAAAGGATATGGTGCTGTCTAGATTGGCTCAGTCACATTCAAGAAGGTGGCTTATGTGGAAGGACTGAAGCACAATCTAATCAGCATCAGTCAACTGTGTGATGAAGGCTACCAGGTGACATTCAACAAATCCTCATGCAAAATCAAGTCAGAGGACAACACAACTGTGTTGACAGGTAAAAGGAAAGGTAACATTTATCTTGTAGATTTTCTTTCAACTAAGGTAGATATTTGCCTGTTCAATTCTGTTAGTAAACCAAATGAACTTTTGCATAAAAGATTAGGACATTTAAACCATAGAACCATTGCTAGGCTATCTAAGGACAATCTTGTTAGAGGACTACCTTCTGGCCCCTATAAGAAGGAAGGACTTTACAGGGCTTGTCAATTAGGCATGCAAACTAAAAATAGTTTTAAGTCACTTAATAAGAGTGATTCACCTAGGATCTTTTATCTGTTACACATGGATCTTTTTGGACCATTTACAGTACAAAGCTTAGGAGGGAAATCTTACACTTTAGTGATTGTAGATGACTTCTCTAGATTCACATGGGTGTTCTTTCTGAGGAAGAAGTCTGATAACTTTAAGTGCTTGACAGAGTTTCTCAAATGCATACAAATTGAGTTCAATACTCACATTGTCCTGATCAGAAGTGATCATGGGACAGAGTTTGATTCTCTTCTTATGCAAGAGTTCTGTTAGAGTTAAGGGATCAAGCATACTTTCTCAGTTCCTAGAACTCCTCAACAAAATGGGGGTAGCTGAAAGAAAAAATAGAACCCTTATTGAATCTGCTACTACATTGTTGACAGATGCTCACCTTCCTCTATCCTTTTGGGCAGAGGCAGTGAACACCTCAAACTATGTGTTGAATAGAAGTTTGATACATAAGCTGAAGGGCAGGACTCCTTATAAATTACTCAAAGGGAAGAAACCTAAAGTAGATTATTTCATGATTTTTTGTTGCATTTGTTACATACAAAATAATGACAAGAAATACATAGCAAAATTTCAAGCCAAAGCTGATGAAGGAGTGTTTCTGGGATACTCCATGATCAGTAAAGCTTATAGGGTGTATAACAAAACTTCTCTTAAAATTGAAGAATCTGTTCATGTATCTTTTGATGAAACTAACATGTTTTACAAGGAGAAGAACATTTCAACCATAGAACCTTTGCAGGTAAACTCTCTTTCAGAAAATTTGGACCGGAGACATATTATAGAAAAAGATGCAACACATTCACCTATCCAACAAAGAGGTGAAAGTAGTGAAGATGAAGAGGGTACTCAACATCTTGGTGAGAATTATCTTGAAGAGCAAGTTGTTGTTCAACAAGAGGAAACAATAATACAGGTTAGTGAACAATAAACACCCCCTGTTGATTTAGTAACATCAAGAGATCATCCAATCTCCCAAGTGATTGGAGAAATCTCAGCTGGTGTGCAAACCAGAAATCAGGTCAACCAAAACCTGATGCACACCTATTTTTTATCTCAAATTGAACCTCATTCCATACAAGATATAGAACAATATCCACACTGGATCATTGCAATGCAAGAGTAATTGCATCAGTTTGAAAGGAACAAAGTTTGGGAGCTAGTGCCAAGGCCTAAGGATCACTCCATTATTGGAACAAAGTGGGTGTTCAGAAAAAAATTGGATGATCAAGGAATCATTGTTAGGAACAAGGCAAGGCTAGTTGCACAAGGATACTCTCAAGAAGAAGGAATAGACTATGACCAGACCTTTGCACCAGTTGCAAGGTTAGAGGCCATAAGAATATTCCTAGCATATGCAGCTCACAAAGGATTCAAGGTGTATCAAATGAATGTAAAAACTGCATTTCTCAATGGAGACATCAAGCAAGAAGTCTATGTTAGACAACCCCCAGGTTTTATCTCTCCAACTCATACTGATGATGTTTTTAAATTGCATAAAGCATTATATGGTCTCAAGCAAGCTCCTAGAGCATGGTATGAGACCTTAACATGCTTTCTTCTGAAAAATGATTTTATAAGGGGTAGAGTAGACCAAACTCTTTTTATTAGAACCCATAAGTCCAATATCCTACTAGTGCAAATTTATGTAAATGATATTATATTTGGATCTACTGATTCAAATTTTTGCAAAAGATTCTCTAATCTAATGCATTCTAAATTTGAAATGAGTAGCATGGGTGAGCTTTCCTTCTTTCTAGGATTGCAAGTCAAACAGCATGCTGATGACATATATATTTCTCAAACCAAGTATGCAAAAGAATTGGTTAAGAAATTTGGTATGTTTGAAGCATCATGTATGAAAACACCTATGCCTACTAATGCTATATTAGATGCTTATGAACATGGGAAACCTATTGATCAGACAACATATAGAGTAATGATTGCCTCTTTATTGTACCTTACAGCTATTAGACCTGACATAATGTTTGTTACATGCATATGCGCTAGATTCCAAGTAAGCCCTAGAGAGTCACACCTAACATTAGTAAAAAGGATTCTTAGGTATGTGAAAAGTTGTCCAAATCTAGGTCTATGGTATCCAAAAGACTCAGGATTTGAATTAATTGTATTTCAGATGCTGATTATGTTGGATGTAGAGTAGACAGGAAAAGCATCAATGGAACTTGCCAGTTTCCTTGTGACAGACTTGTCTCCTGGTTCAGTAAGAAACAAACATCTGTGTCCACTTCAACTGTTGAAGCTGAATACATGGCAGCAGGCAGTTGTTGCTCACAGATTTTGTGGATTCAAAACCAGCTCCTAGACTATGGTTATAACTTAGAAAGATCCAAAATCTTTTGTGATAACACCAGTGCTATCTCTAAAGCACAAAATCCAGTCCTCCATAGTAGGGCAAAACATATAGAGATTAGGCATCACTTTTTAAGGGATAATGTTGAGAAGAATAAAATTGAACTTCAATATATCCCAACTGATTTGCAAAGGGGAGATATTTTCACCAAACCATTGGATGAAAAGAAACACACTTTTTCCTGAATCAGTTAGGAATGTTAGATGGAGGAAGCTTAAAATAAGATCCAAGATTGTAAAGCTCTAAAATTGACCAAGGCTAGGTTAAAAACATGATTTTTCTAGTGTCTATAGGGTGTTTCTGGTCTCTGAACAACGCTCGATGTTTTTCCCCAAGATCGTCGAACGGAGATCGACGTTTTCCGAAAGCGTCGACCGAAGTTCAGCGCTTTCAGATAGCGCTAGGCTATCTTCTTCTGGTCAGAGATCATCGAGCGGAGATCGACGCTCTCCAATATCGTCAAACAGAGATCGACGATGTTGAAGACTTTTCAGAATCCTTTAGAAGCCCAGATCGTCGAACGGAGTTCAACAATCTTTCCTTTTCGGCGTCGAACCCTAATATAAAACTCATTTTTCGGCTGTCGTTCCCCTTTTGTGCATTCATACTCTATGCAGAACTTTTCTTTCCCTCCAAACTTCTCTACACTTGGTCTCATTTGCTCGTTTTTGCAGGTATACAATGCCTTTTTCTGTTGCAGTTCTTGCCGCAATAAAATTTGATACTGGATTCGACATCGATATGGATTCCTTTGATGGCAGTGACAAAATATTCAAAGAAATTCTTGACTTATTCAAAGAACAGCAGTTGGTGCATATAATGACCACAAGGATGAATCTTGTTGCCGATGAGATCAAAGAATGGGTGTACACGGCTCATAATCTGGATCGGAATACAGTTGTTTGTACAATAGCCGGTACTCAGGTATCCCTAACTTCTGCCCTCCTTACAGAAGTTTTTCAGTTGAGTTTTGGGGACGATTCTGTTGAGTTATCTGGAGATGAGTTTGCAAGTATGCTTTATAGAATGGGTCACTCTGCAGCAAACCGTAACAAGCTGCTTAAGAAGAATCTGTCAGTTGAATATAGATTCTTAGCTGATGTTGTTGGAAAAGTGCTTTTAGCCAAGCATTCTGCCCATGATACCATTTCAAGGTAAATAAGAATTTTGTTTACTTTGGGAGGATCCTAGGGCTGTTCTTTCATAAAAGATGCCATCATCTGCTTGTGTCCAGTGGGGTGCACATTAATGCCTCCAAGAGGCTGTCCTGTACCCTATTTGGTAAATGGGACAGGCAGATTGTCAAGCCAAGCAGAGCTTCTGCAGCTATCTCATCTTCAGGCACCAGGACTGTTCAGGTCACTTCCCCACAGGCAACTGCCCCATTAGAAGAACTGCCGACCTCCTCCTCATCTCCACCATCTCCACCCATTGTTTCTTCAACCACACCTTCTTCCACCATCTCCTCGCCCATCACCATCTCATCTCCAATCTCAATTTCTTCACCACTACCAGCAACTTTTGTAGATCTTTTCCATCCCCTACATTATGATCCACCACTTGATATTGACTCATCCATTCCATCTTTCAGTCTTCTAGATGATTCCTTCATGGATGATCCCCATTCCTCACCTATTGATCTCCCATCATCCTCTACCTCCTAGCAACCACTACTCCAAGAAATTCTTACACAACCATCCTTCACCCCATCCATTTC
Organism: Platanthera zijinensis; assembly: GCA_039513925.1. Taxonomy (NCBI): domain Eukaryota; kingdom Viridiplantae; phylum Streptophyta; class Magnoliopsida; order Asparagales; family Orchidaceae; genus Platanthera; species Platanthera zijinensis. The sequence continues at coordinate 108,780,843 of CM077087.1, forward strand.
CACTCCAATAACTTCCATCTCCACCATTCCAATCTCTCAACCATCCATCCTACCATACACATCTCCTATTTCTACTTCTGCAGCCCCTTCTACACAAATCTCTGTCACTCTCTCCTCTACCTCTACTCAAGTTTCATCTCCTACAACTCCCTTTGTGGATCTCCAACACCGACGTGAAGCACTATTGGCGAACGAGGTTCTCATCTCCTTCCGGCGCGACTCCGGCGGAGCCGTTGGAGAACAATCCAAGTCGAGATTATTCGGAATCACCCATTCCAATTGGGTAATGAAATACTTCCACTTTTGTGAGAATTCTTTTCTTTAGAAACATTCAAGTGGCGGTTTTTATCCGTAGCGTTAACTATGGAAATATTCGGATTTCATCGTGGTTGATTTTCTCTTGTTTGTTATTCTCTTTATTGTTATTTTTTTATTCAAGAGGTTTGGCGAACCTTCGCAATCATTTCGTTTGGATAGATCTACCCATTCCGAATCGAAGTTTTTCGGTAGATCTCTTTTGGTACAGCGCCGCTCGGTCGGACCCAATATTGGTCCTTTTAGCTCGATCGAACATTGGCCTTATAGCCCTTATTGGATCCAAACCAGTTTGGCTACCCGTATGCTAGCATAATATTGATAGATCTAATTGCGTGGTGTCGCGTAGAGCCGTTGTGCGAGTGTAGGGATTTGATTGAAGAGTGGTGTGGCGTTAAACCGTAGTTCTATTCGGTGTGAAACGTGCAAGCCTACATCAATTTGGTATCAGAGGGAGGTTATTATCGATTTCCTAATCGACACCATCCTTCTATTTTTAGGTAGGCTAAAGAAAATATAAATTTCAAATTTCAAATTTTAAAATTTCAAATTTCAAATTTCAAAATTTAAAATTCAAATTTCGAATTTTGAATCTCAAATTTCCAATTTCAAAATTAAAAATTCAAATTTCAAATTTCAAATTTCAAAAATTCAAAATTCAAAATTCAAAATTCAAAATTCAAAATTCAAATTTCAAATTTAAAATTTAAAATTTCAAATTTCAAAATTCAAATTGCAAATTTCAAATTCCAAAATTTCAAATTTCCAATTTAAAATTTAAAAATTTCTCCAATTTTAAAAGAATAAAATTCTAGAATTTATCCCTATTATTTTTAATAAGAATTACCAAAAAAAATTTTGTGGTCTGCCAATAGCCGACCAAATTTTATTTTCAACAATAAAAAAATCTGGAAAAAAAAATTAAATAATAATCTTCATATTTTATTCAGTAAGAAAATCTATTTTGTATTAATATTACCATTGTGCTTAAGCGGGAAAAATTCCGACAAACTTATTTTAATTGAGTAAGAGGCATTTCTCATTGTATGTGCACAAATTCCGGATCGAGTTTTCTCTCCGGTTATCATAATATGGTCTACGACGTCAATGTTTCCCGAGAACAATCATTAGGTCCAACTAGGAGCGTTAGAAAACCATTCCATTGCCCGGTAATGGATGAGATTAAGGCGTTGATTTGCCAACTAAAGGCTAATAAAGTTACACCACACTCATCTAGGCATGTTAGAGTTCCTGCTCCGACCTATGATGGGCTAGGTGGAACGCAAGTGTTTCTATGTTGGGTAGAAAATATGGACCATTATTTTGAGCAATATCGTATTGTAGATCCCCACAGGATTCCCGTTGCGAGACTGCAATTATTTGGTCGAGCCCATACCTTCCGACTCAATGAGGAAAGACGTTTAGGAATGCCCTCCGTCGACCCACGTATAGGTGGGCAGATTATGAAAAATTACTTAACGGATGAGTATTACCCTACCTACTGTCGTTCTCAGTTTCCTGATTGTAGGAATGACTATAAGCCTCACGCTAGATACTTGCCCCGCAAAGATCTGATTATCTCAAGCACGAGTATACCTACCTATGAGAGGAAAGAGAAACTTAGGACCTTTATCCCTAGGTCGTTAGACATAAGTGCTAGGAATTTCATGAGCCCATGGGGTGAGAGTGTTTCTATTAGCATGATTGAGTCTGAGGTTGTGATTATGAGTGTGCCTGTCACTAAGGACGAGGCTATTATCACTGACGATGGTAGCAACATTAAGGAGACTGGTTACCCTAGTGACCTGGATGACGACTTCTTCCCCGAAGAGTCAACTCCATTTCCCTTCGACGATATGTCTGTGTTGTCTACCTTGATTGATATGGAATTCTCTGTTGAGCCTAAGTCGGGTGATAAACTGGATGAGTTGGAAGATTTATATTTCAATGCGAGCTTACCCAGTCGTGATTCAGGTGACGATCTGTTAGGACTTGAGCTTGATATTTCAAGCCCGAGACATATCGAAGTGCCCGTACCTGAGATTTTTACTGCTACTGATATCCTGACCGATGCGTTGGAAGATTGTCTTAGTGAGGGAGTCATAACTCTGGAAGACGTTATTGAAATGGAGCCGGATGAGCATCCCCTGATGCTAATTCCGTTGCCTGAATTTGAATGTGATCTTAACTCTCTCTCGATCGTAGTATTGCCGACTTTTTCTCCTGACCCGTTGACTCGACGAGCAGACTATTTAGGACACGAGTGTGGTACGTCTGATTATAGTAGTCTTACGGTACGCCCTGAGTTTACTCTTCTAGTACCACCAGAGGTGGTCCCCTTAGTGCCGCCTGATCTCATAGTATTGGTGCCGGTCTACAACCCAATCACTGAGTCTGAATCACATGATATACATAACGTATTGGAAGACATGTCATATGAGTTTTCCGTAAGGACGAATCCACTGTTTGAATGTTCTTATGATTTTAATAGCTTGCAGTCGGACGATATTTCTTGGACGTCAAATCCGAGTTTTGAGGTTTCAAATTGGACTTCTAGTGATACCTTGGCTATGGTTCCTTATGATGTGATGTCCCCTCGACACACTTATTTGCCAAGCCTGAACACTCGCATTTATCCCCCGCCATTTGATGACCCTTTTTTCCACTCGTTTGTGGCCACGGTTAGGCCACATGAGTTGTATCTCTCGCACCTATTTCCACACCCAGGAGCGTTCAGCTCTACTAGTATTTATGATGAGCGGTTTCCCTTGGCATATATTCATGCCAAGCGTGATTATATTAATTATAAAAGTTGAAATGTGATGCTCACGCCTATGAAAATCATCTTTTATTTTAAAGCTCCCATCCCTCAGGACTTAACTCCTTTATTCTCTGAATTTGGGGTGTGTCACATAGCGCATGGGTTCACACCACATGGTAGAAAGTTATCTAGGCTCATTTTAATTGAATTAATCACTCTGGTGGCGTCTCATTACTTACCTTCTAGTTTGTCGGCGAAACTCACTCCAGATTATGCTCGTTATGATCCCCGCTTATATAAGCACACTAGTAAAGCGCTAGCCATTCCAATTACTTCGTATCATATTCATGCTAGCTTACATGAAAGAGTTTCTCACTATAAGATTGACGATTTAGTTTTGGTGTGTCTCGTCCCTGAATGGATGCCTTCGGGCACTTTAGAAAGTTGGCGAGTTGGTAAGCTGAACCCTCTTTGGTTACTAATAACATTAGGAGAATACACATTTCATTTGAAATTATCCACTGATTGGGGTTTTCCCCTTATTTTTGATGTTTCTAATTTAACGCTATATGATTCTCTGCCACTTGAATTTTCTACCTGTCCGTGTGGGTCCACTATGTTCTCTTTGGGTATGGGTTGTGAGATTGTACTTGGATTTTCTTCTTCATCGGTCTTCTCTAGAGGTACGTTGGTTGTGGACGCTGAATTTTGTTTTCCTTTATTGACTAATGTTCTTCCAAGGTTCCGTAGGAACATATTTATGCATGACAGGATACTCCAGGTTGTTGTGCTCTCCTCTCCAAGTGGTGCTGTCTGCCACCCCGAGGTTCTATTGGATGATGCTTTCCCGCTCTGGTACTTTCAGGCCAACTCATCGGTGATGAGTATTTTCAAGCGGGGGAGGATTGATGGAGACGACGGCCCTCAACAGGTTGAAGACGAGGACGGTGCGCTTACGGAAGATATTTCTCCGTCTCCAAGTAGTGACGTGCGACGCTATGAAGACTATGTGGCGCGTCGCCCAAATATCCGCCCGCGGCGCAAGCCTATATTTAAACAATTAATAATAATTATTACTAAAATTATTATTAATTATTTATGCATTTTGGTTCTATTTTATTTAAGCATTTTATTTAATTTTCATAATATTTGGCATGGTTATGTTTTGAACCATGATTATTTGTATTTTAATTTTGGGCTGCATGTAGCCTTTTCCCTTGTTGTTTGATGTAAGCCTATATATAGGCATGTATATTTTCATTTTGAGGTATTGATTGATGAAATAAAAATTGAAACCCTAATTGCCCCCCTCTTGAGATCTCTCCCCCTTCTCCCCTTGGCCGAATTTCTCCTTTTCCCTCCTCCCTCTTGGCCGCCAGCCTCTTCCCATATCCTCCTCCCTATTCTCTTCCCCTTCCCCTCTCCTTGTTAAGAAAACCACCCACATATCCCCTCCTCCATTTTGGCCACCTTCTCAAAAGCCGCCAACCACTTCCTCCCTCCTCACCAATTTCGGCCACCCCCATCCCATAGCCGCCAACCTCCACCAACCCGAGCCACCTCCATCCCTCCTCTCAAAAAAATCCGGCCACCTACATCATCCCCTACAACTCCCTTTGTGGATCTCCAACACCGACGTGAAGAAATATTGGCGAACGAGGTTCCCATATCCTTCCGGCGCGACTCCGGCGGAGCTGTTGGAGAACAATCCAAGTCGAGATTAATCGGAATCACCCATTCCAATTGGGTAACAAAATATGTGAGAATTCTTTTCTTTAGAAACATTCAAGTGGTGGTTTTTATCCGTAGCGTTAACTATTGAAATATTCGGATTTCATTGTGGTTGATTTTCTCTTGTTTGTTATTCTCTTTATTGTTATTTTTTTATTCAAGAGGTTTGGCGAACCTTCGCAATCTTTTCGTTGGGAGAGATCTACCAATTCTGAATCGAAGTTTTTTTGGTAGATCTCTTTTGGTACAACGCCGCTCGGTCGGACCCAATATTGGTCCTTTTAGCTCGATCGAACATTGGCCTTATAGCCCTTGTTGGATCCAAACCAGTTTGGCTACCCATATGCTAGCATAATATTGATAGATCTAATTGCGTGGTGTTGCGTAGAGCGGTTGTGTGAGTGTAGGGATTTGATTGAAGAGTGGCGTGGAGTTAGACTGTAGTTCTATTCGGTGTGAAACGTGCAAGCCTACATCAGATAAAGGATCTTCTCATTTTAATCCTACTCCTCTTCCTCCAGATGCAGGTACTGGTGGAGGTTCTGCTTCTCAATTTGGATCTGCTACAAAACAAAGCTCTTCTCAACCTTCAGATAGATCTCAACCAAAAGGATATTATCAAAGAGGTTATCAGTCAAGGAGAGGACAGTACAAAGGAAGCCAAAGAGATTACAGAGTATACTCCAAAGATCAATCTAGACAACATCCATATCTAAGGAAAGGACAAGGATCCATTTACTCAACTTCTGGTCCTTTTCCCTATAAGATGAAAGATACTGTTGCTTCAAGAACTGCTCCTTCTGATGATTCAATGAATAGATATGAACCTCCTGTCCCTTTTGAGGATCCAGAAAATAATCCACTTGCTTTGACTGCCAGAATGAAAGAACTAGCTGCTTTGGATCAGATAAAGAAGGCAAGGGAATAGGGAATAGATGCTTCAAACATCACAACCTTATCTGAGCAAAGAAAGAAGGAACTAGAAAGATACTCATCAAGAAAATTCTTTGATTCAGAAAGCTATATGAAGCTGCACCGAGAGGCTGCGGTTCCCAGGCCCAAATCTCAAACCTCTCTAGGTGCTGCTGATGATATGAGATCCAAGAAGGAAGCTCTCAACCCTAACAGAGAAATCTTATTCAAGAAGGGCAATGAAAAGAAGTAAATGTGTAAGCTGACAATATCTAATTTTGACTGTCTGTTGTGATACTATATCTGCTTCTACAATGCTGCAATTCTTTTCTCTGCATTGTTGCTTCTATTTTTAATTCTGCTTGTATGCTTGTTATTTCTTATTTGTCATGTAAATAGAAATCCTAACCCAAATAGGGGGATATTGTTGGAACACCCTATTACTAATTTGGGAAAGGATCACTATGTTCTTAGGAAACTATTTTGACCTTGTTGTATAGTCTCAAAGGTCAATTAGAATGAGTCTAAGGGTTAGAACTTAGGTTTGGAAGCTACCCCCAAGACCTTCTAAGATCCTAATTCAAGTGCTGAAGACTAGGACAACTTTCGTCGAGCTCAGGTCGACGAGGCGTCGAACTGAGTTCGACTATCTCTGAGCTCAGTTCAACGAGTCGTCGAACTCGGTTTGACGATCTTCGAGCTCAGATCGACGTTTCTGTCTCAAGTATTAGTTCAGTCTCTGAGCTTAGGTCGACGATAGTTGAGCTCAGATCGACGCTTTTTTGAAGAGATCGACGATTTCAGAAATTCAAATTCAATCAATTATGGAATTCTATCAGATTTATTATCAGCATTTTTTTCAAAGGATTTTACAGCCGTTTCAACTTATCTAGAGCAAGTTTCAAGGAAGACAAAAAGAAATGTCTCTTAGGACTTTCCTCCAGAGACTAATGTCATTTAATACAGTCATTTATGACTGATTAACGGCTATCTCAAAGACTGTTTTTCAATATATCTCTTCAGAATCATTTGAGAAATATAGAATAAGAGATATCAATCAAGAATTCTTGGAATAGACTCAAGAGACACAAGTCTACAGAATTACAAGTTAGAATTCATACTGAGCACAAGGAATCATACTGTGAAGGAGATCATCAACAGAAAAGATTTCTTTTATTCTACTCCTTCAAGATCTTCTTTATTCAAGATTTCAAAGGCATCTTCATCAAAGAATCCAGACAAATCACATTTCAGCAACTGTTGAAATCATCTCTTGCTGGAGATCTAAAGTCACTGAGGACCTATCACCCTATGCAATGCTCTTCTTCCTGAACAAGTGCAGATCTCAGGGGGAGCTTTGATAATATCATCCACTAGTCTTCTCTTAGACTGTTGACAAAGAAGAACAACAAACTCTTTTCTCTTTCTTTACTCTACTATAAAAGGGTTTTTCAAAACTCCCTTTAAAAGTTTTGTGGCTGGTTTCTGAGACCTTGTCAAAACTCAGTGGTGGCAAGACACCTGATCAAAAAATCTGGTTTGGTTTTTGAGCTCCTTATCAAAAGCTCATTGGTGCCCAGGACACCTGATAACCTATTCCTGCAGTGGATTCCTACCTAGGGTGGTAGAAGAGTGGATGTACCCATGTTATTTGGGGAACCACTATAGATCCTTATGTCTTCTGGTTGCTGTGTTTTTGCTTTGCTGTGTGCTGTGATTTTTGCTTTCTTACTATCTTAGTTGTATTTACTGCAAGCACATTACACATATACTTAAATCAAGTCTTCCACTATAAATAATGTTTTATCTGGAAAATTATTTTAATATACTCTATTAACCCCCCCCCCTCCTCTAGAGTAAAGGTAGATCTTACCCTCACTTTCAATTGGTATCAGTGGCAGGTTGGTTACTCAATAACTGAATCTTCACTAGTTTGGTTGTTTTACAGGCTAACACATGAACCAAAAGATCTCTAATAAGATCAACTTCTATAGAGGGTTATTATTTGTAATATATTTATTTTCATACAAAACCATGGCACAGAACAAAGATTATGCTAGCACCAGACCTCCAGTGTGCAACCTTTCTAAGTTTGCACTTTGTAAGGCAAGGATCAAATTATATATGAATTCTATTGATGAGGACATCTACAATTCTATTTTTACAGTGTGTCCAAGACCCCCAGTGAATACAAGTACAAGTGCTGTTCCACCTCCTTCAGGAACAAATGTAGAAATTAAGAAATGGAAAGTTGCAGATGCCAAAGCAATGAATATTCTGGCTCAAACTATATCTGATGAAATATTTCAGAAAGTGGCTGAATGCAACTCAGCAAAAGAAATATGGGACAAGTTATCAAAAATTGTATCATGTTTTTAAATTGCATAAAGCATTATATGGTCTAAAGAAAACTCCTAGAGCATGGTATGAGACCTTAACATGCTTTCTTCGGAAAAATGATTTTATAAGGGGTAGAGTATACCAAAACTCTTTTTATTAGAACTTATAAGTCCAATATCCTACTAGTGCAAATATATGTAGATGATATTATATTTGGATCTACTGATTCAAATTTGTGCAAAAGATTCTCTAATCTAATACATTCTAAATTTGAAATGAGTAGCATGGGTGAGCTTTCCTTCTTTCTAGGATTGCAAGTGTAACAACATGTTGATGGCATATGTATTTCTCAAACCAAGTATGCAAAAGAATTGGTTAAGAAATTTGGTATGTCTGAAGCATTATGTATGAAAACACCTATGCCTACTAATGCTGTATTAGATGCTGTTGAACATGGGAAACCTGTTGATCAGACAACATATAGAGCAATGATTGGCTCTTTATTGTACCTTACAGCTAGTAGACCTGACATAATGTTTGTTAAAAGCATATGTGCAAGATTCCAAGTAAGCCCTAGAGAGTCACACCTAACATTAGTAAAAAGGATTCTTAGGTATGTGAAAAGTTGTCTAAATCTAGGTCTCTGGTATCCAAAAGACTCAGGATTTGAATTAATTTGATTTTCAGATGCTGATTATGCTGGATGTAGAGTAGACAGGAAAAGCACCAGTGGAACTTGCCAGTTTCTTGGTGAAAGAATTGTCTCCTGGTTCTGTAAGAAACAAATAACTATGTCCACTTCAACTGCTGAAGCTGAATACATGGCAGCAGGCAGTTGTTTGCTCACAGATTTTGTGGATTCAAATCCAGCTCCTAGACTATGGTTACAACTTAGAAAGTTCAAAAATCTTTTGTGATAACACCAGTGCTATCTCTATAGCATAAAATCCAGTCCTCCATAGTAGGACAAAACATATAGAGATTATGCATCACTTTTTAAGGGATAACGTTGAGAAGAATAAAATTGAACTTCAATATATCCCAACTGATTTGCAAAGGGGAGATATTTTCACCAAACCATTGGATGAAAAGAAACACACCTTCATCCTGAATAAGTTAGGAATGTTAGATGGAGGAAGCTTAAAATAAGATCCAAGATTTTAAAACTCTAAAATTGACTAAGACTAGGTTAAAATTTGATTTTTTTTATTATCTATAAGCTGTTTCTGATCTCTGAACTGCGCTCGACATTTTTCCCCAAGATCGTCGAACGGAGGTCGACGTTCTCAGAAAACGTCGACCAGAGTTAACCGTTTTCCAGATAGTGCTAAGCTATCTCTTCCAGACAGAGATCGTCGAGCGGAGCTCGACGCTCTCCAATGTCGTCAAACGGAGATCGACGATGTTGAAGACTCTTCAGATTCCTTTAGAAGCCCAGATCGTCGAACAAAGTTCAACGATCTTTCCTTTTCGGAGTCGAACCCAAATATAAAACTCATTTTTTGGCCGTCGTTCTCCTTTGCGCATTCATACTCTCTGCAGAACTTTTCTTTCCCTCCAAACTTCTCTACACTTGGTCTTGTTTATTCGGTTTTGCAGGTATACAATGGCAGTTTCTGTTGCAGTTCTAGCCGCGATGAAATTTGACACTGGATTCGACATGGATATGGATTCTTTTGACGGCAGTGACCAAATATTCAAAGACATTCTAGAATTATTCAAGGAACAGCAGTTGGTGTATATCATGTCCACAAGGATGAAACTTGCTGTCGATGAAATCAAAGAGTGGGTGTATACGGCTCATAATCTGGATCAGAATACAGTGGTTGGTACAATAGCCAGTACTCAGGTATCCTTAATGCCTGCTCTCTTAACAGAAGTTTTTCAGTTGAGTTCTGGGAATGATTCAGTTGAGTTATCTGGAGAAGAGTTTGTAAGTATGCTTGATAGAATAGGTCACTCTGCAGCAAACCCTAACAAGCTGCTTAAAAAGAATCTGTCAGTTGAATATAGATTTTTAGCTGATGTTGTTGGAAAGGTGCTATTAGCCAAGAATTCTGCTCATGATACCATTTCAAGGTATCAATTCTGTTTGATGGATGCATTAGTGGATAAGAAGCATCTCAATTGGGGAGATATTTTCTTTGATTTAATCAAGAAAAAGGTGAATACGAAGTTTGTTAATTTTGGGAGGATTTTAGGGCTGTTTTTGCATAACAGATGCCCTCAGTTGCTTGTGTCCAGTGGGATGCACATTAATGCCTCGAAGAGGCTGTCCTGTGCCCTATTTGGTAAATAGGACATGTGGATTATCAAACCAAGCAGAGCTCCTGCAACTATCTAAACATCAGGCACCAGGACTGTTCAGGTCACTTCCCCACAGGCAACTGCCCCATTGGAAGAACTGTCTGCCTCCTCCCCATCTCCACCCATTGTTTCTTCAACCACTCCTTCATCCACCATCACTACCTCTATATCCTCCCCCATCACCATCTCATCTCCACTCTCAACTCCTTCACTACCACCAGCAACAACAGAAGATCCATTCCATCCTCTACACTATTTTCCTCATCTTGATATTGACTCATCAATTCCATCTTTCAGCCTTCTGGATGATTCCTACATGGATGATTCCCATTCCTCACCTCTTAATCTCCCATCATCCTCTACCTCCTATCAACAACTACTCCAAGACATTCTTGCACAACCATCTTTCACCCCATCTAGTTCAATCCCAATAACTTCCATCTCCACCATTCCAATCTCTCAACCATCCATCATATCATCCACATCTTCTATTACCACTTCTGCAGCCCCTTCTACACCAATCTCTATCACTCTCTCCTCTATCTATACTCAAGTTTCACTTGAGCAAGTAGACCTTCCTGCCCTAGTAGATAGGCTGTATGGGATGTTGGCTCCCAGGCTAACAGTCCTGCTGGAGACCTCCATGGCTCCACTCCTGAAATCCATCTAGGAGTTATCTGCCAGGCTGTCTTCCCATTCTTCTCCTCAGGCAATCCCTTCTGTGGGGTGCCTTGATCAAGTGTATATTGAATCTAGGCATGGGGAGATGCCTCATGAAGAAGAGATGGTGCCTGCCTCAGAAGATTTCCTGCCAGAGATTCCAGTTACAGCTTCGGCTCTAGTGCTTTCCTTCAGAACAGTTGAATTTAAGTCACTGCTGTCAGATTTTGATGCTCTTCACAGCATATTTCTTCCAGCTTCTGAAGCTGAAGACCTTACTAAGGCCATTGTGCCTATTGCCAGCTGTGAGCCCAGCCTGATTTCTTCATATATCAAGTCATTCAAGGTTGTGGAAAGTATTCATTCTGTTGATGTTATGGATACTGATGATATTGTTTCAGAACCTGCTGCTAGTGATGATGTTGTTCTAGAATTTGCTGCTGAAGTTTCTATTTCTTTTGCTCCTATTGCCCGAATTGTTTCTGCTGTTATTGAGCCTGCTGCTGTTATTGTATCTATTAGTGCTGCTTCTATCACTGCTACTATTGTTGCTGTAATTTCTACTGATCAATCAAAACAACAAAAGGATTACATTAAAAGGATTGATGAAAGGTATGACAATCCTCAGAGATCAGATAGTGACATGTTCCAAACTGATTCTGAAGACTCCTCTACAACCATTGCAAGGAAGAAGAAAGCTAGAAACAAGGCATTGAAGAGGGTACCTCTAGAGAAAGTGAAAGATGACAATGATATTCCATACTATATTCTGCATGATTGCCCCATCTCTGAACTCTGGATGCAATATTCAAAGAACCATCTCAAGGCCATGAAGAAAAAAAGGAAGTATGATAAGTATGATAAAGGTTCTTCTCATTTTAATCCTCCTCCTCCTCCTACAGATACAGGAACTGGTGGAGGGTCTGATTCTCAGATCTCATCTGCTGCAAATCAAAGCTTCTCTCAATCTCAAGACAGATCTCAATAAAGAGTATATCAACATAGAGGTTATCATTCAAGGAGAGGTCAGTACAGAGGAAGCCAAAGAGATTATAAAGTATATTCTAGAGGTCAACCCAGACAACATCCATATCAATGGGAAGGACAAGGATCCATTGACTCAACTTCTGGTCCTTTCCCTTATAAGCTGAAAGATAATGTTGCTTCAAGAACTCTCTCTTCTGATGATACAATGAATAGATATGAACCTACTATCCCTTTTGAAGATCCAGAAAATAATCCACTATCTTGGATTACAAGAATGAAAGAGTTGGCTGCTTTGGATCAAATAAAGAAGGCAAGGGAACAGGGAAAAGATGCTTCAAATATCTCTAATCTATCTGAGCAAAGGAAAAAGGAACTAGAAAGATACTCATCCAAAAAATTCTTTGATCCAGAAAGCTATATGGAGCTGCACCCAGAGGCTGTGGTTCCCAGGCCCAAATCTCAAACCTCCTTAGGTGCTGTAGATGACATGAGATCCAAGAAGGAAGCTCTCAACCCTAACAGAGAAATCTTATTCAAGAAGGGCAATGAAAAGAACTAAATGTGTAAGCTGACAATATTTTTCTAATTCTGACTGTCTGCTGTGATTCTATCTGTGCTTCTGCAATGCTAAAAATTCTTTTCTCTGCATTGTTGTTTCTGCTTTTTAATTCTGCCTGTATGCTTGATATTTCCTATTTGTCATGTAAATTGTAATCCTAACCCAAATAGGGGGAGATTGTTGGAACACCCTATTACTAATTTGGGCAAGGATCACTATGTTCTTAGGAAATTGTTTTGACCTTATTGTATAGTCTTAAAGGTCAATTAGAATGAGTCTAAGGGTTAGAACTTAGGTCAATGAGGCGTCGAACTCAGTTCGACTATCTCTGAGCTCAGTTCAACGTGTCATCGAACTCGGTTCGACGATCTTCAAGCTCAGATCGACATTTTTGTCTCTAGCCAAAATCCAATCTCTGAGCTCAGGTCAACGATAGTTGAGCTCAGATCGACAATTTCTATTTTCAGTCTAGCTTCAATCTCTGAGCTCAGGTCGACTATAGTTGAGCTCAGATCGACAATTTTCTGAAGAGATCGACGTTTTCAGGAATTCAAATTCAGACAGTTATGGAATTCTATCAGATTTATATCCAGCATTTATTTCAAATGATCTTGTAGCCGTTTCAATTAATCTGGAGTAAGTTTCAAGGAAGACAAAAGGGAATTTCTCTTGGGACTTTCCTCCAGAGGAAAATATCATTTATGGAAGTCATTTATTACTTGCTAACGGCTATCTAAAGGACTGATTTTCAATATATCATCTCAGAGTAATTGAGACAAGATTAATCATCATTCTAAGGAATAGAATCAAGAGACACAAGTCTATAGGATTACTGAGTTAGAATTCATACAGAACACAAGGAATAATACTGTGAAGGAGATCATCAAACAGAAAAGATTTCATCTATTCTACTCCTTCAAGATCTTCTGATTCAAGTGTTCAAAGGCTTCTTCATCAAGGACTCCAGACACATCACATTTCAACCTTTGTTGAAATCATTCTTTGCTGGAGATCTAAAGTTACTTAAGACCTATAACCCTATGCAAAGCTAATCTTCCTAAACAATTGCAGATCTAAGGGGGAGCTTTGATAACATCATCCACTAGTCATCTCTTAGACTGTCTACAAAGAAGAACAACAAACTCTTTTCATTCTTTCTTTATTCTGCTGTAAAAGGGTTTCTCAAAACTCCCTTCAAAAGTTTTATGGCTGGTTTCTGAGACCTTGTCAAAACTCAGTGGTGGCAAGACACCTGATCAAAAAAATCTAGTTTTGTTTTTGAGCACCTTATCAAAAGCTCATTGGTGCCCAGGACACCTGATCAACTATTACTGTAGTGGATTCCTTCCTAGGGTGGTAGAAGAGTGGATGTACCCAGGTTGATTGGGGAACCACTATAGATCCTATTGTCTTCTGGATTGCTGTGTTTTTGCTTTGTTGTTTGCTATGATTTTTGCTTTATTGCTATCTTAGTTTTATTTACTGTAAGCACATTATACATATACTTAAATCATGTCTTCCCCTGCAAATAATTTTTTATCTAAAAAATTATTTTAATATACTCTATTCACTCCCCCTCTAAAGTAAAGGTAGATCTTACCCTCACTTTCACCCTTTTCCTAAGGGAATCAAAGGGCAAGCTTATCCTAGTCCAGATATATGTTGATGACATTTTCTTTGGATCTACTGATGACAATCTTTGCAGGAAGTTTGCTAAACTTATGCAAGGGAAGTTTGAAATGAGAAGCATGAGTGGGCTCAAGTTCTTCTTGGGACTCCAAGTAAGACAGATTGAGGATGATTTGTCCATATACCAGTCCAAGTTCACTAGGGAGCTAATCAAAAAGTATGGTATGGAGATTGACTCCACCATGATAACTCCCTTGGGATCAAGTATCCTAATAGGCAAAGATAAGACAGGGAAACCTTTTGATGAGTCTTTGTATAGAGGGATAATTTGCTCCCTTTTATACCTGTCTGCTAATAGGCCTGACATTATGTATGTCATATGTGTCTGTGCTAGGTATCAGGCCTGCCTTAAAGAATATCACTACTCTGCTACAAAGAAAATCTTGAGGTATCTTAAGGTGTAAGACCCCCTTTTTTTTTCTTTTTCAACCACCGGGGTCTTAGGCCCAGAATCGCCGCTTTGCGGTGACACCTTCACGTCCTAAAGGGTCATCACCACAAGGCGCCGATTCTGCCGGCCAATTCGATCACAGAAAGGTAGCACAATAATCGAAGTAAGAGCAAAGCAGTCCACAATAATAAATCACATATATAGAAATAAATCTCCACGAAGGGAGTGTCCACAGAAAACATCAGAGTACTATAAATGCGGGCTTATGCCCGATACATCATGTCCTCACTACAAAATCACTCAATGTGGAAGCAAAACTAAAACTCTACTCAGAGTCGAGACTCACGGTCCCGGCTGTATGAACTCCGGAGCTAGACTGCCCCATCTCTAGGCGCACCGATCTCTGGGGCTGCTCCTCCATGCTGGGCTCCACGATCCCCTAAATGATGCGGTTCGAAAACCGTTAGTCATAAAGACTAAGCCCTATCATCCCCCACCCCTTCCCCCATGGCCCCTAGGTACCGAGCGGGGAGGAAGAAAGGGAAGGACATGACGGTAGAGATTAATCAAGAAACAGATGGCAGTGGAACTAATCTAACAAGTTGTATTCGGTGAGCAGTTAATATAATTGTTATAATAGGTCTAGCAGTAACAAAAGCAAATATATGAATTTAACCTTCACTTATACGAGAACACATAAGCAAAAGGGATCTTTTGCAAGGCTCCCATCGTATAAGTGTCCCATACCACTTATACCTTGGGGTGTCGGTTATCAAACAGCAATGGTTGTTATATATTGAAATTAACCTTTGATTTATAAACTTGCCCACACAAGCTTATAGACCAAGGGGTCGTTTTGCAGGTCCTAATGTATAAGCGTCCCATACCACTTATACTTTAGGTGTCAGGGTTAAATGAATCAATTATGCTATGATATGCTAGTGGGTATGATGAAACATGCAAGTGCAACTCACACACCCGACTCTATGCACACAGACCTTTAGTTCCCCCTTTCGGAGCCGTTACCTCCCAGGATACCTCCGTAGTGGCGGACGGAAGCGGTGGGTTAGGCCTCGCCCACCTCAAAACCAGTAAAAGCACCACTGGTCTGACCTATCGTACGCCTTAACGCTTGGTGCACTAAGCGGACGCTTGCGTACTCTTGCCGGCTGGCACACCGGACTTCTGTTGGCGAAGTGCTAATCACCCCGCCGAGTCAACGATATCGGTGTCGGTGCAATTGAACTCCCCGATATCGAAAAACCCACCACCTTAACTTTTCCTATTTTATGCACATGCAAGTTTAATCGTAAACAAACAAAAACCGAGCCGAAGCTCCCCGGACCAAAACGTCCGTCTCCAAACCAACCGAGCCGAAGCTCCCCGGACCATCCCGTCCATCTCCAAACCAACCGAGCTGAAGCTCCCCGGACCAAAACGTCTGTCTCCAAACCAACCGAGCCGAAGCTCTCATCAAGCTTCCTGTGCCAACAGTGTTTGTGAAAAGTGCAGCCCTAGTTACTAAGTTACTCTTGTCGGTTTGTTATTACAATTTACGTTAGCCCAGGACTGCCCCCGGTATTCCCCGTGAAGGGCTCTCAAGGGGCACTAGGAACCAAGACGGCGGCATTACGGCCCGAAGTTCCCTTTCGCAAGACACTTATTGTTATTGGTTGATCTCCCTTAACCCGATTCCCTTCTCATATTACGTTAGACTATCCTAGGGTGATTTTTAACCTTCCTCTCTTCGGGAAAAGCGATCTTTCGCCGAACCCGAGCACCTCTTAACTCTAGCTATCACCACTTCTCGCTACTCTTTATATCTTCCTATTGTGATTTCCCCCACTATTACCCACCCAGACAAAAATGATTAACTCCAATGAATTCCTCAGATTGTGTCCTATTGCATTTCACAATTGTTATATGCAGACCGACCTAGACTTCATGTCGAACCGGTTATGCAATGATCCAATACTCATCCCAATGCCCTAAATTATTTACTGGAGACTCACCATGATATAAATGACCTAAATCCAGAAAATGGAAATTTTCCTAATCTATTAGGCATTCAATTAAATTCCTCGAAAATCCCAAGGGCTACCGGTTTGAACATGAACTACCCTATGTAATCATGCAAGATGTCCAGCAAATTTATGATAAATAGTAGGTTATCTCAATAGGTTAAATCCTAAGTATCATAATTTTTCTATCATTAAAAGGGCATGGAAACTTTTTTAGAAATAATCTCTAACTTCTGTTGTTTATGAATCAAGTACAGAAAATATTCTTCCAAAAATTATAAATAATTCATGCCATGCAGATAAAGGCCTAAAATTAGCACTGGCCAAGTTTCATAATTTTCCAGCAAGTATTTTATCCATAATTAAATTTTAAACAATAAAATCCCTTTCTAATATCTGTGAACAAAGTACCAAATTTACTCAACATAAAATTCTATAAAAATTCAGGGATCAATGTTCTACTGGTCAAGATCTAAATCCAGAATTTTAACTGATTATAATTAATTTAAAACCTCCAAATATTTGAAACAACAAATCGGGCTAATAATCTTTTAACACATGAAGTATAATATTTATTAATCATAAAATTCCAGGAAAATTACCATAAGTCTAAAACATCCTAAAACTCCCACCATCCTAGTTTCATAATTTTTAGATTAGATTTAGTGCTTAAAATAACTAAATTACATGTTTATCCTAATCCAAAATCCCAACTTCCGAGGTACCTAATTACCTCCAATTCATTCACTATTTCAACCAGAGGGTTTTCAGCATATCATCCCACTTTCCTCCAAATTTCAAGGGCATATAAGAGCTTTTGCTCCTATGTCCTTCACAAACCTCAAACTCCCACCCACTGGATTTGAGCCGATCTCTTAGGGTAAAATCCACCCTAATCCACACCAGGTTTCTCCAAGCTGGTTATAACACCCTTCTAAGTCAGGGGTCAGAATATCAGCCTCTGTTGAGGTGATTTGACCTTTCCAAACTCTTAGTGCACTTTTTACTAAAAGATGTCTCACTAATGCCTAGTTAAGGGTAGAAGGTTTCCCACCCAAAACTCCACCAAATCAGTTGGAATTTTGTACAGACCTAGGTTTAATTGCCAGGGACCACTCACCAAAATTTGGGAGGGTTTGAAGGTCATTTGACCACTTAAATAAATTCCTCTAAGTTTATTAAATTAAAACAAAAACTTTAGGCAAAGTATCTCCAAAAATTCCCATTTTTGGTCTGCCGTTAGGTATAGCTAAGGGTAACCCCCTGCCCAAATTTCAGGTCATTTGGACAAGGGGCGAAGAGTGGGCATCCATTTTAATTTCTGCCCAACTCTAGGTACAGCCCCCACTAAAACGGGTGCTGCGGCCGAACCGCTTACCCAAACGAGTTGAAACCAATTTTATATTAATCTACACTCGAAGGGCTACAACTTTTGTGTCTGGTCATTGTTCCTAAAACGGCCTCTAAGTGCCTCATTTTGCAGCCCCAAAATATATTCAAATAATACAACTTTCCATTATGTAATATATAATAATCTATATATTATAAAATTGATTCTACTGTTCATCTTCTTCATGAAATCGAAAACAGAAACCTAGAAAGCCATTTTTTCTTCCTGTAACATTTCAGTAATCCGTCGTCGGCCGTCCCGTCACTTCCCTAGCCAGCCACCACCACCACCATCTCCGTTGAGGCGAAGGCTAGCGGGCGGCGGTGGTTTGGCCGCCGGAGGTGGCGGTTTCCGGCGAACTCAAAAATACCTTTTTCATGGTTTTCCCATGAAAACGAGAGATGGGTCCGGCTCCGTTGAGCGCGAACTTCCTTATCTAAGAATCCTAAGATCTACCCACGAAAGAGAAGAAGCAGAGGAGGACCTTGTTCGCGGTTTGGAGGCGAGAAGAGCGATGGGGTGCCATGGCGTAGTGGTGGCGTAGCCGAACTTCTCCTATAGCAAGAACAAAGATCTGATCCGTTTACTTGAGCGTGTAAACTTCTCCTCTTGCCCCAAGTGGGCTTTTATAAGTCAGAAAGTGGGGAGGTGAAAGGGTAAAGCCGTAATGGCCATGAAGGCTCCTCTTAATGGCCTTTCGGTTACAGTGAAGGGATAAGAAATGGTGGAAGATGAACAGGTGTGTCCAGTTGGCGGTTTCCTATTGGACCAACACTTCCTCCTTTATTATATAATTATAGAAGGAAAAACGGCCCGTAATTACTCCTGGTGTAACTTCCCACACCAGCATTTATTTCCACGCGTGTTAGAATAATTTCGGGCCTAATCCGTCGTTTCGGCCAATGTCACGGGCGTGACACAAAGGTCACGGGCGTGACAGGCCCGGGTGACAATTTTTGGGGTCGACGATCGTCGAACTGAGATCGACGGTCATCGAAGGGTGTTCACGCCCTAGGTCACGGGCGTGACACCTAGGTCACGGGCGTAACAGGCCCGAATGGCAATTTTGAGGTCGACGATCGTCGAACTGAGATCGACGATCGTCGAAGGCTGGTCACGCCCTAGGTCACGGGCGTGACACTTAGGTCACGGGCGTGACAGGCCCGAGTTCAATTTCAACGATCATTTTACGGGGATCGACGATCGTCGAAGGAGTCACGCCCCAGGTCACGGGCGCGACACTTTGGTCACGGGCGTGACATGCTCGGGCTGCCAGATCGACGATCGTCTCACTGAGATCAACGATCGTCGAAGGGGTCACGTCCTAGGTCACGGGCGTGACACCTTGGTCACGGGCATGACATGCCCGGGAAGCAAGTTCGACGATCGTCTCGCGGAGATCGACGATTGTCGAAGTAGTCACGCCCAAAGTCACGGGCGTGACGGGTCGGTCACGGGCGTGACCAACCCGTGACCCGAAACCTCGATCGATTTATTTCAATTTTTGGGCTTCACAGGGTTCTGTCACGACCAACCGACTCCTAGGGGTATAGCCAGAAATGGGATGTTACAAATCCCAATAAACAAAACAAAAATTTCGTCCCCGAAATTGAGGTTGAGCCTACGGGGATTTCTATCGGAATAAATTAAACTTGTAACATCCCATACGATCTTTCTATCGGGTTTAGGCGACTATTCATTTGATAAACGAAGACAATCTCCCCAATAAACAAAAGATTAGCCCCTACCTTTATGATTGAGTGCGCATGCCTAGGTCCTGAATTTTCCTTATCTAGTCTTAACTGTCCAAAACAAGAAGGCAATCTATAGTATACCAAGAGGTGGTGAGATGTACCTGACTGAACAACTCCGGGTATCTTTGCCTCATCAGGTCCTGCGGTTCCCAGGTGTGCTCCTCCTGACCGTGATTTCTCCACAAAACCTTGACTAAGGGGATCTTTTTGCGGCGCAAGATCCGTACTCCTTTGTCGTCGATCCGAACCGGCTCCAAGTGAACAGATCGGTCTGAAGCTACCGGCCCTTCGGTGGTCAAAATCCGCTGCTCCGGGCGTAGTAGAGCCCTTCTCAGCGAATAAATATGGAAGACGTCGTGTAGAGCTGCCAGCTCTGGCGGCAACTCTAGCCTGTAGGCTAGGGGTCCGATCCGCTCCAGTATCCGGTAAGGGCCCATATACCTAGGGCTGAGCTTCTTCCTCCGACCGCGCACCCGTGAGACTCCGTGCATGGGCCGGATCTTCAAGAACACTCGATCCCCTAACCGAAACTCCACCTGACGATGACGGGCGTCATAGTATTTAGCTTGTCTGCTCTGCGCCTCCAACATCCTATCTCTGATCAGTCTCACCTGAGCCTCGGTGTCTTCAACAAAATCCGATCCCAACAGCTTCAGATCCTCGTCTTGAACCCAAGAAAGCGGGGTCCTACACTTTCTTCCATACAAGGCTTCATAAGGCGCCATCCTGATGCTGGACTGGTAGCTATTATTATAGGAGAACTCGACCAACGGTAACATCTTCTCCCACGGCTCCCCTTGGTCCAGTATACACAGTCGTAGTAAATCCTCCAAGGTCCGGTTGGTGCGCTCTGTCTGCCCGTCCATCTGAGGGTGGAAGGCCGTGCTAAAAGTCAACCGGGTGCCCAAATATGCCAACACTGACCGCCACTCCCTGGATGTAAACCGTCCATCGCGGTCCGACACTATCGTCCGGGGCACGCCATGATATCAGACATACTGCTCCACAAACTTCCATACCAGCACTCCCACCGTGTCGTCCTTCCTGATCGGTATAAAGCGGACCACCTTTGTCAACCGATCAACAATCACCCAAATCGAGTCATTCCCCGTCCGAGACCGGGGAAGACCATGTATAAAATCCATAGCTATATCCTCAAACTTCCACTCCGACACCGGGAGTGGCTGCAACAATCCTGCGGGGTTCCTGCACTCCGTCTTCACCAACTGACATGCCTCGCAATGGGTCACGAAGTACGCAATGTCCTTCTTCATGCCCGGCCAAAACATCGTCTTCTTCAGATCAGCGGTCATCTTTGTGATCCCCGGGTGCACAGAGTACCGGCTGCAATGCGCCTCCATCATAATATCCTCTCGGATCTGGCCACCTGCGGGTATATACACTCTGCCTCTGAAATGTAGCAATCCATCTCTCAGGGAATAATCTCCTGTCGAACCTTCCACCAAAGATCAGAACATCGGCTCTGCCCTCGCATCTGTCCTCTGTCTGTCCCGAATGCGATCCCGAATATCATCTATGGCCACTATCGATGCCAGATACTCCCTATACAAAACTGGGTCATCCTCGAACACTAGGGATATCTGCATATCTCTGAATGACCGGACTAGCTCCATGGACATAACCTGGGGCCCAGCTTCGGAAGTGGCAGCTCGCCGGCTCAACGCGTCGGCCACCACGTTTGCCTTCCCTGGATGGTAGTGCATCTCATACTGATAATCTGCTAAAAACTCCACCCAGCGCCTCTGCCTGATATTCAGCTCCTTCTGCGTGTCCACGTATTTCAGGTTCTTGTGGTCGGAGTAGATGTCGTTGTGGACTCCGTAAAGATAATGACGCCAGACCTTCAGAGCAAAAACGACCGCTCCCATCTTAAGGTCGTGCACTGGGTAGTTCTTCTCATGGGTATTCAACTGGCGGGAGGCATATGCTATGACGTGTCCGTTCTGCATCAGCACTGCTCCCATCCCCTGGTATGATGCGTCGGTATATACCTGGAATCCCTCCTTTCCAGATGGAAGGGCCAGAATAGGGGCTGAGATGAGTCGGTCCTTCAGCTCCTGAAAAGCCGCTTGGCACTGCGGGGTCCAAACAAAAGGTGCCTCCTTCTTCGTCAAAGATGTGACGGGGATGGCAATCCGAGAGAACCCCTCCACGAACTTCCGGTAATAGCCGGCAAGTCCCAAGAAACTTCGTACATCAGTGGCTGTCTTCAACTGCGGCCAATCTCGAACTGCCTGAATCTTTGCCGGGTCCACTGCCAACCCGGCTCCGCTGATAATGTGGCCTAGAAAAGCCACTTCCTTCAACCAAAACTGACACTTGCTGAATTTTGCATAAAGGTGATGCTCCCGCAACCTCTCCAAAGTCAGTGCCAGATGCCGAGTGTGCTCCTCCTCCGTCCTAGAGTAGATCAGGATGTCGTCTATGAACACTATGACGAACACATCCAAGTAGGCCTCGAAAACCCGGTTCATGAGACTCATGAATGCCGACGGGGCATTCGTGAGCCCGAAGGCCATGACGGTGAACTCATACAGGCCATATCTGCTACTGAAGGCCGTCTTCGGGATATCCTCCTCTTGGATCCACAGCTGGTAGTATCCTGATCTCAAGTCCAGCTTCGAGAAATAATGGGCCCCCTCCAGCTGGTCGAACAATTCGTCTATCCGTGGGAGCGGATAGGTATTCCGGACGGTCGGCCTGTTTAGTGCTCGATAATCGATGCACAGGCGGAGTGTCCCATCCCTCTTCTTCACGAATAGGACTGGTGCTCCCCATGGCGAGGAACTCGGTCTAACAAATCCTGCCTCAACTAATTCCTGCAACTGAGTCCGAAACTCTGCCAACTCCTTTGGGGCCATCCGATAAGGGGCCCTAGACGCCGGCTTGGCCCACGGCACAAGCTGTATCTGAAAGTCCTGCTCTCGGTGTGGAGGTAGTCCTGGCAGTTTCTCTGGAAAGATGTCAGCGAAATCTCGCACCACCGGGATGTCTGTCAGCGACTCCTTAACTTCCGTCATCTCAAATAGAATCTGATAGACCTCCTCTCCCTGCAGATGGGCCTTAATGGCCTGTACCGAAGATAAGAGTATACGAGAGACAGGTCTTATACCTTCGATGGTAATGAAAGAGTCCCCGTGTCTCACGGTGATCCTCTTTGCCTGGCAGTCAATCTGGGCATGGTTCCAGTGCAGCCATACCATGCCCAGGATCAGGTCGTAGTCCGTCAGCTTCAAAATCATCGCTGGAGCCTCGAACGCTTTTCCACCAATTTCTGCCTCCATATTGCAGTGATCCGTGGTAAGGAGCTCAGATCCATCCGGTAGTCGCACCCTCATCCTCGAGCCTGTGAACCGCTCCACGCCTTCTAGTCCTTCTACGAACGTCTCCGACACAAAGGAGTGAGTAGCTCCAGTATCAAAAAGCGTGCGGGCAGGCTTGCCGCTGATGAAGACTATACCTGGGGTGATTAAATATCTTAGGGTTCTATAAAGAATTTTCTTTCCTTATTAATCAATCTAGTGCGACTCAAAGTTTTAACAACTTAAAGGGAAATTCTATGAAAATAAAGAAGCATTGCAGCGTACCTGCGATGACCTGCTCCGGATTCCGAGGCTGCGCAAGGTCCAAAGCATATACCTGCTCTCTTCCTTGTCTACGATCTCCCTCCTGGTATCCACGACCGCGGCCGCGTCCTCAGCCTCCGTAATACTGAGCTGGTGGGCCGCCCTGTGGTGCTGGAGGTGGTGCTCCCCTCATCGGGCAGTTCCTCCGAATGTGCCCAATCTGATGACAAAGGAAGCACTCCGGTGGGGGATATGCCATTCCCCCGGGTCTCGGCATCTCCTGCATCCGAAGAGGTGGAGGGGCCAATATCACCTGTTCCCTCGGATCCTGCCTCACGTCCCGACGAGGCTGGTCCTTTGTCCTCCTCCCCTCTAGTACAGCACCTCGCCGCTGGTCATTTCTACCTCTCCGTCCCTGATCCTCTGCTGGCCGTTTCAGGCCCCGGGTAGCGTGCTAATCTGCCTCAATCCTTTTTGCCATCTCCAAAATCCGGGAGATGGGCCCGTCAGATACAAACAACAGGGCCTCCCTCAAGTCCTCCTGCAGGCCCTTATAGAACCTCCTGATATACCCTGCCTCGTCCAGCTGGTAGGAATCTGCGTATCGAGCCAGATGGTCGAACTCTCGATGGTACTCCACCACGGTCCGTGTGCCCTGCTTCAGCTGTAAGAACCGCTCCTCCAAATCATCCCTGGCTGACTCCGGAACGAAATGCTCCAGCAGTGCGGCCCTGAACTCCTCCCAGGTAACCTCCGCAACCTCCCTGTCGGCAAATGTCGTGTCCAACAGCGTCTTCCACCACCTCTTTGCATGGGACTCCAGGCAAGAGACAACCAGATCCACCCTCTCCTCCCAGGGACACCGTATCCCGGTCAGCATCTCGTACATGATATTTAGCCACTCTTCCGTCCGAACCGCCAACTCAGTCCCCAAATAGGACGGGGGAGACAGTCCTCGGAAGATGCTTAGCCAGTTGGCCCCCAGATTTGGCTGCGAGGCCGGAACCTGCTGGGCCCTGAAGGCCTCCAGGATGGCAGTCAGGGTCTGTACCTTGTCTGACTAAAGGAAAGGAGTGGGGACCGGTGGGGGTGGTGCAACATCCTGAGCCTAGTGAACTCCACCTTGTGGCATAGTCCGTGCTGGAGGCTGCGTAACAAAAACACACGGTGAGAAAGCGTTCAAATATTACATAAAGGTGGACAATTTATATGTGATCCCCATATGGGCACACCACTGCTTCCGCTGCTTAGTTTGTCCCCAAACTAAACTCGAGCGGGGGTGACCCGGGGTTAGTGGACTACTTCCTTTTCAGATCGATGTTTTCCTCTGATACCACTTGTAAGACCCCCATTTTTTTTCTTTTTCAACCACCGGGGTCTTAGGCCCAGAATCGCCGCTTTGCGGTGACACCTTCACGTCCTGAAGGGTCATCACCACAAGGCGCCGATTCTGCCGGCCAATTCGATCACAGAAAGGTAGCACAATAATAGAAGTAAGAGCAATGCAGTCCACAATAATAAATCACATATATAGAAATAAATCTCCACGAAGGGAGTGTCCACAGAAAACATCAGAGTACTATAAATGCGGGCTTATGCCCGATACATCATGTCCTCACTACAAAATCACTCAATGCGGAAGCAAAACTAAAACTCTACTCAGAGTCGAGACTCACGGTCCCGGCTGTATGAACTCCAGAGCTAGACTGCCCCATCTCTAGGCGCACCGATCTCTGGGGCTGCTCCTCCATGCTGGGCTCCACGATCCCCTAAATGATGCGGTTCGAAAACCGTTAGTCATAAAGACTAAGCCCTATCATCCCCCACCCCTTCCCCCATGGCCCCTAGGTACCGAGCGGGGAGGAAGAAAGGGAAGGACATGACAGTAGAGATTAATCAAGAAACAGATGGCAGCGAAACTAATCTAACAAGTTGTATTCGGTGAGCAGTTAATATAATTGTTATAATAGGTCTAGCAGTAAGAAAAGCAAATATATGAATTTAACCTTCACTTATGCGAGAACACATAAGCAAAAGGGATCTTTTGCAAGGCTCCCATCGTATAAGTGTCCCATACCACTTATACCTTGGGGTGTCGGTTATCAAACAGCAATGGTTGTTATATATTGAAATTAACCTTTGATTTATAAACTTGCCCACACAAGCTTATAGACCAAGGGGTCGTTTTGCAGGTCCTAATATATAAGCATCCCATACCACTTATACTTTAGGTGTCAGGGTTAAATGAATCGATTATGCTATGACATGCTAGTGGGTATGATGAAACATGCAAGTGCAACTCACACACCCGACTCTGTGCACACAGACCTTTAGTTCCCCCTTTCGGAGCCGTTACCTCCCAGGATACCTCCGTAGTGGCGGACGGAAGCGGTGGGTTGGGCATCGCCCACCTCAAAACCAGTAAAAGCACCACTGGTCTGACCTATCGTACGCCTCAACGCTTGGTGCACTAAGCGGACACCTGCGTACTCTTGCCGGCAGGCGCACCGGACTTTTGTTGGCGAAGTGCTAATCACCCCGCCGAGTCAATGATATCGGTGTCGGTGCAATCGAACTCCCCGATATCAAAAAACCCACCACCTTAACTTTTCCTATTTTATGCACATGCAAGTTTAATCGTAAACAAACAAAAACCGAGCCGAAGCTCCCCGGACCAAAACGTCCGTCTCCAAACCAACCGAGTCGAAGCTCCCCGAACCATCCCGTCCGTCTCCAAACCAACCGAGCCGAAGCTCGCCGGACCAAAACGTCCGTCTCCAAACCAACCGAGCCGAAGCTCTCATCAAGCTTCCTTTGCCAATAGTGTTTGTGAAAAGTGCAGCCCTAGTTACTAAGTTACTCTTGTCGGTTTGTTATTACAGTTTACGTTAGCCCAGGACTGCCCCCGGTATTCCCCGTAAAGGGCTCTCAAGGGGCACTAGGAACCAAGATGGCGGCATTACGGCCTGAAGTTCCCTTTCGCAAGGCACTTATTGTTATTGGTTGATCTCCCTTAACCCGATTCCCTTCTCATATTACGTTAGACTATCCTAGGGTGATTTTTAACCTTCCTCTCTCCGGGAAAAGCGATCTTTCGCCGAACCCGAGCACCTCTTAACTCTAGCTATCACCACTTCTCGCTACTCTTTATATCTTCCTATTATGATTTCCCCCACTATTACCCACCCAGACAAAAATGATTAACTCCAATGACTTCCTCAGATCATGTCCTATTGCATTTCACAATTGCTATATGCAGACCGACCTAGACTTCATGTCGAACCGGTTATGCAATGATCCAATACTCATCCTAATGCCCTAAATTATTTACTGGAGACTCACCATGATATAAATGACCTAAATCCAGAAAATAGAAATTTTCCTAATCTATTTGGCATTTAATTAAATTCCTCGAAAATCCCAAGGGCTACCGGTTTGAACCTGAACTACCCTAAGTAATCATGCAAGATGTCCAGTAAATTTATGATAAATAGTAGGTTATCTCAATAGGTTAAATCCTAAGTATCATAATTTTTCTATCATTAAAAGGGCATGAAAACTATTTTAGAAATAACCTCTAACTTCTGTTGTTTATGAATCAAGTGCAGAAAATATTCTTCCAAAAATTATAAATAATTCATGCCATGCAGATAAAGGCCTAAAATTAGCACTGGCCAAGTTTCATAATTTTCCAGCAAGTATTTTATCCATAATTAATTTTTAAACAATAAAACCCCTTTCTAATATCTGTGAACAAAGTACCAGATTTACTCAACAAAAAATTCTATAAAAATTCAGGGGTCAATGTTCTACTGGTCAAGATCTAAATCCAGAATTTTAACTGATTATAATTAATTTAAAACCTCCAAATATTTGAAACAACAAATCGGGATAATAATCCTTTAACACATGAAGTATAATATTTATTAATCATAAAATTCCAGGAAAATTACCATAAGTCTAAAACATCCTAAAACTCCCTCCTTGCGAGTTTCATAATTTTTAGATTAGATTTAGTGCTCAAAATAACTAAATTACATGTTTATCCTAATCCAAAATCCCAACTTCCGAGGTACCTAATTACCTCCAATTCCTTCACTATTTCAACCAGAGGGTTTTCAACATATCATCCCACTCTCCTCCAAATTTCAAGGGCATACAAGAGCTTTTGCTCCTATGTCCTTCACAAACCTCAAACTCCCACCCACTGGATTTGAGCCGATCTCTTAGGGTAAAATCCACCCTAATCCACACCAGGTTTCTCCAAGCTGGTTATAACACCCTTCTAAGTCAGGGGTCAGAATATCAGCCTCTGTTGAGGTGATTTGACCTTTCCAAACTCTTAGTGTACTTTTTACTAAAAGATGTCTCACTAATGCCTAGTTAAGGGTAGAAGGTTTCCCACACAAAACTCCACCAAATCAGTTGGAATTTTGTACAGACCTAGGTTTAATAGTCAGGGACCACTCACCAAAATTTGGGAGGGTTTGGAGGTCATTTGACCACTTAAATAAATTCCTCTAAATTTATTAAATTAAAACAAAAACTTTAGGCAAAGTATCTCCAAAAATTCCCATTTTTGGTTTGCCATTAGGTATAGCTAAGGTTAACCCCCTGCCGAAATTTCAGGTCATTTGTACAAGGGGCGAAGAGTGGGCATCCATTTTAATTTCTGCCCAACTCTAGGTACAGCCCCCACTAAAACGGGTGCTGCGGCCGAACCGCTTAGCCAAACGAGTTGAAACTAATTTTAAATTAATCTAGACTCGAAGGGCTACAACTTTCGTGTCTGGTCATTTTTCCTAAAACGGCCTCTAAGTGCCTCATTTTGCAGCCCCAAAATATATTCAAATAATACAACTTTCCATTATGTAATATATAATAATCTATATATTATAAAATTGATTCTACTGTTCATCTTCTTCATGAAATCGAAAACAGAAACCCAGAAAGCCATTTTTTCTTCCTGTAACATTTCCATAATCCGTCGCCGGCCGTCCCGTCACTTCCCTGGCCAGCCACCACCACCACCACCTCCGTTGAGGCGATGGCTAGCGGTCGGCGGTGGTTTGGACGCCGGAGGTGGCGGTTCCGGCGAACTCAAAAATACCTTTTTCATGGTTTTTCCATGAAAACGAGAGATGGGTCCGGCTCCGTTGAGCGCGAACTTCCTTATCTAAGAATCCTAAGATCTACCCACGAAAGAGAAGAAGCAGAGGAGGACCTTGTTCGCGGTTTGGAGGCGAGAAGAGCGACGGGGTGCCATGGCGCAGTGGTGGCGTAGCCGAACTTCTCCTATAGAAAGAACAAAGATCTGATCCATTTACTTGAACATGTAAACTTCTCCTCTTGCCCCAAGTGGGCTTTTATAAGTCAGAAAGTGGGGAGGTGAAAGGGTAAAGCCGTAATGGCCATGAAGGCTCCTCTTAATGGCCTTTCGGTTACAGTGAAGGGATAAGAAACGGTGGAAGATGAACATGTGTGTCCAGTTGGCGGTTTCCTATTGGACCAACACTTCCTCCTTTATTATATAATTAGAGAAGGAAAAAACGGCCCGTAATTACTCCTGGTGTAACTTCCCACACCAGCATTTTTTTCCACGCGTGTTAGAATAATTTCGGGCCTGATCCGTCATTTCGGCCAATGTCACGGGCGTGACACAAAGGTCACGGGCGTGACAGGCCCGGGTGACAATTTTTGGGGTCGACGATCGTCGAACTGAGATCGACGGTCGTCGAAGGGTGGTCACGCCCTAGGTCACGGGCGTGACACCTAGGTCACGGGCGTGACAGGCCCGAACGGCAATTTTGAGGTCGACGATCGTCGAAATGAGATCGACGGTCGTCGAAGGCTGGTCACGCCCTAGGTCACGGGCCTGACACTTAGGTCACGGGCGTGACAGGCCCGAGTTCAATTTCGACGATCGTTTTACGGGGATCGACGATCGTCGAAGGAGTCACGCCCCTGGTCACAGGCGTGACACTTTGGTCACGGGCGTGACATGCCCGGTCTGCCAGAAAGACGATCGTCTCACGGAGATCGACGATCATCGAAGGGGTCATGCCCTAGGTCACGGGCCTGACACCTTGGTCACGGGCATGACATGCCCGGGCAGCAAGTTCGACGATCGTCTCGCGGAGATCGACGATCGTCGAAGTAGTCACGCCCAAAGTCACGAGCGTGACGGGTCGGTCACGGGCGTGACCAACCCGTGACCCGAAACCTCGATCGATTTATTTCAATTTTTGGGCTTCATAGGGTTCTGTCACGACCAACCGACTCCTAGGGGTCTAGCCGGAAATGGGATGTTACATAAGGTCACACCAGATCTTGTTCGATGGTACCCTAGAAATAGGGATTTTGATCGAATTGGATTTTCAGATGCAGATTTTGCAAGTTGCAAAGAAGACAGGAAAAGCACTACTATAACCTGTCAGTTCTTAGGTAGAAGGCTAGTTTCATAGAGCATCAAGAAGAAAACTATTGTGGACATATCCACGGTTGAGTCAGAATATATATCAGTTAGCAGCTGCTGTGCTCAGTTGCTGTGGATCCAACATCAGCTCCAGGATTACAACCTTCGGGTAAGTAGAAACCCTCTCTACTATGATTCTACAAGTGTTATTTCTATTGCTAGGAATCCAGTCTCACACAACATGACTAAGCATATATAAATAAGATATCATTTTATTAGGGAGCATGTGGAGAAGAAAGACATTAGTCTTGAGTTTGTCCCCACAGACAAGCAAGTGGCTAATATCTTCACTAAGCCATTAGATGAAGTAAAGTTCAACACCCTCAAGTTTGAGTTGGGTATGTTGAACTTGGCATAGCTTCAGACACTCCCTTTTACATATTTTTTTTATGGTGCAGGTATTATTCCTCTTGCAGGACATACAAACTCCCCAGTAGTATCAGTTCATTGATACTTCTACTAAGGGGGAGTAAGTTTCTCTAGAGAGAAGAGAGAAGGTCAGTCAATGAAAGGGCCAACCCCCCCCCCCCTTCTGTCTATTCTACAGAAGTCAAAAAGGGGGAGAGAAGAGAGAAGGTCCTAGCAAGGGGGAGACATAGCAGAGGAAGGGGGAGACACAACCATACAGGCATGAGATGGCAAAGGGGAAAGAAATACATGTGGCACTCAAGTAAGGACAGCAACCTTGCAGAAAAATAGGGGCAGTAAGTAAGGTACATTTACTTATAGCTTATCAGAATTTCAAATTTGATTTTGTTGAATAGTTTGTTTATATCATGGACCACGGAAAGAAAACCTTTTTGATAAGGGTTGATAAGGGTTTTGACTTCTTCAAATAGTGGAGATTGTTGGGTCCATTATTCCCGATATCCCTGATTTGTGAGAAGTCAAATAGGTTAATGAAACACACATCAATTGTATTTGATGTGCATTTGAGGTCTTGAGTGCAGGTAGTCCATATCATATTGATTGGACATGTGGACACACTAAATGGTTGTTGGACATAACAAAAATTGCCTAAGTCCACAGGCGTTGAGTGGAGTAAGCTCACTCAATGCCAGAGGTATGGACTCAATAATATCTAGTAGAAATTTGCTGAAGTCCACAAGCGTTGAGTGAAGATAGCTCACTCAACACTATATAACATATAGCGTTGAGACTGTCTCAGTCTAACTGGCAGATAGCAAAAAAATTTTGGCTAAATACAAAAGCATTGAGTGTAGTCTACTCACTCAACACCATACAACAAAAAAGCTGTGAGTCAGGCTGAGTCAGTCTAAACCTAGAGAAATTGGATGAAAAATGTGGTTAAGTCCACAAGCATTGAGTGTGGTCTACTCACTCAATACCATACAGATTTTAGCGTTGAGTGTTGCTGTACAAGTCAACTCCACAAAAATGTTGGCAAAAATTTTGACTAAGTCCACAGACATTGAGTGTAGCTTACTAACTCAATGCCAGATAACAAAAAATTCTATTAAGTAGTTTGGCATTGAGTGGAGCTTACTCTATCAAAGCCAAGACACAGAAATGTTTGCTAAGGCAAATAGGGTTGAGTGAGGTAAGCTCACTCAATGCTCTCAATGCTCTAAACGCTCTCAATGCCTTGGAGTAGAATTTGGCTAAGTAGAAAAGCATGGACTGCTTAACTTTCGTCGAGCTCAGCTTCATCGAACTGAGCTTAGCATTCGTTGAACTGAGCCAAATTTCTCAGTTTATCCTGGAGTTCGTCGAACTCAGTTTAAGCTTTTCATCAATCTAAGTTTATAGGTCGTCAAACTGAACTTTTGAATTCGTTGAGCAAGGCTCAAAGTTTGTCGAACGGAGCTCAGCTTTCGTCGAGCTCAATACCTTGACAGAAAGAATTTTGTCTAAGTTTTGTGGCATTTAGTGATACCTACTCACTCAACGCCTTTGGTTCTAATGACTGAATTTTTTCTAAGTCCAGAGATGCTGAGTCATGCTGACGTCAACAAAGTCAAATTGTCAACCAAAATTCAAATGGTGCGGAATTGCTGCCAGAGACATTGGCGGCCAGCTGTCATAATCTTCTACACTTTCAAAGGAATATTTCCATCATAAAGAGTTGGGGCCCACACATAGCAAGGAGCCATTAAATCAAGATTAAATTGAAGGGATGCGCTGGATGGCTTAATCTCAGCTATCAATCTTGGTGATGGGGCCCACTGCTCGATTGGCCTTTAGAGTATAAAAGAAAGTAATCGGCCAGAGAAAAAAAACAGCCAACAATACATCAATCAATTCCCCATCTAGGTTTTCTGAAAATGAGAAGAAGGGCGGGTCAACATCATCTTCTTCCTCACCATTTTTGTCGAGCCTGAAGAAAGGGTTCTGCACAGAGAACCTTGCTGGAAAGGAGATAGCTGGAGCAAGTACCATCTGTAATAGCAGGATCGGAATTCATTCGTAGGTCGTAGATCTACAAGATTCTGTAGAGGGAAGGTTAGTTGTTTGAAAAAAGAATCTACTGCCTACCTATGGTCTTCAACAGCAATTGGTTGGATTGATATCTGCTCAGTCCAGGAAGAAAGTGACACAGAGTTCTTGATCTGGTCTCTAATCATACAATCTTTCTTGTTCTTTTGTTTAGATTCTTTATGAAACTATAGTTGTAAGCCTATATTATAAAGGCTAAGGTCTTTGTGACCTGTGTTTGGCTTTGTTCCTGGTAAAAGGTCTTTGTGACCTATGGGTTGGCATAGTGCCTAATTTTTGTGACTTGTGTGGTCCTGTGGGATCTGTGTTGCAAGTTATTAAGTAGCTGAGTTTTTGAGGGAGAGCCGAATCTAACACACAGTTAGATTGGCACAGAGGGACAGTTGATGTACCCAAGATTGGGGAACCACTATAAAATTGATGTGTCGTCTGTTAATGTTCTTGAAAGTAGATAATTAACCTAATCAAAGGCACAAAAATAAGAAAAACAAGTTAGAAAACTTAAAAAGAGACAAAAACATATTCACCCCCCCCCTAGGTATTTAGCTAACCTTGAAAATAAGGCTTTCAATAAATAAAAGTGCATTCCTTAGGGGATCTCACAATCCTTTATAGAACCACTTCGCATATCTGCAATCAACCAAATTATAGGAGTCAGCGAACCTGGCGAGGTACTGAAACTCCCATTGATAGTCCACGACTGACTTCAATCCCTATTTTAATTGTAAGAATCTTTCCTCGAGCTCATCCCGAGTAGTAGAGGGGACAAAATGTTCTAAGAAGACCTCAGAAAATTCGTTCTAGCTGATGTTAGTGTATAAATCTCCTTGAAATATGGAACCCATAAGGGACTTCCACCCCCTCTTTGCGTGTGATTCCGAGATAGATATAGCTAAGGTAACAACCATTTTTGTTGGGCATCTGATTCCGGCCATCAATTCTTCCACAGTATCTAGCCATTCCTCTGTATGAACAACCGACTCTGTCCCATGGTAAGCAGGCGGGGAGAGGACTC
The DNA here is from genome assembly GCA_039513925.1 of Platanthera zijinensis. NCBI lineage: Eukaryota > Viridiplantae > Streptophyta > Magnoliopsida > Asparagales > Orchidaceae > Platanthera > Platanthera zijinensis. The sequence continues at coordinate 108,814,194 of CM077087.1, forward strand.
GGAAGGTACTCAACCAGTTAGAACCCGAATCTTGTTGTTGTACCAGAGCCTGCTTGGATCTAAATACGTCTAAGCTTACTGTGAGGGTTTGTCCCAGTTCTAACTGCTAAAATTGAGTAGGGACGGAAGGGGTTGGAGTGCTTACTACTGGCTCTGTGCGCACCGGGATCTACATATAAAGGTACAAACCTAATGTCAGGTTGTCTAATCATAGGATAACAATAGGACAAACTTAATATGAATTACACATTGGCACACCACTGCTTCTGCTATGTAAGTTTGACCTCAAACTGACCAATCAAGTGGGGGTGTCACCATTGGTCAATGACTTCTTTAGTTCAGGATCTTTGCAAGTTGATACCATTTGTAAGACCCCCCCCCCCCCCGAAACACAACACACGGTGAGGGGAGTCTTATGCCCAGAACAGCCGACTTGCGGTAGCCTCAACACACAGTTTGACCGGTACTATAAGACGCCTATTTTGCCGGCTCTTCACAATATCATCCATGCTAACCCAACATAAAAAAGTAAAGAAGTCAAAGTATCACAATAAGTAAAATTCCATAGCGGAGTATATGAATAATAAGAAACTACATCGGTTCCTTTAAAATAAGAGTACAACAAAAATTGCCTGAAGGCTACAACAAAGTCTCTCAAAAATCTCACGCCTCAATAATCGGCGGCAGCGAGGGTATCGTCGTATCAGGCCCTATCTCCCTGTCCTAGCTTCCTTCCTGTGGGACTTGCTGTTGTTACTCTATCTTCTTGGAGTCCTCCTAAAAATGTCATCGTAGCAACCGTTTGTCATAAATACTAAGTGGTTATCTCATCCACTCACCCCGGCTGCTCTTAGGCAATGGGAGGGAGAAAGAAAGAAGGGTACAATATATATATACATAACAGTAAGTACAAGCATGTGGTATACCTCTACATATCAGAGTAGTAATAATAATAGTGTATAAAAAGTGATAGCATAATTCTATACTAGCAATTAAGTAAAGGTAAGAGCAATCGACTACAACCTATAATTAATCAACAGAAAAAAAAACTGAACTTGTAAAAATTCTCATACAAATTTATAAGTTAAGGGTCGGATTAACAGAAAGTAACTCATCATATAAAAGTGTCCATACAAATTTATATGATAAGGATCTTATGCGGTGCAATGCGATGATGATTTATGATGCACCCATGTAGCTCATGCACTCTATTTTACTATGTCGACATAGTCCTTAAGTTCCCACTTTTCGAGAAGGTAATTAACCTCTTAGACATCATCCGTCGTAGCCAAATAGTGATAGTAGAGCGGGCATCTCCACTACTAGGTAGTTATCCACACTACCAGGCCTAGGCCTTTGTACGCCTCAAGGCTAAGAACACAACAACCGAGCTTCTGTGTATTACGGCTTAGAGGGATTTCGGGTAGATATGTACCAAGAACACAGCCAAAACTGGCCTATCATCGTGGAATAGAAGGAGCCTTTGGGAGCGTATCATCAAAGGACCAAGCCTAACCATCCACTAGCATGGGAGGAGCCTTGGGAATAAGCACCGAGGACCAAGCTCAACCGCCCAAGGTCTACCTACCAACTCTCGTCGGTGTTATGGCTGGCGAGCTCATAGACCTACCACACTATCCTTAACCCAGGATTATGACACCGCATGTAAACACAAACCGTATGCAATTTCACGTTGCCATACCATCAAACATCCAAGGGCTCCACCCAAGTCCCTTCTCATCATTACCAATCCAGTGCTCAAAAGTACTCATGGGCTCCACACTGAGTGCCTTCTCACCATACCAGTCTAGTGATCAAAAGCACTCAAAGCCTACCTTAGCATGGGAGGCTAATCCTCTTAGTCGTCAACCCTATCATATCTTCATTACCTGAGATAAGTGACTAATACATCACATAGCCACATGCATTTTTTTCATCTAGCCCTTCTGTTATAATTTAGCTTGCACCTGCACATCAAATCATACATCTTTCCCTAAATTATATTCATTAAACACTTTAAGCTTCAACATGTTCAACATAACCTTGCAAGGAATATGTCACATGTTCTTCCAATAATTATAATTCACTGCATATCTATAGATTACACATTCATGCATCATGCATCATAAACTCATACAAAACTTATAATATCCTTCACATTGTTACCAAGTGCATCTTTATTGGATCTCATGAATAAATCATTTATACAACCAAGGTTCATCCAAAACCATTAGCTTATCCTGGTTACATGCAATAAATACACCCAATCCAAAATATCCTTTGGCTACGATCTTCCTATTGAATCCAAACCTCTAGATGCACATCTAACACACAACTTACTTAGATGTAAAGTCTATTTTTTCCGTATATTAGTTTATACAAATAACAACCTTCACATAATACCTTATAGTACAACCATTTTGACTGAACATTCCAGGGGCTATAGGACTCCCCCAATAATGGGCAACCATCTGTTGAAAAGGTCTATCCGAGGGCTACAACTTTCGTGTTCAGCCGAAGACCTAGATGTGCCTGGATCATGGCATAAATCGAGCATGAAGCCTGCTGCGTACAGAAAATAAAATTCTGCACGCATCTTAAAGTTAAACGACAACATCGGTTTGTCTTCTTCCTCTAGGCATTCCTACAAAGTAACATTCAGCTCTTCCTCAACCCTTATTCACCCTCAATAGACAACCATTCTTCCCTAAACTAAGTCCATCGTCTTCGTAATGAAGAGAAGAAAGGTCGAAGACAACAAAACTCTAGAACAAATGTCTTAGCATGGTCTATTCCTAGGAGATCTTCATTCCACCAAAGTCAAGCTTTCTTGAGTCGGCATCTCTCCTATTTCATAACTAAATATCTAGCACTAAGGGAGAGGGTAGGTTGCAAACCTCATTTCCGGCCATGGATCTCGTCATCCTCCTTTGCACAATGTTTGGTTTCCTCATCGACATCATTCTTTACAGAGAAAGAGAGAGTTCTTCCTCTATAAAATCCGACTCTGGCAAATTCCTCTTTTTTGTCAGGCTTGGCATAGGATCGACCTGGCGAAATAAGGGAGACAGTTAGGGTTTTCAAGTATACCTTTTTATAAGGAATTATTAGGGGTATGGTAACTTCGCCACGTTTCAAGCTACTATTGGACCGCCCATCATTGCATTAAATAAATTTCCTTTAAAAGACTGGCCATAAATAGTCACTCAGCACATATCCCTGATCGGTTGATCACGTAAGCATTATTATGTAAACACAGCCTAGGCCGAAAATATTCTAAGTCAGATTTGTCGTATATAAATAAACATAGTCGACGAATTGGCTCAACACTAAGGTAAATCCAACAAACTCTTCCTTGACAATAATATTCCAAGTCAAATTTGTTATATATATATAATCGACGAATTGGACAAAACTTCTAAGCAGTTTTCGACGAATTCATTGAGTCCAACTCGACAAATTCGTCGAGTATCTCTGACGATATTTGACAATTAGTACAAGTCCCACTGATTTGTCTAAGTAAATCTGACGAATTCATCGAGTCAAACTCGATGAATTCATCGAGTATCGTCAACACGTTTCTTTGAAACTTCTAATTCAAGGAAGCGTATGCATCGAGTATCACTCGACGAATCGTCAAAAGCGTTGTGATCACTCAACGCCCTTTTGAATCCAGTCGACGCACTCGACGCTTCATCAAAAGCGTCGTGATCAATCAATGCCTTTTTGAATCAAGTCGACGCACTCAACACTTCCTCGAAAACATCGCGATCACTCAACTCCATTTGAATCTAGAATTATTCCATGTCAAATTCTTCTTATGCGTCGAATGATACTTGACGCCTGCCCACGAGTCGACGCACTCGATGCTTCGTCGAGTCCATTTGACGCACTCAATGCTTCCTAGGTCCAGAATTATTCTAAGTAAAATTCCTCTTATGTGTCGAGTATCAATCTACGCCTCCCACCAGTCGATGCACTCGACGCTTCATCGAGTCCAGTTGACACACCCAACGCTTGTTACCAGTGCACCCCGAGACTGAGTCAACTTTCTTTACTCAAAATGTGTGTGAGGGGTCTAGCACGAATCGGGACATTACAGTGTGCGCTTAGAATAAAATACACAATTCCTCGCCCTTCACTCTGTTGATCCATCTCATGAAGAGAATTGCCTCCAAGATGTTTGATAGGTTGGATAGAGTTCTGCTGCCTTATCAACAGAATAGATCAGGATAATACTGTTGTCGACCAGAATGTCCATATGGAAAATTCTGAGATTGAGGGGAGACTACCCCAATGGTTGCACCTACTGTTGGAGAGCCAGTGCAATTAGTTCAAGAATAATTGGATTGCTTCATTGAAAATTTGCAGAACAGGATTGTCCTGAAGTGACTTTTTTCTGTCCTCAAGTTGTGGGGGGTCAAGTCCCTGATAAAATGACTGAAGATGCTCCAGCTATAGTTGATACAAGTAAACAAATTCCTATGCAAAATGCAAAGATTGAGGTGGAGATTCCAACAGAACTCCCAGCTCAAGAAATTGAGAGTGTCTTTGAATTTTTAGAGGATAGTAACCTATATGGATGAAAAGATAGATCTGGACAAAACCTCCCTAACTGCAGTTGTATCTAAAGAGACTCTCTTACTAAAGAAGTCATAAAGGGGGAGAAGTCAATGATAAAGGGGGAGAAGGTAATGATCAAGGGAGAAGTCAATGATCAGGGGGGAGAATGATGTTTGGGTAGCCAATGTAATCAAAGGTTCATTGGGCTTGAATAGTACACATGTGACAACATTCCTCCTATTCAAGAAGGACTATATGATGATGAAGATTGTACTCAGTGGGGTAAACCCTTTGATAATGTTGATCAGATAGCTAGAGCTAGAGGCAAGTCTGTTGTTGAAGAAGAGGAAGAGATCTTGCTCAGCAAGAATAAGAAGTACAGAAGAGACAAAAAGTTAGGTGTTGTGGCACCAGATACTGTTGAGCCAAGCAAGTAAAATGCTGCAAAGAAACCCACCAGGGGGATAATATTCAAGAAGCCTGAAATATGACATGTTTCTTGTTTTTCCTAAAGGGCTTTAGGAGTGTGGACATTTGGTTATATGCACACTGTCTATTTTGATAATCATATCTGTGTGTGTATCAATTTTTGCCACTATATACTATGAGTGATTATCTTTTGTATATGCTAGTGTATATCATTGACTAGGGTTCTGACTTCTTCAAATAGGAGGAGATTGTTGGGTCCATTGATCACAATGTCCTAGATTTGAAGAAGGCCCACAAGTCAATGGTATACACATGAATGTATTTGATATATATTTAAGTTGATTGTATGCAGTTATGCTTTTTTACATTGATTTGACAGGTTGTCAGGGTAATAATGATAGTTATACCCAAGACAGGTTACTGAACAGGAAGAAAACTAGCTAAGTCCAGAAGCGTCGAGTGAACTCCCTTCACTCTATGCCTGAAGAGCAAAAGCATTGACAGAACACACTACAGTCAAAACCTCAATATTGTTTATTATAATTCTGGCTAAGGACAGAAACATTGAGTGAAGACAGTTTACTCAATGCCTACTCAACAGGAATTCTGTCTAAGTATAGAAGCTTTGAGTGAAGACTTGCCACTCAATGCCTCAATCAAGAAGACAGGCAAAAAATCTATTAAGTCCAGAATCGTTGAGTGAATTCACTTCACTCAATGCTAGAAGCCTAAAAACATTGACAGAACTACATGTAGTCAAATCTACAGTGTTGTTGATAAGAAATCTATCTAAGTACAGAAGCATTGAGTGAAGAAAGTTCACTCAACTCCTACTCATCATGAAATATGTCCAAGTGCAGAAGCATTGAGTGAAGACGGGCCATTCAACGCCTCATCAAGAAGTCAGGCTAAGTCAGAAAGCATTGAATGAAAAAGCGTCATTGAATTCCTTTATATAAAGAAATTCAACCAAGTCCAAAAGCATTGAGTGATGAAGGGTCACTCAATGCCTTAATAGTTAGACTATAAAAGTCAAGTTCAAGCGTTTATTGATGAAGGCTCACTCAAGCCTGAAGATGCAAAATTATGCCTAAGTTTTTTTGCGTTGAGTGACAAGGCTTCACTCAATGCCTATGCAGATTGTCTGGAAATTACTATGTCCAGAAGAGTTGAGTCATGCTGACATCAGCAAGAATTCAAATGTCATGGGTTTTTGCATGCTAGATGACAAAAAGGCATTGCTTGTCTTTAGTACTGCATTTAATGCAAAGAAGTGTTGTAGTTACCAACTCTGAAGGTCCTACTGTACAAAGAGCCATAGATCTACAGAATACAAAAGCAGAGTTCCGAGAATGAAGAAGTTATTAAAAATAGGAAAGAGAAAAAGAAACACATAACATTTTTCGAGACAGAGATTTTTCCAATCATCTTCTTCCTCTCGACTAAGAAGAAGTTTTCTAAGAACTTGCTCTCCAGTTAGTCTGTGATTCACAGATAGTGGTGGTTGTTGAAGAAGTTATTCACTAAAGATTAAATCTATATTCAATAGTAAGGTTAGAGAGTTTTCTTTCTGAGTTAGAAGAAGGAGAAGAGCAAGCCTAAGCTGTTGTTCATCTTCAAGGCCACTACACTCAACTCTAATCCATCAAAGGCTTGAATAAATAGTACACAACAGTTACTTCTCAGCATAAGAAGAACAACCTTGAAGATTTCTTGGTGCTGTGAAGAGGATAGGATGAGCTATCTCAGTTCAGGACGAAGAAGGATCGGAGAATATTTTCTCTGGAGTCATTTATCATCTTCAATAACTTACTCATTTTGTAGGATCAATCTTGATTTGAGTTGTAAGCTTGAAATATAAATGTTGAATTGTAGGATCTTGTTATGGATCTAAGGTAGGGACTATGTGCCTAAGGTAGGAGATTTATTCTCTGAGTTAGGATTCAGTTGAGAATCTGAGGTAGGGACTTTGTCCTAAGCTAGGATCATTCTTGATCTGAGCTGTAAGAGATTTATTCTCTCTTAGTTATAGGGCTATCCTCCTAGCCTGAGTTCTAGGACTTTTTATTAAGTCTTAGGTAGGTGATTTATGGATCACTGAACTGAAGGTATAACATTTACTCTGATTTGTAGGTCTATGGCCTGAGGTAGGACTTAAATGAAGTATGAGAGATCCTAAGGGATTTGTTTTGTAAGCTCTTTAAGCTGATATTGGAGAAGATTGTCTTGTTTAACACAATATTAGTAAGGTGGGAGGGACAGTGGATGTACCCATACCTTTGGGAACCACTATAAATACCAGTGTGTTGTGTTCTTGAAAGCATGTTAATTATCTTAACACTCAACACACTAAATTAAGAAGGTTGTTCAGAAATACTAAGAAACATATGCACCCCCCCCCCCTTTAGGTGTATATCCACTCTTGAAACAAAGACTTCTAGATACCGCCCGATAGTAGTGTTATCGCTGGCGGTAGCTCCCAAAGAGCTATATTTGTGAGGCATATCTATTGGAGACTAAGGATAATATAATGGCTGTGAGCTTAGAGTGCCCAGCTGTTGTGGCAGTGAGTGCCAAGCTTGGAACATAATGTGGTTATGTATGTATGAACAGGAAAGGGGAGGCTTACCCGCATCATGGCTTGTGAGCCTAATGGTTTGAGCAACGGGTTGTGGCTAATCTATACCCACACTGTGACGGTTGACTTAGAGTGAGTCACTGACATGTATCTAATCGTAATTGAGCGAATTTGACTTTGTCGTAGCATAGGAGAGAGTCTTAGGCTACGTGTTAAAAAGACTAGTAGCTATATACGTCCTATGACGATCGACTTGGAGTGAATCACTGGCTTGTTTCTCAAGGTAATAGAACTCCTTTGACTTTGTCATAGCATAGGAGAAAGGGTCTTAGGCTGCGGGCCAGAAAGACATATAATGCTCAAATGTTGAACCATCAAAAAGTATGGTTGTGGGACTGGGAATCTAGTACACCAAAAATGCACCCTGAGTGCACGGTGCATGTGATCATGCGTTCCAATGTCTGTGGTGAATGCTTCTTAAATTGCACATTCTTATGCAAATATATATACATATTGTGTACTTTCAGGGAAGGAGCACCGCTACCCTGAGTGAGGGTTGGGGTCATTATAATTTGGTCAGCTGAAGCTGACTATTGCCTTATTTGCCACATCTTTATGGATTGTCCCTATACAGGTGCTGGAGAGCAAAGCGGGAAGTAGCAAGCTGAATTCCCTTTGTGTTATGCTAGCCCTCAAAGGCTAAGTGAAGTGTTTACTTATTTTCATGTGTGACCGACTTGTGTGCTGATGTATGTAAAACACTTTTGAGAAGGAAATGTTGTAAGTCCTTAAGGCCAAAACACATTGTGTATTATATATCATTACTCAGTTGGTTAGTGGACAATCTTGTGTTGGGTTCTAAGTAATTTTATGCTTCTACTAGAATGCAACTCTGAGTTAGGATGTGCTAATGATTTGGCTTCAATGCATAACTCCACTGAATGTCTATGGAATATGGCATGGGGCCCCGACCGAACCTTCTGTTATATCATACGAGATAGATGGGAGTGTTACAAACTTTGTTTTAATAGTTTATGCAGAAGTGTATGACGGGTTCAAACTTGGTCGTGTGGATTTCAGAAAAGCATAAGAGGATGAATACTTGAACTAGTAATTCCCTTGACATCTCATTAATTATTTTGAATTCAGCTTCAAGTTCCCATTGATATTGAAAATGATTGAAATCTTTGACTATTATGGAGTGGTTCCTGATTAGTTATCGCTGAATTCTATTATTGTGATTGTGAGCTTCATTGTATATTTGTAAGGTAAACAATGAACCTTTTCCGTGTAGGCTTTATAATCTGATCCATTATCGTGGGTAAGGGTGCGACTAAGACATTCAAGGGAGTGTTGTACTTTAATTGCACTAGGATGAAGGTTGTTAATTTTCCAAAAAAGTTCTATAATTGGGCTGAAAGATATTTAAACTTTGAAGTGAATCTCGTACTATTTCATATCAACCTACAAAGTCATGGTGCAACATTTTCAAATCATGCAAGTTGTAGAATTTTGAAAAGAAGATCGTAGAATTCTTGGCAGAGGAGAAATTTGATTTTCATTATTACATTTTACTGCTTCTTTTTGTAGAAGGTATTAACTTTGAAGATAGTGTTGGGTCCATTGATAACAATATCCCAAGTTTGAAGAAGGCCCATAAGTCAATAATATACACATGCATGTATTTGATATTTGTCTAAATTCATATATGCAAGATGTCTGTTATTCGGTGATTAGGACAAGCTTAATATGTCAAAAGATTAACTGTACTGAAGTAAGATTACTTAGGAGAGTCTGAAAATTACCTAAGTAGAAATTTGTTGAGTGAGTGCACATCACTCAACACCTGAGGCTAAAAAGCATCGATAGATAACCAGTCACTTGAGGCCTCAGTGAAGATGCAATGAAATCCTTCTAAGTATAAAAGCATTGACTAATGGACATTCTCTCAATGCCCCCATTCATTTTTGCTGCGAAGTCTAGAAGCATTGAGTGATGATCGTTCACTCAACGCCTTCATCGGTATTACTGCTAAGTTGAAGTGCTTTGAGTGAAGGATATTCACTCAACGCCTTCTATCAGAAAAATCTACCAAGTACAAAAGCATTGAATGATGGATGCTCACTCAACTCCTTATAAGATAAGCTGTCAAAGGACAAAAGCATTGAGTGAAGAAGGCTCACTTAACCCCTCTGAAGTGAGCAAGATTTTAGCTAAGTGTTTTTGCATTGAGTGAATGCTTATCACTCAATGCTTCTTAAAATAACAGTTCAGTACAAATACATTGAAATATAAGGCAACACTCAACGCTTCAAATCATTGAGTCACAAGGAATCACTCCATGTCTGTGCAGACTGTCTAGAAGAAGTTTCTAAGTACACCAGCGTTGATACTTGACTGTTTACGTCATCATCAAATTCAAATTCAACGCAGTTTGCATGCTAACATACAAAGGGCATCGTATTGTTTAGACAGTGATATCCTGAAAAGGACCCGCTATTAAAGCCGAACATGCTATTTTCCAAAAGGGAAGCAAGAGTCGTTGCATTAGTGGGGGTTTATATATGGAAGGAGATCATCTATTACAAGAACTTTTTTCGGAGAGAACTATTGCAATATCAAAAAAACCCTAACTCTCGAAAAAGTCAACTAGCAGAGCTAAAGCATTTTTCTATTCATCTTCAATCCTGCAACACAGAACAGCAAAAAATTTCTCAAGCTTGAAGAAAAATCAAAGCTATATAGAATTTATACACAACACAAGCTGATTGAATTTGAATAAATATTTTCTTGTTGCTGTGAAGAAGAAGGAATGTTTACAACACAGTCAAGGAAGAGGACTCATGGATATTTCTTTGGAGTAATTTCACTCAAACAATTATTGAATTATGTATGATCTCTCTGGAGATCTAAGTTGTAATCCTAATATATAAAGGCTGATTTGTAACAGTGTGTGTACTCTGAGCTGTAGGGTCTTGGAGTGGATCTGAGGTAGGATCTTTGTGAAGATATGAGGTAGGAGATCATTTGGATCTTTTAATTTTAGGAGTTGGTGAACTCTGACATGTAGGGTCCTGGAGTGGATCTGGGGTAGTACTGAAGCAGTTTGAGGTGTAAGAGTGGTGTTCACTCTGAGTGGTAAGATCCTAAGGAATCTGAGGTGTCAGCTCAAGGAGCTGAGTATAACGGAGGAGTTAGCCGAATCAAGCACACTGCTAGATAGGTAAAGGGGGAATGAGGATGTACCATAAATAGGGGAACCACTATAAATCTTGTGTGTTTACTATGATCTTGAAAGCTAACATCTAACTTAAACGCACATCCAGCTCTAAAGATCTGAAAAGATTCAAAAGATTTAAAACAAACCTCTAGGTATTTAACCACCCTCTGATATCACTTTAAAGTCTTAGATAACTGTTGAGTGGTGGGAGTAAATGCATGCATAGCAGCAGCTTATCACCTACAGATTCAGCCCCATCATTATCCATGCTCTAAATAGAGCATACCAGAAGGTTAGCATAAAATTCTGAATGAGTGGGGCACACCCGCTACCAAATGGCACCATCTAAGAAAGAGATATCTCCACCACACACGATATAATATAATAGCAAAACTAAACTTTGCAATATATCCCAAAATAACACAAGCATCCATGAGCCTACAAACAAAACTGCAACAGACAATTGATAAGTAAAGTTTGTTTTAAAGAAGATTGATTTGGTTTTATATAATCTTTTATGTATATAAGTCTATCTCTTTTTTACTTACTTATATCCTGTGGATTAAGGCAAGAGTACCTATCGCATAGGAGTATAGTATTTTGTAGAAAATATCAAGGTCATATTTTTCCTGGGATCGGTGTTAATTATTCAACTTTTTAGAACGGACTATTATTTTATCGAACGAATGGGGTGGAGTTTATATTTAAAAACAAAAGATAGAAAAATATATATTCGTGATTGGATTAAGCTAGGGACTTAGAAGGTAGTCCTTGATTTCAGAATTACTTTGAGAGAATATTAATTCAACTATTAAAGAACAACTTTATTTCTTTATTACCTAACTTAATGAGAGGGTCCCTTTGGTAGCATCACTGACTCGAAAGTATGACCGGGGAGGCTTGCGTTTAAAACGGGTTAACGTAAATGTAGTGTCTCTTCACCTGATATATGATCAATTAACAGAAAACCCTTGTTAGGATAACTAGAAAGTAGAGTTGAAATAGTTGAAAATAATATCAAGCCCAGAGCTCATCTTCACAGAGTGCTAAGGGTTCTTAGCCTCTTCTCAGGATGGGGGCGGTATAAAGTACAGAAAATAATATTTATCTATCTATCTCAATCCAGGATTTAAGCTTTCGCTTCACCTTTGTTTTTGGGATAGGGTAGTAAAATTTTGCAGAGCTTCCGCACTATCTTAATCCAGGTCATAGGCTTTCGCCTCGCCCTTAATTAAGAATAGTATGAAATAATAAGGTTTTGAAAATAATTTTGGAAGCAGTTTCACACTATCTTAATCCAGGACATAAGCAGAGCTTCGCCTTTCATTCGGGATAGTATAAAAAAAGAAAGTAAAAACTAAAAATAAAGAAGTAACGTACTCAGAATTAAAATTGAAAGTGTCTATTTTATAAAGTCCAAAAAATTATTACAACTTTCTAAAAAGCTGAAAAGAAAGCTAAAATATTACAACTTACAGAACATTAGAATACTTGAAAGCTACTACCAGTTCCTTGTCAGAGAGCTAAGGAGTCCTAACAGTTCTTAAGGAAGCTGCTAGTGTTCGAATAATTCTACTCAGCCCTGCCCATCTATTTATAGGAAAAAAGTTCAAGTGACACGCCCCCTGAAACGGGCGTGTCGGGCACGACATGACAGGGTCACGAGCGTGACTTCCAGCCTGTCGGGACAGGTGCCAAGCGGGGCTGAACTTTGGATAGAATTTGAGCAGGTCACAGGCGTGACTGATGATGTCACGGGCGTGTCGGGTAGCTGATTCATCAGGCAGCACGGGGCGTGGCAACAGCGCAGCAACTTGCTGGATTTCTTGATAGAACTTCACTAGGTCACGGGCATTTCGCTATTGTCACGGGCATGTTCAGCGGGCGTGTCCAGCTATTTCCTGATTTTCCTGGGAACAAAAACAGAAACAGGAAAAAATATTAAAAAGGGCTGTCACGCCCTAGGTCACGGGCGTGACCTAGGGGCGTGATCTAAGAAAAATATACAAAAAATGAGAAAAGTTTAGAAAATAAATATAAAACATAATATAACAAAAATAATTAGTTTTATATATAAAAACTAAGAATTTATTTATAAATATGTGTTGGTACCCTAGCTTGATTTGAGTTTAGTCTTCTCCTTTTGTTCCTTGACCCAAGAAATATCTATGGTCAATGGTTAGTGGTCTAGCTGTAGAGTCCTCGCTTTTCCAGATGAAGAATTTGGTTAAGTAGTTTTTCGTTCGACTATCGTCGAACGCCACTCGACTATCGTCGACTGACTGTTCGACGATCGTCTATCAGTTGCTCGACGCTCTGTCTGCGAGGATAGTTCGACTATCTGTTTTCCCTTGGTAGTTCGACTATCTGCCTTGATAGGTCAACTATTTGATAGCTCGACTATCTGTTGATAGTTCGACTATCTGTCGTTCTCTAGTAGTTCGACTATCTGTTGATAGTTCGATTATCTGTTCTGCGTTGATAGTTCGACTATCTGGTGATAGGTCGACTATCTATTCTCGCTTGGTAGTTCGACTATCTACTTTGATAGTTCGACTATCTGATAGTTCGACTATCTGTTGATAGGTCGACTATCTGTTTGGTTTTGATAGTTAGACTATCTGTTGATAGTTCGACTATCTGTCTCGCTTTGATAGTTCGACTATCTGTTGATAGGTCGACTATCTAATAGCTCGACTATCTTCTGATAGTTCGACTATCTGCTGTGATAGTTCGACTATCTCCTGTGATAGTTCGACTATCTGGATCGTTCGACTATCTGTCCGATAGTTCGACGATCTCCGTGCGTCGGTCGACGATCTCCGAGGGTCGTTCGACGCTTTCTGTCTGCCTTTATATTTTGTATTTATTTATTATATTTAATTAATTAATACATTATCTGGCATATCTTTTCAGTTGTTTTATGATAATATTTCCAGGCAATATTTGCTCCATCCCTTTTGCCTGAGTCAAATCTCTTCAGATAAAGTTGTTTGTCTTATTAGCTGACCTTGTATTTTACTTTATCTGCTGTCAGTCCTTTATAGCCGTTAGACTGAAAAGTCCTTCTCCTGCTATAAAGAGTTTGTTTCTGATGTGACTTTATTTAGTACTTTATTATCAGTTTGCTTCCTGCAGCTTCCTAGAAAGAGGTTTATACCTTTTATAGAATGTTTCTGCTGCAGAGATTGTTTTGTCTTCTTGATATTTACAGCCCAGGTCTCAAGTTTCAGAAGAAGACAAATAATTCAAATTAAAGAGAGCCGTTGCTTGTTGCTGTTATAAAAAGGACCCTTTGAAGAAGGATTCAAGCTAGCTAACTAGTTACCCTGTTCATCTGCTTTCAAGCCTTCATCAAGATCAAGTCTTCTGCTCTCAGCAATACTCATCCAACTGAGAAGTGTTAAGATCTTCTACTCTTCTTCAACCTGAGTTCTCCTGCTTTCAGGAAGTTCAAACTCAGAGTTTTTTTGAAGAAGAAGAAGAAGAAGATAGCTGCTTGAAGATCTTTAATTTTATTATTTATTATCTTCTTGTAGTTTTTCCTTCAGATCTTTCTGAAGAGTTTTCTGCACTGAAGCAAGACTTCACCTGGACATCTTTGAGCCAGGGGGAGCCTTGATTCTTTAGAGCTTTCTAGCTCAGTGCAAGTTCTTGTGCTTCTCTAATCTTTTGTAAAATAGAGAAGACATCTTAACCTTCTTCCCCCTCCTGTACAGGGTTATTACTCCCTTCAAAAGTATCCCTTGGTGGCAGGGCACCTGATCAAAAACCTGTGCTTGGTTATTAGACACCTGATCAAAAGTCTAAAGGGTTTCTGGATCTACCTGAAGCAGATCCTGTTGGTGGCAGGGCACCTGATCAAAAACCTGAGTGGATTCCTACCTTGTTGGTAGAAGAGTGGACATACCCAAGTTGTTTGGGGAACCACTATAAATTCCTTGTGTCATCTGGATTGCCTTGTTTAATTCCTGCATTGTGGCTGTGAATAGATATAACTAGGTTGCTAGTTGCTGATTTGGTTTTCCAAGCCTTAACTGTAATTATAGTTAGCTTGAGTTTGTGCACAACACTTGTGTTAGGCTATAGGGTTAATTCTATATCTATAATCTTTTAATTCCGCAATTCACTCCAAGGGAGTTGGGTAGACCATTAAGTTTTGTCTAGTGCAAAATTTGATAACTCTATTCACCCCCCCTCTAGAGTAGTATCTATCCCTTCACTTTCAATTGGTATCAGAGCCAGGTTGACTGACTGAATAGGCTAACACCTAAGTCACAAGATCCTAATATATACCAAAGCTTATAGATATTCACTATCATGGCCCAGTCCAAGGATTATTCTAGCACCAGACCTCCAGCATGCAACTTAGCTAAGTTTGGCATCTGGAAGGCAAGGATAAAATTATATATGAATTCTATTGATGAAAGCATCTTTGCTTCTATTTTGTTAGGTCCCCCAAGAGCACCTACTGCTGCCACTGCCTCATCATCAACTGATATGAGTGCAGTACCTCCTCTAGATTACAATGATGAATACAAGAAGGCCAAGATAGCAGATGCCAAGGCGATGAATATACTGGCTTTGACAATGTCTGATGAGGTATTCCAGAAAGTTGCTTACTGCTCTTCAGCAAAAGCCATATGGGATACAATGAACCAGATTGTAGCTGGTTCAGCTGATGAAAGGAAGGACAGAAGGTCCAACCTTATCTCACA
This sequence comes from Platanthera zijinensis, assembly GCA_039513925.1. Classification (NCBI taxonomy): domain Eukaryota; kingdom Viridiplantae; phylum Streptophyta; class Magnoliopsida; order Asparagales; family Orchidaceae; genus Platanthera; species Platanthera zijinensis. The sequence goes on from CM077087.1 coordinate 108,829,702, forward strand.
ATATGAGAACTTCAAGAAAACTGATGCTGAATCAGTTGAAGCCATGTACACCAGGCTCAGCTCAATCATCAATGAGCTGAGGACCCTTGACAAGGACATATCATTGACAGAGGTCAATGATTAGATTCTAATGTGCTTCCCTAGTACATGGGATCTAAGGATCTGGCCCATCAAGGAAGCCAGAAGCACCAATGAGATTTCAACTGAAGCCCTTCTCGGCAAGCTCAAGTCTTTTGAGCAAGTGCTAAAGATAAGGGAAGCAGAAGCAGAAGCAAAGACCCCTACTCCAACAAGAAAAGAGCAATCTCTAGCTCTTAAGGCTGCTGATGCTTCTGAAGGCAGCCAATCAAATGAGGAACTAATGGCATTATTTGCCAAGAGGTTTCTCAAGATGGGGAGAAAGGAATTCAGAAAGAAGTCTTCACGATATGAAGACAAACCAAGGTATGACCGTTCACCTGCTAAAGAAATTATATGTTATGGTTGCAGGAAGCCTGGACAAATCTTACCAGAGTGTCCAGAGGAGAAGAACAAAGACAAGAGAAAAGAAAAGGAACAACTCAGGAAGCACTCCAAGCCATCCTCCTACAAGAACAAGAAAAAGGAGAGAGGTTTCATTGCTGAAACCTGGAGTGATTCTGATGAAGAATCCTCCTCCTCAAGCTCCAGTGAGGATGAGGAAGAGAAGAAGGCAAAAGAAGTTTGCCTCATGGCAATAGATGCCTGCAGCAACCACTCAGCTGCAGAGAGTTCAGATTCAGATGAAGAGATGCCAACAGAAGATGAGGTACTATCTTCTTATGACTTCACTTCTGAAGAATTTAAATTAGATTTTAAATCTTTATGCTTAGATTTGATTAGCTCAGAAAAGGAGATAAAAGAACTTAGAAATAAGCTAGCTGACTCAGAATTAATTGCTATAGAAAATGTTAGGTTAAAGGAAGATCTCACTACTTGTAGTGAAGAAATTAAATTTCTTAAAATGGAGTTAGCTAAGTCTAAGAGGTTAGAAGAATCACTTAATGGTAGGAGCCTTAAGCTGTTAGAGATAACCAGCATGACTAACACTAGGTCAGCTAATAATAAACTAGGCTTAGGAGCTTCTCCAAGTGAACCCCCAGTTATTCTTAAAAATAATCTTTCAACTCCAGTGAACTTCATTTCAGCTAGTGGAATGAAGAACACTGATCAAGTAAACCTAGTTAATAAAACTTTAAATAAGGCTAAGAGAGAGAAAAGAAAGAAATTTTTTAAAGAAATGCAAAGAGCGTCGAACGCCGCTCGACGATCGGAAGCTCAATGGTCGAACGAAGCTCGACGATCTGAGCGCCCATCGTCGAACGTCGATCTACGTTTTCAATATGATTTTCAAAATCATCATCAGTACCATAGAAACCTAAATGAAAATAGAAACCCTAGGTTTGTTGACCCATCATCTGCATGGAGAATCCCACCTAGGAGATCTCACCCATTAGGTTATCACCCTCAGCCTGCATTTTCATATATTTCCAGTTTTTCTTATGTGAAAAACAAGGGACCCAAGGTTACCTGGGTCCACTCTGTCTAAATAAATGTCTTGCAGGTGAAGGCCTATCCAATCACTCAAAATAAGTGGTATTTGGATAGTGGATGTTCCAAGCATATGACAGGAAATAAAGATCATCTGTCAAAATTCAAAGCTAAGCTCGGCCCAAAGGTTATCTTTGGAGATTCCAGCTGTGGTCAGACAGAAGGCTATGGCAGGATTACTATTGGAGATGTTACTTTCAAGAGAGTTGCATATGTGACAGGACTGAAGCACAATTTGATTTCAGTCAGCCAGCTATGTGATGCTGGCTACCAGGTTTCATTTTCTAACACCTCTTGCAATATTACTTTAAATAATAATGTTGTTTTAGTAGGCATTAGAATAGGTAATATTTATTTAGTAGATTTCAATTCATCTCACTCAGAAATCTGTCTATTTAATGAAGTAACAATTAATAATAATTCTTTGTGGCATAATAGGCTTAGTCATGTTAACCTTAAAAATTTATCTAGGTTATCTAAACACAACCTTGTTAGAGGTTTACCTTCTTGCCCCTACAAGAAGGAGACCCTATGCAAGGCTTGTCAGCTAGGCAAGCAAACCAAAAACTCTTTTAAATCAGTAAATAAGAGTGATTCTCCTAGAATCCTGTACCTATTACATTTGGACCTATTTGGCCCAATAAATGTACAGAGTTTAGGAGGGAAGTATTACACCTTAGTAATTGTAGATGACTTCTCTAGGTTCAGTTGGGTTTTCTTTTTGAGAACTAAGGCTGATAACTTCAAAGCCCTTACAGACTTTCTACTATGTGTGCAGACTGAGTACTCTACTCATGTGGCCTTGATCAGAAGTGATCATGATACTGAGTTTGACTCTCTTCTCATGCAAGAATTCTGTGAGAGAGAAGGTATCAAATATAGCTTCTCAGCTCCTAGAACTCCCCAACAAAATGGGTTAGTTGAAAGGAAGAACAGAACACTCATTGAAGCTGCTAGTACATTATTGGCAGATGCTAACATGCCTCTCTCCTATTGGGCAGAAGCTGTTAGTACAGCCAATTATGTCTTGAATAGAAGTCTGATACACAAGCTTAAGTGTAAAACTCCTTATGAGTTGCTTAAAGGAAAGAAACCTAAAATTAATTATACAGAAGCTGTTAGTACAGCCAATTAATTATTTTAAAGGAAAGAAACCTAGAATTCATCCACGACCTCAAGGAAGCATAATGTAGAAAGGAACTCGAGTGTGAGTTCACTGTAACCAAACTCCTTGTTGGAGAACAAATTCTTTAAAGAATCTACATCAAGAAACCTCCTTACAACCACATCGAGCTCAATGGGAGCAAGCTCCGAAAAAGAGAACCCCGGAAAGTCTAGGTACTCTTTTTGCCGCAAAATATTGTACCTATCACGCTCTTCCCGCTCCTTAAACTGTAGCATGTCCCCTGCCAAACCTCTAGCAGATCGAGAGGAAGAAGCACCTCCACCTCAAGAAGACTTGCGCACCGTCAACTTCGAGGCTATAGCTAACCCACAATTGGTTGGAGAGTACGATGAAGAGGAGAAGAAGGTGAATGAAAGGGGAAAATGATGGAGAAATTGCACTTACAGAGGAATGAGCATGCCGCACTGGAGGGGGCAAATAGGCCATGTGAGCAAAAGAGGAGCCTGTCGTAAATTTATAAATACCCAAAAAATGCACGATCGTGCGTTAATCTTAACACACGACCCCCAATCCTTGCGATTATCCAAGGCTACCCCAACACCAATTCAATCCAAAAATAATACAAAAATTGCGACGTAAATCAAAAATGGCATGAAAAATGTCAAAACAGCGAGAGTGTGGCAAAATGACCAAGACGTTCAACCAATTTCAAAAGGTAAAGTTGCCACCAAAAACCAGCGATTCACATAACTACAAAATAGAGAATTTTTTTGATTTAAACTAGATCTACTCCTACACTTAGATAAATACTGGGGTTAGTGTCATCCCAGCATGACTTATTGAAAATTTTAATGGTTCTAGCTAATAGGTCTATGAAATGAAAAATTCACAGGCAACTGTTCTAGTATCTGTGTTGGCAGTGGGTATCGATACGGTGACAGAACAGTTACCCCTCTACTTCAATAATAATGCATGCGCCTCACAAGTAGAGGAAGAGAATGTAATGAGAGGAGGGTAGATCGCCACTCATTTGATGGAGACGACGGCCCGCAACTTTTTAAAGACGGCGACGACGTGCTTACGAATGACCATGTGGAGCGTTGCCATAATATCCGTCCTGAACGCAAATGAATATATTAATAATTAATAATAATTTATTAATTATTAAGTCATTTTCATGTTTTATTTTATTTTAGCATTTTTAATATTATTGCATTTAAATAATTCATGTAATGATGTGTGCTTATAACCATCATAGGTTGTTTTAATTATTTTATTTCTTGTATTATGATGGGTGCATATAACCATCATAACTTTCATTTTGAATTTTGAATAGATGGAGATTGAGTGGTGTAGGCAATATATAGCCATGTTATGAAGGAATAATTAGAGAATGAAATAGAAGAAAAAAATCCCCCTCAAAATCTTGTGAAGATTTCCTTCCTCCTCTTCTTTCTCCTTCTCCAAATTTCGGCCCCCCTTGTCTCCCTACTCTATCTCGGCTTCTCCTCCTCCTCCTCCTCCCTCTTCCAAAGAGCACCACCCGAGCTCCTCCTTCTCCAAACCGAGCCCACTCTCATCCTTACCAACCACAACCGACCACCAAAACACCACCACCATCAAAGAACCTGACCCCTCATCAACCTCATCAAAGTCGGCCACCCGCTTCACTACTAACCCGACCACCACCTTCACCCTCACAAAAAACCGACCACCCTCCTCCTTGAGTAAATCGTCCAAGGCAAAGGTTGCCTCCTTGTGGACTCCAACTCCAGCGTGAAGCGACGAAGGTGGTCAAGTTTCTCTCCTTTCGGCGTGACTCCGACAGAGCCATTGAAGAAGCGATCCAAGTACAGAGAAATCGGAATCACCCATTCCGATTGGATAACGAATCCTTTCTACATTTTGTGTGTTTCTCTTCCTAGATTAATTTGTGTGGTGGATTTTCTTAGCGTTAATTTGGATAGCATTGAAAACATCGTGGTTATCTTTCATTATTTGTAGCTTTTTCTTTATTTCATTTTCATTCGAAAAGGTTTGACGAACCTTCGTTTTCTTTTGTTGGGAGATATCTACTCTTTCCGAATCGTATTTTATTCGGTAGATCTCTTTTTGTACAACACCGCTCTTTCGGACCGTGTAGGTCCCTTTAGTCGGAAAGAACTTTGGCCTATAGCCCTTGTTCGATCTAAATCGGTTTGGCTACCAGTACGCTAGTAAAAAATTGATAACATTAATTACGTAGTGCTTCATAGATCGAGTGTGCGAGTATAGAATTTGGTTCATAGAGGGATATTTGTGTGCTTCCGTAGATATATTTCGGTGTCAACGTGCAAGCCTGCATCAATTTGGTATTAGAGGGAGGTTCACGTCAATTTTCTAATTGGCACCCTCCCCCTTTTATTATTTTTTCGCTGACACACACTTGCATGTTTCATTGCACAACATATAAAGCAAATTTTTAATTTTTGGTCTGCAAATAGCGGCCAAAAAATTTCAATGTTTTCTCAAATTTCAAAAAAAAATCCAGAAATTCTCTATCATTTTATTAGTAAGAAATCAAAAAAAATATTTTATTTTTATTAAGTCATTATTTTTTATTAAATCTTTATAAATTTTAAATTTTGGACTACAAATAGCGGCCTATCTTTTTATTTTTTCAACAAAATCAAAAAAAAAATTATTTAATAATTTTCATATTATTTCCTGCAAGAAAATATAAAAAACTTTTATCGCCATAGTTATAAAGTGGGAACAATTCCATCTTTGAAAATTAAATAGGGCCAGCTTCATTTCTCATTGCATGTGCACCAGTTCCGGGTGAGTTTTCTCTCCGGTTCTCACTAAAATGGCATATGACGTATTTACTGCCCGGTTAGACTATTCATATGCTAAGGATAGGGCTAAACAGACCCCTAGGGGACACCACATTTATCCTACTTATGACGGGTTAGGATGACCCAAAATTTTTAGAGATTGGCTTAAGGGACTAGAAAATTATTTTAATTGACACATATAGGACGACCACCAAAAGGTTAACATCGCCCGAGATCGATTAGTAGGTCAAGCTCGCGTATTTTTGCAAAACAAAGAGTGTTGTGTTGGTAGTTATAAACATACTTGGCAAGCAATGCATACCCTACTCGCGGATCAATTTGATCTCGTCTATCTCCGCACTAATAAGACCAAGCTTGTGAGTGAGTATCATTATGGCTCTAGTTCCATACCTGCCTTTAAGAATGACTATAAACCACACGCCCAGACCGAGCGGTAGATAACTGATGATTTGGCTACCCTTAAATAAGGAAATAAGTATGTCTCAGATTATATACAACTCTTTCAGGATATGATGGTTAGGAGCTGTGTGAAGGAATTTCTTGAGGTCACCCTTTCTAAGTTTTGTAGGGGGTTAAACCCCTACATCTAGAGTAAGTTGCTGCGTCATGGTCACACTGACCTTAACACCACTTTTAATGATGCATTGGAAATTGAGAAGCACCATATGCCTAGGAGTAATGTTCCCTTGTGTCAGACGATTACTACATATGAGTCTAGTGGAGTATCTGATTGTGGATCTATGGAGCGTTCTACCCCGATTATGCCCGTAGACCCTTGTGAGTCTCCACCCAAGTTACCTGCATTAGTAGTTGACTCTCCTATTATGTCTGAGGCTGTGTCTAGGACTGTGCCCATCACTGAGGACGAGGCTGATTACACTGACGATTTGAGTGACGATGAGGATATTGGTTACCCTAGTGACCTGGATGAGGATTTCTCCTCTGAGGAATCATCTCCTCTTCCCTTTGACTATGTTTCTGAGGCGTCACCCTTGATTAGCATGGAGTCTTCGGTTGACCCAGTGTTGGCAGATGTTTCAGCGGTGTTGGGAGAGTCACCTTGGGATGGATGTATATCTTGGGATGAACTTAGTGATGCACATCCGGGAGATAGTTCATCGATATTATTGTCATTGCTTGAGGTTCAAGCTAATTTAGATTCTCCTTGGGATTTTATTTGCCCAATCCTCTATCATGATTTTGATGATGTACCTACATCATGGGAAGATTTGGCTAGTGAAGGTAGTGTTATATTAGAAGATTTGCCTTGTGTGGGAAAATTATTTTTGGATGACGTTAGCGCTGAAGATCCGAAAGGCATTTCCTTGATGATGTCTCTATTGCCTGAAGCCCAATATGGATTAGAAACTGTGTCGTGTTCAATTTTGCCTACTTTAGAGACCGTTATTGATTCTGATTTGGAGGAAGTATCTAGTGGGTTGGAAGACATTTTGGCTGAATTTGTAGAGTCATCCTGTGATGAATATATATCTAAGAGTGAGTTAGGTGATGACAATCCAGTTGAGTTTTCTGTGAGGATGAATCTACTGTTTGATCTTCCTTTTGACTCTGATGACTAGCTCCCGGAGGATTTTTCTTGGCCGTTAAATCTGTTTTTTTGACGGAGAGTATGACATAGCTCCTCCTCCGGAATCGACCATGCTTACTCTCCCTCCAGTTCACTTGACTAGATTAGATGACTTGCTAGGACTCGAGATGGTTCTTTTTAGTCCGAGACATATTGATGTGCCCATTTTGGAGACTGTTACTTCTTCTGACTTGGATGACGTTAATTATAAAATTAGAACTGCGAATTTGATGCCTATGAAAGTCATCTTTGATTTTAAGGCTCCCGTACCCCTGGATTTAACCCCATTACCCTCCGTTTTCGGGTTGAGTCACATAGCGCATGGGTTAACTCCACACGGTAGCGAGATATTTAGGCACACTTGTAATAAATTACTCTATATAGTTGCGTCTTATGATTATTTATATGCTTGCTGCTCGCCGAATGAGATTGTGAACGGATTTAAAGCACAAGTGCCTTTTGACTTGACTTCGTTTCCACTATCTAATAAACCAAGTCTACTCGCACTAGTTTATGCCTCTCATGTTCAAAAATTATATAAGCACAGTAGTGAAGCGCTAGCCATACAAATTATATTTTATCAATTTCATGCTAGTTTACATAGAAGAGCGTCTCACTATATGATTTGCGATTTAGTTTTGGTGTGTCTCGTCCCTGAACGGTTGCCTTTGGGCACTATAGAAAGTTGGCGAGTTGGTGAGCTTGACCTTTTTCGAATAGTAATTAAATTAGGAGAATACACATATCATTTGAAGCTTTCCACTGATTGGGGTATTACCCCTATTTTTAATGTTTCTAATTAAACGCTATATGTTTCTCTACCACTTGAATTATTTCCCTGTCTGTTTGGGTCCACTTTATTTTTTTATGGTTTGGGTAGTGAGCTTATGCATGGATCATTCTCTTCATCGGTCTTCACTGAAGGTAAGTTGGTTATTGATGTAGAAATTTGCTTTCCTTTATTGCCTAATGCTTTTCCAAGGTTCCCCAGGACCATCTTTTTTCATGACAGGATAGTCCAGGTTGAAGTGCTCTCCTTTTCATGTGGTGATGTTTGACACACCTTGATTCGATGGCGTAATCGTCCGGCCTCTGATGACTCTTGGCTTACTAGCTCGGAGGTGGCTCTTTTGGATATTGCTCTCCCGCGCTGGTGCATTCAGCTCTACTCATCGGTGATGAGTACTTTTGAGTGGGGGAGGATTGATGGAGACGATGGCCTGCAACGTTTTAAAGACGGCGACGACGTGCTAACTGATGACCATGTGGAGCATCTCCAAAAATATCCGTCCTGAACACAAACCAATATATTAATAATTAATAATAATCTATTAATTATTATTATTAATTATTAAGTCAATTTCCTGTTTTATTTTATTTTAGCATTTTTAATTTTATTGCATTTAAATAATTCATTTAATGATGGGTGCTTATAATCATCATAGGTTGTTTTAATTATTTCATTTCTTGTATTATGATGGGTGCATATAACCATCATAACTTTCATTTTGAATTTTGAATGGAGGGAGATTGAGTGGTGTAGGCTATATATTGTCATGTTATGAAGGAATAATTAGAGAATGAAATAGCAGAAATAAATCCCCCTCAAAATCTTGTGAAGATTTCCTTCCTCCTCTCCTCCTCTCCTTTCTCCTTTTCCAAATTTTGACCCCCCTTGTCTCCCTTCTCTATCTCGGCTTCTCCTCCTCCGCCTACTCCTCCCTCTTCCAAAGAGCACCACCTGAGCCACCCCTTCTCAAAATCGAGCCCACTCTCATCCTTGCCAACCACAATCAACAACCAAAACACCACAACCATCAAAGAACCCGACCCCTCATCAACCTCATCAATGTCGGTCACCCCCTTCACTACTAACCCGACCACCACCTTCACCCTCACAAAAAACCGACCACCCTCCTCCTTGAGCAAATCGGCCAAGGGAAAGGTTGCCTCCTTGTGGACTCCAACTCCAGCGTGAAGTAACGAAGGAGGTCAAGTTTCTCTCCTTCCGGCGTGACTCCGGCAGAGCCATTGAAGAAGCGATCCAAGTAGAGAGAAATCAAAATCACCCATTCCGATTGGGTAACGAATCCTTTCTACATTTTGTGTGTTTCTCTTCCTAGATTAATTTGTGTGGTGGATTTTCTTAGTGTTAATTTCGATAGCATTGAAAACATCATGGTTATCTTTCATTGTTTGTAGCTTCTTCTTTATTTCATTTTCATTCGAAAAGGTTTGGCGAACCTTCGTTTTCTTTTGTTGGGAGAGTCTACCCTTTCCGAATCGTATTTTATTCGGTAGATCTCTTTTAGTACAACACCGCTCGTTCGGACCGTGTAGGTCCCTTTAGCCGGAAAGAACTTTGGCCTATAGCACTTGTTCGATCCTAATCGGTTTGGCTACCCGTACGCTAGTATAAAATTGATAACATTAATTACGTGGTGCTGCGTAGATCAAGTGTGTGAGTGTAGAATTTGGTTCGTAGAGGGATATTCGTGTGCGTCCATAGATATATTTCGATGTCAACGTGCAAGCCTGCATTATCATCTCACCAAACACTTCCTTGCCTAGAAAGGTGCCATCAATAGGGAGGAGGTCCAAGTCCTCCTGAGCTACCTGTAAAAGCTTGACTTATAAATTCTCAGACAGAGAAACGTGATCAAGCAATAAATGAGAAGAAAAATAAAGATAATCAGTAATCGGGAGTGTGGTCCCGGTCTCACTACCAAACGGGTGAGATAAAGAAATGTTGTCGACAATGCTGCAAGGTTCAACAAGATTTAAAGTGGCCTCGCCCATGATTAGGACTTCCTCTACTAGTGTTGAGGGAAAATCCAAATCACCTAGAAGGTTGTCCTCCTCCATAAGGACAGGAACAACACCTAGATTGTATGCCTCAACTTGCGGTGCCTCGTCAACGATGACGTCAAAAATGAAAGTAATAGATTGCACAAAAGGGTGAGTAATGGTGGTTGGATAGAGGTTAAGCACTGGTTCCTCAAAGAGGATTGGCTCCATACACGGAGATAAGTGCATGGGGGAGAAAGGCTCAGCCCTGTCAGGACAAACATTCGCAACAACTTTTGTAAGAAAATCTACATCAATCCCTTCAACGTAAAGGGTGACACAAACACATAACCAGAAGTAGAAAGTGTGTTGCCCAAAATAGGAGTCAGAACAATTCGGATATCCGGTTCATCATCATCCTCCAACTGGCATAAATATGCAACACAATCTTTCAGTACGTGTGGTGAGCTCCGACAAAAGAAGCACTTTTTTCCATTACTCTGTGGTCCTTGCGGGGCCGGAGAGGAATAAGAAAATGATGAATGTGTTGAGGATGAATGACCATAAGTCTTAGACACGGTGTATGAAGGGATGTAAGAATATAGGGCCTCATATACTGAGGCACAAGACTTATGCCCACTATCTCCTGAAGGGCAATCATTACTAGCGTTGGAACTATCCTGGCACCAACGACATCAGACGTTTAATTCAGCCCATATGGTGCACCAGAATCAATGAAGAAACACTTCGATGCAAAAGATTATATCCAACAAATAACTACAGAAAAGAGATTATTTTCAAATCAAACAAAATGGACTATTAACGGAACAAAAGAAAGAACAAAACTCAACAATTGATTCTCCAAACAACCAAACTACAGCACACATTACACTCCCCGACAACATCACCAAAAACTTAATGTGTGTACATCAAGTGCACCGGTCGCACAAGTAATATAAAATGGGAGTTTCTCCTAAAGTATCGATCTCAAAGGAGTACAGCGACAGTACATAATTTGATTGCTTAGAAAAGTGAATGTTAGTGCGAGTGCAGAGCAATTGGTCTTGTTTTAGATGGTTTAATTATACACAATCTATTATAATTAAGTGGGTCACCTTCACCGCTTCGCAAGGGTGGCTACCTGAATGGGTAAATATGTGGAATGGAGTGGATTGGGTGAGGGTCATAGGCACCCCCTCATAACGCACACTCCTTGCAAATGCTAGAGGGGCTTACACAATATGGAAATGACAACGAAATGATATAGAGGCACTCCACACTACCATAAAACAAAAAGCACCATATAGACATGGAAACTTGTATTAAAATATTTAGGGTTCATACACCACAAACAAATCTCAAATAATAAAAAGGAAATGTACTACAAAAGAGGAGGAGGGAATAATACAACCAACACACGAAGACTAGCCTAGGTTCATGGACAGAATCGAGGGTTGTCAAGCCTCTTCCGTGCTCGAACTTTGACTATCATCTGGGGTCGAGGAGCGTTGCCACCTACTCCCAATAACCTGTCTTCTTAGTCAATAATCGCCGACCACGTTCTTCACCGGAGAACTCCCGACATGTAGCAAGAAATCCATTGAAATGGAGCTTGGAGGGTTTTAGATGATGGAGGAGGCCGTAGAGTATGCCCTTGCCTTGTATTTGCAAAGGAATGATAGTCGAAGCTTCTCCCCTAGGTGGGTGGCAAAAGGGGGGCAAAAATTGCAAACTAGGTTGTCCCGAATGCGGGGAAGACTAACGATCCGATATTAGGGCGAGTACCTACGACTTAAATAGTTGACAGTCAGAATTTAAGAGACACAAGACCAAACGCACCATCGTGCATTTGATTTTGTGATTATAATAGCACAGGAGGCCTAGCCTGGGAAGACAGGAAGATCGTGCATTTTTGAACTCGCACGAGCAAATTGCTCTTGCGCGAACAAATCGCATTACAAGGAGGTCATGCTTTTTCCATCATGCATAATTGAATCCAATTGTGTGTTAAGAAAAATGCACAATAGCTGCTCACTAAAAGGGACCTGTAGCAATCGCATGACTAAAATGGTCGTGCATCGAGAAAAATACATGATAGTGCGATGTCTACAGACAATAATTTAAGCCTTAAGGTAACAAACCACCTGTAATCAAACATCATAATCTGGAGCGCACCTCCAGCATAAGCAGAATTCTGACAAAATAATTCATAAAAAGCATGGGGAGCACCATGTTCTTACCCCCAGCAACAGGATGCACGCTTGCACACCCCAATGGGCCTAGGAAGTGCACTTTGTGTACTTACACAATTAAAATAGAATATGAATGAAAACATGCTCAAAATATAGTGCACGTGCGTGAAAACTAGCCCGGATGAGTACGAAAAACCCAATATAAATCGGACTCATAACCCACCACTCTTCCTTCTTGGAAGAAAAAGAAGGTTTCTCAACATGCAACCGTGACCACCTTTACCATGTATTGGAAAATGAATCTGGAGGAGCTGCGGAGAATTCCTGTAAAGAAGCTACCTTACAATGCTACCTAAGTTCAAACGAGGAGCATGGTCATGAATCACTTTGTGGACGATGCTCTTAGCCAATACATCAGGGAGAATAAGTAGCTTTAGGAAGAGAACTAGTTGCTAAAGGAGTCCCTCTCAATAAGTTGTTTTTGCATGGGCTCTGCGATTAGATCTTTCTTAAATACGAATTTCTTATTCTTACCATCATTTTGTAGAATGCTTATCATACTAAAAACTTGGCCTTTATGGATGAGGTGGCTAGTCACCTAATAGAAGGTATAGAAGATACCCTGGAGTTTCTCATGTCCCAAGATGCCTTCAAAGAGAAGTTTGAGAAGGTCACATTTGATGAACTATACCCAAGAATCAAGAATGTAGATGAAGCTAGAGCTAAAGAGGAAGTGTGATGGAAGATTCTTAAGAAGTGATAGAGGTAGAAGAAGAAGAAGAAGAAGAAGAAGAAGAAATAATTATAGAGTAAGAAGAGACTACTGAAGAAGAAGGTGTAATGCCCAAAGCTCCCTGTAGCTAAGAATCTAGTTCTATGAGCTATCACTCAGCAGTAGTTTGATATCGCACGGCAGTATACTCAACCTTCTTGATGCTCCTAGCACGGAACACTATCTCGCGACGGTAGTGTGTTACTACGTCGCATTAGTCAATTTAATTGGTAGAGCTCTCAGTGAGCTACCGCCCGGCGGTAGTACTAGCGTCGGTGATAGCGTGGCCAATTTAATTTGCATGGCTCTCACTGAGCTACCGCGCGGTAATAGCAATACTGCATTGCGGTAGTGTCTGTTCATCATAAGCAGTTTAATTGACACGACATTTCCCCTACTGCCCGGTCGTAGTGTGGTACCATTTGGAGGTAGTGTGGTACCACTAGACAGTAGTTTATTGCCGCTCGGCGGTAGTGCGAAAGTTATAGCGCAGCCATGTGTCGGCCTATGATTGAAGGGTTTAGACAGTGGGCTTGTCAAACAAGAAAATGTTTGAGGTACCACACGGCGATAGCTAGTTATCGCGCGGCGGTAGCTTGATTTAAGGCCGGGATAGCAAAGTTCAACTTCATTTCACTCGACATTCTTCTTCTACACGATAGAGAGAGATAGCGTGAGAGCTAAGGAAGAGGAAGAGGAAGGAAATCCGCCATTGTTGGAGCTTTGGAGCTCCGAGTCGCGAGCTGAGTCCAGATCTGCGGAGGTGAGTCCGTTGTGGTCATTTTCATCTTGCTAGTTTCTCTTCCATGGCGTCGAAACGAATGTCAAGGGTAACGATCTTCCTTCTTGGACATATGCAGTCCTCTGTTTTTGCATATAAGGGTAGACGCTCTATAAGCCCGTGGAGACGAGCTTACCGACTGGTTGATCGGTTGTATCCCCGATAACTTTGCATTTATAATTTGAAATCAAAGTACGGAATATGTACATTATATGAAGCCCATCCAGACAAGTTGGTATGGATTGGTAATGATTATTTTGTATGCCGGAGAAGAAAATGTGGTAAACATGTAATTTATGGAGTAATACAGAGAGTACTAGAGTAGGTCTCCAGGGAAACAACCATTTGGAGAAGAAATGATAGTCTGTCTTCTACTATGCGGGATAGTGCAACCACCAGCGGTAGCTCCCAGTGAGCTTTGATTGTGAGGCCTGTCTCTTGGAGACTTGGGGTCCATTGTGTTGAGATGGAGCATGAAGTGGCCATCTTTGGTGATCGTGTGTGCCAGCCTTGGAACGTAACATGGTTATGTATGATTGAAATTATGGGAAAGGGGAAGCTGACCTACGTTGATTTCATTAATTGGCACAACGATCTAAGTAACGGGAAAGAGCTAAATTGTACCTACACTATGTTGTTTAGCTAAACAATCCTAAAGTACGTGGAAGTTGTCGTTGGAATAGGAGAGAGTTGTGGCTTTAGGCCAGTTTAGTAATTCTCAGGTGAGACTGCCCAGTCTAGGATTGAGGACAGTGCTAGGAATCGTGGAGAACCCAGTGTGGGTTCTTGGCACCAGTGATTGCCATGATGGCAAATGTGTGACCCTGGGTGATCAGGTACACCAATAATGTGCCTTGAGTGTACGTAATAGTTGTCCGGTCGTGCGATCGTCTGTATTGGTTGGTGCTAAAGTTGCACTTCCACGTATATTGTGATTATGCTAATTGTTATGGGAAAGGAGCACCGCCGCCCCAGGTGAGGGGCGGGGTCATTATAATTTGTTCACCTAATGCTAACTGTTGCTTTGTTTACCATCGTTGGGGTTGAATGCTTTTGTATAAGTGAAGCTAAGCCTAGAAAGAAGTAGCTAGTGGAAGTCCTATTGGTTGTGTCGGCCCTCGAAGGAGAAGCGAAGCATATATTTTACTGTTTCATGTGTGGTCGGCCTGCGTGTCGATATCTATAAAACACTTATATTTAAGAAAATAGTTGTAAGGTCTAAAGTCTATAATAATTTGTGTATTTTGTTATCATTCCTAGTTTACTATTAGTGGACATTGTTGTGTTTGGGTTCCAAGAAATTTATTTACTTCTGCTAGAATGCACTCTTAGTTAGGATGCGTAGTTGGTTTTTGGAATCAATGCATAACTCCACTAACTGTTTGTGGAATATGGAGTGGGGGCCCCGACCGGACCTTTGGTTATATTTTATGTGATGGATGGGGGTGTTACAATTCGGTCTTTCTTATTCAAATTTGTGGATGAATTCTTTTAAGGGGTAGTGAGTATGTGTATGTTCGCTACCATTATAACATGAAAGAACCCTAGAATGTCTACTTAAGAATGAAAATGCACATGTTTGAGGAACCTTCATGTTCCTGTGATTGTTGTTTTGCTATATGTCTAGTTGCTAAATCTTGTTATTCACGATTGTAGGTTACTAGAAGTGGTGTGGGGTAGTCACAGCCCCAGCGCTCAACGGAGAGTAGTGCACCGTGTGATGTGCATATACCTCCCCCGTATGCCGAAACGATAAGGCTAATAGACGATGTTATGTTTGCCTTGATAAATGCCCAGCAAGGGAGGCAAGTGAAGCCTCCTGCCCCTTAACTGGACGAGGTGCCTCTTAGCATGGATTAGCCTCTAGTGGAGGATCAAGTGGCTGCAAAGCCTTTATTTCCAAGAAGAGCAATCGAGAAGCAGCTCAAGCACGTGATGAGATTTAATCCTCCAGTTTTTATGGGCACTGGAACCCCAACAAAAACCGAAGACTAGCTCGGGTTAAGAAGATCATGACTGCAATAAAAATAGAGGAGTGGCGACGGAGTGGCGAGGTTATGGTGAGACGATTTGGATTTGCATCATTTTGCTGGAAGATAGCTCATAAATATCTCAATAGATGAGTTCTCGAGATTATTTCTGGCTTGAATCTCCCTTCAGCCAAGAAAATTGTAATGGAGAATCAATTGTAGAGGTTAATTCATGGCGAGAGTAGTATTGACGACTAATTGCATGAGTTCACTAGATTGGGGCGATATGCGGACTCCACCTTTACTGATGAGGAGGGCAAGACCAACCGGTTCTATGAAGGTCTACGAGATGATCTAAGGCTACTGCTTGCAGGGCCAATAACGTAGGACTTTCTAACATTAGTCAATACTGCTCGATCTTTGGAGAAAGATATGTTAAGAGTGCAGAGTAAGAAGGACATGGCTGTGAAGAAGACTGAGTTAAAAATTCCAAATCCTACGAAGTCTGGGTTCCATAAGTGGAATAAGAAGGCTAGGACTTCTGGGCCAGCTTCTTCTGCGGTTTCTGGAACTTCCACTTGGCAAGGCCTTATTACTTGCTACATGTGTTGCAAGGTAGGGAATTAATATCGAGATTGTTGGAGTGGTCGCCCAAAGATGGAGAAGAAGCCAAGGCATCTTATGTTGAGAAAGGGCGGACTATGGAGTCAACCGCTTCCCATAATGCTTTAACCCAACCCAGAGTTTACAACCTTGGCCAGCAGGAGGTCATTAAGTAGGGTGATGTGGTTATAGGTATGAGTTAGATTTTAGCTTTATTGCTTTCTATACTTTATGCCATATGCATTGGTTGTATGACTATCCTGTATTAGGCTTTGTCTTGATCTTGAACTGTCTGGTAAGAGAACGGTTTGATATAGGAGCTTTGCACTTCTTTCTATCCGAGGACTTCATGTCACGTATCGGAGTGTCTTCTTCTGTGGCGAAGGATAGATTGGATGTGTTGCTGCCTAACGAGTGTTCGATGTGCGTGGATCGATTTTGTTGCGTAAAGGTGCGGATAGGGAGTCAAGAGTTTGACTTGGAAGCATCACTACTATTGATAGTAGAGTTTGATGTGATCTTTGGAAAGAATGGATCTCAGAGCATTTGCTTACATTGATTACAGTCTCAAGGTGGTCAAACTGGTGCTGAATACGGGTCGTGAAACTACCATCGCTGGTATGAAGGGATTGATCAAGACGCTGATGTCTTCTCTCCAAGTAGCCGAGGTAGTTCGTATGGGTGCGGATTTATTCTTCACTCTAGTAGAGGCTTCAAAACCCATGCCCGGTTTGATTAATATTCCCGTGGTATTGGAGTTTGCTGACGTTTTACCTGAAGATCTCCCTAGAGCCCCACCTTAGAGAGAGATTGATTTTGCCATTGAGCTAGTGCCAGTTTTGTTGGGTCTTGTTTCCACAATGAGCTTAATTTGAAGAATTCCTCCTAAAACTAAGGTGAATTGCAGTTGTATTTGATGTTGTGTTTAAGTTGTGTATGCAGGACCCTACTGCCAAGTGTGAACTAATGTCAGTCTATAGTGAGTCACGAAACACAGGACCATACAATGTAATCCCTCATTGTGTGATTCAAAGTGTTGACTCATGTATAGCCTCTCTATTGGGGCACACTTCTTCTACATGCACTTGGACTACTGGACCAAGGAGTGGTGAAGTTCATCTAAGGAATTTGACTAAGTCCAAATACTCGAGTACCTCCCTTAATATACTCGAGTACTTTATTTCAATATACTCGAGTAAGTGTTTGGGTACTCGAGTAGAGCCTTAATCAAACTCGAGTAGTTTCTAGTTATACTCGAGTAAGTCTAGCTGTTCAGACTAAAATTTCTCTAAGTCCACATACCTGAGTAACTTTGCTCTTATACTCGAGTAAGTGGCTTAGTACTCGAGTAGTTTTCATTTTCAGTATACTCGAGTGGTCTGAACTAGTACTCGAGTAGGTTATTCTTGTACTCGAGTAGATCCTACCTTACTCGAGTAGATCCTTTCTAATACTCGAGTAGTTTGGTTTTGTACTCGAGTAGCCGCTTTCACTTACTCGAGTAGTTTGTCTAGTTTGTAACTCGGGTAGTTTCCCCAAGGTACTCGAGTAGCTCAACCCTTACTCGAGTAGATTAACTCAATACTCGAGTAGTTCCTTATTCGCTCGAATAAATCAGCCCTTACCCGAGTAGCTCACCTATATACTCGAGTAGGTTGATTCTGCCTTCAGAAAGAATTTTTCTAAGTCCTGATTTTGCGGGCTAATTCAAATCCTCTATTTTGATTGGTCCACGTGTACTTGTTTAAGTATTAACCGTTACAGAAGTCCTATAAATAAGTCTTGTCAAATCGACAAACCCTAACAACAAGAAGAAAAATAAGTTTCTGAATCTGATTTTATCGCGGACATCGGAAAGCCGACAAGGTCACGCCAACAAAACGCTGTTCATCTTCTTCGTCGCCGGACCTCTCCGATACAGCTATTCAGACAAGAAGTTTCAGAAGATCAAGTGATTCTCAATCGACAGATCCCGTACTTGATCCCGCTGATTCCAAGTTTCCAGATCCAAGGGTTTTCGCCTCTGTCTTCCTCGATTTATTTCCGTCGATCTCTAAAAGCTGAAGAAGGAAGAAAGATTTGAAGATCCAGATCTGAACGGTTCTGTTTGTATATTTCTTTATACAACCTCTTATTCTTGTAGGAGTCTTGACTCCGAGTTCTATAGGAGTTTTTCTCCGAGTACTGTAGATCCGTTGGGATCGAGATTTGTAGGAAGGTTTTCTTCCGAGTGTAGATCCGTTGGGATCAAGATTTGTAGGAACGTGGTTCCGAGTTATAGGATCGTTTTGATCCGAGATAGTGGAGTAGCCAAGTCTAGTGGTTTACTAGATTGGTGAGGTGAAAGTGGATGTACCCAAGGTTGGGGAACCACTATAAATCCTGTGTTCTCTGTGGCTTGCTTGGTTATTTTCTGTGTATCGTTCTTACAATTTTTATTCCGCAAAAATACGCAGACCTCACCTATTCACCCCCCTCTAGGTGATTTAGGCTAACAATTTAGTACTCTCAAGTTTCCAAGCCTATATCACGCTCTCCGTATCGGTTACCACCAAAGGAGATGGTGGAACTAAAAGTGCAACTTCAAGAACTACTAGATCAATGTTATTGTTTATATTGAGTGCTAATGACAATACATAAAGGAAGTTAACATACATATAACAATTTGAATTTCAAACATTTCATAATAAATTAACTCAACAAATCACAGAATCTCTTTTATAAATTTATCTAAATAAAAATCTTCATTCTAACAAGATACATATGATTTAATATCATTACAACAACCTTAATGAAATTTAAAAGACAAGATGCTAATAGAAGTTGAATTGAAGTTGAATTTAAACTTTGAGCAAATAAAGAATTTGTGTGACAATTTCTTTATTTGTCTCTCTAAAATTTGTGGAGTAATTACTTAAGGTTTGAAACCTTAATTGTCCACAACGAAGAAGATGATATGTAGTAATTTTAAACAAACAACTACCTCAGTTTTCTTCTCAATATTTGAAGGTATAAAGACTTAATTCTCATCAAACCTTCTCATCCAACTTGAAGCCTCTTCACGATTTTCTTCAACAAGACTTTTCAATGGCCGAACCTTCCACTTCTTATGCAAGTGTTTTGGATCTGTGATCCAAGTGCTCGGCTTTCTCCTTTCTTCAATCAAGTCGTGGACTTGATTCTTTATTCTTTTGAGATTGCCCTCAAGAGAACAAAACCGAAGACATTGGTCTTGGCAACAATGTTCTTCACAGTTTTTCCTTCTTCACCTTCACGGTTTTCTTTCTCTCTTTCTATTTTCGAACACACGGCTTGAGCACCTTCTCAATCATCATAATAGCATTTATAAAATGTTAGTTATTCAAAAACCGCAACCTTTCATCAAGGGGTGCTACCATTTCGTTTTTTGTTTTTAAAAAAGAAACCGCCATTGTTAGCAAGAAATTCGGCCCTATTTAAAAATAGTTTTTATTAAATAAAATGGCTGGTTTAATTTCGAAAATAATTGAGATTATTTATCTTAATATTATAAAAAAACAAACCTTAATAAAACTCATAAAAGACCTTACGAAATATTTCATAAAAGTAAGGTTTGACAAGTGAAATACTTAGGCATTAAGTTAACAATTATAGTGTTACATGTGATAACCTTTCATGATATGAGTTATCTTTCTCATCATGTAATCATTTTCAAAACAATGCTTAGATACCCTACATCATGTTTAACATAGACTTGATCATATCATTACACACCATCAACATAAAAGGACATATTCCAACTTAAACATTTGAATAAAAAACATGAACTATTGTGCTCATACCATCAAACCACACATTGTCTTTCAAATGTTGTTAAAAGCAATATTGTTATTCATAAGAAGTAAATATAAAACCACATTTAAAAGAGCATAAAGTGCTTTTGGTTAGTAGAAAAATTTCGTTCTACTTGGAGATGTGTACCCTTCACGGTACCATTTGTTTGAAGCAAATAGATTCTCATCATCTTCTTTCCAAGTTTTAACATAACACTTGTTCATATTCTTTTTCCTGAAAATAAAGGATATAGTTATTAAAAAATTAAAAACAAGAAGTACAACAATGACAATCCTAGTTAAAATTACCTCAACAGTTATGTGTGTCCAAGTTCATCACCTTGGAGCGCATTTGTCCTTTTCATCAAGAAAAAGAACGGAAGCTTTCGATTGTGTATAGATTATCGGGAGTTGAATAAGCTAATGGAGAAGAATAGGTTTCTGATTCCGAGAATCGATTATCTATTCAATCATCTAGTTGGATCAACTGTGTACTCAAAGCTGGATCTGAAATCTGGGTATTATTAGTTGAGAATCAGGGAAAGTGACATTCCCAAGATGACATTAAGTACCCGTTATCGGCATTTTGAGTTCACGGTCATGTTGTTTGCCCTAACAAATGCGCCTTCGATATTTATGGACCTGATGAATAGAACATTCAAATTGTACTTGGACTAGTTCGTGATATTATTTATTGACGATATCCTAGTGCACTCTTAGTCTGAGGAAGAGCATATGGATCACTTATGCACTGTTTTGGAGACCCTGAGGAGGAGTCGTTTATACACCAAAATCTCGAGGTGTGAGTTTTGGTTGTCTTCAATGGCGTTCCTCGGCCATGTGGTTAGCGGAGAGGGAGTTGTGATGGATTTGGCAAAGCTAGTTGCGATACATGAATGGCATGTGTTGTATACTATGGCAGAAGTCTGGAGTTTCCTAGGAATTGCCGGCTACTAAGGTCGCTTCGTTAAGAACAACTCACGGACAGCTTTACTCCTCACTACCTTAGCGAGGAAGGATCAGAAGTTTGTTTGGACGCCGGCAAACGCACAAGCTTTTGAAAAGTTGAAAATTCATCATACCTCGATGGCTATTTTTTTCTTGCCATGTGGATTGGAGGGCTATGAAATCTATAGTGACACCTCCGAGAGCGGCTTAGGCTGCGTTATACTTCAGTATGGGAAATTTATAGTGTAGGGCTCTCGCCAGTTGAAAGTGCACAAGAGGAATTATTTTGTCCATGATTTGGAGTTAGTGGCCATGGTATTCGCTCTGAAGCTTTGGAGGCACTACCTGTATGTTGTAAAAGTCGATATCTATACAGACCATAAGAGCCTAAAATATCTGATAGATTAGAAATACTTGATCATGCGTCAGCGAAGGTGGATGGAGTTCCTTGGGTACTACACCATCAAGATATATTATATTCCCATCAAGGGAAATGTTGTTGCAGACTCGCTAAGTCATAGGACTCCTGCTCTGGCCAAATGGATATAGATGCATGATGAGCGTCTTTTTCGAGATTTGGAGGCCTTGGAGATCTCGTGTGTTGATGGGAGATCTAGTGCAAATGCATGTTTGAACTAGACAGAGGTGCAGTATGACCTCAAAGACCGGATTTGGCAAGTGTTGGAGCTAGATGACAGCATGAAATACTACTTGGAAGAGTCTTGGGATGGGTCGAATTCCCAGTTTTCTGTTAATGATGGCCTTTTGTGGAAGAACAGTCAATTGGGCAAAATATGTGTAAATTGTGGGAAAATTGATGTACGAGGCACATTTCACAAAGTACTTAATCCATCTAGGGAGCACCAAGATTTTCAAAGGCATGAAAAAGTTTTTTTGGTGGTTAGGATTGAAGAAGGGCATAACTCTATATATGGCAAAGTGTCAGACCTGTGCCCTAGTTAAGGCCGAATGTCAGAAGTCCGTTGGATTTATAAAGTCATTACCTATACCAGAATGGAAGTTTGACGGCATATATATGTATTTCATGCACGGCTTGCCGAGATCGTAGAAAGGGAACGATGCCTTCGGAGTCATCGTTGACCGTTTAACGAAGGTGTATACTTCATCCTGAATAGGAAGGACGATTCAGTGGAAAGCTGGTGAAGCTTTACGTTGACAATATCATACGATTGCACGGTGTGCCCCGTAGCATCGTTAGTGACCGAGATGGGTGCTTTACGTCTAATGATTGGAGGCTTGTCCCTCAATTATTGGGTACCAAGCTAAAGTTGTGCACGTCCTTTCATCCTTAGAAAGATGGTTAGACCGAGACAATAAACAGAATGATGGAAGATATGCTTTGTATGTGCACCCTAGATTTTGGAAAGAGGTAAGAGGACCACCTTTATATGATTGTGTTTGCCTACAACAATAGCTACCAAGCAAGCATTCAGATAGAGCCTTTTGAGGCCTTATACGATAGGAAGCGTCGTATGTCATTGGCTTGGGTAGAAATAGGTGAATCGAAGTTTAATAAACTTAAAGACATCAAAGATTTGATTTTGACGATACATTTGATTCAAGAATAGTAGTTTGTTGCTCATGATAGGCAGGAAAAATACTACAATGCCAAGCACCAAAATGAAGAGTTTGTTGTGGATGATAGGGTTTATCTAAAGATCAAACTATTTAAGGGCGTATCGATGATTCAACGCTTGAAGAAGCTGAGTCTGAGGTACCTTGGGTCGTGTGAAATCTTGGAGCGTGTTAGTGAAGCTGCTTATCAACTTGATCATTCGGCTGAACTAAATGGTCTGCACGATGTATTCTACATATTAGTGATGCGTAGGGTGGTCCAAGAGCCTACACAAATGATTACTAGAGATCAAGTGTCAATCGATGATGGGTTGACAACGAAGGTCAATCCATTCGAATCGAAGATACAAAGGTCAAGCAGCTACGGAATAAGTCAATCAGAATGGTCAAGGTATATTGGGACAACTCTGGCCATGAGGAACGGTCATGGGAGCTCGAGCAAACCATGAGAGCGGTGTTTCCCAAGCTATTTCCTTGAGGTAAACATTTGTAATTTTGATACTTCTATATTTTTCCTGCAAGGTGTAATTTCTTGATGAAATTTGTTTAAGTGGTGAGATTTGTAATGCCCCAAGTTACCTGTAGCTAAGAACCTAGTTCTGTGAGTTACCTCCTGGCAGTAGTTTTATACCACGCGGTGGTAGCACTCAACGCTCTCGATGCTCTCAGTGTAGAACACTATCATATGGTGGTAGTATGTTATCGCGCCGCATTAGTCGATTTAATCGGCAGAGCTCTCGGTGAGCTACCTCTCGGTGGTTATACTAGCGTCAGTGGTTGGGTTGATGATTTATTCGGCGTGGTTCTCTGTGAGCTACCGCGTGGCGGTACTGTCAGTTCTTCATAAACAGTTTATTGACACGATGTTTCCCCTACCGCCCAACGATAGTGTGGTACCGCTCGGCTGTAGCGTGATAGTTATGGCACAGCCATGTGTTGGCCTATGATTGAAGGGTTTGGATGATGGGCTTTCCGAATAAGCCAGTGTTTAAGGTACCACATAGCAGTAGCTAGTTACCGTGCGCCGCTAGCTCGATTTAAGGTCTGGATAGCAGAGTTCAACTTCATATATCTTGGCAATCTTCTTCTATGCGGTAGAGAGAGTGTGTGTGAAGGAAATGGAAGTGAAAGGAGATCTGCCATTATTGGAGCTTCGGAGCTCCGAGTCGTGTGTCGAGTCCAGATCTGTCGAGGTGAGTCTGTTGTTTTTTGTTTTCATCCAACTAGTTTCTCTTCCGTGGCATCAAAACAAACGTCAAGGGTAACGGTCTTCCTTCTTAGACATACGAAGTCCTTTATTTTGGCATATGAGGGTAGACACTCCACGAGCATATGGAGGTGATCATACCGACGAGTTGATTGGTTGTATCCCCGGTAACTTTGCATTTAGAATCCATAATCGAAGTACAGAATATGCATATTGTGTGAAGCCCATCCGGACAGGTTGGTCTTGATTGGTGATGATTTTTTTTGTATGTCGAAGAAGACTCTATGGTAAACATGTAATTTACGGAGTCACGGGGTGTGCAGGTTGTTACAGTGATAGTATTGGAGTAGGTCTCCAGGAAAACACCCTTTTGGGGAAGAAATTATAGTCTGTCTCTTACCGCGCAGCGATAGCGCTGCTGCCAGTGGTAGCTCCCATTGAGCTTTGAGTGTGAGGCATGTCTCTTGGAGACTTGGGGGCCATTGTGCTGAGCTTAGAGCCTGAAGATCCCAGCTTTGGTGGCCATGTGTGCCAGCCTTGGAACATAACGTGGTTATGTATGATTGAAATTACGGAAAAGGCAAAGTTGACCCACATCGATGTTGTTAAATGGTATAGTAATCTGAGCAATGGGAAAGAGCTGAATGGTACCCGCACTATGTTGTTCGGCTAAACTGACCTAAAGTACATGGAAGTTATCATTAGAATAGGAGAGATTTATGGCTTTTAGCCAGTCTAGTAATGCTCAGGTGAGACCGCCCAGTCTGAGACAGAGGATGGTGTTGGGAATCTTTGAGATCACGGTGTGGGTACTTGGCACTAGCGATTTCCATGATGGAAAAGGTGGGACCCTGGGTGATCAGGTACAATTACAATGTTTCTTGAGTGCATGGGATGGTTTGTTGGTCGTGCCATTGTCTAAGTTGGTTGGTTCTTAAGTTGCACTTTCGCGTATATCGTGATTATGCTAATTGCTGTAAGGAAGGAGCACTGTCGCCTTAAGTGAGGGGCAGGGTCATTATAATTTTGTCATCTAATGTTGAATGTTGCTTTGTTTGCCACCATTGGGGTGGAATGCTTTTGTACAGATGCAGTTGTGCCTAGTGGGAAGTATCAGGCAGAAGCCCTATTTTCTTTACCGGCCCTTGAAGGCCAAGCAAAGTGTATCTTTTGTTGTTTCATGTGTAGCCGGCCTGCGTGCCGATGTTTGTAAAACACTTATATTTGAGAATATAGTTGTAATGCCTTAAGGGCATAATGATTTGTGTATTTGAGTTATCAATCCTAGTTTGATGTGAGTGGACATTCCTGTGTTTGGGTCCCAAGAAATTTATTTAATTTCGCTAGATTGCACTCTGAGTTAGGATGTGTAACGCCCCCGATTTTTCTACGACTATTTTATTCGCGTTTGGCGTTACGGTGACGCGTTTTCGTGGCTTGTGCCATTTGTGGAATGTGGTTTAGCTCCATAGAACTGAGTGACCTATTTTGTAGCCTATGGGCAAGGTCTCCCTAACAAGCCGAGTCGTTTTGGGTGACCCGGTGTGGCCTCTTGGGGGATGCTTGTGTTTTGGCTTTAGGTTGGTATAACTCGAGTTCGGTTAGTCGAAAGTTAATTTTGACTTCGCCGATGTGTTCATAGCGTGGGTATTTAGCTACGGTGCGAATTTCGTCGAATTCCGAGGTAGTTCGGTTTTCGTGTCGTTTTGGGTGTGCCATTAGTAAAGACTAATTAGAAACCCTCTTATTTTAAGTGAACCAGTGACTTGGGAGACGATTAGGCTGAACAGGCGTGGTAAGGCTTATTTATAAAGCTTTACTTGGAGTGGCGGGCCCACTCTTTCCTCCTTCTTCCCGAAACCTATAAGCGCTGCTCCAGTTCGCGGAAAGCAGAGCTGGAAACGGAGGACTGCCCTAGCCTTCGGCCGGCGATTTCGGGAGCTTTCGTGGATGGAATTCATTTCCGAAAGTGGCGTTGTATTGCTCTCGCTTAGATCTACGTTTCGACGGTAAGAGATTCGATTTTCGTGGCGTTTTAGGAGACTTGGATTTTCGGGTCTTGTGGATTTCCGCCATTTAAGTGCGTGTTGCTTGTTAGGTGTTTTTAGGTGCTGCTGCTGCTAGTGCCGAGTGCAGAGGAGGGAAAGTCGTCCAAGTTTCGCCGGAAATCGAGGCAAGTGGTATTCTTACCCTTTCCATTGTTGTTCTTTTGAATTCTGGAATATTTCCCGGTTAGCCTTAGGGTAGAAACAAAGCATGTTCTCCTTTATCTTGCTAAATTTAGGGCTTAGATTCTCCTATGAGCCCCCTCCATGTGCTGTTTGCTCAACCTGCTAGTTGTGTTCATTATTTAGACTCCAGATTTGTAGTTCTAGTTGGGTGCTTTGACAGGTGGAGCCGAGGGAGAGAGTGAGGAAGTTTGTCGTGGTAGGGATCTGGTTAAAACCAGTCTTGGTAGACTCTCGGGTTTTGGTGTTGAGTGTGGTGTACACACTCAAAGCCAAAAGCCGTCCAGACTTGGCGTTGAGTGTGGTGGACACACTCAAATCCATAGTTTGGTTTGTTCTTTGCGGCTGAGTGGTCGGGTGTTTGAGTGAGAATTTTCGTCTAAGTCAAAATCGACAGGAATCACCAAGTGATTCTCGCCGATTTCGACGCGTAACGTCAGTGATTCCCACCGATCGGCGAGAATCATCCTTGATTCCCGCCGATTCGGCAAGAATCATTCTGGATTCCCGCCGATCGGCGAGAATAATCCTGGATTCTCACCGATTCGGCGAGAATCATCCTGCATTCCCGCCGATTCGGCGAGAATCAGTCGGCATTACCGCCGACCTCCACTTGTTGGCGATGGTTTAGGGTTGTCCTGTGGGAATGAACTTTGGCGTAGAGTGAGTTGACCTCATACAACGCCAAAGCTATTTTGGCGTTGAGGAAGATGGACTCACTCTATGCCACTATTGGGTTTTGTGGTTTTGCTAAAGACATTGAGGGAGTGGACCTCACTCAACACCATAGTTGTTTTGGCATTGAGTGAGGTTAACTCACTTAACGCCACTGCCTTTTTTGCTGAAGGCGTTGAGGGAGTGGACCTCACTCAACGCCATGGCTGTTTTGGCATTGAGTGAGGATAGCTCACTCAACGCCAGAGCTGTTCTTGCGGAGGGCGTTGAGTGATTGATTCTCACTCAACGCCATGGCTGTTCTGGCGCTGAGTGAGGCTAACTCACTCAATGCCAAGGTCTTGTTAGGCATTGAGTGGGTCCCACTCAACTGTTGGAGCATGCGTTCCGCACTTCTTAGTTTGAGAATAACAAATCCCGGATGTGTTTAATCTTGGTATGTGTTTTAAATGTGCAGGGATAACAGGCTTTTTAAGTACTAAGGAATGGTTGAGCATAGCATTGAAGAAATGGAAAATCACACTATCGCTGGCGATAACACTACCGCGGGCGATAATATGGACAGTTACTGCTGACGTCAGCCTTGATCCGCATGATGCCGCACATGAAGTCACGGTTAAGCGATATCGCGGGGCGATACCGATATCGCCAAGCGATATCCCACGATCGTCACGTTCTTCACTCAGATCTGAAAGTCCACGCGACGTGTGCCACGTGTCAAGCAACGGAGAGTTATCACTATTGCGGGGCGTTAACTCTATCGCCGGCGATAGCATAAAGGGATATATACGGCCAAAAATTTCAGGGAATGGATATATAGAACTGAGCTTTAGTTTTCCCAGAGTTTTTTCAGAGCCTTCATCTCCGTTTCTAGAAGAACTCCCTTGGTCCGTTGAAATATCAAGAGCAAAGGAGATACGACCGTGCGTTCAAGATTGGAGATCTTCTCATCGGTCCATCATCATCTTCAGAGCTCGTGATTTTGAGGGAGTTTTTAAGTTTTACTATTGTACTTTCATTTTCACTTTTCATCTTTGTAATTGGGAAGGGAAAATCACCACCTTGTGTGTGGTGTCTAAGCCCGTGTGTGGCTTAGGGGCAAATCACCACCTTGTGAGTGGTGTCTAGGTCCTTGTGAGGCTTAAGAGTAAATCGCCACCTTGTGTGCAGCGTTTAGATCATAGGTTTGATTTAGGGGGAGGCTAGTAGCCATATCTAGGGAGATATTGACTATAGCCTACCGGTCCTTGGGAGAAGGATCGGTGAAAAAGCTAAAAACTATTATCGTTGTAAGCCTTGATTTCAAGCTTTATTGGAATCATTTTACATATATATTTTGGAGAAATAAAATCTTGTTTTTCATTTCATTGGTGTGTCTCAAACTTTACTTCTATTTTCGCATTTTATAAAAAGCTTGTTAAAATTTTAAAGAGCCCTTATTCACCCCCCCCCCTCTAAGGGCGCCACAAGATCCTACAAGTGGTATCAGAGGCAGGTTATTCCTAATACGATTTCACCACCAGGAATTATGGCGCAGCATGACCATGCTTTCTCTAAGGGGCAAGGAATTAGTAGACCTCCGTTATTCACTGGATCTGATTATAATTACTGGAAAACTAGGATGAAATGTTTTCTTATTTCTCTTGACATTGAAGTTTGGAATATGGTAGAGACTAATTATGCTCATCCCACTTACACAGTAGGAGATGTAGAAATGGAAAAACCAAAAGATAAATGGGATGATCAGGATAAGCTAAGGTGCAAAAATAATTCTAAAGCCATGAATGCATTATTTTGTGCATTAGATAGGACTGAATTTAATAGAACTTGTGCTTGTAATAATGCTTATGAAATTTGGAACTTACTTGAAGTTACTCATGAAGGTACCTCGCAGGTGAAGGACTTGAAGCTGTTTCAACTGGAGTCGGAATTTGAAAAGTTTAGGATGGAAGTGGATGAGGACATAGATTCAATGTACACCAGATTCACCAAGATAGTAAATGACTCAAAAGTGCTTGGTAAAAATTTCTCAAATGGTGATTTGGTGAGAAAACTTCTTAGATCTCTTCCCCCTAAATTTAATCCCAAAGTGACGGCTATTTCTGAATCTCACGATCTTAAGTCTCTTAATATTGAAAGCCTGATTGGGAACTTAAAAACTCATGAAGTTGAATTAAAAATTCAACATCAAGAGTATATGGAGCCAAAGAAGAAGGGGTTGGCTCTAAGATATAAGAAAGAGGAAGATAGTAATTCTGAGGAGGAAGAAGAGGATGAGGAATGTCTTTTTGTTAAAAAATTTAAAAAATTTATGAGAAATCCGGAGAGAAGAAATACTTTTAAAAAATATTTTAAGAAGGAGACGTTTAGAAAGAAAAAACAAAAGGATGACGATGAGGAGGAAGAGAGACCCCCACCGGAGTGCTATCACTGCAGAAAGTTAGGACACATACGAAGCAAGTGTCCAAAGTACTTGAAAGAACTTAAAGAAAAGAAGCACAAAGGGAAGAAGAAGGTCCTGAAAGCTGAAACTTGGGATGATACTACTTCTGAAGATGCAAGCAGTTCAAGCTCAAGCGAGGAGGAGGATTCCAATATGTGCCTAATGGGCAAAAGCGTCATATCTGATGACGAGTGCAGTGTCCAAAGCGACACTGAGGTAACTCCTCCAACTTATGATGAATTATTTTCTGAATTTTTAAAGACTTGCAAATATTTTAAAAAAAGTTTAAAAGATAATGAGTTTCTTAAAACTGAAAATAAAAAGTTGTTAAATGAAATTAAGACTTTTGGAAAAGAAAAACTGTCTTGCCAAGAGTGTGATCACTTGTTGGGAAGAATAAAAGAACTTGAAGAGTCTCTCTGAAAAGCTCATTCTAAAATAAAAATTCTCACTAAAAAGAATGAGATTTTAGAGAGAGATCTGAAATCTTCTATTTCCAAAGTCCATGAAGGAAAGAAAGCTTTTGAACGCAGATGTGTAAATCTAGTATCCGAGAATACTGAAATGAGGAACCAGATTCATGACTTAACACTAGCCATGAAAAAGTTTGGAGTGGGCCAAAGATCACTGGATATGATCTTAGGTTACCAAGATCATGGATCTGGAAGATTTGTACTCGGATACACGACTGGAAACTATCGCCTGGCGATAACCACTACCGCCGGCGATAGCGAAAAGTTCAGAAAAGCGAATTTTAAAATTTCTGATAATAATAAATTAAATGATGCTACGTATTCTTACAGTAAAAGTCCAGAGAAGTTATATTCTTCTCGATACATTACATGTGCCAAATGCAATAGAGTTGGACACACCACGGACTCGTGCTGGAAGAAAGGAAAAAGTAAAATTAAGCAAATTTGGATGCCTAAGGCTTCTACCTACACTATGGGTGGAACCACTTGGGTAGCCAGATCTTTACTCACATCCTCTTTCTAGGTTTGTTGGCAGGCGAAGGACAAAGAAGACATGTGGTACTTGGACTCGGGTTGTTCAAAGCACATGACAGGCAATACAGAGAAGTTCCTTAGCCTAGAGATGAAGAAAGGAGGAGTTGTAACATTTGGAGATAATGGAAAAGGAAAAATCATCGGCATCGGTGTTGTGGGTAACAAAAGTTTCTCAATTTCAAATGTTTTGTTTGTAAAAGGTTTAAAACATAATTTGATTTCTATTAGCCAATTATGTGATAAGGGTTTAAATGTTTGTTTGAATCCTCCACAAACTTATGCAAAATTATTGATTCCAAAACAAATGAAATTATATTTACCGCACCCAGATGTCATAATGTATATATGATTAAATTTCATGATTTTTCAAATTCTACCTTAAAATATTTTTTGTCAAAAAATGATGAGTTAGATTTGTGGCATAGGCGACTTGGACATACTAGTGCCAAGTTAATTAAAAAACTTTCAAAAGATAAATTAATCAAAGGTTTACCATTGCTAAATGGGAATTTATCTTCTTTATGTGAGCCTTGTCAAAAAGGAAAATTTTCAAAATCATCTTTCAAGAGTAAAAATATTATTTCTACAACTTGGCCAGTCCAATTAATTCATATGGATTTATTTGGGCCAATTAATGTTTCTAGCTTAGGTGGTAGAAAATATACATTTGTAGTGGTTGATGATTATTCACGTTTTTGTTGGACTTTATTTCTAACCTCTAAATCTGATGCGTATTCCGAATTTTCTAAATTATGTTTGCGTATTCAAAATGAATTTGATTTAAAAATTACACGCATACATTCAGATCATGGAGGGGAATTTGAAAATGAAAAATTTATTACTTTTTGTACGGAGTTAGGAATGAAACATGAATTTTCCACTCCACGCACACCACAACAAAATGGTGTAGTGGAGAGGAAAAATAGGGCTCTTCAAGAGCTAGCCCGTACAATGTTATCTGAATTTACACTACCAAAATCTTTTTGGGCTGAAGCGGTGAGTACTGCATGTTATGTAATTAATAGAATAATGCTTCGCCCTATTTTACAATTAACTCCGTATGAATTAATTTTTAATAAAAAACCAAATGTTTCTTATTTAATAGTTTTTGGTTGTAAATGTTTTATTTTAAATTCTAAAGATTCCTTAGGAAAATTTGATGAAAAGTGTGATGATGGAATTTTTATTGGGTATTCTTCAACCAGTAAAGCTTATAGAGTTTTTAATAAACAAACAAAAATAGTTGAAGAATCTATTCATGTTAGGTTTGATGAGTTTGTTCCATGTGTAGATAAGAAAACTACAGGAAAAGAAGATAAACCCCTTCCTTTAATGGAAAATGATGATGAAGAACATGGAGGGCATGAAGAAGAAGAAAAAGAAGAAAAAGAAGAAGAAAGAGAATAATATGTGCCTCCAAGTGAATTGATATTTTCAAAGGATCATCCGAAGGAGCTTATTATTGGAGATCCACAAAAAGGGGTCAGTACACGTTCTTCTTTACATGTTTTGTTTTCAAACTTGTGCTTTGTATCTGAAATAGAACCAAAAGATGTTTCCGCCGCTTTAAATGATGAATTTTGGTTTTTAGCTATGAATGAAGAACTTAATCAATTTGAACGTAATAAGGTTTGGAATATTATAGAACGACCCAAAAATCATTCTGTAGTTGGAGTAAAGTGGATTTTTAAAAATAAATTGGATAGTGACTCTAGAATTGTTAGAAATAAAGCCAGATTAGTTGCAAAAGGTTATGCACAAATAGAAGGGGTAGACTATGATGAAACTTTTGCACCCATTACTAGATTAGAAGCGGTTAGGATATTTCTTGCATTTGCTTGTTTTAAAAGATTTAAATTATATCAAATGGATGTCAAAACTGCATTTTTAAACGGGTATATAAAAGAAGAGGTTTATGTGGAACAACCCCCTGGCTTTATAAATGAAATATATCCAAATTATGTTTATAAATTAGATAAAGCACTTTATGGGTTAAAACAAGCGCCTCGTGCTTGGTATGATCGTTTAACTCAATACTTATTAAAGCACGATTATAAAATGGGAAGTGCCGATTCTACACTCTTCATTAAGCAAATTGATCATGATTTAGTTATTTTGCAAATTTATGTTGATGATATTATTTTTGGAGCCACTAGTGAAGAGTTATGTAATGAAGTAGTTCAAATTATGAAAAATGAATTTTAAATGAGTATGGTAGGAGAACTTTCTTTTTTCTTAGGATTTCAAATTACACAAAGAAATGATGGCATTTTTATTAATCAATCTAAATACATTCATGATATGTTAAGAAGATTTGGATTTGAAAACCTTAAACATGCCAATACTTCTATGAGTGCTTCATTGAAATTGGGAAAAGATGAAAGTGGTATATCAATTGACCAAACCCTTTATAGAATTATGATTGGGTCTTTATTATATTTAACTTCTTCTAGGCCTGATATTATGTTCGCCGTTTGTTTGTGTGCTAGGTTTCAAGCTAATCCAAAAGAATCAGATTTAAAAGCGGTGAAACATATTTTTAGATATCTTATAGGAACATCTATACTAGGCTTATGGTATCCTCATAATGACTCTTTTATCTTACATGGATATTCTGATTCTGATTATGCGGGGTGTTATGAGATCGAAAGAGCACAAGTGGCACTTGTCATTTCATCGGACCAACACTTATTTCTTGGTCGAGTAGGAAACAAAATTCTGTTGCCCTCTCCACTATTGAGGCCGAATATATTGCACTTGGTAGTTGTTGTGCTCAAGCACTTTGGATGACACAAACACTAGAGATTTTGGCATACACCAAAATAATA
Organism: Platanthera zijinensis; assembly: GCA_039513925.1. NCBI lineage: Eukaryota > Viridiplantae > Streptophyta > Magnoliopsida > Asparagales > Orchidaceae > Platanthera > Platanthera zijinensis. Next base: position 108,862,671 of record CM077087.1, read on the forward strand.
TTGAATTAAAATGTGATAGAAAAAGTGCTATCGATTTAACGAACAATCCTGTGTTACATTTTAGATCCAAACATATAGATGTTCGTCATCATTTTATTAGAGATCACCTAAAGAAAGGACATATTAAAGTAAATTTTATTGGAACAGATTCTCAAATAGCAGATATTTTCACAAAACCGCTTAATGATTCACGCTTTTTAAGGTTAAGATTAGAACTTGGAATCATAGAATTATAAGTCAAAATTATTTTAATACCGAGATTTTAGTCTTGTAAAATAGGCCTAAGATTAGAAATCGTATATAAATATCATTTAGTTAATTAAAAAATAATCAAAATTTTGTTTAATAACCAACAAACCATAACAAAAAATGCTATCGCCGTGCGGTATCGCTACCGCTCGCGATAGTGCAATTTTTAAGCCACATTTCCCTAATATTCTGACACCTTCTCAACAACCTTGCTTCTAGTGTTACTGTAAATTTTTGGATGGTATCAGGATACAATACTTATTATATGTGTGATAATTAATTTATAAGTTCTTTACACATTTTTTTTAATTTGTCTTGCACTCGATATCTTTCTATACCTTTGATGACTAGAACTTGCATAGACTTGTTTCCGCATGCCTCTAAGTATGAGTAACATTTTATGTTTGATAATGTGCTTCCACTGACACGGGTTGATAGTTACACATACTTAAGCTTCTTATTACATGTTATTGGTTTGTTTCAAAGATTCGAATACAACGCTAAAACTTTCATTTATGCCTCATTCATATTGATTTTCAAAACTGATGGCCATTCTGAAAAAAAAATGTTTTTTTGTTTGCAATACAAGTGAATTCGGAGTCCTAAGTCAATCATGAATAGAAAACAAATAAAAAAATTTAATAATAATAATGACTAGGATACTCCAATCAAGCTCTACTCACCCTCCTGATAAGTCTTAATGAGCATTGTGAGGTTGAGCACCTTGACAAGAATTGTAAAGTGTCTTGTGCAAACAAACTTGGCCATTTATTAAAAAAAATCTTTATGATATGAAGTTATTTATGTAAAGATATTAGCTTCTGTATTAATATATTGCAAACCCTCATGTAACATTATTTCTTAAGGAATATGTATACTAAATCAATCTTCACATATACACATCATTATCATTTATAAAATTTCTTCTCATGAGAATTGGACCGGACATAATCTTTCTCTTCTATTTCATCATTTCCAAAGTTTTTGATATCTTGGCCTGACAAATTTTCAATGTTTAAATTCAACTCTTAAATTAATTTTCTCCATAACAAACAGTTTTTCTGATAAAATTCCAAATTTTATGGTAATACTATTCCATGGATGTTAATGAGTTAATGTTGTCATCATACTCCTCATATTTCCAAATTCTATGACTAATTTGTTACTCTCTCCATTCTTTAAAGCTTCCGTATTTTGCAACTCGCTATATTTTTGTCCCCACCGTTTTTGCTAATACTAAAAGGGGGAGATTAAGTACGAAATAAATTGATTAGTACATTTAGGAGGAGAAATTAATTCTTTTAAATAGGGGGAGATTATAGGGGGAGAAACTAGTCTTTGTTATAGGTGGAGTTTACTATAACTAATTGTGCACCTTGATTCATAGTGATTATCTGAATTGTTTCACATTCTACTGGTCGCACATAATTTCTTTCTCAGTGGATTTGTTATTATCAAAAGTGGGTGATTGTTGGAGCATGCGTTCCGCACTTCTTAGTTTGAGAATAACAAATCCCGGATGTGTTTGATCCTGGTATGTGTTTTAAATGTGCAGGGATAACAGGCTTTTTAAGTACTAAGGAATGGCTGAGCATAGTATTGAAGAAATGGAAAATCACACTATCGCTGGCGATAACATTACCGCGGGCGATAACATGGACAGTTACTGCTGACGTCAGCCTTGATCCGCATGATGCCGCACACGAAGTCACGGTTAAGCGATATCGCGGGGCGATACCGATATCGCCAAGCGATATCCCACGATCGTCACGTTCTTCATTCAGATCTGAAAGTCTACGCGACGTGTGCCACGTGTCAAGCAACGGAGAGTTATCACTATCGTGGGGCATTAACTCTATCGCCGGCGATAGCATAAAGGGATATATACGGCCAAAAATTTCAGGGAATGGATATATAGTACAGAGCTTTAGTTTTCCCAGAGTTTTTTCATAGCCTTCATCTCCGTTTCCAGAAGAACTCCCTTGGTCCGTTGAAATCTCAAGAGCAAAGGAGATACGACCGTGCGTTCAAGATTGGAGATCTTCTCATCGGTCCATCATCATCTTCAGAGCTCGTGATTTTGAGGGAGTTTTTAAGTTTTACTATTGTACTTTCATTTTCACTTTTTATCTTTGTAATTGGGAAGGGAAAATCACCACCTTGTGTATGGTGTCTAAGCCCGTGTGTGGCTTAGGGGCAAATCACCACCTTGTGAGTGGTGTCTAGGTCCTTGTGAGGCTTAAGAGTAAATCGCCGCCTTGTGTGCAGCGTCTAGATCATAGGTTTAATTTAGGGGGAGGCTAGTAGCCATATCTAGGGAGATATTGACTATAGCCTACCGGTCCTTAGGAGAAGGATCGGTGAAAAAGCTAAAAACTATTATCGTGGTAAGCCTTGATTTCAAGCTTTATTGGAATCATTTTACATATATATTTTGGAGAAATAAAATCTTGTTTTTCATTTCATTGGTGTGTCTCAAACTTTACTTCTAGCCCTTATTCACCCCCCTCTAAGGGCGCCACAAGATCCTACATCAACGCCAAGCCGTGTTGAGTGATTTTAACACTGTTTCCCTTACCTCGATTTTCGTTCCCGAGTGAATTCCTTGATTATATTTGTAGTTTCTTTGTCGACCATGTTTTTCTTTCCTAAAGGCCTAATCGTGGGTCGTGATTAGTAGTGGTGGTTTGAAGCTCTTCATGAGGGAGGTGTTGTGTAATTTAGCAAAGGCAACCCTTATTCTTCTATCTTGCTCCAGGCACGGGCTGGGCAAGGAGGTGGAAGGTCCCTTGTGCTTTCACATGTAGACCCTTGAGCTTGTTGGCTTAGAAATGGAGGTTGGGGGACTGAGTTTGCCTCCAACCCGGATCCATGTTATTTGTTTTTGCTACTACCATCTCCCATAGCTTAGGGTTTTAGGTGTTTCTTCCTTGGTAGATTGCAGCATTTTGGGCTCTTGGAAGCCTAGTAGACCCTGCAGGATGTAGTTTCTGGGCAGGGTTGATGTTGTTTCCTCGTAAGTAGTGCATTCCTTGTTGTCTTGCCTTGGGGCAATTGTGACTTTTATTGCTGTGTGTTTACCTCTTTCACTTCCCCCCCTGGTTGACACTTTCATGCTGTTCTTTCTTGTTTTGCTTGCTGAGGTATTCTTTCTTCTTTTGAATGCCTCAGGTTCTGAGCAGTAGCCAGTTTGGTGGCTAGGTTGCAGTTGTGTTGCTGGTGGTCTCTTTGACCTTGGAGGTTCTGTTGCTTGTTAGTGAGGTAGTTTTTTCTGTACTTGTCTTACAGACATACATATTTGCAAGTGGGTTCGTGTCAGGTTGTTGGCGCCCACTGGTAGTTTTTACCTTTGTACTAGATATATTACTTTTGCTGCTACCGTTTTCTGAAGATAGTCTACTTGCTCTAGGTAGGATTTATGCTAGGTTGCTAGTTATTTTGAAACTACAACTAATATTGTAAATATATTGCACAATCAGCATGTTTTATAAAAGTATATCACTATTTTTCAAACAGCGTATAAAGATCGTTTTCCTATATATATAATATAAATTAAATTTAGAGTCTTGCATAGCATAGGTGGTCCTCTTAGGGCTCTTATGCACTTCTTAGGATGTCAAACCTAAAAAAAGTATTCTTCCGCAGTACTTAAGTATAGTTTTTAACCGTGGACTAGGTGATCCACCGAGCCGAGGGATACAGCCTCTAAGTATAACTTATTTTCTAATCATTAAAATCATGAATTTCCTTCTTAAAGTATAGTAGGTGGTTTTGCCTGAGCGTCAGCAGTTATCCCCTGCTTGACGTGGCATCATGACGCGTGTTTTCTCATACTCTGATAATTCCTTAATTCGGAGAAAATGCGGGTTGTGACAGGATGCGTGGTAGGTTTTGGAATCAATGTGTAACTCCCCTGATTTCCTGTGGAATATGGCGTTGGGCCCGAGCCGGAGCTTTTATTATATTCTATGTGACGGATTGGGTGTTACAGAAGTCCCTAGTGATAAGGGAGAACTAGCGACAGAAGATACGAACAAATAAGTCTAGGATAGAAGTGAAAGCGGTTCAAAAAGTGAATATGTTTATGGTTATGGTAATAGTGAATCTTCTTTGGGCTCTTCTTGGACTTCTAACTCATCCAACTCACCCAGCTAACCCTAATTACTTGAACACTCCGTCAGCTCCAAGAAGACAAAGGTCAGTCACGATTAATGTCATAATTTTGCCTTTAAACTTGACTCCACAACATCCTTTTTATTAACCGTGTGAGTATACCTTTTGACTTGTAACTTTTGAATATATAATGAAAGATACCAGTTTACCTCCAATCCCTTACTACATTTCTTTCAATGTCAAATTCTCAATATTGATTTATGCGATTTAACTTACTAATACACTTACGGCAAGTGTACCGGTCGCACAAGTAATATAAAATGAGCAAATTTTCCCAGGTACTGATCTCACAAGGAACACAGTAAGGTGGAGTAACTATTAAGGAGGAATGGATATTGAAGTCCTTAGGTCAGGGTTATGAATGGGGGATTTGATTTGGATTGCAGAAAAAAATAAAGAAAACTAAATAAACTACTCCTATATAGGTCATTATGCACTGCTTCGCTTGGCAGGATGGAGACTACGCAGGTCTCTATGCATTGCTTTGCAAGGCGGATGGACGAGTAGGCAAGCAGATGGAATGGTTCGCACCGGCAGAATGAGGGTCCAAAGCACCTATTCGCAATGCACACAACTAGAAATTGCTAATGAGGCAACACTCATGATGGCGGGATGGATGAGATGAGGCAGAAGGGCTCCTCACTTGTATAAACCAAAATGCATTCACATAAACATGAATGATATCATTTAACCAAAGCTAGGTTTTACACAATCATCATCCAAACAACCTAGAAAATCATTAAGAAATTTATAACAATCCAAGAGGAGGGAAGCATACAACTGTTGAGTCTTGTTTATATAGTGATTTTCGAACTTATCTGGGCTAGTTTCCCTTCGATTTCACTTCACTTTTAGTTCGTTATCGTATATATTTCATCTTATCTTTATTTCCATAAAAAGTGCACTTTCGGCTCGTTGTTGTGTATTTTTTTGTACTTTTATAGTTTGTTCTCCTTTTTGTGATTGTCTGGAATGTTTGCACATATCAGTGCTTTCTACGGGGGTCGTGAGTGTAAGACCCCGATTCCTGATCCCGTTATGTTATAATGGAACTAGTCCTAGTGTGATTTGACCTTCTCTCTCCTTCTACGGGGAAGACGATCTTTCGCCGACCCCGAACGCCACCTAACACTAGTCAACTCTACACTTTACTCAACATATCTTCCAGAGATGCCCCCAATTTTTTATCCAATTCAGCAGATATTAGAATCCCAAACCCTATGCCAACACTCACACACCAACCTAGGTCCCGCACTTTTGCTATCTGCAGACCGTCCTTGGCGATATGAAGTACATAGTAGTTAACACTATAATTATCCATCCAAATGCCTCAAGATAAATAATGGGGGTCTATCATGACCTAACTTGGCTAAATATAGTAAATTATATTTTTTCCTAATTAATCTGGCATTTATTTAATTTTCCCAAAAAATCTAGGTGCCACTAGTTTGAACATGAAGTACCATATATAGTCATGCAAGATGCCTAAAATAATTATGATAAATACTAGGCTTAATCAATACTGTAAATCTATAATTAAAAATTTTTCCAGTACCTTAAGGACCCTAAAATTATTTTGGTAATATGTCCTATTTTCCCATATTAATGAAGTAAGTACAGAAAATAATCATCCAAAAATTGAGAATTAATTTCCTTATGCAACTACTGTCCTACCAACACCACTGACAAAGATTCTTAATTTTTCCAATAGGAAATAAGCTCTGAATAAATTATACATCAAATACCCAAAATTATGGGTTTGTAAAGTATGTACTGCAAATAATCATCTAAAAATCATGAATTAATTTCCCCAAGTGGTTATTGACATAAAATTATCATGGACCTAATTTCACAATTTTTTTCAACAAGTAAATGGCTCTAAATAATTATTGACCATATATGCACCTTTTTAAACTTGTGAAGAAAGTACTAAAGTTGTTCAACTAAAATTTATAATAAAATTCAGAAATAATAATTTTGACTTAAAACATCTTCTGCCCAAATTTCATGAGTCTATAATGTACTGAATGATCATAATAAATAAAATAACATTTAGGGTCATATCATGTATAACAAAGGAGGTGCAAATAATATTACTCATAAAATTCCAATAAATTCACCAGAAGTCCTATCTAACTTAGAGTCCATGCTACCTATGTTTCACACCCTTTTTAATAAGTTTTGGTGGCTTATTCTACATAAAAGTGATTATGTCCTAAGCTAAGGTAAGGGTTTTGAGATGTCCATCCATCTCCAAATCCTCTAAGATTCATACCAGAGGACTTAGGCTACTCAATCATCATTTCCACCAAGTTACAATATCACACAAGGGCATTTGCCCCCATACCCTTCACAACCCTCAAAAGCCCCTCCTCGGGGTTTGAGTTTGGATCCTAGGGCGAAACTACCCTAGACTACCCCATAATCCCTATGGGGGTTTAAAGGTCATGCCATGTCAGTGGTCAAAATATCAGCCTCTGTTGAGGTGATTTGACCACTCATCCTCAAGGTGCACTTTTTTACTTAAGAACCAATCATTAAGGCAAAATTAGGATTAGGTCTTTACCTATCCAAAACACATCCAAATGAGGTGAAATTTTATAAAGAGCAATATCATGATGCCAGGGACCACTCACCAGAATTTGGGAGGGTTCGGAGGTCATTAGACCACTTAATTAAAATACCATAATATTACTAGATAAAAATAAAAACCATAGACAAAGTATATCCAAAAATTACCATTTTTGGATAGACACTAGGTATACCTAAGTTTGACCCCTTGCACAAATTTCAGGTCATTTGGACATGGGATGAAGAGTGGGCACCTGTTTGAATCTCAGGATAGCCCTAGGTATAGGGCCCACCAAAACGGGTGCCCTGGTCCAACCAGAGGTCCAAATTGGTTTAAATAAATTTTGGATTAAAGTTAACCTCAAGGTCTACAACTTTATTTTTTGTACTTTTTCATCAGAGGCACCTAACTATTTTTAATATTTAATTCAAAATACTATAATAAAGGTGACAGAAAATCATTTAATATGAAATATTTTCATTTGATCCAGCACGGATCTTGACGCAAATCTAGTGGCCCGGGCTCATCGTCTACCTCCAGCCAATGGCTGAGATAGCCTGAGCCTGGATCCACTTCTAGCCGTTGTTGCCCATCAGGGCTCTTCCCCGGGGGCCACTGCCACCAACACCTCCGTCGAGGTGGTGGCTATCGACTAGAGACGACCCGGCCGCCGGGGGGGAGGGCGAATTCCGGCGGTTCTACCAAGCGGATTTCTCGGCCCGAAACCATGAAAACCAAGAATTGGTTTGGGCTCAATTAAGCCCGAACCTTGTACCTAAGCATTGCTATGATCTTACCATGAGCAAGGAGAGGGAGAGGACCTTGCTGGCATCCTAACGTAAAGAAGATTGCCGGGAAACCATCTTTGAAGGCGGCGCCGCTCGTTTTCTGCAACAGCACGATGGGAGGGCTCGAAATCTTCAGTTAAAGGCTGGGAAACGTTCCTCTGGGTCCACTGATGGTGTTTAAAGGCTCGGTTGAGGAGGGGAGAGGTCGGATTATCAATGGCCATTAAATCCATTAATTGCTAGGCTCGGGTTAGGAGGAGGGGGCTGAACCAGCCCCTTGGTGGCCGGGAAATGTCTGGAAACTTTACCCCTTCCCCAGGGGAGTTGAATCCAGCCATTAAGGGTGTCCTTTGGCCTCCCTTAGCCGGGTTTGACTTGCCCCTTCATTCCCTCTTTTTCTCTCTCTCCTCCATTAACATGGAATGGAGATCACGCTCTCTCCTAGTCACCAAGTTGACTTGGTCAACCTGGAGGGCTATTTGCAGCCCATCCATGCACATTATTCCCTAATGAAGACACATGAGGAGGATTGAGCATGGGCTAGCCCATTTGGGCTTGGTTGACCCAAAGTAGGCTTGGGTTGACTCTAGTCATTTTGACCTTTTGGGTTGACACCAATGGGTCCTTGGTGACCCATTGGCCTCCCCCAAGTGTCTAGGTAGGGTTGGGTAGGTTGACTTGGCACCTTGGAGGTCAATTGACCCTTAATAAGGGCACTTTGACCACAAGACTTTGACCAACGAGACCTTCTTGCGCCGCAAGGCCCGCATCCAAGTATCGTCTATCCGAACCGGCTCCAAGTGCACCGATCGATCAGAGGCTACTGGCCCATCTATAGTAGTAATCTACTGCTCCGGCCGAAGTAGCGCTCTCCACAGGGAGGAGACATGAAAAACATCGTGCAAACCCGCTAGGTCTGGCGGCATCTCCAGTCTATAAGCCAAGGGGTCGATCCGCTCAAGGACCCTGTAAGGCCCCATATATCTTGGACTGAGCTTCTTCCGACCATGTACCAGCAAGACTCCATGCATCGGTCGGATCTTCAAGAATACTCGATCCCCGACCTGAAACTCTACCTGACGGTGTCGAGCATCGTAATACTTAGCCTGTCTACTCTGGGCTTCCAGCGTCCTGTCTCATATCAACCGCACCTGAGCATCTGTATCCTCCACGAAATCCGATCCAAGTGCCTTCGGATCCTCATCCTGGATCCAAGACAAAGGAGTCTTACATCTCCGCCCGTATAGAGCCTCATAAGGGGCCATGCCATTGCTGGACTGATGGCTATTGATGTACGAGAACTCGATAAACGGTAGCTGCCTCTCCCACGGCTCTCCACGGTCCAGTATGCACAGCCGCAGTAAATCCACCAGGGTCTGATTGGTGCGATCTGTCTATCCGTCCGTATAAGGGTGGAAGGCGGTGCTGAAATTCAACCGTGACTCCATATATGCCTGAACCGACCTCCATTCCTTAGACGTAAATCTTCCATCCCGATCAGACACTATCGTCCTCGGTACCCCATGATATCGAATGAACTTCTCCACAAACTTCCGTACCAAGTCACTCACCGGAGCATCCTTATTGATCGGTAGAAACCTAGCCACCTTCGTCAGTTAGTCTACGATCACCCATATCGAGTCATTCCTCACATGCGACCGAGGAAGACCATGTATGAAGTCCATGGCAATGTTGTCGAACTTCCACTCCGGCACCGGAAGTGGCTGCAATAACCCAGTCGGGTTCCTACACTACGCCTTAACCAACTCGTATGCCTCACAGTGGGTCACGAAGTAGGTGATATCCCTCTTCATGCCTGGCCAGTACATCGTCCTTTTCAAGTCGGCCATCATCTTTGTGATGCCTGGGTGCACCGAGTATCTGTTGTAATGTTCCTCTGTCATGATTTCCTCCCGAATCTGGCCTCCTGCGGGTATATAGACCCTGCTTCTAAAACATAGGAGTCCATGCCTTAAGTAAAAATCTCCTGTCGTGCCTCCCTCCAATCCCCTGAATATTGGCTCTGCCTTCTCGTCCAGCCTCTGCCCATCCCTAATGCTGTCCTGAATGCCATCTATGGCAACCATCGATGTTAGATACTCCATGTACATCTCTAGAAAATTATCGGACACTAATTATATATGCATGTCCTCTAACATCTTCACCAACTCCAAGGCCATCAGCTGTGGCCCTACCTATGTCGTAGTTGCTCTCCGGCTCAGAGCGTCTGCCACCACATTTGCCTTCCCGGGATGGTAATGCATCGTGTACTCATAATCGGATAGGAACTCCACCCATCGTCTCTGGCGAACGTTCAACTCCTTCTGGGTATCAACATATTTCATATATTTGTGATCCGAGAATATGTCACAGTGCACTCCATAAAGATAATGCCGCCAAATCTTCAGAGCGAACACTACCTCTCCCATCTCTAGATCATGCACCAGGTAGTTCTGCTCGTGTTTCTTTAGCTGTCGCGAGGCGTATTCTATCACATGACCATGCTGCATCAACACAGCTCCCATCCCCTGGAAGGATGCATCGGCGTACAACTGAAAGCCCTCCTTCCTAGACGGGAGAGCGAGAATGGGGGCTGACGTAAGACGACTATTCAACTCCTGAAAGGCCGCCTCACACCGCGGCATCCATACGAACGGATCGTCCTTCTTTGTCAATATAGTGAGTGGGAGGGCTATCTGAGAAAATCCCTGCACAAACTTCCGGTAGTATCCGGGCAAACCTAAGAAACTTCAGACATCTATGGCCGTCTTCAACTAAGGACAGTCTCGCACTGCCTGAATATTTACAGGGCCACTTCCAGTCCCTCCCCACTGATGATATGGCCTAGGAAGGCCACCTCCATCAGCGAAAATAGGCACTTGCTGAACTTGGCGTATAGCTAATGCTCCCTGAGCTTCCCTAAGGTCAAGACCAGATGTTGTGTATGTTCCTCCTTCGTCTTCGAATAGATGAGGATGTTATCTATGAGTACTATGACAAACCAGTCGAGATATGGCTGGAACACCTGGTTCATCAAGCTCATGAAGGATGATGGTGCATTCGTTAGCCCGAAAGGCATCACGGTAAACTCGAATAACCCATATCTGCTACTGAAGGCAGTCTTCGGAATGTCCTCCTCTCGAATCCACAATTGATAGTTGCCCGACCTCAAATCCAGTTTTGAGAAGAAATGTGCCCCTTCCAGCTTATCAAAAAGCTCATCTATCTGTAGCAGGGGATAGGTATTCCGGACTGTCAATTTGTTCAGCGCTCGGTAGTCGATGCATAATCTGAGTGGACCGTCCTTCTTGACAAACAGCACCGGGGCTCCCCTTGGTGAAGAGCTTGGCCGGACAAATACAGCTTCCACTAATTCCTGCAGCTGGCTTCGAAACTCCATCAACTCCTTTGGGGCCATCTGGTAAGGGGATCTAGATGCCGGCTTAGCTCCTAGCACGATCTGTATTTGAAAATCCTGCTCTCGGTGCGGGGGTAACCCTGACAGCTTTTCTGGGAATACATCAGCAAAATCCTGTACCACCGGGATATCAGAGACAAAAACCATGGACTTAGCCATTTCAAACAGAACCTCATAGAACTCCTACCCTTGCAAGTGGGCCTTAATGGCCTGTACAGATGATAAGAAGTGAGGGGAAATAGGTCTAATACCTTCGATTACGACAAAGGAGTCCCCGTGCCTCAAGGTGACTCTCTTCGCTAGGCAGTCAATCTGGGCGTGGTTCCATCGCACCCATATCATGCCAAGAATCAAGTCGAATACTGGAATCCTTATGATCGCCTCTGGTGCTTCGAATGCCTTTCCCCCGATCTATGCCTCCATGTAGCAGTGCTCCAAGGTGAACAGCTCTGATCCATCGGGTAATCGTATCCTCATCATCAAGCCCGTGAATTGCTCCATGCCTACTAACCCTTCCACGAAGGCCTCCGATACGAATGAGTACAAAGAACCCGTATCGAACAGCGTATAAGCGGGCTTGCCGCTGACGAAAACTATGTCTAGCGGGGGGGGGGGGGGAGTTAAATTTCTTAGAATCTAATTATGGTTTTCTTTTCAAGTTTATCAATTCAATATCCATAAGTTTAAGTGTTCAGGAAAGAAAAACTTAAAACTTTCTGGTGTACTTGTGATCACTTGCTCCGGGTTTTGGGGTTGTGTTAGATTCAGTGCATAAACTTGCTCCCTGTCCTGCCTGCGATCTCCCCCGGGTATCCACGTCCTCAGCCACATCCTCGACCTCCAAACTGCTGATTATATGGGGCAGCCTGTGGTGCTTGTAGAGGTGCTCCCGTCATGGGGCAGTTTCTCCGGATGTGCCCTGTCTGGTTGCAGTTGTAGCACTCCGGCGGGGGAAATGCCATACACCCGGGTCTCATTGCCTCCCACATTTGAAGAGGCTGAGGAGCCACTACCACCGTTTCCCTCGGCTCCTGTCTCACCTCCTGACGAGACTGGTCCTCTGCTCTTCTTCCCTCTCTCACATCAGTGATGCGGCCTCACCACTGATCATTCCTGGCTCCCCAGCCCTGGTCCTCTGTTGGCCTCTTCCGACCCCGAGTCGTGTGCCAATCAGTCTCTATCCTCTTGGCCATCTCTAACATCCGAGGTATAGGCTCTTCAGATACGAACAAAAGGGCCTCCCTCAACTCCTCCCGTAGGCCCTTATAAAACCTATTGGTGTATCCTACCTCATCAAGCTAATAAGAGTCCGCAAACTGGGCTAAATTGTTGAACTCCCAGTGATATTCTACACTGTCTTGTTGCCCTGCTTCAACTACAAGAACCTGTCCTCCAGCTCATCCCTAGCCTACTATGGAACAAAATGCTCTAGTAACGCGGCCCAGAACTCCTCCCAAGTAATCTCTACAACCTCCATATCTGCAAAAGTCGTATCCAGCAACGTCTTCCACCATCTCTTAGCATGAGACTCCAAGCAAGAGACCTCCAATGCCACCCTCTCCTCCCAGGGGCACCGTATCCCGGTCAACATCTCGTACATAATGTCAAGCCACTCCTCCATCTGAACAATAGACATTGTCCCTAAGTAGGATGGGGGATAGAGTCCTCGGAAAAACCTCAGCCAATTGGCCCCCGAGTTTGGCTGCGGAGCCGGAACCTGTTGGGCCCTAAAAGACTCCAGAATGGCTGTCAGAGTCTGCCCCATCTCTGACTGTAGGAACAGAGTGGGAACCGGGGGAGGTGGTGCAATATTCAGAGTCTGATGGACTCTGCCCTGTGGTGTAGGCTGTGTCGGAGGCTGCATATCCAAAAACCATTTGTAAGCAATTGTCTCAAGCCTAATTAGAAGTGGACCATTACATGGGATCCCCATATGGGCACACCGCGCTTCCGCTGCTTAGTTTGTCACCAAACTAAACTAAAGTGGGGGTGTCCCAGGGTTTGTGGACTGCTACTCCTTCGATCGAGGTTCCCTCTGATACCACTTGTAAGACTCTGATTCCTGATCCCTTTATGTTATAATGGAACTAGTCCTAGTGTGATTTGACCTTCACTCTCCTTCTATGGGGAAGACGATCTTTCGCCGACCCCGAACGCCACCTAACACTAGTCAACTCCACACTTTACTCAACCCGTCTTCCAGAGATGCCCCCAATTGCTTATCCAATTCAGCAGACTTTTAGAATCCCAAACCCTATGCCAACACTCACACACCAACCTAGGTCTCGCACTTTTGCTATCTGCAGACCATCCTTAGCGATATGAAGAACATAGTAAGTAGCACTATAATTATCCATCCAAATGTCTCAAGATAAATAATGGGGGTCTATCATTACCTAACTAGACTAAATACAGTAAACAATATTTTTTTCCTAATTTATCTGGCATTTATTTAATTTTCCCAAAAGATCTAGGTGCCACTAGTTTGAACATGAAGTGCCCTATATAGCCATGAAAGATGCCTGAAATAATTATGATAAATACAAGGCATAATCAATACTGTAAATCCAAGTTTTAACAATTTTTCCAGTACCTAAAGGACCCTAAAATTATTTTGGTAATATGTCTTATTTTCCCATATTAATGAAGTAAGTACAAAAAATAATCAACCAAAAATTTAGAATTAATGTCCTTATGCAACTACTGTCTTACCAACACCACTGACCAAGAATCTTAATTTTTCCAATAGGAAATAAGCTCTGAATAAATTATACATCAAATTCCCAAAATTATGGGTTTGTAAAGTATGTACTGCAACTAATCATCTATAAATAATGAATTAATTTCTCCAAGTGATTATTGACCTAAAATTATCATGGACCAAATTTCACAATTTTTGCAACAAGTAAATAGCTCTAAATAATTTATTGATCATAATTGCACCTTTTTAAACTTGTGAAGAAAATACTAAAGTTATTCAACTTAAATTTATAATAAAATTCAATAATAATAATTTTGACTTAAAACATCTTCTGCCCCAATTTCATGAATTTATAATGTACAGTGTGATCATAATAAATAAAATAACATTTTGGGCCATACCATATATAACAAAGGAGATGCAAATAATATTACTAATAAAATACTAATAAATTCACCATAGGTCCTATCTAACATAGAGTCCATGCTACCTAAGTTTCACACCCTTTTTAGTAAGTTTTTGTGGCTTATTATACACAAAAGTGATTATGCCATAAGCTAGGGTTAGGGTTTTGAGATGTCCATCCATCTCCAAATCCTCTAAGATTCATACCAGAGGACTTAGGCTACTCAATCATCATTTCCACCAAGTTACAAGATCACACAAGGGGATTTGCCCCATACCCTTCACAACCCTCAAAACTCTCTCCTTAGGGTTTGAGTTTGGATCCTAGGGCAAAACTACCCTAGACTACCCCCATAATCCCTATGGGGGTGTTAAAGGTCATGCCTAGTCAGTTGTAAAAATATCAGCCTTTGTTGAGTTGATTTGACCACTCATCCTCAAGGTGCACTTTTTTACTTAAGAACCCCTCATTAAGGCAAAATTAAAATTAGGTCTTTACCTATCCAAACCACCTCCAAATGAGTTGAAATTTTACACAAAGCAATATCATGATTCCAGGGACCACTCACCAAAATTTGGGAGGGTTTGGAGGTCATTAGACCACTTAATTAAAATACCCTAGTATTATTAGATAAAAATAAAAACCATAGACAAAGTATCTCCAAAAATTCCCATTTTTGGACAGACCCTAGGTATAACTAAGGTTGACCCCTTGCACAAATTTCAGGTCCTTTGGACATGGGATGAAGAGTGGGAACCTATTTGAATCTCAGGATAGCTCTAGGTATAGGTCCCACCAAAATGGGTGCCTTGGTCCAACCAGAGGTCCAAATTGGTTCAATGTAATTTGGATTAAAGTTAACCCCAAGGTATACAAATTTTATGTTTTGTACTTTTTAATCAGAGGCACCTAACTATTTTTAATATTTAATTCAAAATACTATAATAAAGGTGACAAAAAATCATTTAATATGAAATATTTTCATTTGATCCAGCACGGATCTTGGTGCAAATCCAGCAGCCCAGGCTCATCATCTACCTCCAGCCAATGGCTGAGTTAGCCCGAGCCTTGAGCCACTTCTAGCCGCCGCTGCCGCCCTTCCCGGCTCTTCCCCAGCCGGCCACCGCCACCAACACCTCCGTCGAGGTGGTGGCTATTGATTCGCGGAGACCAGGCCGCCGGGTGGGGGGTGGCGAATTTCGGCGGTTCTACAAAGCGGATTTCTCGGCCCGAAACCATGAAAACCAGGAATTGGTTTGGGCTCAATTGTGCCCGAACCTTGTACCTAAGCATTGCTATGATCTACCCATGAGGCAAGGAGAGGGGGAGGACCTTGCCGGCGGCCTGAAGTCGAGAAGATCGCTGGGAAACGATCTTTGAAGGCGGCGCCGCTTGGTGTCTACAACAGTATTGTAGGAGGGATCGAAATCTTCAGGTAAAGGCTGGGAAACGTTCCTCTGGGGCCACTGATGGTGTTTAAAGGCTCGGTTGAGGAGGGGAGAGGTCGGATTATCAATGGCCATAAAAGCCATTAATGGCTAGGCTCGGGTTAAGAGGAGGGGCCTGAACCAGCCCCTTGGTTGCCGAGAAATGGCTGGAAACTTCTCCCCTTCCCCAGGGAAGTTGAATCAAGCCATTAAGGGTGGCCTTCGGCCTCCCTTCGCCGGGTTTGACTTGCCCCTTAATTCCCTCTTTTTTCTCTCTCCTCTATTAACATGGAATGGATCTCACCCTCTCTCCTAGTCACCAAGTTTACTTGGTCAACCTAGAGGGCTATTTGCAGCCCATCCATGCACATTATTCCTTAATGAAGACACATGAGGAGGCTTGAGCTTGGGCTAGCCCATTTGGGCTTGGTTGACCCAAAGTAGGCTTGGGTTGACTCTAGTCATTTTGACCTTTTGGGTTGACACCAATGGGTCCTTGGTGACCCATTGGACTCCCCCAAGAGTCTAGGTAGGGTTGGGTAGGTTTACTTGGCACCTTGGAGGTCAATTAACCCTTAATAAGGGCACTTTGACCAAGTTAAGGCTAGAGTTGACTTTGGTCAACATGACCATTAGGGTTGACCACACGGGGTTCTTGGTGACCCATTGGCCTCCCCCAAAGTGTAGAAAGGCTTGGGTAGGGTTTGTTTGGAATCTTGAGGGTCACTTGACCCTTAGTAGGGGCACTTGACCAAATTAGGGTGAGAGTTGACTTTGGTCAACATGACCATTAGGATTGAACCCAAGGGGTCCTTGGTGACCCATTGTCCTCCCCCAAAGTGTAGAAAGGCTTGGGTAGGGTTGGTTGGGCATCTTGGGGGTCACTTGACCCTTAGTAGGGGCACTTTGACCGAGTTAAGGCTAGAGTTGACTTTGGTCAACATGACAATTAGGGTTGACCCCAAGGGGGCCTTGGTGACGCATTGGCCTCCCCTAAAGTCTAGAGAGGCTTTGGTAGGGTTGGTTTGGCATCTTTTGGGTCACTTGACCCTTAGTAGGGGCACTTGACCAAATTAGGGCTAGAGTTGACTTTGGTCAACTTAGCCCCTTTGGTTGACTCCAATGGAACCTAGGGGGCCCATTGACCTCACCCTTGGGTTAAGAGGGCATGTGTGGGATCTTAGAGTCATTGTGAGGCCTCAAGGTCATTCTACACTAGAGTTTAGGAATCAACTATTTGCAGACCATTCACCCCTATCACCCTTGTTCCCAAGTCCACTAGGTCCACTTGGGCTTCCTAGGGTTTTGTCATGACCTAGTCATGACAAAACCACTCATAGGGGTCTAGTTGTCTGAGGGATGTTACAGTGTGCGTGTTCCGGGGGTGTTTGGAAGCAGGAATACGGCGCACGATCATCAGATTTATTGCGCACGACCACTAGTCGTGCACCGATGATCGTGCGCACTGGTACTCTGATTTCAAGATTCTGCCTGGGATAATCACACGACTACTAGACATAGTGCGCACGACCACCGATCATGCGCCACTGATCGTGTGCATTGATTCCACTCTTTCTGGAGATCTGTCAAGGCTAATCGCACGACAGCTGGACATAGTGCGCACGACCACCGGTCGTGCGCATTATCCCAGTTCTTCTTTTGATTCTTCCATACTAATACGCACGATCACTTGCCATAGTGCGCATGACCACTGGTCGTGCGCCCGTGATCGTGCACATTTTTAAATTCAGTTTCCAATAAATACGCAGCTTTCGCCCTAATACTAAAAACCCCTGATTTTCTCCGTTGTTTTTCGTCCCCGACGAAGGGTTCCACCATTCCCCTTCATCTTCCACCCTAGGGAGGTACTCCGGGCAAGCGTTAACCGCCAAATCCATGTCGGAGCTTTCTCTCGAACTCCTCCATCATCTCTAGAGCTCTATTTCAAGTTTTGGCGCCATATCCACCAAGCAAGGGGAAGCGCTCAACTTTCTTCCGCAATCATGACACGAAGAAAACATGTCAATTGGAAGGTAGTGACAACCCTTCTCTACCCCGGACGTAGTTGAGGACCAAGCTAGGACGCGGATTGACAACCCCGCAATTCCTTCCGTGAACCCTCAACACGACTTCGGATTCGATCGATCTCATGCCTTGTTCTTCCTTTATTGTTGTTTATGTGCTGTAAAACTTTATTTATAGATGATGTGCTCTTAGTTGTAAACATTATTAGATTCATGTCTAGGTGTTTCTTGTGTTGTATACTGCTTAAGTTGCTTGAGGTGCCCCCTATTCCATCCTCCATACACCCTTGCCGCACAAGCAATTACTAATGGCGTGTGTTGCGAAGAGGTGCTCTCGACCCTCATTATGCAAGCCTACTCGCCCATCCGCCTAGCGATTCGGTGCATAGCGGCCCGACTAGTCTTCCATCCCACCTGGCGAAGCATGTTATAGCGACATTGCATAGGAGTAGTTGTTAGTATTTTATTTTCTTTTTATCGCAACAATCAAAACCCCTCCATCGTAAACTCCGACATAAGGACTTCAATCTCAAGTCCTCCTAAAAAATTAACTCCACCTTACTGTGTTCCCTCGAGATCAATACTTGGGAAAATTCGCCCATTTTATATTACTTGTGTGACCGGTACACTTGCCGTCCAATGCATCAAGTTTTTGGCGCCGTTGCCGGGGAACACAGTCGTGTGAGTTTTTGGAGAGGGAGACACGAGATTGCTTTCCTTTTCCTTTATAAATTGCTTTTGTTTTGTTCTATTTCTGTTTTGCTTGCCTTTTCTTGTTTGTTTAGGCAACTGTAGTGATATATTGTTGGATTTAGTAATTTGCACAATTTATTTCAAATCTGCTATTTCGACACCATATGGGGATATTCGTATGCCCAATGTCGTTGTGTGGAAATTCCTCCCACACTAGTCTTGAATGCCCTACGAGAGATAATGAGCATAAGCCTCAGCACACAATGCATGAGATGTTGTTTTCGTACAGCCCTTCAAACACTGTGCCCTAAGCTTATGGTCAGTCGTCCTCGCCGCATACACCGTTCTCTTATGCTTCTCCGGTCTTATATGGACCGCAGAGTGCTGGGAGAAGGTGTTTATATTGTCGTAGAACAAATCATGTCCTGCAGGACTGTGTCGAGTACCTCTGTGTTATGGAAAAGGATGATGAGCCAGACATCCAAATCATCCCGACTCCTACCCTCGGTGGCACACCTTCACCATCTGGTTATGTGACCCTGTCACCTTTCAGTTTTTGAAGGGAATGATACGGACACAACCATCATATGTGTGGTTGATCTAGGCTTCGACATGGCTGAGCCCATCTCTCCTATGCATACATCTCCACGCGTGGAGCCGATTCTTTGCGAGGAACCTGTGCTTGACTTTTATCCAAGCAATGTTCTTTATCCTTTTGTGCATTCTACTACAGTCGTTTCTTACGACATTTTCGACGATGCAATGCAAGTTGAGGCTTGTGATATATTGATTTTTTCCACTCCCATGGAGTAGGATAACCTTCTTGGTGTCGAGGATTCTCCCTCAACACCAAATGAGGAAGTCCAAGTCTTGGTGGAGGCCTCTATGGATCCTTCCAAGCCTTGTTGCATTGTCAAAAATTCCATGATATTTTTCTACCTCAGCCTTTGGGGAGTGAGACTGGGATCACTCCCCCGATTAGTTCATTATGTTCTTCGTCTTTTTAATTTCTCGATCCCCTTTCTTTATCTGAACCTGTGCAGGTTGAATCTCCACAGGTAAGTTGGGTTGACGTTGAGCCTTGCGCTCAGGTTGTCGACGAGTGCATCCTCTTGTGTGAGCAGGTTCCTACCTCCTTTGCAGTAGAAGCCCCTGCCGTCACCTTCTCCCCCAGCGAACTTGTGGTGGATGATACCTTGCTAGGCAAGGTTTTATTTAGTGGTGAGATGAGCGAGGACCAGTGCTCCTCCTCATCTTACTTCCTATTTCCTCTACCTGAGATTTTCAGGTATTATTATGTAGGTAGAGGGGTACCTTCTTTATCTCTGTATTGGTACCCATTACTGCAATGGATAATGGAACAGTTACCTGTGCATTTCTTATTTCATAGGCCAAATAGCTAGAACTGTATAAAAGTTAATAAGTCGTGCTGGGATGACAATAACCCCAGTAGTTATCTTATATTATTTGTAATTTTATTTTCAAGACTATTTTAGTTGTAGCATTTCCTTTTGTATATTTTTCTTTTGTTTTTAAGGAGCTCACCCCTCCAAGTATTATTGACAAATTTGTATTGGCGGGGTTGTGATTCTTCGTATGGCGAGCCTGCTTCAGGTTTTTCACGCGTCTTCTGGTATGCTCACTGGCTGAGCATTGGGTAACCTCTTCCCTCGTCTTTATTTGATTTTTTGTCAATATCATATGTTGTGTAGATTAGTTTAAGTCTGGGGGAGAGAAAGTTTTGTTACCGTTTGCACGCGCACATTTCATGTGCATACTAGAAGCTTTTATTATTTTATTTTTATTAGTTCATTGCATTGCACACCACATCACCCACATGAGCGCGTGCTTAGCTGTTAGCCTGCCGTGAGTTAAACTCATTTCTTTTGTATGATTTGGAAAAAATTATAGTGCTACATAGGATTGTGAGACGGAGTAAAATGTTGACTCCTGTAGTGCTCCTAGTCGAGTGCTCTCGTCTCGTGTAGAAATTCGAGTAGATTTAATTTTTTTGTATGCTATTAGCTTTATATTTTTCTATTTACGTAAAGACATTTTATTTTACTCAAAAGTTGGTGAATCCGGTATGAATCAAATGGTAGTGTAAGAATGTGTGTAGCTGTCACTAGACTCGTTTTGCTCGAGTCGGGAGGAAGGATTATCTTTCTCGGTGGCTAAGAACTTGCCTCAAGCTACTCTCAAAGCATTGGTGTATGGTTAGTCTAGCGTGAGTTTGATGTAGGCCATCATTTTGGCGCGGTTGAGCTTTGTATCGTTCCTAACGTCGTATCCTCGCAAAGCCCCGTTGTGCCTACCCTCATTTTGATTCAGCTCCACCATTATTTCACCAAAGCCTCTTAGCTGATCCTAGTCGCACACCCAAGTCGAGCTCTAGTGTTTTATATTATCATTTTGGGGTGTTGATGTGGTGATATTTGTTTTGAATTTGTGGATGTGCTCCAAAGTTTAGATTTGCTGATTTTGATAAAATAAATATGAATTGAAAAAAAAATTTTGCAAAAAAAGGAAAAAAAAAGAAGAAAAAGTATAATTGAAAATCTTTTTGAAGATGTGATTATATTTGGAGTAGGCGGTGCACACACCCATATGTTAAAAGTTAAGTCTGGGGGTGTGGTGTACCTGTATGTATTTGGGATTAGCGGATGGATTCTTTTTATGATAGCTCATTTGGGATTGGTGCATAGCCTTCCTGTTTATCGTTGTTTACCTCACCATAACCTAAGCCCCATGATTATCCTAAAGTCCTACGGATTCACGCTTGAGTCAAACTAGTGCCGCGGAGAGAGTATGAATGGGCAAGCGTATGGTCCCCGACATTGGTGGATTCTTTTGGAGGTGATCCTGAGCCCCGGTCTTTGGCAAAGCTCACCTTAGTGGCCTGCCTACTTTCTTCCTGCGCAAGACCGGATGATTCACCGTGATTCTATTTTTAGTAGTAATAAAATTTTGATATGCATTGTGAAAAGAGTCAACTATTCTGCATACTTAGAAATTCCCTCTATTTATATTTTTATATGAATGAGCATGCGGCTTCGCATGGTACTCCGTATCATAATTTCTATGTTAGCTACATTATTTTTTTTGTCTGCATAAATTTTGTTTGCTCTGGATGTGCAAATAATTAAGTCTAGGGGTGTGATGAGTCCTGTTTATATAGTGATTTTCGGACTCATCCGGGCTAGTTTCCCTTCGATTGCACTTCACTTTTAGTTCGTTATCGTATATATTTCATCTTATCTTTATTTCCATAGGAAGTGCACTTTCGGCCAGTGGTTGTGTATTTTTTTGTACTTTTATAGTTTATTATCCTTTTTGTGATTGCCAGGAATGCCTGTATATATCAGTGCTTTGTATAGGGGTCGTGTGCGTGTTCCGGGAGTGTTTATAAGTAAGAATACTGCGTACGATCATCGGATCTATTGAGCACGACCACTGGTCGTGCGCCGATGATCATGCGCACTGGTATTCTGATTTCCAGATTCTGCCTGGGATAATCGCACGACCACTGGACATAGTGCTCATGACCACCAGTCATGCGCCAATGATCATGTGCATTGATTACACTTTTCCTGGAGATCTGCCTTGGGTAATCGCGCGACTGCTTGACATAGTGCGCACAACCACCGGTCATGCGCTACTACTCGTGCGCATTATCCCAGTTCTTCTTTTGATTCTTCCATGCCAATACGCATGATCACTGGCTATAGTGCGCACGACCACTGGTCGTGCGCCCGTGATCGTGTGCATTGTTAAATTCTGTTTCCTATAAATACGCAAGTTTCTCCCTAATGCTAAAACCCCCCGATTTGCTCTGCCGTTTTTCGTCCCTGACAAAGAGTTCCGCCGTTCCCCTTCATACTCCACCCTAGGGAGGTGCTCCGGGCAAGCCTTCATCGCCAAATCTAAGCTAGAGCTTCCTCTCGGACTCCTCCATCATGTCTTGAGCTCTATTTCAAGTTTTGGCGTCATATCCACCAAGCAAGGGGAAGCTTGCAACTTTATTCCGCAATCATGACACAAAGAAGACGGTTCAATTGGAAGGTAGTCGCATCCCCTCTCTACCCCGGGCGTAGTTGAGGACCGAGCTAGGACGCGGATTGATAACCCGGCGATTCCTTCCGTGTACCCTCAGCAAGACTTCGGATTCGATCGATCTCTTGCCTTGTTCTTCCTTTGTTGTTATTTATGTGATGTAAAACTTTATTTATAGATGATGTGCTCTTAGTTATAAACATTATTAGATTCATGTTTATGTGATTATGTGTTGTTTATTGCTTAAGTTGCTTGAGGTGTGCCCTATTCCATCCTCCATCCACCCTTGTCGCACTAGCAATTGCTAGTGGCGTGTGTTGTGAAGAGGTGCTCTCGACCCTCATTCCGCAAGCCTACTCTCCCATCCGCCTAGCGATTCGGTGCATAGCGGCCCGACTAGTCTTCCATCCCGCCTGGTGAAGCATTGCATAGCGGCATTGCATAGGAGTAGTTATTAGTATTTTATTTTCTTTTTATCGCAACAATCAAAAACCCCCCATCGTAAACTCTGACCAAAGGACTTCAATCTCAAGTCCTCCTCAAAAATTAACTCCACCTTACTGTGTTCCCTCGAGATCGATACTTGGGAAAATTCGGCTATTTTATATTCCTTGTACGGCCGGTACACTTTCCATCCAACGCATCAATAACCAATGCATGAAGACTCATCAAAGTTTCAAGGTCTGAATTTAGTGTAATCAATCCTCATCTGAGCTCGAGCTTCGACTGCCATCCGGGATAGAGAAGGGTTGTCACCTCCTTCTAATGTTTCCTGTCTTCTTTGCGAATCACCGCCGGTCACGTTCACCACTGAAGAACTTTCTAATTGCAACGAGAAATTCTTCGATGCGGAGCTTGGAAGCTTGAGGATGATGGAGGAGGCCAAGAGGATGCCCGACTTAAGATTTGCACGAAGAATGTGGCTGAAACTCCTCGCAATGGTGGGTGGCGATGGAGTGGTGAAAAATTAATAACTAGGGCATGTGCGGATCGGGGAAGAAGAAGTGTCTTTCGATTAGGGTGACATCATGCGAATTATGTAGTATACAGTCAGAATTTAAGAGACACATGTCCAAATGCATGATCGTGCATTTGATTATGTGTTTATAATAGCACAGGGGGCAGCCAGGGAAGATGGGTAGCTCTTGTATTTTTGAACTCGCACAAGCAAACTACTCGTGCCCAAACAAATCGAACAGGGCTATATAGAACTCGATTTTTGGCAATTATAGGGAGGTTGTGTAACGACCCACTTTGCCATAAGCCTCTCGCATGCGTTCTGATTCAAGAGCCTTGACTCATGCTCGAGGTGTAATGGCCGAAGGGTTAGGTTTGAGTGATACTCAATGAATTCTGGGGGAATAGACTGGAGATAAATCGACCAAGGGAAATTGGTCGGATATCGCCAGGTATATCTGACGAATTCGTCGAGAATGTTTGGGAAGTTAGCCGAGTGGAATTCATCAGGTATCATCGGGTGATACTCGATGCCAAAATTTAAGAAATAGTTAAAGTGAAATTCGTCAGATATCGCTAATGATATCCGACGAATTCGTCGAATATGGTGGAGAAGGATTCGGCGGAAGAAAATGTAGGAAATCGGCTAAGGAGAGTTAATCGAATATCACTAAGGATATTCGACGAATTCATCGAATATCACTTGGACAATTCAGCGAGACTAGTCAGGAATTCGTCGAAAATTCACGCGTTCATTCGTCGCTTCATCGAATATGGAAGAGGTTACTCGCCGATTCGTCGAGTATGCAAGAGGATACTTGCAAAATTTGACTTGGTGCATTTTTGGCCCATACAGAATCCGCAGTCCTGTGTAGGCGGGTTGAACAGGATTTCGTGATTTGAGCGAAATGATTTCCTTGGAATGGTTCTTGTCAATAAGACTTGATGTAAGCAATAATAGGCGGTCCAATGGGGATGCGACTCATGACGGAGTTACTCAACCCTAATAACTTATTATAAAAAGGAGTTATCGAACCCTAGCACGGGCATGTGATTGCATATGCTTTAAGACAGCTGAAGAAGCATGAAATCAACTACCCAGTACATGATTTAGAATAGGGAGCAGTGGTGTTCGCCTTGAAGGTTTGGAGACACTATCTATATGGCGTCCACTACGAAATCTTTTTGGATCACAAGAATTTAAATTACGTTCATACTTAGAAGGAATTGAATTTGCGACAGCGACGGTGGTAAGAGTTTATATGTGATTATTAACTTACGTTGAACTACCACCCCGGAAAAACAAATTCCGTAGTTGATGCTTTGAGCCGAAAGGTACCGGAATCGAGCTCTGAGTCCCAATTGATGACAATGGAGTTAGCTCGGATGCTCGAAGAGATGGAGATTACCCTGGTATATAAATACCAATCAGAAGGGTATAAAGAGTACTTAACCGTGATGAGCATAGTCTGTGATATTCGAGACCAAATTCGGGCGGAGCATGGAAAGGATGAGGCTCTGGCCCCGGCAATCAATTCAATTGAAGATGGGACTACAGACGAGTATTCCCTAAAAGACGGCCTCGTTAATCTCCATGGCTAGCTTTACATTCCCAAAGGCGGTAAAATTCGGGAAGATATCCTTAGAGAGGCACATTGCACTCAGTATTCTGTGTATCCTGGGATTGCCAAGATGTACACCGACCTGCGAAAGACCATGTGTTGGCCGGGAATGAAGAGGGACGTCAGATATTTTGTTATGCACTGCGAGGACTATCAAAGGGTGAAGGCAGAATGCAAGAGCCCCGGTGGATTATTGCAGTCATTGCCCATCCCCGAGTGGATGTTCGAGGATGTCTCCATGGACTTCATCCACAGATTGCCTCGCTCACGCTTAGGGAATGATTCAGTGTGGTTAATCAATGATCGCCTAACAAAGGTATCCCAGTTAATTCTTATGAAGAAAGAAGCTCACGTGGATGTTTTGGTACGCCTCTTTGTGGAGCAGTTTGTACGGTATCATGGCGTGCCAAGGACAATTGTTTCTGACCGGGATGGTCTGTTTACCTCTAAAGAATGGAAGGTGGTACAGGCGTATTTGGGCTCGCGCCTTAACTTTAGCACAACATTTCATCCTCAGACGGACAAACAGTCTGAAAGGACAATCAGAACATTGGAGGACCTATTGAGACTATGTGTGTTGGATAGAGGAGAGCCATGGGAAAGGCTCTTTCCCCTCGTGGAATTCTCCTATAACAACAGTCACCATGCTAGTAACGGGATGGCACCCCATGAAGCCCTTTATGGGAGAAGGTGTAGAACCCCCTTGTCATGGGTACAAGATGAAGACCCGAAGGTTTTAGGAAATGAATACATTGATGATACTTATGCGGTTGTTAGACTAATACGGGACCGCATGCTTGAGGCTCAAAGTCGGCAGGCTAAATATTATAATGCAAAGCACCGGGTGGTAGAGTTTCAGGTGGGTGAAAAAGCATTCTTGAAAATCCATCTGATGCATGGAGTGTCACGGGTACATGGTGTGAAGAAGCTCATCCAAATATACGTTTGACCTTACACCATATTGGAAAGGATTGGCCCTTTGGCCTACCGATTGGAGTTACCACAAGAGCTGGAGAACCTTCATGACGTATTCCATGTGTCCTCTCTCCAAAAGGCGCTGTTGCGGCCCGATCAACATATTCCCACCATTGATGGAGCAGTAGCAAATGATATATCTGAATGACTATAGCAGGTGCGGATAGTAGACAACGAGACAAGGATTTTACGCTGCAAGAGTGTTCCTTTGGTAAATGTGATATGGTCTAACCATGGGAAGGAGGAGTATACATGGGAGCCAGTGGACTTGATGCAAAAGCGCTACCCGGAGTTGTTTCCTCCAGGTAATTTTAAAAGCATATTTTATTTTATTTCATGTTTTTCTCTACCCATAACCTTAGCCTGATTTTGAGGATGAAATCTTTTATTTTGTTTATAGGATTTGTAACGTCCCAATTCGCGGTAGGCCCCTTGTGCGCGTTTTTGAGTCAGGAGAGCTGACATGGGCTCAGGGAGTGTTGGCAGCTAGGCTTACACTTATGTAAGGGAGGAGAAATTGGTCTAGAGTAGGACATGGGTGGTGATACGGGCGTGTCCATACCCGTGTTGTACTCTGGTGTCTTTGTGTCTGATTTGTGAAATTTCCATAGAAGGACATGGGTAGTGACACAGGTAGTGACATGGGCGTGTCCCTACCCATGTGTGTTTGACACAGGCGTGTCCATACCCGTGTGGCTCTCTGGCAATGATGCAGATTCCTTGCCGTGTTTCCTGAGCAGGACATGGGTAGAGATACGGGTGTGTCCCTACCCATGTGTGTGTGTTCATCGAGAAGAGATCGACTAAAAATTTTGGCCGTGTTTCTCGAGAAGGACCCGGGTAGTGACACGGGTGTGTCCCTACCCATGTGTGTGTGTGCGTATTATTCGAGCGGAGCTCGATGAATCGACGACCGTATTCCTCCCGAGCAGGACACGGGTAGTGAAACGGGCGTGTCCCTACCTGTATGCATCCAAGCAGCAGTTCAACATTCGTCGAGCGGAGCTCGACAAATCGTCGACCACGTTCCTCCCGATCAGGATACGGGTAGTGACACTGGCATATCCCTACCCATGTCATTCAATTTCGTGTTTTGACAAATTTTCTGGACGCATCGATTTGATGGGACTCATTTATTAACTGATTGGCGGTCCAATGAGAGGTCAACACGTGTCTATGCAGTTACCAACTTTCCATATAAAAAGGGGAGAAAAACCCTAGCCGTTTCTACTCTTCCTTCCAAGCCATTGTTGTAGAAAACTGCTGAAGAGGAAGAATGTGCTGGAGCCGATCTTCTTCCCATAAAGAAATAACACTGACTGAGGAGAAGAAGATGCCGCCAAGAAGGATGATAAGATCCATGGTTGGAAATGGTGGAAATGCCGAAAATGAGGTGAGCTTCCTCCCCTCTCCCTTGGTGCTAGATCTATAGTTATTTCTAGGAGAGATATCGACTCAGAAGAGTCTTGATTTGTGAGAACAAGATTTCTAGAAAAAGGCCACGCTAGGACTTGGTCCTAGGGATTAGATGTCTTCAACCTCTCCTTCCTTCTATGTTTATATGTGGACTGGTTTCGTGAAGAGAATTGGTCTCATGAGGGTGAATAAGGGTGGAGGAATTTTTGGATATGGTTTGAACATATAACTTCATGAAGAAGATGAAGCGATGTCGTTCATTTTGATTTGAGATGTGTGAAAAAATCTATTTTCTGCACGCAGCAGCTTTCAAGGCTATTTTCAAACATGATATGACCAGATCTGGGCTTTCGACTAAACACAAAAGTCATTGCCCTCGGAAATAGCTTTCCAACGAAAGGTTAAACATCTTCACTGGATTCTTGTAACCTCGAGAATCCCCATTTGAAGTTGCTGTACAGTAATCATTCCTGCACATATAGATCTCGTGTTTGTTTTGTATTGGCCTTGGGCTGGTAGAGAGATTTTAATACATTAATACTAATGTTTTGTTGAATGGAGTCTATAAGCTTTGGAGTTAAAACATGTTTATGAAATTAATTGGATAGACCCCTAATGAACAAGTGATGTGGTAAAATATACTTGATCAATGTGATTTGGTGAAAGTTGGAGAACGAATGGATTGATGAGTTGGGATGGTAGGAATGGTTTAAATATTTGAGTCAATAAGGATGTACTTGGCAAGGGTAATGTGTTGAATAACGATAAGTTTGGCTTGAAGATTCTGTACATAATTGATAATGACTATTATGAACAAATGGTTGTATGGTTGATGAATATGTGAGGTACCTTTATGTCGACGATGAACCCTTAAGTGCCTGTGGAACTAGACTGTAGAAGGGTGTAAGTGTGGGTGTTTAACCGTACTGGTTTGGTAATGTTAAGAAGAGACGTAAGTGGACGGATGGTCTTGGTCCTCGGTGTTCATTCCCGAGGCTCCTTTCGTGCCACGATTATGTGAAATTACATGCGGTGTGAGTCGATATGCGGTGTCATAATCCTGGGATAAGGATAGTTTGGCAGGTCTACGGGCTCGCCAGTCAACACACCGACGGGAGTTGGTAGATAAACTTTTGACGGTTTGGCTGTGTCCTCGATCCTCATTCCCGAGGCCCTCTCTGTGCCAAGTGGGCAGTTTTTCTGTGTCCTCAGTGCTCTTTCCCGAGGTCCTCTACGTGCAATGATATAAGCCAGGTTGGGCTGTGTTCTTGGTGCACATCTACCCAAGTCCCCTTCTGAGCCGTAGTACGTATGTGAGATCCGTTGTTGTGTTCTTATCATTGAGGCATGCGTAGGCCTAGGCCAGGTAGTGTGGATGCCCTTCTAGTAGTGGAGATGCCCGCTCTACTGTCACCGTCTGGCCATGGCGGATGATGCCTAAGTGGTTAGCTACCTACTCGAATAGTGGGAACTACAAGTCTGTGTCGACATAGCAATTGAATGTGAATAATCATGGGTGAGTCATTGCATTGCATTCATACTATTACATACATTTCATATACAAGATCCTCATCGTATAAGTTTGTATGGGCACTCCTATATGATGAGTTACTTACTGTTAAGCCGATCCTTAACTTATAAGTTTTTATGGGCATTCTTATAAGTTGAGTTACTTTCTGTCGTAGCATTGCATTTTTCATATACTGCTGTAGATGATTGAACTGCTAGAGTAGAGTGTTTACTCGTTCATTATACTACTGATATACTTGATATTGCTCACTCTATACCACCTGTTTGTACTACTGCTTTATGTATATATATTGTACCCTTTTTCCTTTCTCCACCCAGTGCCGAGGAGTCATCGGGGGAGTGGATGTGATAGCCACTTATTATTTATGACTAGCGGTTGCTAAGTATTCCTTTTTAGGAGGAAACCCCACAGATAGAGCAGCAGCAGGTTATGTAGTAGAACAGCCAAGCTAGGACGACATGTCCTGAAGGGACGGTGCCCTCGCTACCATTAGTGACCGATGTGAGTTGAGAAACTCATAATGTAGCCCCTTTACGCAAGTTTTCTCGTACTCTGATATCATAGAAGCTTGTTGTAGCTTCTTTTTTTATTGTACTTTTGGACTATTATTACTTATTTGTGGATTGACTTCTATTTATATTCTTGGTTGGGTTGGCATTGGTTAATATTGAGTGTGGCCGGCAGGACAGGCGTCTTGTAATATAAGTTAGCTTGTGTGCTAACGCTACCGCAAAGCGGCTGTTCTAGGCATAAGACTCCCCTCGTGCCGTGTTTTGTGTTCCGGGAGGGGGTCCTACATCTAGGGGGAGCGGATTATAATGCTTATTTAATACCTATAAACACAAACACTTTTCTCTTATGTATTGTTTCTTCATCATGAATTTGTTATTATTAAAAGGGGGAGTTTGTTGGAACATGCGTTCTGCGTCTCTTGATTTGAAAATAATAAATCCTAGTTTGTATTTGATCATATTTGTTGTGTGTTTATACTGTGCAGGAACTACAGGTTCTGTACCCCATAGAAGAACAAATCAAAAACACAAAGAAGCCAAAGTTTTGTTACTACCACCATGCGGTATCACTATCATTGGTGATAGCTCTAGCTATCTGATAGAAAAGGAAGGATATCAGTCAAAGAAGGAAACTGATTAAAAAGGAAGGTGTTACTGTCGGGCGGTACTGTTACCACAATGCAATATCTTTTAAGATGGTCAATTTTATGAAAAATTAGACACCAAAAATGCTTATTTCCGAAGTTCAAAACAATTCCTAAAATGGCAATGGAATGTTGCTAAAGATGAAGATTTCTAATGAAGATGGAGGCTGTCTAATGTAGTTATTGCAGGGCGATAGTGCTACCACTCACGGTAGGTCCTGTGCCTAAAAAATAGCAGTCTTTCTCCGGATGCAACACAAAAATTGTGAGACACCAACTGGAGGCCACGACCATAACCAAAACTCTTACTATTTTGTGAGAGCCTCCCCTTGTCATGAAGAACTCCACTCAACACACTTAAAGGTTGCGGACTCAGACATTGAATTGATCACACATATTCTCTTTGAGGGAGTTTCTCTTATATTATTGTATTTTCATTTCTTTATCTTTTCTAAGTTGCAAATTTGTAATAGGTAGGGGTGACTAGGTATTGCGGGACATAGGGGAAAAATTGTGTAGTGCAGACGTTGGTTTCCTGGGGGGATTCTGTGAATTCGCCATATATTGTGGCGACTAGGTCAAGGGTAGATCTAGGTGTGGTTTGAGGTCGTATCTGGGATTGATAGACTAGAACCAACCAATCCTTGGGGATAATGGTCGATATAGAAAAGGGAAAAAGTTTTTTTGTATTGCCTTGACCCCAAGAGTGATTAGGGTCAAAAATTTTGTAATCACTACTTATAATGAAATAAAATTACAGTTTTCTTTAATCAAGTGTCTACTCTCTTTGATCAGAGTTTTCTCTTTAAAAGCAAAGTTTATGTTACTATCGCCTGGAGGCATCACTATCATTGGTGCTGGCAACAGAAACCTAAATTTATTTATTTCTCTACTTAAAATTTAAAAGTGTTTTAAAACTCTTATTCACCCATCCCCCTCTAAGGGTGTTGCATGAGCCATCTAAGGGTGTTTGGATAGCCTTCCTTTTGTGAGATGAAGATGACTCTGCATAATCAGCTAGAGGATAATAAACATAGTCTTCAAAAGTTTCTTCATAGTTTGCTAGAGGAGTATAATCATAATCATCTCTGGAGATTTCTGGCTCAGGAGAGTAACGCATTGGAGATAGATTCAAAGCATCCCTTATTACATTTGAAATCCATAATGCTTGTTGAGCAGATTTATGTGTTATAGTCATCTCCCCCTTTCTGATGTCTTCAAATACAGGTTATTAGATTATGTCTTGGGTGCCAGTCAGTTTCTTTTTTTAACATTATAACTCTTGTAGTGATGTGGTTTTTAGTTTGAAATTGATGTCCATCAAGTAGTTGATAGTAGATGTTTATCCTATCTAGCATATTCATCTTGTGCTTTGCCATATTGTTTGATGTTGATTGAAACACTAAGTAAAGATTTTTTAGTATTAACATGATTCTCTACTATTGCTTGCAGTCCTTAGTGAGTCATGTCATTCTATTTTGTAGTGTGATCTACAACATGTGTTGTCTTCATGAAGAAGTGAAGGGTTTGACCATTCAGATAATCATCTCTTCTTACAGGACTGTGATCTTCTCATTCAATTCAATCCTCAAACCATGGAGTTATCTGTACACAAATCCTTCTATCTGCTTCATTTCATTATTCAACATTGTTTGCAGCTGAGCCATGAAAGAACCAGGAGGTGATTCATTGGTTGGTGGAGATGGAACTTTGTAAAACGAATCCACCCGTTAAATAACATATAATAGAAGGTCCATCCGGGCCCCCACACAATATGCCACAAACAAACGGCGAGGTCACGGGTTAATACCAAAACACATCGCACCCTAACTCAGAGCATTCTAGCGGATGATTTTAATAATCACCTGAACTCAAACCAGGAATGTCCACTATATATATAAACCACATTTATATATATCCTCTTGAAGAAATGTAAAGCAAATACAACATAGGATGGCCTTAAGGCCTTACATTTCCTCTTTTTAAAGTGTGGATTCCATACATCGGCACGCAGGCCGACCACACATGAACAAAATACAACATCACTTGCTTAGCCTTCACGAACTAGCAGCAGCAGCAGCAGCAGGGACATCAACGCTTCATTTTCTACTCGGCTCTCCAGCACCTGCACAGGGACAGCCTACCCAAGAGGGGGCAAATAAGGCAACGGTCAGCATTCAACTGACCAATTTATAACAATCCTACACCTTTACAGGGGCAGTGGTATTCCTTTCCTACAGGCATTGCAATGCATATACAGATATATCACATATTGTGCTCTCATGCACAAACAATATATCACAAATGTCGGGCACGCGGACTGACGCTCCGTTCACTCAGGGCACATTTTTGGTGTACCGGAGAACAAGGGTCCCACCACCGTTCAATGTCCAAAGCCTAACAGTAAACTTTGAGCATTAATTCTTACTGGCGCGCAGGCCTAAGACTCTCATTATGCGCTCCAACGAGACCAATCACTTAGGTCTTCCCGTCGGTCGGACATAATGCAGGTACAGATCAACCAATCCCATTGCTCAATTTGCTTAGCCATCACCGAATACTAATGTACTTATGACCAATCATAGGCAGGGTCAATATCACCTTTCTAGTTCGGCACGAAGCTTTTTTCAGAGCACACAACTCCCCATAGCCATAATGTTCGCATAGGATTGGCTTCACAATAGCCACGTTGTCCACCAAGGACTAGCCACACAATAGCCACAACACAAGAAGTACAAGGGTATTTTCCTAGAATTCCTCATTCCAGTACTTCATGTTACTCCACTTCACAGGCACAACCCATCGACTCCATAAACTACACGTTTAAAAGCGAAGTCTTCTCCGGTGCGCAGGATGCAACATCACCAATCAAGACCAACCTGTCTAGATGGGCTTCACACAGCATGCCAATCTCGTACTATACATTTCTGAGTCTAGATGCAGACTCAACTGGGGATTGCAACTATCAACCCACTAGAATTACTTACTCTTTCCACCTTTTGGTGGAGGATTCCATGCCTATACATAAAGGAGGACTTCACTTGTCCAAGAAGGAAGATCGTTACTCTTGATGATCTCTTTGGAGCCATAGAAATTCTAGCCAGTTAGAAAGCGTCGCAGTGGTCTTGCCTCCAAAAAACTGACTTCTGATCTCGAATCGGAACTCGGGAGCTCCACCGACGGCCAGATCTTCTCCTCCTCCTCCTCCTCCTCCTTACTCTCCCTTCTCCCATCTCCTTTCGAAAGAGAGTGGTCCAAGTTATGAACTAAAACTTCATTCAAATACGTGACTTAACACAACAGTGAAGGGCTTGGTCCACAGGATCCAAGATGAAGGAAACAAACGGCAACAGATTGCTCTCAAATTTCTTTTTATGGCCTGACACGGCCTGTGACATGCCCGTATCACAGGCCGTGTACTGTAAGCTGTACATGAATCGATTGATCCTGAACAGGACACGGCCATGTGACACGCCCGTGTCACATGCCGTGTGCACTAACACAGCTTCAGACACGCCCGTGTCCAGACTGTATTCACCATGCCTCAATGCCCTGGACAATTCCAGAGAAGGACACGGCCTTGTGACACACCCATGTCATTGGCCATGTTCCTAGACACAGCTGCAGACACGCCCTTGCCCAACCATGTTAAATAGGCCGCACAAACCCGAGGAGTACACGGCCTCTGACACTCCCATGGCATTAGCCGTGTGGGGCTCCCTGGCCAAAACCAGAGAAGGATACAGCCTAGGACACGCCCGTGTCATTAGTCGTATACCCTAACTCAGAGCAAGACACACCTTGGGACACGACCGTGTCCCAGGCCGTGTTGCCCTGCCTTAAATCAATTTTGGGATTTGGGTTGTTACAACCCTCCAATCCTTACAAGAAATTTCATCCCGAAATTTTCGCACAGCAAGGAAACCCAGCAATCACCATGTTATAACTTCAAAATGTTCGTTATAACAAAAGATGCACTTTACAACAGGTTAAACAAACAACTCGGGAAATTCAGCTCGCATGGTTTGCTCCCGCTCCCATTTTAGCTCCTCATGACCACAATTGTCCCACAGAACTTTGAACATCCCGATTATTTTGTTCTGCAACTGTTTATCGGCTCTATACTTGATCTGAATGGGTCTAGCCTTCGTCGTTAGCCCATATTCAAACGGTACATGATCATTCTCAATCACTTGAGCTGGATCCTTCACGGCTTTTCGAAGTACTGAGATTTGGAACACATCATACAATCCGCTCAATTCTACCGAAAGAGCAAGCTGATAGGTAGCTTCCCTAACTCGCTCCACCACTTCAAATGAACCAAGATATCTCGGACTTTACTATTTCAAACGCCAAATCCTAGACACACCTTTGAATGGTTTGATCTTCAAATAGACCAAATCGCCCACCGCAAACTCAACATTTCAGTACTTGGCATTGTAATACTTTGCTTGTAGATCCTGGGCTATCAGTAGCCTCTCCCAAATAGAGTGTATTTTCGAGTTAGCCTCTTCGACTTCCTTACGCTTATAAAGCTTGTATTCGCCTACATCTTCCCAAGCTAACGGTGTACAGCATTTACGACCATACAGAGCTTCAAACG
The DNA here is from genome assembly GCA_039513925.1 of Platanthera zijinensis. Lineage (NCBI taxonomy): Eukaryota > Viridiplantae > Streptophyta > Magnoliopsida > Asparagales > Orchidaceae > Platanthera > Platanthera zijinensis. The sequence continues at coordinate 108,897,435 of CM077087.1, forward strand.
ATGCCATGCCGATACTTGCTTGGTAGCTATTATTGTAGGAAAACTCCACCATATAGAGATGTTCTTCCCATCTCTTACCAAAATCCAGGGCGCACATTCGGAGCATATCCTCCATCGTTCTGTTGGTCCTCTCAATCTGTCCATCCGTTTGGGGATGAAAGGTCATACTGAACGCTAACTTTGTTCCCAATAACTGATGGATTAGCCTCCAATCATTCGAGGTGAATCGCTCATCACGGTCACTTACGATGCTCCGGGGAACACCGTGCAATCGGACAATTAGCTCCACATAGAGTTTTGCCAAGGTTTCTACTGAATCGTCCCTCTTATTCAGTAGGAACTGAGCCACTTTTGTTAACTGGTCTACAATCACCCAGATCAAATCATTCTTGCATTAAGATGTCCACAACCCGTGCACGAAATCCATTGAAATATCATCAAACTTCCATTCCATAATATGTAACAACTTCAGGAAACCGCCAGGCTTCTGGCATTCTACTTTCACCAATACACAAGTTTGACATTTACCCACATAATGTGTTATGTCTTTCTTTAGTCCTGGCCACCAAAATAATTTCTTCATATCCTTGTACAACTTTCTGCTCTCACGGTGAATTGAGTACTTTGCAAAGTGAGACATGATGGATATTTTCTCCACGCTAACGCGTGTTTCCAATTGATGAGGCAAGTATACCTATCGTTCGGAGTATAGAATCAAGTGTCGTATTTAAACTCGGGGCTGTCGAGTACTTGTACTCACAAGGGAAACTATTACCTTATCGGAAGGAAACTTTGGTTTCGTTTTTAAATGGAAAAAGAAGCGTTATACTAAAGAAGAGAAATTCAAATATGAGGAAGCTAGCACTTGATCTAGAATCCCCTTGGACTAAAATAAATCTTCTTGAAAAATAAAGTAATGCAAGTTCTTATCTACTCACTCGACCGTGGAGGTTCCTAAAAAACAAAAGAGTCTCTATCGAGCTCATGCTTCTGACTAACCTTAGGTTGATCGATAAGACCTTTCGGCCAGTCGAAACCCCAAAGCTTGCTTTAGGCGGTGAACCCCTCTATTCGATTTTACTCCAATCCAGAAGATTTACGTCGTCCTCTCTCGAGGAGTGCATTCAACTCCTTTTATCTTTGAGTTATCTCCTCGTATCCGCAACCTCTCGGTCATTTAGGATACGAATGTTAGATCGAAACCCATATCCGTGTAATATGAATTTGATGAAATGGAATTCAAAGACAAATCGTAGCGAGTAAAAATTAAGAACAAGACATTTGATAAAAGAAGGAGAAGATTTTATTTTATTCCAAGGTTCATCATGATCAAGTGCTAAAAGGAAGTTAGCTACTCATCATGTTTAGGGAATTACAAAATAAAGTAGGGAAAGACATGCTTGAATTGAAGACAAATAAAATTAAAACTAACATCAATAGTAATCTATACTAGTAATGGAAATACAACAAAAGAAAATAGAAAATTACAAGACTCAAACTCCCAAAATTCGACTCTGAGCATCTGAAGCTGTCTGGAATTTATAAGAAAAATTTCTGTTTGGTCATGCCCATGACCTAGGGCGTGTCAGGCTCGGAACCGTCGTCTTGAAACCCCGGGAACGTTTGAGGAGAAACCTCCAAAATCAGTGAACTGACGAGTCACGCCCCTAGGTCACGCCCATGACCTAGGGCGTGTCAAGGCTGTTTCTTGAAATGGTGGGAAGCTGAAAATGGCGGGAGTAAAAATTGTCTTCAAGGAGGTATCACGCCCCCTAGTCACGCCCATGACTAGTGGCGTGTCAAGCTAGAATGGATTCTTGTGGCAACGGCTCGAACGACAGAGTAATTGGCTGGAAATGCCCATGACATGCCCTGGATCACTCCCATGACCCAGGCGTGTCAATTTAATCCGACGTGGCATGGCCAGCAGTTCTTCCACAGGCTCGCACGCCCCGTGTAAAGGGTATACGAGCGTGGCATATTTCGACATGGGCGTGTTAGGTCCGATCAACGATCTTCAGGCGTAGGTCGACGATCTTCTGCTACAGTCTTGATTTTTGTGTGTCACGCCCCTGTGTCACGCCCAGGTAGGGCGTGTCACAGGGCGTGTCTAGGCTAGTAAACGTGAAATCTCCCATTTTGCTCCAAATATTTTGTAAATTAGCCCTGCAAAATCAAAAGTTACTTTATTATAATAAATAAATATAAAATATAGAAATAAGTTAATTATAAACTTAATATTATAAAAGTAATATAATATCTAACTATTAATTAGAAAATATCATAATAAAAATAGGAAATATTTAGTGTTATCAAATACAACCATACTTATCCGTTTGCTAGTCCCGAGAAAACAACTTTTTATAGGAGTAGAAAAATTTCAAATGCTAGAAAAGAAAATAGAACCAAAAGAGTAAAATACGAAGTCTTATGTCTATGCTTGTAGCTATTTTTGTAGAAAGACTTACTCACATACAAATTAGGTTTTTATTTCTCTTAAAATGCGGTTTCACTATTATTTTTACTTTTATATTGAAAAATCCGGTAAATCTTAAAATTTTATTTAGGGAGAGTGTAGCGTGTGTACTAAGATAACATTGCACAAACGAAGATTAAGATACCCTCCAAAGAAATCCATCAATGTCGATGGTCATAGGCTTGCCCTTTCACACTCTCGCCACGACACTAATTTAACTTAAAAACATAAATCAATAGGACTTAATTAGGTTAAATGTAGGCTTAGGTTTTTGGTGAGGATGGTCAAAGATAAAAATGGTGGCTAGTCACACCAAAACCTAGAGAAAGCTTTTACCCAAAAATTTGTTATGGCTTTAAGAACGTAGCCAAATTCCTAATCCTTTTGTTTTTTTTTCTTGTTTTTTTCAACTCTCTCATCATGTTGAATTTGTTTCCTACCTGTTCAATCTTTTTCTTAATAATTTTTTTTTCTTTTCTTTATTTTATTTTGAAGAGGAAAGAAAAATAAATCAACTCTTTTTTTATAAGAAAAGAGCCACCAAAAATAAAAAGGCTCTTAATCACTCACAAAGCATGTTTGATTAACATTGTTCAAGCTCGGTCTTAGGTGTGCAATTAGGTTGCTTTTTTGGCTTCGGTAAAATGTTTGGAGGACCTAAAACAAAGGAATAGGGAAATAGGCTCAAAATGGCTTAACAAAGATAATATTTTTAGGTACGGGTACAAAAGCTCAAACTGGCCAAAAGAAGTGCCTAAATCATATTTATGCTAATTAGTCTAACTTATGCAAAGTCTTGAGAATAGTTAGAGGGCAAGTTCTAGACATCGAGAAAGAATATCTCTCTCTTGGTCCGCGAAATATCTCTCTAGTAAACTTCTGCTTACTCATCTAAAGTATTTTAAAGTTTTACCGATTTTCAAAGTGAAGGTAAAATAAAATATTTTCACGCATTTAGAAAAATGAAAATCTAATTATGTGCTGAATATTTAAATCTACATACAATTCTACTTACATGTGCATTTGACTAGAAACACAGTATGGCCAATAGTTTTACTCCAGAATTAAAAATTCAATTGAAACATTAAAATTCTCTAAACACTATAAAGAAATTGAATTACTAGGAATTTTTCATGTGAACAAATATAGAAATAATGACCTCTCTAATTTTAAAAATTAAACCTAATTTTTTTGTTTGTTACTTCTTAGACTTCCCGAGGTATACCCTGTGAAGGGTTCTCACCGATACTAGGAGGTAAGATGGGGTGATATCCCAAACGTCCCTTTCTAAGAAATTTAATTTTCGATATTCTAATTTTTTTTTGTAAAACAAAATTCAAGAAAGAAAAGATACTTTTTTTGGAATTTTTGATATATAATTTTTTGAGTTTTAATTTTTTTGAAAAAGTTTTTGTGGTTTTTGTTTTTTAAATTTTTTTTTTAAATGTAATTTTTTAAGTTTTGATATATATATTTTTTTATTATTTTTTATATATATATTTTTTTTATATTATATTTCGCTTGAGAAATATCCCTCCCCCATACTTAAGCTACACATTGTCTCCAATGTAAAAATTAAGAAATTTTTTTAAAAGGAGACTTCCCTGAATATCCAACCAGTAGCAAAAGAGACCTGTAAGAGAGTGTCAAAGCAAAACGTAATATTTTTATAAAAATTTTCATAATAAAAACATGAAAATAAATCAAAGATACAGATATAGAGAGGTGACCCTCTACAAGTCCAATGAAATGAAAAGGCAGCTACTCCTGGTCAGAAGCGTCCTCGTGCTCCTGATAGAAAGTCCGCATGTTTGCGAACTCGCGGGTAATATGTGCTATGGAAGAAGCATGGTTCCGCTCGAGCACGACGAAGCGCGCATCAAAAGAATCGAAGCGACCGTCAAAATTGGTTTGTATCTGGGCTATGCGAGCATGTAGAAATCCAAATTGCTGGTCCCAATAATTTGGAGGATCGGGCGCTGGAGTAGAGTGCAGCGGTGGTGGCGGAATCGGTGGGGGGGATGATGAGTACCGCTGGGACCGGCAGCATGATCAAGATCAAGAACCCCGCCACCAACCAACGGGGGAATAGCCTCAAACTCACCTTCGCGTCGGCGAGCTAAGCCAAGGGACTGAAAGGTCGGGAACTGAAGAGGCTACGACGATTGCATGCCAGTGAGCTGAGGAAGAGCAGCCCACATGTCGGTCTGCTTGGCGAGGAAAGTGATAAAATTCCCATCGTGCACTGCTCCCAATCTCACATTTTTGGCCTGGTGCCAAAAGAAAATGGCGAGCAAGTAACCAAGGTTGAGTGGGACCTGGTAAAACATACTATACAAGTATAGTAAGTCCGCCCGAGTCACCACGCCATGGCTATCGCCGCGTCTGGAAAGAGTAAAAGTGAGAAGGTTGTGTAGAATGCGCAAAGCGGGGGAGATGAGGTGGCTACCCATTGATTTCTTTGGGGTGTAGGGGGTGGCGTCATTACTGATTTTCGACCAAAAATTGTGGAGGTTGAAGTCGGGAGGGAAATCAGTTCTTTGGTCGAGGTAGGCGGGGGAAGTGGAAAAGGCCTCCGAGCAAAATCCCATTATGAAATTGAGTTGGCGGATGGTGAGCTGGTGCATCATCCCTCCCATACGAAAGATGATGAAATCATCATTCGCCGCCCACCAGAACTCAAAAAAGGCCAAGAACTAAATGGTGAGCTCGAGGAAAGCAGGCTTGGAAATGGAGAAGAGGGGAGCCCATCCTGGGGTGGATAGAAATCCCCGAACCAGTTCCGCACCTCCAAAAGTGGCCAGGATGTCCCAGTCCAAGATGCGGATAATGCCTAACGGTTTGGCGTGCAGTCGCTCACTCCGATCTTGTTGAGTGGCGTTTGCAAAAAGGAGCATGGCCTCCACCGAGGCAGGATCAGCGGGGTGCTCAGAGGAAGAAGCGGAGGAACTAGCGTGGTGGCGAGGCATGATGAGAAATAAGGAAGGAATTCGGCCACAAGGAGGAGAGAAAAGAAGGTTTGAAGGGTGGAGGTGTGAAGAGAAAAGAAAGGGGAAAATGCCATTTTTTTGGCGTTTTCGGGTCGGTCACGCCCCCCTGTCACGCCCGTGAGAGGGGGCGTGACAAGCTCAGGTCAAAAGGAAAAGGAATTTGAGGCAGACTACCTCAGATTCGAGGGGCACGCCATAGAGCCACGCCCGTGACTCTGCGAGTCATGCCCATGAATCGGGGCGTGTAAGGGGAATCCTATGTAGGCGCGCTGGAAACCAAGGCACCGGCCTCGGATTCTTATATCACGCCCCTATGTCATGCCCGTGACACTGGGGCGTGTTGGTCAAATTAGACCCGTGAAAGGGAATCTGAGGCGCGAACTAGTCAATGCCTCGGATACGCGCGACACGGGCATGTCACGCCCGTGACTATGATGGTCACGCTCGTGGCATGCCCGAAAGTCGGACGGGAAAACCGAGGGAGGAAGGACCTCCCGCGGGTTAGACTAAACACGGCCTGGACATGCCCGTGACTCTAAGAGTCACGCCCGTGACATGGCCGTGTACGAGAAAAAAAACAGAAAACTTTTTTTTTCTTTTATATTTTCCTTCTTTTTTTTTACTAATTTGTTAAATATCCAAATAAACTAAAATAAAATAAAGGTTACCGACTTGAAGAACTACGTAGACTTGACGCTCGTCCAGATCCGATCGTCATGCAGCGATGTCTTTCAAACCTGTAAAAACTTACAAAGAAAATTAGAATAAAAAGAAATGATAATTGTGGGGTGCCTCCCACAAGCGCTTTGTTTATGGTCGGTGAGCTCGACCATAGTGGTGCGCACGATCTATGGATTTGACAACATTATGTTGTCAAATTGTGCGTTAATATTATCATCGGAAGTAAATAATTTCAGTCGGTGCCCATTCACTTTTAAGTCACCTCCTTTCGGGTGTGAAATAAGCACCATCCCGTATGGCCAAACCTCCTTTACGACGAAGGGGCCGGACCAACGAGACTTTAGTTTACCCGGAAATAAGCGTAGGCGCGAGTTATAAAGAAGGACTTGGTCGCCCGGTTGGAAGTCCTTTGGGTGCTTAATTTTTTTATCATGATAGAATTTGGTGCGCTCCTTATAGAGTTTATTATTCTCATAAGCGAGGGAGCTCCACTCATCGAGCTCGTTAAGTTGGAATTTATGAAGCTCGGAGGACAAGTTCTCATAAAGATTTAAAAATTTAAGTGCCCAAAAGGCACGATGTTCAAGCTCAACCGATAGATGGCATGTTTTCCCATAGACCAATCGATACGGCGTACAACCGATAGCGGTCTTGTACGCGGTACGGTAAGCCCATCGAGCATCATCAAGCTTGACCGACCAATCCTTTATATTGGTAGAAAATGCTTTTTCTAGTATACGTTTCATTTCTCGGTTAAGTACTTCTACTTGGCCACTAGTTTGAGGGTGATAGGGGGTGGCTAACCTATGTGTAACGCCATATTTCGATAATACTTTTGCAAATTGTGCGTTACAAAAGTGTGTGCCCCTATCACTAACTATTGCCCGCAGTGCGCCAAATCGTGAAAATAGTTTTTTGAGAAATCGAGTCACGACTCGTGCGTCATTAGTGGAAAGGGCTTGCGCTTCTGCCCACCATGACACTTAGTCGATCGACTGCTACCAAAATATATTTATTTCCATAGGAAATTGGTAGTGGTCCGACAAAGTCGATCCCCCATAAATCAAAAACTTCTATTTCTAAAAATAAATTTAAGGGCATTTCATCACGGCGGGAAATATTACCAAAGCGTTTTCATTGTTCACAACGACTTACATGGGCATGAGCATCCTTGAAGATGTTTGGCCAATAGAAACCTGCTTCAAGTACTTTCCGAGCCGTCCGATTAGCTTTATAGTGCCCACCAGCGGGTCACTCATGGCAATGCTTCAGAATTTGGGCGCCTTCCTCATGAGAAACACACCTCCGCACTACTTGGTCCGCGCAAACACGAAAGAGAAAGGGATTCTCCCAAAAATAATTTTTCAAATCGGAAAAGAATTTCTTCTTTTCTTGATAAGAAAAACCATTCGGGAGGAATCTCGCAACAAGGTAGTTTGCGAAATCTGCGAACCAAGGAGTGGGGAGAGTAATTACCTTATGAATAGCGAGGAGGCGCTCCTCGGGGAAGGTGTCGTCAATGTCCTCCTCTATGAGCTCGCCCAAATTGGGGTTCTCCAACCGCGAAAGATGATCAGCCGCCAAGTTCTCCGCTCCTCTCTAGTCACGAATCTCCAAGTCAAATTCTTGGAGAAGTGAGATCCACCTAATCAATCGTGGCTTCGCATCTGTTTTTGTTTGTAAATATCGCAAAGCAGAATGATCGATGAAAACAATAATCTTAGACAAGGTTAGGTAGGAACGAAATTTATCAAATGCGAATATAACGGCTAATAATTCTTTTTCGGTGGTAGTATAATTTTCTTGTGCGGCGGTTAGTGTTTTGTTCGCATAATAAATAGGATGGAAATTCATATTTATGCGTTGTCCTAAAACCGCACCAACGGCAAAGCTACTAGCATCGCACATTATCTCAAATGGAAGTTCCCAATTGGGAGCGATCATTATAGGAGCGTTGATTAATTTTTCTTTAATAAGAGAAAAAGCGCACAAACAATTTTCATCAAAAATAAAGGGCGCATCTTTTTCTAATAAGTGTGTAAGGGGCTTAGTTATTTTAGAAAAATCTCTAATAAACCGGCGATAGAAGCCGGCATGCCCCAAGAAACTACGAACGGCCTTTACATTTGAGGGGGGAGGTAGCTTTTCTATAGTTTCAATTTTGGCCTTATCTACCTCTATGCCCTTTCTAGAAATTTTATGGCCTAAGACCAAACCTTCTCGCACCATAAAATGGCACTTATCCCAGTTCAAGACTATGTTCGTGTCCTCACATCTTTGGAGTACACAGGAAATATTTGCCAAACATAAATCAAAAGAATCTCCAAAGACGGAGAAATCGTCCATGAAGACTTCCATGATATCCTCCACTTGTTCACCAAAGGGCATCCTTCGATAGGCAAAGGTGCCAAACGGACAAGTGAAGGTTGTTTTCTCTTGGTCTTCGAGCGCAATTGGGATTTGAAAATATCACGAAAGACCATCAAGAAAACAATAAAAAGAGTGCCTTGATAACCGTTCAAGGATTTGGTCAATGAACGGCAAAGGAAAATGATCCTTACGGGTTGCATCATTTAATTTTCTATAATCGATGCATACCCGCCATCCGGTAACGGTTTGAGTAGGAATTAATTCATTTTTATCATTAGGAACTACTGTTAATCCTCCTTTCTTAGGCACCACTTGGACCGGGCTCACCCAAGAGCTATCCGAAATCGGATAGATGATGCCCGCATCTAACAATTTAATTACCTCGGCCTTGACTACCTCCTTCATGTTAGGATTTAGCCGGCATTGAGGTTGAATAGTTTTATGAGCGTGTTCTTCCAATAAAATTTTATGGGTGCAAAAGGAGGGATTAATCCCTCTTAAATCCGTGATCTTCCACACAATTGCGCGGCGATGACGTTTCAAAATATTAGATAATTTATTTTTTTCATCATCGGTCAAGTAGGCCGACACAATAACTGGAAGTTTAGAATCCTCCGCTAAAAATAAATATTCTAAATGATTAGGCAATTATTTTAATTCAAGAGTGGGAGGTTCATCATAAGATGTTCTAAAACGATCACTGCCTAATTCTTAAATTTCAAATATAGGTGCGCGAGTGATCGAAATATTATCACTATTTTCATGAACAACAAAATCTAGATTTTCAAAATCAGATTCATGATAAATAGAAGATAAAGCAAGTTCAGAAAAAGGAAATGAGTCTTCGTCGGGAGAATCCTCCAAGTAATAACATGAGTCGTCATTAGCAAGCGAATTTTTCATAAACGAGTCAATAGTAAAGGTAACTTTTTCATCTCCGACTCTAAGGAGAAGTTTACCATTACTAACGTCTATGATAGCGCGCGAGGTGGCAAGAAAAGGGCGACCGAGAATGAGTGGTACCTCGGTGTCCTCTTCGATGTCAAAGATGACAAAATCTAAAGGAAAGATAAATATGTCAACCTTGACAAGCACATCCTCTATGATCCCCATAGGGAGCTTGACAGACCAATGCGCCAATTGAATGCTCATTCTAGTTGGTTTAGGCTCTACTAATCCAAACTTTTTCATTAGAGAATAAGGCATTAAATTGATAGAGGTGCCTAGATCGGCTAACGCACGTTTTACCAATAAATAACAAAATAGACAAGGAATAGAGAAACTACCCGGACCGGGTAATTTCTTAGGTAATTTATTGAGTAAAACTGCTGAACACTCTGCGTTCAATTGAATCGAAGAGATATCCTCAAGTTTATTTTTATTAGACAAAAGATCCTTGAGGTATTTAGCATATTTCGGCATTTGTGTGATTACTTCGCAAAATGGTAAATTAAATTGAATTTTTCTAAACATATCTAAAAATTTACCATGATGCTCATCCACCCGGTCTTTTAGCATTCTAGAAGGATAGGGAAGAGGTGGTTGATAAGCTTTTGGTTTATTATAACTAGAAGGATTAATCGGAGGAGAAGATGAAGAAATTGTTACCTTCGTATCAACCGGTATTGGAGAAGTTGTTACCTCCTTCCCGCTCCGTAAAGTGATGGCTTTAGCTTGCTCCTTTTGGTTGGGCTCTGTATTTCCCGGTAGCGCTCCTTGTTGGCGATCAGAGAGCATTTTTGCAATTTGCCCAATTTGGTTCTCCAAATTACGAAGAGATCCGGTGAGATTCCGGATGTTGGCATCATTTGTAGTTGTATATTTGGTGAACAACTCCTCAAGATCGGGAGCTTTTGGAGCTTGTGGTGGAAAATAACTGGGGGGATGGTGTTAGGTGGGCGAGCCGCATTCCCCGGATTACTCAAAGAGAAGTTGGGGTGGTTCCTTATACCCGGGAGATAGATATTAAAAAAAAATTAGTATTACCCGGATTAAAGGGTTGTCGATTCGGATTTCCCATATAATCCACATGCTCGGCCAACGTAGTGGGAGAGGGGGAAGAAGTAGGATCCCAGGTAGGTGTAGAAGAGGAATAAGACATCTCTTCTAATCTTTTGTTTAGTATCTCAACCTGGAGAGATAGATTGGAGACCGTATCAATTTCATACATCTCAGCCGGTTTAGGTGGTTTAGACCGAGGTGTACTCCATTGATAGGTATTCAAAGCAATACCTTTTATAAGCTCTTGGGCGGCCGCCAGTGTTTTGTTATTAAGCGTTCCATCGGCAGTGGCATCGATATGTTGCCTAGTTTGAGAATTTAGGTCGTTATAGAAGGTTTGGATTTGTAACCAATCCGGAATTGCATGATGAGGACATCGACGAAGCAATTCCTTGAAACGCTCCCAAGTATCATATAATGTTTCCGAATCAAGTTGGGAGAAATAAGTAATATCGTTGCACAATTTGGCCGTTTTAGCCGGCGGAAAGTATTTCGTAAGAAATCTTTCGGTCATTTGAGTCCATGTTGTGATTGATCCTCTTGGTAGAGAACTCAACCATTGCTTGGCTTTAGTGCGCAATGTGAATGGAAATAACCTTAGCTGGATGGCATCATTGGATACACCATTAATTTTAAAAGTATCGCATATTTCTAAGAAATTAGAAATATGCGTGTTTGGATCTTCATCTTGAAGCTTATCAAATTATACATATTGTTTTACCATTTGGATGATGCTTGGCTTCAACTCAAAGTTATTGGGGGAAATAGCGGGGCGAACAATACTAGATTGAGCCCCATCCAAGTTTGGACGGGCATAATAGGACATAGTCCGTTGTTCGACCGCATTTGGCTCACCCATATTGGAAGAATAAGAAGAAGGAGATCTAGGAGAATGAGAAGTAGAACTAAATGAAGAAGGAGAAGAAGAAGGCGGTGACAGGAGAGAATTAATGAAGGATTAGGAGTGTCTCCTAAGGATTCCGTATCTTGAAAATTTGGAACTCAAAATCGTAAGCGGTGCCGAAGGGTTCGCTCGATTTCCGGATCCAAATCAAAAAGAGGTGACGGATTCTCTCGGGTCATACATCACACATAAAAATTTTAAGATTAAAAATTTATAAAATAGAAATTCTAGGATTTCCCAAGGGCTACCCAGTGACGGGTTCGCAAGGTACTAGGCGGTATTGCGGGATGAAAGCCCGGTACGGCCCTTTCGCAAGAAATTTAAATTATAAAAATTTTAAAAATAAAACTTTCAAGTAAAACAAATTTTTTTTGTAAAAAATTTTTTTTTTTTGAAACTAAAAGAAAAAAAGATAAAAGTAATAGATCCTTGCTTTAAAAATATCAACAAAGAAAAATCCCCGGCAACGGCGCCAAAACTTGATGGATATTTTCTCCACGCTAGCGCGTGTTTCCAATTGATGAGGTAAGTATACCTATCGTTCGGAGTATAGAATCAAGTGTCGTATTTAAACTCGGGGCTGTCGAGTACTTGTACTACAAGGGAAACTTTTATCTTATCAGAAGGAAACTTTGGATTTCGTTTTTAAACGGAAAAAGAAGCGTTATACTAAAGAAGAGAAATTCAAATATGAGGAAGCTAGCACTTGATCTAGAATTCCTTTGGACTAAAATAAATCTTCTTAAAAAATAAAGTAATGCAATTTCTTATCTACTCACTCGACCGTGGAGGTTCCTAAAGTACAAAAGCGTCTCTGTCGAGCTCATGCTTCTGACTAACCTTAGGTTGATCAATTAAGACCTTTCGGCTAGTCTAAACCCCTAAGCTTGCTTTAGGCGGTGAACCCCTCTATTGGATTTGACTCCAATACGGAAGATTTACGTCGTCCTCTCTCGAGGAGTGCATTCAACTCCTTTTATCATTGAGCGATCTCCTCGTATCCGCAACCTCTCGGTCATTTAGGATACGGATCTTAGATCGAAACCCATATCCGCATAATATGAATTCGATGAAATGGAATTCAAAGACAAATCGTAGCGAGTAAAAATTAAGAGCAAGACCTTTGATAAAAGAAGGAGAATATTTTATTTTATTCCAAGTTTCATCATGATCAAGTGCTAAAAGGAAGTTAGCTACTCATCATAATTAGGGAATTATAAAATAAAGTAGGGAAAGACATGCTTGAATTGAAGACAAATAAAATTAAAACTAACAACAATAGTAATCTATACTAGTAATGGAAATATAGCAAAAGAAAATAGAAAATTACAAGACTCCAACTCCCAAAATTCGACTCTGAGCATCTGAAGCTGTCTGGAATTTATAGGAAAATTTTTTGTTTGGTCACGCCCTAGGTCATACCCGTGACCTAGGGCGTGTCTGGCTCGGAAATGTCGTCTTGAAACCCCGGGAACGTTGGAGGAGAAACCGCCAAAATCTGTGAACTGACGGGTCACTCCCCTAGGTCACACCATGACCTAGGGCGTGTCAAGGCTATTTCTTGAAATGGTGGGAAGCTGAAAATGGCGAGAGTAAAATTGGTCTTCAAGGAGGTGTCACGCCCCCTAGTCACGCCCGTAACTAGTGGCGTGTCAAGCTGGAATGGCTTCTTGCGGCAACGGCTCGAACGACAGAGTAATTGGCTGGAAACGCCCATGACACACCCTGGGTCACGCCCATGACCCAGGAGTGTCAATTTAATCCGACGTGGCATGGCCAGCAGTTCTTATACATGCTGGCACGCCCCGTGTAAAGGGTACACGTGTGTGGCATATTTCGACATGGGCGTGTCAGGTCCGATCGACGATCTTCAGGCGCGGGTCGACGATCTTCTGCTTCAAACTTGATTTTTGTGTGTCACGCCCCTGTGTCACGCCCAGGTAGGGCGTGTCACAGGGCGTGTCTAGGCCAGTAAACGTGAAATCTCCCATTTTGCTCCAAATATTTTGTAAATTAGCTCTGCAAAATCAAAAGTTACTTTATTAGAATAAATAAATATAAAATACAGAAATAAGTTAATTATAAACTTAATATTATAAAAGTAATATAATATCTAACTATTAATTAGAAAATAGCATAATAAAAATAGGAAATAGTTAGAGTTATCAATACATCAACTCTTCTCTCAACTTACTCATACTTGGGACGCACAACCGGCCATTCTTTCCTAACAAGCCGTCATACCAGGAGAATTGGTCATCTGACCTATCCCTTGCATAGCGTTGGAGACTATCATCAAGCTCCATTTCTCGTCGAACCCTATCCGCAAGGTCATACTGTACCTCCGTCCAATTCAAGCATGCATCAGCTGTAGAATTCTTGTCAACACAAGAAATCTCTAACGCTTCCAACTCTTGGATTAGATGCTCATCATGCATGTGCAACCAACTTGCCCTTACTGGAGTCCTATGACTCAATGCATCTGCGACCACATTTCCCTTTCTGGGAGTATAGTGAATATTGAAGGTGTAGTCCCCAAGGAATTCAATCCACCTTCGTTATCGCATATTCAGATCCTTCTGATCCAACAGATATTTTAGGCTCTTATGATATGTATAGATATCCACTTTGATGCCATATAGATAGTGCAGCCATAATTTTAGCGCAAAGATCACCGCCGCCAACTCCAAGTCGTGGACGGGATAGTTCTGTTCATGCACTTTCAACTGGCGTGAGCCATAAGCAATCACCTAGCCAAACTGAAGAAGAACGCAGCCTAAGCCTCTCCCTGAAGCATCACTGTAAATCTTATAGCAGTCTGTACCACATGGCGATGTCAAAACAGGCGCCGTGGTCAAATGACTCTTCAGCTCTTCAATAGCTCTCGCTCACTCCGGCATCCAGACGAACTTCTAATATTTCCTCATTAATGTGGTAAGAGGCAAAGCGATTCGTGAGAAGTTTTCCACAAACCATCTGTAGTAGCCTGCCAGTCCAAGGAAACTCCTGACCTCGACCACTGAAGACATCACTGGCCACTCTCGTATGACACTTATCTTTGACGGATCCACTGCTATGCCCTCTCCACTTACCACATGGGAAATAAAATCCACAGACGATAGCCAAAACTCACACTTTGAGAAATTTTCATATAGCTTATTCCTCTGCAAGGTATGTAACACCAACCACAAATGGTTTGCATGATCAACTTTCGATTGAGAGTACACGAAGATATCATCGATGAAAACAATCACAAATAGATCCAACTACTCTCGGAACGTTCGGTGCATTATATCCATGAACACCGAAGGCGCATTACATAAGCCAAACAGAATTACAGTGAACTCATAATGATCGTAGCGTGTTCCAAATGCTGTCTTGGCAATGTCACCTTCCAGAATCCTCAATTGGTAATATAAAGACTTTAAATCCAACTTAGAATAGACGGTTGACCCCACCAGCTGATCGAACAAGTCATCTATCCGTGGAATCGGATACTTGTTTTTCTCCGTTAACTTATTCAATTCGCGATAGTCAATACAAAATCGTAATCTACCATCTTTCTTTTTCACAAATAGAACAGGCGCACTCCAAGGTGACATACTTGGGTGTATATATCCCTGTTCTAATAACTCTTATAGTTGGACTTTCAATTCAGCCATTTCTTTTGGCGCTACGAGATATGGCGAGCGGGCCACAGGTTTCGAACCTGGCACCAACTCAATAGAGAAGTCAATCTTCTGCTGGGGTGGTAACCTAGGAAGATCCTTAGGAAACACATTGGCAAACTCTGACACAATCGGAACATCATTCACACTGGCCTTTGGCACAACAACCTGAATAAGCGTGAAGAATAACTTTGCGCCCTTCCGAACAACATTGGCGACTTGGAGAGCAGACATCAAGGTCCCTCCTACTCCCCGCATACCAGCAAACTTAGTCTCTAGCTCGGTATTCTGGCCCAGGGTGATCTCCTTTGAATTACAATCAATAAAGGCACGCTGATCCGAGAGACAGTCCATACCAAAGATCACATCAAAGTCTGATATTGGTAGCATAGATGCACTCAAACTAAAATCCTGACTTCCTATTTGAACTTCCACATCGCAATCTCTATCCACAAGCATCACACACCCATTCGGTAATAACACCTTTATACTATCTGTCATCATATGAATCGATACTCCAATTCGAGCTACGAAGTGCTTAGATAGAAATCAATGCGAAGCACCCGTATTAAACAGTGCTCTCGCCGGATTGTTCTGTATCTGGACAAAGCCTGTAGCACACACATCATGCACAAGCTACATACAAAATATGCAATATCAAACGCAAGCAATAATGTAAATCGTACCTGTGACGACTTCACTTTGCTTTATAGCCTCCTGCTGGCCAAGATTATAAACCCTGGGCTGCGCCTGGGAGGCAGAGGACTCCACCACTTCCTTGCGCTTATAAACATAAGACGCGCCCGTCTTCTTTTCCCCCTTTGGCGGAGCAACCTGATAATCACGGGCTATATGCCCCACTCTGCCACAGGTAAAGCAGGTAATAGACTCCTGCCTCGAAGTTGCTCCCAACGAAACTATTACAAAAGCTTACCTAGAAGGCTTGGACCTCTTGCCCCACTTCTTCTGGTAGTATGATTTTCCAGGGCGGGGTACTTTGAATTCTGGCTTTGTCCAACCCAAGTCTTTTTTTCCTTGCACCTGTTTCATGTCCATCTCCAGCGCACACGCAGTATCGACCAATACGTGAAATCCTTGGTTCACCGAACTTGAGAGCAGGAATCTCAACTCATCCCGCAACCCTTCGTAGAACTGATTGGTTTTCCTTTGTTTATCTGCGAAGATTGACCCTGCATACCGTCCCAACCTTATAAATTCATGCAATTATGTATCAACGCTACTTTCCCCTTGTGTTAACCGTTGGAACTCGTTCTCCATGGCGATGTGTTGTGCCGCTGGCATGTGCTTTGCAAAGAACATTCGAGAGAACTCCTCAATCGAAACTTGTGTTAACTGCCTGCCAGCTAAATAATGTAACTCTACCTCGCCCCACCATAACCAAGCCTCTCCTTCCAACAAGAAGGTGTCAAAGGTGACCTTCTGATTTTCCTCCATCCTGATCGCCGTCAATATACGTTTGACTCGCGATAACCAATCCTCTGCCTGCATTGGGGATCCCATACCCGTGAACGTAGGTGTATTGATGCTCATGAATTGCTTCAATTGTCGTTCAGCTGCTCGTGGATCCACAGCCTCAACTGATTCGGGTCTTACACCAACACGATCTGGCACCAATGTCGGTTGCGCCTGCCCGGTCGACTGAATCATATCAAATAGGGCCTCAGCAACTAAGAGAACTATTTCCGCAGATGGAGGAGGTGTAGGCACCTCAGCTGGTGTCACACTCTCATCAGAACACTGGGGCTCAGACTGCCCAGCACCACTATGAGTCACCTATAGTTGAACAAGACACACATTAGCGAACTCGCACAAGCAATAATAACAATTTTGGAATGCACAGGTTCCTCGAACAAGTGTATTTGCATTCCTTAGTGGACATTCAAGAGATCATTAGTGTTAAAGCGGTTCACACTTACACGTGCTCGCCACCCCACAAAAGAATTCGACCACGAATGCGAAATAGGAAGACCGAGACAAGATGATACCAAAATATAATGACTCCACCCGTTAAATAATATATAATAGAAGGTCCGGCCGGGGTTCCACACTATATGCCCCAAATAGACAGCAAGGTCACAGGTTAATACCAAAACACCATCGCACCCTAACACAGAGCATACTAGCGGAAGATTTTAATAATCACATAAACTCAAACCAGGAATGTCCACTATATATATAAACCACATTTATATATATCCTCTTGAAGGAATGTACAACAAAGACAACAAAAGATGGCCTTAAGGCCATACAGTTCCTCTTTTCAAAGTGTGGATTCTATACATCGGAGTGCAGGCCAGCCACACATGAACAAAACACAACATCACTTGATTATCCTTCACGGGCTAGCAACAGCAACAGTAGCAGCAGCAGGGACTTCAGCCCTTCATTTTCCGCTCGGCTCTCCAGCACCTGCACAGCTATAGCCCACCCAGAAGGTGGCAAACGAGGTAACTGTCAGCATTAAGCTGACCAATTTATAACAATTCTACCCCTTTCCCAGGGTAGTGGTATTCCTTCCCTACAGGCATAGCAATGCATATATAGATATATCACATATTGTGCTCTCACGAAAAAAATAATATATCACAAACGTCGGGCACGCAGCCTGACGCTCTGTGCACTTAGGGCAAATTTATAGTATACTGGCGAACTAGGGTCCCACCACCATTCAAGGTCCAAAGCCTAACGATAAACTTTGAGCATTTAGTCTTACTGGCGTGCAGGCCTAAGACTCTCATTATGCGCTTTAACGAGACCAATCACTTAGGTCTTCCCATTAGTCGGACATAACGCAGGTACAAATCAACCAATCCCGTTGCTCAACTCCCCTAGACATCACCAAATACAACGTACTCATGCCCAATCGTAGGCGCGGGTCAGTATCACCTTTCCTATTCGGCACAAAGCCTTTTTCAGAGCACACAGCTCACCATAACCATAATGTCCACATAGGACTGGCTTCATAATAGCCACGCTGTCCACCAAGGACTTGCTACACTGTCCACAAAGGACTGGACACACAATAGCCATAGCACAAGCAGTACAAGGGTGTTTTCTTAGAATTCCTCATTCCAGTACTTCCTGTTACTCCACTTCACAGACAAACCCATAGACCCACAAACTACATATTTAAACACGGAGTATTCTCCGGTGCGTAAGATGCAACATCACTAATCCAGACCAACCTGTCCAGATGGGCTTCACACAGCATGTCTATCCCGTACTACACATTTTCGGGTCTAGATGCAGACTCAATAGGTGATAGTAACTATAAACACACTGGAATCACTTACTCTTTCCACCTTTTGGTGGAGGATTCCATGCTCATGCATAAAGGAGGACTTCACTTGTCCAAGAAGGAAGATCGTTACCCTTGACAATCTCTTTGGAGCCATAGAAGTTCTAGCCGGTTGGAAAGCATCGCAGCGGCCTTGCCTCCACAAAACTGGCCTCGAATCTCGAATCGAAACTTGGGAGCTCCACTGGCTGCCGGATCTTATCCTCCTCCTCCTCCTTTCTCTCCCTTCTCACTTCATCGTTTAGAAAGAGAGTGGTCCAAGTTATGAATAAAAACATCATTCAAATCCATGACTTAACACAACAGGGAAGGTGTAACGCCCTGAAACATAAAAGAGGGACGGGTGGCATTTTTAGCCAAGTCTTGGATTTGGTGGAGGTGACACGGCCTGGGACACATGCATGTCCTAGGGGCGTGTCATGCTCGAGTTCGGCGATGGTCGTGTGGTCGATGAAATTGCATTCAACGACCATCGGGGCAGTGAACACAGACTGGGACACGGGTATGTCCCAGGATGTGACCTAGAGAGTGTCAGCCACTCGACGCATCAGCACTCAATGCTTTTCACTCAATGAGCATCGAGTGATGGCACACTTCCTGCGACACCAGCTTGTCCATGGTCGTGTCCTGCTCGGGTGATATGTGGGTTTGTGCTGAGGAAGATACACGGCTTTGGACAGGGTGTGTCTAGCACACGGTATGTGACACAAGCGTGTCACATGGCCGTGTTATGCTCTGGATGTTTTGGTCCTGAGTCGATGGAGGAACACGCCCAGCTAAACGGGCGTGTACTGAAAGGCACGGGTGTGTCAAGCCTGACACAAGCGTGTCGAGTGCCCGTGTTCTTTTCGTGATGTGACTGTTTTGACGGCGAATGAGTTACACGACCTTGGACATGGGCATGTCGCAAGCCGTGTTCAGCCTAGGAAGTTTATTTTTAGGGCCAATCGTGGCCGTTCGTTTCCATATTTTGGGATCTAACGGCTCAGGCCTCTCCATGCTAGGGTTAAGGCCGGGATTAGGGGTTTAAACTCTCATATTCCTTTGGCCATTCTCTTTTTAAATCCTAGAGAGAATGGAGAGCAAGGAGGAAGAAGGAAGAGGGAGATCCAGTCACTGAAGGAGATTCAGAGCGCCAAATCACAAATTGAACCCAGATCTGCGGGGGCAAGATCATCGCGGTGCTTTTCATCCGCATAGTTTTCCATGGCGCTGAAAAGGAACTCTAGGGTAACGATTTTCATCTTGAGCATGTGAAGCTCTTCTTCTTTTGCATAGGATAACCCTCTCATGCGAGTGTGCGGCGAGTTTGCGGTATTTCTTGAGGTAGATATATAAAGTCCCCCTTGTTTAGAGTCTTGAATAGAAGTACGGGCATAGGCATGGTTTGTGAAGCCTACCCGGACATGTTGGTCTGGATCGGTGATGATTTCTTATGCGTTGTTAGCCATAGAAGACTCTGTGCCTTTGGTTGTTTTCGGGTTTCTATGTTGTAGATTACAGCAGGGATCCATAGGGATTAACCCCAAGGCGCACCCGGAAATCTGGCTAGAAGCGTGATTCTGCCATCTTTGGTGGCCTAGGAGCCATCTTTGTACATAACTGGGTTATGCACTTTGGTCGATCGATTTACGGGCTACGGGGTAACTTAGCTCGCGTTGATGACTTTTATTGTCGTGGTAGTGTGAGCAGCGAGATGAGTGAAACCGTATCTACTTTATGTGGTTCGGTTTAGTGGCCTGCCGATGGCATAGAGGGAGTGTCTTCGGCTTCGTCCATGAAGACTTTATTGCTCACGAGATTGCCGTCTCGGGGGCGGTGGTGGATCGAGTCCACCGTGTAAGTGCCCTGATAGCACGGGGTGTGCAGCCATGTGTGCCTACACCTATGGTGAAGTGTGCTTAAATTATACTTTCACAATCCTGTTTGTTTATACTAATACAAGTGCAGGGAAGAAGCTTTGTCGCCCCGAGTTTGGGGGAGAAATCGTTATAATTTTGTTAGCTTTAGCTGACTGTTATTCTTGTTTGCCACTATTACGGTGATTTGTTCTTGCAGGTGCTGCGGAGCAGAGCGGCAAATAGCGGGCCAAAGCCTAAGTTG
Organism: Platanthera zijinensis; assembly: GCA_039513925.1. Lineage (NCBI taxonomy): Eukaryota > Viridiplantae > Streptophyta > Magnoliopsida > Asparagales > Orchidaceae > Platanthera > Platanthera zijinensis. The sequence goes on from CM077087.1 coordinate 108,917,947, forward strand.
CTGAGCCGGCCCCCGATGGCCTTGTTTGTTTACTTATTTAAATCATGTGTGGCCGGCCTACGAGCCAAAGTTTGTAAAACACTATTTATTTAAGTGAACTGTTGTAAGGCCATAAGACCAGTATATTTGTGTATTTAGTACGTCATTCCTACTGAGTTTTTGTTAGTGGACATTCGTGCTTGTGCTTGGTTCTTTCCTTTGCAACATAATAATTTACTTTTGCTAGATGCTCTGTGTAGGACGTCTGTGTTGGTTGAATGGTTTCATTGAGTAACCCACCGATCTGTCAGTGGTATATGGTGTCGGGCCTCGGCCGAACCTACTGCTATACGCTATGTGACGGATATGGGTGTTACAATTTGGTATCAGACTACTAGTTTCGATCAAGATTAAATGAATTCATGGGCGAATTCACTTTAAGGGGTGGGGAGAACATGTTTGTGCGTCATCGTTTTAACATGAAAAGAACCCATGAATGTCCCCTTAGGAATGAAAATACACATGTTTGAGGAACCTGCGTGTTCTTATAATTACTTTTTGCAATGTTGTTTGGTCGCTTTTCGGTGTTTTGTACGATTATAGGTGACAAGGAGTGGTGTGGGGCCGTCAGAACGTCTAGTTTCTGAGGCAAGTAGCGCACCAAATGATGCGCCAACAACACCTCCTTCAGCTGAGACCATACGATTTGTGGCAGAGGCAGTGTTTGCGATGATTAACGCGCAGCCTGCGAGATAGGTGAAACAACCTGCCCCTGCTATGGAGCAAGTACTGCTCCAAGATGCGGAGCCAAGGAGAGTGGAGCAGGTTGTAGTTGAGCCAGTGTTGCCTAGGAGAGCAACGGAGAAATAGCTCAAGCACATTATGGGCTTAAATCCTCCAGTGTTCTCGGGGACGGGAACCCCCACCCAAGCAGAGGATTGGCTCTCCAGAGTCAAGAGAGTGTTGATAGATACAGATACGGAAGAGTGGCAGAAGACCACAATTTCCACATTCTTGCTAGATGGTGATGCAAGACTATGGTGAGAAGGCTTGGAGCTACACCATTTGAGGGGTAGACAGCTTACTGATGTCTCGATAGAGGAATTTTTGAGACTGTTCTTAGCTAGCTGAGGATTGCTTTGGAAAATGAGTTCCAGAAGTTTGTTAAAGGAGATAGTACCACGGATGAGTATCTCCACGAGTTTACTCGTTTAGGTTGGTTTGCAGGCGCTACCTTCATTGATGAGGAGCGCAAGACGAACCGATTCTATGAAGGTCTAAGAGATGATTTGAGACTGTTACTTTCGAGGCCTATGGCGCAGAGTTTCCTAACCTTGGTCAACACGGACCGGTCTTTGGAAAAAGACATGAAGAACGTGCAGGCTAAGTAGGACTCTAACGAGAAGGGGTCAGAGTTCAAAAGGCCGAACTCCTCAAAATCGGTGTTCCGCAAATGGAATAAAAAGGCTAGGGCTTCGGGCCCATCCCCTTCTTCAGGTGCTTCTAGGGCGACTACAGGTCGAACCCCTGGTGCATGTTATACTTGTGGAAAGCTGAGGCACTATGCCCAAGATTGTCAGAGCGGACATGCAAAGTTCGAGAGGAAGCCGGGAGCAACCTACGAAGAAAAGGGCAAGGCGGTGGAGTCAGCAGCATCCCACTATGCTCTGACTCAACCAAGAGTCTATAATCTGGGCCAGCAGGAGGCCATCAAACATGCAGACGTGGTGACAGGTACGGTTTAAATTTATAGTAAGTTAGCTTTAAATACTATTACCTAGTGCTTGTTAGCTTATTACTGTTTGTATAGGCTTTTTCTGATTTGCGATAGTCTGGCAAGAGCACTATTCGATACGGGAGATTCACACTCCTTTTTGTCCGAAGGTTTCAAATCGTGCATCGGAGTCCCTTATTCGATGGCGAAGGACAAATTGGACGTGTTGCTGTCGAATGGGTGTTCTATGCGTGCGGACAGAGTATATGCCGTAAAGATCCGTATTGGAAGCCGGGAGTTCGACTTACTAGCGCTGTTACTGACGCTAGTAGATTTTGACGTCATCTTCGGTATGGACTGGCTTTCGAAGCAGAAGGCATTCATAGATTGCAACCGTAAGGAAGTCAAGCTGGGTGCTGGGCGGGAGACAACGTTTGCGGGACAGAAGGGGTCGAGCAAGATGCTATTGTCTGCTCTTCAGGTTGTTAAGGCAGTTCGTGTTGGCACAAAGCTGTTCTTCACGTTAGTGGAGGCTGTAAAGCCTAAGCCATCTTTGGGTAGTATCCCAGTAGTATGCGAGTACCCCAACGTATTCTCGGACAATCTTCCCGGAGCCCTGCCTCAACGAGAGATCGATTTCACGATCGAGCTAGTGCCAGGTGCCAAACTTGTGTCGCACTCTCCTTATAGGTTGGCGCCTAAGGAGATGGCGGAGCTAAAGGTTAACCTTGAGGAGTTATTGGAGCAAGGGTATGTGCGCCCAAGTTTGTCGCCTTTGAGCGCACCGGTCCTCTTTGTTAAGAAGAAGGACATGAGTTTGCAGCTGTGTATTGACTACAGAGAATTGAATAAGTTAACAAAAAAGAACAAATACCCGATCCCAAGGATTGATGATCTTTTTTATCAGTTAGTCGGGTCGTCGGTATATTCAAAATTGGATCTGAAGTTCGGTTACTATCAGCTGAGGATAAGGCAGAGTGATATCCCAAAGACAGCGTTCAGCACGAGGTATGGGCATTTCGAGTTTACAGTCATGTCGTTTGGGCTGACTAATGCACCATTAGTGTTTATTGATTTGATGAACAGAACGTTCAGGGAGTACCTAGACCATTTTGTGATCGTCTTTATTGACGACATATAGGTGTACTCGCAGTGCGAAGAAGATCACTTCGAGCATCTGCATTTGATTTTTGAGACGCTGAGGAGGAATGAACTATACGCAAAGTTCTCCAAATGCGAGTTTTGGTTGTCCTCAGAGGCATTCCTTGGTCATATAGTTAGGGGTGAAGGGATTGCGATAGATCCAACGAAGATAGCTGCGATACAGGAGTGGCTTGTGTTGTCCTCGGTAGCCGAAGTCCGGAGTTTTCTGTGGATTGCCGGCTATTACAGGCGCTTCGTAGAGAACTTCCCGCGGATAGTGCTACCTCTCATGACGTTGACAAGGAAAGATCAGAAGTTTTTATGGACGCAGGAGTGCGCGCAAGTGTTCGAAGAGTTGAAGAGTCGGTTGACCACGGCGCTAGTGCTAAGTTCATCGAGTAGGACCGAAGGTTTTGAGATATACAGCGATGCCTCAGGCAGTGGTTTGGGTTGCGTGTTGCTGCAGCATGGTAGTATTATTACATATGGCTCACGTCAGCTGAAAGTGCACGAAATGAATTATCCGGTCCACGACTTGGAGTTAGCGGCCGTGATTTTTGCGCTAAAGTTGTGGAGGCATTATTTGTATGGCGTAAAGGTCGATATTTATACCGACCACAAGAGCCTGAAATACCCGTTGGATCAGAAGGATCTGAACATGAGGCAGCGGAGGTAGATGGAGTTCCTAGGGGACTATACGTTCAAAATTTATTATATGACCGTGAAAGACAATGCAGTTGCAGATGCATTGATTTGCAAGGCTCCCGTCCATGCCAATTGGTTGTCGATTCATGATGAGCGGTTGATTCAGGAGTGTGAGGCGTTATAGATTTGTTGTGTTGACAAGCAGACTAACGCCGAAGCATTATTGAACTTGATGGAAGTTCAGTATGATTGGCTGATCGAATTCGGTAGGCTATGGATTTGGATAGCAGCATGAAGGAAATCATGGATGCAGCTTCAGATGGGTCAAATTCCAAATTTATTGTTGAAGATGGACTGCTAAGGAAGGACAATCGTTTGTGCATCCCAAATGTGGGTAATTTACTAGTGGAGTTGATGTGTGAGGCTTATCATACCAAGTACTCAATTCACCCAGGGAGCACGATGATGTACGGAGATCTGAAGAAGTTGTTCTAGTTGCTAGGACTCAAGAAGGATGTGGCACTATATGTTGCTAAATGTCAGACTTGCGCCTTAGTGAAGGCAGAGTGCCAAAAGCCAGGGGGTTTCTTGAAATCTTTGTCTATTCCGGAGTGGAAGTTTGATGACATTTCGATGGACTTTGTGCATGGCTTGCCAAGGTCACAGAAGGGAAACGATGCCATCTGGGTGATCGTAGATCAGTTAACAAAAGTGTCGCACTTCATTCCACATAGGAAGGATGATTTGGAGGAGAAACTGACGAAGCTATATGTGGATAATACAGTCAGACTACACGGTGTGCCCTGCAGCATCGTGAGTGATAGAGATGGATGTTTCATGTCCAATGACTTGAGGTTGGTGCAGCAAATGTTGGGAACTAAGTTGAAGTTCAGTACAGCCTTTCATCTGCAGACGGATGGGCAGACCGAGATGGCCAACAGGACGATGGAGTACATACTTCACATGTGTGTCTTAGACTTCAGAAAGTAGTGGGAAGACCATATGTATTTGGTGGAGTTTGCGTACAACAATAGCTACCAAGCGATCATACAAATGGCGCCCTTCGAGGCTCTATATGGTAGAAAGTGTCGCACGCCGTTGTCGTGGCTAGAAACGGGTGAGGCAAGGTTGTACAAAAAGCAAGAGGTGGAAAATGCTACATCTTTGGTGTGAACCATTCGAGAGCATTTGTTGATCGCTCATGATAGACAAGCTAAGTACTACAATGCCAAGCGTCGAAATGTGGAGTTCGCGGTTGGCCATTGGCTGTACTTGAAGATAAAGCTGTTCAAGGGTGTTTCACAGGTACGATGCTTGAAGAAGCTGAGCGCAAGGTACCTTGGACCATTTGAGATCCTGGAGCAAATCGGTGAAGCGGCTTATCGTATAAAGCAATTGGTGGAGTTGAGTGGTCTACACGATGTATTCCACATATTTGTAATAAGGAAGGCGGTGCAAGAGCCTTCACAAGTGATCGCAGTTGATCAAGTACCGGTGGACGAAGGGTTGACGATGAGTGTCAAGCCCATTCGTATTGAGGACTCTGAATTCAAGCAACTTCGTAACAAGGAGATCAGGATGGTCAAGGTCCGTTGGGACAATTGCGGTCGTGAGGAGCTCTCTTGGGAATGGGAGCAGACCATGCTTGAGGAGTACCCAGAGTTATTCCACTCAGGTATCGCTTTTGGTTTTGTGTATCTTTTCCTTTCGGTAATTTTGTGGATGAAATTCTTTTAAGAGGGAGAGAGTTGTAATGCCCCGAAACTCAAAATAGGGACGGGTGGCGTTTTGAGCAAACTTTGGGATTTCGTTGAGGTGACATGGCCTGGTACACGGGCGTGTCCCAGGGGCGTGTCGTGTTTGGGTTTGGCGATGATCGTGTGGTCGACGAAATTACAGTCAATAGTCGTCGGGGTAGTGAACACGGACTGGGACAAAGGCGTGTCCCAGGGCGTGTCCCAGGGCATGTCAGCCACTCGACGCCTCAGCACTCAACACTTTTCACTCAACGAGCGTAGAGTGAGGTCACACGGTATGCGACACGGGTGTGTCCATGGCCGTGTCCTGCTCGGGTGATTTGCAGCTTTGTGCTGAGAAAGCTACACGACCTGGGATGTCTAGCACACGACATGTGACACGGGCGTTTCACATGGCTGTGTTGTGCTCTGGACGTTTTGGTCCTGAGTCGATGGAGGAACAAGCCCACCTACACTGGCGTGTACTGAATGACACGGGCGTGTAATTCCTGACACGGACGTGTCGATTGCCCGTGTTCTTTTTGGGACGCGACGGTTTTGACGGCGAATGAGTTACACGGGCGTGTCGTAAGCCATGCTCGGCCCAGAAAGTTTATTTTTAGGGAGAATCATTTATGTTCGTTTCCATATTTTGGGATATAACGACTCAAGCCTCTCCATGCTAGGGTTAAGGCCGGGATTGGGGGTTTAAACTCTCATATTCCTTTGGCCATTCCCTTTCTAAATCCTAAAGAGAAGGGAGAGCAAGGAGGAAGGAGGAAGAGGGAGATCCAGTCGCCGGAGGAGATTTAGAGCACCAAATCGCAAACCGAGCCCAGATCTGCGGAGGCAAGATCATTGCGGTGCTTTTCATTCGCATAGTTTTCCATGGCACCGAAAAGGAATGCTAGGGTAACGATTCTAATCTTGAGCATGTGAAACTCTTCTTCTTTTGCATAGGAAAACCCTCTCCCACGAGTGTGTGACGAGTTTGCGGTATTCCTTGGGGTAGATATGTAAATTCCCCGTTGTTTAGAGTCCGGAATCGAAGTACGGGCATAGGCATAGTGTGTGAAGCTTGCCCGGACATGTTGGTTCTGATCGGTGATGATTTGCTATGCATTATTAGCCAGAAAACTCCATGCCTTTGGTTGTTTTCGGGTTTCTATGTGGTAGATTGCAGCAGGGATCCTTGGGGATTAACCCCAAGGCGCACCCGGAAATCTGGGCAGAAGCGTAATTCTTACATCTTTGGTGGCCCGGGATCCATCTTTGTACATAACCGGGTTATGTACTTTGGTCGATCGATTTACGGGCTACGAGGAAACATAGCTCGCGTCGATGACTTTTATTGTCATGGCAGTGTGAGCAGCGAGTTGAGTGAAACCGTACCTGCTGTATGTGGTTCGGTTTAGTGGCCTGCCGATGGCATAGAGGGAGGGTCTTCGGCTTCGGCCATGAAGACATTATTGCTCACGAGATTGTCGTCCTGGGGGCTGTGGTGGACCGAGTCCACCGTATAAGTGCCCTGAGAGCACGGGGTGTTCAGCCGTGTGTGCCTACACCTATGGTGAAGTGTGCTTAAATTGTACTTTCACAATCCTATTTGTTTATACTAATACAAGTGCAGGGAAGAAGATTTGCCGCCCCGAGTTTGCGGGCGGAATCATTATAATTTGGTCAGCTTTAGCTGACCGTTATTCTTGTTTGCCACCGTTGCGGTGATTTGTGCTTGCAGGTGTTGCAGAGCCGAGCGGCATATAGCGGGCCAAAGCTCAAGTTGCTGAGCCGGCCCTCAACTGCCTTGTTTGTTTACTTATTTAAATCATGTGTGGTCGGTCTGTGAGCTGAAGTTTGTAAAACACTATTTATTTAAGTGAACTATTGTAAGGCCATAAGGCCAGTATATTTATGTATTTTGTACTTCATTCCTACTGAGTTTTTGTTAGTGGACATTCATGCTTTTGTTTGGTTCTTTCCTTTGCAACATAATAATTTACTTCCGCTAGATGCTCTATATAGGACGTGTGTGTTGGTTGAATGGTTTCAATGAGAAACCCATTGCTCTTTCCATAATATATGGCATCGTGTCCTGGCCGGAGCAACTGCTATATGCTATGTGACGGATATGGGTGTTACAGAAGGGCTTGGGCCACAGTATCCAAGATGAAGGAAACGAATGGAAACATATTTCTCTCAAATTTCTTTTTTTGGGCTAACACGGCCTGTGACACGCCCGTGTCACAGGCCGTGTACTGTAAGTGGTACACGAACTGACTGATCTAGAACAGGACATGGCCATATGACACACCCGTGTCACATGCCGTGTGCACTGACACGGCTTCGGACATGCCCGTGTCCAGACCGTGTTCACCAGGCCTCAATGCCCTATACAATTCCAGAGAAGGACACGACCCTATGACACGCCCGTATCACAGGCTGTGTGCCTAGAAAAAGTTGCAGACACGCCCTTGCCCAGCCGTGTTCAATAGGTCATACAAAACCAAGGAGGACACGGCCTCATACACACCCGTGTCATTGGCCGTGTGGGGCTCCCTGACCAAAACCAGAGAAGGACACGGCCTAGGACACGCCCGTGTCCTTGGCCCTATACCCTAACTCAGAGCAGGACATGCCTTGGGACACGCCCGTGTCCCAGGCAGTGTTCCCTTTCCTTAACTCCATTTTGGGATTTGGGGTGTTACACTTTGGGCTCTTCTATAGCAGCACTGTTGGATGATCTTGTGTGAGGCTCATAGTCCTCATACAATTATTAAGGAGTAGAGGCTTATAAGGTGATCTTGTGAGTGTCTGGATCTTCTAGCACTCTCTTTCCTTTCCATAGAACAACCTCCTTTGTTGTGAGGATGATTTCTTTTGAGACTCCCTGAACAGGTGGTAGTATTGTTGTAGACTCTACAATTTTCCTAATGATCTTGTCTACTTCATCAAAATAAGAACTAGTCTGGGCAAAGTCTTGTAGGTGTGACTCCCCCTTCACCACTTTAGTGATTGTCCTCTCTTCCTCCTCCAACAATACAGTCTCTTGGGTATAGTTGTCAAGTAAGAACTCCCCCTCAACTATTATAGTACTTTGGACAACAAGTTCTTGGTTAACCTTTTCCATAGCAACAAGGGAAGTATTTGGGTTAGCAAGTTCCTGATGAACAGCTCCCTTTTCCACCACTTCCGTATCTTGGGTAGCAAGTTCTTGTTGACCCTCTCCTATTTTCACCACTTCATCAGTTTGGGCAGCAAGTTCATGTCGAACTTCTCCCATTTCCACCCTTTCTTTTTTCAGCAACACCCCTGGTGATTTCCATTAGGGTTGTGCTCTCTAAATCTTATGGGACCATATTTCTATATGTGATTGGATCAAAGTTTTCATCATGCTCCCCCTTAGTAGGACTAGGGATGAGTATGCGGCATGGAAAAATTTCTCTCTTCTTCTTTGGTTTTCTCTTATTCTTCTCTTCCTTCTATCTCTGAGTGCTGACTTCTTTCTTCTTTTTAGTCTTGGCTTGCTGAAAACTTTCTCTTATTTTCTCTGACTTAGGAAAGGTTTTCTTCCATCTCTCTATTTTTAAGTAAACCATATTTCTCAAGTAGTGCATTGGTACAACAAATGACTCATCCAGCTTGTCGCCTAGCCATTTAGAGAGGTATAGGGACCCTTGTAGATTGTGTTTTGGAAGTTTGAAGATATTCTCCAAGCATAAATGACTCATCTAGCTCTTCTCTAGGGCTCACTAGAGAGGGGTAGCATGAACCCTCTAGGTAAATTGCTAGCTGACATAGTAGGCAAATTTCTCTTATGCAAACCAGGGTCACATGACAGAATTTTCAAAGAGATGTTCAACATCATGACAACAATTATTCTTATAAAGAAGACTGGCTATAATAGATGTCCATCCTTTTAACTTCCTAAAGATTAGCTTACTCCAGCCAGTCTTCTTTATAAGAATAATTGTTGTCATGATGTTGAACATCTCTTTGGAAATTTTGTAATGTGACCCTGGTTTGCATAAGGGAAATTTGCCTACTATGTGAGCTAGAATTTACCTAGAGGTTTTATGCTACCCCTCTCTAATGAGCCATACTCTTTTTCAGAATAGTCACACTACTCTAGGGCTGCTTCATGATCGACCCTAGTTATATCCTCATATTCTTCTCCTTCTGAAATGGAAGGTAGGTCAAGTAGCCGACTAAGACCTCGGGCTGTAATTCTCAAGTTATTCTCCATGCAAGGGTCTTATTATATTTCCCAGAGGTATTGATCTTTGCATTCTTGAAAAATTCTTCTACAACTTTTGGCACAATCCATGTAGGTTCTGATATTATTTCCTAAAGACCTGCAGCACTGAGAAGGAATATTACATTCTAAATCTCTTCATGATAGTTTTTGAATCCAACGCACATGACTTCACTGTTAGTGTTTATATTGTTGGAAGAGAGTGTTTTGGGGTCCATTGGAGATGCTAAAGTTTTGTTGTGGAGGAAGCTTCCAAGTCGAAAAGAAGAGAGAGCATGAAAGGCTTGATGTCGGCTTTTGGGGTTTTACAGTCTATTTAACCTAATGCTCTCAAGATTTCTTATTTATTTATATAAAAAGGGAGTTGAAGAGCTGTGTACCTAATTAAGTAATAAATTTGAGAATATATTTGAATACGTTGTGCTAATATCTTTCCTTTTATATTTTACCTCCTGCAACCTTGTTAAATGCCTTTGAGGCTTCCCGTCAAGCAGATATTTTTCTTATTATGCCATATCTCTTGCAAATTTGTTAGGTACCTAACATCTACAGATATTTATAACATATAATTTGCATAACTAAGGTATGGAAGATAATCTAAAAGATTGGCTAAGCATTAAAATTACTCTAAATTTAGCATGCTAATTTAATTTTAAAGAAATTAAATTTCTCTTCAACTAGAGGCTTGGTGAAGATGTATGACACTTTTTTGTCAGTGGGGACAAACTCAAGGAAAATATCTTCTTTCTCAACATGCTCTAATGAAGTAATGCATAATCTCAATGTGATAGGTCCTACTATGTGACACGAGATTTTAAGCAATTGATATTGTACTGGATGAATCACATAACATGGGAGTTCTACTTAGTAGGATGTTGTAGTCCTTTAGTTGATGTTAAATCAATAGCAATTTGGCAGAACAAATTCCATCAAATATATATTCTGATTCAACTATTGAGATAGAAACACTAGTTTGCTTCTTGGTTCTCCAGGAAATCAACCTTCTCCTAAGGAATTGGCATGACCCTGAGGTATTTTTCCTATCAACTCAAAATCATTACTCCTATGCTACAATAAGCCAAGATTTGATGTACCCTTATCTTATCTTAAAATCCTCTTAACAGAGGAGTAGTGAGATTCCCTAGGGTTCACTTAATACCTGTCACAAACACAAGTAGAAAACTTAATGTCTGGTATACTAGCAGTTAGGTAGAGCAAATATCCAATGATGCATTTATACATAGTCTCATTAAAAGGTTTCCCTCTTTCATCCTTGTCTAGAGACACATTGGATCCCATTGGAGTCCTTATTTAGGTTACACTCTCTATTCTAAACTTCTAAATAAGCTCTTTTATGACTTTGTTTGAGAGATGAATATTCCATCCTCAGATTGCTTCACATGGAGTCCTAAGAAGTATTTCAGCTCTCTCATGCTGCTCATTATAAATTCCCCTGCATAAAGTTAGTAAATATTTTACAAAGGTTATCATCTATAGATCAAAAGATTATGTCATATACAAATATCTGGACCAGTAAGATCATGCCTTTTACTTCCCTTAAGAATATTATCATGTCTATCTTTCCCCTTGAAGATTTATTTTTAATGAGAAAGTTAAACAAGGTCTCATACCAAGCACTAGGTTCCTGTTTGAGACCATATAAAGCTTTCTTTAGATAATAGACATAGCTAAGGTGAGTTGAATTAAGAAAACCTGGAGGTTGTTATGCATATACTTCCTCTTTCAAATCTCCATTGTGGAAGGTAGACTTCACATTCATTTGATATACCTTAAATCCTTTGTGAGCTGCATATGCTAGAAATAACCTTATTGCCTTCAATCATGATATTGGTGCAAAGGTTTGATCAAAGTCTATGCCTTCTTCTTAGTTATATCCATTTGCAATTAGCCTTGCTTTATTCTTGACAATAACTTCATGTTTATCTACTTTATACCTGAACACCCACTTAGTACTAATAATATTGGGGTCATTGGATCTTGGGACCAGCTTTCATACTTTACACCTTTTGAACTAGTTCAACTCCTCTTGCATAGCCAAGATCCAGGATGAATCAAAGTTGGATTATTTAAACTTCGTTATTTCTACCTGATAAAGAAAGCTCAAGTGTAGTTCTTTATTCGTTGTGCTTCTACTTGTTTGAACTCCGTGACTTATATCACCAATAATCTGATTTTGTGGGTGATCTCTTAAGTGTCTTATAGATGTTGGCAATCTTCCTGTAGTCTCTTGTGCTTCAGGTTCATCTTGTGCTTAAGGTTCATCTTGGGCTTCTGTTTGTTGTGTCCATTCTATAACATCATGTTCATCTTCAGTTGGATGGCTTACTTCTCTGATTAGTGCATCTGGTGAAGTTATTTCACAGCTTTCTTGCTTGTCATTGATTGACATCATTTCAAACTTTTGCTCAGCACCTACAGTACTATAAGAATTAGGCTATCCTTTATAGATTAGGTTGGTCTCATCAAATACAACGTGAATGAATTCTTCTACTACTTGAGTCTTTTTGTTGAATATCTTATATGCTCTACTATTGGAGCTATATCCAACATAACACCCTCAAAATCCTTTTTAACAAACTTAGTTAGAAAGTGCTTCCGATTATTTAATATGTAACACAAACTTCCAAAGATCTCGAAGTAGGCTAATGTTGGTTTTTGCTTTTCACAAGCTCATAAGGTGTCTTATTGTAATTCTTCTTTATTAATGCTCTATTTTGCACAAAGCAAGCTCTGTTGATAGCCTCATCCCAAATATATTATATAAGTGAGTGTTGGAACAAATGTTATGCATCTATTGATTTGAGAATAGCAAATCTCAGTGTATATTTGGTCACATTTGTTGTGTGTTTAAAGTATGCAGGTTTACAGGTGTGAAGAATGAGATTTTCGATCTCTATGACCAACCGTCGGGCTTTAACTCTACCGCCGACGCTAGCATTGAAGAATTAATGTTTCACACAAAAAGAGACTTCTATGTGACCTATCGTCGGGCATTAGCCCTACTTCTAGGGGCTAGCCCTACTACCTGGAACTATTTATCACGACGAACCATCGAATGGACTGCATTGAAGGTCAACCACTCTCATCAGGCGCTAGCCTTATCGCATCGCGGTATCTAAAAGGGGCGCGAATACTTTTAGGATATTTTTCCTAATTTACTGTGAGCTACCGCCAATCTACTGTCGCGCGGTAGCTTCCAAACAGCTTTCTCTATTTAAAATAGCCTGAAATTGAGTTTCAGGAGACAATTTTTCATGAAATTTGTAAAGGGAGTTCACCCAAACCATCTAGAAGGAAGGAAGTGGTCTTCCTGACTTAGTTTGGAGGACAATTCTTCAAGGGAGATCAAAAGAAATTCATACGCAAGGATTGAAGACTATCAACATAATGATCAAGAAGTCTTCTTCTAATATTCACGTGGAGGATTATCGATATGAAAAACTCTCATCAAGCGCACACCTTCACAGATCTGAAAGATGTTAGAGACAAAGACTTTCAAGCCACAAAGATGGAACTATTGCAAGCGAATCGACACCAACACCATGGGTTCTAGTTAGAGGGAGTTTTCTCTTATTCTTGTATTTTCTTTAACCTTTTGTATTCTGTGTGGAGAAATCGTCTAGTGTGGATGTCAAATTCTTGGGTGAAGTTCGTGAGAAATCAGCATGGGAGGCCATCAAATTTTTGGGAGTAATTTGTGGGAAATCATCCTGGGAGGATGTCTAGATCTGGGAGATCTAGTGGGCTCTAAGACCGTTCCTTGGAGGAAGGTGAAGAGTCTGAACATCGATCTTCTTGAGAAGAAGTGATAGAGCCAACTAGTCCTGGGAGGGTCAGTATAGAAACCAAAAGATTGTTTGATTCATTGCCTCCAATCTCCGACATCAAAAAGATCTAGTTTTGTTATTATAAACCACTGTTTAATTTTGAAAAAAAAAGTATATCTTTTGATTCATCTCAAATTTATGGTTGAGTGTTGCTAGGGCATTGAGGGTTGTGTGAGAAATCAGAAAGTAAATTTTTATAAGGAAAAGCAGCTTTGTGACCTACCATCGTGTGGTACTGGTCAACCGCCCTACGGTACCTTCCAAAACTGGTTGCCCTTGGTAAAATTTATTTTACTTATAAATTTACTTAAAAACCTTATCCCCCATCTAAGGTTGTCCTTGAGATCCAACAAGTGGTACCAGATCCAAGTTATTCCAAAATAGCTCACTGCTAGGAATAATGGCCAGCCCTGATCTCGAATCGACTAGTGGGGATGGAACTTTATGCACTGGAAAATCACTGGCACACCCTTTGTTTACAGGTGTGAACTATAATGGGTGGGAAATTTTAATGAGAAAATTCCTTATTTCATTAGACATAGAAGTGTGGAATATGACTATTATCAAGCCCCCAAATAATTTAAATAGGAATGAATTTTATTTAAATGCTAAAGCTATGAATAGTCTATTTTGTGGGCTTGGACATGAGATTTTCAAACTCATTTACACTCTACCTATTGCTTATGATATATGGAAATTTCTTGAGATTACTTACAGTTCTTCTTCTGAAGATAATAAATTTGAGCGCTTTTTTATGGATCCAAGTGAGAACCAAAATGCAGATTATCTCTTGAAGGAAGATATGTCAATAACATCAAGGGAAAGAAAAGATGAAATCTCAACTATAGATGAAAAATCTCATGAAGAAGTCAAAGAAACTCTATGCTTCAATTTTGCCTTATCCAAAAGCACTGTAAGGAAATCAAATTCCCTTTTTACTACATTGTGTGTGATAGAAAGTGCTAAACGTAGAATTAAGAAATCAAAAAATATTAATTCAAAACTATGTTTAAAAAATAAAAATTTAAAAGCACAACTAAATGTAGAACCAAAGCTTGATGAATCTCATTCTTCCTCTAGCTCTATAGTTGAAAATATTATACCTTGGTATGATTGTAAATAATTTAAAGATTAATTCAAGGTTTTTGAAAAAAAGAGCTAAATATTTCTAAAGACGTAATAAAAATTTGATTAATGAAAATGTTGCTTTATCTCGTAAGCTAGAATCATTAAAATTGTTTATTCGAAAATTTTCAAATAATAAAAATTCTTTTATCTCTAGTTTATCTTCAAAACTATATGCGACTTCTACAAGAATGTTAAATCATATTAAACATACACCTAGTAGATAAAAAACATGATAAATCCTAATCATTATTTTGCCTTTCCCAATATAAGTTTAAATATTCACAAATTTCCTATAAATAATAATTTTGAGAATCATTATGGAAATTTGATATATAAGAATATTAAACATCCAAAGTATGAATGGAGGCCCAAGATTAAAGATGAAATTCTAATTCCACTCAAAAGGGCCAATTCATCATTATCTCCTCATAGATTATCACGATATATTTGGGTACCCGAAGGAACCGTCAAATTTGGTTCCCTATGGATACCTAAATCACTTATTTATTAGGTAACTATAAAATTCGTGGAGTAGAAATAGGTCAAATTGAGATATTCAATAATCTACTTCACGTTGTGCTTAATTTTTTTCTCCTTTTTTTCTACTTCCTATTGAGCTATTACGCTGTGATCACTTTATATATATTAAGATATGACTTTCATATATTTAGTTTAATGATAAATTAATTCAATTGAATGAATTTGAATAAAAGTCATATCCTTTCTAAGTAGATAAAATAAACTCATGTTCTAATCTTTAATTTCATACTCAATTAACGAAATCATTTTAAAAAAATATGGATTTAAATGTTCTATTATGGGTCTTATGCAAAAATATTAAATGCAAAACTTTTTAAATATTTACCCAATTTCCTTGTTGTATGGCTTTAAGATCAATCTATCTTTAAAATAAAAAATAACAACTCTAAACTCATCGTATATTAAAGCCATAGATTACTATGTCAATAATCTCATTCTTAGTATGTCATGGATCATTTACCCATATCTTGTGTCTCACCATAGCGAGGGCATAGGATTGTGTGCATTAGATACCAAACCTCTAAGTCATGTCTTCTTCTTAACCGAGGAGGGTTCCAATGGGGCCTTGTGAGACACTGGGGAGAAAGAGTGCCAGGTTGAGAGTCATCTTTTGTATGCATATATGATTTGAAAGTCTTTAATTTCAAGATAGCTAACAACCTAGAGGGGGTGAATAGGTTTTCTAGTTTATTATTATTATCTTTTACTTAATGTGTTAAAATGTTAGTAGTTTTCAAGCTATCAAGACAAAAACACAAAGAACACACATAATTTATAGTGGTTCGCCAGATTATGGGTACATTGTAACACCCCAAAAAACTCAAAACTGGATTTGAGGTGCAGGTTGTTTGACACGGCCTGGGACACGGGCGTGTCCCAGGGCGTGTCGGGGGTACACGGCCTGGGACACGGGCGTGTCCCAGGGCGTGTCACTCAAGAAATGGGCGGATTGAGTCGGGGAAGTACACGGCCCGGAACCAAGCCTTGAACACGGTCGTGTCAGATTTGACACGGGCGTGTCCGGTGGCGTGTGCCTACCCGTGTACTGCTTGTTGGTTTTGGAGCTCGTTGAGGCAGGGGTGACACGGGCGTGTCACATGAATGACACGGGCGTGTCAGGTTCGACACGGGCGTGTCGATGCCCGTTTTCTGGTAGATTGCAGTCGGTACGAGTGCCGCGTGTGCCGCTTAAGGGTACACGGCCTGTGACACGGGCGTGTCACAGGCCGTGTCAGCCAAAAAAATGGAATTTTGGGAAAATCGTGGCCGTTCCTTTTCTCTATTTGGATCCAAAGGCTCATGTGATTCCTTGCTGGATTAAACCTCCAGAGGCTTGATGAAGAGATCATTCTTCATTTGGCTAAGTGAAGAGAGAAAGAGAGAGGAGGAAGAAGAAGGAGGAGGAGATCAAGCCACCGGCGGAGCTCCCGTGGTCCGATTCGAGATCCGAGGGCAGCGCTGTGAAGGCAAAGCTGCTGCGGTGCTTTCTCGCCGGCTAGATTTCGATGGCTCCCAAGAGATCGTCAAGGATAACGATCTCCCTTCTTGGACATGTGAAGTCCTTCTTTTCTGCATTGCATAGGGAAAACCCTTCCCCGCGAGTGTGTAGTGGGTTGTGGCATCCCTTGGGGTAGATATGTGAAGTCCCCCTTGTTAGAGTCCAGAATTGGAGTACGGATCTAGGCATGCTGTGTGAAGCCCATCTGGACATGTTGGTCTGGATTGGTGATGCTTGTTTGCATATCGGAGAAGACTCCGTGGTTATGGCTTGTTTGCCTTGTGCCTACCTGTTGCTTGGTGCAGCAGGAAGTACTGGATGAAGTCCAGGAAATGAAGAGGGTTGGATGCAACTCTTGTGGCCGTGCGTTGCCACTTTGTGTGCGGTTGAGCCGTTGGGCTGCAACTCGATGAAAAGGCAGATTGCCGAACAGGAAAGGTGAAACCGACCCGCGCCTATAAATTGCCATGGATACTTCCGTATTCGAGGTGGCACGGTGACTTGAGCAACGGGGGGTGGCTGATCCGTACCTGCATTATGTCCATCCGACTGGTAAGCCTGGTTATAGGTTTTGTTGGAGCGCATAATGAGAGTCTTAGGCCCGCGCGCCAAAAAGACTAGAATGCTCAATACCGTGTAAACGGTGGTGTTGACCCTGGTTTTCCGGTGCACCAAGAATGTGCCCTGAGTGCACGGACTGTCGGGCCGTGTGGCCGACGGTTGTGATGGCTTGAGTGTGCCTGCGAGCACATATTTGCTATTGTTAATACCATGCTGTGCAGGGAAGGAATGCTACTGCCCCGATAAAGGGGTAGGATTGTTATAATTGGGTCAGCTGAATGCTGACCGTTGCCGTGTTTGCCACCGTTTGGGTGGATTGTTCCTATGCAGGTACTGGAGAGCCGAGTGGTAAATGAAGGGCTGAAGCCCTTGCTGCTGCTGCGGCTAGTCCTTGAAGGCTATGCGAATGTTTTTGTTTGTTTTCTTTTACTCATGTATGGTCGGCCTGCGCGCCGATGTTTGTAATTCATACGGTGTGGAAAGAGGAACTGTAAGGCCTTAAGGCCAAACCCTGTGTATTTGTTGTACATTCCGTGGCTGTATATATAACTGTGGTTTATATATTGGACATTCCTGGTTAGAGTTCAATTTACAACTTAAAGCTTCCGCTAGCATGCTCTGAGTTAGGATACGTGTATGGTTTGGTATTCTCCTGTGACCTCACCGTCTGTTTGTCTGCTTGAAGGAGAGGCGCGGTTGTGGTGGGACGAGGTTGAGGTACACCATTTGGCGGGCAGGCAATTAACACAAGTATCGATTGAGGAGTTCTCTCGAATATTTCTGGCGAAACATGTCCCAGCGGCGCAACGCATTGCCATGGAAAATGAGTTCCAACGGTTAAAGCAAGGGGAAGATAGCGTGGATACCTACCTGCATGTGTTTACAAGGTTGGGACGGTATACGGTAACAATCTTCGCGGATGACCAAAGGAAAACGAATCGGTTCTATAAAGGATTGCGGGATGAGTTGAGGTTCCTGCTTTCGAGTTCAGTGAACCAAGGGTTTCAGGCGTTGGTTGATACTGTATATGCATTGGAGAAGGACATGAGGCGGGTGCAAGGGAACAAGGGCTTGGTTGTGTCGAAGCCAGAGCAAGCACCTCACCCTAGCAAATCGTTCTACCAGAAGAAAGGGGGCAAGAGGTCCAAGCCGTCTGGGCAAGTGTCTACGACCGTTGTATCGGGGGCGACGTCAAGGCCAGAGTCTCGTACATGCTTTACTTGTGGCCGGGTGGGGCATGTAACATCCCATTTTTCAATTAGACCCCCCCTTAGGAGTGACTTGAACATTCCTAGGTCATACCAAGTCCTAGGTTGAACCTAGGAGGTCAAGTGACCCAACTAGTTAGTTGAGACTCACTTGGGCTGCAAATAGTAAAATCTTAAAACCCTGATTTTGGTGGCCTAGTGGGTTCAATCTGACTCCAAGGCATTCCTAGACCTAATATGAGATCAATGGGTCACCAAGGACCCATTGGGTGCAAACCTAATGGCTAAGTTGATCCAAGTCAACTTAAGCCCTAGTTAGGCCAAAGTAACCCTGCCCTGGATCAACTCACCCTCTTTATCCCAAGTCTACCCTACCTAACCATACCTAGGCCTTAGGGGAGGTCAATGGGTCCCTAGGGGTCTATTGATGTTGACTCAGAAGGTCAAATTGACCAAGTCAACCCTAAACCCAAATCAAGTCAAACCTAGCTCAATTGGGTTAACTCAAGCTCAAGCCGTCTCATGTAGACTCATAGGGTTTTATTAGGAGTTATTATGGCTGCCTATAGCCTAAACCCTAGGCTAGCCAACATGTTGACTAGGAGAGAGAAAGAAGAGAGAAATAGGCTAAATATAGGAGAGAGAAAGTGTGAATTAAGGGTATTTTCATGGTAGAATGGTGAGCCCCCCTCTCATATGGCATTTAAGGTTTTAATATTAATTTTATGGGCTGCCTTTAGGCTTCTAGGGGAAGAAAATTCGTGAGGATGACTAGGAGAGAGAAAAAATAAGTATTTGGTTATATAGAGGAGAGAGAAAAGGTGGTGGAGAGGTGAAGAGGTGTTTTGAAGAGGGAGAAGGCATGAGTTCGGCCAAAGAGGGGCCAACAGCCACCTAGAGGTTGACACCTCCTCCCCCCACCCTTTTCCCGGCCATCAAGAGTTGTTTCCACCCTCTCTCTCCTCTAACCACCCCCCACATGAAGAGGTGTTTTGCCTCTTGGAGAAAACCGCCCCTCTCCCCCTCTCCTCTTTATATACTCACTTAGGAGAGAGGGGAGACCATTTTCGAAATCAGAGAAGGAGGTGTGAACCCTTGCCGGAGCCATCAAGGAGAGAAATGCCGCCACCGCCGCCACCGCCTCCACCATGGCATCCCGCCGTTCAACTCGCATCCAAGCCCGAAATCAGGTCCTCCCTCACCTCTTCTCTCATGTTTAGATCCTAGAATTGTTTAGGAGTTGAGTTCATGCTCAAACGAACCGGAGCAAAAGATTAAAAATTTCAGAAATCTCCATTTTTATGGAGTTTTTGGTGGGCTCGGGTAGGGCGGCGCCACCACCTCCGGCCGCCCTAGCCGCCAGAAAGGTTAGCCCCCACCACCGGGAACATGTAGGAGTTGATTCCCGGTGGTGGCGCCGCCCATGGTGGCCGGGAAAAGGCCCGTGATAACCACTTCTCACAGTTCTGGTTCAGGCCATTTGGAGAAGACGAAGTACAGCTGCCGTCCGATCGCTTTAAGATTCGTGCAGGATCAAAATAAATACTTATAAACCCATATTTTTTCGGATTTTCTGTATTTAATAAAACAGTTTCACTGTAAATTATATTTAGGCCCCTTATGGGCACCACATGAAAAAGAGTACAACATGAAAGTTGTAGGTCTTTTGAATACCTACAATTTGATATGTAGTGGTGAAAAATTGGATGAGGGGACTGCCCTGTAGAGTCTTTTTTGTAAGGGTATGTCCTACAACTAGGGTAGTTTTCTTCTAAAAATTATTTAGGCCCTTTAGGGGCATGTTCATCAAAAATGATCAACATAAATATTGTAGGAATTTTTATTATCTACAGTTTGATATGTAATGGAAAATTTTAGGACAAGTCTTCTGACCTATAGGGCCATTATTCTAGGGTAGGTCCTACAAATAGGGCAGATCTTTGAAAAATTCCCCACACCTAATACTTGGTCCAAATGCTTTGAAATTTGGACAGGGACTCAATATCACTTAGAACTAACTCCTGTAAAAATTGGAGACCATTTGGGATAGTGTAACTTAGGGTTCTTCCCTAAACCTAGAAAAGCTAGGGTAAGGTAGTTGAAGGGTCAAATGACCTCCAAACCCTCCCAAATTTTGGTTAGGTGTCCCTGGTATAGGTATCTAGGTCTGGTTCAAATTTCAACTCATTTGGTTGAGTTTTGATTAGGAATCCTCTAAACCCTAGTTTTGACCTAGTAGAAGGAAGCTTAGTGAGAAGGTTCCTTGCACTCAGGTATGATCATCTCACCTCAACAGAGGTTGAGATTTTGAACACTGGTTTATTTTGGTCATAAGATTATCCTTAGGGATGATGGTATGATTTAGGGTAAGTTTACCCTAGGGCCCAGGTTAAAACCCTAAAGGTGGACTTTTGGGGTTTGTGAAGGACATAGGGGAAAATGCCCTTGTATGGCCTTGAGATTTAGTGGAGAGGTTGTTAATGAGCTTGTAACTCTCTGGTTGTAATGTTAGAGAATTTTGATGTAGGTAGCTACCTCAAAACTTAAACCCTAGTCTTAGGGTAGAAGGGATTTTAGGTCAAAACAGTATCTTAAACTCTTTTAAAAGCCATGAAATTTGGGCAGTGTGTTTCTAGGGTAGTTAGGACCCTTGGATAATTTTACTAGAATTTTTGAATAGGTATTTCTAGTACTTCATTCATGAATGTGGGTATAGCCCTTTTTTGATGTTTTATTTGTTAAAGATTTTTAATTCAAATAAGGCCCCCTTGAAACTCTGGAATTAGATGTTTTTGGTTTGTAGGAATTCCCATGAATTTTAGTTCAATTTTATGTTGATTAAACAGAATAGTTCCTTCACATGTATTTTTAAAGGGCTCTATGTTTTAATAATATTTTATGGCATAAATAGTCTCTGGAAAATTATGAAAGTTGGTAAATGGTGTTTTTAATTCATTATGAATCAGTGGAATTTTATTCAGATTTTTTGGAGTTATGAATATAGTACTTGATTCACAAGCATGCTAGATTAAGAATTTAGTAAATGATTTATTGAAAATTAATTCCCAGTAGGAAAATTATGAAACTTATCTAGTACTGTTTTCATTGTGTTATTGGTACCCTGTAATTGATTCAAAATCATTTGAATGAAGATTTGATGTAGTTTATTCATTAGTCATGAAAGAAATGAATTATTGATAAAACCCGATTAGGCCCTTTAGACCTTAGAGAAAAATGTCAGACCTTGGATATATCCTTTTTAGATATAACAGAATTTATTATGAATTTATTATGATTTTTATATAGCTAAAAAGTCTACTTCATGTTCAAATTGGTAGACCTTGGATTTGTAGGAAAATTAATTAATTATTAGATTAATTGAGAAAATAGTTACAACCTGTAATAGATTCATTTATGACATGATAGGACCCCAGTAAATAACTTAGGTCATTCGGATGAAGACACAAAGGACATCCTATCAAGGTCATCATATAGTGTAGGCTGGTCTGCATTTAGTGTTTTCGTAAAAGATCGCATTTGGAAACGACTTAGGGCAATGTTGGAGTTTCTCAATATGCTGATTGGGATGGATTTAGATAGGTTGTCATGGAAGGTTCTAAGGAGTGACGAGAAGTGAGTGGTTGTGGTAGAAGGAGCACGGACCTGACGAAAGATCGTCATCCCCGTAAGAGTGAAGAGTCAAATTCACCCTAGGTTTAGTTTAATGTAATTTATTAAGGGAAAGGGTAAGAATAATTAGTTGAAATAAGTTTACACTTCACACACTAGTTAGATAGACATTTGGAAAAGGTTAAGTTGTCCCGAGGTGTTCAAAGGGGCGCCATCCCGCGGTGCTCAAGGGATGAGGTTCGGAATTGAGCCGGACGATTTAGTCCGGGGAGCTTAGTCTCGGTTTGTGGTTGAGCCGGACGGTTTGGTCCGGGAGCTTTACTCTTGACATCTTATATTAACTGCTGTATGTGCATAAAAATAGGAAAGATTAAGGTGGTGGGTTCTCGATATCGGGAGTTCGATTGCACCGACACCGATATCGTTGACTCGGCAAGGTGACTAGCACTTAGCCAAGGTTAAGTCCGGCGGTCCAGTCGGCAAGAGTACGCAGGAGTCCGCTTTGTGCACCAAGTGTTGAGGGCGTACGATAGGTCAGACCAGTGGTGCTTTTACTGGTTTTGAGGTGGGCGAGGCCCAACCCACCGCTTCCATCTGCCACTACGGAGGTATCCTGGGAGGTAACGGCTCTGAAAGGGGGAACTAAAGGTTTGTGTACACAAAGTTGGGTGTGTGAGTTGCACTGCTTGATCATCATACCCACCATATAGCTGCATGCCATAATCATTCATAACAACCTTGACACCTAAAGTATAAGTGGAATGGGACGCTTATACTTTAGGACATGCAAAACGACCCCTTGGTCTATAAGCTTGTGTGGGCAAGTTTATAAATTAAGGTTAATTTGATATATGTATACCTGGTGCGTGATAACCGACACCCCAACGTATAAGTGGAATGGGACATTTATACGATGGGAGCCTTGTAGAAGATCCCTTTGCTTATGTGTACTCACATAAGTGGAGGTTTAATTTCTTACTTACTTACCTTTCTATTTTACCTATTACAACACTTATATTGCTCCCCTGTCATAACTTGCTAGTTAGTTCCACCGTCATCTGCTTTTGACTACTCTCCACCTTCATGTTCTTCCCTTTCTTCCTCTCCGCTCGGTGCCTTAGGGCATGGGGGAAGGGGTGGGGGATGATAGGGCTTAGTCTTATAGACTAACGGTTTTCGAACCACATCATTTTAGGGAATCGTGGAGCCCAACCCGGAGGAGCAGCCCAGGAGGCCGGTGCGCTTGGAGACAGGGCAGTCTAGCTCAGGAGTTCAGACAGCCGGGACCGTGAGTTCCGTTCCTTAGTAGCAGTTTGTTTTTCAGCTTCCGTTTGAGTGACTATGTAGTGAGGTATTGTTGTACCGGGCTTAAGCCCTCTTCCTTTCAGTAATCTATTTTTACTCTGATGTTATACTGTGGACACTCCCTTCGTGGAGTTTACATATATGTGATTTATTATTATGGACTACATTTCTCCTTCTTTACTACTTGCTACTTGATTGTGATCGAAAAGGCCAGCAGAATCGGCGCATTGTAGTGACTACCTTCCCGGGTGCGAAGATGTCACCGCAAAGCGGCGGTTCTGGGCATAAGACCCCGGGAATTGGAATCGAAAAAAAAATGGGGTCTTACAAAGTGGTATCAGAGGGTAATCATGATCGAAAAAGTAGCAGTCCACAAACCCTGGGTCACCCCCGCACGAGTTTAGTTTGGGGACAAACTAAGCAGCGGAAGCAGTGGTGTGCCCATATGGTGATCACATATAAATTGTCCACTTCTTTAACAAATGGAATTCTTCTTTGTAGCTTGAGGCAAACCCTTCCCCCAACAGAGAGTACCTCCGGCTGCAAAGACCTCATCTTATAATTCCTAGGTCAATGAGTTAGACTCAACCCATTAGGACACATGACCAACCATGACGACTTATAACATTCCCTAGTTCGAAATAGACCCTGGGTATGAACTTGTTTAAGGTAAGGATGTACCCAAACAGAATAAAAGGAAGAGTTTAACGACAACCTAATAGATAAACTCAGGTGACCTTATGGTCTCTATCAAGGATTACTCAAATCACTAGACTGCTTTAAGGAGAGTAGGGACCAATAAGCCATTAACAGAATGGTAGAAGATAAGTGGTCTTAACCCTCGTACATGTAACAAGATTTCTCGGAGACAACCACAAAGACAAACACCAAGGGTGGGATATGAATTCAAATTCAGATGATATACATTTGGGATTGGGAACATTTTGACCCAGATAAGGTTGTCAAAAATGTGTCTTAAAGAGTTTTAAGTATGGGGTATATCGACGAGTTTCAGGGTGGAACCCCAAGTCGAAGATTGAAGCCCGGGGATTGTACACCCAGCTAGGACGGATATAACATGGTAATATCAAAGATACTTAGCCCAAGGAAGATAGGGGCTTATCTTTTGTTTATTGGGGGCTTGTCTTTTGTTTATTGGGCAAATAGGATTGACTTGGGTTTCCTTAGACCTAATTTAGGGAATGTGGCGTAACAAACATAGTGAGATTGAATTTAATATAGTTCGACGTTATTCGGATGAAGATAAGACTAAATCGCTATGTTGCATCATCGGATGAAGATAAGATTTAACGAGGTAGTTGGGGTCACCCCGACCCGAAAGAAAACTCTCGTGGGTATTTCATAAGAATTGTGAGTAGCAGTTCGTTATCACGGGGTGCCCAAGACGATTGCGTCGGATCGGGATGGCCGGTTCACTTCCAGGGAGTGGAGATCCGTGCAGGCTTACTTAGGCAGGCTCAGGTAAGGCTGATCAGAGACAGGATATTAGAGGCCCAGAGCAGACAAGCTAAGTATTATGACGCCCGACATCGTCAGGTGGAGTTTCAGGTTGGGGACCGGGTGTTCTTGAAGATTCGGCCGATGCACGGGGTTTCACGAGTACGTGGTCAGCGGAAGAAGCTCAGTCTGATATACATGGGGCCTTTCAGGATCCTGGAGCAGATCGGTCCATTAGCTTATAGACTGGAGCTGTCGCAAGAGCTGTCCGGCCTACACGACGTGTTCCACGTATCTTCACTCAGGAGGGCTCTAACTACACCCGGAGCTACAGATTACCACCACTGATGGGTCGGTAGCTACAGATCGGTCCGTTCAGGTGGAGCTGATACAGATAGATGACCAGGGGATGCGGGTCTTGTGCCGCAAGAAGATCCCGCTAGTCAAAGTCTTGTGGAGGAATCATGGGCAAGAGGAGCATACTTGGGAACCCGAGGACTTGATGCGAGAGAAGTACCCGGAGTTGTTTAGTCAGGTAATATCTTCTAACTTCTCAAGATGCTTGTAATTATTTTTCCCTACTTATTTTACACCGGAGTATCACCTAAGATTAGAGGCTAATCCTTTGTTTATTGGGGCTAGCCCTTGTTTATTAACCTTGGTTAGGCAATTCAACCCTCGTGGGATGTTACAAGCTTAAGATAACCCGGTAGAAAAGCTCCCATAGACTTAACCTTAATTTCAGGGACGAAAATTTTGTTTTGTTTATTGGGATTTGTAACATCCCATTTTTCAATTAGACCCCCCCTTAGGAGTGACTTGAACATTCCTAGGTCATACCAAGTCCTAGGTTGAACCTAGGAGGTCAAGTGACCCAACTAGTTAGTTGAGACTCACTTGGGCTGCAAATAGTAAAATCTTAAAACCCTGATTTTGGTGGCCTAGTGGGTTCAATCTGACTCCAAGGCATTCCTAGACCTAATATGAGATCAATGGGTCACCAAGGACCCATTGGGTGCAAACCTAATGGCTAAGTTGACCCAAGTCAACTTAAGCCCTAGTTAGGCCAAAGTAACCCTGCCCTGGATCAACTCACCCTCTTTATCCCAAGTCTACCCTACCTAACCATACCTAGGCCTTAGGGTAGGTCAATGGGTCCCTAGGGGTCTATTGATGTTGACTCAGAAGGTCAAATTGACCAAGTCAACCCTAAACCCAAATCAAGTCAAACCTAGCTCAATTGGGTTAACTCAAGCTCAAGCCGCCTCATGTAGACTCATAGGGTTTTATTAGGAGTTATTATGGCTGCCTATAGCCTAAACCCTAGGCTAGCCAACATGTTGACTAGGAGAGAGAAAGAAGAGAGAAATATGCTAAATATAGGAGAGAGAAAGTGTGAATTAAGGGTATTTTCATGGTAGAATGGTGAGCCCCCCTCTCATATGGCATTTAAGGTTTTAATATTAATTTTATGGGCTGCCTTTAGGCTTCTAGGGGAAGAAAATTCGTGAGGATGACTAGGAGAGAGAAAAAATAAGTATTTGGTTATATAGAGAAGAGAGAAAAGGTGGTGGAGAGGTGAAGAGGTGTTTTGAAGAGGGAGGAGGCATGAGTTCGGCCAAAGAGGGGCCAACAGCCACCTAGAAGTTGACACCTCCTCCCCCCACCCTTTTCCCAGCCATCAAGAGGTGTTTCCACCCTCTCTCTCCTCTAACCACCCCCCCCCCACATGAAGAGGTGTTTTGCCTCTTGGAGAAAACCGCCCCTCTCCCCCCTCTCCTCTTTATATACTCACTTAGGAGAGAGGGGAGACCATTTTCGAAATCAGAGAAGGAGGGGTGAACCCTTGCCGGAGCCACAAGGAGAGAAACGCCGCCACCGCCGCCACCGCCGCCACCATGGCATCCCGCCGTTCAACTCGCATCCAAGCCCGAAATCAGGTCCTCCCTCACCTCTTCTCTCATGTTTAGATCCTAGAATTGTTTAGGAGTTGAGTTCATGCTCAAACGAACCGGAGCCAAAGCTTAATATTTCAGAAATCTCCATTTTTATGGAGTTTTTGGTGGGCTCGGGTAGGGCGGCGCCGCCACCTCCGGCCGCCCTAGCCGCCGGAAAGGTTAGCCCCCACCACCGGGAACATGTAGGAGTTGATTCCCGGTGGTGGCGCCGCCCATGGTGGCCGGGAAAAGGCCCGTGATAACCACTTCTCACGGTTCTGGTTCAAGCCATTTGGAGAAGACGAAGTACAGCTGCCGTCCGATCGCTTTAAGATTCGTGCAGGATCAAAATAAATACTTATAAACCCATATTTTTTCGGATTTTCTGTATTTAATAAAACAGTTTCACTGTAAATTAAATTTAGGTCCCTTATGGGCACCACATGAAACAGAGTACAACATGAAAGTTGTAGGTCTTTTGAATACCTACAATTTGATATATAGTGGTGAAAAATTGGCTGAGGGGACTGCCCTGTAGAGCCTTTTTAGTAAGGGTATGTCCTACAACTATGGTAGTTTTCTTCTAAAAATTATTTAGGCCCTTTAGGGGCATGTTCATCAAAAATGATCAACATAAATATTGTAGGAATTTTTATTATCTACAGTTTGATATTTAATGGAAAATTTTAGGACAAGTCTTCTGACCTATAGGGCCATTATTCTAGGGTAGGTCCTACAAATAGGGCAGATCTTTGAAAAATTCCCCACACCTAATACTTGGTCCAAATGCTTTGAAATTTGGACAGGGACTCAATATCACTTAGAACTAACTCCTGTAAAAATTGGAGACCATTTGGGATAGTGTAACTTAGGGTTCTTCCCTAAACCTAGAAAAGCTAGGGTAAGGTAGTTGAAGGGTCAAATGACCTCCAAACCCTCCCAAATTTTGGTTAGGTGTCCCTGGTATAGGTATCTAGGTCTGGTTCAAATTTCAACTCATTTGGTTGAGTTTTGATTAGGAATCCTCTAAACCCTAGTTTTGACCTAGTAGAAGGAAGCTTAGTGAGAAGGTTCCTTGCACTCAGGTATGATCATCTCACCTCAACAGAGGTTGAGATTTTGAACACTGGTTTATTTTGGTCATAAGATTATCCTTAGGGAAGATAGGATGATTTAGGGTAAGTTTACCCTAGGGCCCAGGTTAAAACCCTAAAGGTGGACTTTGGGGTTTTGTGAAGGACATAGGGGCAAATGCCATTGTATGGCCTTGAGATTTAGTGGAGAGGTTGTTTATGATCTTGTAACTCTCTGGTTGTAATGTTAGAGAATTTTGATGTAGGTAGCTACCTCAAAACTTAAACCCTAGTTTTAGGGTAGAATGGATTTTAGGTCAAAACAGTATCTTAAACTCTTTTAAAAGCCATGAAATTTGGGCAGTGTGTTTCTAGGGTAGTTAGGACCCTTGGATAATTTTACTAGAATTTTTGGATAGGTATTTCTAGTACTTCATTCATGAATGTGGGTATAGCCCTTTTTTGATGTTTTATTTGTTAAAGATTTTTAATTCAAATAAGGCTCCCTTGAAACTCTGGAATTAGATGTTTTTGGTCTGTAGGAATTCCCATGAATTTTAGTTCAATTTTATGTTGATTAAACATAATAGTTCCTTCACAAGTATTATTAAAGGGTTCTATGTTTTAAAAATATTTTATGGCATAAATAGTCTCTGGAAAATTATGAAAGTTGGTAAATTGGGTTTTTAATTCATTATGAATCAGTGGGATTTTATTCAGAATTTTTGGAGTTATGAATATAGTACTTGATTCACAAGCATGCTAGATTAAGAATTTATTAAATGATTTATTGAAAATTAATTCCCAGTAGGAAAATTATGAAACTTATCTAGTACTGTTTTCATTGTGTTATTGGTACCCTGTAATTGATTCAAATCATTTGAATGAAGATTTGATGTAGTTTATTCATTAGTCATGAAAGAAATGAATTATTGATAAAACCTGATTAGGCCCTTTAGACCTTAGAGGAAAATGTCAGACCTTGGATATATCCTTTTTAGATATAACAGAATTTATTATGAATTTATTATGATTTTTACATAGCTAAAAAGTCTACTTCATGTTCAAATTGGTAGACCTTGGATTTGTAGGAAAATTA
Source organism: Platanthera zijinensis (assembly GCA_039513925.1). Classification (NCBI taxonomy): domain Eukaryota; kingdom Viridiplantae; phylum Streptophyta; class Magnoliopsida; order Asparagales; family Orchidaceae; genus Platanthera; species Platanthera zijinensis. Next base: position 108,946,701 of record CM077087.1, read on the forward strand.
ATTAATTATTAGATTAATTGAGAAAATTGATTCATTTATGACATGATAGGACCCCAGTAAATAACTTAGGTCATTTGGATGAAGACACAAAGGACATCCTATCAAGGTCATCATATAGTGTAGGCTGGTCTGCATTTAGCGTTTTCGTAAAAGATCGCATTTGGAAACGACTTAGGGCAATGTTGGAGTTTCTCAATATGCTGATTGGGATGGATTTAGATAGGTTGTCATGGAAGGTTCTAAGGAGTGACGAGAAGTGAGTGGTTGTGGTAGAAGGAGCACGGACCTGACGAAAGATCGTCATCCCCGTAAGAGTGAAGAGTCAAATTCACCCTAGGTTTAGTTTAATGTAATTTATTAAGGGAAAGGGTAAGAATAATTAGTTGAAATAAGTTTACACTTCACACACTAGTTAGATAGACATTTGGAAAAGGTTAAGTCGTCCCGAGGTGTTCAAAGGGGCGCCATCCCGCGGTGCTCAAGGGATGAGGTTTGGAATTGAGCCGGACGGTTTAGTCCGGGGAGCTTAGTCTCGGTTTGTGGTTGAGCCGGACGATTTGGTCCGGGAGCTTTACTCTTGACTTCTTATATTAACTGCTGCATGTGCATAAAAATAGGAAAGATTAAGGTGGTGGGTTCTCGATATCGGGAGTTCGATTGCACCGACACCGATATCGTTGACTCGGCAAGGTTTCTAGCACTTAGCCAAGGTTAAGTCCGGCGGTCCAGTCGGCAAGAGTACGCAGGAGTCCGCTTTGTGCACCAAGCGTTGAGGGCGTATGATAGGTCAGACCAGTGGTGCTTTTACTGGTTTTGAGGTGGGCGAGGCCCAACCCACCGCTTCCGTCTGCCACTACGGAGGTATCCTGGGAGGTAACGGATCTGAAAGGGGGAACTAAAGGTTTGTGTACACAAAGTTGGGTGTGTGAGTTGCACTGCTTGATCATCATACCCACCATATAGCTGTATGCCATAATCATTCATAACAACCTTGACACCTAAAGTATAAGTGGAATGGGACGCTTATACTTTAGGACTTGCAAAACGACCCCTTGGTCTATAAGCTTGTGTGGGCAAGTTTATAAATTAAGGTTAATTTGATATATGTATACCTGCTGCGTGATAACCGACACCCCAACGTATAAGTGGAATGGGACATTTATACGATGGGAGCCTTGTAGAAGATCCCTTGGCTTATGTGTACTCACATAAGTGGAGGTTTAATTTCTTACTTACTTACCTTTCTATTTTACCTATTACAACACTTATATTGCTCCCCTGTCATAACTTGCTAGTTAGTTCCACCGTCATCTGCTTTTGACTACTCTCCACCTTCATGTCCTTCCCTTTCTTCCTCTCCGCTCGGTGCCTTAGGGCATGGGGGAAGGGGTGGGGGATGATAGGGCTTAGTCTTATAGACTAACGGTTTTCGAACCACATCATTTTAGGGAATCGTGGAGCCCAACCCGGAGGAGCGGCCCAGGAGGCCGATGCGCTTGGAGACAGGGCAGTCTAGCTCAGGAGTTCAGACAGCCGGGACCGTGAGTTCCGTTCCTTAGTAGCAGTTTGTTTTTCAGCTTCCGTTTGAGTGACTATATAGTGAGGTGTTGTTGTACCGGGCTTAAGCCCTCTTCCTTTCAGTACTCTATTTTTACTCTGATGTTATACTGTGGACACTCCCTTCGTGGAGTTTACATATATGTGATTTATTATTGTGGACTACATTTCTCCTTCTTTACTATTTGCTACTTGATTGTGATCGAAAAGGCCGGCAGAATCAGCGCGTTGTAGTGACAACCTTCCCAGGTGCGAAGGTGTCACCGCAAAGCGGCGGTTCTGGGCATAAGACCCCGAGTTTTGAATCGAAAAAAATGGGGTCTTACAGGGCATATAGCCCGTGATTGTCGGGTTGTTCAGCCCAAAGGGGAAAAGAAGACGGGTGCGCCTTATGCTGAGAAGGGCAAAGCGGTGGTTGATTCCTCTACGTCCCAGGCACAGCCCCGAGTTTATCACCTTGGTCAGCAGGAGGCGATTAAGCAAAGTTATGTCGTCACAGGTACGAGTTCATGTAGCTTACTTGCTTAAGTGCTATTGCATTTGGTTATGTATAGCTTGTGCATGATGTGTGTGTGCTGCAGGCTTTGTCCTGATTCGGAATCGTCCGGCGAGAGCCCTGTTTGATACGGGTGCTTCACATTCTTTTCTGTCTGAGGCCTTCGTATCTCGAATTGGGGTGCCGAGTCATGTGACGGTTGATAGTACAAGGGTGCTATTGCCGAATGGCTGTGTGATGCTTGCGGTTAGGGCTTGCGATGTGGATGTTCAAATAGGAAGTCAAGATTTCGGTTTGAGTGCAGTTGTGCTACCGTTATCGGAGTTTGATGTGATCTTTGGCATGGACTGGCTCTCGGCGCAGCGTGCCTTTATTGATTGCAACTCCAAGGAGATCACACTGGGCCAGAATACCGGACTTGTGACGAAGTTCGCGGGTATGCGAGGAGTTGGCGGGACTTTGTTGTCTGCGCTCCAAGTCGTCAATGCTGTTCGGAAGGGCGCGGAGTTATTCTTCACGCTAATTCAAGCTGTTGAGCAAAAGGCCAGTGTCGGTGAAGTTCTGGTTGTGTCAGAGTTTGCCGATGTGTTTCCTAAAGATCTTCCTGGGTTACCACCCCAGCGGGAGATTGACTTCTCTATTGAGTTGATGCCAGGTGCTAAACCTGTGGCCCGCTCACCATATTGCGTCGCGCCAAAAGAGATGGCTGAATTGAAAGTCCAATTGCAAGAGTTGTTGGAGCAGGGATACATACGCCCAAGTATGTCATCTTGGAGCGCGCTTGTTCTATTTGTGAAAAAAAGACGGTAGTTTGCGGTTATGTATTGACTACCGCGAATTGAATAAGCTGACGGAGAAAAACAAATATCCGATTCCACGGATTGATGACCTATTTGATCAGCTGGCAGGATCAACAGTCTATTCCAAGTTGGATTTGAAATCGGGATATTATCAGTTGAGGATTCGGGAAGGTGACATTCCCAAGACGGCGTTTGGAACACGCTACGGTCATTATGAGTTCACGGTAATGCCGTTTGGCTTATGTAATGCGCCTTCGGTATTTATGGATCTAATGCATCGAACGTTCCGAGAGTACTTGGATTTGTTCGTGATTGTGTTTATCGATGACATCTTAGTGTACTCTCAGTCGGAAGAGGATCATGCAAACCATTTGCGGTTGGTCTTGCATACCCTGCGGAGGAATAAGCTTTATGCCAAGTTCTCAAAGTGTGAGTTCTGGCTCTCTTCAGTAGCCTTTTTAGGCCATGTGGTAAGTGGAGAAGGAATCGCGGTGGATCCTTTGAAGATAAGTGCCATTCGAGATTGGCCAGTGATGTCTTCAGTGGCCGAGGTCAGAAGCTTCCTTGGGCTTGCGGGCTACTATAGACGGTTTGTGGAAAACTTCTCACGGATTGCTTTACCTCTGACCAAGCTGACGAGAAAAGATCAAAGGTTCATTTGGACGCCGGAGTGCGCGCGTGCTTTTGAAGAACTGAAGAGTCGTTTGACCACGGCGCCTGTGTTGACATCGCCATGTGGTACAGATGGCTATGAGATCTATAGTGATGCTTTCGGGAGCGGCTTAGGCTGCGTTCTTCTGCAGTTTGGTAAAGTGATTGCTTATGGCTCGCGCAAGTTGAAAGTGCATGAGCGGAATTACCCCGTCCATGATTTGGAGTTGGCGGCGGTAATCTTTGCGCTCAAGTTGTGGCGACACTATCTTTATGGCGTTAAAGTGGATATCTATACAGATCACAAAAGCCTAAAGTACTTGTTGGATCAGAAGGATCTGAATATGTGACAACGAAGATGGATGGAGTTCCTTGGGGACTACACCTTCGAGATTCACTATACTCCCGGGAAGGGAAATGTGGTCGCTGATGCTTTGAGTCAGACTCCAGTACGGGCAAGCTGGTTGCAGAGGCACGATCAGCGTTTGATCCAGGACTTGGAAGCATTGGAGATATCGTGCGTTGATAAGGGTTCTTCGACCGATGCATGCTTGAACTGGACGGAGGTTCAATATGACCTTACGGACAGAGTTCGGCGAGCAACGGAGCTTGATGAAAGCCTCCAGCGCTATGCAAAAGATGGGCCGGATGACCAATTCTCTTGGGATAACGGTTTGTTACGAAGAAATGGTCGAGTGTGCGTTCCGAGTGTGGGTAAATTGAGGGAAGAGTTGATGTACGAAGCTCACTTTGCAAAGTACTCAGTTCACCCAGGAAGCACAAAGATGAACAGAGATCTGAAAATGTTGTTCTGGTGGCCCGGACTAAAGAAAGATGTCGCACGTTATGTGGCTGAATGCAATACCTGTGCGTTGGTGAAAGCGGAATGCCAGAAGCCTGGCGGTTTCCTAAAGTCGTTACCCATTCCGGAGTGGAAGTTCGATGACATTTCGATGGATTTCGTGCACGGGTTGCCGAGATCTCAACGCGGTCATGATTCAATCTGGGTGATTGTGGACCGCTTGACAAAAGTGGCACACTTCCTTCCAAACAAAAGAGACGATTCAGTGGAAACCTTGGCCAAGCTCTATGTGGAGCAGATTGTTCGACTGCACGGTGTTCCTCGGAGCATCGTCAGTGACCGTGATGGGCGATTCACATCGAATGATTGGCGGCTAGTTCATCAAATGTTGGGTACAAAATTTGCGTTTAGTACGGCCTTTCATCCCCAATCGGATGGCCAGACTGAACGAACCAACTGGACGATGGAGGACATGCTCCGCCTGTGCGCCCTAGACTTTGGTAAGAGATGGGAAGATTATATTTTTCTTGTAGAATTTGCCTATAATAATAGCTACCAAGCGAGCATCGGTATGGCACCATTTGAGGCTTTGTATGGTCATAAATGGCGTACACCGTTAGCTTGGGCAGAAGCAGGCGAATCTAAGCTGAGTGGGAAAAAGGAAGTCGAAGAAGCTACCTCGCTTATACGCTCTATTCGGGAGAGGCTATTGATAGCCCAAGATCGTCAAGCAAAGTACTACAATGCCAATTATCGGAACGTGGAGTTCGCGGTGGGTGATTGGGTATATTTGAAGATCAAACCCTTCAAAGGCGTGTCCAGGATTCGGCGTTTGAAAAAGCTAAGTCCGAGGTATCTTGGTCCATTTGAGGTGGTGGAGCGAGTTGGGGAAGCTGCTTTTCGACTAGCACTTTCAGCAGACTTTGGTGGATTACATGATGTATTTCACATCGCAGTACTTCGTAAGGCTGTCAAGGATCCAGCTCAAGTAGTGGAGAATGATCGGGTACCGGTCGAGTATGGGCTAACGACGAGGGTTCGACCCATTCAGATTGAGGATCGAGCCGATAAACAGTTGCGAAACAAGGTGATCGGGATGGTCAAAGTCCGATGGGACAATTGTGGCCGAGAAGAGCTAACATGGGAGCGCGAGCAGACCATGCGAGCCGAGTTTCCCGAGTTATTTTCGTACCTTGTTCGCTCGTTGTTTATGTAATAGAAACATATAAATGTTTTATTAGTTTCTCCTCACTGTCTTCAAATTTCGGGACGAAATTTTATTAAGGAGGGGAGGATTGTAACACCCCAAAAATCTCAAAACTGGATTTGAGGTGCAGGTTGTTTGACACGGCCTGGGACACGGGCGTGTCCCAGGGCGTGTCGGGGGTACACGGCCTGGGACACGGGCGTGTCCCAGGACGTGTCACTCAAGAAATGGGCGGATTAAGTCTGGGAAGTACACGGCCCGGAACCAAGCCTTGAACACGGCCGTGTCAGATTTGACACGGGCGTGTCCGATGGCGTGTGCCTACCCGTGTACTGCTTGTTTGTTTTGGAGCTCGTTGAGGCAGGGGTGACACGGGCATGTCACATGACTAACACAGGCGTGTCAGGTTCGACACGGGCGTGTCGATGCCCGTGTTCTGGTAGATTGCAGTCGGTACGAGTGCCGCGTGTGCCGCTTAAGGGTACACGGCCTGTGACACGGGCGTGTCACAGGCCGTGTCAGCAAAAAAAATGGAATTTTGGGAAAATCGTGGCCGTTCCTTTTCTCTATTTGGATCCAAAGGCTCAGGTGATTCCTTGCTGGATTAAACCACCAGAGGCTTGACGAAGAGATCATTCTTCATTTGGCTAAGTGAAGAGAGAAAGAGAGAGGAGGAAGAAGAAGGAGGAGGAGATCAAGCCACCGGCGGAGCTCCCGTGGTCCGATTCGAGATCCGAGGCCAGCGCTGTGAAGGCAAAGCTGCTGCGGTGCTTTCTCACTGGCTAGATTTCGATGGCTCCCAAGAGATCGTCAAGGGTAACGATCTCACTTCTTGGACATGTGAAGTCCTTCTTTTCTGCATTGCATAGGGAAAACCCTTCCCCGCGAGTGTGCGGTGGGTTGTGGCATCCCTTGGGGTAGATATGTGAAGTCCCCCTTGTTAGAGTCCGGAATTGGAGTACGGATCTAGGCATGCTGTGTGAAGCCCATCTGGACATGTTGGTCTGGATTGGTGATGCTTGTTTGCATATCGGAGCAGACTCCGTGGTTATGGCTTGTTTTCCTTGTGCCTACCTGTTGCTTGGTGTAGCAGGAAGTACTGGATGAAGTCCAGGAAATGAAGAGGGTTGGATGCAACTCTTGTGGCCGTGCGTTGCCACTTTGTGTGCGGTTGAGCCGTTGGGCTACAACTCGATGAAAAGGCAGATTGCCGAACAGGAAAGGTGAAACTGATCCGCGCCTATAAATTGCCATAGATACTTCTGTATTCGAGGTGGCATGGCGACTTGAGCAACGGGGGGTGGCTGATCCGTACCTGCGTTATGTCCATCCGACTGGTAAGCCTGCTTATAGGTTTCGTTGGAGCGCATAATGAGAGTCTTAGGCCCGCGCGCCAAAAAGACTAGAATGCTCAATACCGTGTAAACGGTGGTGTTGACCCTGGTTTTCCGGTGCACCAAGAATGTGCCCTGAGTGCACGGACTGTCGGGCCATGTGGCCGACGGTTGTGATGGCTTGAGTGTGCCTGCGAGCACATATTTGCTATTGTTGATACCATGCTATGCAGGGAAGGAATGCTACTGCCCCGAGAAAGGGGTAGGATTGTTATAATTGGGTCAGCTGAATGCTGACCGTTGCCGTGTTTGCCACCGTTTGGGTGGATTGTCCCTATGTAGGTACTGGAGAGCCGAGTTGTAAATGAAGGGCTGAAGCCCTTGCTGCTTTTGCTGTTGCTGCTGCGGCTGGCCCTTGAAGGCTATGCGAACGTTTTTGTATGTTTTTTTTTACTCATGTATGGCCGGCCTGCGCGCCGATGTTTGTAATCCATACGGTGTGGAAAGAGGAACTGTAAGGCCTTAAGGCCAAACCCTGTGTATTTGTTGTACATTCCGTGGCTATATATATAACTATGGTTTATATATTGGACATTCCTGGTTAGAGTTCAATTTACCACTTAAAGCTTCCGCTAGCATGCTCTGAGTTAGGATACGTGTGTGGTTTGGTATTCTCCTGTGACCTCACCGTCTGTTTGTGGCATATAGTGTGGGGCCCCGGCCGGACCTTCTACTATACGTCATGTAACGGATGGGGTCGTTACATACATCCACTCTCCTCCCACCTTTCTAACTTCCAGTGACAAGGCACTTCTCTAAAAACTCAGCTCCAAAGATCTTACACCTCAAATCCCGCAGGATCTCTCAGTCTCCTCCCAAACTTAAAAATCAGGCAGAAAGCCCTACCTCAGAGAAAACTTGCTCCTACACTCAGTGATCAAATGATCACCTACCTTAGGCTTGAATCCAAGTGTTATAGCTCAGGCTATGGAGGATAGCCCTACCTTAAAGAGAATGACTCTCCTACAGCTCAGGAATAAGACCCTACCTCAGATCCAAATCTAGATTCTAAACTCAGACCCAAAGGTCCTACACTCAGAGAGTATGACTCTCATATAGTTCAATCAAAAATGCCCTACCTCAGGCTCAAAATCCCTACAGATCAGATCCACAAAGGATCCTACCTTAGACCCAAAGATCCTACACTCAAATCTAAATTTAGATCCTACACTCAGGCAAATCAGCCCTACCTCAGGCACAAAGGCATTACAACTCAGATCCAAAAGAATCCTATAGAAATGAAATAGTTTGTGTTAATTTGAACAGAGCAATTTCTCTGTATTTGCTACTAGAGATAAGTTATCTCAGCTCTAACTATCTTCACAGCACCAAGAATAAGATCTTCAGTAAATATCTGCCTTAGCTGGAAGTAACTCAAAAATAATTTTCTGAACTTGCTGAAGAAGACTGAAGTCTTGACAGATCTTGAGTTCTTCAAATAGCTAACCTAAACCTGTAGTAAAACTGAAAGCTCTGCTTCTTCTCTTTATCAGAAACAAGTCTGAACTTGCTGTAGTAGGACAAAATGCTACAGCTATCTGGAATGAACTTTTTGTTTTGCTGGAATGACTTCAAGCATTTGACTCTGCAGCAATGGCGAGAAAGATGAAGTCCAGCCGCAAAAAGTGAAACCCTAAAAGTTAAATTCTTCCTTGAGAAGCTATCCCTTTTATCTTCTACCGATTAACGACTCCAAGAAGTAGTGGGGACCACCTGTAGTTGACAATTACAACTTGCTTTAATGGAAGAAGACGTACAGTATCCCTCTGGCGCTATTTGGCATATTCTGTAGCATTCCCGTAACTTATTTGAACTCTATGGACTTTTGTTGACTTTGGCTGACGTCATCAGTTATGGACTTAGCCAATTTCCCAAATTCACTCCAGGCATTGAGTGCGTTGAGTGAACAAGCTTCACTCAATGCAAAAACCCTTAGTCAACTTTTTGAACCATTTTATAGCATAGGCATTGAGAGCGTTGAGTGAGCCTTCATCACTCAATGCTTTCTGACATGGCTCATCATTCTGCCTCTAGGCGCTGAGAGCATTGAGTGAGCCTTCCTCACTCAACGCTTTCTGACTTGTCCATTTCTTCACTTGTCTGAAGGCGTTGAGTGAGCTGGCCTCACTCAACGCTTTCTGCATTTTCCTATCTTCTTTTTTGGGCGTTGAATTAACTGACTTCACTACATGCTTATGGACTTAGTAGATTTATGTCTTCTTCTTAGGATTTAACAGCAGCATATGACTCAATGCTTTTGTTGTTTGGCATTGAGAGCGTTGAGTGAAGCTTCATCACTCAATGCTTTTGTACATGCCCGTTTTCTGTCATCTTAGGCTGTGTTGTAACACGACACCTTCTGCTTTGGCATCAAGTGAGATGTGTTCACTCGACGCTTCAAGACTTTGTCGAATATTCAGCTCACTAATATTAATGCTTTGACAAATTTTGCTTCTCGACAATGGCATTGAGTGAACTCCCCTCACTCAACACCTGTGTACTTGGCCATAGAATTTGCTTTGCATACTGCATGGCTTTGACTTTCCACAACTAACTCAGGACTTTATGCCATCTGGCATTGAGTGAATTGGCATCACTCAACGCATGTGTACTTAGATGATTTCCTGCCTATCCAGCATCTTCCCTTGCATCTGGCGTTGAGTGAACTGGCTTTACTAACTGCCCGTGAATTAGATAGATTTTTGTCTGTCCACATCTTTATTTTGTGACCACCTATCACATCACTTGGAATACCTGTCCTATCAATGTTACGAAGACTAACCTGAAGGCATGAACTTAAACATACATCAAATACAATAATGTGTATATCATTGACATATTTGACTTCTTCCAATCTGGGATATTGTGGGCAATGGACCTAACAATATCCCCCTATTTGAAGAAGTCAAAACCCACAATCAAAATCCTGAGTCAATGACATACACAAACATATGTAGCAATAAATCATAACTTGGAGAAACTATAACAAGAGAGCAAGTTATAATTACAACACTTTCCTTTCCTGTAGGGTGATCATCATCACACCTGCTCCCCCTGAATTGTTGCTGCCTCTCTACAGGATTGCACTTATATCCTTCTCATTTGTATCCTTCTCTCCACTTTTTTTGCTTCTGTAAATAGTCAGGGAGGCTCTGATTATCTACTCCCCCTTTTTGAGTGCAGATAAGTAACTCTTATAGCAGTTAAACCACTTGAGATTGCTGGAGGTGTGCTGCTCCTTCTCTATAGGATACCACTTGAATCTACCTCTACAAGTGTTGTACTTGCTCCCTCTCAAATGAAGCATCCTCTATCATACTTCCTGGTAGCCACTCTAGTCTATACTAGTCTGGATAATACTTAAACATTATACCACTGAAGGTATACCGCTTGAAAAGTCTTCATACCACTGAAGAACAATTCCACCTGCAAGAAATAATATAACCTGCAACAACATATGAAGCAACTAAAGCTATACCAGGTACAACATACCCAACTCAAACTTGAAGGTATTGAACTTTGCGGCATCTAGTAGCTTAGTGAAGATGTCAGCCACTTGCTTGTCTATTGGGACAAACTCAAGGTTGATATCATCACATTCCACATGTTTCCTAATGAAATCATATCTTATCTCAATATGCTTAGTCCTGCTATGTGAGACAGGATGTAACACCCCGAAACTCAAAAGAGAGACGGGTGACTTTTTAAGTCAAGTCTGGGACTTGGAGCAGGTGACACGGCCTGGGATACGGGCGTGTCCCATGGCGTGTCACGGGAGGAACACGGCCTGGGATACGGGCGTGTCCTAGGGCGTGTCCTGCTCAGGCAGGTTATGGTTTTGTGCTAAGGAGAACACACGGCCTAGGATACGGGCGTGTCCCAGGGCGTGTCTAGAACATGGCATGTGACACAGGCGTGTCACATGGCCATGTCCTTCTTGGGGGAGTCTTGGATTTTGCACATGGGCCGTGACACAGGCGTGTCGGTGGTCGTGTCAGAGGCCGTGTTCTGGTCGAGCATCCCTGGTGACGACGAATGAGTGATGCGGCCATACACATGGCTGTATTGCAACCTGTGTGACCCAGTTTTTGCATTTCAGGCCCCGATTGTGGTCGTTCGTTTCTTTACTATGGGATCCGATGGCTGGGGGTTGGGTTTGAGGGTTTAAACCCGGGAATAGAGTTTAAAAACCCTCATTTCTCTAGAGTGGTTCTCTTTCTAAAGTTAGAGAGAGGAGAGAGCAAGGAGGAGGAAGAAGGGCTAGATCCGGTCACCGGCGGAGCTTCGAAGCTCCAAATCGCGAGCCGACTTCGGATCTGCGTAAGAAAGGAGATTGCGGTGCTTTCCATCCGCATAGATTTCCATAGCGCCAAGGAAGAATGCTAGGGTAACGATTCTCATCCTAGGATATGTGAAGTCCTCTTTTCCTTTGCATAGGAAGCCCTCTCACGCGAGTGTGCGCTGAGTTGAGGCGTTTCTTGGGGTAGATATGTAAAGTCCCCCTTGTATAGAGTCTGTATGCAAAAACATACATAGGCATGATGTGTGAAGCCTATCCGGACAAGTTGGTCTTGATCGGTGATTTTGCATTGCATAATAACCGGATAAGACTCCTTGTGAATGGTTTTTTTCAGGTTTTCTACGAGGTAGATTACAATAGGGAGCCTTGGGGACTAACTTCAAGGTGCACCTGGAAAATTAGGCAAATGCGAGATGTTGCCAACATGGTAGTCGGGGAGCAGACTTGAACATAACCGGGTTATGTGAATTATGTGATGGAAACGGGACTCAGGGAGTCTTGACCTGCGCATATGGCTTAAATTGTCATTGCGGTATGAACACGGATCAGGAGAAACCATACCCGATCTATGTCGTTCGGTGGTACCGTTGGCATAGATGAGGGTCTTTGGCGGTCTATGGCTTAAATTGGCGTGACAAATGCCAGGAAGAAAAAATGCTCATATGGTTGGCCGTCAAAGGGAGTGGTGAGACAGGAACGTCTATGGCTTAAATTTACGTGACGTTGGTCGGTTCGCCGTAAATGTGCCCTGAGTGCATGGGGTGTGTGGTCGTGCGTGCCTGCACCTGTGATGAAGTGTGTGTTTACACTATACCGCTTGTTTATGCTAACAAAATGCAAGGAAGAGCATCGCCGCCCCGAGTTGGGGGCGGGGTCATTATAATTTGGTAAGCATAGCTGACTGTTGCTTTTGTTTACCACTGTGTGGTGGATTGTTGCTTGCAGGTGCTGCGGAGCCAAGTTGCCAATAGCGGGCTAAAGCCCAAGTTGCTGTGTCGGCCCTCAAAGGCCAATTTTTGAGTGTTTTTCTTATGTACTCATGTGTGACCGGCCTGCGTGCCGAGGTTTGGAAGACACTCTTATTGAGCAAACTTTTGTAAGGCCATAAGGCGAAATTTGTGTATTATACATTCCTATGGGTTATTCGTAGTGGACATTCATGTTTGGCTGGGTTCTTTTATCAGTGCAACTTAATAATTTGCTTCCGCTAGGTGCTTTGTGTAGGACGTTGTGATTGGTTGATTGGTCTCAATAAGTAACCAACCGGTCTGTCCGTAGTATATGGCATCGAGCCCCGTTCAGACCTACTGCTATATGCTATATGACGGATAGGGGTGTTACAATTTTGTATCATACTACCGGTTTTGGTCAAGCTTAAATGAATTCGTGGGCGAATTCACTTTAAGGGGTGGTGAGCACATGTGTGTGCGTCAACATTATAACAGGAAAAGAACCCATGAATGTCCACTTAGGAATGAAAATACACATGTTTGAGGAATCTGCGTGTTCCTATAATTGCTGTTTACAATGTTGTTTGGTCGCTTATTGGTGTTTTGCATGATTATAGGTGACTAGGACTGTGCTTGACCGTCGGAATGGCCAGGTTCTGAGGCAACCGACTGTCTCAAGAAAGAGACATCCCCAATAAATGCATGCATGCATGTTTTTATATTAAATTTATAGCTGAAGTATCTGATTTAAGAGAATAATCTAATTATATATATATATATACATATATATATATATATATATGTAGGGTTCTATAGGGAAGGGAAGATATATATTGAAATAAGGTCATTTATGAGCTTATATTGCATATGCTGTTATTGCTTAAAAAAATTGATTATTACGAGAGATTTTTCTGTACATGTAGCGTACCACAAGGTACGTGCAGAACTTTTTTCATAGGCAAAATTACAGTTCTAACGTCATTTACAGTTGTAAATGTCATTTACAGTTGTAAATTACAACTATAATTTCTGAATAAAATACAGTCGTAAAATAAATATATTAATTTACAACTATATTTTTTCTTCAAAACATATATAATATCTTAAAATAAATGTAAAAATACATATATTCATATTTCATAATTTATTAATTAAAAAGACCATAATTGTCTCAAAAAATGATTTATGCATTTACCTCTTGATATGTTACACAGAAATTTTGCCTCTTATCACTTCGCTTGGATGTAAATATATACCATCATATCTACATAACTAAACAGAGTTACTCTAAAGTCTCTAGAAAAACATGATGCTTTGGATTTATATGAGTGAAAAATCTGAAATAAAAATATAATATTCATCCAAAATCAACTTAATTTCTTCCCTACACGCTCAAAAAATGACGTCCAAAGTTGATAGATCCCTTAAATCGCTCCGAAACTAAAATTGCTTGGCCTATGCCAGTTGGTCTGTTACATTCTGGATTGAGAAGTTTTGTGGAACTTTTTTTCCCATTCTCTCTATGGCCTCATTTTCCCCTTCTCTCTGTGGCCTATACTGTTTTTGAGAACTAGGAGCTCGTTGGAGGGTTCCAAGAGACAGAGCCTAGGAGGGTGGAACAGGTGATGGTGGAGCCGGAGTTGCCTCGGAGAGCAACTAAGAAACAACTTAAGCATGTGATGGGTTTCCATCCGTCAGTGTTCTCGGGAACGGGAACCCCGACTCAGGCAGAGGATTGGCTATCAAGAGTCAAGAAAATGTTGACAGCAATGGAAACTGAAGAGTGGCAGAAGACCACGATTGCGACGTTCTTATTGGACGGGGAAGCGAGGTAATGGTGGGAAGGGCTGGAGCTACACCACTTGAGGGAAAGGCAGTTGGTTGATGTCTCTATGGAGGAATTTTCGAGGTTGTTTATGGCTTGATACCTCCCCTCAGCTCAGAGGATCGCGTTGGAAAATGAGTTTCAAAAGTTGGTGCAAGGAGATAACACCGTGGATGAGTATCTCCACGAGTTCACTCGTTTGGGACGATACGCAAGCGCTACCTTTGCCGATGACGAGCGCAAGACGAACCATTTCTATGAAGGGTTAAGAGATGATTTGAGGTTGTTACTTTCGGGGCTTATGGTGCAGGGTTTCATGACCTTGGTCAACTCGGCCCGGTCCTTAGAAAAGGACATGAAGAATGTTCAAGCGAAGAAGGAATTCGGTGGAAAGAAATCGGAGTTTAAAGTGCCGACTACTTCGAAGTCTGGATATCGCAAGTTCCACAAGAAGGCTAAGACGTCGGGTTCAGCCCCTTATTCAGGTGCCTCGAGGGCAACTACCAACCGAACCCCGGGCGCTTGTTATACTTGTGGAAAGACGGGGCATTTTGCCCGCGATTGTTGAAGCGGACGTCCGATGTCCGAGAGAAAGCAAGGAGCCACTTATGAAGAGAAGGGAAAGGCGATGGAGTCAACCGCGTCCCACTATGCTCCGACTCAATCGAGAGTCTATAACTTGGGCCACCAGGAGGCCATAGAATAGGCCGATGTGGTGACAGGTACAGTTTAATTTATAGCAAGTTTGCTTTAAATACTGTTACCCAGTGCTTGTTAGCTTAATACTGTTGTATAGGCTTTTTTCTGATTGGCGGTAGTCCGACACGAGCACTTTTCGATACGGGAGCTTCACACTCCTTTTTGTCTGAAAGTTTCATAACGCCCATCGGAGTCCCTTCTTCGATGGCGAAGGGGAAATTGGATGTGTTGCTAACGAATGGGTGTTCGATGCGTGCGGACAGAGTATGCGCCGTAAAGGTTCATATTGGAAACAAAGAGTTTGACTTGCTAGCGTCGTTGTTGTTGCTAGCAAAGTTCGACGTTATCTTCGGTATTGATTGGCTTTCAGAGCAGAAGGCTTGTATCGATTGCACCGTAAGGAGGTCAAGCTGGGTGTTGGGCAGGAGACGATGTTTGCAGGACAGAAGGGGTCGAGCAAGACGCTGATGTCTGCTCTTCAGGTGGTGAAGGCGGTTCGTGCTAGAGCAGAGCTTTTCTTTACGTTAGTGGAGGATTTAAAGCCTAAGGCCACTTTGGATAGTAACCCAGTGGTATGTGAGTACCCCGACGTGTTCTTGGGCGATCTTCCCGGAGCCCTACCGCAGCGAGAAATTGATTTCACCATCGAGCTAGTGCTAGGTTCCAAACCTATGTCACGTTCTCCTTTTAGGTTGGCGCCTAAAGAGATGGCGGAGTTGAAGGTTCAACTAGAGGAGTTGATGGAGCAAGGGTATATGCATCCAAGCTCGTCTCCTTGGAGCGCACGAGTCCTCTTTATTAAGAAAAAGGACGGGAGTTTGCGGATATGTATCAACTACAAGGAGTTGTACAAGCTAACAGAGAAGAATAAATACCCGATCCCAAGGATTGATGATCTTTTCGATCAGTTAGTCGGATCGTCGGTATATTCGAAGTTAGATCTGAAGTCTGGGTATTATCAGCTGAGGATAAGGGAGTGTGATATCCCGAAGATGGCATTCAGCATAAGGTATGGGCACTTCGAGTTAACGGTCATGCTGTTTGGACTAACGAATGCGCCATCGGTGTTTATGGATTTGATGAACAGGACGTTCTGAGAGTACCTACACCAATTTTGTGATCGTCTTCATTGATGACATATTGGTGTACTCGCAGTGCGAAGAAGATCACTTCAAGCATCTGTATCTAATCTTAGAGACGCTGAGAAGGAATAAACTCTATACAAAATTCTCCAAATGCGAGTTCTGGCTACCCTCAGTAGCATTCCTTGGTCATATTGTCAGTGGGGAAGGTATAGCAGTGGATCCGACGAAGATTGTTGCGAAACGGGAGTGGCCTGTGTTGTCTTCGGTAGCGGAAGTCTTTAGTTTTCTTGGGCTTGCCGGCTATTACAGGCTCTTCGAAGAGAACTTCTCGCGGATAGCGTTACCTCTCACGAAGTTGACAAGGAAGGATCAGAAGTTCTTGTGGATGCAGGAGTGCATATAAGCGTTTTAGGAGCTGAAGGGACAGTTGACCATGACGCCAGTGCTAAGTTTGCCGAGTGGGACCGAGGGCTTCGAGATTTATAGTGATGCCTCAGGTAGTTGTTTGGGTTGCGTGCTCCTGTAGCATGGAAATGTTATTGCGTATGGATTGCGTCAGCTGAACGTGCATGAAAGGAATTATCTGGTCCATGACTTGGAGTTAGCGGCCGTGATTTTTGCACTTAAGCTGTGTAGACATTATTTGTACGACATAAAGGTCGATATTTATACCGACCATAAGAGCCTGAATTACCTGTTGGATCAGAAGGATGTGAACATGAGGAAGTGGGGATGGATGGAGTTCCTGGGGGACTATATATTCAAGATTCATTATGTACCCGGGAAGGGCAATGCAGTTACGGATGCGTTGAGTTGCAGGGCCCCTGCCCAAGCCAACTGGTTATTAGTTCATGATGAGAGGCTAGTTCAGGAATTGGAGGCATTAGAGATCTGTTGTGTGGACAAGCAGACTAGCGCTCAAGGATTGTTGAACTGGACGGAAGTTCAGTATGACCTGGTTGATCGCGTTCGGCAGGCATTGGAGTTGGATGGTAGTATGAAGGAGATTATGGATGCAGCATTGGATGGGTCAAATTCCTAGTTTTTAGTTGAGGATGGGATGTTAAGGAAGGACCATCGTTTGTGCGTCCCAAGCGGGGGAAATCTACGAGCAGAGTTGATGTACGAGGCTCATAATACCAAGTACTCAATCCACCCGGGGAGCACGAAGATGTAACGAGACCTAAAGAAGCTGTTTTGGTGGCCAGGTCTCAAGAAGGACGTGGCACTATTTGTGGCTAAGTGTCAAACGTGCGCCTTGGTAAAGGCAGAGTGCCAAAAGCCTGGAGGATTCTTGAAATCTTTGCCTATTCCGAAATGGAAGTTCGACGACATAACGATGGACTTTGTGCATGGCTTTCCAAGGTCGCAGAAGGGGAACGACGCCATCTGGGTGATCGTAGACAAGTTAACCAAGGTGTCACACTTTATTTCGTATAGGAAGGATGATTCAGTGGAGAGACTGGCAAAACTATATATGGATAATATAGTCAGACTGCACGGTGTGCCTCGCAGTATTGTGAGTGATCGCGATGGGCATTTTACGTCCAATGATTGGAGGTTGGTGCAAGATATGCTGGGGACTAAATTGAAGTTCAGCACAGCCTTCCATCCGCAGACGGATGGGCAGACCGAGAGGGTCAACGGAACTATGGAGGACATGCTCCGCATGTGTGTTCTAGACTTCGGGAAGCATTGGGAAGACCACCTGTATTTGGTGGAGTTTGCGTACAACAATAGCTACCACGCGAGTATTCAAAAGGCGCCCTTCGAGGCCCTATATGGTAAGAAGTGTCGCACGCTGTTATCATGGCTAGAAATGGGTGAGGCAAGGTTGTACAAGAAGCAGGAGGTGAAGAATGCTACATCTTTGGTGCAGATCATTCAGGAGCATTTGCTGATCGCTCAGGACAGGCAAGCTAAGTACTATAATGCCAAGCACCGAAACGTGGAGTTCGCTGTCGGCGATTGGGTGTACTTGAAGATAAAGCCGTTCAAGGGTGTTTCGCGGGTGCGACGCTTGAAGAAGTTGAGCCCGAGATACCTTGGACCCTTTGAGATTTTGGAGCGGGTCAGCGAAGCAGCTTATCATTTTAGGCTATCGGTGGAGTTGAGTGGACTACACGATGTATTGCACATCTCAATGTTGCGGATGGCGGTGCAAGAGTCTTCACAGGTGATCGAAGTGGATCAAGTGTCGGTGGACGAAGAATTGACGACTAAGGTCAAGCCCATTCGTATTGAGGACTTTGAAGTTAAGCGACTCTATAAAAAGGAGATATGGATGGTCAAGGTCCGGTGGGACAATTACAGTCGCGAGGAGCTCTCTTGGGAACGAGAGCAAACCATGTTGGAGGAGTACCCGTAGTTATTCCGCTCAGGTACCGCTTAAAGTTTTCCATTTTATTTCCTCTTGTAATTTCATGGGCGAAATTATTTTAAGAGGGAGAGAGTTGTAACACCTCGAAACTCAAAAGAGGGACGAGTGAATTTTTAAGCCAAGGCTTGGACTTGGAGCAGGTTATACGGCCAGGGACACGGGCGTGTCCCAGGGCGTGTCACGGTAGGCACACGGCCTTGGACATGGGTATGTCCCAGGGCGTGTCCTGCTCGGGCAGGTTATGGTTTTGTGCTAAGGAGAACACACGGCCTGGGACACGGGCGTGTCCCAGGGCGTGTCTAGTACACGGCATGTGATACGGGGGTGTCACAATGTCGTGTCCTTCTCAGGGGAGTCTTGGATTTTGCACATGGGCCGTGAAACGGGCCCTGACATGGGCGTGTCACATGTGACACGAGCGTGTCAGTGGTCGTGTTAGAGGTTGTGTTCTGGTCGGGCATCCCTGATGACGACGAATGAGTGATACGGTCATGCACACGGCCGTGTTGCAACCCGTGTTCGGCCCAATTTTTGTATTTCAGACCCCGATCGTGGCCGTTCGTTTCTTTACTATGGGATCCGATGGCTGGGGGTTGGGTCTGAGGGTTTAAACCCAGGAATAGGGTTTAGAAACCCTCATTTCTCTTGAGTGGTTCTCTTTCTAAAGTTAGAGAGAGGAGAGAGCAAGGAGGAGGAAGAAGGGCTAGATCCAGTCACCAGCGGAGCTCCAAATCGCGAACCGACTTCAGATCCGCAGAGGCAAGGAGATTGTGGTGCTTTCCATCCGTATAGATTTCCATGGCGCCAAGGAAGAATGCTAGGGTAACGATTCTAATCCTAGGACATGTGAAGTCCTTTTTTCCTTTGCATAGTAAGCCCTCTCACGCGAGTGTGCGATGAGTTGAGGCATACCTTGGGGTAGATATGTAAAGTCCCCCTTGTGTAGAGTCCGTATTCGAAAACGGACATAGGCATGATGTGTGAAGCCTATCAGGACAAGTTGGTCTTGATCGGTGATGTTGCATTGCATAATAACCGGATAAGACTTCGTGTGAATGGTTGTTTTTCGGGTTTTCTACGAGGTAGATTGCAACAGGGAGCCTTTAATACTAACTCCAACGTGCACCCGGAAAACTGGGCAAATGCGGGATGTTGCCAACATGGTGGCTGGGGAGCCAACTTGAACATAACCGGGTTATGTTAATTGTGTGATGGAAACGGGACTCGGGGAGTCTTGATGTAACATCCCATTTCCGGCTAGACCCCTAGGAGTCGGTTGGTCGTGACAGAACCCGAGGAAGCCCGAAAATTGAAATAAATCGACCGAGATTTCGGGTCACGGGTTGGTCACGCCCGTGACCGACCCGTCACACCCGTGACCTGGGCGTGACTTCTTCGACGATCGTCGATCTCCGTGAGACGATCGTCGAACGTGCAGCCTGGGCATGTCACGCCCGTGACCAAGGTGTCACGCCCGTGACCAAGGGGCGTGACTCCTTCGACGAGCGTCGATCCCCGTAAAATGATCGTCGAAATTGAACTCAGGCCTGTCACGCCCGTGACCTAAGTGTCACGCCCGTGACCTAGGGCGTGACCAGCCTTCGACGACCGTCGATCCTAGTTCGACGATCGTCGACCTCAAAATTGCCGTTCGGGCCTGTCACGCCCGTGACAAAGGGTGTCACGCCCGTGACCCAGGGCGTGACCACCATTCGACGACCGTCGATCTCAAATCGACGATTGTCAACCCATAACTAACCACCCGAGCCTGTCACGCCCGTGACCCAAGGTGTCACGCCCGTGACCATCCATCGACGATCGTCGATCTCAGTTCGACGATCGTCGAAACCAGAATTGGCTATCCGGGCCTGTCACGCCCGTGACCTATGTGTCACGCCCGTGACATTGGCCGAAACGACGGTTCAGGCCCGAAATTATTCTAACACGCGTGGTAATAAATGCGGGTGTGGGAAGTTACACTAGGAGTATTTATGGGCCGTTTCCTTCCTTAATTATTTAAATAAATAAGGAAAATGTTGGTCCAATAGGAAATCACCACCTGGCGAACACCTCTTCGTTTTCCAGCGTTTCAACGGCCCTGCATCATAACCGAAGCGTTAAGGGGAGGAGCCTTCATGGCCATTAAGGCTTTACCCATTCACCTTCCCACTTTCTGACTTATAAAAGCCCACCTGGAGCAAGAGGAGAAGGTTACACGCTCAAGTAATCGGATCAGATCCTTGTTCTTGCTGTAGGAGAAGTTCAGCAACGCCACCACCGCGCCATGGCACCCCGTCGTTCTTCTCGCCTTCAAACCGCGAACAAGGTCCTCCTCTGCTCCTTCTCTTTCATGGGTAGATCTTAGGATTCTTAGAAAGGAGGTTCGCGCTCAACGGAGCCGGACCCATCTCTCGTTTTCATGGGAAAACCATGTAAATGGTATTTTTGAGTTCGCCGGAAACCGCCACCTCCGGCGGCCAAACCACCGCCGACCGCTAGCCATCGCCTCAACGGAGGTGGTGGTGGTGGTGGCTGGCCAGGGAAGTGACCGGACTGCCGGCGACGGATCACGGAAGTGTTACAGGAAAAATGACTTCTTGAGTTCTGGTTTTCGGGTTCTGTAGAAGATGAACAGTAAAAATTGTTTTAAATATATAAACTAAGTAAATGATTTTGTATGGAAATTATACTTGGATGGACATATTTTAATGATGCAAAACGAGGCTCTTAGAGGTCATTTTAGGAAAAATGACCAGACACGAAAGTCGTAGCCCATCGAGTCTAGATAAATCTAAAATTGGTTTCAACTCGTTTGGGTAAGCGGTTCGGCCGCAGCACCCGTTTTAGTGGGGGCTGTACCTAGAGTTGGGCAGAAATTAAAACGATTGCCCACTCTTCGTCCCTTGTCCAAATGACCTAAAATTTGGGCAGAGGGTTAATCTTGGTTATACCTAAAGGTAGACCAAAAATGGGAATTTTTGGAGATACTTTGCCTAAAGTTTTTGTTTTAATTTAATAAACTTAGAGGAATTTATTTAGATGGTCAAATGACCTCCAAACCTTCCCAAATTTTGGTGAATGGTCCCTGGCTATAAAACCTAGGTTTGTGTAAAATTCCGATTGATTTGGAGGAGTTTTGGGTGAGAAATCTTCTACCCTTAACTAGGCGTTAGTGAGACACCTTTTAATAAAATGTGCACTGAGAATTTGGAAAGGTCAAATCGCCTCAACAGAGGCTGATTTTCTGATATCTGACTTAGAATGGTGTTATAACCTGCTCGGAGAAAAATGGAGTGGTTTAGGGTTGACTTACCCTAGGATCCAAGCTCAAATCTTAAATGAAGGGTTTTGAGGTTTGTGAAGGACATAGGAGCAAAAGCTCTTGTATGCCCTTGAAATTTGGAGGAGAGTGGCATGATATGCTGAAAAACCCTCTGGTTGAAATAGTGAAGAAATTGGAGGTAATTAGGTACCTCGAAAGTTGAGACTTTGAATTAGGATAGAAATGTAATTTAGTTATTTTAAGCACTAAATCTAATCCAAAAATTATGAAACTCGGGAGGAGGGAGTTTTAGGATGTTTTAGACTTATGGTAATTTTCCTGGAATTTTATGATTAATAAATATTATACTTCATGTGTTAAAGGATTATTAGCCCGATTTGTTGTTTCAAATATTTGGAGGTTTTAAATTAATTATAATCAGTTAAAATTCTGGATTTAGATCTTAACTAGTAGAACATTGATCCCTGAATTTTTATAGAATTTTATGTTGAATAAATCTGGTACTTTGTTCACAGATAATAGAAAGGGGTTTTATTGTTTAAAAATTAATTATGGATAAAATACTTGCTGGAAAATTATGAAACATGGCCAGTGCTAATTTTAGGCCTTTATCTGCATGGAATAAATTATTTATAATTTTTGGAAGAATATTATCTGTACTTGATTCATAAACAACAGAAGTTAGAGATTATTTCTAAAATAGTCTTCATGCCTTTTTAATGATAGAAAAATTATGATACTTAGGATTTAACCTATTGAGATAACCTACTATTTATCTTAAATTTGCTGGACATCTTGCATGATTACTTAGGGTAGTTCATGTTCAAACCGGTAGCCCTTGGGATTTTCGAGGAATTTAATTAAATGCCAAATAGATTAGGAAAATTTCAATTTTCTGGATTTAGGTCATTTATATCATGGTGAGTCTTCAGTAAATAATTTAGGGCAATTGGATGAGTATTGGATCATTGCATAACCGGTTCGACATGAAGTCTAGGTCGGTCTGCATATAGCAATTGTGAATTGAAATAAGACATGATCTGAGGAAGACATTGGAGTTAAATAATTCATTTTGTTTGGGTGGGCAATAGTGGAGGACATCGCAATAGGAAGATAAAAAGAGTAGCGAGAAGTGGTGATAGCTAGAGTTAAGAGGTGTTCGGGTTCGGCGAAAGATCGCTTTTCCCGAAGAGAGGAAGGTTAAAAATCACCCTAGGATAGTCTATCGTAATATGAGAAGGGAATCGGGCTAAGGGAGATAAACCAATAATAATAAGTGCCTTGCGAAAGGTAACTTCGGGCCGTAATGCCGCCGTCTTGGTTCCTAGTGCCCCTTGAGAGCCCTTCACGGGGTATACCGGGGGCAGTCCTGGGCTAACGTAAACTGTAATAACAAACTAGCAAGAGTAACTTAGTAACTAGGGCTGCACTTTTCACAAACACTGTTGGCACAGGAAGATTGATGAGAGCTTCGGTTCGGGTGATTTGGAAACGGACGTTTGGGTCCGGGGAGCTTCGGCTCGGTTGGTTAAGAGACGGACGGGATGGTCCGGGGAGCTTCGGCTCGGTTTGTTTGGAGACGGATGTTTGGTCCGGGGAGCTTCGGCTCGGTTTTGTGTGTTTACGAATAAACTTGCATGTGCATAAGATAGGAAAAGTTAAGGTGGTGGGTTTTACGATATCGGGGAGTTCGATTGCACCGACACCGATATCGTTGACTCGACGGGGTGATTAGCATTTCGCCAACAGAAGTCCGGTGCGCCAGCCGGCAAGAGTACGCAGGCATCCGCTTAGTGCACCAAGCGTTGAGGCGTACGATAGGTCAGACCAGTGGTGCTTTTACTGGTTTTGAGGTGGGCGAGGCCCAACCCACCGCTTCCGTCCGCCACTACGGAGGTATCCTGGGAGGTAACGGCTCCGAAAGGGGGAACTAAAGCTCTGTGTGCACAGAGTCGGGTGTGTGAGTTGCACTTGCATGTTTCATCATACCCACTAGCATGTCATAGCATAATCGATTCATTTAACCCTGACACCTAAAGTATAAGTGGTATGGGACGCTTATACATTAGGACCTGCAAAACGACCCCTTGGTCTATAAGCTTGTGTGGCAAGTTTATAAATCAAAGGTTAATTTCAATATATAACAACCATTGCTGTTTGATAACCGACACCCCAAGGTATAAGTGGTATGGGACACTTATACGATGGGAGCCTTGCAAAAGATCCCTTTTGCTTATGTGTTCTCGCATAAGTGAAGGTTTAAATTCATATAATTGCTTTTCTTACTGCTAGACCTATTATAACATTCATATTAGCTGCTCACCGAATACAACTTGCTAGATTAAGTCCACTGTCACCTGTTTACTTTTATTCTCCATAAATATGTCCTCCCCTTTCTTTCTCCCCCCTCGGTACCTAGGAGCCATGGGGGAAGGGGTAGGGGATGATAGGGCTTAGTCTTTATGACTAACGGTTTTCGAACCGCATCATTTAGGGGATCGTGGAGCCCAGCATGGAGGAGCAGCCCCAGAGATCGGTGCGCCTGGAGATGGGGCAGTCTAGCTCCGGAGTTCATACAGTCGGGACCGTGAGTCTCGACCTTGAGTAGTTTCTGTTTCGCTTTCGCATGAGAGACTTGTAGTGAGGACATTTTGTACCGGGCATAAGCCCGCATTTATAGTACTCTGATGTTTTCTGTGGACACTCCCTTCGTGGAGATTTTATCTTATTTACATGTGATTTATTATTGTGGACTGCATTGTTCTTACTTCAATTATTGTGCTACTTATTGTGATCGAAAAGGCCGGCAGAATCGGCGCGTTGTAGTGACGACCTTCCCGGGTGCGAAGGTGTCACCGCAAAGCGGCGGTTCTGGGCATAAGACCCCGGTGGTTGAAAAAAAAAAGGGGGTCTTACAAGTGGTATCAGAGGGAACATCGATTAGAAGGAAGTAGCAGTCCACAAACCCTAGGTCACCCCCCCCCCCCCACTCGAGTTTAGTTTGGGGACAAACTAAGCAGCGGAAGCAGTGGTGTGCCCATATGGGGATCACATATAAATTGTCCACCTTTATGTAATATTTGAACGTTTTCTCAGCGTGTGTTTTTGTTACGCAGCCTCCAGCACGGACTACGCCACAAGGTGGAGTTCAACAGGCTCAGGATGTTGCACCATCCCCACCGGCCCCCACTCCTTTCCTTCAGTCAGACATGGGACAGACCCTGACTGCCATCCTGGAGGCCTTCAGGGCCCAGCAGGTTCCGGCCCCGCAGCCAAATCCGGGGGCCAACTGGCTCAGCATCTTCCGGGGTCTTTCTCCCCCGTCCTATTTGGGGACAGAGTCGGCTGTTTGAACGGAAGAGTGGCTAGATATCATGTACGAGATGCTGACCGGGATTCGGTGTCCATGGGAGGAGAGGGTGGCTCTGGTTGTCTCCTGCCTGGAGTCCCATGCAAAGAGGTGGTGGAAGACGCTGCTGGACACGACATTTGCTGATAGGGAGGTTGCGGAGGTTACGTGGGAGGAGTTTAGGGCCGCACTGCTGGAGCATTTCGTTCCGCAGTCGGCTAGGGATGATTTGGAGGAGCGGTTCTTACAGCTGAAGCAGGGTACCCGGACCGTGGTGGAGTACCATCGAGAGTTTGACCATCTGGCACGATACGCAGATTCCTACCAGCTGGACGAGGCAGGGTATATCAGGAGGTTCTATAAGGGCCTGCGGGAGGACTTGAGGGAGGCTCTGTTGTTTGTATCTGACGGGCCCATCTCCCGGATTTTGGAGATGGCCAAAAGGATTGAGGCAGATTGGCACGCCACCCGGGGCCGGAAACGGCCAGCAGAGGATCAGGGACGGAGAGGTAGAAATGACCAGCGGCGAGGTGCTGTACTAGAGGGGAGGAGGACGGAGGACCAGCCTCGTCAGGACGTGAGGCAGGAGCCGAGGGAACAGGTGGTATTAGCCCCTCCCCCTCTTCGGATGCAGGAGATGCCGAGACCCGGGGGAATGGCGTATCCCCCACTAGAGTGTTTTCTTTGTCATCAGATTGGGCACATTCGGAGGAACTGCCCCATGAGGGGGGCACCCCCTCCAGCATATCAGGGCGGCCCACCAGCTCAGTATTACGGAGGCCGAGGACGCGGCCGCGGTCGAGGATACCAGGGGGAAGATCGTAGACAAGGAAGAGAGCAGGTATATGCTTTGGACCTTGCGCAGCCTCGAAATCCGGAGCAGGTCATAGCAGGTACGCTGCAATGCTTCTTTATTTTCATAGAATTTCCCTTTAAGTTGTTAAAACTCAGAACCGCACTAGATAGATTAACAAGGAAAGAAAATTTTTTATAGAACCCTAAGATATTTAATCACCCCAGGTATAGTCTTCATCAGCGGCAAGCCTGCCCGCACGCTGTTTGATACTGGAGCTACTCACTCCTTTGTGTCGGAGACGTTCGTAGAAGGACTAGAAGGTGTGGAGCGGTTCACAGGCTCGAGGATGAGGGTGCGACTACCAGATGGATCCGAACTCCTTACCACGGATCACTGTAATATGGAGGCGGAAATTGGTGGAAAGGCATTCGAGGCTCCAGCGACGATTTTGAAGCTGACGGACTACGACCTGATCCTGGGCATGGTATGGCTACACTGGAACCATGCCCAGATTGACTGCCAGGCGAAGAGGATCACCGTGAGACACGGGGACTCTTTCATTACCATCGAAGGTATAAAACCTGTCTCTCGTATACTCTTATCTTCGGTACAGGCCGTTAAGGCCCATCTGCAGGGAGAGGAGGTCTATCAGATTTTATTTGAGATGGCGAAAGTTAAGGAGTCAGTGACAGACATCCCGGTGGTGCGAGATTTCACTGACATCTTTCCAGAGAAACTACCAGGACTACCTCCACACCGAGAGCAGGATTTTCAGATACAGCTTGTGCCGGGGGCCAAGCCGGCGTCTAGGGCCCCTTATCGGATGGCCCCAAAGGATTTGGCAGAGTTTCGGACTCAGCTGCAGGAATTAGTTGAGGCAGGATTTGTTAGACCGAGTTCCTCACCATGGGGAGCACCGGTCCTATTCGTGAAGAAGAAGGAAGGGACACTCCGCCTGTGCATCGATTATCGAGCACTAAACAGGCTGACTGTCCGGAATACCTATCCGCTCCCTCGGATAGACGAATTGTTCGACCAGCTAGAGGGGGCCCATTATTTCTCGAAGCTGGACTTGAGGTCAGGATACTACCAGCTGCGGATCCAGGAGGAGGATATCCCGAAGACGGCCTTTAGTAGCAGATATGGCCTATATGAGTTCACCGTGATGCCCTTCGTGCTCACGAATGCTCCGTCGGCGTTCATGAGCCTCATGAACCGGGTTTTCGAAGCCTACTTGGATGTGTTCGTCATAGTATTCATAGACGACATCCTGATCTACTCTAGGACGGAGGAGGAACACACTCGACATCTTGCACTGACTTTGGAGAGGTTGCGGGAGCATCACCTTTATGCAAAATTCAGCAAGTGTCAATTTTGGTTGAAGGAGGTGGCCTTCCTAGGCCACATTATCAGCGGAGCCGGGTTGGCAGTGGATCCGGCAAAGATTCAGGCAGTTCGAGATTGGCCGCAGTTGAAGACAGCCACCGATGTGCGAAGTTTCTTGGGACTTGCTGGCTATTACCGGAAGTTCGTGGAGGGGTTCTCTCGGATTGCCCTCCCCCTTACATCTTTGACGAAGAAGGAGGCACCTTTTGTTTGGACCCCGCAGTGCCAGGCGGCTTTCCAGGAGCTGAAGGACCGACTCATCTCAGCCCCTATTCTGGCCCTTCCATCTGGAAAGGAAGGATTCCAGGTGTATACCGACGCATCATACCAAGGGATGGGAGCGGTGCTGATGCAGAATGGACATGTCATAGCATATGCCTCCCGCCAGCTAAAGACCCATGAGAGGAACTACCCGGTGCACGACCTCGAGATGGGAGCGGTCGTTTTTGCTCTGAAGGTCTGGCGCCATTATCTTTATGGAGTCCACTGCGATATCTTCTCCAATCACAGGAACTTGAAATACGTGGACACGCAGAAGGAGCTGAATATCAGGCAGAGGCATTGGGTGGAGTTCTTAGCAGATTATCAGTATGAGATGCACTACCATCCAGGGAAGGCAAATGTGGTGGCCGATGCGTTGAGCCGGAGAGCTGCCACTTCCGAAGCTGGGCCCCAGGTTATGTCCATGGAGCTGGTCCAGTCATTCAGAGATATGCGGATATCCCTGGTGTCTGAGGATGATCCAGAGCTGTATATGGAGTATCTGAAATCGATGGTGGCCGTAGACGATATTCGGGATCGCATTCGGGAAGGACAGAGGACAGATGCGTGGGCAGAGCCGATGTTCCGAGCTTTGGAGGAAGGTTCGATAGGAGATTATTCCCTGAGAGATGGTTTGCTCCACTTCAGAGGCAGAGTATATATACCCGCAGGAGGCCAGATCCGAGAGGATATTATGATGGAGGCGCATTGCAGCCGGTACTCGGTGCACCCGGGGATCACAAAGATGACCGCTGATTTGAAGAGGACGATATTTTGGCCGGGCATGAAGAAGGACATTATGTACTTCGTGACCCATTGCGAGGTGTGTCAGTTGGTGAAGGCAGAGTGCAGGAACCCCGCAGGACTGTTGCAGCCACTCCCGGTGCCGGAGTGGAAGTTTGACGATATAGCTATGGATTTTATACATGGTCTTCCCCGGTCTCGGACGGGGAATGACTCGATCTGGGTGATTGTTGATCGGTTGACGAAGGTGGCCCGCTTTATACCGATCAGGAAGGATGACTCGGTGGGAGTGCTGGTACGGAAGTTTGTGGAGCAGTATGTCCGATATCATGGCGTGCCCCGGACGATAGTGTCGGACCGCGATGGACGGTTTACATCCAGGGAGTGGCAGTCAGTGCAGGCATACCTGGGCACCCGTTTGACTTTTAGCACGGCCTTCCACCCTCAGACGGACTGGCAGACAGAGCGCACCAACAGGACGTTGGAGGATCTACTACGACTGTGTATACTGGACCGAGGGGAGCCGTGGGAGAAGATGTTACCGTTGGTCGAGTTCTCCTACAATAATAGCTACCAGTCCAGCATCAGAATGGCGCCTTATGAAACCTTGTATGGACGAAAATGTAGGACCCCGCTTTCTTGGGTTCAGGACGAGGATCTGAAGCTGCTGGGATCGGATTTCGTTGAAGACACCGAGGCTCAGGTGAGACTGATCAGAGATAGGATGTTGGAGGCGCAGAGCAGACAGGCTAAATACTATGACGCCCAGCATCGTCAGGTGGAGTTTCGGGTAGGGGATCGAGTGTTCTTGAAGATCCGGCCCATGCACGGAGTCTCTCGGATGCGCGGTCGGAGGAAGAAACTCAGCCCTAGGTATATGGGCCCTTACCGGATCCTGGAGCGGATCGGACCCCTAGCCTACAGGCTAGAGTTGCCACCAGAGCTGGCAGCTCTACACGACGTCTTCCACATTTCTTCGCTGAGAAGGGCTCTACTACGCCCGGAGCAGCGGATTTTGACCACCGAAGGGCCGGTAGCTTCAGACCGTTCTGTTCACTTGGAGCCGGTCCGGATCGACGACAAAGGAGTACGGATCTTGCGCCGCAAGAAGATCCCCTTAGTCAAGGTTCTGTGGAGAAATCACGGTCAGGAGGAGCACATCTGGGAACCGCAGGATCTGATGAGGCAAAGATACCCGGAGTTGTTCAGTCAGGTACATCTCACCACCTCTCGGTATACTATAGATTGCCTTCTGGTTTTGGACATTTAAGACTAGATAAGGAAAATCTATGACCTAGGCATGCGCACTCAATCAGAAAGGTAGGGGCTAATCTTTTGTTTATTGGGGAGATTTTCTTCGTTTATCAAACGAATAGTCGCCTAAACCCAATAAAAAGATCGTATGGGATGTTACAAGTTTAATTTATTCCGATAGAAATCCCCATAGGCTCAACCTCAATTTCGGGGACGAAATTTTTGTTTTGTTTTTTGGGATTTGTAACATCCCATTTCCGGCTAGACCCCTAGGAGTCGGTTGGTCGTGACAGAACCCGAGGAAGCCCGAAAATTGAAATAAATCGACCGAGATTTCGGGTCACGGGTTGGTCACGCCCGTGACCGACCCGTCACGCCCGTAACCTGGGCGTGACTTCTTCGACGATCGTCGATCTCCGTGAGACGATCATCGAACGTGCAGCCTGGGCATGTCACGCCCGTGACCAAGGTGTCACGCCCGTGACCAAGGGGCGTGACTCCTTCGACGAGCGTCGATCCCCGTAAAACGATCGTCGAAATTGAACTCGGGCCTGTCACGCCCGTGACCTAAGTGTCACGCCCGTGACCTTGGGCGTGACCAGCCTTCGACGACCGTCGATCCCAAATCGACGATCGTCGACCTCAAAATTGCCGTTCGGGCCTGTCACGCCCGTGACAAAGGGTGTCACGCCCGTGACCCAGGGCGTGACCACCATTCGACGACCGTCGATCTCAAATCGACGATCGTCAACCCATAACTAACCACCCGAGCCTGTCACGCCCGTGACCCAAGGTGTCACGCCCGTGACCCAAGGTGTCACGACCGTGACACAAGGTGTCACGCCCGTGACCATCCATCGACGATCGTCGATCTCAGTTCGACTATCGTCGAACCCAGAATTGGCTATCCGGGCCTGTCACGCCCGTGACCTATGTGTCACGCCCGTGACATTGGCCGAAACGACGGTTCAGGCCCGAAATTATTATAACACGCGTGGTAATAAATGCGGGTGTGGGAAGTTACACCAGGAGTATTTATGGGCCGTTTCCTTCCTTAATTATTTAAATAAATAAGGAAAATGTTGGTCCAATAGGAAATCACCACCTGGCGAACACCTCTTCGTTTTCCAGCGTTTCAACGGCCCTGCATCATAACCGAAGCGTTAAGGGGAGGAGCCTTCATGGCCATTAAGGCTTTATCCATTCACCTTCCCACTTTCTGACTTATAAAAGCCCACCTGGAGCAAGAGGAGAAGGTTACACGCTCAAGTAATCGGATCAGATCCTTGTTCTTGCTGTAGGAGAAGTTCAGCAACGCCACCACCGCGCCATGGCACCCCGTCGTTCTTCTTGCCTTCAAACCGTGAACAAGGTCCTCCTCTGCTCCTTCTCTTTCATGGGTAGATCTTAGGATTCTTAGAAAGGAGGTTCGCGCTCAACGGAGCCGGACCCGTCTCTCGTTTTCATGGGAAAACCATGTAAATGGTATTTTTGAGTTCGCCGGAAATCGCCACCTCCGGCGGCCAAACCACCGCCGACCGCTAGCCATCGCCTCAACGGAGGTGGTGGTGGTGGTGGCTGGCCAGGGAAGTGACCGAACTGCCTGCGACGGATCACGGAAGTGTTATAGGAAAAATGACTTCCTGAGTTCTGGTTTTCGGGTTCTGTAGAAGATGAACAGTAAAAACTGTTTTAAATATATAAACTAAGTAAATGATTTTGTATGGAAATTATACTTGGATGAACATATTTTAATGATGCAAAACGAGGCTCTTAGAGGTCATTTTAGGAAAAATGACCAGACACGAAAGTCGTAGCCCTTCGAGTGTAGATAAATCTAAAATTTGTTTCAACTCGTTTGGGTAAGCGGTTCGGCCGCAGCACCTGTTTTAGTGGGGGCTGTACCTAGAGTTGGGCAGAAATTAAAACGATTTCCCACTTTTTGTCCCTTGTCCAAATGACCTGAAATTTGGGCAGAGGGTTAATCTTGGTTATACCTAAAGGCAGACCAAAAATGGAAATTTTTGGAGATACTTTGCCTAAAGTTTTTGTTTTAATTTAATAAACTTAGAGAAATTAATTTAGATGGTCAAATGACCTCCAAACCCTCCCAAATTTTGGTGAGTGGTCCCTGGCTATAAAACCTAGGTCTGTGTAAAATTCCAATTGATTTGGAGGAGTTTTGGGTGAGAAATCTTCTACCCTTAACTAGGCATTAGTGAGACACCTTTTAATAAAATGTGCACTGAGAATTTGGAAAGGTCAAATCGCCTCAACAGAGGCTGATTTTCTGATCTCTGACTTAGAATGGTGTTGACTTACCCTAGGATCCAAGCTCAAATCTTAAATGAAGGGTTTTGAGGTTTGTGAAGGACATAGGAGCAAAAGCTCTTGTATGCCCTTGAAATTTGGAGGAGAGTGGCATGATATGCTGAAAAACCCTCTGGTTGAAATAGTGAAGAAATTGGAGGTAATTAGGTACCTCGAAAGTTGAGACTTTGAATTAGGATAGAAATGTAATTTAGTTATTTTAAGCACTAAATCTTTATGAAACTCGGGAGGAGGGAGTTTTAGGATGTTTTAGACTTATGGTAATTTTCCTGGAATTTTATGATTAATAAATATTATACTTCATGTGTTAAAGGATTATTAGCCCGATTTGTTGTTTCAAATATTTGGAGATTTTAAATTAATTATAATCAGTTAAAATTCTGGATTTAGATCTTAACCAGTAGAACATTGATCCCTGAATTTTTATAGAATTTTATGTTGAATAAATCTAGTACTTTGTTCACAGATAATAGAAAGGGGTTTTATTGTTTAAAAATTAATTATGGATAAAATACTTGCTGGAAAATTATGAAACTTGGCCTGTGCTAATTTTAGGGCTTTATCTACATGGAATAAATTATTTATAATTTTTGGAAGAATATTATCTGTACTTGATTCATAAACAACAGAAGTTAGAGATTATTTCTAAAATAGTCTTCATGCCTTTTTAATGATAGAAAAATTATGATACTTAGGATTTAACCTATTGAGATAACCTACTATTTATCATAAATTTTCTGGACAGCTTGCATGATTACTTAGGGTAGTTCATGTTCAAACCGGTAGCCCTTGGGATTTTCGAGGAATTTAATTAAATGCCAAATAGATTAGGAAAATTTCCATTTTCTGGATTTAGGTCATTTATATCATGGTGAGTCTTCAGTAAATAATTTAGGGAAATTGGATGAGTATTGGATCATTGCATAACCGGTTCGACATGAAGTCTAGGTCGGTCTGCATATAACAATTGTGAATTGAAATAAGACATGATCTGAGGAAGACATTGGAGTTAAATAATTCATTTTGTTTGGGTGGGCAATAGTGGAGGACATCGCAATAGGAAGATAAAAAGAGTAGCGAGAAGTGGTGATAGCTAGAGTTAAGAGGTGTTCCGGTTCGGCGAAAGATCGCTTTTCCCGAAGAGAGGAAGGTTAAAAATCACCCTAGGATAGTCTATCGTAATATGAGAAGGGAATCGGGCTAAGGGAGATAAACCAATAATAATAAGTGCCTTGCGAAAGGGAACTTCGGGCCGGAATGCCGCCGTCTTGGTTCCTAGTGCCCCTTGAGAGCCCTTCACGGGGTATACCGGGGGCAGTCCTAGGCTAACGTAAACTGTAATAACAAACTGGCAAGAGTAACTTAGTAACTAGGGCTGCACTTTTCACAAACACTGTTGGCACAGGAAGATTGATGAGAGCTTCGGCTTGGGTGATTTGGAAACGGACGTTTGGGTCCGGGGAGCTTCGGCTCGGTTGGTTAAGAGACGGACGGGATGGTCCGGGGAGCTTCGGCTCGGTTTGTTTGGAGACGGATGTTTGGTCCGGGGAGCTTCGGCTCGGTTTTGTGTGTTTACGAATAAACTTGCATGTGCATAAGATAGGAAAAGTTAAGGTGGTGGGTTTTACGATATCGGTGAGTTCGATTGCACCGACACCGATATCGTTGACTCGGCGGGGTGATTAGCATTTCGCCAATAGAAGTCCGGTGCGCCAGCCGGCAAGAGTACGCAGGCGTCCGCTTAGTGCACCAATCGTTGAGGCGTACGATAGGTCAGACCAATGGTGCTTTTACTGGTTTTGAGGTGGGCGAGGCCCAACCCACCGCTTCCGACCGCCACTACGGAGGTATCCTGGGAGGTAACGGCTCCGAAAGGGGGAACTAAAGGTCTGTGTGCACAGAGTCGGGTGTGTGAGTTGCACTTGCATGTTTCATCATACCCACTAGCATGTCATAGCATAATCGATTCATTTAACCCTGACACCTAAAGTATAAGTGGTATGGGACGCTTATACATTAGGACCTGCAAAACGACCCCTTGGTCTATAAGCTTGTGTGGCAAGTTTATAAATCAAAGGTTAATTTCAATATATAACAACCATTGCTGTTTGATAACCGACACCCCAAGG
This sequence comes from Platanthera zijinensis, assembly GCA_039513925.1. NCBI lineage: Eukaryota > Viridiplantae > Streptophyta > Magnoliopsida > Asparagales > Orchidaceae > Platanthera > Platanthera zijinensis. The sequence goes on from CM077087.1 coordinate 108,980,380, forward strand.
TATAAGTGGTATGGGACACTTATACGATGGGAGCCTTGCAAAAGATCCCTTTTGCTTATGTGTTCTCGCATAAGTGAAGGTTTAAATTCATATAATTGCTTTTCTTACTGCTAGACCTATTATAACATTCATATTAACTGCTCACCGAATACAACTTGCTAGATTAAGTCCACTGTCACCTGTTTACTTTTATTCTCCACAAATATGTCCTCCCCTTTCTTTCTCCCCGCTCGGTACCTAGGAGCCATGGGGGAAGGGGTAGGGGATGATAGGGCTTAGTCTTTATGACTAACGGTTTTCGAACCGCATCATTTAGGGGATCGTGGAGCCCAGCATGGAAGAGCAGCCCCAGAGATCGGTGCGCCTGGAGATGGGGCAGTCTAGCTCCGGAGTTCATACAGTCGGGACCGTGAGTCTCGACCTTGAGTAGTTTCTGTTTCGCTTCCGCATGAGAGACTTGTAGTGAGGACATTTTGTACCGGGCATAAGCCCGCATTTATAGTACTCTAATGTTTTCTGTGGACACTCCCTTCGTGGAGATTTTATCTTATTTACATCTGATTTATTATTGTGGACTGCATTGTTCTTACTTCAATTATTGTGCTACTTATTGTGATCGAAAAGGCCGGCAGAATCGGCGCGTTGTAGTGATGACCTTCCCGGGTGCGAAGGTGTCACCGCAAAGCGGCGGTTCTGGGCATAAGACCCCGGTGGTTGAAAAAGAAAAAAAAGGGGGGGTCTTACACTTGATCTGCGCATAGGGCTTAAATTGTCATTGCGGTATGAGCACGAATCAGGCGGAACTGTACCTGATCTATGTTGTTCGGTGGTACCGGTTACATAGATGAGGGTCTTCGCCGGTCTATGGCTTAAATTGTCGTGACCAATGCCAGGAAGACTAAATTCTCGTATGGTTGGCCGTCCAAGGGATGGTGGTGAGACAGGAACGTCTATGGCTTAAATTGAAGTAACGTTGGCCGGTTCGCCGTGAATGTTCCCTGAGTGCACGGGGTGTGTGGTCGTGCGTGCCTGCACCTGTGATGAAGTGTGTATTTGCACTATACCGCTTGTTTATGCTAACAAAATGCAGGGAAGAGCATCGCCGCCCCGAGTTGGGGGCGGGGTCGTTATAATTTGGTCAGCATAGTTGAACGTTGCTTTTTTTACCACCGTACGGTGGATTGTTGCTTATAGGTGCTGCGGAGCCGAGTGGCAAATAGCGGGCTAAAGCCCAAGTTGCTGTGCCGGTCCTCGAAGGCCAATTTTTGAGTGTTTTTCTTATGTACTTATGTGTGACCGGCCTGCATGCCGAGGTTTGGAAGACACTCTTATTGAGCAAACTTTTGTAAGGCCATAAGGCAAAATTTGTGTATTATACATTCCTATGGGTTATTCGTAGTGGACATTCATGCTTGGCTGGGTTCTTTTATCAGTGCAACTTAATAATTTGCTTCTGTTAGGTGCTCTGTGTAGGACATTGTGATTGGTTGATTGGTCTCAATAAGTAACCAACCAATTCGTCTGTAGTATATGGCGGCAGGCCCCGGACGGACCTACTGCTATATGCTATGTGACGGATAGGGGTGTTACACAGGATTCCTAAAAATTGAGATGACACTAGTAGAATCACAATATAAGGGAATTCTACTTATTTGGAGGTTATAATCCTGGAGCTGATGCTGGATCCACAGCAACTAAGCAGAACATTTACCTGCTGAGATGTACTCTGACTCTACAGTTGAGATTGTAACACTTGTTTACTTCTTACTGCTCCAAGACACTAGTCTTCCTCCAAAGAATTGATAGGTGCCAGAAGTGCTCTTCCTGTCCTCTTTATAGCCTGCAAATCTGCATCTAAATATCCTGTTAATTCAAACTCCCCATTTCTAGGGTACCATAGACCAAGATCTATTGTGCCCTTAAGATACCTCAAAATCCTCTTAGAAGTAGAGTAGTGAGATTCTTTAGGCCAAGCCTGATACCTAGCACAAACACATATAGCATACATGATGTCTAGCCTACTTGTAGTTAGATATAGAAGGGATCCAATTATCCCTCTATACAAAGTTTCATAAACAGGTTTCCCTGCCTCGTCTTTGCTTAAAGGCATACTTGACCCCATTGGAGTTATCATGGTGGAGGCATTCTCCATACCAAACTTTTTGATTAACTCCCTAGTAAACTTAGACTGGGATATGGACAAGCCATCATCAGTCTGTCTTAATTGTAGTCCAAAGAAGAACCTAAGTTCACCTATACTGCTCATCTCAAACTTCCCTTATATAAGTTTGGCAAACTTCCTACAAAGGTTGTCATCAGTAGATCCAAAGATAATGTCATCAACATATATCTGTACTAGGATGATCTTACCCTAGATTCCCTTAGGAATAGGTTCTTATCTATCTTCCTCCTTGAGAATTTGTTCTCATTGAGGAAGCTAGACAATATCTCATACCATGCTCTAGGAGCTTTCTTCAGCCCATATAGAGCTTTCCTAAGTCTATAAACAGAACCAAGTGAGTTAGGAATAACATAAACTAGAGGCTACTCAACATAGACTTCTTCCTTTAAGTCACCATTCAGAAAGGCTGACTTTACATCCATCTAGTAGACCTTTAATCCCTTGTGTACAACATATATACGGAACAGTCTGATAGCTTCAAATCTTGCTATAGGGGTAAAGGTTTGATAAAAATTAATACCTTCTTCATGTCTGTACCCCTTAGCTACTAGCATTGCCTTGTTCTTGATTATAATGTCATTTTCATCAAGTTTGTTCCTATAAATCCACTTGACTCCAATGACATTATGTCCTTGTGGTCTAGGAACCAGCTTCAAGACCTTACATCTCTTAAATTGGTTCAATTCTTCTTGTATAGCTACAATCCAGAACTGATCTATGTTAGCCTCTACAAATCTCTTTGGCTCAACCTGTGACAGGAAGCGTGAGTATAGTGTTGTGCTGATACTTCTGCTCCTGTTCACCACTCCTTGGCTGGCATCACCATTGATCTAGTGTCTTGGATGATCCCTTAGATTCCTGACTGCTGGAGGCAATCTTGCTTCAGCATTAGCTATAGGAGAAGCTTCTTACTGATCTTCATCCACCTCACTTTTGTCTTGCAGTCCTTCTACTGGAATTTCAATTCCATCAGCTTTATCTTAGACTAATGGAGTATCTTCTTTGAGAGTTAGCAAGTCCATCATCTGTTCTGTACCTGCAGTACTAGAAGAGGAGCTTGGCAGATCACTGTTAATCATAGTAGACTCATCAAAGACTATATGTATAGATTTTTGTACAACTTGGCTTTTCAAGTTGTAGATCCTATAGGATTTACTATGATTGTTGTACCCAACAAAAATTCCATCAAAGGACTTGGCAGAAAATTTAGGCACATAGGACTTCTCATTGTGAAGCACATAACACTTACTACCAAAGATTCTGAGATAACCCAGGTTTGGTTTTCTGCCCTTCAAAATCTCATTGGGAGTCCTCTTGTGGCTCTTGGTGATAGAGGCTCTATTAAGGACATGACATGTAGTATTCACTACCTCAGGCAAGAAATATTCTGGGAGAGATGTGACACTCAAAAAATTCCTTCTAGCCTCTATGAGAGTCCTATTTTTCCTCTAAAAAATCCCATTTTGCTGGGGTGTTCTTGGAGAACAAAATTCTTGATGAATCCCAAGTTATTCATAGAACTTTCTCATGCTATCAGACTGGAATTCATTCCCATGGTCACTTCTGATTTTGACCACAGTACTGTAAAACTCATTCTAAATTTGCTTGACAAACTTCATGAAGACATCAAGGGTTTCATTCTTTTTCTTAAGAAAGAACACTCAAGCATACCTGAAATAGTCATCAACCACCACAAGGGTATAGACTTTCCTACCAAGACTATGAACTTGCATAGGACCAAATTAGTCCATATGCATGAGATATAAATACCTCATAGATTCTTTGGTCTCAATGCCCTTGAAGGAGGCTTTGGTCTACTTGCCCTTTATGCATATTGAGCAAATTCCCTCCTTGGTGCACTTCACATTAGGACCATTCCTAACTAGCTCTTGACTGAAAATCTTGCCAATGGTTTTATAATTCAAATGAGCTAGCCTATTGTTATATTGGACACAATATGAGACTTTCTCATTTGCCACTAGAAAAATAGGAGATTCTGTATCCAACGTGGCAGTGCCACGGCTCCGCTCTAGGCGTCGCTACCGGGCTGCAGCCCAAGCACCCCAACCCCTCTCCCTCCACAGGCGGGTTGTTGGTGGCCGTAGCCCCCCTTAGATGAGTCAAACTCGATAGTCAAGCCCGCACTACGGGGACTTCCCAGGAGGTCACCCATCCCAGTACTACTCCAGCCCGAGCACGCTTAACTATGGAGTTCTTTCAACTCTCATCACCAATTGAGCTGCAGATCAATTGGTGATGAGAGTTGAAAGAACTCCATAGTTAAGCGTGCTCGGGCTGGAGTAGTACTGGGATGGGTGACCTCCTGGGAAGTCCCCGTAGTGCGGGCTTGACTATCGAGTTTGACTCATCTAAGGGGGGCTACGGCCACCAACAACCCGCCTGTGGAGGGAGAGGGGTTGTTGGTGGCCACAGCCTCCCTTTGATGAGCGAACTCGACAGTTAAGTTGGGCCCTACGGGGACTTCCCAGGAGGTCACCCATCCCAGTACTACTCTCGCCCAAGCACGCTTAACTATGGAGTTCTTTCACTTCTCATCACCAATTGAGCTGCAGCTCAACTGGTGATGAGAAGTGAAAGAACTCCATAGTTAAGCGTGCTTGGGCGAGAGTAGTACTGGGATGGGTGACCTCCTGGGAAGTCCCCGTAGGGCCCAACTTAACTGTCGAGTTCGCTCATCAAAGGGAGGCTGTGGCCACCAACAACCCCTCTCCCTCCACAGGCGGGTTGTTGGTGGCCGTAGCCCCCCTTAGATGAGTCAAACTCGATAGTCAAGCCCGCACTACGGGGACTTCCCAGGAGGTCACCCATCCCAGTACTACTCCAGCCCGAGCACGCTTAACTATGGAGTTCTTTCAACTCTCATCACCAATTGATCTGCAGCTCAATTGGTGATGAGAGTTGAAAGAACTCCATAGTTAAGCGTGCTCGGGCTGGAGTAGTACTGGGATGGGTGACCTCCTGGGAAGTCCCCGTAGTGCGGGCTTGACTATCGAGTTTGACTCATCTAAGGGGGGCTACGGCCACCAACAACCCGCCTGTGGAGGGAGAGGGGTTGGGGTGCTTGGGCTGCAGCCCGGTAGCGACGCCTAGAGCGGAGCCGTGGCACTGCCACGTTGGATCGGCTAGGGTCGTTACAACAATCTCTATGAACATCTGTGAATCTTCTATGTCTTTGTCAGACAATAGAAAAGCATTCAGATCAGGATCATTTTGCATCTATGCAATCTCTTGTGCAACATCTTGTGCAACATCTTGTGCAATCAAATCATCTAGGCTGGGAATAGAAGTGTCGTCCATAACATAGATTGGGCCTTTAGGTTCCACAACCATGTCAGTAGCAAAACTGCCTTGAATGGCCTGAAGAGTTTTTGTACTTACTGGAGTTGTATAGAAAATAATATCTGTGCAATACTTAGGAGAAACAAATAAAAGAATGTTTCTATATAGGAGGTCAAAAAGAATCTAAAACTGAATTCAGCTCAACTGTTGGAGAAATGGAGTAGTCTCTAGAATGAATGACTAAGGAATCAACTACATCTGCATCCAAGAAATCTGTAAGCTCTCCATCTGGTATATCAGTATCAACAATCTCTACTGCTGTTGTTGTTGTTGCTGTTATTTCTGCTGGAACTGCTGGAATTGCTGAAACTGCTGGAAGGGAGACTTCTTCATTGAACATCTCCCCCTTCCTGTAATCAGGGATGTCTGATGCCAGGACCCTAGATGAAGAAGGGCTAGAAATAGAAGCAAGTTGAGTGGAGAGAGTTTGGATAGAAAGAATTAGAGGTGCAATGGCATCCTCTATGAGAGATTTGATGATTGGAGTAAGAAGAGAGATGATGGTAGATGGATCAAATGATGATGATGGAAGAGAAGAAGTGGTGATACAACGAGAAGTACAGATATTTAATGAAGTTGATGGAGGTGAAGGTAAAATTGGAGGGATGATGGTAAATGTGGAGGGGATGACTAGAGGAATGAGTGGAGGGATGTCAGATGTGATATCCATAGGAGTGTCATCAGTAAGTGGAGATTGTGAAGGATTATGTATTGGTGATTGTACTGGTGATGGGGATTATGTTAGTGTTGAGAGGAGATTGAAGGTGGGAGACATTTGTATAGATGCAGAAGTGGTGAATGGAATGTCCTATAGGTAGTGAGGTAGAGGAGATTTAGGTGGAGATGGAGTAGAAATGACTGTAGAGATAACAGGGTTAGAAGGTTGATGATGGGTTGGTAATGGAGGTAGTCTGGAGGATGGTGGAGAAGGAGGAATTTCTGGTGCCTCTTAATCAAAAGGTGGTGGATTGACTCTTGGAGTCCTAATTTCCTCAAAAGGTCTAGAGGAAGAGGAAGCCTTAAAGGGTTTACTGATTATCCTCTCCCACTTCCCAAAAAGGACTGTGGTCAGCCTCTTGGAAGCATTAATGAAGATTGTTGGAGAGACCAACAGTTGGGGACATTTCTCCTGGAGGAAGATGCCAAAAGTCCTCTTAAAACACACTTCTCTTTTGTTATTTTTCTTCTTGATTAAATCAAATAGGATAGTGATCCAATTTACTGATTTCTTATTTATCAGCTCACTCATCAACAAGAACTTGTTGCTGGTTATGTGGTAGTGAGCGGTGTGCTTCCTGAGCAGCACCTTGCCGACCACATCAGCAAGAAACTTGTACGCCACTGACAAGTTTTTTTTCAGCAACTTACTAGGGTTTCCCTCGGAGTGACCCATCCTTATAAGAATTTCAGAAAACTCAGTTGAGTCCATCTCAAAATCATCGTTACCATTAACAAATCCAAAGATTTAAGATAAAATATCAGGAGTCAGAATAACCTCCTGTCTAGATATTGTGCCGACTAGGGTTTGAGCGTCTGGATATGACGAAGTAAAAACTCATTCCTTTATCTCTATAACTGGAAGCTTCATCCGTGTAGTCATAAACTTTTGAAGTTCTGGCTCATTGAACAAGAGCAATATGTCTTGAAATATTTGATCGGAGTGCTTGAAAGAATCCATGTCTATATCAAAGCCAGCATCGAACTTCATCCCAGTGAGAGTTGCCACTGAAATCGCCATTGAAATCTCCTGCATAAGGAAACAAAGATCAAGTGCAAAGGAAATTGAAAGCGCGGAACGGATTTCATCTAAAACTTAGGTTATAAGGTCTGTAGAAGACGAAAAGACGATCTCATTCCATCGAAAAAGAAAAGATCTTCGATCTGAGTCCGACGAAGTATTTTAATAGAAAATGAGTTTGTTGATCTCAGTCTTAAGAAGACGAATAAATCATCGATCTTCGTTCGATGATAAATTCACTGAAGCAGGGATAGTCGATATCCATACGACGAAAACTTTTTCACTAAGAAGTGATTGTCAATCTCCATTCGACGAACTCTTCACGAAACGTTCACTGATCATCGATCTCCGTTCGACAAACTGTCAACAAATTGCCGACCTCATACAGAAAGTTAAATTAATTCTTCTCCATTAATCATACCAAGCTGATTTAAGAATAACAGATGCTTATTCTCATCCAATGGCTTGGTGAAGATGTCTGCTCTTTGTAAATCAATGGAGATAAAGGCAAGATTAATTTTCTTTTTGTCTACGGAATCTCTAATGAAATGATGTTTAATCTCTATATGCTAGGTCCTACTAAGATGCACTGTATTTGGTGTTGTGGATATAGCACTGGTACTATCATAATATATAGTTGAATTATTTAAGTTGTATCCATAATCCAGCAGTTGGTTTTGTATCCACAAAACCTGTGAGCAACAACTGTCAGCAGCAATGTATTCTGCTTCTATAGTTAATGTGGACACAGAGGTTTGCTTTTTATAGAACCAGGACACTAGCATATCACCAAGGAACTGACATGTTCCTGATGTGCTTTTTCTTTCCACTATGCATCCAGCAAAATCAGCATTTGAGAATCTATTTAATTCAAATTCTGATTTAGTTGGATAATAGAGTCCTAGATTTGGGCAACCCTTTATATATCTCAAAATACTTTTTTTTAAAATATAGTGAGTTTCTTTAGGGTTCACCTGGAACCTAGCACAAATATATGTAGCAAACATAATATCTGGCCTACTTGCAGTGAGATATAGTAGAGACGCAATAATGGCCCTATATGTTTTCTGATCAATAGGCTTCCCATGTTCATCAGAATCTATTATAGCATTTGTAGCCATAAGTATTTTCATAGCTAAGGCATCACACATCACAAACCTTTTTACAAGCTCTTTAGCATAATTAGATTGGGAGATGAAGATACCATCAGGATATTGCTTTACTTGGAGACCAAGGAAGTTTGAAAGTTCACCCATACTACTCATCTCAAACTTGGAATGCATAAGGTCAAAAAACCTTTTACATAGTTTGGGATCAGTAAAGCCAAAAATGATGTCATCTACATATATTTGAACTAACAAATTTTTTTATTTATGATGCCTAATAAAAAGAGTTCTATCTACAATGCCCCTAGAAAATTTATGCTCTAAGAGAAAGCTAGTTGGGGTCTCATACCAAGCTCTTGGAGCTTGCTTTAAACCATAGAGAGCTTTATGCAATCTAAAGATAAAGGAGGGATGAGATGGAGAGATAAAACCTGGTTGTTGCTCCACATACACTTCCTTTTTGAGTTCACCATTGAGGAAAGTAATCTTGACATCCATTTGGTAGACCTTGAACTTTTTGTAGGCAGCATAAGCTAAGAAAATCCTTCTAGCCTAAAGCCTTACCACTGGATGATCATAGTTTATTCCTTTCTCCTGTGAATAGCCTTGTGTTACAAGTATTGCCTTGTTCCTTATGATGTTGCCTTCAACATCTAATTTGTTCCTGAAGACCCATTTTGTTCCAATGATTGGGTAGTCTTTGGGTCTAGGAACCAATTCCCAAACTCTACATCTCTCAAATCTATTGAGCTCCTCTTGTATTGCAATGATCCAGTGAGGATCTTGCTCTACATCTTTAATGGATTGGGGCTCAAGTTGAGAAATGAAGCAAGCATGCATCACATCATTGTTGAGTTGATGCATTATTTGCACACAAACTGAAATGTCTTCAATCACTTGAGATCTAGGATGATCTCTAAGTGTGACAAAATCAGTGGGAGGAGCTAGTTAGGCAACAGCTTGGGGAATAAATTCCTCTTATGGAATTTCATTAGCTATTGGATAGGGTTCAGCCACCTCTAAGATTTCTTCTTCACTTTCTTCTACAACTTGTGGAGAGGGATATGTTGGAACCTCTTGGGTGAGGCTTAGATCATCCAATCTCTCACACAAGTGAGGTACCTGCAATGTGTTATTGGTAGAAATTTCTTTCTCCTTATAAGACATGTTAGCTTCAACAAAATATACATGAACAGATTCCTCAATTTTTAAAGAGAATTTATTAAATACCCTTTATTCTTTGCTGACTTGGGAATATCCTAGAAAAATTCCCTCTGCATCCTTAGATTCAAACTTTCTAACATATTTCTTATCATTGTTATGAATGTAGCATATACAACCAAATATTTTAAAATACCTAATTTTAGGTTTCTTCCCTTTGAGCAATTCATAGTGAGTCTTATGCTTGAGTTTATGTATCAAACTTCTGTTCAGTACATAATTTGTTGTGCTCACAGCCTCTGCCCAAAAGGATAGGGGCATATAAGCATTTGCAAGTAATGTGCCTGCAGCTTCAATTAGGGTTCTATTTTTCCTTTCAACTACCCCATTTTTTTGAGGAGTTCTTGGAGATGAGAAGTAGTACCTGATACCTTCTTTCTCACAGAACTCTTGCATAAGAAGAGACTCAAACTTAATACCATGATCACTTCTGATCAATACAACTGGAGTAGAGTACTCAATCTATATGGTCTTGAGAAAATCTGTTAGAACCTTGAATGTATCTGACTTAGATCTTAGAAAGAATGCCCAAGTGAAACTTGACAAGTCAACTACAACTACTAGAGTATAAGATTTCCCTCCTAAGCTTTGTACAGCAATATGACCAAAAAGGTCCATGTGTAGCATGTACAAGATCCTAGGTGATTCACCCTTATTAACCGATTTAAAGCTAGATTTAGTTTACTTGCCTAATTGATAAGCCCTTTAGAGGCCTTCCTTCTTATAGGTACCAGAAAGCAATCCTTTAACAAGGTTATCTTTAGATAACCTAGCAATATTTTTCTGATTAACATGACCTATTCTTTTATGCCATAATTCATTCTGATTGCTAACATGATTAAATAAACAAATATCTGATGTTGCGGATAGAAAATTAACTACATATATGTTGTCTTGTCTATTTCCAATTAAAATTGTTTTGTTTTCTTTAGTAGAAATAATATAAGAGCTTGAGTTAAAAGATACCTGATAACCTTCATCACATAGTTTAGTTATGGAGATGAGGTTATGTTTTAGTCCACTTACATATAAAACCTTTTTGAAAGTAACTGCTCCAATCTTAACTTATCCAAAGCCTTCAGTCTGGACACAATTTGAGTGACCAAAGATCACCTTTAGTCCCAGCTTGGACTTGTAATTATTTAGGTTGTCCTTGTTGCCAGTCATATGCTTGGAGCATCCACTGTCCAGATACAATTATTTATTAAAAGTTGGACAGCTCTTTACCTGCAAAGGCAAAAATTAGTTGTTCTTGACCCAGATTACCTTCGGCCCTTTATTTTCCTGATAGGAAAAGCTTGATATAACAGAAAATTCAGGTTGAGATTTATATCCTAAGGGATGGTATCTCCTAGGTTGAATTTCCCAATTAGCAAATGGATTAACAGGTTTTCTAGTTTGATTAAAATTTCTGTTAAAGTTATGATTTTTGTTAGGTCTGACTGGGTTCGACGAAGTCTTGTAAGTTCGTCGATCAGAATTCGACGATATGGGATGAGATCGTCGATCTCTGCTCAGAGAATAAATACATTCATTTTCTATTCTCCAAGTTCGTCGATCTCTGCTCGAAGAACTGTACAAGATTCGTCGATCGTAGTAAGACGAATTATTATTACTATAGTTTGTGTTCATAGATCGTCGATCGGAGTTCGACGAACTAGCTATATTTTGTCGATCTGAGTTCAACGAAATCTGTTGAACATTGTTTTTATTTAGATTTTTCTTGTTTCTTTTCTTTTGATTTTTAGATTTGTGAGAGACTTCTATGGTTTTATTATTATATATTACTTCTTTTTCTTTATCTGATACAAATTTTTTGGGAGTTGAAAGAATATTTTTCTTAAGTATGGGAGATAAGCTTGATGAAACACCTAAGCCCAGCTTGCCATTTAGCCTGGCATTTACTGTGCTTGTGATGTCCATCTGCTTAAGGCTTCTCCCATTGAGAGATTCCTCAAGTTTCTTAGCCACACATAATTCTGTTTTCAGAGAAATGATTTGTTCATTTGTTAAAATTAAATCATCATTGACCTTAGTGTTTTCAGCAAATAGATTATCAAATTCAGCTTGCCTATCTCTTAGCATTTTGATTTATTTTTCAGATTTTATTAGATCATTACATAAGGCTTTGAATTCATTTTTAAAATAAATAGAATTGAAATCAAAACAAGAGATTGCCTGATCCTCTTCTGTCTCTGATTCCTCTTCTTATTCCTCAGAATGAGTTTCTGCTTGGTCTTCAGCATCAGACCTGCTGCATGAGGCATTGATTGCCATAAGGAAGACTTCTCTTGCCATGGCTTCTTCTTCATCTTCACTGGAGCTATAAGATGAAGTCTCCTCTTCTGTTTCACTCCAGGTTTCAGCAATGAAACCTTTCTCCTTTCTTTTATGCTTGTTGGAGGAATGTCTGTTGGAGTGTTTGTTGGAATGCTTCTTATTCTCTTTTTCCTTTCTTCTATCTCTTTTCTGTGCCTCTGGGCAATCAGGGAGAATGTGCCCAGGTTTTCTGCATCCAAAGCAGACAATCTCATTGGTAGGAGTTCTATCATACTTAGGTTTATCATCACTTCTTGATGATTTCCTTCTAAAGTCCTTCTTTGCCAACTTATAAAATCTCTTGGCCATAAAGCTCATCAGCTCTTCATTTGCATGAAGGATTTTTGATTCTTCTGTTGCTTTGAAAGCAATATTATGCTCCTTACTTTAATAGGTTGACGCCTTCAGTTCAGCAGCCTCTATGGTCTTAATTAACTGCTCATAGGATTTTAGCTTTCTAAGGAGAGATTCAGTAGATATCTCATTCAAACTTCTAGCTTCCTTGATTGGCCAGATCCTGGAATCCCAAGTATTGGGGAAGCACATTAGGAACTTGTCATTAATCTCAGTTCAGGAGATATCTTTATCCAGGGTCTTTAGTTCATTGATGATAACATTAATCATGTTATACATCTCATCCACTATTTCAGATTCCTCCTTCTTGAAGTTCTCATATTGAGATATTAGGAGGGATCTTCTATCCATTCTCTTATCTGCTAAGCCTGCCACCATCTGGTTTTGAGAGTCCCAGATTTCTTTGGTAGAAGTGTACTCAGCCACCTTCTGGAAAATATCATCTGACATAGTTTGGGCTAGGATATTCATTGCTTTAGCATCAGCTATCTTGGCTTTCTTTTGAGCTTCAGTCCACTAAGGTGGTGGAACTGCATTTGTTGTAGTAGCTGAAGTAGTTATTGAAGGGGGTCCTGTCAAAATGGAGTTAAAAATATCTTTATCAATAGAATTCATGTAAAGCATGATTCTTGCCTTCCAGAGTGCAAATTTGTTCAAGTTATAGACAGGAGGTCTGGTGCTAACATAATCTTTATTTTGTGTCATTGTTGTAATAACACTGTAGAAAGAGATAGATCTAACAAGGATCTTGGTTCAGAAGTGAATCTATGAAACCAAAGAAACACACCCTCTGATACCAATTGAAGGATGGTATGAAAGATACCGCCTGAGGGGTTAGATCTAATTAACTCGAGAGGGGGATGAATAGAGTATTTTAAAATCTTATTAGATTTTTATTGCGGAATTAAAATAGTAATACTTATATGTGTAATCAGTTAGTGCAGAAAATAAACCTAAACTATTCAGTAAGCACAACACAATAAAAATAAGAGAGCATCACAGACGACACAAAAAATTTTATAGTGGTTCCCTTAAACTTGGGTACATCCACTCTTCTACCAACCTGGTAGGAATCCACTAGAGTTTTTGATCAGGTGCCCTGCCACCAATCAGTTTTTTGCTCAGGTTCCCTGTCACCACAAGATCTGATTCAGGTAAATCAGGAAACCCTTTAGGCTTTTGATCAGGTGCCCAAAAACCAAATCAAGTCTTTTGATCAGGAGACTTGCAACCAAGTGTTTAACTTTTGAAGGGAGTTAGAAACCCTTTGTAAAGTGGGGTGAAGAAAATAAGAACTATATGTTGTCTTCTCTTTTCTCAAAACAACTGAGAAGACTTTTGGATCCTTGATGGTTTCAAATCTCACCCTGAGATGAAGTACTATCCAGGAAGATTGAGAGCTTTGCAGGGTGTATAGGTCTTCTTGAAAAAGTTCTCCAGAAAACTGTAGACCGATGAAGTTGTTTGCCTCTTGAAAGCTTGCTAGAAGAAGAACATTAGATGAAGACAGTGTAGAACTTTTTCTCTTGAATGATTTCTTATTATTCTGAGTTTTAAAAAACTTCACTATATCATATGCAGCAAATTGGTCTTTTAAATCAATTGCCTTGATTGACTGCTGAAATCTTGGAACTTTGACAACGGCTAGAAGAGCAATAATGTAATTCCTTAACTGTCCCAAGGATTAGCTGTATAAAGACTCTATGAAATCTAGTAATTAATGCTGCCATATGAACGGTTATATTCAGAGAATATAAGCATTAATTACTCTTAGTAAAATAAGCAATAAAATAATCGTTAGTCAATCTGAAAATAACTGCAGAGAATAGAAATGTTGAACTGGCAATTTTCTTCGATCTGAGTTCCTATATCGTCGAACTCAACCTCTCTTTCGTCAAGCTAAGCCTTAAGAGCTTTAAACTGAAATATAGCTTTCCATACTAGGCTCTAAGATCGTCGAACAGAGATAGAAGATCGTCAAACTCATTCCTGATAGAAGATTAGAGATCGTCGAGCTCAGTTAATCATTAGTTGATCTCAGTTCAGAGAAGAGATTCTGAGATCATCGAACTGAGAACGAAGATCGTTAAGCTCACTTCATTGTTTGTCGAACGACTTCTTAAACATGAAATTTCTTCCCTGTTCTGGTTTCTGCAATCTTCTAAGTCTTCTGAGAGATTGGTCTGATCAATATGACTTTTTGACCTACCCTATGATCTAATGAAGACCTATGACCCTAGACTATACAAGAAGGGTCATACTTAACCTAATTTAGTGAACCTAGCCCAAATCCAAGTAGGGATCCAACATAAGTCTTCAATCTGGCTTACTTGGCATGTTCTGAGTGCCATCAGCAGCAATCTTCTTTGTAGAAAATATGCTCTTGATAGCATCAGAAATGCCCAAATCACGCTTGTTGATAGATTTGCCCTTGGTCTGAGTCTTAGTTGTAAGGTTTTGAAACTTAGCTGCAGCCACATTCTTGAGAGTGGGGGCTGGAGCACCAAAGACAAATGGTCCAGGATGGGCAATTTGAATTTCTTCATGGGCAGCCTTAAAGGTACTCACTCTGCTATACCTTCCACCATGGTTGTGAACATTTTTGTTCACACAAGTGGAACTGCCATTCATCCAGTTATCATTGATGCTCTCTTAATCATACATGTTTGAAGGCAACTTAACTTTCCTAAAAGGAATGGGAGGCTTGGAAGAAAGAGGCTGAGCTAGAGCTGGAGCTTTGCCCTTCCTTTTGGAAGGGGCAACTTTAGTGTTTCCCTTGAACCCCAACCCCTTCTTACCCTTCAGAGAGGAGGAGTCTATCAAGGGCAACATTATATTGGGCTTAGAATGGCAAGCCACTATTCTTTTCTCCCTCTCTAGCCTTTCTTTAAGATCCCTTATGAGATTATTCTTGAACTTGATAGAACCTATCTGGATGAGATTCATAACCGTAAGTTGGCTAAGTTTCATGTCCTTCTGATCCAGTAAAGTTGTTGTCTCAGTCAGCTGGGAAGCAGTTGTTGTTATTACCATGGTGATCTAGAAGTGATCAAACATGTGGCGTCACTGCCAATATAATATGAGCCTATGGGGTTGCACATAGGAGCTCTTGAGAAGTTGAAAGGGTTTGTGTTGGCCTTACTCATATTTTATATGAGTAAAGGACCAAGCCTATGACATTCTAGAAGTGGAGAAATTTCATTTTGGGACTTGTATTGTGAATATAGGTCATCAGGTAAGTTATCAGAAGAAAGCTAAGGGAAATTTGTCGAGTATAGACGATAGGTTTTAACAAATGGTCTAGATTCGTCAAGTATTGTCGACGCAACTCAACACTTTGTCGAGTGGTGTTGAGACATCTAAATGCTTCCACTGCGATTCATCAAGTATCGCCAAGATAACTCAACACTTCATCGAGTGTCGTCGAGATATCTCAACCCTTTTGTCTTGGATTTGTCGAGCATTGTCATGAAAGATTCGACGAGTTAGACCTCGATTCATCTTATATCGCCTTGATACCCAGACGATTTTCCATGTGTCATTTCGTCTAATATTCACGTGTTAACTCGACGAATAGTTTTTATTCGTCGAATATTAACGTGATACTCGAAGAATTCTGTTTTGACCGGTTTATTTCCTCTAAGTCCAGTTCGGTTGTTCTGCGATTTTATGGGCTGGTTCGGTAGGATGTATAAATAGGATTTATACAAAAAACCTGATTTAATGAAAACTATTCATTCCTGACCTAATCCCGCGACGTCCTATCCTTCCCGATGTCGACAGAAGTGTTCCGCTAGTCGTGGACGCCGCTTGCTGCCACCAACCTTCGAGCCTCTTCCTTCACTGAAAAAAGTATCATGTGCGTCGGATTCGTCAGCGCCACCTCTCCTAGGACAGATCTTGTAGTCTGTGGAGACGTTGAGGGCAAACCTAGTTCCAACCTAGATCTTGTGTGACAAGAGTCTAGGGTTCTCCGTGCTCGTGTGGATATCTGTAGAGGCGTGTACATTATTTTATGCTCGGAACACCAGTCGTTGTCGTTCGTTGGACTTCATCGGATCACCTTGGTTGAGTATTGACTCAATCACTCAAAGTTAACTTTATATTACATCAAATTTTTACTTCTTGATTCATGAATATTGTCAGATCCAAACTTTTGAATTTTCTTGTTCTTCTAATTCTATTGCACGCACAAGTGTTGTGCCATCTTGTAAAACTCAATAGTGGTATCAGAGGGAGGTTGCCGGCAATATTCAATGTTCCAGAAGTTGCTAAATCCATGGCATATAGATTTGGAGATTTTAGAAGTGTTCTTAAATGCCCAAATCTATTATTGGAATCCCACCAAGGACGCATGTGACTTCTTTGTTGCTACTCCTTCACAGTAACCGTTACTTTTGCTGGTTTGTGAAGCCAAGGATGTGGTAGATTTTAGATCTCACACATAAAGTGATGAGCTTGTCTAATGTGTTAGTGGAGTCTGTGTTTCTCATGTCCTATGCATGTAAATCTGAAGATTTAGAAGTGTTCTAGATGTTCCGATTTAGCCCGGCTCATCAAGTGTTGATGATGTTCTTGTGCACATCTGGGATGTATTTGGATTAGGATTGTTGCCTTTTGTTTTGTTTTATATGCATACTGGTTAAGTGTTAAACATGATTAAAGAGTTAATCAAGTATGAAAATCCCTTAAGTAATATTAAGTATTCGGATTCCTTCCGATGGATGACATTCTTCCTTCCTCGATCGATGAAGTGTGGTCTTGCCAAAAGCAAGGTGCATTAATCTATCTTGGTGAGGGTACGAGCGGATAATTGTGATATCCCGCTGTCGACATCGGGTGAGACTTAACTGGGTGGCCTCAAAGGTTGAGTGCCCATAGGCATAGGGTTGGCATGCACCATATGTTGGATGCGAATAAGGAGTTATTCACAAGCCATACAGGAATTGCATTTTGAGGTAATTGGCAAGTGTTGCCTACCTAAATAACTGTATTATGAGAGAAAATCCAAAGCTGACTCATAATGTTAGAAAAATATGGATCTTGTCAACTAAGAGAGTTACTCGGAAAATCTCTTCGAATTGATAACAAGCGTTATCAGTTTGATAAAAATAGTGGGAGTTATTTTGATTAAAGTCCTTATCAAAAGATAAATTATATTTCGAAATGCAGTACTAATTTGCTTTGCATTAATCCTTGTAGAATTTCTATGGCGAGTGGTTCACACTCCACCCTTTCACTCCAAGCAATCCTTCAGAAGGAAAAGATGAGCGGGATGAATTATCTGGACGGGTACAAGAGCTTGAGAATTTTTCTTAGGCAAGAGTACAAGCTTTATGTTTTGGAAGATGAATCCCCTATTGAGCCTATCAGGAATGCACCCCGTGATGATAAGGATGCTTATAAGAAGTACCTTGACGACTCCTTAGACATCGAGTGTCTCATGCTCGCAAACATGACCTCTGAGCTCCAAAAGCAACACGAGAACATGGGTTGCAAGGAAATTGAAGAGCATCTCAAGATAATGTTTCAAGTATAAGCTTGTCAAGAGAGATTCGATGTCACTCAGGTTGTCCAGTGCAAGATGGGAGCTCTGGACCTAGTAAGGACTCACGTACTCAAGATGATTGGGTATATCGAGAACCTTGAAAGACTAGGGTTCCCTCTGGGCCAAGAGTTGGCCACAGACCTTATCCTGCAATTGTTGTCGGACAGTTATGAGAAGTTTTTCTTAAACTATAACATGAAAGAAATAGAAAAGACACTGCCCGAGCTCCTAGGAATGTTACGAACTACCAAAATAAACATGAATATGTCCAAGCCTGCTAGCCCTATACTGATGGTGCATAAAGGCAAGCGTAAGGCCAAGGGCTTCAAGAAGACGAAGGTAGGACCTAATTCTGGTCTGGAGCCCAAATCTTCTATACTAAAAAAGAAAGGTTCAGGGAAAGAGGGAAAGTGCCACCACTATAGCAAGGCTGGTCATTGGAGAAGGAACTATCCTTCATACATTTAGGGTCTGCAAAATATGAGGGGAGGTATAACTTTTGCTTCAAGTATTTATGTTATAGAGATATACCTTTCTTCTCCTTCATCTTGTATATTGGATACTGGATGTAGTTCTCACATTTGCATAAATATGCAGTAACTGGGAAGGAGAAGAATGTTGAGTAAAGGAGAGGTGGAACTACATGTTAGCAATAGAGCAAGAGTTGTTGTTGTCGCTGTAGGAGTTTACCATCTTTCTTTGCCCAATGGGCTTGTAATAGAACTAGATAACTGTTATTTTGTTCCTTCCATAACTAGAAACATTATATCCATTTCATCTTTGGACATGTTGTGTTTTTCTTTTATTATTAAGAACAATTGTTGTTCAATATTTAAAAATGATGTTTGTTATGGTGTAGCTCAAATGTTTAATGGTTTATATATTTTAAACTTAGACCATCAGATCTATAACATAGAAAATACTGAAAGTCTAAGAACAAATGACTCGAACCCTACATATCTTTGGCATTATCATTTGGCCCATATAAATGAGAAACGTATATCCAAGCTCTATAGAGATGGACTATTGGACTCATTTGATTATGAATCACTTGAGAGATGCGAATCTTGTTTGTTAGGCAAGATGACTAAGTTCCCTTTCACTGGTAACAATGAGAGGGTTGATGATCTCATGGGTATAGTATATAGTGATGTATTTGGACCCATGAGTTCTATGGCCAGATGTGGGTATTTCTACTTTGTTACATTTACTGATGATTTCTGTAGATACGGATATGTGTATCTTATGAAGTGAAAATCTGAAACCTTTGAAAAGTTCAAAGAGTTTAAAAACAAAGTAAAGAACCAGCAGGGTAAGAAGTTTAAAGCACTCTGATCTGATCGAGGTGGCGAATACCTAAGTCATGATTTCCGTGATCATCTGAAAGAGTGTGGTATTGTATCACAGCTCACTCCATTTAGAACACCACAACATAATGCATGTCTGAGAGGAGGAATCGTACTCTATTAGACATGGTAAGGTCGATGATGAGTCATGTAGATTTGCCTGTTTCCTTTTTGCGTTTTGCTCGAGAAAATGCTGCTTTAACATTAAATCGTGCTCCAACAAAGGCGGTTCTAAAGACAACATATGAGATATGGACTGGGAACCGTCCTTGTATGTCATTCATTAAGGTTTGGGGTTGTGAGGCTTACGTGAGACGTTAAATGCCTGATAAGCTGGAACCCAAATCAGATAAGTGTTATCTTGTGGGGTATCCTAAGGAAATTAAAGGGTACAATTTCTACCTACCATTCGAGTGCAAAGTGTTTGTCATGAGGATCGGTGTCTTTCTTGAGAAAGAGTTCTTAAGTAGAAAGACTGCCAGGGTAGAACTTGAAGAAGTTCAAGAACCACAAATTGTGAATGGACCAGAATTAGAACTTGATCCAAGACTATAAGTTGTTGTAGCTGGAGAACCTGCTCAGGAAACACATATTCAACGTAGATTTGGTAGACCAAGGTTTTATCCTGAGAGATATAGATTTCTCTTGTCTCAAATAGGTAATGTGTTGCTTATGGATCATAGTGATGAGCCTGCAACCTACCAAGAGGCTATGAGTGGACAGGACTCCGAGAAGTTGCTTGAGGCCATAAAATCTGAAATTGACTCCATGTATGAAAACCCAGTATGGACTTTGGTGGAGCCACCTGAAAGGGTGTGACCCATAGGATGCAAGTGGGTCTTCAAAAATAAGACTGTCATGGATGGGAATGTACATACATTCAAAGGGCGACTAGTGGCTAAGGGTTTCAAGCAAATTCATGGTATTGACTATGATGAAACCTTTTCCCCTATTGTCTTGGTTAACTCCATCAGAATTCTACTTGCTATTGCTGCATATTATGACTACGATATCGTGCAGATGGATGCCAAAACGGTTTTCCTAAATGAAAACCACCTTTAGGAAGTGTATATGACATAACTCGAGGGTTTTGTCTCTCCAGGTGAAGCCAATAAAATATGCAAGCTGCAGAGATCCATTTATGGATTAAAACAGGCTTCTCAAAGTTGGAATCTTCATTTTGATGAAAAGATCAAAGTGTTTGGTTTTATCAAGAATGAGGATGAACCGTGTGTTTACAAACGGATTAATGGGAGCATAGTTATCTTTCTAATTTTGTATGGTGATGACATACTACTGATTGGGAATGACAAACCGACCCTGCAAGTTGGTAAGAACAACCTAGAGGACTGCTTTTCAATGAAGGACTTGGGTGAAGCGACTTATATACTTGGTATTAAGATCTATAGAGATAGATCGAAGAAGTTGTTGGGTATGACCACAAGTTTGTACATTAATAAGGTGTTGAAGCGTTTCAACATGCTTGAGTCTAAGAAAGGATTCTAGCCTAACTCTCATGGTGTGAGTATCTCTAAGGACCAATGTCTTATGTCTCGTGAAGATAAGGAGCGCATGAAGTTGATTCCATATTCTTCGACAATTGGGTCAATCATGTATGCAATGATATGTACTAGACCCGATGTCTCTTATGCCTTGAGCATGACTAGCAGGTATTAGTCTGATCCCGATGAAAGTCACTGGATTGTCGTTAAGAATATCATGAAGTACTTGCGAATGACTAAGGATACATTCTTGATATTTGGTAGAGAGGAAGAGCTCGTAGTAAGGGGTTACATGGATGCTAGCTTCCAGACTGATAGGGATGACTCAAAGTCTCAGTCAGGTTTCATTTTTTTCCTAAATGGAGGTGCTGTTAGCTGGAAAAGTTCCAAGCAGGAGATAGTTTATGATTCTACAACTGAGGCCAAGTATATCTCTGCTGCAAATGAAGCGAAGGAGTCTATATGGATTAGGAAATTCATCGGCGAGTTAGATGTAGTTCCTAGCATTGTTCTTCACGTAGATCTCTATTGTGACAACAACAATGCAATTGCACTTGCTTCGGAACCTAGATCTCATCAGCACTCCAAGCACATACTTTGACGGTTCCATTTAATTCGAGAGATTGTCGATCGAGGAGATGTGAGCATTAGCAGAGTGCCGAATTAGGAGAACATTGTGGATCCACTGACAAAGCCTCTCGAATAGAGAAAGCATGATGGTCAAGTTAGATCTATGGGTATACGATGCATGAATTATCAACACTAGTTAGAGTCTTGTGGATTGTATGTTTGTTAGCTGTAATTTTCCATTTGATGAATAATGTGATGTATGCATTTCATTTTATATAATTTTGGCAAGTTCTTTTATTGTGTAATTATTTCTATTGTGATAGAATAGTTAACTATATAAATTCCCTTAGAATGTTTGCTTCCATAGGTGAAGTAGTGACTTGATGTGAGAACCTATGATCTCAGAAGCTTCATTCTTAAAGGTCCCTGGTTGTTGTATCATGAAAAACTTTGTTTCAAGACCCTAAACACCTAGGGGGGGGGGGTGAATAGGTTCTTAACTTTTTAAGTTTCTTTAATATTTTTAGGCAAACAGATATTTATCTCCTTTCAGCACAGATTAATATATCGACAGAAAATCAACACAATACAGCAAACACCAGATCTATAGTGGTTCCCCAAGATATGGGTATATCCACTTCCCCCTTCGCCTATCCTCCAGATAACTTGATTCATCCTTACTTCCTTCCACTGGCTCAGATCCGCAGATCTTACAAACTCAGAACCCAAAATGGTTCCTACACCTAAGACTTTACACAAGTCCTACCTCAGATTCTTCCCTGAATCCTACCTCAGGCCTCAGCCCTACCTCAGCCTTTATAATTAGGCTTACAACTGAGATTTTCCACAAGTCCTACCTCAGGCACACTGCCCTACCGTAGCCTTTATAATTTAGGCTTACAATCTGAGATCTAATAATAGATCCTATAAGAATTTGTGAGTAATAAGTTTCAGAAAACTTCACCAGCTAGATTCCTCTGTTGATGTTATCTTCTTGATCAGTTCTTGTATAAACTGATTCTTCTGATCCAACCTAACTTAGCTTTTCAAAGCTTCTTGATTAGGAAAAATAAGGTGGATCTACTCTTCAAGTTGAAGTTGATCTTTAGTCAGCTTCTTCCTTAGATTCAGATTGAACTCTGAATCTTTCTTGCAGACAGGCCTTGATCTGTCAGAATTCTTTCTTAAGATCCAGAGATCTTTTCACGTTGATTGTTCCTGACTCTTAGTTCTATCATTTCCGATATGTCTCTTATATAGAGCTTGCTCCATGTTTATTGGCTGATCCGGTTCATAACAAACTTCTGACAGTTTTAATAGTGGTGTTATACCGGTTAGTTATGATAGCTGTGAAGTCACCAGTCACATCACCAGGTTGTTCAATGTCTGTCAAACTCAGCATACAACACTCGGCAGACTGCTTTACATGTGTCGACACACATAGACTAAGTGTCAACACAAGTCTTCAAGGTGTCGACACAAATACTCCAACTGTCGACACAGTCATACTTATTCTCGACACTGCTTTTTGTTGTATGTGTCGACACAAGTCCTGTGTGTCGACACAACAGCTTATTGTCTCGACATTTATGTTGCAGACAAATGGCGTTGAGTGTTTGTCAAATGGCGTTGAGTGTTTGTCAAATGGCATTGAGTGTGTGTCGACACAAGTCCTGTATGTCAACACAATTACTTCTAAACTTGACACAGCCGCTTGAGAGTTGATGTGTCGACACAAGTCCTGTGTGTAGACACAATTGCTTCTAGTGTCGACATAGCTCTTGAGTGTTGACTCATCTTCTGATTTAATTTGTCGACACAATTCTATTGTAAGTTGTCGACACAATTCTGGATGTCGACACAACTGCTTGTTTAGGTGTCGACATAGCTTTGAGTGTCGACATAGCTTCTTTATAAGTGTCGACACAAATTGCCAGTATATCGACACAGCTTTCCTGAGTGTCGACACAATTTTCCTGTGTGTCGACACAGCTCTCCATAGTGTTGACACAAGTTTCCTAAGTGTCGACACAGCTTCTTCACAAGTGTCGACACTTGTACTTAGAAATTTTTCTTCAAATTTTGTAAATCTGCACAATGAAACTCAAACTTCTATCAAATACACATTGATGCATATCATTGGCTTAGTTGTGGCTTCTCCAAATCTAGTACATATATTCCAATGTACCCAACAATCTCCCCCTATTTGGAGAATTCATAACTCTTTGTCAAAGATATACATCTCTTTAGATAAAACAAAATTGTAATAGAAGTAAAAACATTTCAGAGCAGATAATTTCATAATCAAAGTAAACAACACACACTTAATACTGAATCAAATTTCATTAATCAGTAAAATTATGGTTTACAATCCTATTATTGACTAGGCTCCTTAATAACTATCCCTTTGTGAGGCTTGATTTTATCCTGCATAGAAGGTTCAGCATCTTCAGCTAGCTTTTTCCCTTTGAGAGCTTTTTTCTTCAATTCTTCAGCCTTGATCTTCTGTCTTTCAAAATAGTGAAAAGGTTTGGGGAAGTACTTGCTTGGCTCTTGAGCATTAGCAGGTAGCTTCCCAGCCTTAGCACTTCTTCTATGCTGTAGAATTGCCTCTTGTCCAGCTTGATATTTAATCCATTCTTGCTCAGAATACCACTTACCCCTGTCATGGGTCTTATCCTTAATAGCTTTCCAGGCATTAAGAATGATATTCCTAAAAGTTGGGCTCCATTTCTCAAAATCTGGCTTCAGCTCAGCCTGCTCTCTGAATCTCTTCTTGGTGAGTTGAGCTTCCTTCTGAGCTTCCAATACAGCTTCTGACATTTCAACCTTGAATTACATTTTGTACCTCTGGTGGAGGA
This sequence comes from Platanthera zijinensis, assembly GCA_039513925.1. Taxonomy (NCBI): domain Eukaryota; kingdom Viridiplantae; phylum Streptophyta; class Magnoliopsida; order Asparagales; family Orchidaceae; genus Platanthera; species Platanthera zijinensis. The sequence goes on from CM077087.1 coordinate 109,004,487, forward strand.
CTATACATTTTCAGCACTTCTTCTTGAACCATATCAAAATCAGCTGGGGGTAGATCACCTGAGCAACTTCAGGCTGATCACCTTCAAAATAATTAGGTTGAATCCCATTCTCAGCTACATTTGCATCATCACACAGAGGAGGATATCCAAGAGTGGCTCTGATGTTATTGGTAGTCCATTTAGCATGGTAAGTGCCAGCTTTGACTAGTACTCTCTCCCCCTTTATGACTTCTCTTGCAATATGATCTCTTAAATCTTCCTTTTGGAATCTGACTTGATCAGCTATATATTCAGTACCCTCTTTAAAATAAGATCTGAATTTTGTCAGGGAGGTTTTTATTTTCTCTTGAGATTCTTAGAATGTTGCTTTGACAATAGATATATCATCCTGGATTTACTTTGAGATTTCATCCTTCAGAGTAGTGCTAGAATCAGTGAGCTTTTTCAATATTTCATGATCAGAATCCTTGAGATTTTCATTCATCCTTATCTGATTCTCCAATACATAACCCTAATTCACCTAAATTTCATTCACTTTAGCTTGGATATTTTTCTGTTGCTCGGCCAGAAACACCACAACATTACCTCTTTTATGGAAGCAATCTGTCATCTCCTTTTTTTTGATTTACTTCAAATCTTATAGATTTGATGTCTTGGGCCAACTGAAACTGTAACTCCTTATGAGTTTCATCTACATATTGTTTTATAGTCTGCCTTTGATTATCTAATTTTATTTGTATCTGGACCAGTAAAGAACTGAAGTCCATGCTTGATGTAGATGGTGCAGTTCCTAACTGTAAAGCTTACTTATATCCAGAACTCTTCTTCTTTATCACAGACAACTTTCTTTTGTTAGCCAATATGGCTTCTTTATCTTCAGAAGATTCAGATGTACTTTCAATATCAGCAGTGTCCTTTTCAGCTAGGGTATCCTTGGATAACTCCCCCTTAGTCCTTTGAATTTCCTTTTCTTTTTCAATTTCCTCCCCCTCAGTCCTATCAGGAAGAGAATCAGGAAACAATTCTTCCATTGTAAATTCCTGATGTATCTGTTCAGAAGGAATAAGATTAGTTTTTTTTTAAAAAAAACTAATGAAAATACTAATACCACTTTGAAAGACCACTTTTGTTGTGTAAACAAAAGTGTCCCTTTGAACAATTTTGGAAGAGAATACTATAATACATAACTAGTCTGTGGAGAAGATACTTACTAGCTTATGTTGAGCATCATTTTTATCAGTTACTTCAGCTGCAGAGTTGATTTCAGATACAAAATTCATTATTGTATCTGCAGCTAAGTCACTATCCAAGACAACAGTATCAATGCCTCCCCCTTGGGCAGGCAACTCAGTTTCTTTTTCTCTGTTTTCTCCCCTGGAGTAGAGTCAACTTGTTGCTCCTGATGCTCATTGTCCTTTGCTTGAGCATGAACATCTTGTTTTTGCTGGTCTTCATACGAACTGAAGACTACTTCCTCCTCAGAATCACTGGAGGAGTTAGTATGTACCACCACTTCCTTCTTCTTCTTGCCTTTCTTAGTGTGCTCCTTAGGAGCAGGGACTTCTTTGGTTAGAACTCTGTCCCACCTAGACAGAATCCTTACATCCATTCTTCTCATGTGATTTATCTTGGAACCATTTGCATGTTTCAGAACATCAGGATTTACTGATATTAAGCAAAGACTGAGGATCCTTCCCAGATTAGGTTTTTTGATTCCTTTTTGAATTTTATCAAACACTACTGCTGCCCAGTCAGTGTTAATCTTAAATATAACCCTTACCATCAGATTGAACATGTGGGCAGATATCTTATCATGTCCACCAATTTTGCAGATGATCACCTTGCCAACAACTTCAGAAAGAAATTTTCCTTGGAAATTCATCCATTTTCTATTGATTGATGATCCATCCTTAATGCTGGGACTTAGTTCACACCAGCTTAATGCTTCAGTTATTTGGGAAGGAGCAATTTCGTCTGTTTCCTTAATCAATGGCATATGTAATGCTTTCCTGATAGATTTAAAAGTGAGCTTCACTTGGGTATCTTGAATGGATGCTATGATTTTCTTTCCGTCAGAGTCCACAGTAGCGGTTGTGTAGAACTCCATAACTTCCTTTTTCCATATCTTGGTTGATTCAGAGACCAAGAATTCTAATCCATTTTCAGAAATTAGGGCTATATGTAACGACCCCATCCGTTACATGACGTATAGTAGAAGGTCCGGCCGGGGCCCCACACTATATGCCACAAACAGACGGTGAGGTCACAGGATAATACCAAACTATACGCGTAACCTAACTCAGAGCATGCTAGCGGAAGCTTTAAGTTGTAAATTGAACTCTAACCAGGAATTTCCAATATATAAACCACAGTTATATATACAGCCACGGAATGTACAACAATTACACAGGGTTTGGCCTTAAGGCCTTAGAGTTCCTCTTTCCACACCGTATGGATTACAAACCTCAGCACGCAGGCCGGTCATACATGAGTAAAAGAAAACAAACAAAAACATTCGTATAGCCTTCAAGGGCCAGCCGCAGCAGCAGCAGCAACAGCAGCAAGGGCTTCAGCCCTTCATTTACCACTTGGCTCTCCAGCACCTGCATAGGAACAATCCACCCAAACGGTGGCAAACATGGCAACGGTCAGCATTCAGCTGACCCAATTATAACAATCCTACCCCTTTCTCGGGGCAGTAGCATGCCTTCCCTGCACAGCATGGTATCAACAATAGCAAATATGTGCTCGCAGGCACACTCAAGCCATCACAACCGTCGGCCACACGGCCCGACAGTCCGTGCACTCAGGGCACATTCTTGGTGCACCGGAAAATCAGGGTCAACACCACCGTTTACACGGTAAGACTTCCATTATGCGCTCCAACGAAACCTATAACCAGGCTTACCAGTCGGACAGACATAACGCAGGTACGGATCAGCCACCCCCCGTTGCTCAAGTCGCCGTGCCACCTCGAATACGGAAGTATCCATGGCAATTTATAGGCGCGGGTCGGTTTCACCTTTCCTGTTCGGCAATCTGCCTTTTCATCGAGTTGCAGCCCAACGGCTCAACCGCACACAAAGTGGCAACGCACGGCCACAAGAGTTGCATCCAACCCTCTTCATTTCCTGGACTTCATCCAGTACTTCCTGCTGCACCAAGCAAAAGGTAGGCACAAGGCAAACAAGCCATAACCACGGAGTCTTCTCCGATATGCAAACAAGCATCACCAATCCAGACCAACATGTCCAGATGGGCTTCACACAGCATGCCTAGATCCGTACTCCACTTTCGGACTCTAACAAGGGGGACTTCACATATCTACCCCAAGGGATGCCACAACCCACTGCACACTCACGGGGAAGGGTTTTCCCTATGCAATGCAGAAAAGAAGGACTTCACATGTCCAAGAAGGGAGATCATTACCCTTGACGATCTCTTGGGAGCCATCGAAATCTAGCCGGTGAGAAAGCACCGCAGCAGCTTTGCCTTCACAGCGCTGGCCTCGGATCTCGAATCGGACCACGGGAGCTCCACCGGTGGCTTGATCTCATCCTCCTTCTTCTTCCTCCTCTCTCTTTCTCTCTTCACTTAGCCAAATGAAGAATGAACTCTTCATCAAGCCTCTGGTGACTTAATCCAGCAAGGAATCACCTGAGCCTTTAGATCCAAATAGAGAAAAGGAACGGCCACGATTTTCCCAAAATTACACTTTTTTTGGCTGACACGGCCTGTGACACGCCCGTGTCACAGGCCGTGTACCCTTAAGCGGCACACGCGGTACTCGTACCGACTGAAAGCTACCAGAACACGGGCATTGACACGCCCGTGTCGGACCTGACACGCCCGTGTCAGTCATGTGACACGCCCGTGTCACCCCTGCCTCATCGAGCTCCAAAACCAACAAGCAGTACACGGGTAGGCACACGACATCGGACACGCCCGTGTCAAATCTGACACGGCCGTGTTCAAGGCTTGGTTCCGGGCCGTGTACTTCCCTGACTCAATCAGCCCATTTCTTGAGTGACACGCCCTGGGACACGCCCGTGTCCCAGGCCGTGTCAAACAGCCTGCACCTCAAATTCAATTTTGAGATTTTTGGGGTGTTACAATCCTCCCCTCCTTAATAAAATTTCGTCCCGAAATTTGACACGGTAAGGAAACAAGAAAATACAATGCTATAACTTGATAACTCTGTTATAACAAACGGTACACGGTCTACAGTTTAAACAAACAGCTCGGGAAATTCAGCTCGCATGGTCTGCTCTCGCTCCCATGTTAGCTCTTCACGGCCACAATTGTCCCATCGGACTTTGACCATCCCGATTACTTTGTTCCGCAACTGTTTCTCAGCTCGATCCTCGATCCGAATGGGTCGAACCCTCGTCATTAGCCCATACTCGACCGGTACCCGATCATTCTCTACTACTTGAGCTGGATCCTTAACAGCCTTACGAAGTACTGAGATGTGAAATACATCATGTAATCCACTCAAGTCTGCTAAAAGTGCTAGTCGATAAGCAGCTTCCCCAACTCGCTCCACCACCTCAAATGGACCAAGATACCTCGGACTTAGCTTTTTCAAATGCCGAATCCTGGACACGCCTTTGAAGGGTTTGATCTTCAAATATACCCAATCACCCACCGCGAACTCCACGTTCTGATGTTTGGCATTGTAGTACTTTGCTTGACGATCTTGGGCTATCAATAGCTTCTCCCAAATAGAGCGTATAAGCGAGGTAGCTTCTTCGACTTCCTTTTTCCCACTCAGCTTAGATTCGCCTGCTTCTGCCCAAGCTAACGGTGTACGGCATTTACGACCATACAAAGCCTCATATGGTGCCATACGGATGCTTGCTTGGTAGCTATTATTATAGGCAAATTCTACAAGAAAAATATAATCTTCCCATCTCTTAACAAAGTCTAGGGCGCACATGCGGAGCATGTCCTCCATCGTCCTGTTGGTTCATTCCGTCTGGCCATCCGTTTGGGGATGAAAGGCCGTACTAAACGCTAATTTTGTACCCAACATTTGATGAACTAGCCGCCAATCATTCGATGTGAATCGCCCATCGCAGTCACTGACGATGCTCCGAGGAACACCGTGCAGTCGAACAATCTGCTCCACATAGAGCTTGGCCAAGGTTTCCACTGAATTGTCTCTTTTGATTGGAAGGAAGTGCGCCACTTTTGTCAACCGGTCCACAATCACCCAGATTGAATCATGACCACGTTGAGATCTCGGCAATCCGTGCACGAAATCCATCGAAATGTCATCGAACTTCCACTCCGGAATGGGTAACGACTTCAGGAAACCGTCAGGCTTCTGGCATTCCGCTTTTACCAATGCACAAGTATTGCAATCAGCCGCATAACGTGCGACATCTTTATTTAGTCTGGGCCACCAGAACAGCTTTTTCAGATCTCTGTACATCTTTGTGCTCCCTGGGTGAACTGAGTACTTTGCAAAGTGAGCTTCGTACATCAACTCTTCCCTCAATTTACCCACACTCGGGACGCACACTCGACCATTTCTTCGTAATAAACCATTATCCCAAGAGAATTGGTCATCCGGCCCATCCTTTGCATAGCGCTGGAGGCTTTCATCAAGCTCCGTTGCTCGCCGAACGCTGTCCGTAAGGTCATATTGAACCTCCGTCCAGTTCAAGCATGCATCGGTCGACGAACCCTTGTCAACGCACGATATCTCCAATGCTTCCAAGTCCTGGATCAAACGCTGATCATGCCTCTGCAACCAGCTTGCCCGTACCGGAGTCTTCCGACTCAAAGCATCAGCAACCACATTTCCCTTCCCGGGAGTATAGTGAATCTCGAAGGTGTAGTCCCCAAGGAACTCCATCCATCTTCGTTGTCGCATATTCAGATCCTTCTGATCCAACAAGTACTTTAGGCTTTTGTGATCTGTATAGATATCCACTTTAACGCCATAAAGATAGTGCCGCCACAACTTGAGCGCAAAGATTACCGCCGCCAACTCCAAATCTTGGACGGGGTAATTCCGCTCATGCACTTTCAACTGGCGCGAGCCATAAGCAATCACTTTACCAAACTGCAGAAGAACGCAGCCTAAGCCGCTCCCGGACACATCACTATAGATCTCATAGCCATCTGTACCACATGGCGATGTCAACACAGGCGTCGTGGTCAAACGACTCTTCAGGTCTTCAAAAGCACGCGCGCACTCTGGCGTCCAAATGAAACTTTGATCTTTTCTCGTTAGCGTGGTCAGAGGTAAAGCAATCCGTGAGAAGTTTTCCACAAACCGTCTATAGTAGCCCGCAAACCCAAGGAAGCTCCTGACCTCGGCCACTGAAGACATCACTGGCCAATCTCGAATGGCACTTATCTTCAACGGATCCACCGCGATACCTTCTCCACTTACCACATGGCCTAAAAAGGCTACTGAAGAGAGCCAGAACTCACACTTTGAGAACTTGGCATAAAGCTTATTCCTCCGCAAGGTATGCAAGACCAACCGCAAATGGTTTGCATGATCCTCTTCCGACTGAGAGTATACTAAGATGTCATCGATAAACACAATAACGAACAAATCCAAGTACTCACGGAACGTTCGGTGCATTAGGTCCATAAATACCGAAGGCGCATTACATAAGCCAAACGGCATTACCGTGAACTCATAATGACCGTAGCGTGTTCCAAATGTCGTCTTGGGAATGTCACCTTCCCGAATCCTCAACTGATAATATCCCGATTTCAAATCCAACTTGGAATAGACCGTTGATCCTGCCAGCTGATCAAATAGGTCATCAATCCGTGGGATCGGATATTTGTTTTTCTCCGTCAGCTTATTCAATTCGCGGTAGTCAATACATAACCGCAAACTACCGTCTTTCTTTTTCACAAATAGAACAGGCGCGCTCCAAGGTGACATACTTGGGCGTATGTATCCCTGCTCCAACAACTCTTGCAATTGGACTTTCAACTCAGCCATCTCTTTTGGCGCAACGCGATATGGTGAGCGGGCCACAGGTTTAGCACCTGGCACCAACTCAATAGAGAAGTCAATCTCCCGCTGGGGTGGTAACCCAGGAAGATCTTTAGGAAACACATCGACAAACTCTGACACAACCAGAACTTCACCGACACTGGCCTTTGGCTCAACAGCTTGAATTAGCGTGAAGAATAACTTCGCGCCCTTCCGAACAGTATTGACGACTTGGAGCGCAGACAACAAAGTCCCGCCAACTCCTCGCATACCAACAAACTTCGTCACAAGTCCGGTATTCTGGCCCAGTGTGATCTTCTTGGAGATGCAATCAATAAAGGCACGCTGCTCCGAGAGCCAGTCCATGCCAAAGATCACATCAAACTCCGATAACGGTAGCACAGCTGTACTCAAACCGAAATCCTGACTTCCTATTTGAACATCCACATCGCAAGCCCTGACCGCAAGCATCACACAGCCATTCGGCAATAGCACCCTTGTACTATCAACCGTCACATGACTCGGCACCCCAATTCGAGATACGAAGTCCTCAGACAGAAAAGAATGCGAAGCACCCGTATCAAACAGGGCTCTCGCCAAATTATTCCGAATCAGGACAAAGCCTGCAACACACACATCATGCACAAGCTATACATAACAAAAGGCAATAGTACTTAAGCAAGTAAGCTATATTAACTTGTACCTGTGACGACGTCACTTTGCTTAATCACCTCCTGCTGACCAAGGTGATATATTCGGGGCTGTGCCTGGGACGCAGAGGAATCAACCACCGCTTTGCCCTTCTCAGCATAAGACGCACCCGTCTTCTTTTCCCCTTTGGGCTGAACAACCCGACAATCACGGGCTATATGCCCCTCCCGGCCACAAGTAAAGCATGTACGAGACTCCGGCCTTGACGTCGCTTCCGACACAACAGTCGAAGATACTTGCCCAGACGGCTTAGACCTCTTGCCCCCTTTCTTCTGGTAGAACGATTTGCTAGGGTGAGGTGCTTGCTCTGGCTTCGACACAACCAAGCCCTTGTTCCCTTGCACCCGCCTCATATCCTTCTCCAACGCACATGCAGTATCAACCAACGCCTGAAACCCTTGTTTCACTGAACTTGAAAGCAGGAACCTCAACTCATCCCGCAATCCTTCATAGAACCTATTCGTTTTCCTTTGGTCATCCGCGAAGATTGTTCCTGCATACCGTCCCAACCTTGTAAACTCATGCAGGTAGGTATCCACGCTATCTTCTCCTTGCTTTAACCGTTGGAACTCATTTTCCATGGCAATGCGTTGCGCCGCTGGGACATGTTTCACCAGAAATATTCGAGAGAACTCCTCAATCGATACTTGCATTAATTGCCTGCCCGCCAAATGGTGTACCTCAACCTCGTCCCACCACAACTGCGCCTCTCCTTCAAGCATGAAGGTGGCCAAGGTGACCTTTAAAGTTTCCTCCGCCCTGATCGCTATCATTATCCGCTTGACACGCGATAACCAATCCTCTGCCTGCGTTGGGGATCCCAGTCCTGTAAACGTAGGCGGACTGAAGCTCATGAATTGCCTTAACTGTCAGTAAGCTGCTCGTGGATCGACTGCCTCAACCGGCTCGGGTCTTACATCAATACGAACTGGCACAACTGCCGGCTGCGCTTGCCCGGTCGGCTGAATCATGGCAAAGAGAGCCTCAGTAACTAAGCGAACAGTTTCCGCAGATGGAGGAGGTGTTGGCACCTCAGCTGGTGCCGCACTCTCATCAGAGCGCTGGGGCTCAGACTGCCCAGCACCACTACGCGTCACCTATAGGTGGACAAGACACACATTAGCGATCGCATGCAAGCAAAACAACAGAAAAGGAACGCGCAGATTCCTCAAACAAGATTATGTACATTCCTTAGTGGACATTCCAGACTTCATTAGCGTTACAATAGGGCGCACAAACACGCGCTCGCCACCCCATAAAAGAATTCGACCACGAATTCGAAAGAGGAAGACCGAACGAAGCTGATACCAAAATGTAACGACCCCATCCGTTACATGATGTATAGTAGAAGGTCCGGCCTGGCCCCACACTATATGCCACAAACAGACGGTGAGGTCACAGGATAATACCAAAACATACACGTAACCTAACTCAGAGCATGCTAGCGGAAGCTTTAAGTTGTAAATTGAACTCTAACCAGGAATGTCCAATATATAAACCACAGTTATATATACAGCTACGGAATGTACAACAAATACACAAGGTTTGGCCTTAAGGCCTAACAGTTCCTCTTTCCATACCGTATGGATTACAAACCTCGGCGCGCAGGCCGGCCATACATGAGTAAAAGAAAACAAACAAAAACATTTGCATAGCCTTCAAGGGCCAGCCGCAGCAGCAGCAGCAACAGCAGCAAGGGCTTCAGTCCTTCATTTACCACTTGGCTCTCCAGCACCTGCATAGGAGCAATCCACCCAAACGGTGGCAAACATGGCAACGGTCAGCATTCAGCTGACCCAATTATAACAATCCTACCCCTTTCTCGGGGCAGTAGCATGCCTTCCCTGCACAGCATGGTATCAACAATAGCAAATATGTGCTCGCAGGCACACTCAAGCCATCACAACCGTCGGCTACACGGCCCGACAGTCCGTGCACTCAGGGCACATTCTTGGTGCACCGGAAAACCAGGGTCAGCACCACCGTTTACACGCTATTGAGCATTCTAGTCTTTTTGGCGCGTAGGCCTAAGACTCTCATTATGCGCTCCAATGAAACCTATAACCAGGCTTACCAGTCGGACGGACATAACGCAGGTACGGATCAGCCACCCCCCGTTGCTCAAGTCGCCGTGCCACCTCGAATACGGAAGTATCCATGGCAATTTATAGGCGCGGGTCGGTTTCACCTTTCCTGTTCGGCAATCTGCCTTTTCATCGAGTTGCAGCCCAACGGCTCAACCGCACACAAAGTGGCAACGCACAGCCACAAGAGTTGCATCCAACCCTCTTCATTTCCTGGACTTCATCCAGTACTTCCTGCTGCACCAAGCAACAGGTAGGCACAATGCAAACAAGCCATAACCACGGAGTCTTCTCCGATATGCAAACAAGCATCACCAATCCAGACCAACATGTCCAGATGGGCTTCACACAGCATGCCTAGATCCGTACTCCACTTCCGGACTCTAACAAGGGGGACTTCACATATCTACCCCAAGGGATGCCACAACCCACCGCACACTCGCGGGGAAGGGTTTTCCCTATGCAATCCAGAAAAGAAGGACTTCACATGTCCAAGAAGGGAGATCGTTACCCTTGACGATCTCTTGGGAGCCATCGAAATCTAGCCGGTGAGAAAGCACCGCAGCAGCTTTGCCTTCACAGCGCTGGCCTCGGATCTCGAATCGGACCACGGGAGCTCCGCCGGTGGCTTGATCTCCTCCTCCTTCTTCTTCCTCCTCTCTCTTTCTCTCTTCACTTAGCCAAATGAAGAATGAACTCTTCATCAAGCCTCTGGTGACTTAATCCAGCAAGGAATCACCTGAGCCTTTGGATCCAAATAGAGAAAAGGAACGGCCACGATTTTCCCAAAATTACACTTTTTTTGGCTGACACGGCCTGTGACACGCCCGTGTCACAGGCCGTGTACCCTTAAGCGGCACACGCGGTACTCATACCGACTGAAATCTACCAGAACACGGGCATCAACACGCCCGTGTCGGACCTGACATGCCCGTGTCAGTCATGTGACACGCCCGTGTCACCCCTGCCTCATCGAGCTCCAAAACCAACAAGCAGTACACGGGTAGGCACACGGCATCAGACACGCCCGTGTCAAATCTGACACGGCCGTGTTCAAGGCTTGGTTTCGGGCCGTGTACTTCCCTGACTCAATCAGCCCATTTCTTGAGTGACACGCCCTGGGACACGCCCGTGTCCCAGGCCGTGTACCCCCGACACGCCCTGGGACACGCCCGTGTCCCCGGACGTGTCAAACAGCCTGCACCTCAAATTCAATTTTGAGATTTTTGGGGTGTTACACTATAACTCCCTGAATTTCACTAGAAGTTGTCGTGAAACCGTCATGAACGAGTTTATACCCTTTATTAACCCTATCATCTTGTTGTGGCGCCATTGTCGTAAGTGCTAGAGGAGAAGAGAAGAGAAGGTCTAAGTGGACAAAAGGTGTAGAGTCAGAAATTCTGATAGCGTAGTCGACCAGATTTTGGATTCACCTATTTATAGTACTTGAGTCAAGGGCAGATCAAAAGTCGGGCTTAAGTCGACAAATCAATTTGTGTCGACAACAATGACCTAGGTCTTGACAGAACTTAAGTTAAGTTGACATGACTATGTGTCGACATGCTAATTTCTAAGTCGACCAAAACATATTTTAAGTCGACATTTATGTGTCGACATACTTGAGTCTGTGTCGACATACTTGCTTCAGTGTCGACACAAATAACTTAAGTCTCGACAGAGTTGTGTCGACACCAACTTTTTATGTCGACATAAATATCCTCTCGACATATAGTCTCGACATATAGTCTCAACATGGTTGTGTCGACACCTATTCTCTTGTCGATACAAATACTGTTTCCGTGTCGACACATCCTTTTCCTGTGTCAACACAACATACTGAATGTGTCAACACAACTTGCTTTTGTCGACACAAACATTGTACTTTGACAAATTTCAAGAGAAATTTGGTGCTAACATATGCTACTCATGGAAACTTTTGTTAACCTATTCTAGTTTCAACATACCTAATTCAATTTTGAAAATATTGAATTTAGTTTCATCCAGTGGTTTTGTGAAAATATCAGCTATTTGATTATATGTTTTTACAAACTCTAGACTAATATTTTCCTTCTCAACATGTTCTCTGATAAAATGAAACTTTATTTCTATATTCTTGGTCCTACTGTGTGACACAGGATTCTTAGCAATAGAAATAGCATGTGTAGAATCACAAAATAATTGTATTCTACTTACCTAGATGTCATAATCTTCTAGTTGATGCTTCATCCACATCAATTGTGCACAGCAGCTACCTGCAGCTATATACTCTGATTCAGTTGTTGATATGGCTATACTAGTTTGCTTCTTGCTGCTCCATGACACCAGCCTCCCAACAAGGAACTGACAGGTTCCTATGGTACTTTTTCTGTCTTCCTTGCATCCAGCAAAATCTGCATCTGAGAACCCTGTTAATAGAAAATCTCTATTCTTAGGGTACTAAAGGCCTAGATTTGGTATGCCCTTAAGATATCTCAAAATTCTTTTAGCTGCAGTATAATGAGATTCCTTAGGCCATGCTTGATACCTAGCACAGACACATGTTGCATACATGATGTCAGGTCTACTAGCAGTCAAGTATAATAGGGAGCAAATTATCGCTTTATACAAAGACTCATCAACAGGTTTCCCTGCTTCATCTTTGCATATAGGCATACTTGTACCCATTGGAGTTATCATTGTAGAAGCTGAGTCCAAACCATACTTCTTAATAGACTCCTTGGTGAACTTAGACTGGGATATGGACAACCCACTCTCAGTCTATTTAACTTGAAGTCCCAAGAAGAACTTCAGCTCACCCATACTGCTCATCTCAAACTTCCCTTGCATAAGTTTGGCAAACTTTCTACAAAGGTTGTTTTCCGTAGAACCAAAGATAATGTCATCCACATATATCTGGACTAGTATTATCTTGCCTTTTGATTCCCTATAGAATAGAGTTTTGTCTATCTTTCCTCTAGAGAATTTATTCTCAATTAGGAAGGCAGACAAGGTTTCATACCAAGCCCTTGGAGCTTGTTTCAAACCATATAGAGCTTTCCTAAGCCTATACACTTAATCAGGAAAGTAAGAGTCTACAAAACATGAGGGTTGTTCTACATAGACTTCTTCCTTTAAATCACCATTCAGAAATGCTGATTTCACATCCATTTGATATACTTTGAACCCTTGATATGTAGCATAGGCCAAGAATAGCCTTATTGCCTCCAGCCTTGCCACTGGAGCAAAGGTTTGATCAAAATCAATACCTTCCTCTTGCCTGTAGCCTTTTGCTACCAGTCTAGCCTTGTTCTTGACTATTGTGCCATTCTCATCAAGCTTGTTCCTGTAGATCCACTTAGTTCCTATTATGTTGTGATCCTTAGGTTTCGGCACCAGTTCCCAAACCATACACCTTTTGAACTGACTGAGCACTTCTTGCATTGCATCAATCTAGTTGGTGTCTTGCATGGCCTCTTCAATCTTCTTGGGTTCTATCTGAGATAGGAAGCTAGAACACAAAAATGTGTTCATGCTCCTACTCCTTGTTAGAACACCTTGACTTGCATCACCAATGATCTGGTGAGCTGGATGATCCTTCATGTGTCTCCTTGCTGGAGGAATTCTGTTAGCATTATGGCTATCTCCAGTTTCCTCATCTTATTGCTCCACATTTTCTTTTTCACCCAGATGGACTTGATCTCCCCCTGGATAGCTAGCATCTTTATCCTCAGACAGTTTAGCAGGAACATCTTCATTGATGGTCAACTTGTCCAGCTTATCTGTTAGACATGTAGAACAAACTGAAGAACTAGACAATTAATTGTTAATAAACATTGACTCATCAAATACAACATGCACAGATTCTTCTACAACTTGAGTAGTCAAGTTGTAGATCCTGTATGGTCTACTATGGTTACTGTACCCAACAAATATCCCTTCTAGGGATTTGGCAGCAAACTTAGTTTTGTAGTGTTTACCATTTACTAGTACAAAACACTTACTACCAAAGATTCTGAAATAGGATATGTTTGGTTTTCTGCCTTTTAAAATCTTGAAGGGAGTTGTTTTGTGTTTCTTGTTGATGGAGGACCTATTGAGTACATGACATGCAGTATTTACTGCCTCAGCCCAGAAGTATTCAGGGAGAGTAGTTTCATTCAGTAGAGTTTTACTGGCTTTAATTAGAATCCTATTCTTTCTTTCAGCAACACCATTTTGCTGAGGAGTTCTAGGTGAAGAGAATTCCTGATGAATCCCAAGTTCTTTACAGAATTGTGTCATACATTCAGACTAAAATTCAGTTCCATGGTCACTTCTAATTTTGACCACTGAGCTGTTGTATTCATTCTGAATTTGTCTGACAAAAGTCTGGAAAATAGTTGGGGTTTCAGATTTCTGCCTCAAGAAGAAAACCCATGTAAATCTAGAATAGTCATCCACAACAACAAGTGTGTATGCTTTCCTACCAAGACTATGGACTGGCATAGGACCAAACAAATCCATATGCATGAGATACAAACATCTCTTTGAATTTTTGATATCAAGTGACTGAAAAGAGGACTTAGTCTGCTTGCCTTTTTGGCAAGCTGAGCACACACCCTATTTTATGCACTGAACTTAAGGACCATTCCTCACTAATCCCATGCTGAACAGCATTCCAATTGACTTATAGTTCAGATGAGCTAGCCTCTTGTGCCATTTGACACATAGAGAAGCTTTCTCTCCTGCAACCAAACAAATAGGTGAGTTGTTAGACTCACACTCTAGGTTATGCAATACACGTTTCCTTTCCTAGTGCCAGTCAAAATGATCTCTTGATCACTTGACCTTTTTACTAGACACTCTCCTTTGTGGAAAGAAATATCATAACCTAGATCACTAAGTTGACTTATGCTAATCAGGTTATGTTTTAAACTCTTTACATAAGCAGCTTTAGTGATAGTAATTGAATCACAAGATATATTACCAAATCCTTTGATGATTCCCTTTTCTGATCCACCAAAGATAACTTTGGGTCCATTTTTTATGGGCACATAGTCCCTCAACATTCTCCTTGTTCCAATCATATGTCTGGAACAACCACTATCTAAGTATCATATAGGGGTATGGTCACTTGGATTTACCTGCAATAAATAATGAATCACTTACCCTTAGAACCCAACTTGCTAGTGGGTCCTAGGTCCTTGTTAGTTTCAAACCCTGTGACTGATCTAGCAGGAATCCTACTTTTGGTTTTAATACTTATGTTAAACCAGCAATCCATAGCAAAGTGGCCCACCTTGCCACAGCACCAACACTCAAACCTATTATACCTCTTATTAGGTACAGGTCTTCTTACTTTGTTGTCAGTAGGCTTTTTAAGTCTTGATCCTTGAACAGCATTCTTCAAGAACTCCTCTTGAATATGATGGGCATGCCTATAGAATGGTCTATTGGCATTAGCACCCTTGCTCATGAAATTTTCATGCTCGCAGTGACCATGTGTAATGTCATGATCATACCTGTTAGTAGGATTCACTACCTTCTTAAAGAAAATAGGGGGATTAAAAGCTTGAAGCTGAACTGGGACTTTACCTTTTCTATGAGAATTGGTAGCCCTAGTTCTTCCCTTATATCCTAGACTAGTCTTTCCTTTTTGTGAAACAAAATTGTCTATCAAAGGTAAGACTGATTTTGGCTTGGAGAATTTTTCCACTAGCTCTCTCTCTTGCTGAAGTTTTCCCTCTAGTTTCTTGATATGATTCTCTTTGAATGAAATTGTGCCCATCTGAATAACTGTAATGTTTTTCAATTTGGCAATCTTATTCAGTTTTTTATCCAGCAGTTTTGCTGAATCTGTTGCAGCCAGTTTGAGAGACTCAATCTCCTTGGCCTACTCTTTAATAAGAAACTTTCTCTTCTTTAGAGAATGCAACAACCCACCATACTCATCAATGAGTTGGTGAACATCCCCCTCAGACTCAGATCCATCCACTTCTTTTGAAGAAGATGCTTCTGATTCTGATCCTGTAAAGTAATCTTAGACTAGGGGTGAATTTTTTACCATTCTTGGTCTAGGCTGATCCTGGCACTTATCTTCTTCAGATTGAGCCATCAGCCCTTTATAGCAATACTCTTCCACTCAATTTATGGAGTCCAGCATCTGTAGGAATTCTAGTTCCCTAGAATCCTCTTCTGTTGAGAAGAGTCCAATATATGCTTCTGTCTCTTCTTCTTCAGATTCTGAAGATGAAGAGTCTGTCCAACTCTTCTCCTTCTTAGCCACTAGAGACTTCTCCTTCTTGCCTTTGATTTGCTATTTCTTCTTGTCCTTTGATTCCTTTCTTTTATCAGGATAGTCAGCTATGACATGCCCAGACCTGTTGCAGCAATAACACACAATCTTAGAGTTAGATTGCTTACCGGGTTTAGAAGCATACCTGTCCTCCTTAGGAGTTTTCTTCTTCCTGTAGTATTCATCCTTGGAATAGGAGGTAGATGAAGGTCTGGTTCTCCAATTCTTTTTCTTCATGAACCTTTGGAATTGTCTTGTGAAGGCAGCAAAGTCTTCATCAGATGTATGACTATCTGATGTATATGCTTCAGTAACACCTTCTGCTTCAGTACTCCTTCTAGGTGGAGAAGGAGATTTTCACCTACCCTTCCTTGAGCCCTCAGCCTTGAAGGCTACTGACCTTTCTTTATGTTCCGATCTGCTGTCCTTCTCTTCCTCTTTCCTAGCAGTAAGCTGCATTTCGTATGAAAGCAGTTTTCCAAAGACAATAGGTGGTGGTGTGTCAGCCAGTTTGGCCACTTCCCTGATGGCACATATCTTAGTGTCCCAAACCTTTGTTAGGGACCTAAGAAACTTGTCATTCAGTTCATAAGTACTGAAGACTCTTCTATATATCATCAGTTCATTGACTATTCTGAAAAACTTTTTATATCATTCAGCTATGCTGTAAGTTTTATTCTTCCTAAAACTCTCATACTCCTGATTCAGCATAGACTTTATGTCCTCTCTGACTTTTTCTGTGCCTTCCATATAGACAATCAGTGTATCCCACATTTCTTTGGATGTTTTACAGTGCACAAGATTCTGGAATGTTGCATCATCTCTGGCACTTATAATTATATTCTGAGCTATTTTATCTAGTGTAGCCAAGATGATCTCATCCTTAGTCATCTCTGGATAACTCTTAGGAGTTTGAATGTTTGCATCAAGAACTGAAACCTTCATTAGGATGAAGGGGCCTTCCTGTACTGTAATATAAATTCTTGGATCAGATGCTTCCATAAATAGTCTGACTCTTTCTTTCCAAATGCCAAAAGATTCTTTCCTGCATATGGGTAATTTCATAGAACCAAACTTCTTTTGATTTTCACTTGAACCCATTCTTGTTGTCTGTTTTTAGCCTTGGAGAAATCCTCTGACTGTTAGGTCAATTTTTGAGGAACCTCCCCATGATACCACTTGAAAGTCTTTGTTTCAAGACCCTAAACACCTAGAGGGGGGGGGGGGGTGAATAGGTTCTTAACTTATTAATTCTCTTTATTATTTTTAGGCAAACATATATTTATCTCCTTTCAGTACAGATTAATATATATATAGAAAATTAACACAACACAGCAAACACAAGATCTATAGTGGTTCCCCAAGATATGGGTACATCCACTTTCCCCCTTCGCCTATCCAGCAGATAACTTGATTTAGCCTAACTTCCTACCACTGGCTCAGATCCGCAGATCTTACAAACTCAGAACTCAAAATGGTTCCTAAACCTCAAACTTTACACAAGTCCTACCTCAGATTCTTCCCTTAATCATACCTCAGGCCTCAGCCCTACCTCAGCCTTTATAATTAGGCTTACAACTCAGACTTTTCACAAGTCCTACCTCAGTTACACTGCCCTACTTAAGCCTTTATAATTTAGGCTTATAATCTCAGATCTAATAATAGATCCTACAAGAATTTGTGAGTAATAAGTTTCAGAAAACTTCACCAGCTAGATTCCTCTGTTGATGTTGTCTTCTTGATCAGTTCTTGTATAAACTGATTCTTCTGATCCAACCTAACTTAGCTTTTCAAAGCTTCTTGATTAGGACTAATAAGGTGGATCTACTCTTCAAGTTGAAGTTGATCTTCAGTAAGCTTCTTCCTTAGATTCAGATTGAACTCTGAATCTTTCTTGCAGACAGGCCTTGATCTGTGAGAATTCTTCCTTAAGATCCAGAGATCTTTTCACGTTGATTGTTCCTGATTCTTAGTTCTTTCGTTTCTGATATGTCTCTTATATAGAGCTTGCTCCATGGTTACCGTCTGATCTGGTTCATAATAAACTTCTGACAGTTCTGATAGTGGTGTCAGACCGGTTAGTTTTGACAGTTGTTAAGTCACCAATCACATCACCAGGTTGTTCAATGTCTGTCCAACTGAGCATACAACACTCAGCAGACTGCTTTACATGTGTCGACACACATAGGCTAAGTGTCAATACAAGTCTTCAAGGTATCAACACAAATACTCCAAGTGTCGACACAGTCATACTTCTTCTCGACACTGCTTTTTGTTGTATGTATCGACACAAGTCCTGTGTGTCGACACAGAAGCTTCTTGTAACGACCCCATCCGTTCGATGACGTATAGTAGAAGGTCCGGCCGGGGCCCCACACTATATACCACAAACAGACGGTGAGGTCACAGGATAATACCAAACCAAATACGAATCCTAACTCAGAGCATTCTAGCGAAAGCTTTAAGTTACAACTTTGAACTCTCAACCGGAATGTCCAATATATAAAACCACCTTTATATATATACTATGGAATGTACACAAATACATGAGTTTGTCCTTAAGGCCTTACAGTTCCTCTTTACATACAACATGTTTTCCAAACCTCGGCGCGCAGGCCGGCCATACATGAGTAAAAGAGAAAGCAAAACAACGCCATTCGCTTAGCCTTCAAGGGCTAGCCGCAGCAGCAGCAGCAACAGCAGTAGGGCTTCAGCCCATCATTTACCACTTGGCTCTCCAGCACCTGCACGGGAACAATCCACCCAACCGGTGGCAAACAATGCAACGGTCAGCATTCAGCTGACCCAATTATAACAATCCTACCCCTTTCTCGGGGCATGAGCATTCTTTCCCTGCAAGCATGGCATTATCAAATAGCAATTATGTGCGCGCAGGCACATTCAGCCATCACAACCATCGGCCACACGACCCGACGGTCCGTGCACTCAGGGCACATTCTTGGTGTACCGGAATACCAGGGTCAACACCACCGTCTACACGGTATTTGAGCATTCTAGTCTTTCCGGCGCGCGGGCCTAAGACTCTCATTAGGCGCTCCAACAAAACCTATACCAGGCTTCCAAGTCGGACGGACCTAACGCAGGTACGGATCAGCCACCCCCCGTTGCTCAAGTCGCCGAGCCACCTCGAATACGGAAGTATCCATGGCTTTTTATAGGCGTGGGTCGGTTTCACCTTTCCTGTTCGGCAATCTGCCTTTTCATCGGGTTGCAGCCCAACGGCTCAACCACTCACAAAGTGGCAACACACGGCCACAAGAGTTGCATCCAACCCTCTTCATTTCCTGGACATCGTCCAGTACTTCCTGCCGCAACAAGCAACAGGTAGGAACAAGGCATCACAAGCCATAGGCATCACAAGCCATCATCACAGAGCCTTCTCCGATATGCAAACAAGCATCACCAATCCAGATTACATCCAGATGGGCTTCACACAGCATGCCTAGAGCCGTACTCCAATTCCGGCCTCTAACAAGGGGGACTTCACATATCTACTCCAAGGGACACCACAACCCACCGCACACTCACGGGGAAGGGTTTTCCCTATGCAATGCAGAAAAGAAGGACTTCACATGTCCAAGGAGGGAGATCGTTACCCTTGTCGATCTCTTCGGTGCCATCGAAAACTAGCCGGTGAGAAAGAACCGCAGCAGCCTTGCCTTCACAACGCCGGCTTCGGATCACGAATCGGACCACGGGAGCTCCGCCGGTGGCTTACTCTCCTCCTCCTTCTTCTTCTCTTCCTCTCTCTTTCTCTCTTCCTTAAGCACAAATGAAGAATGAATCTTCATCCTTCCTTCACGTAATAACCCAGCCAGGAAACCACCTGGGCCCTTGGATCAAAAGAGAGAAAACTGAACGGCCAAGATTTTCCCAAAAACCCATTTTTTGGCCGACACGGCCTGTGACACGCCCGTGTCACAGGCCTTGTACCCCTTAAGCGGCACACACAGTTTGAACCGACTGAACAACACGGGTCATCGACACGCCCGTGTCGAACCTGACACGCCCGTGTCGAACTTGAGACACGCCCGTGTCTCCTGCTTCATCGAGCTGCAACCAGTACACGGGTCGGAACACGGCAGCTGACATGCCCGTGTCCAGCCTGACACGCCCATGTTCAAGGCTGTGTTCAAGGCCGTGTCCGGCTCTGACTTGAATAGGCCAATTTCGCAAAATAATTCGAACACGCCCTGGGACACGCCCGTGTCCCAGGCCGTGTACACCCGACACGCCCTGGGACACGCCCGTGTCCCAGGCCGTGTAAACCAGCCTGCTACTCAAACTTCATGTTAAGTCTTTTGGGGTCTTTTTTGGGGTGTTACAACCCTCCCCCCCTTAACAAAATTTCGTCCCGAAATTTGCACGGTAAGGAAACAAAACCAGCAATGCTATAACTCTGTTATAACAAAAAGTACACGGTCTACAGTTTATACAAATAACTCGGGAAACTCAGCTCGCATGGTCTGCTCTCGCTCCTATGTTAGCTCTTCACGGCCACAATTGTCCCATCGGACCTTGACCATCCCGATCACTTTGTTCCGCAACTGTTTCTCGGCTCGATCCTCGATCCGAATGGGTCTAACCCTCGTCGTTAGCCCATACTCGACCGGTACCCGACCATTCTCCACTACTTGAGCTGGATCCTTTACCGCCTTACGAAGGACTGAGATGTGAAATACATCATGTAATCCACCCAAGTCCGCCGAAAGTGCTAGTCGATAAGCAGCTTCCCCAACTCGCTCCACCACCTCAAACGGACCAAGATACCTCGGACTTAGCTTTTTCAAACGCCGAATCCTGGACACACCTTTGAAGGGTTTGATCTTCAAATATACCCAATCACCCACCGCGAACTCCACGTTCCGATGTTTGGCATTGTAGTACTTTGCTTGACGATCTTGGGCTATCAATAGCCTCTCCCGAATAGAGCGTATGAGCGAAGTAGCTTCTTCGACTTCCTTTTTCCCATTCAGCTTAGATTCGCCTGCTTCTGCCCAAGCTAACGGTGTACGGCATTTCCGACCATACAACGCCTCAAATGGTGCCATACTAATACTCGCTTGGTAACTATTATTATAGGCAAATTCGACGAGAAATATATAATCTTCCCATCTCTTACCAAAGTCTAGGGCGCACATGCGGAGCATATCCTCCATCGTCCTGTTGGTTCGTTCAGTCTGGCCATCCGTTTGGGGATGAAAGGCCGTACTAAACGCTAACTTTGTACCCAACATTTGATGAACGAGCCGCCAATCATTCGATGTGAACCGTCCATCACGGTCACTAACGATGCTCCGAGGAACACCGTGCAGTCGAACAACCTGCTCCACATACAGCTTGGCCAAGGTTTCCACTGAATCGTCTCTTCTGTTTGGAAGGAAGTGCGCCACTTTCGTCAACCGGTCCACAATCACCCAGATTGAATCATGACCGCGTTGAGATCTCGGCAACCCGTGCACGAAATCCATCGAAATATCGTCGAACTTCCACTCCGGAATAGGTAACGACTTCAGAAACCCGCCAGGCTTCTGGCATTCTGCTTTCACCAACGTACAGGTAGTGCATTCCGCCACATAACGCGCGACATCTTTCTTCAGTCCGGGCCACCAGAACAGCTTTTTCATATCTCTGTACATCTTTGTGCTCCCTGGGTGAACTGAGTACTTTGCAAAGTGAGCTTCGTACATCAACTCTTCCCTCAATTTACCCACACTTGGGACGCACACTCGACCATTTCTCCGTAACAACCCGTTATCCCAAGAGAATTGATCATCCGGCCCATCTTTAGCATAGCGCTGGAGACTTTCATCAAGCTCCGTTGCTCGCCGAACTATGTCCGTAAGGTCATATTGCACCTCCGTCCAGTTCAAACATGCATCGGTTGACGAACCCTTGTCAACGCAAGATATCTCCAATACTTCCAATTCCTGGATCAAACGTTGATCATGCCTTTGCAACCAGCTAGCCCGTACCGGAGTCTTCTGACTCAAAGCATCAGCGACTACATTTCCCTTCCCGGGAGTATAGTGAATCTCGAAGGTGTAGTCCCCAAGGAACTCCATCCATCTTCGTTGTCGCATATTCAGATCCTTCTGATCCAACAAATACTTTAGGCTCTTGTGATCCGTATAGATATCCACTTTGACGCCATATAGATAGTGCCGCCACAACTTGAGCGCAAAGATTACCGCCGCCAACTCCAAATCATGGACGGGGTAATTCCGCTCATGCACTTTCAACTGACGCGAGCCATAAGCAATCACTTTCCCAAACTGCAGAAGAACGCAGCCTAAGCCGCTCCCTGATGCATCACTATAGATCTCATACCCATCGGTACCACATGGCGATGTCAACACAGGCGCTGTGGTCAAACGACTCTTCAACTCTTCAAAAGCTCGCGCGCACTCCGGCGTCCAAATGAACTTTTGATCTTTTCTCGTCAGCGTGGTCAGAGGTAAAGCAATCCGTGAGAAGTTTTCCACAAACCGTCTATAGTAGCCCGCAAGTCCAAGGAAGCTCCTGACCTCGGCCACTGAAGACATCACTGGCCAATCTCGGATGGCACTTATCTTCAACGGATCCACTGCGATACCCTCTCCGCTTACCACATGGCCTAAAAAGGCTACTGAAGAGAGCCAGAACTCACACTTTGAGAACTTGGCAAAAAGCTTATTCCTCCGCAGGGTATGCAAGACCAACCGCAAATGGTTTGCGTGATCCTCTTCCGACTGAGAGTATACTAATATGTCATCGATAAACACAATAACAAACAAATCCAAATACTCTCGGAACGTTCAATGCATTAGGTCCATAAATATCGAAGGCGCATTACATAGGCCAAACGGCATTACCGTGAACGCATAATGACCGTAGCGTGTTCCAAACGCCGTCTTGGGAATGTCACCTTACCGAATCCTTAGCTGATAATATCCCGATTTCAAATCCAATTTGGAATAGACCGTTGATCCCGCCAGCTGATCAAAGAGGTCATCAATCCTCGGAATCGGATATTTGTTTTTCTCCATCAGCTTATTCAACTCGCGGTAGTCAATACACAACCGTAAGCTACCGTCTTTCTTTTTCACAAATAGAACAGGCGCGCTCCAAGGTGACATACTTGGGCGTATATATCCCTGCTCCAACAACTCTTGCAATTGGACTTTCAACTCAGCCATCTCTTTTGGCGCGACGCGATATGGAGAGCGAGCCACAGGTTTCGCACCTGGCACCAACTCAATAGAGAAGTCAATCTCCCGCTGGGGTGGTAACCCAGGAAGATCTTTAGGAAACACGTCGGCAAACTCTGACACAACTGGCACTTCACCGACACTGGCCTTTGGCTCAACAGCCTGAATTAGCGTGAAGAATAACTCCGCGCCCTTCCGAACAGCATTGACGACTTGGAGTGCAGACAACAGAGTCCCGCCAACTCCTCGCATACCAGCGAACTTCGTCACAAGCCCGGTATTCTGGCCCAGTGTAATCTCTTTGGAGTTGCAATCAATAAAGGCACGCTGCTCCGAGAGCCAGTCCATACCAAAGATCACATCAAACTCCGACAACGGTAGCACAGCTGCACTCAAACCGAAATCCCGACTTCCTATTTGCACATCCACATCGCAAGCCCTATCCGCAAGCATCACACAGCCATTCGGCAATAGCACCCTTGTACTATCCACCGTCACATGACTTGGTACCCCAATGCGAGATACAAAATCCTCAGACAGAAAAGAATGCGAAGCACCCGTATCAAACAGGGCTCTCGCTAAATTATTCTGAATCAGGACAAAGCCTGCAGCACACACACATCATGCACAAGCTAAACATAACCAAAACCAAAAGCACCAGCAAGTAAACTAAATCAACTCGTACCTGTGACGACGTCACTTTGCTTAATCGCTTCCTGTTGGCCAAGTTGATAGATTCGGGGCTGCGCTTGGGAAGCAGAGGAATCCACCACCGCTTTGCCCTTCTCAGCATACGACGCACCCGTCTTCTTCTCCCCTTTGGGCTGCACAACCCGACAGTCACGAGCTATATGCCCCACCCGGACACAGTTATAGCATGTACGAGCATCCGGCCTTGATGTCGCTCCCGACACAACGGTCGTAGTCACTTGCCCAGATGGCTTGGACCTCTTGCCCCCTTTCTTCTGGTAAAACGATTTGCTCGGGCGAGGTGCTTGAAACTCTGGCTTCGACGCAACCAAGCCCTTGTTCCCTTGCACTCGCCTCATGTCCTTCTCCAACGCGCACGCAGTATCAACCAACGCCTGAAACCCTTGGCTCACAGAACTCGAAAGCAGGAATCGCAACTCATCCCGCAATCCTTCATAGAACCGATTCGTTTTCCTTTGGTCATCCGCAAAGATTGTTCCCGCATATCGTCCCAACCTGGTAAACTCATGCAAGTAGATATCCACACTATCTTCCCCTTGCTTTAACCGTTGGAACTCATTTTCCATAGCAATGCGTTGCGCCGCTGGGACATGTTTCGCCAGAAATATTCGAGAGAACTCCTCAATCGACACTTGTGTTAATTGCCTGCCCGCCAAATGGTGTAGCTCAACCTCATCCCACCACAACCGCGCCTCCCCTTCCAGCATGAAGGTGGCTAAGGTGACCTTAAGCGTTTCCTCCGCCCTGATCGCTGTCATTATCCTCTTGACACGCGATAACCAATCTTCCGCCTGCGTTGGGGATCCCATTCCCGCAAACGTAGGAGGACTGAAGCTCATGAATTGCTTCAACTGTCGGTCAGCTGCTCGTGGATCTACAGCCTCAACCGGCTCGGGTCTTACATCAACACGAACTGGCACTACTGCCGGCTGCGCTTGCCCGGTCGGCTGAATCATGGAAAATAGCGCCTCAGCCACTAAGCGAACAGTTTCCGCAGATGGAGGAGGTGTTGGCACCTCAGCTGGTGCCGCACTCTCATCAGAGCGCTGGGGCTCAGACTGCCCAGCACCACTACGTGTCACCTATAGGTGGACAAGACACACATTAGCGAACGTATGCAAGCAAAACAACACAAAAAGGAACGCGCAGATTCCTCAAACAAGATTTTGTACATTCCTTAATGGACATTCCAGAGTTCATTAGCGTTACAGTAGGTCGCACAAACACGTGCTCGCCACCCCACAAAAGAATTCGACCACGAATTCGAAAGAGGAAGACCGAGAAAAGCTGATACCAAAATGTAACGACCCCATCCGTTCGATGACGTATAGTAGAAGGTCCGGCCGGGGCCCCACACTATATACCACAAACAGACGGTGAGGTCACAGGATAATACCAAACCAAATACGAATCCTAACTCAGAGCATTCTAGCGAAAGCTTTAAGTTACAACTTTGAACTCTCAACCGGAATGTCCAATATATAAAACCACCTTTATATATATACTATGGAATGTACACAAATACATGAGTTTGGCCTTAAGGCCTTACAGTTCCTCTTTACATACAACATGTTTTCCAAACCTCGGCGCGCAGGCCGGCCATACATGAGTAAAAGAGAAAGCAAAACAATGCCATTCGCTTAGCCTTCAAGGGCTAGCCGCAGCAGCAGCAGCAACAGCAGTAGGGCTTCAGCCCATCATTTACCACTTGGCTCTCCAGCACCTGCACGGGAACAATCCACCCAACCGGTGGCAAACAATGCAACGGTCAGCATTCAGCTGACCCAATTATAACAATCCTACCCCTTTCTCGGGGCATGAGCATTCTTTCCCTGCAAGCATGGCATTATCAAATAGCAATTATGTGCGCGCAGGCACATTCAGCCATCATAACCATCGGCCACACGGCCCGACGGTCCGTGCACTCAGGGTACATTCTTGGTGTACCGGAATACCAGGGTCAACACCACCGTCTACACGGTATTTGAGCATTCTAGTCTTTCCGGCGCGCGGGCCTAAGACTCTCATTAGGCGCTCCAACAAAACCTATACCAGGCTTCCATGTCGGACGGACCTAACGCAGGTACGGATCAGCCACCCCCCGTTGCTCAAGTCGCCGAGCCACCTCGAATACGGAAGTATCCATGGCTTTTTATAGGCGCGGGTCGGTTTCACCTTTCCTGTTCGGCAATCTGCCTTTTCATCGGGTTGCAGCCCAACGGCTCAACCACTCACAAAGTGGCAACACACAGCCACAAGAGTTGCATCCAACCCTCTTCATTTCCTGGACATCGTCCAGTACTTCCTGCCGCACCAAGCAACAGGTAGGAACAAGGCATCACAAGCCATAGGCATCACAAGCCATCATCACGG
Source organism: Platanthera zijinensis (assembly GCA_039513925.1). Taxonomy (NCBI): domain Eukaryota; kingdom Viridiplantae; phylum Streptophyta; class Magnoliopsida; order Asparagales; family Orchidaceae; genus Platanthera; species Platanthera zijinensis. The sequence continues at coordinate 109,030,800 of CM077087.1, forward strand.
AGCCTTCTCCGATATGCAAACAAGCATCACCAATCCAGATTACATCCAGATGGGCTTCACACAGCATGCCTAGAGCCGTACTCCAATTCCGGCCTCTAACAAGGGGGACTTCACATATCTACCCCAAGGGACACCACAACCCACTGCACACTCGCGGGGAAGGGTTTTCCCTATGCAATGCAGAAAAGAAGGACTTCACATGTCCAAGGAGGGAGATCGTTACCCTTGTCGATCTCTTCGGTGCCATCGAAAACTAGCCGGTGAGAAAGAACCGCAGCAGCCTTGCCTTCACAACGCCGGCTTCGGATCACGAATCGGACCACGGGAGCTCCGCCGGTGGCTTGCTCTCCTCCTCCTTCTTCTTCTCTTCCTCTCTCTTTCTCTCTTCCTTAAGCACAAATGAAGAATGAATCTTCATCCTTCCTTCACATAATAACCCAGCCAGGAAACCACCTGGGCCCTTGGATCAAAAGAGAGAAAACTGAACGACCAAGATTTTCCCAAAAACCCATTTTTTGGCCGACACGGCCTGTGACACGCCCGTGTCACAGGCCGTGTACCCCTTAAGCGGCACACACAGTTTGAACCGACTGAACAACACGGGTCATCGACACGCCCGTGTCGAACCTGACACGCCCGTGTCGAACTTGAGACACGCCCGTGTCTCCTGCTTCATCGAGCTGCAACCAGTACACGGGTCGGAACACGGCAGCTGACACGCCCGTGTCCAGCCTGACACGCCCGTGTTCAAGGCCGTGTTCAAGGCCGTGTCCGGCTCTGACTTGAATAGGCCAATTTCGCAAAATAATTCGAACACGCCCTGGGACACGCCCGTGTCCCAGGCCGTGTACACCCGACACGCCCTGGGACACGCCCGTGTCCCAGGCCGTGTAAACCAGCCTGCTACTCAAACTTCATGTTGAGTCTTTTGGGGTCTTTTTTGGGGTGTTACACTTCTTGTCTCGACATTTCTATTGCAGACAAATGGCGTTGAGTGTTTGTCAAATGACATTGAGTGTGTGTTGACACAAGTCTTGTGTGTCGACACAATTACTTCTAAACTTGACACAGCCTCTTGAGAGTTGATGTGTCGACACAAGTCCTGTGTGTTGACACAATTGCTTCTGGTGCTGACATAGCTCCTGAGTGTCGACTCCTCTTCTGATTTAAGTTATCGACACAATTCTGTTGTAAGTTGTCGATACAATTTTGGATGTCGACACAACTGCTTGTTTAGGTGTAGACATAGCTTTGAGTGTCGACACAGCTTCTTTATAAGTGTCGACACAAATTGTCAGTGTGTTGACACAGCTTTCCTGAGTGTCGACACAATTTGCCTGTGTGTCGACACAGCTCGCCAGAGTGTCGACACAAGTTTCCTGAGTGTCGACACAGCTTCTTCACAAGTGTCGACACTTGTACTTAGAAATTTTTCTTCAAATTTTTTAAACCTGCACAATGAAACTCAAACTTCTATCAAATACACATTGATGCATATCATTGACTAAGTTGTGGCTTCTCCAAATCTAGTACACATATTCCAATGTACCCAACTTATCATCTTAGAAACAAAGGGCGATGATGATACCTTTTAGACTAGCATGTGCATTGACTAATGACCCATTCTATAACGTCTCCATCAGTTAAATAAAATATAATAGAGGGTCCGGCCGGGGCCCCACACCATAGTTCACAAATAGGCGGAAAGGTTACATGTTAATACCAAAACTATTCGCATCCTAACTCAGAGAATGTTAATGGAAGCTTTAAGGTTATTTGAACTCAAACTCATTTTAATGTCCACAATATATAAAACACCATTTATATATAACAGCACAGGAATGTCACTTTATACAAAAGTTATGTACTCAAGGCCTTTCAGTTACATTTCATCATTGTGGATTACAAACATCGGCACACAGGTCGGCAACACATGAAAATAGTAAACTTTTTATCATTTGGCCTTCGATGGCCAGTAGCAGCAGCAAGGACTTCAGCCCACTATTTCCCGCTCGGCTCTCCAGCACCTGCATGGGAACATTCCATCGCAACGGTGGTAAATAAGGCAACGGTCAGCATTTAGCTGACCAATTTATAATGACCCTACCCCTTTCCCAAGGCAGTGGTATTCCTTCCTTGTAGGCATAGAATTTTCACAAGCAGATATATCACAAGTTGTGCACTCGCACACAATCAATATATCAAAAACGTCAACCACGCGGCCGACGCTCCGTACACTCAGGGCACATTATCGGTGTACCGTAAAACAAGGGTCCCACCACCGTTCTCAGGTCTAAAACCCAACGGTCAACTTTTAACATTCTTGCTCCACGGCCCACGGCCGAAGACTTTAGTCTTGATGGCGAATAGCCCAGACTCTCATTATGTGATCCTAACGAAGCCAATAACTTTGGCACTAAAGTTAGACAACCATAACGTGGATACAATTCAGCCCTTGCTCGTTGCTCAAATTGCCAGTTCAATGTCTAGACTGACGCGGGTCGGCTTCCCCTTATCTATTTGGATAACCGGCCTTTAAGAGCGCATAGCTCACAATATCCACAACGTCCCCGAAGTACTTGCTTTACAATCAAAGAGGGATTCAAAGCCAGCGTTCATCACTATCGCTTGGCGGGGTAAACAGAAGCTCTCTTTCTGCGCCCAAACTAAACCCAAACCCTGCAGCATCATGCAGTGCCAGCATATAGCACACAAACTTCGAGGGTATTTTTCTGTAGCACTATTACAGTACTTCATGTTACTCCACTTCACAGGCACAATCCACCGACTCCACAAAATACTCGTTTATACTTGAGTCTTCTCCGGTGTGCAAAATAAAACATCACCAATCTAGACCAACCTGTCCAGATAGGCTTCACACAGTATGCATATTCCGTACTATACATTTTCGGATCTATATGCAAGACTTCTTGGGTATTTCAAGAGTCAGCCCAACGGAAATCCCTCAACATTCCACATTTTGGTGGGGGAAATCCATGCACATGCAAAAATAAGGACTTCACATGTCCAAGGAGGAAGATCGTTACCCTTGTAGCTCTCTTCGGGGCCATGGCGAAGCTTTTCTACGCAGATGGAAAGGAACACGTCGCTCTCCTCTTCTCGGATCTAGCTTCAGCCCTTGATTCCAGCCAGCAGATCTACTCCAGTAACTTTAAGATTCACCCAAATCCTAACACCAGCCGAAAGTTTTCTACTCCAGAACTTGGAAGAAAGGAAGAGAGAGAGAGAGAAAAGAAACAACAGCTCGGGATTACCCAATCCCTACGATCTTTTCACATCAAAAGAAAACAATGGCTCGGGTTTGAGATAACAAAGTCAACCATCACTCAGTGGCAGCACACAAGCCACATGACACGAGTCGCCACTTTGGCGACAAGATAATTCGACAATTCATTGAATGGGGTCATAACATCACTCAACTTTGCTCGACATTTTCGTGGAGCTCTGCTCAATGATTCGTCAAGCTCTGCTCGACGATTTCATCCATCTCAGGTCAACACTTAGCCTGACATTTTGGGGTGTTACAATCCTCCCCTCCTTACAGAAATTTCGTCCCAAAATTTACATACAGCACCCAGAATTCAGTAATCAATATGTTATAACATACATTTTCTACAACAAAAAATGTTACAATATTTTATACAAATAATTCGGGAAATTCAACACGCATGGTTTGCTCCCGCTCCCATGTTAGCTCCTCACGGCCATAGTTTTCCCCATCAGACCTTGACCACCCCGATTATCTTGTTTTACAGCTGCTTATATCCTCGATCCGAATGGGCCTAACGTTCGTCGTTAGACCAGACTTTATCGGTACGTGATTAGTCGCAATCACTTGAGTTGGATCTTTCACGGCTTTTCAAAGCACTGATATGTGGAACATATCATGTAATCCACTCAATTCTGCCGAAAGAGCTAGCCGATAGACAACTTCTCCAACTCGCTCCACCACTTCAAAAAGACCAAGATACCTCAGACTTAACTTTTTCAAGCGCTGAATCCTTGACACGCCTTTGAATGGCTTGATTTTTAAATATAACCAATCACCCATAGCGAATTCCATGTTCCGATGCTTGGTATTTTAGTACTTTTCCTGCCTATCTTGGGCTATTAGTAGCCTCTCCTGGATAGTGTGTATCGTCAAATTACCCTCTTCGACTTCCTTGTGTTTATATAACTTTGACTCGCCTGTTTTCTCCCAAGCTAACGGTGTACGATACTTACTACTGTATAATACTTCAAAGGGAGTCATCTGTATACTAGCTTGATAGCTATTATTATAGGCAAACGCAATCACATAGAGATGGTCTTCCCACCTCTTCCCAAAATCCAAGGCGCACAATTGGAGCATGTCCTCCATCGTTCGGTTTGTCCTCTCAGTCTATCCATCCGTTTGTGGATGAAAGGTTGTACTGTACATTAATTTTGTCCCCAACAACTGATGGATTAGCCTTCAATCATTCGATGTGAACCACCCGTCTTGATCACTTACGATGCTATGGGGCACACCGTGCAATCGTACTATTTGCTGAACATAAAGCTTAGCCAAGACTTTCTCTAAATAGTCCCTTTTATTCGAAATGAAGTGAGCCACTTTAGTCAACCAGTCTACGATCACCCAAACCGAATCGTTACGACGTTGAGATCTCGGAAAACTGTGCACGAAATCCATTGAAATATCATCAAACTTTCACTCCGTAATATGTAGCGACTTCAGGAAACCTCCAGGTTTCTGACATTCTTCTTTCACTAAGGCAAAAGTCTGACATTTTGCTGCGTAATGTGCTATGTCTTTCTTTAACCCCGGCCACCAGAATAGTTTTTCATGTCCTTGTACATCTTTGTGCTCCCTGGGTGAATTGAGTATTTCGTAAAGTGAGCCTCATACATCAATTATTCTCTTAGCTTACCCATAATTGGGACGCACAAACGACCATCGCAAAAGGTCGTCATCCCAGGAGAATTGGCCATTTGACCCATCCACTGCATAGCGTTGCAAACTTTCATCAAGTTTCGTTGCTCGCCGAACCTTATCCGCAAGGTCATACTGTACCTCCGTCAAGTTTAGGCATGCATTTACAGTGGAATTCTTATAAACACAAGAAATCTCTAATGCTTCCAGCTCTTGGATCAGGCACTTATCATGCATTTGCAACCAATTTACCCTTGTCGGAGTCCTACGACTCAAGGCATCTGCGACAACGTTTCCCTTCCTGGGAGTGTAATGAATATCAAAGGTGTACTCCCCGAGGAACTCCATCCACCTTCGTTGTCGCATATTGAGATCCTTTTGATCCAATAGGTACTTCATGCTCTTATGGTCCGTGAATATATCCACTTTCACGCCATATAAATAGTGATGCCAGAATTTAAGTGCAAAAATCACTGCCGCCAACTCCAAGTCGTGGACGCTATCGTGAGCCATACGCTATCACTTTTCCAAATTGAAGAAGAACGCAGCCTAAGCTGCTCCCTAATGCATCACTATAAATCTCATAGTCATCTGTACCACATGGTAACGTCAAAACAGGCGCCATGGTCAAATGAATCTTCAACTCTTCAAAAGCTCCCGCGCACTCTGGCATCCAAATGAACTTCTGATCTTTTTGCGTCAGTGTGGTGAGGGATAAAGCTATCCGGGAAAAATTATCTAGCAAGCGTCTGTAGTAGCCCGCAAGTCCAAGGAAACTCCTAACTTCAGATACGGTAGACAGAATCGGCCACTCTTGTACTACAGCAACTTTCATCGGATCCACTGCTATACCTTCATCACTAATCACATGGCAAAGAAAAGCCACCGACGATAGCCAAAATTCACACTTGGAGAACTTGGCATAAGTTTTGTTTCTTCTCAGGGTGCGCAACACCATCCATAAATGGTTCGCATGGTCTCCTTCAGATTGAGATTACACAAAGATTTCATCAATGAAGACGATCACAAATAAATCAAAGTAATCTCTAAAAGTGAGGTGCATTAAGTCCATGAACAACGATGGCACATTACATATCCCAAATAGAATTATAGTGAACTCGTAATGACCGTAGTGTGTTCCAAACATTGTCTTGGGAATGTCATATTCCCGAATCCGCAACTGGTAGTAGCCAGATTTTAAATCAAGCTTTGAGTATACCATTAACCTAGCCAGTTGATTGAACAAGTCTGAAAGTTCACCTAGTGTCAACTACCTTCACCTATGGGGGGGGGAATAGGTGACTTGCAGCGTATTTGCGGAATTAAAAGTGTACCTTCAGAATCAAAACAAAACACACAGCACAGAGAATATCACAGGTAATTTATAGTGGTTCCCCGATTTGGGTACGTACACTTTCCCCCTTCGACCTATCTCCCAATCCAGGGACGACTCGGTCACTTCACCAACAGGATTGAAATCCAATCCTTTCACTATCAGAAGGAACCCTTCCACACGTAGGAGTCACACTCCCACTACACGGGTTGCACCCAACCCTACAACTAGAGACCAATCGGTCCTTTACAAAGAATTGAAAATAGCTTGTAAGAAATACAAACAACGTATGGAGACTAAGGTGTCCCTCTTCGTTCGACGACGTGTTCTTGAAGTCAATGAAGAGTCCACAACCCTAGATCTCACTTATAGAGAATCTCCCTGAGACCGGCGGCGGCGACGAGCGGCGGTTAGACTCTCGGTGTTGGCGGCGGCAACTGAAGACAGCAGCAAAGCACTGGAGATTCAATCTTCTTAGCGAAGTCGGCAAGGTCTTCCAACGGTCACACTAGGATCGATCGTCTCGATCGATTCGGACGGGGATGGATTTCCCTATCTCAAATCAAGAGACAAACGATCTCTGGTTAGACACGTGAGACGCTATGCAAGACTTGGCTTCTATCACCTTGGATCTGGAGAAGATCAAGATCAGCAATGGTGATCACTATACAAGCGGCGACGACGGAGAAGGTTCGCGAGATTAGGGTTTGACGGCCGTTTGCTTTCGTATTCTGTATTCATTGTTTTACTGTACACCAATACCTGTGTATTTATACACTAGGTCATAAAGATGACCGTTGTGGGCCCCACCACAGCAAAGACCGAAGTCCGGTTCGAAATACCGCTTGAAACCTGGACCGGTCCAGAAAATGTTGGAAATTTGCCCAAGTCAAATTCGGCGAGAATCGTAAGTGATTCTCGACGAATCGGCGAGAATCACTTGCGATTCTCGCCGAATTCTACTTGGCTAATTCTGGCATCACAGGTTATAGAGGCCGGGGAGAATCGGCGGGAATCACATTAGATTCTCGTCGAATCGTCGAGAATGCAAAGACATTCTCGATGAATCGGCGAGAATCACTTAGTGATTCTCGACGATTCTGCCTTTAGAGAATTTTCTGGCTACGTTGAGTCAGCTGGCCTCAACCGGCGAGAATCATCTAGTGATTCTCGACGACTCGTCGAGAATCATCTAGTGATTCTCGACGACTCGTCGAGAATCACAAGTGATTCTCGACGAATCGGCGAGAATCACATAGTGATTCTCGACGATTTACACTTGGACTATTTCTCCTCTTTCAACCCGTGAGCAGGTCTTTGGCCCATCCTTGCTCCATGTCTGCTCTTGCTTTATCATAGCCCTGTACTTGAAATTAAGTACACCCCAATAGAGAGAGTACACGTAGGCCAACACACTGATCTGCTCAACGAGGGATTACGTCGCGCAGACCCGTGTATATTGACCCACTGCACCCTGACATTGGTGTGTACTTAGCGTGGAATAACTGCAAGCACCACTTACAAGGAATTCATCAAATACATAGTGAATTCATCTTAGCTTGATAGGAGGCTTCCTCAAATCCAGGTGATTGTGGATATAATACCCAACAATCTCCCCCTATTTGACGAAGCCAAAATCCTACTAAGCTAAGATGAATTTCAACACTTAAGACAAAATATGCATTAACCAACAGAGTGAACAATAAACGTAATTAGATCAATGTGAGAGTCAAATAATAAACCACACACATGTATATATAAATATGAATATCCACACAGAAATGTTCACATGATCACATGATAAAGAAAGTTTAAATGTGATAATTTCAAAAGCTAACATCCTAAAGATCTTTGTCCTTAGCTATGTCTTCTTTAAGTTGCTTAGCTAGTAACTTTCTGCTTTGACGCTCAAGATACTCCTTGGGCTTTGGATAGTATCTCGGAGGAGGGGCTTTATCTGCCGCGGTGTTGTTCCTGAAAAATATGCTACGTTTAGCTTCAAATTCTTTATGCCGCTCCCATTCGTACTGACTATATACATCATTTCGATTTATTTGCCCCCTCTGCAGTAACAAAAATGTGTCCAGGATAATACTCTTTGATACAGGACTCCATTTTTCATTCCTCACATCATCCTCCTGCAATCTGATCTTCTTTTCAGCTTGCGTTTCCCTAGAAGTCCCTTCTTGACTTTTTCTCTTGTCCCTGGCTCTTGCTATGGCATCTTGATCAAACCAGCTTCTTCGTTCAGCCCTTTCAGCAGCTTTCTTTGCCTCGGCTTCGCTCATTTGTACTTCTTCAGTCCTTATTTCACCCGCACCAGTACCAGCAGGACCCACACCCTCAAGCGGAGCGACAGGAACATGTATTCCCGATGCCTCTGTTACCAGCCAGTGGGCCGTTTCAAACACGTACCTATTCTAATTATTGAATTTGTATTCGTCAATTATTATTTATTAAGTTGAATAAAGGTGCAGTTATGATTTGGTAGTTTTGAAAGGCATACCTATTGGTCTGATCGAAGTTTAGAAGTACTAACTCTTGAAGCCCCGCCATCTTAGCGTTATACGCTTCCTCCCCCTTTTTGGCTTCGGCGGCTATAGAGTTTGTATAGGAATGCAGAGATGCATCAATGTGCTTCACAGTTTTACTGAATTCGTCCAGCAGAGATTTCTGATTTGCGTTCAGCGTTACCATGTTGGCATCAAATTTTTGTATGGTCTGTGCTATAACATGAACATTTTTATTGACTACTGTCAGGTCGTCAGTATTCTTCTTCAGTCCTTTCATGAGAAGAGATACGGCTGTGCCTGCCTCTGTATATTTTTCATCAAATTTCTTCTCCATCACATCTAGTTTGTGGTTGATCTGAACCACATTCTTAAGCATGAGATCCTCAGAGTCCCGCAGTCTCTTTAGCACTTTGTTGTGGGATTTCTCAAACGTATCCTTGAGCTCATCTAGCATTCCTTGGACAAAATTAACAGTGCAATTTTCTAGATTTGCTTGAAGTGGAGGAGCAGCAGGCAGACCCTGGTCAGGCTCCCCAGAAGAGGTACTGGGAGAGCTGGACACCATAATCGAGTCCACAGGGGGAACAAAGGGTTGCTGAGAGGGCTCCCCCTGCATTCCTGCATCCGACCTCTCAGGAGCTTGTTCTTTAGATGAACCAGCAGCATCCTCCCGAGGATCCACCACTTTCTCCTTCTCAATTACTTCTTCCTCCATTTCAGTCTCTAAGTGCTCAGGCTTATCTGCAGAGTTTTGCATGTCTTTCTCTACTTCTTCTTCCTCTTCCACATCAGCCACCTCATCTCCCAGGTCATTCATTTCTTCCTCACCTTCCTCTTCCTCTTCCACATCTGCTACTTCCTCCTCACCGTCCTCTTGCACAGTCTCCACAGCATCTTTAGCTATCTGAGAAATATCAGATATGATGTTTGCAGAAGAGTGTACAGGCTCCCCCTCAGTTCTTGCAATCAGCGCATCAGGAACTTCACTGGGTGCTGCCATAGAGTGTGCTGGAGTACTGGTGTCCTCGGCCGGAGATGCTTCCTCTTAGTTTATTTCCCTGGCACCCTGCCCTATTCGCCACTCCCACCGGTCGAATATGCTTACGTCCATCTTTTTCAGATAGTGCAACGGCACTCCTTTGCTCATTGAAGGGATAGATACTACTCTAGAGGGGGGGTGAATAGAGTTATCAAATTTTTCACTACACAAAACTTGAAGGTCTACCCAACTCCCTTGGAGTGAATTGCGGAATTAAAAGATTATAGATATAGAATTAACCCTAAAGCCTAACACAAGTGTTGTGCACAAACTCAAGCTAACTGTAATTGCAGTTAAGGCTTGGAAATCCTAATTAGCAACTAGCAACCTAGTTATATCTATTCACAGCCACAGTGCAGGAAATAAACAAGGCAATCCAGACGACACAAGGAATTTATAGTGGTTCCCCAAACAACTTGGGTACGTCCACTCTTCTACCAACAAGGTAGGAATCCACTCAGGTTTTTGATCAGGTGCCCTGCCACCAACAGGATCTGCTTCAGGTAGATCCAGAAACCCTTTAGACTTTTGATCAGGTGTCTAAAAACCAAGCACAGATTTTTGATCAGGTGCCCTGCCACCAAGGGATACTTTTGAAGGGAGTAATAACCCTGTACAGGAGGGGGAAGAAGGTTAAGATGTCTTCTCTATTTTACAATAGATTAGAGAAGCACAAAAACTTGCACTGAGCTAGAAATCTCTAAAGAATCAAGGCTCCCCCTAGCTCAAAGATGTCCAGGTGAAGTCTTGCTTCAGTGCAGAAAACTCTTCAGAAAGCTCTGAAGGAAAAACTACAAGAAGATAATAAATAATAAAATTAAAGATCTTCAAGCAGCTATCTTCTTCTTCTTCTTCAAAAGAACTCTGAGTTTGAACTTCCTGAAAGCAGGAGAACTCAGGTTGAAGAAGAGTAGAAGATCTTAACACTTCTCAGTTAGATGAGTATTGCTGAGTGCAGAAGACTTGATCTTGATGAAGGCTTGAATGCTTAAGTGAACAACTGGTTAGCTATTAGCTAGCTTGAATCCTTCTTCAAAGGGTCCTTTATATAACAGCAGCAAGCAACGGCTCTCTTCAATTTGAATTACTTGTCTTCTTCTGAAACTTGAGACTTGGGCTGCAAATAACACACAACAAAACAAACTCTGCAGCAAGACATCCTATAAAAGGAATGAACCTCTTTCTAAGAAGCTGCAGGATCAAATCAAATAACAGAAGGACTAAATAAAGTCACATCAGAGAAATACTCTTTATAGCAGAAGGAAGACTTTTCAGTCTAACGGCTATAAAGGACTGTCAGCAGATAAAGTAAAATACAAAGTTAGCTAATAAGACAAACAACTTTATCTAAAAAGATTTTACTCAGGCAAAAAGAATAGAGCAGATATGCCTGCAAATATTATCATAAATCAACTGAAAAGATATGCCAGATAATGTAATAATTAATTAAAAATAATAAATAAATACAAAATATAAAGGCAGACAGAAAGCGTCGAACGTCCTTCGGAGATCGTCGACCGACGCACGGAGATCGTCGAACTATCGGACAGATAGTCGAACGATCCAGATAGTCGAACTATCAAAGGAGATAGTCGAACTATCACAGCAGATAGTCGAACTACCAGAAGATAGTCGAACTATCAGATAGTCGACATATCAACAGATAGTCGAACTATCAGGGCAAAACAAATAGTCGAGCTATCAACAGATAGTCGAGCTATCAGATAGTCGACCTATCAAAAGATAGTCGAACTATCAAAAACAAACAGATAGTCGACCTATCAACAGATAGTCGAACTATCAGATAGTCGAACTATCAAAGCAGATAGTCGAACTACCAAGCGAAAATAGATAGTCGACCTATCAACAGACAGTCGAGCTATCAGATAGTCGACCTATCAACCGATAGTCGAACTATCAAATAGTCGACCTATCCAAGCAGATAGTCGAACTATCAAAGCACACAGATAGTCGAACTATCAACCGATAGTCGAACTATCCACGCAGACTGAAAGTCGAACAACTGATAGACGATCGTCGAACATTTAGTCGATGATAGTCGAGCGGCGTTCGACGATAGTCGAACGAAAAAACTACTTAACCAAATTCTCAATCTGGAAAAGTGAGGACTCTACAGCTAGACTACTAACCATTGACCATAGATATTTCTTGGGTCAAGGGACTAAAAAGACAAGACTAAACTCAAATCAAACTGGGGTACCAACAATCTCGCCCCATTTGAGTTAAGTCTCTTAAAAACTAAAACACAGAGATAGCTATAGAACACTATAAACAATACAGGAAATAGATAGCAATTAACTAGTAATTATCAAACAGATAGATAAATAACAGTCAAACAAAACTAAGGATCAACAGAGTCAGGCTTAGATACAGAAGAGCTAGAAACAAAAGAAATTTTTCGCAGAGGATCAATGGCCTCTAACTTAGACATCTTTAAATCTTGCAAGCCAATGATCTTTAATTCTGTAGTCCTTGGCACAACAGCTTCCGGGTGCTTTTCCATATATTTAGAAGGGTCAAAAACCTCAGGGTTAACCTGGAACTTTTCTAATTCCTTCTTTCTGAAAGTAGACATGGTGGTTAAACCAGTGGTGTCCTTCCCTTCAGCTTTTGCTTTTCTGATTTGGGCTGCTCCAACTAATTCGTGAAAACGAGCCATCCTAAAGTTAGGATCAAGCTCAGGACTTTCATAAACAGACTCAGGAGGAGTAGCATCTGATTCTTTATCTTGATTAACTAGATAAGACATGGGAGCAGACTTAGCAAAGTTCTTGCTAGAATATTTAAAACAAAATAAACTACTTACCTTTTGAAACAACTTTCTCAGACTGTACTGGTATTGGAGAAGAAGCTCTTTTCTTTGGAGAAGGAGGAGGGGAAAAGGTTGGTCTTTGATACACAACCTCCTTCACTTGTCTTTGAGAACCAGAATAAGATCTGCCTTGGGAACTTTGAGAGCTTTTCCTTGACTGAGGCTGAGAAGGTGCAGATTTTCCAGAAGAGGCAGATGGATTAGCAGATAGGTTCCCAGAGGCTCCTACACTGGGAGGTGGAGGAGGAGGACCTCTGGGAGTCCATCTTGAAACAGGACTATCATACCTCTTAGATCTTTTTCTCTCTTTCTGCTGGTTCTTGGAGAACCACATCCAATGTTGAAATTCTTTCGATTTGGGGTCAATTCCTTTAAGAATATAGTATGGAGTATCATTGTCTCGGCTGGGAGGAGGAGGAGCAATTGCTTTCCTTTTATTTTGAGCAGCTTTCTTTTTCTTAGCATTCTCAGATAAATCAGAATCATCTTCATCATCAGAGTGAGATGATGGAGGATTATCATAAGGATCATAGGCTTCAGAAACAGCCTTTTCTTTTAACTTCAGATCAGATTTCTCTCTTTCCTCTCCTATGGCATCCTGAGCCAGTAGGAAATCTAAATCCAACCCTGGTGAATCATCCCAAATAGTTGACTTTTCAACTTGCAACTCTTTTTCTTTCTCTTTTAAAGAATCTTGTACTCTTTGATTCCAGGCAGCTCTTGCTTTTTCTTCTTCCACACTCAGAACAGGAGTGTCATCTTTGATTTCATCTTGATTTTCAGACTCATCTTCTCTATCATCTAAAAATGAATCCAGTTCTGGATCTACTTGAATATCAGGAACATTTGGGGCAGCTTCTGAAACAATTACTATGATCTGAGCAGCTAAATCTTCTCTAATATAATCTATATAATTATGAACACAGATCTGCTAAATAAGCAAAAATCATTCCTTCTAGGTATTCACTAGCTAGCAAATTAATTGACTCGTCAATAAAGCGAATGAGTGAATTACCTTCATATTTGACCAACTCCCAAGACTCATCTAGGTAGGATGTAATAATCCCTTCTAGGAAATTTGCAATCACGGGAGAGGTGAGATCTTCTAAGCAAACTTTCACAACAAATTCAGATAACATAATAGCATCAGATATTTCCTTTTCCGATAACACAGAGGCTGATTCTTTTTCAGCTGCAGCAGACACTACTTGAACTGTCATCACAGTATCTGTTACTGCTGGAAGGGAGGCAGGAGGCTCTGAGGCATCTTCACAGAACATCTCCCCCTGCCTGATTTCAGTGGAAACTGAAACCAGGCCCCTTGAGGAAGAGGGCTCAGCAGATTTGGAAAGTGATTTGATGGTAGCGGTTAAGGTATCAATGGAGGAGGCAAGTGGAGCGATTGCCTCTTCAATCATAATTTTGATTGAAGGGGTAATCAACTCCAAAATGCTGGAGATGAGTTCAGGGGTTATCTCAAAAGAAGATGGAAGTGCAGTGGATGGAGATGCAGCAGATATGGTTGTAGTGCTGGGATGAAGAATGGTGTGGACTGGAGATTGAATTGGAGATGGAGCTGGAGAGTTAATAGGAGTGTTAACTGGAGAATGAATGGGAGACTGAGGAGGTGTTGGAATCCTCTCAGATCCTAACAAATCAAAACTAGGAGCAGATATCCTAGCCTGATGAGAAGGAAGAGGAGATGTTGGAGGGGAAGGAAGAACAACCGTGGTTGTTTCTCTAATAGGAGAAGGGGAAAGTCGTACTTCAGCTGAAGTTGATGGAACTTCAACTGAGGCAGACTGCATAGCAGAAGAAGAGGGAAGGGAAAGAGCTGAGCCAGCTTCTACAGGGTGAGGAGCGACCGAATCAGTCCTGGTGCTCTCTGATGTCGCTGGAGCAACCCCTGTGAGAGCGGGTTTCACAAAGGTTCTCTTCCACTTGGAGAACAGGTTTGGGTCCATCTTCTTGCTTGCATTTATTGTTGTTGCGGCGGAGACCAGCAGTTGGGGATACTTTTCCTTTAGGAAAATTCCAATAACCCTTCCGAGGGTAACTTCCTTCTTACTATTCTTTTTCCTTATTAAATCAAACATTACTCCTGCCCAATCAATCTTTTTCTGATTAACAATTGCACACATCAGTGCAAATTGTTGCCTTGTTATATTGTCATGAGCAGAGTGCTTACCGAGGAGCACTTTTCCGACCAACTCAGCAAGAAACTTAATCTTGAAAGGGAAATTTACCTTGAGCAGCTTCGTGGGAATGCCCTCTGCATGTCCCAGGTCAACTAACATTCTTCCAAATTCTTGAGCATCTTGCTCATAATCTTCTTCACCATTTATCAAACCAAAAATATCAGTCAGAATGGCCGGAGTTAAAATTACCTCTTCTCCGCCGATGGTGCCAGTCATCGAATCGTCGGTGGAGGACGACGTGAAAGCTCATTCCTTGATCTCGGGTATATTTAACTTAATCCTTGATGACATTAATCTCTCTAGTCCTTGATCCCGACACAACTGAAGAACTTCCACGATCCCTGCTTCGCAGCAACTGAACGCGTCAAAATCAACGCTGAAGCCTGCATCGAACTTTATAACTGCTAACACTGCGGGAGAAATCGCCATTGATTGCTGGAGAAAGCGCGAGAAGGACGGCGAAGATGAAGGGGACGAAGCGGCAGAAAATCGCAAGCAGGAAGACAGAATGCGAAAAGTCACGCTCCGTCGACGAAAGAACAAAAGATCTTTTAACCTAGGTCGACTATCAGCTTTATATTAGACCGGAGATAGTCGATCTATTAAAAAGATACTAGACCCGATAGTCGAACGGCCGTTCGACGATCGGCTCAGAAACAGAGTAGTCGAGCCATCGTTCGACTATTTCTGGCTTCTCAAACAACAAGCTGTCGTCGTTCAGAGATCGACGATAAGCTCGACCTGTTCGACGATCTTCGAATGCCGGTTGACGATCTTCAAACAGATAAGCTATCATTAACCAGAGGTCGGCGATAGGCTTAATCCGTTCGACGATCTTCGATCATCGTTCGACGATCTTCAAGCAGGTTTCAACATAGGCAGATATAGTCACACTTAGTCTCGTCCATTGATCATGCCTAATTGAACTAAAAAGAACAGATGCTTCTGTTCATCTAAAGGCTTGGTGAATATATCACCTCTCTGAAACTCAGTGGATATGAACTCAAGACAAATCTTGTTCTTTTCCACACAATCTCTCAGGAAATGGTGCCGAATCTCAATGTGCTTCGTTCTAGAGTGGTGCACTGGATTTTGTGCAATTGAAATAGCACTGGTACTATCACACATGATTTTGGTGTTCTTGTGTGAGTAACCATAATCCACAAGCTGGTTTTTAATCCACAGGATCTGTGAACAACAACTAGCAGCTGCTATATATTCAGCCTCTGCAGTTGAAGTTAAGACAGAAGCCTGCTTCTTACAGAACCAAGAGACCAATCTCTCTCCCAGGAACTGGCAAGTTCCTAAGGTGCTCTTCCTGTCAACTCTGCAACCAGCATAATAAGAATCAGAATATCCAATTAATTCAAATTCTGACTCAGCTGGGTACCAAAGTCCTAGATTTGGACATCCCTTCAGGTATCTCAGGATTCTCTTTAGAAGAATCAGATGAGATTCCTTGGGGTTGACCTGGAATCTAGCACAAAGGTATGTAGCAAACATTATATCAGGCCTACTTGCAGTTAGATATAATAGGGAACCAACAATGGCCCTATAATTCTTTTGATCAACTGGCTTGCCGTGATCATCAGAATCAATAACTACATTAGTAGCCATAGGTGTAGGCATTGCTGAAGCATCAGCCATCCCAAATTTCTTTACCAATTCCTTGGCATATTTGGATTGGGAGATGAAGATACCATCAGCATCTTGCTTAACTTGGAGACCAAGAAAGTAAGACAGCACACCCATACTACTCATCTCAAACTTAGAGTGCATCAGGTCAGAGAACCTTTTGCAAAGTTTGGGATCAGTGGAGCCAAATATAATATCATCTACATACACCTGAACTAACAGGATTGTGTCCTTGTGATGCTTGACGAAAAGGGTTCTATCAACTACTCCCCTAGTAAAGTTGTGCTCTAAAAGGAAACTAGCTAGAGTCTCATACCAGGCTCTGGGAGCTTGCTTTAGTCCATATAGAGCTTTCTGTAACTTAAACACATGTGAGGGCTGAGTTGAAGAAACAAACCCTGGTGGTTGTTCAACAAACACCTCTTCCTTAAGCTCACCATTCATGAATGCACTTTTGACATCCATTTGGAACACCTTAAACTTCATGTAGGCTGCATAGGCCAAGAAGATCCTTATTGCTTCTAGCCTTGCAACAGGAGCAAAGGTTTGGTCATAATCTATACCTTCCTCCTGTCTGTAGCCCTGAGCTACAAGCCTTGCTTTATTCCTTACAACAATTCCATTTGCATCCAACTTGTTTCTATACACCCACTTGGTGCCTAAGATCAGTTGGCCTTTAGGTCTTGGAACCAAAGTCCAAACTTTACATCTCTCAAACTGATTGAGTTCCTCTTGCATAGCAATGATCCAGTGGGGATCTAGCTCTGCATCTTTAAAGGTGAGGGGCTCAACCTGTGAGAGGAAACAAGCATGCATCACATTCTGTCTTAATTGGTGTCTTGTTTGCACACCAGCTGATATGTCTCCAATCACTTGAGATGTGGGGTGATCTCTAAGTGTGACAATATCAGCAGGTGGGATGTGATCTTCAGCAACAGTTGGGATTAATTCCTCAGGAGGAATTTGATCTACTGTTGGTGGTACAACAACAGCTTCAGCAATGTCTTCATCACTATCTGATTCAGTGATCTGAAGAGTTGATAGTTGAAGAATTTCTTGAGGAGCATCAGGTACCTGCAATGAACTAGAGGAAGGAGAATTTTCTTTCTCCTTGTAAAACATCTGATGCTCATCAAAAGATATATGCACAGATTCTTCAATCTTACAGGTTGATTTGTTATAAACCCTATAAGCTTTGCTTACTTGGGAATATCCTAGAAAAATTCCCATTGAAGCCTTTGCTTCAAACTTTCTAAGGTATTCTTTATTATTATTATGAATATAAACAACACAACCAAATATTCTAAAATAATTAATTTTAGGTTTCTTTCCTTTAAGCAACTCATAAGGAGTTTTACACTTAAGTTTGTGTATCAAACTTCTATTTAAGACATAATTGGCTGTACTAACAGCTTCTGCCCAATAGGAAAGAGGCATGTTAGCATCTGCCAACAATGTGCTAGCAGCTTCAATGAGTGTTCTATTCTTCCTTTCAACTACCCCATTTTGTTGAGGAGTTCTAGGAGCTGAGAAGCTATGTTTGATACCTTCTCTCTCACAGAATTCTTGTATGAGAAGAGAGTCAAACTCAGTACCATGATCACTTCTGATCAAGGCCACATGAGTAGAGTACTCAGTCTGCACACATAGTAGAAAGTCTGTAAGGGCTTTGAAGTTATCAGACTTAGTTCTCAAAAAGAAAACCCAACTGAACCTAGAGAAGTCATCTACAATTACTAAGGTGTAATACTTCCCTCCTAAACTCTGTACATTTATTGGGCCAAAAAGGTCCAAGTGTAATAGATACAGGATTCTAGGAGAATCACTCTTATTTACAGATTTAAAAGAGTTTTTGGTTTGCTTGCCTAGCTGACAAGCCTTGCATAGGCTCTCCTTCTTGTAGGGGCAAGAAGGTAAACCTCTAACAAGGTTGTGTTTAGATAACCTAGATGTATTTTTAAGGTTAACATGACTAAGCCTCTTATGCCACAAAGAATTATTATTAATTGTTACTTCATTAAACAGGCAGATTTCAGAATGAGATGAATTGAAATCTACTAAATAAATATTACCTATTCTAATACCTACTAAAACAACATTATTATTTAAAGTAATATTGCAAGAAGAGTTAGAAAATGAAACCTGGTAGCCAACATCACATAGCTGGCTGACTGAAATCAAATTGTGCTTCAGTCCTGTCACATATGCAACTCTCTTGAAAGTAACATCTCCAATAGTAATCCTGTCATAGACTTCTGTCTGACCACAGCTGGAATCTCCAAAGATAACCTTTGGGTCGAGCTTAGCTTTGAATTTTGACAGATGATCTTTATTTCCTATCATATGCTTGGAACATCCACTATCCAAATACCACTTATTTTGAGTGATTGGATAGGCCTTCACCTGCAAGACATTTATTTAGACAGCGTGGACCCAGGTAACCTTGGGTCCCTTGTTTTTCACATAAGAAAAACTGGAAATATATGAAAATGCAGGCTGAGGGTGATAACCTAGTGGGTGAGATCTCCTAGGTGGGATTCTCCATGCAGATGATGGGTCAACCAACCTAGGGTTTCTATTTTCATTTAGGTTTCTATGGTACTGATGATGATTTTGAAAATCATATTGAAAACGTCGATCGACGTTCGACGATGGGTGCTCAGATCGTCGAGCTTCGTTCGACCATTGAGCTTCCGATCGTCGAGCGGCGTTCGACGCTCTTTGCATTTCTTTAAAAAATTTCTTTCTCTTTTCTCTCTTAGCTTTATTTAAAGTTTTATTAACTAGGTTTACTTGCTCAGTGTTCTTCATTCCACTAGCTGAAATGAAGTTACTGGAGTTGAAAGATTATTTTTAAGTAGAACTGGGGGTTCACTGGGAGAAGCTCCTAAGCTTAGTTTGTCATTAACTGACCTAGTGTTAGTCATGCTAGTAATTTCTAACAACTTAAGGCTTCTACCATTAAGTGATTCTTCTAACCTCTTAGACTTAGCTAACTCCATTTTAAGAAATTTAATTTCTTCACTACAAGTAGTGAGATCTTCCTTTAACCTAATATTTTCTGTAGCAATTACTTCTGAGTCAGCTAACTTATTTCTAAGTTCTTTTATCTCCTTTTCTGAGCTAATCAAATCTAAGCATAAAGATTAAAAATCTAATTTAAATTCTTCAGAAGTAAAGTCATAAGAAGATAGTACCTCATCTTCTGTTGGCATCTCTTCATCTGAATCTGAACTCTCTGCAGCTGAGTGGTTGCTGCAGGCATCTATTGCCATCAGGCAAACTTCTTTTGCCTTCTTCTCTTCCTCATCCTCACTGGAGCTTGATGAGGAGGATTCTTCATCAGAATCACTCCAGGTTTCAGCAATGAAACCTCTCTCCTTCTTCTTGTTTTTGTAGGAGGATGGCTTGGAGTGCTTCCTGTGCTGTTCCTTTTCTTTTCTCTTGTCTTTGTTCTTCTCCTCTGGACACTCTGGTAAGATGTGTCCAGGCTTCCTGCAACCATAACAAATAATTTCTTTAGCAGGTGAACGATCATACCTTGGTTTGTCTTCATAGCGTGAAGACTTCTTTCTGAACTCCTTTCTCCCCATCTTGAGAAACCTCTTGGCAAACAATGCCATTAGTTCCTCATTTGATTGGCTGCCTTCAGAAGCATCAGCAGCCTTAAGAGCTAGAGATTGCTCTTTTCTTGTTGGAGTAGGGGTCTTTGCTTCTGCTTCTGCTTCCCTTGTCTTCAGCACTTGCTCAAAAGACTTGAGCTTGCCGAGAAGAGCTTCAGTGGAGATCTCATTTGTACTTCTGGCTTCCTTGATGGGCCAGATCCTTAGATCCCATATGCTAGGGAAGCACATAAGAATCTTATCATTGACCTCTGTCAATGATATGTCCTTGTCAAGGGTCCTCAGCTCATTGATGATTGAGCTGAGCCTGGTGTACATGGCTTCAACTGATTCAGCATCAGTTTTCTTGAAGTTCTCATACTGTGAGATCAGGTTGGACCTTCTGTCCTTCCTTTCATCAGCTGAACCAGCCACAATCTGGTTCAGTGTATCCCACATAGCTTTTGCTGAATAGCAGTCAGCTACCTTCTGGAATACCTCATCTGACATTGTCTGAGCCAGTATGTTCATTGCCTTGGCATCTGCTATTTTGGCCTTCTTGTACTCATCGTTGTAATCTGGAGGAGGCACTGCACTCATATCAGATGATGAGGCAGTAGCAGCAGCAGGTGCTCTTGGGGGACCTGACAAAATAGAAGCAAAGATGCTTTCATCAATAGAATTCATATATAATTTTATCCTTGCCTTCCAGATGCCAAACTTAGCTAAGTTGCATGCTGGAGGTCTGGTGCTGGAATAATCCTTGGACTGGGCCATGATAGTGAATATCTATAAGCTTTGGTATCTATCAGGATCTTGTGACTTAGGTGTTAGCCTATTCAGTCAGTCAACCTCCCTCTGATACCAATTGAAAGTGAAGGGATAGATACTACTCTAGAGGGGGGTGAATAGAGTTATCAAATTTTGCACTAGACAAAACTTGAAGGTCTACCCAACTCCCTTGGAGTGAATTGCGGAATTAAAAGATTATAGATATAGAATTAACCCTAAAACCTAACACAAGTGTTGTGCACAAACTCAAGCTAACTGTAATTGCAGTTAAGGCTTGGAAATCCTAATCAGCAACTAGCAACCTAGTTATATCTATTCACAGCCACAGTGCAGGAAATAAACAAGGCAATCCAGACGACACAAGGAATTTATAGTGGTTCCCCAAACAACTTGGGTACGTCCACTCTTCTACCAACAAGGTAGGAATCCACTCAGGTTTTTGATCAGGTGCCCTGCCACCAACAGGATCTGCTTCAGGTAGATCCAGAAACCCTTTAGACTTTTGATCAGGTGTCTAAAAACCAAGCACAGGTTTTTGATCAGGTGCCCTGCCACCAAGGGATACTTTTGAAGGGAGTAATAACCCTGTACAGGAGGGGGAAGAAGGTTAAGATGTCTTCTCTATTTTACAATAGATTAGAGAAGCACAAAAACTTGCACTGAGCTAGAAAGCTCTAAAGAATCAAGGCTCCCCCTGGCTCAAAGATGTCCAGGTGAAGTCTTGCTTCAGTGCAGAAAACTCTTCAGAAAGCTCTGAAGGAAAAACTACAAGAAGATAATAAATAATAAAATTAAAGATCTTCAAGCAGCTATCTTCTTCTTCTTCTTCTTCAAAAGAACTCTGAGTTTGAACTTCCTGAAAGCAGGAGAACTCAGGTTGAAGAAGAGTAGAAGATCTTAACACTTCTTAGTTAGATGAGTATTGCTGAGAGCAGAAGACTTGATCTTGATGAAGGCTTGAATGCTTAAGTGAACAACTGGTTAGCTATTAGCTAGCTTGAATCCTTCTTCAAAGGGTCCTTTATATAACAGCAGCAAGCAACGGCTCTCTTCAATTTGAATTACTTGTCTTCTTCTGAAACTTGAGACCTGGGCTGCAAATAACACACAGCAAAACAAACTCTACAGCAAGACATCCTATAAAAGGAATGAACCTCTTTCTAAGAAGCTGCAGGATCAAATCAAATAACAGAAGTACTAAATAAAGTCACATCAGAGAAATACTCTTTATAGCAGAAGGAAGACTTTTCAGTCTAACGGCTATAAAGGACTGTCAGCAGATAAAGTAAAATACAAAGTTAGCTAATAAGACAAACAACTTTATCTAAAAAGATTTTACTCAGGCAAAAAGAATAGAGCAGATATGCCTGGAAATATTATCATAAATCAACTGAAAAGATATGCCAGATAATGTATTAATTAATTAAATATAATAAATAAATACAAAATATAAAGGCAGACAGAAAGCGTCGAACGACCTTCGGAGATCGTCGACCGACGCACGGAGATCGTCGAACTATCGGACAGATAGTCGAACGATCCAGATAGTCGAACTATCAAAGGAGATAGTCGAACTATCACAGCAGATAGTCGAACTACTAGAAGATAGTCGAACTATCAGATAGTCGACCTATCAACAGATAGTCGAACTATCAGGGCAAAACAGATAGTCGAGCTATCAACAGATAGTCGAGCTATCAGATAGTCGACCTATCAACAGATAGTCGAACTATCAAAAACAAACAGATAGTCGACCTATCAACAGATAGTCAAACTATCAGATAGTCGAACTATCAAAGCAGATAGTCGAACTACCAAGCGAAAACAGATAGTCAACCTATCAACAGACAGTCGAGCTATCAGATAGTCGACCTATCAACCGATAGTCGAACTATCAAATAGTCGACCTATCCAAGCAGATAGTCGAACTATCAAAGCACACAGATAGTCGAACTATCAACCGATAGTCGAACTATCCACGCAGACTGAAAGTCGAACAACTGATAGACGATCGTCGAACAGTTAGTCGACGATAGTCGAGCGGCGTTCGACGATAGTCGAACGAACAAACTACTTAACCAAATTCTCAATCTGGAAAAGTGAGGACTCTACAGCTAGACTACTAACCATTGACCATAGATATTTCTTGGGTCAAGGGACTAAAAAGACAAGACTAAACTCAAATCAAACTGGGGTACCAACACTCATGTCGAATATATCTCCATCCAGCTGATTCAGATAGAGGCTGATGATTTTGCCAAAGATGGGGGTACGGAGTGTGTCTTTAATTCTTTCAAAGAGCATGGCTCCCCAATTAAACCGCTTTCGGCAGACGATTGCCACCAGAGACTTGAACATTTCTCCTGAAATGTGGTCGTGGGATCCAGGTTTGCAGATTAGGGCCTTCCCAACGATGTCAGACAGCAATTTGCCCTCCTCGTTCATGTCTTTCCTTTTGATTGACCTGGTCCCCCTGGTCAGTCCACAGAAGGATAGGGTCCTTGCTCTATCCTCTTCCTCCAGGTAATCTTCTTCTTCACAACTGGATAGCCGCAGGAATTGGGTCAGTTTCCTGGCGGATAACTTGACCTTCTTCCCAGCAACCTTGCTCTTGATGGAAGTGTCTTCGTGACGGAGCTTGGCAGTTGCAAAGAACTCCAGGACTTCCTTATCCAAGATCTTGCATGGGTGCTCCAGCACGAATGTCAGTCCTGCTTCCTCGAGCATAATGATTATGTTCCAGAACTCGTCCGAGGCCTGGGAGAATCTGGTTCTCACGAGCTTGCATCCAGTGGTCAGCCCAGCAGATGTCCGTGGGGCCATAGCAAACTAGAAAGAATGGGAATATCAATTTCCAAGTCTAAGGATCTCCGAAACCAAGAGAGTGAGAACCAAATCTACACTGAGCTCAACACACGGTAGGGGACAAGTAGGAGATTACCTAGTGCGAAGAGGCAGTGAAGGTTCCGGAGAGTCAGCGAGCCTGGTTGTGAGAGAGACGCCGATCCGAGGCGAGGCTTGGACGAAACCCTGGTTGCGAGAGAAAGACTCTAGATGTGTCGTTAGATCACCACGCAGCGCCGAAGGAGGAACCCGCTGGGAGGACAAGTCGAAGGGATTCCCGCTGGGAGGTCGTTAGGTCGCTGGGAGGAGAAGTCGTTAGATCACCACGCAGCTGGAAGTTGAAGAGTCGGCGGGATTTAGGTTAGATCGACGAGACTTAAGATGATTCGAAGGGATTTGAAGAGTCGGCCTGAGGAGTCGGCGGGATTCAAATTTAGTCCATTGTATAACCGGGTTTATGCATCTATTAATGTCCGAAGCCTTCGTTCGACGATATTATGGTGGAATTTAGTATGAGGGAAGTCGCTGAGATTCCAAATTAAGTCGTTGTCAAGGGTAAGAAAGTCTTAATAGGCATAATGGTTTCTTAATCCAACCAGGGGGTTCAAAATTTTCAAGGGCGGACTTATGGCTGACAATGTCAAACTAATCACTACTAAAGTAACTGAAGGTTATCTTACGCTTATACTCCTTCCCTAAGTGACTGAGCATACGTGAATAATTTTTCTATATGACCATCCAATATCAAAAGAAGTGAACTCATTATAAAGTGTGGATATGTCAACATACATAAATACATATATGGAATTGTTTATGTTTTATGGCTCAAACATTTACGGCTAATTGGAGTTACCTGTGATAACAAGATGTAACCTTCACATTACCAGCACAGTGTATATCAGGAGGTCAGTATGTATGTGCCTGTAATGAAGGCACTGCTCCCATTCTCGACACTTTTTCCACGTCATTCTTGGAGCATCTCCTGTCCGGTTCCCATCAGGATTGCGGGAACCCAGACCACCTTGCAGAAAAGAGTTATCTTGCCTTAGGAACCCAATAAGTATTGGGTCCTAGGTTCCTGTCAGCAAAATAGTTGGAATGCCTCCCCTCAGGAATCCTGGTGGGAGGACTAACATTTCCTCGAGGATGTGGAAGTCCCCTAGCCTTTGACACAGAAGAGTTGTGCCAACAATCTATGGTAAAATGACCCACTTTGCCACAACACCAACATTCATGAATGTTGTATCGCCGTTTGTGACCTGAACTGGTGACTGAGGTAGTCATAGTTCTAGGTCTAAACGGGATAGAGTCGGATATGCTAACAGAATTGTCTCTTCCACCGTGACTATTGGAAGGGTGGAAAGAATGCATATGGCAGGCGTCATGAGGCCTGGTAGGTGGTGCCTTCCTTTTAGTCAGCCCCCTTCCAAGGACCCCATGAGTCCCAACAACATGATTTCTGACCCCCCTTCCCTGAGTCCTAGGGAGGTGAGAGGCGCATTGTGAGCTGATGCTGGCGGATTCATGACTAGTTAGGGCTGTGGCCGAGAATACAAAGGGCTTGGTGGAATCCTGAGGTATTCTCTTCTGGGTGGCCATGACAGCCCTTGCATTATGGGTGCCTCCACATGAGGGCAAATCAGCCTTGCAGTGACCACGATTATTCCTGTGGTCATACCTGAAGGCATGATGAGTACTCTCCCTAACTGAGATGGGGGGACGGAATACCGTTTCCCCATTTCTCCAAGACTTAATAATACGGGAGATCCACCCATTTTCTTCCTTTCTTTTGATAGCATCAACCTTGGAGAAGTTCGATACTATCCTTTTCTCATTTTCTAGACGGCTCTCTAGATATGAGATTTGAGCGTCCTTTATCTTGATAGATTCCAATTGGTGATCCATCAAGATCTTCAATCTAGCAATCTCCAGAGCTTGCTCCCCAACAAGTTGGTTGCTTTTCTGAAAAGCACACTCAAGGGAGTCAGGTGTTTCAAGCCATGGAGTAGGGCATTCCTTATCCTGGGCAACACTGGAGGGGCTATCCTCTGAACCATTCCTGTCTTCAGGAGTTTCAGAGGGAGAGGGGCAAGATGAAGGAGTTACCTGCTCCTGACTTAGCTATTCTGAGGTAACATTCAGATTGACAGGGACAGCTGCGTCATCTTCATCAGGGCAGTCTTCCTCGACTTCCTCCTCAGTCTCTGATAAGGAAACTGGAGCCCTGATATAGAGAGATTGGTCATTACTGTCATCTTCTGAAATGCTGACCCCCACATAAGCCTCATCCTCTCGCTGGCAACTTGTTTCAGCAGATACTGATCCCTTCATGAGGTCTGATATTGTCTGCCATAGGGACTGGGCTGTCCTACACCTTTCCAGTCTTGATCGAAAAGGTCCAGACCAGACTTCCATGATGATTCTACGGATCTCTTTATCCGAGTTGAATAAGGAGAGTTCAAGCTCTGACATCTCAGAGACATCCATAGGTGTTTGAAGACCCTTTCCAGAGCAGGAGGTCTTCATAGGAATGAAGGGACCCTCTTCCAGGATGATTGATGTCCGCGGGTTAATGGCCTCCAAGTAAAAAGATACCCTCATCATCCAGATGGGGTAATATTCCTTTGTGCACGTAGGGAGTCTAAGAGGAGAGAGATCATATTCCAGCTCCATTCTTGTTGACACAGGTGGAAGGATTCAACTCAAGGTGTGAACCTTTTTGATGAGGAACCTCCCTCTGATACCACTTGAAAGTTCACCTAGTGTCAACTACCTTCACCTATGGGGGGGGGGGGAATAGGTGACTTGCAGCGTATTTGCGAAATTAAAAGTGTACCTGCAGAATCAAAACAAAACACACAGCACAGAGAATAACACAAGCAATTTATAGTGGTTCCCCGATTTGGGTACGTCCACTTTCCCCCTTCGACCTATCTCCCAATCCAGGGACGACTCGGTCACTTCACCAACAGGATTGAAATCCAATCCTTGTACTATCGGAAGGAACCCTTCCACACGTAGGAGTCACACTCCCACTACACGGGTTGCACCCAACCCTACGACTAGAGACCAATCGGTCCTTTACAAAGAATTGAAAATAGCTTGTAGGAAATACAAACAACGTATAGAGACTAAGGTGTCCCTCTTCGTTCGAAGACGTGTTCTAGAAGTCAACGAAGAGTCCACAACCCTAGATCTCACTTGGAGAGAATCTCACCGAGACCGGCGGCGACGACGAGCGGCGGCTAGACTCTCGGTGTTGGCGGCGGCAACTGAAGACAGCAGCAAAGCACTGGAGATTCAATCTTCTTAGCGAAGTCGGCAAGGTCTTCCAACGGTCACACTATGATCGATCGTCTCGATCGATTCGGACGGGGATGGATTTCCATATCTCAAATCAAGAGACAAACGATCTCTGGTTAGACACGTGAGACGCTATGCAAGACTTGGCTTCTATCACCTTGGATCTGGAGAAGATCAAGATCAGCAATGGTGATCACTGTACAAGCGGCGGCGACGGAGAAGGTTCGCGAGATTAGGGTTTGACGGTCGTTTGCTTTCGTATTCTGTATTCGTTGTTTTACTGTACACCAATACCTGTGTATTTATACACTAGGTCATAAAGATGACTGTTGTGGGCCCCACCAAAGCAAAGACCGAAGTCCGGTTCGAAATACCGCTTGAAACCTGGACCGGTCCAAGAAATGTTGGAAATTTGCCCAAGTCAAATTCGGCGAGAATCGTAAGTGATTCTCGACGAATCGGCGAGAATCACTTGCGATTCTCGCCGAATTCTACTTGGCTAATTCTGGCATCACTGGTTGTAGAGGCCGGGGAGAAACGGCGGGAATCACATTAGATTCTCGCCGAATCGTCGAGAATGCAAAGACATTCTCGACGAATCTGCGAGAATCACTTAGTGATTCTCGACGATTCTGCCTTTAGAGAATTTTCTGGCTACGTTGAGTCAGCTGGCCTCAACCGGCGAGAATCATCTCCTTCTTGCCTTTGATTTGCTATTTCTTCTTGTCCTTTGATTCCTTTCTTTTATCAGGATAGTCAGCTATGACATGCCCAGACCTGTTGCAGCAATAACACACAATCTTAGAGTTAGATTGTTTACCAGGTTTAGAAGCATACCTGTCCTCCTTAGGAGTTTTCTTCTTCCTGTAGTATTCATCCTTGGAATAGGAGGTAGATGAAGGTCTGGTTCTCCAATTCTTTTTCTTCATGAACCTTTGGAATTGTCTTGTGAAGGCAGCAAAGTCTTCATCAGATGTATGACTATCTGATGTATATGCTTCAGTAACACCTTCTACTTCAGTACTCCTTCTAGGTGGAGAAGGAGATTTTCACCTACCCTTCCTTGAGCCCTCAGCCTTGAAGGCTACTGACCTTTCTTTATGTTCCGATCTGCTGTCCTTCTCTTCCTCTTTCCTAGCAGTAAGCTGCATTTCATATGAAAGCAGTTTTCCAAAGACTATAGGTGGTGGTGTGTCAGCCAGTTTGGCCACTTCCCTGATGGCACATATCTTAGTGTCCCAAACCTTTGTTAGGGACCTAAGAAACTTGTCATTCAGTTCATAAGTACTGAAGACTCTTCTATATATCATCAGTTCATTGACTATTCTGAAAAACTTTTTATATCATTCAGCTATGCTGTAAGTTTTATTCTGCCTAAAACTCTCATACTCCTGATTCAGCATATACTTTATGTCCTCTCTGACTTTTTCTGTGCCTTCCATATAGATAATCAGTGTATCCCACATTTCTTTGGATGTTTTACAGTGCACAAGATTCTGGAATGTTGCATCATCTCTGGCACTTATAATTATATTCTGAGCTATTTTATCTAGTGTAGCCAAGATGATCTCATCCTTAGTCATCTCTGGATAACTCTTAGGAGTTTGAATGTTTGCATCAAGAACTGAAACCTTCATTAGGATGAAGGGGCCTTCCTGTACTGTAATATAAATTCTTGGATCAGATGCTTCCATAAATAGCCTGACTCTTTCTTTCCAAATGCCAAAAGATTCTTTCCTGCATATGGGTAATTTCATAGAACCAAACTTCTTTTGATTTTCACTTGAACCCATTCTTGTTGTCTGTTTTTAGCCTTGGAGAAATCCTCTGACTGTTAGGTCAATTTTTGAGGAACCTCCCCATGATACCACTTGAAAGTCTTTGTTTCAAGACCCTAAACACCTAGAGGGGGGGGGGGGTGAATAGGTTCTTAACTTATTAATTCTCTTTATTATTTTTAGGCAAACATATATTTATCTCCTTTCAGTACAGATTAATATATATATAGAAAATTAACACAACACAGCAAACACAAGATCTATAGTGGTTCCCCAAGATATGGGTACATCCACTTTCCCCCTTCGCCTATCCAGCAGATAACTTGATTTAGCCTAACTTCCTACCACTGGCTCAGATCCGCAGATCTTACAAACTCAGAACTCAAAATGGTTCCTAAACCTCAAACTTTACACAAGTCCTACCTCAGATTCTTCCCTTAATCATACCTCAGGCCTCAGCCCTACCTCAGCCTTTATAATTAGTCTTACAACTCAGACTTTTCACAAGTCCTACCTCAGTTACACTGCCCTACTTAAGCCTTTATAATTTAGGCTTATAATCTCAGATCTAATAATAGATCCTACAAGAATTTGTGAGTAATAAGTTTCAGAAAACTTCACCAGCTAGATTCCTCTGTTGATGTTGTCTTCTTGATCAGTTCTTGTATAAACTGATTCTTCTGATCCAACCTAACTTAGCTTTTCAAAGCTTCTTGATTAGGACTAATAAGGTGGATCTACTCCTCAAGTTGAAGTTGATCTTCAGTAAGCTTCTTCCTTAGATTCAGATTGAACTTTGAATCTTTCTTGCAGACAGGCCTTGATCTGTGAGAATTCTTCCTTAAGATCCAGAGATCTTTTCACGTTGATTGTTCCTGATTCTTAGTTCTTTCGTTTCTGATATGTCTCTTATATAGAGCTTGCTCCATGGTTACCGGCTGATCTGGTTCATAATAAACTTCTGACAGTTCTGATAGTGGTGTCAGACCGGTTAGTTTTGACAGTTGTTAAGTCACCAATCACATCACCAGGTTGTTCAATGTCTGTCCAACTGAGCATACAACACTCAGCAGACTGCTTTACATGTGTCGACACACATATGCTAAGTGTCAATACAAGTCTTCAAGGTATCAACACAAATACTCCAAGTGTCGACACAGTCATACTTCTTCTCGACACTGCTTTTTGTTGTATGTATCGACACAAGTCCTGTGTGTCGACACAGAAGCTTCTTGTCTCGACATTTCTATTGCAGACAAATGGCATTGAGTGTTTGTCAAATGACATTGAGTGTGTGTTGACACAAGTCTTGTGTGTCGACACAATTACTTCTAAACTTGACACAGCCTCTTGAGAGTTGATGTGTCGACACAAGTCCTGTGGGTTGACACAATTGCTTCTGGTGCTGACATAGCTCCTGAGTGTCGACTCCTCTTCTGATTTAAGTTATCGACACAATTCTGTTGTAAGTTGTCGATACAATTTTGGATGTCGACACAACTGCTTGTTTAGGTGTAGACATAGCTTTGAGTGTCGACACAGCTTCTTTATAAGTGTCGACACAAATTGTCAGTGTGTCGACACAGCTTTCCTGAGTGTCGACACAATTTGCCTGTGTGTCGACACAGCTCGCCAGAGTGTCGACACAAGTTTCCTGAGTGTCGACACAGCTTCTTCACAAGTGTCGACACTTGTACTTAGAAATTTTTCTTCAAATTTTTTAAACCTGCACAATGAAACTCAAACTTCTATCAAATACACATTGATGCATATCATTGACTAAGTTGTGGCTTCTCCAAATCTAGTACACATATTCCAATGTACCCAACTTATCATCTTAGAAACAAAGGGCGATGATGATACCTTTTAGACTAGCATGTGCATTGACTAATGACCCATTCTATAACGTCTCCATCAGTTAAATAAAATATAATAGAGGGTCCGGCCGGGGCCCCACACCATAGTTCACAAATAGGCGAAAAGGTTACATGTTAATACCAAAACTATTCGCATCCTAACTCAGAGAATGTTAATGGAAGCTTTAAGGTTATTTGAACTCAAACTCATTTTAATGTCCACAATATATAAAACACCATTTATATATAACAGCACAGGAATGTCACTTTATACAAAAGTTATGTACTCAAGGCCTTTCAGTTACATTTCATCATTGTGGATTACAAACATCGGCACGCAGGTCGGCAACACATGAAAATAGTAAACTTTTTATCATTTGGCCTTCGATGGCCAGTAGCAGCAGCAAGGACTTCAGCCCACTATTTCCCGCTCGGCTCTCCAGCACCTGCATCGGAACATTCCACCGCAACGGTGGTAAATAAGGCAACGGTCAGCATTTAGCTGACCAATTTATAACGACCCTACCCCTTTCCCAAGGCAGTGGTATTCCTTCCTTGTAGGCATAGAATTTTCACAAGCAGATATATCACAAGATGTGCACTCGCACACAATCAATATATCAAAAACGTCAACCACGCGGACGACGCTCCGTACACTCAGGGCACATTATCGGTGTACCGGAAAACAAGGGTCCCACCACCGTTCTCAGGTCTAAAACCCAACGGTCAACTTTTAACATTCTTGCTCCACGGCCCACGGCCGAAGACTTTAGTCTTGATGGCGAATAGCCCAGACTCTCATTATGTGATCCTAACGAAGCCAATAACTTTGGCACTAAAGTTAGACAACCATAACGTGGATACAATTCAGCCCTTGCTCGTTGCTCAAATTGCCAGTTCAATGTCTAGACTGACGCGGGTCGGCTTCCCCTTATCTATTTGGATAACCGGCCTTTAAGAGCGCATAGCTCACAATATCCACAACGTCCCCGAAGTACTTGCTTTACAATCAAAGAGGGATTCAAAGCCAGCGTTCATCACTATCGCTTGGCGGGGTAAACAGAAGCTCTCTTTCTGCGCCCAAACTAAACCCAAACCCTGCAGCATCATGCAGTGCCAGCATATAGCACACAAACTTCGAGGGTATTTTTCTGTAACACTATTACAGTACTTCCTGTTACTCCACTTCACAGGCACAATCCACCGACTCCACAAAATACTCGTTTATACTTGAGTCTTCTCCGGTGTGCAAAATAAAACATCACCAATCTAGACCAACCTGTCCAGATAGGCTTCACACAGTATGCATATTCCGTACTATACATTTTCGGATCTATATGCAAGACTTCTTGGGTATTTCAAGAGTCAGCCCAACGGAAATCCCTCAACATTCCACATTTTGGTGGGGGAAATCCATGCACATGCAAAAATAAGGACTTCACATGTCCAAGGAGGAAGATCGTTACCCTTGTAGCTCTCTTCGGGGCCATGGCGAAGCTTTTCTACGCAGATGGAAAGGAACACGTCGCTCTCCTCTTCTCGGATCTAGCTTCAGCCCTTGATTCCAGCCAGCAGATCTACTCCAGTAACTTTAAGATTCACCGAAATCCTAACACCAGCCGAAAGTTTTCTACTCCAGAACTGGGAAGAAAGGAAGAGAGAGAGAGAAAAGAAACAACAGCTCGGGATTACCCAATCCCTACGATCTTTTCACATCAAAAGAAAACAATGGCTCGGGTTTGAGATAACAAAGTCAACCATCACTCAGTGGTAGCACACAAGCCACATGACACGAGTTGCCACTTTGGCGACAAGATAATTCGACAATTCATTGAATGGGGTCATAACATCACTCAACTTTGCTCGACATTTTCGTGGAGCTCTGCTCAATGATTCGTCAAGCTCTGCTCGACGATTTCATCCAGCTCAGGTCAACACTTAGCCTGACTTTTTGGGGTGTTACAATCCTCCCCTCCTTACAGAAATTTCGTCCCAAAATTTACATACAGCACCCAGAATTCAGTAATCAATATGTTATAACATACATTTTCTATAACAAAAAATGTTACAATATTTTATACAAATAATTCGGGAAATTCAACACGCATGGTTTGCTCCCGCTCCCATGTTAGCTCCTCACGGCCATAGTTTTCCCCATCAGACCTTGACCACCCCGATTATCTTGTTTTACAGCTGCTTATCCGCTTTATCCTCGATCCGAATGGGCCTAACGTTCGTCGTTAGACCAGACTTGATCGGTACGTGATTAGTCGCAATCACTTGAGTTGGATCTTTCACGGCTTTTCAAAGCACTGATATGTGGAACATATCATGTAATCCACTCAATTCTGCCGAAAGAGCTAGCCGATAGACAACTTCTCCAACTCGCTCCACCACTTCAAAAAGACCAAGATACCTCAGACTTAACTTTTTCAAGCGTTGAATCCTTGACACGCCTTTGAATGGCTTGATTTTTAAATATAACCAATCACCCATAGCGAATTCCATGTTCCGATGCTTGGTATTTTAGTACTTTTCCTGCCTATCTTGGGCTATCAGTAGCCTCTCCTGGATAGTGTGTTTCGTCAAATTACCCTCTTCGACTTCCTTGTGTTTATATAACTTTGACTCGCCTGTTTTCTCCCAAGCTAACGGTGTACGATACTTACTACTGTATAATACTTCAAAGGGAGTCATCTGTATACTAGCTTGATAGCTATTATTATAGGCAAACGCAATCACATAGAGATGGTCTTCCCACCTCTTCCCAAAATCCAAGGCGCACAATTGGAGCATGTCCTCCATCGTTCGGTTTGTCCTCTCAGTCTGGCCATCCGTTTGTGGATGAAAGGTTGTACTGTACATTAATTTTGTCCCCAACAACTGATGGATTAGCCTTCAATCATTCGATGTGAACCACCCGTCTTGATCACTTACGATGCTATGGGGCACACCGTGCAATCGTACTATTTGCTGAACATAAAGCTTAGCCAAGACTTCCTCTAAATAGTCCCTTTTATTCGAAATGAAGTGAGCCACTTTAGTCAACCAGTCTACGATCACCCAAACCGAATCGTTACGACGTTGAGATCTCGGAAAACCGTGCACGAAATCCATTGAAATATCATCAAACTTTCACTCCGTAATATGTAGCGACTTCAGGAAACCTCCAGGTTTCTGACATTCTTCTTTCACTAAGGCACAAGTCTGACATTTTGCTGCGTAATGTGCTATGTCTTTCTTTAACCCCGGCCACCAGAATAGTTTTTCATGTCCTTGTACATCTTTGTGCTCCCTGGGTGAATTGAGTATTTCGTAAAGTGAGCCTCATACATCAATTATTCTCTTAGCTTACCCATAATTGGGACGCACAAACGACCATCGCAAAAGGTCGTCATCCCAGGAGAATTGGCCATTTGACCCATCCACTGCATAGCGTTGCAAACTTTCATCAAGTTTCGTTGCTCGCCGAACCTTATCTGCAAGGTCATACTGTACCTCCGTCAAGTTTAGGCATGCATTTACAGTGGAATTCTTATAAACACAAGAAATCTCTAATGCTTCCAGCTCTTGGATCAGGCACTTATCATGCATTTGCAACCAATTTACCCTTGTCGGAGTCCTACGACTCAAGGCATCTGCGACAACGTTTCCCTTCCTGGGAGTGTAATGAATATCAAAGGTGTACTCCCCGAGGAACTCCATCCACCTTCGTTGTCGCATATTGAGATCCTTTTGATCCAATAGGTACTTCATGCTCTTATGGTCCGTGAATATATCCACTTTCACGCCATATAAATAGTGATGCCAGAATTTAAGTGCAAAAATCACTGCTGCCAACTCCAAGTCGTGGACGCTATCGTGAGCCATACGCTATCACTTTTCCAAATTGAAGAAGAACGCAGCCTAAGCTGCTCCCTAATGCATCACTATAAATCTCATAGTCATCTGTACCACATGGCAACGTCAAAACAGGCGCCATGGTCAAATGAATCTTCAACTCTTCAAAAGCTCCCGCGCACTCTGGCATCCAAATGAACTTCTGATCTTTTTGCGTCAGTGTGGTGAGGGATAAAGCTATCCGGGAAAAATTATCTAGCAAGCGTCTGTAGTAGCCCGCAAGTCCAAGGAAACTCCTAACTTCAGATACGGTAGACAGAATCGGCCACTCTTGTACTACAGCAACTTTCAACGGATCCACTGCTATACCTTCACCACTAATCACATGAAAAAGAAAAGCCACCGACGATAGCCAAAATTCACACTTGGAGAACTTGGCATAAGTTTTGTTTCTTCTCAGGGTGCGCAACACCATCCATAAATGGTTCGCATGGTCTCCTTCAGATTGAGAGTACACAAAGATTTCATCAATGAAGACGATCACAAATAAATCAAAGTAATCTCTAAAAGTGAGGTGCATTAAGTCCATGAACAATGATGGCACATTACATATCCCAAACAGAATTATAGTGAACTCGTAATGACCGTAGTGTGTTCCAAACATTGTCTTGGGAATGTCATATTCCCGAATCCGCAACTGGTAGTAGCCAGATTTTAAATCAAGCTTTGAGTATACCATTAACCTAGCCAGTTGATTGAACAAGTCTGAAAGTTCACCTAGTGTCAACTACCTTCACCTATGGGGGGGGGGAATAGGTGACTTGCAGCGTATTTGCGGAATTAAAAGTGTACCTGCAGAATCAAAACAAAACACACAGCACAGAGAATATCACAGGTAATTTATAGTGGTTCCCCGATTTGGGTACGTACACTTTCCCCCTTCGACCTATCTCCCAATCCAGGGATGACTCGGTCACTTCACCAACAGGATTAAAATCCAATCCTTTCACTATCAGAAGGAACCCTTCCACACGTAGGAGTCACACTCCCACTACACGGGTTGTACCCAACCCTACAACTAGAGACCAATCTGTCCTTTACAAAGAATTGAAAATAGCTTGTAAGAAATACAAACAACGTATGGAGACTAAGGTGTCCCTCTTCGTTCGACGACGTGTTCTTGAAGTCAATGAAGAGTCCACAACCTTAGATCTCACTTATAGAGAATCTCCCTGAGACCGGCGGCGGCGACGAGCGGCGGCTAGACTCTCGTTGTTGGCGGCGGCAACTGAAGACAGCAGCAAAGCACTGGAGATTCAATCTTCTTAGCGAAGTCGGCAAGGTCTTCCAACGGTCACACTAGGATCGATCGTCTCGATCGATTCGGACGGGGATGGATTTCCCTATCTCAAATCAAGAGACAAACGATCTCTGGTTAGATACGTGAGACGCTATGCAAGACTTGGCTTCTATCACCTTGGATCTGGAGAAGATCAAGATCAGCAATGGTGATCACTGTACAAGCGGCGACGACGGAGAAGGTTCGCGAGATTAGGGTTTGACGGCCGTTTGCTTTCGTATTCTGTATTCGTTGTTTTACTGTACACCAATACCTGTGTATTTATACACTAGGTCATAAAGATGACCGTTGTGGGCCCCACCACAGCAAAGACCGAAGTCCGGTTCGAAATACCGCTTGAAACCTGGACCGGTCCAGGAAATGTTGGAAATTTGCCCAAGTCAAATTCGGCGAGAATCATAAGTGATTCTCGACGAATCGGCGAGAATCACTTGCGATTCTCGCCGAATTCTACTTGGCTAATTCTGGCATCACAGGTTGTAGAGGCCGGGGAGAATCGGCGGGAATCACATTAGATTCTCGTCGAATCGTCGAGAATGCAAAGACATTCTCGACGAATCGGCGAGAATCACTTAGTGATTCTCGACGATTCTGCCTTTAGAGAATTTTCTGGCTACGTTGAGTCAGCTGGCCTCAACCGGCGAGAATCATCTAGTGATTCTCGACGACTCGTCGAGAATCATCTAGTGATTCTCGACGACTCGTCGAGAATCATCTAGTGATTCTCGACGAATCGGCGAGAATCACATAGTGATTCTCGACGATTTACACTTGGACTATTTCTCCTCTTTCAACCCGTGAGCAGGTCTTTGGCCCATCCTTGCTCCATGTCTGCTCTTGCTTTATCATAACCCTGTACTTGAAATTAAGTACACCCCAATAGAGAGAGTACACGTAGGCCAACACACTGATCTGCTCAACGAGGGATTACGTCGTGCAGACCCGTGTATATTGACCCACTGCACCCTGACATTGGTGTGTACTTAGCGTGGAATAACTGTAAGCACCACTTACAAGGAATTCATCAAATACATAGTGAATTCATCTTAGCTTGATAGGAGGCTTCCTCAAATCCAGGTGATTGTGGATACAATACCCAACAAAGTCATTTATAAGTGGAATCAGATACTTGTTTTTATCCATCAGCTTGTTCAATTAACGATAGTCGATACACAATCGCAGACTGTCGTCCTTCTTCTTCACAAAAAGAACAGGTGCACTCCAAGGTTACATACTTGGGCGTATATATCCCTGATCCAGCAAATCTTTTAGTTGAACTTTCAATTCCTCCATTTCCTTTGGCGGTATACGATATGGCGAGCGGGCCACAGGTTTCGCACCTGGCACTAGCTCAATAGCGAAGTCAATCTACCGCTGGGGAGAAAACCAAGGAAGATTTTTAGGAAACACATCAGCAAACTCCGATACTATCGGAACGTCACTCATACTGGCCTTTGTCTCAACCGCCTGAATAAGCATGAAGAATAACTTTGCGCGCTTCCGAATTGGATTAATAACTTGGAGAGTAGACATCAAGATCCTACTCGCTCCTCGCATACCAGTGAATTTAGTCTCAAGCTCGGTATTCTAACCAAGTGCGACTTCCTTTAAGTTGCAATCAATATAGGCATTCTACTCCAAAAGCAATTCCATACAAAAGATCACATCAAACTCAGATATCGGCAGCAAGGATGCATCTAACCCAAAATCCTGACTTCCTATCCGCACCTTCACGTGGCAAGCCCTAACCGCACGCATTATGCATCAGTTAGGCAACAAAACATTCACACTATTTATCATCATACGACTAGGTACTCCGATTTTTGCTACGAAGTCCTCAGATAGAAATGAATGTGATGCACCAGTATCAAATAGTGCTCTCGCCGGACAGTCTCGAATCAGGACAAAGCCTAAGAAAAACATATCATACACAAGCTACACACAAGGTATGAAGTATGCAAAGTAATAAACCAATATCTTAGTTCATACCTGTGACGACGTCACTTTGCTTTATGGCCTCTTGTTGGCCAAGGTTATACACTCGGGGTTGCGTCTGGGATGTAGAGAAATCCACCACTGCCTTTCCCTTATCAGCATATGACGCTCATGCCTTCTTTTCAAACTTTTGCGGACCAACCCGACAGTCACGGGCAAGATGCCCCACCCTACCACATATATAACAGGCACGAGGATCTTTCCTCGAAGTTGCTCCCGACGCAACTGTAGAAGGAGCCTGTTCAGAAGACTTGGATCTCTTACCCACTTCCGTCGGTAGTTCAATTTTCCCTGGTACGGCGCTTTTAACTCGGACTTTGTCACAGCCAAGTACCTTTTGCCATATACCCGCTTCATATCTTTTTCCAACGCACAAGCCGTATCCACCAATGCTTGAAACCCTTGGTTCACTGAACTCATGAGCAGGAATCTCAACTCATCCCGCAGCCCTTCATAGAACCTATTGGTTTTACATTGATCATCAGCGAAAATAGACCCCGCATTGCGTCCCAACCATGTAAACTCATGTAAGTAGGTATCGACACTACTTTCTCCCTGAGTTAGACGCTGGAACTCATTTTCCATGACGATGCGTTGTGCTGATGGTAAGTGCTTTGCCAAGAATAGTCTCGAAAACTCCTCTATTGAGACTTCTGTTTGTTGTCTGCCTGCTAAGTGGTGCAACCATAACTTTCCCACAATAGCCGAGCCACTCCCTATCAAGAAGGTGGCCAAGGTTACTTTCTGTTCTTCCTCCATCCTTATCGCTGTCAATATTCGCTTGACGCATAACAACCAATCCTCCGCCTGTGTTGGGGATCCCACACCCTTAAATATTTTCACGATAGTCGATACACAATCGCAGACTGTCATCCTTCTTTTTCACAAAAAGAACAGGTGCACTTCAAGGTTACATACTTGGGCGTATATATCCCTGTTCTAGCAAATCTTGTAGTTGAACTTTCAGTTCCTCCATTTCCTTTTGCGGTACACGATATGGCGAGCGGGCCACAGGTTTCGCACCTGGCACTAGCTCAATAGCGAATTCAATCTCCCGCTGGGGAGATAACCAAGGAAGATCTTTAAGAAAACACATCAGCAAACTCCAATACTATCGGAACGTCACTCATACTGGCCTTTGTCTCAATAGCCTGAATAAGCGTGAAGAATAACTCTGTGCCCTTCCGAATTGCATTAATAACTTAGAGAGTAGACATCAAGATCCTACTCGCTCCTCGCATACCAGTGAATTTAGTCTCAAGATCGGCATTCTGACCAAGTGCGACTTCCTTTAAGTTGCAATCAATATAGGCATGCTACTCCAAAAGCCAGTCCATACCAAAGATCACATCAAACTCAGATATCGGCAGCAAGGATGCATCTAACCCAAAATCCTGACTTCCTATCCGCACCTTCACGTGGCAAGCCCTAACCGCACGCATTATGCATCAGTTAGGCAACAAAACATTCACACTATTTATCATCATACGACTAGGTACTCCGATTTGTGCTACGAAGTCCTCAGATAGAAATGAATGTGATGCACCAGTATCAAATAGTGCTCTCGCCGGACAGTCTCGAATCAGGACAAAGCCTAAGATAAATATATCATACACAAGCTACACACAAGGTATGAAGTATGAAAAGTAATAAACCAATATCTTAGTTCGTACCTGTGACGACGTCACTTTGCTTTATGGCCTCTTATTGGCCAAGGTTATACACTCGGGGTTGCGTCTGGGATGTAGAGAAATCCACCACAGCCTTTCCCTTATCAGCATATAACGCTCATGTCTTCTTTTCAAACTTTTGCGGACCAACCCAACAGTCACAGGCTAGATGCCCCACCCTACCACATATATAACAGGCACAAGGATCTTGCCTCGAAGTTTCTCCCAACGCAACTGTAGAAGGAGCCTGTTCAGAAGACTTGGATCTCTTACCCACTTCCGTCGGTAGTTCAATTTTCCCTAGTACGGCGCTTTTAACTCAGACTTTGTCACAGCCAAGTACCTTTTGCCATATACCCGCTTCATATCTTTTTCCAACGCACAAGTCGTATCCACCAATGCTTGAAACCCTTGGTTCACTGAATTCATGAGCAGGAATCTCAACTCATCCCGCAGCCCTTCATAGAACCTATTGGTTTTACATTGTTCATCAGCGAAAATAGACCCCACATTGCGTCCCAACCTTGTAAACTCATGTAAGTAGGTATCGACACTACTTTCTCCCTGAGTTAGACACTGGAACTCATTTTCCATGACGATGCGCTGTGCTGATGGTAAGTGCTTTGCCAAGAACAGTCTCGAAAACTCCTCTATTGAGACTTCTGTTAGTTGTCTGCCTGCTAAGTGGTGCAACCATAACTTTCCCATAATAGCCGAGCCACTCCCTATCAAGAAGGTGTCCAAGGTTACTTTCTGTTATTCCTCCGTCCTTATCGCCGTCAATATTCACTTGACGCATAACAACCAATCCTCCGCCTGTGTTGGGGATCCCACACCCTTAAATATTTTCACGATAGTCGATACACAATCGCAGACTGTCATCCTTCTTTTTCACAAAAAGAACAGGTGCACTTCAAGGTTACATACTTGGGCGTATATATCCCTGTTCTAGCAAATCTTGTAGTTGAACTTTCAGTTTCTCCATTTCCTTTGGCGGTACACGATATGGCGAGCGGGCCACAGGTTTCGCACCTGGCACTAGCTCAATAGCGAATTCAATCTCACGATGGGGAGATAACAAAGGAAGATCTTTAAGAAAACACATCAGCAAACTCCAATACTATCGGAACGTCACTCATACTGGCCTTTGTCTCAATAGCCTGAATAATCGTGAAGAATAACTCTGCACCCTTCCGAATTGCATTAATAACTTGGAGAGTAGACATCAAGATCCAACTCGCTCCTCGCATACCAGTGAATTTAGTCTCAATATCGGTATTTTGACCAAATGTGACTTCCTTTAAGTTGCAATCAATATAGGCATGCTACTCCAAAAGCCAGTCCATACCAAAGATCACATCAAACTCAGATATCGGCAGCAAGGATGCATCTAACCCAAAATCCTGACTTCCTATCCGCACCTTCACATGGCAAGCCCTAACCGCACGCATTATGCATCAGTTAGGCAACAAAACATTCACACTATTTATCATCATACGACTAGGTACTCCGATTTGTGCTACGAAGTCCTCAGATAGAAATGAATGTGATGCACCAGTATCAAATAGTGCTCTCGCCGGACAGTCTCGAATCAGGACAAAGCCTAAGAAAAATATATCATACACAAGCTACACACAAGGTATGAAGTATGAAAAGTAATAAACCAATATCTTAGTTCGTACCTGTGACGACGTCACTTTGCTTTATGGCCTCTTGTTGGCCAAGGTTATACACTCGGGGTTGCATCTGGGATGTAGAGAAATCCACCACTGCCTTTCCCTTATCAGCATATGACGCTCATGTCTTCTTTTCAAACTTTGGCGGACCAACCCGACAGTCACGGGCTAGATGCCCCACCCTACCACATATATAACATGCACAAGGATCTTTCCTCGAAGTTGCTCCCGATGCAAATGTAGAAGGAGCCTGTTAAGAAGACTTGGATCTCTTACCCACTTCCTTCGGTAGTTCAATTTTCCCTGGTACGGCGCTTTGAACTCAGACTTTGTCACAGCCAAGTACCTTTTGCCATATACCCGCTTCATATCTTTTTCCAACGCACAAGTCGTATCCACCAATGCTTGAAACCCTTGGTTCACTCAACTCATGAGCAGGAATCTCAACTCATCCTGCAGCCCTTCATAGAACCTATTGGTTTTACATTGTTCATCAGCGAAAATAGACCCCGCATTGCGTCCCAACCATGTAAACTCATGTAAGTAGGTATCAACACTACTTTCTCCCTGAGTTAGATGCTGGAACTCATTTTCCATGACGATGTGATGTGTTGATGGTAAGTGCTTTGCCAAGAACAGTCTCAAAAACTCCTCTATTGAGACTTCTGTTAGTTGTCAGCCTGCTAAGTGGTGCAACTCTAACTTTTCCCACCATAGCCAAGCCACTCCCTATCAAGAAGGTGTCCAAAGTTACTTTCTGTTCTTCCTCCATCCTTATCGCCATTAATATTCACTTAACGCATAACAACCAATCCTTCGCCTATGTTTGGGATCCCACACCCTTAAATATAGGAGGATTGAAGCTCATAAACTACTTCAACTGCTATTCAGCTGCTCGAGGATCAACAATAGCCTCAACAGGTTCTGGCCTCACACCAACCTTTTCTAGCACCATTGGAGGTTATTCCTGCCCAAAAGGGTGTGCATGAATCATTACAAACAGTGCCCCAGTAACTAAACATATTGTCTCCACAGAAGGAGGAGGTGTAGGCACCTCAACTAGTTTCGCACTCTCATCAGAATGCTTGGGCTCAGACTGCCCCGCACCACTTAGAGTAACCTATACGTGTAAAAGACAAACTTTAGCGACTTTGCAAGAGCAACAACAACTTTATAAGAACGCGCAGGTTCCTCAAACAGGTGTATTTGCATTTCTTAGTGGATATTCTTGAGTTCATTTAGGTTATAGCGGGTCACACTTACACGTGCTCGCCACCCCCACCAAAGAATTCGACCACGATTTCGAAAGCGGAAGACCAAGAAAAGATGATACCAAATTGTAAAGTCTCCATCCATTAAATGAAATATAATAGAGGGTCTAGTCGGGACCCCACACCATAGTTCACAAACAGACGGAAAGGTTACAGGTCAATACCAAAACAATTCGCATCCTAACTCAGAGCATGCTAACAAAAGCTTTAAGGTTATTTGAACTGAAACTCATTTGAATTTCCATAATATATAAAACATCCGTTTATATATAACAGCACAGGAATGTCACTTTACACACAAAAGTTATGACCTCAAGGCCATACAGTTATATTTCATCATTGTGGATTACAAACATTGGCACGTCGGCCGACCGCACAAGAAATTAGTAAAGTTTTCTTTCTTCAGCCTTCGAGGGCCAGTAGTAGTAAGGACTTCAGCTCGCTATTTCCCGCTCGGCTCTCCAGCACCTGCATTGGGACAATCCACCGCAACAGTAGTAAACAAGGAAACGGTCAGCATTCAGTTGACCAGTTTATAACGACCCTACCCCTTTTCCTGGGCAGTGGTATTCCTTCCCTGCAAGCATAGCATTTTCACAAGTAGATATATCACAAGATGTGCATACATGCATAATCAATATATCATAAACGTCGACCATACGGCCCGACGCACTGGGCACTCATGGCACATTATCGGTGTACCGGAAAACCAGGGTCCCACCACCGTTCTCAGGTCTCAAACCCAACAGTCAACTTTGAGCATTCATGCTCCACAGCCCACGACCGGAGACTTTAGTCTTGATGGCGAATAGCCCAAGACTCTCATTATGTGATCCTAATGAAGCCAATAACTTAGGCACTCAATTTAGACAACCATAACGCAGATACAGTTCAGCCCTTACCTGTTGCTCTAATCGCCAATTCACTGTTTAGACTGAGGCAGGTCGCCTTCCCCTTGTCCGTTCAGCTCATCGGCCTTTAAGAGCGCATTGCTC
The DNA here is from genome assembly GCA_039513925.1 of Platanthera zijinensis. Taxonomy (NCBI): domain Eukaryota; kingdom Viridiplantae; phylum Streptophyta; class Magnoliopsida; order Asparagales; family Orchidaceae; genus Platanthera; species Platanthera zijinensis. Next base: position 109,074,266 of record CM077087.1, read on the forward strand.
AAAATAGCCACAACGTCCCTGAAGGACTGGCTTCACAATCAAAGCGGGAGTCAATGCCAGCGTTTGTCACAATCGCTTGGTGAGGTCAATAGAAGCTCTATTTTGGCATCCAAACTCAACCCAAACCATGCAGCATCCTGCAGTGCCAGCATATATGTTGGGTATTGTATCCATAATAACCTAGATTTGTATTAAGTAACCCTTAAATTAAGATGAATTAAGGTGTATTTGATGTCTTGTTTGAGTTATTTGTTTGCAGGACTTAATTGTCAAGTGTAGATCAATGGTAGTCTACAACTAGTCACCAAACACAGGACCATACAATGTAATCCCTCATTGTGTGATCCATGGTGTTGACTCATGTGTAGCCTCTTTATTGGGATACACTTCATTTTCAAGCACTATACTTTTAGGAGAAAAACTTGTTGCTGATTTCATTGAAGAAAGAAAAATTTTCAGGAAGCTAAAATTTCCTAAGTGTTTTACTCGAGAAGGACATGAGTACTCGAGTAGATTTTTAGTGAGTACTCGAGTGAGCTAAGTCTAGATTTCGAGTAAGGGAAATAGTTCTCAAGAAGACTGAACTTAGTTCTCGAGAAGCTAATTCTATTACTCGAGTAGATCTCTCCTTGTTCTCGAGTTAACAGAGATTTCTAGCTCGGGATTTTTGCTTAGTCTAGTACTCGAGTAGCTAAAAGCCTTTACTCGAGTAGTTCATTACTTTGTCTCGAGTGACAGAAGTAAAGTACTCGTGAAGTATATCTATTACTCGACTAGTGAAGTACCTGTACTCGAGAATTCCATCTACTTCTCGAGAAGTCAAGTTCTATTACTCGAGTAGCCTGAATATTTTCAGGATTTTCTCTAAGTCTTATACTCGAGAAGCTTACATCCATTTCTCGAGAAGCAAATTGAGTACTCGAGTAATCCATATTCCACTCGAGTATTGAAGATGTTTTTCCTGAAATATTTTAATCGCCAACAATGTTTTGCGACTCTTCAAGTGCAATTGCAATCGCCAACAACCCAGTCTCTCATAGCAGGACAAAGCACATAGAGTTGAGGTATCACTTCATCTAGGAGTATGTGGAGCAAGGAGACATCATTCACTTAGTATGTCCCAACTGATAGGCAGGTTTCAGACATTTTCACGAAGTCGCTAGATGAGTCCAAGCTCTCGTTCTTCAAAATATAACTTTGCATGCCCAACAAAGAAGAATAAAGAAGGATGACTTACAACATAGCACAAGGATCAAGAATCACTTCAAAAATTCAGAATTTCCCAAGTCCAGATTTCATTTCTCGAGTAAGACCTATCACTACTCGAGTACTTACTTGGACTACTCAAGAACTAAGTATACCTCTCGAGAAATACTACACGAGTAATAAGATACTTCTCGAGAAGTTCCAGATATTACTCGAATACTATAGTTCTTTCACTCGAGTAATGCTTGTCCACTCGAGAAATCTGAAGGAATTTTTTTTTCTTTTTCGGCTTCACGTTAAAATTTTTATATTCGCACCCAAATATTTATGCCGCCATATTCTCAGGTATGTCACGTTATTTAATTCCTTAATCATCACAAATTAGGGCTCATATAAATAGAACAATCCAAAATTTCCATTTTACTCGATCTCAAAACCCCTTTCTCGAAAAGAAAGAAGTAGACCGTTCGTCTTCCGCAGTTGTTGTAGAGCTCGTCACCGTCTCTCTCCTGCAATCAAGTTTCTTATTCCTTGTATCAATGGCACCGACTTCGAATATAGGGATTGGAAGTTAACTCATCTCAACCGGAATTGCAGAGATTTCAGAAGATTTTCAGAATCTTCTTCTTCTTCTGGATATCGCTGGCTTGACCTTTGTTCTACAGAAACCATGTAAGAGTCTTTTTCCAGAAGTCGAAGAATTCTGTTAGAATGCAAAGGTCAGAAGAAATGGTAAAATTCTTAATTCAAGAGTTCAAGGAATCAAGATTAAGCTTTCCAAGACAGTTGTTTCCAAGCTGCTTCGACTTCCAGTGATTGAAGATGAAGACGACATATCTGCCGAGGATTATGACAGATCCTATAGTTTTTGTGGAATTTATGTTGTTATAAACAACATTCGTCAACCAGACCTCAATGCTGAAAGCAAACTTCTGGTTGATATTCTGGGCAAAGTTCTTCTATGCAAGACATCTTCTATAAGCTTCATCAGTACCGATCTCTTTTATATGATGATAGTCATTATCTGCAAGAAGAAATTTTAGTTTGGTATGATGATTCTTGATAAGATAATAGAAAGCATTCAAGCATATAACTATGCAAGGATTATTTCTCTTCTCCTACAAGAGTTCAATCCAGAAGTTTTTTATTTATACAAGGGCACAACTCTTCATCACAAGAAGAAGGTTTCTGCTTCTTCCATTCAAAGATGGGAACTTCAACTGAAGAATCAAGCCCAAGCTGCCAAGGCTCTTGACCATACAGAAATAGAGGACAGGACTCCATCTTCTCCTCTAACTCAAGTAGCTGGCACATCTGGTGCAACAGCTGAGGGGGAGCCTGCTCCTTTAGTTCTAGAGGAAAGAATCCCTACCCCTTCTCCCATTGTTGCACTCCACCCAGCCACCACTAAAGAGGCAATCTCAGATGCCCAACTGCAAGAGAATATCCTTTCTACTAAAGAAGATATTAATCATATGATAGAAGAACTATCTTCTAAAATCCTCTTCCTCCCTTCCAACAAGAAAAATCTCCATCTCCAGAACCAAATCCAGCACCATCACCCTTTCATCATCACTCTAAACCAGAATCCCCTATTCACCAATCACCTGCTGCTGAAATAGAATGTTTTATCCCTAGTTGGATTTGGGATAGGTTCACTAAATTAGGTTAAAGTTTGTCCCACATTATATAGCCGGAGTCAATTCTTTGAGTCCTAGAGTTTAGGCTAATCATTAGGTTCAACCTTCATTGACCAGCCAGCAGAGGACATCAGTAGTCTCAAGACTTAGAATATTTAGAGAACAGAATGATCAGTTCGAAGTTCTTCAAACTCAGCTTGACGATCGTCGATCTCAGATCGACGAACTCAGATTTATTTCTCTGAGCTGAGCTCGACGATATTCGAGCTTAGGTCGACGATCGATTCTTTCAGACAGATTCTCAGCTCGACGAACTAAGAGTGCAGAATTGGCAAGTCATTCTCAGTATGCAATTCACAAAGCTCAAGTCGACGAACAGGAATTTTTAGGTCGACAAACTTGGAACTCCGGTCGACGAATTCCGTTCAAAGGTCGATGATTTCTATCCCGCTCCAGAATGAGAAGTTTTCTTTCTTTTGTCCCTTACTTTCTATATTATTTAGCAGTAATATTCCTGAGTCATTAATGCTCATATTCCTCTGAATATAGCCATTATTGGCAGCATTAATTATGGTATTCTTCAGGATAATTACTTGCTCTCTCGAGGGTTAGCGTGGAGCTCTCTTTACCCAAGGCTGATCGGTCCATACGCACGGCCTCTCGGCATTGCGTATGGATAACAGAAATAGAGCCCGCACATCGATATGCGGTCCTACGCGTCGTTAACCCGGGGCAAACCTTAAGAAATTTAATTAAACTGAAAAACAGGACCTTTAATTATTTAAAGCTACTTTATCTGCCCCAATGCTCTTCGATATTGAGGGCTAAGGGCGGTTTGCCACTCATCGAGATGGGGACACTTACGCTAGAAAGCTGAAAATGAAAGCTGTAAAGAAAGCAGTAAAATGAAAGCAGTAAATAAAGTAGAAAATTGCGAGTCCCGGCTCAAGCGAGTGGGCGGGAGAAGAAAAGCAGTAAATGCGAATCCCGACTCAAATGAGTGGGCGGGGGTAAATTTATCTCATACATGCACGCACTCTACTTGAAATAAAAACACACACACACACAAAGTATCCTACTCAAGTGAGTAAGAAGAAAATGAAAGCAATAAAAAGGCAAGTCCCACTCAAACGAGTGGGCGGGAAATGAAAGCAGAGCTCCATTTAACTCTTAACGAGTAGGCGGAAATAAATGCGCACACGCACACACACGTACAAAAATTGAAATAATGCTATAAAATCTAACTCATACACGCACACACACTTGCAAAAAAAAGGGAAAAACTAAGTGCTCAGAAAATTAAAACAACTGCATTTCTACTGCTAGAATGCGGTAGAAATGAATAAAAATAGAAAATAAAAATTAAACGAGGCGAAATGTTTTGCAAATAAACGCAAAATGAAAGTGAGCGAAAAATTAAAACGAGTACTTTTTCATTCTTATGTTTTTATAAAAGCTCCTAAAATGTGAAAATAAAACTAAAAAGGACGAAAAGTTTTACATTCCTAAAGAGCCTAAGTTAAAGAAAATAAAAATAACACCTTTTAAAATGCTTTTATAAAGCCTTAAGAATAAAAATAATAAAAAAGAAAGGAAAAGCTAAACCTAAACAAGTTGGTCGAAAATAAAATCGCCGGCATAACGGCTAGAAATGCGGATAAAATCCTAAGTTAAACAAGTTATCAAAGCTTTAAAAGATGAAGAACATAAAAAGAACAAAAAGGAGAACGAAAAATCACTTAAGTTAGGGCGCTTAATTGAATTCCAAGCCATGCGAAGAGAGAAAAAACTAACATTTTATTTAATAAAAAGCTATTACATGAAAAGATAAAACAAATAATCTAATACAAACTAAGAGAGAGAGGGGGGGGGGATAAAATTCCCTTACATAACATTTGGAATTCACTTGGGCAGCACCTCCCCTAAGCAAAGTGGTCAAAAAATGGACAAGAAAAGCTTTCTGAAAGCTTTTATTTATAGACAAATTTTTGGGCTTGACACGCCCTAGGTCACGGGCGTGACAGGGGGCGTGTCGGTTAGAGCCGTATTTGACTTGGCTTCTGCGGTGAGCTGGAGAAATTCTGGAAGGTCGGGGAGTGACACGTGTCTATCACAGGCGTGATAGGTGTCAGTCACGGGCATGATGGGGGGGGGGGCGTGACATGGACAGCTGGCAGTTCTGATGTCGGCAGCGTTGAGTGTTGAAAAAGCGTCGAGTGTCGACATTGACACGGGCATGACGGGTCTTGGACACGGGCGTGACTGGGGCGTGTCTGGACGGTATTGAGTGTTGAACAGTAAAATCATTGAGTGTCGACTGGCGGAAGGCGTTGAGTGCTTGACACGGGCGTGTCGGGTCAATGACACGGGCGTGTCAGGTAAAATTTTGACCTTTTTTTGAAATTTTCAGAAATAAAAAAAAAACTAAGTTAGAAATAAAAATTACTAAATATGAACAATTTATTAAAGAAAAATAACAGAAAATAGCTAAAACATTCTAAAACCACTTAAATAAAATACTAAAAAATGCGTATATTTACAACTCATCAAATACCCCCATACTTAAGTTTTTGCTATTCCAGAGCAAAAGTTGGAGATGAACCTACAAGGAATAAAAAAGAATCCTAAATTTAACTAACGCTTAAGTTAATTGTAAGAAAGATCGAAGTAAATTTCCGGGGTTTCAGAATTAAATCCTAAATTATGAAAATGTTATAAATAGAGGAACTGTTTCAAAAAATACTTCTAAATGGAAAAAATAGAAAGCGAAAATTATTTTTGTTAGTTTAACAAAAATGGATTGGAATTATCGAAAAAACATTAGCTAAAAAGAAATTGATAGGAAATAATTCAATTTAAAAAGTATGCTCTCAAAAAGATTTAATTTAATTCTAGAATCATGAAAATTGGGCTAAGTGGTTTGGCAGTTATGAAGAGAGCTTTGATTTTGAGGCGAGGTAATTTTTTCTCGAACCTCCACATATATTTTTGAATAATTAGGAAAATGAAATCTTATTTTCCTAACTTTTTTTTTCTTTTCTTCATAAATAAAAATAAACCCAATGAATATGTATGAGAGTAATGAATTTTATTCTCTTACTCCTTAACATATAATCTTTTAAATTATTGGGTGCCTATATTTATGGGATGAAATCTTATCCCCATTAACATACGATCTTTTAAAGGTGAAAGCGGGAAATCATACCGATTAAGGCATGAAAAAATGGTGGATGGTTTAATTTCTAAAATAAAACTAGAGTTTTATAAAAAAGTTTGAGAGCAACCTTTTTAATTTGAACGTTCCTACGTTTCTAAAAGCATAAGTAGAAATAATATAAAATCCATAAATGTTATTTTCTAACATAAAAACGTGCTTTTATTCAAAAAATCAGAAGTGAAATGAAAAATACAAGTTCCCGATAATAAGAAAAAGACATAAAAAATTCTTCAAAATCTTAACCCCAGAAATCTAAGTCTATCGAGCTACAATTAATAAACGGATAGTAAATAAAGAATTAATTAAAATTCGCTTATAAATAAACTCGAAACGATTATTTTGGAGAGCAAAGAGGTTAAGAAAGGAGGTATTCGATTTATTTAATTCAAAATAAAAAATTTTTGATATTTTATGAGTTTTTTTTTTTGATATTTTGGGGGTTTTTTCATTTTTTTGGAATTTTTTTTTAAAGTTATGCAAATTTTTGTAATTTTTTGAGTTATAAAAAATTTTTTGAATGAATTTTTTTTTTATTTACGGAAATATTTACAAGTGGAGAGAGAGAAATTTTTACAAGATAGAAAAGAGACGAGAATATTTCCAAAATATAATTACAAAGTAACAAAAAAAGGGATCGCCCGCGAACAGACTCTTATTTGTAGTTGGTTCGATGAGTCGAACGTCGCGGAGCGATGTTTCATTGTTTTGAAAATTATTTATTTATTTATTATTATTAAAGCATGAAAATATATTTATTTTTTTAAAGTTTTTTAATTTTTGCAAAAAAAAAATTTTGAATTTTTTTTTATTAAGTGCAGGAAATAAAAGGGCGGAAAATAGGAAACATCCTCATACTTAAGTCCAACATTATCCCCAATATTGCACTAAGTATGAGGAACGATATATGTATGCAAAAATCTAAGCAGTTATGTATAAAAAAAAAAAAAAAAAAAAAACAGGAGTTAAAGAAGCTTCCCTGAAAACGTGTTCGGGGAGACCCGTTAAATTATGACCTGCAAAAGTTAGAAGAAAATAGCAAAAAAAAATATAATATAAAAAACGAAAAAGGTAAATTCGGCGAAAATGTGCGGGTGGTAGGGGGCGCGAGTGAGTGTGACTCGTAAGCTAATGTCTTAGCTATATGAGCTTGACCGATATGCGTTCTCCTAGCGCTCACAATATTGAAGCGCGCCGAAGCGACAAAATAACTATATAATAATTTTTTATTGTTTTATATATTTTTTCTTAGTTTTTAAAAAAATTTTAGATTTTTAAGTTTATGTTTTTAGTTTTTTTTTGTTAGTTTTGAATTTTTTTTTTGAAAATAAAAAATAAGATGAAAATAAGTTAAAGGCAAATAAAAAAAGATATATATATTATTTTTTTTTTATTTTTTTTGAATTTCTAATTTTTGGAAGAAAATAAAATTTTCATCAAATATTTTTTTTTTATAATTTTTTTAGTTTTTAAATTTTTTTATGTTTTTGATTTTTTAGATTTTTAAGTTTTTATTTTTTAAATTTTTTTTAAGTACTTTTATAATAATTATTATTATTATTATTATGAATATATTTTTTTTGGGTGGCCATTTTGTATTTCTTTTTTTTATATAGAAATAAAAGGTAAAAAAAATAGTTTTTAGGAATTCGAAATTTTCCCCGGCAACGGCGCAAAAAACTTGATGGTTAAAACTCGTAGGTTTCTTATTAATGAAATGAAAGTGGTTTTATTTATTTAATAAAAAAGGAGGGGTTTTATTTTGTTTTAAACCGAGTTTTAACGAAAAGTTGGCAAGTGCACCTATCGCGTGTAGTACAGGATATTCCCGGGGAGGAATATCGGGGTCATATTGTTCTCGGGGTCGACTTAGTTATTTCTACTCTTTCCGTGAAATACCTATTATTTTACAGATAATATTTTAGGTTTGGTTATAAAAATAAAAATGGCAAAAAAAACATAAAAAGCGCATAATAACAATAAAGCATAATAATAAAACATGAAAAAAATACAGCAAATAAATAAAGCAGGAAATAAAGTGCAGAAAGACGATGAAGAGCTTACCGCGACGAAATCAAAAAGAGAATCGAACTAGAATAAACTTTTAATAAAAAGAGATCCTAAATTTCAAATTAATTAAGGCGGAGATTTGGTCGTGGAGGATCCACAAAAATGAGCACACCTATCTCTAGGTAATATCGCTCACCTGAACGCTAAAACTTTTCGACTGATCGTTAGACCGACGAAGGATTCCTCTTAACGCCCGCATTACGCTAAGAACCCCGCTATTGGGTGGGGAACCCAATCCGGTAGAGTCACACGCCTCCTCTCTCGAGGGTTAGTGCGGAGCTCTCTTTACCCAAGGGTGATCGGTCCATACGCATGGCCTCTCAGCGTTGTGTATGTATAACGGAAATAGAGCCCGCACATCGATATGCGGTCCTACACGTCGTTAACCCGGGGCAAACCATAAGAAATTTAATTAAACTGAAAAACATGACCTTTAATTATTTAAAGCTACTTTATCTGTCCCAATGCTCTTTGATATTGAGGGCTAAGGGCAGATAGCCACTCATTTGAATGGGGACACTTACGCTAGAAAGCTGAAAATTAAAGCTGTAAAGAAAGCATTAAAATGAAAGCAGTAAATAAAGCAGAAAATTACGAGTCCCGGCTCAAGCGAGTGGGCGGGAGAAGAAAGCAGTAAATGCGAATCCCGGCTCAAATGAGTGGACGGGGGTAAATTTATCTCATACACGCACGCACTCTACTTGAAATAAAAACACACACACGCACACAAAGTTTTCCGACTCAAGTGAGTAAGAAGAAAATGAAAACAAGAAAAAGACAAGTCGCACTCAAACGAGTGGGCGGTAAATTAAAGCAGAGTGCCATTTAACTCTTAACGAGTGGGCAGAAATAAATGCGCACACGCAAATACACGTACAAAAATTGAAAGAAAGCTATAAAATCTAACTCAAACACGCACACACACTTGCAAAAAAAGGGAAAAACTAAGTGCTCAGAAAATTAAATCAACTGCATTTCTACCGCTAGAATGCAGTAGAAATGCATAAAAAGAGAAAATAAAAATTAAACGGGGCGAAAAGTTTTGCAAATAAAAGCAAAATGAAAGTGAGCGAAAAATTAAAACGAGTACTTTTTCATTCTTATGTTTTTATAAAAGCTCCTAAAAAGTGAAAATAAAACTAAAAAAAGACGAAAAGTTTTACATTCCTAAAGAGCCTAATTTAAAGAAAATAAAAATAACACCTTTTAAAATGCTTTTATAAAGCCTTAAGATTTAAAATAATAAAAAAAGAAAGGATAAGCTAAACCTAAACAAGTTGGTTGAAAATAAAATCGTCGGCATAACGGCTAGAAATGCGGATAAAATCCTAAGCTAAACAAGTTATCAAAGCTTTAAAAAGATGAAGAACATAAAAAGAAAAAAAGGAGAAAGAAAAATAACTTAAGTTAGGGCGCTTAATTGAATTCCAAGCCATGCGAAGAGAGAAAAAACAAAAATTTAATTTAATAAAAAGCTATTACATGAAAAGCTAAAACAATCAATCTAATACAAACTAAGAGAGAGAGAGGGGGGTGAATAAAATTCCCTTACATAACATTTGGAATTCACTTGGGAAGCACCTCCCTTAAGCAAAGTGGTCAAAAAATAAACAAGTAAAGCTTTCTGAAAGCTTTTATTTATAGACAAATTTTCGGGCTTGACACGCCCTAGGTCACGGGAGTCATAGGGGGCGTGTCGGTTAGAGCTGTGTTTGACTTGGCTTCTGCGGCGAGCTGGAAAAATTCTAGAAGGTCGGGGAGTGACACGTGTCTGTCACGGGCGTGACAGGTGTCAGTCACGGGCGTGACGGGGGGTGTGACATGGATAGCTGGTAGTTCTGATGTCGGCAGCGTTGAGTGTTGAAAAAGCGTCGAGTGTCGACATTGACACGGGCATGACGGGTCTTGGACACGGGTGTGACTGGGGCGTATCTGGACGGCATTGAGTGTTAAACAGTAAAATCATTGAGTGTCGACTGGCGGAAGGCGTTGAGTGCTTGACACGGGCGTGTCGGGTCAATGACTCGGGCGTGTCAGGTCAAATTTTGACCTTTTTCTGAAATTTTCAGAAATAAAAAAAAAACTAAGTTAGAAATAAAAATTACAAAATATGAATAATTTATTCAAGAAAAATAACATAAAATTGCTAAAACATTCTAAAACTACTTAAATAAAATACTAAAAAATGTGTATATTTATAACTCATCACCTACCTTAGGCTTAAAAGCCCTATAGCTCAGATCCATAAAGGATCCTACCTCAGACCCAAAGGTCCTACACTCAGATCCAAATTTGGATCCTACACTCAGGCAAATTTGCCCTGCCTCAGGCACAAAGGCCTTACAACTCAGATCATAAAGGATCCTACAGAAATGAAATAGTTTGTGTTAATTTGACAAGAGCAATTTCCCTATCTCTGTTACTGGAGTTGATTTATCTCAGCTCTAATTATCTTCACAGTAGTAAGAATAAGATCTTCAGTAAATACCTGCCTCTGCTAGAAGTAACTCAGAAATAATTTTCTAAACTTGCTGAAGAAGACTGATGTCTTGACAGATCTTGAGTTCTTCAAACAGCTAACCCTAATCTACAGTAAACTAAAAGCTCTTCTTCTTCTCTTTATCAGAAACAAGTCTGAACTTGTTGTAGCAGGAGAAAATGCTACAGCTATCTGGAATGAACTTTTGGTTCAGCTGGAATGACTTCAATCTTTTGGCTCAGCAGCAATGGCGAGAAAGATGAAGTGTAGCCGCAAAAGTGAAACCCTAAAAGTTAAATTCTTCCTTGAGAAGCTGTCCCTTTTATCTTCCGCCAATCAACAGCTCCAAGAAGTAGTTGGGACCACCTGTAGTTGACAGCTATAACTTGCTTCAACGGAAGAAGACGTATAGTAGCCCTCCAACGCTATTTGGTGTTTTCTATAGCTTTCCCGCAACTTATTTGAACTCTATTGACTTTTGTTGACTTTGGCTGATGTCATCAGTTATGGACTTAGCTAATTTCTCAAATTCACTCCATGCGTTGAGTACGTTGAGTGAACAAGCTTCACTCAACGCCAAAACCCTTAGTCAACTTTCTGAACCATTCTACATCATAGGCGTTGAGAGCATTGAGTAAGCCTTCATCACTCAACGTTTTCTAACATGGCTCATCATTCTGCCTCTAGGAGCTGAAAGCGTTGAGTGAGCCTTCCTCAATCAACGCTTTCTGACTTGTCCATTTCTTCACCTATCTGAAGGTGTTGAGTGAGCTGGCCTCACTCAATGCTTTATGCCTTTGCCTATCTTCTTTATTAAGCATTGAGTTAACTGGCTTCACTCTATGCTTATGGACTTAGTAGATTTTTTCTTCTTCTTAGGCTTTGACAGCAGCAGTATGACTCAACATTTTTGTTGTCTGGCATTGAGAACGTTGAGTGAAGCTTCATCACTCAATGTTTTTGTACTTGCCCATTTTCTATCATCTTAGGCTATTTCATAACACGACGCCTTCTGCTTTGGCGTCGAGTGAGCTATGTTCACTCGAAGCTTATGGACTTTGTCGAATATTCAGCTCTCCAATATTAATGCTTTGACAGATTCAGGTATACTCGACAATGGCATTGAGTGAACTCCCCTCACTCAATTCCTGTGAACTTGGCCGCAGAATTTACTTTGTAGACTGCATAGCTTTGAGTTTCCACAACTATCTCAGCGCTTTATGGCATTTATCATTGAGTGAACTAGCTTCACTCAACGCCTGTGGACTTAGGCGATTTCCAGCCTATCCAGCATCTTCCCTTGCATCTGGTGTTGAGTGAACTGGCTTCACTCAATGCCTGTAGACTTAGATAGATTTCAATCTCTCCACATCTTTACTTTGTGACCAACTGTCACATCATTTGGAATACCTGTCCTATCAATGTTATAAGGACTAACCTGCATGCATGAACTTGAACATACATCAAATACAATAATGTGTATATCATTGATATATTTGATTTCTTCAAATCTGGGACATTGTAGGCAATAGACCCAATAAGATTAACACACCAATCTACGACACGTGTGCAGCTCCTCATTCCCATCCGTCACTTAGTGCGGGGATAGGGTGTAGACATATTGCAAGGATATCTTCATCTAATGCATACTCATATACATTGCATGAATAGTAATTCACTTCTCATGTTCATTATATTCATGCATAATATTCTATCATGTTATCCTATATTTTTTATCTTATATCTCTTTGTGCTTTCATGTTTTTAGAAAACAAAAGTACTTTTGGAAAAATTTATATATTCGAAAATCAAATATAAAATTATTAAATGATTCAAAAGAACAAAAATATGTTTTTCCTATAACTCTTTGTGTGTTTATTGTTTGACAGTTTTAATTAAACAAAAAAAAAATCAAATCAAAAGTTATAAAAACTATTTATTATTCATTGCCCTTGTTAAGTATGATTAATTATATCAATTTAAGATGAATTACAATATGTAATTTAATTTTCAAGAATCTTAGAACATTATTTTGTTTTGTAATGTCTTGTAAAGTATCGTGTTATGTGCAATGAATTGAATATAGAAAATGTGTGTAGGATTTCTTAGCATGCCTCTAAGTATGAGTAATATTTTATGTTTAATAATGATTCACTCACTCACTTATTTTTGATAACGTATATATGGTCTTAATCATATACTTGCATGATTGTGTTGTGTAATAACATAATAGTGTAAAATGCATAAATAGATTATATACACTACATTGAATTAATTATTTCAATTCTTTATTTTTCATGCACTTATTCATTGGAGAAAGGTTTCTTTAAAAAAATTGCTATTGTTTGCACAATAAGTGAATTCAGAGTCCTTTGCCACTAAAATAAAAATTGATTACAAAAACTTCACCAAGTACTACTCACCCTCCTGATAAGTCTTATTGAGAATTTTGAGATTGAGCACCTTGGAAAAAGAATTATAAAGTATCTTGTAGCAAAGAAATCAAAGACCACCTTTCTTAGTACTTTGGATCACAACAATAAAAATAATGTTAAAAAGAATAAAAGTGATCCCCCAAACACTACTCTACTCCCTGATAAGTCTTAATAATCATTGTGTATAGAGCGCATTGGTAGTGAAAGTATCTAGCATCTACCTAAATCACCTAGAGGGGGTGAATAGGTGATGTTTGTGTCTTTTTGCGGGATAAAAATATCTAAAAACTCAAGCACACAAACACAGAGATTTATAAAGGTTCCCCGTATTGGGTACGTCCACTGTCCCGCCTCGCCTATCTACCACGAAGGGTAAGATTCGGTTACTTCACCTTTCTCAGATTATAACAATCTTGCACCTCAAAGCAACGCTCCTACACCTAGGAGAACAACCTCTCCTACACCTCGATCCACAACTGGATCTACAACTCGATCCATAAACCGGATCTACAAACTAGATCAACTAACGGATCTACACTCGGAAGAACAAAGTTCCTACAATCTCGGAGACAAAGCTCCTACAAAGATTAAAACAAATTTTACAAGTACAATAAAAAGTTTATAATTCCAGATCTTAAAACTTCAAGGGTCTTCCTTCTTGAAACTTGAAAAAATTGATGAAGAAGGTTGAGGAAGAAACCGAGATGCTAGTCTGAAAACTAGGATCTGACCCGATAAAATAGATGTTGAAGAATCTTGGAATCTTGGATCTGTCGAATCATTTCTCTTTTTAAATCGCTGGATCAAGAGATTAGTGGCAGAGAAGAAAAACAATGGAGACGCGCGACTTCTCCCGAAATTAGAAAGAGCAGTTCTGATTACTGTAATAATTATTCTTGTGATTAGGGTTAGAGAATCTGATTGAAAAGAATATATATATATATATCATCTTCAATGGTCATGAGTCATTAAGGAAAGATCCACCAATGGATCAATCATCATTAACTTAGAATAATTTGAAATCCCATCAAAATATTTAGAAAGAAAAATCTGCAAGTCCATTTCTCGAGAAGAAGTAGATTTCTCGAGAAATGAAAGGCTTTTTCGAGAAATGACTTGGCTTCTCAAGAAAAGACTTGAAGAAAATTTTCTGTGAAGTAAAATACTTATTTCTCAAGAAGGATATTATTTCTCGAGAGATGGTTTGCTTTCTCGAGAAATAATATGTCTTCTCGAAAAATTTACTTAGCACAAATTTTGTGAACTGAAAGATTGATTTCTCCAGAGGAATATGATTTCTCGAGAAATGGTCTGACCTTCTCGAGAAATTTACTAAATGATAATTCTATAAACTGATGCATTGATTTCTCGAGAAAGAATTGATTTCTCGAGAAACAGGCTTAGCTTCTCGAGAGTTGATTTAGACTTCTCGATAACTGCTTTGCATTTCTCGAGAACAAACTTGGCTTCTCGAGATATCTTCAAGGCATTTCTCAAGAAAAGGACTTGGAGTATTTTCAAACAATTTCCCGAGAAGTCTTATGGTTTCTCGAGAACAGCTATGCTTTCTCGAGAAATAGACTTAGACCTCTTGAGAAACAGTCTTCAATTTCTTGAGAAATGGACTTAGGAAAATTTTGGAAAAATTTTCTTTTCTTCTTTGTTGAAACCAACAACCCTTCCTTTCTTCCATTGGTCTAGTACTTGAAAATGAAGTGCATCCCAATAGAGAGGTTACACATGAGTCAATACCATGGATCACACAATGAGGGATGACATTGCATGGTCCTATGTTTAGTGACTCATTGTAAACTGATATTGGTCTACACTTGGCAAAAATAACATGCAAGCACTCAACTACAGAATAGCATCAAATACAAACTTAATTCATCTTAGTTCAAGGGCGACTTCATACAAATCTGGGTTATTGTGGATACAATACCCAACAATCTCCCTTTATTTATAGAAGTCAGAACCCTTTATACTAAGGTGAATTATACCAAGATATTTAAAGAATTGAAAAACAAGCAAAATAAGGTATGTAAAGACAGAAGATAATTAATAAGATCATTAAAATTCAAAATTTTATTTACGTATAGAATTTGTCCATTGATACATCAAGATCCACAAGATTCTACATTATAGCTAATCTCAAATCATTTGAATTGTTGTTGATGGTGTATTTCCTTCTTTTCTTGTTATCTTTTCTGATAGTTATAAGGTTTGGGGTAGTACTTTGGAGGTGGAGGAGGAGCATTTGGATTTTTTCTGCCATATTCTTTATCATAAATCCTCCTCTTAGTCAATGACTTCTCATATAATTGTCACTCTTTATGACTATAGTGATAATCTTTATTTTCATTATATTCCACTACTAGCTTCACTTCATCCAGAATAAGAGATTTTGAAGTGGGACTCCACACTTCAGCAAATTCTTTTTCTTTCCTCTGGGAAGCTGTTTGGCTTGGGTTGGATCTGCTAGCAGAGGCACCCTCACCATATTTTCTCTTCTTGAGCACTGGAATCTCAGGAGGTAGATCTTGAAGTATCTCTGGCTGTTCTGAAGTCCACACATCAGAATAGAATTTTGGAGGAATGTCATGAAACTCAGGCCTTCGAGATAAAGTAGGCTTGAAGATATTTGGGTTATGATGGGGAGGTGGAGCTTCATTTTGATCATTCTGAAAATATGGGAAGATTTTGTTATGCATCCGTATAACAGTCTCAAAAGTATATATGTTTACCCATTTAATCTGCTTTTGAACACTAGTATTGATCTCTTTCAGCTGATCACCCAACTGACTTTTCATATCTAGCACCTTCTTTTCTAGAACTTCTGTAACTTTATCCTCCCCCTTTCTGACCTCTATAGATAGGGTCTCTAAAATCTTTCTTAAACTTTCCAACTTCTTTAGTACTTGTCTTGAAGTTCTATGCTTCAGTAATCTTCAGCAATAGAATCTGATTGTTTGCCACTGTAAGTGCCTGATTCATCACCTCACCAACACTAGTAATAGTGTGGTTTATAGCCTTGCCACAATTGTTCTGTAGTCTTTTGAACTCATATGTATTATGCTGAATTTCAGCAAACCCTCTGCTCATCTCTTTCTCTAGAGCGGATACTTTATCAGTAACTTCATTGAGAGACTTATCAAAGTACTCTCTTTTCTTTGTAAGCATAGATTCTATTTTACCCAAAAGGGTATCTTCAGGAATAATATTAGTTGGAGGACGTGGAGGAGGTAGAGCTGGGGGTTTCCATACTAGGATTTCTTCAAGAACAATTGTATTTCTCCCTCTTTGGGCAGAAGTCATAAGATCTCCCTCCTCTACAAGAATAACAGGCATGGAGAAATCAAAGTTCCTGAGAGGCTGTTCTACTGGTTCTGGGATAATGTCTTCTTCAGAGAGCAAATCAACATTCTCTCCCTCAATATATTCCTGGGGCTGAGAATACTCTGGAGTTTCTGCAGTTGTCTCTTCATGAATCTCTTCAAGAATATTTTCAGGAGACTTCTCAGGAGTCTTTTCTTGAGAGATGAACAGCGGATCATCTGAAGTTAGACTTTCAATCATTTTGTTAATGTCCTCTGTAGTAGTATCTAGCAGAGTATCTTGATCAGAGGGGGAATCAACATTCATACTTGAGCCACCCCCATGCATAGAGGTGCTCTGCTCATCATCAGACTGAACTAGATGGTCTTTCTCCACTATCTCAACATCATCAACAACTTTCTCTGGAATCTGGTCTGTAAGAGCATCTGTCTTAACCTCTGTCTCTAGTACTTCATGAACTGAAGGAGCAGGCTCCCCCTCAGCAGCTGCACCAGATATGAAAGTGAATGGATAGATCACACTAACTCTAGAGGGGGTGAATAGAGTATTAAAAATCTTTTGATTAATTTTTATAGCGGATTAAAATAAGTGATATCTATATATAAATAGGCAGAAATAAAACACAAAAAATCATAGTACAGTAAATAACAAATAGAGTGACCAGACGACACAAAGATTTTATAGTGGTTCCCCTAAAACCTGGGTACATCCACTCTTCTACCACCCTGGTAGGAATCCACTACAAGTTTTTGATCAGGTGCCCTGCCCCTATAGGTTTTTGCTCAGGTGCCCTATCACCACAAGATCTATTTTAAAGGGAGATCTAACAATCCATTGAGCTTTTGACCAGGTGCTCAAAAACTAAACTAAGTCTTTTGATCAGGCGACTTAACAACCAAAGGGATAATTTTTGAAGGGAGTTAAAAACCCTTTTATAGTAAGGTAAAAAGATATTTGATATTGTCTTCTCTTTCTCAATGTTCTGAGAAGACTAGTGGATTGTTGTTATTATCAAAGCTCCCCTGAGATGTAGAATAGTTCAGGAGAATGGAAGCTTTGCTCAGGGTGTAGGCCTTAAGATTGCTTATTGATCTTCAGAAAACTTTTAGACAGATGTTGATGGATTGTCTCTTGAAAAGCCCTGAAGCAAAAAACTGATGAAGAACTTGAGATGTATGAGAGCTATTCTTCTTTCAGTTTTCTATAAATTATTCTATGTCACAGCTTATTGACTTGCAGCTATCTTGAAAAAATAATCCTTATATATTCCTTGCAGATTTCAGCCTTTGAATTTTGAATGACTTTTCTTGACTGACTGCAGAAATTCTGGGAGTTGAATGGCTTGAATTTTTCTTGAATGAGTTTCCCAACTATCCTAGTAAAATAAGCCAAGTAATAACTCTGTGAAGACCATAATTAATGTTGTCATGGAACGACCATATTCATAAGAATATTGTGCATTAATTATCAGAGCATTACAAAAATATTATAATATAATTTGAAATTAATCAGTCTTAGTTGAACTAAAATCATCAAAGAATTTGTCGAACTGAACCTTGGAGAAATTAGTCGAACTCAACAAATTTTCGTCGACCTGAGCTCCAAGATTGTCGAGCTGAGAATTCTCTTTCGTCGAGCTGAGCTCTAAGATCGTCGACCAGAAAATAAACTTGCCAATCTAAGCTCCAAGTTCATCGAGCTGAGATAGTCCTTCGTCGAGCTGAAGTTCTCATGTGAGATTAGAGATCGTCGATCTCAGCTAGACTTTCGTCGAGCTCAAATTCTGATGTGAGATCTGAGATCGTCAATCTCAGCTAGACTTTCGTCGAACACAACTAAGAGAAGGAACTCTGAGTTCGTCGATATGAGATGGACGATCATCGAGCTGAGTTCAGCAATCGTCGAGCGAATTTTTTTTGAATCTTTAAACTGTCTTGCCTTTAAAGTCTTGAGTCTTTGAAGTCTTCTGAAGGTAGGTTTCAATAATTTAACCTAATGTGACTAACCTTAACCCTAGAACTAACAAATGAACCGAGGCTATACATGTTGGGTCAACAAACCTAATAGTGAACCTAGACCAAATCCAAACTGGGGTTCCAACAATCTCCCCCTATTTTGGTGAGGTCACTATACAAAACTAAAAATAAAGAAAATCACAAAGCAATAAAAATATCTGACTGAATTTTAAGTCATTCAGCAGATATGAACAAATGTGCCTTGTGGATATAATACACATCAATGAAGTTTAAAATGCAAAATAAAAATATTAAGTGTTTTTCTTTGAATCATCAGTAGAGGGATCTGAAGCATGTTTTGTGAAAACCATTATCCTTTTTGGGTCTTCTGCTTCTCTTTGGGTCATCTTCATGTCTTAAGCCCCAAGAATCTTTACAGTTACAGCTCTGGGCACTACAGCTTCTGGATATAAATTCATATAAGTATCAACATTAAAAAGATTCTTATTTTAAAACCT
Organism: Platanthera zijinensis; assembly: GCA_039513925.1. Taxonomy (NCBI): domain Eukaryota; kingdom Viridiplantae; phylum Streptophyta; class Magnoliopsida; order Asparagales; family Orchidaceae; genus Platanthera; species Platanthera zijinensis. The sequence continues at coordinate 109,093,119 of CM077087.1, forward strand.
TTGAAATTTCTTTTGCCTATAGGATGACATTGTAGTAAACTGAGAAACATCATGTCCTTCCTCTTTAGCCTTTCTGATTTGAGAAAGTCCTACAAGCTCTTGAAATCTGGCCATTCTATAGTTGGGGTCTAATTCTGGATCATAAGTAGGAGAGGGAGGTCTCTCTGGACTTGATTCTTCTTTCTGAACATCTTGAACATTTTGCTTGCTGCTTTGACTATCAGACTGCTAATATTGTTTTCTTTGTTGGTTGCTAGATTGAGACTCTGACCTTGAAGATCTTTCCTTACTGCTATGAGTTAGTCTTGATTAATAAGAATAAGAAGCAGACCTTTGAGCTTGAGAAATGTTTCTTGTTAATCCTGTTGCAGGAGGAGGAGGAGGAGGTGGTGGTCATCTCCAAGACTTCTTAGGTTAAGAACTATATCTCTCCATCTTCTTTCTTCGTTTTTGCTCATTTTTAGACAATCTCATCTAGTAGGGAATATCTGCAATGAGAGTAATGTTGTGAAGAATATAGTAGGGAGTGTAAGCTGTGGGATTTGGTATAGGTGAAGCCTTAGCTGGAACTTTCTTCTTTTCTTTTCTCTTCTTAGAACCAAAATCTTCTAAATCATCAGAGTCATTATCATCATTGTCAGAATCACTCGCAAAATTATCATATAATGCATCAATTTGCTTAAATAAGTCAGCTTGATCCTTGGCTTGATCTTCTGGCTCTTTAGATACAATATCTAAAATAACTTGAGCCTGAATATAGTAACTTTCTGCATCCATATCTTGAAACATAATTTCACCAAGATCTGGCATGGGGGACTCAGCCCGGCAAAAAGTTGGAGGAGAAAAAGCCTTTGGCTCTAGAAGACTTACTTATATAATCTCAGAAGAAATACTAGAGGAAATGTTATAGAAGTTATTTCTAATTTCTTCTAACACAGAAGAATTAACTGGAGCAGAATAGCAAACAATTGCTCTAGAATAATCAGATACTGCTGAATCAAAAGCTGATATGTTTCTGCTATAAACTGTATCAAAGGAATGCAATAAAGAATGAATATAAACTATGGGATTTATAATGAAATAACCAACAGTGTTTATTGCTGCATCAACTGACTCTTCTTCAAAGCAAGTCATTTCAGTATCATCATCAAGAACTTCAATTATCTCTATTGGAATTATTGTTGTTGGAACTGTTGCTGAAGTTGTTTTGTCTGCTACTAGAGGAGCTTCTTCATTGAAAATCTCCCCATGTACTATTTCAGAAAGACCAGAACCCAGGCCCCTAGAAGAAGGGACAGAGGAGGAGGAAGCAAGTTGAGCAGATAGAAGAGAGATAAAAGCAGCAAGAGGGACAACAGACTCATCTATTAGCTTTTTTAGAGAGGGAGTGATGAATTTGAGAAGATCATTTGAGATGTTAGAGAAATCTAGATACAGTGGATCAGGAGTAGATGGGGTATAGGTGGATTGGTGACCACGGTTAGTACAGACAGAGAATGCTTGAGGGATGTCTTACTATAGGAAGGTTTGGAATATTGGTGGAAGATTTGATGGAGGGATGGAATCAGGAAGTTCATCTTGAACAGGTTAATATTATGGAGATGGAGATGAGAGTATATTGAATATAGGGAATGATATAAGTTGATCTGGATGAGTAGATGAGGATGGGAGATCATCAAAATGTGATGGTTGAGGTGATTGAGGAGGTGGAGATGGTGTATCCTCAGAAATATGGATTGGTGATTATGGTTGAGATGGTGATTGTGATTGTGAGACTGGAGGAATGGAGGTAGAATGTTGTTGAAGTGGAGTTGATGAAGGAAATATAGAATGAGGTGGAGATGGAGGAGGAGCAGGAGCTTCTTCTTGGGTTGGAGAAGTGGTTGTTTCAGCCCTTGTGTCCTCTGAAGCAATCCTGGAGGAGGAGGCCCTAGAGGGATTGGGGATAATCCTCTCCCATCCACCAAATAGGGCAGAGGTAAGCCTCTTAGAGGCATTAATGAAAATGGTCTGGGAGACCAATAATTCTGGTACCTTTGCTTGGAGGAAGATTCCCAGAACTCTTCCAAAACTCACATCCTTCTTACTGATTCTCATTTTAAACAAATCAAACAGAATTCCTCCCCAGTTCACTAATTTCTTGTTAACCAAGGCACACATCAATTGAAATTGATGCCAACAATATCATGAGCAGAGTGTTTTCCTAGCAACACTTTGCCAACAATATCTACCAAGAATCTATATTCTATTGATAGATTTTTCTTAAGGAGGTGGTTAGGGTTTCCTTCAGTATGACCTAACCTTTTTATCATTTAATTAAATTCACTGCTAGATAAATCTATTTCATCTTTACCATTAACAAACTCAAAAACTTCAGTCAAAAGTTCTGGAGAAAGAGGAACCTGGTGTCTTGAAATCGTTCCAATAAGAACTGGAGTTTCCTGAATCTTTGATGTATAAACACATTCTTTGATCTCGGTCACTGGAAGTTTAATCCTTGTTATCATGAGTTTCCTTAACTGTTGAGTCTCAAACAGCTGTAGGATATTCTAGAAGACTTGATCAGAGTGGCTAAAAGAATCGATGTCAATGTCGAAGTCGGCATCAAATATCATTCCTGGAGAGGGTCGCTGTCGAAATCACCATTACCTACAAGAACAAAAGATCAAGTGCACAAGAACTGGAAAGTGTGAGATGGAGTTCGAGGAAAACCCTATTATAAGTTTTCAGAAGGTAAAACGACAAACTCCGTCTGACGCAAAAGAACAACTTCGAACTCAGGTTGAAAAAAATTTCATGAAGAAATAAAAAGCGTCAATCTTAGTTTGAAGAGGGGGAAAATATTTCATCGTTCTCAGGTCGACGAAATTATTTCTGAAGCAAAATCGTCGATCTCCGGTCGATGAAAATGTTTCTCAAAGAGATATCGTCGATTTCCGTTCGACGAAAAATCTCAAGAAGAGTTCACAGATCGTCGATCTCCATTCGATGAAAGGTGATCAATTCTTTGACCTCAAACAAAAATAAAATTAAACTTCTCCATTAATCATACCTAGCTAGTTTAAGAAGAACAAATGTTTCTTTTCATCCAATGGTTTGGTGAAGATGTCTGCTCTTTGTAAATCAGTAGAGAGAGACATGATTAATTTTAATTTTATCTACACAATCTCTAATAAAATGATGTCTAATTTCTATATGTTTGGTCCTACTATGATGCACTGGATTTTGTGCAATGGAAATTGCACTGGTACTATCAAAAAATATAGTTAAATTATTTAGATTGAAACCATAATCTAGGAGTTGGTTTTAAATCCACAAATTTGTGAACAATAGCTGCCAGCTGCTATATATTCAGCTTCAGTAGTTGAAGTTGACACATATGTCTGTTTCTTATAAAACCAAGACACAAGCCTATCACCAAGGAACTGGCATATTCCTGATGTGCTTTTCCTTTCAACTCTACATCCAGCAAAGTCAGCATCTGAGAATTTAGTTAATTAGAGATTGTGTACTAGAGTCCTAGATTTGGACAACCCTTTATATATCTCAAAATTCTTTTTAAGTAAAATAAGATGAGATTCTTTAGGGTTCACTTGGAACCTAGCACAAAGACATGTAGCAAACATTATATCTGGCCTGCTAGCTGTGAGATACAGCAAGGACCCAATAATAACCCTATATATTTTCTGATCAACTGACTTGCCCTGTTCATCAGAATCAATCACAGCATTGGAAGTCATGGGTGTTTTCATAGCTAAGGCATCAGACATCCCAAATATCTTAACTAGCTCCTTAGCATATTTGGATTGGGAGATGAAAATTCCATCAGAAGATTGCTTCATTTGAAGACCAAGGAAGTAGGAAAGCTTACTCATGCTAGTCATTTCAAACTTGGAATGCATCAGGTCAGAAAATCTTTAGCATAGTTTGGAATCAGTAGAGCTAAATATGATGTCATCTACATATATTTGTGCTAGCAAAATTTTATTTTTATGATGCCTAATAAATAAAGTCCTATCTACAATGCCCCTAGAGAACTTATGCTCTAACAAAAAACTAGCTAGGGTCTCATACCAAGCTCTTGGAGCTTGCCTTAAACCATAGAGAGCTTTATGCAACTTAAAAATAAAAGAGGGATGATTTGAAGAGATAAAACCTGGTGGTTGCTCCACAGACTTTCTCTTTGAGTTCACCATTAAGGAATGCACTTTTGACATCCATTTAGTAGAATTTGAATTTCTTGTATGTTGCATATACAAGAAATATTCTGATAGCCTCCAGCCTTGCAACGGGGGCAAAGGTCTGGTCATAATCAATTTCTTCCTTTTGTGAATAGCCTTGGGCTACCAATCTGGCTTTGTTCCTCACAATTGATCCTTGAGCATCCAACTTATTCCTTAAAACCCATTTAGTTCCAATGACTGGGTAGTATTTGGGTCTTGGAACTAAATCCCAAACTCTGCATCTCTCAAATTGATTGAGCTCCTCTTGTATTGCAATAATCCAGTGGGATCTTGCTCTGCATCTTTTATGGATTGAGGTTCAATCTGAGATATGAAGCAAGCATGCATCAAGTCTTGGTTGAGTTGATGCCTTGTTTGCACACCAACTAAAATGTCTCCAATCACTTGAGATATGGGATGATCTCTAAGTATGTCAAGATCAGTAGGAGAAGTTAGTTCATCAACAGCTTGGGGAATTAATTCCTCTTGTGGAATTATGTTAGATGTTGTTGGTTCAACTATTCCAACAATTTCTTCTTCACTCTCTTCATCAATCTGTGGAGAAGGATGCAATGTAACCTCTTGGGTGAGGTTTAAGTCATCCAATTTCTCACACAGAAGGGTACCTGCAATGTATCTCTGGTAGAAGAATCCTTCTCTTTATAATATATATTAGCTTCATCAAAAGATTTATGTACAGACTCTTCCATTTTAAGATTGATTTGTTAAATACCCTATAAACCTTGCTGACTTGGGAATATCCAAGAAAAATTTCCTCTATAGATTTGTCTTCAAACTTTCTAAGATGTTTCTTGTTATTATTATGAATGTAACATCTATAACCAAATACTCTAAAATAATGTATTTTAGGTTGCTTCTTTTTAAGCAATTCATAGGGAGTCTTACCCTTAAGTTTATGTATTAAACTTCTATTCAGAAAATAATTTTCTATGCTTACAACCTCTGCCCAAAAGGATAGGGGCAAGGAAGCATCTGCAAGCAATGTCCCTTCAGCTTCAATAAGGCTTCTATTTTTCCTTTATACAATCCCATTTTTTTGAGGAGTTCTAGGAGCAGAGAAGCAATGCCCGATACCTTCCTTCTCATAGAATTCTTGTATAAGAAGAGATTCAAACTCAGTACCATGATCACTTCTTATCAATGCAACTGGAGTAGAGTACTCAATCTTTATTCTCCTAAGAAAGTCTGTAAGAACTTTAAAGTTATCTGACTTGTTTCTCAGAAAGAACACCCAAGTGAATCTAGAGAAGTCATTTACAATAACTAGAGTGTAAGATTTACCTCCCAAACTTTGTACAGCAATGGGTACAAAAAGATCCATGTGTAGCAAATACAAGATTCTGGGTGAATCACTCTTATTAATAGATTTAAAGCTATTTTTATTTTGCATGCCTAATTGACAAGCCCTACAGAGACTTTCCTTCTTATAGGGGCCAGAAGGCAATCCTCTAACAAGGTTGTCCCTATATAGTTAAGCAATATTTCTTAAAATTAAATGTCCTAGTCTTTTATGTCATAAGTAATTTGTATTACTAATCTGATTAAATAAACAAATTTCGGAAATAGCAGACTTAAAATCTACTACATATATGTTGCCTTCTCTAAGTCCAGTTAAAACAATTTTATTGCTATCAGAAGTAATAATACAACAAGATTGATTAAATGATACCTGATAACCTTTATCACATAATTGGCTTATGGATATCAGGTTATGCTTGAGACCACTCACATAGGCCACCTTCCTGAAGGTGACAACTCCAACTTTGACATTCCCATATCCTTTTGTTTGGCCACAGTTGGAGTCTCCAAAGATCACCTTAGGTCCAATCTTTGACTTGTAATTAGTTAGATTTCCCTTGCTGTATGTCATATATTTTGAAAACCCACTATCCAAGTACCACTGTTACTCTGTGGTAGGATAGTCCATCACCTGCACGAAAATAGATTAGGTGTTCTTGACCAAGGTAACTGATAGTACATTTTGTAGTTTAAATAATTAGGGTATTTTCTAGTTTTAACACGATAATCGTGTCTTATTAGCTTAATTTTTATCTTTCTTATGTAAATATTATTGACACTAACATTTTCTTGTCTTTATGCAGGTTTCCAGAGTTTTGGTCAAAAATGACCTGGCACGCCCCCCTGTCACGCCCTCCCTGGGCGTGTCACGGGCCGTGTCACTGTATCCCAAGGAAGTTTGCTGAAAAAGGCCAAATAACAGGAAAAATTACTGTCATGCCCCCTAACACGCACTCCTTGGGCATGTCCCAGAGTGTGACATGGGGCGTGTCACCCTCTGCCCGAAGCCTGCTGCCGCATTAAATGTTTTTCCACCTTAGCACGCCAATAGTACTGTCACGCCCCCCTACACGGGCATCACCCAGGGCGTGTTCGCCCCCTTTTCCAAGACTGATGGATTTCTGACCAATGATTTCGATGTGACATACGTGTCACGCCCCCTCCCCATACACGAGCGTGACCACGGGCATGTCAACCATTATACAGAAGCAATCATCCTTCCCGCTAGAATCCAGGACCCGAGGTCAACCCTATACGTATAACGTCCCCTGACACGCCCTACCCGGGCATGACCTAGGGCGTGACAAACCCGTGGAAAATTCTATAAATTTAGATGTCCCCCTAGTGTCCATAAGAAGTTTGGGCTGAGAGGGGGAGGTGCTGCCCCTTTGTTTCTTGTCCTTTTTTAGTGTTCTTCCCTCTCTCTCTCTCTCTTTCTCAATTTAGTTTTTCTTAACCATTGTTTATTTTTAGCTTTTGTAATAGCTTTTGTTGTAATCTTTGCACTTGCTCTAGTTGCTAATTGTAGGGCTAAAATAGGATTTCAATTTCCATGCAATTGTAATTTTCATTTCAAGTGTAGCTTTCTTTATTAATATAAAGTGCTCTTTATTACCTTGTTTCTTAATGCTTTTCTACTCATCCCCCCGCCACTTCGATATGATTAACTAATTTTCCTTGTACTTGATATTGATGATCCGAGGTTCGAGTTAATTAAGTTATGATGCTTTGAATTTACTTTTTCTTTTTAGGGTTTAGGCCTTCGAATTACTCTTGAATTTTCTCGTTTGGAATTATATTATCGGTATATAATTTCCAATTTAGCTTTCATTATTGTCTAGCCGAGAGGCCGATAGTTTTAAGTGAGCATTCAAGAGTAAAGAGAGTTGTGTGCATCCCTCGAGAGAGGCAGACGTCCAAATCTCCAGAATTGGAGTAAAATCCAATAGTGGGGTTCACTGCGTAAAGCGAGCTTTAGGCCTCCGATTTGGACAATAGTTCGGTCGAACCTTTTTAAACTAAGTTGGGCATGACTTCGAGAGAAGCGTGTTCAATCTTTAGGAACCTCTATGGTCAAGGACCTTCACCCTATTAAGTTTAAGTAATTTATCGTGTTTTTAATCGACTTTAGCCGAGGTAATTCTCGATCGAGTGCATTTCCATTCCTTAGTTCTAAACCTTTATCGTAATCACTTCTTTTATGCTCTCTTTACTTAACTTCAATTAGTTCACCTTTAGTGCTATTTTTATTTCATTAAGTGCGTTTAATTTTTTCTTTAACCCTAAAGATTTTCCGTCGTTAAAATAATAGTCTTCGTGTGAGTAAGTTTATTCAACGGTTCCTAGATTTTAATACGACACTTGTGTAACACCCCGAAACTCAAAAGAGGGACGGGTGACGTTTTAAGCCAAGTCTGAATTTTGGAGCAGGTGTCACGGGTGTGACACAGGCGTGTCACGGGCGTGACACATGCGTGTTCGGCCACGGGTCATGTGGTCGACGTTTTGACGATTGGAGATCGTCGAGTTGAGGCACACGGCCTGGTGCACGGGCGTGTCACAGGGCGTGTCACTTTGGGCAGTTTTCTGAGTCATGCACACGGGCCATGACACGGGCCCAGACACGGGCGTGTCACATGCGACACGGGTGTGTCGGGTACCGTGTCGCAGGCCGTGTCCTTCTCGGGTTGGGAAAGCTGGCTGATTGCACACGGGGGTGTGACACGGGTCTCGACACGGGTGTGTCACACGTGACACGGGCGTGTCGGAGGACGTGTCGAATGCCGTGTGCTGGTTTTCGAGTCGGTCGAGACGGTGAATGGGTGACACGGCCAGGCACACGGCCGTGTTGCAACCCGTGTTCGGCCCCAGATTTTGTATTTTAGGCCTAATCGTGGCCGTCCGTTATCTTGTCTTGGGATCCGATGGCTGGGATTGGTCCTGAGGGGCTTAAGTCTGGGAATAGGGTTTAGAATCCCTCATTTCCCTTTGTTGACTCACTTTCTAAAGTTAGAGAGAGGAGAGAGCTTGGAGGTAGAAGAAGAAGCTAGATCCGGTCACTAGCGGGGCTTCGGAGCTCCAAATCGCGAGTCGTCTTCAAATACGCAGAGGCAAGGAGATTGTGGTGCTTTTCATCCGCGTAGATTTTCATGGCGCTGAGGAAAAACGCAAGGGTAATGATTTCTCATCCTTGGGCATGTGAAGCCCTTTTTCCCTTTGCATAGGAAGCCCTCTCTCGCGAGTGAGCGAAGAGTTGGAGTGTTTCTTGGGGTAGATATGTAAAGTCCCCCTTGTATAGAGTCCGTATGCGAAAACGGGCATAGGCATTATGTGTGAAGCCTATCCGAACTAGTAGAGGAGGATCGGTGATGTTGCATTGCATATGAACCGGGGAAGACTCCGGGTGTTTGGGCATTTTTCGGGTTTTCTACGTGGTAGATTGCAGCAGGGAGCCTTGGAGATTAACTCCAAGGTGCACCCAGAAAACTGGGCAAAAGCGGGTTTTGCCAACATGGTGGTCGGGGAGCCAACGTGAACATAACCGGGTTATGTGATTATTGTGGTGGAAATGGGACTCGGTGAGTCTTGACCTGCGCATATGGCTTAAATTGCCGTTGCGATATGAGCATGGGTCAGGCGGAACCGTACCCGTTCTATGTCATTCGGTGGAACCGTTGGCATGGATGAGGGTCTTCGGCGGTCTATGGCTTAAATTGTCGTGACCAAGGCCAAGAAGACAAAATGCTCATATGGTTGGCCGTCCAAGGGGCGGTGGTGGAACGGGAACGTCTATGGCTTGAATTGACGTGACGTTGGCCGATTCGCCGTGAATGTGCCCTGTGTGTACGAGGTGTGTGGCCGTGCGAGCCTACGCCTGTGTTGAAGTGTGTTTACACTATATTAATGCCATACTAATAAAGTGCAGGGAAAGAGCATCGCCGCCCCGATTACGGGGGCGGGATCGTTATAATTTGGTCAGCATAGCTGACCGTTGCTTTTGTTTACCACCGGGCGGTGGATTGTGGCTTGCAGGTGCTGCGGAGCCGAGCGGGAAATAGCTGGTTAAAACCCATGTTGCGGTGCTGGCCCTCGAAGGCCTAACTTTTTTTATGTTTTCCGTTTATCTCATGTATGGCCGGCCTGCGAGCCGAAGTATGAAAGACACTCTTGTATGAGGGAACTATTGTAAGGCCATAAGGCCGGTACTTTGTATTAATCATTCCTATTTTATCTAGTAGTGCACATTCGTGCTTGGCAGGGTTCTTTTATTCTTGCAACTTAAAAAATTGCTTCCGCTAGAATGACTCTGTGTAGGACGTTGGTGATTGGTTGTATGGTTTCAACGCGTAACCAACCGGTCTGTTCGTAGTATATAGCGTCGGGCCCAGGCCGGACCTACTGCTATATGCTATGCGACGGATAGGGGTGTTACAAATTGGTATCAGACTACTGGTTTCGGTCAAGCTTAAATGAATTCGTGGGCTAATTCACTTTAAGGGGTGGTGAGCACATGTGTGTGCGTCATCGTTATAACATGAAAAGAACCCATGAATGTCCACTTAGGAATGAAAATACACATGTTTGAGGAACTTGCGTGTTCCTATAATTGATGTTTGCAATAGTATTTGGTCGCTTATCGGTGTTTTGCATGATTATAGGTGACCAGAAGTGGTGCTGGGCCGTCAGAACGGCCAGGTTCTGAGGCAAGCAGTGCGCCAAGTGAAGCGCCTGCAACACCTCCGTCTGCCGAGATCATTAGGTTTGTGGCAGAAGCTTTCATGGCGATGATTAATGCGCAACCTGCAAGACAGGTGCAGCAGCCTGCTCCTGCGGGGGAGCATGTGCCGCTCCAAGCGGCGGAGCCTAGAAGGGTTGAGCAGTTGGCGGTGGAGCCGGAGTTGCCTCGGAGAGCAACTGAGAGACAGCTTAAGCATGTGATGGCTTCCATCCACCGGTGTTCTCGGGAACGGGAACCCCGACCCAGGCTAAAGATTGGCTCTCAAGAGTCAATAGGGTGATGACAGCAACTGAAACGGAAGAGTGGCAGAAGACCACAATAGCGACATTCCTATTGGATGGGGACACAAGGTTATGGTGGGAAGGTCTAGAGCTACACCAGTTGAGGGGAAGGCCGTTGGCTGAAGTGTCTATGGAGGAATTTTTGAGACTGTTCATGGCTCGATACCTCCCCTCAGCGCAGAGGATCGCACTAGAGAACGAGTTCCAAAAGTTGGTGCAAGGAGATAGCACTGTAGACGAGTACCTCCACGAGTTTACTCGATTGGGGAGATATGCTAGCGCTACCTTTTCCGATGAGGAGCGAAAGACTAACCGCTTCTATGAAGGGTTAAGAGATGAGCTGAGGTTGCTACTGTCAGGGCCCATGGCGTAGGGTTTCCTAACCTTGGTCAACTCGGCCCGGTCCTTGGAGAAGGACATGAGAAATGCCCAAGCTAAGAAGGAATCTGGTGGGAAGAAATCAGAGTTCAAGGCGCCGACTACGTCGAAGTCGGGCTATCAAAGATTCTACAAGATGGATAGGACGTCAGGTCCAGCTTCTTCTACAGGTGCCTCGGGGGCAACTACCAATCGAACCCCGGGCGCTTGTTTCACGCGTGGAAAGACGGAGCACTTTGCCCGCGATTGCTGGAGCGGACGCCCAAAGTCCGAGAGAAAATAAGGAGCTACTTACGAAGAGAAGGGCAAGGCGGTGGAGTCAACCGCGTCCCACTATGCTCCGACTCAGCCTAGAGTCTACAACTTGGGGCAATAGGAGGCTATTAAACAAGCGGATGTACTGATAGGTACGAGTTAATTTATAGCAAGTTAAATTAGATACTGTTGTTTATTGCTTGTTAGCCTAATATGGTTTGCATAGGCTTTGTTTTGATTAGCGATAGTCCGGCACGGGCACTGTTCGATACGGGAGCTTCACACTCCTTCTTCTTCGAAAATTTTATATCGCGCATCGGAGTCCCTTCTTCGATGGTGAAGGACAAGTTAGATGTGCTGCTACTGAATGGGTGCTCGATGCGTGCGGACAGAGTGTGCGCCGTAAAGGTTCACATTGGGAGCCAAGAGTTCGACTTGCTAGCGTCATTGCTGCCGCTAGTAGAGTTCGACGTTATCTTTGGGATGGATTGGCTTTTGGAGCAGAAAGCTTGGATTGACTGCGACCGGAAGGAGGTCAAGCTGGGTTTTGGGAGGGGGACAACATTCGAGGGACTCAAGGGGTCGAGCAAGACGCTGATGTTTGCTCTTCAGGTGGTAAAGGCAGTTCATATTGGTGCAGAGCTGTTCTTCGCAATAGTAGGGGCTGTGGAGCCAAAGTCCACATTGGATAGCATCCCCGTGGTTTGTGAATACCCTAATGTGTTCCCGGATAGTCTTCCAGGAGCCCCACCGCAGCGGGAGATTGATTTCACCATCGAGCTCATACCGGGGGCCAAACCGGTGTCACGTGCTCTGTATAGGTTGGCGCCTAAGGAGATGGCAGAGTTGAAAGTTCAGCTAGAGGAACTGATGGAGCAAGGTTATGTGCGTCCAAGCTCGTCGCCTTGGAGCGCACCGGTCCTCTTCGTTAAGAAGAAGGACGGGAGTATGTGGTTGTGTATCGACTACAGAGAGTTGAACAAGCTGACAGAGAAGAACAAGTACCCGATCCCGAGGATTGATGATCTGTTCGATCAGTTAGTCGGATCGTCGGTATATTCTAAGTTGGACTTGAAGTTGGGGTACTATCAGTTGAGGATAAGGGAATGTAATATCCCGAAGACGGCGTTCAGCACAAGGTATGGGCATTTTGAGTTCACGGTCATGTCGTTAGGACTAACGAATGCGCCATCAGTGTTTATGGACTTGATGAACAGGACGTTCCGAGATTTCCTGGATCGCTTTTTGATCGTCTTTATTAACGATATATTTGTGTACTCACAGTGCGAAGAAGATCACTTCATGCACTTGCATCTGGTGTTGGAGACTTTGAGGAGGAATGAGCTATATGTGAAATTATCCAAGTGCGAGTTCTGGCTACCCTCAGTAGCATTCCTTGGTCATATTGTTAGTGGGGAAGGTATAGCGGTGGATCCGGCGAAGATCGTTGCGATACGGGAGTTGCCTGCATTGTCTTCTGTCGCGGAAGTCCGTAGTTTTCTCGTGCTTGCCGGATATTACAGATGCTTCGTAGAGAACTTCTCGCGGATAGCGCTACCTCTCACGAAGTTGACAAGGAAAGATCAGAGATTCTTGTGGACGCAGGAGTGCGTGCAAGCTTTTGAGGAGCTGAAGAGACGGTTGACCACGGCGTCAGTGCTTAGTTCGCCGAGTGGGACCGAGGGCTTCGAGGTTTATAGTGACGCCTCGGGTAGTGGGTTGGGCTGTGTGTTGTTGCAGCATGGGAGCGTGATTGCTTATGGATCGCGTCAGCTGAAAGTGTATGAAAGGAACTATCCGGTCCAAGACTTGGAGTTGGCGGCCGTGATATTTGCACTTAAGCTGTGGAGGCACTACCTATACGGCGTAAGGGTCGATATTTACACCGATCACAAGAGCCTGAAGTACCTGTTGGATCAGAAGGATCTTAACATGAGGCAGAGGAGGTGGATGGAGTTCCTGGGGGACTACACTTTCAAGATTCATTATGTAACCGGGAAGGGCAATGCGGTTGCTGATGCGTTGAGTCGCAGGGCTCCCGCCCAAGCCAACTGGTTGTCGGTGCATGACGAGCGGCTGATACAGGAGTTGGAGGAGCTTGAAATCTGTTGCGTTGACAAGCAGACGAGCGCTAAAGAAATGTTGAACTGGACAGAGGTTCAGTATGACCTGGCTGACCGGGTTCGGCAGGCATTGGAGTTAGATGACTCCATGAAGGAGCTTATGGAGGCAGCGTTTGATGGGTCAAATTCCCAATTTTCAGTGGAAGATGGGTTGTTAAGGAAGGATCATCGGTTGTGCGTCCCAAGCAGTAGTAACCTACGGGCGGAGTTGATGTACGATGCTCATCATACCAAGTACTCGGTCCACCCAGGGAGCACAAAGATGTACCGTGACCTCAAGAAGCTGTTTTGGTGGCCGGGGCTTAAGAAAGATGTAGCGTTGTTTGTGGCTAAGTGCCAAACATGCGCCTTGGTGAAGGCAGAGTGCCAAAAGCCGGGAGGATTTCTGAAGTCCTTGCCTATACCAGAGTGGAAGTTCGACGACATATCTATGGACTTTGTGCATGGGTTGCCAAGGTCGCAGAAGGGGAACGACGCAATTTGGGTGATCGTAGATCGGTTAACTAAGGTATTGCATTTCATTCCGCATAGGAAGGATGACTCGGTGGAGAAGTTGGCGAAGCTATATGTGGACAATATAGTTAGACTGCTTGGTGTGCCTCGCAGCATTATGAGTGATCGCGATGGGCGTTTCACGTCCAATGATTGGAGGTTGGTGCAACAGATGCTGGGGACAAAGTTGATGTTCAGCACAGCCTTCCATCCGCAGACGGATGGGCAGACCGAGAGAGTCAATAGAACGATGGAGGACATGCTCCGCATGTGTGTTCTAGACTTCAGGAAGCATTGAGAGGACCACCTGTATTTGTTGGAGTTCGCGTACAACAATAGCTACCAGGCGAGTATCCAAATGGCGCCCTTTGAGGCCCTATATGGTAGAAAATGTCGCACGTCGTTGTCTTGGTTAGAAATGGGTGAGGCAAGGTTGTACAAGAAGCAAGAGGTGGAGAGTGCTATCTCGTTGGTGCGGATCATTTGGGAGCGCTTGTTGATCGCTCGGGACAGGCAGGAGAAGTATTGCAATGCCAAGCACCGGAACGTGGAGTTCGCGGTAGGCGATTGGGTATACTTGAAAGTGAAACCGTTCAAGGGGGTTTCGCGGGTGAGACGCTTGAAGAAGCAAAGCCAAAGATACCTTGGACCTTTTGAGGTTCTAGAGCGAGTCGGTGAAGCGGCATACCGTTTGAGGCTATCGGAGGAGTTAAGTGGGCTACACGATGTATTTCACATCTCTGTATTGCGGAAGGCGGTGCAAGAGCCTTCACAGGTGATCGCAGTTGATCAAGTGCCGGTGGACGAAGGGTTGACTACTAGGGTCAAGCCCGTTTGTATTGAAGACTATGAGGTCAAGAGGCTCCGTAACAAGGAGATCCAGATGGTTAAGGTCCGGTGGGATAATTGCGATCGGGAGGAGCTCCCTTGGGAACGGGAGCAAACTATGCTGGAGGAGTACCCAGAGTTATTCCGCTCAGGTACCGTTAAAAGCCTTCAGTTCATGTTGTTTTCCTATAGTAAATTTCGTGGGCGAAATTATTTTAAGGGGGAGAGAGTTGTAACACCCCGAAACTCAAAAGAGGGACGGGTGACGTTTTAAGCCCAGTCTGAATTTTGGAGCAGGTGTCACGGGCGTGACACGGGCATGTCACGGGCATGACACGGGCGTGTCACGGGTGTGACACAGGCGTGTTCGGCCACGGGTCATGTGGTCGACATTTTGACGATCAGAGATCATCGAGTTGAGGCACACGGCTTGGGACACGAGCGTGTCCCAGGGCGTGTCACTTTGGGAAGTTTTCTGAGTCATGCACACGGGCCATGACACGGGCCCAGACACGGGCGTGTCACATGCGACACGGGCGTGTCGGGTGCCGTGTCGCAGGCCGTGTCCTTCTCGGGTTGGGAAAGCTGGCCGATTGCACACGGGGGGCGTGACACGGGTCTTGACATGGGTGTGTCACACGTGACATGGGCGTGTCGGAGGCCGTGTCGAATATCGTGTGCTGGTTTTCGAGTCGGTCGAGACAGCGAATCGGTGACTCGGCAAGGCACACGGCTGTGTAGCAACCCGTGTTCGGCCCCAGATTTTGTATTTTAGGCCTAATCCTGGCCGTTCGTTTTCTTGTCTTGGGATCTGATGGCTGGGATTGGTCCTGAGGGGCTTAAGTTCGGGAATAGGGTTTAGAATCCCTCATTTCCCTTGGTTGACTCTCTTTCTAAAGTTAGAGAGAGGAAAGAGCTCTGAGGTAGAAGGAGAAGCTAGATCCGGTCACCGGCGGGGCTTCAAAGCTCCAAATTGCGAGCCATCTTCGGATCCGCGGAGGTAAGGAGATTGCGGTGCTTTTCATCCTCGTAGATTTTCATGGCGCCGGGGAAAAACGCAAGGGTAACGATTTCTCATCCTTGGGCATGTGAAGCCCTTTTTACCTTTGCATAGGAAGCCCTCTCTCGCGAGTGAGCGAAGAGTTGGAGCATTCCTTGGGGTAGATATGTAAAGTCCCCCTTGTATAGAGTCCGTATGCGAAAACGGGCAGAGGAATTGTGTGTGAAGCCTATCCGGACTAGTAGAGCCGGATCGGTGATGTTGCATTGCATATGAACCGGGGAAGACTCCGGGTGTTTGGGCGTTTTTCGGGTTTTCTACGTGGTAGATTGCAGCAGGGAGCCTTGGAGATTAACTCCAAGGTGCACCCGGAAAACTAGGCAAAAGCGGGTTTTGCCAACATGGTGGCCGGGGAGCCAACGTGAACATAACCGGGTTATGTGATTATTGTGGTGGAAACGGGACTCGGTGAGTCTTGACCTACGCATATGGCTTAAATTGTCGTTGCGATATGAGCACGGGTCAGGCGGAATCGTACCCGATCTATGTCGTTCGGTGGAACCGTTGGCATGGATGAGGGTCTTCGGCGGTCTATGGCTTAAATTGTCGTGACCAAGGCCAAGAAGACAAAATGCTCATATGGTTGGCCGTCCATGGGGCGGTGGTGGAACGAGAACGTCTATGGCTTGAATTGACGTGACGTTGGCCGGTTCGCCGTGAATGTGCCCTGTGTGCACGAGGTGTGTGGCCGTGCGAGCCTACGCCTGTGTTGAAGTGTGTTTACACTATATTGATGTTATACTAATAAAGTGCATGGAAAGAGCATCGCCGCCCCGATTACGGGGGCGGGATCGTTATAATTTGGTCAGCATAGCTGACCGTTGCTTTTGTTTACCACCGGGCAGTGGATTGTGGCTTGCAGGTGCTGCGGAGCCGAGCGGGAAATAGCGGGCTATAGCCCATGTTGCGATGCTGGCCCTCGAAGTCCTAAATTTTTTTATGTTTTCCGTTTATCTCATGTATGGCCGGTCTGCGAGCCGAAGTATGAAAGACACTCTTGTATGAGGGAACTATTGTAAGGCCATAAGGCCGGTACTTTGTATTAATCATTCCTATTTTATCTAATAGTGGACATTCGTGTTTGGCAGGGTTCTTTTATTTGTGCAACTTAAGAAATTGCTTCCGCAAGAATGACTATGTGTAGGACGTTGGTGATTGGTTGTATGGTTTCAACGCGTAACCAACCGGTCTGTTCGTAATATATGGCGTCGGGCCCCGGCCGGACCTACTACTATATGCTATGCGACGGATAGGGGTGTTACAACTTGTGTCCCCTAGCTGCAGTTCGATAGGTATACTTGCCTAATTGGATTGCTAGTTTGGCTCTCTTTTCTTAAGCGGAAAGCGATCACCAAGTTTTTGGCGTCGTTGTCGGGGAGCAACTTTTATTGATATATCAAAAACACGAACCTATTACTTTTATAATTTCTCTTTCTCATCTTCCTTCTAAAAATTAAAAATTCAAAAAAATTTATTACCGCTCTTAATAGAAACTCATTTCATAATTTTTCTACGCCACCTAATTCTCTCAAAAAGGGCAAAGTGGCTTTAAATGCCACTATCTTATCTAATACCTTGTGAACCATTCACCGAGTAGTCCTTGGGAAGTTCGTGAGTTAAAATATTAAAAAAATTCTATTTCAAAAAAAATTTAGCTTTTCTTTTTCTAGTTTATTTATTTCTCTTTCTTTATCTTCTGTTCTTTTAGTGCATGACCCGTGGGAGTCCGTCGGTTATTTTGGACTTGGACCACAAAATTGAGCATACTCTTCGTAGAAGATCGCGATTTCAAGGCCCTGCTCTCCAAGTACCGGTTGAGGACTCTGAGTCATTCTCTACTTTAAGAATGGAAGAACCCCATGTGGAGGAAGTCATGCATAGACCTATGTCCTATTATGCACGGCCGAATCTTGAGGGTATAGAATCTAGTATAGTGCGCCCTGCTATAGCTAATAATAATTTTGAAATAAAGCCTAGCATAATTCAAATAGTGCAGTTGTATGTGCAATATGATGGACTTCAAGATGAAGATCCGAATGCACATATAACAAGCTTTCTTAAGATTTGTAACACGTGAAAGTGAGGATAGATACAACTCTAGAGGGGGGGGTGAATAGAGTATTCAAAAATTATGACAATCTACTCAACTCCCTTAGAGTTAATTTTGCGGAATGAGCGTATAGATATTTAAAACCCAAGAGTCTAACACAAAGTGAGGTGCACAAGAGAAAGCAAACTGTAATTACAGTTTCAGCTTTAGTCCTAAAACAGCAGCTAGCAATCCTAGTTAGTTCTACTCACAGCCTTAGTGAAGTAATTAAAATGAGCAACACAGACAACACAAGAAGGTTTATAGTGGTTCCCTCTCAATAGGTACATCCACTCTTCTACCACCCTAGTAGGAATCCACTACAGGTTTTTGATCAGGTGCCCTGCCACCAACTGTTCGGATTCAGGTAGATCAAGTAGACCCTTTGAGCTTTTGATTAGGAGCTCAAAATCCAACACAGGTTTTTGCTAAGGTGCCCTGCCATCAAGGTTCACTTTTGAAGGGAGTAATAACCCTTTGTACAGGAGGTTGAGAGAGTTAGAATGTCTTCTCTATTGTTAAACAAGATTAGAGAAGCTAGTGGATTGCACTGAGCTATAGAAAGCTCTGATGGAATCAAAGCTCCCCCTGGCTTAGATAATATCCAGGAAGAAGCCTTGTTTCAGGGTGCAGGATCTCTTCTTAACTCTTGACAGATATGATCTGTTGTATTGAAGTTCTTGAAGGAGCAGCTTGAAGAAGACTCTTGATGAGAAATGGTTGTTCTTCTTCAATCAGCTTTTTTTTCTTCTTCTTCTTCTTCTTCTTGAGGCACTGAGTGTGAAAGTTCCTAGAAGTAGGATGAACTAAGGATTGAAGAAGAGAGCTGAAGAGAGTTGATCTTCTCAGTTGAGTGTGAAAGTATCTGAGAGCTGTATCTTCTGGTTATTTTGAATCTGTATATGAACTAGTATTGGTGTCTGTGTGTATATCTCTCTCTATTAACTTCTTTCAAAAGAGCTCTTTATATATAAGCCTTTGTAACGGCCTTAAATCTTTGTCTTCTTCTGAGATCTGCAATCTTGGCTGCAAATAACACAGTACAAAATATATCCTGCAGACAGACATCCTATAAAGGGATAAAGCTTTCTAAAACGCTATATATCCAATCTGAAAAAATAATACTAGAGAAAGTCACATCAGAACAAACTCTTTACGGCCAGAGAAGACTTTTGAGTCTAACGGCTATAAAGGACAGCATGGCAGATAAAGCATAAAGATTTGTCAACTAATAAGACAAAAGACTTTGTCAGAGTAGAGCTTGACTTATGCATAAAGAATGGGGCAAAGATTGCCTTGATATGTAAGCATAAAATCAATGAAACAATCTTTAATAAAATATGCCAGATAAATAAGAAATAATATAGAGAACTGAAGGAATACAATATTACTAAAAGCAGACAAAAGATCGTCGAACGACTCACAGAGATCGTCGAACGAACCACAGAGATCATCAAACTAACTACAGAGCGGATAGTCGAACTATCAGAACAGATAGTCGAGCTATAAGATAGTTGAACTATCAAGACAGATAGTCGAACTATCACAACAGATAGTCGAGCAAACAGATAGTTGAACTATCAAGACAGATAGTCGAACTATCACAACAGATAATCGAGCTAATAGATAGTTGAACTATCAAGACATCTGTCTGGGAAAAAGAAGTCGATCAAGACTCGACGATCGACGATACTGAGACCACAGATCATCGAACGAACAGAGTTGAACTAACTCATAGATAGACGATCTGCTGACTGACGATAGTCGACCAACTGATAGACGATAGTCGATCGGTTAATAGATGATAGTCGAGCAGCGTTCGACTATAGTCGAACCAAACAACAACTTAACCAGATTTCACTAGATAAGCAACAACTCTACAACTGAGGGAATCTAACCTAACAACCAACCTTTGACCATAGATAAATCTTGGGTCAAGAAGCTAATTGAGAAGACTTAACACAAATCCAAACTAGGGTACCAACAACACGTTTAAAATCAATGGTGTCACAAATGATGCTATTAGGCTAAGACTCTTCCCCTTCTCTCTAAGAACTAAGGCTAAGCAGTGGTTGTACACTCTATCTAAAAACAGCATCACAACCTGAGATCAATTAACTGAAAAAATTTTGGCGAAGTATTTTCTGCCATCTAAAACTGCAAAACTTAGGAACGACATTTCTGCTTTTGGACAAATAGACTCCAGAACCTTATATGAAACTTGGGAAAGATTTAAAGAACTGTTAAGATAATGCCCATATCACGCGCTGCCTGTATGGTTACAAGTGCAGACGTTTTATAATGGACTAAATCAAAACACAAAGCAAATGATAGACACAGCTTTTGGCGGTACTTTAAACCATAAGACCCCAGAAGAAGCTCTTAAGCTTTTCGAGGACATGGCCATGAACATTTATCAGTGGAATGTACCTAGGTCCCGCCCAAACAAACCTGCAGGTATCTTTGAAGTGGACAACGTCTCCCATCTCGCTCTACAAGTTAAAATATTAAGCAAAAAAATTATGGAGATGACTGCTGCCTCCGCCCTTCAGGTATGGGAATCTGCAACTCCTGCTCCCGAACAATTAGATTATGTTAATAATATGCCTAGAAATGCTTTTCATAATTTTTCTGCTGTGAATTTTCCTGTGCCCGGTTTTGCTTTTCCAAATAGTTATAATCCTGCTTTAAGAAATCACCCGAATTTTTCGTGGAGTAATCTCTCAAACTCAATACGCCCTCCACCACAAAATGAATTTTCTGCATAACCATCACCTCTTCAAAACTATCCAAAACCTCCAAGCTTGGATGAGTTACTTTCTAAATATATAGCAACAAATGATGCTACTATAAGAACTTAAACTGGAAGCGTTAAAAGTCTAGAAAATCAAGTAGGATAGCTCGCAAAAATAATTTCTGAGCGACCCGCAAGGTCTCTTCCTTCCAATACCGAGCCCAACCCGAGAGAGCAAGTGATAGCTATAACTCTTTAGAGTGGGAAGCAAGTTTCTAGTAGGGTTAGTGAAGAGCCCGAGGAAAGCTCCGCCCCAGTTTAAAAAAATCCACCCTATTTTTAAGAAGTTATCACACCCGTTTTAGAAAAAGACCTCACTTCTACATCCATCTTTAAAAATAATCCATCTCCACCGTACCCTTCTGAACTTAACAAACCACGTCAGGATGATTTGTACTCTCGCTTCTTAGAAATGTTCAAGCAAATCCACATAAATCTACCCTTCCACGAAGCGATCTCCCAGATATCGAAGTACGCTAAGTACCTTAAGGACCTCCTGACTAACAAAAAGAAGTTAGAGAACCTTTCGCATATCACGTTAAATGTCGAGTGCTTTGCAGTCTTGACAAACAGTTTGCCGAAGAAGATCAGTGATCCGGGTAGCTTTTCTATTCAGTGTGTCTTTGGTGATCTTTTTGTCAAGCACGCATTGGGCGACTTAGGTGCGAGTATAAACCTGATGCCCCTCTCGTTCTTTAAGAAGTTAGGAATTGGTATCCTCAACCCCACACGCATGAGTATCCAGCTCGCTGACAGATCCTTCAAATACCCGTTAGGAATCGTGGAGGATGTCTTAGTTAAAGTCGATAAGTTCATCTTCCCGGTGGACTTCGTCATATTGGACATCGAAGAAGACGTCGAGGTTCCCCTGATCCTTGGCCGACCCTTCCTTGCCACCTCTAGGGCTATCATTGACGTAAGCAATGGTAAGCTCTTCCTTCGAGTAGGCAATGAGGAAGTGACTTTCTCTATCACCCCCTCGATGAAGAACACCCTAGCAAATGACGACTCCTGTTTTTTCGTAGATGCCCAAAGTGAAGAATCCTCCTATTGCTTCTCCAAATTTGAAAAAGAATTTTCTAAATTTGTTTCCTCCTCTACTCTTCCAACTGAATCGCTGCACCTAAGTGAAGAATCCTCTTATTGCCTCTCTGAATTTGAAAAAGAATTTTCTGATTTTTGTTCCTCCTCTACTCTTCCAACTGAATAGCTGCAAGAAGCCGCCATGGCCGCTAGCCCCACCTCTTTTAATTTTTTGTTTAAAAAAGTATATGAGGACATAGTTTTTGAAAAAGAACGGATTTATAAAACCTCGTATGAAGACCCCCTACCCTAGAATTGAAGGAACTACCCTAACATCTTAGGTATGCCTTCTTAGAAAAAGATTCCAAGTTACTAGTAATAGTTTTTGCCTACCTCACGGATGCGCAAAATAATAAACTTCTTTTAGTTTTACGTAAACATCGTCGAGCTATTGCCTGGAAAATTTCTGATATCAAGGGCATAACCCCATCTTTCTGCACTCACAAAATCTTAATGGAAGATAATTCGCATAACTCCATACAACCTCAGCGCCGTATAAACCCAAACATGAAAGAAGTAGTTAAGGGCGAGGTTACGATATTGTTAGACGCAGGAATTATCTATCCTATATATGATAGTAAGTGGGTTAGCCCAGTCCAGATAGTGCCGAAGAAGGGAGAGATAACGGTAGTTAGTAATGAGAATAATGAATTAATCCCGACACGGACTGTGACCGGGTGGCGAATGTGTATAGATTATCGTAAGTTAAATGACATCACCCGCAAGGATCACTTTCCCTTGTCGTTCATCGATCAAATTTTAGAACAATTATCCGGCCATGGCTTTTATTGTTTTCTCGATGGCCTCTCAGGGAATTTTCAAATCCCCATCTCCCCCGAAGACCAGGAGAAAACTACGTTTACTTGTCCCTTCGGCACCTTCTCCTACCGAAGAATGTCGTTTGGATCGTGCAATGTGCCAGCTACATTCCAGCGATGTATGCTCGCTATCTTTGACAAGTACGTAGAAAGCATTATGGAGGTATTCATGAATGATTTCTCCGTATTTGGCGAGGCTTTCGATAGTTTCTTGGAAAATTTAGAAAAAGTCTTAGAACGATGCTAAGAGACTAACATTGTCCCTGAATTGGGAAAAATGCCATTTTATGGTGAGGGAAGGGTTAGTTTTGGGTCATAAGATTTCAGCAAGAGGAATTGAAGTAGACAGAGCAAAGATAGAAGTCATCGAGAAGCTGCTGCCGCCTACGAACGTAAAAGCTAGAAGAAGTTTCCTAGGTCACGCTGGATTTTACCGCAGCTTTATAAAGGACTTCTCCAAGATCACCAAACCTCTTACTCATCTCTTAGAAAAAGATGCCCCATTTATTTTTGATAACTCCTGTCTATCTGCCTTTGAATTAATAAAAGATAAATTAATTAACGCCCCCATTATGATAGCTCCGGTGTAGGACCTTCCCTTAGAGATAATGTGTGATGCGAATAGTTTAGCGGTAGGAGCCATATTAGGTCAACGTATATCTAAAAACTTCCACCCCATCTATTCTGCAAGTAAAACGCTTACATTTGCACAGGAAAATTACACCACGACCGAGAAGGAGCTCCTAGCTATAGTATTTGCTTTTGATAAATTTTGCCCTTATATTATGCTTTCAAAATTTATTGTTTTTACGGACCACTCGGCCCTCAAATATCTTCTTTCTAAATCGGATGACAAGCCGCGCTTTATTCGCTGGGTCTTACTCCTACAGGAGTTTGACTTAGAGATCTGTGATAAGCGAGGAGCCGAGAACTTGTCCGCTGACCATCTCTCCCGATTAGATAATCCTTTTATATGAAAATTAGATTAAAATTCTTTTTAACGATTATTTTCCCGATGAGAAGCTGCTTTCAATTAACACATCTACTTCTCCTTGGTTTGCACACATCACCAACTATTTAGTGGCTCGTGTGCTCCCAAAAGATTTCTCCTCTAAACAAAAGAAGAAATTCTTTTCTGTGTTGAAGAACTATTTTTGGGAGGACCCACATCTTTCAGAGTCTGTGTGGATCAGGTGATAAGGACATGTGTTTCTTATGAAGAAGGTTTAGATATTATTAAACATTTGCATGAAGGACCGACAGGTGGGCACTATCAAGCTGCTCGCACCACTCACAAAGTGCTATGTGCGGGTTTTTACTGGTCTAGCCTGTTTAAAGACGGGCAAGCCTTTATGAGTAGATATGATAGTTACCAACGGTCGGGAAATATTTCCAATAAAAATGAAATTCCACAAAATTATTTACTCGAGTGCGAAGTTTTCGACCTCTGGGGAATTTATTTTGTTTGCCCTCTTCCTTCTAGCTTCGGGAATAAATATATTTTAGTTGTTGTCGATTATGTTTTGCGTTGGGCTGAAGCCCAAGCTCTTACTACGAACGATGCCCGAGTCATAGTTACGTTTTTAAAAAAAATATTTTCTCGATTCGGTACACCGCGAGCCATCGTTAGTGACAGGGGTTCCCATTTCTGTAATGCACAATTTTCTAAAATCCTTACTAAATACGACATTACTTATAAGCTTTCAACTGCCTACCACCTCCAAACTAACAGACAAGTCGAAGTAGTGATTAGAGAGATAAAAAGAATTTTAGAAAAGACTGTTTCAACATCTAGAAAATACTAGTTATCCAAATTAGACGATGCTCTATGGGACTACCGAACTGCGTACAAAACCGCCCTCGGATGAACATCGTACTGGTAGTTTTATGGAAAATAATGTCATTTACCAGTAGAACTAGAACACCGTGCTTTTTGGGCCTTAAGGTTTTTAAATTTTAATCCCCACTCTGTCGGCAACCTTAGAAAATTTTAACCCAACAAACTCAATGAGTGGCGCTCTTACGCGTACCAAAACAACAAATTTTATAAAGAACGGACGAAACGTTTTCACGATAAACACTTAAGGAACCAAAAAACCTTTAAGTCGGGCGACCAAGTTCTTTTGTATAACTCTCATTTACGTTTATTTCCTGGCAAGTTAAAATCACAATGGTCTGGGCCGTTTTCTGTTCTGCAAGTTTTTCCTTACGGCACTGTTTTAATTTCCCACCCTGATAAGGGTAATTTCAAAGTGAATGGTCAGCGTCTTAAACTTTATTTTTCTAGTGATGATGATGTTAGTCCAAACATTGTTAAATTTCTGTTGCACGAACTGTAACTTAAGACTATTTTGTTTTTGTTAAAAACTTTAATTATTATTTTGGACAAAATATTTTTGGACAATATAATTTTGTTGCGTAGAGCTCAAATGACGTTTTAAACAAAGGGCGCTCATGGAAGGCAACCCAAGTAATCTTTTTCTATTTTCTTTATTATATAATTTTTGCCCAGGACTGCTCCGACAAGCTGAAGCTTCTGCGATCTCCTGCTCCAATGTTGCTGAATCCATCATGAAGTCCAAAGAAGACATTTCATGAAGATCCAAAGCGCAAGCACAGGGGGAGCGGCATCACTCAGCTTTCGCAGCAAATAAATCTGGGGAAGTACCTATTTTTCAATTTTGTAATTTCATTTTCTCTCCTTCTCTAACCTCCTTTCTCCATTGAGGACAATGTCCATTTTAAGCTTGGGGGAGGACTTCCTTCTTCTTTTTGCTATGTGTGAATATTTTTCTTTTTGTAAATATTTTTTCAAAAATAAAAAAAAATGAATATCTTAAAAATCCAAAAAAATAGAAAATATTTCAAAATTAAAAAAATATATGCTTTTTGTCATTAATTAAATAGTTTAGATGTTTTTGGTATTTCTATAGTACCCCTTGTTTTTATTTTGTTTCTTCTCAAAATCTCATATAAATAACTTAATTAATTATAATATTTCTAATTGTCCTTTTTAATTATGTTTCGCAAGTAAAATGTTGGCCATGTTGTGTTTCTAATTCGCGGTAGCATGTTAACGTAAAACGTTTTTTCTAAAAGTAGCATTTCCATTATGGTTTTCGTTCTTTATTTTCTTTACTTTCTCAAAAATTCATCATCCACTATTTTCCTTTTCATTTTTGGATAATTTTTGTAAGGTCAACTTTTGAATAGCGTAGTAGATGTGAACGATCCAAGTCACCTATTATTTCTATTTTCAAGATAATTTCATCAATCTTCTTTTATTATCTAGGACTGGTTTTTTGAAATTTTCATATCTATGTTTTAAATAAATTTAAAAGCATGAAAATGATTTAGGCCGTTTTTGTTTTCGTTTGAGCTTTCCTGCTAACCTAAAAACTTTCACCACTAGTTAGCCGTTTTTGAGCCTTTTTCCAATTTCATTTGATAGCTCCTCTTTTCATATCATTTTCACCAAAGCCAAAATTTCCAACCTATCTAGTCACACTAGACTTTTTGAGTTTCATAAAGAATTTTCCATGATTATGATAGGTTATTTTGTGATATTTTTGGAGATGTTTTTGAAAAAAGTATGCTCAAAAGAAATGTTTGATTTTGTTTGGCCAATTCAAAATGAAAATAAAAATATTTATGGACTTTGTTTTGAAAAAGAAAAAGAAAAAAAAAGAATGGAAAAGAAAAAAGAAGAAAGAAAAATATTTTGTTTATATTTTTGAAACTCTTTGTTTTGTTTTAGTGTGATTTTAAGCCTCCCGGTTTATCTTTGAATTCCACTCCTAATCATAATCCTAAACCAAATGTTTTGGTCCTATTAAGTCCTTTTGATTAATGTTTTTGAATTGTATTTAATAACTAAGAAAGGAAGAAAAGTAAATCAATATTAGTTTTGGATTTAAACTTAGATTTTTGTTATTTAATTGATATAATTATAATGCGTTGCTTGGATCTAGTAACAACTCAATTCATTTTTCATTTTCGTTGCTTTGCTTAAATCTATTTAAGAAATTCGTCAAAATTTTGGATGATTTATTTTCATTAAGTAAAGTTTATAAAAGTTAAACAATACCTAAATATTTATTTTAGATT
This sequence comes from Platanthera zijinensis, assembly GCA_039513925.1. NCBI lineage: Eukaryota > Viridiplantae > Streptophyta > Magnoliopsida > Asparagales > Orchidaceae > Platanthera > Platanthera zijinensis. The sequence goes on from CM077087.1 coordinate 109,119,708, forward strand.
TGTGTTTCACCTTCTCCCTACTTAAAATTTCTCATAGTACTTATGTATGCATAATTAGAATTTTTTGATTAGTCCTATTTTATAGTTATCTAGTTTTTATATTTTTCCTTGGGGACAAGCAATGCTTAAGCTTGGAAGAATTTGATAGTATGTTTTGTAGTTTAAACTATTAGGGTATTTTCTAGTTTTTAACACGCTAATCGTATCTTATTAGCTTAATTTTTATCTTTCTTATGTAAATATTATTGCCATTAACATTTTCTTATCTTTTTGCAGGTTTCCAGAGTTTTGGTCAAAAATGTAACACCCCAAAAATCTCAAAAGCCAATATTGGGATTCAGGTTGGCTGACACGGACTGAGAAACGGGCGTGTCTCAGGTCGTGTCAGGTGTACACGGCCTGGGACACGGGCGTGTCCCAGGGCGTGTCCCTCTTCTCGACGAGTACTCGAGAACTGATCGTCGAGAGGTGACACGGCCTGTGATACGGGCGTGTCACAGGGGCGTGTTGGGAACACGGCCATGGACACGGGCGTGTGCCTTAGCTGTGTCCTTCTCGGGTGATTTTGGAGATTGTGTTATAGGGGTGACACGACCAGGTACACGGCCGTATACTGGGTGATACGGGTGTGTCAGGCTTGACACGGGCGTGTCAATGCCCGTGTTCTAGTTTATTTTTAGTCGGTTGTGCACCACTTCAGGAACACGGCCTGTGACACGGGCGTGTCACAACCCGTGTTCTGCCCAGGAAAATAAAATTCAGGGCTGATCAGAGCCGTTCATTTTCTTTGACCAAGATCCAATGGTCTGGGCTCTTCCCTAGGTTGATAAGGCCGGGATTTGATGATGAGATAGCTTATTTTGAGTTTGCCATTCTCTTTCTAAAGCTAAGAAAGAGAGGAGAGCAAGGCAAGGAAGAAGAAGAGGAATCCAGCCGCCGGTGGTGCTGCGGTGGTCCAAATCGCGAGCCGAGTTCGGATTTATGAAGGCAAGGCTGATGCGAAGGCTTTCATCCGTCTCAATTCTCTCCATGGCTCCGAGGCGAATTCCAAGGGTAACGATTTCCTTCTTGAACATGCAAAGTCCTACTTTCCTGAATTTGCATAGGGAAAACCCTTCCCCGCGAGTGTGCGGTGGGTTGCGGTGTCCCTTGGGGTAGATATGTGAAGTCCCCCTTGTTAGAGTCCGAAATCGGAGTACGGATCTAGGCATGCTGTGTGAATCCCATCTGGACATACTGGTCTGGATTGGTGATGCTTGTTTGCACATCGGAGAAGGCTCCGTGATTATTGCTTGTATGCATGAAATCCATGGTGGATACCTGTGAATGGTACCGCAGGAAGTACTGAAGGAAGTCAAGGAAATTGTGAGAGTTGGGTTAAACTCTTGTGACCGTGAGTTTTCACTTTGTGTAGTATTGAGCCGTTGGGCTGCAACTGTATAAAATGATGCTTCGTGCCGAACAGGCAAAGTGAAACCGACCCGCGCCTTTATTTGTGGCCTCGGGTACGATGTACTTGGTAGTGGTAAGGCAGTTTGAGCAACGGGGGATTGCTGATCTGTACCTGCGTTATGTAGGTTGGATATGAGAGCATCAAGGCATTGGGCTTTCGTCAGCAGCATAATGAGAGTCTTGGGCCTGTGTGCCAGACTAAATGCTCATTGGTGGGATCCGGTGTTTCCGATACACCCGAATGTGCCCTGAGTCATGGAGCATCGGGCCGTCGTGCAGGCATTTATGATATGTATTGACTGTACGGTCGTGCACGTCTTGCGTGGTTTGCTATACATACTGTTGAAAAATGCTATACAGGGATGGAATTCCACTGCCTCGTGCCAGGGGAAGGGTCGTTATAATTGGTTAGCTGAATGCTGACCGTTGCCCTGTTTTCCACCGCTTGGTGGATTTGTTCTTGCAGGTTCAGGAGGTGCTGGTCCGAGCGGGACTTAGCAGGGCTAAAGCCCAAGCTGTGCTGCTGCCCTCGAAGTTTTTGTTTTGTTTCTTCTTGTTCATGTGTGGCCGCCCTGTGCGCCGATGTCTATAAACCACACCTTTGTTAAGAGAAATTTGTAAGGACTTAAGGCCAAAGACTTTGGTTGTATACATTCCTTTTTTGTTAGTGGATAGTTCTTGTTTTGCTTGAGTTCAAGGTTTCAACCGTGAAGCTTCCACTAGAATGCTCTGTGTTAGGATGCGTTGGTGTTGATATTATTTAGTAGCGTCTCCGCCTATTTGTGGAATATGGTGTGGGGCCCCGGCCAGACTCTCTATTATATTCTTCTTGACGGCTAGAGGTGTTACAATTTTGTATCAGCTTGTCTGTCGATATCTTCCGAATTCGCGGACGAATTCTTTTGAGGGGTGGCGAGCACGTGTTAGTGCTGTCGTTATAACACATAACTTGAACTCAAGAATGTCCACTTAGGAATGCAAATACACTTGTTTGTTGAACCTGTGTATTCTTTTTGTATGTTTGTCGTTTTACTTGGTCGCCAAATAGTGTGTTTTACACATATAGGTGACTAGAAGTGTTGCGGGTCAATCCGTACCTCAAAATTCTGTAGAATGTGCGGCACCAGCTGAGGTGCCCACACTTCCTCCATCCGCTGAAATGGTACGTTTCATCACGGAAACGGTACTTGCTGTGATGAATGCTCAGCAACTTGGACAGGCACGTCCTGCAGTGGCATGCTGGGGTACGGCAAGAACCGGTAGAAGCTGTAGTTGATCCGCGGGCCGCAGATCAACAATTGAAGCAATTCCTGAGCTTCAATCCTCCGCAATTTACTGGGGCAGGTTCTCCAGACCAAGCAGAGGATTGGCTTGCAAGGATAAAGAGGATCATTTGAGCTATCAAGGTTGAGGAGGGACAGAAGGTTATGTTGGCCACTTTCCTACTGGAAGGAGAGGCTCGTTTATGGTGGGATGAGATTGAACTGCATCACTTGGTCGGCAGGCAACTTGTAGAGGTCTCGATGGACGAATTTTCTCGGTTGTTCTTGGCACAACATCTACCAATACAGCAAAGGATATCGATGGAAATGGAATTTCAACGGTTAACCCAAGGAGATCGTAGTGTGGATGAGTACCTACATGAGTTCACACGTTTGGGAAGATATGCGGGTACAATCTTCTTCAAAGAAGAGCGTAAGACTAGTAGGTTTTATGCAGGACTGCGAGATGAGCTGCAATATTTGCTCTCGAGTTCTGTGAGTCAGGGATTTCAAGCCTTAGTCTGTACGGCTCGGTCTTTGGAGACGGACATGAGAAGGGGGCAAGCAAAGGGGACCTTGGCTGTGACAATGCCAGAGTTCAAGCCGCCGCCTCCGGAGAAGTTTGGGTACCGTAAGAGATGGGGAAAGAAGTCCAAGTCTACTGGACAAGCTCCTTCTGCGACTATGACAGAGACATCTGGGTATGGATCTCACGCTTGTTTTACGTGCGGGAAGTTGGGACACTTCGCACGTGATTGCCGAGTTTGTCCTCCAAAGGGTTAAAATAAGACGGGAGCGTCTTATGCGGAGAAAGGGAAGACTGTGGTGGAGTCTTCTGCCTTACATGAGCAGCCCAGGGTCTTCAACCATAGACAACAGGAGTCCATTAAGCAGGCTGATGTCGTCACAGGTGCGTGCATTTTTTAATGTAATTTTATACTATGTGTTGTGCTTGTTTAATTATGGTGTTATAGGGTTTGTCCTAATACGAGAGTATCCGGCACGAGCACTGTTTGATACATGTGCTTCCCATTCGTTTCTGTCTGAAGATTTCGTTTTTCGTATTGGGGTACCTATCCGGACCATGACAGACAGTGTAAAGGTGTTGTTACCTAATAGATGTTTGATGTGCGTGGATAAATCTTGCGGTCTTGAGGTCAAGATAGGGAGTCGGGAGTTCAAGGTGGAAATATTAGTATTGCCGATCAAGGAATTTGATATAATCTTTGGTATGGATTGGCTTTCAGAGCAGCGTGCCTATATAGATTGCACTTCAAAAGAGGTCACACTCGGGCAGTATACCGAACAAGAGACCAAGTTCATTAGTATATAAGGGATGAGTGAGATGTTGTTATCTGCTCTCCAAGTCATTAAGGCAGTTCGGAAGGGTGCGGAGTTATTCTTCACACTCGTAGAGGCGGTGGCGTCGGAGGCCAGTGTGAGTGAAGTGCTGATTGTGTCGGAGTATGCTGATGTGTTTCCAAAGGACCTTCTGGGGTTACCTCCCCAACGAGAAATCGACTTCGCTATCGAGCTGGTGCCGGGTGCGAAACCTGTGGCCCATTCGTCGTATCAGGTAGCGCCAAAATAGATGGCTGAACTGAAAGTTTTATTTCAAGAGATGTTAGAACAAATATACATACGCCCAAGTATGTAACCTTGGAGCGCGCCTGTTCTTTTTGTGAAAAAGAAAAATGATAGTTTGCGGCTATATATTGATTATCGTGAACTGAATAAGCTGACGGAGAAAAATAAGTATCGGATTCCACGGATCGATGACTTGTTCGATCAGCTAGCGGGCTCAACCGTCTATTCCAAGTTGGATTTGAAATCCGGGTATTATCAATTGCAGATTAGGGAAGGTTACATTCCCAAGACGGCGTTTGGCACACGCTACGGTCATTATGAGTTCACAGTGATGTCATTCGGCTTATGTAATGCGCCTTCGGTATTCATGGATCTCATGCATCGAACATTCCGCGAATACTTGGATCTGTTTGTGATCGTGTTCATTGATGATATCCTCGTATACTCACTGTCGGAGGAAGATCATGCAAATAATTTGCGGTTGGTATTGCACACCTTGCGGAGGAATAAGCTGTATGCCAAGTTCTCTAAGTGTGAGTTCTGGCTCTCATCGGTGGCTTTTCTGGGCCATGTGGTAAGTGGAAAGGGCATAGCGGTGGATCCGGCAAAGATAAGTGTCATTCATGATTGGCCAGTGATGTCTTCGGTGGCCGAAGTCGGGAGTTTTCTTGGACTGGCAGACTACTATAGACGATTTGTGGAGAACTTCTCAAAGATTGCTTTGCCTTTGACTACGTTGACGAGAAAAGATTAGAAGTTCATTTGGATGCAAGAGTGCACACGAGCTTTTGAGGAGCTAATGAGTCATTTGACCACGGCGCCTGTTTTGACTTCACCATGTGGTACAGATGGTTTTGAGATATACAGCGATGCGTCAGGAAGCGGCTTAGGTTGCGTTTTCCTGCAGTTTGGCAAGGTGATCGCTTATGGCTCACGTCAATTGAAAGTGCATGAATGTAATTACCCCGTCCATGACTTGGAGTTGGCGGAGGTGATCTTTTCGCTAAAGTTGTGGCGGCACTATCTTTATGGCGTGAAGGTAGATATTTATACAGATCATAAAAGCCTAAAGTATCTGCTCGATCAAAAGGATTTGAATATGCGACAAAGGAGGTGGATGGAATTCCTAGGAGATTATACCTTCGACATTCACTACATTCCCGGAAAGGGAAATGTGGTCGCTGATGCCTTGAGTCGTCGGACTCCAGTGCGGGCAAGTTGTTTGCGGATACATGATGAGCGTCTAATCCAGGAGTTGGAGGCATTGGAGATATCTTGTGTTGAGAGGGATTCTTCGGCCGATGCACGCTTAAACTAGATGGAGGTTCAATATGACCTTGCGGACAGAGTTCGGCGGGCAACGGAGTTGGATGAAAGTCTCCAGCGCTATGCAAAGGAAGGGTCTGGTGACCAATTCTCCTAGGATGACGGTTTATTACGGAAGGATGGCCGATTGTGCATCCCTTGTGCGGGTAAATTGCGGGAAGAATTGTTATACAAAGCGCACTTTAAAAAGTACTCAATTAACCCTAGGAGCACAAAAATGTACAAGGACATGAAGAAATTGTTCTGGTGGCCCGGTTTAAAGAAGGATATAGCCGAGTATGTGGCTCAGTGTCGTACTTGTGCTTTGGTAAAGGCAGAATGTCAACGGCCGAGTGGTTTCCTGAAATCGTTGTCGGTTCCGCAGTGGAAGTTTGAGGATATTTCCATGTATTTCGTGCACGGATTGTCTAGATCTCAACGCGGAATTGACTCAATCTGGGTGATTAAAGAACAGTTGACAAAGATGGCTCACTTTCTACCGAACAAGCAGGATGATTCTGTGGAAATGTTGGCAAAGCTCTATGTGGAGCAAACTGTTCGATTGCAAGGTGTTCCCCGGAGCATCGTAAGTGACCGAGATGGGTGATTTACTTCGAAATATTGGAGGTTAATTCATCAGCTGTTGGACACGAAGTTAGCATTCAATACGGCCTTTCATCCGCAAACAGATGGCCAAACTGAACGAACCAACAGAACAATGGAGGATATGCTCCGTATGTGCGCCCTGGACTTCGATGAGAAATGGGAAGATCATCTTGTTATGGTGGAGTTTGCCTATAATAATAGCTACCAAGCGAGTATCGGTATGGCACCGTTTGAAGCTTTGTATGGTCGTAAGTACACCGTTAGCTTGGGCAGAAACTGGCGAGTCCAAACTTTTGGGACAAAAGGAAGTCGAGGAAGCTTACTCAACAATACGCTTTATTCGAGAGAGGCTACTAATAGCCCAGGATAGGCAAGCCAAGTATTACAATGCTAAGCACCGAAACGTGGAGTTTGCGGTGTGTGACTGGGTCTATTTAAAGATTAAACCCTTCAAAGGCGTATCTCGGATTCGGTAGTTGAAAAAGCTAAGTCCACGATACCTTGGTCCGTTTGAAGTGATGGAGCGAGTTGGGGAAGCTGCCTATCGGCTAGCTCTTTCATCGGAATTGGGTAGACTGCATAATGTGTTCCACATCTCGGTACTACGAAAAGCAGTCAAAGACCAAGCTCAAGTGATTGAGGATGATCGGGTGCCGGTTGAGTAAGGGCTAATGACAAAGATGAGGCCCATTCGGATCGAGGATAGAGCCGAGAAACAGTTGCGGAACAAAGTGATCGGGATGGTCAAAGTCCGGTGGGACAATTATGGCCAAGAAGAGCTAACATGGGAGCGGGAGCAGACCATGCGAGCTGAGTTCCCCGAGTTATTTGTTTAAACTGTTTGCTCGTCTGTATGGTGTTGCAACATATATGTAAAAGTATCACTTTTTGTGTCATGCTTGCATTTCCTTACTATAGCCAAATTTCAGGACGAAATTTATTGTAAGGATGGGAGGATTGTAATACCCCAAAAATCTCAAAAGCCAATATTGGGATTCAGGTTGGCTGACACGGCCTGAGACACGGGCGTGTCTCAGGGCGTATGAGGTGTACACGGCCTGGGACACGGGCGTGTCCCAGGGCATGTCCCTCTTCTCGACGATTACTCAAGAACTGATCGTCGAGAGGCGACACAGCCTGTGACACGGCCGTGTCACAGGGGCGTGTTGGGAACACGGCCATGGACACGGGTGTATGCCTTAGCCGTGTCCTGCTTGGGTGATTTTGGAGATCGTATTACAGGGGTGACGCGGCTAGGTACACGGTCGTGTACTAGGTGACACGGGTGTGTCAGGCTTGACACGGGCATGTCAATGCCCGTGTTCTTGTTTATTTTCAGTCGGTTGTGCACCGCTTCAGGAACACGGCCTGTGACACAGGCGTGTCACAACCCGTGTTCGGCCCAGGAAAATCAAATTCAGGGCTGATCAGAGCCGTTCATTTTCTTTGAACAAAGATCCAATTGTCTGGGCTCTTCCCTGGGTTGATAAGGCCGGGATTTGATGATGAGATAGCTCATTTTGAGTTTATCATTCTCTTTCTAAAGCTAAGAGAGAGAGGAGAGCAAGGCAAGGAAGAAGAAGAGGAATCCGGCCGCCGGTGGTGCTGTGGTGGTCCAAATCGCAAGCCGAGTTCGGATTTGCGAAGGCAAAACTGCTGCAAAGGCTTTCATCCGTCTCAATTCTCTCCATGGCTTCGAGGCGAATTCCAAGGGTAACTATTTCCTTCTTGTATATGTGAAGTCCTACTTTCCTGCATTTGCATAGGGAAAACCCTTCCCCGCGAGTGTGTGGTGGGTTGTGGTGTCCCTTGGGGTAGATATGTGAAGTCGCCCTTGTTAGAGTCTGGAATCGGAGTACGGATCTTGGCATGTTGTGTGAAGCCCATCTGGACATGCTGGTCTGGATTGGTGATGCTTGTTTGCACATCGGAGAAGACTCCGTGAATATTGCTTGTATGCATGAAATCCGTGGTGGATACATGTGGCTAGTACCGCAGGAAGTACTGGAGGAAGTCAAGGAAATTATGAGAGTTGGGTTCAACTCTTGTGACTGTGAGTTTTCACTTTGTGTGGTGTTGAGCCGTTGGGCTGCAACTGTATAAAATGATGCTTCGTGCCGAACAGGCAAAGTGAAACCGACCCGCGTCTTTATTTGTGGCCTCAGGTACGATGTACTTGGTAGTGGCAAGGCAGTTTGAGCAATGGGGGGTTGCTGATCTGTACCTGCATTATATAGGCTGGACATGAGAGCGCCAAGGCATTGGGCTTTCGTAAGCGGCATAATGAGAGTTTTGGGCCTGTGTGCCAGACTAAATGCTCATTGGTGGGATCCGGTGTTTCCGGTACACCCGAATGTGCCCTGAGTCACGGAGCGTCGGGCCGTCGTACCGGCGTTTGTGATATGTATTGACTGTACGGTCGTGCACGTCTTGCGTGGTTTGCTATACATACTGTTGAAAAATGCTATGCAGGGATGGAATTCCGCTGCCCCGTGCCAGGGGAAGGGTCGTTATAATTGGTCAGCTTAATGCTGACCGTTGCCCTATTTGCCACTGCTTGGTGGATTTGTTCTTGCAGGTTCAGGAGATGCTGGTCCAAGCGGGACTTAGCGGGCTAAAGCCCAAGCTGCGCTGCTGCCCTCGAAGGCTTTGTTTTGTTTCTTCTTGTTCTTGTGTGGCCGGCCTGCGTGTCAATGTCTGTAAACCATACCTTTGTTAAGAGAAATTTGTAAGGACTTAAGGCCAAAGACTTTGGTTGTATACATTCCTTTTTTGTTAGTGGACAGTTCTTGTTTTGCTTGAGATCAAGGTTTCAACCGTGAAGCTTCCGCTAGAATGCTCTGTGTTAGGATGCGTTGGTGTTGATATTATTTAGTAGCGTCTCCGCCTGTTTGTGGAATATGGTGTGGGGCCCCGGCCGGACCCTTTATTATATTCTTCTTGATGGGTAGAGGTTTTACAAATAATGACTTGACAAGCCCCCCTATCATGCTCTCCCTGGGCATGACAGGGGGCGTGTCACCCGATCCCGAGAAAGTTTGCTGACAGAGACAAAATAACAGGAAAAACGGCAGTCACGCCCCCCTGACATGCCGTCCTTAGGTGTGTCCCAGGGCATGACACGGGGCATGTCGCCCTCTGCCCAAAGCCTATCACCACATTAAATGCTTTTCCAACTCAGCACACCAACAGTACTGTCATGCCCCCCTACACGGACGTGACCCATGGCGTGTTTGCCCCCTTTTCCAAGACATACGGATTTCCGACCAATGATTTCGACGCAACGTACGTGTCACGCCCCCCCTACACGGGCATGACCATGGGCGTGTCAACCATCGTACAGAAGCAATCATCCTTCTCGCCAGAATCCAGGACCTGAGGTCAACCACGTACGTGTCACGCCCCCTGACACGCCCTCCCCGGGCATTACCTAGGGCGTGACCAGCCCATGGAAAATTCTAGAAATTCAGATGTCCCCCCTGGTGTCCAGAAGAAGTTTGGGCTGAGAGGAGGTGGTGCTGCCCCTTTTTTCTTGTCTTTTTTTAGTGTTCTTCCCTCTCTCTCTCGCCTTTTCATTTTAGTTTTGCTTAACCCTTGTTTAGCTTTAGCTTTTGTAATAGCTTTTGTTGTAATCTTTCCACTTGCTCTAGTTGCTAATTGTAGGGCTAGAATAGGATTTCAATTTCCATGCATTTGTAATTTTGATTTCAAGTGTAGCTCTCTTTATTTATTAATATAAAGTGCTCTTTATTACCTTGTTTCTTAATACTTTTCTAGTCATCCCCCCTCCTCCACTTCGCTATGATTAACTAATCCTCCTTATACTCGATCTTGATGATCCGAGGTTCGAGTTGATTAAGTTATGATGCTTTGAATTTACTTTTTCTTTTTAGGGTTTAGGCCTTCGAATTACTCTCGATTTTTCTCGTTTGGAATTATATTATCGATATATAATTTCCAATTTAGCTTTCATTCTTGGCTAGCCGAGAGACCGATAGTTTGAAGTGAGAATTCAAGAGTAAAGAGAGTTGTAATCACCCCTCGAGAGAGGCAGACGTCCAAATCTCTCGGATTGGAGTAAAATCATATAGTGGGGTTCACTGCATAAAGCGAGCTTTAGGACTCCAATTTGGACGAGAGTTCGGTCGAACCTTCCTAAACTCAGTTGGGCATGACTTTGAGAGAAGCGTGTTCAAGCTTTAGAAACCTCCACGGTCAAGGACCTACACCCTATTAAGTTTAGGTCATTTATCGTGTTTTAATCGACTTTAGCCGAGGTGATTCTCAATCGAGTGCATTTCCATTCCTTTGTTCTAATCCTTTATCGTAATCGCTTCTTTTATGCTCTCTTTACTTAACTGCAATTAGTTCACCTTTAGTGTTATTTTTCCTTTCATTAAGTGCGTTTAATTTTCTCTTTAACCCTAAAGATTTTACGTCGATAAAATAATAGTCTTCGTGTGAGTAAGTTTACTCAACGGTTCCCGGATTTGAATACAACACTTGTGTCCTCTAGCTACAGTTCGATAGGTATACTTGCCTAATTGGAAAGGTAGATCGGCTCTCTTTTCTTAAGCGGAAAGCGATCACTAGTAACCTTGGGTCCTTGATTCTTCTCAATTTTATAACTAGAAATAAAAGAGAATTCTGGTTGGTCTTTATAACCTAAGGGATCAAATCTTCTAGGTGGAATTATCTACTGGGTAAAGGGATTAATAAAAGATCTTGGTTGATTAAAATTTCTAAAAGAATTTAGGTTTCTGTTATAGTTTTCTGGGTTCGACGAATTATAGTTAGTTCGTCGATCTGCGTTCGACGAAAAGGAAAGCGTTCATCGAACTCCGCTCAAAGAATGAAAATATTCATTTTCTGCACCCCATTTCATTGATCGCGGTTCGACAAACCATATTGATTTCGTCGATCGTAGTTAGAAGAATAGTTATATAAAAAATTTGTATTCATAGTTCGTCGATCTGAGTTCGACGAACCATATACATTTCGTCGATCTGAGTTCGGCAAAAAATGTTGAACAATGTTTTTATTAAAAAATTTCTTTTTCTTTTTCTTTTATTTAGGTTTTTGAAACACTTCAAATTGTTGGTTGTCATCTTCTATTTTTCTTTGCCTTTTTCAGATATGAATTTAATAAGGGTAGAAAGAATGTTTTTAATAAGAAGAGGTTGCTGACTTGATGAAGCTCCCAAGTCCAGTTTGCCATTAAGTCTGGCATTGACCATGCTTGTGATATTCATCAATCTGATGCTTCTCCCATTAAGGGATTCTTAAACTTCTTTAGCCTCATTTAATTATGTTTTTAATGAAGTAATTTGTTCAGAAGCTAAGTCTAATTCATCTTTCAATTTGATTTTTTTTCAGAAAAAAGATTGTAATATTCAATTTGTTTTGCTCTGACAAGTTTGATTTCCTTCTCAGATTTAATTAAATCATTGCATAGGAGTTTGAATTCAGTTTTAAATTAATTAGAAGTGAAATCAAAAGAAGTTATTACCTGGTCCTCTTCTGATTCTGATTCTGATTCTGCTACTGATTCTTCAGCTTCTGAGTGGCTACATGATACATCTATTGCCATCATGCAGATCTCTCTGGTTTTTGCTTCTTCTTCATCCTCACTAGAACTGGATGAAGTTTCTTCTTCTAAGTCACTCCAGGTCTCAGCCACAAATCCCTTCTCCTTCTTCTTCTTGTATTTGTTGGAGGAGGGCATGCTGGAGTGCTTCTTAGACTCTTTCTCTTTTCTCTTGTCCTTCTTTTGAGCCTCTGGACATTCTGGGAGAATGTGTCCTGGCTTCCTGCATCCATAACAAACAATTTCCTTAGTAGGAGTCTTGTCATACCTGGGTTTGTCTTCATTTCTGGAAGACTTTCTTCGGAAGTCCTTTCTAGCAATCTTGTAGAATCTCTTAGCCAAGAGACTCAATAGATCTTCATTGGCAGGTAGTACTTCTGATTCCTCAGATGCCTTGAAGGCAATACCTTGCTCGTTCCTTCCTAAGGTAGAATTCTTTTGTTTAGCTGCTTCTTTGGTTTTGATAAGCAGATCATAAGACTTGAGATTGCCTAATAATGACTCAGTAGAAATCTCATTTAGGCTTTTGGCCTCCTTGATTGGCCAGATCCTAGAGTCCCATGTACTAGGGAAGCACATGAAATCTTGTCATTTATCTATGTTAATGAGATGTCCTTGTCCAGAGTTTTCAGCTCATTAATTATGAGGTTGGGTCTATTGTACATGTCAGCAACTGATTCTGCTTCTTCTTTCTTGAAATTCTCATATTGAGAGATCAGATATGATCTCCTGTCTTTCCTTTCATCAGCAGATCCTGCTACCATTGCATTTAGTGAGTCCCAAATGGCCTTTGCTGAAGTACACTCAGCAACCTTCTAAAATATGTCATCAGACATGGTTTGGGCCAGAATATTCATTACCTTAGCATCAACAATCTTGGCCTTCTTTTGAGCATTAGTCCACTTAGGTGGTGGAACTCACTGGTACTTGTAGTTGCCACTGGTAGTGAGGGACCTATCAAAATAGAATTATAGATTTCTTCATCAATGGAATTCATATAAAGTATGATACTTGCATTTCAGATTGCACACTGGAGGTCTGGTGCTTGAATATTCTTTATTTTGTTCCATGATATAAAAAGACACTAGAGTAAATGGGATCTATCAAAAATCTTTTGGTTCAGGTGTTAGCCTATGAAACCAAATAACCTTACCCTCTGATACCAATTGAAAGTGAAGGGATAGATCACACTAATTCTAGAGGGGGTGGTGAATATAGTATTAAAAATCTTTTGATTAATTTTTATAATGGATTAAAATAAGTGATATCTATATGTAAATTGGCAAAAATAAAACACAGAAAATCACAGCACAAAAAATAACAAATAGAGCAACCAGACAACTCAAAGATTTTCTAGTGGTTTCCCTAAAACTTGGGTACATCCACTCTTCTACCACCCAAGTAGGAATCCACTACAGGTATTTTATCAGGTGTCCTTTCGTCACTGGTTTTTGCTCAGGTGCCCTGTCACCACAAGATCTATTTTCAAGGGAGATCTAACAACCCTTTGAGTTTTTGACTAGGTGCTCAAAAACAAAACTAAGCCTTTTGATCAGGAGACTTAACAACTAAAGGGATAACTTTTGAAGGGAGTTAAAAACCCTTTTACAGTAAGGTAAAAAGAAATTTGATATTGTCTTCTCTTTCTCAATGTTTTGAGAATACTAGTGGATTGTTGTTGTTGTCAAAGCTCCCCCTGAGATGTAGAAAAGTTCAGGAGAATGGATGCTTTGCTCAAGATGTAGGCCTTAAGATTGCTTATTGATCTTCAAGAAGCTTTTGGACAGATGTTGATGGATTGTCTCTTAAAAAGCCCTGAAGCAAAAACTGATGAAGAACTTGAGATGTATGAGAGCTATTCTTCTTTTAGTTTTCTGTAAATTATTCTTTGTGTCTCAGCTTACTGACTCGCAGCTATCTTGAAAAAATAATACTTATATGTTCCATGCAGATTTCAGCCTTTGAATTTTGAATTCCTTTCCTTGACTGACTGCAGAAATTATGGGAGTTGAACAGCTAGAATTTTTCTTTAATGAGTTTCCCCAACTGTCCTAGTAAAATAAGCCAAGTAATAACTCTATGAAGACCCTAATTAATGCTGCAAAGGAACGGCCAAATTCATAAGAATATTGTGCATTAATTATCAGAGCATTGCAGACATATTATAATATAATTTGAAATTCATCTGCCTTAGTCGAGCTGAAATCATCAAAGAATTTTTCGAACTAAACCTGGGAGAAATTAGTCGAACTCAGTAAATTTTTGTCGACCTGAGCTCCAAGATCGTCGACCTGAGAATTCTCTTTCGTCGGGCTGAGCTCCAAGATCGTCGACCAGAAAATTAACTTGCCAATCTGAGCTCCAAGTTCTTCGAGCTGAGATAGTCCTTCGTCGAGCTGAAGTTCTGATGTGAGATCAGAGACCGTCGATCTCAGCTAGACTTTCGTCCAGCTCAAGTTCTGATGTGAGATCTGAGATCGTCAATCTCAGCTAGACTTTAGTCGAGCTCAACTCAGAGAAGGAACTATGAGTTCGTCGATCTGAGATCGACGATCGTCGAGCGACTTTTTCTGCAATCTTTAAACTATCTTGTCTCTAAATTCTTGAGTCTCTAAAGTCTTCTGAAGGCAGGTTTCAATAATCTAACCTAATTTGACTAAACTTAACCCTAGAACTAACAAATGAACCTAGGCTATACATGTTGGGTCAACAAACCTAATAGTGAACCTAGCCCAAATCCAAACTGGGGTTCCAAAAAGATGTGCCAACTACATAAGTGTGAGGAGGAGATGTGATCCTGTCCTCATCATCTACTATAATTCTTTGAGCTGGAGGAGCTTGTCCTAGCCTTGGGATTCTGATCTCCCATCTCTAGATGGAGGAAATTTATATTTTCTTCAGGTGGTGAATTTCCATACCTTTGGATATGTCAAAGATTTCCGGGTGAGCTTGATTTAGATACAGAGAAATAATTCTTCCAAAATTTGGTGCTTTCAAGCTTTCTTTAATTTTCTCAAACAACATATGTCCCCACTAGAAGTTCTTTCTACATACCACTGCTGTCAGAATGTCAATGAAATCTGAAGAAACATATCCAATAGACCCTTTTTTTCATAGAAGAACCTTGCCTAGAATATTGGCCAAAAGTTTACTTTCATCTGTCATATTTTGCCTTCTAACTGAAGTAGTGGACTGGGGAAGACCACGGAAGGAGATCGTTCTTGAGTAATCATCTGCTTCCAGATAGTCTTCCTCATCAACTGATGGAAGTCCAAGTAACTTTGTCAATGAAGATGGCTTGACTTTGATGTTGATGTCTCTGACTGAGCTCTTTAGCAATTTCCCAGACCTCTTGATCTTGACATTTCCAAAAAAATCTCCTCAACTTCAGGTAACAGCACCTTACAGTGATGTTCTAGGATAAAGGTGAGGCTGGCGGATTCCAGAAGTAGCAGAACATTCTGGAAGTCGTCTGAAATTTCCTCTATGCCTGTGCGAATGAATTCACTGCCCACACCGATCTTGGAATTTGGATCCATCGATTGCAGAGAATGAGAAATTTTTGATTTGTCGGAGAAGAAGCGGTGGATTTTGCGAGAGAGACGGTTGAACGCTCTAGCGGAACTGAAGAGTTTTCTCGGGAGAGGCTATTCGAATTTGTGGATTTGGATTTCTATGGACTATCTATTTATATAAAATTGAAAATTTCGAAGAAATAAGAGAAGCGTACCTGGAACGGCGGTTCAAATTCTTCAAAAATTTGTTACGTCAAATTAGGGCATTTCTCGAAGAAAAAAAAATGATGCCTCTCGAGAAATCCATAAACCATTTCTCGAGAAAAAGAAATAATGTTCCGAGAAGTCCAGAAATCTTTTCTCGAGAAATATAGAGGCTTTCGAGAAATCCAGTCTATTTCTCGAGAAATCAGTTATTTCTCGAGAAATGGAAGTCCTTTTTCCGATAAATCAAACATGTTTTCGAGAAATCCACACAATTTTCCGAGAAATACAAGATCTTCTTTGAATTTGTCCTTGACGTAAGATATGATCACTTTAGGATCCCATGTTGAGCATGCCAAGTTCTATCGTGAAAAAGGAGAACATGGCCTCGTCTAGTGGCTTCGTGAAAATATCTTCCACCTACTTTTCCGTCAGGATATAGCTGAGTGCTATGTCCTTATTCTACACATGCTCCCGAGTGAAATGGTAGCGTACTTCGATGTGCTTGGTCTGGCTATGAGAGACTAGATTTATAGTCTTCAAGTTGATTCCTTATCCAAAGAAGTTGTGCGTAAAAAATACCCACAGAGATATACTCTGACTCGGCAGTAGATGTTGTCACACAATTTTTCTTCTTACTGCTCCAAGAGATAAGCCGTCTTCCAAGGAATTGGCACGTCCCGGAAGTGCTTTTCCTATCGTCCTTGCTTCCTGCAAAATAGCATCTGAAAAACAAATTAGCTCGACATCATTACTTCTTGGGTACCATAAGCCATGATGGGGTGTGCCCTTAAGGTATCTAAAAATCCACTTTGCAGCGACGTAATGAGATTCCTTAGAGTTCACCTGATATTTAGCACAGACACATGTTGAAAACATTATATCTGGTCTACTGGCAGTCAGTAGAGCAAGGATCCAATTATGCTTATGTACTTGGTTTAATCAAAAGGTTTCCCTTTCGCATCCTTGTCAAGAGCACAATTAAACCCATTGGAGTCCTCATCGAGGTTGCACTCTCCATTCCGAATTTCTTAAGAAGCTCTTTGGTGAACTTCATCTGAGATATGAAAATTCTATCTTCTGATTGCTTCACCTGAAGTCCTAAGAAATACTTCAGCTCGCGCATACTGCTGATTTAAAACTTCCCTTGCATAAGTTTGGAGAACTTTTTGCAAAGGTTGTCTTCTGTACATCCAAATATGATGTCGTCGACATAGATTTGCACTAGTAGAATCTTGCCTTTAACTTTCCTAAGAAATAATGTCTTGTCTACCTTTCCCCGTGTGAACTTGTTCTCAAGAAGAAAGCTAGACAATGTCTCATACCAAGCTAGGGGAGCTTGCTTTAAACCATATAGGGATTTATTTGAAAAATTAATATTGTCAGGGAATTTATAATTGACAAAACCTGGGGGTTGTGCTACGTATACTTCCTCTTTTAGATCCCCATTGGGGAATGCTGACTTCAAGTCCATTTGGTAGACGGTGAATCCTTTGAGGGCAGTATACGCAAGAAACAACCTTATCGGCTCGAGCCGAGCCACTGTAGCAACTATTTGGTTGAAGTCAATCCCCTCTTCTTGTTTATAACTTTGCGCTACAAGCTATACTTTGTTCTTGATAATTACTCTGTTTTCATCCAGATTGTTTCTGAATAACCACTTAGTGCCTATCACATTTTGTCCCTTTGTCCTGGGAACTACCTCCCAGACTTTGCATCATTCAAACTGGCTGAGCTCCTCTTGCATTGCCATTATTCAAGAGGCATCTTTGTTCGCTTCCTCGAACTTCTTCGGTTCAACCTGAGATAGAAAGCTGAGATGTAAAATTTTGTTAGTTGTACTTCTTCTGGTTCTCACATCGTCGCATGGCTCTCCAATGATTAGATCAGTTGGG
Organism: Platanthera zijinensis; assembly: GCA_039513925.1. Taxonomy (NCBI): domain Eukaryota; kingdom Viridiplantae; phylum Streptophyta; class Magnoliopsida; order Asparagales; family Orchidaceae; genus Platanthera; species Platanthera zijinensis. Next base: position 109,137,121 of record CM077087.1, read on the forward strand.
TGATCTCTTAGGTGTCAAAACCCTAGATTCCTTGCCCTTCCTTCAGTAGGACCTGCATCATCTTGTACAGCCTCTAAAGGTTGAGGCAATTCTTCCTCTAGCGGTTCTTCATCCATCAAGCTTGGATCGATGATCTTGACTGAGCTTGGAATGTCTTCTTTGACTAGTTCATACAAGCTAAGCTTTTTGAACCTAGTACATGTATCTGCACGAATAACACTAGAGGAGCTGCTATGGAGCATGCTAGTCTCATCAAATACAACATTTATAGACTTTTCTACCACTCGAGTTTTCTTGTTGAAAATTCTATATGTCTTACTATGGATACTATATCCTACAAATATACTCTCAAAACACTTTTCACCAAACTTTGTGCGGTAATACTTCCCATTGTTAAGTACGAAGCATTTACTTCCAAAGATTATAAAATAGGACATAGCCGTTTTTCTTCCCTTCAATAGCTCATTGGGGGTCTTAAATTAGTTTTGTTGATGAGTGCTCTATTTTGCACGTGACAAGCCGTGTTGACAGCTTCAGCCCAAAATTACTCTTGAAGTGAAGCATCGTTCAACACGGTTGTACATGCGTCAATCATGGTTCTATTCCTTCTCTTAGCAACTCCATTTTGCTGTGGAGTGCGCGAGGAGGAAAACTCATGAAAGATACCTTGGCATTCACAAAATTTTGTCATGGCACCAGACTCAAACTCTTTTTTGTGGTCACTTCTTATTTTGAGCACTGAGAAGTCCAATTATGAATTTGCCGGACAAAATTAGAGAAAGAATAGAAAGTGCCTGACTTGTGTTTCAGAAAGAACACACACGTGAAATGCGAGTAGTCATCAACAATCACTAACGTATAGACCTTACCTCCAAAGCTGTGAATAGGCATAGGACCGAATAAGTCCATATGAAGCAAGTATAAGCTTCGTGAAGAATTCATTTCAACAATACCCTTGAAGGTAGCTCGTGTCTGCTTACCCATTTGACAGGAGTGACATGGACTCTCTTTAAGGCACTTATTGTTGGGGGTATAACGCACTAAGTTATGAGAAAATAGCATGTTTAAGGTTTTGAAATAAATATGTGCTAATCTCTTGTGTCATTGGTGATAAAGAGATGCACTATCTTTTGCAATAAAATAAACTAGGGTAGAATTGTCTTGTAAGACCCCGTTTTTTTTTCTTTTTCGACATCGGGGTCTTAGCCCAGAACTGCCGCTTTGCAGTGGCACCGACTCCCGGGAAGGCCGCCACTACAAAACGTCAATTCTGCCGACCATTTTTCGATCACAAAGAGAGAAGCAATTATACATAAATGTAAACAAGTCCAAAGAAACATGTAAATAAAAGTGAAATCACATACAGTCCATCAGTAGATAATAACAGGAAGTAGATAACAGAAGAACTGCAAAGATACAGTTCAGATGAAATATAGATAAACGGGCTCGAGCCCGGTACATCAGAGTCCTCACTACCAATCACTCATCGTAGAAACTATAAAAGTACTAATCACTCACGGAGCTGGTCGCAGGTGCACCGGTGCTAGACTGACCCAACTCCATGTGCACCGTACTCCGCTGGTGCCGGTCCCTGGACTGCTGGTCCCTGTCTCCCATCCGGAGCTCCTGTAATGTTATGGTTAGAAAACCATTAGTCATAAAGACTAAGCCCTATCATCCCCTACCCCTCCCCCTACGACTCCTAAGCACCGAGCGGAGAGGAGGAAAGGGAAGCTATAAAGGTGGAGAATAATCCAGCAGATGAAAACGGAGCTAACCTAACATCTACCTAGAATAAAGTACGTCTAGCAATTCTATGGTAGTAAGTGGTAAAGAAGAGAAGTAGTAATTAGCAATTGTATAAAAAGGTAGCTAGAGAACAGTATGTAAACAAGTAAGTAAGTAGGTAACCTTAACTTATATGAATGCCCATAATAAACTTATAAGTTGAGGGGTCTTCTACAAGGCTCCCATCGTATAAAAAGTCCCATACCGATTTATACGTTGGGGTATCGGTTGTATGCAAATATGAGTGTAGTGATATGCTATGCCATGATTCATGCAAGTGTAACTCACGCACACGACTCTATGCGCACAGACCTTTAGTTCCCACTGTTCGGGCAACTAGCTTCACTCCCAGGAACCTCCGTAGTGGCAAACAGAGATAGTGGGTCGGGCCCCCCACTCCTAGGCGGGTATCCACACTACCGGTCCTAGCCCTTCCGTACGCCCCTAGAAGAACACAACCTAGAGTATCCGCGCACTACTGCTGGCTATACCCACCAGACTTTCTTTGGCTAAGTGTCCCACACCGCCGAGTCAACGTACCGATGCCGGTGTGAATGACAATCAGATATCGAAGAACCACCACCTTTATTCTGTACTCCAACCCTCGAGCCCTCGGCTCCCCGGACTGTCTCGTCCGTGCATCTACCTTCAGAGCTACTGTCTGAATGGCAACCAAACCAATTATTCTACCTTCCTAGCTATCGGGGTGTATGTGTGTGCAACCCTAATTATACTAGTTGCTCTTTAGATTATTAATTCTACAGTTTACATTAGCCTAGGAATGCCCCCGGTATTCCCCGTAAAGGGCTCTCAAAGAGCACTAGGAACTATGATGGTAGCTGAAGCCCACCGTTCCCTTTCACAAGGCACTTATTGTTATTGGTTGATACCCATTACCCGATCCCTTTTTAAGTTACTTTAGATCTGGCCCTAGCGCATTAAGACTCTTCCACTACTACTCGGGGTTGACGATCTTTCGTCGTTCCCGTACGCCCTTATCCTTAACCAGTCTCACACTCAACTTATCCTGACCTCTAATAATGAACTTAACTTAGCTTGCCCTAACCAACCAGCAACTACCAAAAATTCCATCTCTCAAAGTTTATTATCCGCTCTAGTTCAGTTTTCGTGGTTTTACTATATGCAGACCATCCTAAGATACGTGAGGAGTATGAGGGGAGGTACTCCAATTGTCTTCCAAATCTCCTATAGTATTTACTGGAGGTCTATCTTGACATAATATAGCTAAGACCAAGATTTCCAAATTTTCTTATTTATCGGGCATTTAATTTTTTTTTCTAAGATTCCAAATGCCCTAATATGAACACGAAGTGCACAATTGAGCCAACAATAAATCATCATAAAATCAGTAAAAATCCTATGAGACATTTAAACAGCAATTCCAAGTTTTGAGAAATTCCAGAGGTGTTTAGGCCTATATTTCCTAATTTACCGTTTTAGGCCATTTCTACTATATTATGAAGGAAGTACTGTAGATATGTATCCAAAAATCCCAAAAAAAATTATAAAAGCTTTATGGTGACCTAAAACTATCAGAAACCAAGTCCCATAATTTTTATCTAACATTTGGGCTCTGAATCTTTTTTAATATAAAACACCAATTTTCCTAGCTTAGAGAAGGAGGTACTAATTTTAATCTTCTAAAAATCCATAGAAATTTACAAGATTACTATCATGGTCTGAAACACACACTGACCAAATTTCATAATTTTACAAATAGTAATTGGGCATTAGTTGTATTTTTTACTACATATCACAATTAGTACATTAAAGAATAAAGTACCCAAAATAATCAGATAAAACTTCCAAGAAAAATACAGAAGGTATAACATGCTATAAGATGCCCTAATCCAAGATTTCATAACATTCCAGTGCATAGAAATTCCAAAATCATCAAGATAAATATTTAGAGCACAATTAGAGTTGTAAATGAAGTACTGTATAAATTAACCCAAAAATCTCAACAAAATTATAACATAGCTATTTAGATTAGAAAATCACCCTACTCTAATTTTACTTGATTTAAAGTTCATTTGACAGCTTAATAATTCAAATTAAGGATGGTGACCTAAACTAGGGTTAGGATTTTAGGTGGCCTAGCTGTCTCCAAATACCCTAAACTTTTGTCCAGAGAACTATACTGGCCCTATGGTTCTCTCCACCAAATTATAAGTCAGTCCAAGGTCATTTGACCCCATGACCTTCACAACCCCGAAAACCACCATTAAGGGATTTTCCCTAGGGTTCTAGGGCCACCCTACCCAAGTCTCTCAAAACTCCCTTGGAGAGTGTGTCATGCCCTGAAAAGCCAGTGACCAAAATATTAGCCTCTGTTGAGGTGATATGACCACCCAAATAACAAGGGGGTGTTTGATCCTAAATTATCCTATAAGGACCAACCTAGGGTTGGATAAAAACTTAATCAAAACATCTCCAATGAGATGAAATTTTTACCAGAACCTTATGATAAACCCAGGGACCACTCACCGAAATTTGGGAGGGTTTGGAAGTCATTTAGCCGTCTAATTAAATTATGCTAGGATTATTGAATTTTTCTAAAAACTATAGAAATTTTTTTTCCAAAAATCCTAATTTTTGGATAGTACTTAGATTTAGGTAAGATTAGGACACACCCCAAATTTCAAGTCATTTTGATGACTTGATTGGAGTGGGGAATTTTTCTAAGGTCAAGACAGCCCTATGGATAGACCTCACCAAAAAGTGTGTTGTGGTCTAACCAGGACTCCAAATCGAGTGAAATCAATTTTAAATTAAACTAGACTTCAAGGGCTACATTTTCTATGTTGACCACTTTTTAGGTTTCAGCCCCTATGGGCTATAATTTGCAGTTTTAACCTAGTATAGTAAAGGGATTTAATTCCTATTTATATAATATATAATATAATAAAATGTTACAGTTCATCTCCTTCTTTAGCCCGAACCAGCAACCTAAAAAAAAGCTTGAAACCTGTAGCTTTTCTAAAGCCATTTATTGGCCACCCAGCCATCTCCTTAGCCGGCCACCACCACCACCTCCTCTGTTGAGGTGAGGGCTACCGTCGGGCGGCGACACGGCCGCCGGAGAGGCGGTTTCCGGCGAACCCGCCACCATGAAATTTTTGAAAAACTTGGAAAAGCTCACTCAATCTTGCTCCTTTGAGCTCGACATCTCTCCTAAGTAATTTCTAAGATCTACCCATAGAAGAAGGAGTAGAGGAGGACCTTGTTCGCGGGCTGGAGGTCTGCAGATCATCGGGAAGCCATTTGCGCGGTGGTGGCATCGCCGGAAATTCTTCAACAGCAAGGGGAGGCTCGAAAACTTCGGGTAACAGCTGGGAAAAACTACCCTTGGGCCTATGAAGGTGTTTAAAAGCTTGGACAAGGAGGGGGAACGGCCAAAAGCTGGTGGCCATTAATGGCCCATAATAGCTTGGCTCGGCCATGATGGAGGGGAGCTGAAATAGCTCTGTGACAGTTGGAGGAGGGCTGGAAACCCCTCCTATCCCTGAGAGGAGTTTAATCAAGTCGTTTTCAGGGGAAGAGGGAAAGCCATGGCATCAAATGCCATTGATGGCCGTGGCTGCAAGCTTTCGGCCATGGCTGCAACCGTCCTTCTGCAAAGATAACGGTCCATGTGGCACAGCATGACTGGTCAACTTAAATTAAATAAAACTTATCAGGTCTTATTGGATAAAACGGCTCACTCCTGGACCGGCCAGGTTCAGCTAAACCAGTACCCAGCTAGAAATAAAAATGCCGGAAAAAGTCTAAGTATAATGGCGTTGAGTGAGCTCAACTCACTCAACGCCATCAGGCCACGGCGTTGAGTGAGCTCTACACACTCAACGTCATTCCGGACTATGGCGTTGAGTGAGGTAAGCTCACTCAATGCCATCCAGCTTATGCCTTTGAGTGAGCTAAGCTCACTCAACGCAGTCTCGCTTATGGCTTTGAGTGAGCTTAGCTCACTCAACGCCATCCCGCTTATGGCTTTGAGTGAGCTAAGCTCACTCAACGCCATCCCAATTATGGCTTTGAGTGAGCTAAGCTCACTGAACGCCATCCCGCTTATGGCTTTGAGTGAGCTAAGGTCACTCAACGCCATCCGGCTTATGGCTTTGAGTGAGCTAAGCTCACACAATGCCATCCCGCTTATTGCTTTGAGTGAGCTAAGCTCACTCAACGCCATCCCGCTTATGGCTTTGAGTGAGCTAAGCTCACTCAACGCCAACCCGCTTATGGCTTTGAGTGAGCTAAGCTCACTCAACGCCATCCCGCTTATGGATTTGAGTGAGGTAAGCTCACTCAACGCCATCCCGCTTATGGCTTTGAGTGAGCTAAACTCACTCAACGCCATCCAGCTTATGGCTTTGAGTGAGCTAAGCTCACTCAACGCCATCCAGCCCACGGCATTGAGTGAGCTTAGCTCACTCAACGCCATTCCAAGGTCACGGGTGTGACGAACCGGTCACGGGCGTGTCAAGCCCATGATGACATTTCTGAGCTCAACGATCATCTTCCTGAGGTCGACGATCGTCGAAGGGGTCACGCCCTAGGTCACGGGCATGACTGGTCGGTCATGGGCGTGACCACCCCTTGACTCGAAATTTTTGTCGATAATCTTCAATTTCTGGGTTTCCTAAGGTTCTGTTATGACAAAACACCTCCAGGGGTCTAGCCGGAATTGGGATGTTACAAATCCCAATAAACAAAACAAAGATTTCGTCCCTGAAATCAAGGTTAAGCCTATGGGACTCCAATCGGGAAAAAGAAGCTTGTAACATCCCATGAGAATTGAAAGATTACATCTCTACGTTATGTTTGCTTTGTGCGGTTTCAAATCTAAGATTAATTCGTCCAATTAACTAGGTATATACACCCCAATAAACAAAAGATTTGCCCCTATTCTTGAAATTTCAGTCCTATTGGTTTAAAACAGGAAAGCAAATTAATTGTCCAGAGGGGTTGTGAGGTATACCTGACGAAAAAGTTCCGGGTATTTTTGTCGCATCAAGTCCTGCGGCTCTCATGTATGCTCCTCCTGCCCTTGATTGTTCCACAAAACCTTGACTAACGGAACCTTCTTCCGTCGCAAAACCCGCACTGCTGTATTGTCAATCCTAATAGGCTCCAAGTTGACTGACCGATCTGAGGCCACCAGGCCATCTGCCGAGGAAATCAGCTGCTCAGGGCATAGAAGAGCCCTCCGAAGTGATGAGACGTGGAAGACGTCATGCAATCCTGCTAACTCCGGTGGTAGCTCTAGTCTATATGCTAAGAGGCTGATCCACTCCACGATCCTATAAGGCCCCATATATCTCGGGCTGAGCTTCTTCTGCCCGCGAACCCGCGAGACTCCGTGCATCGGCCGTATCTTCAAGAAAACCTGGTCTCCCACCTGGAACTCCACTTGACGGTGCCTCGCATCGTAGTATTTGGCCTGTCTGCTCTGGGCTTCAAACATCCTATCCCGGATCAATCTAATCTGAGCATCTGTGTCTCCCACAAACTCCGAGCCTAGTGCCTGCAGATCCTCATCCTGAACCCATGATAGTGGGGTCCTGCACCTCCTTCCGTACAATGCCTCGTATAGAGCCATGCCTATGCTGGACTGATGGGCATTGTTGTACGAAAACTCGACCAGTGGAAGCAACCTCTCCCAAGGCTCGTCACGGTCCAAAATACACAGTCGCAACAGATCTTCCAGTGTACGGTTGGTGCGCTCTGTCTGCCCGTCGGTCTGAGGGTGAAAAGCTGTGCTGAATGTCAACCGAGAACCCAGATGGGCCTGGACTGACCTCCATTCCCTGGATGTAAACCGCCCATCCCGATCTGAAACGATAGTCTTGGGCACCCCATGATAACGCACAAACTGCTCAATGAACCTCCGCACTAGTACACTAACCGGTGCGTCCTTCGCCACTGGAATGAATCTGGCCACCTTTGTTAGTCTGTCCACTATCACCCAGATCGAGTCATTCCCCGCACGGGATCGAGGTAGCCCATGTATGAAGTCCATGGCTATATCCTCAAATTTCCACTCCGGCACCGGAAGCGGCTGCAGCAAACCTGTCGGGTTCCTACACTCCGCCTTCACGAGCTGGTAGGCCTCGCAATGCATCACAAAGTACGTAATATCTTTCTTCATACCCGGCCAGTACATCGTCCTCTTCAAATCCTTTACCATCTTAGTGATCCCCGGGTGTACCGAATACCGGCTGTAGAGAGCTTCCGTCAAAATGTCCTCCCGGATCCGTCCTCCTGCTGGTATTTAGACTCTGCCTCGGAAACACAGGAGACCATCCCTCAAAGAGTAATCTCCTGTCGTTCCTTCCTCCAAGGCTCGGAATATCGGCTCAGCTCTCTCATCCAGCATCTGCCCATCTTTGATGCGGTCTCGAATATCATCAGTAGTAACCATCGACCCCAGGTACTCCATGTATAGCTCCGGGTCATCCTCAGACACTAGTGAAATCTACATCTCCTCGAACGATCTAACCAACTCCAAGGCCATCAGCTGCGGGCATACTCCTGACGTACTCGCTCTCCGGCTCAGAGCATCTGTGACCACGTTCGCCTTCCCCGGATGGTAGTGCATGGTGTACTGGTAGTCCGACAGAAATTCCACCCAACGTCTCTGCCTGATGTTTAACTCCTTCTGGGTGTCGACGTACTTCAGATTCTTATGGTCGGAGAAGATATCGCAATGTACTCCATAGAGATAGTGTCGCCAGATCTTAAGAGCAAAAATAACTGCCCCCATCTCCAAATCATGCACGGGGTAGTTCTGCTCGTGCTGCTTCAACTGACGGGAGGCATAGGCTATTACGTGCCCGTTCTGCATCAGAACAGCACCCATCCCCTGATAGGAAGCATCTGTATACACCTGTAATCCCTCCTTCCCTGATGGGAGATCAAGGATGGGAGCCGAGGTGATACGATCCTTCAGCTCCTGGAAGGCAGATTCGCATCGAGGCGTCCAGGTAAAAGGGGACTCTTTCTTCGTCAGAGACGTAACAGGGAGGGCAATCTGAGAGAACCCTTTTATGAACTTCCGGTAGTAACCGGCAAGTCCCAAGAAACTTCGAACATCCGAAGCCGACTTTAGTGGTGGCCAATACCGTACTGCCTGGACCTTTGCCGGATCCACTGCCAGACCTGCTCCACTGATGACATGGCCCAGAAAAGCCACCTCCTTTAGCCAGAACTGGCACTTGCTGTACTTGGCATACATCTCATGCTCCCGCAGCTTCCCCAAGGTCAAGGCCAGATGTCTCGCGTGCTCCTCCTCCGTCCATGAATAGATAAGGATGTCGTCGATGAATACGATGACGAAGATGTCCAGATACTCCTCGAACACCCGATTCATCAAGGCCATGAATGCGGAGGGTGCATTCGTGAGCCCGAACGGCATCACGGTAAACTCGTATAACCCATATCTGCTGCTGAAGGCCGTCTTCAGGATGTCCTCCTCCCGAATGCGAAGTTGGTAGTACCCTGACCTCAGATCCAGCTTTGAGAACCAATGGGCTCCCTCCAGCTGGTCAAATAGCTCGTCTATCCTTGGTAAGGGATAAGTATTCCGGACCGTCAACCTGTTCAAGGCCCAGTAATCTATGCACAGTCGACTGGTCCCGTCCTTCTTCTTAACGAACAGCACCAGAGCTCCCCATGGTGAAGAGCTAGGCCGAACAAACCCAGCCTCCACAAACTCCTGAAGCTGGCTTCGAAATTCCACCAACTCCTTTGGGGCCATTCGATAGGGAGCTCTGGATACCGGCTTAGCCCCCGGTACGAGCTGAATCTGAAAGTCCTTCTCTCGGTGCGGGGGTAGCCCTGGTAGCTTCTCCAAAAACACGTCGGCGAAGTCCCGCACTACTGGAATATCTGAAATGGAGTCTGTAAGACCCCTTTTTTTTTAAAACCCGGGGTCTTATGCCCAGAACCGCCGCTTTGCGGTGACACCTTCGCACCCGGGAAGGTCGTCACTACAATGCGCCGATTCTGCCGGCCTTTTCGATCACAATAAGTAGTAAGCAAGAGAGAAGCAAGTCCACCAAAAGAGAATATCACATAAAATAAAACTCCACGAAGGGAGTGTCCACAGAAAATCATCAGAGTATAAATAGTCTGGAAATAAAAGGGCTCATGCCCGGTACATCAAATCCTCACTACAAGATCACTCAAAAGCGGAAACAAAACTAAAACTCAATGAAGGGCCGGGACTCACAGTCCCCGTAGTCTGGACTCCAGTGCTAGACTGTCCCATCTCCAAGCATACCGGCCTCCTGGGCTGCTCCTCCATGCTGGGCTCCGCGATCCCCTAATATGATATGGTTCGAAAACCATTAGTCTAAAAGACTAAGCCCTATCATCCACCACCCCTTCCCCCATGCTCTAAGGCACCGGGCGGAGAGGAAGAAAGGGGAGGACATGAAAGTGGAGATAAATTCCAAAGCAGATGACGGTGGACCTAACTAGCAAGTTATAACAGGTGAATAGTATAAATGTTGTAATAGGTATAACAGAAAGGTAAGTAAGTAAGAAGTTAAACCTTCGCTTATGTGAGTACACATAAGCCAAGGGATCTTTTGCAAGTCTCCCATCGTATAACGCGTCCCATACCGCTTATACGTTGGGGTGTCGGTTATCAAGCAGCAGATATACATATATCAAATTAACCTTAATTTATAAACTTGCCCACACAAGCTTATAGACCAAGGGGTCATTTTGCAAGTCCTAAAGTATAAGCGTCCCATTCCACTTATACTTTAGGTGTCAAGGTTGTTATGAATGATTATGACATGCAGCTATATGGTGGGTTATGATGTTCAAGCAGTGCAACTCACACACACAACTTTGTGTACACAAACCTTTAGTTCCCCCTTTCTGGAGATAACTCCCAGGATACTCCCGTAGTGGCAAACGGAAGCGGTGGGTTGGGCCTCGCCCACCTCAAAACCAGTAAAAGCACCACTGGTCTGACCTATCATACGCCCTCAACGCCTGGTGCACGAGGCGGACTCCTGCGTACTCTTGCCGACTAGTCCGCCGGACTTAACCTTGGCTAAGTGCTAGTCACCTTGCCGAGTCAACAATAACGGTGTCGGTGCAATCGAACTCCCCGATATCGAAAACCCGCCACCTTAATCTTTCCTATTTTTATGCACATGCAACCGTTTAATATATAACAATTTTAAAGTGTCAAACTCCCGGACTAAACCGTCCGTATAAACCACATCCGAGACCAACTTCCCCAGACTAAACCGTCCGGCTCATCTCCAGACTTCATCCCTTAGAACACCACGGGACGGCGCCCCCTTGAACACCTCGGGACGACTTAACCATTACCAACCCTAACGAATGAGTGTGTGCAATGTGAATCCCTATTAGGCTAGTTACTCTTTCGTTTGTGTTAAGATTTATGTTAGCCCAGGACTGCCCCCGGCATACCCCGTGAAGGGCTCTCAAAGGGCACTAGGAACCAAGACGGCGGCATTACGGCCCGAAGTTCCCTTTCGCAAGGCACTTATTGTTATTGGTTGTTTTTCCATTACCTGTTCCCTCTATAAATTGCATCAAATTAAGCCTAGGGTGGACTTGACTCTTCACTCCTACGGGGACGGCGATCTTTCGTCGGTCCCGCGCACATTCTAGAGCGCATCAACCTATTCCTCACCGCACTTGAAACCTCCTATGGTGATCCATCCTCTTTCTTTAAATCCAACCAACACAAGCCGTCCTTATGCTAACCCAAATCTTATCTTGTTACTCATTTCCCAAAATTACTAAATGCAGACCACCTTATACTAAGTGATGTCTATGATAGGATGTCCTTTGTGTTTTCATCCGAATAGCCTAAGTTAATTACTGGGGTCCTATCACAACATAATTGAATCAATTCCCGGTTATAAAAATTTTCTCAATTAATCTATTAATTAATTAATTTTACTAAAATCCAAGGTCTTCCAAATTTGAACAAGGAGTATACTTTTCAGTCATGTATAAATCATAATAAATTTAAGACAAATACTACTATGTCTAAAAATGATATATCCAAGGTTTGGCAATTTTTACTAAGGTCTAAGGGACCTAAACATATTTTTGCAATAATCTATTTCTTTCATGTCTAATGAATAAACCACATCAAATTCTCTTCTAAATAATTTGGATTAATTACAGGGTACTAGAAATACCATGAAAACAGTACTATAAAATTTTCATAATTTTCCTGCTGGAAATTAATTTATTAGAAAACATTTACTAAAACCCTAATCTAGCATGCTTGTGAATCAAGTACAATATCCATAACTCCAAAAATCTAGAATAAAATCCCACTGATTCATAATGAATTAAAAACACGATTTACCAACTTTCATAATTTTTCAGAGATTATTTATGCCATAAAATATTTTTAAAACATAGAGCCCTTTAATAATACTTGTGAAGGAAATATTCTGTTTAATCAACATAAAATTGAACTAAAATTCATGGGAATTCCTACTGACCAAAAACATCTAATTCCGGAGTTTCAAGGGGGCCTTATTTGAATTAAAAATCTTTAATAAATAAAACATCAAAAAGGGCTATACCCACATTCATGAATGAAGTACTAGAAATACCTATCCAAAAATTCTAGTAAAATTATCCAATGGTCCTAACTACCCTACAAACACACTACCTAAATTTCATGGCTTTTAAAAGAGTTTAAGATACTGTTTTGACCTAAAATCCCTTCTACCCTAAAACTAGGGTTTAAGTTTTGAGGTAGCTACCTACATCAAAATTCTCTAACATTACAACCAGAGAGTTAAAAACTCATTATAAACCTCTCCACTAAATCTCAAGGCCATACAAGGGCATTTGCCCCTATGTCCTTCACAAACCCCCAAAGTCCACCTTTAGGGTTTTAACCTGGGCCCTAGGTTAAACTTACCCTAAATCATCCCATCTTCCCTAAGGATAATCTTAGGACCAAAATAAACCAGTGGTCAAAATCTCAACCTCTGTTGAGGTGAGATGATCATACCAGAGTGCAAGGAACCTTCTCACTAAGCTTCCTTCTACTAGGTCAAAACTAGGGTTTAGAGGATTCCTAATCAAAACTCAACCAAATGAGTTGAAATATGAACCAGACCTAGATACCTATACCAGGGACACCTCACCAAAATTTGGGAGGGTTTGGAGGTCATTTGACCCTTCAACTACCTTACCCTAGCTTTTCTAGGTTTAGGGCAAAACCCTAGGTTAAACTTCTTTAAATGGGTTCCAATTTTTACAGGAGCTAGGTCTAGGTGATATTAAGCCCCTGTCCAAAATTCAAAGCATTTGGACCAAGGATTAGGTGTGGGGAATTTTTCAAATATCTGCCCTATTTGTAGGACCTACCCTAGAATAATGGCCCTATAGGTCAGAATACTTGTCCTATAATTTTCCATAATATATCAAACTGTAGATAATTAAAAAGCCTACAACATTCATGTTGATAAAGTTTGATGAACAAGCCTCCAAAGGGCCTAAATAATTTTTATAATAAAACTGCCCTAAACCTAGGACATACCCATAATCAAATGACCCTACAGGCCTAGGTTCTCAACCAAATTTTCACCACAGCATATCAAATTGTAGGTATTTAAAGGGCCTACAACTTTTATGCTAAATAGGTTTTCAGTAGGTGCCCATAAGGGGCCTAAAATCCCAAAACAGTAAAACTGTATTTAAAAAAAACAGAAAAACAGAAAAAGGGGGTATTTGATCCTGCACGAATCTAGAAGCAGGATCGGGTGGCTCCTGTTCATCTTCCCCGATGGAGCCGAAATAGGACTTGCGCAGGCTGTTTTTGCGGGCTGCTTACCGGCGGCCTGAGGCGGCGCCACCACCGGGAAACATCCCCTAATTGTTCCCGGTGGTGGGGGCTATCACTGGCCGGAGCTAGGGCGGCCGGAGGTGGCGGCGCCGCCCTAGCCGAGAGCTCAAACTCTCCCAAAAAAATGGCAAATTCCGAAAACCTAAAATCTAAACTCGGTTCGAATGAGCATGGAATCGGTTTCTAAGCATTCCTAGGATCTAAGCATGAGAGAAGGAGAGGAGGAGGACCTGAACTCGGGCTTGGATGCAGGTGGATCGACGGGAATTCATGGCGGCGGCGGCGGCGGCGATTTCTCCTTTGGTGGCTCCGGCAGTGGTTCTCCCTCCTTCTAATGTTTCGAAATTCATCGCCCTAGCTTGCTGGTGAGGTCTATATGGCCAGGAGGGGAGGGGGAAGGCAGTTATGAAAGACACCATTAATGGACATTAAGGGAGGTTGCGGTCATGGTGGAGGGGGGGGGGGGGTGAACCTAGGCCTAGGTGGCCGGGAAACGGCTGGAAACTCCTCCCCTTCCCTAGGGGAGTTGAATTCAGCCATTAAGGGTGGCCTTTGGCCTCCCTTTGGCCGAATTCCTCCTTCCCTCTCTCTTGAATTTTTCTCTCTCCTCCACTATCATGAAAATGGAGCTCACTTTCTCTCTCCTAGTCACCAATGTTGACTTGGTCAATTCCCTAGGATATAGGCAGCCAAATATGATAAAAATAATCATGCAAGAGTTAGCCTAAGGGGGAGGGTGGTTTGAGGTTGGGTTAGCCCATCTAGGCTAGGTTTGACTTGATTTGGGCTTGGGGTTGACTTGGTCAAAATGACCACTATGGTTGACCCAAGTGGGTCCTTGGTGACTCATTGAGCCCACATTAGGTCTAAGGGGATTTTTAGGATCACAATGCACCTACTAGGCCACCCAAAATCAGAGTTTGAAAATTACTATTTGCAGACCAAGTGGGTCTCAACTAGGTTTTTAGGTCACTTGGTCTCCTGGGCTCACCTAGGTTAACTCATATGACCTAGTTATGCTCAAGTCACTCCTAAGGGGGGGTCTAATTGGAAAATGGGATGTTACAAATCCCAATAAACAAAATAAAAATTTCGTCCTCGAAATTAAGGTTAAGTCTACGGGGATTTCTACCGGGATAGCCTAAGCTTATAACATCCCATGAAGGGTGGAAGCACCTAATAAGTTAAACAAAGCAAGGGCTAGCCCCAATAAACAAAGGATTAGCCTCTACCTTTTTAAATAATTCTACTAGCACAAGACAATAAGGAAAAACACTAATACATCGGAGGAGTTGCGAGGTATACCTGACTAAAAAGCTCCGGATATTTTTCTTGCATCAGGTCCTGAGGCTCCCAAGTATGCTCCTCTCATCCGTGGTTCCTCCACAGGACCATGACTAGCGGGATCTTCTTGCGGCGTAAGACTCGTATCCCCTGGTCATCGATCCGTATCGGTTCTAAATGCACAGACCGATCCGAGGCTACCGGCCCATCAGTGGCCGTAATCTGCAACTCTAGGCGTAGTAGAGCCCTCCTGAGTGACGATACATGAAAAACGTCGTGCAAGCCGGCCAGCTCCGGTGGCAGCTCCAGCCGGTAAGCTAGAGGACCGATCCACTCCAGGATCCTGAACGGTCCCATGAATCTCGGGCTGAGCTTCTTCCGATGACCCCGCACCCGTGAAACTCCATGCATCGGCCGGATCTTCAAGAACACCCGGTCCCCGATCTGAAACTCCACCTGACGATGTCGAGTGTCATAATACTTCGCTTGCCTGCTCTGCGCCTCTAACATCCGGTCCCGGATCAGTCTCACCTGAGCCTCGGTGTCTACCACAAACTCTGAGTCTAGAACCTTCGGATCCACGTCCTGCAGCCAAGATAACGGTGTCCTACACCTTCTCCCATACAGGGCCTCGTAAGGAGCCATCCGTATGCTGGACTGGTAACTGTTGTTATACGAGAACTCCACCAATGGCAGCATCTTCTCCCAGGGCTCTCCGTGGTCTACAATACATAGTCTCAGAAGGTCTTCCAGTGTCCGATTGGTACGCTCCGTCTGCCCGTCAGTCTGGGGGTGGAAGGCCGTACTGAAAGTCAGTCGGGAGCCAAGGTAAGCCTGCACCGATCTCCACTCTCTGGACGTAAACCGCCCATCTCGATCTGATACGATCGTCCTTGGCACGCCGTGATAACGAATATACTGCTCCACGAACTTCCGAACCAACACTCCTACAGAGTCGTCCTTCCTGATCAGGATGAACCTAGCCACCTTCGTCAGACGGTCCACGATCACCCAGATCGAATCGTTTCCCGTCCGTGATCGAGGTAGGCCATGGATGAAGTCCATCGCGATGTCCTCAAATTTCCACTCCGGCACCGGGAGTGGCTGCAATAAACCAGCGGGATGTCTACACTCTGCCTTCACTAACTGGCACGTCTCGCAGTGGGTCACGAAGTACGTAATGTCCTTCTTCATCCCTGGCCAAAACATCATCTTCTTCAAATCTGCCGTCATCTTCGTGATCCCCGAGTGTATAGAATATCTACTACAATGCGCCTCCTCCATGATGTCCTCCCGAACCCGGCCTCCTGCGGGTATATAAACCCTGCCTCTGAAATGTAGCAATCCGTCTCTCAGGGAATAATCTCCTGTCGAACCCTCCTCCAAGGCTCGGAATATCGGCACTGCCCATGCATCTGTCCTTTGTTCGTCCCGGATGCGGTCCCGAATATCATCTATGGCCACCATCGATGCCAGATACTCCCTATATAGATCTGGATCATCCTCGGACACTAGGGATATCTGCATATCTCTGAAGGACCAAACTAGCTCCATGGACATAACCTGGGGCCCGTCTTCGGAAGTGGCCGCTCTCCGACTCAACGCGTCAGCCACCACGTTTGCCTTCCCTGGATGATAGTGCATCTCATACTGATAATCTGCTAAGAACTCCACCCAGCGCCTCTGCCTGATATTCAGATCCTTCTGCGTGTCCACGTATTTCAAGTTCTTGTGATCGGAGAAGATATCGCAGTGGACTCCATAAAGATAATGGCGCCAGACCTTCAGAGCAAAAACGACCGCTCCAATCTCGAGGTCGTGCACCGGGTAGTTCCTCTCATGGGTCTTCAGCTGGCGGGAGGCATATGTTATGACATGTCCGTTCTGCATCAGCACCGCTCCCATCCCTTGGTATGATGCGTCGGTATACACCTGGAATCCTTCCTTTCCAGATGGAAGGGCCAGAATCGGGGTTGAGATGAGTCGGTCCTTTAGCTCCTGGAAAGCCGCCTGGCACTGCGCGGTCCAAACGAAAGGCGCCTCCTTCCTTGTCAAAGATGTGAGGGGGAGGGCAATTTGAGAGAACCCTTCCACGAACTTCCGGTAATAACCGGCAAGTCCCAAGAAACTTCGTACATCGGTGGCTGTCTTCAACGGCGGCCAATCTCGAACTGCCTGAATCTTTGCCGGATCCACTGCCAACCCGGCTCCACTGATAATATGGCCTAGGAAAGCCACCTCCTTCAACCAAAACTGACACTTGCTGAATTTCGCATAAAGGTGATGCTCCCGCAACCTCTGTAGAGTCAGTGCCAGATGCCGAGTGTGCTCCTCCTCCGTCCTAGAGTAGATCAGGATGTCATCTATGAATACTATAACGAACACATCCAAGTAGGCCTCAAAAACCCGGTTCATGAGGCTCATGAACGCCGACGGCGCATTTGTGAGCCCGAAGGGCATCACGGTGAACTCATACAAGCCATATCTGCTACTGAAGGCCATCTTCGGAATATCCTCCTCTTGGATCCGCAGCTGGTAATATCCTTACCTCAAGTCCAGCTTCGAGAAATAGTGGGCTCCCTCCAGCTGGTCGAACTACTCGTCTATCCGGGGGAGCGGATAGGTATTTCGGACGGTCAGTCTGTTTAGTGCTCGATAATCGATGCACAGGCGAAGTGTCCCATCCTTCTTCTTCATGAATAGGACCGGAGCTCCCCATGGCGAAGAACTCGGTCTAACAAATCCCGCCTCCACCAACTCTTGCAAATGAGTCTGAAACTCCGCCAACTCCTTCGGGGCCATCCGATAGGGAGCCCTGGATATCGGCTTAGCCCCTGGCACCAACTGAATCTGGAAATCCTTCTCCCTGTGCGGAGGCAATCCTGGCAGCTTCTCTGGAAACACATCGCCGTAATCACACACCACCGGTATATTGGCAATCCGGTCCTTCTCCTCGGTCATCTCGAACAACACCTGATATACCATGTCTCCCTACAGATGGGCCTTGACGGCCTGAATAGAAGATAAGAAAATATAGGACGCAGGTCTAATACCTTCCATCACGATGAGAGAATCCCCATATCTAAGGGTAACCTTCTTGGCGAAGCAGTCAATCTGGGCATGGTTCCAGTGGAGCCATGACATACCCAGAATCAGATCATAATCTGGCAGTGGCAAGATCGTCGCTGACGCTTCGAAAGGTTTCCCGCCTATCCATTCCTCCATATTGCAATGGGATGAGGTGAACAGCAACGACCCGTCAGGTAGCCGTATATTCATCATCGACCGCGTGAATTTCTCCACGCCATCCAACCCTTGGATAAAGGTCTCCGACACAAACGAGTGCGAGGCACCCGTGTCGAAGAGAGTATGTGCAGGTTTGCCGCAAATGAAGACAATGCCTGAGATTGTGACTTATCTTAGAGTTCTGTTCTTGGTTTTTATTACCTAATGCTAAAGACAATAGTTTCCTAGAAAAGGATGGAAAAAGAATTAAAGCAACACAAACAAAACATTGTCGTACTTGTGATCACTTGCTCAGGATGCCGGGGTTGGGCCAGGTCCAGTGCATATACCTGCTCCCTTTCTTGCCTACGGTCTCCGCCCTGGTATCCTTGTCCTTGACCGCGTCCTCGGCCTCCATAGTGGTGAGCAGGTGGGGCAATCTGCGGCGCTAGAGGGGGCCCCCTTCTCATATGGCAGTTCCTCTTGATATGCCCCACCTGACGGCAGTGAAAACACTCTGGTGGAGGGTAAGCCCTCCCTCCTGGTCTCTGCATATCCTGCATCTGTGGTCTTGGTATCTCTCGCATCTAGAGAGGCTGGGGAGCCAGAGTCACATGCTCCCTCGGCTCCTGTCTCACCTCCTGACGAGGCTGATCCTCCATCCTGCCCACATCAGTAGCACGGCCTCGTCGCTGCTCATTTCTTGCTCCACGATTCTGATCCTCCATTGGCCGCTTCCAGCCTCGGGTAGCGTGCCAGTCTGCCTCGATCCTCTTAGCCATCTCTAGAATCCGAGGAATAGGCCCATCGGACACGAACAATAGGGCCTCCCTCAAATCCTCCTTCAAGCCCTTGTAAAACCTCTTGGTGTACCCGGCTTCGTCCAGCTGATAAGAATCTACATATCGGGCTAGATGATCGAACTCCCGATGGTACTCCACCACCGACCTGGTGCCCTGCTTTAGCTGTAAGAACCGGTCTTCAAGCTCATCCCTGGCCGATTGCGGAACAAAATGTTCCAACAGCGCGACCCTGAATTCTCCCCAAGTGACCTCCGCAACCTCCGTGTCGGCATAAGTCTTGTCCAGGAGCGTCTTCCACCACCTCTTGGCATGGGACTCTAGGCAAGAGACCACCAATGCCACCCTCTCCTCCACCGGGCATCGTATCCCTGTCAGCATCTCATGCATGATGTCCAACCACTCCTCTGTCCGAACTGCCGTCTCTGTCCCTAAGTAGGACGGGGGAGAATGTCCTCGGAATATACTCAGCCAGTTGGCTCCCGGAATCAACTGCGGAGCCGGAGCCTGTTGAGCCCTGAAGGCTTCTAGGATGGCTGTCAAAGTCTGCCCCATGTCCGTCTGAAGGAAAGGAGCGGGAGCTGCTGGAGGTGCTGCAGCATCCGGAGTCTGCAAAACCTCACCCTGTGGAGTAGGCTGCGCTGAGGGCTGCGAAAAGAAAAATTTTACTATGAGAAAACGGTTCGAAAGAACTAAAGGTGGACAATTATATGTGATTCCCCTTATGGGCACACCACTGCTTCCGCTGCTTAGTTTGTCCGCAAACTAAACTCGCGCGGGGGTGACCCAGGGATTTGTGGACTGCTACTAATCCGATCGATGTTTCCTCTGATACCACTTTGTAAGACCCCTTTTTTTTTTGAAAACCCGGGGTCTTATGCCCAGAACCGCCGCTTTGCGGTGACACCTTCGCACCCGGGAAGGTCGTCACTACAACGCGCCGATTATGCCGGCCTTTTCGATCACAATAAGTAGCAAGCAAGAGAGAAGCAAGTCCACCAAAAGAGAATATCACATAAAATAAAACTCCACGAAGGGAGTGTCCACAGAAAATCATCAGAGTATAAATAGTCTGGAAATAAAAGGGCTCATGCCCGGTACATCAAATCCTCACTACAAGATCACTCAAAAGAGGAAACAAAACTAAAACTCTACGAAGGGCCGGGACTCACAGTCCCCGTAGTCTAGACTCCAGTGCTAGACTGTCCCATCTCCAAGCGTACCGGCCTCCTGGGCTGCTCCTCCATGCTGGGCTCCGCGATCCCCTAATATGATATGGTTCGAAAACCGTTAGTCTAAAAGACTAAGCCCTATCATCCCCCACCCCTTCCCCCATGCTCTAAGGCACCGGGCGTAGAGGAAGAAAGGGGAGGACATGAAAGTGGAGATAAATTCCAAAGCAGATGACGGTGGACCTAACTAGCAAGTTATAACAGGTGAACAGTATAAATGTTGTAATAGGTATAATAGAAAGGTAAGTAAGTAAGAAGTTAAACCTTCGTTTATGTGAGTACACATAAGCCAAGGGATCTTTTGCAAGTCTCCCATCGTATAACGCGTCCCATACCGCTTATACGTTGGGGTGTCGGTTATCAAGCAGCAGATATACATATATCAAATTAACCTTAATTTATAAACTTGCCCACACAAGCTTATAGACCAAGGGGTCGTTTTGCAAGTCCTAAAGTATAAGCGTCCCATTCCACTTATACTTTAGGTGTCAAGGTTGTTATGAATGATTATGACATGCAGCTATATGGTGGGTTATGATGTTCAAGCAGTGTAACTCACACACACAACTTTGTGTACACAAACCTTTAGTTCCCCCTTTCTAGAGATAACTCCCAGGATACTCCCGTAGTGGCAAACGTAAGCAGTGGGTTGGGCCTCGCCCACCTCAAAACCAGTAAAAGCACCACTGGTCTGACCTATCGTACGCCCTCAACGCCTGGTGCACGAGGCGGACTCCTGCGTACTCTTGCCGACTGGTCCGCCGGACTTAACCTTGGCTAAGTGCTAGTCACCTTGCCGAGTCAACGATATCGGTGTCGGTGCAATCGAACTCCCCGATATCGAAAAACCGCCACCTTAATCTTTCCTATTTTTATGCATATGCAACCGTTTAATATATAACAATTTTAAAATGTCAAACTCCCGGACTAAACCGTCCGTATAAACCACATCCGAGACCAACTTCCCCAGACTAAACCGTCCGGCTCATCTCCAGACTTCATCCCTTAGAACACCACGGGACGGCGCCCCCTTGAACACCTCGGGACGACTTAACCATTACCAACCCTAACGAATGAGTGTGTGCAATGTGAATCCCTATTAGGCTAGTTACTCTTTCGTTTGTTTTAAGATTTACGTTAGCCCAGGACTGCCCCTGGCATACCCCGTGAAGGGCTCTCAAAGGGCACTAGGAACCAAGACGGCGACATTACGGCCCGAAGTTCCCTTTCGCAAGGCACTTATTGTTATTGGTTGTTTTTCCCTTACCCGTTCCCTCTATAAATTGCATCAAACTAAGCCTAGGGTGGACTTGACTCTTCACTCCTACGGGACGGCGATCTTTCGTCGGTCCCGCGCACCTTCTAGAGCGCATCAACCTATTCCTCACCGTACTTGAAACCTCCTATGGTGATCCATCCTCTTTCTTTAAATCCAACCAACACAAGCCGTCCTTATGCTAACCCAAATCTTATCTTGTTACTCATTTCCCAAAATTACTAAATGCAGACCACCTTATACTAAGTGATGTCTATGATAGGATGTCCTTTGTGTTTTCATCCGAACAGCCTAAGTTAATTACTGGGGTCCTATCACAACATAATTGAATCAATTCCCGGTTATAAAAATTTTCTCAATTAATCTATTAATTAATTAATTTTACTAAAATCCAAGGTCTACCAAATTTGAACAAGGAGTATACTTTTCAGTCATGTATAAATCATAATAAATTTAAGACAAATACTACTATGTCTAAAAATGATATATCCAAGGTTTGGCAATTTTCACTAAGGTCTAAGGGGCCTAAACATATTTTTGCAATAATCCATTTCTTTCATGTCTAATGAATAAAGCACATCAAATTCTCTTTTAAATAATTTGGATTAATTACAGGGTACTAGAAATACCATGAAAACAGTACTATAAAATTTTCATAATTTTCCTGCTGGAAATTAATTTATAATAAAACATTTACTAAAACCCTAATCTAGCATGCTTGTGAATCAAGTACAATATCCATAACTCCAAAAATCCAGAATAAAATCCCACTGATTCATAATAAATTAAAAACACCATTTACCAACTTTCATAATTTTCCAAAGACTATTTATGCCATAAAATATTTTTAAAACATATAGCCCTTTAATAATACTTGTGAAGGATCTATTCTGTTTAATCAACATAAAATTGAACTAAAATTCATGGGAATTCCTACTGACTAAAAACATCTAATTCCAGAGTTTCAAGGGGGCCTTATTTGAATTAAAAATCTTTAATAAATAAAAAATCAAAAAGGGCTATACCCACACTCATGAATGAAGTACTAGAAATACCTATCCAAAAATTCTAGTAAAATTATCCAAGGGTCCTAACTACCCTGGAAACACACTACCCAAATTTCATGGCTTTTAAAAGAGTTTAAGATACTGTTTTGACCTAAAATTCCTTCTACCCTAAAACTAGGGTTTAAGTTTTGAGGTAGCTACCTACATCAAAATTCTCTAACATTACAACCAGAGAGTTACAAACTCATTAACAACCTCTCCAGTAAATCTCAAGGCCATACAAGGGCATTTGCCCCTATATCCTTCACAAACCCCCAAAGTCCACCTTTAGGGTTTTAACCTGGGCCCTAGGGTAAACTTACCCTAAATCATCCCATCTTCCCTAAGGATAATCTTAGGACCAAAATAAACCAGTGGTCAAAATCTCAACCTCTGTTGAGGTGAGATAATCATACCAGAGTGCAAGGAACCTTCTCACTAAGCTTCCTTCTACTAGGTCAAAACTAGGGTTTAGAGGATTCCTAATCAAAACTCAACCAAATGAGTTGAAATTTGAACCAGACCTAGATACCTATACCAGGGACACCTCACCAAAATTTGGGATGGTTTGGAGGTCATTTGACCCTTCAACTACCTTACCCTAGCTTTTCTAGGTTTAGGACAAAACCCTAGGTTAAACTTCTTTAAATGGGTTCCAATTTTTACAGGAGCTAGGTCCAGGTGATATTAAGCCCCTGTCCAAAATTCAAAGCATGTGGACCAAGGATTAGGTGTGGGGAATTTTTCAAAGATCTGCCCTATTTGTAGGACCTACCCTAGAATAATGGCCCTATAGGTCAGAATACTTGTCCTATAATTTTCCATAATATATCAAACTGTAGATAATTAAAAAGCCTACAACATTCATGTTGATAAATTTTGATGAACAAGCCTCCAAAGGGCCTAAATAATTTTTATAATAAAACTGCCCTAAACCTAGGATATACCCATAATCAAATGACCCTACAGGCCTAGGTTCTCAACCAAATTTTCACCACAGCATATCAAATTGTAGGTATTTAAAGGGCCTACAACTTTTATGCTAAACACTTTTTCAGTAGGTGCCCATAAGGGGCCTAAAATCCAAAAACAGTAAAACTGTATTTAAAAAAAACAGAAAAACAGAAAAAGGGGGTATTTGATCCTGCACGAATCTAGAAGCAGGATCGGGTGGCTCCTGTTCATCTTCCCCGATGGAGCCGAAATAGGACTTGCGCAGGCTGTTTTTGCGGGCTGCTTACCGGCGGCCTGAGGCGGCGCCACCACCGGGAAATATCCCCTAATTGTTCCCGGTGGTGGGGGCTATCACTGGCCGGAGCTAGGGCGGCCGGAGGTGGCGGCGCCGCCCTAGCCGAGAGCTCAAACTCTCCCAAAAAAATGGCAAATTCCGAAAACCTAAAATCTAAACTCGGTTCGAATGAGCATGGAATCAGTTTCTAAGCATTCCTAGGATCTAAGCATGAGAGAAGGAGAGGAGGAGGACCTGAACTCGGGCTTGGATGCGGGTGGATCGACCAGAATTCATGGCGGCGGCGGCGGAGGCGATTTCTCCTTTGGTGGCTCCGGCAGTGGTTCTCCCTCCTTCTAATGCTTCGAAATTTGTCGCCCTAGCTTGCTGGTGAGGTCTATATGGCCAGGAGGGGACGGGGAAGGCAGTTATGAAAGACACCATTAATGGCCATTAAGGGAGGTTGCGGCCATGGTGGAGGGGGGGTGAACCTAGGCCTAGGTGGCCGGGAAACGGCTGGAAACTCCTCCCCTTCCCTAGGAAAGTTGAATTCAACCATTAAGGGTGGCCTTTGGCCTCCCTTTGGCCGAATTCCTCCTTCCCTCTCTCTTGAATTTTTCTCTCTCCTCCATTATCATGAAAATGGAGCTCACTTTCTCTCTCCTAGTCACCAATGTTGACTTGGTCAATTCCCTAGGATATAGGCAGCCAAATATGATAAAAATAATCATGCAAGAGTTAGCCTAAGGGGGAGGGTGGTTTGAGGTTGGGTTAGCCCATCTAGGCTAGGTTTGACTTGATTTGGGCTTGGGGTTGACTAGGTCAAAATGACCACTATGGTTGACCCAAGTGGGTCCTTGGTGACTCATTGAGCCCACATTAGGTCTAAGGGGATTTTTAGGATCACAATGCACCTACTAGGCCATCCAAAATCAGAGTTTGAAAATTACTATTTGCAGACCAAGTGGGTCTCAACTAGGTTTTTAGGTCACTTGGTCTCCTAGGCTCACCTAGGTTAACTCATATGACCTAGTTATGCTCAAGTCACTCCTAAGGGGGGGTCTAATTGGAAATTGGGATGTTACAGAGTCCTTGGCCACGACCGCCTCAAAAAGGACCTGATAAACTCCTCCCCCCTGCAGGTGGGCCTTAATGGCCTACACAGACGATAATAAGGTACGGGGTGCTGGTATAATACCTTCTATGACAATGAAGGAGTCGACGTGCCTCACGGTGATCCTCTTCGCCACGCAGTCGATCTGGGCATGGTTCCAGCACAGCCAAGTCATGCCCAGGATTAGATCATAATATGGCATCTTCAGAATCGTCGTTGGTGCCTCAAATGCCTTCCCGCCGATCCTCGCTTCCATATTGCAATGAGTAGAGGTCATTATCTCTGATCAATCGGGTAGGCGCACCCTCATCATCTTCCCGGTGAATGGCTCAACACCTTCCAGTCCTTTCACAAAATCCTCCGTCACGAACGAGTGCGAAGCACTAGTGTCGAAGAGAGTGTGAGCGGGCTTGCCGCTAACGAAGACTATGCCTGCGATAACCTGCTCCGGGTTTCGGGGCTGTGTCAGGTCTAGAGCATACACCTGCTCCCTCTCTGGCCTTCGGCCTCGATCCTGAAATCCTCATCCTCGATCCTGTCCTCGTCCGCCAAACTGCCGGGGAGGTAGAGCGCCCTGATGTGCTGGTGGGGGTGCTTGCCTCATAGGGCAGTTCCTCTTGATATGCCCCGGCTGGTTGCACTGATAGCATACCGATGGCTGCTCTGCTGTCCTTGGCATTTCTAGCATCTGTATAGGTTGAGGAGCCAGTACCCCCTGACTCCTCTGCTCCTGCCCAAACTCCTGACGAGGCTGATCCCCGTTCCTTCTCTCCCCAATAACCTGGCCCCGAGGACGGTCTCTACGACCTCCAATCACAAAATCATCAGCCGGTCTCTTCCGGCTCTTCACTGTAAGCTGATCTGCCTCTCTCTTCTTAGCCATTTCCAGAATCCTGGCCAGACTCCCCTTTGAGACGCAAAGGAGGGTCTGTCTCATGTCGTCTTGCAGCCCCTTATAAAACCTCCGGGCATAGCCAGCATCGTCTAACTGATAAGCGTCCGCATAACGGGCCAGGTGAGTGAACTCCTGATAGTACTCCACCATAGTCCTATTCCCATGCCTTAATCGCAGGATCCTATCCTCCAGGTCATCCCTCGCCGTCTGAGGTACAAAATGTCCCAAGAGCGCTGCTCTGAACTCCTCCCAAGTAATATCAGCGCAATCCATCCCCGCAAAGGTGGTGTCAAGCTTAGATTTCCACCACCTCTTTCCGTGTGACTCTAGGCAGGAGACCACCAAAGCAACTTCCTCCTCAGTGGAGCATCGAATCCCTGCCAGTATCTCGTAAATGGTGTACAACCATTCCTCCGTACGTACTGCAGACTCCGTCCCCTGGTAGGATGGAGGGGAAAGTCCCCGGAAGACAGTCATCCAATTGGCCCCAGGGTTTGGCTGTGGAGTCGGGGCTTGCTGAGCTCTAAAGGCCTCCAGAATGGCTGTTAGTGTTTGCCCCATCTCCGTCTGCTGGAACGGAGCTGGAGCTGGCGGAGGCGGGACCACATTCGGAGCCTGGGGTGTCCCCTGCTGTGATGTAGGGTTCGTCGCAGGCTAAAAGTAAAAATTCCGTTTGTTAGAGAGCGAATGAATGGAATTTTAAGGTGGGTTAGGATGGACTTTCACATATGATTTCCCTTATGGGCACACCACTGCTTCCGCTGCTAGTTTGTCCGCAAACTAAGCTCGCACGGGGGTGGCCCAAGATTTTGTGGACTACTTCTCTTTCGATCGAGGTCGTCTCTGATACCACTTATAAGACCCCCCTTTTTTTTCTTTTTCGACACCGGGGTCTTAGCCCAGAACTGCCGCTTTGCAGTGGCACCGACTCACGGGAAGGCCGCCACTACAAAACGCCAATTCTGCTGGCCCTTTTTTGATCACAAAAGAGCGAAACAATTATACATAAATGTAAACAAGTCCACAGAAACATATAAATAAAAGTGAAATCACATCCAATCCATTAGTAGATAATAACAGGAAGTAGATAACAGAAGTACTGCAAAGATACAGTTCAGATGAAATATAGATAAACGGGCTCGAGCCCGGTACATCAGAGTCCTCACGACAAATCACTCATCGTAGAAACTATAAAAGTACTAATCACTCACGGAGCTGGTCGCAGGTGCACCGGTGCTAGACTGACCCACCTCCATGCGCACCGTACTCCGCTGGTGCCGGTCCCTGGACTGCTGGTCCCTGTCTCCCATCCGGAGCTCCTGTAATGTTGTGGTTCGAAAACCATTAGTCATAAAGACTAAGCCCAATCATCCCCTACCCCTCCCCCTACGGCTCCTAAGCACCGAGCGGAGAGGAGGAAAGGGAAGCTACAAAGGTGGAGAATAATCCAGCAGATGACAATGGAGCTAACCTAACATCTACCTAGAATACAGTACGTCTAGCAATTCTATGGTAGTAAGTGGTAAAGAAGAGAAGTAGTAATTAGCAATTGTATAAAAAGGCAGCTAGAGAATAGTATGTAAACAAGTAAGTAAGTAGGTAAACTTAACTTATATGAATGCCCATACAAACATATAAGTTAAGGGGTCTTCTGCAAGGCTCCCATCGTATAAAAAGTCCCATACCAATTTATACGTTGGGGTGTCGGTTGTATGCAAATATGAGTGTAGTGATATGCTATGCCATTATTCATACAAGTGCAACTCACGCACACGAATCTATGCGCACAGACCTTTAGTTCCCCCTGTTCGGGCAGATAGCTTCACTCCCAGGAACCTCCGTAGTGGCAAACGGAGACAATGGGTCGGGCCCCCCCACTCTTAGGCGGGTATCCACACTACCGGGCCTAGCCCTTCCGTACGCCCCTAGAAGAACACAACCTAGAGTATCCGCGTACTACTGCTGGCTATAGCCACCAGACTTTCTTTGGCTAAGTGTCTCACACCGCTGAGTCAACGTACCGATGCCGGTGTGAATGACAATCAGATATCGAAGACCCACCACCTTTATTCTGTACTCCAACCCTCGAGCCCTCGGCTCCCCGGACTGTCCCGTTCGTGCATCTACCTTCAGAGCTACCGTCTGAATGGCAACCAAACCAATTATTCTACCTTCCTAGCTATCGGGGTGTATGTGTGTGCAACCCTAATTATACTAGTTGCTCTATAGATTATTAATTCTACAGTTTACATTAGCCCAGGACTGCCCCCGGTATTCCCCGTGAAGGGCTCTCAAAGGGCACTAGGAACTATGATGGTAGCTGAAGCCCGTCGTTCCCTTTCGCAAGGCACTTATTGTTATTGGTTGATACCCATTACCCGATCCCTTTTTAAGTTACTTTAGATCTGGCCCTAGCGTATTAAGACTCTTCCACTACTACTCGGGGTGGACGATCTTTCGCCGTTCCCGTACGCCCTTATCCTTAACCAGTCTCACACTCTACTTATCCTGACCTCTAATAATGAACTTAACTTAGCTTGCCCTAACCAACCAGCAACTATCAAAAATTCCATCTCTCAAAGTTCATTATCCGCTCTAGTTCAGTTTTCGTAGTTTTACTATATGCAGACCATCCTAAGATACGTGAGGAGTATGAGGGGAGGTACTCCAATTGTCTTCCAAATCTCCTATAGTATTTACTGGAGGTCTATCTTGACATAATATAGCTAAGACCAAGATTTCCAAATTTTCTTATTTATCGGGCATTTAATTTATTTATTCTAAGATTCCAAATGCCCCTAGTATAAACACGAAGTGCACTATTGAGCCAACATTAAATCATCATAAAATCAGTAAAAATCCTATGAAACATTTAAACATCAATTCCAAGTTTTGAGAAATTCCATAGGTGTTTAGGCCTATATTTCCTAATTTACCGTTTTAGGCCATTTCTACTATATTATGAAGGAAGTATTGTAGATATGTATCCAAAAATCCCAAGAAAATTTTAGAAGCTTTATGGTGACCTAAAACCATCAGAAACCAAGTCCCATAATTTTTATCTAACATTTGGACTCTGAATCTATTTTAATGTAAAACACCAATTTTCCTAGCTTAGAGAAGGAGGTACTAATTTTAATTATCTAAAAATCCGTAGAAATTTACAGGATTACTATCATGGTCTGAAACACCCACTGAATAAATTTCATAATTTTACAAATAGTAATTGGGCATTATTTGTATTTTTTACTACATATCACAATTAGTATGTTAAAGAATAAAGTTCCCAAAATAATCAGCTAAAACTTCCACGAAAAATACAGAAGGTATAACATGCTATAAGATACCATAATCCAAGATTTCATAACATTCCAGTGCATAGAAATTCAAAAATCATCAAGATAAATATCTAGGGCACAATTAGAGTTGTAAATGAAGTACTGTATAAATTAACCCAAAAATCTCAACAAAATTATAACATGACTATTTCGATTAGAAACTCACCCTACTCCAATTTTACTTGATTTAAAGTTCATTTGATAGCTTAATAATTCAAATTAATGTTGGTGACCTAAACTAGGGTTAGGATTTTAGGTGGCCTAGCTGTCTCCAAATACCCTAAACTTTTGTCCAGAGAACTATACTGGCCCTATGGTTCTCTCCACCAAATTATAAGTCAGTCCAAGGTCATTTGACCCCATGACCTTCACAACCCCGAAAACCACCATTAAGGGATTTTCCCTAGGGTTCTAGGGCCACCCTACCCAAGTCTCTCCAAACTCCCTTGGAGGGTGTGTCATGCCCTGAAAAGCCAGTGACAAAAATATTAGCCTCTTTTGAGGTGATATGACCACCCAAATACCAAGGGGGTGTTTGATCCTAAATTATCATATAAGGACAAACCTAGGGTTGGATAAAAACTTAATCAAAACATCTCCAAATGAGATGAAATTTTTACCAGAACCTTATGATAAACCCAGGGACCACTCACCAAAATTTGGGAGGGTTTGGAAGTCATTTAGCCGTCTAATTAAATTATGCTAGGATTATTGAATTTTTCTAAAAACTATCTAAAAAACATTTTCCAAAAATCCTAATTTTTGGATAGCACCTAGATTTAGGTAAGATTAGGCCACACCCAAAATTTCAAGTCATTTTGATGACTGGATTGGAGTGGGGAATTTTTCTAAGGTCAAGACAGCCCTATGGATAGACCACACCAAAAAGTGTGCTGTGGTCTAACCAGGAATCCAAATCGAGTGAAATAAATTTTAAATTAAACTAGACTTCAAGGGCTACATTTCCTATGTTGACTACTTTTTAGGTTTCAGCCCCTATGGGCTATAATTTTCAGTTTTAACCTAGTGTATTAAAGGGAATTAATTCCTATTTATATAATATATAATATAATAAAATATTACTGTTCATCTCCTTCTTTAGCCCGAACCAGCAACCTAAAAAAAAGCTTGAAACCTGTAGCTTTTCTAAAGCCATTTCCTGTCCACCCAGCCATCTCCCTGGCCGGCCACCACCACCACCTCCTCTGGTGAGGTGAGGGATACCGTCGGGCGGCGGCACGACCGCCAGAGAGGCGGTTTCCGACGAACCCGCCACCATGAAAATTTTGAAAAACATGGAAAAGCTCACTCAATCTTGCTCCTTTGAGCTCGACATCTCTCCTAAGTAATTTCTAAGATCTACCCATAGAAGAAGTAGTAGAGGAGGACCTTGTTCGCGGGCTGGAGGCGTGTAGACCGTCGAGAAGCCATTTGCGCGGTGGTGGCGTCGTCGGAAATTCTTCAACAGCAAGGGGATGCTCGAAAACTTCGGGTAACAGCTGGGAAAAACTCCCCTTGGGCCTCTGAAGGTGTTTAAAAGCTTGGACAAGGAGGGGGAATGGCCAAAAGCTGGTGGCCATTAATGGCCCATAATAGCTTGGCTCGGCCATGATGGAGGGGAGCTGAAACAGCTCTGTGACAGCTGGAGGAGGGATGGAAACCCTTCCTATACCTGAGAGGAGTTTAATCAAGTCATTTTCAGGGGAAGAGGGAAAGCCATGGCATCAAATGCCATTGATGGCCGTGGCTGCAAGCTTTCGGCCATGGCCACAACCATCCTTCTGCAAAGCTAACGGTCCACGTGGCACAGCATGACTGGTCAACTTAAATTAAATAAAACTTATCAGGTCTTATTGGATAAAACGGCTCACTCCTAGACCGGCCCGGTTCAGCTAAACCAGCACCCAGCTAGAAATAAAAATGCCAGAAAAAGTCTAAGTATAATGGCGTTGAGTGAGCTCAGCTCACTCAACGCCATCAGGCCACGGCGTTGAGTGAGCTCTGCTCACTCAACGCCATTCCAGACTATGGCGTTGAGTGAGGTAAGCTCACTCAAAGCCATCCAGCTTATGGCTTTGAGTGAGCTAAGCTCACTCAACGCAGTCCCGCTTATGGCTTTGAGTGAGCTTAGCTCACTCAACGCCATCCTGCTTATGGCTTTGAGTGAGCTAAGCTCACTCAACTCCATCCTAATTATGGCTTTGAGTGAGCTAAGCTCACTCAACGCCATCCCACTTATGGCTTTGAGTGAGCTAAGGTCACTCAACGTCATCCGGCTTATGGCTTTGAGTGAGCTAAGCTCACTCAATGCCATCCCGCTTATGGCTTTGAGTGAGCTAAGCTCACTCAACGCCATCCCGCTTATGGCTTTGAGTGAGCTAAGCTCACTCAACGCCATCCCGCTTATGGCTTTGAGTGAGCTAAGCTCACTCAACGCCATCCCGCTTATGGCTTTGAGTGAGGTAAGCTCACTCAACGCCATCCCGCTTATGGCTTTGAGTGAGCTAAGCTCACTCAATGCAATCCAGCTTATGGCTTTGAGTGAGCTAAGCTCACTCAACGCCATCCAACCCACGGTGTTGAGTGAGCTTAGCTCACTCAATGCCATTCTAAGGTCACGTGCATGACGGACCGGTCACGGGCGTGTCAGGCCCATGATGACATTTCTGAGCTCGACGATCGTCTTCCTGAGGTCGACGATCGTCGAAGGGGTCACGCCCTAGGTCACGGGCGTAACTGGTCGGTCACGGGCGTGACCACCCCTTGACTCGAAATTTTTGTCGATAATCTTCAATTCCTGGGTTTCCTAAGGTTTTGTTATAACAAATTAAAACCACCTCCAGGGGTCTAGCCGGAAATGGGATGTTACATGTCTAAGCAAAGGAAATTTAAACAAAAAATATTTATGATCCGAGTGCCTGTTAAGACCGTCTCTAAATTGTTAGATGACTTTATAAAACACTTGTCCTTGCAGAACTCAACGATGTAGCCTTTGTCACATAGTTGACTTATGCTTATGAGATTATGATGTAATCCTTCAACATAAGCCATGTTTGTGAAAGAAACTATGCCATTGGAAATCATTCCATAACCTTTTGTTGTTCCCCTGTCTGAACCTCCAAAGATGACTTTTGGTTCATCTTTAACTGGGGTATAATCACGCAAAAGGCTTCTTATCCCGGTCATGTGCCGAGAACATCCACTGTCCAAATACCAGATTGGAGTTCTATTGGACTTTGGACATTCCTGCAAAAATAAATCAGTTTACCTTAGGAACCCAAACGTATTTGGGTCCTTGGTTCCTAGTCAGCATACTCCCCCTAGGATCATTAGCCTTGCAAGTGGTCGGCCTCGCATAGCTAACTCATGGAGTTACAAAATTTGTGGGGTTGTACAAGCAATCTATGACAAGTGACCAACTTTGACGCAACACCAACAGTCAAACATATTGTACCTTCTCGGGTACTCCTGATTTACCTTTTGAAAGTTAGGTCTAGCAGAGGCACCGCACTTTGAGGTGGAGGCCTCATGATTGCAGCATACACAAAGTTTTTGCATCTCCTTTTCCTTTTGTACAATGAGCTTGGTTTTAGGTGCCTTCTTAATGTTATGACCACGAACATATGGACCATAATTTTTCAAATGAATTTATTCGTAAGGTGCTTTGAACACACTCTCAACATAGTTCCGGGGACGGGTCCATCCTTGATAGCACGACTTAGGCTCTACATGAGTAGGCCGAGTATAGTGACCATAGGACGACTCAAAATCAATCTTGTTTGTTAGGAAGATTGCCTTCTTAAACGAGGTTTGACCAAGAGGGGCCTTCCCTTTCTCTTTGGCAGATGCTTTCTTAGCAGCCTTACCTTTTTCAACCTGGTGGCCAAGACCACTACCCTTCTTCTTAGTAGAAAACTCATCAATGAGAGGGAGGATAGTCTTTGGCATGGAGTAGCTCTCAACGAGTTTCCTCTCTACCAAGAGCTTTTCTTCCAGCTCATCAAGATATTTCTCTTTTAGACTATTAGTGCTCAGAATCCTTCATTCAGCCCCATAGTAGACCGAACACTACAGATCAAAGAAAGAATCACTGATGATGCTGAAGTGGAGGCCAAGCTAAGTAAAAAGAGATATAGAGAAGAAATGGAACAGAGGCCTGATTTCAAGCAATGGAGCCCAGAGTCCAGATCTATTATTCTACATTCTTGGGACTAGGTCAAAGCCAAAAGATCTGATAGAGGTAAACGGTACAGCAAAATTGAATGGGATAAGATGGAAAAGAGAGAGACAGAAAGAAGGACTTTCTGGAGGAACAAAAAGGCAAATATTTTTGGCTCTTGATGCTGTGGAACGATCCAAGTACTTTCCCAATCCTTTTAGCTATTTTGAGAGACAAAAGGATAAAGCTAAAGTTGAAGCTACTAAGGCTAAGGCTGCTGATGAAGCTGATAAGAAAGGGAAAAAGATCGCTGAAGATGAAGACAAGCCGGCAAAGAAATACAAAGGCAGTGGAATTATAATAAGGGAACCTGAAACTTAAAATGTTTCAGGTTCTGCTTTAGGGCTAGGGATGAAACTTTGTGTTTATAATTGCTCAAACATTTATTCCCTATATGATTAAATAGTACAACCTTTTGTTATAATCATGATCTGTCTAACTCTTCATTTGCTATGTTTTTGACTTTTCTGCTACATCATTTGATATGTCTATGATTTATCTGAATTATGTTGTGATGATTATATCTCTAATGTGATGAGTTAAATAGTTATAACTTAGGTATGTTTAGTGTATATATTGGCTTAGGTTTTGACTTCTTCAAATAGGGGGAGATTATTGGGTCCATTGATCCCAATGTCCTGAATTTGAAGAAGGTCTAGCAAAACAATGTATACACATGTTGTGATCTAACTTGTGTTTTAAGTGAATGATTGCAGATTGTCCTGATAAGTTATGATGAGACTGGTAGCCTAAGTGGCTAAGTCAGGTAAGTTCTTACCTAAGAGGTGGAAAGACAGAAAACTGTCTAAGTCCACAAGCGTTGAGTGAAGATTAGTCACTCAACGCCAGTTGGCTTATAGCGCTAAGTGAAGCCTATACAGTCAAAGCAAAGGCTGTGGCAAGCTGAGAAAATGGCTAAGTCCACAGGCGTTAAGTGAAGTAAAGTCACTCAACGTCATACAACAAAAGGCTGTGAGACAGGATACAACAGTAAAAGCGCGTAGTTGGAATGAGCTAAAATATGGCTAAGTCTACAGGCATTGAGTGAAGTCAACTCACTCAACGCCTTGCTACTGAATAAGTAGAAAATTGGGTAAGGCATAAAGCATT
The DNA here is from genome assembly GCA_039513925.1 of Platanthera zijinensis. Classification (NCBI taxonomy): domain Eukaryota; kingdom Viridiplantae; phylum Streptophyta; class Magnoliopsida; order Asparagales; family Orchidaceae; genus Platanthera; species Platanthera zijinensis. The sequence goes on from CM077087.1 coordinate 109,171,563, forward strand.
GAGTGAGGCATGTTCACTCAATGCTCTCAAAACTTATGTTGTTGAATAAGCAGAAAATTGTCTAAGGCAGAAAGCGTTGAGTGAGGCATGTTCACTAAACGCTCTCAACGCTTATGTTGCTGAATAAGCAGAAAATTGGCTAAGGCAGAAAGCGTTGAGTGAGGCATGTTCACTCAACGCTCTCAACGCTTATGTTGCTGAATAAGCAGAAAAATTGATTAAGGAAAATAGCGCTTAGTGGAGGTTACTGACTCAATGCAGTCAACGCCTAGTGAAGACAGAATTTTGTCTAAGGGATTTGGCATTGAGTAATGCTTACTCACTCAACGCCAAATAGCTGAAAGCTGATAAAGCAAGATTGGGGTTGAGTAGAGCTGAATCACTCAACGCCTAGAATAAGTCTTAATATTCTAAGAAGTTTAGCGTTGAGTGAATGTGACTCACTCAACGCCAAGAGACAATGAATATGTCTAAGTGTTTTGGCATTGAGTGATGCTTACTAACTCAACGCCTATTCTCTGATGCTTGATTTTTGGCTAAGTCCACAGTTGGTGACATCATCAAGTCAATAAGTCAACATATTCTAAATTAGTGGCGGGATGGCTACAGTACGCGATAAATGTCGTCGCAGACCTACTGTACGACAGTTGGCGTTAACGTAAATTTGTAGTCAGCATTAAATGTGTGGGTCCCATTGCTAAAAGAGCCGTTGGGTCTCAATACATAAAAGAAGTAACAGGTGTTCTTCTTCCCAACCATATGTGTGGAGCTATAGAACAGGAAGCTCAAAATGAGAAAGGAAGAGGGCAAGTCAGCTGTTGGAATCAAAATCTTCAACAGCAAGATAGTTGGTGCTATTCTCACCTACACCAGCAAGCTAGTTCAAAGTATATCCTCTAATCATAAGATTGCAGCCAAGGGCCGACCCTTCCTGCAGGATTTTCACAGTTCTAGCGCTCAAGCACCTGAAGATCTTTATCTGGAAGAAAGCTTGAAGAAGTAGAGATCAGAAAGAAGGCTTAGGGGACTATTCCTTTGGAGTCATACTTAGGGTTGAATCACCTCAGCCCAGGAAAGAGAGAAGGGTAGAATAGGGTTCTGCAAGTTGCTTCCAGCACAAATAATTACTTGTTGTGAAAGTAGTTAGGACTAAGTATATCTTAGTTCAGTAAAGGTTGACTCAGGAAGTAATCTCCTGCAATCATTGTTGGACTGAGTCTATCTTATTCAAGAAGCTTGACATAGAGAAATATCCTTTGTGTCAAGCATATCCATCAACCCACTTTCATCCTATAGGATTCATTTTACCTGAATCTGAGTTGTAGGTACCTGAAAGTGAAAGATAACTTAGGCAATTGATAATCCTCATTCACCAATTGTAAGTTAGGGGATATACATGATTTACTCTAGAGGGGGTGAATAGATTAATTAAAACTTTTGGCTATTTTTAAATTTATCAGAGAAAATAAGTGATACTAGTAGTTATAAAGAATGAAATAGAAACAGGCTAACTACACTACCACAGCACAGCAAAAACAAAGAGAAAATGATCAACCAGACAACACAAGAATTTTATTGTGGTTCCCCAAACTTGGTACATCCACTCTTCTACCACCCTGGTTGGAATCCACTATCAAGTTTTTGATCAGGTGACTTCCACCACAAGATCTATTTACAGGGAGATCCCACAACCCTTTAGGCTTTTGATCAGGTGCTCAAAAACCAACAATAAACTTTTGAAGGGAGTTAATAAACCCTTTTATATGAGTTTGAGAGAGTTGATGGTGTCTTCTCTTTTCTATATACAGTAGAGAAGACTTGTGGATCGATGTTGTCAAAGCTCCTTCTGAAAAGTTGAGATGTTTAGAAAGCCTGGAGCCTTGCTCAGGGTATAGGTCTTCAGCCTTGTCTTGAAGAGATCCAGGAACTTGCAGACTGATCAAGAGTTGTTGTCCTTAAAGATTAATTGAGTAGAAGTTGAAGAAGACTCTTGATATGTGATGGTTGTTCTTCTTCAGCTTTCAGTAAGATTAAGGGAAAAATAGAATGTTTTCTTGCACAAAGAAGAAGCAGTTATTCTTCTGTATGTTCTTTGTATCTTCTCTGTATTCTCATTATTTTCTAGCCTTCTGAAGAGAAAATCTCTTTTATATTCTGCTGTCAAAATTCTCCTTTGAAATTTGAATTCCAAGCATTAATTGCTGACTGTTTTTGGAGAACGAAATGGCTGGAATATCTTCTTAATTGAGTTTCCCCAACTGTCCCAATAAAATAAGCAAGTAATTGACTCTGATTAAATCCATAATTAATGCTGCCAAGAACGGTTATATTCTTGAGAATATGCGCATTAATTACTAAGAGAATTACTGCTAAATAATATAAAAAATTGGGGACAAAAATAAGAAAAACTTCTCAATCTAACTCGGGACAGAAATCGTCGACCTCTGAACAGAATTCATCGACTGGAGTTCCAAGTTCATTGAGCTGAGAATTCCTGTTCGTCGACCTGAGCTCAGCGAACTGCACTCTAGAAATAACTTGCCAATTCTGCGCTCTAATTTCGTCGAGCAAAGAATCTGTGTTGAGGAAGAGATCATCAACCTGAGCTCGAATAACATCGAGCTCAACTCAGTGAAAGATTTCTGAGTTCGTCGATCTGCGATCGACGATCGTCGTGCTGAGTTTGAAGAACTTCGAACTGAAAGTCTGAACTCTGAATTCTTCTGAGTCTTGAGTCTACTGAAGTCCTCTACAGGCTGGTCCATGAAGATTGATACTAATGACTAGCCTAAACTCTAGGACTAACAGACTTGACCCTAGCTATACAATGTAGGTCAAACACATCCTAATTAGTGATCCTAGCCCAAATCCAAACTAGGGATCCAACAATCTCCCCTTATTTGGGTTAGGTCACTAATACACAAAAAAATAAAACAATCACAAAGCATGAAAATAGATATCTGGTAGAAAAATAAGCATCTAACAGATATGTACAATAGGTGCTTCATTATTAAACACATAATAATTCAGAAAATAAACAAAACAAACAGTTTCTTAGACTTCTTGGTCTTCTTATTGTCAGATATCTCAGATGGCTGTTTGAATATGATTTCTCTGTTGGGGTTTGTAGCTTCGTTCTTAAACATAGTCATGTCAGATGCTCCAATAATGTTGCATGAAGTAGCACTTGGTACAACAACCTCAGGATGGAGACTCATATAATCATCTATATTGAAAAATTTATTGGCTTTGTCATACCTTTTGAGCCCTTCTTTTCTGTATGAAGAAATAATGGAGTACTGAGATGGATCTTTTCCTTCTGCTTTAGCTTTATTGATCAGAGAAAGTCTAATCAGCTCTTGAAATCTGGCCATCTTTATAGATGTCTCTTGTTATGGATCTATAAAAGGAATAGGAGGTGATTCTGGCCATTTAGGACTAGAATCCTTCTTTGAGTCATCAAAAGATTTTGAAGAACTTTTCTTTTCTGTAGCATAAGGTTGAGAGCTCTTAGAAGACTATTGTTGATCACTGCTGCCTTAAGAACTTGGCTTGGAGTGTCTCTGATATGTCTTAGTGAATGGAGTTGATCTATGAGTCACACTTCTAGAGGCCCCAGCTGATGGAGGATGAGGAGGAGGAGGGTTTTTCCTAAATTGCCTAGGAGGAGACTTGTACCTTCTTCTCTTCTTCCTTTCTTTTTGCTCATTCTTTGACAGCTACATCCAGTGTGGCATCCCAGGATAAGGTGTAATCTTTTGCAGAATATAGCAGGGAGTGTCATGAGTAGGATTGGGCTTGGGAATAGCTTTGGGAACAGCTTTCCTTTTCTTAACTATTTTCTTCTTAGCCTTAGGATCATCAGAATCTTCAGAATCCTCATTATCATTGTTATAATTAGAAGAACTAGGAGGATTATCATATAAAGCATCAATCTGTTCAAATAGCTTAGATTGATCTTCCTTGTGAGCTACTGGCTGTATAATCTCAATCTCTCTACTAGCCAGATCAGGAGCATTCTGAGCATTTCCAAGCTCGTGTGCAATATCTTGAGCAATTAAATCATCCAGCTTAGGAATTGGACTTTCATCCATAATATAAGTTGGAGGTGAAAAGCTTGGATCAACTTTATCTGTTGTAACATCTGATGGTTCCATAATCATTGGGTCAGCAAAAATTTCGTTTAGTTGCTTAACAACTTCATGACTTATTGGGGAAGTATAACAAATAGTAGCCATAGACTGCTCTTGAAAAACTGTTGGAAGAAAGTTTATATATGCATAAACAAAAGAATTCAATAAACGGAATAAATCCACTGTGGGATTGACAAAGCAATCACCAACAGTTAAGATTTCTGTAAGATCTGCTGGCTTATCTATATAAATCATATCAATATCAACTATTGTATCTATATATGTATCTGCATCTGCTGGCTCATCTAACTGTATATCTGTTGATGCTTCTACTACTGCTGGAGGAGTACACACTGGATCTTCTTCATTGGATATCTCTCCCTACCTGGTTTCAGAGGGTCCTAAAGCTAGGCCCCCAGAAGAAGGGATAGTGGGGGCAGTAGAAATGAGAGCAGATAGAGAAGAAATAGAATCAGCAAGAGGTTTAATGGCCTCTGCTATGAGATTTTTGAGGAGGGGAGTGATGAGTTCCAGTAGAGAGGGAATGGAGGGGGAATCCAATTGTATGAACTCAGAAGGTGTTTAAGTGGATACAAAAGGATGGAGGGTGGATGATGAAGGGAAAGATGTGATGTCAGACATTGGTTTATCTGTGAATGATGGTGTGTGGATAGGAGATGATGATAAAAGATCAAAATATGGAACTGATAGAAGATTGGTGAGTGGTATATCAATAAGATGATGGGTTAATGGGGATGAGGGTGGTGTGGTGTGCTCTAGAGATTGAAATGGAGTGGGTTGATGTACTGGAGAGATAGGTGGTGTTGGAGTATGGATTGGTGATGTGGCAGGTTGTGTGTGAGGAGTAGATGAAGGAATTCAATCTTGTGGAGGAGTAGGTTGTGGATGAGATGGAGGTGATGGAATTTGGATGGAGGGAACATCTTCTGGAGGTGGGGGATTAGCTATAACATCTCTTGTATCCTCAGAAGGTATAGAAGAGGATGAAGCCTTAGATGGCTTAGAAATTATCCTCTCCCATCTTCTAAACAAGGAACAAGTAAGCCTTTTGGAAGCATTTATGAATATGGTCTGGAAGACCAGGGATTCAGCTGCTTTTACCTGAAGAAAGATTCCAAGAATTCTTCCAAAACAAACTTTCTTCTTCGTATTTTTCTTCCTTATCAAATCAAACAAAATCATAGCCCAATTTACTTCTTTCTTATTCACAACAGCACACATTACCAGAAATTATTGCCTGGTAATGTAGTCATGGGCAGTATGCTTGCCTAGCAATACTTTACCCACTACATCAGCTAAAAACTTGTATTCAGCAGACAAATTTTTCTTCAAAAATTTATTAGGGTTCTCTCCAATATGACCCATTTTATTCAACATTTCATCAAACTCAGAACTATCTATCTCTATGTCTTCATCACCATTTACTAAACCAAAGATCTTGGTTAAAACTATGGGAGTAAGAGAAACCTGGTTACAAGAGATTGTGTCATTCATGGTGTCGGCGTCTGGAGTAGTAGAAGTGAGTACCCATTCTCTAATCTCTATTGCTGCAATCTTTATTCTGGTAGTCATGATTTGCTTCAACTGTTGGTTCTCAAATAATTGTAGTATGTCCAAGAAAATCTGATCCGACTATTGGAATGATTAAAAATCTATATCAAAGCCCATGTCGAATTTCGTTGTCGAAAGAGAACTCGTTGGAATCGTCATTGGTTGCCCTGTAAATGAAAACAAAAAGATCAAGTGCAAGGGGAACAGATAGCGCGGGATGGAGCTCGAAGAAAACCTAGTTATAAGGTTTTCAGAATATGAAGCGTCAGACTCCGTCCTATGAAATAAACAAAATTCTTCGATTTGAGTTCGGCGAAATATTTTATTGACAAAAGTGTTTGTCGATCTCAGTCTGAAGAAGGGAAAACTTTTTGTCATTCTCAGGTCGACGAAAATTTTCTGAAGTAGTATCGTCGTTCTCCGGTCGACGAATAAAACATCACACAGAGAGTTCGTCAATCTCAGGTCGACGAATTTTCTCAAGAACTTTTCTCAGTTCATCGATCTTCATTCGACAAACTGTGGCAAAATCTTCGACCTCAGACAGAAAGTTAAATTAAAGCTTCTCCATTTATCATACCTAGCTGATTCAGAAAGAACAGATGTTTCTTCTCATCCAAGGGTTTGGTAAAGATGTCTTCCCTTTACAAATCAGTAGAGACAAAGGTAAGATTAATTTATTTATTTTGTCTACACACTCTCTAAAGAAATGATGTCTTACATCTATATGCTTAATTCTACTATGATGCACTGAATTCTGTGTAATGGAAATTGCACTAGTATTATCACAAAGTAGAGTTGAATTATTTAAGTTGACACCATAATCTAGTTGTTGGTTCTTAATCCACAGCATCTATGAACAATAACTTCCAGCTGCTATGTATTCAGCTTCTACTGTTGAAGTAGATACATATGTTTGCTTCTTGCAAAACCAAGACACTAGCCTATCATCAAGGAACTGACATGTCCCTGATGTGCTCTTTCTATCCACTCTACATCGAGCAAATTCAGCATCTGAGTATCCATTCAACTCAAATTCTGACTCAATTGGATACCAGAGTCCTAAATTAGGGCAACTTTTTATATATCTCAAAATTCTTTTTAAGAAAGTAAGATGAGATTCTTTAGGGTTCCCCTGGAACCTAGCACAAAGACATGTAGCAAACATAATGTCTGACCTACTTGCTGTGAGATATAATAGGGACCCAACAATGACCCTAGATAATTTCTGATCAAAGTGTTTTCCATGTTCATTAGAATCAACCACAGCATTAGCAGCCATAGGTGTTCTCTTAGCTGAAGCATCAGCCATCCCAAACCTTTTTATTAGCTTCTTAGCATATTTGGATTGGGATATGAAGATGCCATTAGGGGACTGCTTCACTTGGAGACCAAGGAAGTAGGAGAGTTCACCCATGCTACTCATTTCAAACTTGAATGCATAAGGTCAGAAAACCTTTTGCATAGTTTGGAATCAGTAGAGCCAAAAATAATGTCATCTACATATACTTGTACTAACAAGATTTTATCATGATGATGCTTAATAAACAAAGTCATATCTACTATGCCTCTAAAAAAGTTATGCTTTAATAGAAAGCTAACTAAGGTTTCATACCAAGCTCTTGGAGCTTGCTTTAGACCATAGAGAGCCTTATGCAATTTAAAAACATAAGAGGGATGGGATGAAGAGATAAAACCTGGTGGTTGTTCCACATAAACCTCTTCTATGAGTTCACAATTAAGGAATGCACTCTTGACATCCATTTGGTATACTATGAACTTATTGTAGGTTGCATAAGCTAGAAATATCCTGATTGCTTCAATCCTTGCAACAGGGGCAAATGTCTGATCATAATTAATGTTGTTGGTACCCTAGTTTGATTTGAGTTTAGTCTTCTCCTTTTGTCCCTTGACCCAAGAAATATCTATGGTCAATGGTTAGTGGTCTAGCTGTAGAGTCCCCGCTTTTCCAGATGAAGAATTTGGTTAAGTAGTTTGTTCGTTCGACTATGGTCGAACGCCGCTCGACTATCGTCGACTAACTATTCGACGATCGTCTATCAGTTGCTCGACGTTCTGTCTGCGAGGATAGTTCGACTATCTGTTGATAGTTCGACTATCTGTGTGCTGTGATAGTTCGACTATCTGTTTGATAGGTCGACTATCTGCGTTGTTTGATAGTTCGACTATCTGTTGATAGATCGACTATCTGCTTTCTTCTGATAGTTCGACTATCTGTTGATAGGTCGACTATCTGTTTTTCCCTTGGTAGATCGACTATCTGCTTTGATAGTTCAACTATCTGATAGCTCGACTATCTGTTGATAGTTCGACTATCTGTCGTTCTTTGATAGTTCGACTATCTGTTGATAGGTCGACTATCTGTTCTGCGTTGATAGTTCGACTATCTGTTGATAGGTCGACTATCGGTTTTGCTTTGATAGTTCGACTATCTGTTGATAGGTTGACTATCTGATAGCTCGACTATCTTCTGATAGTTCGACTATCTGTTGTGATAGTTCGACTATCGCCTTTGATAGTTCGACTATCTGGATCGTTCGACTATCTGTCCGATAGTTCGACGATCTCCGGTCTTCGGTCGACGATCTCCGAGGGTCGTTGGACGTTTTCTGTCTGCCTTTTTATTTTGTATTTATTTATTCTATTTAATAAATTAATATATTATCTGGCATTTTATTTCAGTTGTTTTATGATAATATTTCCAGGCAATATCTGCTCCATCCTTCTGCCTGAGTAAAATCTTTTCAGATAAAGTTGTTTGTCTTATTAGTTGACAGTGTATTTTACTTTATCTGCTGTCAGTCCTTTATAGCCGTTAGACTAAAAAGTCTTCCTTCTACTATAAAGAGTTTGTCTCTGATGTGATTTTATTTAGTACCTGTATTATCAGATTGCTTCCTGCAGCTTCCTTGAAAAAGGTTTATCCCTTTTATAGAATATTTTGCTGCAGAGTTTGTTTGTCTTTGTGATATTTACAGCCCAGGTTTCAAGTTTCAGAAGAAGACAAACAGTTCAAATTGAAAAGAGCCGTTGCTTGTTGCTGCTATAAAAGGAATCCTTTGGAGAAGGATTTCAGCTAGCTAACCAGTTATTCAATTAGCATTCAAGCTTTCATCAAGACCAAGTTCACTGCTCTCAGCAATATTCATTCAACTGAGAAGTGTTAAGCTCTTCTGCTCTTCTTCAACCTGAGTTCTCCTGCTTCCAGGAAGTTCCAACTCAGAGTTCTTTTGAAGAAGAAGAAGAAGAAGAAGATAGCTGCTAGAAGATTTCTATCTTATCTTTTATATCTTCTTGTAGTTTTTCCTTCAGTTTTTTACTGAAGAGTTTCTGCACTGAAGCAAGACTTCACCTGGACATTCTTTGAGCCAGGGGGAGCCTTGATTGCTTGAGCTTTCTAGCTCAGTGCAAGTCTTTGTGTTTCTCTAATCTATTGTAAAATAGAGAAGACATCTTAACCTTCTTTCCCCCTCCTGTACAGGGTTATTACTCCCTTTAAAAGTATCCCTTGGTGGCAGGGCACCTGATCAAAAACCTGTGTTGGTTCTTAGACACCTGATCAAAAGTCTAAAGGGTTTCTAGATCTACCTGAAGCAGATCTTGTGGTGGCAGGGCACCTGATCAAAAACCTGTAGTGGATTCCTACCTTGTTGGTAGAAGAGTGGACGTACCCAAGTTGTTTGGGGAACCACTTAAATTCCTTGTGTCGTCTGGCTTGCTTAATTTAATTCCTGCATTGTGGCTGTGATTAGATATTACTAGGTTTGCTAGTTGCTGATTAGGTTTTCCAAGCCTTAACTGTAATTACAGTTAGCTTGAGTTTGTGCACAACACTTGTGTTAGGCTTTAGGGTTATTTCTATATCTATAATCTTTTCATTCTGCATTTCACTCCAAGGGAGTTGGGTAGACTATTAAGTTTTGTCTAGTGCAAAATTTGATAATTCTATTCACCCCCCCCCCTCTAGAGTAGTATCTATCCCTTCACTTTCAATTAGTATCAAAGGGAGGTTGACTGACTGTATAGGCTAACACCTAAGTCACAAGATCCTGATAGATACCAAAGTTTATAGATATTCACTATCACTATCATGGCCCAGTCCAAGGATTATTCTAGCACCAGACCTCCAGCATGCAACTTAGCTAAGTTTGGCATCTGGAAGGCAAGGATAAAATTATATATGAATTCTATTGATGAAAGTATCTTTGCTTCTATTTTGTCAGGACCCCCAAGAGCACCTGCTGCTGCTTCTGCCTCATCATCTGATATGAGTGCAGTGCCTCCTCCAGATTACAATGATGAGTACAAGAAGGCAAAGATAGCAGATGCCAAGGCGAGGAACATTCTGGCTCAGACAATGTCTGATAAGGTATTCCAGAAGGTAGCTGACTGCTCTTCAGCAAAAGCTATATGGGATACACTGAACCAGATTGTAGCTGGTTCAGCTGATGAAAGGAAGGACAGAAGGTCCAACCTTATCTCACAATATGAGAACTTCAAGAAAACTGATGCTGAATCAGTTGAAGCCATGTATACAAGGCTCAGCTCAATCATCAATGAGCTGAGGACCCTTGACAAGGACATTTCATTGACAGAGGTCAATGATAAGATTCTTATGTGCTTCCCTAGCACATGGGATCTAAGGATCTGGCCCATCAAGGAAGCCAGAAGTACAAATAAGATTTCAACTGAAGCCCTTCTCGGCAAGCTCAAGTCTTTTGAGCAAGTGCTGAAGACAAGGGAAGCAGAAGCTGAAGCAAAGACCCCTACTCCAACAAGAAAAGAGCAATCTCTAGCTCTTAAGGCTGCTGATGCTTCTGAAGGCAGCCAATCCAATGAGGAGCTAATGGCATTATTTGCCAAGAGGTTTCTCAAGATGGGGAGAAAGGAATTCAGAAAGAAGTCTTCACGCTATGAAGACAAACTAAGGTATGATCGTTCTCCTGCTAAAGAAATTATCCTCTATGGTTGCAGAAAGCCTGGACACATCTTACCAGATTGTCCAGAGGAGAAGAACAAAGATAAGAGGAAAGAAAAGGAACAGCACAGGAAGCACTCCAAGCCATCCTCCTACAAGAACAAGAAGAAGGAGAGAGGTTTCATTGCTGAAACCTGGAGTGATTCTGATGAAGAATCTTCCTCCTCTAGCTCCAGTGAGGATGAGGAAGAGAAGAAGGCAAAGGAAGTTTGCCTGATGGCAATAGATGCCTGCAACAATCACTCAGCTGTAGAGAGTTCAGATTCAGAAGAAGAAATGCCAACAGAAGATGAGGTACTATCTTCCTATGACTTCACTTCTGAAGAATTCAAGTTAGATTTTAAATCTTTATGCTTAGATTTAATTAGTTCTGAAAAAGAGATTAAAGAACTTAGACATAGGCTAGCTGAATCAGAAATCATATCTACTGAAAATATTAGGTTAAAGGAAGATCTCACTAATTATAGTGAAGAAATTAAGTTTCTTAAAATTGAGTTAGCTAAATCTAAGAGGTTAGAAGAATCTCTAAATGGTAGAAGCCTTAAGTTATTAGAAATAACCAGCATGACTAACACTAGGTCAGGCAATAACAAACTAGGCTTAGGAGCTTCTCCAAGTGAACCCCCAGTTATTCTTAAAAATAATCTTTCAACTCCAGTGAACTTCATTTCAGCTAGTGGAATGAAGAACACTGAGCAAGTAAACCAAGTTAATAAAACTTTAAATAAAGCTAAGAGAGAAAAGAGGAAGAAATTTTTTAAAGAAATATAATGAGCGTCGAACGCTGCTCGACGATCGGAAGCGCAATGGTCGAACGAAGCTCGATGATCTGAGCGCCCATCGTCGAACGTCGATCGACGTTTTCAATATGATTTTCAAAATCATCATCAAACCCGTAGAAACCTAAATGAAAATTGAAACCCTAGGTTTGTTGACCCATCATCTGCATGGAGAATCCCACCTAGGAGATCTCACCCATTAGGTTATCACCCTCAGCCTGCATTTTCATTTATTTCTAGCTTTTCTTATGTGAAAAACAAGGGACCCAAGGTTACCTGGGTCCACAATGTCTAAATAAATTTCATGCAGGTGAAGGCCTATCCTATCACTCAAAATAAGTGGTATTTGGATAGTGGATGCTCCAAGCATATGATAGGAAATAAAAATCATCTGTCAAAGTTCAAAGCTAAGCTCGGCCCAAAGGTGATCTTTGGAGATTCAAACTGTGGTCAGACAGAAGGCTATGACAGGATCACAATTGGAGATGTTACTTTCAAGAGAGTTGCATATGTGATTGGACTGAAGCACAATTTGATCTCAGTCAGCCAGCTATGTGATGCTGGCTACCAGGTTTCATTTTCTAACTCTTCTTGTAATATTACTTTAAATAATAATGTTGTTTTAGTAGGCATTAGAATAGGTAATATTTATTTAGTAGATTTCAATTCAACTCATTCTGAAATCTGTTTATTTAATGAAGTAACAATTAATAATAATTCCTTGTGGCATAAGAGGCTTAGTCATGTTAACCTTAAAAATATATCTAGGTTATCTAAACACAACCTTGTTAGAGGTTTACCTTCTTGCCCCTACAAGAAGGAGAGCCTTTGCAAGGCTTGTCAGCTAGTCAAGCAAACCAAGAATTCTTTTAAATCAGTAAATAAAAGTGATTCTCCTAGAATCTTGTACTTATTACATTTGGACCTTTTTGGCCCAATAAATGTACAGAGTTTAGGAGGGAAGTATTACACCTTAGTAATTGTAGATGACTTCTCTAGGTTCAGTTGGGTTTTCTTTTTGAGAACTAAGGCTGATAACTTCAAAGCCCTTACAGACTTTCTATTATGTGTGCAGACTGAGTACTCTACTCATGTGGCCTTGATCAGAAGTGATCATGGTACTGAGTTTGACTCTCTTCTCATGCAAGAATTCTGTGAGAGAGAAGGTATCAAACATAGCTTCTCAGCTCCTAGAACTCCCCAACAAAATGGGGTAGTTGAAAGGAAAAATCGAACACTCATTGAAGCTGCTAGCACATTGTTGGCAGATGCTAATATGCCTCTTTCCTATTGGGCAGAAGCTGTTAGTACAGCCAATTATGTCTTAAATTGAAGTCTGATACACAAGCTTAAGTATAAAACTCCTTATGAGTTGCTTAAAGGAAAGAAACCTAAAATAAACTATTTTAGAGTTTTTGGCTGTGTAGTTTACATTCATAATAACAATAAAGAATATCTTAGAAAATTTGAAGCAAAAGCTTCAATGGGAATTATGCTTGGATATTCCCAAGTAAGCAAAGCTTATAGGGTTTATAACAAATCATCCTGTAAAATTGAAGAATCCGTGCATGTATCTTTTGATGAGTCTCAGATGTTTTACAAGGAGAAGGATAATTCTCCTTCCTCTAGTTCATTGCAGGTACCTGATGCTACTCAAGAGATTCTTCAACTATCAACTCTTCAGATCACTAAATCAGACAGTGATGAAGACATTGTTGAAGCTGTTGTTGTTCCACCAACAGTAGATCAAATTCCTCCTGAGGAATTAATCCTAACTGTTGCTGAAGATCACATCCCACCTGCTGATATTGTCACACTTAGAGATCACCCTACATCTCAAGTGATTGGAGACATATCAGCTGGTGTGCAAACAAGACACCAATTAAGACAGGATGTGATGCACGCTTGTTTCCTCTCACAGTTTGAGCCCCTCACCTTTAAAGATGCAGAGCTAAATCCCCACTGGATCATTGCTATGCAAGAGGAACTCAATCAGTTTGAGAGATGTAAAGTTTGGACTTTGGTTCCAAGACCTAAAGACCAACTGATCATAGGCACCAAGTGGGTGTATAGAAACAAGTTGGATGCAAATGGAATTATTGTAAGGAATAAAGCTAGGCTTGTAGCTCAGGGCTACAGACAGGAGGAAGGTATAGATTATGACCAAACCTTTGCTCTTGTTGCAAGGCAAGAAGCAATAATGATCTTCTTGGCCTATGCAGCCTACATGAAGTTTAAGGTCTTTCAGATGGATGTCAAAAGTGCATTCCTAAATGGTGAGCTTAAGGAAGAGGTGTTTGTTGAACAACCACCAGGGTTTGTTTCTTCAACTCATCCCTCACATGTATTCAAGTTGCAGAAAACTCTTTATGGACTAAAACAAGCACCCAGAGCCTGGTATGAGACTCTAGCTAGTTTCCTTTTAGAGCACAACTTTACTAGGGGAGTAGTTGATAGAACCCTTTTCGTCAAGCACCACAAGGACACAATCCTGTTAGTTCAAGTGTATGTGGATGATATTATATTTGGCTCCACTGATCCCAAACTTTGCAAAAGGTTCTCTGACCTGATGCACTCTAAGTTTGAGATGAGTAGTATGGGTGTGCTGTCTTACTTTCTTGGTCTCCAAGTTAAGCAAGATGCTGAGGGTATCTTCATCTCCCAATCCAAATATGCCAAAGAATTGGTAAAGAAATTTGGGATGGCTGATGCTTCAGCAGTGCCTACACCTATGGCTACTAATGTAGTTATTGATTCTGATGATCACGGCAAGCCAGTTGATCAAAAGAATTATAGGGCCATTGTTGGTTCCCTATTATATTTAACTGCAAGTAGGCCAGATATAATGTTTGCTATATGCCTTTGTGCTAGATTCCAGGTCAACCCCAAGGAATCTCATCTGATTCTTCTAAAGAGAATCTTGAGATACCTGAAGGGATGTCCAAATCTAGGACTTTGGTACCCAGCAGAATCAGAATTTGAGTTAATTGGATACTCTGACTCTGACTATGCTGGTTGCAGAGTTGACAGGAAGAGCACCTCAGGAACTTGTCAGTTCCTGGGAGAGAGATTGGTCTCTTGGTTCTGTAAGAAGCAGGCTTCTGTCTCAACTTCAACTACAGCGGCTGAATATATAGCAGCTGCCAGTTGTTGTTCACAAATTCTGTGGATTCAAAACCAGCTTGTGGATTATGGTTACTCACACAAGAACACCAAAATCATGTGTGATAGTACCAGTGCTATCTCAATTGCACAAAATCCAGTGCACCACTCTAGAACGAAGCACATTGAGATTCGGCACCATTTCCTGAGAGATTGTGTGGAAAAGAACAAGATTTGTCTTGAGTTCATATCCACTGAGTTTCAGAGAGGTGATATATTCACCAAGCCCTTAGATGAATAGAAGCATCTATTCTTTCTAGTTCAACTAGGCATGATCAATGGAAGAGACTAAGTGTGACTATATCTGCCAATGTTGAAACTTGTTTGAAGATAGTCGAACGACGTTCGAAGATAGTCGATCGGGTCAAGCCCATCGTCGACCTATGGTTGATGAAAGCTTGCCTGTTTGAAGATTGTCGACCGGCGTTCGACCATCGTCGAACAAGTCGAGCTCATCGTCGATCTCTAGATGACGACAGCTTGTTGTTTGAGAAGCCAGAAATAGTCGAACGATTGCTCGACTACTCTGCTTCTGGACCGATCATCAAACGACCGTTCGACCATCGTGTCCAGTATCTTTTAAATAGGTCGACTATCTCCGGTCTAATATAAAGCCGATAGTCGACCTAGGGTAAAAGATCTTTGCTTTTATCGTCGACGGAGGGCGTCCTTTCGCATTCCGTATTCCCGCTTGCTCCTCCTCTTGCGTTTTTCTGCCAATTCGTCTTCTCCGTCTTTCTCACGCCTTCTCCAGCTCCTTCAATGGCGATTTCTCCAGCATTGCTCGCAGTTGTGAAGTTCGACGCAGGATTCAGTGTCGACTTCGATGCCTTCAGCTGTTGTGAATCAGGGATTGTGGAAATCCTCCAGTTATGCAGAGATCAAGGGTTAGAAAGACTAATGTCTACAAGTATTAAGTTAAATATTCCCGAGATTAAGGAATGGGCATTTACTTCGTCCTCCTTCGACGAATCGATGACCGGCTCAATTGGCGGAGAAGAGGTTATTTTGACTCCCGCCATTCTGACTGATTTATTTGGATTGATAAATGGCGAAGAAGAATTTGAGCAAGATGCTCCAGAGTTCGGAAGAATGTTGTTAGAGCTGGGACATGCGGAAGGCATTCCCTCCAAGCTCCTCAAAGTGAATTTTCCCTTCAAGATCAAGTTCCTTGCAGAAATAGTTGGAAAAGTGCTTCTAGGAAAGCACTCCGCCCATGACAACATTACTAGACAACAATTTGCACTGATGTGTGCAATTGTAAATCAGAAAAGGATTAATTGGGCAGGAGTTTTGTTCGATTTGATAAGGAAGAAGAACAGTAAGAAAGAGGTTACCCTAGGCAGGGTTATTGGGATTTTTCTGAAAGAGAAGTATCCTCATCTGCTAGTTTCAGTTGCTACAACCATTAACGCCAGCAAGAAGATGGATCCAAACTTGTTCTCCAAGTGGAAGAGGACCTTCTTGAAGCCCGCTCCCGCAGGGGTTGCTCCAGCGGCATCCGAGAGCACAAGGACTGATTCAGTCACTCCTCACCCGCTAGAAGCTGGCTCAGCTCATCCTTCTCTTCCATCATCTTCTTCTTCTCTGCAGTCTACTTCAGTTGAAGTTCCATCAACTTCAGCTGAAGTACGACTTCGTGCTTCTCCTGTTCGAGATACAACCACGGTTGTTATTCCTTCTCCTCCTGCATCTCCTATTCCTTCTCATCTGGCTAGGATATCTGATCCTAGTTTTGATTTGTTAGGATCTGAGAGGACTCCAACACCTCGTCAGTCCCCTATTTGTTCTCCAGTTCAATCTTCAGATCATATTGATCTTCCTTCTTCCACCCATCCATCTCTAGTTCGCTTTCCAGTTCAACAGGAATACATTCCTCCTGCTGATCTTCTATCATCTGCAGTTCCCCCACATTCTTTTGAAATCACCCCAGCATTCATATCCAACATCTTGGAGTTGATCACCCCTTCAATCAAAATCATGATTGAAGAGGCAATTGCTCCACTTGCCTCCTCCATTGCTACTTTGACTGCTACTGTACAACCCCGTACCCGGCCGAGTGGGATCCTCCACGGGGAGCTGGCTCGGGACGTGCTACGAGCGGCGTTTTGGTGCAGCCCCGTTCGAAGACGTGCGGGTGTTCGTGCGTGCGGAGGTTTTATGTGCAGGCTTTAAATGTATAAATATGTATTTAATATTATAATATATATATATATTATATACATATATTATATTATATATGTTATATTATATATGTTATATTATATATGTTATATTATATTATATTATATAGGTTATATTATATATTGTATTAAGAGGAGGCCAGAGGGAAGGGGCAGCAGGAAAAAGAAACCTAAGCGGCATGGCCGCCACCCCTCCCTCCCTCTCTCGATCTCTCCCGGCGCCGGCTGGCACAAGCCTGAGCCGCCCTCTCTCCCTTGCCGGTGACCTGGAGCAGCCCCCCACACACCGCCCGCCTCCCTCTCTATCTCTGGCCGCCGCCGATGCAAGGAGCCCGACCGCCCCTCTCCCTCTCTCGGCCTGGAGCAGGGCTCGGCCGTCCGGAGGGAACGCCACCACCGTCGACGTCTTCCTCCTCCTTCAGATCCCGAGAGGAAGAGCTGCTCCGGTTTTTATTCTCCATGGCTGACCAGGAAGAGCTACAATCCATTTTCTTGTTGATAAGGCTTTATCATCTCCAGGCAGATTTGGAAATTGAATATAAAACTCTTCTTGTCATAGGCAAGTGCATATACTTTAGTGCTATAAACACAGGTGATGTTAGTGCTGCAATAAAGAGACTTGAAGGTGGAGGTAGAGCTTCCTCCGCAATGGTTGAGGGAGCTAGTAAAGTTGCGTTGCTGAAATCCACCGTAAAAGAGGCCGATTTGGAACACAAACCTTCAAGTGGAGGTTAAAGTTGTATAAGGAGAGCCAGGAGCTCCTCTCCCGGCACCGTCTTCAGCAAGAACAACTAGGAGATCCTCTCTCGACACCGCCGCCAAACACGCGTCAAGGGTAACGAAATTTCTTCTCGGGCAGGTGAAGCCCTCAATTTACATGTTTGCATGGAAGCTCCTCTCCACCGACGAGTGGGGGAAGGGTGCGCTCCGACGGGTTGACGTGTACGTCCCCGCAGTTAATTACAATTAGTACCCGGAAGCGTGAGTACGGGTTTAGGCATGCTGTGTGAAGCCCATCCGGACGTATGAGCCGGATTGGTGATGTTCTGGGGTTCCCGGAGAAGACTCCGAGGAAGTTGTGCGTTCTTTATGTAGCAGAAAGCAGTGGGCTTAAGCCCAAGTTCGTGCCGGCCCTTGAAGGCCTATTTTGTTTATGTTGCCGGCCTGCGTGCCGAGATATGGAACGTGCGTTCCTGTAATTTGAGATGCCCGCGATGTTCTTGATAGTCCTTGAAGGTTTATGTTTCGTTGGTGGCGGCCCAAAGGGGGCTACGGAAAAATAAAACTGCTAGGCGAGGTTATGCTACTAGGAGGGTAGTTAAGGGGCGTTTTGCACAAACCCGAGGTGGCATCTTTAGTTAAGAGGGAGTGGATTTTGAGATCCTCCCTAGAGGTTCTGGTCGGCCAAGAGAGCCTTCCAAAGGTACCCAATTAGCTCAGCATTTGGCTTAGGAGGGGAAGAGTTCGTTAGTCTTCCGGGTGTGTGGTGGGACCTCCACGCTGAGACCTTGGGTCTGTCCCTTACGTTCCTAGTCTAGAGCCTCGATTGTTCACTTGAGTGTAGTAGGCACGCGGTCACCCCTCTTTTGGGATCTCGAACTCCACGGAGACCGGTTTCCGGTTTCAACATTTATGGTGCGGTGAGCGTGGAGAGTGACCAGCACAGAAGAACTCATGCGAACATCATGGCTATAGAAGAGGAACCAAGTGACGACCAGGGTCATGCGCTGACATTTCGTATGTAAGGTCCTCATACTTGGAGTCGTTCCATCCTATAGTTGTTCTCACCAATCCATTGCAGATAGGGCGAGGATCATAGAACAGCCCGTGAAGCGAAAAGTCAAAATCAGTCTTCAAACGGTCATATAGTTGAGCAGGATGATCACACTTCTATTACAGTTGATTCTGAGATTTCTGCCATCGAAAATAACACGGTGGACTGCCCCAACGAAGAGATGGCTATTTCTATTGATACAGTCTGTCTGAGCAGCAAAGATGAAGTTAGGAGGTAGAATGAGGATAATAATAATGTGAGAGGTGCAAAAACAAAAAAAAAGGCACATCAAAAGTCATAATATCAGCAAAGGGAGCCAATGAGTATCTTAGTACTAAAGGCAGAATCCCTATAGTGTCAAGGCAAACCGAGGAGCCAATTAGTGTGAAAAGAGCACCAGAGTTTTTGCGTAATTGTGCTGACAGATCTGTTGCTCCTGGGTTTTCTTATTTTAAACCGCGCGAAAATGATGACAAAATTGAGAATTCGGCATGTAAAAATGTTGATGGAGCAGCTTGTTTGAACCAGAATTATAGTGATTACAAATCTCAAAACAAACAAGTGGCCGAGTCCAAGGGTGTTCTGTCATATAATTCATCTTTGAGAATTGCTCTTGACCAAGTTGATGGGATGATGTCGAAGAAATTGTCTCATCTGGAAGAACTTGATGTTACCCATGATGAGCAGCCTGATCATGTTGCAGAAGTTGGAAGATCTGAATGTACTATAACTAGATCGTTTGAGTCGGATTTTAAACTTCAAATCCTCCAGTCATCTGTCAGTACAAATATTGCTTCTAGTTTTGATAAATGCAGAGAAAATAATAACATTTCTCAATCAAGTGCAGTTCATACTTCATTTAATTCCAAAGGTGAGGATGCATTGAAAGACCTTTCTTCCGAAGCAGGTGTCTTTTCAAATTCTAGCGGTAATTCAATGGACGAGAATGAGAAGTTGCCCAAAACTTCTAGAAAGAACTGGGTGGAGGACAATTTTCAGCAGTTTGATTCTATTATTGAGAAGATTGGTATTGGCTTCCAGGATAACTACATGTTGGCAAAAATAAAGGCTCAGGAGAATCCCTTATCTAGTGTTGAGATAGGCAAGCTTAGTTTGTGGGGAGAGGACAAAGAACTTGAATGGATGAAAGATGAGAATCTTCTAGAAAGTGTTTTCCAAGTTCGTGAGAACGAGTTGGCGGGGCGAGGTCCATTTTAATTGATGGATGCCGAGGACCAACAGGCCTTCTTCCACGGACTTGATCGTAAAGCCGAGAAGGTCAACAAAAAGCTCGCAGGGCTGCATGAGTGGATACACTCAAAGATTGAGAATTTAGATTATGGCACATATGACATCGGCCTGGATGATCCAATTGGAAAAGGTTATCCCTCGTTGGAAAAGGTCCACCTATTGACAAAGACCCCAAATTTCTCGAGAAATTCATTAAGAATGGGAATTCAGTTTTGGCTGAAAATATAAGAAATTTGGATTATATCTCAGGGGATAAGCACTATGGTTTTCAGAAATCAGAAAACATATCAATTTCAGACAACATTTCCCCCAATTCCCCAGTAAATAATAAAATAAATTTGTCTAAAAAAAAAGGGGGGGGCACATCAACAACACCAGAAACACTTATAGAATGCAGTGATGGCTCCTCTGTACCATCCATTCTTACCTCAATAGTTGGAGGTTTTTCTTTCATATTATAGTTAATACTACCATATAACTTTGGTGTTATTAGAATTTGTTCTATTGGGATTAAGGTAAAAGTTCTGATGCCTGCTAATGCTTCTACTTTATTATAATTTTTACCTTTAATACTTAAATTTTGATAACTAATCTCACTTTCCTTATAATTAACGTCTCTAAACTGGATAGAGGGTAGACCGGTGAGTGGAGTAAAGATTATCTTCGTAGGGATAATATGGTTGTGACCTACCACTAATTGCCCACTATAAGCTCTGGCGGAATATTTACTTCTTGCATGTTCATATCTATCTGGAGTTTCACGGATCTCCGTAGTTTTAATTTTACTCCATCCATAAGAGAGTATATCATCTAAAAAGCAATTATTTTGCCAGAAGTGTATTCCATATAACGATACTATATTAGTTTGAGCGTTAGCTCTGTCACCGGCTTTAATATGTTGATATTTTAGATGGGTATTAAAGCGACTATAGATAACTCTGAATATGAAACTATCATATAGCTGGTAATCTGCTCCCCATGTGCCACCTCTAACCTTTGCTTTATATCCACTTACTTCTTTGTAAGGTTTTTGGTTAGCTATGCTTAGTGCAGGTGAAAACCATAGGACATTTTTATTTTTTACTTCTCTTCGTCTTACCTCTATTTTTTCTTCTTACTCTACCATGCTACTTGTTCCTGTGAATGAGGCTTTGATTTTTATTTATATGTTTGATATGGGTATGGAAGTTGTAATTTGAAAACAAAAATGTGTTAAATAGCTATAATTTTGGTCTGATGCTTACCAGAGTCACATAACTATAATTTTGATTTATAAGTTTGTTGAGCAGGATAAAGCACCAGCCTTTTGACTCGATCCCTAATTATCCTGACGATAGTTTGGTTATGAAGGTTTCCATTTGAACGACATTATTTTCTCACTTTGTGTTTTATAATAGGTTATGCCTTCAAAAAATGTGTCTTGGGGAGAATATCGTATGATTGACCCTGCTTCTCAAGAAAGTGGACGTAGCAGGCAGAGGTACCTCGGTGGAGAAGCTCCGTCCCAACTGGGAAGGTTCCTTGATGGTGAGAGGAGTCCCAAAATCCGGAGGGTGTCACTTCCCGAACGTGAATGGGATACCGCTCGATCGTGCCCGAAGCGGTGACGATTTGAAAAGATTCTATCCTTAGCATTTTTCGTTCTTTCGATACTTGCAAATGTTGTTGTGCCCTTCTAATATGATGAAATTTCAGGTGGTTTATTCTATGGCATGAGAATAAAGCAGATGGATGGAAAGACCCCGAGAAGACCCGCTGTCCAGGCTACCATCGAGCTGGCAGGTCTGTAGGCTCACTCGGTGGGTGGAGTTGGTTTTGGAGAGGAGACCCCGAGAAGACCCGCTGTCCAGGCTACCATCGAGCTGGCAGGTCGGTAGGCTCACTCGGTGGTTGGAGTTGGTTTTGGAGAGGAGACCCCGAGAAGACCCGCTGTCCAGGCTACCATCGAGCTGGCAGGTCTGTAGGCTCACTCGGTGGTTGGAGTTGGTTTTGGAGAGGAGACCCCGAGAAGACCCGCTGTCCAGGCTACCATCGAGCTGGCAGGTCTGTAGGCTCACTCGGTGGTTGGAGTTGGTTTTGGAGAGGAGACCCCGAGAAGACCCGCTGTCCAGGCTACCATCGAGCTGGCAGGTCTGTAGGCTCACTCGGTGGTTGGAGTTGGTTTTGGAGAGGAGACCCCGAGAAGACCCGCTGTCCAGGCTACCATCGAGCTGGCAGGTCTGTAGGCTCACTCGGTGGTTGGAGTTGGTTTTGGAGAGGAGACCCCGAGAAGACCCGCTGTCCAGGCTACCATCGAGCTGGCAGGTCTGTAGGCTCACTCGGCGGTTGGAGGTTGTTTGGAGAGGAGACCCCGAGAAGACCCGCTGTCCAGGCTACCATCGAGCTGGCAGGTCTGTAGGCTCACTCGGTGGTTGGAGTTGGTTTTGGAGAGGAGACCCCGAGAAGACCCGCTGTCCAGGCTACCATCGAGCTGGCAGGTCTGTAGGCTCACTCGGTGGTTGGAGTTGGTTTTGGAGAGGAGACCCCGATAAGACCCGCTGTCCAGGCTACCATCGAGCTGGCAGGTCTGTAGGCTCACTCGGCGGTTGGAGGTTGTTTGGAGAGGAGACCCCGAGAAGACCCGCTGTCCAGGCTACCATCGAGCTGGCAGGTCTGCAGGCTCACTCGGTGGTTGGACTTGGTTTTGGAGAGGAGACCCCGAGAAGACCCGCTGTCCAGGCTACCATCGAGCTGGCAGATCTGTAGGCTCACTCGGTGGTTGGAGTTGGTTTTGGAGAGGAGACCCCGAGGAGACCCGCTGTCCAGGCTACCATCGAGCTGGCAGGTCTGTAGGCTCACTCGGCGGTTGGAGGTTGTTTGGAGAGGAGACCCCGAGAAGACCCGCTGTCCAGGCTACCATCGAGCTGGCAGGTCTGTAGGCTCACTCGGTGGTTGAAGTTGGTTTTGGAGAGGAGACCCCGAGAAGACCCGCTGTCCAGGCTACCATCGAGCTGGCAGGTCTGTAGGCTCACTCGGTGGTTGGAGTTCGTCTTGGAGAGGAGACCCCGAGAAGACCCGCTGTCCAGGCTACCATCGAGCTGGCAGGTCTGTAGGCTCACTCGGTGGTTGGAGTTGGTTTTGGAGAGGAGACCCCGAGAAGACCCGCTGACCAGGCTACCATCGAGCTAGCAGGGCCGTAGGCTCACTCGGTGGTCGGAGTTGTTGGAGACTTTTGCACTACCCCGAGCCTGGCTCGGCCCCAGGTAGACCCGCTGCACAGGCTCCCATCCAGCTGGCAGGTCCGTAGGCTCGCCTGTGGGGGTAAGGGACCCCGAGTGCTGCTCGGCCCCGGGTAGACTCGCTGCTCAGGCTCTCATTAGCTGGGCAGGGCGGTGGGCACACCTGGGGGGAAAGGATTTGGACTTGTAAAAGGTCTTGGAAAGAGTTTGATCTCATAGAAAAGCGAGAAAGTGCGCAGTACTTCTTCAAAAGGGGAATAATCATAGTTTAAACCGTAATTTAGATCAATAGTTTCATTTTGATGAATTGAATAGACTAATATTAATACATCTCTTGTTTCATGTCTTATGAAAATAGTTAAATTGTTTGCAAAGCATGTCGTATAAAAAACATCATCCTCTTTTGTGACATGAAGAATAACATTATCGATCTTATTTCTTTTAATGTTGATTTTGCTGATACATAAAATGTTTGAGAGGTAGCAAGATCATTGTATTTATAAGAGGTATGCCCATCTGAAATATGCATCTCAAAACATGTACTGCCATTGGCTTCCACATCAGTTGATAATTTGGTTGGATTTTTAATAAATAGATTGGTTTTTACCGCATGTTCATGATAGTGAGTTGATTCTTATTTAAGCCCTGGTCTGGAGCTCTTTTTATCAGCCAAGTGGAGAATTTTCTCAAACCTTTTTTTGAGTCGGAACCCACTCGCCGAGTACTTGGGGTTGGACATTTCTTTTCGAGCTTGGACAACCTCGAAAAGAGCGGGGATTGTGTACAACCCCGTACCCGGCCGAGTGGGATCCTCCACGGGGAGCTGGCTCGGGACGTGCTACGAGCGGCGTTTTGGTGCAGCCCCGTTCGAAGACGTGCGGGTGTTCGTGCGTGCGGAGGTTTTATGTGCAGGCTTTAAATGTATAAATATGTATTTAATATTATAATATATATATATATTATATACATATATTATATTATATATGTTATATTATATATGTTATATTATATATGTTATATTATATTATATTATATAGGTTATATTATATATTGTATTAAGAGGAGGCGAGAGGGAAGGGGCAGCAGGAAAAAGAAACCTAAGCGGCATGGCCGCCACCCCTCCCTCCCTCTCTCGATCTCTCCCGGCGCCGGCTGGCACAAGCCCGAGCCGCCCTCTCTCCCTTGCCGGCGACCTGGAGCAGCCCCCCACACACCGCCCGCCTCCCTCTCTATCTCTGGCCGCCGCCGATGCAAGGAGCCCGACCGCCCCTCTCCCTCTCTCGGCCTGGAGCAGGGCTCGGCCATCCGGAGGGAACGCCACCACCGTCGACGTCTTCCTCCTCCTTCAGATCCCGAGAGGAAGAGCTGCTCCGGTTTTTATTCTCCATGGCTGACCAGGAAGAGCTACAATCCATTTTCTTGTTGATAAGGCTTTATCATCTCCAGGCAGATTTGGAAATTGAATATAAAACTCTTCTTGTCATAGGCAAGTGCATATACTTTAGTGCTATAAACACAGGTGATGTTAGTGCTGCAATAAAGAGACTTGAAGGTGGAGGTAGAGCTTCCTCCGCAATGGTTGAGGGAGCTAGTAAAGTTGCGTTGCTGAAATCCACCGTAAAAGAGGCCGATTTGGAACACAAACCTTCAAGTGGAGGTTAAAGTTGTATAAAGAGAGCCAGGAGCTCCTCTCCCGGCACCGTCTTCAGCAAGAACAACTAGGTGCTCCTCTCTCGACACCGCCGCCAAACACGCGTCAAGGGTAACGAAATTTCTTCTCGGGCAGGTGAAGCCCTCAATTTACATGTTTGCATGGAAGCTCCTCTCCACCGACGAGTGGGGGAAGGGTGCGCTCCGACGGGTTGACGTGTACGTCCCCGCAGTTAATTACAATTAGTACTCGGAAGCGTGAGTACGGGTTTAGGCATGCTGTGTGAAGCCCATCCGGACGTATGAGCCGGATTGGTGATGTTCTGGGGTTCCCGGAGAAGACTCCGAGGAAGTTGTGCGTTCTTTATGTAGCAGAAAGCAGTGGGCTTAAGCCCAAGTTCGTGCCGGCCCTTGAAGGCCTATTTTGTTTATGTTGCCGGCCTGCGTGCCGAGATATGGAACGTGCGTTCCTGTAATTTGAGATGCCCGCGATGTTCTTGATAGTCCTTGAAGGTTTATGTTTCGTTGGTGGCGGCCCAAAGGGGGCTACGGAAAAATAAAACTGCTAGGCGAGGTTATGCTACTAGGAGGGTAGTTAAGGGGCGTTTTGCACAAACCCGAGGTGGCATCTTTAGTTAAGAGGGAGTGGATTTTGAGATCCTCCCTAGAGGTTCTGGTCGGCCAAGAGAGCCTTCCAAAGGTACCCAATTAGCTCAGCATTTGGCTTAGGAGGGGAAGAGTTCGTTAGTCTTCCGGGTGTGTGGTGGGACCTCCACGCTGAGACCTTGGATCTGTCCCTTACGTTCCTAGTCTAGAGCCTCGATTGTTCACTTGAGTGTAGTAGGCGCGCGGTCACCCCTCTTTTGGGATCTCGAACTCCACGGAGACCGGTTTCCGGTTTCAACAGCTACCATCCAATCCCTCTCTAATTCTGCTGAGCCCACTTCTTCCAGGGGCCTGGTTTCAGTTCCCACTGAAATCAGGCAGGGGGAGATGTTCTATGAAGATGTCTCAGAGCTTACAGCCTCACCTCCAGTAGATCCTCCAGCGGTGACAGATATAGTGATGACAGTTCAAGAAGAGACTGCTCCAGCTCAAGAAGAATCAGTTTCAGTGTTATCTGAAAAAGAAATATCTGATGCAGTTATGTTATCTGAATTTGCTGTAAAAGTTTGTTTAGAAGATCTCACCACTCCTTTGGTTGCCCGTTTCCTAGAAGGCATTATTACATCCTATCTAGATGAATCCTGGGAGTTGGTAAAGTATGAAGGTAATTCACTCATCCGTTTTATTGACGAGTCAACTGATTTGCTAGTTTGTGAATACCTAGAAGGAATGCTTTTAGCTTATTTAGCAGATTTGTGTTCATGAATCTACAGATTATATTCAAAAAGATATAGCTGCTCAAGTAGAAGTAGTTGTTCGAGAATCTGTCTCAGATGTTTTAGTTGCTCCAGATGTCATAATGACAGTATCAGAACCCTCTTCAGAAGTTCCAGCTGATCGTTTGTCTGCTGCTCAAGATACTGAGTCTGCTCAACCAGCTCAGTCAGATGTGCAAATAGATCCAGAATTGGATCTTTTCTTAGCTGATATAGAAGATGTTGAATCTAAAAGTCAAGATGAAAAGACCCCAGTACTGAGTTTAGAAGAAGAGAAAGCAAGAGCTGCCTGGCAGGAAAGAGTGCAAGATATTTTGAAAGAGAAAGAAAAAGTTTTGCAAGATGAAAAATCTACTGTATGGGATGACTCTCCAGGACCTGATCTGGATTCTCTTCTGGCTCAGGATGACATAGAAGAAGAAAAAGAGAAAGCTGCTCTGAAAGCAAAGGAAAAGGCTGTATCAGAAGCCTATGACCCTTATGATCATCCTCCCTCATCTCATTCTGAAGATGAAGATGATTCAGATATGTCTGAGGACTCTAAGAAAAAGAAAGCTGCAAAGAGAAAAAGGAAAGCTGTTGCTCCTCCTCCTCCTAATCGAGACAATGATACTCCCTATTATATATTGAAAGGGATTGACCCTAAGTCGAAAGACTTCCAGCAGTGGATGTGGTTTTCCAAGAACCAGCAAAAGGAGAGAAAGAAATCTAAGAGATATGATAGTACTGCTCCC
Source organism: Platanthera zijinensis (assembly GCA_039513925.1). Taxonomy (NCBI): domain Eukaryota; kingdom Viridiplantae; phylum Streptophyta; class Magnoliopsida; order Asparagales; family Orchidaceae; genus Platanthera; species Platanthera zijinensis. The sequence goes on from CM077087.1 coordinate 109,198,400, forward strand.
AGATGGACACCCAGAGTTCCTCCTCCTCCACCTCCTGGTGCAAGAGCCTCTGGCAATTTATCTGCTAATCCATCTGCTCCATCTGCAAAATCTACTCCTTCTCAGCCTCATTCAAGGAAAATTTCTCAAAGCCACCAAGGCAAATCATATACTGGTACTCAAAGGCATAATACTGAGGTTAAAGAGCAAGTAAAGGAGGTTGTATATCAAAAGCCAACTTTTTCACCTCCTCCATCTCCCAAGAGAAAGGTTTCTCCTGATATACCAGTTCATATTGCTAAGGATGTTGCAAAAGGTAAAAGAACCATTTTCTCTGAAAAATCCAGTAAAAAGTTTGCTGAGTTTGCTCCTCCATCATCTTTAGTTATTCAAGAAGTTAAAGATACAGCTGAAAGTTTATTAGATTTATCTGTTAAGTTTAAAACTGTGAAGCCTATTGATACATCATCTGAAAATGTGTATGAAAGCCAAGAGTTAGATCCTGATTTCAGGATGGCTCGATTTCTAGAATTTGTTGGATCAGCCCAGATAAAGAAAGCCAAAGCTGAAGGAAAGGACTCTACAGGATTTACTATAATGTCAAAGTTCAGAATGAAGGAACTCGATAAAATCCAGGTTAGCCCTGAAGTATTTGATCCTTCTATATATATGGAAAAACATCCAGAAGCAGTTGTTCCAAGGGCTGCAGAACTGAAGATTATTGGTGTGCAAGATTTGAAGATGTCTAAGAAAGAAGCCATTGATCCCTTGCGGAAAGTTTCTTTTGTTCCTAGCTCTTCTGACCCTAAACCAGATTCTGTAGACTCTTAATTTTGTTTGACTGTTTTTTATCTGATTGTTTGATAATTGCTAGTTAATTGTTATCTATTTCCTGTATTGATTTTATTGTTTTATAGCTAGTTCTGTGTTTTAGTTTTTGAGAGACTTAACTCAAATAGGGGGAGATTGTTGGTACCCTAGTTTGATTTGAGTTTAGTCTTCTCCTTTTGTCCCTTGACCCAAGAAATATCTATGGTCAATGGTTAGTGGTCTAGCTGTAGAGTCCCCGCTTTTCCAGATGAAGAATTTGGTTAAGTAGTTTGTTCGTTCGACTATGGTCGAACGCCGCTCGACTATCGTCGACTAACTGTTCGACGATCGTCTATCAGTTGCTCGACGTTCTGTCTGCGAGGATAGTTCGACTATCTGTTGATAGTTCGACTATCTGTGTGCTGTGATAGTTCGACTATCTGTTTGATAGGTCGACTATCTGCGTTGTTTGATAGTTCGACTATCTGTTAATAGATCGACTATCTGCTTTCTTCTGATAGTTCGACTATCTGTTGATAGGTCGACTATCTGTTTTTCCCTTGGTAGTTCGACTATCTGCTTTGATAGTTCAACTATCTGATAGCTCGACTATCTGTTGATAGTTCGACTATCTGTCGTTCTTTGATAGTTCGACTATCTGTTGATAGGTCGACTATCTGTTCTGCGTTGATAGTTCGACTATCTGTTGATAGGTCGACTATCGGTTTTGCTTTGATAGTTCGACTATCTGTTGATAGGTCGACTATCTGATAGCTCGACTATCTTCTAATAGTTCGACTATCTGTTGTGATAGTTCGACTATCGCCTTTGATAGTTCGACTATCTGGATCGTTCGACTATCTGTCCGATAGTTCGACGATCTCCGGTCTTCGGTCGACGATCTCCGAGGGTCGTTCGACGTTTTCTGTCTGCCTTTTTATTTTGTATTTATTTATTCTATTTAATAAATTAATATATTATCTGGCATTTTATTTCAGTTGTTTTATAATAATATTTCCAGGCAATATCTGCTCCATCCTTCTGCCTGAGTAAAATCTTTTCAGATAAAGTTGTTTGTCTTATTAGTTGACAGTGTATTTTACTTTATCTGCTGTCAGTCCTTTATAGCCGTTAGACTGAAAAGTCTTCCTTCTGCTATAAAGAGTTTGTCTCTGATGTGATTTTATTTAGTACCTGTATTATCAGATTGCTTCCTGCAGCTTCCTTGAAAAAGGTTTATCCCTTTTATAAAATATTTTGCTGCAGAGTTTGTTTGTCTTTGTGATATTTACAGCCCAGGTTTCAAGTTTCAGAAGAAGACAAACAGTTCAAATTGAAAAGAGCCGTTGCTTGTTGCTGCTATAAAAGGAATCCTTTGGAGAAGGATTTCAGCTAGCTAACCAATTATTCAATTAGCATTCAAGCTTTCATCAAGACCAAGTTCACTGCTCTCAGCAATATTCATTCAACTGAGAAGTGTTAAGCTCTTCTGCTCTTCTTCAACCTGAGTTCTCCTGCTTCCAGGAAGTTCCAACTCAGAGTTCTTTTGAAGAAGAAGAAGAAGAAGAGAGCTGCTAGAAGATTTCTATCTTATCTTTTATATCTTCTTGTAGTTTTTCCTTCAGTTTTTTACTGAAGAGTTTCTGCACTGAAGCAAGACTTCACCTGGACATTCTTTGAGCCAGGGGGAGCCTTGATTCCTTGAGCTTTCTAGCTCAGTGCAAGTCTTTGTGCTTCTCTAATCTATTGTAAAATAGAGAAGACATCTTAACCTTCTTTCCCCCTCCTGTACAGGGTTATTACTCCCTTCAAAAGTATCCCTTGGTGGCAGGGCACCTGATCAAAAACCTGTGTTGGTTCTTAGACACCTGATCAAAAGTCTAAAGGGTTTCTAGATCTACCTGAAGCAGATCTTGTGGTGGCAGGGCACCTGATCAAAAACCTGTAGTGGATTCCTACCTTGTTGGTAGAAGAGTGGACGTACCCAAGTTGTTTGGGGAACCACTTAAATTCCTTGTGTCGTCTGGCTTGCTTAATTTAATTCCTGCATTGTGGCTGTGATTAGATATTACTAGGTTTGCTAGTTGCTGATTAGGTTTTCCAAGCCTTAACTGTAATTACAGTTAGCTTGAGTTTGTGCACAACACTTGTGTTAGGCTTTAGGGTTATTTCTATATCTATAATCTTTTCATTCCACATTTCACTCCAAGGGAGTTGTGTAGACTATTAAGTTTTGTCTAGTGCAAAATTTGATAACTCTATTCACCCCCCCCCCCTCTAGAGTAGTATCTATCCCTTCACTTTCAAATGCCTTCCTCTTGTCTGTATCCTTGAGCCACTAGACTTGCTTTAATCCTGATGATAATACCTTGAGCATCTAGTTTATTGCTAAATACCCATTTAGTTCCAATTACTAGGTAGTCTTTGGGTCTTGGAACAAAATTTCAAACTCTACATCTCTCAAACTGGTTAAGCTCCTCTTGCATTGCAATGATCCAGTGTGGATCTTGCTCCGCATCTTTTATGGACTGGGGCTCAGTCTGAGATATGAAGCAGGCATGCATCTTGTCCTGGTGGAGTTGATTCCTTGTCTGTACACCTACTGATATGTCTTCAATCACTTGAGAAATAGGGTGATCCCTAAGTGTGACTAATTCAGTAGGAGGAGTTGGTTCAGCAACAGCTTCGGGAATTAATTCCTCTTGTGGAATTATAGCTATTGTTGGCTCTTCACTGAGTTTAGTGACATCATCTTCACTTTCTTCAACAATATGTGGAGAAGGATGTGCAACAGCTTCATTGGTGAGGGTCAATTCATCCAACTTCTCACAAAAAATTGGTATCTACAAAGTTTCACTGGTACAAGGGATCTTCTCCTTGTAAAACATGTTAGTCTCATCAAAAGAAATATGAATAGACTCTTCCATTTTCATAAATGATTTATTATAAACACTATATGCCTTGCTGATTTGAGAATATCCAAGAAAAATTCCTATTTCAGCTTTGGCTTCAAACTTTCTAATGTTTTTCTTGTTGTTATTATGAATGTAGAAAATACAACCAAAAACTATAAAATAATCTACTTTAGGTTTCTTCCCTTTGAGTAATTCATAGGGGGTCTTGCCATTAATCTTGTGAATCAAACTTCTATTCAGTACATAGTTTGTTGTGCTCACAGCCTCTGCCTAAAAGTATAGGGGCAAGTGAGCATCTGCAAGTAATGTTCCTACAGCTTCAATTAGGGTCCTGTTTTTCCTTTCAGCTACCCCATTTTGTTGAGGAGTTCTAGGAGCAGAGAAACAATGTCTGATACCTTCCTTCTAGAAGAATTCTTACATGGGAAGATACTCAAACTCAGTACCATGATCACTTCTGATCAATGCAACTGGAGTAGAATACTCAATCCTTATGCTCTTAAGAAAATCTGTAAGAACCTTGAAGTTATCAGACTTATTTCTCAAGAAGAACACCCAAGTAAACCTTGAGAAGTCATCAACAATTACTAAGGTATAAGACTTCCCTCTTAGGCTCTATACAGCAATGGGTCCAAAAAGATCCATATGGAGCAAATACAGAATCCTAGGTGAATCACTCTTATTAAGTGACTTAAAATTATTTTTAGTTTGCTGGCCTAACTGACAAGCCTTGCAAAGGCTTTCCTTCATATAGGGGAAAGAGGGCAATCCTCTAACAAGGTTGTCCCTAGAGAGTTTAACAATATTTTTCAGATTTACATGTCCTAATCTCCTATGCCAAAGTTCATTATTATTACTAGTTTGATTAAACAGTCATATTTCAGTTTTAGCAGACCTAAAGTTAACTACATAGATGTTACCTACTCTAGTACTAGTTAACACTACTTGGTTATCTACTAAAGTAATAATACAGGAGGTTTTATTAAATGATACCTGAAACCTTTCATCACATAATTGACTTATGGATATTAGGTTGTGCTTCAATCCACTTACATAAGCTACCTTCCTGAAGGTGAGAGCTCCAATTTTGACCTTTCCATAGCCTTCAGTCTGGTATAGTTGGAGTCACCAAATATTACTTTGAGTCCTATCTTAGACTTGTAGTTGATTAGATTATCCTTGCTGCCAGTCATATGCTTTGAACATCCACTATCCAGATACCACTGTTGCTCTATGGTGGGATAGTCTTTCACCTACAATTAAACAGATTAGTTATTCTTGACCTAGGTTACCTTGGGTCCTTGTTTCTTTATATAATTAAAACTTGAAATGTAAGAGTATTCAAGTTGATTTTTATAACCTAGGGGGTGAAATCTTCTAGGTGGAATTATCCATTGGGTGAATGGATTTACATATTCTCTTGGTCTATTAACTGACCTGTAAGAGTTAAAGTTTTTATTATTCTGAACTGGGGTCGACAAATTCTGGTAAGTTCATCGATCTGAGGTCGACGAATGGGAATAAGTTCGTCAAACTCCGCTCAGAGAATGAAATTACTCATTTTCTGGGCCATAATATCGTCGATCTCGGCACGAAGAACCATACTGGTTTCGTCGATCACACTTCAGAGAATATTTATAAAAAAGTTTGCGTTCGGAGTTCGTCGACTTGAGTTCGACGAACCATACACATTTCATCGATCTGAGTTCGACGAAATCTGCTGAACATTTTTATGGTTAAAAAATTTCTTGTTCTTTCTCTTTTTCTTATTTTTCTGTTTTAATTCTACTTGCTTGATGTTATGATCTTCTACCTTTTCTTTGCCTTTTTCAGAAACAAATTTAATTGGAGTTGTTAGTATGTCTTTCTTAATTAATGGGGGTTGGCTTGATGAAGCACCTAAGCCCAGCTTGCCATTTAGTCTTGCATTCACTATGCTTGTGATGTCCATCAACTTGATGCTTCTCCCATTTAGGGATTCTTCAAGTTGCCTAGCCTCAGTTAATTTAGTTTTTAATGTGATGATCTATTTATTTGCTAAAGTTAATTCATCTTTTAATTTAATGTTTTTAGAAATGAAATTATCTTGTTCAGTCAATTTTTCTCTAAGTTGTTTAATTTCTTTTTCCGAATTAATTAAATCAATACATAGAGATTTATACTCAGTTTTAAAGTTTTCTGAATTGAAATCAAAGGAAGACAGTATCTGATCCTCTTCAGATAGAGGTTCTTCACTATCTGATTGCTCAGCTTTAGATAGGTTGCTTGATGCATCAATGTCCATCAAGCAAATCTCCTTTGCTCTAGCCTCTTCTTCATCTTCACTGGAGCTGGAGGATGAAGATTCATCTTCAGTTTCACTCCAGGTTTTAGCACAAAGCCTTTCTTCTTTCTCTTATGCTTGCTGGAGGAGGGCTTGCGGTAGTGCTGCTTCCTGGGTTCATTTTCTCTTCCAGAGGTCTATATTGACCTCATAACCATCCCACCAAAATTTGGTTGAATTTGGACTTCATTTGACCCCTAATTTAATTTACCCTAGCATAATTAAATTATTTACAAAAACTATAGGAAAATTATTCCCAAAAATTCCCATTTTTGGGCAGGGTCTAGGTATAGGGTAGGGTGAGTCCCTGCCAAAATTTCAGTTTATTTGGACCAAGGAAGAAGAGTGGGCAGCTAGTTTAATGTCTGCCTACTCATTTGTATAGACCCCACCAAAATGGGTGCCCTGGTCAGACCAGTCACCCAAATTGGTTCAAACCAATTTTGTCAGACAGTAGATCCATAGGGCTACAATTTTGATGTTGAACATTTTCTCTGAAAATGGCTCCAGCTATTTTTAATAATTAAAACCAATAAATGTAAAAACTGTGACAGAAATGAAATGATTCAAACTATATATTCCATAGTTTAATTATTATACAGCACGAATCTTGGCGCATAACCGACGGCATCTGGTCATCTCCTTCCTCCAGCCGACGGCCAGGATTCCTCCCGCCTGGGCCGACTTCCAGCGGCTGCCGCCGTCGCTCCGGCCACCTCCCCGGCCTGCCACCGCCGCCGACACCTTCGTGGTGGTCGGGGCTACCTCCAGGCGGCGGCACGGCCGCCGGGAAGCCCTATTCCGGCGAACCCGACAACCTCAAATTCATGGAAAAATCGTGATTTTTTTGATTTGGATCGGGCTAAATTGAGCCCGAACCTTGGACCTATCGATTTCTAAGATCTGTCCATGAGTCAAGGAGTGGAGGAGAACCTGTTTGGCGGCCTGAAGTCGGGAGGATCGCCGGATTGGCATGGTGGTGGCCGGTGGTGGTCGGATTGCTCAAAGATGCAGGAAAGGGCTTGGCTGCTTCAGGAAAAATGTGGGGAATTCTCCTTGGAGTCTAGGGGAGCTTTTAAAGTGGTGAGGGGAGGTGTTAGGTGGCTGAAATGGCATGTGCCATTTTTGGCAAAGTCAAGGTTGGCGGCTAGGGGTGGTGGAGGTGGTGGAGCTTGCTCCAGCCAGTCAAAAAAAGCTGCTGGACTCCCCCTTGTCCTTCTGAAATGAATGGGGAGGTTGGGGAGGGGGGAGGAGGAGCACAAAGTCCTCCTTCCTTCTCTTCCTTCTCTTTCTCTCTCCTCCATGGATGATTTTCTCTCTCCTAGTCATCAAGCCTGAAATTTGGGCTCCTACATGTCACATGTCAGCCTACCAATCTCTTTGGCCACTTGGGTCAAGGTTAGCCCTAATGAAATAGGCTTGAGCTTGAGTTAGCCCATTTGGGCTAACTTGACCCAAAGTGGGACTAGGGCCCACCTAGGTCAATTTGATCCTTGATATTTCCTTAATAGGTCCTTGGTGACCTATTGGCCTCTCACTAGGCTTATGAGGGTAGAGGTGGTGTCTATTGGGCTAAGGGACTGCAATTGACCCTTGTGTAGGTCAATTTGACCCAATTAGGGCTATAGTTGACTTTGGTCAACTTAGCCCCATTGACTGCTCTCCATGGGTCCTTAGTGACCCATTGACCTCTTCCTAGGGTTATAAGGGTATTGGTGGGGTATATTTGGCTAATGGACTGAAATGGACCCCTGTGTAGGTCAATTTGACCTAGATAGGGTTATAGTTGACTTTGGTCAACTTGGGTCTGTTGAATGCCCTCCATGGGTCTTTGGTGACCCATTGACCTCTCACTAGGTCTATGAGGGTATGGGTGGGGTCTTGGAGTCTTAGTGAAGCCTCATGATCACTTTTAAATCAAGGTTCAGGGATCTGCTAAGTGCAGACCACAGTGGCCCTACTCACACTACCAGGTTCACTTGGCTCTTCCTTGGGCTTTCTAGGGTTTTGCCATGACAAAATCACTCTTAGGGGTCTAGTTGGAAATGGGATGTTACAAATCCCAATAAACAAAACAAAGATTTCGTCCCCGAAATCCAGGTTGGGCCTACGGGGACTCCTATCGGGGAGGAAGAACTTGTAACATCCCATGAGAGTTGAAGGTTTTATGCCACGACACTGTGCTTAACATGTGAGGTTTAGGGCGTTTATTAAAGTTTAGCCCAAATGGCAAAAATCTAGACCCCAATAAACAAAAGATTAGCCCATATCCTTGAAATTTTTGTTCTACTAATTAAACATATGAAGGGAACTGAACATCTTGAGCGGTTGTGAGGAATACCTGACTGAAGAGTTCCGGGTATCTTTGTCGCATCAAGTCCTGGGGCTCCCATGTGTGCTCCTCTCTTCCGTGATTTCTCCACAGGACCTTGACTAACGGAACCTTCTTGTGGCGTAGAACTCGTACCCCCTTGTCGTCTATCCGGACTGGTTCTAGGTGAACTGACCGATCAGATGCTATCGGTCCATCTGTGGTTGAAACTTGCTGCTCTGGACGTAGTAGAGCTCTCCTAAGAGAGGATATATGGAACACGTCGTGCAGACTCTCCAGCTCTGGTGGCAGTTCCAGTCTGTATGCCAAGGGACCGATCCGCTCCTGGATCCTATAAGGTCCCATGTACCTTGGGCTGAGCTTCTTCCTTTGTCCGCGTACCCGAGTAACTCCATGCATGGGTCGGATTTTCAAGAACACCTGATCTCCTACCTGGAATTCCACCTGACGGTGCCGAGCATCGTAATACTTAGCCTGCCGGCTCTGTGCTTCCAGCATCCTATCCCGTATCAATCTTACGTGAGCCTCGGTGTCCTCGACAAATTCCGAATCCAAAGCCTTAGGGTCCTCGTCCTGTATCCATGACAGAGGAGTCCTGCACTTTCGTCCATACAACGCCTCATAAGGAGCCATTTTAATACTGGACTGGTAGCTATTATTATACGAAAATTCAATCAGTGGTAATAACTTTTCCCACGGTTCACCGCGATCTAATACGCAGAGTCGTAGTAGATCCTCCAGAGTCCGGTTAGTTCGTTCCGTTTGTCCGTCTGTCTGGGGATGGAAAGCTGTACTGAATGTTAGTCGAGTGCCCAAGTAGGTCTGCACCGACCTCCATTCTCTGGAAGTAAATCGTCCATCTCGGTCCGACACAATCGTCTTGGGGACACCATGATAGCGAACGAACTGCTCCACAAACTTCCGGACTAACACTCCCACCGAGTCATCCTTCCTGATTGGAATAAACCTCGCCACCTTCGTCAGTCGGTCGATGATTACCCATATCGAATCGTTCCCTGTCCTGGATCGAGGAAGTCCATGTATAAAGTCCATGGCGATATCATCGAACTTCCACTCTGGTACTGGGAGGGGCTGTAATAATCCTGCGGGGTTTTTGCACTCCGCTTTTACTGATTGGCATGCCTTGCAACGGGTCACGAAGTAGGTGATATCCTTCTTCATGCCGGGCCAGAACATAGTCTTCTTCAGATCGGCAGTCATCTTCGTAATCCCCGGGTGTACCGAATATCGACTGCAATGAGCCTCCGTCATGATGTCTTCCCGGATCTGGCCTCCCTCTGGTATGTAGACCCGTCCTCTGAAGCATACTAAATCATCTCTCAGCGTGTATTCTCCCGCAGTGCCTGCTTCTAAGGACCGGAATACCGGATCTAGCTGGGCATCCTGCCTCTGTCCACCCTTGACCCGCTCTTGTATGTCATCCGTGGCGATTAATGATGACAGGTACTCCCGGTATAGCCCAGGGTGATCCTCGGATACTAGGGATATTTGCATTTTATCAAACATCTGAATCAACTCCAAGGCCATCAATGGTGTTCCTACTTCAGTGTTTGCGGTCTTTCGGCTCAATGCATCTGCTACCACATTCGCCTTCCCTGGGTGGTAGTGCATCTCGTACTGATAATCTGCCAAAAATTCCACCCATCGTCTCTGTCTGATATTTAGCTCCTTCTGCGTGTCCACATACTTCAAATTTTTGTGGTCGGAGTATATGTCGCAGTGGACACCGTATAGATAGTGACGCCAGACCTTTAATGCAAAAATAACAGCTCCCATCTCTAAGTCATGGATTGGGTAGTTTTGCTCATGTTTCTTCAGCTGCCGAGAAGCATAAGCTATCACATGGCCATTCTGCATAAGTACTGCACCCATGCCCTGGTAGGAGGCATCGATGTAGACCTGAAATCCTTCTTTCCCTGAAGGGAGGGTAAGTATAGGGGCCGAAGTGAGTCGCCCCTTTAGCTCTTGAAAAGCCTCTTCATACCGTGGGGTCCAGGTAAAGGGCACCTCCTTCCTTGTCAGAGATGTGAGTGGGAGGGCGATACGAGAAAATCCCTCTACGAATTTCCGGTAGTATCCGGCAAGCCCTAGGAAACTTCGTACATCTGTGGCCGTCTTTAATTGTGGCCAGTCCCGAACTGCTTGGATCTTGGCCGGGTCCACTGCTAACCCAGCACCACTGATGATATGGCCTAGGAAGGCCACCTCCTTCAACCAAAATTGGCACTTGCTGATCTTTGCATAGAGCTTGTGCTCCCGTAGTTTCCTCAGAGTCAGCGTCAGATGTTGCGTGTGCTCCTCTTCTGTCCTTGAGTAAATGAGGATGTCATCGATAAACACGATGACAAATATATCTAAATACTCCTTGAACACCTGATTCATAAGGCTCATAAATGCTGACGGCGCATTTGTGAGCCCGAAGGGCATTACAGTAAATTCGTATAGTCCGTATCTGCTACTGAATGCAGTCTTCGGAATGTCTTCTTCCTGGATCCGTAGCTGGTAGTAGCCTGATCTCAGATCCAATTTGGAAAAGAAGTGCGCCCCTTCTAGCTGGTCAAACAGCTCATCTATCCTTGGCAACGGATATGTATTTCGGACTGTCAATCGGTTTAGAGCTCGGTAGTCGATGCACAGTCTCAGAGTTCCGTCCTTCTTTTTAACAAACAAGACCGGGGCTCCCCAAGGCGAAGAGCTCGGTCGGACAAATCCAGCCTCCACCAGTTCTTGGAGTTGGCTTCGAAACTCTGTCAATTCTTTCGGGGCCATCCGGTAAGGGGCCCTAGCTGCTGGCTTAGCCCCCGGCACCAGCTGTATCCGGAAATCCTGCTCCCGGTGCGGGGGTAGCCCAGGCAGTTTCTCCGGGAATACGTCGGCAAAATCTCGCACCACCGGAATATCCGAGGTGGAGACCTTGGTTTCAGTCATCTCAAATATTATTTCATACACTTCTTCTCCTTGTAAGTGAGCCTTGACGGCTTGTACAGACGATAGTATGAGAGGGGGAATAGATTTTATACCTTCAATGACGAGGTATGAATCCCCATGTCTTACGGTAACTCTTTTGGACGTGCAGTCAATTTGAGCATGATTCCAATTCAACCACGTCATCCCTAGGATCAAATCAAAGATTGGCATCTTTATGATCGTCGCTGGAGCTTCAAATATCCTTCCACCGATCTCTGCCTCCATGTTGCAGTGGGCAGAGGTGAACAATTCCGATCCGTCGGGTAGTCGTATCCTCACCATCAGACCCGTGAATCGTTCCACGCCTTCCAATCCTTCTATGAAGGCCTCCGATACAAATGAGTGCGAAGCACCCGTATCAAATAGCGTATAAGCGGGTTTGCCGCTGATGAAAACTATTCCTGGGGTTTTGGGAAAAATTAAATGTCTCAGAATTCTAGCCATGGTTTTCTTTCCTAGATGGTCACTTCTATATCAAATTTAACTTCATGAGGAAATAACTTTAACCAAAATTTTCAGACATACCAGTGATTACTTGCTCCGGGTTTCGGGGCTGAGCCAGATCCAGTGCATAAATTTGCTCCCTCTGCTGCCTACGATCTGCACCCTGGAAGCCACGTCCTCGACCACGTCCTCGTCCTCCAAACTGCTGGGCATGCGGGGCATCCTGGGGTGCTGGTAAAGGTGCTCCCCTCATGGGGCAGTTTCTCCGAATGTGTCCTATCTGATGGCAGTTGTAGCACTCCGGTGGGGGAAATGCCATACCCCCGGGTCTCGGTGCCTCCCTCATCTGAAGAGGCTGAGGAGCCAGTACCACCGGCTCCTTCGGCTCTCGTCTTATTTCCTGACGAGGTTGGTCTTCTGTTCTTCTTCCTTCTCTCCCATCTGTGATACGGCCCCGCCGCTGATCATTCCGGCCTCCCCGGCCCTGGTCCTCTGTTGGCCTTTTTCGACCCCGAGTGGTGTGCCAATCGGCCTCAATCCTCTTGGCCATTTCCAAGATCCGAGAGATAGGTCCATCAGAAACGAACAGAAGGGCCTCCCTCAAGTCCTCTCGTAGACCCTTATAAAACCTTTTTGTGTAGCCCGCCTCATCTAGTTGATACGAATCCGCGTAGCGAGCCAAGTGGTCGAACTCCCGATGGTACTCTACCACCGTCCTGGTACCCTGCTTCAACTGTAAGAACCGTTCCTCCAACTCATCCCTGGCTGATTGTGGAACAAAATGTTCCAGGAGAGCGATCCTGAACTCTTCCCAGGAGATTTCTGTAACCTCCCTATCAGCAAATGTTGTATCCAGCAGCGTCTTCCACCACCTCTTTGCGTGAGACTCTAGGCAGGAGACAACCAAGGCCACCTTCTCCTCCCAGGGACATCGTATCCCAATCAGCATTTCATACATAATATCTAGCCACTCCGCTGTCCATACAGCGGATTCTGTCCCCAAGTAAGATGGAGGAGAGAGTCCTCGAAAAATGCTCAGCCAATTGGCCCCCGGGTTCGGCTGCGGAGCCGGAACCTGCTGAGCCCTGAAAGCATCTAGAATGGCCGTCAGCGTTTGACCCATCTCCGAATGTAAGAATGGAGTGGGGGCCGGGGGAGGTGGTGCAACAGTCGGAGTCTGCTGAACTCCGCCTTGTGGTGTTGGCTGCGCTGGGGGCTGCGTTATAAAAGACAATTATAAGAAGTCTCACAAGTTTAACTAAAAGTGGACAATTTTCATGTGATTTCCCATATGGGCCCACCACTGCTTCCGCTGCTTAGTTTGTCCCCAAACTAAACTCGAGCGGGGGTGGCCCAGGGTTAGTGGACTGCTACTTTTCTGATCGAGGTTTCCTCTGATACCACTTGTAAGACCCCCCTTTTTTTTCTTTTTCGACACCGGGGTCTTAGGCCCAGAACCGCCGCCTTGCGGTGATACCTTCGCACCCGGGAAGGTCGTCACTACAAGACGCCGATTCTGCCGGCCTATTCGATCTCTACTGTAGCATAAGTATACCAGATAGTCCACAGAATTATCACATGTAAGAAAATTAAACTCCACGAAGGGAGTGTCCACAGATAGTACATATAATAAAATCACGGGCTTATGCCCAGTACATCAAATCCTCACTACAATTCACTCATCGCGGAAGCAAACTAATACAACTACTATAGTTCGGGACTCACTGTCCCTGCTGTCTGGACTCCAGTGCTAGACTGTCCGATCTCCAAGCGTGCCGACCTCCGGGGCTGCTCTTCCATGCTGGGCTCCGTGGTCCCCTAAATGATGTGGTTCGAAAACCGTTAGTCTAAAAGACTAAGTCCTATCGTCCCCCACCCCTTCCCCCATGGCTCCTAAGCACCGAGCGGGGAGAAGGAAAGGGAAGGACGTGAAGGTGGAGAATAGTCAAATTCCAGATGGTAGCGGAACTAAACTAACAGTGTAAGCATGGCAATAAACGTACAAAATAAATAAGTAACCTTAACTTATGCGAGTACACATAAGCTAAGGGATCTTTTGCAGGGCTCCTATCGTATAAAAAGTCCCACACCGATTTATACGATAGGGTGTCGGTTCTATTAGCAGGTTTATAATATTGAAAGAGAACCTTAACTTATAAGCACGCTCACACGAACTTATAGGCCAAGGGGTCGTTTTGCAAGGCCTAATGTATAGAGCGTCCCATACCGCTTATACATTAGGTGTCTGGTTATATGCGATGGTTATGCTATGAAATTCATTTATGCCATGATGTGAACATGCAAGTGCAACTCACCCACTCGACTCTGTGTACACAGACCTTTAGTTCCCCCTTTCAGAGCCGTTACCTCCCAGGATACCTCCGTAGTGGCAGACGGAAGCGGTGGGTTGGGCCTCGCCCACCTCAAAACCAGTATTTGCACTACCGGTCTGACCTATCGTACGCCTCAACGCTTGGTGCACTAAGCGGACGTCTGCGTACTCTTGCCGGCTGGCGCACCGGACTTCTGTTGGCGAAGTGTAAAAACACACCTGCCGAGTCAACGATATTGGTGTCGGTGCAACGAACTCCTCAATATCGAAGACCCACCACCTTATACCTTTTATGCACATGCAATAGTTATGAGTCCAATAAATAACCGAGCCGAATCTTCCCGGACAATCCCGTCCGTCACAATCTACAACCGAGCCGAAGCTCCCCGGACTAACCGTCCGTCATAATCTACAACCGAGTCGAAGCTCCCCGGACTATCATGTCCGTCGTAATCAACAACCGAGCTAAAGCTCCCCGGACAATCCCGTCCGTCATAATCTACTACCGAGCCAAAGCTCGCCAGACCACTATCACAACTACTGGGCTTATTGCCCAAGTAACCTATACTATCACCCGGGACACTGTGGTGGGAAAGTGTGAAACCCTAAGTTTACTACTTACTCTATGCCTACGACGAAGTTTTGACTCTCCCTAATTACTACGAGAAAGACGATTTTTCGTCGATCACACGCACCACCTAACACTAGCCAACCCACTCTCACTACTCTTCTTTTCTTTCTATTGGGAAATCATCCACAACAAAAGGGGCCTAACTCCAATAACTATCCCTGACCTTGTCTTATTCCAATTCAGCAACTTTGCTATATGCACACCAATTTAGACGATACGTTGAACCAGATAGGGGGTATTCTAAATAATCATCCGAATGCCCTGAATTATTTACTGGAGACTTATCATGATGCAAATAGACTAAATCCAAAAGATTATCATTTTTCCAATTATTCTGATATTTATTTAAATTCCCGTAAAGCTTCTAAGGGCTACCCATTGAGCATGATGTGCACTTTTCAGAGAGGTATACAGATTCATAAATTCATGATAAATTCTAAATAATCATTTAACAATAAATCCAAGATATGACAATTTTTCAAGTATTCAAATGACACTGATCAAATTTTGAGAATATATCCTTTTTCCTTTTATTATTGAAGTAAGTGCAATAAATATTCATCCAAAAATTCTTAATTAATTTTCCAAGGTAGATACTGACCTAAAAACATCATTGGCCAAAATTCATAATTATACAGTAAGTAAATTGCTCAAAATGATTTAAACAAACTAGATCCAAAATTGCTAAATGCAGACCACCAAGTCAATCTTCATGTAAAATGGGATGTATATAAAATAATCATCCTACACTCCTATAATAATTAATGGAGGTTCATTATGACCTTTAAGTTCTAAATCCAGAGTTCCAAAATTTTCCTTACTTATTTGATAATTTATTTAATTATTTTAATGTCTAAAATTTCTAAAAATGAACATGAAGTACTATTTTCATTCAAGGCATCATTCTACAAATTTTATATGTTACTCAGAATAATGATATAACCTATCTTCCAAAATATATATTTCTTTTCAGTAAAGCTTTATCTTTAAATCAAATATTCATTTAAATCCTTGGAAATTCATTTAATAAATATAAAATACTATATTGCTTCCAAAAATTCAGGGAAATTTCAATTATGAATCTAATGTCATATACATGGTTTGGGCCAAATTTCATAATTTATTTATTTGTAAATGGGCCTAAATGAATTTTTGAATAATTCCATCACATGACAATTTGTGAACTAACTACCTCATATACTTGTCCAAAAATTCTTATAAAATTTATATAAACTCTATATGCTTTTAAACATCCTCTGCCAAAATTTGATGACCTCTAAATGGTCAGAGGTAGCATAATAAATTATTTACTTAATTTAAGCCTTTCTTGTGTTACAAATGATGTGCTATAATTATTGACCCAAAATTCCCCATTAAAATACCAGAGGCCCATAATGTCCTTAAGACCAATCTACCAAAGTTTCATCTTAGTTTGAGGTGTTTAGCTAGCCCATTTCAACCCTAGGATATTTGTGCCCTAAACTAGGGTTAGGGATTTTAGGGTCCTAAACCTTCCAAAATGTCCTAACAATTTTACCAGAGGGTTATAGTTACCAAAACTCTATCCATACAAAATTTCATGGCCATACAAGGTGATTTGGCCATATGCCCTTCACAAGGTACAAAAGCCCTTCCTTAGGGTTTGACCTAGGAGCTTGGGCCAAACCAACTCCACTGCCCCCAAATTTCCTTTGGGAGATGTATCTTGTCATCCCAAACTAGTGTACAAAATTTGAACCTCTGTTGAGGTGAATAGGTCACTAAAAGCCAAAATTACTTTTTGGACCAAAATACCCTTCTTAGGGCAAGGCTAGGGTTTGCTTGAATCATATTCAAATCAACTTCAAACTTAATAAAATTTTAACCAGAGGTCTATATTGACCTCATAACCATCCCACCAAAATTTGGTTGAATTTGGACTTCATTTGACCCCTAATTTAATTTACCCTAGCATAATTAAATTATTTACAAAAACTATAGGAAAATTATTCCCAAAAATTCCCATTTTTGGGCAGGGTCTAGGTATAGGGTAGGGTGAGTCCCTGCCAAAATTTCAGCTTATTTGGACCAAGGAAGAAGAGTGGGCAGCTAGTTTAATGTCTGCCTACTCATTTGTATAGACCCCACCAAAATGGGTGCCCTGGTCAGACCAGTCACCCAAATTGGTTCAAACCAATTTTGTCAGACAGTAGATCCATAGGGCTACAATTTTGATGTTGAACATTTTCTCTGAAAATGGCTCCAGCTATTTTTAATAATTAAAACCAATAAATGTAAAAACTGTGACAGAAATGAAATGATTCAAACTATATATTCCATAGTTTAATTATTATACAGCACGAATCTTGGCGCATAACCGACGCATCTGGTCATCTCCTTCCTCCAGCCGACGGCCAGGATTCCTCCCGCCTGGGCCGACTTCCAGCGGCTGCCGCCGTCGCTCCGGCCACCTCCCCGGCCTGCCACCGCCGCCGACACCTTCGTGGTGGTCGGGGCTACCTCCAGGCGGCGGCACGGCCGCCGGGAAGCCCTATTCCGGCGAACCCGACAACCTCAAATTCATGGAAAAATCGTGATTTTTTTGATTTGGATCGGGCTAAATTGAGCCCGAACCTTGGACCTATCGATTTCTAAGATCTGTCCATGAGTCAAGGAGTGGAGGAGAACCTGTTTGGCGGCCTGAAGTCGGGAGGATCGCCGGATTGGCATGGTGGTGGCCGGTGGTGGTCGGATTGCTCAAAGATGCAGGAAAGGGCTTGGCTGCTTCAGGAAAAATGTGGGGAATTCTCCTTGGAGTCTAGGGGAGCTTTTAAAGTGGTGAGGGGAGGTGTTAGGTGGCTGAAATGGCATGTGCCATTTTTGGCAAAGTCAAGGTTGGCGGCTAGGGGTGGTGGAGGTGGTGGAGCTTGCTCCAGCCAGTCAAAAAAAGCTGCTGGACTCCCCCTTGTCCTTCTGAAATGAATGGGGAGGTTGGGGAGGGGGGAGGAGGAGCACAAAGTCCTCCTTCCTTCTCTTCCTTCTCTTTCTCTCTCCTCCATGGATGATTTTCTCTCTCCTAGTCATCAAGCCTGAAATTTGGGCTCCTACATGTCACATGTCAGCCTACCAATCTCTTTGGCCACTTGGGTCAAGGTTAGCCCTAATGAAATAGGCTTGAGCTTGAGTTAGCCCATTTGGGCTAACTTGACCCAAAGTGGGACTAGGGCCCACCTAGGTCAATTTGATCCTTGATATTTCCTTAATAGGTCCTTGGTGACCTATTGGCCTCTCACTAGGCTTATGAGGGTAGAGGTGGTGTCTATTGGGCTAAGGGACTGCAATTGACCCTTGTGTAGGTCAATTTGACCCAATTAGGGCTATAGTTGACTTTGGTCAACTTAGCCCCATTGACTGCTCTCCATGGGTCCTTAGTGACCCATTGACCTCTTCCTAGGGTTATAAGGGTATTGGTGGGGTATATTTGGCTAATGGACTGAAATGGACCCCTGTGTAGGTCAATTTGACCTAGATAGGGTTATAGTTGACTTTGGTCAACTTGGGTCTGTTGAATGCCCTCCATGGGTCTTTGGTGACCCATTGACCTCTCACTAGGTCTATGAGGGTATGGGTGGGGTCTTGGAGTCTTAGTGAAGCCTCATGATCACTTTTAAATCAAGGTTCAGGGATCTGCTAAGTGCAGACCACAGTGGCCCTACTCACACTACCAGGTTCACTTGGCTCTTCCTTGGGCTTTCTAGGGTTTTGCCATGACAAAATCACTCTTAGGGGTCTAGTTGGAAATGGGATGTTACACAGGATCTTCATAGTTCCAGCAGCTCAAGCACCTGAAGATCTTTATCTGGAAGTTGTGAAGAGAAGAAATCTTGAAGAAGCAAAGATCTGAAAGAAGGCTCAGGGGACTATTCCTTAGGAATCAAAGTTAGGGTTAAATCACCTCAGCCCAGGAAAGAGAGAAGGGTAGAACAGGGTTCTGCAAGTTGCTTCCAGCACAAGTAATTACTTGTTGCTTTGAAAGTTGTTAGGACTAAGTATATCTTAGTTCAGTAAAGGTTGACTCAGGAAGTAATCTCCTACAGTCATTGTTGGATTGAGTCTATCTTAGTCAAGAAGCTTGACACAGAGAAATATCCCTTGTGTTAAGCATATCCATCAACCCACTTTCATCCTATAGGATTCAGTTTACCTGGATCTGAGCTATAGGTACCTGAAAGGGTACTGAGTTGTATGAGTGCTATAGTACTCTGAGAGTAGGGTTGTGTGCCTGAAGCTATAGGGATGTAGAGCCTGAGTTGTAGGCCTTAGAAATAAGGCTGAGTTAGGTGATCTGTGGATCACTGAGCTGTAGGAGCTCTGTAGGGCTTTGAGGTAGGAACCTCTGTGGTTCTGAGTTTGGATTCTATGAAGAATCTAAGTGTAAGGCTGAGGGCCTGAGGTGTAAGCTCCATGGAGCATTTTGGAGAAGTGTCTAGTCTAACAAGATAGTTGGATAGGTGGGAGGGAAAGTGGATGTACCCAATTGGGAACCACTATAAATATCTGTGTGTTGTGTTGTGTTTGTTTTCTTTGTGCAGGGTAAATCATCTTAAAAGCATAAAATAATCAATCACTCAAGCAGCAAACTAAAAGAAAATAAAATAATATACAAGGAGACCAATAACCTATCCCCCCCCCCCCCCTCTAGGTGATTTAGCTATCCTTGAAACTAAAGACTTTCAGGTCTAGTACTTGAAAATGAAGTGTATCCTAATAGAGAGGTTACACATGAGTCAACACCATGGATCACACAATGATGGATTACATTGCATGGTCCTGTGTTTAGTGACTCATTGTAAATTGACATTGGTCTACATTTGGCAAAAATAACCTGCAAGCACTCAACTACAGAATATCATCAAATACAAACTTAATTCATCTTAGTTCAAGGGGGACTTCATACAAATTTGGGTTATTGTGGATAAAATATCCAACAGGTAGTTGTACTTCATACTCATGTGCATTGAAAAATAGTAGAAGTAATATTATTTTTATATTTTAATGTTATGTTGTTCATTATATATGTCATGTGTTTTGATTAATTCACTTGTATACTTTATTAAAACACTATTCGTACAAATCATTACTTCTCATAAAACTTCTACACATGAGAATTAGATCCTAATGCATACTTATAATATTCTTTAAAATCATAAGTCAATGCACTAGATAGCAAAGCAAAACCGGTGTAATATTTATTTTTTACTTGAAATGCAAATTAGCTTACATTATAGTTCTTCTCTTCTTTTGATATTTTAAAATCATGCTTGCAAAAATTTCAATGAAATAGTATCTCTTAGACTTGAATTGAATTGAAAACAACTTCTTATTAGGCTTAAAATTCCTTATCCTTAATATGCTCATATTTTACAAAATGATGTTTATTTTAATAGTGTTTATCATGTTTTTATATGCTTACTACTTGTGCCTAATCATGAATATTCACTCTCTCAATAAGTGGTAAACTATGTTTACTAAGTGGTATTATGTGCTTAACAGGTGCAATTTTCTTTTTTATTCAGTCATGCATACATTTTGCTCAATAAGTGATAGAGAGATATTTATGATCTTGCTCATTACATCTCATTTTCTTCTCGAATATAGACCTTTGTTAATTCTCATTGTATACACTCACCTCTACCCTCTTTTTTATTCTACCCAAAATGGGGAGAACATCATGCATAATTTTCTTATTTCAGGGGGAGTACATTAAAATCTTTTATAGAAAGTATCTATGTATGGGGAGTATTTGTAGGACATTGATACTCTACTTAAGCTCGAGCATGGTAATTATCTTAATGTAACATTCCTCAAAAACCTAGACCCCTAAGAGTGGATTTGTTATGAATAGGCCATGAAAAAATCCTAGGAAACCCGAGAAGACCAAGTGAACCAAGGCATGAAGGTGGAAATCACCTTGGTCTACAAATAGCTCATTTCAAGCACCTCCCCTAGGGTTTGACTTTAAGGCCTCAACTTGACTCTAGGGCCCCACCATAGCACCCCTAACCCTTTAGGAGGTCCATAGGGTCACTAAGGACCCATTGGGGTCAATCAAAGTGGTCAAGTTGACCAAAGTGAACCCTAACCCTAAATGGGTCAAACTAACCTACATATGGTCAATTGACCTTTCCTTTGCCAAATTGACCCCACCTAGACATTCCTAACCCTTAAGGGAGGTCAATGGGTCACTAAGGACCCATTGGGGGTCAACTAAAGAGGTAAAGTTGACCAAAATCAACTCTAGCCCTAAAGTGGTCAAAGTGCCCTATTTAGGGCTAAGTGGCCTCCAAGGTGCCAAACCAACCCTTCCTAGACCTTAGGAGATGCCAATGGGTCACCAAGGACCCATTGCGGTCAACCCAAAAGGTCAATTTGACCAAAATCAACACAACCCTAATTTAGGTCAAATTAGCCTAAGTGGACCTAATCAAGCCCAATCCACTTGGGCTAAGCCCAATTTGAGTGGCCCATTAGCTTTAGGAGGAAGGAAATTACCTAAAATTCCACTAAAATTCTGTAGAGGGTGACTAAGAGAGAGAAACCTCACTTCCCCTTTAATGGAGGAGAGAGAAAGAGAGAGGGGGTGCCATCAATGGTGAGGAAGATGAAACCCCTCAATTTTTCCCCATTGATGGCTGGATTCAAATCCCCTGGGGAGAGGAGAAGTTTACATCCATTTCTCGACCTAGTTGAGCCTTGGTTCCCCCCCCCCAAATCCAGGAGCTTTTATGGCCATTAATGGTCTTTGATGGCTTGGCCCTTCCCCTCCCCAACTGAGGCTTAAAACACCCTCAGAGGAATCAGAGGAGCCATTTCCCCCATTCACCAAAAGAATTCGAGCCCTCTGGTGTAGAAGTTGCAGAGCACCAAGCAGCGCCACCGTCGCCAATGGCATCCCGACGATCGGCTAGGCTCTAGCCCTCCTAGAAGGTCCTGTCTCTCTCTCTTTCTCTAGTGGATAGATCCAATTCGGTTGACCGCAAGATTCGGGTCCAATTGGCCCCATATCAAGTTGTCCGAGAGCTTGATTTTCAAGATTCTTCCACCACGCACATTTCACTATTTCGGCCAACTCTGGCCGGCCAATCACCACGAATCGCCAGCCACCACCTCAACGAAGGTGGTGGTGGTGGCCGGCCGGGAGGAGGCATGAGTGGTCTGGAATTTGCCAGCCAAAACGGCCCAAGACAGGTTAATCTGGGACATTGGTGCACTAGGGACGATGACAGGATGTCGTCGGATGCGCGTCAAGATTCGTGCAGATCGTTTTATTAATAATTCATTTTAAATGTTATTTTGTCGCATATAATGTTGTAGATAGTTTTAATTAATAAAAATACTTAGAGGTTAAATCAGAGAAAATTATCTATATGAAAGTTGTAGTACTTTTGGTCTAGTTTATTGTAAAATTGGTCTCAACCAATTTGGGTCACTAGTTTGACCACAGCACACTAAATGGTGCAAGCTATACCTAGGGTTAACCAGACACAAATTTGTGTACCCCCACTAATCCACTTATCCAAAAAATTTGAAATTTGTATCAAAGGTTAGTCTAATCTATATCTCATACATATCCAAAAATGGGAATTTTTGGATAATATTTTCCTATAGTTTTTTTGAACATTTAATAAATCATGTATGATTTAATTAAGGAGTCTAATGACCTCATAACCACCCAATATTTTGGTGAGTGACCACTAGGGTCATGTCATGACTCTGGTAAAAATCTCAGCCTATTTTGGGTTGGTTTGAGTAGGTATTGGTGTGACCAAAACTTGGTCCCTTAGGGGTAAATTAGGGCAAGAGTAAAATTTGTGGGTTGAGTGGCCAATCCTAATCCAAAAGGGTTGAAACTTTGGCCACTACCTCAAAGTCCTCTAAAGCACCCCCTCAGGAGATTTTGAGTTGTTAGTGGTGGAGATGCCCAAAGACCCTAGTATTGGCCTTTGGGTTGAAGTTTGGGGCCAAGTGAAGTACATAGGACTATATTTCCCTGGATTGTCTTGGAACTTGGTTGGTGAGTTACCAGGGTAAAAATAAGCTCTAAAAGAGTGGTTGTAGGATTTTTAGGAACATATACCCTCTTTGAAATAGATAAGGATAGTTTAGGGCACTTTGCACCAACATTTAATTACATGCCCAAATGAATTTGGATACTCATGAAACTTAGGCAGTGAACTTGATTAGATGATATTGTTCCCAAGAAATTTTATTATGAATATTTGATTAGTAATCATTGTACTTCATTCATAAACACTAATTTTTATTTACTTATAAGATAATTTTTTTAGGATTATTTGCTTGCTGGAAAATGATTAAACTTAGTTTGGGAATATTTTATGACATAATACTACTCTGTGGATTTTTATGCAATTATTGGAAGTCTTTTTATGTTGGTTTTTTCACAAAGTGTCTTTTGTAGTATATTGTTAAATGATTTATTTATGTGACAAAAGTTGTTTAGAAAATTATTATATTTTATTCGGTAGACTTTTCTGGTCACTTTTAACAACTGGTAATTTTCCCAAAAATTTTGGATGATTAATTCTAATATTTCCTGCTTTACCCTATGTTTGTGGATAATTAATCAATAATTTTTTGGAGATCAAAACCTTTTTGGAAAATTGTTAATTTCAGTATTTACTGTTATTTTGATAATATACACTTGTCATAATTTTTTTAAGGCCACATCATGTCAGAAAATTGTACTTGGTGTTCAAAAGCATAGTTGGCCTGATTTTGTAAAAAATTAAATAAATGCCAAATAAATTAGGAAAAGTATTATCTTTTGTATTTATTCATAAAGTATAATGATAGACATCCAATAATTATCTTAGGCCATTTGGATGATTATTTGGAATATCACCATCCATACAATCCATATAGATCATTAGGTCTGCGCATAATAAAACTGTACATATAAGATAACATGTAAGCCTTGGAATGGGAAGGTGGGATAGATGGTCTATATGGTCTGATTTGAATATGAAAGAGGAGTCAGGTTGTGAGAGCCTGGTTGGCTAACTTAAGGTTGTGCTCGGGATTGACGATGGATCGTCAATTCCTTTGAGGAAGTCTAATTACACTTAGGTTTAGTTCAAGTGTAAGATCAGGAGAGTTGGTACATGGGTAGATACCAATAATAATAAGTACCTTGCAAAAGGGAGCTTTGGACTTCAGCCCATCGTAGTTCTTAGTGCCCTCGAGAGCCCTTCACAGGGAATGCTCTGGGCAGTCTAAGGTTAATCTTAAACCGTAAGACTAAAATGTCTAAGAGCAATTAGTAAATACTAGGGCTTCACTCACCCTGAATACTTGGGTGGTTAGCTTAGTTGGGTTGTCTGATTGGTAAGCTAGGTGGTTGTGGAAATGGGCAAGTTAGCCCGGTGAGCTGAAGGCTCGGAAGGTAGTTGTAACGGAAGGGTCAGTTCGGGGAGCCGATGGCTCGGGAATTCATTGTTACATGTGCATAAGGTGGTGGGTCTTCAGTATTTGAAGTTCATTCACACCGATGTTGATACGATGACTCAGTAGGTGTGGTTTACACTTAGCCAAGGAAAAGACTGGCGTATTTGTTAGCATTAGTACGTGGTGACTCTGGTGTGTCCATCATATGCATACGTAAGGGCTAGTCCTGGTAGTGTGGATACCTGCCTAGGAGTGTGGTGACCCAAGCCACTGTCTCCATTGGCCACTATGGAGGCTCCCGGGAGTGAAGCTAGCTTCCAAAACCAGGGAACTAAAGGTCGATGCTCATATAGTTGTGTGTGGGTGTGTTGCACTTGTATAAACATATCATTAAACCCACATAATATAGCATATCATGTCATCATCATACTTCAACCCTTACCCCTAACGTATAAATTGGTATGGAACTTTTTATACGTTGGTCCTTGCAAAATAACCCCATAGTTTATAAGCTTGTGTGGGCATGCTTATAAGCTATGGTTACTTTCTTTGTGGTTATCTCTTACTTTTCTTTATGATGCACTTTACTTTCTAATCTTTACTGCTCTATTACTATCGTACTGCTAGCTCGCATTTATTTGTATTGCACTATGAATATTACTATATAACTGCTAGATTAGGTCCGTCGTCACCTACTCTTGTTTACTCTCCATCTTCATAAGCTTCCATATCATTCCTCTCGCACGGTGCCTAGGAGCCACTGGGGGAGGGGTGGGGGAAATCAGGCTTAGTATTTTTGACTAACGATCGATGGACTAAACATTTCAGGGGCTTCAGATGGGAGACAAGGAGAAGTAGCAGGAGATGCAGCACCAGCAGAGTACGGTGCACTTAGAGGTGGGCTATTCGAGTACAGGAGCACTAGCCTAAGGATCCGTGAGTGATTAATATAGTTTGCTTCCGTAAGAGTGTTTTAGCGAGGGCATGATGTACCGGGCAAGAGCTCAAAGTGTTTAGTTGTCTACCTAAATCACCTAGAGGGGATGAATAGGTGAATTGTGCGTCTATTTGCGGAATTAAAAATTTAAAAGAACTTACACAAACAATCAAGCAATCACAGATGACAAGGAGATTTATAGTGGTTCCCCAACCTTTGGTACGTCCACTTTCCCTCACCGATCTAGTAAATCACTAGATCCGGCTACTCCACTATCTTGGATTGAAAACCAATCCTACGTCTCGGAACCAAGTTCCTACAATCTCGATCCAAATGCATCTACACTCGGAAGATGAAAACTTCCTACAACTCGGATAACAACGCTCCTACACTCGGATAATAATCTCCTACAAAATTACAAAGAGTTTTGAAATACACATAAAGATTTGTCTCAGATCTGTAAAAATTGGACTCTAGGTCTTCTTCTAAACTTGGCGGCTTTTTTAGAATTTTCTTAAGAAGAACCTCTGTAAATCTGATCTGAGAAACTGAGGACCTACTCGATCAAGGAGAAGATGAAGATTCCTTGAACAGCAAGTCTAACTTGATCGAAAACAGTCGTGTCGATCTTCACATTGAGCGGCGGCGGCGGCTTCTGTAAATTTGTTCTTGGAGAGAGACGGTTGATTCACAATAATAGACAGTACGGATTTCTGCTTAGGGTTAGTCTTGATGAAAAGACATTATATAGGATTTCCCCTAACGGTTAGAATTGACATTTATGACAATACATGGACCAATCACGATGTCTCATTTGAAAATCCCGTCGATCTGGACTTAAATAATTTTTTTGAAAAACATGACAATAGTTCTCGAGAAGTATGAATAAGTTCTCGAGAACAGGCTGACTTCTCAAGAACTATACGTCCTGAACTTATGTAAGTACTCGAGAACAAAAGGCGTTGAGTCTACTCAAGAATTAACTAGACTTCTCGAGAACTATTACTCGAAAGCCAAATCGTGTACTTGAGAACTATGCTGACTTCTCGAGAACTAGAGACTAAGTTCTCGAGAACTATGATGGACTTCTCGAGAGGGACTTAGAATAATTTTTTTTTCGGTTGTCTCTGACTACTCAAGAAATATAGGCTGGGACTTCTTGAGAACCTAGACTTAACTTCTCGAGAACTACAAGAATGTTTCTCGAGAACTAGTCTCGGCTTTTCGAGAACTAGGTTAACTTCTCGAGTTCTACTAACTCTACTTCTCGAGAACTATCATAGACTTCTCGAGAAGTGGACTTAGAGAAATTCTTGAATTTTGAAAATCTTTCTCTTCAAGTATCCAATCTTCATCCCATGATCCAAGTGTTTTAATATGAAGTGTATCCCAATTGAGAGGCTATACATGAGTCAACACCTTGGATCATATAGTGAGGGATTGCACTGTATGGTCCTGTGTTCATGACCCACTGTAGAATGACATTGGTCTATACTTAGCAATGGTGATCTGCAAACACACAACTAAATAAGGATATCAAATACAACTTAATTCATCATAGTTCAAGGGTGACTTCATGCAAATCTGGGTTATTGTGGATGCAATACCCAACAATCTCCCCCTATTTGTAGAAGTCAGAACCCTCTACACTAAGGTGAATTATACCAATAAAGAAAGAACTGTAAATGAAGAATAGAATTCAAATGCAAAAAGAAAAATTATACACACAATTAGCAAAACTAGAAATTGTATATATATAATGTTTTAGATTTCCCATTCAACATCCATTTCATCTATAGTCTCAAAAACAAATATTCAGAAAATCATTCCTTGCTCTGATGCTGCTTGTCTTGCTTCTCTTGCATCTCCTCTTAAAGTTATAAGGCTTTGGGTAGTACCTAGGAGGTTTTGGAGGAGACTTAGGATTTTTATTGTCATACTCTCTATCATATATCCTTCTTTTAGTCATGGACTTCTCATAAAGATCCCACTCAGAGGAGTTGTAGTGGAGATTTTTGTTTTCATTATAGTCCATTACCAACTTGAGAGTATCAAGAATCTGTACTTTGGAGGTAGGACTCCAGACTTCAGCAAATTCTTGAGATTTTTTTTCTCTGAATATGTCTTGGGAACACTTTTGCCAGCAGAGGGGCCTTCCCCATACTTCCTTTTCTTAGAAGTGTGGATTTCAGGCAAATCCTGAGGAATCACATCATCATCCCATACTTTGTCATAAGAAGCAGGAGGAGGATTCTGATCTTCTGGCCTTGGAGAAAAGCATGGCATCTGAGGTTGTTGCATCTGAGCTGGCATCTGACTGGATTGTCCTTCAGCAAGAGGGTTCAGGTTATGAGGAATGACATTAGGATCAAGCTGAAAATTAGGGAATATTTGGTTGTGCATCAAGACTGAGGTGTCATAGGTATGAAATTTCACAGATTTAATTTGCTCTAAAACATTCTTATTAATTTCACTTATTTTGTCAGACCAAGCTGTGTTTGTAGTAGTAGTAAACTTATCCACAAGTTTTTCCACATGTTCTTTCACCAGGCTGTCCCCCTTTCTGAATTCTACACATAGTTTTCCTATGGAATCTTCCTTGAAAGTTCCCACTTCTTCACAGATTTTCATAACATGTTCTTGGGCTTTCTTCTCTAACTTGATCTGGTTGTTGTCAAGAGTTACAGATTATTCCATTACTTGACCAACATTAGTAATGGTGTGGTCTATAGCTTTTCCACCAATCTGAAACAATCCTTTGAGGGAGTCTGTGTTGTGCTGGATTTTTTCAAATCCTCTGCTCATCTCTTTTTCTAGAGCAGTGACTTTGTCTTGGACCACTTTCAGAGAATCATCAAAATATTTTCTCTGGTTAGCCAACATAACTTCAATCTTACTGAGAATATCTGAACTTGAATGGGTAGCAGAAACAGTAATAGTAGGAGGACGTGTAGTGCATGGAGGAATCACTTCAAGCACCATTGAGCTTTGAGCCCTTATTGTTTAGACAAAAGCAACTTCAGCCTCATCAGTTAAGATGGGAATAAAGAAATCTAAGTTTCTCATTGGAGCATCAAAAGGCTCTGGAGAAATTCTATCTTCATCAGAAAGAAGAATAATATCTGGTAGATCTTTCTTAGCAGATGGGGATTGAGCAGTTTGAGACTTGGGTAATGGTATTGGAGATGGAGTATGTGCTGGTGATGGAGATGGACCTGGAGATGGAGAAGGAACTAGAGTTCTAATAGGACTTCTGACTAGAGATGCAGCTGGAGTTCTGACTGGAGATACAGCTGGAGTTCTGACTGGAGATTGAGCTGGAGGAGGAGAGGGGATTCTGTCAACTAGGACAGAGGAAGCAGGCTCCCCCTCAAGTGCTGCACCAGATGGTTCAGCAACTTGATGAGAGGAGGGAGATGGGGTCCTGACCTCTGAAGCAGGGGCTGCATACTCTTTAGCAATCTGCTTGGGATTCTTCAGCTTTAACTCCCACCTTTTAATAGAAGCTAAGGAAATCTTATTCAAGTGATGAATAGGTGTACCTTTGGAAGTATTGAAGATAACTGAATCAATCTCATGCAACATCAAGGAGATTATCCAGGCAAATTTTGGTTCTTGAATGTTGTCCTTGACATGTCAAAGATCATCATCCCATAGGGAAATTTCTCCCTGCAGACAATGGCAGTCATTACATCAAATAGAACATTAGTAATGAATCCAACAGACCCTATTCTGCTCTATAGGATCTTTCCAATAATATCTACCAAGAGCTTGCTAACATCATTCAAGGATGTCCGCCTGAGAGAGGTGATGTCTACTGGTACTCCATAAAAATGATATGTTCTATCAGTATCTTCCCTTGTAATTTAATCTTAATCATCTCTAATCGGCAATCTGAGAAGTTTTGACACAATGGTCGGGCTTAACTTGATCTTAACTCCCTTTACCTTTGATTTAAGAACAGTATTATTCCTCCTGACTTTGGCATTCTGATAAAATTCTTCTACCCCTGGGAAGAGGATTTTACAAGGTTCTTGGAGAACGAAGTTGAGACCTGCACTGTCGAGAAGAAGTAGAAGATTCTTGAAGTCATCTGAAAGATCGGCAATCCCGTCTACCACAAGCTCACTTCCAACTCTTATCCTGGATTGTTGCGCCATTGATTCTGAAGACGGTGACGAACGAAGCACGAGAGAATGGCGGTGTCAAAGCTCTGAGTTGGTGGAAGAGGAAGAGTTTTCGAGAGAATGGATTTGAAATGTCGGTTTAAATGTGATTTCTAAAGTTATATATATATATAAGTCTAGTTATGATAATTAAGTATCTAATCAATCTAAGTTAATCCTTTTAATGAAGCGAAAATAAGTCAGTTTGCGAGAAGAAATGAACAGAATCCGAAAAGAGGCGGGACATTTCTTGAGAGGTAGCGTTAGTTCTCGAGAAGTATAATAATAGTTCTTGAGAAGTATAAGCCTTGTTTTCGAGAACTTTAAGTACTTCTCGAGAGACAAATTTTTAGTTCCCGAGAAGTGGACTTGAAGTTTTTGAGAACTAGTTCTATACTTTTCGAGAAGTGATAATAGTTCTCGAGAACTACCTTCCACTTGAGAAATTCCTGACCTTTTTGAAGTGTCCTTGATTCATGAGCTTTGAAGTGATCCACTTTGGTATATCCTTCTCTATTCAGCAACCCAAGTTCAGTTTTGAAGAAATTGAACTTGGTATCGTCCAACGGCTTTGTGAAAATGTCTGCAATTTGTCCATCTGTTGGCATGTACTGTAGATCCACATCCCCTTGCTACACATGCTCCAGGATGAAGTGATATCTGAGCTCGATGTGCTTTGCCTGGTTGTGCGAGACTGGGTTGTTTGCAATTGTTATTGCGCTGGAGGAGTCGCAAAACAACGGAATGTCTTTAACCTTCATATTGTAATCTTCTAACTGTTTCTTTAGCCAAAGCAATTGTGCACAACAACTACCGGCAGAAATATTTTCTTGACTCGGTCATTGAGATTGAGACACAATTTTGCTTTTTGCTGCTCCATGAGATAAGCCTTCTTCCAAGGAACTGACATGTCCCGAAAGTGCTTTTTCTGTCATCTTTACTACCTGCAAAGTCTGCATCTGAAAAACCAATTAGTTCGCTGTCATTACTTCTTGGGTACCATAAGCCAAGATTCGGTGTACCTTTAAGGTATCTCAAGATTCACTTTGCAGTGACATAGTGAGATTCCTTACAGTTCACTTGGAATCTAGCACAGACACATGTAGAGAATATTATGTCTGGTCTACTGGCAGTAAGGTAGAGCAAGGATCCAACTATGCTTCTGTACTTGGTTTCATCAAAAGGTTTCCCTTTCTCATCCTTGTCTAGAGATATAGTTGAGGCCATTGGAGTCCTCATAGAGGTTGCACTCTCCATTTCGAATTTCTTAATCAACTCTTTGGTGAACTTCGTCTGTGAGATGAAAATTCCATCTTCAGATTGTTTCACATGAAGTCCTAAGAAATACTTCAGCTCTCCAATACTACTCATTTCAAACTTCCCTTGCATAAGTTTAGAAAACTTTTTGCAGAGGTTGTCATCCGTAGAACCAAAAATAATGTCGTTGATATAGATTTGCGCTAGCAAAATCTTGCCTTTAATTTCCCTAAGAAATAATGTCATATCTATCTTTCCCCTTGTAAACTTATTCTCGAGGAGAAAGGTAGATAGCGTTTCGTACCAAACTCGAGGAGCTTGTTTCAAACCATACAGCGCTTTCAATAATAAATAAACATACTCAGGAAAGTTAGGATCAACAAAACCTGGGGGCTGTTCCACGTACACTTCTTCCTTTATGTCACCATTCAGGAAGGCATACTTCACGTCTATTTGGTAGATAGTGAAGCCCTTCCGTGCAGCATAAGCTAGAAATAACCTGATGGCCTCCAGCCTTCAACTGGAGCGTATGTTTGGTCGAAGTCGATCCTTTCTTCTTGACGATATCCTTTGGCGACGAGTCTGGCATTGTTCTTTATAATTGCTCCATTCTGGTCCAACTTGTTCCGGTAGACCCACTTCGTTCCGATTACATTCTTACCTTTGGGTCTAGGAACTAGTTTCCAAACTTTGCATCGCTTGAACTGGTTCAGTTCTTCTTCCATGGCCAAGATCCATGATGTGCCTGAATTTGCTTCCTCAAACTTCTTTGGTTCAACCTGTGAGAGAAAACTTAAATATAAATTCTCTTTAGTTGTACCTCGACGAGTTCTAACACCATCCCAGAGATCTCCTATTATCTGGTCCAATGGGTGATCCTTCAAATGTCTGAGCTCTAGGTTTCTAGCATCTGGAACTTCTTCAGCCACTGGAGTGACTTCATCAACTTGGATGTTTTCTTCATCTTGATCATCTGCCTCTCTAATGGGGGTTGGAGTAGTGATCTTGATGAACTTTTCTTTTTCCCTTTCATCTGGTTCATCCAAGCTGATTTCTTTTAGTCTTGTACCTACATCTTCAACAAGCACACTAGACAATTTGCTATGCAGAAAGCTCGTCTCATCAAATACAACATGTATGGATTCCTCTACAACCAGAGTTTTTCTATTGAAAATCCTGTATGCCTTACTATGGCTACTATAACCTACAAAAATACCTTCAAAACTTTTCTCACTAAACTTAGTAGTGTGATACCTACCATTGTTAAGCACGAAGCATTTACAGCCAAATATTCTAAAATATGAAATAGTTAGTTTCCTGCCTTTTAGAAGTTCGTAAGGTGTCTTATCATGATTCTTATTGATGAGTGCTCTATTTTGCACGTGGCATGCAGTATTGACGGCTTCAGCCCAAAAGTACTCCGGTAGTGAAGCATCACTCAACATAGTCATGCAAGCCTCTATGAGTGTTCTGTTCCTTCTCTCAGCTACTCCATTTTGTTGTGGGGTGTGAGGAGAGGAAAACTCATGAAAGATACCTAGGCTTTCATAGAATTCTTTCATGGCCCCAGATTTGAATTCTGTTCCATTATCACTTCTGATTTTTACTACGGAACAGTTGTACTCATTCTGGACTTGCCTGACAAAATTTGTAAAGATATCAAAGGTATCTGACTTGTGTTTCAGAAAGAACACCCACGCAAAGCGCGAGTAGTCATCAACAATTACCAACGTATAATCCTTACCTCCCAAGATTCTAACTTGTAGTGGACCAAACAAGTCCATATGCAGTAGATGTAGACATCTATTAAAATCTTTCCCAATAATGCTTTTAAAGGTAGCCCTTGTTTGCTTGCCTTTAACACATGCATGACAAGGTCTATCTTTGACGTAATTGACATTCGGGGCATCACGTACTAAGTTCTGGGAGAATAATTTCTTAATAGTTTTGAAATTAATATGTGTTAACCTCTTGTGCCATTTGGTCACAAGAGACGCACTATCTTTTGCCAAAAGACACACTGGTGTAGAAGAATCTATACAAATAAAATTTAAACAAAATATATTCCTTCTTCGAGTGCCAGATAAAATCGTTTCCATATTGTCAACATACTTTATTAGGCACTTGTCAGCGTGGAATTCAACTATGTATCCTTTGTCGCATAGTTGGCTTATGCTTATAAGATTGTGTTCCAATCCCTCAACATAAGCTACATTTGAAAAGGATACACTACCATTAGTGATCATACCGTAGCCTTTAGTTATCCTGCGGTCTGAACCTCCAAAGATGACCTTTGGTCTGTTCAACACTGGAGAATAATTTTGAAGTAGGCTTCTTGTAACATCCCATTTCCGGCTAGACCCCTAGGAGTCGTTCTGCCATGACAGAGCCCTAGGAAACCCAAGAATCGAAGTCCATCGTCCAAGATTTTGGGTCACGGGTTGGTCACGCCCGTGACCGATTCGTCACGCCCATGACCTAGGGCGTGACCCCCTTCGACGATCGTCGGTCTTAG
Organism: Platanthera zijinensis; assembly: GCA_039513925.1. NCBI lineage: Eukaryota > Viridiplantae > Streptophyta > Magnoliopsida > Asparagales > Orchidaceae > Platanthera > Platanthera zijinensis. Next base: position 109,231,473 of record CM077087.1, read on the forward strand.
GAAGACGATCGTCGGGTGAAGAATTTGCAACCCGGGCCTGTCACGCCCGTGACCAACTTGTCACACCCGTGACCTAGGGCATGACCCCTTCGACGATCGACGAGCGCATAATTTGCATCATGGGCCTATAACGCCCGTGATCGACGTGATACGCCTGTGACCTAGGGCGTGACCCCCACCCCCCCCCCCCTCCTCGACGATCGTCGATCTCAGGAAGATGATCGGCGAACTCAAAATTTGCCACCTAGCCCTGTCATGCCCGTGACCTACGTGTCACGCCCGTGACAAAGGCCGAAACGTCAGCCAGGCTGGAAATTTCTATAACCCAAGCCTTAATTAATTCTGATTATGGGAAGTTACACCAGGAGTAATTATGGGTCGTTTCCTTCTCTAATTACTTAATAAAATGAGGAACAGTTGACCCAATTGGAAATCTCCACCTGGATTAGTCATTTCATCTTCCACGTTTTCCTCTCCCTCAACCGTAACCTAAATAATATTAAGAGAGAGAGAGAGCATTCATGGCCATGAATGCTTTACCTTTTCCCCTTCCCATTTGGAGATCTATAAAAGCCCCCTTAGAGAAAGATGAGAAGGTTACACTCTTGACCAAACAGATTCAGATTATTGTTCTTGTTGTAGGAGAAGTTCGGGAATGCCACCACCGCGCCATGACAATCCGACGTTCATCTCGCCTCCAAACCGCGAACAAGGTCCTCCTCTACTTCTTCTTTTGTGGGTAGATCTTAGGATCTTAGAAAGGAGTCCGTGCTCAATAGAGTCGTACCTATCTCGCGTTTTCATGGAAAAACCATGAAAAAACATAATTCCGGGTACGCCGTAAACCGCCACCTCTGGCAGCCAAACCACCGCCGACCGATAGCCATCGCCTCGACAGAGGTGATGGTGGTGGTGGCTGTCCAGGGAAGTGACTGGACGGCCAGCGACGGATCACGGAAGACCTACAGGAATTATATATTTCTGAGTTCAGTTCTCTTTTTTGAAGAAGATGAACAGTAAAACATTTTTATTATATAAAATTATGTGTATGATATATAAAGGAAATATACATTAAATGGGCCATTTTGATATGGCAAAACGAGGCACTTAGAGGCCTATTTAGGAAATATGGTCAGTCACGAGCATCATATCCCTTCGAGTCTAGATTGATTTAAAATTGATTTCAACTCGTTTGGGTAAGCGGTTTGGCCGCAGCACCCATTTTAGTAGAGGCTGTACTTAGAGTTGGGCAGGAACTAAAATGAATGCCCACGCTTCGTCCCTTGTCCAAATGACCTGAAATTTGGGCAGGGGGTCACCCTTAGCCATATCTAGAGGCTGTCCAAAAATGGGAATTTTTGGAGATACTTTGCCCAAAGTTTTTGTTTTAATTTAATAAAGTTAGAGTAATTTATTTAAATGGACAAATGACCTCAAAACCCTCCCGAATTTTTGTGAGTAATCCCTGGCTCTGAAACCAAGTTTTGTACAAATTTTCAACTCATATGGATGAGTTTTGGATAGGGATTCGCCTATTCTTAACTAGGCATTGATGAGGTGTTTTTGAGTAAAAAGTGCACTAAGAGGTTAGAATGGTTAAATCACCTCAACAGAGGCTGATATTTTGACCACTGACTTAGAGGGGTTTTTATAACCCAATTGGAGAAAATGGTGTGATTTAGGGTTAGTTTACCCTAGGATCCAAACTCAAACCCTAAATAGAGGGTTTTGAGGGTTGTGAAGGACATGGGGGCAATTGCTCTCGTATTGTCTTGAAACTCTGTAGAGTTGACATAAGCATTATAAGAATCATCTGGATGGATTCTTGGAGGATTTGAAGACAAGTAGATACCTCAAAACCCTAACCTTAACTTTATGGTAAAATACTAATTAAGTACAATATGTCACTAAACATTATCTAAGGACTGTGAAACTCGGGTAGAGTAAGTTTTGGGGCGGGTAGAACCTATAGCAATTTTATTGCAATTTTATGATATCTATTTCTAGCACTTCATTTGTAACGATTGTTATAGCCCTAATTGATGTTTTAATTATTTGAATCTTTCTGTTAATTGAAACCCCATGAAATCTTGGCAGTAACTGTTTTAGGATCAAATGGTTGTTCCTGAATTTTTGTATAATTTTTAGTTGAGTAAATCCAGTACTTTATTCACAAATGCTAAAAAGGGGTTTTATGCTTTGAAAATTAATTATGGATAATATTGTGGTTGGAAAATTATGAAACTTGGTCAATGCTATTTTTAAGGTTATACCTGCATAATATAATTAATTTATAATTTTTGGATTAACATACTCTGTACTTGGTTCATAAATAACCGAAGATAGAAAATATTGCCAAAAATAGTTTTAGTGCTCTTTTGATGATAGAAAATTGTGATACCTTGGATTTACCATATTGAGATAGCATAATATTTAGTATAATTTTTTTGGACATCTTGCATGAGTATTTAGGGTAGTTCATGTTCAAACAAGTAGCCCTTGGAAATTTTGAGGAAATTAATTAAATGCCGGATAAATTAGGAAAATTACCATTTTTCGGATTTAGGCTAATTATATCATGATAAGTCTCCAGTAAATAATTTAGGGCGTTTCGATGATTATCTAGGTTACCTCTTATTCGGTTCGTCATATAGTCTAGGTTGGTCTGCATATAGCAAATTGTTAAATTGTATTAGGACGTGACCTGGGATAGTTGTAGGAGTTAGTCATTTTGTCCGGGTGGATAGTTGTGGATGATATCGCAATAGAGTGATATGAAGAGTAGGGAAAAGTGGTTTGGCTAGAGTTTAGAAGTGCTCGGGTTCGACGAAAGATCGTCTTCCCCGAAGAGAGGAAGTTTAAAAATCACACTAGGTTAGTCCATCGTAACATGAGAAGGGAATGGGTAAAGGAAATCAACCAATAACAATAAGTGCCTTGCGAAAAGGAACGATGGGCTTCAGCTACCATCATAGTTCCTAGTGCCCTTTGAGAGCCCTTCACAGAGAATACCGGGGGCAGTCCTGGGCTAACGTAAACCATATTAACAAACTGACAAGAGTAACTTAGTAATTAGGGTTGCACCTTTCACAAACACCGTTAGCACAGGAAGATGATTGGGAGCTTCGGCTCGGTTGGTTAAGAGACGGACGGAATGGTTCGGGGAGCTTCGGCTCGATTGGTTAAGAGACGGACGTTTTGGTCCGGGGAGCTTTGGCTCGGTTTTGTTTGATTACGATTAAACTTGCATGTGCATAAAAGGAAAGGAAATTAAGGTGGTGGGTCTTCGGTATTTGAGGGTCGATGCACCGACGCCAATACGCTGACTCGGCAAGTGTGGTTAGCACTTCGCCAATAGAAGTCCGGTGCGCCTGCTGGCAAGAGTACACAGGAGTCCGCTTCGTGCACCAAGCGTTGAGGTGTACGATAGGTCTAACCGGTAGTGCTTTACTGGTTTAGAGGTGGGCGAGGCCCAATCCACCGCTTCCGTCTTCCACTATGTAGGTATCCTTGGAGGTAACGGCTCCGAAAGGGGGAACTAAAGGTCTGTGTGCACAGAGTCGGGTGTGTGAGTTGCACTTGCATGTTCCATCATACCCACTTGCATGTCATAGCATAATCGATTCATTTAAACCTGACACCTAAAGTATAAGTGGAATGGGACTCTTATACATTAGGACTTGCAAAACGACCCCTTGGTCTATAAGCTTGTGTCGGTAAGTTTATACATTAAGGTCATTTTGATATATATATATATATATGATGTTGTTTGAATACCGACACCCCAACGTATAAGTGGTATGGGACAATTTATACGATGGGATCCTTGCAGAAGATCCCTTGGCTTATGCGCTTCTGCACATAAGTAAAGGTTACTTTTCCTACTTTTTGTTTCTGTCATATTTATTATAGAATTTGAGAGGACTTAGCGCAACCACTCACACCAAAAGCCCGGACTGTTGGAGGACGGCGCCACTAATCTTTATATCAAAGGTCCTCGGGCGGATCCACGGGGCAGCCAGTTAAGCCATTACCGCATAGCGCCGCAACGCGGGGGCGATTCCGGACCCGCAAGTCCCAACAATCCCCCCCCCCCCCCGGAAACGACCCCGGGGTTTCGAACCCGCAACCTCCCTCTGATACCAATTGAAAGTGAAGGGATAGATACGATTGCGGAATTAAAGATTATAGATATAGAGATAACCATAAGATATTGTAAAGCCTAACACAAGTGTTGTGCACAAAATAAAGCTAACTGTAATTACAGTTAAGCTTGGGTCCTAATCAAGCAACTAGCAATCCTAGTTAATTCTAATCACAGCAACAATGCAAATAATAAATTAAGTAACCAGACGACACAAGATATTATAGTGGTTCCCCAAACACTGGGTACATCCACTCTTCTACCCACACGGTAGGAATCCACTCAGGTTTTTGATCAGGTGCCCTGCCACCAACAAGATCTGCTGCAGGTAGATCTAGAGACCCTTTAGACTTTTGATCAGGTGTCTAAAAACCAAGCTTTACTTTTGAAGGGAGTAAACAACCCTTTACAGGAGGGGGGAAGAGAGTTAGATTGTCTTCTCTATTTTACAATAGATTAGAGAAGCACAAGAGTCTCTTCAGAACTTCTGACAGTAAGCTGTCTTGAAGTTCTGAAGGATAAAGCCTGAAGAAGACTAGAGATCTGGATGGATGTTCTTCTTCAGCTTCCTTCTTCTTCTTCTTCTTCAATATCTCTGAGTGTATCTTCCTGAAACAGGAGCACTCAGGTTGAGGAAGAGTGAAGAGCTAACACTTCTCAGATAAATGGATAATTGCTGAGAGCAGTTGTAAGCTGTTTCTTTCTCTGTATGATGTACAGGTTTCTTCTTGTTCTACAGCTCTGCTTCTTCTTTACTTAGTTCTTTCAAGAGAACTCTTTATATATAAGAGCAGCAACGGCTCTATTATTTGAGTTGATCTTTTGTCTTCTTCTCAGATCTTGAATCTGGGCTGCAATTAACACAAGACAACATATCTGCAGACATATATATTCTATATAAAGAAATAAAGCTTCATAAGAAGCTGCAGTATAAAATCTGATAAAGAAAGATAAAAGGATCACATCAGAAATAACTCTTTACAGGCAACGGCTATAAAGGACAGTTGCAGATAAAGTAATCAATAAGTCAACTAATAAGACAAACTACTTTATCTTAACGGAAAGACTTATGCATAATAATAACAAGGATTGCTTTGAAGTAATAGCAGTAAATCAATCAGATTTATATAATAAATATATGCTAGAAATACAGGAAATAAAATAAGGAAAATAAAACATATAATATTAAATATATGCAGACAGCTGATCGTCGAACGACCTTCGACTATAGTCGAACGACCTGCTGAGATCGTCGGCCTATCATTCAGATAGTCGACCGACTCAGACAGAAAGCGTCGAGCTATCAATAGATAGTCGACCGGCCAACAGACAACAGATAGTCGAACTATCAATAGATAGTCGAGCTATCAAAGCAAGACAGAAAGCGTCGAACGAAGCTGACAGAAAACGTCGAGCTATCAATAGATAGTCGACCAAGGCTCGACGATCCAGTAGAGCGTCGAGCAGACAAAAAGACAGAGCACGACTATCTGAAGACAGAAGATAGTCGATCAAACAGACAGACGATCGTCGACCTCCAGCCCAAATTTCAGGTCATTTGGACATGTTATGAACCGTGGGCAACCATTTCAATTTCTGCTTAGCCTAGGTCTTGATCCCACCAAAATGAGTGCTGTGGTCAAACCACTCACCCAAATTAAATAAAGTCAATTTTAAATTAAAGTAGACCCAAAGGGCTACAATTTTTGTGACTGGTCATTTTTCCTAATTCGGCCTCTAAGTGCCTCGTTTTGCCGCCTCAAGGTATACTAATCCAAGTATATTTTTCCTTATAAAATTATTTACATAAGTTATATATTATAAACCGTTTTTACTGTTCATCTTCTACAGAACCCGAAAACCAGAACACAGGAAGCCATTTTTCCTGTAATATTTCCGTGATCCATCGCCGGCCGTCCGGTCACTTCCCTGGCCAGCCACCACCACCACCACCTCCGTTGAGGCGACGGCTATCGGTCGGTGGTGGTTTGGCCACCGGAGGTGGCGGTTTCCGGCGAACTCAAAAATATCTTTTTCATGGTTTTCCATGAAAACGGGAGATGAGTCCGGCTCCGTTGAGCGCGAACTTCCTTTCTAAGAATCCTAAGATCTACCCATGAAAGAGAAAGAGCAGAGGAGGACCTTGTTCGCGGTTTGGAGGCGAGAAGAACGACGGGGTGCCATGGCGCGGTGGTGGCGTTGCTGAACTTCTCCTACAGCAAGAACAAAGGTCTGATCTGTTTGCTTGAGCGTGTAACCTTCTCCTCTTGCCTCAAGTGGGCTTTTATAAGTCAGAAAGTGGGAAGATGAATGGGTAAAGCCTTAATGGCCATGAAGGTTCTCCCCTTAACGTTTCGGTTACAGTGAAGGGATAAGAAACGGTGGAAACTGAACAGGTGTGTCCAGCTGGCGGCTTCCTATTGGACCATATCTTCCTCATTTATTATATAATTACAGAAGGAAAACGGCCTGAAATTACTCCTGGTGTAACTTCCCACACCAGCATTTATTACCACGCATGTTAGAATAATTTCGGGCCTGAACCGTCATTTCGGCCAATGTCACGGGCGTGACACATAGGTCACGGGCGTGACAGGCCCGAATAGCCAATTCTGGGTTCGACGATCGTCGAACTGAGATCGACGATCGTCGATGGATGGTCACGGGCGTGACACCTTGGGTCACGGGCGTGACGGGCCCAAACGGCAGATTTTGGGGTCGACGATCGTCGAATTGAGATCGACGATCGTCGAAGGCTGGTCACGCCCTAGGTCACGGGCGTGACCTCTAGGTCACGGGCGTGACATGCCCGAACGGCAAATTTCGAGGTCGACGATCGTCGAATTGAGATCGACGATCGTCGAAGGCTGGTCACGCCCTAGGTCACGGGCGTGACACTCATGTCACGGGCGTGACATGCCCGGGCCGCAAGGTCGACGATCGTCTCACGGCGATCGACGATCGTCGATGGGGTCACGCCCATAGTCACGGGCGTGACACCTTGGTCACGGGCGTGACATGCCCAGACAGCACGTTCGACGATCGTCTCATGGAGATCGACGATCGTCGAAGTAGTCACGCCCAAGTCACGGGCGTGACGGGTCGGTCACGGGCGTGACCAACCCGTGACCCGAAAACTCGGTCGATTTATTTTCAATTTTTGTGCTCCCTGGGGTTCTGACACGACCAACCGACTCCTAGGTGTCTAGCCGGAAATGGGATGTTACAGGGGCGGCCTCCGCTCCTCCAGCAGGCGGGCAGACTCCCCCAGGAGTCCGCCAAGGCCGCCCGCCGAGGGGCGGCCTCCGCTCCGCAGCCAGAGGGCAGACTCCCCCAGGAGTCCGCCAAGGCCGCCCGCCGAGGGGAGGCCTCCGCTCCGCCAGCCAGCGAGCGGACACCCCCAGGAGTCCGCTCGGGTCGCCCGCCGAGGGGCGGCATCCGCTCCGCATCCAGCAGGGGCGGACTCCCCATGGAGTCTGCCCTGACCGCCCGCCGACGGGCGGCCTCCGTCCCAGCAGGGGTGGACTCCCCCTGGAGTCCGCCCAGTTGACCCAGCAAAGCCTGCAGTCTGCCTGCCGCCAGTCCGTCAAGTCCACCCAGGTCGGCAACCAGCTCTTCCAGCCGGGCAGACTTATTTTCTCAATCCGCCGAGTCCGCGCAGTCCTCCATGATGACGTCACTGGGCCCCGCTTCTAGAAGATTCTCCCCGGGCCTATAAATAACCCCCAAGGCCTCTCATTCTAGGGGGGCGGGAGGAGAACTGCCAGCTTGTTCAAGGTCTGCGGCCTCAATTTTCCAGTCTGTCAAAGCTTGATCAAGCAAGGTCGGCGGACTCAAATCTCAAGTCCTCCCAGGTCGTCGAGAGCTGTGGACTTAGTTTTTTCTGTCCTCAGCAAGGCAGTTTTAGCAGAATTTGCAGCCTTAGTTCTCCAGTCCTCTACAGCCTCTTTTACTTAGTCTCAGGCAACTCCTTCCTTAGTCGCCAGCTTCCCATTGTACCCTTTATTGCTTTTACATTTAATTGTGCAATAGCGTGCTATAATCTAGCTTCTTGATTAAAGGAAAAGGCCGTCTCAAGAGTGGCATTCAAGCCACGGAGGGCGAAGTCTGTTGGTTCCGCTGCTAGCGGCCCCCTTTTCTCTTCTCTCGGCACCAACCTGCAAGCTCAACCGCCAAAGTAACGTCTGCTCGATAGTTCCTTATCCAGCTTCTCGCTTGCTCAAGCAAGCTTCTCCCTTGCTCAAGCAGGCTTCCCGGCTGCTCTCGAGCAAGCCTCTCCTCTATCCCCGCAAACCTTTTTCCTTCATCCTTGGCTTATGAGATTGAACACCCCGTACACTGGAAGGCCCAATTCGTACATCAACAGTTAACACGCGACCTTCAGATCTCGAGCAGACAGTGAAACTAGTGGTTACTCATGTCAGACCGCCAACCCCTTCCAAATATCCCTTGTACTAGTGAAGATGCTCTCTGGGAAGCCCTCAGGTTGATACGTCATGAAACTGCCCAACAGTTTAAGGTGCTCAACGATACTCTAGCCGCTATCACTAAGCAATTGGAGATGCAGCCAACGATAGACCTATCACCTCCGAACAATCGGGCATCTTTAGTGATGGACTAACCAGTTTGTCCATCAACCCATCCATATACTTATCTGCCAACTTTTCTGCCAGTTGATCCTTGTGCATATCCGATAAGTTATCCGCCTAGGCAGATTGCATTCTCTCTGTAGACTCCAGTTATTATGCAAGGAAAGAGTTTCTTTAGACCCAGCCAAGCCATCACTTGCTCTACCCATAACCCGAGAAAGTTGCCTAAATTTTCCGCTAAAAGAAAAAGAGGCCCAGAAGCTTTATTCTGAATCAAGCAACACGAGAGCGTGACTTTAGCCCACTTCATTGAGCGCTTCCAAAGGAAAGCCTTAGAAGTTGAGAATATTGATCCCGAATTCTATAAAGCCGCTTTGATTGTTGGTTTACAAGAAGGACCACTAAAGTTCGAAGCCTACCTCCGCCAGCCAAGGACGTATCAGGAGTTGATTAGCCTCGCCAATGAATATGTTTGCATTGAAAAGGGGAATCCCAATTTCATCTCCCGGCTTATAGCAGTGAAGGATTCTTCTTCTTGCGAGCAGCCTCCAAAGTTTCTTCAGAAGGATTTTAAACCACAAGCCAGGAAGGAAATAATTGGCCAATGTCATTAACACTTCTTCCCAAGCAAGGATTGCCTCCAAAGTAAAAAAACGACGACTGCTAGTCCCTTCTGTTCATCCAGCACAAACTCCGCAAGCAGATTTTGTCCATCAACAACAGGAGGAATACTTGTTTGAATTGGAACAAAACACAGCTATGCAGGAAGTAGGCCAAGTCCTGAAGGGTAAGGATAACTGTAAAAAGCCCTGCCAATCACCAGATCAAAGGTCAAAAAATTCAAATTCCTTCTGCGAATTTCACAAAGCAAAAGGTCATGCGACAGAAGATTGCAAAGCCCTTCAACAACTAATGGAGAAAATGCTGAAGCAAGGCAAATGCCAACATTTGCTCCAGAAAAATAATCCATCTCGTCCATAAAATCTCAAAAAGCAAAAGGAGACGAGCAACTTTCTTGCCTCAAAGTTCGCAAAGCTATTCGCAATCTTGGTCGGTTATATTTTCCTTTACACTCTTCAAACATTCTTTCTCTAAAAACACTTCTAAGTGTTCTTTCATTCTCATTCAATAAAGATTACGTCAGAGATCCCATACTAACACAGTTCCCTTTTTGTAATGCTTCTCCTCTATATTTTTTCTCTTTGCCAAAGAGATCACTTAACCACTGAGATATCGCCAAATCTTGTTGTTCCCTTCGTGGATTGTCCTCCGGCGTAAGACCACAATGACCACATATGATGAGGAGTTTCTCATATGTGCAGTGGGGGTCGTTCAATCTATGATGGTGAACTTCAGGCTTCGGATCCCGACCGATGTCTAGCGCAGTGTGTGTGCCTAGGGGAGGCAGCCTGTGATAGTTCTATCGTGCTCCGTTAGGGATACGTTGCAGTTATGATGATCTTTGTTGGTCCAGCAATGACAATCAAGTGAAATCTTGTCTCTTCGATCATCGCACAACTGTAACGGACGAACACTCTATGGTACTCTCAATCTGTGCTTTCGCGAGACCCACAACGTTGTTGATCCCTTCAAAGACGAGCAATGTTATAGACCATTTGGCGCACCTGGTAGAACGGATCAACAATGTTTGTAACTCGGGGCAGGAGAGCAGTGTATCTATCGCTTCCTTCTTAGGTTTTTGTGCATGTTTCCCTTTTGTGCTCTGTCAAGGGAACGCGGCCAGCCCGCTTTAGGTAGGACTACGCCCTGGATGACTTTTTGGCAAGTGATGCATAAGGCCCGCGGGTGCTCTCCGGTGGCAGCATTCAACCTTTTTTAGCTCATCCTCGGGGTATATCCCTCCTTTGTGCTTTTGTCTTCTTACAGGTTAACAGGTTAAGTTTGACCTATCTAAGGGACCCCCTATATCTTTTGGCTTATGTTCATCTTATATGCATTGCTTACATGAAGCTCTATAGGATGATGATCTACAAATTCTCTACTACTCTTATCAGATATTTTTGGCACAAATCATTGATCAGAATATATGGTTCTTCTTAACTAACAAGCCATGCAATTACGATCCTAAATTGAGATGGTTTCATCTTTCTGATCTGGATTTCATGTCAACATTATATCTGATCACGCGAACGGTCATTATCACACTTTGATTTCTATTCAGTTAATAGCAAAGTTTGCCGAATATATCTTTTATCATATCTTATCCTATCAACAATCAACATTCGCAGGTTCCCTCCAGATACTTGTGATTTGGTTTTCTATCATATCTGTTTGCTAACTCTCCTTTTGCAGAGATTAGCAGACATTAGAAAGTTCCCTCCAGGTACTTGCGATTTAGTTTTCTATCATATATGTTTGCTAACTCTCCTTTTGCAGAGATTAGCAGACATTAGCAAGTTCCCTCCAGGTACTTGCGATTTAGTTTTCTATCATATATGTTTGTTAACTCTCCTTTTGCGGAGATTAGCAGACATTAGCAAGTTCCCTCCAAATAATTGCAATTTAGTTTTCTATCATATATGTTTGCTAACTCTCCTTTTGCAGAGATTAGTAGACATTAGCATGTTCCCTCCAGGGACTTGCGATTTAGTTTTCTATCATATATGTTTGCTAAATCTCCTTTTGCATAGATTAGCAGACATTAGAATGTTCCCTCCAGGTACTTGCAATTTAGTTTTCTATCATATATGTTTTCTAACTGTCCTTTTGCAGAGATTAGCAGACATTAGCAAGTTCCCTCCAGGTACTTGCGATTTAGTTTTCTATCATATATGTTTGCTAGCTCTCCTTTTGTAGAGATTAGCAGACATTAGCAAGTTCTCTCCAGGTACTTGTGATTTAGTTTTCTATCATATATGTTTGCTAACTCTCCTTTTTGCAGAGATTAGCAGATATTAGCAAGTTCCCTTCAGGTACTTGCGATTTAGTTTTCTATCATATATGTTTGCTAACTCACCTTTTGCAGAGATTAGCAGACATTAGCAAGTTCCCTCCAGGTACTTGCGATTTATTTTTTCTATCATATATGTTTGCTAACTCTCCTTTTTGCAAAGATTAGCAGACATTAGCAAGTTCCCTCCAGGTACTTGAGATTTAATTTTCTATCATATATGTTTACTAACTCTACTTTTACAGAGACTAGCAGATATCAGCAAGTCCCATTCAGGTACTTGCAGCTTGATTTTCCTTCATATTTGTTTGCTCACTCTACTTTTGCCGAGACTAACAGATATTAGCAAGTCCCATTCAGGTACTTGCAGCTTGATTTTCCTTCATATCTGCTTGCTCACTCTACTTTTGAAGAGACTAGCAGATACTAGCAAGTCCCTTTCAAGTACTTACAAATTATTATCCTTCAATATTTTCTCTCATCTCTATTTTTGCAGAGCTTAATAAAAGACAGTTATTCATCTTCATCATTTACCAAAGCAGCTCAGGTACACCCAAGATGTACCTCCTTTTGCCTGCATTGACTTTTTCTTCGCAGGTAAAAGATAGGCACTGACAGATTTTTCCGAGGAGAGACAACAGGTTCTATCTCTCCTAATCTCCAATTTTTTCTCTCCAGATTTCTGAGGGGAGGATCATGATTTTTGTGGGTCTCCTACTTTTTCGAAGTTCCCTTCAGAACTTAAAAAAGTATGGGGATTATGTTAACCCCAAAATCGGTGATCCTCTCAAAGGTGCCCATTTTTTCTGCTTTTCTTCTATAGGTTGCTCGGCTCAGGTTTTCTCCGCCCATGTAAAGGGCAGCCTACTTCTAGGATCACACAAACAGGAGGCAGGCTATCTCTGATGTCTACCGAGTCCGCGCAAGGCGGACTGCCAGGTTCAAAACTGCCGAGGGGTGGCCTCCGCTCCGCTAGCATGCAGTCGGATTCCCCCAGGAGTCCGCCCAGGCCGCCCACCGAGGGGAGGACTCCCCCAGGAGTCCTCCCAGGCCGCCCGCCAAGGGGCGGCCTCCGCTCCGCCAGCCAGCGGGCGGACTCCCCCAAGAGTCCTCCTAGACCGCCCGCCGAGGGGCGGCCTCCGCTCCACAGCTAGAGGGAGGACTCCCCCAGGAGTCCGTCTAGGCCGCCTGCCGAGGGGGCGCCTTTGCTCGGCCAGCAGGCGGGCGGACTCCCCAAGGAGTCCGCCCAGGCTGCCCACCGAGGGGCGGCCTCCGCTTCGAAGCCAAAGGGCGGACTCCCCAAGGAGTTCGCCCAGGCCGCCCGCTGAGGGGCAGCCTCTGCTCCTCCAGCAGGCGAGCGGACTCCCCCAGGAGTCCGCCCAGGCCGCCCGCCGAGGGGCGGCCTCTGCTCCGAAGCCAGAGGGCGGACTCCCCCACGAGTCCTCCCAGGCCGCCTGCCGAGGGGCAGCCTCCGCTCCACCAGCCAGCGGGCAGAATCCCCCAGGAGTCTACCCAGGCCGCCCGCCGAGGGGTGGCCTCCGCTCCACAGCCAGCAGGGGTGGACTCCCCCTGGAGTTCGCCCAGGCCGCCCGTCGACGGGCGGCCTCCGTCCCAGTAGGGGCGGACTCCCTATGGAGTCCGCCTAGTTGACCCAGCGAAGCCTGCAGTCTGCCTGCCTCTAGTCCGCCGAGTCCACCCAGGTCGGCACCAGCTCTTCTAGCCGGGCAGACTGATTTTATCAGTCCGCCGAGTCCGCACAGTCCTCCATGATGACGTCACTGGGCCCCGCTTCTAGAAGATTCTCCCCGGGCCTATAAATAACCCCCAAGACCTCTCATTCTAGGGGGACGGGAGGAGAACTGTCATTTTGTTTAAGGTCTGCGGCCTCAATTTTCCAGTCTGTCAAAGCTTGATCAAGCAAGGTCGGCGGACTCAAATCTCAAGTCCTCTCAGGTCGTCGAGAGCTATGGACTTAGTTTTTTCTGTCCTCAGCAAGGAAGTTTGAGCAAAATCTGCAGCCTCAGTTCGCCAGTCCTCTATAACCTCTTTTACTTAGTATCTGGCAACTCCTTTTGAAAGTGAGGGAAAGATCTATCTCAACTCTAGAGGGGGGATGAATAGAGTATTTTAAAGTAAATTTACAATTTAAAATTGCAAAGCAGTAAAGACTTAATTTATGTATAGGTGTAAGGTGCTTTGCTGTATAAATAAGACTAAGGCAGTAAAATAAAAATCACAGCACACAGCAAAGAATATACACAAGTATCCAGAAGACACAAGGATCTATAGTGGTTCCCCAAAAACCTTGGTACATCCACTCTTCTACCACCCTTGGTAGGAATCCACTCAGGATGAGTTGATCAGGTGTCCTGGCACCAATGAGCTTTTGATAAGGTGCTATAAAACCAAACTAGATTTTTTGATACGGTGTCTTGCAACCACTGAGTTTTTACAAGGCTCTCAGAACCAGATTCAAAACTTTTGAAGGGAGTTTTGATAACCCTTTTACAGCAGGAAAAGAAAAAGGAAGAGGTGAAGTTGTCTTCTCTGTCTCAATCACTGAGAGAAGACTTAGTGGATTGATTGTGTTGTCAAAGCTCCCTCTGAGATGTAGATGGTTCAGGAGTGAGAGCTTTGCAAGGGTGATAGGCCTTCAGAAGCTTCAGATCTCCAACAGAAGATGATTTCAGCAGAGGCTGAAATATGAGTTGTCTGGAGTCTTTGATGTTGAAGCTGTGAACACTTTTCAGTATGCTAATTTTCAATCTAACTCTTCAGGATTGATCACTTGATTTTTCTCTCAGTTGATCTGACTATCTGTGTATGTGTGTATTGAGTAGTTATTTCTCTTGATCTGCTGTTGGATATTTTATCCTCTGATGATCCTCTGTCCAAGATAGCCGTTAGCAGTCATAAATGTCTTCCATAAATATTTTGTCTTCTGGAGGAAAGTCCAATAAACATTTTCTGAGAAATCCCTTGAAACTTGCTCCAGAATAAATGAAAACGGCTAACAAATCTCTTGAAATAAATGCTGAGAGAATTTGAAAAACATTCCAAAGGCCGACTGAATTTGAATCATTAAAGTCGTCGATCTCTCAGAAAAACGTCGATCTGAGCTCTACGATCATTGAATTGAGCTCAGAGATTGGATTGAAAATCAGACAGAAAATGTCGAACTGAGCTCTACGATCATCGAATTGAGCTCAGCGACCTGAAGAATAAGTGAGGATAGATCGTCGAACTGAGCTCAGTGACTTGGAAACAAACTGAAGGCAGATCGTCAATCTGAGCTCGAAGATCGTCGACTGTAGTTCGACGACTTAGCAGAGTTGAGCTCAGAGATTGTCGAACAGAGTTCGACGTTTCATCGACCTGAGCTCGACAAAAATTGTCTTTGTCTCAGCTCTAAGTCTTGATCCTTGAATGGTCCTGGGGGTAGCTTCAAACCTAAGTTCTAAGCCCTAGACTCATTCTAACTTGACCTTTTCAACTATACATCTAGGTCAAACTAATTTCCTAAAAACATAGTGATCCTTACCCAAATTAGTCATAGGGTGTTCCAACAATCTCCCCCTATTTGGATTAGGATTACTATTTACAGAGCTCAGTAATAAATACAAAAGCAAATACAGAAAAGCAAAAAAGAAAATATTAAAGCAACAGAGCAGAACATGTAGCATAGCAACATTCAGAAAGAATATCAGCAAGTGTTTAAAAATTAATGTACTGTCTGCTTACAGAGATCACTTCTTTTCACTTCCTTTCTTAAATAAGATTTCCCTGTTGGGATTGAGAGCCTCTTTCTTTGACCTTCTGTCATCATCTGCACCTAAGGAGGTTTGAGATCTTGGCCTGGGAACCACAGCCTCAGGATGCAGTTTCATGTAATCCACTGGGTCAAAGAACTTCCTTGAAGCATATCTTTCCAGTTCTGCCTTCCTTTGCTCTGACAAGATAGTGATGTTGGAAGTGTCTTTTCCTTGCTCTCTGGCCTTCTTCAATTGATCTAAGGCAGCAAGTTCTTTCATCCTAGCAGTCTATGATGCTGGATTGATCTCTGGATCTTCAAAAGGGATTGCAGGTTCATATCTATTAATAGTTTCTTAAGCAGTAGAAGTCCTTGTATCAACAGTTTCTCTGAGTTTATAAGGGAAAGGACCTTGAGTTGAGTCCATATGTCTTTGTCCTTCCCTCTGTTGTCTTTATTAAATCCTGTGTTCTCTCTGATTACCTCTGTATTGTCCCCTTCTGGACTGATAACCTCTTTGATATTGTCCTCTGGGATGATATCTCTATGAAGATTAGGAGGAGCTTTGCTTTTGAGCAGAGGTTTGAGAAGCTGAGCCTCCACCTGATCCTGAATCTGGAGGAGGAGGAGGTTGAAACTGGGATGATCCTTTCTCATACTTATCCAACTTTCTTCTTTTCCTCATGGCCTTTAGCTGGTTTTTAGAATACTGCATCCAAGATTTAGTTATCTGGCAGTCATGTAGAATATAATAGGGTATGTCATTAACATCCTTGGCCTTTGCAGGAGGGACCTTCATCATGGCTTTACTTCTAGCTTTCCTTTTCCTAACAATAGTGCCAGTAGAGTCATCAGATTCTGTATTGAATTGATCACTTTCAGAACTCTGTGGTTTGTCATACAAATCATCTATACTTTTGATGTATTCCTCTTGAACTTGTGATTTCTCAGTATCAATGGGGGCAGGAGGTGTTGATACAACAGCAGTAATCACAGCAGTACTCTCAGCAGGAGCAGATGAACTAGCAGGAGTCTCAGATACTTGTACTTCCAAATATTTGGCCAATTCTTAATCAGCAGTATTATCAATATCAGCAGGCAGCATTTCAATGTCAGTAGATCCAACAGATATAACAGCAGTACAAACAGAAGAAACAACATCCTCAGCCTTAAAAGAGTTGACATATGATGCAAACAGACTGGGATCACATTCTGAAATAAGCACAATGGCCTTAGTAAGGTCTTCAACTTGCTGAACTGGTAAATATCTTCTGTGAAGAGAATCAAAAGCACTAAACAGTGACCTGAGGTCCACTGTAAACACTGGTACTGGAGCAGCAGCAGGCACTTCTTCAGCTTCATGAGGCATCTCCCCCTGCCTTGATTCAGGCAGGACTGGATCAAGGCACTCCATTGAAGGAATTGCCTGAGGAGAGGAGATAGCTGACAGCCTGTCAGATAGCTCTTGGATAGATTTGAGGAGTGGAGCCAAGGAGGTCTCCAGCAGGGCTACTAGCTTGGGGGCCAGTATCCCATAAAGCCTATCTGCCAGAGCTAAAAGATCCACTTGCTCAAGGGATACTTGAGTAGAAGGGAAGGAAGAGGTGGCTGGTACTGATGGAATGGCTGGTGTGGTGGTAGGAGGTATAGGGATGGATGGCTCAGTAGTAGAGATTGTGGAGATGGATGGTACTGGAAAGGAGATGGATGATATGGGAATGGAGATGGATGGTGAGAAAGATGGTTGATCAAGGATGTCATTGAGGAGCTGTTGGTATGAGGAGGATGATGGAGGCTCAAGAGGTGAGGAGGGGGAATCATCCATAAAGGAGTCATCCAAAATGTTGAAAGATGGAATGGAAGAATCAATGGGTAGATAGTAGTACGGAGGGTGTAATGGTTCTGAGGTGGTGGCTGGAGGAGATGAAATAGGTGATGAAATTGTGATGGGGGAGGAGATGGCTGATTGGATGGTTGATGAGGAAGGTAAGGCAGTAACAGTAGGAAGTGGAGAAGGAGGAGCAGAGGAGGAGGCAGGCAATTTCTCAATAAGGGCGGGAACCTGAGGGGAAGATACTGAAACAGTCCTTGTGCCTGAAGCAGATGTTGCTGCAGCAGCCCTATTGGGGTTGATAATCTGCTTGTCCCACTTGCTGAAAAGGGCACAAGTGAGCCTTTTGGATGCATTGATGTGCATCCCATTTGAAACCAGTAATTCAGGGCACCTGGAATGCAGGAAAACCCCTAGAATCCTCCCAAAAAAGACACAACTTTTGTTAATTTTCTTCTTGATCAAGTCAAAGAAGATAGTTCCCCAATCCAGATGTTTCTTGTCAACTATTGCTCCCATTAAACAGAGTTGATACCTTGAGATGGTATCATGAGCTGAGTGCTTTGCCAGAAGCACTTTCCCCACAATATAACCCAAAAATTGAAATTAAATTGATAGATTCTTTTTCAACAGCTTATTAGGGTGTGCAGCAGAGTGACCCATTCTATCTAACATGGAATCAAATTCTTCTCCAGACAAATCAATAGAGTCATCTCCAGTACTTAAGGTGAATACTTCAGTCAGAAGAATAGGAGACAATGGTACCTGAGTCCCGTTGATCGTGCCTACTATAGTATTTTCATTTTCATTGGTTGTAGTAAAAACCCATTCCTTTATTTCATCTGTCGCAATCTTTATTCTCGTGGTCATAAACTGAACTAACTGCTATTCTCGGAAAAGATTCAGAATATCTTTGAACCTCTTATCGCTGCCATCGAAGGAGTTCATATCTATGTCAAAACCTGTATCAAATTTCATTTTGGAAAGAGCGGTAACTGACACCGCCATTTGTACCTGCAAAGATTGAACAAACACGACCAAGTGTAGAGAGTTTGGAGGGAAAGAGAAAAATTTGCAGAGAGTATGAAAGCATAAAAGACGAACGGCAGCCGAAAAATGATTTTTATATTAGGGTTCGATGCTGAAAAGGAAGGATCGTCGATCTTCGTTCGACGATCGGGGCTCCTAAGGGAAGCTGAAAGGTCCTCAACATCGTCGATCTCAGTTCGACGTTCTTGAGAGCGTCAATCTACGTTCGACGATCGTTGACCTGAAAGAGATAGTATAAACTATCTTACAAGCACTGAACTCCGGTCGACGTTTTGGGAAAACATCGATCTCCGTTCGACGATCTTGAGGAAAATCGTCGAGCGCAGTTCAGAGACAGAAACTATCCTACAGACACAAAAAGAAATAAGTTTTTAGCCTAATCTTGGTCTGTTTTTAGCTTTTAAGATCTTGTAATTTATTTTAGGCTTCCTCCATCTAACATGCCTAACTGATTTAGGAAGAATGTATGTTTCTTCTCATCCAAGGGTTTGGTGAAAATATCTCCCCTTTGCAAATCAGTTGGGATATATTGAAGTTCAATTTTGTTTTTCTCAACATTATCCCTTAGAAAATGATGCCTAATTTCTATGTGTTTTGTCCTACTATGGAGGACTGGATTTTGTGCAATGGAAATAGCATTGGTGTTGTCACAAAATATTTTAGACTTCTCTAAGTTGTAATCATAGTCTAGGAGTTGATTTTGTATCCACAAGATTTGTGAACAACAACTACCTGCAGCCATATATTCAGCTTCAGCAGTTGAAGTTGACACAGATGTTTGTTTCTTACAAAACCATGAGACAAGTCTATCACAAAGAAACTGACAAGTTCCACTGGTGCTTTTCCTTTCTAATCTGCATCCAGCATAATTAGCATCTGAAAATCTAGTTAAGTCAAATGCTGAATCTTTTGGATACCAGAGACCTAGATTTGGACAGCTTTTAACATACCTAAGAATCCTCTTTACTAAAGTTAAGTGTGACTCTCTAGGGCTAACTTGTAATCTAGCACATATACATGTAGCAAATATTATATCAGGCCTACTAGCTGTAAGGTACAATAAAGAGCCAATCATTGCTCTATATGTTGTCTGATCAACTAGTTTCCCATGGTCATCAGCATCCAATACAGCATTGGTAGGCATGGGTGTTTTCATACATGATGCATCAGACATACCAAATTTCTTAACCAGCTCTTTTGCATACTTGGTTTGAGAAATAAATGTGCCTTCAGCATGTTGTTTGACTTGCAATCCCAAGAAGAAGGAGAGCTCACCCATGCTACTCATTTCAAATTTAGAGTGCATAAGCTTGGAAAACTTTTTGCACAAGTTTGAATCAGTAGAACTAAAGATGATGTCATCTACATATATTTGTACTAGTAGGGTATGGGACTTATGTGTTCTAATAAAAAGAGTTTGGTCTACTCTACCCCTTATAAAATCATTTTCCAGAAGAAAGCATGCTAGGGTCTCATACCATGCTCTAGGAGCTTGCTCTAGACCATATAATGCTTAATGCAATTTGAAAACATAATCAGGATGAGTTGGGGAGACAAAACCTGGGGGTTGTCTGACATAGACTTCTTCTTTGATCTCCCCATTAAGAAAAGCACTCTTCACATCCATTTGCTAGAATTTGAATCCCTTGTGAGCAGCATAAGCCAGGAAGATTCTTATGGCCTCTAACCTTGCAACTGGTGCAAAGGTCTGGTCATAGTCTATCCCCTCTTCTTGAGAATATCCTTAAGCAACTAGCCTTGCTTTGTTCCTTACAATAATTCCTTGATCATCCAATTTGTTTCTGAACACCCATTTTGTTCCAATAATGGAATGATCCTTTGGCTTAGGCACTAGTTCCCAAACTATGTTTCTTTCAAATTGATGCAACTCCTCTTGCATTGCAATGATCCAGTGTGGATCTTGCTCTATATCTTGAATGGATTGAGGTTCAATTTGAGAGAGAAAGCAAGTGTGCATCAGGTTTTGGTTGACCTGATTTCTGGTTTGCACACCAGCTGAGATGTTTCCAATCACTTGGGAGATTGGATGATCTCTTGATGTTACTAAATCAATAGGGGTTGTTGATTGTTCACCAACCTGTGTTGTTGTTTCCTCTTATGGAACAGTAACTGGCTCTTCAAGAAGATTTTCTTACAGATGTTGAGCAACTTCTTCATCTTCACTACTTTCATCCTTTTGAGTAACTTGCAATCTGTCCAAGTCTTCAGCTAGAGAATGTACCTGTAAATGTTCTATGGTAGAAGCATTCTTCTCCTTGAAAGACATATTAGTTTCATCAAAGGAAATATGGATAGATTCTTCTATATTTTGAGTAGTTTTATTATAAACCCTATAAGCTTTACTGATCATGGAGTATCCTAGAAACACTCCATCATCAGCTTTTGCTTGAAATTTTGCTATATATCTCTTGTCATTATTGTGAATATAACAAATGCAACAAAAAATTTTGAAGTAATCTACTTTAGGTTTATTCCCTTTGAGTAATTCATAGGGAGTCTTGCCCTTCAGTTTGTGTATCAAACTTCTATTCAATACATAGTTGGAGGTGTTCACTACCTCAGCCCAAAAGGATAGAGGAAGGTGAGCATTTGACAATAATGTAGTTGCAGATTCAATTAGGGTTCTATTTTTCCTTTCTGCTACCCCATTTTGTTGAGGAGTTCTAGGAGCTGAGAATGTATGCCTGATCCCTTCACTCTGAAAGAACTCTTGCATAAGAAGAGAATAAAACTCTATCCCATGATCACTTCTAATCAGGGCAATATGAGTATTGAACTCACTCTGTATACATTTGAGAAACTCTGTCAAACACTTAAAGTTATCAGACTTCTTTCTCAGAAAGAACACCCATGTGAATCTTGAGAAGTCATCTATAACCACTAAAGTGTAGGATTTCCCTCCTAAGCTTTGTACTGTAATGGGTCTAAAAAGATCCATGTGTAACAGATACAAAATCCTTGGTGAATCACTCTTGTTAAGTGACTTAAAACTATTTTTAGTTTGCTTGCCTAATTGACAAGCCTTGCAAAGTCCTTCCTTCTTGTAGGGGCCAGAAGGTAGTCCTCTAACAAGGTTGTCCTTGGATAGCCTAGCAATGGTTCTAAGATTAATATGTCCTAGTCTCTTATGTCATAGTATATTAGGTCTGGATATGGAATTGAACAGGCAAATATCTACTTTAGATGAATGAAAATCTACTAAGTAAATGTTACCTTTTCTGTTACCTATCAACACAGTTGTGTTGTCTTCTGACTTGACCTTGCATATAGCTTTGTTGAAAGTCACTTGATTTCCTTCATCACAAAGTTGACTAATACTTATCAAGTTGTGCTTGAGTCCTTCAACATAAGCTACTTTCTTGAAGGTGACTGTTCCAATTTGGACTGCACCATATCCTTTTGTTGTTCCAAAGTTTGAATCACCAAAAATTACTTTGGGTCCAAGCTTGGCTTTAAAGGATGTGAAGTTATCCTTGTTCCCTGTCATGTGCTTTGAGCACCCACTATCCAGATACTATAGCTAGTTTGATGTTGGATATGTCTTCACCTTTACATATAAGAATTTACATGTTTTTGACCCAGTTTACCTTGGGCCTAGGTTGATATCCTTTAAATAAAGAAATGAAAGACATCCCAGGTTAACTCTTATAACCTTCAGGATGGTATCTCCTAGGAGGTACTATCCATTTAGTATAGGGGTTGAAACCTTGGGATGTAGGACTTCTAGGATTGAATCTAGATGTACCTTTGAAAGATTGTTCAAAGCCCTGATCTTTGTTCGACGATCGTCGAGCTGAGGTCGACGATCTTGGGTCAGATCGTCGAGCTATGTTCGAAGATCAACTGTCCTGGAGTTCAAAGTTCAGGTGTCGTCGAGCTGAGTTCAACGATTTTTTCTTGGATCGTCGAGCGTCGCTCGACGATCGTCGAGCTCTGTTCGACGCATTCTGTTGAACTATAACTTTCTTTGGCAAATCTGCATTCTTCCTAGCTACCTCTACAACTTCCTTCCCTTTATCAGAGATAAATTTGATTGGAGTTGTCAGAACTATAGGCTGGCTGGATGAAGCTCCCAAGCCCAGTGTACTATTAAGTCTAGAGTTCACTGTGCTTGTGATATCCATAAGTTTGATGCTTCTCCCATTAAGGGATTCTTCAAACTGCTTGGCCTTGGATAGTTCACTTTTCAGTGAAGCTATCTGCTCCCTATAGCATTCTAACTCTTCAGAGAGTTTGAGGTTCTCTGATTTTAAAGTGCTATACTAAGACAGTTGTTTTCTGAGGGAAATGATTTCCTTCTCAGACTCTAATAGATCTATGCATAGTACTTTAAACTCATGTTTAAAATCCTCAGAACTGAAATAAAATGAATTGATTACCTAGTCTTCTTCTAGTTGAATTTCTGAATCTGACTCTGACTCTTCTGCTTCTGAATCTATTTGAGAGGCATTGATAGCCATCATGCAAAATTCCTTTTCATCAGCATCATCCTCATCATCACTGGAGCTGGATGAAGCTTCAGAATCCTCTTCAGTTTCACTCCATGTCTCAGCAACAAATCCCTTCCTTGTATGTTTGTTCTTACTGGAGGAGAGTTTGTCTGAGCTGTTCTTCTTAAAGTCTTTCTCCTTTCTTCCTTCTCTTCTATCTTTCTTGTCCTTGTTTTTGTTTTCTGGACAGTCAGGCACAATATGGTCTGGTTTCCTGCAACCAAAACATATAACTTCCTTGTTGTTATTTGATTTATCATACCTTGGCTTATCATGTCCCTTGTATGGTCTCTTTCTGAAGTCTTTTCTGGCCATTTTGTAGAATCTTTTGGCCAATAAGCTGAGTAGCTCCTCATTGTCTGTGACCTTTTCTTCAGGCAGGTCCTCAACAGCTTTGAAGGCTATTGTCTTCTCTTTCCTTGTGGCTGGTGAGGCAGCCTTCTATTTTTCTTCTCTATTTTTAATGAGCAGCTCATAAGATTTGAGCTTGCCCAGGAGAGCTTCAGTGGTAATCTCATTTAGACTTCTGGCATCTTTGATTGGCCAGATTCTTGAATCCCAAGTGCTGGGGAAACACATTAGGATTTTGTCATTCAGCTCAGTCAATGAGATTTCATTATCCAACTCATTGACAATCAGACTTAATCTGTTGTACATGTCTGCTACTGACTCAGCTTCTCCTTTCTTGAAGTTCTCATATTGGGATATGAGATGAGATCTTCTGTCTTTTCTCTCATCAGCAGATCCTGAGACAATCTCATAAAGTTTGTCCCAAATTTCTTTGGTTGAGTTGCATTCATCTACCTTCTGAAATATCTCATCAGACATTGTCTGAGCTAAGATATTCATGGCCTTGGCATCTGCAGTCTTCCACTTCTTTATTTCAGCATCTGTTCCTGAAGGAGGTGGAACAACATTTGTACTTGAGTTTGCTGGTGGACTTGGGCACACTGTCAAAACAGAATTAAATATGTTTTCATCAATAGAATTCATATAAAGTCTAATCCTTGCTTTCCACAGTGCAAACTTGGATAGATTGCACACTAGAGGCCTGGTGCTTGCATAATATTTGTTCTGTACCATGTCTTTATATAAAATTAAATATAATGAAAATAACCCTCTTACAAGATTGATCTTATTAAGGATCTTTTGGTTCAGGTGTTAGCCTGTATAAACAACCAACCTGCCTCTGATACCAATTGAAAGTGAGGGAAAGATCTATCTCAACTCTAGATGGGGGGTGAATAGAGCATTTTAAAGTAAATTTACAATTTAAAATTGCAAAGCAGTAAAGACTTAATTTATGTATAGGTGTAAGGTGCTTTGCTGTAGAAATAAGACTAAGGCAGTAAAATAAAAATCACAGCACACAGCAAAGAATATACACAAGTATCCAGAAGACACACGGATCTATAGTGGTTCCCCAAAAACCTGGGTACATCCACTCTTCTACCACACTTGGTAGGAATTCACTCAGGATGAGTTGATCAGGTGTCCTGGCACCAATGAGCTTTTGATAAGGTGCTCAAAAACCAAACTAGATTTTTTGATAAGGTGTCTTTCCACCACTGAGTTTTGACAAGGCTCTCAGAACCAGATTCAAAACTTTTGAAGGGAGTTTTGATAACCCTTTTACAGTAGGAAAAGAAAAAGGAAGAGGTGAAGTTGTCTTCTCTATCTCAATCACTGAGAGAAGACTTAGTGGATTGATTGTGTTGTCAAAGCTCCCCCTGAGATTTAGATGGTTCAGGAGTGAGAGCTTTGCTAGGGTGATAGGCCTTTAGAAGCTTCAGATCTCCAGCAGAAGATGATTTCAGCAGAGGCTGAAATATGAGTTGTCTGGAGTCTTTGATGTTGAAGCTGTGAACACTTTTCAGTATGCGAATTTTCAATCTAACTCTTCAGGATTGATCGCTTGATTTTTCTCTCAGTTTATCTGACTATCTGTGTATGTGTGTATTGAGTAGTTGTTTCTCTTGATCTGCTGTTGGATATTTTATCCTCTGATGATCCTCTGTCCAAGATAGCCGTTAGAAGTCATAAATGTCTTCCATAAATATTTTGTCTTCTAGAGGAAAGTCCAATAAACATTTTCTGAGAAATCCCTTGAAACTCTCTCCAGAATAAATGAAAACGGCTAACAAATCTCTTGAAATAAATGCTGAGAGAATTTGAAAAACATTCCAAAAGCCGACTGAATTTGAATCCTTAAAGTCATCGATCTCTCAGAAAAACGTCGATCTGAGCTCTACGATCGTTGAACTGAGCTCAAAGATTGGATTGAACATCAGACAAAAAATGTCGAACTGAGCTCTACGATCGTCGAACTGAGCTCAGCGACCTGAAGAATAAGTGAGGATAGACCGTAGAACAAAGCTCAGTGACTTGGAAACAAGCTGAAGGCAGATCGTCGATCTGAGCTCGAAGATCGTCGACCAGAGTTCGATGACTTAGCAGAGTTGAGCTCAGAGATCGTCGAACGGAGTTCGACGTTTCGTCGACCTGAGCTCGACGAAAATTGTCTTTGTCTCAGCTCTAAGTCTTGATCCTTGAATGGTCCTGGGGGCAGCTTCAAGCCTAAGTTATATGCCCTAGACTCATTCTAACTTGACCTTTTCAACTATACATCTAGGTCAAACTGATTTCCTAAAAACATAGTAATCCTTGCCCAAATTAGTAATAGGGTGTTCCAACACCTTCCTTAGCCGCCAGCTTCCCCTTAAACCCTTTACTGCTTTTACATGTAATGGTACAATAGCGTGCTATAATCTTGCTTCTTGATTAAAGGAAAAGCCTGTCGCAATAGTGGCATTCAAGCCGCGGCGGGCGAAGTCTGTTTTTGTCGCTGCTAGCGGCCCCCATTTCTCTTCTCTCGGCACCAACCTGCAAGCTCAACCGCCAAAGTAACGTCTGCTCGACAGTTCCTGATCCATCTTCTCGCTTGCTCAAGCATGCTTCTCCCTTGCTCAAGCAGGCTTCCCGGCTGCTCTCGAGCAAGCCTCTCCTCTATCCCCACAATCCTTTTTCCTTCATCCTTGGCTTGTGAGATGGAATACCCCGTTAACTGGAAGGCGCAATTCGTGCATCAACAGAACCATACCTATCGTGGCTTCTTGAGCCTTTTCTGTGTCGATCACTGTCATGTCGTGATCTTCTGAGAGAGGCATCCTTTCCCTTCCATTGTTTTTTCTTGTTCAAGAATTTCTTGTACTGTCGTGAGAGTAAGGAGAAATCTCCTTCAGATAGCTCAGACCCCGAGATACTTGGCTCCGAGTTTTCTTCTTCACTCACTTTTTGTGCTGGGGCTGGATAGGTAGCCTTTGACTTCCTGGAGGTGACTGCCTTTAAAGCAACAGACTTCTCTTTGGATGCAGACCTGCTCTTCTCTTCTTCAGCTTTTCTCGTGTTAAGTTGAAGATCATACGACATCAGCTTCCCAAAGAGATTCTGAGGATCTATCTCAACTAGCTTTCCAAATTCCCTGATAGCACAGACCTTGTTGTCCAATTCCTTGGTTAAGGATCTTAGGAACTTGACATTCAGTTCCCCGTTGGTGACGACTCTGCCATATACACTGAGACCGTTGAATATCTTGAAAAAGTTCTCAAATGTATCTGCAATGGTATCCTTTGTCCCTTGCCAGAAGGCTTCGTACTTCTGGTTCAATAGGGATCTTCTATCATCCCTCAATTCATCTGTTCCTTCCATCAGAGTGACGAGAGACTGCCACATCTCCTTAGCAGATTGGTAGTGAATCAGATTCTGCAGCATAGAGTCATCGACTGCACACGCTATTATATTTTTAGCTTTCTTATCCAGAGAGACAAGTGCAATCTCGTCCTTATCCAGATCCATCAACTTCTTTGGAACCTTCTTGGTTGGATCTATAGTGGAGATGGTCCTGGGCACGTAAGGACCTTCTTCAACAATCATGAATATCCAGGGATCCACAGTGTAACATCCCTACCCATTACATGGGATATAGTAGAAGGTCCGGCCGGGGCCCCACACCATATTCCACGAACAGGCGAAGAGGTCACTTTATAATATCAAAACTACTAACGATTCCTAACACAGAGCATTCTAGCGGAAGCTTCATGGTTGAAAACTTTGAACTTAAGAATAATAACAGAAATGTCCACTACTAATAATTAGGAATGTTAACAACCCAATACACAAGGTACATGGCCTTATGGCCTTACAAGTTTATCTTAATAGGAGTGTGGTTTACAAACATCGGCACACAGACCGGCCACACATGAACTAGAGTAAAGCAAAGTAAAGCCTTCAAGGGCAGCAGCGCAACCAGGGCTTCAACCCGCTATTTCCTGCTTGGGCCAGCTCCACCTGCAAGAACAATCCACCAAGCGGCGGCAAATAGGGCAACGGTCAGCATTCAGCTGACCAATTATAATGACCCTGCCCCTGGCACGAGGCAGCAGAATTCCTTCCATGCAAAGCATTTTATTAACCAGCATATGTATACTACAATCCACCACGGTTGTGCACAACCGTACAAACCAATACATAACACAAACGTCGGCACGACGACCCGACGCTCCGTGCACTCAGGGAACCTTATTGATGTACTGGAAAATCCAGGGTCCTACCACCGATTCAAGGTCTCTCTACCTTACGGTCCAAAATGAGCATTCCTAGTTTTTACGGCTCATAGGCCTAAGACTCTCGCTATGAGATCCTAACAGGGACTTAAGCACCAAAGGTTAGACAACCATAATGCGGGTAAAGATCCGCCTTGCCCGTTGCTCATCATCGTCAGTCGTCACACCGGACCGACTTGGGTACAACATCTCCTTGCCCATTCGCCACCAAGGCTTTTAGTTGTAGCACAACGACCCAACAACACACAACATGGTACTCAAGACCACACGAGTTGAACACCAAGTATCAACTCTCACATTTTCCTAGACTTCCTCCAGTACTTTCTAATGCACCAATTCACAGGTATACACCAAGGGACTCCATACAAACAATCAATGAACATAGAGTCTTCTCCGATCGCAAACAAAGCATCACCAATCCGTACTACTCACTTTCAGATGGGCTTCAGACAGAATGCCTAACAGTACTACTCACTTCCGGATGGGCTTCACACAGAATGCCTAACCGTACTACTCACCTCCAGTTCTAATGCAACAAAGCAAGGGATGAACCACCGATCCCACGGTAATCACTTCACATTCCACCTTTTGGTGGAGGATTCCTATGCAAATGCAGGAAAGAAGGACTTCACATGTCCGAGTGGGAAATCGTTACCCTTGCACCACGTTTTAGCGCCATGGAGAAAAATACATGGTTGGAAAGAAGCGCAACGCTCTTGCCTCCGCGAATCTGAATTCGGCACGCGACTCGGGCCACCGTAGAACCATCGGCGGTCAGATTCCTCTTCTCCTACCTCCTCTTGCTCTCCCCTCTCTCTTCTCCTTAGAAAGAGAAAGCCAAAGATGAAATGAGGAATAACTTCCCCATTCCCGTCCATAAACCATCAGGAGGCAAGCCAGGGTCGTTGGATCGTATTTAATAAAAACGAACGGCCCAGATTAACTCTGAAAATCATTTCAGATGGCCAAACACAGTTGTGTGTCTGGCCGTGTGCCCTGCTTGCACATGAAATCGTCGATCCAGAGCAGGAAACGGGTTAATACACGCCCGTGTCCTAGTTGACACGCCCATGTCGCCCAAACTGGCACGCCCGTGTCGGTGGGCATGTTCCATAATCGCTCTTTTTAACTGACATGACCCTTAGTGGACGCGGGTCCTGACACGCCCATGTCAGGATTGACACGGCCGTGTCGACCACGACATACACATGTCCCGAGCCGTATACACGCCCCTCGACACAGCCCAGTTTCCAGAGAAGGACACGGCATGTTGACACGCCCGTGTCAAATTTGACATGCCCGTGTCGGCACCGCTGACACGCCCGTGACCTCCAGCCGGTAAAATCCTAGGGCTCCAGAACCCATAAAAACACTTCCCATACCTATAGTGTTTTTGGGGCATTATAATTCTCCCCCTCCTATAAGAATTTCGTCCTGAAATTCACTAAGCACTAAACAAACTTATATACTATGCAGATATATACTATTGTCCATACACATTGTTACAACAATACTACAAAAATAGCTCGGGAAATTTAGTATGCATGGCTTGTTCCTGCTCCCATGACAACTCCTCTCGGCCACAATTGTCCCATCGAACCTTAACCATCCCGACAACTTTATTTCGTAGTTGTTTAACCGCCGTATCCTCGATCTGAATAGGCCTAACTTTCGTCGGTAGCCTACTATCGACAGATACTCGATCTGCATCAACCATCTGAGATGGCTCTTTAACTTCTTTCCTTAATATCGAGACATGAAACACGTCATGCAAACCCCTCAGTTCTGTTGAAAGAATTAACCAATAGGCAACCTCACCAACACGCTCTGCAACTTCAAACAGTCCCAAATACCTCGGGCTCAGCTTTTTCAGACGCCTTATCCTGGACACGCCCTTGAAGGGTTTAATTTTCAGGTATACCCAATCGCCCACCGCAAACTCTACGTTTAGGTGCTTGGCATTGTAGTACTTTGCTTGCCTGTCTTGTGCCACCAATAATCTTTCTCGAATCAACCGAATAGTCGAGTTAGCATCATCCATTTCTTTTCGCTGGTACAACTTTGATTCAACAGTCTCCGCCCAAGCCAAAGGGGTACGGCACTTCCTACCGTATAAGGCCTAAAAGGGCGCCATCTGAATACTAGCTTGATAACTATTGTTGTAGGCAAACTCGATCATATATAGATGATCTTCCCAACTCTTACCGAATTCTAGTGCACACATTCGGAGCATATCCTCCAACGTCTTGTTGGTTCTTTCGGTCTGACCATCTGTCTGAGGATGAAAGGTCGTACTGAAATGCAATTTCGTACCCAATAGTTGGTGAATTAGCCTCCAATCTCCCGAAGTGAAACGCCGATCATGATCACTAACGATGCTACGGGGCACACCGTGCAATCGTATAATGTTATGAAAGTCTCTAGTGTCGACTAAATCAACCTATGGGGGGTAATAGGTGTCGTGCAGTCTTTTGCGGAATTAAATTTACCTGCACAAATTAACAAACACAACACAGAAAACACACACAAAATTATAGTGGTTCCCCGATTTGGGTACGTCCACTTTCCCCCTTCGACCTATCTACCACCAAGGGACGACTCGGTCACTTCTCCAAACGGATTGAAATCCAATCCTCACACTACGGAAGGAACCCTTCCAACAAAGTAGTCACAACTCCACCACCACGGGTTGCACCCAACCCTTACAACTAGGAAAGAAAAATTCCTTTACAACAAACCAAAATTGAATGTAAAAGAAAATACAAACAAATCTTTTGGAGATTCCGATGTCCTTCTTCATTCGTTGAAGCTTGCTTGAAAATAATGAAGAATCCACAACTGGATTTCTCTCTTGGAATGGGTCTTCTCAAGATCGGCGGCGGCAAGTGATTGCGGCGGCGATACTTTGTAGATCCAAACGTCTTGACGAAGCAAGCAAGGTCGACCAACGATCTCAGCCGGATCAATCGTCTCCACCGATTCGGAATGGAGAACTTGTCTCGTTTAACGAATCGAGAGACAAAAGATCTCAAGAGAAATGCGTGAGACGCTCGGCTTGCCTCAATACTGTCGTCGGAAGATCAAAGAAGATCGGATATTAGCGGTGACGACGAACTGCGAGCGGCGATAAGCGATCGGCGGTTTCCGCGATCGGCTAGGGCACGACGCCGGCTACATTTGATTTCGCGTGAATGACTGTATGTAGAGGTTCAAAATACGGGTATATATATACCAGAGGCCAACCCTAAAGACCGTTGTGGGACACACAAGGAGAAATCCTATCCCCAGCCGAAACAGCGCACGGCATCTTGGTTCGGTCCAGCGAACGGAGAAAATTTGCCTAAGGCAAAATCGGCGGGAATCGATGGTGATTCTCGTCGATGTCAGTAGGAGAGGCTAACTGATACTCGACGAATCAGCGGGAATCACTAACAATTCCCGTCGAAGTCGGCTGGAATCACTAGTGATTCCCGTCAAAGTCGGAGGGAATCACTTAGTGATTCCCGTCGATTTTGACTTAGAAGAGTTTTTACTCTTCCTTCTTTTGATGACTTGGTCTTTGAGCCATCTTTGCTCCTTCTTCTGCTCTTGATCTACCTTGACCCTGTACTTGAAAATAAGTACACTCCAATAGAGAGAGCACACGTGAATCAACATACTGATCTACGCAATGAGGGATTACGTTGCGCAGACCCGTGTATATTGACCCACTGCACCCTGACATTGGCGTGTACTTAGCACGGAATAGCTGCAAGCACAACTTGATAGAATTGTCAAATACATTTTCAATTCACCTTAGCTTGTTCAGGGGCTTCTTCAAATCAGGTCTATTGTGGATGCAATACCCAACAATCTCCCCCTATTTGAAGAAGCATAAACCCTACAAGCTAAGGGGAATAGAACGGATGGGAATGAACAACAGAAATAGAAAATTTAGTTGAGAGTGAAATTCATTACCATTTTCCTGAGAGCATACTTAACATTGGCAACCAACTTAGCCTTAGCCGAGAGGGTAATCTCCCCCTTTTCGGCTTCTGCAAATCTGGGATTTTACTTGGAGAAAAATGCTCCCCCTCAGTTCTTGCATCCGTGTTCGATCTTGAGTTCCTAGCAGATGCTTTCCCTTGATCCAAGAGCCTTGAGCCCTTCAGTCTTAAATCTTCATAGTTCAGCATGCCAAGTTCAGTTTTGAAGAGACTGAACTTGGCCTCGTCTAGGGGCTTTGTGAAGATATCTGCAATCTGCTTATCCGTGGGGACATAGCAGAGAGAGATATCTTTGTTTTCCACATGCTCTCGAATGAAGTGGTAGCGCACTTCAATATGCTTTGTTCTACTGTGCGACACTGGATTGTTCGCAATTGCTATTACGCTCGAGGAGTCGCAATACATAGAAACTTCTCTGAACTGCAAGTCATAATCTTCGAGTTGATTTCTGATCCATAGAAGTTGTGCGCAACAGCTGCCTTCTTAGATGTACTAAGATTCAGCCGTAGAGGTTACGATACAGTTCTGCTTTTTACTGTTCCACGAAATAAGCCTTCTTCCGAAGAATTGGCACGTCCCGAAAGTGCTTTTCCAATCATCTCTGCTTCCTGCAAAGTCAACATCTAAAAAGCCTATCAGCTCGACATCATTGTTTCTTGGGTACCACAAGCCAAGATTTGGTGTACCTTTAAGGTATCTAAGAATTCGCTTTGCAGCAACATAATGAGATTCCTTAGTGTTCACCTGATATCTGGCACAAATGCATGTGGAAAACATAATATCCGGTCTACTAGCAGTAAGGTAGAGCAGGGATCCAATAATGCTTCTGTATTTGGTTTCATCAAAAGGTTTCCCTTTCTCATCCTTGTCCAGAGACACAGTGTATCCCATTGGAGTCCTCATAGAGGTTGCATTCTCCATTCCGAATTTCTTGAGGAGTTTATTTATGAACTTCGTCTGAGAAATGAAAATTCCATCCTCAAACTATTTCACTTGAAGTCCCAAGATGTACTTCAGCTCACCCATGCTGCTCATTTCAAACTTCCCTTGCATAAGTTTAGAAAACTTCTTGCACGGGTTATTGTCCGTTGAGCCGAATATTATGTCATCGATATAGATTTGCACCAGCAAAATCTTGCCTTTGACTTCCCTAAGAAACAATATCTTATCTATTTTTCCTCTCGAGAACTTGTTCTCGAGAAGAAAACAAGACAGAGTCTCAAACCAAGCTCGAGGAGCTTGTTTTAAGCCATATAGTGCTTTATTAAGAAAGTAAACATGATTAGGGAATGTTGGATTTACAAAACCTGGGGGTTGCACGACATATACTTCCTCTTTTAAATTTCCATTGAGAAAAGCTGGTTTTACGTCCATCTGATAGACAGTGAATCCTTTGTGAGAGGCATACGCCAGGAACAATCTGATCGCTTCGAGCCTTGCAATTGGTGTAAAGGTTTGGTCGAAGTCAATCCCCTCCTCCTGTCTGTAACCTTGAGCCACCAGTCTGGCCTTGTTCTTGATGATGACACTGTGTTCATCCAGTTTGTTTCTGAAGATCCACTTAGTGCCGATCACATTCTGTTTCTTTGGTCTGGGAAAAAGCGTCCAGACGTTACATCGTTCGAATTGATGCAGTTCATCTTGCATGGCCAATATCCATGATGCATCTTTGTTCGCTTCGTCGAACTTCTTTGGCTCAACCTGTGACAGCAAACTAAGGTGCAGAATCTCGTTAATTGTACCTCTGTGAGTTCTGACACCGTCACGAGGATCTCCTATAATCTTATCTCTGGGATGATCCCTCACGTGTCGGAGCTCTATGAGTCTGGCATCTGGAGCTCTAACAGCTTCTCAGGCTCCTCCCACTTCTGGGAGATTTTCTCCATCCTGATCGTCATCTTCTCCAGTTGGCGTTAAGGCGGAGACCTTGACGTACTTGGGAGTTTCATTTTTAGCAGTCTCATCGAGACTTAGCTGTTCAAGCCTTGCACCTGCATCTTCAAGAATGCCACTGGAAGAATTACTGTGAAGCAAGCTTCCTTCATCAAATACAACATTAATGGACTCCTCTACCACTAGGGTTTTCTTATTGAAGACCCTATATGCCCGACTATGGCTACTATAGCCCATGTAGATGCCTTCGAAGCATTTTTCTCCGAATTTAGTACGAGGGTACTTCCCATTATTGAGTACATAGCATCTGCAGCCAAAAATCCTTAAATAGGACATGGTCGGTTTCCTGTCTTTTAATAGCTCATAAGGCGTCTTACGATGATTCTTATTGATCAAGGCCCGATTTTGCATGTGACAGGCTGTATTGACAGCCTCTGCCCAGAAGTACTCTGGGAGAGAAGCGTCATTCACCATTATCGTACATGCCTCAATGAGCATTCTATTTCTCCTCTCCGTAACTCGGTTTTGCTGAGGAGTACACGGGGAGGAAAACTCATGAAAGATACCATGTTCTTCACAGAATTCTGTCATAGCACCAGACTCGAATTCTGTTCCATGGTCACTTGTGATTTTGACCACGGAGCAGTTAAGTTCGTTCTTAATCTGCTTGATAAAATTAGTGAAGATGTTAAACGTATCTGACTTTCGTTTCAAGAAGAACACCCATGTAAACCGAGAATGATCATCAACAATCACTAGCATATATGATTTGCCTCCTAAGCTATGAACTTGCACTTGACCGAAAAAGTCCATATGTAGAAGATAAAGATATCTGGAAGAGTCTTTGTCTGCAATGCCCTTAAAGGTAGCCCGAGTATGTTTGCCCTTTTGGCATGCAGGACAAGGGCTATCTTTGATGCACTTAATAGTAGGGGCATACCTTACTAAATTCTTGGAAAACAACATATTTATAGTCTTGAAATTAATATGTGCTAATCTCTTGTGCCATTGTTCATAAAGAGATGCACTGCCTTTAGCTACTAGGCACACGGGGGTAAAAGATTCTAAGCTAAGAAAATCTAAGCAAAAGATATTTCTGCTCCTAATGCTCGTTAATACCATCTCCGAAGAGGCACACGATATTATCCAGCACTTTTCCTTGCAGAACTTAACGTCATATCCTTTATCACACAACTGGCTTACACTGATCAGGTTATGGTTTAACCCTTCAACATAGGCCACGTTTGTGATAGAGAATACACCGTTGGAAATCATACCATAACCCCTGGTGACTCCTCGATTAGATCCTCCAAAGATGACTTTGGGTCTATTTTCGACTGGGGAGTAATCATGCAATTGGCTTCTTGTCCCGATCATATGTCGGGAACATCCACTGTCCAAGTACCAGATTGGCATTTTGGTGGCCTTTGGACATACCTGCAAAACAGAATTAGTTTCCCTTAGGAACCCAATCGAACTTGGGTCCTAGATTCCTTATTAGCACACTCCCCCTCGGTTGGTTAACCCTACGAGTGGTCGGCCTCGCATTGCTAACAAAAGGAGTCTCATTTTATCTTGGATTAAACCAGCAATCCAAGGCAAAGTGACCAACTTTGCCACAGCACCAACAGTCAAACCTGTTGTACCATTTCCTAGGCTCCTACTTTACCCTTGGAATGATGGGTCCAGCTGGGGCCTTGGATCCTGAGGTGGAGGCATCATGATGACAGCAGTCACACGACTTCTTCACTTCCTGTTCCTTCATTATGACAGGCTTGGCCTTTGGTGCCTTCTTCCTATTATGGCCGCTAGAGAAATGGCCATAATTCTCCACTTGGATTTCCTCATAAGGTTCCTTGAAGACACTCTCACTGTAGTTGCGGGGGAAGGTCCAACCATCATACCGGCTCTTGGGCTTTTCAACCGAGGGCCGGAAGAAGTGGTCATAAGTTGACTCAAAGTCCTGCTCATTGCAAGGAAAGCCAGGCTTTCTGAATGAAACAGGACCGAATGGGGCCTTTCCCTTTTCTGCAGCAGAGGCCTTCTTAGCAGCCTTATTTTTCCTCTGATTTCTGTTTCTCCTGGATGATTTGCCAGGCCCTCCCACATGCCCTAAGCCAGCCCCCTTAGCCTGAGCAGAGAATACATCAACCAGAGGAAGAACCATCTTGGGCATAGAGAAGCTTTTGACAATCTTCTTCTCGGCCGCAAGCTGTTCTTTTAGCTTGTTGATTTCTTCCTATTTTTGGTCAAGGAGCCTTAGAGAATCTGAGTGCTCAGAAGTCAGGTCCAGGTGTTCCTGTCGGAGAGAAATTAAGCTAGTGATTTCTTCTCTTAGGGACACACCCTTAGCCTTAAGGAATTTGACTTCCTTTTTCTGAGCGCTCAACCTCTTTCGGCACTCTTCAAAGGTATTAAGCAGAAGCTCATACTTTTCGAGGAGTTCAGTTTCACGGGCAGTTGGGCTGTCCTCGAGATTATCTTCAGGAGACTCAGAGTCAGAGTCAGAGAGGGGGGTGCAATCTTTTACCTTCCCAGTAAATGGGGGACAGTCTCCATCTGAGTCGGAGCGACCCATTAGCCCGAAGTAGGCTTCCACATCATCACTGGAGTCTAAAGAGTCAGATTCACTCAGTGTCTTTGGCTTTTTAGCAATGTAGCTCCTCTCCTTCTTCTTATCTCTCTTGCTTTGGTTGCAGTCAGCAATGACGTGACCTGGCTTATTGCATCCAAAGCAGATAATGTCAGTAGAACGATGTTTGTTCTTTTTAGACTCATACCTGTCAGAAGCGTAATTCTTCTTCTGATGTTGTGAGGAGGAGCCATCCTTTTTTCTCTGATTCCTCAACTTGAGGAACTTCTTGAACTCTCGAGTGATGAAGGAGAACTCTTCCTCAGATAGCTTTGAGTCGGATGAGCATGGCTCAGAGTCTTCTTCCTCAGCCTTTCTCCAAGAGCGGGACGAGGCTGCACCCTTGCCTTTCCTTGAGTGACTAGCTTTCAGAGCCAGAGTCTTTTCTTTGGCTGCGGCCTTATCGGCTTCTTCTTTAGCTTTTCTGGTGTTCAGCTGAAGCTCATAGGACATTAGCTTTCCAAACAGAATCTGGGGATCAGTTTCTACCAGCTTTCCAAATTCTCTGATGGCGCAGATCTTGGTGTCCCATTCCTTAGTAAGGGATCTAAGGAATTTGTCATTTAGTTCACCATCGGTGAACACTCTGCCATAACCCTTCAGGGCATTGACGATCTTCAGGAAGTTTTCGAATGTCACTCCGATTTCTTCCTTGGGACCTTGCCTGAAGGCCTCATACTTCTGGTTCAGAAGTGATCTTCGATCATCCCTTACTTCATCTGTGCCTTCCATCAGAATGATCAGGCAGTTCCATATATCCTTGGCAGTCCTGCAGTTGCTGAAATTCTACATCATGGAATCATCGACGGCACTTACTAAGATGTTTTGAGCTTTCTTGTCTAGTCCGACAAGCACCATCTAACCCTTATCCATTTCGGAGAGCTTCTTAGGCACCATCTTGGTCGGATAAATGGTGGAGGCCTTAGTGGGGATATAAGGTCCCTCCTCCACTATCATGAAGAGTCGGGAGTCGTCTGCTTCCATGTAGAACCTGATCCTTTCCTTCCAGATGGGAAAGTTCAGCTTGGTGCATACTGGGATCTTTCCTGAATACTTGAGTTCGTCCATTCCCAAGATCTTCTTTCTTCTTGACATAAGACACAGGATCTTACTCAAGGTGTTAACCTTATTGATGAGTAACCTCTCTCTGATACCACTTGAAAGTCTCTTGTGTTGACTAAATCCACATATGGGGGGGGGGGAATAGGTGTCGTGCAGTCTTTTGCGGAATTAAATTTACCTGCACAAATTAATAAACACAGCACAGAAAACACACAAAGAATTATAGTGGTTCCCCGATTTGGGTACGTCCACTTTCCCCCTTCGACCTATCTCCCACCAAGGGACGACTCGGTCACTTCTCCAAACGGATTGAAATCCAATCCTCACACTACGGAAGGAGCCCTTCCAACAAAGGAGTAACAACTCCACCGCCACGGGTTGCACCCAACCCTTACAACTAGGAATGAAAAATTCCTTTACAACAAACCAAAATTGAATGTAAAAGAAAATACAAACAAATCTTTTGGAGATTTCGATGTCCTTCTTCGTTCGTTGAAGCTTAATTGAAAATAACGAAGAATCCATAACTGGATTTCTCTCTTGGAATTGGTCTTCTCAAGATCGGCGGCGACAAGTAATTGCGGCGGCGATACTTTGTAGATCCAAACTTCTTGACGAAGCAAGCAAGGTCTACCAATGATCTCAGTCGGATCAATCGTCTCCACCGATTCGGAATAGAGAACTTGTCTCGTTCAACGAATCGAGAGACAAAATATCTCAAGAGAGATGCATGTGACGCTCGGCTTGCCTCTGTACTGTCGTCGGAAGATCAAAGAAGATCGGAGATTAGTGGCGACGACGAACTGGGAGCGGCGACAAGCGATCGGGGGTTTTCGCGATCGGTTAGGGCACGGCGTCGGCTACTTTTGATTTCGTGTGAATGACTGTCTGTAGAGGTTCAAAATACGTGTATATATATACCAGAGGCCAACCCTAAAGACCGTTGTGGGACCCACAAGGAGAAACCCTAGCCTCGACCGAAACAGTGCATGGCATCTTAGTTTGGTCCAGCGAACGTAGGAAATTTTCCTAAGGAATAATTGGCGGGAATCATTGGTGATTCCCGTCGATGTCGGCGGGAATCACTCACGATTCTCATCGATTCTGCCTTGGTAGAATCCCTGTTTGAAAACTGTCAGCCGGAAGAAGTCGGCGGGAGAGTCTAACTGATACTCGACGAATCGGCAGGAATCACTAACGATTCCCATCGAAGTCGGCGGGAATCACTAGCGATTCCCGTCGAAGTCGGCGGGAATCACTTAGCGATTTCCGTCGATTTTGACTTAGAAGAGTTTTCTCTCTTCCTTCTTTTGATGACTTGGTTTTTGACCCATCTTTTCTCCTTCTTCTTCTCTTGATCTACCTTGACCCTATACTTGAAAATAAGTACACTCCAATAGAGAGAGCACACGTGAATCAACACACTGATCTACTCAACGAGGGATTACATTGCGCAGACCCGTGTATATTGACCCACTACACCCTGACATTGGCATGTACTTAGCACGGAATAGCTGCAAGCACAACTTGATAGAATTGTCAAATACATTTTCAATTCACCTTAGCTTGTTCAGGGGCTTCTTCAAATCAGGTCTATTGTGGATGCAATACCCAACATGTTATCCACATACAATTTTGCCAACTTGTAACCTGAGTCGTCCTTCCGGTTTGGGATGAAGTGTGACACCTTAGTTAACCGGTCCACAATCACCCAAACTGCATAATTACCGCATTGCGATCTCGGCAGCCCATGCACAAAATCCATTGAGATGTCATCAAATTTCCATATAGGAATAGGAAACGACTTCAGAAGACCACCTGGCCTTTGGCATTCAGCTTTTACCAAGGCACATATCTTTCATTCCGCAAAATAATGTGATATATCCTTCTTCATTTCAGGCCACCAGAACATTTTCTTCATATCCTTATACATCTTCGTGCTCCCGGGGTGAACTGAATATTTTCTGAAGTGGGCTTCATCCATCAATTCTTCACGAATTTTACCCCTACTTGGGACGGACAAACGTCTGTCTCTCCGCAAAAGGTCGTCCTCAAAAGAAAACTGAGAATCTGAACTCTCCGCTGCATACCGTTGTAGACTTTCATTAAGTTCTGTTGCCTGCCGAACTCTATCCATAAGTCACACTATACCTATGTCCAGTTCAAACATGCCTTTGAAGTGGAATCCTTGTCAACACAAGAAATGTCTAAGACTTCCAAATCTCGAATTAGGCTTTCATCATGTCTTAGCAACCAATTAGCCCTTGTCGGAGTCCTACGACTCAAGGCATCCGCGACGACATTCCCCTTACCGGGAGTGTAGTGAATCTGAAAGGTGTAGTCTCTAAGAAACTCCATCCACCTTCTCTGTCGCATGTTGTGATCCTTCTTATCCAACAGATACTTCAGGCTCTTATGGTCCGTGAATATATCCACTTTCACGCCATATAGATAATGAC
Organism: Platanthera zijinensis; assembly: GCA_039513925.1. Taxonomy (NCBI): domain Eukaryota; kingdom Viridiplantae; phylum Streptophyta; class Magnoliopsida; order Asparagales; family Orchidaceae; genus Platanthera; species Platanthera zijinensis. Next base: position 109,270,914 of record CM077087.1, read on the forward strand.
GTCACAGTTTAAGTGCTAATATTACCGCCGCCAACTCCAAATCATGGACGGGGTAATTCCATTCGTGCACCTTCAACTAGCGTGAGCCATAAGCTATCACCTTCCAAAACTGTAGAAAAACGCAGCCTAAGCCGTTCCCTGATGCATCACTATGCACTCCAAAGCCGTCCAAACCACATGGCGATGTCAAGATTGGCGTCGTGGTTGACCAACTCTTTAACTCCTCGAAAGCTCATGCACATTCGGGCATCCAAATGAACTTTTGATCCTTCCTCGTCAGTGTGGTGAGAGGCAAGGCTATTCGCGAGAAATTCTCTATGAAGCTCCTGTAGTAGCCCGCTAGTCTAAGAAAATTCCTGACCTCTGCCACAGTAGTAAGAACAAGCCACTCCCGTATAGCAGCAATCTTTGCCGGATCCACCGCAATGCCCTCTCCACTAACCATATGGCCAAAGAAAGCCACTGACAAGAGCCAAAATTCACACTTAAAGGACTTTGCGTAGAGCTTGTTCTTCCTCAGGGTGTGCAGCACCAACCACAAATGATTTGCATGATCTTCTTTAGTTTAGGAGTATACGAGGATATCGTTGATAAAGACGATTACAAACAGATCCAAGTATTCCCTAAACACCTGATGCATTAAATCCATGAATACCGATGGAGCATTGGACAGCCCAAACGGCATTATCGTGAACTCATAGTGACCATAATGTGTTCCAAACGCTGTTTTGGGTATGTCACTTTCACGAACTATCAATTGATAATAACCTGACTTCAAATCCAACTTGGAGTATACAGTCGAGCCAACTAACTGGTCAAACAAGTCGTCAATTCGTGGAATCGGATATTTGTTCTTTTCCGTTAGCTTGTTTAGTTCTCTAAATTCAATACATAGACACAAGCTACTGTCCTTCTTCTTCACAAAGAGAACTGGTGCGCACTAATGTTATTGACTTGGACGTATGTAGCCTTGCTCTAGTAGTTCCTGTAACTGAACCTTCAACCCTGCCATTTCCTTTAGCGCTACTCGATATGGCGAGCGGGCCATAGGTTTCACACTTGGTACAAACTCAATAGCGACGTCGATCTCCCTTTGGGGTGGTAACCTTGGAAGACTTTTCGGAAACACATCAGCAAACTCTGACACAATCGACACCTCACTAATACTGGCCTTAGGCTCCACAGCCTCTATAAGTATGAAGAATAACTCTGCACCCTTCCGAACTGCCTTTACGACTTTGAGGGAAGATAACAGTATCCTACTCGTCCCTCGCATGCCATTGAACTTAGTCTCTTGTTCGGTATCATGACCCAGTGTAACCTCTTTGGAAGTGCAATTTATACTGGCATGCTGCTCTGAAAGCCAGTCCATACCATAGATAATATCGAACTTAGATATCGGTAGAACTGATGCGTTCACCAAGAAATCCCGACTTCCTATCTTTACTTCCACACTACATGACTTATCTGCGCACAACACACATCTGTTAGGTAGGAGAACCTTAATACTGTCTGTCATGGTCCGTGCAGGTACCCCGATCCGTAAGACAAAGTCTTCAGACAGAAACGAATGCAAGGCACCTATATCGAACAGGGCTCTTGCCGGATGGTCCTGTATAAGGACAAAACCTATATTACCAAAATTAAAACAAGCACAGCACAAGGTACAAAGTAAAACTACAAATTACCTGTAGCTATGACGATGTCAGCCTGCTTGATAGCCTCCTGTTTCCCGAGATTGAAGACTCAGGGCAGCACCTGCGATGGAGAAGACTATCACTGTCTTCCCTTTCTCTGCATACGACGCTCCCGCCTTCTTTTCGCCCTTTGGAGGGCCAGAGCAACAGTCACGAGCAAAGTGCTCCTGCTTTCCACACGTGTAGCAAGCTCGAGAACCATACCCAGAAGATGCCTCTGTCACAACATCTGAAGGGGCTTGTCTAGCAGATTTGGACCACTTTCCCCATCTCTTACGGAACCCAGACTTCTCTGAACGCGGCGTCTTGAACTCTGGCTTTGTCACTTACAAGTTCCTCATGCCCTGTCTCCTCTTCAAGTCCATCTCCAAAGACCTAGCCGTACAGACCAACGCTTGAAATCCTTGGCTCACAGAACTTGAGAGCAAAAACCTTAGCTCATCCTGCAGTCCTTCATAGAATTTACTGGTCTTACGCTCCTCTTCGGCAAAAATAGATCCTGCATAACGTCCCAGACGTGTAAACTCATAGAGATAGTCATCCACGCTCTTTTCTCCTTGTGTCAGCCGTTGAAACTCCAATTCCATACCAATCCTTAGCGGCGTCGGCAAATTCTTTGCCAACAACAACCGAGAGAACTCCATCATCGAGACCTCAGTTAACTGCCTGTCTGTCAAGTGATGCAGTTCGACCTCATCCCACCAAAGCCAAGCCTCTCCTTCCAGCAAGAAGGTGGTTAACGTTACCTTCTGCTCCTCCTCAACCCTGATTGCTGTCAAGATCCTTCTTACCCTTGAGAGCTAATCCTCCGCCTGAGCCAGCAAACCGGTCCCATCAAACGTTGGAGGATTGAAGCTCATGAACCGCTTCTATTATTGATCTGCTGCTCGGAGATCAACCACAACTTCTACCGGTTCTTGCCTTAGCCCAGCCTGATTTGGCACCGCTGCAGACCTCATCTGTCCAGCCTACTGAGCATTCATCTCAGCAAGTACTGTCTATGTAATCATACGAATAGTTTTAGCAGAAGGAGGAGGTGTGGGCACCTCCACTGGTGTCGTACTCTCATCGGAACGTTGGGGTTCTGACTGTCCTTCATGACTTCTAGTCACCTATATGTGTAAGAAAAACAACTTAGCGACTAAACAAAATGGAAAACAAACAAAAAAGAATACACAGATTCCGCAAACAAGTGTATTTTTATTCCTAAATGGACATTCTTGAGTTCATTTTGTGTTATAATGACAGCACTTACACGTGCTCGCCACCTCTCAAAAGAATTCGCCCACGAATTTGGAAAAGAAAGACCTACAAGCTGATACCAAATTGTAACATCCCTACCCGTTACATGGGATATAGTAGAAGGTCCAGCCGGGGCCCCACACCATATTCCACGAACAGGCGAAGAGGTCACTTTATAATATCAAAACTACCAACGATTCCTAACACAGAGCATTCTAGCGGAAGCTTCATGGTTGAAAACTTTGAACTCAAGAATAACAACAGAAATGTCCACTACTAACAATTAGGAATATAAACAACCCAATACATAAGGTACATGGCCTTATGGCCTTACAAGTTTCTCTTAATAGGAGTGTGGTTTACAAACATCGGCACGCAGGCCGACCACACATGAACTAGAGTAAAGCAAAGTAGAGCCTTCAAGGGTAACAGCGCAACCAGGGCTTCAGCCCGTTATTTCCTGCTTGGGCCAACTCCACCTGCAAGAACAATCCACCAAGCGGCGGCAAATAGGGCAACGGTCAACATTCAGCTGATCAATTATAACGACCCTGCCCCTGGCACGGGGCAACGGAATTCCTTCCCTGCAAAGCATTTTATTAACCAGCATATGTATACTACAATCCACCACGGTTGTTCACAACCATACTAACAAATACATAACACAAATGTCGGCACGACGGCCCGACGCTCCGTGCACTCAGGGCACCTTATTGGTGTACCGGAAAATTCAGGGTCCCACCACTGATTCAAGGTCTCTCTACCTTACGGTCCAAAAATGAGCATTCCTAGTCTTTACGGCTCACAGGCCTAAGACTCTCGCTATGAGATCCTAACAGGGACTTAAGCACGCAAGGTTAGACAACCATAATGCGGGTACAGATCCGCCTTGCCCATTGCTCATCATCGTCAGTCGTCACACTGGACCGACGCGGGTACATCATCTTCTTGACCATTCTATGCCAAGGCTTTTAGTTGTAGCACAACGGCCTAATATCACACAACATGGTACTCATGACCATACGAGTTGAACACCAAGTATCAACTCTCACATTTTCCTGGACTTCCTCCAGTACTTCCTGCTGCACCAAGCCACAGGTATACACCAAGGGACTCCATACAAACAATCAATGACACGGAGTCTTCACCGATTGCAAACAAAGCATCACCAATCCATACTACTCACTTCTGGATGGGCTTCACACAAAAATGCCTAACCGTACTACTCACTTCCGGCTCTAATGCAATAAAGTAAGGGATGAACCACCGATCTCACAGGAATCACTTCACGTTCCACCTTTTGGTGGAGGATTCCTATGCAAATGCAGGAAAGAAGGACTTCACTTGTCCGAGTGGGAAATCGTTCCCCTTACAGCACATTTTGGCGCCATGGAGAAAAATACATGGTTGGAAAGGACCGCAACGCTCTTGTCTCTGTGAATCTGAATTCGGCATGCGACTCAGACCACCATAGCACCACCGGCGGCCGGATTCCTCTTCTCCTACCTCCTCTTGCTCTCCCCTCTCTCTTCTCCTTAGAAAGAGAAATCCAAAGATGAAATGAGGAATAACTTCCCCATTCCCGTCCATAAACCATCAGGAGGCAAGTCAGGGCCATTGGATCGTATTTAATAAAAACAAACGGCCCATATTAACTCTGAAAATCATTTCAGATGGCCGAACACGGCTTTGCACATGGCCGTGTGCCTGGCCGTGTGCCCTGCTTGCACACGAAATCATCGATCCAGAGCAGGACACGGGTTGAGACACGCCCGTGTCCAAGTTGACACGCCCGTGTCCAAGTTGACACGCCCGTGTCGCCCAAACTAGTACGCCCATGTCAGTGGGCGTGTTCCATAACCACTCTTTGGAACCGACACGACCCTTAGTAGACACGGGTCCTGATACGCCCGTGTCAGGATTAATATGGCCGTGTCGACCACGACATACCCGTGTCCCGAGCTGTGTACACGCCCCTTGACACAGCCCAGTTTCTAGAGAAGGACATGGCATGTTGACACGCCCGTGTCAAATTTGACACGCCCGTGTCGGCACCCCTGACACGTTCGTGACCTCAAGCCGAGAAAATCCCAGGGCTCCAAAACCCATAAAAACACTTCCCATACCTATAATGTTTTTGGGGCATTACACAACTTCCATGAAAAATTTAATTCTCTCTTTCCACATGAGAAAGTAGTTCTTTGTGCACAGGGGAAGCTTGGCAAAATCTTTAGCCTTATCCATTGTTTGAAAATTCTCAAGAGACAACTTAGAGAGGAAATTGATAAAGGTGTTAACCTTTTAACGACCAACCTGGCTCTGATACTAATTGAAAGTGTTAAGTTGTCTACCTAAATCACCTAGAGGGGGGTGAATAGGTGAATTCTGCGTCTATTTGCGAAATAAAAAATTTAAAAGAACTTGCACAAACAATCAATCAATCACAGACGACAAGAAGATTTATAGATGTTCCCCAACCTTGGTTACGTCCACTTTCCCTCACCGATCTAGTAAATCGCTAGATCCGGCTACTCCACTATCTCGGATTGAAAACCAATCCTACGTCTCGGAACCAAGTTCCTACAATCTCGATCCAAATGGATCTACACTCGGAAGATGAAAACTTCCTACAACTCGGAGAACAACGCTCCTACACTCAGAGAATATTCTCCTACAAAATTACAAAGAGTTTTGAAATACACACAAAGATTTGTCTCAGATCTAGAAAAATTTGAATCTAGGTCTTCTTCTGAACTTGGCGGCTTTTTCAGAATTTATTGAAGAAGAAGCACTGTAAATCTAATCTGAGAAACTGAGGACCTACTCGATCAAGGAGAAGATGAAGATTCCTTTAACAGTAAGTCTAACTTAATCGAAAACAGTTGTGTCGATCTTCACGTTGAGCGGCGGCGGCTTCTGTAAATTTGTTCTTGGAGAGAGATGGCCGATTCACAATAATAGACAGTACGGATTTCCGCTTAGGGTTAGTCTTGATGAAAAGACATTATATAGGATTTCCCCTAACAGTTAGAATTGACATTAATGATGACACGTGGACCAATCACGATGTCTCATTTGAAAATCCCGTCGATCTGGACTTAAATAAATTTTCTGAAAAACTTGACAACAGTTCTCGAGAAGTATGAATAAGTTCTCGAGAACAGGCTGACTTCTCGAGAACAATACGTCCTGAACTTATGTAAGTACTCGAGAACAAAAGGCGTTGAGTCTACTCAAGAATTAACTATACTTCTCGAGAATTATTACTCGAAAGCCAAATCGTATACTCGAGAACTATGCTGACTTCTCGAGAACTAGAGACTAAGTTCTCGAGAAATATGATGGACTTCTCGAGAGGGACTTAGAAGAATTTTTTTTACAGCTGTCTCTGACAACTCGAGAAATATAGGCTGGGACTTCTCGAGAACCTAGACTGACCTTCTCGAGAACTACAAAAATGTTTCTCGAGAACTAGTCTCGGCTTCTCAAGAACTAGGTGAACTTCTCGAGTTCTGCTAACTCTACTTCTCGAGAACTATCATAGACTTCTCGAGAAGTGGACTTAGAGAAATTCTGGACTTTTGAAAATCTTTCTCTTTAAGTATCCAATCTTCATCCCATGATCCAAGTGTTTGAATATGATGTGTAACCCAATTGAGAGGCTACACATGGGTCAACACCTTGGATCACACAGTGAGGGATTACACTGTATGATCCTGTGTTCATTACCCACTATAGACTGACATTGGTCCACACTTAGCAATGGTGATCTGCAAACACACAACTAAACTAGGATATCAAATACAACTTAATTCATCTTTGTTCAAGGGTGACTTCATGCAAAATTTGGTTATTGTGGATGCAATACTCAACAAGAGCCCATTTATATTTCTACTTTACTGTTTTATTTCAGTACCTTTATCTCTGTGGAATTTGTTGTGATTCATATTTATATATATATATATATATATATGTTGTGATTTTTTTGTACTTTACTTGATTGTCTTCGTTATTGTACTTCTACTTCTTTGTGTCATTAATGCTGACATGATCTGTGTTTTGTAGTGGCTACTCTCCCGAGTGTCGGTGTCACCCCAAAACGGCAATTCTTGGCATAAGACCTGGTGGCATAGAAAAAAAATGGGGTCTTACAAACCGGTATCAAAGCGAGGTTTCGATCCTAGGACCTGTGGGTTATGGGCCCACCACGCTTCCGCTGCACGAGCTAACCTCGGTCTGAAGAGAAGAAGACCACAAAACCCTAGGCCACCCCACGTGAGCTTAGTTTGAGGACAAACAAGCAGCGGAAGCAATAGTGTACCCATAGGGGGAATCACATGCAAAAGTCCACTTCTTCATTAGTTCCATTTGTAAATCAACTAACAATTGAAATTTTCCTTGTAGCCTTGGCGAACCCTAACCCTCAATAGGGTACACCTCAGGCACAGAATATGGTTCCACCCCTGCCAGCTCTGACTCCGTTCCAGCAGACGAAGATGGGATAGACGCTGATGGCTATTCTTGAGTCCTTCAGGGTTCAGCAGGCTCCAGCTCCACAGCCAAATCTCGGGGCTAACTTGCTTAGCATCTTTCGGGGACTTTATCCTCCATCCTACCTCGGGACGAAATAAACTGTCCGTACAGAGGAGTGTCTAGACATTATTTACGAGATGCTGGCTGGGATTCGATCCCCGATGGAGGCGGCAGTAGCCTTGGTAGTTTCCTACTTGGAGTCGCATGCGAAGAGATGGTGGAAGTCACTGTTAGACAACATTTTCGCTGGAGCGGATTGCGCGGACATTTCCTGGGAGGAGTTCAGAGCAGCTCTACTGGAGCATTTTTACCACAGTCGGTGTGAGATGAGTTGGAGGACAGGTTCCTGCAGTTTAGGCAGGGCAGCAAAACGGTGTTGGAATACTACCGGGAGTTCACACATTTAGCCCGCTTTGCGGACTCATACCAGCTGGACGACGCGGGCTACGCAAAGAGGTTCTACAATGGCCTTCACGATGATATGAGGCAGGCCCTCCTCTTCATTTCTGATGGGATCTTGGCCAGGATCTTGGATATGGCCAAAAAGCTGGAGGCAGACCAGCTTACAGTCCGGGGCCGTAATAGACTGGCTAATGACTCAGTGATCGGTGGCAGGAGAGACCAGCCAAGAGGACAGGTCATTGGGGAAAGGAGGAATAGGCATCATCCCCGCCAGGAGGATATGCAGGAGTAGAGGAACTCGGTGGTGTTGGCTCCTCAGCCTTTACAAATACGGGAGATGTCGAGGGCAGTGGAGGAGGCACCGACATTCTTTCGGTGCAACCAGCCGGGACATATTCATAGGAACTGTCCACTAAGGGAAGATCCACCTATAGCATTACAGGATGCCTCACTTGCTCGGCAACTTGGAGGTCGAGGATGTGGCAGATGACGTGGATTTTAGGGAGGTGACCGCAGACAGGACAGAGGGCAGGTGTATGCCCTGGACTTGGCTCAGCCCCGAAACCCAGAGAGGGTGATAGAAGGTACAACAGTACTTTTAAATTCTTTCCTAGATGTTATATGGTTGTAGAATTGCCAGGAATAGAAGGGTAATTATAACTAGACATTTAAGATATTTAATAAACTCAGGGGTAGTTATGGTATACGGCAAGCCTACCCATACCTTAATTGACACGGGGGCATCGCACAACTTCATCTCGGAGGACTTTATCAAGGACCTGGAGGTCATCAGATTTTATAAGGGAGTCACCAGGAGGGTGCGTCTCCCCAATGGGATGGAGGTCCGGTCTACGGAAAAATGCCTTCTAAGGGTGACCATTGATGGGTTAACCCTCAAAGCTCCAGCGATGATCTTTAGCTTGACGTATTTTGATCTTGTTCTGGGAATGTCATGGCTCACCTGGAACCATGCTCAGATCGATTTCCCGGCGAGTCATACTCAGATACGACAATACTTATGCAACCTTCAAAGGTACTATTCCGTTCTCCTGCCATCTACTTTCTTCTATTTAGGTCGTTAAGGCCCACCTGTAGGGGGACGAGGTCTATCAGGTGTTGTTCGAGATGACCAAGACCCAGGATCCTATGGTTAGCATTCCGGTAGTATGAGATTTTGCAGATGTGTTTTTGAAGAAGTTATCAGGGCTACCACCGCATCGAGAGAAAGACTTCCAGATAGAGCTCGTGTTGGGGGCTAAGCCGGTATCCAGAGCTCCATATCGTAAGGGACCAAAGGTGTTTATAGAATTTTGAAGCCAGCTATAAGAGTTAGTGGAAGCTGGGTTTGTCAGGCCGAGCTCCTTACTATGGGGAGCTCCATTATTATTTGTGAAGAAGAAGGACGGAACGCTCAGATTGTGAATTGATTAAAAAGCACTAAACTAGTTGATGGTCCGGAACACGTATCCCCTACCGAGGATTGATGAGTTTTTTGACTAGTTGGAGGGATCTCACTGGTTCTCGAAGCTGGATCTGAGGTCAGGGTACTACCAGTTACATATTCAGGAGGAGGACATCCCAAAGACTGCTTTCAGCAGTAGATACGGGCTATATGAGTTCATCGTGATGCCCTTCGGGCTCACGAATGCACTATCCGCGTTTATGAGTTTGATGAACCGGATATTCGAGGCCTACCTGGATGTCTTCATCATAGTGTTTATTGATGACATCCTCATCTATTCGAGGATCGAGGAAGAGCATGCGCGTCATTTTGCACTGACTCTAGAGAGGCTCTGGGAGCACCATTTGTATGCCAAGCTCAGTAAGTGCCAATTCTAGCTGAAGGAGGTGGCTTTATTGGGCCACACTATCAATGGAGCAGGACTAGCAGTAGACCCAGCGAATAATAAGGCGGTACGAGATTGGCCACCGCTGAAGACAGCCGCCAACGTACGGAGTTTCCTAGGACATGCTGGTTACTACCAAAAATTCATGGAGGGATTCTCCCAGATTGCCCTCTCTCTTACATCCCTAACAAGGAATGAGATGCCTTTTGTTTGGATGTTGCAATACGAGGCTGCTTTCCAGGAGCTGAAGGGTCAGCTTACCTCAGCCCATATCCTTTCCCTTCCATCTGGGAAGGAAGGATTTCAGGTTCATACGGATGCATCGTATCAAGGGATGGGTGTCGTTCTGATGCAGAACGGGCACATGATCGCTTACACCTCCCGCCAGTTGAAGAAACATGAGCAGAACTACCCAGTAAATGACTTGGAGATGGGATTGGTTATCTTTGCTTTGAAGATCTGGCGGCACTACCTCTACGGTGTCCACTGCGATATCTTCTCGGACCATAAGAATTTGAAGTACGTGGACATACATAAAGAGCTGAACATCTGACAGAGGCGCTGGGTAGAGTTTTTGTCAGACTATCAGTACGCCATGCACTATCATCTCGGGAAGGCAAATGTGGTGGCAGACTCTATGAGCCGGAGAGCCACTATATTAGGAGCAGGGCCTCAACTGATGGCTATAGAGCTGGTACAGATGTTGGAGGAGATACAGATATCTCTGGTATCCGAGGATGATCCATAGTTGTATGAGGAGTACCTTGCGTCAATGAGCACTACCGATGACATTTAGGATCGCATTAGGGACAGGCAGAGGCTAGATGTGAGGATGGAGCTAATTTTTAAGGCCTTGGAGGAAGACAAAGCAAAGGATTACTCTCTGAGAGATGGGCTTATGTGTTTTAGAGGCCGAGTTTACATACCAGTAGGGGGCCAGATACGGGAGGATATCATGGCAAAGGCACAAAGTAGTCGGTACTCAGTGCACCCGGGTATCACAAAGATGGCAGCGGATCTGAAGAGGAATATGTACTGGTCGGGCATGAAAAAGGATATCACATACTTTGTGATGTATTGCGAGGCTTGCTAGCTCGTGAAGTCGGAGTGTAAGAGTCCGGCCGGATTATTGCAGCCACTTCCGGTGCCGGAGTGGAAGTTCGAGGACATAGCTATAGATTTCCTGCATGGGCTACCTCGATTGCATGCGTGGAATGATTCGATCTGGTTAATCATCGACAGGTTTACTAAGGTGGCCAGATTTATTCCAGTTAGGAAGGATGCTCCGGTCGGTGATCTGGTGTGGAGATTTGTGGAGCAGTTTGTCCGCTACCATAGAGTGCCCAAGACGATCGTGTCAGATCGAGATAGGCGATTTATGTCCAAGGAGTGGAGGTCAGTACAGGCTTACCTGGGCTCTTGGTTGACATTCAGCACAGCCTTCCACCCTCAGACGAACAGGCAGACGGAGCACACCAACTGGACACTGGAGGATCTTCTATGCCTATACATTTGGACTGTGGAGAGCCGTGGGGGAGACCGTTGTCACTGATTAAGTTCTCCTACAATAACAGTCATTAGTCCAGCATAGGCATGGCCACTTACGAGGCACTGTACGGACGGAGGTACAGTACCCCACTATCTTGGATCCAGGATGAGGATCCAAAGGCACTCGGCTCGGAGTTCGTGGAGAACACAGATGCTCGGGTGAGATTGATCCGAGACAGGATGTTGGAGGCCCAGAGTAGATAGTCCAAGTACTACGATGCGTGGCATTATCAGGTGGAGTTCCAGGTGGGATAATGGGTTTTCTTGAAGATACGGCTGATACATGGAGTCTTGCAGGTACGCGGGCGGAAGAAGCTCAGTCTGAGATACATGGGGCCCTATAGTATCCTGGAGCGGATCAGCCCCTTGGCTTACAAACTGGAGCCATCGCCGGAGCTGGAGGGGTTGCACGATGTCTTCAACATCTCTTCACTTTGTAGGGCTCTACTATGGCCTGAGCAGCTGATTTCTACTACAGATGGCCCAGTGGCTTCGGATCGATCAATCAGCATGGAGTCGGTCAGGATCGATGATACAGCAGTGTGGGTCTTGCGGCACAAGAAGGTTCCACTGGTCAAGGTCCTGTGGAGGAATCATGGGCAAGAGGAGCACACTTGGGAGCCACAGGACCTGATGTAGAAGAGGTACCCGGATCTCTTCGAGACAGGTATACCTTCAATTCTCTAGGGATATTACATGCTTTTACTTCAGTAGAAACCTCGTAGGCTTAACCTTAATTTTGGGGATGAAATTTTTATTTTTATGTATTGGAATTTGTAACATCACTCAAACAACTTGACCCCTAAGAGTGGTTTTGTCATGACTAAGCCATGAAAAAACCCTAGGAAGCCCAAGAAGACCAAGTGAACCAATACATGAAGGTGGAAATCACCTTGGTCTACAAATAGTTCATTTCAAGCACCACCTCTAGGGTTTGACTTTAAGGCCTTAAATTGACTCCAAGATCCCACCACAACACCCTTAACCCTTTAGGAGGTCCATAGGGTCACTAAGGACCCATTGGGGTCAATCAAAGTGGTCAAGTTGACCAAAGTAAACCCTAACCCTAAATGGGTCAAACTAACCTACATAGGGTCAATTGACCTTCCCTTAGCCAAATTGACCCTACCTAGACCTACTTAAGGGAGGTCAATGGGTCACCAAGGACCCATTGGGGGTCAACTAAAGAGGTCAAGTTGAACAAAATAAACCCTAGCCCTATAGTGATCAAAGTGCCCTATTTAGGGCCAAGTGGCCTCCAAGGTGCCAAACCAACCCTACCCAACCCTTCCTAGACCTTAGGGGAGGCCAATGGGTCACCAAGGACCCATTGGGGATACCCAAAAGGTCAATTTGACCAAATTCAAATAAACCCTTATTTAGGTCAAATTAGCCTAAGTGGACCTAATCAAGCCCAATCCACTTGGGCTAAGCCCAATTTGAGTGTCCCATTAGCTTTAGGTGGCATGAAATTACCTAAAATGCCATTGAAATTCATGAGAGGGTGACTAGGAGAGAGAAACCTCACTTCCCCTTTAATGGAGGAGAGAGAAAGAGAGAAGGGTTGTCATCAATGGTGGGGAAGATGAAATGTAACGCCCCAAAATCTCGATTTTTGAGTGAACTGTGTAGGCTGAGCAACACGGCCAGGGACAAGGGTGTGTCCAAGGCCGTGTCCTACTCTGTGTACTCGAGTGGGTCTCGAGTGGATCTCGAGTGGGTCTCGAGTGGGTCTCGAGTGGGTCTCGAGTGAGGCACACAGCCTGTGACATGGGCGTGTCAAAGGTCGTGTCCTTCTCTGTGTAGGGCGGTCTCGAGTGTGGCGAGGGAAATCTCGAGTAGGGCACACGACCTCTGACACGGGCGTGTCTAGGGCAGTTTCCCATGAGTTCGATGAAATGCACTCTACGATCCTCGAGAGGCAAGCCATGTTGGGCACACGGCCTGTGATATGGGTGTGTCAAGGGTCTTGTCCTTCTCTGTGTTTGGCAAGGTTTGTGAGGACTGTTGAACATGAGCTGGACATGAGCGTGTCCGAAGCTGTGTCTTAGCACACGGTCTGTGACACGGGCATGTCACAGGGTCGTGTCCTGTTCTGGCAGAGCCGGTTTCTTTGCCACTTAAGTCACACGGCCTATGACACGGGCGTGTCACAAACCGTGTTCAGCCTAGGAAATTGAGTTTCAAGGCGATTCATGGCCATTCATTTCCTTCAATTAGGATCCAATGGTCCAGAGCTATCCCTGTTGTGTGAAGGCCGAGAGTTGAAGGATAAACTCTCTTTTCTATCAAGCCTTTCTCTTTATAAAGTGATAGAGAGTGGGGAGAGCAAGGAAGGAGGAGGAGGAATCCGGCTACCGGTGGAGCTTCAGAGCACCGAATCGCGAGCCGAGTCCAGATTTGTTGAGGCAAGGTTATTGCGGTGCTTTTCATCTGCATAGTTTTCCATGGCTCCAAAGAGATCATCAAGGGTAACGATCTTTCTTCCATGTACATGTGAAGTCCTTGTTTTGGCATGTGCATGGATTTTCCCCACCAAAAGGTGGAGTATTAAGGGATTTCCCTTGGGTTGATTCTTGGAATGCCCAACAAGTCTTGCATATAGATCCGGAAATGTGTAGTATGGAATAGGCATGCTATGTGAAGCCCATATGGATAGGTTGGTCTGGAATTGTGATGTTTCATTTTGCATACCGGAGAAGACTCCGCGTATAAACGTGTATGTTGTGGAGTCGATGGGTTGTGCCTGTGAAGGATAGTAATAGGAAGTACTGGAGTGGAATTTCATGAAATTACCCTTGTGATTCATGTGTTGTATGCTATGTTTGGGTTGAGTTTGGGTGCAGAAAGAGAGTTTCTGCTGAACCTGCCAAGCGACTGCGAGGAATGCTGGCATTAGCTCCCCTTTGGAATTGTAAAGCCAGTCCTTGGTGGACAGTGTGGCTATTGTGGAATGCGAGCTCTTAAAAGGCTTAGTGCTAAACAGTAAAGGTGAAGCCAACCCGCGTATGCCATTAGGCCATGAGTACTGCGGTATTTGGCGATGGTATGACGACTTGAGCAATGGGTAATGGTGGAGCTTGACCTGCGTTATGTCGGCTTGACAAGAGAGCATGAAGGCATTGGGCTTTTATCGGGGGCATAATGAGGGGCTTAGGCCTGTGCGCCATTAAGACAAAATTCACAGTACTGTTGGGTTTCGGACCTTGAACGGTGGTGGGACCCTGGTATTTCTGGTACACCAAGAATGTGCCCTTAGTGCACGGAGTGTCGGGTCGCGTGGCCAATGTTTGTGATATATTGTTTGTGCAAGAGTGCACATTGTGTGATATATTTGCTTATAATATGTTATGCATGCAGGGAAGGAATACCACTACCCCGGGAAAGGGGTAGGGTCATTATAAATTGGTCAGTTGAATGCTGACCGTTGCCTTGTTTGCCACCATTTTGGTGGGCTGTCCTTGTGCAGGTTCTGGAGAGCCGAGCGGCCTGAATTTTTTATGTTATGAGTGGCCTTTTTACCACGGCAATTAAACCGTGGCTAAAAGTCCACTATTAGCCACGGCAATGAACCGTGGCTAAAAGTCCAGTATTAGCCACGGTTTTGGACTTTTAGCCACGGTTTGGACTTTTAGCCACGCTCGTATTGCCCACGCCCATTTTCCGTGGGCAGACCGTGGCTAAAAGTCTTTAGCCACGGTTTTGGACTTTTAGCCACGGCAATCTGTCGTGGCTAAAAGTCAGTTTTCTAGTAGTGGCCGCAAATAGCAGGTTGAATCCCTTGCTACTGCTGCTAATATTGTTGGCCCTCGAGGGCTGAGCGAAGAACTATATTATGTTCATGTGTGGCCGGTCTGCGTGCCGATGTTTGTAATCCACACTTAAAAAGCTTAACTGTAAGGCCTTAAGGCTAGACTTTTGAGTATTTAGTGTACATTCCTTCGGGGTGATATATAAATGTGGTTGTTTATATATAGTGGACATTCGTGGTTGTTGGGTTCAATATTTACCTTAAGATTCCGCTAGCATCTTTTTAGTTAGGATGCGAATATGTTTTGGTATTAACCTGTAACCTCGCCGCCTATTTTATGGCATATAGTTTGGAGCCCCTGTCAGACCTTCTATGATATGTTATTTAATGGATGGGGTCATTATAATGTGGTATCAGCTTGTCTTGGTCTTCCTCTTTCGAATTCGTGGTCGAATTCTTTTGTGGGGTGACGAGCACGTATAAGTGCGACCCGCTTTAACATTAATGAACTCAAGAATGTCCACTAAGGAATGCCAATACACCTATTTGAGGAACCTGCGTGTTCCTATATTGTTGTTATTGCTTGTACTAGGTTGCTAAAGTGTGTCTTGTTCACCTATAGGTGACTCATAGTGGTGCTGGGCAGTCTGAGTTCCAGTGTTCTTATGAGAGTGTGGAACCAGCTGAGGTGCCTATACCTCCTCCTGCAAAAACAGTACGCTTAGTTGCTGAGGCGCTGTTTGCAATGATTCATGCATAGCCTACTAGGTAGATGCAGCCGGCAGTAGTGCCAGAACGGGTTGGTGTAAGGCCAGAACCTATTGAGGCTTTTGATCCTCGAGCAGGTGAACGGCAGTTAAAGAAGTTTATGAGCTTCAATCCTCCTACGTTTACGGGTGTGGGAACCCCAACGCAGGTAGAATATTGGTTGTTGTGCGTCAAGAGAGTATTGACGGTGATAAGGACGGAGGAAGATCAGAAGGTCACCTTGGCCACCTTCTTGTTGGAAGGAGAGGCTCGGCTATGGTGCGATGAGATAGAGTTGCTCCACTTAGCGGGCAGGCAATTAACCGAAGTCTCGATCGAGGAGTTCTCGCGACTATTTTTGGCAAAGTACCTGCTAACAGCACAACATATCGCCATGGAAAATGAGTTCCAACGTCTAACGCAAGGAGAAAGTAGTGTCGATACTTACTTGCATGAGTTTACAAGATTGGGACGCTATACGGGGTCTATCTTCGCTGATGAACAACATAAAACCAATCGATTCTATGAAGGGTTGCGGGATGAGTTGAGATTCCTGCTCTCAAGTTCAGTGAACCAGGGGTTTCAGGCATTGGTGGATACGACATGTGCATTGGAGAAGGATATGAAGCGGGTGAAAGGAAAAAGGGACTTGGCTGTGACAAAGTCCGAGTTCAAAGTGCCACGTTCTGGAAAATTGAGCTACCAAAGGAAATGGAGCAAGAGATCTAAGTCTTCTGGACAGGCTCCTTCTTCAATTGCGTCGGGGGCAATTTCGGGGCAAGAGACTCGTACCTGCTTTACATGTGGTAGAGTGGGGCATATAGCCCGGAACTATCGGGTTGGTCCGCCAAAGGTGGAAAAGAAGACAGTAGCGTCTTATGCTGATAAGGGAAAGGCAGTGATGGAGTCCTCTGTATCCCAAACGTAGCCCCGAGTATATAATCTTGGCCAGCAGGAGGCCATAAAGCAAAGTGACGTCATCACAGGTATGATCTAAGATATTGATTGCGTACTTTTCATATTTCATACCTTGTGTGTAGCTTGTGTATGATGTGTTTGTCTTATGCTTTGTCCTGATTCAGAAAAATACGGCGAGTGCACTATTTGATACGGGTGCGTCGCATTCATTTCTGTCTAAGGACTTCGTAACACGAATCGGAGTACCTAGTCATATGACGACAGATAGTATGAAGGTGTTATTACCAAACGAATGTGTAATGTGTGCGGATAGGACTTGCTGTGTGGAAGTTCAAATAGGAAGTCGGGATTTCTGCTTGAACGCATCTTTGCTACCGATATCGGAATTTGATGTGATCTTTGGTATGGACTGGCTCTCAGAGCAGCGTGCCTTTATTGATTGCAATTCAAAGGAGATCACACTGGGCCAGAATACCGAACTTGAGACTAAGTTCGTTGGAATGCGAGGAGTGAGCGAGATCTTGATGTCTACACTCCAAGTCGTCAATGCTGTTCGGATGGGCGCGGAGTTATTCTTCACGCTTATTCAGGATTTTGATCCAAAGGCTAGTGTGAATGATGTTTTGATTGTATCGGAGTTCGCAGAACAGGGATACATACGCCCAAGTATGTCACCTTGAAGCGCACCTGTTCTTTTTGTGAAAAAGAAGGCGGTAGTCTGCGATTGTGTATTGATTATCGTGAATTGAATAAGCTGACAGAGAAAAACAAGTATCTGATTCCACGGATAGATTACTTATTCGATCAGTTAGTGGGATCAACCATCTATTCTAAATTGGACTTAAAATCTTGTTATTACCAGTTGAGGATTCAGGAAGGTGACATTCCCAGGACAGTGATGAGTCCGATTTATATAGGGTTTTTCGGACTCATCTGGGCTAGTTTTCACGTGCATACACTTCACTTTTAGTTCGTTATCATTTATATTTCTTCTAATCTTTATTTGCTTAATAGTGCATTATTCTGGCCCAAGGGTGTGCAATTACTCATTCTTTTGTTGGGGGTAAGCACATGGTGCTCCCCATGGTTCTTTTATTTATTTTATGTTGCGTGTTATTGCTGGGAGCTGGTGCCTCAGTTGGTTTCATTGCTCTGCAGGTAGGCGGGATGTCTCGAAGGTCATTTTTGAAAGTCCACCTAGTGTCAACTACCTTCACCTATGGGGGGGGGGAATAGGTGTCTTTGCAGCGTGTTAGCGGAATTGAAATTATACCTGTACAAGAAAATAAAACAACAAAGCACAGAGAGGACACAGGCAATTTATAGTGGTTCCCCGATTTGGGTACGTCCACTTTCCCCCTTTGACCTATCTCCCAACCAGGGACGACTCGGTCACTTCACCAACAGGATTGAAATCCAATCCTTGCACTAACGGAAGGAACCCTTCCACACGTAGGAGTCACCACTCCCATAACACAGGTTGCACCCAACCCTTACAACTAGAGACCAATCGGTCCTTTACAAAGAAATTGAAACTAGCTTGTAAGAAATACAAATGATGTTTGGAGACTAAGGTGTCCCTCTTCGTTTGACGACGTGTTCTTGAAGTCAACGAAGAGTCCACAACCCTAGATCTCACTTGGATTGAATCTTCCCGAAAC
Organism: Platanthera zijinensis; assembly: GCA_039513925.1. NCBI lineage: Eukaryota > Viridiplantae > Streptophyta > Magnoliopsida > Asparagales > Orchidaceae > Platanthera > Platanthera zijinensis. The sequence continues at coordinate 109,289,260 of CM077087.1, forward strand.
CGGCGGAGGCTTGGAGCGGCGGCAAGGTTCTCGGAATAACCGGTGGCGACGGAGAGCTGCTACTGTGCTATCTTGATTCAAACTTCGTAGCAAGGGAAGCAAGGTCTTCCAACGGTCACACCAGGATCGGTCGTCTCGATCGATTCGGAAGGGGAAGGTTTTTCCCGATCAACGAATCAAGAGACAAGGGATCTCTAGTTAGACGCGTGAGACGCTATGCTAACCTAAGCTTCTGTCGCCGGTGATCTGGAAGAACTTGAGATCAACAGCGGCGACTACTGCACGAACGGCGGAGACGATCGGTGGAGCAAGATCGGGGATTTAGGGCTCGACGGCGGCTCGTCCTTTTTGAATTCGCATTTTTTCGTGTCTATGTTGTTCATACATACGGGGTATATATATATTAGGTCAATAGATGACCGTTGTGGGTCCCACCCAAGTAAAGACCAAAGTCCGGTTCAAACAGCTGCAGGTAACGTGGACCGGTCCAGAAATTTCTGAAAATTTGCCAAGTCAAAATCGGCGAGAATCGAAGGTGATTCTCGACGAATCGGCGAGAATCACCTACGATTCTCGCCGAATTCTACTTGGTGAATTCAGGCAACACAGGTTGAAGGGGCCGGGGAGAATCGGTGGGAATCACTTTTGATTCTCACCGAATCGTCGAGAATGCAAGGTCATTCTCGACGAATCGGTGAGAATCATAAGTGATTCTCGACGATTCTGCCTTAGATAATTTTCTTGTCTGTGTCAAGACAGCCGGCCCAACCCGGTGAGAATCAACTAGTGATTCTCGACGACTCGTAGAGAATCACTAGTGATTCTCGACGAATCGGCGAGAATCACCTAGTGATTCTCGACGAATTATACTTAGACGATTTTCGTCTTTCGACCCGTGAGCTGGTCTTTGGCCCATCCTTGCTCCTTGTCTGCTCTTGCTTTATCATAGCCCTGTACTTGAAATTAAGCACACCCCAATAGAGAGAGTACGCGTAGGCCAACACACTGATCTGCTCAACGAGGGATTACGTTGCACAGACCCGTGTATATTGACCCACTGCACCCTGACATTGGTGTGTACTTAGCGTGGAATAACTGCAAGCACAACTAAAAAATATTTCATCAAATACATTATCTATTTACCTTGGCTTGCACAGGGGCTTCTTCAAATCAGGTACATTGTGGATGCAATACCCAACAATCTCCAACTATTTGAAGAAGCCTAAACCCTACAAGCTAAGGTAAATAGAGCATATAGGAATGAAAAACCGAAACTTAAAAGTGAGGTGATAGGGATATGCATTACCAGTTACTTGAGAGCAAACTAGAACATTGAGCTACCTTAGCCTTAGCCGAGAGGGTAATCTCCCCCTTTTCGGCTTCTGCAAATCTGGGTCTGGTACACCTGACACCATGCTCCCCCTCAGCTCGTGCACTTATGTTTTCACTTAAGTTTCTGGCAGATGCTCCCCCTAGATGCACGAGCCAGGAGCGTCTAGAGACTTCATTCCTCATAGTTGAGCATCCCTAATTCAGTTTTGAAGAGACTGAACTTGGCCTCGTCTAGGGGCATTGCGAAAATATCTGCAATCTGCTTGTCCGTGGGGACATAGCAGAGAGAGATGTCCTTGTTCTCCACGTGCTCCCGAATGAAATGGTAACGCACTTCAATATGCTTCGTTTTGCTGTGCGATACCGGATTGTTGGCAATAGCAATTGCACTGGAGGAGTCGCAGTACATCGGTACTTCCATGAACTGGAGATCATAGTCTGCTAACTGGTTCCGTATCCATAGGAGTTGTGCGCAACAGCTTCCTGCCGAGATGTACTCAGACTCTGCTGTGGAGGTTGCGACACAATTTTGCTTCTTGCTGTTCCAGGAGATAAGCCTTCTTCCGAGGAATTGGCACGTCCCGGAGGTGCTTTTCCTGTCATCCCTACTCCCTGCAAAATCAGCATCTGAAAAACCTATTAGCTCGACATCATTGTTTCTCGGGTACCACAAGCCAAGATTGGGAGTACCTTTAAGGTATCTAAGAATTCGCTTTGCAGCGACATAAGGAGATTCCTTAGTGTTCACCTGATATCTGGCACAAACACATGTGGAGAACATGATATCCGGTCTACTGGCAGTAAGGTAGAGCAGGGATCCAATGATGCTTCTGTATTTGGTTTCATCGAAAGGTTTACCTTTCTCATCCTTATCCAGAGACATAGTGGATCCCATTGGAGTCCTCATAGAGGTTGCATTCTCCATTCCGAATTTCTTGAGGAGTTCATTTGTGAACTTCGTCTGAGAGATGAAGATTCCTTCCTCAGACTGTTTCACTTGAAGTCCCAAGAAATACTTCAGCTCCCCCATACTGCTCATTTCAAACTTTCCTTGCATAAGTTTGGAAAACTTTTTGCAAAGATTGTTGTCAGTTGAGCCGAATATAATGTCGTCAACATACATTTGCACCAGTAAAATCTTGCCTTTGACTTCCCTGAGAAACAATGTCTTGTCTATTTTTCCTCTAGAGAACTTGTTCTCAAGAAGAAAACTAGACAATGTCTCATACCAAGCTCGAGGAGCTTGTTTTAAGCCATATAGCGCTTTATTAAGAAAATATACATGATTAGGATAAGTAGGATTGACAAAACCTGGAGGTTGAGCGACGTATACTTCCTCTTTCAAATCTCCATTCAAGAAAGCCGATTTTACGTCCATCTGATAAACTGTGAATCCTTTGTGGGAGGCATAGGCTAGGAATAGCCGTATTGCTTCGAGCCGTGCAACTGGTGCAAACGTCTGGTCAAAATCAATCCCCTCCTCCTGTCGGTAACCTTGAGCCACTAGTCTGGCCTTGTTCTTTATGATGACACCATGTTCATCCAGTTTGTTTCTGAAGATCCACTTGGTGCCAATCACATTCTGCTTTTGTGGTCTGGGCACAAGCGTCCAAACGTTGCATCTTTCGAACTGATGCAATTCATCTTGCATGGCCAAAATCCATGCAGCATCTTTGTTCGCCTCGTCGAACTTCTTTGGCTCAACCTGTAACAGGAAGCTAAGATGCAAAATCTCGTTAATAGTACCTCGGCGAGTTCTGACTCCGTCACGAGGATCTCTGATGATCTGATCTCTTGGATGATCCCTCACGTGTCTGAGCTGAAGAAGTCTGGCATCAGGAGCTTCGACTACTTCATGGGCATCTCCTTCTTCTAAAGGATTTTCTCCATTTAGAGTTTCAACTTCTCCGATCTGCGTAGAAGTGGACACCTTGACGTATGTTGGAGTTGCATCTTTCTCGGGCTCATCCAGTTGCAACCGTTCGAGTCTGGCATCTGCATCTTCAGGAAGAAGACTAGAAGTCTTGCCAGTAAGCAAGCTTCCTTCATCAAATACAACATTTATTGACTCCTCTACCACTAGGGATTTCTTGTTGAAAACTCTATACGCCCGGCTGCGGCTACTATAGCCCATGAATATGCCTTCGAAGCATTTTTCACCAAACTTAGTACGCGGGTACTTCCCGTTATTCAGTACATAACATTTGCAGCCAAAGATCCTCAGGTAGGACATGGTTGGTTTCTTGCCATTCAGTAGCTCATAGGGAGTCTTACGATGGCTTTTGTTAATCAACGCCCGGTTTTGTACATGACAAGCCGTATTGACAGCCTCGGCCCAGAAGTATTCCGGGAGAGAAGCGTCATTCAACATTGTCGTGCACGCCTCAATGAGTGTTCTATTTCTCCTCTCCGCCACTCCGTTCTGTTGAGGAGTGCGAGGGGAGGAGAACTCATGAAAGATACCAAGTTCTTCACAGAACTCTGTCATAGCCCCAGACTCAAACTCTGTTCCGTGGTCACTTCTGATTTTGACCACCGAGCAGTTGAGTTCGTTCTGTATCTGCTTGACAAAATTGGTGAAGATGTCAAACGTATCAGACTTGCGTTTTAAAAAGAACACCCACGTAAACCGAGAGTGATCATCTACAATCACTAGCGTATACGACTTCCCTCCTAAGCTATGAACTTGCATAGGACCAAACAAGTCCATGTGCAGAAGATAAAGACATCTGGAGGAATCTTTGTCTGGGATGCCCTTAAAGGTAGCCCGAGTTTGCTTGCCCATCTGACATGCAGGACATGGGCTATCTTTAATACACTTAATAATGGGAGCATCCCTTACTAAGTCTTTGGAAAACAGCATATTAATTATCTTGTAATTAATGTGTTCCAATCTCTTGTGCCATTGTTCACAAAGAGATGCACTGCCTTTTGCTACTAGGCATACGGGGGTGGAAGAATCTAGACTGCGAAAATCTAAACAGAAAATATTTCGGCTCCTAATGCCAGTTAATACTGTCTCCGAAGAGGCACATGATATTATCAGGCATTTATCCTTGCAGAACTTAACGTCATACCCTTTATCACATAACTGGCTTACGCTGATCAGGTTATGATTTAACCCTTCAACATAAGCTACGTCAGAGATAGAGAGTATATCGTTGGAAATCATACCGTAACCTCTGGTGACTCCCCGATCAGATCCCCCAAAGATGACTTTGGGTCCATTCTCGACTGGAGAGTACTCCCGCAGCAGGCTTCTTATCCCAGTCATATGACGGGAGCATCCACTGTCCAAATACCAAATGGGAATTTTGTTGGCCTTTGGACATCCCTGCAAAACAGAATTAATTTGCCTTAGGAACCCAATCGAACTTGGGTCCTAGATTCCTTGTTAGCATACTCCCCCTCGATTGGTTAACTCTACGAGTGGTCGGCCTCGCATTGCTAACATAAGGAGTCTCTTTATACCTTGGATTAAACCAACAATCCACGGCAAAGTGACCAATTTTGCCACAGCACCAGCAGTCAAACCTGTTATACTTCCTCTTGGGCGCCTGCTTTACCCTTGAAACGTGGGGTTCAGCTGGGGCCGAAGACCAGGAGGTGGAGGCAACATGATGACCACAGTCACATGACTTCTTTACCTCTTGGCTTTTCAGTATAACAGGCTTGGCTTTAGGTGCCTGCTTCCTATTATGGCCGCTAGAGAATTGACCATAATTTCCCAAGTGGATTTCCTCATAAGGTGCCTTGAATACACTCTCACTGAAGTTACGGGGAAAGGTCCACCTATCATATCGGCTCTTCAGCTTTGCAGCCGAGGGCCTGAAGTGATGCCCATATGTTGACTCAAAGTCATGTTGGTTACAAGGAAAGCTAGGCTTTTTGAACTCAACAAGGCTGAGTGGGGCCTTTCCTTTCTCATCAGCAGAGGCTTTCTTGGCAGCCTTATTCTTCCTCCTGTTCCTGTTTCTCCTGGATGAGGAACTAGATACCCCAACATGCCCCAGGCCAGCTCCTTTGGCTTGAGCAGAGAAGGTATCAACTAATGGAAGAACAGTTTTTGGCATAGAGAAGCTCTTGACGATCTTCCTTTCTGCCGCAAGTAGTTCTTCCAACTTGTCGACTTCCTCCTGCTTAAGATCAAGGAGCTTAAGAGACTCTGAATGATTTGAAGTCAGGTCCAAGTGCTCCTGTCTGAGGGAGATCAAACTGGTGATCTCTTCCCTTAGGGATACACTCTCACCTTTAAGGAATTTGACTTCCTTTTTCTCCGCCTTCAGTTTCTTTCGACATTTCAGGAATGTATTGAGCAGAAGCTCATACTTTTTGAGGAGCTCAGCTTCAAGGGCAGAAGGGCTATCCTCAGGGTCATCATCCTGAGACTCAAGATCAGAGTCAGAGTCGGAGAGGGGGTGTGAGCTTTTACCTTCCCAGTAAATGGGGGGCATTCTCCTTTTGAGTCAGAGCGACTCATTAGCCCAAAGTAGTCTTCCTCATCATCGCTGGTGTCTGACGTGTCAGATTCACTCAGCGTCTTTGGCTTCTTTGCGATGTAACTCCTCTCCTTCTTCTTATCTTTTGAGGACCTGTGCTCCTCTCCCTTTCCCTTTTCCCTCTTGCCTTGATGGCAATCGGCCACGACGTGTCCTGGCTTGTTGCAACCAAAGCATATAATGTCAGAAGAGCGGTGTTTGTTCGGTTTGGAAACATACCTGTCAGAGGAATAGTTCTTCTTCTGATCCCTTGAGGAGGAGCCATTTCTCTTTCTCTGATTCCTCAGCTTGAGGAACTTCTTGAATTCCTGTGTGATAAGGGATAAATCTTCCTCAGATAACTCTGATCCGGAGGAGCTTGGCTCAGAGTCTTCCTCCTCATCTCTCTTCCACGCACGGGAAGAAGCGACACCCTTGCCCTTTCTGGATTGAATGGCTTTCAGTGCCACCGTCTTTTCCTTGGTCGCGGCTTTCTCTGCTTCCTCTTCAGCCTTCCTTGTGTTCAACTGAAGCTCATAGGACATGAGCTTCCCGAACAGAATCTGTGGATCAGTTTCCGCAAGTCTGCCAAACTCGCGGATGGCACAGATCTTTGTGTCCCATTCCTTAGTGAGGGACCTAAGGAACTTATCATTGAGTTCACCGTCAGTGAACACTCTTCCATATCCTTTGAGTGCATTGACGATCTTGAGGAAGTTTTCGAAGGTGACTCCGATCTCCTCCTTTGGCCCTTGTCTGAAGGCCTCATATTTCTGATTGAGGAGGGATCTCCGATCGTCCCTCATTTCATCTGTGCCCTCCATTAGGACAATCAGACAGCTCCAGAGATCCTTGGTTGTCCTGCAGTTGCTGAAGTTCTGCATCATAGAGTCGTCAACTGCGCTCACCAGGATGTTCTGAGCTTTCTTGTCGAGTCCGAACAGCACCATTTCGTCCTTGTCCATTTCCGAAAGTTTCTTGGGTACTTTCTTGGTAGGATCAATGGTGGAGGCCTTAGTGGGAATGTAAGGTCCCTCCTCCACTATCATGAAGAGTCGGGGGTCGACTGCTTCCATGTAGAATCTGATTCTTTCTTTCCAGATGGGAAAGTTCAGTCTGGTGCATACTGGGATTTTGCCGGAGTGCTTGAGTCCGTCCATGGAAGATATCTGACTGCTTCTTGACACTGGTGGCAGGATTCTACTCAAGGTGTGAACCTTTTTGATGAGGAACCTCCCTCTGATACCACTTGAAAGTCCACCTAGTGTCAACTACCTTCACCTATGGGGGGGGAATAGGTGTCTTTGCAGCGTGTTAGCGGAATTGAAATTATACCTGTACAAGAAAATAAAACAACAAAGCACAGAGAGGACACAGGCAATTTATAGTGGTTCCCCGATTTGGGTACGTCCACTTTCCCCCTTCGACCTATCTCCCAACCAGGGACGACTCGGTCACTTCACCAATAGGATTGAAATCCAATCCTTGCACTAACGGAAGGAACCCTTCCACACGTAGGAGTCACCACTCCCACAACACGGGTTGCACCCAACCCTTACAACTAGAGACCAATCGGTCCTTTACAAAGAAATTGAAACTAGCTTGTAAGAAATACAAACGACGTTTGGAGACTAAGGTGTCCCTCTTCGTTTGACGACGTGTTCTTGAAGTCAACGAAGAGTCCACAACCCTAGATCTCACTTGGATTGAATCTTCCCGAAACCGGCGGAGGCTTGGAGCGGCGACAAGGTTCTCGGAATAACCGGTGGCGACGGAGAGCTGCTGCTGTGCTATCTTGATTCAAACTTCATAGCAAGGGAAGCAAGGTCTTCCAACGGTCACACCAGGATCGGTCGTCTCGATCGATTAGGAAGGCGAAGGTTTTCCCGATCAACGAATCAAGAGACAAGGGATCTCTAGTTAGACGCGTGAGACGCTATGCTAACCTAAGCTTCTGTCGCCGGTGATCTGGAAGAACTTGAGATCAACAGCGGCGACTACTGCACGAACGGCGGAGACGATCGGCGGAGCAAGATCGGGGATTTAGGGCTCGACGGCGGCTCGTCCTTTTTGAATTCGCGTTTTTTCGTGTCTATGCTGTTCATACATACGGGGTATATATATATTAAATCAATAGATGACCGTTGTGGGTCCCACCCAAGTAAAGACCAAAGTCCGGTTCAAACAGCTGCAGGTAACGTGGACCGGTCCAGAAATTTCTGAAAATTTACCAAGTCAAAATCGGCGAGAATCGAAGGTGATTCTCGACGAATCGGCGAGAATCACCTACGATTCTCGCCGAATTCTACTTGGTGAATTCAGGCAACACAGGTTGAAGGGGCCGGGGAGAATCGGTGGGAATCACTTTTGATTCTCACCGAATCGTCGAGAATGCAAGGTCATTCTCGATGAATCGGTGAGAATCATAAGTGATTCTCGACGATTCTGCCTTAGATAATTTTCTTGTCTGTGTCAAGACAGCCGGCCCAACCCGGTGAGAATCAACTAGTGATTCTCGACGACTCGTAGAGAATCACTAGTGATTCTCGACGAATCGGCGAGAATCACCTACTGATTCTCGACGAATTATACTTAGACGATTTTCGTCTTTCGACCCGTGAGCTGGTCTTTGGCCCATCCTTGCTCCTTGTCTGCTCTTGCTTTATCATAGCCCTGTACTTGAAATTAAGCACACCCCAATAGAGAGAGTACACGTAGGCCAACACAATGATCTGCTCAACGAGGGATTACGTTGCACAGACCCGTGTATATTGACCCACTGCACCCTGACATTGGTGTGTACTTAGCGTGGAATAACTGCAAGCACAACTAAAAAATATTTCATCAAATACATTGTCTATTTACCTTGGCTTGCACAGGGGCTTCTTCAAATCAGGTACATTGTGGATGCAATACCCAACAATTTTTAATTTTGTGTACAACGCACGGTCTGCGCATTTCTTCGCGCATGGTTCCAGTGCAATCATGCGTTTTATACAGCAATTTTGGGGACTTCTTTTTCTACCCGTGCGTTTTGTTCTGATCTGACCGTGCATGACCATTTTCTGATCTTTTTCTATTTAAGCACAGATTTTCAGCCATGGAAAAAACCTTCGCTTCCAGCTATCCCCTCCGCGATTTTATGGCGAAACTTCGTCATTCACCTTAGGAGAGGAGATTCGGGCAAGCATTCAGAGCCAAATCCAAGTCAGAGCTTCCTCTCGGCCTCCTCCTTCATCCTAGAGCTTCAAGAGGAGATTCAACCTAGCCTTCTCCATAAATCTAGGATAAGTTTGTGCCATCTTCTTCCGCATCGTGACATGAAGAAGACGGGTCCATTGGGAGTGAGTGACAACCTCCTCTACCCCGGACGCAGTTGAGGACCGAGCTTGGATGCGGATTGACAACCCGACGAATCCAACCGTGAACTCTCGGCGAGACTTCGGATCCGGTCAATTTCGCACACTTTTATTCTCTTGTGGTAGATAGTATAGTTGTTCTCTTTGTATATGATGAAGTTGTGCTTATTTTCATAAATGTTTTTATGTAATCATGTCTATGTGATTGTATATTTTTGTTATTTTGCTTGAGGTGCGCCTTTATATCCATCCGCCACCCATCCGTTCTTGCCGCTCTAGCGATTGCTAGTGGCGTGCGTTGCGAAGAGGTGCTTACGACCCTCAAATTCTGGTTCTTACGCTTGCCTACTCGTCTATCCACCCAGCGATTCGGTGCATAGCGGCCCGACTAGTCTTCCATCCCGCCTGGCGAAGCATCGCATAGCGGTGTTGCATAGCAGTAGTTGTTATTGTTTTAATTTACTTTTCCGCAATATCAAAACCGCCATCGTATAAGCCGACCTAAGGACTTCATTCTCAAGTCCTCCTCGAAATTAACTCCACCTTATTGTGTTCCTTGAGAGATAGATACTTGGGGAAATTTGCCCATTTTATATTACTTGTGCGATCGGTACACTTGTCGTCACATTTGCATAAGACAGCATTTAGAACACGCTACGGTCATTATGAGTTAAATGTAATGTCGTTGGGCTATGTAATGCGTCATCGGTGTTCATGGATCTAATGCACTGAATGTTCTGAGAGAACTTGGACTTGTTTGTGATTGTCTTCATTGATGATATCTTGGTGTACTCTCAATCTGAATCTTACCGTGCGAACTATTTACGGTTGGTGTTGCATACCCTGCGGAGAAATAAGCTCTATTCCAAGTTCTCAAAGTGTGTGTTTTTGCTGTCGTCAGTGGCTTTTCTTGGCCATATGATAAGGGGAGAGGGTATTGTGATGGATCTGTCAAAGATAAGAGCCATACGGGAGTGGCCAGTGTTGTCTTCGGTGGACGAAGTCAGGAGTTTCCTTGGACTAGTAAGCTACTATAGACGTTTTGTAAAAAACTTCTCATAGATCGCTTTGCCTCTTACCACATTAACGAAGAAGTATCAAAAATTCATTTGGACACCGGAGTGCGCGCGAGCTTTTGAATAGCTAAAGAATCGTTTGACCACGGCGCCTATTTTAACATCGCCATGTGGTACAGACGGCTATGAGATTTATAGTGATGCTTTAGGGAGCGGCTTAGGCTGCGTTCTTCTGTAGTTTGGAAAGGTAATCGCTTATGGCTCACTCCAGTTAAAAGTGCATGAGCGAAACTATCCCGACCACGACTTGGAGTTGGCAGCGGTGATTTTTGCACTTAAATTATGGTGTCACTATCTATATGGCGTAAAAGTGGATATATTTACGGACCACAAGAGCCTAAAGTACCTATTGGTTCGGAAGGATCTCAATATGCGATAATGAAGGTGGATGGAGTTCCTGATGAGACCCATTTATATAGGGTTTTGCGGGCTCATCTAGGCTGGTTTTCTTGTCTTTGCACACCACTTTTGCGCTATTTTCTCTTTTATTTCCCTCCTTATGCGCTTCATGGATTGTGTGCTTTTCTCGCAATTGGGTGCGCAATTGAGCATTTGATTATTGGGGGTATTCACGTGGTGCTCCCCGAGGCTTGTTCCGGTAGCTTTTTCCGCATTTATGTTTTGCTGGAGGGTCCTCCATTGCTTAGTTCTCCTTGCTTGTAGGTGGTCATTTTTCCCCATTTCAGAGTTATGATTTGAGGAAAATGCACGACCGTGCATTTTCTTGGTTCACGGTTAGTTTTGGTCATGCGTTTTCCACAGGTTACTCTGGAAAAGTGACCAGCCCATGTGAATGCTTCACGCACAGTTTTATCGAAACTGTGCGCGAAGGAAATGCATGGTTGTCATGTAGTCTTCTTGTTTTTCCTGCGGTTTGAGCTTACTACGGTTACCCGTGAGAATTGCTTCACGCACGGGCGGATTGCCCGTGCGCAAAGGAAACACACTGGTCAACGCTTCTTCCTCGCATGATTTTGCGTGAAAGTAATATCGCATGGTTCGCGTACGGTCGTGCATCGAATCGTGTGAGACCAATTTTCTGAAAATTTTCTATTTAAGTTGCAGATTCTGTCATGGCCGTGAGGATTCCGTTCGGCCAGCCTTTTCTGCTCCCTGGAGCGGGAAAACCACTCTCCAGCCCCTTTTTTCTCTCTCATCCTGGTGAAGCTCTTCCGGCCACCATTTCTCCTACGAAAGCTTGCAAAATCTCCGTCTCCGACCATCTTCATCTTCTCCGCCCTCAAAGATACCAAACGAGCTACTTGTTGTTGTACTAGAGAAGCCCTCCATTCAGATCCAACTAGGTGACCACGAAGAAGATGGGTTAGAATAAGGAAGTGACAGCCCTTCTGGATCCCGGACGCCTTCCGAAGATCGAGCTAGGATGAGGATTGACAACCTTCGCTTCCGTCCGAGAATCTTGGAGAGCTTCTGTGCGCTTGGTTGTATTTCTTCACTTTTACTAAACTTTCCATGTTCTGATCCTGTGCTAGTAACTTGTGACTTGATAGCATTGCTGCTTGAGTTTCATCTGAGTTTGGTAATGATGCTTTAATCTTTGGTAGTGTATGAGACATTCTAGCCTTTGCTAGAAGTGAGCGCTTAGAAGAGGTGTTTTCGACCCTCATTAGTTCTTTCGCTTCCGCTATTACTCTTCGGAGTGATTCATACGGGCGATGCGGTGAAGGCGACCCGCGTTAGTTCTTTATTATTTTAGCGTAGGATATCCAAATCAATCACCTCCTTGTTCACTTAGCACTTGCACTCGTTTCTCTAAATGCTAAAACCCATGCTCCCTACTTGCGCTCTGCGAGAGATCGATACTCGGGGATGCTACTCCTCATAATTATGACTTGGCCATGAACGGTTGTCTTACCGCTAGCGCATAAAGTTTTTGGCACCGTTGCCGGGGAGAACAAACGTTGCGTGTGGTTTTTGCCTTTTTGTAAAAAGTTTGTAGGTGTTCAAGTGCATTTTAAATTTTTTTTTTGTTTTGTGAGTACATGTCAGATCTGAACCCCGCTGAAAGGGTTGAAGATTTAGGAGTTGACGTTGAGACTGCAAGAGCTAGAAGAGCTCTGTTGCGCGCTATTGCTGCAGAAGAGAGAATGGACAATCTGGTCCATGGGGGAAACGGTCAGGGAGATTGAGTGGTTGATGCCCACGAGATGTTCCAACCTCGAGTAAGGACGATGAGGGATTTCACTACTCCTACGTCGGGGAGTGTTTATCCTGGGTTTGGGCCAGCTATTTCCAACCACCACTTTGAGATCAAGCCGGCAATCCTAAATATGATTAGGAACAACACCCAAAATTCCGGGCTGCCGAGCGAGGATCCTCAGCTTCATCTAGCTGAATTTTCGGAAATATGTGGGACCTTCCCTTATGTGGGGATCTCTGATGAAATTGTGAAATTAAAGATGTTCCCTTTCTCGTTGTGGGATAGGGCCAAGACTTGGCTACATACAATCGCTTAAGGAAATGCAACAACTTGGGAAGCCTTGTCTTCCTTATTTTTTGCAAAATGTCATCCTATCGATAAGATTGTTAATGCACGCAGGGAGATAGCCATGTTTCGACAACAGGATCAGGAGACCCTTTACGAGGCATGGGAGAGGTTTGCCGATTTGCAGCGCCGGTGTCCGCAACACGGCTGTGAGCCCTGGAATTTGGTAGAGATATTTTATTTCGCTGTTGAACCCAATCTCCGTGCAATGATTGATGCTGCTGCAGGGGGGACGATTATGAATTTGTCCTTCGAGGATGCGCTGAGGATTTTAAGAGATACGGCCTCCCACAGCACTTATTGGACCGCTGGGAGGAACGCCTCAAGAGGGGCGAGAAATTTGTTTGATGTGAACGTCATGGCGCAACATGCTGAACCTTGCCAACCTTCTTTGGAAGGAAAATTAATGTTTACAAGATCTACCCCGCCGCCAGATCCCGTGCTGAACATCTCGTGCATAGTTTGTGGAAACTCTGGGCACCACACTTATGAGTGCATTATGGGGGAGCATGCTAGTGATCAGGAAGGTATGAGCTTTGAAGACATGTTAATTTTATTAATAATCAAAACTGCGCCTCCCCTTATAACAATGCTTATAACCCGAATGCGATAAATCGCCTGAATTTCTCGTGGAATCAAAATGCTCCTGGAAGAAGATGGCAAGGAGGCCAGCATCAATTTGATGCTCAAACTTCTGGTAGTCAACCGCGACCACATCAGGTGGGTTACAATCAAAACATGCAAGGGGCGCGCAAAAGTGCTTTAGAATAAATGATGGAAAAGTTCATGGAGATGGCTCAGTCGAACATGGCCACTAAAACTGCCTCCATGAGGAATTTGGAGACGCAGCTTGGGAAGATTGCCCAGGTATTCTCCGAACACACTCGTGGCACCCTCTCAAGTGACACGGAGAAAAATCCCCGTAAACATGGGAAGAGTGTTGTAGAGGTGGGCGAGAGCAGTGGCAATGAATTAGCCATCAAGTGCGAGATAAATGAGATATAAACGGTAGCTATTTTTTATTCTGGTTCTTTGTGCAACATCATTGCCTTGCAAGATGTTGTGAAACTGGATTTAAATATCGAAAATAGTATCCAGAAATCACTTATGCTTGTCGATGGTTCGGTTGTCAAAACTGATGGGGTAGTTACAGATGTGGAAGTGAAACTTAACGGGGCTGTTGTAGTCACTGACTTTCAGGTACTGGGACCGGAGGGAAATAACTCAAGACCCATTTTGGGGGTTCCATTCCTGAAATCCAGCAAGGAAATACTATGCTTTAATGCTTGCGGAATTACCTTAGCTTTTAAGGATGAATTACCGTCTCCACCATCACTTCCCTCTCTTGTCCCATGTAAATCGTAAAATCAGTGAAACGTTAATGCTTTGCTATCTAATAAATTGTCTAGTGCTGATAAGGCAGATGTGTTGCTTAGCGAGCAAGCTATAACTATACAAGTGAAGAAGTTGTTGAAGCTCGCGGACGCAAAATCAAGTTCATAGCTGTTGAGTGTAAAATGAGATAAAGTTAAGAAGGAATGTGGAATGGGCACGGCTACTGAGAGCGTGCGGAAAGTCAATTTAAAAACTATTATTGGACCGAGTAAATGTTGTAAAACTTTTAAGCAGGTGACATGGCCTGATCTGCCACCCTCTGCAGGTGAGGAAAGGATTCCCTCGGTTGTGGTTGGTGATCTGGATGTTACAATATCGGGCGTGAAATTACCGCCCTGGCACTCTCCTACTGTTGAGATGTGATGAAAGGAGTTGTTCTTGCACAAGGAGCAGAGTTTTGCTCACCGATGCGGCAAGGAGGAGGGTAGGGGAAAAGGAGATTTATCTTATTTGGGCCCTAAAGCTTTCCCCTCTTACTCATCCCACGTATCGGGTGAGATTCATCACAAATCAGCGTTTAGCTGAGAAGTGGAGGATCTTCAGAGCCATCTCATTTGTCCTGCTGCTTCTGTTGATCGTTTTGCTTAATGTTGTTCTCGATTTTGGTTTAGTTTTCCTGTTGGCGTGTTATGCTTTTGTGACCTAAACAATATTATATAACTTCTAATACAGGTATTTGGTCCACCTTAAGGACGGTAAAGAAAAGGGTTATTGGGAGACAACCCAAGTTTGCCGCCTTTAGCCTTGTATTGAGGCTATTGCTTGCCTTTCTTTTCTTTATTTTCTTCTTTTTGCTCGTGCTGCCTGTTATTTGTTTGGTAGGAGATGTGCTTATTGCAGGTGATCTTGTCTGGACCGTGAGCTTATTGATCAAATTTAACGCCAATCTTCTGGTATGCTCATCTTCGGAGCATTGGGTAACTTCTCTCCTTATCTCATTTTGATTTTAAGTTCAGCATATTGCTATGCTTCTTAGCTTAAGTCTAACAGAGAGCTTGTCCATGTTATCTTTGCACGTGCACTTCATTTGCATGCCAGTAGTTGTTTTTAATTTATTTGTTAGTGCATTGCATTGCGCATCGTTGCACCCATATAAGCGCGTGCTTAGCTTTTTACGCGCTGCGAGTCAAGCTTGCCTCTTTTGTTAGATTTGGGAAAATTTCCATGCTGACATAGGATTATGAGATGAAGTAAAATGTTGGCCTTGCTATGTTCCTAGTCAAGCGCTCCCGTTTCATGTAGAAATTGGAGTAGAATTAATTTTTCTGCATACTTTTAGTCTTATATTTTTCTAATTGCGTAAATTCTTTTATTCTACACAAAAATGGGTGAATCCGGTGCAACTCCGATGGTAGTTTAGCGATGTGTGTAGATAGCTGTTAGATTCGTATTGCTCGAGTCAGAGGGGTGGATAGTCTTTCTCGTTGGCTAAGAACTTGCCCCAAGCTACTCTCGAGCCATTGGTGTATGGTTAGTTAAGCGTTAGCATGATGTAGGCCATCATTTTGGCCAGGTTGAGCTTTGTACCCATTCCTTGTCTTATCGTCGCTAGCCCCATTGTGCCTACCCATCCTTTTTTTCAACTCCACATTTTATTCACCAAAGCCTAGTAGCCAAACCTAGTTGCACGCCCAAATTGAGCTTTTCCTTTTTCTGATTTCTAGTTTGGGGTGTTTGTTGGTTATTGTAGTTGTGAAAAATGTGGATGCCTTCCAATGCTTGTATTTGCTGGAATTATAAAAAAGAGTGTTTAAAAAGAAAAATTTATGAAAAGAAAAGGTGAAAATAAATGAAAATGAGAAAAGAAAAGTTTGATTGAAAATCTATTTTGTGTTAAAACAGTTTTTGGTGTAGGTAGTATACATAGCCATGTTTTAAAAATCAAGTCTGGGGGTGTGGTGTACTCGTATTTATTATGGTTAGCGGATGTTGTTCTTTTGTGCTAGCTCGATTGGGTTTTGTGTTGAGCCTTCATTTTTATTCTTGCTTACCTCACTGTAACCCAAGCCCCATTACCACCGGAAGTCCTACGGACTCACGTTTAAGTCAAACTAGCATTGTGGAGAGAGTGTGAACAGGAAAGCATATGGTCACAAAAATTGGTGGATTCCTTTGGAGGATGTCCCGAATCCCGATCTTTGGCAATACTCGCCTTAGCGGTTAGTCTTTTGCACCCTACGCGTGACTGGAGGATTCACCGCAATTCTTTTTTTGAGTAGTCATAGAATTTTTGTTACGCAGGCTGAAAAGTATAAATTATTTTGTATGCTTAGAAATTTTTTCTACTATGTTTTTACGCCCGCGAGCATGTGACTTCGCATGGTACTCCGAATCATAATTACTATGCTTGTTAGTCTTTTTCTAATCTACAAGGATCTTCTTTGCTCGGGACGCGCAAATGGGTAAGTCTGGGGGTATGATTAGTCCCATTTATATTGGGTTTTGCGGGCTCATCTTGGCGGGTTTTCTTGTCTTTGCAAACCACTTTTGCGCTATTTTCTTTGTTATTTCCCTCCTTATGCGCTTCGTGGATTGTGTGCTTTTCTCGTCCTTGGGTGCGCAATTGAGCATTTGATTATTGGGGGTATGCATGTGGTGCTCCCCGGGGCTTGTTCCGGTAGCTTTTTCTGCATTTATGTTTTACTAGAGGGTCCTCCATTGCTTAGTTCTCCTTGCTTGCAGGTGGTCAGTTTTCCCCATTTAAGAGTTATGATTTGAGGAAAACGCACAACCGTGCATTTTCTTGGCGCATGGTTAGTTTTGGTCGTGCATTTTCCACAGGTTATTCTGGAAAAGTGACCAGCCCGTGCAAATTCTCCACGCACGGTTACATCGAAACCGTGCACGAAGGAAACGCACGATTGGCCTGTAGCCTTCTTGTTTTTCCTGCGGTTTGAGCTTACTGTGGTTACCCGTGCGAATTGCTTCACGCGCAAGTGGATCGCCCGTGCGCGAAGGAAACGCACGGGTCAACGCTTATTCCTCGCAGGATTTTGCGTAAAGGTAATATCGTACGGTTCGCGCACGGTCGTGCGTTGAACCGTGCGAGACCAATTTTCTGATAATTTTTTATTTAAGATGCAGATTCTGCCATAGCTGTGAGGATTCTGTTCGGCCCGCCTTTTCTGCTCCCTAGAGCGGGAAAACCACTCTCTAGCCACTTTTTTCTCTCTCATCCTGGGGAAGCTCTTCCGGCCACCATTTCTCCTCCGAAAGCTTGCCAAAGCCTCGTCTCCGACCATCTTCATCTTCTCCGCCCTACAAGCTACAAACCGAGCTACTTGTTGATGTACTAGAGAAGCCCTCCATTCAGATCCAACTAGGCAACCACGAAGAAGACGGGTTAGAAGAAGGAAGTGACAGCCCTTCTGGATCCCAGACGCCTTCCGAAGACCGAGCTAGGATGAGGATTGACAACCTTCGCTTCCGGCCTAGAATCTTGGAGAGCTTTCGTGTGCTCGGTTGTATTTCTTCACTTTTACTCAACTTGTCATGTTCTGATCCTGTGCTAGTAACTTGTGACTTGATAGCATTGCTGCTTGAGTTTCATCTGAGTTTGTTAATGATGCTTTAATCTTTGGTAGTGTTTGAGCCATTCTAGCCTTTGTTAGAAGTGAGCGCTTAGAAGAGGTGTTTTCGACCCTCATTTGTTCTTTCGCTTCCGTTATTACTCTTTGAAGTGATTCATCCGGGCGATGCAGTGAAGGTGACCGCGTTAGTTCTTTATTATTTTAGCATAGGATATCCAAATCAATCACCTCCTTATTTACTTAGCACTTGCACTCGTTTTTCTGAATGCTAAAACCCATGCTCCCTACTTGCGCTCTGCGAGAGATCGATACTCGGGGATGCTACTCCTCATTATTATGAATTGGTCGTGAACGGTGTCTTACCGCTAGCGCATCAGTTCCTCTGGGACTACACCTTTAATATTCACTACACTCCCGAGAAGGGAAACGTGGTTGCAGATGCCTTGAGTCGTAGGACTCCATCAAGGGCAAATTGGTTATAGATGCCTGATGAGCGTCTGATCCAGGAGTTGGAAGTGTTATAGATTTCTTGCGTTGACAAGAATTCCACAGCAAATGCATGCTTGAACTGGACAGAGGTACAGTATGACCTTGCGGACAGGGTTCGGCGAGCAACGAAACTGGATGAAAGTCTACAACACTATGCAGTGGATGGTTCAAATGACAAATTCTCCTGGGATGACAGCCTTTTAAGGAAAGAGGGTCATTTGTGCGTCCCAAGTATGGATAAGTTGAGAGAAGAATTGATGTATGAGGCTCACTCTACAAAATACTCAATTCACCCAGGGAGCACAAAGATGTACACAGACATGAAAAAGTTGTTCTGGTGACCAGGGTTAAAGAAAGACATAGCACATTACGTGTCTAAATGTCAAACATGTCCCTTGGTAAAAGCTGAATTCCAGAATCCCGGAGGTTTCCTGAAGTCGCTACCTATTCCAAAATGTAAGTTTGATGATATTTCAATGGATTTTGTGCACAGTTTGCCGAGATCTCAATGCGATAACGATTCGGTATGGGTGATCGTAGACCGGTTGACTAAAGTGGCTCACTTCCTTTCGAACAAAAGGGACAATTTAGTGGAAGTTTTGGTGGAACTTTATGTTGAGCAAATCATACGATTACATGGTGTTCCTCGTAGCATTGTAAGTGACCGTAACGGGCAATTCACTTCGAATGATTGGTGGATGATGTTGGAATACCCTATTACTAATTTGGATAAGGATCACTATGCTTGTCTTAGGATCCTAGTTGACCTAGTTGTATAGTTGAGAAGGTCAACATTAGAATGAGTCTAGGGTCTAGAACTTAGTTTTGAAGCTGCCCCAAGACCACTCCAAGATCAAGAATGAAGAGCTAAGTCTAAGGCAATTTTCGTCGAGCTCTGGTCGACGAATCGTCGAACTCAGTTCGACGCTCTCTGAGCTCAACTTCAACAAATCGTCGAGCTCCGGTCGACGATCTTCGAGCTCAGATCGACTATCTGCTTTTAGCTAGCTTTTGCTTAATCGTCAAACTCCCCTCGACTATCGTCTAGCTCAGTTCGACGATGCCTCCTTCAGCTGTTTCTCAGGTCGCTGAGCTCAGTTCGACGATCTTCGAGCTCAGTTCGACGCTTTCTGTCTGCTTATCTCAGTTCATCTCTGAGCTCAGTTCGACGATCGTAGAGCTCAGATCGACGATTCTTTGGAGAGATCAACGTCTTCAAGATTTCAAATACTGCTGATTTTTTGGAATGTTTTTGAATATTATCAGCATTTATGACAGAAGATCTCCCAGCCGTTTGGAGCAAGTTTCAAGGAATTATTCAGAGAATGTTTGCTGGACTTTCCTCTAAAAGACAAGACCATTTATGGAAAACATTTATGACTGACCAACGGCTATTTTTGGACAAGAGAATCTTAGAAATTATTATTCATCTCTTCTGCCTCTTAGCTATAACGTATACACAGATTGACAAGAAGAGTGAACACAGAATAGAGAATACTGATAGCAGAAGAATAACAGAACTGCAACTTCAAAATTCTTCTTACTGACTGAAAAGTGTTCACAATCTCATCATCTCCAGACATCTCATCACAATCTTTTGCTGGAGATCAAAGTTCTGAAGACCTATCACCCTTCTGCAAAGCTTCTCTGCCTGAACCTCTCTACATCTCAGGGGGAGCTTTGACATCTTCAATCCACTTGTGCTTCTCTCATTTGACTGAGAACAGAGAAGACAACTTCAACTTTCACTTTTTCTTTTCCTGCTGTAAAAGGGTTCTTGAACTCCCTTCAAAAGTTCTGTCTGGTTCTGAGAGCCTTGTCAAAACTCAGTGGTGGCAAGACACCTTATCAAAAAATCTAGCTTTGGTTTTTGAGCACCTTATCAAAAGCTCATTGGTGTCAGGACACCTGATCAACTCAGTCCTGAGTGGATTCCTACCAAGGGTGGTAGAAGAGTGGATGTACCCAGTTTTGGGGAACCACTATATTTCCTTGTGTCTTCTGGTTCTGCTTGTGTGATTTGTCTGCTGTGTGCTGTGTCCTTTTCCTTTCACTTTTTAAGTTTCTGTTAGCACTCTACACTATAGCTTAAATAGAATTTTAATTTGTGCTATTTTAATAATTCAAAAAATATTTTAAGTAAACTCTATTCACCCCCCTCTAGAGTTGAGATAGATCTTACCCTCACTTTCAATTGGTATCAGAGGGAGGTTGGTTGCTCATACTGGTTAACACCTGAACCAAAAGATCCCTGATAAGATCAATCTCTGTAGAGGATTACTTTCTATACATCTATCTACTCATTTAGAGACATGGCACAGAACAAAGATTATGCAAGCACCAGACCACCAGTGTGCAACCTCTCCAAGTTTGCACTCTGGAAGGCAAGGATTAGATTGTATATGAATTCTATTGATGAGGATATCTTTAATTCTGTCTTGACAGTGTGTCCAACTCCACCAGCAAGCTCAAGTACAAGTGCTGTTCCACCTCCTTCTGGAACAGATGCAGATATAAAGAAGTGGAAGATTGCAGATGCTAAGGCTATGAACATCTTAGCCCAAACTATGTCTGATGACATTTTTCAAAAGGTAGCTGAATGCAACTCAGCCAAAGAAACCTGGGACAAACTCTCTGAAATTGTCTCAGGATCTGCTGATGAAAGAAAGGATAGAAGGTCTCATCTGATAAGTCAATATGAGAACTTCAAGAAAGGAGAAGGTGAATCAGTGGCTGACATGTACAATAGACTAAGTCTGATTGTCAATGAGCTAAAGACTTTGGACAAGGAAATCTCTTTAACTGAACTAAATGATAAAATCCTGATGTGCTTTCCCAGCACTTGAGATTCAAGAATCTGGCCAATCAAAGATGCCAGAAGTCTGAATGAGATTACTACTGAAGCTCTCCTGGGCAAGCTCAAATCCTATGAGCTGCTCATTAAAAATAGAGAAGAAGAACAGAAGGCTGCCTCTCCAGCCACAAGGAAAGAAAAGACCATAGCCTTCAAGGCTGCAGAAGAGGAGCCTGAAGATAAAGCCACAGGAAATGATGAGCTCATAAGTCTACTGGCTAAGAGATTCTACAAAATGGCCAGAAAAGATTTCAGAAAAAGGCCATACAAGGGTCATGATAAACCAAGGTATGATAAATCAAACAACACTACAGAAATCATATGCTTTGGTTGCAGGAAACCAGGACACATTGTGCCTGACTGTCCAGAGAACAAGAATAAGGACAAGAGAGATAGAAGAGAAAGAAGAAAAGGAAAGGATCACAAGAAGAACAACTCAGACAAAGCCTCCTTCAGCAAAAACAAACATACAAGGAAGGGCTTTGTTGCTGAGACCTGGAGTGAGACTGAAGAGGAGTCTGAAGCCTCATCCAGTTCCAGTGATGATGAGGATGATGCAGATGAAAAGGAGTTCTGCATGATGGCTATCAATGCATCACAACAAAACTCTGATGAAGAATCTGAATCAGATTCAGACACTCATCCAGATGAAGATCAGGTAATCAATTCTTTTGATTTTCATTCTGAAGATTTCAAAAGTGAATTTAAGACACTATGCCTAGACCTACTAAAATCTGAGAAGGAGATAATATCTCTCAGGAATCAATTGTCTGAGCATAGTATCCTAAACTCAAAGAACCTCAAGCTCTCTGAGGAGTTAGAATGCTGTAGGGAGGAGATAGCTTCACTGAAAAGTGAACTATCAAAGGCCAAAAAGTTTGAAGAATCTCTAAATGGGAGGAGTATCAGACTTATGGACATCACAAGCACAGTGAACTCTAGATTCAATAGTACACTGGGTTTGGGTGCCTCCCCCAGCCAACCTATAGTGTTAACAACTCCAATCAAGTTTGTCTCTGACAAAGGAAAGGGAGTAGTAGAGGTGGCTAGGAAGAATGCAGACCTGCCAGAGAAAATTTCAGTTCAACAAAATGCGTCGAGCAGAGCTCGACGATCGTCGAACAGAGCTCGACGATCTAAGCACAGATCGTCGACCTCAGCTCGACGACACCCAAACTCTGAACTCAAGCACTATCGATCTTCGAACAGAGATCGACGATCTGACCCAAGATCGTCGACCTCAGATCGACGATCGTCGAACAGAGTTCAGAATTGTGAACACATCTTCAATGGCTCAGTCAAATTTAATCCTAGAAGTTGCACATCTCATGGATTCAACCCCTATACTGAATGGATAGTACCTCCTAGGAGATACCATCCTGAAGGTTATAAGAGTCAACCTGAGATGTCTTTTATTTCAGAATTTAAAGGGTATCAACCTAGGCCCAAGGTTAACTGGGTCAAAAACAAATAAGCTGTTTTTGTGCAGGTGAAGACCTATCCAGCATCAAACCATCCATGGTATCTGGATAGTGGGTGCTCAAAGCACATGACAGGGGACAAGGACAATTTCACCTCCTTCAAAGCCAAGCTTGGACCCAAAGTAATTTTTGGAGACTCAAGCTTTGGAACTACAAAAGGATATGGTGCAGTCAAAATTGGCCCAGTCACATTCAAGAAGGTGGCATATGTTGAAGGACTAAAGCACAACTTGATAAGTATCAGTCAACTGTGTGATGAAGGATATCAAGTGACCTTCAACAAAGCCATATGCAAAGTCCAGTCAGTGGACAACACAACTGTGTTGACAGGTAACAGAAGAGGTAACATTTACTTAGTTAATTTTCTTTCACCTGTAGTAGATATTTGCCTGTTTAATTCCATTTCAAAACCAAATATTCTATGGCATAAGAGACTAGGGCACATTAACCTTAGAACCATTGCTAGGCTATCCAAAGACAACCTTGTTAGAGGACTACCTTCTGGTCCCTACAAGAAGGAAGAACTTTGCAAGGCATGTCAATTAGGCAAGCAAACTAAAAATAGCTTTAAGTCACTTAATAAGAGTGATTCACCTAGGATTTTGTATTTGTTGCACATGGATCTCTTTGGACCCATATCTGTACAAAGCCTAGGAGGGAAGTCCTATACTTTAGTGGTTGTAGATGACTTCTCAAGATTCACTTGGGTATTCTTTCTGAGGAAGAAGTCTGATAACTTCAAGTGTTTGACAGATTTTCTCAAATGCATTCAGATTGAGTTCAACACTCACATTGCCCTGATCAGAAGTGATCATGGGACAGAGTTTGATTCTCTTCTCATGCAAGAGTTCTGTCAAAGTGAAGGGATCAGGCACACTTTCTCAGCTCCTAGAACTCCTCAACAAAATGGGGTAGCTGAAAGGAAAAATAGAACCCTAATTGAATCTGCTACTACATTGTTGTCAGATGCTCACCTACCTCTATCCTTTTGGGCTGAGGCAGTGAACACCTCCAACTATGTGTTGAACAGAAGCCTGATACATAAACTGAAGGGCAAGACTCCCTATGAATTGCTCAAAGGGAAGAAACCTAAAGTAAACTATTTTAAAGTTTTTGGTTGTATTTGTTATATTCATAATAATGACAAGAAATATCTAGCAAAATTCCAAGCTAAAGCTGATGAAGGAGTGTTTCTGGGATACTCCATGATCAGCAAGGCTTATAGGGTTTATAACAAATCATCTTGCAAAATTGAAGAATCTGTTCATATTATTTTTGATGAAGCTAACATGTCTTTCAAGGAGAAGAAT
Source organism: Platanthera zijinensis (assembly GCA_039513925.1). Classification (NCBI taxonomy): domain Eukaryota; kingdom Viridiplantae; phylum Streptophyta; class Magnoliopsida; order Asparagales; family Orchidaceae; genus Platanthera; species Platanthera zijinensis. The sequence continues at coordinate 109,313,070 of CM077087.1, forward strand.
GCTTCTACCATAGAACCTTTGCAGGTACATTCTTTAGCTGAAGACTTGAACAAACTGCAAGTTAGTGAAAAGAATGACAGCAGTGATGATGAAGAAGAAGTTCAACATCTAAAAGAAAATCACCTTGAAGAACCTGTTGTTGTTCCACCAGAGGAAACAACAACACAGGCTAGTGAACAATCAACACCTCCTGTTGATTTAGTAACAATAAGAGATCATCCAACTTCCCAAGTTATTGGAGACATCTCAGCTGGTGTGCAAACCAGAAATCAGGTCAACCAGAACCTAATGCACACTTGCTTCCTATCTCAAATTGAGCCTCAATCCATTCAAGATGCAGAGCAAGATCCACACTGGATCATTGCAATGCAAGAGGAGTTGCATCAATTTGACAGGAACAAGGTTTGGAAACTAGTACCTAAGCCAAAGGATCATCCCATTGTTGGAACAAAGTGGGTATTCAGGAACAAGCTGGATGATCAAGGAGTTATAGTCAGAAACAAGGCAAGGCTAGTTGCTCAAGGGTACTCTCAACAAGAAGGAATAGACTATGACCAGACCTTTGCACCAGTTGCAAGGTTAGAGGCCATCAGAATATTTCTAGCTTATGCTGCTCACAAAGGCTTCAAGGTCTACCAGATGGATGTGAAGAGTGCTTTTCTCAATGGGGACATCAAAGAGGAAGTCTATGTTAGACAACCTCCAGGTTTTATCTCTCTAACTCACCCTGATTATGTTTTCAAATTGCATAAAGCATTATATGGTCTCAAGCAAGCTCCTAGAGCATGGTATGAGACCCTAGCATGCTTTCTTCTGGAAAATGATTTTACTAGGGGGAGAGTAGACCAAACTCTTTTTATTAGAACCCATAAGTCCCATACCCTACTAGTGCAAATTTATGTGGATGATATTATATTTGGCTCCACTAATTCAAACCTGTGCAAAAAGTTTTCCAAGCTTATGCATTCTAAGTTTGAAATGAGTAGCATGGGTGAGCTGTCCTTCTTCTTAGGACTGCAAGTCAAGCAACATGCTGAAGGCATATTTATTTCTCAAACCAAGTATGCAAAAGAATTGGTTAAGAAATTTGGTATGTCTGATGCATCAAGTATGAAAACACCCATGCCCTCAAATGCTGTAATAGATGCTGATGAACATGGGAAACCTGTTGATCAGACAACATATAGAGCAATCATTGGCTCTTTATTGTACCTTACAGCCAGTAGGCCTGATATAATGTTTGCCACATGTCTTTGTGCTAGATTCCAAGTTAGCCCTAGAGAGTCACACTTAATCTTAGTTAAGAGGATTCTTAGGTATGTTAAAAGTTGTCCAAATCTAGGACTCTGGTATCCAAAAGATTCAGCATTTGACTTAACTGGATTCTCAGATGCTGATTATGCTGGATGCAGAATAGACAGGAAAAGCACCAGTGGAACATGCCAGTTCCTTGGTGACAGACTTGTCTCCTGGTTTTGTAAGAAGCAAACATCTGTGTCAACTTCAACTGCTGAAGCTGAGTATATGGCTGCAGGCAGTTGCTGCTCACAAATATTGTGGATACAAAATCAGCTTCTAGACTATGGCTACAACCTAGAGAAGTCAAAAATTTTCTGTGATAATACTAGTGCTATTTCTATAGCCCAAAATCCAGTCCTCCATAGTAGGACAAAACACATAGAAATCAGGCATCATTTCCTAAGGGATAATGTAGAGAAAAACAAAATTGAACTTCAATATATTCCTACTGATTTGCAAAGGGGAGATATTTTCACCAAACCCTTGGATGAAAAGAAACACAGGTTCTTCCTAAATCAGTTAGGCATGATAGATGGAGGAAGTCTTAATTAAAATCCAAGATTTTGAAAAGCTAAAACAGACCAAGACTAGGCTAAAAAATTCTGTCTTTTGAATGAGTTTAGACTCTGAACTGCGCTCGACGTTTTCTCAAACATCGTCGAACGGAGATCAACGATCTTCCAAAAAACGTCGACCAGAGATCGACGCTTTTGCTATCGTCGATCTGAGTTCAGAGCCTTCGCTAGATCTAGAATTTTTTTCTTCTTCTGTTCAGAGGCCGTCGAGCTGAGCTCGACGTTTTTCAACATCGTCGAACGAAGATCGCCGATTTTGAAGACTCTTCAGATTCCCTCTGTAGCCTAAATCGTCGAGCTTAGATCGACGCTTCGTCAAGCTGAGCTCCACGATTTTCTTTTTCGCCGTCGAACCCTAATATAAAATCATCTTTCAGCCGTCGTTCTCCTTTTTACGCTTTCATACTCTGCAACCTTCTTCCTTTTCCCTCCAAATTTTCTACGCTTGGTCGTTTTTGGTTTTCTGTTGCAGGTACATATGGCTGATTCGAGGGCTGCGATTGCCAAGATGAAGTTCGACACCGGTTTCGACATAGACATAAACTCATTTGATGGAAGCGACCAGCGCTTCAAGGATGTTCTGAATCTATTCAGAGAACAACAGCTAACCCAGATAATGACTACCAGGATGAAGATTGCATCTGAGGAGATTAAGGAATGGTGTTATACCGCAGCAGATGAGACTGAGAATACTGTTGTCGGCACCATTAAGGGGACCCAGGTAATTCTATCCCCGGCTTTATTAACTGAAGTCTTTCAACTCAGTACTGGAGAAGACTCCATTGATCTGTCTGGAGAGGAGTATGCCTCCATGTTAGATAGGATGGGTCATAATGTGCTTAACCCTAATAAGCTGCTGAAAAAGAATCTGGCTATAGAATTCCAGTTCCTGGCTGATGTAGTAGGGAAGGTGCTGTTGGCCAAGCACTCGGCTCATGACACAATTTCCAGGTATCAGTTCTGCCTGATGGGAGCCTTACTGGATAAGAAGCACCTCGACTGGGGCTCCATCTTCTTCACCCTGATTAAGAAGAAAATCAACAAGTCTGCAGTCTGTTTTGGAAGAATCTTGGGGGTCTTTCTGCACTCAAGGTGCCCTGACCTTTTGACCTCTTCTGGGATGTTCATCAATGCATCCAAGAGGCTCTCCTGTGCCCTCTTCAGTAAATGGGACAGGCAGATAATCAACCCCTCCAGGGCTGCTGCAACACTTCTCTCAGGCACAAGGACCACTTTGGTCACTCCTTCAGTAGAAGAGATGCCTGCTTCTTCTTCTCCCCAAGCCATATCCACCCAAGCCTCATATACTCAAGCCCTCACCTCCTCTCAACCAGTCTCCACCATAATCCTTTCATCCCCAATTACCATTTCCTCACCAATGTCATCCCCTATTACCATCTCTTCACCAGCCTCATCTCCTCCAGCATCTACCTCTGAGGTATTCCTCCCTCTCTTCTCTTACCAAACCCTTACCTCTCCATCCTACTCTCTTTTAGAGGATTCCTTCTTGGATGACTCTCCCTCTTCTCCTCCTGAGACATCTTCCCTCCAACAAATGCTTCATGACATTCTCTCTCAACCCTCCTTCTCACCCTCTCTTACTTCCCCTATCTTCTCCTCAACCTTCTCTATCCCCATCATTCCTTCTTCTGAACCAACAATCCCTACTCCACCTACCTCCACCTTTTCAGTTTCAGTCACCATCCCTCCATCCAACTTGCCTACTACCTCTGCTCAAGCCTCACTTGGGCATGTAGATCTTTCTAGCCTGGCTGACAGGCTCTATGAGTTGCTAGCTCCCAAGCTGGTATCTCTGCTGGAGTCCTCCCTGACTCCACTCCTGAAGCAAGTCCAGGAGCTGTCCACCAAGCTTGATTCTTTTTCCTCCTCCCAGGCAATCCCTTCTACTGGGTGCCTTGGTTCACCTCTCTCTGAACCAAGGCAGGGGGAGATGCCTTATGAAGAAGTGATTGTGTCAGCTCCAGCTCCAGCTTCTACTCTCTCAGAGAGCTCAGGATGTGCTTTTGCACTTAATCTGCAGAGGTTACTATCCAGATTTGATACAGCCTATCTAAGCTGTCTGCCTCCAATTACTGCTGAAGATCTGTCCAAGGCCATTGTGCCTGTACCTGTCTGTAATCCCAGCCAGATTGTTTCCTATATCAAGTCATGGAAGGCTGTGGATGTATCTGATGCTGCTACTAAGGCCACTGTGCCTCCTTTTGTTGATACTGCTGCTGCTGACATAGAAATGATTCCAGCACCTAATGCTGAGGAAATTGTTGTTGAAACTGATAATGCTGATTCCAATATCCCTGCTGCTCCTGCTCCTGCTCCTGCTGCTGCTGCAAAGCTCAAAGCTCAAGAAGAATATCTAAGAAGAATTGATGCTTTATATGATCAACCTCAGAGTTCTGAAAGTGATCAGTACAGAACTGATTCTGATGATTCTGCCAGCACAATTGCCAAAAGAGAAAAGCCAGAAGTAAAGCAATGATGTCAGTTCCTCCTGCCAAAGCTAAAGACTCCAATGACATTCCATATTACATTCTGCATGACTGCCCCATCACTGAACCATGGATGCAATTTTCCAAGAACCAACTAAAGGCCATGAAAAAGAGAAGAAAGCTTGATAAATATGAAAAAGGATCATCTCAACATCAGCCTCCTCCTCCTCCTCCTCCAGACTCTGGATCAGGCTCAGCTCCTCAAGCTCCAGCTCCTAGACAAAGTTCCTCTCAATCCTACTCTAAGTATTACCAAAAGGGACAACATCAAAGAGGGTATCAACCCAGAAGGGGTAGTTACAGAGGAAATCAAAGAGGACAGAGACCCTATCAAAGGGAAGGACAAGGCCATTCTGACTCTACTTCAGGTCCTTACCCTTACAAACTGAAAGACACAGTTGCTCCAAGGACCTCTCCTGCTCCTGAATCTCTCAACAAATATGAACCTGCTGTTCCATATGAGGATCCTGAGAACAATCCTGTGGCCTGGACTGCTAGGATGAAAGAGTTGGCTGCCCTTGATCAGATTAAGAAGGCTAGAGAACAAGGCAAAGAAATATCCAACATTACAACCTTATCAGAACAAAGAAAGAAAGAACTGGAAAAGTATGCTTCAAAGAAATTTTTCAATCCAGAAGAGTACATGAAGCTGCACCCAGAGGCTGTAGTTCCAAGGCCAAGATCTCAAACCTCTCTAGGTGCAGAAGATGACAGAAGGTCCAAGAAAGAAGCCCTAAACCCTAACAGAGAAATCTTATTTAAAAAGGGAACTGAAAAGAAGTGATCTGTGTAAGCAAACATATCATCTACCTTTGGATATCTGCAGCTATTTATCTGTGATATGCATTGCTGTTTCTCTGCATTTTGTATTTAATTTCTGTATTATTAAATGCTCTTTATGATTGTCTGTAAATAGTAATCCTAATCCAAATAGGGGGAGATTGTTGGAACACCCTATTACTAATTTGGATAAGGATCACTATGCTTGTCTTAGGATCCTAGTTGACCTAGTTGTATAGTTGAGAAGGTCAACATTAGAATGAGTCTAGGGTCTAGAACTTAGTTTTGAAGCTGCCCCAAGACCACTCCAAGATCAAGAATGAAGAGCTAAGTCTAAGGCAATTTTCGTCGAGCTCTGGTCGACGAATCGTCGAACTCAGTTCGACGCTCTCTGAGCTCAACTTCAACAAATCGTCGAGCTCCGGTCGACGATCTTCGAGCTCAGATCGACTATCTGCTTTTAGCTAGCTTTTGCTTAATCGTCAAACTCCCCTCGACTATCGTCTAGCTCAGTTCGACGATGCCTCCTTCAGCTGTTTCTCAGGTCGCTGAGCTCAGTTCGACGATCTTCGAGCTCAGTTCGACGCTTTCTGTCTGCTTATCTCAGTTCATCTCTGAGCTCAGTTCGACGATCGTAGAGCTCAGATCGACGATTCTTTGGAGAGATCAACGTCTTCAAGATTTCAAATACTGCTGATTTTTTGGAATGTTTTTGAATATTATCAGCATTTATGACAGAAGATCTCCCAGCCGTTTGGAGCAAGTCAAGGAATTATTCAGAGAATGTTTGCTGGACTTTCCTCTAAAAGACAAGACCATTTATGGAAAACATTTATGACTGACCAACGGCTATTTTTGGACAAGAGAATCTTAGAAATTATTATTCATCTCTTCTGCCTCTTAGCTATAACGTATACACAGATTGACAAGAAGAGTGAACACAGAATAGAGAATACTGATAGCAGAAGAATAACAGAACTGCAACTTCAAAATTCTTCTTACTGACTGAAAAGTGTTCACAATCTCATCATCTCCAGACATCTCATCACAATCTTTTGCTGGAGATCAAAGTTCTGAAGACCTATCACCCTTCTGCAAAGCTTCTCTGCCTGAACCTCTCTACATCTCAGGGGGAGCTTTGACATCTTCAATCCACTTGTGCTTCTCTCATTTGACTGAGAACAGAGAAGACAACTTCAACTTTCACTTTTTCTTTTCCTGCTGTAAAAGGGTTCTTGAACTCCCTTCAAAAGTTCTGTCTGGTTCTGAGAGCCTTGTCAAAACTCAGTGGTGGCAAGACACCTTATCAAAAAATCTAGCTTTGGTTTTTGAGCACCTTATCAAAAGCTCATTGGTGTCAGGACACCTGATCAACTCAGTCCTGAGTGGATTCCTACCAAGGGTGGTAGAAGAGTGGATGTACCCAGTTTTGGGGAACCACTATATTTCCTTGTGTCTTCTGGTTCTGCTTGTGTGATTTGTCTGCTGTGTGCTGTGTCCTTTTCCTTTCACTTTTTAAGTTTCTGTTAGCACTCTACACTATAGCTTAAATAGAATTTTAATTTGTGCTATTTTAATAATTCAAAAAATATTTTAAGTAAACTCTATTCACCCCCCTCTAGAGTTGAGATAGATCTTACCCTCACTTTCAGATGATCCATCAGTTGTTGGGAACAAAGTTGAAGTTTAGTACAGCCTTTCATACCCAAACGGATGGCTAAACTGAAAGGACCAATAGTACGATGGAGGACATGCTCTGAATATGCTCCTTGGATTTTGGAAAGAGGTGGGAAGAGCATCTCTATATGGTAGAGTTTTCCTACAATAATAGCTACCAAGCAAGCATAAATATGGCACCGTTTGAAGCTTTGTATGTTCGGAAATGTCGGACACCATTAGCTTGGGCGGAAATAGGAGAATCTAAACTTTGTAAGCGTAAGGAATTCGAAGAAGTGAATTTGACGATACGCTCTATTCGGGAGAGGCTACTGATAGCCCAAGAGAGACAAGCAAGTATTATAACGCCAAGCACCGAAACGTTGAGTTTGCGGTTGGAGATTGGGTCTATTTGAAAATCAAGGCCTTCAAAGGCGTGTCCAGGATTCGGCGCTTGAAAAAGTTAAGTCTGAGATATCTTGGTCCATTTGAAGTGGTGGAGCGAATTGGAGAAGCTACCTATCAGCTAGCTCTTTTGGCAGAATTGAGTGGATTACATGATGTGTTCCACGTATCAGTACTTTATAAAGCCATAAAAGATCCAGCTCAAGTGATTGCTAATGATCACGTACCGGTCGAATTTGGGCTAACGACGAAGGTTAATCCCATTCGGATCGAGAATAAAGCCGATAAATAGTTGCGGAACAAGAAAATCGGGATGGTCAAGGTCCGATGGGACAACTGTGGCCATGAGGAGCTAACATGGGAGCGAGAGCAGACCATGTGTGCTGAATTTCCCGAACTATTTGTCTAAACTTGTATAACAGTGTGTGTTTTATGTTGTACAGAACATGACATGTTGTAACAACATTTTGTTGAAGAGTTTCCTGAGTCCTGTACACAAATTTCAGGACAAAATTTCTTGTAAGGAGGGGAGTATTGTAACTCCCCAAAATATCAATTTTTGAGTGAACTGTGTAGACTGAGCAACACGGACTGGGATACGGTCGTGTCCAAGGCCGTGTCTTGCTCTGTGTACTCGAGTGGGTCTCGAGTGGGTCTCGAGTGGGTCTCGAGTGGGTCTCGAGTGGGTATCGAGTGGGTCTCGAGTGAGGCACACGGCTAGTGATACGGGCGTGTCAAAAGTCGTGTCCTTCTCTGTGTAAGGCAGTCTCGAGTTTGGCGAGGGCGATCTTAAGTGGGGCACATGGCCTGTGATATGGGCATGTCCAGGGTCATGTCCTATGAGTTCGACGAAATGTACTCGACGAAATGCACTTGACGATCCTCGAGAGGCAAGCCATTTTGCGCACACAGCCTGTGACACGGGCGTGTCAAGGGTCGTGTCCTTCACTGTGTTTGGACAGGTTTGTAAGGACTGTTGAACACGGGCTAGACACGGGCGTGTCTGAAGCCATGTCTAGGCACACAGCCTGTGACACAGGCGTGTCACAGGGCCGTGTCCTGTTCTGGCATATACGGTTTCTTTGCCTCTTAAGGCACACGGCCTATGACACGGGCATGTCACAAGCCGTGTTCGGCCAAGGAAATTGAGTTTCAGGGCGATTCATGGCCGTTCATTTCCTTCAATTAGGATCCAACGGTCAAGAGCTATCCCTGCTATGTTAAGGCCGAGAGTTGAAGGATAAACTCTCATTTCTATCAAGCCCTTCTCTTTCTAAAGTGATAGAAAGTGGGGAGAGCAAGGAAGGGGAGGAGGAGGAATCTGTCTACCGGTGGAGCTTCAGAGCCCCGAATCGCGAGCCGAATCTAGATTTGTGGAGGCAAGGCTATTGCGGTGCTTTTCATCTGGATAGTTTTCCATGGCTCCAAAGAGATCGTTAAGGGTAACCATCTTTCTTCCTTGGACATGTGAAGTCCTTGTTTTGGCATGTGCATGGATTTCCCCCACCAAAAGGTAGAGTATTAAGGGATTTCCCTTGAGTTGATTCTTGGAATCCCCAACAAGTCTTGCATATAGATCCGTAAATGTGTAGTACGGAATAGGCATGTTGTGTGAAGCTCATCTAGACAGGTTGGTCTGGATTTGTGATGTTTCATTTTGCGCACCGGAAAAAACTCCGCATATAAACGTGTATATTGTGGAGTCGATGGGTTGTGCCTGTGAAGGGTAGTAACATGAAGTACTGGAGTGGAATTCAAGGAAATTACCCACGTGATTCTTGTGTTGTATGTTATGTTTTGGTTGAGTTTGGGCGTAGAAAGAGAGTTTCTGCTGAACCCGCCAAGCAACCACGAGGAACGCTGGCATTAGTTCCCCTTTTAGATTGTGAAGCCAGTCCTTTGTGTACAGTGTGGCTATTGTGAGCTGCGAGCTTTTTAAAGGCTTAGTGCCGAATAGGAAAGGTGAATTCGACCCGCGTATGCCATTGGTCCATGAGTACTGTGGTATTCGGCGATGGTATGGCAACTTAAGCAACGGGTAACGGTGGAGCTAGACCTGCGTTATGTCGGCTTGACAAGAGAGCGTCAAGTTATTAGGCTTTCATTTGTGGCATAATGAGAGTCTTAGGCATGCGCGCCATTAAGACTAAATGCTCAATACCGTTGGGTTTCGGAGCTTGAACGGTGGTGGGACCCTGGTATTTCTGGTACACTAAGAATGTGCCCTGTGTGCACGGAGCGTCGGGTCGCGTGGCCGAAGTTTGTGATATATTGTTTGTGCGTGAGTGCACATTGTGTGATATATCTACTTGTGAAATGCTATGCCTGTAGGGAAGGAATACCACTGCCCCTAGAAAGGGGTAGGGCTGTTATAAATTGGTCAGCTGAATGCTGACCGTTGCCTTGTTTGCCACCATTCTGGTGGGTTGTCCTTGTGTAGTTGCTGGAGAGCCGAGCGGTAAATAGCGGGTTGTAGCCCTTGTTGTTGCTTCTAATGCTGCTAGCCCTTGAGGGCTGAGCGAAGAACTGTATTATGTTTATGTGTGGCCGGCCTGCGAGCCGATGTTTGTAATCTACACTTAAAAAGCTTAACTGTAAGGCCTTAAGGCCAGACTTTTGAGTATTTGGTGTACATTCCTTCGAGGTGATATATAAATGTGTTTATTTATATATAGTGGGCATTCGTGGTTGTTGGTTTCAATATTTACCTTAAGCTTCCACTAGCATACTTTGAGTTAGGATGCGAATATGTTTTGGTATTAACATGTAACCTCGCCGCCTATTTTATGACATATAGTGTGGGGCCCCGACCGGACCTTCTATTATATGTTATTGAACGGATGGGGTCGTTACATGAAGCCCCTTAATTTTCCCCCATTGATGGTTGGATTCAACTCCCCTGGTGGAGAGGAGAAGTTTATAGCCATTTCCCGGTCTAGCTGAGCCTAGGTTCACCCCCCAAATGCCATGGCCGAAAGGAGCTTTCATGGCCATTAATGGTCATTGATGCCTTGGCCCTTCCCCTCCCTAACTGAGGCTTTAAACACCCATATAGGACTCAGAGGAGTCATTTCCCCCATTCACTAGAAGAATTTGAGCCCTCTGGTGTAGAAGTTATAGAGCACCAAGCGGCGCCACCACCGTAAATGGAAATCCGACGATCGGCTAGGCTCCAGCCCTACTAGAAGGTCATGTCTCTCTCTCTTTCTTCAGTGGATAGATCCAGTTCTGTAGGCCGCAAGATTCGGGTCAAATTGGCCCCAGATCAAGATGGTCGAGAGCTTGATTTTCAAGCTTCTTCCACAAAGCATATTTCACTATTCCGGCCATCTTCGGCAGGCCAACCACCGTGAATCGCCAGCCACCACCTCAACGAAGGTGGTGGTGGTGGTGGCCGGCCGGGAGGAGGCGTGGCTGGGAATTTCCCAGCCAAAACGGACCAGGACGGGTTAATTTGGGTCGTTGGCGTGCTGGGGATGATGATGGGATGTCGTCGGATGCGCGTCAAGATTCGTGGAGATCATTTTATTATTAATTCATTTTAAATGTTATTTTGTCACATATAATGATGTAGTTAGTTTTAATTATTAAAAAATACTTAGAGGTTAAATCAGAGGAAATGATCTATATGAAAGTTATAGTACTTTGGGTCTAGTTTATTGTAAAATTAGTCTCAACCAATTTGGGTCACTGGTTTGACCACAACACACCAAATGGTGCAAGCTATACCTAGGGTTAACCAGACACAAATTTGTGTACCCCCACTAATATACTAATACAAATACTTTGAAATTTGGATCATAGGTTAGTCTAATCTATATCTCAGACATATCCAAAAATGGGAATTTTTGGAAAATATTTTCCTATAGTTTTTATAAACATTTAATAAAGCATGTATGATTTAATTAAGGGGTCTAATGACCTCAAAACAATCCAATATTTTGGTGGTTGACCATTAGGGTCATGTCATGACTCTTGTAAAAATCTCAGCCCATTTGGGGTTGGTTTGAGTAGGTATTGGTGTAACCAAAACTTGGTCCCTTAGGGGTAAATTAGGCCAAGAGTAAAATTGGTGGCTTGAGTGGCCAATCCTCATCTAAAAAGGTTGAAACTTTGGCCACTGCCTCAAAGTCATCTAAATCACCCCCTCAAGATATTTTGAGTGGTTCGGGGTGGAGATGCCCAAAGACCCTAGTATAGGCCTTAGTATTGAAGTTTGGGGCCTTGTGAAGCACACGGGACTATATGTCCCTACATGGTATTGGAACTTGGTTGGTGAGTTCCTAGGGTAAAAATAAGTTGTAGAAGAGTGGTTGTTGGATTTTTAGGAGCACATACCCTCTTTGAAATAAATAAGGAGAGTTTAGGGCACTTTAGTCCAATATTTAATTACATGCTCAAATGAATTTGGATACTTACGAAACTTAGGCAGTGAACTTGATTAGATGATATTCTTCCCAAGAAATTTTATTATGAATATTGGATTAGTAATCATGGTTCTTTATTCATAAACACTAATTTTGATTTACTTACAAGATAATTGTTTTAGGGTTATTTGCTTGCTGAGAAATGTTGAAACTTGGTTTGGGAACATTTTATGGCACAGTACTACTCTGTGGATTTTTATACAATTATTGGAAGTTTTTTATGTAGGTTGCTTCACAAAGTGTCTTTTGTAGTATATTGTTAAATGATTTATTTTAGTGACCAAAGTTGTTTAGAAAATTATTATTTTTTAGTCAGTAGACTTTTTTGGTCACTTTTAACAACTGGTAATTTTCCCATGATTTTTGGATGATTGATTCTAATATTTCCTGCTTTACCCTATGCTTGTGGATAATTAATTGTTGGGTATTGTATCCTCAATGTACCTGATTTGAAGAAGCCCCTGAACCAGCTAAGGTGAATTGACAATGTATTTGATCATTTGTATTCAAGTTGTGCTTGCAGTTACTCCACGCTAAGTACACACCAATGTCAGGGTGCAGTAGGTCAATATACACGGGCCTGCGCAACGTAATCCCTCGTTGAGCAGATCAGTGTGTTGGTTTACGTGTACTCTCTCTATTGGAGTGTACTTACTTTCAAGTACAGGACAGTGATAGATCAAGAGCAGGCAAGGAGCAAGAATGGGTCAAAGACCAGCTCACGGGAAGATAGACGAAAATTCGTCTAAGTAAGATTCGACGAGAATCACTAAGTGATTCTCGCCGATTCGACGAGTGATTCTCGCCGAATCGTCGAGAATCACTAGCCGATTCTCGCCGAATGCTTCCGGATGTCTCAGCGCCGTCTAGAATTCTGCCAAGGCAGAATCGGAAAGAATCACTAAGTGATTCTCGCTGAATCGTCGAGAATGACTTTGCATTCTCGCCGATTCATCGAGAATGAATTGTGATTCTCGCCGATTCTCTCTGGATGGCTTGCTTTTTCAGCTAGAAATCTTCTAAGTAGAATTCGACGGGAATCATTAGTGATTCTCGACGAATCGTCGAGAATCACCAATGATTCCCGCCGAATTTGCCTTAGGCGATTTTCATTGGCGCGCTGGACCGGACCAAATGTACAGGCGCTATTTTGAACCGGATTTAGGGCTACTTTTGGTGGAGCCCACAACGGTCATAAAGGATGACTTATAGTATATATATTCGTGTATTTTGAACAGTAAAGACAATCCATCCATACGAAAAGAAAGGTCCGCCGGATTTGACCTAGCGGATCGCGTATTCTCTTTCGCCTCCGTCTCCGTGCATCAAGTTGTCGCCGCCGCAGATCGTGGATTCTTCCTGATCTCCCGGTGACAGAAGCTTAGCCAAGCAATGCGTCTCACGTGTCTATCTTGAGATCCTTTGTCTCTTGATTTGTTGAACGGGAATACCTTCCCCTTCCAAATCGATTGAGATGATCGATCCAAGTAAGACCGTTGGTAGACCTTGCTAGCTTTGCTACGAAGGTTGGATCTCGAAAGAATCGCTGCCGAAATTTGTGCCGCCGCCGATCTTGAAAGAATCGCCGCCGCAATCTTTTCCGCCGCCGATCTCGAGGAGATCCTTTCCAAGTGAGAGTTAAGGTCGTGGACTCTTCGTCTTCTTCAAGAACGCGTCATCGAACGAAGTGGGACACCTAGCACTCCAAAAGTAGTTTGTATTTTATACATTCCATTTTTACTTTTGTTGTAAAGGAACGTTGGTTCCTCATTGTAAGGGTTGGGTGCAACCCGTGGTGTAGGAGTGGTGACTCCTTCGAGTGGAAGGGTTCCTTCCATTAGTGTGAGGATTATATTTCAATCCTGTTGGTGAAGTGACCGAGTCGTCCCTTGTTGGGAGATAGGTCGAAGGGGGAAAGTGGACGTACCCAAATCGGGGAACCACTATAACTGTCTGTGTCTTTCTGTGCTTTGTTTTTTTTCTTTTATTGTGCAGGTAAAATTTTAATTCCGCAAAAAGACTGCACATCACCTATTCCCCCCCCCCCTAGGTGAAGATAGTTGACACTAGTGTGACTTTCAAGTGGTATCAAAGCGAGGTTGCTCATCAAAAAGGTTAACACCTTGAGTAAGTTCCTGCCACTAGTGTCAAGAAGAAGACATATATCTACTATGGACGGACTCAAGTACTCAGGCAAGATCCCAGTGTGCACTAGACTAAACTTTCCTATCTAGAAGAAAAGGATTAGATTTTACATGGAAGCAGTCGACCCCCGACTCTTCATGATCGTGGAGGAGGGACCTTATATTCCCACTAAGGCCTCAACCATTGATCCTACCAAAATGGTGCCAAAGAAGCTTTCTGAAATGGACAAGGACGAGATGGTGCTGGTCGGACTTGACAAGAAAGTACAGAACATTCTAGTCAGCGCAGTCGATGACTCCATGATGCAGAACTTCTGCAACTACAGGACAGCTAAGGATATCTTGCACAGACTGATTATTCTGATGGAGGGCACAGATGAAGTGAGGGATGATCGAAGATCCCTCCTGAACCAGAAATATGAGGCCTTCGGGCAAGGGCCCAAGGAAGAGATTGGAGTTACCTTCTAGAATTTCCTCAAGATCGTCAATGCCCTAAAGGGATATGGAAGAGTGTTCACTGATGGTGAACTGAATGATAAATTCCTTAGGTCCCTTACTAAGGAATGGGGCACGAAGATCTGCGCCATCAGAGAGTTTGGCAAATTAGCAGAAACTGATCCTCAGATACTATTTAGGAAGCTTATGTCCTATGAGCTTCAGCTGAACATGAGGAAAGCAGAAGAAGAAGTCGAGAAATCCGCAGCAAAAGAAAAGACTGTGGCCCTAAAAGCCATTCACTCCAGGAAAGGCAAGGGTGCTGCCTCATCCCGTTCATGGAAAAAGGATGAGGAGGAAGAATCCGATCCATGCTCCTCTGGCTCAGAGCTGTCTGAAGAAGACTTCTCCCTCATCACCCAAGAATTCAAGAAGTTCCTCAAGATGAGGAATCAAAGAAAGAGAGACGGCTCCTCCTCCAGAAATCAGAAGAAGAATTATTCTTCCGACAGGTATGAATCAAAACCGAACAAACATCGTCATACTGACATCATTTTTTTTGGTGCAATAAGCCAGGACACGTCTTGGCTGACTGCCATCAAGGCAAGAGAGAGAAGGGAAAGGGAGAGGAGCAAAGAACCTCGAGAGATAAAAAGAAGGAGAGAAGCTACATCGCTAAGAAGCCAAAGACACTGAGTGAATCTGATTCCTCGGACTCCAGTGATGATGAGGAAGCCTACTTCGAGCTAGTGGGTCGCTCTCACTCAGAAGGAGAATGCCCCCCATTCACTGGGAAGGTAAAAGCCCGTACCCACCTCTCTGACTCTGACTATGAGTCTCCTGATGATGATCTCGAGGACAGCCCATCTGCCCGATAAGCTGAGCTCCTCGAAAAGTATGAGCTTCTGCTTAACACCTTCGAGGATTGCCGCAAGAGATTGAGGGCTCAGAAAAAGGAAGTCAAATTCCTTATGGTCGAGGGTGTCTCCCTAAGGGAAGAGATCACTAGCTTGATTTCTCTCCGACAGGAGCACCTGGACCTGATCTCTAAGCACTCAGAGTCTCTAAGTCTCCTTGACCTTAAATAGGAAGAAATCAATAAGTTGGAAGAACAACTTGCGGCAGAAAGGAAGATTGTCCAAAGCTTCTCTATGCCAAAGACTGTTCTTCCACTGGTTGATACCTTCTCTGCTCAGGCTAAGGGGGCTGGCTTGGGGCATGTGGGTGTGCCTGGTAAATAATCCAGAAGAAACAAAAAGCAGAGAAAAATAAGGCTGTTAAGAAGGCCTCTGCTGTAGAAAAGGGAAAGGCCCCACTCAACCCTGTTGTATTCAGGAAGCCTGGCTTTCCCTGCAATGAACAGGACTTTGAGTCAACCTATGGCCACTTCTTCTGGCCCTCGGTTGAAAAGCCCAAGAGCCGGTATGATGGTTGGGCCTTCCCCCGTAACTTTTGTGATAGTGTCTTCAAGGCACCTTATGAGGAAATCCAAGTGGAGGATTATGGCCACTTCTCTAGCGGCTATAATAGGAAGCAGGCACCAAAAGCCAAGCCTGTTATACTGAAGGAACAGGAGGTGAAGAAATCATGTGACTGCTGTCATCATAATGGCTCCACCTCCAGATCCAAGGCCCCGGCTATACCCACTGTTCCCAGGGTGAAGCAGGGGCCTAGGAAAAGGTACAACAGATTTGACTGTTGGTGCTGTGGCAAAGTTGGTCACTTTGCCGTGGATTGCTGGTTTAAGCCGAGATATAACGAGACTCCTCATGTTAGCAATGTGAGACCGACCACTCGTAGGGTTAACCATCTGAGGGGGAGTATGCTAACAAGGAATCTAGGACCCAAGTTCGATTGGGTTCCTAAGGGAAACTGATTCTGTTTTGCAGGTATGTCCAAAAGCCACCAAAACTCCTATATGGTACTTGGACAGTGGATGCTCCCGGCATATGACTGGGACAAGAATCCTGCTGCGTGATTACTCTCCAGTCGAAAATGGACCCAAAGTCATCTTTGGAGGATCAGATCGAGGAGTCACCATAGGTTATGGTATGATTTCCAACGGTATAGTCTCTATCACCGATGTGGCTTATGTTGAAGGGTTAAATCATAACCTGATCAGTGTAAGTCAGTTGTGTGATAAAGGTTATGACGTTATGTTCTGCAAGGATAAATGCCTGATAATATCGTGTGCCTCTTCGGAGACGGTATTAACAGGCATTAGGAGCAGAAACATCTTCTGTTTAGATTTTCTTAGTTTAGATTCATCTACCCCCGTGTGCCTAGTAGCAACAGGCAGTGCATCTCTTTGTGAACAATGGCACAAGAGATTGGCACATATTAATTTCAAAACAATTAGTATGTTGTTTTCTAAAAACTTTGTAAGGGATGCTCCCATCATTAAGTGCATCAAAGATAGCCCCTGTCCTGTATGCCAGAATGGCAAACAGACTCGGGCTACCTTTAAGGGAATTGCAGACAAAGATTCCTCCAGATGTCTTTATCTTCTGCATATGGACTTGTTTGGTCCAATGCAAGTTCATAGCTTGGGAGGCAAGTCTTATACGCTAGTGATTATTGACGATCACTCTCGGTTTACTTGGGTGTTCTTCTTAAAATGCAAGTCTAATACGTTTGACATCTTCACTAGTTTTTCAAGCAGATTAAGAACGAACTTAACTGCTCGGTGGTCAAAATCAGAAGTGACCATGGAATAGAGTTCGAGTCTGGTGCTATGACAGAGTTCTGTGACGAACTTGGTATCTTTCATGAGTTTTCCTCCTCGCGCACTCCTCAGCAGAATGGAGTTACGGAGAGGAGAAATAGAACACTCATTGAAGCTTGCACGACAATGTTGAATGACGCTTCTCTCCCAGAATACTTCTGGGCAGAGGCTGTCAACACAGCTTGTCATGTACAAAACCGGGCCTTGATCAACAAGAGCCATCGTAAGACGCCTTATGAGCTACTGAAAGGCAGGAAACCAACTGTAACACCCCTATCCGTCGCGTAGCATATAACAGTAGGTCCGGCCGGGGCCCGACGCCATATACCACAAACAGACCGGTTGGTTACTTATTGAAACCATACAACCAATAAGAGCATCCTACACAACACCTAACGGAAGCAATTTAATTAAGTTGCAAAAAGATAAGAACCCTGCCACAAAGCATGAATGTCCACTACAACCCAGGAATGAGTACATACACAAAAGAGAACTGGCCTTAAGGCCTTACATTGTTCACTTAACAAAATAGTGTTTTCAGACATC
The DNA here is from genome assembly GCA_039513925.1 of Platanthera zijinensis. Classification (NCBI taxonomy): domain Eukaryota; kingdom Viridiplantae; phylum Streptophyta; class Magnoliopsida; order Asparagales; family Orchidaceae; genus Platanthera; species Platanthera zijinensis. The sequence goes on from CM077087.1 coordinate 109,330,569, forward strand.
GGCTCGCAGGCCGGCCATACATGAATGAACGGGAAAAACATAACAAATTAGGCCTTCGAGGGCCGGCACAGCAACAAGGGCTTTAGCCCGCTATTTCCCGCTCGGCTCCGCAGCACCTGCAAGCAACAAACCACCGCCCGGTGGCAAACAATAGCAACGGTCAGCAAAGCTGACCAAATTGTAACGATCCCGCCCCCACAATCGGGGCGGGGATGCTCTTTCCCTGCACTTTATTAGTATAGGCATTTATAAAAGGTAATTGCACATCACCACAGGCGTAGGCTCGCATGGCCACACACCCCGTGCACTCAGGGCACATTCTCGGCGAACCGGCCAATGTCACGTCAATTCAAGCCATAAACGTTCCGATCCACCACCGCCTCTAGGACGGTCATCCATATGAGCAATTTGTCTCCTTAGCCTTGGTCACGACAATTTAATCCATAGACCGCCGAAGACCCTCGTCCATGCCAACGGTCCTACCGAACGACATAGACCGGGTACGGTTCCGCTTGACCCGTGCTCATACCGCAACGACAATTTAAGCCATATGCGCAGGTCAAGACTCGCCGAGTCCCGTTTCCGCTACAAAATCACATAACCCAGTTATGTTCACGTTGGCTCCCCGGCCTCCGTGTTGGCAAAACCCGCTTTTGCCCAGTTTTCCGGGTGCACCTTAGAGTTAATCTCTAAGATTCCCTGATGCAATCTACCACGTAGAAAAACCCGAAAACACCCAAACATCCGGAGTCTTGCCCGGTTCAAATGCAATGCAACATCACCGATTCGGACCAACACGTCCGAATAGGCTTCACACACAATGCCTATGTCCGTTTACGCATACGGACTCTACACAAGGGGGACTTCACATATCTACCCCAAGGAGCGCTCCAACTCTTCGCTCACTCGCGAGAGCGGGCTTCCTATGCAAGGAAAAGAGGGCTTCACATGCCCAAGATAAAGAATCGTTACCCTTGCGTTTTTCCGCGGCGCCATCGCAAACTATGCGGCTAGAAAGCTTCGCAACGTCGTCGCCTCCGCGGATCTGGGCTCGGATCGCGATTTGGAGCTTCGAACCTCCTCCGGCGGCCGGATTTTGGCCTCACACCACCAAGGGAGCTCTCCCCTCTCTCTAGAATGTAGAAAGAGAAACTCAAGTTAAAATGAGGGTTTCTCCCCCCATTTCCCGGCTAAAAACCCCCCAGGAGCAGCCCCCACCGTCAGATCCAGATCCAAGGGAATGAACGGCCGAGATTAGATCCAAAATAATAAAACCTGGGCCGAACACGGGTAGGCACACGGCCGTGTGCCTGGCCGTGTAGCTCATTCGCCGATCGACACGGGTCCTGACACGGCCGTGTGCCACGGGCCGTGTTACCTGGAGCTTCAGGAACGATCGTCGGGCTTCATGAACACGGCTTCGAACACGGCCGTGTTCGAGGCCGTGTGCCCAACACACGGCTTGAGACACGGCCGTGTGTCTTAGGCCGTGTCCTTCTCTGACTCGAGACTGCACAAAACCACATTAGGCCACTGAACACGGGTAGGCACACGGCCGTGTGCCTGGCCGTGTGCCCCTGTTCAGACCTCCAAAAGTGCTGTTTGATCGCCCCGCGATCAACTCCGAGGTTGGGGTCTTACAACTCCCTCCCCCTTAAGAGAATTTCGTCCCGAAATTAAGAAAAGAGACTACACAACAAAAAAAAAATAAACATAACGAGTACCTGAGGGGAACAACTCGGGGTACTCCTCGCGCATTGACTGCTCTCGCTCCCAAGAGAGCTCCTCGCGTCCGCAGTTATCCCAATGAACCTTCACCATTCTGATTTCCTTGTTCCGAAGCCGCTTGACTTTGAAATCCTCAATAGATATGGGCTTGACTTTCGTTGTCAACCCTTCCTCAACCGGTACTTGGTCGGCCGCTAACACCTGCGAAGGCTCTTGCACTACCTTCCGCAAAACTGAGATGTGGAATACATCGTGCAAAGCACTTAACTCTGCTGATAACCTCAACCTATAAGCTGCTTCTCCGATCCGCTCCAGAATCTCAAATGGCCCAAGGTATCTCGGACTCAACTTTTTCAAGCGTCGAATCCGTGAGACACCCTTGAACGGCTTGATCTTCAAGTACACCCAATCGCCAACACCTAATTCCACGTTCCTATGCTTGGCATTATAATACTTGGCTTGCCTATCCTGGGCAATCCGCAACCGCTCCCGTATAGTATGCACTAAAGAAGTGGCATCTTCAATGTCTCAACGCTGATAAAGCTTGGACTCACCCGTTTCTAACCACGACAACGGCGTGCGACATTTTCTTCCGTAAAGAGCTTCGAACGGCGCCATCTGAATGCTTGCTTGATAACTATTGTTATAAGCAAATTCGACCAAGTATAGGTGGTCCTCCCACCTCTTACCGAAGTCCAACGTACACATGCGGAGCATGTCTTCCAAGGTTCTGTTGACTCTCTCGGTCTGGCCATCCGTCTGCGGATGAAACGCCGTGCTAAACTTCAGTTTGGAGCCCAACAATTGATGCACTAGCCTCCAGTCATTGGACGTGAAACGCCCATCGCGATCACTCACAATACTACGGGGCACCCCGTGCAAGCGCACAATGCTATCCACATAGAGCTTTGCCAACTTCTCTACTGGATCATCCTTCCTCATTAGTAAGAAATGCGACACTTTCGTCAATCTGTCAACGATCACCCAAATGGCGTCGTTTCCCTTCTGCGATCTTGGCAATCCATGCACAAAATCCATGGATATGTCGTCGAATTTCCACTCCGGTATAGGCAAGGGCTTCAGAAATCCTCCCGCCTTTTGGCACTCCGCCTTCACCAAGGCGCACGTTTGACATTTAGCCACATACAATGCCACATCTTTCTTAAGCCCCGGCCACCAAAACAACTTTTTAAGATCACGATACATCTTCGTGCTCCCTGGGTGGATTGAGTACTTGGTATGATGAGCCTCGTACATCAACTCCGCCTGGAGGTTGCCCCTACTCGGGACGCACAACCGATGATCCTTCCTTAATAACCCATCTTCTACCAAGAACTGGGAATTTGACCCATCCAGAGCGGCCTCCATAAGCTCCTTCATGGAGTCATCCAACTCCAATGCCTGCCGAACCCGGTCAGCCAGGTCATACTGCACCTCTGTCCAGTTTAACATTGCCTTGGCGCTCGACTGCTTGTCAACGCAACAGATCTCAAGCTTCTCCAACTCCCGTACTAGCCGCTCATAATGCACCGACAACCAGTTGGCTTGGGCGGGAGCCCTGCGGCTCAGCGCATCCGCAACTGCGTCGCCCTTCCCGGGTACATAATGTATCTTGAAAGTGTAGTCCCCCAGGAACTCCATCCATCTCCTCTGCCTCATATTGAGATCCTTTTGATCCAACAAGTATTTTAGGCTCTTGTGATCGGTGTATATATCGACCCTTACTCCGTATAGGTAGTGCCTCCACAACTTTAGTGCAAAAATCACGGCCGCCAACTCCAAGTCGTGCACCGGATAATTTCTTTCATGCACCTTTAGCTGCCGCGATCCATACGCTATCACGCTACCATGCTGCAACAACACGCAGCCCAAACCACTACCCGAAGCGTCGCTATATACCTCAAAGCCCTCGGTTCCACTCGGCGAACTGAGCACTGGCACCGTGGTCAACCGTCTCTTCAGCTCTTCAAAAGCTTGCACGCACTCTTGCGTCCATAAGAATTTCTGATCCTTCCTTGTCAACTTCGTGAGAGGTAACGCTACCCGCGAGAAGTTCTCTACGAAGCGCCTGTAATATCCGGCAAGCCCGAGAAAACTACGGACTTCCGCGACAGAAGATAACGCAGGCCACTCCCGTATCGCAACAATCTTCGCCGGATCCACCGCTATACCTTCCCCACTCACTATATGACCAAGGAACGCTACCGAGGGTAGCCAGAACTCGCACTTAGAGAACTTTGCATAAAGCTCATTCCTCCTCAAAGTCTCCAACACCAAATGCAAATGCTTGAAGTGGTCTTCTTCGCACTGCGAGTATACCAAAATATCGTCAATAAAGACGATCACAAAGCGATCCAGGAAATCTCTGAACGTCCTGTTCATCAGATTCATAAACACCGATGGCGCATTTGTCAGTCCAAACGGCATGACCGTGAACTCGAAATGCCCGTACCTCGTACTGAACGCCGTCTTTGGGATATCACATTCCCTGATCCTCAGCTGATAGTACCCCGACTTCAAGTCCAACTTGGAGTATACAGACGATCCGACTAACTGATCAAAGAGATCATCAATCCTCGGGATCGGGTACTTGTTCTTCTCCGTCAACTTGTTCAATTCTCTGTAGTCGATGCACAGCCGCATACTACCGTCCTTCTTTTTAACGAAGAGGACCGGTGCGCTCCAAGGCGACGAACTTGGACGCACATAACCTTTCTCCATCAGCTCCTCCAGCTGAACCTTCAACTCCGCCATCTCCTTTGGCGCCAACCTATAAGGAGCACGTGACACGGGTTTGGCACCCAGCACGAGCTCGATCGTAAAATCAATCTCTCGCTGCGGTGGGGCTCCGGGAAGGCTATCCGGGAACACATCGGGGTATTCGCAAACCACGGGGATGCTATCCAACGGGGACTTTGGCTCCACAGCCCCCACTATTGCAAAGAACAGCTCTGCACCAGCACGAATTGCCTTCACCACCTGAAGAGCAGACATCAGTGTCTTGCTCGACCCCTTAAGCCCCTCGAAAGTAGTCTCCCGCCCTACACCCAGCTTGACCTCCTTACGGTCGCAATCGATCCAAGCCTTCTGCTCTGACAGCCAATCCATTCCAAAGATAACATCGAACTCTACTAACGGAAATAATGACGCTAGCAAGTCGAACTCTTGGCTCCCTATGTGAACCTTCACGGCGCACACTCTGTCCGCACGCATCGAGCACCCATTCGGTAGCAACACATCTAACTTGTCCTTCGCCATCGAAGAAGGGACTCCGATGCGCGATATAAACTGTTCGGACAAGAAAGAATGCGAAGCACCAGTGTCGAACAGTGCCCGTGCCGGACTATCGCTAATCACCACAAAGCCTAAGCAAAAGACATTAGCTTAACAAGCAATAGGTAATAGTATTCTCAAGTCAACTTGCATAAATTAACTCATACCTGTCACCACGTCCGCTTGCTTGATGGCCTCCTGCTGGCCCAAGTTATAGACTCTAGGCTGAGTCGGAGCATAGTGGGACGCGGTCGACTCCACCGCTTTGCCCTTTTCCTCGTAGGTAGCTCCTTGTTTCCTTTCGGACTTTGAGCGTCCACTCCAGCAGTCACGGGCAAAGTGCCCCGGCTTTCCACACGTGAAACAAGCGCCCGGGGTTCGATTGGTAGTTGCCCCCGAGGCACCTGCAGAAGGAGCTGGACCCGACGTCCTAGACTTCTTGGAGAATCTGCGGTAGCCCGACTTCGACGTAGTCGGCGCCTTGAACTCTGATCTCTTGCCACCAGATTCCCTCTCCTTCCTCGCTTGCACGTTTCTCATATCCTTCTCCAAGGACCGGGCCGAACTGACCAAGATCATGAAACCCTGCGCCTTGGGCCCTGACAGTAGCAACCTCAAATCATCCCTTAGCCCTTCATAAAAGCGGCTCGTCTTGCGCTCCTCGTCTGCGAAGGTAGCGCCGGCATATCTCCCCAACCGAGTAAACTCATGGAGGTATTCATCAACGGTGCTATCACCCTGCACCAACTTCTGGAATTCGCTCTCTAGCGCGATCCTCTGCGCCGAGGGGAGGTATCGAGCCATAAATAGTCTCGCAAACTCCTCCATCGGGACTTCGGCCAATGGCCTTCCCCTCAATTGATGCAGCTCTAAGCCCTCCCACCACAGTCTTGCGTCCCCATCCAAAAGGAACGTCGCTATAGTGGTCTTCTGCCACTCTTCAGTTTCCGTCGCAGTCATCACCCTGTTGACCCTTGAGAGCCAATCCTCTGCTTGGGTCGGGGTTTCTGCCCCCGTGAACACCGGTGGATGAAAGCCCATGACATGCTTCAGTTGTTTTTCAGTTGCTCTCCGAGGCAACTCTGTCTCCACCACCACCTGCTCAACCCTCCTTTGCTCTGCCGTCTGAAGCGGTACTTGCTCTACAGCAGGAGCAGGCTGCTGCACCTGCCTTGCAGGCTGCGCATTAATCATTGCCATGACCGCTTCTGCCACCAACCTAATGGTCTCGGCAGACAAAGGTGTTGCAGGCGTATCGCTTGGCGCACTGCTCGCCTCAGAACCTGGCCGTTCAGACGGCCCAGCGCCACTTCTGGTCACCTATAATCGTGCAAAACACCGATAAGCGACCAAACACTACTGCAAACAGCAATTATAGGAACACGCAGGTTCCTCAAACATGTGTATTTTCATTCCTAAGTGGACATTCATGGGTTCTTTTCATGTTATAACGATGACGCACACAATGTGCTCACCACCCCTTAAAGTGAATTCGTCCACGAATTCATTTAAGCGTGACCGAAACCAGAAGTCTGATACCAATTTGTAACACCCCTATCCGTCACGTAGCATATAACAGTAGGTTCGGCCGGGGCCCGACGCCATATACCACAAACAGACCGGTTGGTTACTTATTGAAACCATACAACCAATCAGAGCGTCCTACACAACACCTAGCGGAAGCAATTTAATTAAGTTGCAAAAAGATAAGAACCCTGCCACAAAGCATGAATGTCCACTACAACCCAGGAATGAGTACATACACAAAAGAGAACTGGCCTTAAGGCCTTACATTGTTCACTTAACAAAATAGTGTTTTCAGACATCGGCTCGCAGGCCGGCCATACATGAATGAACGGGAAAAACATAACAAATTAGGCCTTCGAGGGCCGGCACAGCAACAAGGGCTTTAGCCCGCTATTTCCCGCTCGGCTCCGCAGCACCTGCAAGCAACAAACCACCGCCCGGTGGCAAACAATAGCAACGGTCAGCAAAGCTGACCAAATTGTAACGATCCCGCCCCCACAATCGGGGCGGGGATGCTCTTTCCCTGCACTTTATTAGTATAGGCATTTATAAAAGGTAATTGCACATCACCATAGGCGTAGGCTCGCACGGCCACACACCCCGTGCACTCAGGGCACATTCTCGGCGAACCGGCCAACGTCACGTCAATTCAAGCAATAGACGTTCCGATCCACCACCGCCTCTAGGACGGTCATCCATATGAGCAATTTGTCTCCTTAGCCTTGGTCACGACAATTTAAGCCATAGACCGCCGAAGACCCTCGTCCATGCCAACGGTCCTACCGAACGACATAGACCGGGTACGGTTCCGCTTGACCCGTGCTCATACCGCAACGACAATTTAAGCCATATGCGCAGGTCAAGACTCGCCGAGTCCCGTTTCCGCTACAAAATCACATAACCCAGTTATGTTCACGTTGGCTCCCCGGCCTCCGTGTTGGCAAAACCCGCTTTTGCCCAGTTTTCCGGGTGCACCTTAGAGTTAATCTCTAAGATTCCCTGATGCAATCTACCACGTAGAAAAACCCGAAAACACCCAAACATCCGGAGTCTTGCCCGGTTCAAATGCAATGCAACATCACCGATTCGGACCAACACGTCCGATAGGCTTCACACACAATGCCTATGTCCGTTTACGCATACGGACTCTACACAAGGGGGACTTCACATATCTACCCCAAGGAGCGCTCCAACTCTTCGCTCACTCGCGAGAGCGGGCTTCCTATGCAAGGAAAAGAGGGCTTCACATGCCCAAGATAAAGAATCGTTACCCTTGCATTTTTCCGCGGCGCCATCGCAAACTACGCGGCTAGAAAGCTTCGCAACGTCGTCGCCTCCGCGGATCTGGGCTCGGATCGTGATTTGGAGCTTCGAACCTCCTCCAGCGGCCGGATTTTGGCCTCACACCACCAAGGGAGCTCTCCCCTCTCTCTAGAATGTAGAAAGAGAAACTCAAGTTGAAATGAGGGTTTCTCCCCCCATTTCCCGGCTAAAAACCCCCCAGGAGCAGCCCCCACCGTCAGATCCAGATCCAAGGGAATGAACGGCCGAGATTAGATCCAAAATAATAAAACCTGGGCCGATCACGGGTAGGCACACGGCCGTGTGCCTGGCCGTGTAGCTCATTCGCCGATCGACACGGGTCCTGACACGGCCGTGTGCCACGGGCCGTGTTACCTGGAGCTTCAGGAACGATCATCGGGCTTCATGAACATGGCTTCGAACACGGCCGTGTTCGAGGCCGTGTGCCCAACACACGGCTTGAGACACGGCCGTGTGTCTTAGGCCGTGTCCTTCTCTGACTCGAGACTGCACAAAACCACATTAGGCCACTGAACACGGGTAGGCACACGGCCGTTTGCCTGGCCGTGTGCCCCTGTTCAGACCTCCAAAAGTGCTGTTTGATCGCCCCGCGATCAACTCCGAGGTTGGGGTCTTACACCAACCATATCCTATTTTAGGATCTTTGGTTGCAGATGCTATGTACTAAATAACGGGAAGTACCTGCGTACTAAGTTTGGTGAAAAATGCTTCGAAGGCATATTTATGGGCTATAGTAGCCATAGCCGGGCATATAGGGTTTTCAATAAGAAAACCTTAGTGGTAGAGGAATCCATAAATGTTATATTTGATTAAGGAAGCTTGCTTAACAGCAATTCTTCCAGTGGTCTTCTTGAAGATGCAGGTACAAGAATTGAACAGCTTAGTCTCGATGAGACCGCTAAAGATGCAACTCCCAAGTATGTCAAAGTATCCACCACAACGCCTACCGGAGATGATGACGGTCAGAATGGAGTTATCCTCCCTGAAGAGGAAGGAGCCCTAGAAAATGTTAGAGCTCCAGATGCCAGACTGTTAGAGCTTCGTCACGTGAGGGATCATCCCAGAAATCAAATCATCGGAGATCCCCGTGACGGTGTCAGAACTCGTCGAGGTACAATTAACGAGATTCTGCATTTTAGCTTTCAGTCACAGGTTGAGCCATAGAAGTTCGACGAAGCGAACAAGGATGCATCTTGGATCTTGGCCATGTAAGATGAACTGCATCAGTTTGAACGATGCAATGTTTGGACGCTGGTTCTCAGACCAAAGGGGCAGAATGTGATCGGCACCAAGTTGATCTTCAGAAACAAACTGGATGAGCATGGTGTCATCATAAAGAACAAGGACAGGCTGGTGGCTCAAGGTTACAGACAGGAGGAGGGGATTGACTTCGACCAAACCTTTGCACCAGTTGTAAGGCTCGAGGCGATCAGATTGTTCTTGGAATATGCTTCGCACAAAGGATTCACTGTCTATCAGATGGACGTTAAATCAGCATTCTTAAATGGCAACCTGAAAGAGGAAGTATATGTCGCACAACCCCCAGGTTTTGTTAATCCGACTTATCCCAATCATGTATATTTTCTTAATAAAGCTTTGTATGGCTTAAAATAAGCTCCTCGAGCTTGGTATGAGACTCTGTCTAGCTTTCTTCTTGAGAACAAGTTCTCTAGAGGAAAAATAGATAAGACATTATTTCTTAGGGAAGTCAAAGGCAAGATTTTGTTGGTGCAAATCTATGTCGATGACATAATATTCGGGTAAACGGATAACAACCTTTGCAAGAAGTTTTCCAAACTTATGCAAGGGAAGTTTAAAATGAGTAGTATGGGAGAGCTGAAGTATTTCTTGGGACTTCAAGTAAAACAGTCTAAGGATGGGATTTTCATCTCTCAGACGAAGTTCACAAAAGAACTCCTCAAGAAATTCGGAATGGAGAGTGCAACCTCTATGAGGACTCCAATGGGATCCACTGTGTCTCTAGACAAGGATGAGAAAGGGATACCTTTTGATGAAACCAAGTACAAAAGCATAATTGGATCCCTGCTCTATCTTACTGCTAGTAGAATGGATATTATGTTTTCCACATGCGTTTGTGCCATATATCAGGTGAACACTAAGGAATCTCATTATGTCGTTGTAAAGCGGATTCTTAGATACCATAAAGGTACACCAAATCTTGGCTTGTGGTACCCAAGAAACAATGATGTCGAGCTGATGGGCTTTTCAGATACTGACTTTGCAGGAAGCAGGGATGACAGGAAAAGCACTTTCGGGACGTGTCAATTCCTCAGAAGAAGACTTATTTCATGGAACAGTAAGAAGCAGAATTGTGTCGCAACCTCCACAGCTGAATCTGAGTACATCTCAGTAGGCAGCTGTTGCGCACAACTTCTATGGATATGAAATCAGCTCAAAGATTATGACCTGAAGTTTAGTGAAGTTCCGATGTATTGCAACTCCTCGAGCGCAATAGCAATTGCGAACAATCCTGTATCGCACAGCAGAACGAAGCATATTGAAGTGCGCTATCACTTCATTCGTGAGCATGTGGAAAACAAAGACATATCTCTCTGCTATGTCCCCACGGATAAGCAGGTTGCAGATATCTTCACAAAGCCCCTAGACGAGGCCAAGTTCAGTCTCTTCAAAACTGAACTCGGCATGCTGAACTATGAAAAATGAAGACTGTGCGACTTAAGGCTCTTGGATCAAGGGGGAGCATCCTCAAGGAACTCAAGAGTAAGCACAGATGCAAGAACTGAGGGGGAGCACTATTATAAGTGCAAAAGTCCCAGATTTGTAGAAGCCGAAAAGGGGGAGATTACCCTCTCGGTTAAGGTGCTAAGGTGCTCAGGCTAAGTATGCTCCAAATGCTCTAAAGATAATGGTATGAAAATTCATAATTCATTCTCAACTGATTATTCAGTTTGTGTTTTTCTTCAATTCGTTATATTCATCTTAGCTTGTAGGGTTTAGGCTTCTTCAAATAGGGGGAGATTGTTGGGTATTGTATCCTCATGTACCTGATTTGAAGAAGCCCCTGAACCAGCTAAGGTGAATTGACAATGTATTTGATCATTTGTATTCAAGTTGTGCTTGCAGTTACTCCACGCTAAGTACACACCAATGTTAGGGTGCAGTAGGCCAATATACACGGGTTTGCGCAACATAATCCCTCGTTGAGCAGATCAGTGTGTTGGCTTACGTGTACTCTCTCTATTGGAGTGTACTTACTTTCAAGTACAGGACAGTGATAGATCAAGAGCAGGCAAGGAGCAAGAATGGGTCAAAGACCAGCTCACGGGAAGATATACGAAAATTCGTCTAAGTAAGATTCGACGAGAATCACTAAGTGATTCTCGCCGATTCGACTAGTTGATTCTCGCCGAATCGTAGAGAATCACTAGCCGATTCTCGCCGAATGCTTCCGGCTATCTCAGCGCCATCTAGAATTCTGCCAAGGCAGAATCGGCAAGAATCACTAAGTGATTCTCGCCGAATCGTCGAGAATGACTTTGCATTCTCGCCGATTCGTCGAGAATGAATTGTGATTCTCGACGATTCTCTCTGGATGGCTTGCTTTTTCAGCTAGAAATCTTCTAAGTAGAATTCGACGGGAATCATTAGTGATTCTCGACGAATCGTCGAGAATCACCAATGATTCCCGCCGAATTTTCCTTAGGCGATTTTCGTTGGCACGCTGGACCGGACCAAATGTACAGGCGTTGTTTTGAACCGGATTTAGGGCTACTTTTAGTGGGGCCCACAACGGTCATAAAGGATGACCTACAGTATATATATTCATGTATTTTGAACAGTAAAGACAATCCATCCATCCGAAAAGAAAGGGCTGCCGGATTTGACCTAGCGGATCACGTATTCTCTTCCGCCTCCGTCTCCGCGCATCAAGTTGTCGCCGCCGCCGATCGTGGATTCTTCCTAATCTCCCGACGACAGAAGCTTAGCCAAGCAACGTGTCTCACGTGTCTATCTTGAGATCCTTTGTCTCTTGATTTATTGAACGGGAATACCATCCCCTTCCGAATCGATTGAGACGATCAATCCAAGTAAGACCGTTGGTAGACCTTGCTAGCTTTGCTACGAAGGTTGGATCTCGAAAGAATCGCTGCCGAAATTTTTGCCGCCGCCGATCTTGAAAGAATCGCCGCCGCAATCTTTGTCGTCGCCGATCTCGAGGAGATCCTTTCCAAGTGAGATCTAAGGTCGTGGACTCTTCGTCATCTTCAAGAATGCGTCATCGAACGAAGTGGGACACCTAGCACTCCAAAAGTAGTTTGTATTTTATACATTCCATTTTTACTTTTGTTGTAAAGGAACGTTGGTTCCTCATTGTAAGGGTTGGGTGCAACCCGTGGTGGAGGAGTGGTGACTCCTTCGAGTGGAAGGGTTCCTTCCATTAGTGTGAGGATTGGATTTCAATCCTGTTGGTGAAGTGACCGAGTCATCCCTTGTTGGGAGATAGGTCGAAGGGGGAATGTGGGCGTACCCAATTCGGGGAACCACTATAACTGCCTGTGTCTTTCTGTGCTTTGTTTGTTTTCTTTTATTGTGCAGGTAAAATTTTAATTCCGCAAAAAGACTGCACATCACCTATTCCCCCCCCCCCCAAGGTGAAGATAGTTGACACTAGTGTGACTATCATTAATCAATAATTTGCTTGGAGGTCAAAACCTTTTTCGAAAATTGTGAATTTCAGTATTTACTATTATTTTGATGATATACACTTGTCATGATTTTTTTAAGGCCATATCATGTCGGAAAATTGTACTTTGTGTTCGAAAACACAGTTGGTCTGATTTTGCAGAATATTAAATAAATGCTAAAAAAATTAGGAAAATTATAATCTTCTAGATTTATTCATAAAGTATCATGATAGAGCCTTTATAATAATCTTAGTCCATTTGGATGATTATTTGGAGTATCACCATTCATGCACTCCATATAACTCATTGGGTTTGCACATAATAAAACTTTAGATATAAGATAACATGTAAGCCTTGGAATGGGAAGGTGGGATAGATGGTGTATATGGTCTTATTTGAATATGAAAGAGGAGTCAGGTTGTGAGAGCCTGGTTGGCTAAGTTAAGGTTGTGCTCGGGATTGATGATGGATCGTCTATTCCTTGGTGAAAGTCTAATTACACTTAGGTTTAGTTTCAAGTGTAAGATCAGGAGATTTGGGACATGGGTAGATACCAATAATAATAATTACCTTGCGAAAGGGAACTTTGGGGTTCAGCCCATCGTAGTTCCTAGTGCCCTCGAGAGCCCTTCAAAGGGAATGCCCTGGGCAATCCAAGGTTAATCTTAAATTCTAAGACTAAAATGTTAGAGAGTAATTAGTAAATACTAGGGCTTCACTCACCCCAAAGACTCGGGAGGTTTGCTTGGTTGGGTTGTCCGAGCGGTAGACTCGGTGGTTGTGGAAATTGGCAAGTTAGCCCAGCGAGCCGAAGGCTCAGAAGGTAGTTGTAACGGACGGGTCAGTTCAGAGAGCCAATGGCTCTAGAATTCATGGATGCATTTGCATAAGGTGGTGGGTCATCGGTATTTGATAGTTGTTCACACCGACGTCGATACGATGACTCGGCAGGTGTGGTTTACACTTAGCTAAGGAAAAGACTAGCGGGTTTTTCAGCATTAGTACGTGGTGACTCTAGTGTGTCCTTCAGAGGCGTACGTAAGAGCTAGGCCTGGTAGTGTGGATACCCTCCTAGGAGTGCGGTGGCCCAACCCACTATCTCTGTTGGCCACTATGGAGGCTCCTGGGAGTGAAGCTAGCTTCCAAAACTGGGGAACTAAAGGTATGTACGCATATAGTCGTGTGTGTGTGTGTGTTGCACTTGTATGAACATATCATTAAACCCACATAACATAGCATATCATGTCATCATCATACTTTAACCCTTACCCCTAATATATAAATTGGTATGGGACTTTTTATATATTGGGCCTTGTAAAATGACCCCATAGTTTATAAGCTTGTGTGGGCATGCTTATAAGCTATGATTACTTTCTTTGTGGTTATCTGTTACTTTTCTTTATGATACACTTTACTTTCTACTCTTTGTTGCTCTATTACTATAGTATTGCTAGCTCGCATTTCTTTTTATAGCACTGTGAATATTACTATATAACTTCTAGATTAGGTCTATCGTCACCTGCTCTTGTTCACTCTCCACCTTCATAAGCATTCCTATCATTCCTCCTGCACGGTGCCTATGAGCCACTGGGGGAGGGGTGGGGAAATCAGGCTAAGTATTTTTGACTAACGATCGGTGGACCAAACATTTCAGGGGCTCCAGATGGGAGATAGGGAGAAGTAGTAGGAGATGCAGCACCAGCGGAGTACGGTGCACTTGGAGGTGGTCCAGTTTAGTACAGGAGCACCAGCTTCAGGATCCGTGAGTGATTAGTAGAGTTTGCTTCCGCGAGAGTGTTGTAGTGAGGACATGATGTACCGGGCAACAGCCCGTTTATATTTCTACTTTACTGTTTTGTTTCAATACCTTTATCTCTGTGAACTTTGTTGTGATTCATGCTCATATATATGATAGTTTTACTTTCAAGATTACCTAGACACCTAGAGGGGGGGTGAATAGGTTCTTATTTTCTTTTCAAACTTAAGGCAGAATGATTAAATAATTAAAGACTATTGTCTGTGTGTTCAGCAGTTACTTTAGCAATCACAATCACACAATCTAGAACTACACATCAGAGATTGCAACAAGTATTTATAGTGGTTCCCCAAGATCTGGGTACATCCACTTTCCCCCTCCGCCTATCTAGCAGTGTGCTAGATTCAGCCAAACTCCCTTCCTTAATTCAGATCCTCAAATCCTACAGCTCAGAATCCAAAATGGATTCCTACAACTCAGAGTGATACCACACTCCTACAGCTCAGGCAATTCAGCCCTACCTCAGTCTTTATCCAAGACCTACCACTCAGAGATTATCTCTCCTACACTCAGCCTTTATAACATAGGCTTACAACTCAGATCTATATTAATAGATCCTACAGAATTTAGAAAAGAGTTTTATAGAATCTTGCCCTTGTTGAGAGAGAAAGGACAAGACAACAATGATCAGCTGATGGATGAAACCAACTGAAACTTAGCTTTCTTCAAAGCTTCTTGAATCTGAACTAGCTGAGTTGATTTCCAAACAGCTTCTTGAGAAACCTGTAACAGCTTCCTTCTTGATCTTCAAACGGATAGATCCCTCTCTATCCAAGCCCTTTGGAAATTCTTCAGAATTCTAGGACGAATTCTCCTTAGACTGATCCTGAGAGGTTGAACCCTTCAGAATGTCTTCTTAGATCTTCTAATGAAGATCTTCTTCAGTGCCTTGCACTTTCTTGATTTGATTCCTTAAGCAGTTTTTATGTGTGTTGCTTCTCAATAAAAAATAATAACTACATTCTACTTCTGAATCTGTCTATTTATAGACCTTCTTTTTGGTGACCGACTGATCAGGTTTCTAACTGTCTTCTGACAAGTCTGACAGCTTCAGTTAACCTGTTGTAACCCACAACTGTCAAGTCTTCAAACAGATGTTGTGCCTTTGTCTTGGACAGCAAAGTGTCGAGAATGTCTGTCAGAAAGTGTCGAGACCATCTGTCTATATGTGTCGACACAATTACCTCCGGTGTCGACACTGCCTCTGGTGAAGTCGACAAGTTTGCCTTTAAGTCGACTCTGCTTCTGCATACTACAACTTGAGAATGAGTCGACACAGAATATTTGTGTTGACTCAAACACTTCATCATTCTTCAGTAAATGACTTGGTCTAGACTTGGCAGTGTGTCGACACAAGTCCTGTGTGTCGACACAGTTGATGTAGATTCAGAACATAGTATGTGTCGACACTGCCTTCAGGTGTCGACACAGCTTTTGTCAACTCTGCCTATATGTGTCGACTCAGTCTTCTGGTGTCGACACAAATATTGTCGACTCTGCCTCTGTGTGTCGACACAGCCTCCTGGTGTTGACACAGTTGATGTCAACTATAATCTTGTGTGTGTTGACACTGCCTCCCGGTGTCGACACAGTTGATGTCGACTCATTTTCTCTATGTCGACACAGCCTTCTTCAAGTGTCGACACAATCTTCCTGACGTGTCGACACATCTTCTTCTGGTGTCGACACATGGACTTAGAAATTTTTCCATACTCTTAACCTGCACATATTCAACTTAAACAACATCAAATACACCTTGATGTATATCATTATGCTAAGTTAGGCTTCTTCAAATCAGGTACACATTTTCCAATGTACCCAACAATCTCCCCCTATTTGGAGAAGTCATAACCCATATTAGCTAATGATATACACCACTTATGATAATAATAAACAAAATGATGATGATGTATATAAGCTTAATAGTACAGAAAATATTAACAATCAAAACACTTGCACAGATTCATCACAGAGATAAAAGCATATACACAAAAATTAATTAAAGAACAAGCTTTTGTGTATTATGTCAAAATGATTGTTTACAAAATGTTTAACACTGAATGTTTCACATTACACATTTTTTTAAACTAAAACTTAAGATATCTAAGACTAAGACAGATCAGGCTCCTTTATAACAATCCCTCTTCCAGGTTGTACTTGTGCCTGCACAGAAGGTTCAGTTTCTTCCATGGGCTTTTTGCCTTTAAGATTAGCCTTCTCCTGAGCCTCAGTCTTCAGTCTTTGCCTCTCAAAGTAGTGATATGGCTTGGGAAAGTATTTGCTAGGCTCCACAGCATCAGGAGGTAGCTTTCCCATCTTAGCTTTCCTTCTATATTGAACAATAGCCTCCTGTCTAGCTTCATGCTTCTGCCATTCTTGTTCATTGTACCACTTGCCCCTTTCATGGACTTGATCTTGTATAGCTTTCCAGGCAGTTAGTATGATGTTTCTAGAGGTAGAGCTCCACTGTTCAAAATCAGGTTTTAGTTCAGCTTGCTCCCTAAATCTCTTCTTTGACAGTTGAGCCTCTTGCTGAGCCTTGATTGCAGCTTCAGGCATTTCTACTTTTCCAAGTATAATATTTGAAACCTCCTCTGGAGTACTATACATAGTTTGCACCATCTGATGAATCAAGTCAAAATCTGCAGGGGGTATATGACTTGAGCAACTTCTGGTTGGTTGCCTTCAAGTAGACCTTTTGGCTGTACTCCTGACTCTGTCATATTATCATCATCACAAAGGGGTGGATATCCCAATGTGGCTCTGATACTGTTAGTGACCCACTTGGCATGTTCTGAACCAGCAGAAATAAGTACCCTCTCCCCCTTTAGGACTTCTCTTGCTATATGATCTCTGAGATCGTCCTTCTGAAATCTGATCTGACTATCAAGATAATTAATGCCATCTTTGAAGAAGGGTTTCAACTTGTTAAGTTTTGCAGTAATTTCCTTCTGGGAAGTGATTATGGCTGACTGAACTGAGTCTAAAGCAGTGTTGAACTTAGTTTCATATGCAAGCATTTCAGCTGCCCTAGCTTCAGTCAATTTAGTCATGGTTGTTTGAAATTGAGCAAGAATATCTGTGTTGGAGTTGTCAGATTGTCATTTAGCCATTTTTGATTTTCAAGAATGTATCCTTGAT
Organism: Platanthera zijinensis; assembly: GCA_039513925.1. NCBI lineage: Eukaryota > Viridiplantae > Streptophyta > Magnoliopsida > Asparagales > Orchidaceae > Platanthera > Platanthera zijinensis. Next base: position 109,348,044 of record CM077087.1, read on the forward strand.
TAACAGATTGAGCATCTATTTCTTTCTTCATTTCCCCTTGTTGTTGTGCCAGATATACAACAGCATGTGCCCCTTTTGTAAAACAATCAGTCATTTCTCTTTTATTTTGATTGACTTCAAATCTTATAGACTTTATATCTTGAGCCAGATCAAACTGAAGATTTTTATTACTTTCATCAACATATTTCTCCATGGCTAATCTCTGATTATCTAGCTTCACCTGCAAATCTACCATGAACTTGTTGTAATTAAAATCAGATGGAGATTGGTGAGTTGAAGACTGTAGAGCCTGCTTGTAGCTATGGCTTCTTCTTTTGAAGACCATGAGCTTCCTTTTCTTTGCCACCCTGGCTTCTGCAGACTCAGATTCTGAAGAGCTTTCAATCTGAACTCTTTCAGGAGGTGAAGGAGGAATATCTGTCTCAGTGACATGTTGATCTTTGTCAATAATCACTTGCTCCCCTTCAATTTCGAGCTCTTTCTCAATTTCTTGCTCCTCCTCAACTCTATCAGTAGTAAATTCAACATTAGGAAACAACTCATCTAGAGTGAATTCCTTTTGTGCCTGAGCAGAAGATGAGTCATCTAGACCAGCAGTGTGCAAATCTTTTGATAAATCTATTTGTTCTTCCTCTTGCGCTTGTTCAGAAATCTGCTCTCCCTGTACCTGTTCAGTGTTAGGAATGTCCTGAGCAGGAGAATAAACTTGCTCCCCCTGCACCTGTGCAGGTAAGGATTCATCCTGGACTTGAGTAGACTCAGGCTGGTCTTCAGCCTGCTCTCTCACTTGATCTCCTGGAAGTTGTTCAGTACTTTGATCATGACCTGGGGATTTCTCTGGTGTGTCCTACCTGTCCACATCAGGCACCTCTTTGGACAGAACTCTATCCCATCTTCAGAATAATCGCATGTCCATTTTTCTCATGTGATTGATCTTAGTCCCAGGAATTTGTTGCATGACCTCTGGGATGAGTCCAGCCAGATATAGACTCAAAATCCTAGCCAGATTTGGCTTCTTAAGTCCTTCCTTGATTTTATCAAACACAACTGCTGACCAGACTGTGTTAACCCTGAAGATGATCCTTGTCATGAGGTTAAACATTAGGGCCGAAATCCTATCATGGCCGCCAGGTTTACACAGAATCACCTTCCCAACCACTTCAGATAGAAATTTATCTTGTGGATTCATTCCTTTTCTGTTGATGGCTGCTCCAATTTTGACAGTTGGATCCAATCCACACCATTGTAGAGCCTCCCTTGTCTTAGAGGCTGGGACCTCTTCTACATTCTCAATGCTTGGTAATTGAAGAATCTTTCTTAAACTCCGTAGAGTAATTTTCACCTTGGTTCCATGAACTGTGGATTTGATCTTGAGTCCAGAAGAATCCACTGATGTTGAAGTGTAAAATTCAAGTACCTCCTTCTTCCAGATTTTGGTGGGTTCAGAAACCAGATATTCCAATCCATTATCAGCAAGATAAGACATCACTTGTTTTATTTCAGGTGTGGCATTATCGAACGCAGCCCTAACCAGCTCATATCCCTCATTAACGTTATCCTCAACCTTTGGCGCCATTGGAAAGATGAGAAAACAGGAGAGAAGAGAAGAGAGAGAATATCGACACAGGGTTTTAGTCTCGAAAACCTTGTGAGCGTGTCGACATAATACATTCTTGACCTATTTATACCCTCTAATGAAAGAAGGTCAAAAGGCGGGCAAAAACAGACTAAATGTGTCGACACAGATGAAATGTGTCGACACAAACTTTTACTGTCTCGACATCAATGTTGACTACTGTGTGTCGACACCAATTGAGGATATGTCGACACAAGAGAGACATAGTAGAGCATCAGAAATTCTATGTCGACTCTTAGTACAAGTGTCGACATAAAATTTGTAAGTGTCGACATCATTATTCTGGTGAAGTCGACACTACATTTCTTGATTAGTCGACTATTTGACCCTTAAGTGTCGACACCAATTCTCTGTGTCGACACTCATTCTCTAACAAGTCGATATAACTATACAGAGTCGACACTTTATCACTGAAAGTGTCGACACCATTTTACTTAGCCAATTTCTGTTTGTTGATATATTAATCAATGGTCAGCATTCCTAATTCAATTTTAAATTTATTGAATTTTGTTTCATCCAGTGGTTTAGTAAATACATCTGCAATTTGATAATCTGTTTTAACAAATTCCAATGAGATATCTTCTCTTTCTACATGCTCTCTAAGAAAATGGTATTTTATTTCAATATGCTTAGTTCTACTATGAGAAACAGGGTTGTTAGCAATAGAAATAACACTTTTGGAATCACACAATAAAGGTGTTCTACTTACTTGAATACTATAGTCCTTTAACTGATGCTGAATCCACAATAGCTGTGTATAGCAGCTTCCAGCAGCAACATATTCAGACTCAGTTGTGGATATTGCCACACTGGTCTGCTTCTTACTGCTCCATGATATCAGTCTTCCCCCCAAAAATTGGCAAGTACCTGTAGTACTCTTTCTATCCTCTCTATAGCCTGTAAAATCTGCATCTGAATAACCTATTAGTTGAAAATCTCTATTCCTGGGGTACCAAAGGCCTAGATTTGGTGTGCCCTTTAAATATCTCAAAATTCTTTTAACAGCAGTGTAATAAGATTCTTTAGGGCATGCCTGGTACCTAGCATAGACACATGTAGCATACATAATATCTGGTCTACTAGCTGTGAGGTATAATAGAGAACTAACTATTCCTCTATACAAAGACTCATCTACAGGCTTACCTGTATCATCTTTACATATAGGAATATTTGTTCCCATAGGAGTTTTCATAGTAGAGGAAGATTCCATACCATATTTCTTTATCAACTCTTTGGTGAACTTAGACTGGGATATGGACAAGCCATCATCAGTCTGTCTTACTTGGAGTCTCAAGAAGAACTTAAGTTCCCCCATACTACTCATTTCAAACTTCCCTTGCATAAGTTTGGCAAACTTCTTGCAAAGGTTGTTCTCTATAGACCCAAAAATTATGTCATCCACATAGATTTGGACTAAGATTATCTTGCCTTTAGACTCCCTAAGGAATAGAGTCTTGTCTATTTTGCCTCTTGAGAATTTGTTCTCAATAAGGAAAGTAGACAGGGTGTCATACCAAGCCCTTGGGGCTTGCTTTAACCCATATAAAGCTTTCTTAAGTCTAAAAACATAATCAGGTTTAAGAGAGTCTACAAAACCTGATGGATGTTCCACATAGACTTCTTCTTTTAGATCTCCATTTAGAAATGCTGATTTCACATCCATTTGGTATACCTTGAATCCTTGGTATGCAGCATAGGCAAGAAACATCCTGATTGCCTCCAGTCTTGCTACTGGGGCAAATGTCTGATCAAAATCTATTCCCTCTTCCTGCCTATATCCTTTAGCAACCAGTCTTGCTTTGTTCTTTATTATTACTCCACTCTCATCCAACTTGTTCCTAAATATCCACTTTGTTCCAATGATGTTGTGGTCTTTTGGTTTAGGAACAAGCTCCCAGACTTTGCACCTTCTGAATTAATTAAGCTCCTCTTGCATAGCATTAATCCAATGTTGGTCTTGGATGGCTTCTTCAAATTTCTTAGGCTCCAATTGAGATAGGAAACTTGACTGCAAGACTGTGCTCAGATTTCTGCTTCTAGTCTGCACTCCTTGACTTGGATCACCTATTATTTGATTAGCTGGATGATCTTTTAGATTTCTTATGGCTGGAGGAAGATTTCCTTCAGGTTGAACATCTCCAGCTCCTTCACTATGCTATACTTCTTGGTTGTCATCAGCTTCTATAGAGTTTTGTACTCCCCCTGGACTGTAGCCTTCATTTTCCACTGCTTCATCTGCATTTGATGCTTATGCAATGGAAAGCTTGTCCATCCTTTTGCTTATACTTGTTGTACTGTATGAACTACAAGGCAACTCACAGTTGATTAATCTTGATTCATCAAACACAACATGTACAGATTCTTCTACAACTTGAGTAGTTAAGTTGAAGACTCTATAGGCCTTACTATTTATGTTGTACCCAACAAATATCCCATCTTGGGATTTGGCAGCAAACTTAGTTAGATATGACTTGCCATTGTTAAGTATATAGCACTTGCAACCAAAGATCCTAAAGTAGGATAAATTTGGTTTTCTACCTTTCATAATTTCATAGGGAGTCTTTTTGTGGCACTTGGTGATAGAAGCCCTATTGATCACATGACATGCTGTGTTTACTGCCTCAGCCCAGAAATATTCTGGAAGAGAGGTGTCACTCAATAGAGTTCTACCAGCTTCAATCAATGTCCTATTCTTTCTTTCAGCAATGCCATTTTGCTGAGGTGTTCTAGGTGAGGAGAACTCTTGGAAATTCCCAAAGTCTTCACATAATTTTGTCATACTTTCAGATTGAAATTCAGTGCCATGGTCACTTCTGATTTTGACCACTGTACTATTTAGTTCATTCTGAATTTGTTTCACAAAACTAAGTAAGACACTTGGGATTTCTGATTTTTATCTCAGAAAGAACACCCATGTATATCTAGAATAGTCATCTACAACCACAAAAGTGTAGACCTTCCTACCTAGACTATGAACTGGCATAGGACCAAAAAGATCCATATGTAAGAGGTATAAGCACCTCACAGAATCCTTGTTTTCAAGACTATGAAAGGAGGATTTTGTCTGCTTGCCCTTTTGACAAGCTGAACATATCCCTTCCTTTATACACTTAACTTGAGGACCATTCCTCACTAACTCTTTACTGAAGAGTTGGCCAATTGTCTTGTAGTTAAGATGAGCCAACCTCTTGTGCCACTTGACACAATGAGATGCATTATCATCAGCTACAAGACAGATGAGAGAAGCCTTGTTCTCACATACAAAATTAAGACAATAAACATTTCTCTTTCTATACCCAGTCAATATGATCTTTTGATCACTTGACCTTTTGATATGACATCCATCCTTAACAAATGAAATATCATATCCAAGATCACTCAGCTGACTTATGCTAATCAGATTATGTTTCAAACCTTTTACATAAGCCACTTGGGTGATGGTAATTTGGTTTGAAGAAATGTTACCAAACCCTTTGATGATTCCTCTTTCAGATCCACCAAAGATTACTTTAGGTCCATCTTTGACAGATGTGTACTCCTTCAGTAGCCCCTTTGTTCCAGTCATGTGCCTGGAACATCCACTGTCCAAGTACCATATAGGGGCATGACAACTTGGACTTTCCTGCAATACAGAATTACTTTCCCTTAGAACCCAAGTAAGTCTTGGGTCCTTGGTTCAGGTTAGCACCATTCATATTAAGACTACCAGCATCTCTTCTAACTGGTAGACTATTGTTCTTCCTTACATTTGTGTTATGCCAGCAGTCTAAGGCAAAATGGCCTCTCTTGCCACAACACCAACATTCAAACTTGTTGTATCTAGGTCTTGATACACCCTTGACAGAAGAATTTCTGTCCAGTGCTGGTGCTGCTGCAGCCTCACCCACAGATTTCTTATAACCATAGGGTTTATGAACATGGGTAGACCTATTGGCATTTACACCCTTATTTATCTGAACATTAGTCTTAACATGACCATGAATATTCTTAAGATCATATTTGTTAGAAGGCACTTGCTCCTTTCTAAACATAACTGGGACTGAAAGGTTTAGAGGCTGGACAGGAGCTTTGCCTTTTCTTTTGAATTGGGCAGCCCTGGGGTTACCTTTGAAGCCTAATCCTACCTTACCCTTTTGAGCCACAAACTCATCTATTAAAGGTAATACAGATTTTGGCTTAGAGTAACTAGCCACTAAATCTTTCTCTATTCTTAGTCTGGCCTCCAGACTCTTAATTTGATCATTGTTATATTTGATTGTGCCCATCTGAATATAGGTTATATTTTTCAGTTTGGCAATCTCATTTAACTTTTGATCCATTACTTTTTCAAACTCAGTTGCAGCCACTTTAAGATTAGCAATTTCCTGAGCCTGAACTTTGACTAGATTCTTGCTATTCTTAAGAGCCTGTAACAAGACCCTATATTCATCCATCAACTGATGAATATCACCATCAGATTCAGATCCATTCACATCACTTAATGTAGATGAATCTGACTCTGAACCAGTACTAAAATCAGAAGAACTAGAAACCTTTTGTACCTTACTAGGACCAGGCTTATCCTGGCATTGGTTATCTTCTAACTCAGCCATCAGACCCATGCATTCCTTGTCTTCTTGATCATGAATGGAATCCATCAGTTGCAGAAATTCCTCTTCTTCATTGGCTGCATACAATCCTATGTATGCTTCTGCTTCAGATTCTGACTCTGATGAGGACTTATCTGAAAGACTCTTATCCTTCTTTGCAACAAAAGATTTCTCCTTCTTGCCCTTGTGTTGAGTCCTTTTTCTATCTACTGACTCCTTTCTCTTTTCTGGACATTCAGCTACCATATGTCCAGTCTTATTGCAGCAATAACAAACAATCTTAGAAGTTATGGCTTTGCTGGGCTTAGTTCTGTTTCTCTCATTTCTTGAGGATTTTCTCTTCTGATAGTACTCATCTACTGGTTGTGATGTGGAGGGCCTGGACTTCCACTGCTTCTTTTTCAAGAACTTTTGAAACTGTCTTGTAAAGGCAGCAAATTCAGTATCTGATTCACTGCTCCCTGATTTCTGACTATCTGAATTTTCTGTTATCTCTTCTGTAGCTTCCTTGAGAGGAGATGAAGACATCCTCCCTTTCTTTCTAGTGGCTTCAACTTTGAAAGCCACAGATCTATGCTCACCTTTTGTACTTCTTTCTTCCTCCTTCCTAGCCATCAATTACATTTCATATGAAAGCAATTTTCCAAACAAGGTTGGAGGAGAAATATCAGCTAACTTGGCCACTTCTCTAATGGCACATATTTTGGTATCCCAATCCTTTGTTAAAGATCTGAGAAACTTGTCATTCAGCTCATATGTACTGAAGACTCTTCCATAGGACATCAGTTCATTCACAATCCTATAGAATTTCTTATAACACTCAGTTATGCTATCAGACTTTCCTTGTCTGAAGCTCTCATATTCTTGGTTGAGCATTGATTTTCTGTCTTGTCTTACTTCTTCAGATCCTTCTATATAGACAATCAAGGTGTCCCACATCTCTTTGGAAGTCTTGCAATGTATCAGATTTTGAAAGGTGGAATCATCTATTGCACTTACTATGATGTTTTGAGCTCTCTTATCCATAGTGACTAAGATGATTTCCTCCTTTGTCATTTCTGAAAAATCCTTAGGAGTTTCCTCATTTGTATCTAACACAGAAGTCTTCATTGGAATGTATGGACCTTCTTTCACTGTGATATAAATTCTTGGGTCTGAGGCCTCCATAAACAGCCTAACCCTTTCCTTACAAATTCCAAAGATTTCTTTTCTGCAGATGGGAAGCTTCATAGATCCCAACTCCTTGTGATTCTCACCTGAACCCATTTTCTTGATTCTTGATTCTGCCTTTAGATCTAACTCAGACTGTTAAGTCTTATTTTGAGCAACCTGCCTCTGATACCACTTGATAGTTTTACTTTCAAGATTACCTAGACACCTAGAGGGGGGGTGAATAGGTTCTTATTTTCTTTTCAAACATAAGGCAGAATGATTAAATAATTAAATACTATTGTCTGTGTGTTCAGCAGCTACTTTAGCAATCACACAATCTAGAACTACACATCACAGATTGCAACAAGTATTTAGAGTGGTTCCCCAAGATCTGGGTACATCCACTTTCCCCCTCCGCCTATCTAGCAGTGTGCTAGATTCAGCCAAACTCCCTTCCTTAACTCAGATCCTCAGATCCTACAGCTCAGAATCCAAAATGGATTCCTACAACTCAGAGTGATACCACACTCCTACAGCTCAGGCAATTCAGCCCTACCTCAGTCTTTATCCAAGACCTACCACTCAGAGATTATCTCTCCTACACTCAGCCTTTATAATATAGGCTTACAACTCAGATCTATATTAATAGATCCTACAGAATTTAGAAAAGAGTTTTATAGAATCTTGCCCTTGTTGAGAGAGAAAGGACAAGACAGCACTGATCAGCTGATGGATGAAACCAACTGAAACTTAGCTTTCTTCAAAGCTTCTTGAATCTGAACTAGCTGAGTTGATTTCCAAACAGCTTCTTGAGAAACCTGTAACAGCTTCCTTCTTGATCTTCAAACGGCTAGATCCCTCTCTATCCAATCCCTTTGGAAATTCTTCAGAATTCTAGGACGAATTCTCCTTAGACTGATCCTGAGAGGTTGAACCCTTCAGAATGTCTTCTTAGATCTTCTGATGAAGATCTTCTTCAGTGCCTTGCACTTTCTTGATTTGATTCCTTAAGCAGTTTTTATGTGTGTTGCTTCTCAATAAAAAATAATAACTACATTCTACTTCTGAATCTGTCTATTTATAGACCTTCTTTTTGGTGATCGGCTGATCAGGTTTCTAATTGTCTTCTAACAAGTCTGATAGCTTCAGTTAACCTGTTGTAACCCACAGCTGTCAAGTCTTCAAACAGATGTTGTGCCTTTGTCTTGGACAGCAAAGTGTCGAGAATGTCTGTCAAAAAGTGTTGAGACCATCTGTCTATATGTGTCGACACAATTACCTCCGGTGTCAACACTGCCTCTGGTGAAGTCGACAAGTTTGCCTTTAAGTCGACTCAGCTTCTGCATACTACAACTTGAGAATGAGTCGACACAGAATATTTGTGTTGACTCAAACACTTCATCATTCTTCAGCAAATGACTTGGTCTAGACTTGGCAGTGTGTCGACACAAGTCCTGTGTGTCGACACAGTTGATGTAGATTCAGAACATAGTATGTGTCGACACTGCCTTTAGGTGTCGACACAGCTTTTGTCAACTCTGCCTATATGTGTCGACTCAGTCTTCTGGTGTCGACACAAATATTGTCGACTCTGCCTCTGTGTGTCGACACAGCCTCCTGGTATCAACACAGTTGATGTCAACTATAATCTTGTGTGTGTCGACACTGCCTCCCGGTGTCGACACAGTTGATGTCGACTCATTTTCTCTATGTCGACACAGCCTTCTTCAAGTGTCGACACAATCTTCCTGAAGTGTCGACACATCTTCTTCTGGTGTCGACACATGGACTTAGAAATTTTTCTATACTCTTAACCTACATATATTCAACTTAAACAACATCAAATACACCTTGATTTATATCATTATGCTAAGTTAGGCTTCTTCAAATCAGGTACACATTTTCCAATGTACCCAACATATATATATATATATATATGTTGTAATTTTTGTGAACTTGACTTGATTTTTTCGTTAGTGTACTTCTACTTCTTTATGATCATTAATGCTAGCAGGATCGGTGTTTTGTTGGGAAGACCCTCCCGAGTGTCTGTGTCACCGCAAAATGACGATTATGGGCGTAAGACCAGGTGGAGTAGCAAAAAAAGTGGGTCTTATACTTAACAAGTGGTAACATGTTTTTCATAAGTGGCAACATATATTAATCAACAGATGGTATCTCGCAAATACTTTTTTTTTCTTCATAGAAAAACTCTGCATGTTAGTACACTCTATCACACCCTCTTTTGAAAAGACCAAATGGGAGAGACTGAAATTGAAGAAATATCTCATTTAGGAAGGGTACAAACTAGGAAGAATCTATGTAGGAGCAGTATTCATCTAGGGGAAGTACGTATTGAATGCTTATCAATTACTATAAACACAACCACCATTATTTATACATTATTTCTTCATAGTGGATTTGTTATTATCAAAAGGGGAAGTTTGTTGGAACATGCATTTTGCATCTCTTGATTTGAGAATAACAAATCTCAATGTATATTTGATCATGTTTGTTGTGTGTTTATAGTATTCAGGTTTGCAGGTATGAAGAACACGATTTTCGATCTCGTCGACCTACCATCAGGCATTTACTCTACCACTAGAACTAGCGTTAATGAATTAATGTTGAGCATACAAGTAGTCTTCTCTATGACCTATCGTCGAGCATTAGCCCTACCCCCAGGCACTAGCCCTACCGTCGGGCGCTCTCTATCTCAACGAATTGTCGAATGAACTGTATTAAAGATCAACCACTACCATCGAGCGCTAGCCTTACTGTGTCGTAGTATCCAGAAGTGGCGTGAATACTTTTAGGATATTTTTCCTAATTTACTGCGAGCAAGTGCCATGCTACCCCCGAGCTACCGTCGTGCGGTAGCTTCCAACAAAGCTTTTTCTGTTTAAAATATCCCGAAATTGAGTTTCAAGAGATGGTTTTTCATGAAATTTGAAAGGGAGTTCGCCCTACCCATCTAGAGGGAAGGAAGGGGTCTTCCCAACTAAGTTTGGAGGAGAGTTCTTCAAGGGAGATCAAAATAAATTTATGTGCAAGGATTGAAGGCTATCAACATGAAGATCAAGAAATATTCTTCCTAATATTCATATGGAGGATTCTCACTACGAAATACTCTCATCAAGCTCACACCTTCACGGATCTGAAGGACATCAAAGAGGAAGACTTTCAAACAATAAATATCGAACTTTTGCAAGAGAAATGCCACCAACATCAAGGGTTCTAGTTAGAGGGGTATTTTCTCTTATTCTTGTATTTTCTTTAACCTTTTTATATTCTGTGCATAGAAATCATCTGGTGTGGAGGTTGAATTTTTGGTCAGAGTACGTGAGAAATCGGAATGGGAGGTCGTCGGATTTTTAGGAGGAATTTGTGGAAAAATATCCTTGGAGGACGTCTAGATTTGGGAGATCTAGTGGGCTCCAAGACCCTTCCTAGGAAGAAGGTAAGGAGCCAACTCGTCGATCTTCTAAGGAAGAAGAGAGAGAGATAAAAGTTCTGGGAGGGTCGATATAGAAACTAAAAGATGGTTTGATTCATCTCCTTCGATCTCCAATATCCCGGAAATCTAGTTTTGTTATTGTAAACCACTGTTTAATTTTGAATGAAATAATATTTCTTTTATTTTATCTAGAATTTGTGGTTGAGTGCTACTAGGGCATTGAGGGTTGTATGAGAAATCAAAAAAGCAAATTTTATAAAGAAAAGAAGCTTTATGACCTACCATCACGCAGTAGTGATCTACCGCCCTACGGTAGCTTCCAGAACTAGTTTCCCTTGGTAAAATTTATTTTAATTCTAAATTTAGTTAAAAACCTTATTCTCCCCCCCCCCTTCTCTCTAAGGTTGGCCACCAGATCCAACATTGAGAAGTCATTCAGCAATATTCTGCTAGCTTCAATAAGGATTCTATTCTTTCTCTTTGTAACTCTATTTTGTTGGGGATTTCTAGGAGAGGAAACTCTTAAAAGATACCTAAAATTTAACAAAACTTGGTCATCGATTTTTATTGAAATTCATTATCATGGTCACTTTTGATTTTGGCAATAGAACTACCTGAAAGTGGATGGGATAGATCTAATTTTACTCTAGAGGGGGTGAATAGAGTATTTTAAAACTTAATTTAATTTTTACAACAGTTTTAAAAATAAGTGATATATATATATAAATAAATAAAATTCACAGCACACAAAAAATAAAGTATCAATTACAGACGACAGAAGGATTGTGTAGTAGTTCCCTAATTAATCTAGGTACATCTACTCTTCTACCACCCTGGTAGGAATCCACTACAGGTTTTTGATCAGGTGCCCTACCACCAGAAGATCTATTTTCTAAGGGAGATCTAGCAACCCTTGGGCTTTTGACCAGGTACCCAAAAACCAAACCTAAGTCTTTTGATAAGGTGACTTAAGAACCAAGTGTTAACTTTTGAAGGGAGTTAGAACCATGTGCATAGTTTAAGAATAAACTAAAGAGAGTTAGATGTTGTCTTCTCTATCAAGTGTCTCTGAGAAGACTTAGTGGATGATGTTGCAAAAAGCTCCCCCTGATTTGAATAGAGATTGTGATCAAGGGAGGAAACTTTTATTCAGGGTGTAAGACTTCTTGTAAGCTCTTTCTCTCCAGTAGAAAATTTTGACAGATATGGATCAGGATGTCTCTCAGATTGAAGATGTGTCACTGGAAGAGTCTGAAGCAGAATATTTGTATCAATATCTCTATCTCTATATAATCTATTTTATTTGAGGCAGCAATCTTCTGTATATATAGTCTGTTAGGGAAGAGTTCAAAATTTGAAATAAAATGATTCTTGAAACGTCTGAAGAATCCCTTGAGAATTTGTAACTGCCTTGGAATTAATTAGATTTAAAACTCCGTGATGAATCCATATTTAATATTACCTTAAATGGTTATATTTTTTAGAATATTTAGCGTTAAATATCAGAGTTTCAGTTACCAAACATTTGAAATCATTCTGCCTTCTGTTGATATAGAAACTGTCTGATCGTTGATCTCAGTAAGGATTTCGTCAAACTGAGCTTGGAGTTCATCGAACTGATCTTTTATGAACTAATCTTTAACTTTCATCGAGCTGAGCTCTGCGTTCATCCAACTGAGCTCAGAGTTCGTCAAACTAAGCTCAGAGTTTTGAGATTTGAGTTAGTTGAACTGAGTTCAGAGTTCGTCGAACTGAGCTCAGAGTTCATCAAACTGAGCACTTCTGAAATACCTTCTGAAATGACTCTGGAAAAAAAAATATGACCCTAGTCTATACAAGTTGGGTCAAAATAAAAAACCTAATAGTAATACTATCCCAAATCAGTAATAAGGAGTTCTAACAATCTCCCCCTATTTGGGTGAGGATACTATCAAATAAGAAAAAAACATAGCTTAAATAATTATCTGGCAGAAACATAAAATTTCAGCAGATATAAAAGTGTTGGAAAGTTATTTCAATAAGTTTCAAAAACATAATCAAAGTTAGGAATTCTTCTAAGGTGCATCTAAAGAAGACTTGGTAAAAACCAGTTGTCTCGATGGATCATCAGATTTCCTTTTGCTTAGCTTCAGATCTTGAGAACCAATAATCTTCTGAGAAGAGACTGTGGGAACAACATATTCTAGATTCAAGCTCATATATTCATCAACATTAAACATGTTTTTCTTCTGATATCTATCAAATTCTTGTTGTCTGTAAGAAGACATGGTGGTAAACTTAGAAGTATCTTTACCTTCAATTCTTGCCTTCCTTATCTGAGAAAGTGCAACTTGTTCTTTGAACCTAGCCATTCTATACACAGGATCTAACTCTGGTTCAATTATTGGAGAAGTTGGCCTGTCTTGGCTAGAAATTTGTTTACTGCTCTGTCTGCCATAAGTCTCAGACCATGTAGGTCTGTCTTGCCTTGTAGGTCTTTCTTGTCTTGACTAATTTATTCTAGAATAATGAGAAGAAATAAACCTTTGAGAAGAAGGTGGAATACCTACAGATCCTGCTACTAGAGGAGGAGGAGGAGGACCTCCCCAAGACTTTGGATAAGAATGAAACTTTTTTTGTTTTTTCCTTCTTTTCTACTCATTCTTGGAATATCTCATCCAAATTGGAGTAAGGGTAATCCCATGCAAAATGTAGTAAGGGATATCAGCAGTAGAAGAAGGTTGAGGAGCAACCTTGGCTAGAGCCTTTTTCCTAGATTTCCTTTTCTTAGAAGTAGAATCTTCTGATTTATTAGAATCTGTTAGATCATCAGACTACTCTTCTGCCTGTTCATATAATTCATCAATTTGTTTAACTACCTCATCAATTTTATCTTCTTTTTCCATATCTCCATTAAACCGATCATAAAAATTGGGTATAGGAGATTCATCCCATGCAAAAGTAGGAGGGGAACAAGCCTGCTTAGAAATATTTATTATATCATCAATCATAGTAGTCTGTGGGACTGGATCATCTATCATCATAGTCTATGAGACTGGATCTTTCATGGTAGAATCATCTTTTACAAGCTATTCTAAGACTGAGGCATTAACAGGAGCAAAGTAATAAATAATTGCTCAAGAAAAATTCTCTCCAAAATCTGGATCTGGTAGGCTAGCAATATGACTGTGCAAAACATCAAATTCTGATAGCAAAGAATATAAATTAACTGTGGGATTAATGCTAAGATCACCAACAGTAATCACTGCTAGAAACTCATCCTCAACTATCACAAAATCAGTACAGTGAGCTTGGCCAGCTAACACTGTGATGACTTCAGTCATTTCTATATCAGGAATTGGAGCTTCTTCACTAGTTGCTGCAACTAGAGCTGCTTCATTTGGAGCTTCTTCATAAAGCATCTCCCCCTGCCTAGATCTAGGGAGAACTGAATCTAGGCCCCCAGAAGAAGGGATAGAATGGGAAGAGGCAATTTTAGAAGAGAGTTCTGAAATAGAAGCAATAACAAGAGCCAAAGATTCATCCAAGAGCTTATTAAGTGTAGGAGTGAGGAAATCAAGAAGTTGAGTGGCTATAGAAGAGAAATCCAGATACATAAACTCGGGTGGATTTTGAGTAGATGTAGAGGATGGATTGGAGGAAGAGGGAGTTGATCTATTTGCACATTTTGTACATAGAAAAAAAAAGACTGTGGTATAGATGAAGGATTGATTATAGGGGGAATGCCAGTAAGAATTGGTTCATATATGGGTTATTGAGGTGGAGATAAGTGAGGTGAAGATATGTGAGGTGAAGATATGTGAGGTGAAAGTGAATGAGGTGGAGATGAATGTGGTGAATGATGAGCTAGGGAATCTTCATTGAAGACTGAGGATGGAACTTCTATATATAAAGTAGGTTGTTGAGAAGATGGTGTGGAAGGACTAGGATAATGATGCGGACATGGTTGTGGAGAGGTAGAAACAAGGAGAGAATCTTTTGCTAGAGTAGGGAGAGTAGCTGAGACAGCTCTAGTGCTTTCAGAAGCTACCCTAGAAGATTCAACCATGGGAGGCTTAGGAATCACCCCTCCCATTTACTGAATAGTGCAGAGGTAATCCTCTTGGATGCATTAATATACACAGTCTAAGAGACCAAGTCCCCTGGATATTTGTCCTGGAGGAAAATTCCCAGAATTCTTCCATAACTCACATCCTTCTTATTAATCTTCTTCTTGATAGAGTAAAACAAAACTGTCCCCCATTTAATATTTTATGGTCAACTAGAGCACTCATCAATAGAAACTGGTGCCTGGTGACATAGTCATGGGCTAAATGTTTGCCCAGAAGAACTTTCCCAACTACATCGGCTAGAAATTTATATTCTACAAAGAAATTCTCTTTCAACAAATGATTAGGGTTCCCTTGTGAGTGACTCATTCTATCTAGCATAATATCAAATTCTGTACTTGAAAATTCTAATTCATCTTCTTCATTAACTAAACAAAAAATTTCAGATAAAATTGCAGGGGTAAGTGAAACCTGATGACCGGAGATGAATCCAGTAACTATTATAAGATCATGAACCTTTGCAATATAAATTCATTCCTTTATTTTTGTGACCGGGAGCTTGATTAGGGTGGACATAAAATTCCGCAGATGTTGTGCCACAAAAAGTTGTAAGATGTCCGGAAAGATTTGAACTGAATGTTGAAAAGAGTCCAGGTCAATATCGAATCCAGCATCCAATTTCATCGCAGTGAGAATCGCTTGCGACACCACCATTATCCTACAAAACAAAGAGATCAAGTGCAAGAGAAGATAAATGGAGAATGAGCGGGACGGAACTCGATGAAAACCTAAATATAAGTTTTTAGAAGTTGAACAGACGATAAGCAGTCCGTCGAACTCCGTTTGACGAAAGTTTCGCGAAAAGTTCACAATTTGTCGATCTCCGAAAGGTTCACAATTTGTCGATCTCCGTTCGACGAAATGTTTACAATTCGTCAATCTCCGTTCAACAAAATGTTTGCAGTTCGTCGATCTCCATTCGAAATCAACTTAGTGACTCTCCATCAATCATTCCTAATTGATTTAAAAATAAAATATGTTTTTTTCATCCAATGGTTTGGTGAAAATATCTACTCTTTATAAATCAGTAGAAATGAATACTAGGCTAATTTTATTTTTATCTACATTATCTCTAATAAAATGGTGCCTTATTTTTATATGTTTAGTCCTACTATGAAGGACTGGATTCTGTGCAATTGAAATTGCACTAGTATTGTCACAGTATATAATTGAATTATTTAATTTGTATCCATAATCTTGTAGTTGATTTTGAATCCACAAAATCTATGAACAGTAACTATCTGCTGCAATATATTCAGCCTTAGCAGTTGAAGTAGACACAGAGGTTTGCTTCTTGCAAAACCATGACACAAGCCTATCACCAAGAAACTGACAAGTTCCTAATGTGCTTTTTTTGTCAACTCTGCATCCAGCATAGTCAGCATTTGTGAATCAGGTTAATTCAAATCCTAACTCAATAGGATACCAGAGTCCTAGATTAGGGCAACCCTTTATATATCTCAAAATTCTTTTTACTAAAATAAGGTGAGATTCTTTAGGGTTAACTTAAAACCTAGCACAAATACAGGTTGCAAACATAATATCTGGTCAACTTGCTGTTAAATATAATAGAGACCAAATGATTGCTCTATATGTTTTCTGATCAACAGGTTTGCCTTGTTCATCATTATCAACTACAACATTAGAGGGCATGGGTATTTTCATATAGGAGGCATCTGACATCCCAAATCTTTTAATTAGCTCTTTAGCATATTTAGATTGGGATATGAAGATTCCATCAGGTGTTTGCATCACTTGTAAGCCAATAAAATAAGATAATTCACCCATGCTACTCATTTCAAACTTTGAATGCATTAGGTCAGAGAACATTTTGCAAAGTTTGGAATCAGTAGAACCAAAAATTATATCATCAACATATATTTGAACTAGTATAATTTTAGTTTTATGATGTCTAAAAAATAAGGTATTGTCTATTTTGCCTCTACAAAATTTATTTTCTAAAAGAAAATTAGTAAGGGTCTCATACCAAGCTCTTAGAGCTTGTTTAAGACCATAAGGAGCTTTATTAAGCTTAAATACATGAGATGAGTGAGTTGAAGAGATAAAACCTGGAGATTGTTCTACATAGACTTCCTCTTTGATATCTTCATTCAGAAATGCACTCTTTACATCCATCTGATATACTTTGAATTTCTTGAATGCAGCAAAAGTAAGAAATATCAAGATAGCTTCTAATCTTGCAACAAGAGCAAATTTTGATCATAATCTATTCCTTCCTCCTGTGAATATCCTTGAGCTACCAATCTAGCTTTATTTCTCATGATAACTCCTTGAGCATCCAATTTATTTATGAAAACCTATTTCATTCCAATGACTGGATAGTCTTTGGGTCTTGGAACTAAGTCTCAAACTCTATTTCTCTCAAACTAATTGAGTTCCTCTTGTATTGCAATGATCCAATGAGGATCTCGTTCTGCATCTTTTATGGATTAAGGTTCAATCTGAGATAGAAAATATGTATGCATCTGATCTTGATTGAGTTGATGACTTATTTGCACACCAACTGATATGTCTCCAATCACTTGAGATCTAGGATGATCTCTAATAGTGACATAATTAATAGGTGGAGTTGATTCTTCAATGATTTGTGTTGTTAATTCCTCTTGTGGAATTTCATTAGCAACAACTTTTTCAACATAAATTTCAAGAATATCTTCATCACTGTCTTTAAAAAACTATTGAGAAGGATGCAATGTTTCCTCTTACTTTAGATTTAAGTCATCTAGTTTTCACACAGAATTGGAACCTGAAAGGTATCTATGGTAGAGGCATTCCTCTCCTTATAAAACATGTTAGATTCAATAAATATTACATGTACTGATTCCTCTATCTTAAAGGTAGATTTATTATAAACCCTATAAGCCTTACTGACAAGAGAATATCCAAGAAGTATTCTATCTGCAGCTTTTGCTTCAAATTTTCCTAAATGTTTCTTATCATTATTATGAATATAACATTTACACTCAAAAATTTTAAAATAATTTACTTTAGGTTTCTTATTTTTAAGCAATTCATAGGGTGTCTTACCCTTATGTTTATGAATGAGATTTTTGTTAAGAACATAATTTGCTATGCTTATTGCCTCTACCCAAAAAGATAGGGTTAAGTGAGCATCTGTAAGTAATGTTCTAGTAGATTCAATTAGGATTCTATTTTCCTTTCTGCCATCCCATTTTATTGAGGAGTTCTAGGTGCAGAGAAACACTGTCTGATTCCTACTTTCTCACAGAATTCTTTCATTAGAAGAGATTAAAACTCAATGCCATCATCACTTATGATCAATGCAATCTGAGTAGAATACTCAATCTTGATGTTCTTAAAAAAGTTTATAAGAATCTTGAAGTTGTCAGACTTCTTCTTAAGAAAGAACACCCAAGTGAATCTGGAGAAATCATCAACAATAACTAAAGTGTATGACTTACCTCCCAAACTTTGTATTGCAATAGGTCCAAAAAGGTCCATGTGTAGCAAATACAAAATTTTGGGTGAATCACTCTTAGATATGGATTTAAAACTATTTTTAGTTTGCTTACCTAGCTGACAAGACCTGCAGTGTCCTTCTTTCTTGTAAGAACTAGAAGGTAGTCCTCAAACAAGGTTGTCCTTAGACAATTTAACAATAGTTCTAAGGTTTACATGCCTTAATATTTTATGTCAAAGTTCATTTGTTTTACTTATCTGATTAAATAAACATATTTCAGATTTAGCAGAATAAAAATTGACTAAATATATGTTACCTTGTCTAACCCCAGATAAAACAATTTTGTTATCATTAGATATAATAGAGCATAAATACATATTAAATGATACCTGTTAACCTTCATCACATAGTTGACTGATGCTGATGAGATTATGTTTAAGACCTCTCACATAAGCTACCTTTCAGAAGGTAGCTACTCCAATTTTTACATTGTCATAGCCCTTTATCTGGCCATAGTTGGAGTCTCCAAATATGAATTTTGGTCCAAGCTTTGTTTTGAAGTCTCGTAGATTAGCTTTTCTTATTGTCATGTGTTTTGAGCACCCACTATCTAAATACCAATGTTCCTATGTGGTAGGTTAGTTCTTTTGTTGTAATAAAAATAAGTTAGGTGTTCTTGACCTAGATTACCTTGGGTCCTAGTTTTCTGTCATAATAAGTAGAAATATAAGAATATTCAGGTTGATTTCTATATCCAAGTGGATGATATCTCCTAGGAGGAATGATCCACCCAGTAAAAGGATTTATAAATTTTTGAGTGTGATTATTCTTTTGAAAATAAGTAAAGTTTCTGTTTAAAAATTTTGTGTTCGACAAATTAATCTGATTTTGTCGAGCTCCGTTTGATAAATGATAGTGATTTTTTCGAGCACCATTCAATGAATAACTATACTCATTTCCTGTGTTCAGCATTCTTCTATCTCTATTCGACGAATAATAGTGATTTCGTCGAGCTCGGTTCGACGAATTTTGTTGAACATTGTTTTTCTGGAAATTTCTATTCTGTTTTAGTATGGATATTGATTTAAAAACTTCATTGTCTTTATCTGTAATTGCTAATATTTCTTTTCCTTTAGCAGATATAAATTTTATAAGGTTAGTTAAAATTTCTTTATTAAGAATTTGAGGTTGACTGGATGAAGCTCCCAAGCCAAGTCTGCCATTTAATCTGACATTGACTGTACTTTTAATATTCATCAGTTTGATACTTCTCTCATTAAGAGTTTCTTCAAACTTTTTAGCCTCAGATAATTTGTTTTCCAAGGAAACAATTTGTTCCTTAGAATTTTCCAAATCATCATTAAGTTTAATTTTTTCTGAAGACAAATTGGTTAATTTTCTCTGAGAAGTTTTATTTCCTTCTCAGAATTTATCAAATCTTTGTAAAGTAATTTAAAATCTATTTTGAATTGATTTGAAGTAAAATCAAAAGTTGAAATTACCTGGTCTTCTTCAGATTCAGAATCAGAATTGTTGTTTGATGCATTAATTTCCATCAGACAGATTCCTTTAGCATTTGGTTCTTCTTCATCTTCACTTAAACTGGATGAATATTCAGTGTCTGTATCACTCCATGTTTCAGCTACAAAGCCTCTTTCCTTCTGTCTGTATTACTAGAAGAGGGTTTAATTTGAATGCTTCTTAAATTCTTTCTCCTTCTTCTTATCTTACTTCTGATTTTTAGGATATTCTGGAAGAATGTGTCCTGGTTTCATGCAACCATACCAAACAATTTCCTTAGTAGGTGTTTTGTCATACCTTGGTTTGTCCTTGTTTCTGGAAAATCTTCTCCTGAACTCTTTCCTGGCCATTTTATAAAATCTTTTAGCTAATAGACTTAAGAGTTCTTCATTTTCTGGAAGTTGTTCTTCCTCTTCAGTTACTTGGAAAATAATACTCTTTTCCTTCTTCACTGAGGATGAAGTCATTTGTTCAGCTTGTCTTATTTTGATGAGCTGTTCATATGATTTGAGCTTGCCCAACAAAGTTTCTGTTAAAATTTCATTCACACTTCTGGCTTCTTTAATTGGCCAAATTCTTGAATCCCATGTGCTAGGAAAACACATGAGAATTTTGTCAATTACTTCTGTCAAAGTAATGTCTTTCTCCGAGGTTTTCAGTTCATTGATTATGAGACTGAGTCTTGTATACATGTTAGCAACAGATTCAGTTTCTCCCTTTTTGAAATTCTTATACTGAGAAATCAGGTGAGATCTTCTATCTTTTCTTTCATCTGCTGATCCAGCTACCATTGTAGTGAGGGAGTCCCAGATATCTTTTGTTGAGGTGCATTCAGTATCCTTCTAAAAAATATCATCAGACATTGTTTGGACTAGTATATTCATAGCCTTTACATCAGCAGTTTTTGTTTTTCTCTGAGCCTCTATCCATTCTGGTGGAGATGTAGCATTGGTGCTTGGTGCTGCTAGTGGTAGAGGTGGACCTGTCAAAATTTAATTGTAGATATCCTCATCAATAGAATTCATATATATCCTAATCCTTGTTTTCCATAGTGCAAACTTATTAAGATTGCAAACAGGAGGTCTAGTGCTTGAGTACTCCGTATTTTGTGCCATGATAAATTTATCAATAATCTTCTAGGTAAGATAAGATCTATCAGATCTATTGGTCTAGGTGTTAGCCTGTAAAACCAGCCTCCCTCTGATACTAATTGAAAGTGGAAGGGATAGATCTAACTTTACTCTAGAGGGGGGTGAATAGAGTATTTTACAAACTTAAATTTATTTTTATAGCAGTTTTAAAAATTAGTGATATATATAGATAAATAAAATTCACAACACACAAAAAAGGAAATATCAATCACAGATAACACAAGGATTTTATAGTAGTTTCCTAATAAATCTAGGTACATATACTCTTCTATCACCTTGATAGGAATCCACTACAAGTTTTTGATCAGGTTCCCTGCGACTAGAAGATCTATTTTCTAAGGGATATCTAGCAACCCTTCGGACTTTTGACCAGGTACCCAAAAACCAAACCTAATTCTTTTGATCATGTGACTTAAGAACCAAGTGTTAACTTTTGAAGGGACTTAGAATCCTGTATATAGTTTAAGAATAAACTAAAGAGAGTTATATGTTGTTTTCTCTGTCAAGAGTCTCTGAGAAGACTTAGTGGATGATGTTGTAAAAATCTCCCCCTGATTTTAATAGAGATTGTGATCAAGGGAGGAGACTTTTCTTCAGGGTGTAGGCCTTCTTGTAAGCTCTTTCTCTCTAGTAGATATTTTAGACAGATATGGATCAGGATGTATTTCAGATTGAAGATATGTCATTGGAAGAGTCTGAACCAGAATATCTGTATCAATATCTCTATCTCTATATAATCTATTTATTTGAGGCAGCAATCTTCTGTATATATAGTCTGTCAGGGAAGAGTTCAAAATTTGAAATAAAATGATTCTTGAAATGTCTGAAGAATCCCTTGAGAATTTGTAACTACCTTAGAAATAATTAGATTTAAAACTCTGTGATGAATCCATATTTATTGTTGCCTTAAACGGCTATATTCTTTATAATATTTAGCATTAAATATCAGAGTTTTAATTACCAAACATTTGAAATCATTCGTCGAACTGAGCTCAAAGTTTTTCAAACTAAGCTCAGAGTTTTGAGATCAGAGTTAGTCTAACCGAGTTCAGAGTTCGTCGAACTAAACTCAGTGTTCGTCGAACTGAGCACTTCTGGAATACCTTCTGAAATGACTCTAGTCTATACAAGTTGGGTCAAAATAAAAATCCTAATAGTATTGCTAGCCAAAATTAGTAATAAGGAGTTCTCACACTACTCATTTTATTCTTGATTTGCCTGACAAAGTTAGTAAATGTCTCTAGAGTATCTAACTTTTATTTAAGAAAGAACACCCATGTGAACCTAGGGAAATCATTAATAATAACAAAAGTATATACTTTTCCTCTTAAGTTGTGGATTGGCATAGGACTAAACAGATCCATATGCAATAAGGGTAAACATCTAGTGGAATTCTTAACCTCGTTTGGTTTGAATGAAGCCTTTATTTGCTTCCCCATTTGGCATGCATGATAAGGGCTTTCTTGAACACATTTCCACCTGGGGTCAGCTCTAACTAAATTTTTTGATAAGAGCTTATTGATAGTCTTATAGTTAATATGAGTCAGTCTTTTATGACAATGCATATAAAGAGATGCTCTATTCTCATTTATAAGACATATAGAAGAATCTAAGTTTGCACATAAGAAATTAAGACAATAAATATTTTCACTCCTAGTTCCAGTTAGTAGGATCTCTTCAGATTTCTTAACCGGGCACTCATCCTTATGTAATCAAATCTTATATCCAAGATCACATAGTTGACTTATGCTGATTAGATTGTGTTACAATCCTTCTACATAAGCCACTCTTGTGATAGTGACTATGTCATTGGAGATCTTACTATAGTCTTCAGTCCATCCTCTTTCAGATCCTCCAAAAATGACTTTTGGACAATCTTCTACTAAAGAATATTCAGACAATAGGCTTCTTATTCCAGTCATATGCTTGAAACATCTACTGTCCAAATACTAGATAAGAGTGTGGTTGGTTTTTGGACATAACTACAAAAGGAAAACTTTCTTCAGCTTCTGACAAACCTGAGATGCATGATGGACTTCTCCAAGTTTGGATTCTATCTTGCAGGTAGTTGCCCTTGGAACGGTTGGGTTGAACTAGGAGTCAATTGCAAAGTGCCCAACTTTTCAATAGCACAAGCATTCAAACTTACTGTACCTTCTTTTGGGCTCATAATAGGAACCGGATAACTTTTCCTGTGATCAAAAGGGTATTTTAATGGTATTGCATGTGAATCTTTGCATATCATATTGTTGTGTACTGGTTGTAACTTGAGTTGCACAGATATGGCCTTGCCCTTCTTTGCAGTTCTCCTGTCAGATGCTTTCTCTTTACCTTTAGTGTTGGTGTTAGCACCAGACACAAAAGGGCCATGATCCTTCATTTTAATTTCTTCATGAGCTCTTTTGAAGGCACGTTGTCTATAGTGCACATGCTTTATTCCACTTATAGAGCACTCTTTTTTCTAGTGTCCATAGACACTTTCTTGATCATAGCTGTTAGAGGCTAGTATGACCTTTTAAAAGATAGTTAGTTGTACTAGTGCCTTCCCCTTAGCATCTATCTTTTGTCCTCCCTTTTTTCATACCTTACACTACTTTTATATAGTGTTGAGAAGCTATAAATTATAGGAAGCATTATCTGTGGCTTAAAAAACTTAGCCACTAGCTTTCTCTCTTTGAGGAGCTCCCTATCCAATTTCTTAATAGTCCTTTATTTTTGAACCAACAGATCAGCTTAAACATCAGTTATTTTCTTGAACTCAATTATCTTAAGGTTTATCTGATAGATCTTACCTAACTTCTCAACATATTGAGATTTCAGGGGTTTATGAAGCTCAATCTCCTCAGCCAGCTTCTTAGCAAGCTTTTTTATCTACTTTAATGCTTCAAGGAGAGCATTATACTTCTCAACCATCTCATCAAACTTGTTCTATGATTCAAAGTTATCCTCATCATTAGATGATGAGTCTATCTCTGACTCAGCACTAGTCTTATAGTCAGATATTGAAAGAGAAGTTTTGATTTTTACCTCATCTGGATGGGAGCCATCTTGATGTTCCCGTTTAGTCATAACCATAGGCCCACAGTTGTCATCTTCTTCTTCAGTGTCACTATCAGATAGTGATAATGGAGCTCTAATGTCCACCTAGAAATATCATGTTCCACTTCTTCTTTTAGTGTCACTAGTCCAATGTAGGCCACTTCTTCTTTAGATTTAGAAGATCTTGATTCACTGTCACTCAAGGTATTTTCTTTCCTTACTAAGAGGCTCTTCTCATATTTCTTACCTGGGTGATACCTCTTATCCTCGGACTTATTGAGGTCTTTTCTTTCTAATGGGTCGTCAACAATCATATGTCCTAATTTTCTACACCCAAAGCAAATTATGTCATCAGAAATAAATTTACTTTGTTTAGATTCATACATGTCCCTGTTGGGGTCTCTTCTTGATCTATCAGAGCTATTAGGATGCTTCTTGGAGCTGGATGTGGAAGATGGTTTCTTCTCTTATGGTTTCCTCCTTCTCAGCATTTTCTTCAGCTACCTTGAGAATAAGGCCATATCTCCATCTAGCAGCTCATCTCTAGAGGTGCTGGATTTAGATTCCTTTAATTCAGCTTGTATTCTTGGAGGAGAGGAGGCATTTTCTTTGCCTCTTCTTAAATTATGATCCTTCAAAGCTACTGATCTTTCCATATTATTCCCTTATTCATTATTCCTGGTATTCAAGTGCAACTCATTGGACAGCTATTTCCCAAACAGATTATGAGGCTAGATATTGCCCAGATTTCTCATCTCAATTTTACATATATCTTAATATCCCATTACTTGCTGAGGGATCTTAAGAACTTGTCATTCAATTCATAGTTGGTGAAATATCTTCCATAGTTCTTCAGTCCATTCACTATCCTAAAGAACTTCTCATAGTAGTCTATTATAGAGTATTTCTCTTGCTTGAAGGCTTCATATTCTTGGTTCAATAGGGATTTCATGTCATCCTTTACTTCCTTTGTGCCTTCCATATATACTATCAAGATGTCTCACATCTCCTTGGTTGTTTGATAGTGAATGAGGTTTTGGAATGTGGAGCCATCAATGGCACTAACTTTAATATTTTTTTCTCTTTTATCCATTGTAGCAAAGATGACTTCATCTTTTTCATGTTTAAAAATTTCTTTGGAACTCTCAAATTTTCATCAATAGATGAGACCTTCATGGGGATGAAAGGTCCCTCTACAATATTGGTGAATATCCTAGGGTCAGAGGCATTCATGAAGAGCTTAGCCCTTTTCTTCCATATTCCAAAGTTCTCCTTCCTACATATAGGAAGTTTCATAGAGCTTAGTTAATTATAGCTCTCTTTATAAGTCATGATGCCTTAGAGTTTTAAAACCCTTAAGGATCTTGTTTAGTTGTTAAGCCTTTTGAACAACCTACCATTGATACCAATTGAATGATAAGGGTTGTTTAATCACCTAGAGGGGGTGAATAGATGTTTTTTAAGTTTTATGCTTTCTTTGATTTTTCTTTTGTTGATCACAGCAAAATAACAACACAGCACAATCACAGTATGGTACACTAAGATATATAATGGTTCCCTAATAAGTACATCCACTTTCGTTTATATATCAAGCAGAGTACTAGCTTAGGCCAACTTCTCTAAATTACTTAGATCAAAAGATTTAACATTCAGAGTCCTTGACTCATATAATTAAGAAACAACAGTCCCCTATCTCAGATCTCTAACACAAGGTCCTATAACTCAGATATTCAACTATAAGATCCTATACTCAGGACAAAAGCTTCCCTACCTCAATCTCTATAACCAGAGATCTACACTCATATCTTTTCCAAAGATCCTACCTCAGATCACAATGATCCTATAACTCAGATTCCCAATGGAATACTACAACAAAATCAGATCCTATAGGGACCCTACAATTTTAGAGTGAATATAAAGGATATAACTCAAATAATGACACTTAAGCCTTTTATAGAAGCACTATGAAGGCTTCATCTTCCTTGAACAGCACTTGGATATGCCTGCTTGGAATAAGTTATGCTGAATCAGGAATACTTTGGCCAGAGAAAAATGTTTTCAGAAAGAATGTCATTCTATTGAGCCTTAAAAGATATCTCGCTGGGTTTTGCAGTTGCTAAAGACTTTGAGGAATTCTAGGGCTTAAGCACTTGCAAAAATTCTGCATAAAAATCTTTGTATGTATATGCATATGTAGGTCTTATCCTTGTTCAAATTTAAAGGCCCTTTAATTTAAAGACTGGATTGGCAGAGACCTTGTTGTTATAAAAGGGAATCTTTGATGACTAGAAATTATGCTTAAGGAAAGTTCTTCAAAGGGCTAGAAATTATGCATAAGAAAAGTTCTTGAAATTGCTAGAAATTGAAATCAATGTGTATTATTCATTTCCTATTAAAGCACCATCATTATTATAGTAGAAAGCATAATTCAAATCAATTTGAATAAATGCGCAATTTGTGGCTTGATATCAGTAGTAGGACATTTGAGCATTCTTCAAGTCAACAAAATATTATAAGTAAAACTCCAATTGTTGTTGTCGATAAAGTTATTTAACACTTAAATCAATAATATAGCTGACATGTTACTCCTTAAGATCACATTTTAATGCAATCAATACTTAAGTAGTCAATCCAGTAAAAATCCTTATGTCCAAGTCCAGATGATGCAGTTGATAAAATACTTAGTCTTACAGGTGATGCAGTCGACAAATGACTTATCCGTCCAGTAAATGTAGTCAATAAATTACTTAGCTTTACAGTCGATGTAGTCAACAAATGATTTAGATTCTACTCGATACAGTCTACTTTTTCCTTAGTCACTCGGTCGATATAGTCAACAAATTACTTAGTTTCTAGCTGATGCAATCGACATCTTCCATTCGATATAGCCAATATTTGACTTAGACTAAATTTTGCTTCTACCTATAATTTCTTTTAACTTCTCTTATTTTCCACATGATAATGACAAGTCTAATATAGGATTAGGTCATAGGTTAACTTGAGTTTTGCACCTTGAAGGAGTACAAGAGCAAAACCCTATTGTGGTGACCATAAGCCTAACATCACATTAGCCAAGTCATTTCTTTTATACCTATTACATAAACACTCATATAAGAATCAAATATAAGATGTTTATTATCATCTTGAGGGCTTCTTGAAATCAGGAATCTTTTGGACAATGTTCCCAACAAAAGTGCTCTTAGTTTAGGATTTATTTTTGTGTACATTGCATGTGGAAACATCTCAATTGAATAATATGTTCATCCACCTTAATAACTAAAGAATCAAATTAATTAATTAACTATTGTGTGATCCTTATAAGATTGATAATAGATATTTATTTGTCATTTTAGTTATTACTTTGACTGGTACACAACCAATACCATCTCCTACATGAGAGTGATGGTCATAGAAAATAGTCAGTGAACATAAATATTTTGGAGAGCCACTTCTTCCCAGAGCTATAAAGAAGTTCCAACACTCTCATGCATCAGTTCTAAGAGATTAAAGGTGATTGAATATTTAAGCTTAAATAGGATGAATATTGAATGCACCAATAATAGAAGTCTTTAGAGCTCCTTTGACATCACCTTCAGAAATACTTTTAGGGAGTTTTTACATTATACGAATTTCTATTCTATCCTATTGTATTCACTTATTTGTTTTTTTTTTGAAACTCTTTTGTTCATTGTGGTAATTCACCCTTATTAGTGAATAAATCTAGGGTAGGACTTGGGGAAAAAAATTGCCTCATTGGTGGAAACTAGGCAGAGAATTAGGTGCAGGGTGCTTAAGACCTATATGGGGAAGTGTAAGCTAAGGCCAATCTAGGGTAAGTTAGTATAGAAAATAAATTGAGTAAGAATCACCTCCTCTAAAATTCAATGTTATGGAGACCAAAGTTTTGTAAACTTCATGAGATTTCAAATAAATAATATGGACATGTTTTCTCTGAAGTTTAGTTATATTTAATATCACTTTGCATTATATCATGTCAATATTAATTAAGAATTAATTATCAAAAGGATTTTTAATAAATGTTGACAATTCTTTTTCACCCCCATCTACCCCCGTCAAAGAAATCCATACAATCATACACATGTGTCTAATAGTACTCTCATTCCATGGAGATTCCATAAATTCGCATAGCTTAGTCATCTCCAAGGCAATTTCTTCCCTAGTCCTAGCCTAATCTAGTCATTTAACACAAGATAATTTTGCATGATAGAAAACAAGATGAAATATAAAAATAACAAAAAAAGGATGAAGAAAACTACCCAGTGGAATAACCCCCTTGAGAGTTTTTCTTACTTACCCAAGGTTTGATCCCGATCATCATTGAAGTTGTGTGATGTTGTTTATAGTTACTTAGAAGTAAATAGATCAACACCTTCTTTATTTTACTTAAGTAAACAAGTTTCTTATGTAGGAATAATAACATCTCTAATGGAGGTGTTTAGTGAATTGATGTGTTTACTTATGCTTTGTTTTGGATCCTTGATCTTCCTTATAAGAGGTTTAATAGTGAGAGAAGTGGATCTTCTCTCTCCCTCTCTCTATCTCTCTTCAAATAATTAGGGGGAATACAACTAAATAAAACTTCTACTAGAAAATGTGTTTGTATTTATCATCAAAAATGTCCAACATGTTGTCAATGTTGGGTGGTAACCACTGTCATTAACTTGGTATGAAATAAATTATCTGAAACTAGAAATAGATTGTTCTTGAGTATTTACTAGAATGTTTTTTGGATCTAATGTGAGAGGTGGTGAGGAAACATGATTAACTCTTGGAAAGTATCATTAACATATATAATATGGTTCAAAATCCCTAAAAAATTGTCATAACAAACTTTCAAGCAAGGTTACCTTATTCTATAATTGCATTCAAAGAGTTGACTCATTGTTTGTAGGTTCTATGAATATAGGGATTAATTATACACCACAAAAAACTGAAAAAATATAAAAATAACACAAATCAAATAAACACAACAAAAGCAGAAATAATAAAAGCAAGTAAGAAACATAAATATAAGCAAAAAAACTTAGGCTTCCTCCCGAGAAGCAATTGTTTAACATCCTTTAGCTGGACCAAATATATGTGTTAACAATTGGTATAATAAATTGTGTAAGACCCCCCACCCCCACCCCCCTCTGGACAAACACAAGGCCAAGGGGAATATTATGTCCAGGGCAACCTCCTTGTGTTAGTGTTGGCACACAGTCTGAATCCTACCACATTACGCTTACTCTGTAAGGTTATCATCATCACAACATACTCATAGTTCATAAGCTAAAGTAAAAAAGTATGGGAAGTACAACTAGCCATCACATTTATTCATGAAATGCGCTATAACATGTTCACAAATGTATGTACAAAAACAGAAGATACAAGCTTATGGGCTAAAGTAAAGAACAACTGATATGCTCTTATGACAAACATTGGTAAGGGAGTGCTCACTACTTCATACTAGTTCAATTTCTATGGCTAGTAATCCTACTAATTAGTTTTAATAAAGGGTTAGTCAAAAGGACTAAGTGTTCCTTAGCCCTTACCCAATGCCTATAACATACTAGATGGAAGGTAGAAAAGTTAAAGCTACAATAATAACACAGTATGTATAATATAGAAGGTTACTATGGAATTAAGTATATATATTGTGATTAGTCATAGATGTATCAGTAGTTAAATAGTAACATCAATAAATGTAACTTAATGTATAAGGATGCTCATATAAGATTATACGTCAAGGATCCAGGTGTATAAACAATAAACAAGAAAGTAAATTATCATATAAGAACACCAA
Source organism: Platanthera zijinensis (assembly GCA_039513925.1). Lineage (NCBI taxonomy): Eukaryota > Viridiplantae > Streptophyta > Magnoliopsida > Asparagales > Orchidaceae > Platanthera > Platanthera zijinensis. The sequence goes on from CM077087.1 coordinate 109,377,946, forward strand.
TATGAATTTATATGATAAGTTATGCGGGATTTGATACTTGTCAAAAAAGAACTCCTATATGAACTTATACAATAAAGTCTCGCCTATCCAATGTAATATGATGTTATCCACTGATATGTGATGTTATATAAGTTTTGCAATGGACATTAATGTTGACACAATTAGTTTACTCTTTTTTATGAGGGTAGTGAACCCCCAAGAATCATCATCATGGCAAGATGACAATAATAAATCGAACTACCTTCACTTATAAGATGGTTTCCTCACCACACTTTCCTTAGCCTTCAAGTATGGATGAAGCCATTGTACTACATCAGGTAACTAATGTATGTCAAAACTATGCGGGCTAAGGGGGTGTGAGGTCCTTTGATGGATAAACAAACCAGGTGATCAGTCTATCTGCTATATTACCACCACACCCGCTAGCAAATAAGTCAATATCTGACTCTCCGATAGTATCATCGGGGGATCCAAAAGAGTTTCCACTTTTTCTCTTATGCAATGCAATCTGCACTAATAAATGGGAACCATATCAGTCAAAGATGGAATAATTCACGTTCACACTACTATCCACCTCTACAACACTCAAATCCAATTTAAGAATTGCACCCCCCCCCCCCAACAACACCTATTGACTTACACATCCTTTGTATCTAAGAGATATATATGGGTGTTGTGTGGTTGCCTAATGGGTGGAGCTAAAAGGCTGCAAAATAAATAGGTCATGAGGCTACAAACTCATACCAATATCATTACACTTGGACACACAAGATGGGTTCTACTATGGAACTTCCTAGGGTATGGCTAGCAATCTATAAGGTTAATTACCCTTCCATTTCTCTGTCCATGACCTACCCAAAAGCATCACACACTCAGGTGAAAATGGCATTCTCATCCTAGCTCTTATCAACACATAAACAATACCAATGAGTCCATCTTCAACTCGTTCATTCAGATTATTATAATTATGCATGTTTAGAATCTAATAGTAAATATCTAAGAATCATGATTATTTTCTTTGCATGTATTGGTGATCATTCAATATTGTGACCAAGTATAGAGAAGTTAATATAAGCATAAAGAGAAACACTTAAAAAAATATTAACTTAAATTAGCAGTTATAGAACTCCAAATATAATGAAACTTTAACCCAAATCAGCTAATTATATATATATATATATATATATATATATATATTAAACTTTTACCAAATTTCAATTAAAAACTCTAAGGATTAATCTCTAATATTCACAAAATTTGATTAAGAAATAGATGATAAATAACTTGCAGAACTGTGGGGGAAATGTCCTAAGAATTCCAAAAACTTTTAGTGAGGATCTAAATCATGTAAGGAATCACCAGTTTAAATTTCGTAGAGAAATTATCTATATTTTGGTAAATATTTCATTTATTTTATTTCCAATAATTTATTGTCACACCTTTAATCACATGATAACCATAAAATTAAATTCCACATATATAATATACAAATGATCCAAAATTTTATTTCATGGTGGGTTTGAACAAAAGTAAGGCTCTGGCAAAAAATTCAACATTAAAGAATATAAAAAAATAAGAATATATACATAATTAAAATCCCTAAGGCTCCGTTCATTTCGCGGGAATTGAAATGCAGGATTTGGAATTGAGTTCAATTCCAATTCCCATAGGAATTGAATTGAAGTCAATTCCAATTCCCGTAGGAATTGAATTGAAGTCAATTGCAATTCTATTGTTCAGCGGAATGCAGTAATTCTATCACAGTAATTGGAATTAGTAATTTCACTGTTCAGCTGCATACTAGAATTTCTTACCCAAGAGCGCACTTTTCACCAGTGCGAGCATTGTTTCACACAGGCGCGCATTTTTCAACATGGACTCGTATTTTTTTCGTCTAAATGCGCATTTTTCCCCGGGCACGCATTTTTCCACCCAGGCGGTCATTTTTCAGCATGGGCGTGCATTTTTTCGCTTGGATGCGCATTTTTTGCCTGGGAGCGCATTTTTCACACGGGCACGCATTTTCCACCCAAGCGCGCATTTCCTCCCGGGCGCGCATTTCCGCCCGGGAGCGCATTTTCGCCCGGGCGCACATTTCCGCCCGGGCGTGCATTTTCTGACCGGGCGCTCATTTTCCGCCCGGGAGCGTATTTTCCGCCCGGGCGCACAATTTTTCGTAATTCAACAAAAAAGGATATAAAATAATAATAATATATACATAATTAAAATCCTTAAGGCTCTATTCTTGAGATACAGGAATTGGAATTGACTTCAATTCCAATTGCTGCATGAATTGAAATGAAGACAATTCCAATTTTGTTGTTCGACCTAATGCAGCAATTCTATCACATGAATTGGAATTAGTAGTTTCACTGTTCGGCTGCATATTAAAAAATTTTACCTGAGCGCGCATTTTTCACACTAGCGCGCATTTTTTCGCTCAGGCGTGCATTTTTTCGTATGGACGTGCATTTTTCTGCCCGGGCGCACATTTTTCACTCGAGCGCACATTTTTTACCAGGGCGTGCATTTTCCTCCCAGGGGCGCATTTTTCGCCCGGGCGCGCATTCTTCCGCCTGGGCGCTCATTCTTGCGCCCGGGCACACACTTTTCACTCGGGCGTGGTTTCTTCGCACGGGCGTGGTTTCTTCGCTCGAGCACGGTTTTTCGCACAAACGTGCATTTATCGCCCGGGCTCGCATTTTTAGCCTGGGCGCACATTTTTCGCCCTGTAGCGAATTTTTCTCCCGAGCGCAAATTTTTCGCTCAGGTGCGATATTTTGCCCAGACGCGATCCCCTGGCAAAAAAATTGTGGTTGGTCCCGGGCAAAAAATTCCTTCCCGAACAAAAAATTCTTGCCCGGGCAAAAAATTCCTGCCCGAACAAAAAATTCCTACCTGGGCAAAAAATTCGTGGTCGAGCCCCAAGCGAAAAAATTTGTGGTCGGGCCCCGGGAGAAAAATTAGTGCCCTGTAGAAAAAAAAACACGCCCGGTCGAAAAATTTGCACCCTGGCAAAAAATTCGCGCCCGAGAGAAAAATTCGAGCTCGAGCAAAAAAATTTGCGCTCTGGCGAAAAATTTGTGCCTGGGAGAAAAAAATCGCACTCGGGCGAAAAAACGCACATGAGCAAAAAATTCTCACGCGGGGGAAAAAATCGTGGCCGAGCAAAAAAATGTGACCGGGCGAAAAAATGCGGTCGGGTGAAAGAATTGGGCCCTGGCAAAAAATTTGCGCCCAGGGCAAAACATTCGCACCCGAGGCAAAAAATTAGCGCTCGGATGAAAAATTTGCAGACAAGTGAAAAAATTGTGGTCTGGCAAAAAAATTGGTCCCGGGTGGAAAAACACAGTCAGGCGAAAAAATTCGCGCCTGGGCGATAAAAAACCACAGCAGGAAAAAAAATCACAGGCGCGGGAAGTCGTAAAATTCGTGCCCGGGCGAAAAAAAATGCGTCCACGCAGAAAAAAATGCGTCCGGGCGGAAAAAATGCGTTCGGGCGAAATAAACACGTCCGGGCAAAAAAATTCGCTCCTAGGTATAAAAATTCACGCTTGGACGAAAAATGCGCGACCGGGCAAAAAAATACGCTCCCAGGCGAAAAATGCGCGCCTAGACGGAAAAATTCTCACTCAAGGGCATTTCTAAGGTAGGCTGCGGGGGGCCGAGCCCCCCAAGGATTTTTGCAAAATAGATGATGAATTTGGGTTTCTCTCATCGAGCCAATGAATTTTGATTACTTATACTTCAAAAACGATGTCCGAATGTTAGAGAAAAGGGCCCGAAAAGGCGGGGATTTTTAATTTTTTTTATTTGAAGATGAAAAAATTGACATGAGAGTTAACTTGTTTAATTAATTTTTGTAGATATGACATATGTAAACCTAGTTGACATATATAATCTTGTTTATTTTATTGGTGTCTCCTTTATTACATCCTAGGAGTACACGAGATTAAAGCCATTGAATTTTGACTAGGTGTTTCTCAAATCTCTTGAACGGTTTGGACCCCCTGGTTGAAATTCTCATTCTCTACAGTAGGAGCATGAGTCCACACTTTTGTTTTGAATTCATTTTAATACGAAGTTCTTTTACTTTGAAAAGGAACTTTCATATGCTCTTAGGGGTGTTAACCAATGTTTACGATAATGCGATCAGTCAAATGTTTAAATACTGATGATAACACTTTACACTTTTATTGCAACCATATACTTTGTAGCAAGAAGCTCATTTTAAATATTTTCATTACAACCAACATATTTTATTCTTGGATTTATTTACTTAATCACACAAATATTTAGCCTAAACACCTGAACAAACAAATCAAATTGAATTCATTGATACTTTTTTATTCCCACATATCAAATTATTAAAAAGTTAATACTATGTATACTTCTACAAAGATCAGGTCAGCATCGCACAACATTCCATTTGTTCTGAAAGCTCATTAAAAACTGAGCACAGATGTCTCTAAATAGATAAGGTGCAATAAGAAACAATTCCTTTTTACGACCCAATTGTGATATCTCTACATGTGCAATTTTTGATATAGACATTAATTATAAAAAAAATTCTTTGCCTTTTGATTGGCCCCCCTAGTCAAACTTTCTGGATCCACCCCAGCGCTCGGGAGAAAAATGTCTGCCCGGCCAAAAAATGCGTGACCGAGCGAAAAATGCGCGCCCGAGCGGAAAAATGCACGCATGCTCCAAAAATGTGCATCAGGCCGAAAAATGTCCGCTCAGTCGAAAAATGAGCGCCTGGGCGAAATATTCGCGTCCGGGCAGAAAAATTATATGCCCCGTCAAAAAAATCTCTATTGGGCATAAAATGCGCCTCTAGACAAACAATTGAGTTGGCGTCGAGGTCTTTTTGAGTGAGTCGGGGGTGCACTGGTAGGGGTGGGAATTGCGATGAAGACATCACAAGGTCGGAATTGTGGGAGACATGTTTCCTTTATAACTAATTCCTATGAGAATTGAAATGAATTTCAATTCTGAAATATTTGCATGGTCGTCAAACGCTGGAATTGGAATTCTCAATTGAATTATAATTCCAATGCTCTAATTCTGACCTAACGAATGAACTCTAAGGGTAATATTACAAATTAGGTCAAAACACAGAAAATACAAATGTATTGGTAAAACTTATCCAGATGATCTTAATTTTTTGTTAGAAGTATGTCATGCTTTGGTTTGGGTCTGATCAAAATTTGGGTCCCAAAATCCATGATTATATGGAATTAATTCACTTAACTTTATTTTCTAAATACCCTTAAATAATTCACACAACTTTAGGAAAAGTTCTTCCAAATACTATGAAACTCTCTAGGGATAATAAGATGATATTCCCGAACATAATACAAAATTTCAACATATTATAATGAATTAATACATAAATACAAATTTATAAATATATAACACAAAATTAAATCACTTTATGGCCTTAAATCATTCATAATCAAAATAGCTTCAAAATGACTTCCAAATTGGCCCAAATTTTGGTCACAAGGAGCAAATGTGGTTATTTATCATTGCCCAAACTTTGGTATCCAAAACCTAAGGCAAGGCCTTCTTTATTTCACAAATTTACCTAGGCATAAAATAAATAAATACAATTCTAATAATGCCCAAAAATCATGAAACTTCTGAGAAGGCTATATATGATCAAAAGAAACTCACATATAAAATTTCAAACCATAATGATTTGCATTTAGGGAGATAAGCATAACATTAAATCTAACCAGAGCTAAATATAACAAAAGGGTGCCAAAAGCTAATTATTTGCATTACTTGTTTAAAAGCTAATCAAATGATCTCCAATTTTAACTAGCATTATTGATATATAAAAAAAACTATGACAGAAATTCTCAATCCAAAACAATGAATAGCCCACTTAATCAATTAATTTAGCCTAATAAATAATCTGTGAATTTAATCCAAAAATATAGCACTAAGTATCTCTAAAAATCTTTAAACTTTTGGTGAAACTGGGTATTGCTATTAATGGGCCCCATGTGAAACTTTAAGTCATTGTAATGCATGGTTTATTTGATATTAATTTTCTAAGATATCTAGAAAATATTAATTCTGTTAAACTCAAAAATAGATTAATGGAGCTACAGGTAGTGGTGTTCATGAACTAGATCGAATCGAATAACTCTTCAATCGAATAGAAATTTGACATAGAATGAAGATATGCGAATTTAGATTCGTCATGAAATTTTGGATTCGGATTTGAGTTCGAATTTAAACATGGATTTGAATTCGAGTTTTTAAATATTTATTTACACGTATTAGTTTTATTTAAATATATATTCCATTATTCGCGAACTATTCTGAATCCTTCGAATAGGAATAAAATTATTCGAATTCAGATTCAAAAATAATTCGAATCTGAAATTCGAATTTGAATCCAGATTCGAATTTAGAAATACGAATTTTAATTGAATCCTGAATTATTCATGAACTATACTATTTGTGAATAGCCCTAGCTACAGGGATCCCTGTGTGATAGGTCACCTTAATTTAGAAAGTTTTAGGAGTCCTCTATAACTTTCATGTTGGAGGTTGCTTTTTAAAATGATAAAAATGCCTCCAATATTTAAGTTAATCTTTTTAGGTATTATTAACCACTAACTATTACTAATCATTTATTACCAGTTTTTAAGATAATCAATGATGACTTTCGATCTCCATGTATGTGATTACATGGCCTGTGTTGATTAGGCCTAAAACAAGGACTTTAAGCCTTTTGACCATTGCCGCCATTACTTTGGTCATCGGATGGACCCAACTCCACCACTAGCGGGTTCTCTAGCAATAGGCACACCCAGTGGTGGTGGTCTGCGGTCATCTGTCATTGTTCATCGTCGAAAAACCAATTATCATATTTAGGCTCTCAATTTTGTTTGGAGTATTAACCAAGAAACTCCTCCTAAATCTGTATCCTCTATTTTAATGGCTGGACATCTCGATGCGTCTTATAAAATGTAGAAGATCAACCAATATATATTCTCCAGGCATAGTAACTTTCCATTGAATTTATGATAGTCGGCTACTCTGTCTTCTCTTCTATTTCTTGGGAACACATCTCCTGCTGTATATTTATTATGTAAGATTTTTGTGTAACTTTTCTCTCTATATATTGTACTACTCTTTGAAATACAATACTGAAGTTCTTTACTCTTTAGAAACAGCCTGCTCTCTCTCTCTCTCTACTTCCTCTCAAATTCTATATGGTATTAGAGCTCTCATCCATGGCAAACCAATCACTCTCTCTGGTTTCTTCCTCTATCCATAGCAAACCTCCTCTTCCCATAACTTTTAATCCCCAATCTCTATTCATCAACATTCAATTAACTCAGGATAACTACCTTTTATGGAGTAAACAATTTTACACTATCGTGTGGACTCACAATCATGAAGGACTTCTCACATCTTCAGCACCTCCCTCCCTCACAGATGATGGAGCCGTCAATGATGAATAGACCTACTGGATGATTCCTTCGAATCTTGTTCTTTCTTGGATTCAAGCCACAATCATCGTTCAAATTCTATCATTTTTATGTGGCTCTACCACAACCCCTGAATTTTGGGCAACCCTTTGATCCCAATGTCTCAGCGCCTCCAAATCATATATATTTACTCTTTGAAATCACATATCTTCTCTCCACTAATAGCCACATTGGAACATGAGTGAGTATCTCATGTTTACAAAAACAACAGCGGATGCTCTTCAGGTTGTCAATAATCTCGTCTCTAACACAGATCTCCTAGATCATATTCATTATGGCCTCAAGCCAGAATATCGCAGCTTTGTTACATACATTCACCTCAATCCCAATTGCTTATTTGACACTCTTTATGACCTATTAATTTCATAGGAAAACTTCCACCGACAATCCTATGAGCCTCAGATGACTCACGACGTCACTGCCTTTGTCGTTCAACAACATCCTTCTCAAAATAACCCCAATAATCAAACAATGTCCATGGTCAAAGAAATTTTTTCAATGCCTATCATGGTCGTAGAAAAGGGTGTCATCGACATCACTCATGGGCACCCTGCCAACTCCTCTACCGACTCAACAACAACCCTCGATGTCATGGGCACCCCGACAAGCTCCACTACCATCTCATCAACCTTCAATCTTGTCTCTACCAAATCTGTCTCCCCTTTTTCCCTAGTTGGCAGAGACATCGATTACACACCAAATTTGTGAAATATCTGGCCATAGTGCTTGCGTATGCCCGCAAGTTCAAAATGCTACTCTTATTGCCTCTATCGCCTAGACATCCTCCTTAGGAAACTCATCGTCTTGGTGCCTTGACATTAGTGAAAAGAGATCGAGAACTACACTGACCATTTCGTGAATATGCTTATCTATCCATAGTGCCTTGACATTGGCCTAATCATGGTCGTGGATTTGGTCATGTTAAGGTTTGTACAGCCCTTTGTGAAATCATATTGAGCATGTATATTTCTAAATAGAGATTTGGGTCTAGGTTTGATAAAGCCAAGTCTATAATGTTGATCAATCCTAGTCATCAAGGTGAGGATGGGAAGATATGGGGTCCACTATGTCAATCTTAGGTTATGTTGAGACTTGAATTGCTCATTTGGTCATTCGTGTGCTCATAAGCTCAATTTGAGATAGGGTTGACCAAGTCAACCTCTAAGTTGACCACAATGGTCAATATTAAGTGGTGAATCCTTCTAGGTCAATATAGGTGTAACACAAGTACACTTAACACACTTTAATTCAACCCATATTCATATGGGGTCATTGGGTCCAATCGGGGCTCACTAGCTCTCTTAACTAGGGCACAAAACTTTAAGACCCTAAACATTCTAGGATGTTACAAATCCAATAAATCTAAAACTAAATTCAACCCCAAAATTTTAACTTTGTCTAGTGCACAATGTTAAGGTATGGTTATTGGTTACAATTCCATAGGTCTTGGTAATTTTGTCGCTCTTAAATCTTTAGGAGATAATTCAATTATTAGATTTCCTTTAGCTTCATGTCTTAAGATTTTTCACATAATCTTCCTTCAAACTGAGCCTATAGTAACTGACCACCCCATGTATTGTATCTAAACTTCCTCTGAGATGTGTTGTGACATTGAGACATTCTTTGCATCAACAGAGAACTAAAGTTATTCCAACATAGAAATCCTCATCTTGCTTAATAATATAAGAAAAGTGATCTAATACCAACATTGCATAATGAAATATTAGTGTAAATGCGGCTTGAAATTGAGAACACCTCATTAATCGTGTGTAAGCTGCTTTGGATGAAGCTTCAAAAATAACGTGGGCATGCTCTTGAGAATGTAAAATATCTTCTCTGCCCAGCGATAAATTCTTAGTTGTGCTTTAGGAGATGCGGGAGAGTGAAGGGTCATGTGCTCTAGGAACCAAATCCGTTAACACAAAATATTACAAGTTAGTGGCAAATACTAATAGTTTATAACAACCAATATATGTAATTAAATAAAAAATCACCACTATAGATGTGTGCATGACTGTTCCGTTTGGCCTCTTTGGATGATAAAGAGTTCCAAACTACACAACTGCATCTTCCTCAAGCGATAGGCATTGAAAACTATCCATCAAAAACTTATGTGTCATCTGGGCCTAATTATTTTTAAACTCTTGGGACTTGCTTATGTATTATTATACTGGGGCATGCAAAGAGGAATCTACAAATTATATGCAAAATTATAGTACTGATATCACTTACGGACACCTTATAATCGTCTTAAGTCATCAGACCATCTTGTTCTTTAATTCAGTTATTATCATTTTGACAGTAGGTTTAGCCTTGATTATTAACACTTCGCCATTGTTTAGCAAACCCGAAATTATCGCCACTTCAATTGTAGTAAATGAAATAACTTTTCCTTTAATGTTCATAAGCTCAATAGATGTGGTCGAATCACCACAGTATTTCTCTTAATGTCAAACAAAGAACGTCAAAGTTTTTTTTTTAAGAATGCCAAAGTTATCAACTAAACAATGAGCAATTATAGTTCCTATATGGCTATGGCCTCGGACTTGCCTTAGCTTAAAGCTCGTCCGATGAAAAAAATGTGCACATTGTGCAAACATATTTGACCATAAGGCGACTACAGATATTCTCTCGGTGAGCATATTTGATTGCCCAATTAACTACAATTGTTAGCAGGGCAGCAACATTGTTTGTTCAGCCAATAAGTTCACCGAGCGAGCAAATATGGTCGTTAGGCGTACAAAAGCAAATTTGCTCCTTTGCCTGCCCAGCGAGTAAATGCATTCATATGACAAAGAATTGTGCTCGTCTAATGAACAATTGTGCTCACTCGTCGAACAAATTTGCTCGTCGTAAGAACACATTTGCTCGTTCTCAAATTCAGTCCCAACACACAAAAATGTTTGGCAGACAACCTTTCTATTAGATGAGAACTTGTTTTTTTACATTACAGATCTGCTAAAATAAGGTTGAAGTTTATCTAAGATTTAGGACAAAACACCACAGAAAGTTTGTTGGCAACAACTTTGAATCAGATGAAGACAAAACACCATAGAATGCTCTCCACACCTCAATCTTCATGAAATTGCAGACAAAAAATGCTTTTTTGGTTTCCCTATGGCCGGAGGAAATATGGAAAATATGTTTTTTGCTCGTAAATACTTGCTTGGATATTGATGCACTTACGGCAAGTGTACCGGTCGCACAAGTAATATAAAATGGGTGAATTTTCCCAAGTATCAATCTCACAAAAAACACAGTAAGATGGAGTTAGCTTTTGAGGAGGAATTGAGATTGAAGTCCTTAGGTTGATGTTAAACTTGGGCTTTGGGTTTGCGGAAAAAAAAACTAAACTAAACTAAATTAACTACTTCTATGCAGGTCGCTATGCACTGCTTCGCTCGGCGGAATGAAACTACGCAGGCTGATATGCTCTGCTTTGCACGGTGGATGGACAAGTAGGCAAGTGAATGGAATGATTCGCACTGATGGATTGAGGGCCAAAAGCACCTATTCGCTATGCATGTCACTAGCAATTCCTAGTGCAACAACAATCACGATGGTCGGATGGTTACACGGGCCATTAGCACAACTTAGCTTGGCGGATGGATGAGTATGCTCATGGAATGGGCGAGTAGAATGGTGGTGCACTTCAAGCACAACTAAACACAAATAATTTCATGAACATGAAATTACATTATAAAGCAATGTTTAAAGGCATACATCATCAAAATATAGAAGTTTACACTTATCAACTGTTGGGCCCGACATTCCTTCACTTGACCTGTGGCGTTCTGCTACTTATTTAAGAAATTAAGTAGCGCCCTTTCCAACAGTCCGGGCTTTTGGAACAGTTGGGTTTGCGCTTGATCCTATATTTAGTATCAGAGGGGGTCACGGGTTCAAGACCGGAGGGGGCGCTATTAAATCCCGATTTTTCCCTTCTACCTGTGTGGGTCCGGCGGGTTAGACAACCGTGGACATGTGGTAACCCCACCTCTGAGTCGTGTGGGCCATGTGGTAACCCCACCTCTGAACCGATGGGTTATGTTGGACACCGGGGGGATTATTGGGTCCGGCGTTCCTTCACATGACCCGTGGCGCTCTGCTACTTATTTAAGAAATTAAGTAGCGCCCTTTCCAACAGTCCAGGTTTTTGGAACAGTTGGGTATGTGCTTGATCCTACATCAACATCAATCCAAGAGAAGAAAAGGCAAGAGATACAACCAAATTTGGAGGCTTATTGTAGATTCACGGTAGGAATCGCTGGCTCGTTTATTCGTATCCTAGCTCAGTTCCAACTATGGTCTAGGGTAGAGGAGGGTTGTCACCACCTCTTAATGGACCCATATTCTTCGTTAAATGATAATCTAGCCACATATCAAGCTAAGGTTGATCTCCTTACTCGATGTTGAAGATGAGTGCAGAAACCTCTCCTTGAAGCGCTTGGATGATATGAAGCGGCCAAAGGAAAAGCCATCACGGAAGTGGGAAGAAGAACAGAGTCAAAGCTCCTCCAATAATGGAAATAGCGGACTGGTTTGGGATAATGAAGATGAATATCATTGACCTAGGGCAACCCTGCGGTATTTATAAAAAACGCGTTAGAAGTTAAGGCACGCATATGAACATGCATGAATCGTACGATATTAACCCCGCGGGATGACCCTGCCTGGAAGAAGAAACAGACCGTGCATTTTTAATCACGCCCAGGCAAAACAGCCCGTGTAAGAACAAAATGTACGGGCAGGGATAGAACGCTGAAAACCTAGCAAAAGAACCAGATCTGTGTTTTCCTTCACACACGATTGAGTCCAACCGTGCGTGAAGAAAATGCATGGGCAATAATTTCATAAAATATTTTGACAAAAAGAGGAGGTCGTGTGATTTGGTCACAAACGGGCAAAATAGCTCGTGCACGAGCAAATCCTACGGCCTGGGGCAGAGCACAAGAAAACAAAATTGTAGGCATCGCACAATCACGTTGATCGCGCGTGAGGAAAATGCACTACCGTGTTCAGGAAAGAACAGGACTAGAATGTGACTCTACCCACCTTCACAAGAAAACCACAGTTGGGGCTCAGACCTCCAACACTCACAAAAAGCCCAAAAAACAAAGGAAAATGATGGGGAGCACCAAATGCTTACCCCCAGCAAAAGAGTGTGCAATTGCACACCATAACAGCCGAAAACATACACTTCATGCGAGAATCATGAAAAAGTAAAATATAAGCAATAATGACCTGAACTTGAAGTGTATGCGTATGAAAACGAGTCCAGATGAGTCTAAAAAATACTATATATATCAGACTCATCACACCCCCGGACTTCAACATTTGCTCGTCCTGTGCAAATCATCCCTCCGGCAGATGAAAAAAATAAACAGTTGGTATAGAAACTATAAAGTCAGAGTACCATGCAAAGTCGCATACTCACGCGCATAAAAATATGGTAGAAGAAATTTTTAATTATGCAAAATAGTTTATAATTTTCTAGGAGCTTATCTATATATTATTATTACTCAAAAATACAATCACGATGAATTGTCTGGTCATGCGTAGGAAGAAAGTAGACTGGTCGATGAGGTGAGTATTACCAAAGACTGGGGCTCGGGATAACCGCCAAAGAAATCCATCAATATTAGTGACCATAAGCTCTCCCTTCTACACTATCTCCACGGCACTATTTTGACTCAAAGTGCGAATCAGTAGAACTTTAGGTTTAGAGCGGAGCTTGGTTTAGGTGAGGTAAAAAATGAGAAACAAGAAGGTTATGCACAAAACCCAAATGAGCTGGCACAAATGACATCCTTGAGCACCACAAAAATAAAAGTGGGTGCACCACACCCCAGACTTTAAATTGACTATATACTGTGTGCGCCGCCTACTCCAACAAAAATCAACCATTAAAGATTTTCAAGAAACTTTTCTTTCTTTTACACCATTTTTTTAACTATTCTTCTCTCAATTTTCTTTTCTCATTTTCACAACATTTTCAGCAAATTTTATCTTCATAACACATTCACATGTTCACAAAAATAATAACCACATCAATACCCCGAAATAAATATAAAATAAAATCTGAAGCTCAAACTTGGGTGTGCGACTAAGATCGGCATTTAGGCTTTGGTGAAATAAAGTGGAGCTGAAACAATGGATGAGTTGGCACAACATGGCTAACAAGGATAAGCGATAGGAACTGGTACAAAAGCTCAACCAGGCCAAAATGATGGCCAACATCACACTCGCTCAATAGAACTAACCAATGTCCATGCTTCGAGAATATCTTGGGGCAAGTTCTTAGCCACCAAGAGAGACTATCCTTCCTCCTGAATCGAGCAATACGAGGCTAACGACCGTCTACATACATCCTGACACTACTGTCGGCTCCACACCGGATTCACCAATTTTTGAGTAGAATAAATAAAATTTACACAAATAAAAAAGTGTAAAACTATAAGTATAAAGAAAAATTAATTCTACTCGAATTTTTATACGAGATACGAGCACTCGACTAAGAGAACTGCATGAGCTAACTTTTTACACTGTCTCACAATCCTAATCCATCACAAACATTTTTACAAATCACACAAAAGAGATGAATTTAACTCATGACATGCTAACGGTTAAGCACACGCTCATGTGGGTGTTGTGGTGTGCGATGAAAATGCAACAAAATAATTGAAATAATAGCTTCTAGTATGTTATTCAATAGTGCACGTGAGTGGGTACAAATACAACAACTCTAGCCCAAACTTAATCTAGACAAACTTAGCAAATGATGAGCAATAAGAATAAATAAAGGAGCTAAGGAAGAGAGTACTCAATGCTCGAAAATGAGCATAGCAGAAGATGCGTAAAAGTCAGGGGCGAAGCCATCATACGAAGAATCACAACCACCCCCATCATAAATAAAAAATACCTGCAAGGGCTGAGCTCAACAGAAGTAAAAGAAAATAAACAAACTAAACTAATTTGTAGGGGAATATAAGATAACTACTGGGGTTATTTTCCTCTCAACACAACTTATTGAAATTTTGAAAAGTTCTAGCTAATAGGTCAATGAAAAGAAAAGTGAGCAGGTAATTGTTCCATTATCCGTTTTGGTAATGGGTACCGATACAGTGATAAAACAGTTAGCCGTATACCTAAATAATCATACCTACTCCTCATAGATAGAGGGAAGAAGAAGTAAGAAGAGGAGGAGGGATCCTTAGTCATCTCACCAAAATATTCCTTACCAAGCAAGGTGTCTCCAACAGGGAGAAGGCCCAAGTCCTCTTGGGGTACCTGTAGAAGCTCAACCTGTACAAGCTCAGATGGAGAAGTGTGATCAAGTAATAAAGGAGGAGGAAAACTAAAATAAACATCAATGGGGGAGTGGTCCCAGTATCACTCTCAATAGGTTGAGGTAATGAAATATTATCAGCATCGTCGATAATGCTCAAGGCTCAGGTGGATCATTAGTGGCCTCAACCAAGTTTTGCACTTCCTTCACTGCTGCTTTGGAAGAATCCTCCTCACCATGAATATTTCCCTCCTCCATAGGGACAAGCACAACACCTCGATCACATGCCTCATCTTGCAGCGCATCGTCAACAATGTCGTCAGAAATGAATGTAGAAGAATGCACAAAAGGGGGATGAATAGTGCTTGGATAAAAGTCAAGCACTTATTCCTCGCAAAGAATTAAATCCCCTAGTAATATAGGAAAGAGTCGCAACTATGTCGGAACATCGATCCGCCACAACTCTGAGAGACGAATCTGCATCATGCCCTTCAAAATAAGAAGGTGACATTGGTACACATCCAGAGCTAGAAGGTGTGCTGCCATGAATAGGAGTTGGGATGATCCGGATATCTGGGTCATCATCCTCATCCAATTGGCAAAGATACTCAGCACAATCCTTCAGAGCATGGTTGGTGCAACGACAAAACAAGCATCGCTTTGCATTACTCCTCGGTCCTTATGGGATCGGAGAGGAATACAAAAAAGTTAAATGAGGCGAGGTTGAGTGACCAAAAGACTTGGGCACGGGGCGTGAAGGACCGTAAGAGAACGGTGCTCAATACACCGGGCCACGAGAATTTTGCCCAGCGTCTTCAGTAGGACATTCATCACTACAATGGTTGTATTTTCCACACCATCTACAATGAATATTAAGACTAGTAAACATGGTGTGGGAGCAATAGAATCAACAAAAGAAAACACTCCGTGCAAAATACTACACCTAACAATAAATTACAAAGGCAACTAATAAAAAAATCTAAAATAGAAATATAAAGAAATAAAAACACAGGGATGGTAATTACAATAGAAAAGGGCTTCTTCCTCTAGACTTCCTCTCTAGAAACTCACATGACTGTGTTCCCCGACAACGATGCCAAAAACTTGATGCACTTAAGACAAGTGTACTGGTCATACAAATAATATAAAATGGGCGAATTTTCCTAAGTATTGATCTCATAAGGGTCACAATAAGGTGGAGTTAGCTTTCGAGGAGGACTTGAGATTGATGTCTTTAGGTTGGTGTTAAAATAGGGCTTTGGGTTTGCGAAAATAAAATAAAACTAAACTAAATTAACTACTCCTATGCAGGCCGCTATGCACTGCTTTGCTCAGGTGGGATGAAACTATGCAGGTCGTTATGCTCTGTTTCACAAGGCGGATGGACGAATAGGCAAGCGAATGGAATGGTTCGCACCGGCAAATTAAGGGTCAAAATCACCTCATCGCTACACACGCCACTAGCAATCGCTAGTGCGACAACACTCATGATGGTGGGATGGTTACATGGGCAATTCGCACGGCTTAGCTTGGTGGATGAAAGAGTAGGCTCGCAGAATGGGTGAGTAAGCTAGCATAGTGGTGGGCGTGAATTATAGTGGCAGAATAACGGTGCACTTCAAGCACAACTAAACACAAATAATTTCATAAACATGAAATAACATTACAAAGCAATGTTTAGAGGAATACATCATCAAAATATAGAAGTTTACACTTATCAACAACAATCTAAGAGAAGAAAAAGGCGAAAGATACAACCGAATCCAGAGGCTTGTTGTAGATTCACGGTAGGAATTGTCGGGTCATCAATCTGCATCCTAACTCAGTCCCAACTATCATGTGGGGTAGAGGAGGGCTTTCACTACCTACCAATGCACCGTCTTCTCTAGTAAATGAAAGTTATTACTTGAATGTTACCTAGTCACCTAGAGGGGGGGTGAATTTGTCTTTAAAATTACTTAAGCTTTTTTTTCTGATTATGAGTTTGGTGATCTAGAGCTTGTCCTATTTACCTGCAATGCAATAAATAAACAAGCAACACAGCAAGCATATAATTATTTATAGTGGTTCCCTAATTGGGTACATCCACTTTCCCTCCCACCTATCCAACTTATTTGTTGGACTAGGCACACACTCCACCAATATGCTCCTCAGAGCTTACACCTCAGGCACTAAGCCTTACACACAAATTCTTTTTAGAATCCAAACTCAGAACCACAAGGGTTCCTTCTTCAGAGCCCTGCAGTGCTCCTACATCTCAATGGTCCACTGACCACCTACCTCAGCCTTACTTCTAAGGCCTACAGCTCAGGCACAAAGTGCCCTACAACTTCAGTCACAAGGACTTACTCTCAGAGTGCTGAAGTACTCCTATAACTCAGTACCTATCCAGGTACCTACCTCAGTGCCCTTCCAGTCACCTATAGCTCAACCTCATCCAAGGCCTACAACTCAGTGACACACTTGTCACTAATAGCTTAGTGACTCACTAGTCACCTACCTAAGGCACTAGGCCCTACAATCAGGATGGGAGGACAACCCTACCTCAAATCCACACTTGGATCCTACCTCAGAGAGCAGCACTCTCCTACCTCAGGCAATTAAGCCCTATAGCTCAGATCCACACTTGGATCCTACCTTAGTACCCCAGCAAAGCAACTACCTCAGTGACAAATTTGTCACCTACCACTCAATACGTTTTGTAGCCTAAACTATTATCGTATTTTCTAGTTTTGAAGGCGCTAACCTTGCCTTATTAGCTTAATTTTTATCTTTCTTATGTAAATATTATTGCCACTAATATTTTCTTGTCTTTTTGAAGGTTTCCAGAATTTTGTCCAAAAATGACCTGACATGCCCCCCTGTCACGCCCTCCCTGGGCATGTCACAGGGCGTATCACCCAATCCAGAGGAAGCTTGCTGACAGATACAAGATAATAGGAAAAATAGCTATCAAGCCCCCTGACACGCTCTCCCCGGGCATGACACGGGGCGTGTCGCCCTCTGCCCAAAGTCTGTCGCCGCATTAAATGCATTTTTGCCTCAGCACGCCAAAAGTACTGTCACGCCCCCCCCCCTGTCATGGGCGTGACCAGGGTGTGTTCGCCCCCTTTTCCAAGACTAACGGATTTATGACCAATGATTGAGACTTGACGTACGTGTCATGCCCCCCCCCCCCCTACACGAGCGTGACCCAGAGCGTGTCAGCCATCGTATAGAAGCAATAATCCTTTCCACAAGAATCCAGAGCTCGAGGTCAACCCCGTACCTTTCATGCTCCCCTGTCATGCCCTCCCCGGGCGTGACCTAGGGCGTGACCAACCCAAGAAATTTTCCTATAAATTCAGACCCCCCCCCCTTCCATTTCAATAAGCTTGGGTGGAGAGGGGAGGTGCTGCCCCTTTGTTTACTAGTGTTTTTTTGTGTTCTTCCCTCTCTCTCTCTCTTTCATTTTAGTCTTTTTCTTAACCCTAGCTTAGTGCTTGCTTTGTATTAGTTTTTTATGTAGTTTATGCACTTGCTCTAGTTGCTAATGGTAGGGCTAGAATAGGATTTTAATTTCCATGCAATTGTAATTTCCATTTCCAAGTTGTAAGCTCTCTTTCTTTATTAATATAAGTGATCTTTTCTTATACTTGTGTTCTATGCTTTACTACTCATCCCCCCTCCTCCACTTTGCTATGATTAACTAATCCTCCTTGTACTCGATCTTGATGATCCGAGGTTCGAGTGATTAAGTTATGATGCTTTGAATTTACCTTTTCTTTTTAGGGTTTAGGCCTTCGAATTACTCTTGATTTTTCTCGTTTGGAATTATATTGTCGATATATAATTTCCAATATAGCTTTCATTCTTGGCTAGCCGAGAGGCCGATAGTTTGAAGTGAGCATTCAAGAGTAAAGAGAGTTGTACGCACCCCTCGAGAGAGGCAGACGTCCAAATCTCCAAGATTGGAGTAAAATCCAATAGTGGGGTTCACCGCGTAAAGCGAGCTTTAGTCCTCCGATTTAGATGAGAGTCGGTCAGACCTTCCTAAAATCAGTTGGGAACGACTTCGAGAGAAGCGTGTTCAAGCTTTAGGAACCTCCACGGTCAAGGACCTTTCACCCTATTAAGTTTAGGATTAGTTATCGTGTTTTTAATCGACTTTAGCCGAGGTGATTCTCAATCGAGTGCATTTCCATTTCATCGTTCTAATCCTTTATCGCAATCGCTTCTTTTATGCTTTCTATTGAACTGCAATTAGTTCTCTTTTAGTGCTAGTTTTCCTTTCATTAAGTGCATTTAATTTCTCTTTAACCCTATAGATTTTCCGTCAAAAAAATAATATTCTTCGTATGAGTAAGTATACTCAACAGTTCCCGAATTTCAATACGACACTTGTGTCCCCTAGCTAAAGTTTGATAGGTATACTTGCCTAATTGGATTGCTAGTTCGGCTCTCTTCTCTAAAGCGAATTCGGATCACCAAGTATTTGGCGACGTTGATGGGGAGCAACTTTTGTTGATATATCGAAAACACGAACCTATTAATTTTATCATTTCTCTTTCTCATCCTCCTTCAAAAAAATTTTAAAATCCAAAAAAAAATTATTTTCGCTCTTAATAGAAACCCACTTCACAATTTTTCTACGCCACCTAATTCTCTCGAAAAGGGCAAAGGGCTTTAAATGCCACTATCTTGTCTAATTGGATTGCTAGTTCGGCTCTCTTCTCTAAAGCGAATTCGGATCACCAAGTTTTTGGCGCCATTGCCGGGGAGCAACTTTCATTGATATATCGAAAACACGAACCTATTAATTTTATCATTTCTCTTTCTCATCCTCCTTCTAAAAAATTTCAAAATCCAAAATTTTTTTATTTTCGCTCTTAATAGAAACCCACTTCAAAAAAAAATTTTGCCACCTAATTCTCTCAAAAAGGGCAAAGTGCTTTAAGTGTCACTATCTTGTCTAGTACCTTGCGAACCCTTCATTGGGTAGCCCTTGGGAAGTTCGAGAGTTAAGCTATTAAAAAAAATCTATTCCAAAAAAAAATTTAGTTTCTCTTTTCTTTTTTCTAGTTTATTTATTTCTCTTTTTTTCCACTCCTCTTCTTTTAGTGCATGACCCACGGGAGTCTGTCGGTTATTTTGGACTTGGACCATGAAATTGAGTGTACTCTTCGGAGAAGATCGCGATTTCAAGGCCCTACTCTCCAAAAACCGGTTGAGGACTCCGAGTCATTTTCTACTTTAAGAATGGAAGAACCCCAAGTGGAGGAAGCCGTGCAAAGGCCTATATCCTATTATGCACGGCCGAATCTAGAGGGAATAGAATCTATTATAGTGCGCCCTGCGATAGCTGATAATAACTTTGAACTGAAGCCTACATAATTCAAATGGTGCAGCAGTTATTGGGTATACTGGAAATTGTGTACCAGATTTGGAGAAGCCTCACTTAACTCAATGATATACATCAATGTGTATTTGATGGGATGTTGAGTTTCAATGTGCAGGTTAAAGAAATATAGGATAATTTTCTAAGTACAAGTGTCGACACTTGTGAGGGAAATGTGTCGACACCAGAAGCAAGATTGTGTCGACACACAGGACTTGTGTCGACACACATAAATTCTGTCAGCAGTAGTTGTGTCGATACCTAGGACCTGTGTCGACACACACTCAACACCAGCTATGTTGAAGACCAAAAGTAATTGTATCGACACACAGGACTTGTGTCGACACACACTCAACACCAGCTATGTTGAAGACCAAAAGTAGTTGTGTCAACACACAGGACTTGTGTCAACACACACTCAAAGAAATCTGTCAACACCAGTTATGTCGAGACCAGAAGCAGTTGTGTCGACACACAGGACTTGTGTCCACACATCAGACAAAGCTGTGTCGAGAAGATAAAGAATGACTGTGTCGACATATTGGGAGCTGTGTCGACATCATTAAGACTTGTGTCAACACATGGTCTATTTGTGTTGACACATCTGAAGTGTTATGCTGACAGTTCTCTGCTATGATAGAAGTTTAAGGAGGAGTCAGTTGTCAAGGCTGAAGACCTGACAGCTGTCATAAGTAACAAAGCTGACACATCTGTCAGAGCTGTCAGAAGGCCGTTATAAACCGGATCAGCCGGTAACCTTGGATGGATTCTATATATAGACCTATTCTATAACAATCAAAAAAATGAACAAGAGAGGGGGAACAAGAGACAAACCCAAAAGAAGGCAGATCCTAAAGAGTCTGCAAGAAAAATTCAGATCTTATTCTGAATTTAAGAAGGAAGCTGGATTGAAGATCAACTCCAACTTCAATTGAAGATCAACTCCAACTCCAATTGAAGATCAACCTTACTTGGTACAAATTCAAGAAGCTTTGAAGAAGCTAAGACAGGTTGGATCTAAAGTAATCAGTTCAATCAAGAACTGATCAAGAAGCTTTCACCCTATTCTCTTTTTATCAGGGTGAAGATTTTATTGTTTTAAACAATTAATTTCCTTGTAATATCTTATATAGATCTGAGTTGTAAGCCTAAATTTATAAAGGCTAAGGTAGGGTTGAGAGCCTGAGGTAGGAATTGAAGAAGTCTCAGTTGTAGTCCTGGTGATAAAGGTTGAGGTAGGGTTGTTGCCTGAGGTAGGATTCTTGGGAAGAATCTGAGGTGTAGGACTTGAAGAAGTCTGTGTTGTAGGCCTGGTGATAAAGGTTGAGGTAGGGTTATTGCCTGAGGTAGGATTATTGGGAAGAATCTGACATGTAGGACTTGAAGAAGTCTGAGTTGTAGGAACCAGTTGGGTTTTGAGTTGTAAGATCTGTGGATCTGAGATAGTGGAAGGAAGTTTGGCCGAATACAGCTCTCAACTAGATAGGTAAAGGGGGAGAGTGGACGTACCCACAAATTGGGGAACCACTATATACCATTGTGTCTGTGCTGTGAATTTTTTGTGATTGTTATTCTTTGTGCTGTGATAATTGTGTTGTGTATAACTTTGTTAATTGCCTAAGTTGTTAAAAAGGATTAGAACCTATTCACCCCCCCCCCCTCTAGGTGTTTAGGCTCTTTAAACCAAATCTTTCAAGTGGTATTAGAGGGAGGTTGCTCAAATATAGACCTAACAGTCTGAGTAGATCTCCAAGTCAATTAATTGTTAGCCAGAATGGGTTCAAGTGAGAATCAGAAGGAACTTGGTTCTATGAAACTTCCTATCTGTAGGAAAGAAAACTTTGGTATATAGAAAGAGAGGTTCAAATTGTTCATGGAGGCATCTGATCCAAGAATTTACATCACAGTTCAAGAAGGTCCTTTCATTCCTATGAATATATCAGTTCTTGATGCAAATCACAAAACTCCAAAGAGCTATTCTGAAATGACTAAGGAAGAGATCATCCTAGCAACCTTTGACAAGAGAGCACAAAATATAATTATAAGTGCTATAGATGATTCTACATTCCAGAATCTGGTACATTACAAAACCTCCAAGGAGATATGGGACACTTTGATTGTCTACATGGAGGGAACTGAAGAAGTAAGAGAGGATAGAAAGTCCATGTTAAATCAAGAATATGAGATCATTAGACAAGCCAAGACTAACAGCATAGCTGAATGTTACAAGAAATTCTTTAGAATTGTAAATGATCTAATGACCTATGGAAGAGCCTTTAGCACATATGAATTGAATGACAAGTTTCTCAGGTCACTAACCAAGGACTGAGATACAAAAATATGTGACATCAGAGAGGTGGTCAGGCTTGCTGATACACCTCCACCAACCTTTTTTGGAAAACTGTTATCTTATAAGATGCAGCTCACTGCCAGAAAGGAGGAGGAGAAAAGCAATAGGTCTGAATATAAAGAAAAGTCAGTAGCCTTCAAGGCTGAAGCTACAAGAAAGGGTTGGAGAAAGTCTCCTTCTCCACCCAGGAGAATTACTGAGGCAGAATCAGAAAATCCTGACATTAACACTTCAGACAACCACAACTCTGATGAACATTTTGCTGCCTTTACAAGGCAGTTTCAGAGGTTCATGAAGAAGAAGAAATGGAGAACAAATACATCTACATCCTTCTCCAAAGATGACTATTATAATAAGAAGACACCTTCCAAGGATGATAGGTATGGCTCTAATCCTAGTAAACAAACTACTTCTAAAATTATTTGTTATTGCTGCAACAGTCCTGGACATGTCATAGCTGATTGTCCTGACAAGAGAAAGGAGTCTAAGGACAAGAAGAAGCATCAAAATAAGGGAAAGAAGGAGAGGTCCCTTATTGCCCAGAAGATGAAGTGTTGGACTGACTCTTCATCATCAGAATTAGTAGAAGAGGATGAAGCAGAAGCTTATATAGGATTGTTCACTACAGAAGAGGATTATGTGGAAATAGAATTCTTGCAAATATTGGATTCCATAAATGGAAGTGAAGATCATTATTGCAGAGGGTTGATGGCTCTATCTGAGGAAGATCAGTACCATGATCAGCCTAGTCCCAGTAAGGTATACAATCCATCCTTAGTTTCTGATTATTATACTGGATCTGAATCAAAAGCATCTGCATCAAGAGATGTGGATGGTCCTGAATCTGAAGGGGATGTTCATCAATTAATTGATGAGTATGGTGGTCTGTTGCAAGCTCTTAGAAGAAGCCAATTCCCTATCAAGAAGTAGGCTGAGGAAATTGAATCTCTCAAACTGGTTGCATCAAATTCAGCAAAGATGTTGGATTTGAAATTGAAAGAGTTTGCCCTATCAAGAAGTAGGCTGAGGAAATTGAATCTCTCAAACTGGTTGCATCAAATTCAGCAAAGATGTTGGATTTGAAATTGAAAGAGGTTGTTAAACTGAAAAACATAACTATTATTCAGATGGGTACAATCACTTTCAAAAATAATCACATCAAGAATCTGGAAGTAAGACTTCAAAAAGAAAAGGATCTTGTGGCTAAATTCTCTATGTCAAAGTCAGTCTTACCCATAATTGATAATTTGATCTCCCAAAAGGGTAAGACAGGATTAGGCTTCAAGGGAAGAACAATGGCAGCCAATTCTCAAAGAAAAGGCAAAGCCCCAATTCAGCCACTAGCTATGAAACCCTCTATTTCTTTTAGAAAAGTGATGCAACCTACTAAAAGGTATAATCATGACATCACTCATGGTCACTGTAAGTATGGTGATCTGAATGGCAAGGGTGCAAATACTAATAGGGCACCCCATGAGCAAAACCATCAGATTCTTAAGGAATCCTTAGTGTTTGCTGCTCCAACACCTACACTGAAAAGGACTGCTGACAGCAATATTGTTAAGCCTGTACTTAAGAAAAGGTACAACAGATTTGAGTGTTAGTGTTGTGGAAAGGTAGGCCACTTTTCCATTGATTGTTGGTTCAATGCTAGTATTCAACATAAGGCCAGCTTACCTATCAGAAAGGCTGCAGGTAAGCATGTCAAATATCAAGCTGACCTGGACCTAGGACCCAATAACAATTGGGGTTCTAAGGATAGGTAATTTTATTTGATGCAGGTGAGTCCAAGTGGCCATACCCCAATATGGTACTTGGACAGTGGATGTTCTAGGCATATGACTGGAACAAGAAGGATGCTGAAGGATTACTCTCCCATAGAAAATGGACCCAAAGTGATCTTTGGTGGATCTGAAAAGGGAGTCATCAAAGGGTTTGGTAACATTTCCAATAACTTTATTACTATCACCCAAATGGCTTATGTGAAAGGTTTAAAACATAACCTAATTAGCATAAGCCAACTAAGTGATCTTGGTTATGACACTTCTTTCCTCAAGAGTGTGTGCCAAATAAGAAGGTAAAGTGATCAAGAGATCATTCTGACTGGCACTAGGAAAGGAAATGTCTACTGTCTTAACTTTGATTGTAAGAATAAGATCTCTCCTATTTTTCTAGTTGTAGATGAGAAAGCATCTCATTATGTCCAATTGAACAAGATGCTAGCTCACCTGAACTACAAGTTAATAGGCAAACTCTTTAGTATGGAGTTTGAAAGACCACCTAGTGTCAACTACTTACACCTATGGGGGGATAGGTGTCTTTGCAGCGTATGTGCGGAATTAAAGTTTTACCTGCACAAGAAAACAAAACCACACAGCACAGAAAGTACACAAGCAATTTATAGTGGTTCCCCGATTTGGGTACGTCCACTTTCCCCCTTCGACCTATCTCCCAACCAGGGACGACTCGGTCACTTCACCAACAGGATTGAAATCCAATCCTTGCACTAACGGAAGGAACCCTTCCACACGTAGGAGTCAACACTCCCACAACACGGGTTGCACCCAACCCTACAACTAGAGACCGATCGGTCCTTTACAATGAAAGAGAAAATGAAAATAGCTTGTAAGAAATACAAACAACGTGAAGATCCAGGTGTCCCTTTTCGTTAGACTATTTGTTCTTGTAGGCAACGAAAAGTTCACAACCCTAGATCTTTCTTGGAGAGAATCTTCTCTAGATCGACGGCTTCAACAAGAGAGGCGGTGATGCTATGTAGATCCAATCTTCTTAGCAAAGTCGGCAAGGTCTTCCAACGGTCACACTAGGATCGATCGTCTCGATCGATTCGGATGGGGAAGGTTTCCCGATCACAAATCAAGAGACAAAAGATCTCTGGATAGACACGTGAGACGATGTGCCCGACTAGGCTTCTGTCGCCGGGAGAGGTAACTAAAAGTCCGATCAACGGTGGCGAGCAACTAGCGAGAGGCGGAGGAGGTCGGCCGAGCTCGCTGCCGATCTAGGGCTTGACGGCGGCTTCTTTTTCTTTGATCTGTAATCCGTGTCTTTTACTGTTCACAAATACAGAGTATTTATACACTAGGTCAAGAGATGACCGTTGTGGGCCCCACCAGCAGTAAGACCAAAGTCCGGTTCAAAATCCCGCAGATGTCGTGGACCGGTCCAGGCAGAGTCGGAAAAATACCCAAGTCAAATTCGGCGAGAATCGTGGGTGATTCTCGACAAATCGGCGAGAATCACTTACGATTCTCGCCAAATTCTACTTAGAGAATTCTGGCAGCACAGGTTACAGAGGCCGGGGAGAATCGGTGGGAATCACCTTGGATTCTCGCCGACTCTTCGAGAATGCAAAGTCATTCTCGACGAATCGGCGAGAATCACTTGGTGATTCTCGACGATTCTGCCTTAGATGATTTTTCTGACTGCGTCGAGATAGCCGGCCCAACCCGGCAAGAATCAACTAGTGATTCTCGACGACTCGTCGAGAATCACTGGTGATTCTCGACGAATCGGTGAGAATCACCGAGTGATTCTCGACGATTTATACTTAGACGATTCTCGTCTTTCAACCCGTGAGATGGTCATTGGCCCATCCTTGCTCCTTGTCTGCTCTTGCTTTATCATAGCCCTGTACTTGAAATAAAGTACACCCCAATAGAGAGAGTACACGTAGGCCAACGCACTAATCTGCTCAACGAGGGATTACATTGCACAGACCCGTGTATATTGACCCACTGCACCCTGACATTGGTGTGTACTTAGCATGGAATAACTGCAAGCACAACTAGAAGAAATTCATCAAATACATAGTGAATTCATCTTAGCTTTGATAGGAGGCTTCCTCAAATCTAGGTAATTGTGGATACAATACCCAACAATCTCCCCCTATTTGACGAAGCCAAAATCCTACTAAGCTAAGATGAATTTCAACATTCCAGATAAAATATGCATAAACGAGAAGAGTGAATAACAAACGTAATCATGCTAATGTGAGAGTCAATTAATAAACCACACGCATGAATATATAAATGTGAAAATCCACACATAAATGTTTACAGTTTACTTAATCAAAAGTTTAAATGAGATAACCACAAGAGCTAACATCCTACAGATCTTTGTCCTTAGCTATGCCTTCTTTGAGTTGCTGAGCTAAGAATTTTTTGCTTTGTCGCTCAAAATACTCCTTGGGCTTAGGATAGTATCTCGGAGGGGGTGCTTTGTTTGCCACAGCGTTGCTTCTGAAGAACAACTTTCTTTTGGCTTCATACATTTTGTGCTGCTCCCACTCGTATTGGCTATATACGTCATTCCTTTTTACTTGCCCTCCTTGTAGTAATGCAAAGGTGTCCAAGATGATACTTTTTGATACAGGACTCCATATTTCGTTTCTCACATCCTCCTCCGACAACCTGATCTTCTTTTCAGCTGGTGTTTCCTTTGAAGTTCCTTCTTTGATTTGCCTTTTTCCTTTGGCCTTTGCTAAGGCATCTTGGTCAAACCAGCTTCTTCTTTCAGCCCTCTCTGCAGCTTTCTTCAACTCGACTTCGCCCAGTTGTACTTCTTCAGTCCTTATATCACCCTCAGTAGTACCAGCACGGCCTTCATCCTCAGGTGGAGCAACAGGGACATGTATTCCCGATGCTTCTGTTACCAGTCAGTGGGCCGTTTCAAATATGTACCTATTCGAATTATCGAATTTGTATTTGTCAATTATTATTTATTAAGTTGATTAAATGTGCAGTTATGATGTGGTAGTTTTGAAAGGCATACCTATTGGTCTGATCGAAGTTTAGAAGTACTAACTCTTGAAGCCCTGCCATCTTAGCATTATACGCTTCCTCCCCCTTTTTGGCTTCGGCGGTTATAGAGTTTGTATAGGAGTGCAGAGACGCATCAATGTGCTTCACGGTTTTACTGAATTCGTCCAGCAGAGATTTCTGATTTGCGTTAAGCGTTACCATGTTGGCATCGAATTTTTGTATGCTGTCTGCCACAATATGTGCATTTTTATTGACTACAGCCAAATCGTCAGTATTCTTCTTCAGTCCTTGCATGAGAAGAGATACGGCTGTGTCTGCCTCTGTATATTTTTCATCAAATTTCTTTTCCATCACATGTAGTTTGTGGTTGATCTGAACCACATTCTTAAGCATGAGATCCTCAGACTCCCGCAGTCTTTTTAGCACTTTGTTGTGCGATTTCTCAAACGTATCCTTGAGCTCATCAAGCATTCCTTGGACAAAATTAACAGTGAGGTTTGCTAGGTTTGCTTGAAGTGGAGGAGCTGCAGGCAGACCCTGGTCAGGCTCCCCCGCAGAAGCACTGGGAGAGTTGGATAGTAGTATGGAGTCCACATGGGGAACAAAGGATTTCTCCCCCTCCATCCTTGCATCTGACCGCTTAGGAGCTTGTTCCTCAGATGGAACCTCAGCATCCTCCTGAGGATCTGCTGCTTTCTCATTCTCTGGTACTTCTTCCTCTATCTCAGTCTCCAAGTGATCATGCTTATCGGCAGAGTTGTGCACATCTTCTTCTACTTCTTCCTCCTCCTCCTCATCAGCTACCTCATTTCCCAGATCATCGTCGATAAGAGCTTCCTCATCATTCTCAACCTCCTCATCATCTGCTACTTCATCTGCCACCATTTCCACAGCATCTTTGGCTATCAGAGAAATGTCAGATAAGATGTTTGCAGAACCGGTTACAGGCTCCCCCTCAGTTCCTGCAATCAGGGCATCAGGAACTTCACTGGGTGTTGCCACGAAAGCTGCTGAAGTTCTGTTGTCCTCGGCAGAAGATTCTTCTTATTCTACTAACACTGCAGCTTGCCCTATGAGTCGCTCCCATCTGTCAAATACGCTGGAGTCCATTTTCTTCAAATAATGCAAAGGAACTCCTTTGCTCATGTCGAACCTATCTCTGTTCAACTGATTGAGAAATAGGCTGATGATTCTTCCAAAACTTGGAGATCTGAGAGTGTCCTTAATCTTCTCAAAAGCATGGCCCCCCAGTTGAATCTCTTTCGGCAGACTATCACCACAAGAATCTTGAACATGTCAGCTGAGATGTGGTCGTGTGAGCCGGGTTTGCATATCAGTACTTTCCCAATGATGTCGGACAAGAGTTTCCCCTCCTCATTCATTTATTTTCTCTTTATCGATCTGGTTCCCCTAGCTAGCCCACAGAATAATAGGGTCCTGGCTCTATCATGTTCCTCCAGATAATCCTCGTACTCAGAACTGGAGAGCTGCAAGCATTGAGTCAGTTTTCTTGCAGACATCTTGATCCTTGCACCTGCCACCTTACTCTTGATGATAGAGTCTTCATTCCGAAGTTTGGTGGTTGCGAAGAACTCCATCACTTCCTTATACAGAATTTTGCAGGGGTGCTCCAGTACAAACGTGAGTCCATCCTCCTCCAGCATGATGATGATGTTTCTGAACTCATCTGAGGCATGTGAGAACCCGGTTCGAACCAACTCACATCCAGTGACCAGGCCGGCGGTGGTCCTTGGAGCCATTGCAAACCTAGGGAGGGAATCCCAAGTTTATGCCTACTCAGAAATCAAAAGGGAAGCTATACTAACAGTGAGTCACTAAAAGGGAGAGGAAATGGTTACCCAAATGCGGAGGAAGCTAGAGTCGACGGAGACGACGGAAAGCCTGGAGGAGCTCGTGCCCTTGTTTGATCGAAACCGCGGAGAATGAAAACTTGGACGAGCGCCCTGGACGCGAGAGGAGAGGTCTACGGAATCCGGAATGAGGTCGACGAGATTTGGAACCTAAGATGCGGGAAATCGCCGAGAGGAGGGAAGGAAGGGTCGGCGGGATTCCTGAGAAATATTGACGGGTTTCTCTGCGAAATGCGGAAGATGAAGAGTCGGCGGGAGTTTTTCTAGATAGAAATCGACGGGATTGGAGGCATACCGGATTCTCGGAATCTTCTGTTATCAAAGGGTTGAGAAATCTTCTAAATATATATATTTCTTAATCTTCGGAATATATGTATATGTTCCGAAGATTAAGAAACTTTAATGGATATGTACTAAACCGTGGCATCAAGTTGATATGTTCCGTGGCAAGCAACTTTAAGTATTTTTAATACATGAATCTATAGAGGGTTTGGAAGGAGTTTTCCACACAGAGTTAGGAGGCATATCAACTTTGGTATACCCAAGACAATAACCGTGGCAAGCAACTTTAATGGATTATTTCTCGATCGAGATATACACAATCTTCTTGATGTCAGTTGTAAGTTTTAGTGACTTCCAATGGCTTATCTTCATTAATTTTCAGTGGGCTGACTTAGGCCTGTTGAGGTTCATTCTCGAATCTACCAGTGTATTTACAGATAAATCTTTAACAATGTATTTAAAGGTTATTTTTACAATCTTAATCTTTCCTTAGATGAACAAGCATATAAGTGTAAGTCTATACATGACCATTTACTTTCGAGAGAGGGAATTCATGACTTAGTGTGGATATGTAGACATACATATATACATATATGTAAAAATCGATGCACTATAGCTCATATATTGAACCTGATTGCAATTACCTGAGATTAAAAGATGTATTATTTAGAACTTCTGCTCAAGGCACACCAGGTGGTCAACTTGAACGTGCCCGTGTTGATGGCACTGCTCCTTTTCCAGATACTTGTTCCATGTCATTTTTGGAACATCTCCTGTCTGGTTCCCATGAGGTTTACGGGAACCTAGACTACCCTGCAAAAGAGTTATCTTGCCTTAGGAACCCAATAAGTATTGGGTCCTAGGTTCCTGTCAGCATAATAATTGGGATGCCTCCCCTCAGGGATCCTGGAGGGAGGACTAACATTGCCTCGAGGATGTGGAAGTCCCCTTGCCTTTGACACAGAAGGGTTGTGCCAACAATCTATGGCAAAATGACCCACTTTGCCACAACACCAACACTCATGAATGTTGTACCGCCGTTTGTGACCTGAACTGGTGACTGAGGTAGTCATAGTCCTAGGTCTAAACAGGATAGTGCCGAATCCGCTAACCGAATTGTCTCTTCCACCGTGACTCATGGAAGGGTGGAAAGAATGCATATGGTAGGCATCATGAGGCCTGGGAGGTGGTGCCTTCCTTTCCGTCAGCCCCCTTCCAAGGTCCCCATGTGTGCCACTAACATGATTTCTAACCCCCCTTTCCTGAGTCCTAGGGAGGTGAGAGGCGCATTGTGAGCTGATGCTGGCAGACTCATGACGAGTAGGGGCAGTGGCCGAGAATACAAAAGGCTTGGTGGAATCCTGAGGTATCCTCTTCTGGGTGGCCATGACAGCCCTTGCATTCTGGGTGCTTCCACAAGAGGGCTGATCATTCTTGCAGTGACCATGGTTGTTCCTATGGTCATACCTGAATGCATGATGTGTGCCCTTCCTGCTTGGGGTGGGGGGTCTGAACACAGTTTCCCCATTTCTCCATGAATTGACGATTTGGGAGATCCACCCATTTTCTGCTTTTCTTTTGATAGCATCTATCTTGGAAAAGTTAGAAACAATCCTCTTCTCGGTCTCTAGACGACTCTCTAGATCTGAGATTTTAGAGTCCTTAACCTTATTGGATGCCAATTGGAGAACCAATAAGATCTTCAGCCGAGCAATCTCCTGAGCTTGCTCCTCAACAATCAGGTTGCTTTTCTGAAGGACACTCTTCAGGGCATCAGGATTTTCTTGAGGGCAATCATCCAAAATATTCCTGTCTTCAGGAACATGGGGAAGAGAGGGGCAAGGTGAAGAAGTTACCTGGTCCTGACTTAGCTGATCAGGAATAGTGTTAGGACTGACTGGGGCAGCTGAGTCATCTTCAGTTGTGCAGTCTTCATCAACTTCCTCCTCAGTCTTTGATAAGGACACAAGAGCCCTGATACTGAGAAATTGGTCATCACTTTCTTCTTCAGAAATACTGACCCCTATATATGCCTCATCCTCTTGCTGACGACTTATCCCTATTCTGTTTGATCCCTCCATGAGGTCTGATACAGTTTGCCACAAGGACTTGGCCGTCTTACACTTTTCAAGTCTTGACCGGGAAGGTCCAGTCCAGACATCCAGGATGATTTTACGAATCATTTTATCCAAGTTGAAAAGAGAGAATTCAATCTCAGACATTTCAGTAGTCTCCTTGGGGATCTGCATATCCTTTCCAGAGCAGGAGGCCTTCATGGGAATGAAGGGGCCCTCTTCCAAAATGAGTGAAGCTCGAGGGTCGATGGCCTCCAGATGAAATAGTACTCTCATCTTCCATACAGGATAGTACTCCTTTGTATAAGAGGGGAGTCTTAGAGGAAGGACATCATAATCCAACTCCATGCTTGAGTCTGATCTTCTTGTTGACACTAGATGCAGGAACTTACTCGAGGTGTTAACCCCTTTGATGAGTAACCTCCCTCTGATACCACTTGAAAGTCCACCTAGTGTCAACTACTTACACCTATGGGGGAGGATAGGTGTCTTTGCAGCGTATGTGCGGAATTAAAGTTTTACCTGCACAAGAAAACAAAACCACACAGCACAGAAAGTACACAAGCAATTTATAGTGGTTCCCCGATTTGGGTACGTCCACTTTCCCCCTTCGACATATCTCCCAACCAGGGACGACTCGGTCACTTCACCAACAGGATTGAAATCCAATCCTTGCACTAACGGAAGGAACCCTTCCACACGTAGGAGTCAACACTCCCATAACACGGGTTGCACCCAACCCTACAACTAGAGACCAATCGGTCCTTTACAATGAAAGAGAAAATGAAAATAGCTTGTAATAAATACAAACAACGTGAAGATCCAGGTGTCCCTTTTCGTTAGACTATTTGTTCTTGTAGGCAACGAAAAGTTCACAACCCTATATCTTTCTTGGAGAGAATCTTCTCTAGATCGACGGCTTCAACAAGAGAGGCGGTGATGCTATGTAGATCCAATCTTCTTAGCAAAGTCGGCAAGGTCTTCCAACGGTCACACTAGGATCGATCGTCTCGATCGATTCGGATGGGGAAGGTTTCCTGATGACAAATCAAGAGACAAAAGATCTCTGGATAGACACGTGAGACGCTGTGCTCGACTAGGCTTCTGTCGCCAGGAGAGGTAACTAAAAGTCCGATCAACGGTGGCGAGCAACTAGCGAGAGGCGGAGGAGGTTGGCCGAGCTCGCTGCCGATCTAGGGCTTGACGGCGGCTTCTTTTTATTTGATCTGTAATCCGTGTCTTTTACTGTTCACAAATACAGAGTATTTATACACTAGGTCAAGAGATGACTGTTGTGGGCCCCACCAGCAGTAAGACCAAAGTCCGGTTCAAAATCCCGCAGATGTCGTGGACCGGTCCAGGCAGAGTCGGAAAAATACCCAAGTCAAATTCGGCGAGAATCGTGGGTGATTCTCGACGAATCGGCGAGAATCACTTACAATTCTCGCCGAATTCTACTTAGAGAATTCTGGCAGCACGGGTTACAGAGGCCGGGGAGAATCGGTGGGAATCACCTTGGATTCTCGCCGACTCGTCGAGAATGCAAAGTCATTCTCGACGAATCGGCGAGAATCACTTGGTGATTCTCGACGATTCTGCCTTAGATGATTTTTCTGACTGCGTCGAGACAGCCGGCCCAACCCGGCAAGAATCAACTAGTGATTCTCGACGACTCGTCGAGAATCACTGGTGATTCTCGACGAATCGGTGAGAATCACCTAGTGATTCTCGACGATTTATACTTAGACGATTCTCATCTTTCAACTCGTGAGATGGTCATTGGCCCATCCTTGCTCCTTGTCTGCTCTTGCTTTATCATAGCCCTGTACTTGAAATAAAGTACACCCTAATAGAGAGAGTACACGTAGGCCAACGCACTGATCTGCTCAACGAGGGATTACGTTGCACAGACCCGTGTATATTGACCCACTGCACCCTGACATTGGTGTGTACTTAGCATGGAATAACTGCAAGCACAACTAGAAGAAATTCATCAAATACATAGTGAATTCATCTTAGCTTTGATAGGAGGCTTCCTCAAATCCA
The DNA here is from genome assembly GCA_039513925.1 of Platanthera zijinensis. Taxonomy (NCBI): domain Eukaryota; kingdom Viridiplantae; phylum Streptophyta; class Magnoliopsida; order Asparagales; family Orchidaceae; genus Platanthera; species Platanthera zijinensis. The sequence goes on from CM077087.1 coordinate 109,411,533, forward strand.
GGTAATTGTGGATACAATACCCAACAGAGTTAGTGAGGAATGGTCCTCAGGTCAAGTGCATTAAAGAGGGTGTATGTTCAGCTTACTAAAAGGGCAAACAGACCAGGACCTTTTTCCATGGACATGATACCAAAGACTCTGTGAGATGTCTTTACCTCCTGCATATGGATTTATTTGGTCCTATGCCAGTTCATAGTCTAGGTAGGAAAGCTTACACATTTGTAATTATGGAAGACTATTCTAGATATACATGGGTTTTCTTCTTGAGCCAGAAATCTGAAACCCCAACTATCTTCCAAAATTTTGTTACGCAAATTCAGAATGAACTTAACAATTCAGTGGTTAAAATCAGAAGTGACCATGGGACTGAATTTCAGTCTGAATGTATGATAAAGTTCTGTGAAGAACTTGGGATTCATCAGGAGTTCTCCTCACCTAGAACTCCCCAGCAAAATGGGGTTGTTGAAAGAAAGAATAGGACTCTTATTGAGGCAAGTAGAACACTACTAAGTGACACTTCTCTCCCAAAATATTTCTGGGCTGAGGTAGTAAATACTGCATGTCATGTTCTCAATAGAGCATCCATCAATAAAAGACACAAGAAGACACCCTATAAGATTATGAAAGGTAGAAAACCAAACATATCCTACTTTAGAATCTTTGGTAGCAAGTGTTATGTTCTAAATAATGGCAAGCACTATCAAACTAAGTTTGCTGTCAAATCCCTAGAAGGGATATTTGTTGGGTACATCAATAATAGTAGAGATTACAGGATCTACAACTTGACTACACAAGTTGTTGAAGAGTCTGTCCATGTAGTCTTTGATGAGTCTAAGCTAATTAACGGTGAGTTGTCTATCACTTATATTATTCCTACAGGTTTGAAGGAAAAGATGGACAAGCTCACAATTAGTAAAGACCAACCTGCAAGACAGGATGAAGAAAATGATGGATGCTGTCCAGGGGGAGTACAAGTCTCACTAGATGGAGATGAAGACAATGAAGTACATCTAGATGAAGACAATGAAGAAGACCAAGAGGTGGACAGATTTCCTCCAATAAGAAGACATTTGAAGGATCATCCAGCACACCAAATCATTGGTGATGCAAGACATAGAGTTTTGACAAGAAGCAAGAGAATGAACACAGTTCTATGTTCAAGCTTCCTATCCCAGATGGAACCTAAGAATTTTAAAGAGGCTATACAAGACACAAATTGGATTGATGCCATGCAGGAAGAGTTGAATCAATTCAGAAGATGTAAAGTTTGGGAGTTGGTTCCTAAACCAAAGAACCACAATGTCATAGGAACTAAGTGGATCTATAGGAACAAGTTTGATGAAAATGGCACTATAATCAAGAACAAATCTATACTAGTAGCAAAGGGATACAAACAGGAAGAAGAGATAGAATTTGATCAGACATTTTCCCCAGTGGCAAGGTTGGAAGCAATAAGACTATTCCTTACTTATGCAGCTTATCAAGGGTTCAAAGTATTTCAAATGGATGTAAAGTCAGCATTTTTGAATGGTGACTTAAAAGAGGAAGTTTATGTTTAACAACATTCAAGTTTTGTAGATTCTCTTTATCCCAACTATGTATATAGGCTTAATAAAGCTCTATATGGATTGAAACAAGCCCCTAGGGCTTAGTATGAAACACTGACTGCTTTCCTTATTGAGAATAAATTCTCAAGAGAGAAAATTGACAAGACTCTATTCTTTAGGGAATCAAAAGGTAAGATCATCCTAGTCCAGATATATGTTGATGACATTATCTTTGGTTCTACTGAAAACAACCTTTATAGTAAGCTTGCCAAACTTATGCAAGGGAAGTTTGAGATGAGCAGCATGGGTGAGCTGAAATTCTTCTTGGCACTCCAAGTTAGACAAACTGATGATGGATTGTCCATTTCTCATTCTAAGTTCACAAAGGAGTTAATTAAGAAATATGGCATGAAGTCAGCCTCGACCATGAAAACTCCAATGGGGACAAGTATGCCTATAAGCAAAGATGAGACAGGAAAACCTGTTGATGAGTCTTTGTATAGAGGGATAATTGGCTCCCTACTTTACTTGACTACTAGTAGACCTGACATCATGTATGCCACATGTGTCTGTGCTAGGTACCAAGCTTGCCCTAAGTAATCTCATTATTTTGCTGTCAAGAGAATTTTGAGATATCTTAAGGGCACTCCTAATTTAGGTCTTTGGTACTCAAGAATAGAGATTTCTTACTAACATGTTTTTCAGATCCAGACTTTGCAGGTTGCAAAGAAGATAGGAAAAGTACCACTGGCACATGTCAGTTCCTAGGTGGAAGGTTGGTGTTATGGAGCAGCAAAAAGCAGACAAATGTAGCCATTTCCACTGCTGAATCAGAGTGTGTAGCTGCAGGCAGTTGTTGTGCACAGTTGTTGTTGATACAACATCAACTTGAAGACTATGACATCAAGGTAAGTAGAATTCCATTATATTATGATTCTACTAGTGCAATTTTTATTGCTAGAAATCCAGTTTCACATAGCAGAACTAAGCATATAGAAATCAAATTTCATTTCATCAGAGAACATGTTGAAAAAGAAGACATAAGTCTAGAATTTGTCAAAACTAACAATCAAATTTCTGATACATTTACAAAACCACGGGATGAGAGTAAATTAAATTATTTTAAAATTGAATTAGGTATGTTGAACATAGAATAAGATGTTATGTCAGCACAAAATTTCTCAAGAAATTTTTTCTATGTTAGAAAGTTTATGTCGACACAAGCTAACTGTGTCGACACTCTCAGTAAGTTTTGTCGACAAAGAAATAAATTATGTCGACACAGAAATAAAATCTGTGTCGACAGAAAAATTTTGTGTCGACACAACTCTGTCGAGACCTTATTTTAGAAGATTTTTTGTGTCGACACACAAAAAATCATTGCTGACACACTCTGTCGAGACTTAAGTAGACTATGTCGACACTGGCAAAAGTATGTCGACATATAGACATGTCGACTTCAACAAACTTTTGTCGAGACCTAGGTCATCTATGTCGACTCGTGTAAAATTTTGTCCACTAGTAAATTCCTAAGTTAGGCGCGTCTTTTGACCTACCTTTTACAAGTACACTATAAATAGGAGAAGAAAACATATGGCCGACTGTGCTTTCAGAACTCTCGACTCTAGACTTTGTGTCGACAAAAAATTCTCCCGTGGACTCTCTTCTTTCACCAATGGCGCCACAACAGGAAACAAGATCAATGAAGGATATGAACTGGTACGCAAGGCATTCGATACTGCCTCGCTAGAAATCAAGGACGTGATTACCCTAATCACAGAAAATGGATTCGAATACTTAGTCTCTGCACCTTCAAGGATATGGAAGAAAGAAGTTCTTGAATTTTACTCTTCCGCAACAATGGATTCTCAAGGAAAGAAGATAAAGTCCTATGTTAATGGTACTCGAGTAAAACTCTCACCAAAGAGTATACAAAAGTCTCTTCAGCTACCCAAGATTACGGAAGAAGATGATATTGCATCCTCTATGACAAGGGATGCACTCCAATGGTGTGGTCTGGATCCCAATACTAAGATTGAATCTTCACTAACCAGGAAGGGAATGAATTCTCAGGGTAAGTTTCTATATGAGATAATGGGCAAAGTTATTCTCTGCAAAACAGGAGGACATGATAGGATCTCTGCCTACATGTTTAAACTCATGACCAGAGTTATCTTCAAAGTGAAAACAGACTGGTCCGATGTAATTTTTGACAAGATCAAAGAAAGTGCCAAGAAGCCTAATCTGGGTAGGATATTGAGCTTGTATCTGGCTTCCATCATCCTAGAAGTGATGAATCAAACTTCAGGAACCAAGATAACTCGCATGAGAAGAATGGATTTGAGAATACTATCCAGATGGGATAGAGTTTTGACCAAAGATGTTTCTACTCCACAGAAACCAGTGAAAAAAGATAAGAAAAAGAAAACTACCACCCAGGAAGCAGAATCTTCCAATGATTCTGAAGAGCGGGTTGTCTTCACCTTAGACGAAGAACAATAAAGAAAATAACCTACACCACAACCAGATAAATAAGCTCAAGCCCAAGGGGAAAGCATCAACTACCATAGAACTAGAAGGTCTTCACTCCAGGGGGAGACAACACAAACCCTGAACAATCATAGCTGCCTGCCCAAGGGGGAGGTATAGCTGAAGTTGCCCTGGAAAGTGAGTATGCAACTAATACTGTTATGGACATAGTATCAGAAATCAACAATGCAACAACAGTCATCACTTAAAAAGAAGCTCAGATGTACATATGCCAGATCAAGATCAAGATGAGCACCTCCACTCCTCCAGCTTAGAGAAAACCCTGGACAATGATCTTGATGTCCAGGGAGAACCATTTATTGGACAAGAGAACATTATACCTCCTATTCAAATGCAGTATGAGGTAACTTTGGAAGAGTTATTCCCTGACCCCAAAGAGCAAGGACTGAGGGGGAGCTGCAAAGGACTAAGTGGGAGATACCACTGCATGCCTCTAGTATTAAGGAAACTGTGGATATACAAAGTTCTTCAAATTCTTCTGATGATGAAGAAGCTTCCAAGGCTAAGAAAAGGAAACTGGTGGCTCTCAGGAAAAGATGCACAGGCTATAAGACAGCCTTACAAACAGTGCCTCAAGCATCTTCTCCAGGAATGGACTTCAGTTCACTATTGGTGCAACTACAAGTGAAATTAGATGAGCAAAGACTTGCTTTGAAAAAGTATGTGGATGAGTCCCATAAAGAAATGCAATTCCAACTAGCTCAAGATCTTAAATCTATCAGATTTGAAGTCAATTTGAATTAGAAAGTGATGACAGATTGCTTCCATAAGGGAGGTAATGTTTTAGTATATTTGGCCACCCAACAACAAGAAATGAAGACTACAATAGCTGACATAGCAGAAAAATAAGGATATATTCTAGAAAACCAATTCAGAATGAATGAAAATCTCAAGGACTCACATGATGAAATTCTCACAAAACTAGGAGGTATTGCTACTGATTTGAAAATTGAAGTATCCAAGAAAATACAAGATGATTTTGTTGTTGTTCAAACAGAAATTCAGGCATCCCAAAAGACTGTTTCTGATCAACTGGAGAAATTCAGACTGTACTACAAAGAGGGCATCTATCTGGCTGATCAAGTAAGGTTTCAGAAGAATGATCTAAGAGATCATGTGGCCAGATAAGTCATAAAGGGGAAGAGAGTGTTAGTCAAAGCTAGCTCTGATCAAGTTAAATGGGAAACTAATACCATCAGAGCTACTCTTGGATATCCACCCCATTGTGATAAAGATAACACTACTGAATCTGGTATTCAACCTGCTCACATTGAAGGGGTTCAGCAGGAAGTTGTACAAGTCATCAATCCTCATCAGATTTTGAAGCAGTACAGCGGGTAGTACATAAAATGTATAGCCCTCCACAGGAGGCACATAATGTTATTATTAAAAAGTTTGAAATGTCTGAAGCTGCTTTACAAAAAGAACAAGAAGTACAAAGAGCTATAGATGCTTAGAAAGAGGCTCAACTTTCAAAGAAAAGATTCAGAGAACAGGCAGAATTAAAGCCTGATTTTGAGCAATGGAGTCCAACCTCCAGAAATATCATTCTTACAGCCTGGAAAGCTGTAAAAGACAATATGCATAATAGAGGCAAATGGTACTCTGAACAAGAATGGAGCAAGTATCAGGGAAGGCATGATGCCATACATCAGTTCAAAAGGGATATCAAAGCTGGGAAGTTACCTGCTAACTCTGTGGAGCCTAGAAAGTACTTCCCAAAGCCTTATCATTACTTTGAAATACAAATGATCAAGGCAGAAGAGCTCAAAAAGAAAGATCTGAAAGGGAAGAAGCCAGCTGATGATACAGAATCCAAAGTACAAGCTAAGATTCAATCTGGCAAAGGAATAGTTATCAAGGAGCCTGATCAATCTTAGGGATAGATAGTCTAGACTTAGAACTATGTAAATTTTGTTCTAAACAATCTTGTTAATCAAACACTTATTCCTGATTAATGAATTATATCATATTCTGTGATGATATTAAATGTTATTTGTGTTTATAAGTTACCCTACCTGTGAAATGATTTTATACATCTTAATCTTTGTTTTATTATAAGTGGTGTATATCATTGACTAAGGGTTATGACTTCTCCAAATAGGGGGAGATTGTTGGGTACACTGGAAACTGTGTACCAGATTTGGAGAAGCCTCACTTAACTCAATGATATACATCAATGTGTATTTGATGGGATGTTGAGTTTTAATGTGCAGGTTAAAGAAATGCAGGATAATTTTTTAAGTACAAGTGTCGACACTTGTGAGGGAAATGTGTCGACACCAAAAGCAAGATTGTGTCAACACACAGGACTTGTGTCGACCCACATAAATTTTATCAGCAGCAGTTGTGTCGACACCAAGGACTTGTGTCGACACGCACTCAACACCAGCTATGTTGAAGACTAGAAGTAGTTGTATCGACACACAGGACTTGTGTCGACACACACTCAACACCAGCTATGTTGAAGACAAGAAGTAGTTGTGTCAAAACACAGGACTTGTGTCAACACACACTCAAAGAAATCTGTCAACACCAGTTATATCGAGACCAGAAGCAGTTGTGTCGACACACAGGACTTGTGTCGACACATCCAACAAAGCTGTGTCGAGAAGATAAAGAATGACTGTGTCGAAATATTGGGAGCTGTGTCGACATCATGAAGACTTGTGTCAACACATGGTCTATTTATGTCGATACATCTGAAGTGTTATGCTGATAGTTCTCTGCTATGATAGAAGTTCAAGGAGGAGTCAGTTGTCAAGGCTGGAGACCTGACAGTTATCATAAGTAACAAAGCTGACACATCTGTCAGAGCTGTTAGAAGGCCGTTATAAACCGAATCAGCCGGTAACCTTGGATGGATTCTATATATAGACCTATTCTATCACAATCAAAAAAAATGAACAAGAGAGGGGGAACAAGAGACAAACACAAAAGAAGGCAGATCCTAAAGAGTCTGCAAGAAAAATTTAGATCTAATTCTGAATTCAAGAAGGAAGCTGGATTGAAGATCAACTCCAACTCCAATTTTAGATCAACCTAACTTGGTATAAATTCAAGAAGCTTTGAAGAAGCTAAGACAGGTTGGATCTAAAGTAATCAGTTCAATCAAGAACTGATCAAGAAGCTTTCACCCTACTCTCTTCTATAAGGGTGAAGATTTTATTATTTTAAATAATTAATTTCCATGTAAGATCTTATATAGATCTGAGTTATAAACCTAAATTTATAAAGGCTGGGGTAGGGCTGAGAGCCTGAGTTAGGACTTGAAGAAGTATGTGTTGTAGGCCTGGTGATAAAGGCTGAGGTCGGGTTATTGCCTGAGGTAGGATTCTTGGGAAGAATCTGAGGTATAGGACTTGAAGAAGTCTGAGTTGTATGCTTGGTGATAAAGGCTGAGGTAGGGTTGTTTCATGAGGTAGGATTCTTGGGAAGAATCTGAGGTGTAGGACTTGAAGAAGTCTGAGTTGTAGGAACCAGTTGGGTTCAGAGTTGTAAGATCTGTGGATCTGAGATAGTGGAAGGAAGTTTGGCTTAAACCAGCTCTCTACTTGATAGGTGAAGGGGGAGAGTGGACGTACCCACAAATTGGGGAACCATTATAAACCATTGTATCTGTGCTGTGAATTTTCTATGGTTATTATTCTTTGTGTTGTGATAATTATATTGTGTATAACTTTATTAATTGCCTAAGTTGTTAAAAAGGATTAGAACCTATTCACCCCCCCCCCCTCTAGGTGTTTAGGCTCTTTAAACCAAATCTTTCAGCAGTATGTGCAATATGATGGACTTCAAGATGAAGATCCGAACGCACATATAGCAAGCTTTCTTGAGATTTGTGATACCTTCAAGATAAATGGTGTTACAAATGATGTTATTAGGCTAAGATTGTTTCATTTTTCTCTTAGAACTAAGGCTAAGCAGTGGCTGAACACTACCTAAAAACAGCATCACAACCTGGGATCAATTAATGGAAAATTTTTTGGCAAAGTATTTTCCGCCAGCTAAAACTACAAAACTTAGGAACGACATTTCTGCTTTTGGAAAAATAGACTCTGAAACCTTATATAAAACTTGGGATAGATTTAAAGAATTATTAAGACGATGCCCACATCACGCGCTGCCTGAATGGTTATAAGTGCAGATGTTTTATAACAGGCTAAATCAAAATACAAAGAAAATGATAGATGCAGCATCTTGCGGTACTTTAAACCATAAAACTCCAGAAGCAGCTCTTGATCTTTTCGAGGGCATGGCCATGAACACTTATCAGAGGAATGTGCCTAGGTCTCGCCCAAACAAACCTGCAGGTATCTTTGAAGTGGACAACATCTCCCAGCACGCTCTGTAAGTTGAAATATTAAGCAAAACAATTACGGAGATGACTGCTGCCTCAGCCCCTCAGGTATGGGAATCTGCAACTCCTGCCCTCGAACAATTAGATTTTGTTAACAATATGCCTAGAAATGCTTTTCATAATTTTTCTGCTGCAAATTTTCCTGCGCCCGATTTTAATTTTCCGAATAGTTATAATCCTGCTTTAAGAAATCGCCTGAATTATTCGTGGAGTAATCCTTCGAACGCAATGCGCCCGCCACCACAAAATGATTTTTTTGCACCACCACCACCTCTTCAAAACTATCCAAAACCTCCAAGCTTGGAGGAGTTACTTTCTAAATATATAACCACAAATGACGCTACTATAAGAACCTTAACCGGAAGCGTTAAAAGTCTTGAAAATCAAGTAGGACAGCTCGCAAAAATAATTTTTGAGCGACCCGCAGGGTCTCTTCCTTCCAATACCGAGCCCAACCCGAGAGAGCAAGTGAAAGCTATAACTCTTCGGAGTGGGAAGCAAGTTTTCGGTAGGGTTAGTGAAGAGCCCGACGCAAGCTCCGCCCCTATTTTTAAAAATCAAAGCTCCGCCCCCATTTTAAAAATTCCACCCTCTACTGAAGAAGTTATCACCCCCATTTTAGAAAAAGATCTCACTCCACCACCCATTTTCAAAAATAATCCAACTCCGTCATACCCTTCCGAACTTAATAAGCAACGTCAGGATGATCAGTACTCCCGCTTCTTAGAAATGTTCAACCAAGTCCACATTAATCTGCCCTTCCACGAAGCGATCTCCCAAATGCCGAAGTACGCTAAGTACCTTAAGGACCTCCTGACTAATAAAAAGAAGTTATAAAACCTTTCGCATGTCACGTTAAATGCTGAGTGCTCTGCTGTTTTGACAAACGGTTTACCAAAGAAAATCAGTGACCCGGGTAGTTTTTCTATTCTGTGTGTCTTTGGTGATCTTTTTGTCAAGAACGCATTAGCCGACTTAGGTGCGAGTATTAATCTGATGCTCCTCTCGTTGTTTAAGAAGTTAGGAATTGGTAGCCTCAACCCCACACGCATGAGTATCCAGCTCGCCGACATATCTGTCAAATACTCATTAGGAATCGTGGAGGATGTCTTAGTTAAAGTCGACAAGTTCATATTCCCGGGGGACTTCATCATATTGGACATCGAAGAGGACGTCAAGGTTCCCCTGATCCTTGGTCGACCCTTCCTTGCCACCTCCCAAGCTATCATTAACGTAAGCAATGGTAAACTCTTCCTTCGAGTAGGCGACGACGAAGTGACTTTTTCTATCACCCCCTCGATGAAGAACACCCTAGCAAATGATGACTCATGTTTTTTTGTAGATGCCCTAAGTGAAGAATCCTCATATTGCCTCTCTAAATTTGAAAACTAATTTTCTGGTTTTTGTTCCTCCTCTACTCTTCCAACTGAATCGATGCACCTAAGTGAAGAATCCTCTTATCACCTCTCTGAATTTGAAAAAGATTTTTTTGATTTTTGTTCCTCCTCTACTCTTCAAACTGAATCGCTGCAAGAAGCTGTCATGGCCGCTAGCCACACCCCTTTTAATTTTTCTTTAAAAAAGGTCTACGAAGACATAGTATTTGTAAAATAAATAATTTCTAAAACCTCGTATGAAGAACCCCTACCCTAGAATTAAAAGAACTTCCTGAACATCTTAGGTATGCCTTCTTAGAAAAAGATTCCAAGTTACCAGTAATAGTTTCGGCCTACCTCACAGATACGTAAAATGATAAACTTCTTTTAGTTTTACGTAAACATAGCCGAGCTATTGCCTGACAAATTTCTGATATCAAGGGCATAAGCCCATCTTTCTGCACTCACAAAATCTTAATGAAAGATAATTCGTGTAACTCCATACAACCTCAGCGCCATATAAACCCAAACATGAAAGAAGTAGTTAAGGGCGAGGTTATGAAACTCTTAGACGCAAGAATTATCTATACTATATCTGATAGTAAGTGGGTTAGCCCAGTCCAGGTAGTGTCGAAGAAGGGAGGGCTAACGGTAGTTAGTAATGAGAATAATGAATTAATCCTGACAAGGACGGTGACCGGGTGGCGAATGTGTATAGATTATCGTAAGTTAAATGACGCCACCCGCAAGGATCACTTTCCCTTGCCATTCATCGATCAAATTTTAGAACGATTATCCGCAAGGATCACTATGTTTACTTGTCCCTTCAGCACCTTTGCCTACTGAAGAATGCTGTTTGGATTGTGCAATGCGCCAGCTATATTCCAGCGATGTATGCTCGCTATCTTTGATAAATACGTCGAAATCATTATGGAGGTATTCATGGATGATTTATCTGTGTTCGATGACGCTTTTGATAGTTGTTTATAAAACCTCAAAAAAGTCTTAGAACGATGCGAAGAAACTAACCTTGCCCTAAATTGGGAAAAATGTCATTTTATGGTGAGGGAAGGGTTAGTTTTGGGTAATAAAATTTCTGCGAGAGGAATTGAGGTAGATATTACTAAGATAGAAGTTATCGAGAAGCTGCCGCCGCCTACGAACATAAAAGCTATAAGAAGTTTCCTAGGTCACGCTGGTTTCTATCGCCGCTTCATAAAGGAATTCTCCAAGATCACCAACCCCCTTACCCATCTCTTAGAAAAAAGACGCCCCATTTATTTTTGATGACTCTTGTCTGTCTGCTTTTGAATTAATAAAAGAAACACTAATTAACACACCCATTATGATAGCTCCGGTGTAAGACCTTCCCTTTGAGATTATGTGCGATGCGAGTAGTATCGCGGTGGGAGCCGTATTAGGTCAACGCATATCTAAAAATTTCCACCCCATCTATTATGCTAGTAAAACGCTTACATCTGCACAGGAAAATTACACCACGATCAAGAAGGAGCTCCTAGCTGTAGTATTCGCTTTTGATAAATTCCGCCCTTATATTACACTTTCAAAAATTATTATTTTTACGGACCATTCGGCCCTCAAATATCTTCTTTCTAAATCGGATGTCAAGCCGCGCTTGATTCGATGGGTCTTACTCCTCTAGAAGTTTGACTTAGAGATCCTTGATAAGCGAGGAGATGAGAACTTGGCCGCCGACCATCTCTCCCGATTGGATAATCCTTTTATAGAAAAATTAGATGAAAAATCTTTTAACGATTTATTCCCTGACGAGAAGCTATTTCAATTAACACATCTACTTCTCCTTGGTTTGCACACATCGCCAACTACTTAGTGGCTCGTGTGCTCCTAAAAGAGTTCTCCTCTCAACAAAAGAAGAAATTCTTTTCTGAGTTGAAGAACTACTTTTGGGAGGACCCGCATCTTTTTAGAGTCTGTGTGAGCCAAGTGATAAGGAGATGTGTTCCTTATAAAGAAGGTTTAGATATTATTAAACATTTGCATGAAGGACCGACAAGTGGGCACTATCAAGCTGTTCGCACCGCTCACAAAGTGCTAAGGGCGGGTTTTTACTAGCCTAGCCTGTTTAAAGACGCGCAGGCCTTTGTGAGCAGGTGTGATAGTTGCCAACGGTCAGGCAATATTTCCAATAAAAATGAAATCCCGCAAAATTATTTCTTTAGTGCGAAGCTTTGACCTCTGGGGAATTGACTTTGTTGGCCCTCTTCCTTCTAGCTTTGGGAATAAGTATATTTTAGTTTCCGTCGATTATGTTTCGCGTTGGGCTGAAGCCCAAGCTCTTCCTACGAACGACACCCGAGTCGTAGTTGCGTTTAAAAAAAATTATTTTCTCGATTCGGTACGCCGTGCGCCATCGTTAGTGACAGGGGTTCTCATTTTTGTAACGCGCAGTTTTCTAAAATCCTCACTAAATACTGCGTTACGCATAAACTTTCAACTGCCTACCACCCCCAAACTAATGGACAAGTCGAAGTAGTGAATAGAGAAATTAAAAGAATTTTAGAAAAATTGTTTCAACATCTAGAAAAGACTGGCCAGCCAAATTAGACGATGCTCTATGGGCCTACCGAACAGCATATAAAACCGCCCTCGGATGTACGTCGTATCGATTGGTTTATGGAAAATCGTGTTATTTACCCGTCGAATTAGAACACCGCGCTTTTTGGGCCTTAAGGTTTTTAAATTTCGATCCCCACTCTGTCAGCGACCTTAGAAAATTTCAACTCAACGAACTCGATGAGTGTCACTCTTAAGCTTACTAGAACAACAAATTTTATAAAGAGCGGACGAAACGTTTTCACGATAAACACTTAAGGCACTCAAAAACCTTTAAGCCGGGCGACAAAGTTCTTTTGTATAACTCTCGTTTATGTTTATTTCTGGGGAAATTAAATTCGCGATGGTCTGGGCCTTTTCTGTTTTATAAGTTTTTCCTTATGGTGTTATTTTAATTTCACACTCTGATAAGGGTAATTTCAAAGTAAATGGTCAGCGTCTTAAACTGTATTTCTCTGGTGATGATGATGTCAGTCCAAACATTGTTAAATTTTTACTGCACGAACTCTAACTTCGAACTTTTTTTTAAACTTTTATTATTATTATTTCGGACAAAATATTTTTGGACATTATTATTTTGTTGCATTGAGCTCAAACGATGTTTTAAACAAAGGGCGCTCTTGGGAGGCAACCCAAGTTATCTTTTTCTGTTTTCTTTATTTTACAATTTTTGCCCCGGACGGCTATGACAAGTTGAAGCTTCTGCGATCGCCTGCTCCAACGTTGCTAAATCCATTACGAAGTCGAAAGAAGACATTTCATGAGGATCCAAAAGCGCAAGTATGGGGGAGTGGCATCAATCAGCAGTCGCAGCGAATAAATCCGAGGAAGTACCTATTTTTCAATTTTGTACTTTCAATTCTGAAATTTCATTTTCTCTCCTTATCTAACCTCCTTTCTTCATTTAATACAATGTCCAGTTTAAGCTTGGGGGAGGACTTCCTCCTTTTATTATGTGTGAATATTTTGCTTTTTGTGAATATTTTTAAAAAATCCAAAAAAATGAATATCTTAAAAATCCAAAAAATAGGAAATATTTCAAAATTTTAAAAATATGCTTTTTGTTATTACTTTAATAGTTTAGACGTTTTGGTATTTCAATAGTACCCAATGTTTTTGTTTTGTTTTTCTCAAAATCTCATATAAATAACTTAATTAATAATAATATTTTTAATCGCCCTTTTTAATTATGTTTCACAAGTAAAATGTTGGTCATGCTGTGTTTCTAATTCGCGGTAGCATGTTAATGTAAAAGGTTTTTTCTAAAACTCGCATTTCCATTATGGTTTTCGTTCTTTATTTTCTTTACTTTCTTAAAAATTCATCATCCACTATTTTCCTTTTCGTTTTTGGATAATTTTTGAAAGGCCAACTTTTGAATAGCGTAGTAGATGTGAACGATCCAAGTCACCTATTATTTCTATTTTCAAGATAATTTCATCAATCTTCTTTTATTATCTAGGACTTGCTTTTTAAAAAATTTCAAATCTATGTTTTAAATAAATTTAAAAGCATGAATATGACTTAGGCCGTTTTTATTTTCATTTGAGCTTTCCTGCCAACCTAAAAACTTTCACCACTAGTTAGCCGCTTTTGAGCCTTCTTTCCAATTTCATTTGATAGCTCCTCTTTTTATATCATTTTCACCAAAGCCAAAATTTCCAACATATCTAATCACACTAGCCTTTTTGAGTTTCATAAAGAATTTTCATGATTATGATAGGTTATTTTGTGATATTTTTGGAGAAGTTTTTGAAAAAAGTATGCTCAAAAGAAATGTTTGCTTTTGTTTGGCCAATTCAAAATGAAAATAAAAATATTTATGGCCTTTGTTTTGAAAAAGAAAAAGAAGAAAAATGGAAAAGAAAAAAAGAAAGAAAAAATTTTTGTTTAAAATGAAATTTTTTGAAACTCTTTGTTTTTGTTTAGTGTGATTTCAAGCCTCCATGTTTATCTTTGAATTCCACTCCTAATCATAATCCTAAACCAAATGCTTCGGTCCTATTAAGTCCTTTTCATGTATACTTTTGAATTTTATTTAATAACTAAGAAAAGAAAAAAAAGTAAATCAGTTTTAGTTTTGGATTTAAACTTAGATTTTTGTTATTTAATTGATATAATTATAATGCATTGCTTGGATCTAGTAACAACTCAATGCGTTTTTTTTCATTTTCATTGCTTTGCTTAAATCTATTTAAAGAATTACGTCAAAATTTTGGATGATTTATTTTCGTTAAGTAAAGTTTATAAAAGTTAAACCATACCTAAATAATTGTTTTATATTTACGTTTCACCTTTTCCCTACTTAGAATTTCGCATAGTACTTGTGTTAGCATAATTAGAATCTTTTGATTAGTCACTTTTTATGATTATCTAGTTTTTATATTTTTGCTTGGGGACAAGCAAAGCTTAAGCTTGGGGGAATTTGATAATACGTTTTGTAGCCTAAACTATTATCATATTTTCTAGTTTGAAGGCGCTAACCTTGCCTTATTAGCTTACTTTTTATCTTTCTTATGTAAATATTATTGCCACTAACATTTTCTTGTCTTTTTGCAGGTTTCCAGAATTTTGGCCAAAAATGACCTGACACGCCCCCTGTCACGCCCTCCCTGGGCGTATCACTCGATCCCGAGGAAGCTTGCTGACAAAGACAAGATAACAGGAAAAACGGTAGTCACGCCCCCCTGACATGTCCTCCCCAAGCGTGTCCCCGGGCGTGACACGGGGCGTGTCGCCCTCTGCCCGAAGTCTGCCGCCGCATTAAATGCATTTTTGCCTCAGCATGCCAATAGTGCTGTCACGCCCCCCATCACGGGCATGACTAGAGCGTGTTCTCCCCTTTTTCTAAGACTGATGGATTTTCGACCAATGATTGAGACTTGACGTACGTGTCACGCCCCCCCCCCCCCCTATACGGGCGTGACCCTGAGCGTGTCAGCCATCGTACAAAAGCAATCATCCTTCCCGCCAGAATCCAGAGCCCGAGGTCAACCCCGTACCTATCACGCCCCCCCCCCCTGTCACGCCCTCCCCGGGCGTGACCTAGGGCGACCAACCCGAGAAATTTTCCTATAAATTCAGACCCCCCCTTCCATTTCAGTAAGCTTGGGTAGAGAGGGGAGGTGCTGCCCCTTTGTTTACTATTGTTTTTTAGTGTTCTTCCCTCTCTCTCACTCTTTCTCATTTTAGTCTTTTTCTTAACCCTAGCTTAGTGCTTGCTTTGTATTAATTTTTTTGTAGTTTATGCACTTGGTCTAGTTGTTAATGGTAGGGCTAGAATAGAATTTTAATTTCCATGCAATTGTTATTTCCATTTCCAAGTTGTAAGCTCTCCTTATTTATTAATATAAGTGCTCTTTTCTTATACTTGTATTTTATGTTTTACTACTCATCCCCCTCCTCCACTTTGCTATGATTAACTAATCCTCCTTGTACTCGATCTTGATGATCCGAGGTTCGAGTGATTAAGTTATGATGCTTTGAATTTACCTTTTCTTTTTAGGGTTTAGGCCTTCGAATTACTCTTGATTTTTCTCGTTTGGAATTATATTGTCGATATATAATTTCCAATATAGCTTTCATTCTTGGCTAGCCGAGAGGCAGATAGTATGAAGTGAGCATTCAAGAGTAAAGAGAGTTGTAAGCACCCCTCGAGAGAGGCACACGTCCAAATCTCCCAAATTGGAGTAAAATCCAATAGTGGGGTTCACCGCGTAAAGCGATCTTTTGGCCTCTGATTTAGATAAGAGCCGGTCGGACCTTCCTAAAATCAGTTGGGCACGACTTTGAGAGAAGCGTGTTCAAGCTTTAGGAACCTCCACGGTCAAGGACCTTTCCCCCTATTAAGTTTAGGTTTATTTATCATGTTTTTAATCGACTTTAGCCGAGGTGATTCTGATCGAGTGCATTTCCATTTCATCGTTCTAATCCTTTATCGTAATCGCTTCTTTTATGATTTCTACCTAACTGCAATTAGTTCTCTTTTAGTGCTAGTTTTCGTTTCATTAAGTGCGTTTAATTTTCTCTTCAACCCTAAAGATTTTCCGTCGATAAAATAATATTCTTCGTGTGAGTAAGTGTACTCAACAATTCCTGGATTTCAATACGACACTTGTGTCTCCTAGCTATTGTTCGATAGGTATACTTGCCTAATTAGATTACTAGTTCATCTCTCTTATCAAAAGAGAATTCGGATCACCAGGCATAAAGTGCCCTACACTCAGATTCAGATAGACTGAATCCTACAGGAAAGTAATCAAGAAAATTGAATAACTGACTCGGAGCAAAACCTTTGAATCCGACTTGTTGGACTGAGCAGATATCAGTCAAGCCCACTTGTTATAGAAGGGATGAGTCTTCTTCTACAGCTACCTACTATGGAAGGCTTACAGTCCTTCACACATCTCTCTTCTTTTGCAGATTGTATGAATCAGTCAACTTGTTCTCAAGGAAATAATCTTGTTGAAGTTTCAGTTATCTTCCTCCCTTAGCCTTTTGGCATGCCGGCTGGACTTTTCTTCAAGCTTGTCGAAGAAGATCGAAGTCCAGTCACCTCTATTTTACTTTATGCTTCCATTCTGGTTCATGGTTTTGTTCTCGTATTTTGTTAACCCTAATCTTATTTTCTTCTCTTTCTTTTTAACCAGTTGATTTGAATCAATGACATTATCTGAATGTGGGCCCAGTCAAGTATGGTGAGCGCCACCTCCCTTAGAAGAAGAAAAATAGTAGCTTCCGGCGCTACTGTAGCTTTCCCATAATGGTATGAAGAATTTGGACTGGGCTCAACGATCGTCGATCTGAGTTCGACGAATTCTGTGCAGAGCTCGACGAACTTCAGAATCGTCAACTTAAACTTGAGCTCGACGAAAGATGGGCTCAGGTTGATGAAATCTGAATCTTCAACCTTTAACCCGAGCTCTATAAATTGTGAGCTGAGCTTGACGAACGCTGAATCTTCAAACTTTAATCTTGAGCTCGACAATCTATGAGCTGAGCTCGACGAACGTTAAATCTTTAACCTTCAACCTGTGTTCGACAATCTGTGAGCTGAGCTCGACGAACGCTGAATCTTCAACCTTCAATTTGAGCTCGACGAAAGGCGGGCTAAGGTTGATGAACTCTAATTCTTCAACCTGCAACTTGAGCTCGACGATCTATGAGCTGAGCTTGACGAATTCCACTTTCTGAACTTAGAAAATTTCTGTTGGTTTTGTCTCAGCGGTTTCTTATCAACTGTCTCAGCGGTTTCTTCTTCACAGCTGAGACACTTCTGTCTCAGCAGTTTATCAACTATCTTAGCGGTTTCTTCTTCACAGCTGAGACACTTCTATCACAGTGGTTTTCTTCTCACCTGTCTCAACGGTTACTTCTCCACAGCTGAGACTGTCTTTTGTGTCAGCGATTTAGCTTAGACCAACACTTCTCTCAACGATTTGTGTTTAGCTTCTCAGCTGTCTCAGCGGTTCTGCTGAGACATTCTTCTCAGCTGTCTCAGTGGTCTCAGCAATTTTTGCCTTAGTCAAATTGTCTGACTTCCAACTTCCTCCTCCTGTTCACCTGTCCAATCAAGTACAACATGTATGCAATAACTCCAGCATACATCAAATACACTATGCCCCTTAGCACGATTGGTAATGCCTCTTCAAATCCTAAGGAACATTGAAGGGCACAATTCCCAACAATCTCCCCCTATTTGAAGAAGGCAGAACACGTATCCATGCTAAGGAGTATCTACACAAAAACATATCATGATGAGTCTAAAAAGACATTACCATGATAACTAACCATCCCAGTGTAGGATAACTCCCCCTAGGTGGGATGTCATGACACTATGATTGACTAACCAAAATCACTAGTGACTAATCAATCACTATTAGTGTAACAGTATGATTAGTAGCAACAGCTTTATTAATCATTTACAAGATTAATATTTTGATTAAGATCTACCAAATCATTAACTTAGCCAAGCAACATAAGTAAACTTGTGATTACAAGTTATTTGTGAAAGAATAGCATATTCATTTGTCACAGATACATAAATGAGAATTGCACTACACATTTATCAATATAGTCATGGCCAACTCATAGTAATTTCATTGATAAAGATTTGTCATTGTTACACTTTTGATATTCATTAAGACAATGATTACATATTTAAAGCACCCTAAGTCTTGCAGTCTCATCTTAGCTTTTCTTTGATGAACTTGAAGCAGCATCCTTGGTTGTAGCTGTCTTATTCAAGTTTTCAGCTTTGTTCTCCTGTCTCTTGAAGTAAAGAAAAGGTTTTGGAATATATCTGGATGGCATTTTCTGGGGATTGCTCTTCCTTACCAGATTTTCTTCGAATACTCTTTTCCTTAGAGAGTTTCTTTCCAAGTGCTTTATCCATTCCTCAGAAGGATATACACTATCAATGTTCTTTATAATTTGTCCATGGCTTACCCAAACATTTATAATGATGGATTAAGAGGCATCACTTAGTTGTTCATAATCTGGATCATCTCTGTTCTCAGCTCTCCTTTTTGCCATGAACTCTTCAGCCATTTGAGTTCCCTCCCTCTTTCTTCTTGCAGCAAGTTATGCATCCTGTACAATTCTTGCTTGTGCTGGTAAGTCAAGGTCCTCTGGCCTCTTTCTGTCCAGGAGGGGCAGGTGTAGTGCCACCTTGGTGCCTTGAATTACATTGAAGGCTTGTTCTTCAATAAGTGCTACTGTCTTAGCATGGCTACTCTCCCCCTTTCTGTCTTCTTCACAGATGGTATTTTGTAGTAGGGTATTGTTGGCTTCATATTTGCTTGACATGGATTGGAATTTTTTCTCATTGTCATCAAGCAGCCCATTTTTCAGAAGAAGTGCCTCCTTCATAGAGTGGAAAGCAACATTTGTGACATACTGGTTTACATGATCTATTACACCCCTAATCACCTCATCAGTTGCACTCACATAATTTTTGACATAACCTATGTCAGCTGTTGAGAGTTTTTGACTTGTGTCCAAGGATTTCATGATGGTGGTCAGTTTGATGCCAACAGTTCCAGCCCTATTAAACCAGGTGGTGACATATTTGTTTAATTGAGAGATCTCTTCTTTATTTTACTTGACTTGGGTTGACAATTCATCTCTTAGTTTGGCAATTAATTGATCCAAATACTCCTTGAGAGTTGTGGTCTGGGTATATAGGAGTTCTTTGATATTATTTAATATTAACTCATTTGAGACTTGAGTGGTGGTTGGTTGGCTTACTAGAGGAGGGGAATTTTCCATAGCAGGGGCCTGTGAGGACTCCCCTACAACTGTAACACATATAGAAGGAAACAATCCCTCAGCTAAAGTTGTTTTAACACTATTAAATATGAGGGTATTGATAGTACCTATAGTGGGTGCAGACTCAACCACCCTGTTAACCACTTGATCCAAAGATGTCAGATCCATCTGCTCATGCTCCCCCTCAGACTGAGCATTATTTTCAGGACTTGACCCATCAAGATAAGTGTATAAGGCTTCAGGAAACTCATGATCATCTATTATTGCAAGGATAACCTTTATTGTTGTTACATTATTAGTATCAGTCATGTTTGCCTCATCCTTTGAGATGTGTCCTGACTTAGGACTTGCATGGATTTGATCAACATGCATATCACTCACTTGAAGTTGGAAGTTTACAGAGGTTTGACTGAGAGATAAGTCAACTTGTAGTCCAACATCAGCTGGAGAGGAGGTTCCAGGCTCTGGTTCAGAGCTGGCAGTTCTTTCCTCCTCAGTAGGTTTCTTCCTTGTATCCCTAGAGGGATTCTTTATTACTGAGGGTTGGCTCATTGATAGAACCCTAGTGAATCCGTCCAATGTTTTTATGTCCATTCTTTTTAGGTAGTGAATCTTCACTCCTTGTTCCTTCTTGATTGTATCTGGGTATGTGTTTACTAGGTATAGGGAAAGAATTCTGCCCAAGTTTGGAGTGTGTAGGCAGTCTACTATTCTCTGGTAGATGATTGATGACCAACAAGTCTGCTTATTGAAGATTATCCTGGTCATGACATCAAACATTGACCTGGAGATGGTGTCATGTGATCCAGGTTTGTAGATGAGGGCTTTCCCTAATATATCTGCTAGCAGTTTCCCTCTTTGATTGAAGAATTTCCTTTTCAGAGACCCAAATTTGGCCTCACTGTATTCACACCACCTGAGAGCATTGTCTCGATCCATGATGGTGGTTTCTTCTTCCTCGCTAGGGTTGACGGCGGGTAGATGAAGGGCTTTGCCTAGTCTCTTTAGATTTATCTTAATCTTGATATCACCAATCTTAGATTTCAGTGAGTTTTGAGAGGATGACACCTTGACATTGGAGAAGAGTTCCACTACTTCTTCTCTAAGAATGGTTGAAGGTTCAGAAAGAGCGTACTCCAAACCCGCGGTCTCAATCATTCTCAACACTTCCTTAATCTCTGGTGAGGCATGACTGAATCCATTCCTCACAATTTCATAGCCCTCCTGGAGCTCCTTTGAGATCTTTGGCGCCATTGAGTCAGGGCGGCAAGACGCTAAGAAAGTTTCGGTCTCGACGGTTAGGGTTAAGGTTTTTGAGAGCAATGTGGCTTTTCGTTACTTGTCACCTTTATATATGTAATGAAAAAGTCTAATTATCTTTTTCATTTGACTAACCAATTAATCATTTTTGGATTTTAAGGATTACGCTTACGATTTTTGTTATGATACAGTGCATTTAGTGCCTGATTAATTTGTAGTTTTCCTCACTGAATGGATGTATATTCTATTTCTCACATCATTAACCAGATATTTTATTAATTCAAGTATGATGGATACCTAGCATGCCAATAAGTCAGTTTTATTGAAAACTTTATTATGCACTGATTTATATGTTATTTTTGCTTGAGAGGAAGGACTACTTAAGTTAACAATGCAGATGATTGTGAGGGATAATTGAATCATTGTTATCTGACTGGTGTGCTTGATTAGTTTCATCTTAAGCACATCTAACTTAGTACATGAACTTTCAAACTTAGTCTCTATACAAGAGAGAGAGAGACTTAGGGTCTGTTTGGCACAGCTCTGGCGGCTGGAAAATCTCTATTCCAGCCTCCAGAGCTGCTTTCAGTCTGTTTGGGACAGCTCCCTGTGAAGAGATTTTCAAAAATTTGGAGCTGTTTTGCAGCTTTTCAGAAATCTCTCCCCCCTCAGCTTCTGCTCCCGCAAAATAGCTTTCTCTCTCACATGTTTTGGAAATCTAATGGTTTCTTCAGTTGGAACATGCTCAGAGGCCGGACGGCCTTCCTCCGGCAATTCCGAGCCACGGACGGCTTTCCTTCGGCGATTCCGAGCCCCCAGTGTCCTTCCTCCGGCGATTCTGAGCGCACTTCTGCACAGAACACCCAAACAGTCTGCAACTTTTCAAAACTGTTCCCCAGAGATCTATTTTAAAACAGCTATATCCGGACAGCAGCTTTTCAATCCGCCAGAGCTATCCCAAACAGACCCTTACCTTGTGGCTTATTGCCTCTAGCTTTTGAGGATTTCACACTTAACAGTCTCATTCTTTGTTTATTGCTTATCATGAAGCATGTTCCTTGAGCAATCATCCTGTCCCAGACACTTTCCTGGAACAACCATTGTCCAAATACCAAGTCTTATCTAGATAGGTATTTGGACCAACCTGCAAAAAAAATTATTTACCCTTAGGCACCAAACAATAGTTGGGTCCTAGGTTCTTGTTAGGAGTAAAAACAACCTTTTGCCCAACTCTCTACCTGGACTGAGCACTTTTCTGTCCACTAGCCAACTTCAGGTTATGCCAACTGTCAATGGCAAAGTGGCCAACCTTCCTACAGCACCAACATTTATGAATGTTGTATCTTCTCTTTAGGACAACACAGAATTATTGTCCATGAGAGATGTGAGCAACTACAGATTTTGCATGAAAAGCCTTGCATGATGCTTCTTCCTTATTCCTAAATAAAGGTGCTGAGGAACCAAATACAGCTGGTCCAGGATGGGCCAATTGTATTTTTAAAGTCTGCCATCTAGTGGTCTCTCTCATCACTTTAGATACAGGATATTTGGATCCAATTCTAAAGAGCTTATCCTGAGCTTTATGGCTAGAGTGTACAGAAACACTCCTTCTGAGATCATGTGTCTTCACCCCACTGGTATAGCACACATTTGTTTGATCATCATGGGGAGGTGAAAACTTGATATTTTTAGAAGGTAAATTCACCTTTTGAAATACTATCAGCTTATCAGGGAATTCAGATTTGAAATGATGATTAGTGTGATTAATACCCAGCTTCCCAGGGACTTGGTAGGTTGTAGCTTTTGGCAACTAACCCGTGATGATCCTTAGGAAGAGAATCCAGGAGTAGTCCATACTTGTCACACTCAGACAGTGATAATGAGGAGGATGAAGAAGACTGTGGATACTTGTCACTCCTGATATGTTTATTCTTCTCTTCTAGAAGCTTGGTCTGACACTCACGACTTTTCTTGAGTTCAGACACCTCATGACTCTTCTTATAAAACTCAATAGATTCATTATTATAGAGAGTTTTATAAGGCTTCAGGACTTCAATCTCCTTTGCTTGCCTTTGGCAAGAATTTTTCTCTTCCTTAGAGAATCCAGGAGTAGTCCATACTTGTCAATCAATTGATTGACATCAGTCTCAGAATCTGAGCAATCTTCATCATATGATGAGGATAAATCAGTGTTTGGACTGGATTCATACTCAGAGGAAGATGGAGGAATGGTGAGAGATTGTACCTTGATTGATTCTAAGTCTCTTTAACTTCTTTACTCTTCAGTTATTGCCATCAGCCCCTGGTATCCACAGTCTTCTTCATCCTCCTCATTATCACTGTCTGAGTGTGACAGAGGGGCCCTAATTCCTATACTGGCAGTAGGATATTCCTCTTCTTCTTCTGGATCTGCAGCAACAGAAATCAGCCCTATATAGGCTTCTTCCTCTTCATCTTCAGATTCTGAGGAGGAAGAATCTGTCCAGCTTCTCTCCTTCTTAGCCACAAAGGACTTCTCTTTCTTCTTATGCTTGTGATGATGGTGATGCTTTTTCTTCTTCTTCTCATCTTCTTCTCATCTTCTTCCTTTCTTTTGACTGGGCAGTTAGCAATGATATGTCTAGCCTTACTGTAACAATAACAGATGACATTAGAAGAAATCTATTTACTAGTTTTAGGGGCATACCTGTCATCCTTGGATGACTTCCTATGGTGAGAGGATGAAGATGGCCATTTCCTCCAGTCCTTCATCTTCATGAACTTCTGAAATTGCATTGAGAAGGCAACAAGATCTTTATCAGACGTGTGGTTGTCTGATGAGCTTGACTCAGATTTTTCTGAGCTTGATTCAGCTTCCCTCCTTGGTGGTGAGGGAGTTTTACTTTTGCTCCTACTTGAGGCTTCTGTCTTGAATGCCATAGACTTTTCCTTGGACTTGGATTGGCTGCTCTTCTCCACTTCTAGTCTAGCAGCCAGCTGCATTTTATAAGATAGTAGCTTTCCAAACAAAGTTGGTGGAGGAGTGTCTGCCAACTTGGCAATTTCCCTAATGTCACAAATCTTGGTGTCCCACTCTCTAGTGAGAGATCTAAGGAACTTGTCATTCAGCTCATAGTTGCTGAAGACCCTACCATAAGTTCTTAGTTCATTGACTGTCCTAAAGAACCTTTCAAAGTAGTCAGCCACCTTTTCAGATTTGTTTTGTCTGAAAGCCTCATACTCTTGGTTGAACATGTACTTCCTATCATCTCTAACTTCCTCAGAGCCTTCCATGAAGACAACAAGTGTGTCGCATATTTCCTTGGAGGTCTTGCAATGTATAAGATTCTGGAAGGTTGAGTCATCAATGGCACTGACTATGATATTTTGTGCCCTTTTGTCCATGGTAGACAAAATTACCTCATCTCTATCCATCTCTGTATATGCCTTAGGAACTCTCATAGTTGGATCTATGGTGGAAGCCTTTGTGGGGACAAAAGTACCTTCCACTACTGTTACATAGATCCTAGGGTCAGATGCTTCCATGAATAGTCTGACCCTTTGCTTCCAGAGGCCAAATCCTTCCTTCCTGCAGATTGGCAGTTTCATGGACCCTACCTCCTTATAGTTCATTCTTGACCCCATGATTATATCTTCTAGATAACCTTGGAGGTATGCTCAGATTGTTAAATCCTTTTTGAGTAACCTCCCTCTGATATCACTTGAAAGTTATTACTTGAAGTTTAGCTAGTCACCTAGAGGGGGGAGGGTGAATAGGTCTTTAAAATTACTTAAGCCTTTTTCTGATTATGAGTTTGGTGATCTAAAGCTTGTCCTAATTACCTGCAATGCAATAATAAGCAACACAGGAAGCACACAAGTATTTATAGTGGTTCCCCAATTGGGTACATCCACTTTCCCTCCCACCTATCTTTAATGCCCCAAAATTCTGAAATGATATGGTAGCATCTTTAGGCCAATCTGGGGCCTAATAAGGGTCAAACGGCCTTGGACACGGGTGTGTCCATGGTCGTGTCCTGCTACGAGTTGGACGATTTCCCGCATGGTCGACGAAGTGCAGTCGACGATCATTGGAGGTCGGGCACACGGCCTGAGACACGGGCTTGTCCAGGGTCGTGTCCTGCTTGGGCTGTTAGTCGGGTTGTGTCGAGTAAGTTACACGGACTGGGACACGGGCGTGTCCCAGGGCGTGTCTGGCACACATCATGTGACACGGGCGTGTCACATGGCCGTATCCTATTCGGGATGCGACGGTTTCAGCATCGATTGGGAACACGGCCTATGACACGGGCGTGTCCATGCTTGACACGGGCGTGTCCCAAGCCGTGTCAGAGGCCGTGTCCTGTTCTGTATTTTCTGGTTTACGGCGAGTGTGGAACACAGCCATGGACACGGACATGTCGCAAGCCGTGTTCGGCCCAAGAAAGTGGTTTTAAGCACGAAACATGGACGTTTGTTTCCTTCTATTGGGATCCAAGGTCCCAGGCTGGTCCTTACTGAGTTAAGTACGGGAATAGGGTTTGAAACCCTCATTCCTCTTCAAGCTTTCTCTTTCCAAAGCTTTATAGAGAGGGTAGAGCAAGGAAGAGAGAGAAGAAGAGATCCGGCCGCCGGAGGAGCTTCGGAGCCCCAAATCGTAAGCCGAGTCCAGATCTACGGAGGCGAGGCCATTGCAGTGTTTTACATTCGTCTAGATCTTCATGGCGCCAAAGAGAACCACAAGGGTAATGATTCTCTTCTTAGACATGCGAAGTCCTCTTTCCTTTTTGCACAGGAAGCCCACTCTCACGAGTATGCAGTGAGTGCGAGGTATTCCTTCGGGTAGACATGAATAGTCCCCGTTGTTTTGCATGTAGAGTCTGGAATCGAAGTACGAACATAGGCATGGTGTGTGAAGCCTACCCGGACAAGTTGGTCTGGATCAGTGATGTTTCATTATGCATGAATGGTCGGAGAAGACTCCGTGCTGATGATTGTTTTCAGGTTTTCTACGTGGTAGATTGCAGCAGGGATCCTTGGGGATTAACTCCAAGGTACACCCGGAAATCTGGGCAGAAGCGAAGTTCTGCCATAACGGTGGCCTGGGAGCCAGCCGTGTACATAACCGGGTTATGTACGATTGTTTGATCGATATGTTAGGACTAGGGGAAACTTGACCTGTGCCTATGACTTGTATTGTTATGGCAAGGTGAGCAATAGACGGGTGGAACCTTACCCACTCCAAGTGGTTCAGTGAAAGTTGGCTTGGAGAGCGAGTCTAGGCTTCGGTTGAAAGGACTTTAATGTTCACGTATTTTGCCATCCTGGGGGCGGTGGTGGACCGCGGAATGGACCGGGTTCGGACCGGGTTCACCGAGTAAGTTCCCTGAGAGCATGGGGTGCGGGGCCGTAAGTGCCTACGCATGTGGTGAAGTGTGCTTAAGTTGTACTTTCACTTTAATGGTTGGACTATACTAATGCATTGTAGGGAAGGAGCACCACCACCCCAAGAAAGGGGTGGGTCATTATAATTTGGTCAGCTTTAGCTGACCATTGCTTTTGTTTGCCATCGTTGCGGTGGGTTGTTGCTTGTAGGTGATGCGGAGCCTAGTGGCAAATAGCGGGCTGAAGCCCTTGTTGCTGAGCTGACACTCGAAGGCCTTTGCGAATGTTTACTTGTTATTCTCATGTGTGACCGGCATGCGCGTCGATGTTTGGAAGACACTATTTGTTTAAGTAAACTCTTGTAAGGCCATAAGACCAAGTACTTTGTGTAGTTTTACGTTCATTCCTATTTTGGGTATTTAGTGGACATTCATGCTGTGGCTTGGGTTCTTATCTTTGCAACATTTAAAATGCTTCCGCTAGAATGTGCTCTGTGTAGGACGTGTGATATTGGAAGGATGGTTTAATTGAGAAACCCTTCGGTCTATCTGTGGTATATGACATCGGGCCTCGGCCGGACCTACTGCTATATGCTATGTGACGGATAGGGGTATTACAATTTGGTATCAGACTACCTGTTTTGGTCATGCTTATTTGAATTCATGGTCGAATTCTTTTAAGGGCTGGTGAGCACATTTATGTGTGTCATCGTTATAACATAAAAATAACCCATGAATGTCCACTTAGGAATGAAAATACACATGTTTGAGGAACCTGCGTGTTCCTATAATTGCTTTTTGCAATATTGTTCGGTCACTTAATGGTGTTTTGTATGTGTATAGGTGACTAGGAGTGGTGCAGGGCCTTCAGAACACTCGCATTCTGAGGCAAGTAGCGCACCGAATGAAGTTCCTACAACACCTCCTTTGGCAGAAACCATAAGATTGGTGGCTGAAGCGGTGTTTGTAATGATAAATGCCCAGCTAACAAGGCAGGTGCGACACCCAGCCCCTACGGTGGAGCAGGTATCGCTTCAAGCGGCGGAACCAAGAAGGGTTGAACAAGTGGTGGTGGAGCCATTGATACCTAGAAGAGCGACCGAAAAGCAGCTCAAACATGTTATGGGTTTTAATCCTCCGGTGTTCTCTGGGTCTGAAACCCCATCCCAAGCTGAGGATTGGCTCTCCTGAGTAAAGAGAGTCTTGATTGCTACGGAAACGGAGGAGTGGTATAAGACCACCATAGCCACTTTCCTGTTGGATGGTGATGCAAGGTTGTGGTGGGAAGGGTTAGAGCTACATCACCTGGGAGGAAGGCAACTCACGGACGTCTTGATGGAGGAATTTTTGAGACTATTATTGGCAAGGTACCTTCCCTCGGCGCAAAGGATCGCGTTGGAGAATGAGTTCTAGAAGTTGACGCAAGGAGCTAGTAGCGTGGACGAGTACCTCCACGAATTTACACGGTTGGGTCGGTATGCTAGCTCTATGTTTGCAGATGAGGAGCGTAAGACAAACTGGTTCTATGAGGGTCTGCAGGATAACCTAAGGCTACTGCTCTCAGGGCCTATGACACAGTGCTTCTTAACCATAGTCAATATGGCCCGATCGTTGGAGAAAGATATGAGGAATGTACAAGCGAAGAAAGACTCTAGTGCAAAGAGGACAGAGTTCAAGGTGTTGACCTCCTCGAAGCCTGGTCTCTGTAAGTTTAATAAGAAGGCTAGGACTTCGGGTCCAGCCCCTTCTTCTAGTGCATCTAAAGCGACTACAGGCCGAACTCCGGGCGCATGCTATAATTGTGGAAGCCGGGACACTTTGCCCAAGATTGCTGGAGCGGACGCCCAAAGTTCGAAAGGAAGCCTGGAGCCACTTATGAGGAGAAGGGCAAGGCGGTGGAGTCAACTGTATTACACTATACTTTAGCTCAACCTAGAGTTTATAATCTTGTCCAGCAGGAGGCCATAAAGCAAGCCGAAGTGGTGATAGGTACGTTTTAAAATTATAGCAGTTTAGCTTTAAATACTTGTTACCTTACGCATATTAGCTTATTACTGCTTGTACTTGGCTTTGTTTTGATTTTCGATAATCTGGCGAGAGCACTCTTCAATATGGGAGCTTCACACTCCTTTTTGTCCGAAGGATTTGTATCGTGCATTGGAGTACCTTCTTCGATGGCAAAGGACAAATTGGATGTGTTGTTGACTAATGGGTGTTCAATGTGTGTGGATAGAGTCTGTTGCGTAAAGATACGGATTGGGAGTCAAGAGTTCGAATTGCAAGCGTCATTACTGTTGCTGGTGGAGTTCGACGTGATATTTGATATGGACTGGCTCTCGGAGTAGCAGGCATACATTGATTGCAATCGCAAGGAGGTAAAATTGGGAACTAGTCGAGAGACGACATTTGCAGGCTTGAAAGGGTCAAGCAAGACTTTGATGTCTACTCTTCAGGTGGTTAAGGCAGTTCGTGCTGGTGCAGAGCTGTTCTTCACACTAGTGGAGGCTTCGAAGCCTAAGCCTAGTTTGGACAGTATCTCGGTTATATCCGAGTATCCTGACGTGTTCCCGGACGATCTCCCTAGAGCCCCACAATAGCGAGAGATTGACTTCACTATTGAGCTAGTGTCAGGTGCCAAACCTGTGTCTAGCTCTCTGTATCGGATAGAGCCTATGGAGATGGCGGAACTGAAGGTTAAACTTCAAGAGCTGTTGGAACAGGGTTATGTGCGTCCAGGTTCGTCACCTTGGAGCGCACCGGCCCTCTTTGTTAAGAAGAAGGACGGAAGTTTGCGACCTTGTATTGATTATCGAGAGCTGAACAATTTAACGGAGACGAATAAGTATCTGATCCCAATGATTGATGATCTGTTCGATTAGTTAGTTGGGTAAATGGTATACTCGAAATTGGATCTTAAATCCGGATATTATCAGTTGAGGATAAGAGAAAGTGACATCTCCAAGACAGCTTTCAGCACGCGGTATGGACATTATGAGTTCACCGTCATGTCGTTTTGGCCGACTAATGCGCCATCCGTATTTATGGATCTGATGAACAGAACATTTAGAGAGTACATGGACCACTTCGTGATAGTCTTTATCAACGATATCTTGGTGTACTCACAATTTGAGGATGATCACTTTAAGCATCTATATTTGGTGTTGGAGACGCTGAGGAGGAACCAACTGTATGCCAAGTTCTCCAAATATGAGTTTTGGTTGCCCTCGGTAGCGTTCCTTGATCACATAGTTAGTGGAGAGGGAATTGCGGTGGATCCGGCAAAGATAGTTATTATACTGGAGTGGCCTGTGTTGTCTACAGTAGCGGAAGTCTAGAGTTTTCTGGGGCTGGTCGGCTATTACAGGCGCTTAGTAGAGAACTTCTCGCGGATAGCGTTACCCCTCACGACTTTGACGAGGAAAGATCAAAAGTTTGTGTGGTCTCCGGTGTGCGCGCAAGCTTTTGAAGAACTGAAGAGTCGGTTGACCACGACGCCTATTCTATGTTCGCCTGTTGGGACCGAGGGATTTGAGATTTACAGTGATGCTTCGGGTAGTGGTTTGGGTTGTGTTATACTACATCATGGGAGAGTGATAGCTTATGGCTCGTATCAGCTGAAGGTACACAAGAGGAATTATCCGGTCCATGACTTGGAGTTAGCGGTCGTGATATTTGCCCTGAAGTTGTGGAGGCACTACCTGTACAGTGTGAAGGTCGATATATATACCGATCACAAGAGCCTAAAGTACTTGTTGGATCAAAAGGATCTAAACATGCGGAAACGGAGGTGGATGGAGTTCCTGGGGGACTACACCTTCAAGATACATTATGTACTTGGGAAAGGCAATGCGGTTGCGGATGCGTTGAGTCGTAGGGCCCCTGCACGGGCCAACTGGTTGTCGGTTCATGACGAGCGTATGATTTGGGATTTGGAGGCACTAGAGATCTTTTGTGTTGATAAGCAGACGAGTGCTGAAGCTCAATTGAACTGGACAGAGGTGCAGTATGACCTTGCTGATAGGATTCGACAGGCTCTGGTTTTGGACAACAACATGAAGCAGATCATGGATGAGGCTTTCGATTGGTCAAATTCCCAATTTGGGGTTGTTGATAGACAATTATGGAAGGACAGTCATCTGTGCATCCCAAATATGGGTAAATTGTGGGAGGAATTAATGTACGAGGCTCATCATACTAAGTACTTGATTCACCCAGGGAGCACGAAGATGTATTGTGATATGAAAAAGTTATTCTGGTGGCCAGGACTTAAGAAGAACGTGGCATTTTATGTGGCAAAGTGTCAGACGTACACCTTGGTAAAGGCGGAGTACTAGAAGCCCAAAGGTTTATTGAAGTCCTTGCCTATCCCGGAGTGGAAGTTTGATGATATTTCAATGAATTTTGTGCATGGGTTGCAAAGGTCGTAAAAGGGAAACGACGCCATCTGGGTGATCGTAGATCAATTGACGAAGGTGTCGCACTTCATTCCAAATAAGAAGGATGATTCGGTGGATAAACTGGCAAAATTTTACGTAGATAACATTGTTTAATTGCACGATGTGCCCCGCAGCATCGTGAGTGACCGAGATGGACGGTTCACATCCAATGAATGGAGGTTGGTGCAACAAATGTTGGGAACCAAGCTGAGTTTCAGCACGGCCTTTCATCCGCAGACAGATGGTTAGGCTGAGAGATTCAACAGGGCGATGGCGGACATGCTTCATATGTGCGTCTTGGATTTCAGAAAGCAGTGGAAAGATCACCTGTACTTGGTGGAGTTTGCTTATAACAATAGCTACCAAGCGAGTATTCAAATGGCGCCTTTCGAGGCCCTATATGGTAGAAAATGTCGCACGTCGTTGTCATGGTTTGAAACGGGTGAGTCGAAGTTGTACAAACGACAAGAGGTGGGAGACGCCACTTCGTTGGTACGAACAATTCAAGAACGATTACTGATCACTCAGGATAGGCATGCTTAATACTATAATGCCAAGCATCAGAACGTTGAGTTCGCCATGGGAGACTGGGCGTATTTGAAGATTAAGCCATTCAAGGGTGTTTCGCAGGTACGATGCTTGAAGAAGCTGAGCCCGAGATACCTTGGATCATTTGAAATTCTGGAGCGAATTGGTGAAGAAGCTTATCGACTAAAGCTATCAGTGGAACTGAGTGGTCTAAACGACGTATCCCACATATCGATGTTGCAGAAGGCGGTGCAAGAGCCTTCGGAAGTGGTTGCGGTCGATCAGGTACCGGTTGATAATGGGTTGACGACTAACGTAAAACCCATTCGCATTGAGGACTTTGAAGTCAAGCGACTTCGTAACAAAGACATCAGGATGGTCAAAGTCCGTTGGGACAACTGCGGTCGTGAGGAGCTTTCATGGGAGCTGGAGCAGACAAGGCTTGAGGAGTATCCCGAGCTCTTTTTCTCAGGTACCGTTTAAGTTTGAGTACTTTCTATTCCATAATTTCGGGACGAAATTCATTTAAGGGGGGGGGGGGAGATTTGTAATGCCCCAAAATTCGGAAATGATCTGGTAACATCTTTAGGCCAATCATGGGCCTAATAAGGGTCATACGACCTTGGACACAGGCGTGTCCATGGCTGTGTCCTGCTACAAGTTGGATGATTTCCCGCGTGGTCGATGAAGTACAGTCGACGATCATTGGAGGTCAGGCACACGGCCTGAGACACGGGCGTGTACAGGGCCATGTCCTGCTCGGGCTGTTAGCCGGGCTATATTGAGTAAGTTACACAGCCTAGGACACGGCCGTGTCCCAGGGCGTGTCTGACACACGGCATGTGACACAGGCGTGTCCTAGGGCGTGTCTGACACACAGCATGTGACACGGGCGTGTCCCAGGGCGTGTCTGACACACGGCATGTGACACGGGCGTGTCCCAGGGCGTGTCTGACACACGACATGTGACACGGGCGTGTCCCAGGGAGTGTCTGACACACGGCATGTGACACGGGCGTGTCCCAGGGCGTGTCTGACACACGGCATGTGACACGGGCGTGTCCCAGGGCGTGTCTGACACACGGCATGTGACACGGGAGTGTCCTAGGGCATGTCTGACACACGGCATGTGACACGGGCGTGTCCCAGGGCGTGTCTAACACATGACATGTGACACGGGCGTATCACATGGTCGTGTGCTATTCGAGATGCCATAGTTTCAGCGTCGATTGGGCACACGGCCTATGACACGGGCGTGTCCATACTTGACACGGGCGTGTCCCAAGCCGTGTTAGAGGTCGTGTTAGAGGCCGTGTCCTTTTTTGTATTTCCTGGTTCACGGCGAGTGTGGAACACAGCCTTGGACACGGGCGTGTTGCAAGCCGTGTTCGGCCCAGGAAAGTGGTTTTAAGCGCGAATCGTGGCCTTTCGTTTCCTTCTATTGGGATCCAAGGGCCCAAGCTGTTCTTTGCTGAGTTAAGTCCGGGAATAGGGTTTGAAACCCTCATTCCTCATCAAGCTTTCTCTTTCCAAAGCTTTAGAGAGAGGGGAGAGCAAGGAAGAGAAAGAAGGAGAGATCCGGCCGCCGGAGGAGCTTCGGAGCCCCAAATCGCAAGCCGAGTCCAGATCTATTGAGGAGAGGCCGTTGCGGTGCTTTTCATCCATCTAGATCTTCATGGCGCTAAAAAGAACCACAAGGGTAACGATTCTCTTCTTGGATATATGAAGTCCCCTTTCCTTTTTTGCATAAGAAGCCCACTTTCATGATTATGCGGTGAGTGCGAGGTATTCCTTCGGGTAGACATGGATAGTCCCCATTGTTTTCCATGTAGAGTATGAAATCGAAGTAAGAATATAGGCATGGTGTGTGAAGCCTACCAGGACAAGTTGGTTTTGATCAGTGATGTTTCATTATGCATGAATGGTCGGAGAAGACTCCGTGCCGATGGTTGTTTTCGGGTTTTCTACGTGGTAGATTGCAGCAGGGATCCTTGGGGATTAACTCCAAGGTGCACCCGAAAATATGGGCAGAAGCGAAGTTCTGCCATAACGGTGGCCTGGGAGCCAGCCGTGTACATAATCGGGTTATGTACGATTATTTGATCGATATGTTTGGACTGGGGGAAACTTGGCCCGCTCCTATGACTTGTATTGTTATGGCGATGTGAGCAACGGGTGGGTGGAACCTTACCCACTCTAAGTGGTTCAGTGAAAGTTGGCTTGGAGAGCGAGTCTAGGCTTTAGCTGAAAGGACTTTAATGCTCACGTGTTTGTCGTCCTGGGAGCGGTGGTGGATCGCGGAACGGACCGGGTTCGGACCGGGTTCACTGAGTAAGTGCCCTGAGAGCACGGGGTGTGGGGCCATAAGTGTCTACGCCTGTGGTGAAGTGTGCTTAAGTTGTACTTTCACTTTAATGGTTGGACTATACTAATGCATTGCAGGTAAGGAGCAACGCCACCCCAAGAAAGGGGTGGGGTCGTTATAATTTGGTCAGCTTTAGCTGACCATTGCTTTTGTTTGCCACCGTTGCGGTGGGTTGTTGCTTGCAGGTACTGTGGGGCCTAGTGACAAATAGCGAGCTGAAGCCCTTGTTGCTGAGCCGGCCCTCGAAGGCCTTTGCGAATGTTTACTTGTTATTCTCATGTGTGACCGGTTTGCGCGCCGATGTTTAGAAGACACTCTTTATTTAAGTAAACTCTTGTAATGTCATAAGGCCAAGTACTTTGTGTATTTGTATGCTCATTCCTATTTTGGGTATTTAGTGGACATTCATGTTGTGGCTTGGGTTCTTATCTTTGCAACATTTAAAATGCTTCCGCTAGAATGTGCTCTGTGTAGGACGTGTGATATTGGAAGGATGGTTTCATTGAGTAACCCTTCGATCTATCTGTGGTATATGTCGTCGGGCCCCGACCGGACCTACTGCTATATGCTATATGACGGATAGGGGTGTTACACTATGCAACTAATTTGTTGGACTAGGCACAAACTCCACCAATATGCTCCTTAGAGCTTACACCTCAGGCCCTCAGCCTTACACACAGATTCTTTTCAGAATCCAAACTCAGAACCACAAGGGTGCAGTGGTCCTACAGCTCAGTGGTCCATTGACCACCTACCTCAGCCTTACTTCTATGGCCTACAACTCAGACACAAAGTGCCCTATAGCTTCAGGCACAAGGCCTTACTCTCAGAGTGTTGTATCACTCCTATAACTCAGTACCTATCCAGGTACCTACCTCGGTGCCCTTCCATACACCTACAGCTCAGCCTCCTCCAAGGCCTATAACTCAGTGACACACTTGTTACCTATAACTCAGTGACTTACCAATCACCTACCTCAGGCACTAGGCCCTACACTCAGGCTGGGAGTACAGCCCTACCTCAGATCCACACTTGGGTCCTACCTCAGAGAGCAGCACTCTCCTATCTTAGGCAATTAAGCCGTACGGCTCAGATCCACACTTGGATCCTACTTCAGTACCCTAGCAGGGCACCTACCTCAGTGACAAATTTGTCACCTACCACTCAAGCACAAAGTACCCTACACTCAAATTCAGATATACTGAATCCTACAAGAAAGTAATCAAGAAAATTGAAAAATTGACTCAAAGAAAAACCTCTGAATCCAACTTGCTAGACTGAGCAGATATTAGTCCAACCCACTTGTTGTAGAAGGGATGAGTCTTCTTCTACAACTACCTACTGTGGAAGGCTTACAGTCCTTCACACAACTCTCTTCTTTTACTGATTGTATGAATCAGCTAACTTGTTCTCAAGGAAACAATCTTACAGAAGTTTCAGCTATCTTCCTCCCTTAGCCTTTTGGCTTGCTTGCTGGACTTTTGCTTTCAAGATTGTCGAAGAAGATCGAAGTCTAGCCGCCTCTATTTTGCTTTATGCTTCCATTCTGGTTCATGGTTTTGTTCTCGTGTTTTGTTAACCCTAATCTTCTTTTCTTCTCTTTCTTTAATACCAGTTGATTTGAATCAATGACACTATCTGAATGTGAGCCCAGTCAAGTATGGTGAGAGACACCTCCCTTAGAAGAAGACAAACAATAGCTTCTGTCGCTATTGTAGCTTTCCCACAACGGTATGAAGTATTGGGCTCGACGATCGTCGATCTGAGTTCGACGAATTCTATGCTGAGCTCGACGAACTTCAAAATCTTCAACTTAAACTTGAGCTCGACGAAAGGCGGACTCAGGTTGATGAACTCTGAATCTTCAACCTTTAACCTGAGCTCGACGATCTGTGAGCTGAGCTCGACGAACGTTGAATCTTCAACCTTTAATCCTAAGCTCGACGATCTTTGAGCTGAGCTCGACAAACGCTGAATCTTCAACCTTCAACCTGATCTCGACGATCTGTGAGATGAGCTCGACGAACGCTGAATCTTCAACCTTCAACTTGAGCTCGACGAAAGGCGGGCTCAGGTTGATGAACTATGATTCTTCAACCTTCAACTTGAGCTCGACGATCTGTGAGCTGATCTCGACGAATTCCACTTTCTGGACTTAGAAAATTTCTACTAGATTTGTCTCAACGGTTTCTTCTCAACTGTCTCAACGGTTTCTTCTTCACAGCTGAGACACTTCTGTCTCAGCGGTTTCTTCTTTACAGCTGAGACACTTCTGTCTCAACGATTTTCTTCTCACTTGTCTCAACTGTCTCAGCGGTTACTTCTCCACAGCTGAGACTGTCTTCTATCTCAGCGGTTTAGCTGAGACCAACACTTCTCTCAACGATTTGTGTTGATCTTCTCAGTTGTCTCAGCGGTTCTACTGAGACATTCTTCTCAGCTGTCTCAGCGGTTTTTGCCTTAGTCAAATTGTCTGACTTCCAGATTCCTCCTCATGTTCACCTGTCCAATCAAGGACAACTTGCATGCAATAACTCCAGCATACATCAAATACACTATGCCCCTTAGCATGATTGGTGATGCCTCTTAAAATATTAAGGAACATTGAAGGGCACAATTCCCAATAGTAAATGACAATTCAGCCACATCCCAAGCTAAGGGCTCCTTGCTCGGCATTGAAGATGAGTGTTAAAACCTCTCCTTGAAGCGCTTGGATGATGTGAAGCAGCCTAGGGCAAAGCCCACACAGATGGGGGAACAGAGCCGGAGCTCCTCCTTCGGCGAAAATGGCGGACTGGTTTGGGATAATGAAGATGAAGATCATTGACCTAGGGCAACCCTGCGGTATTTATAGAAAATGCATCAGAAGTTAAGGCACGTATGGTCGAACGCATGATCGTGAATGAATCGTGCGATATTAACCTTGCAGGATGACCCATCCTGGAAGAAGAAACAGACCGTGCGTTTTTGATCACACACGGGCAAAACAGCCCGTGCGAGAACAAAACGCACGGGCGGGGATAGAATGTTAAAAACCCAGGCAAAGAAGCAGACCGTGTGTTTTCCTTCGTGCACAGTTGAGTCCAACCGTGCGTGAAGAAAACGCACGGGCAATAATTTCATAAAATATTTTGACAAAAAGAGGAGGTCGTGAGATTTGGTCACGCACGAGCAAAATAGCCAGTGCATAAGAAAATCCTATGGCCCGGGGCAGAACATCAGAAAATGAAACTATAGGCATCTCACGATCGGACTGATCATGCGTGAGGAAAAACGCACGATGGTGCACTTCCTACATGAAAGAACTGGACTAGAATGGGGCTTTGGCCACCTGCATAGGAAAACCACAGTCGGGGCACAAGCCTCCAACACTCATAGAAAGCCAAAAAATAAAGGAAAATGATGGGGAGCACCAAGTGCTTACCCCCATCAATGAAGTGTGCAATTACACACCACAACGGGTCAGAATATGCACTTCATGTGAGAATCATGAACAAATAAAATTTAAGAAATAATGACCTGAAAGTGAAGTGCATGTGCGTGAAAATGTGTCCATATGAGTCCGAAAACACTATAAATATCGGACTCATCACACCTCCAGACTTAAATATTTGCTCGTCCCGAGCAAATCATCCCTCATGCAGACGAGAAACATAAATAGCTGGAATAGTAACTGCAAAGGCAGAGTACCATGAGAATTAGCATACTCCGGCGTATAAAAATGTGCCAGAAGAAATTTTTAATTATGTAAAATAGTTTATAATTTTCTAGGAGCGTATCTATATATTATTATTACTCAAAAATAGAATTATAGTGAATTGTCCGGTCATGCGTAAAAAGAAATTAGAATGATCTATGAGGTGAACATTGATAAAGACCGGGGCTCGGGACAACCTCCAAAGAAATCCATCAATGTCGGTGACCATAATCTTGCCCTTCCACACTCTCTCCACGACACTGGTTTGACTAAAAGCGCAAATCAATAGGACTTTAGGTTTAGAGCGGGGCTTTGGTTTAGGTGAGGTAAACAAGGATAAACAA
Source organism: Platanthera zijinensis (assembly GCA_039513925.1). Taxonomy (NCBI): domain Eukaryota; kingdom Viridiplantae; phylum Streptophyta; class Magnoliopsida; order Asparagales; family Orchidaceae; genus Platanthera; species Platanthera zijinensis. Next base: position 109,449,223 of record CM077087.1, read on the forward strand.
GAAGACTATGCACAAAACCCAAAAGAGCTGGCACAAATCATATCCTTGAGCAACACAAAAATAAAAGCGGGTGTACCACACCCCCAGACTTAGAATTGACTATATGGTGTGTGCGCCGCCTACTCCAACAAAAATCAAACATTAAAGATTTTCAATAAACTTTTCTTTCCTTTACACCATTTTTTTTTTCAATTTTCCTTTTCTCAATTTTCGTTTCTTTTCTCATTTTCACAACATTTTCAGCAAATTTTATCTTGATATCACATCCACATGTTCAAAAAAATAATCACCACAACAACACCCCATAATAGATATGAAATAAAATCTGAAGCTTAAACTTGGGTGTGCGACTAGGATCGACATTTATGCTTTGGTGAGATGAAGTGGAGCTGAAACAATGGATGGGTAGGCACTACTGGGCTAATAAGGATAAGCGATAGGAATGGATACACAAGCTCAACCGGGCCAAAATGATGGCCTATATCACACTTGCTCAACAGAATTAACCAATACCCATACACCGAGAATAGCTTGGGGAAAGTTCTTAGCCACCGAGAGAGACTATCCTTCCTCCCGACTCGAACAATACGAGGTTAATGACCGTTTACATACATCCCTACATTACCATCGGTTTAACACAGGATTCACCAATTTTTGAGTAGAATAAATAATATTTACATAAATAGAAAAAGTATAAAACTATAAGCATAAAGAAAATTTAATTCTACTCGAATTTCTATACGAGACGCGAGCACTCGACTAGAAGCACTGCATGAGTCAACATTTTACTTTGTCTCACAATTCTAAGCCAGCACAAACATTTTTCCAAACCACACAAAAGAGATGAATTTAGCTCATGGCGTGCTAACGGTTAAGCACGCGCTCATGTGCGGTTGGAATCATATGGGGTCCAATGTATCAATCTTAGGTTATGTTGAGGCTTGAATTGTTCATTAGGCCCTTAGTGTGCTCATAAGCTCAATTTGAGATAAGGTTGACTAAGTAAACCTCTTAGTTGACCATAATGGTCAACATTAAGTGGTGATTCCTTCTAGGTCAATATAGGGGTAACACAAGTACACTTAACACACTTGAAATCAACCCATATTCTTATGGGGTCATTGGGTCCGATCAGGGCTCACTAGTTCTCTTAACTAGGGCATCAAACTTTAAGGACCTAAACATTCTAGGATGTTACAAATCCAATAAATCTAAAACAAAATTCAACCCAACTTTGTCTAGGGCATAATGCTAAGGTAGGGTTATTGGTTACAATTCCATAGGTCCTGGACTTTTGTTGCTCTTAAATCTTTAGGAGATCATTCAATTATTAGATTTCATTTAGCTTCATGTGTCAAGAATTTTCATATAATCTTCCTTCAAACTGAGCTCATAGTAACTGACTGCACCAAGTTTTGTATCTAACCTTCCCATGAGATGTGTGGTGGTATTAAGACATTCTTTGCATCAACAAAAAACTAGAGTTATTCCAACATAGAAATCCTGGTCTTGCTTAATAATATAAGCAAAGTGATCTAATACCTACATTACATAATGAAATGTTAGTGTAAATGCGGCTTGAAATTGAGAACAACTCATTAATCATATGTAAGCTACTTTGGATGAAGCTTCAAAAATAACTTGGGCATGCTCTTGAGAGTGTAAAATATCTTCTCTGTCCAACGATAAATTCTTAGTTGTGCTTTAGGAGATGCGGAGAGTGAAGGGTTGTGTGCTCTAGGAACCAAATTCGTACACAAAATATTACAAGTTGGTGGCAAATACTAATAGTTTATAACAACCAACATATGTAATTAAAAAAAAAATCACCACTATAGATGTGTCCATGAGTGTTTCGTTTGGCCTCTTCCGATGATAGAGTTCTAAACACGCAACTACATCTTTTTCAAGGGATAAACATTGAAAACTATCCATCCGAAACTTACGTGTTGTTTGGGCCCAAGTATATTTTTAAACTCTTGGGATTTGCTTGTGTATAATTGTATCGAGACATGAAAAGAGGAATCCACAAATTATATGCAAAATTACTTATATGACTGACAGTCACCTTATAATCGTCTGAAGTCATCAGACCATCTTATTCTTTAATATAGTTCTTGTTATTTTGACACTAGCATTAGCCTAGATTATTAATTCTTCACCATTGTTTGGCAAACCCAAAATTATCGCCACTTCATTTGTAGTAAATGAAATAACCTTTCCTTCAATGTTCATAAGCTCAATAGGTGTGGTCGACTCACCACAACATTTCTCTTCATTTCAGACAAAGAACGTCAAAGTTATCAACTAAACAATGAACAATTATAGTTCCTATATGGCTATGGCTTCAGACTTGTCTTAGCGTAAAGCTCGACCGATGAACAAATGTGCGCACTGTGCAAACATATTTGACCGTAGGGCGACCACAGTTGTTCGCTCGGTGAGCATATTTGATCGCCCAATGAACCATAATTGTTCGCAGGGCAGCAACATTGTTCGTCCAACCAACAAGTTCGTCGAGCTAGCAAATATTGTCGTTAGGCGTACAAAAACAAATTTGCTCCTTCGCCTGCCCAACGAGCAAATGTGTTCATATGACGAACAATTGTGATGGTTCAATGAACAATTGTGCTCGCTCGTTGAGCAAATTTGCTCGTCCTAGGAACACATTTGCTCGTGGTAGGAACACATTTGCTCGTTTGGCAAATTCAGTCCCAACTCCCAAGATACAAAAATATTTGTCAGGCAACCTTTTTATTTGATGAACATGTTTTTTTTACATGCCGGATCTGCTAAAATAAGGTTGAAGTTATCTAAGATTTAAGTTCATAGGAAGAATTTCAATGAAGGCCGGTAAAAGAACAAAACATCACGGAAAGTTAGGCTCCGTTTGGGGGGACTTATTTTCTCCGGTCAAGCGGTTACGACCGCATGGATTAGACCTTAATTGAGCTCCGGTTCATGCGGTTGTAACCGCTTGACCGGTGAAAATAAGTCCCCCCAAACGAAGCCTTAGTCGGCAACAACTTTGAATCAGATGAAGACAAAACACCACAAAAAACTCTCCACACCTCACTCTTCATGAAATTGCGGACGGAAAATGCTTTTTGGGTTGCCTTATGGCGGAGGAAATAGGGAAATATGTTTTTCACTCGTTAATACTTGCTTGGATATCATCATGTTTTCATGCTTTCTAGGAGACAGACCACAGGTCACAATTCCAACAGCCCGTTTCCGACGCTTAGATCTTATTTTTATGCTTGGAAAATGGAAATAGTGATTTATTATTATTATTATTATTGTTAAAAAATGGGAACAAGTTTCGTTTTATTTATAAAGTAAAACGCGCACAATCGACCGAAAAATGAGGATCGGACCAACTCTACATGGGATGCCCTCCGGCCTAATTTCTCCTCAGATGATCGAAGAAGGAATAAGGAGTAAACGAGGAAGAGAAGCACTTCGGTCTCCCTCTCTCCCGATTTGAGATCTTCGGATTGCTAATGGAAGTTGTGGAACCCGTGCCGGATCGAATTGGTACGAGAAAACTCGAATTTTCCTTCTTTCGATAAATTGCATCATTTTTTTTCTGTTATCGCTTTAGATTTCGTTTGGACGCCTAGGGTTGAGAGCACTGTTACTACTGCCCGTTCTTTTGTTTTGGAATTTGTTTCTGCTGGTTTGGGGCTCTTGCAGAAAGGAAGGGCCTTTACATTCGTTTTGCTGCTTGGGTACCTGGGCTCGACTGGGCTTGGGGTTGCCATACCTCAGTTTCGTTAGGGTTAGTTCTACAGTCTCCAGAAGACAATTTATTGATGTTGGCCTGCTTTATTGGTTGTGCTCTGCTAGATTATTTACTTGGATCTCCTATTGTTGGGTACCTATTCCCTACATTCTGACATTTTATTGAGGCAATTTTTTTTTGGTTCAGTACACTATAATTTTGATTTTATTGCTTAGATCCAGAAAATCTGAAAGGCTGCGTTCGTTTGGTAGGTTTTGAGAGGCAGGAATTGGTTTTGGCCGAAAACCTATGACGCAGAGGTTTTGGAAATGGGCAAAAAATAAATTGTTGTGTTCGTTTGGAGAAGAATTTGAGAGAAAAGAATTCTAAGTTGAAGCTGCTGCCCGATCCCTGTTCATCGTCATCTCCAAGCTGCTGCCCGATCTTATCCAAGTTTTGGCACTGTTCATCGCCTTCAACCGCTGTAATTGCTGCTGGAAGTTCCGCTGGAGTTGCTGCCTTCAACCGCCGGAGCTGCTGCTGGAGGTTCCGCCGGAGCTGCTGCCTTCAACCGCTGGAGCTGCTGCCAAAACGATGATGATGTTGCTGGATGTTCCGTTGGAGCTGCTGCCTTCAACCGCTGGAGCTGCTGCTGGAGGTTCCGCTGGAGCTGTTGCTGCCAAAACGATGATGAACAGTGCAAAAACTTCGGCCAAAATGATGATGAATAGTGTCAAAACTGTCCCAAAATCCATCTAAATAGGTATAGGTTTTTGGTATACAAGGATTTTTCAAAGAGCAAAACCCATGAGTTTTTATCCAAAAACCAATCCCCTCCTTTAAATTAAGCAAACGAACACTAGATTTTGTTTTGGTCAAACACCTTCCTCCAAAATCCATAGGTTTTCCGTGAATGTCAATTTCTTCCTAAAGATTGTCAAACGAACAAAAAATTGGAATTATGATGCTCAATTCCAATTCCCTCCCTCTAATCACTGCGAAACGAACGCAGCCTAAGCTGTTGATGTATTGTGTTAGAAAGAAAAAAAAACGTCTCTGAACTTCTTTTGGTTACTCCCGGAAGGATAATTTTAGTTGCCAATGAGTTTATCTTTGAGCTGAGGTAGGCCGACTTAATATGTTCAATTTTTATTATGACCATCAGTTGATTTGGAGTTTATTATTGGTGAAATAACAAAAAGTACCCCCAATTGTTTATGATGTATTTGACTTTAGACTAGTTTTTCTCGTCCACCTTGATCCCTCAACTTATTTAATATGACAAATATTTTGAACTATGGGTTAAATATGCATTTACTTCATGAAACTCATTTCTGTGATTGACACGTGCATCACATGATTCTTTTCCATTGATTTTTATTCATTGTAACGACAAATGAACAATAATGGTCACCATTTGGAAGCTCTAGGTACCACATTGGAGAAAAAACAGTTGATGTTAAAAAGAAATACAACACATCTTATGTAGTCATTGGATCATTTTAGTCATTTTCTTTATGCTATTATGTGCATTCGTTTTGTACTATTGATTTATTTAGTTAATGCTTGCTTGAATTACATTTAATTGCTAATTACAAAAGTATTTGGAGCAAGGTGATATAACTAGTATGTGGAGATCTGCTCTGCCTAATTTCAAATGGATGACTGTTTATTTGGGTGTGGGTTGGTTCCCAGAATCTGAGAAACAAGACAACTTGTTTTCGCATAGGTTTAGGCCCATATTTGCTAAGTTTTGTAATCATTTCGGCTTTTCTATATTTAAAGACCACCATGAAGAAGAAAAGCCAGAATCAGACAGAGCAGAGAAACAATATCTCGTTTCCCTGCAATTGCCTATCGCCACCGCCCGTTCTAGCTCGCTGACGCCTTCCGACCTCCTTTCCATCTGGTCGAAGGAACTTGCGAAGGAACTCGTAAACCTCATGCCGTCACCCCAGTTTCAAATTTCTGTCGGCAACCCCTTCGACGAACTTGCATGCCAACGCCACTCCATTAGGACCATTAGGGCACCTTCCTCCATTAATAAATAGCGGCCGACGACATCGATTCCTCACTCCGACGCCTCTTCTAGAAACATTTTGGGACATAGGTTTTTGTTGACTGCGACGATAAACTCCGAAAACATGTCAAAGGTCATTCCGCCTTTGGGCAACGAGAACGGATCGGACTGACGACTCGTTTACTGTATCCTTGCTCCAATCGTTTAGCTTAACTTATGCAATCCACTTAAATAATTTTAAACTTGCCTCGAACATTCTTGCTGCTCTAGTTTTCGTTATTCATAAATTATTGTTGCGAATTTTCCTTGTGGATGCATGGATCTCGCAAGGATTCATCTCGGAAATACGCTCGGGAAGACGTTCTCAATTAACAATGAACGGTTTAATGAAGTTCAACGTTTAAAAATAGTTTTTGCACACAAAAACTTCGATTTGGCCCTCTCGGCCTACATCAGTGAGAACATCTTTCGTCTTTGAGAACGTCATGCTACCTTCAACTTCTTGTAGTATTTCGGATAACTTGTTTTTGAATTGTTGATTGCCCTTACTCCTCCATAGGGTGGCTTCCCTAACATCTTTGGCGAGGACTGTGGAGAAAGGATCTCCAAGGCGGTGGCGATTCTTGGATCAGAGGAAGTGCCGAGGTTAGCGGTAATTGAGGAAGCATTATGGGGTGTGATCTCGCTGGACGAGTTGGTCCAAATGTAGGAAGTCACATAGCGAGAAAGCTTTAGAAAAAAGAAGTGCCACCGTGTGAAGTCACTCCAGAGGTCCAGTGAAACCCCCGAGCCAACATAAGAGTAAGTATGAAAGCAGTTAGAGGAGGCAGTGTAGAAGCGAGTGGAGGAAGTGATGGTTGCTGCTCGTCCTACCAAAGAGAAAGCCACGTTGGAGGAGTAGGCCATGGCCGGTCTCGCAAACTTTATAAGGAGGAGCCCTGATACACCGAGGTCACCACTGCAAAGATGTTGGCGGCGGAGGAGACGATAAAGGGTCGCATCGCGACTGCTAAGAAGGTGGCGGCGAGCGAGGAGAAAAAGCGGAAAAAAGATGAAGAGAATGCCAAAACGGTGGTGCTTGAGAAGGAGGTGGTGGCAGTGAGAAAGGTTGTGGAGGAAGAAGAAGGCAGCGAAGAAAAAGGCTGCAGATGAGGAGAAGGAAACAATGAAAGCTTGCAGATGAAAAGAAAACAGCAATGAAAAAGGTTGTGGACGAGAAGAAAACAACGATGAGGGTGTGGTGGAGGAGGAGACAAAAAAGGCGGAGGCAAAGGCGCGAAGCTGGCAAAGGAGAAGGCAACGACAAAGAAGATTGCAGAGAAGGAAAAATGGCAAAAGTGGCAGAGAAGGGGTAGCGAGAAAGGATGCATCAGTGAGGAAGGTTGCTGAGGAAAAGGAACAACGACGAGAAAGGCTGCTAATGCTGCTAAGGTGGAGGAGACCAAGGCGGCGTCGAGTAAGGACGCAGAAGGTTAGGGGTCTCTTGAAGGGGAAATTGTGTTGGGCGGCGATCATGGTTGCAGGGAAAAGGTTGATACGGATCTCGTCGTCGCTTTATTTGCTGCTACAAAATGGATGCAGGTGCATGCATCAGAGAAGTTCGCTTCAGCCAAAAACCTATCACATCTAATCCAGATCGAGCTTCTCAGGAAGGAATATTACATGGAGGTGAGGCGGGTAAGCCAGATAACGGTCAAGACAAAAGTGATCTCGCGTGCCCAGGTGCAGTTCAGGGAGAAATACCTAGCTTCTAAATCCAAGACCCTAATCAAGAGGAACAACGTCTTCTTAGAGGAAGGCGAGGTTGTGATGGGCGACGAGCTGAAGCATCTCTGTGTGGAGAAGGTGGCCAACGAGAAGGCAAAACTCGCGGTCACAGATTTTGGGCGTCAAAGAAGTCGGCTTCCTTTGGGGAGTTGTCAAGTTCAGAAAAGGATGTTCCTGCGGGGCCCTAAGGTGCCTGCGGGGCCCTAAGGTGCCTGCGGGGCCCTAAGGTGCCTGCGGATACCTCAGGTAAGGGAGTGTTTTGCTTTACCCTTATGTCTTTGGTGAATGCCTTTATTTTACTTCTATTTTATTATGCAGTTGCGATATTGCTTCTGGTGGATGCTCCTCCGGGAGGTTCCTGGCATGGGAGCTTCTAGCAAGAGAATGACAGGCTGTGGAAGAGAATACAAGCGCTAGAGAAGGAACAATGGAGGTAATCAGAAGAGCTTGCTCGCCTGTCCAGTGGGTTGATGCTTGTCATGGAGAAGCAGTCTCAGGTTCCACCTCTCAGGCCCGACAGAGCGTCAACGAGTTCTCGGTCTGAGAGGGATTCGTTTGGGAGAATTCATGCTCTCATCGCCCAGTTTAATCACCACCGGGCACAACAGGACCTCGTGCTCTCGCAGCTGCACGACGTGATCACGTATTATCCACCCGACCCTTTGCAAATTTTGTATTTTTGATGTAATGTAAGTTCCTTGTCACTTCGTAATTCCCAACTTTGTTACTGAGAATTGTAGTATGCGTCCATATGCCATCCTTTTACCTTCCTAGCTGTTATTATAAATTCAAGCTCATTCGCAGAATTTTTCCTCCGTATTCTCCTGACGCAATTGTTTCTGGTTTATTGTAGTGTCAAGTATTTTTGTAGAGAGTTTACTTGACATACATCTAAAGTATTCGCTTGACGCAAACATTTTAGATTAATTTCTCTATTGTCTATGTGATTTCGTGGCGTATTCGCGTAACATAATGGAACGTTTTGCGAGAGTGTATGTCTGATGTTTCGATTTTCGATGCACTTACCCTATAAAAGGGGTCACTCATTCTACCTTTCCTTCCGATTTTGACTGACGAGCAAGTTGTGCGAATACTCATCATGATTGGTCAAAAGAAGTCGCAGGGGAAATCTTCTTCTAAGAGGTTCAGGATCGTCGTGCGATTTTGAAGCACACCTTTAAGCCTTCACAGGGAATGGCAAGCGAGCTTGAAAGTTTCCGCAGAACTTTCCCTCCGGAGGGAATTAAGGCGAGACTTTTCCCCAAAGAGTTCATAAAAAGCATCTGGAGGAAGTGATCGCAATCCATTTCGACCATTTCATCTTTGTTCCGTGACTTTCGCTATGGCCGCTACTTGCAACCATATTCGACCATTACGGTGTCGTCCCGACACAAGTCGCCCCAGTTTCTTTCTTGGTGCTAACTTCGTTTACCTCCGACTCCAGAAGGTGTCTTGGAGTATGGGGATATTTCAAAATACCTTTTCCCTCAGGTCTTGCGTTGACATGATAATCTTCTTTGGTGGAAGTGTGGAGCCAGTGTGCGAGTACTTCACCTTCTCAACAAGGTGTATTTCTGGACGCAACACTTTGCGAATTCTGGAGGAGCCCTAGGCCCCTTGGTCCTAACACTTCCTGCGAGAGCTAGGGAAGATTTTACTTCTGTCGTCCTGGAGGGGGTGGACATGGAAATCACCGACTTCATCGCCCATAACCCCTGGACATTGACTATTATATGGATTGCATGGGCGAAGTTGCAAAGTTCAATCCTTTTGAGGGTAAAATAGAGATCTTTTGTATTTATTCATAGAATAATTGGCAAGATCTAATATCTTTCCTTTTGTGTAGCTCGACCTGCACTTCCCACTAAATGGCGTACCGACATGAAGGCTATTTGGACCATGAGAACGACCCTCCACATAAGTTGAAGGTTGAAATTCGCTGAGTCCGCCGCCGCTGGTACTTTGAGGATTAGAGGGATTGGCCAGGAGGTCGGCGAGTCCTCCGGAGCGAAATAAAAACGAGTCCAAGTGGATGAGGAGGCGAGTACCTCAACAGCGACCGGGCACCCTAACTCGGAGGTTGCCGTGAATGTCCCTGTTTCAGCTGGAGATCCGTCAGACATCTGGGATGAGGAGGGCCAAATGCTCAATGTGAGCCCGCGTCTCCTGTCGTACTGGAACTCGCCGCATGTTTTTGAATTTCTTCATATGCTGTAGAACAAGGAGGAAACAGAAGAGCCACTGATGATGGATTTTATTGAGCTCCCGCGAGTGACGACAAGACTTAATATGCGTAGTCTGATCATGAACCATCATACGACTGCATAGATCTCACATCTGCTTAATAAGATCCAAATGTTGAAGGAGAAAAGTTTTGCGAGTGCAGAACAAGGTATACATCGTTTTGAGGTTCCGCAAATAGATTATGTTCTTTGTTTTCTTCTCTCACCAGCAAACACTTTGTTGATACCGGAATTGATCCGTAAGATACAGAAGACGGAAGATCCTTATGACTTGGAGAACCCAAAGTATGTTGCGGAAATGCACAGGGTCTCGCAAATCGCCGGAGACGGGATGCTTGACGAGCTAAGAAAAATTGATATGTTGAAGCCTGAGTTCAATGGAATGACCTATGCGTCATTATTTTCTGATGTCGAGGTCCTGACCGAGGAATCATCGACGAGCAATTAAGCGGATAGCGATAACGATTCCAGTTCTTGTGACTGTAGTTCCTCTTGTTCATTTTTTCTCTTTTTCCTTTTGAGGTCTCGTGGATATTATTTTTTGTAACCATGAGTACCTACAACATTGATGCATATAAAGCTTTTGATGATTAATGAAAAGGCTGCAGATGAGGAAAAGGCAACAATGAAAAGCTTGCAGATGAAAAGAAAAAGGCTGCAGATGAGGAGAAGGCAACAATGAAAAGAAAAAGGCTGCAGATGAGGAGAAGGCAACAATGAAAAGAAAAAGGCTGCAGATGAGGAGAAGGCAACAATGAAAAGCTTGCAGATGAAAAGAAAACAACAATGAAAAAGGTTGTGGACGAGAAGAAAACAACTATGAGGGTGTGGTGGAGGAGGAGACAAAAAAGGCGGAGGCAAAGGCGCGAAGCTGGCAAAGGAGAAGGCAACGACAAAGAAGATTGCAGAGAAGGAAAAATGGCAAAAGTGGCAGAGAAGGGGTAGCGAGAAAGGATGCAGAGAAGAAAGCAGAACCTGAGGCGGCAGTGAGGAAGGTTGCTGAGGAAAAGGAACAACGACGAGAAAGGCTGCTAATGCTGCTAAGGTGGAGGAGACCAAGGCGGCGTCGAGTAAGGACGCAGAAGGTTAGGGGTCTCTTGAAGGGGAAATTGTGTTGGGCGGCGATCATGGTCGCAGGAAAAAGGTGGATACGAATCTCGTCGTCGCTTTATTTGCTGCTACAAAATGGATGCAGGTGCATGCATCAGAGAAGTTCGCTTCAGCCAAAAACCTATCACATCTAATCCAGATCGAGCTTCTCAGGAAGGAATATTACATGGAGGTGAGGCGGGTAAGCCAGATAACGGTCAAGACAAAAGTGATCTCGCGTGCCCAGGTGCAGTTCAGGGAGAAATACCTAGCTTCTAAATCCAAGACCCTAATCAAGAGGAACAACGTCTTCTTAGAGGAAGGCGAGGTTGTGATGGGCGACGAGCTGAAGCATCTCTGTGTGGAGAAGGTGGCCAACGAGAAGGCAAAACTCGCGGTCACAGATTTTGGGCGTCAAAAGAAGTCGGCTTCCTTTGGGGAGTTGTCAAGTTCAGAAAAGGATGTTCCTGCGGGGCCCTAAGGTGCCTGCGGGGCCCTAAGGTGCCTGCGGATACCTCAGGTAAGGGAGTGTTTTGCTTTACCCTTATGTCTTTGGTGAATGCCTTTATTTTACTTCTATTTTATTATGCAGTTGCGATATTGCTTCTGGTGGATGCTCCTCCGGGAGGTTCCTGGCATGGGAGCTTCTAGCAAGAGAATGACAGGCTGTGGAAGAGAATACAAGCGCTAGAGAAGGAACAATGGAGGTAATCAGAAGAGCTTGCTCGCCTGTCCAGTGGGTTGATGCTTGTCATGGAGAAGCAGTCTCAGGTTCCACCTCTCAGGCCCGACAGAGCGTCAACGAGTTCTCGGTCTGAGAGGGATTCGTTTGGGAGAATTCATGCTCTCATCGCCCAGTTTAATCACCACCGGGCACAACAGGACCTCGTGCTCTCGCAGCTGCACGACGTGATCACGTATTATCCACCCGACCCTTTGCAAATTTTGTATTTTTGATGTAATGTAAGTTCCTTGTCACTTCGTAATTCCCAACTTTGTTACTGAGAATTGTAGTATGCGTCCATATGCCATCCTTTTACTTTCCTAGCTGTTATTATAAATTCAAGCTCATTCGCAGAATTTTTCCTCCGTATTCTCCTGACGCAATTGTTTCTGGTTTATTGTAGTGTCAAGTATTTTTGTAGAGAGTTTACTTGACATACATCTAAAGTATTCGCTTGACGCAAACATTTTAGATTAATTTCTCTATTGTCTATGTGATTTCGTGGCGTATTCGCGTAACATAATGGAACGTTTTGCGAGATTGTATGTCTGATGTTTCGATTTTCGATGCACTTACCCTATAAAAGGGGTCACTCATTCTACCTTTCCTTCCGATTTTGACTGACGAGCAAGTTGTGCGAGTACTCATCATGACTGGTCAAAAGAAGTCGCAGGGGAAATCTTCTTCTAAGAGGTTCAGGATCGTCGTGCGATTTTGAAGCACACCTTTAAGCCTTCACAAGGAATGGCAAGCGAGCTTGAAAGTTTCCGCAGAACTTTCCCTCCGGAGGGAATTAAGGCGAGACTTTGCCCCAAAGAGTTCATAAAAAGCATCTGGAGGAAGTGATCGCAATCCATTTCGACCATTTCATCTTTGTTCCGTGACTTTCGCTATGGCCGCTACTTGCAACCATATTCGACCATTACGGTGTCGTCCCGACACAAGTCGCCCCAGTTTCTTTCTTGGTGCTAACTTCGTTTACCTCCGACTCCAGAAGGTGTCTTGGAGTATGGGGATATTTCAAAATACCTTTTCCCTCAGGTCTTGCGTTGACATGACAATCTTCTTTGGTGGAAGTGTGGAGCCAGTGTGCGAGTACTTCACCTTCTCAACAAGGTGTATTTCTGGACGCAACACTTTGCGAATTCTGGAGGAGCCCTAGGCCCCTTGGTCCTAACACTTCCTGCGAGAGCTAGGGAAGATTTTACTTCTGTCGTCCTGGAGGGGGTGGACATGGAAATCACCGACTTCATCGCCCATAACCCCTGGACATTGACTATTATATGGATCGCATGGGCGAAGTTGCAAAGTTCGATCCTTTTGAGGGTAAAATAGAGATCTTTTGTATTTATTCATAGAATAATTGGCAAGATCTAATATCTTTCCTTTTGTGTAGCTCGACCTGCACTTCCCACTAAATGGCGTACCGACATGAAGGCTATTTGGACCATGAGAACGACCCTCCACATAAGTTGAAGGTTGAAATTCGCTGAGTCCGCCGCCGCTGGTACTTTGAGGATTAGAGGGATTGGCCAGGAGGTCGGCGAGTCCTCCGGAGCGAAATAAAAACGAGTCCAAGTGGATGAGGAGGCGAGTACCTCAACAGCGACCGGGCACCCTAACTCGGAGGTTGCCGTGAATGTCCCTGTTTCAGCTGGAGATCCGTCAGACATCTGGGATGAGGAGGGCCAAATGCTCTATGTGAGCCCGCGTCTCCTGTCGTACTGGAACTCGCCGCATGTTTTTGAATTTCTTCATATGCTGTAGAACAAGGAGGAAACAGAAGAGCCACTGATGATGGATTTTATTGAGCTCCCGCGAGTGACGACAAGACTTAATATGCGTAGTCTGATCATGAACCATCATACGACTGCATAGATCTCACATCTGCTTAATAAGATCCAAATGTTGAAGGAGAAAAGTTTTGCGAGTGCAGAACAAGGTATACATCGTTTTGAGGTTCCGCAAATAGATTATGTTCTTTGTTTTCTTCTCTCACCAGCAAACACTTTGTTGATACCGGAATTGATCCGTAAGATACAGAAGACGGAAGATCCTTATGACTTGGAGAACCCAAAGTATGTTGCGGAAATGCACAGGGTCTCGCAAATCGCCGGAGACTGGATGCTTGACGAGCTAAGAAAAATTGATATGTTGAAGCCTGAGTTCAATGGAATGACCTATGCGTCATTATTTTCTGATGTCGAGGTCCTGACCGAGGAATCATCGACGAGCAATTAAGCGGATAGCGATAACGATTCCAGTTCTTGTAACTGTAGTTCCTCTTGTTCATTTTTTCTCTTTTTCCTTTTGAGGTCTCGTGGATATTATTTTTTGTAACCATGAGTACCTACAACATTGATGCATATAAAGCTTTTGATGATTAATGAAAAGATCATTTTACCTCTATTTTTGATTCATTGTTATTCGAATACTTTCTGCTTTCTTGTTTCAAACACGTGTTTACTTTTCAAAACTGATGATTGATGACGAATACCCATATTTCTGCGAGTAAGCATGTTTTTTGAACGATGACCCTAACTTAATCTTTGAAGAATAATGTTCTTAAGATCACTTCATGCCGACGTCCCCATAACAGAGAAATATAATCATTTTGCGAATACTCATGATGAACGCCAACGATTTCACGAGATTAGTTAGAACTTGACAGTTTTGGTGAAAGGAGAGGCTTCCCTAACTGCCAGCGCCTTCATCAAAAACATAACAAGAGTACGCTTCCTAATATAATTAGGTTGATAAAGAACTTGGTTTGATAATATAAGCGAGACTTATGAATTGAAATCCTGAATTGTGTTGATTGATCACAACTGGCGAATACCTTCGTATGCTAGTTTGGTGAATACCGTCGAATATACTTAATGAATTACGCATATTCAAGAAAATTGATGCTTGTACGCAAATACTTCCTGCGATATGAATGCACGATATCAACAGGTTGTTAATCCAAATACGCCATAACATAACAGTGAATACCATCAAAAATATTTGATGAATTTGATAACAACACACAGTTAATGTGAATACGCTGTGACGTAGCGGCGAATACCATCAAAAATACTTGATGAATTCCATAACCATAGGCTATTAATGTGAATATGCCATAACATAGCGACAAATACCATCTCAGCCGTGCTGAATTCCATGTTATTAACTCCAGTAACAATTAGGAGAGTCAAGCTTAATACGGCACAGTAAAGCCAACGATTTCTTCAATAAAAATGATTACAACAGATACTTTTTTAATAAATATTGAACATTTGCTCTACTAATGGATAGTCGCTGATGTGAATGCACCAGACCACGTTTTGCAAGTTCTTTAAAAGATAAATTACCCGTAAATTCTAGGTTGATGATCTTATTGAAGCTTCGAGGTGTTGATCAAGACATATCAAAGCTTTCATACCTAAGTAGAGCAAAACTCTTAAAAGATGTCTTGGAAAATTAAAAAAGAAGTCACAACCTTACTTTGTATGCCGACTTAAAGGATCTCGAGGTACAGAATTCTAAGGGAAGCCATTCGGGCATAAGGAATTCGTGGAGTTTGTTCTTGAAAAGGTCCCTTAGCAATGGAAATATCTCTGTTGATGTTCAATAAAGTTGTTCTTTCACCGCGATTAGCATACCACTCTTCGTTGTTAAAGGCGCAAGTCGCACCGAGGCGCAAAGGGGCCCTGGAGCCTAGGCGCAAGGCGCAGGCGCGCGTCTGAGGCACGTGAGGCGCAAAAATTGGGGGAAAAAGGAAATTGAGCGAATTGAGCATACAATTTGCTGAAATTGTGCGATTTGGGCGCCCAATTCGCTGAAATTGAGCGATTTGGGCGCCCAATTCGCACATGTTCTTCCTATTTTTGTTTTTTATATCAAATTTATAACTTATAAAGTACAAAAAGCGAAAGAAAAGAGATATTGGACAATAATATTAGCATCAAAGATGATTTGATGAATGAAACTGAAACAGAAAAAACAGCTAGACACTATGAAAAAACAGCAAAACAACAAAGTTGTACAAGTATGAAGCGTAGAGGGCAAGAGGCATGAAGTGCAATACCTTAATCATGGCTAACCAAAGGTGTAAATGATCTTCCTTGATTATCTGATTCATCAATATAGTACAATGAAGTTGTAAACTTCTTCCTCTTTTTCATTAGAGCCAACGTCACTACAATTAAGAAACATGCTCCGAAACATAACAAACATGATCAAAAAAATAAATAGACAGAACCAATAAGTTTATAAGCTACTTATATATATAATATGAATGTTGGTGTTACCATTGTGATCTGAAAGTGATCAAGCATGTAGTCTCACTGCTAAAAACGCAGTATGAGCCTATCAAGGTCACACATAAGAACGTTTGGAGAAATTATGAGATTGGTTTAGTATGATTTGCTCATATAATGAGTTGAAAAGACTTAGCACAACCAGAATTTTGAAGCGTCGAGTGCGTTGAGACCATTCAACGCTTTCGTTGAGTTAAGTGTTGACTCGTCGAATGATGACGTTGAATGTGTTGAGTTTACTCAACGATTCGTCGAGTCAAAGAGTTGATTCGTCGAATATGACACTTAAGCGTTGAGTGCGTTGAGTTCACTCAACGATTCATTGAGTCAAGGTGTTTATTCGACGAGTCTGAGTCTCAGGCGTTGAGTGCGTTGAGTTCACTCAACGCATTCATCGAGTTAAAGGTTGTCTCAACGAATCTGACACTTAGGCATTGAGTGTGTTGAGTCTACTCAACGCCTTCGTCGAGTCAAGTGTTGATTCGACGAGTTTGGCGCTGAGAGCGTTAAGAGCGTTGAGTTCACTCAACGCCATTCGTCAAATATCTTATGGATACTAGACGATTCGTCGAGTATAGTTTGTATACTCGACGATTCGTCGAATATGTCATTGATACTCGACGATTTGTCGAGACAAGGGTTGTTTGGTCGAAAGCGCTGGATTCTAAGTCCTGGTTCTGCAAATAGCGATGGATGTTCTTTTTATTCCTTTGGTTATAAATAGAAGAATTTTTGGGTTTCTCATTACGGGAACTGTTCATTCTGTCTAAGCACACGAACCGCACTGTGCGAAAGACCCGAACCCTAAAAGCCGACGGAAGTCGTTCCGCCCGCTGCCGATCCCGCCGCCGCCGCTCAGTCTTATTCCGGCGAGTGTCGCCGCCGCCTCTCCTGTAACTTGCCTAACAGTCCGTGGAGATGCTGAACTTCCTCTCCCGACCTAGATCTTGTGCGACAAGATTCCACGGGTTCTCCCGTTCGTGTGGACTTCCTGTAGAGGTGCGAACAATATTCTGCACTAGGAACTGTAGCCGCAAAGCGGTCGGCTGATTTTTGGGGCATCTAGGTTGAGTATAGACTCAATCCTGCAGAGGTAAATTTTATTTCACTGCATCTTACTTCTTGATTAATGTTCATCGCTAGATCCAAACTCTTTTGGGTTTTCTTGTTCCTTATTTCCGCTGCGTGCACAAGTATTGTGCCGTCTAGCAAAACCCAACAGTGGTATCAGAGGGAGGTTCGTGCGATGATCATTGTTTCAGAAGTTGCAAATAACGCATATGATTTTGCTGTGGTATCTTTGTTACTCCTTAACAGTAACCGTCACTCTTGTTGGTTGTGAAACCAAGTGTGTGTTAGATTTTGAATCTCACATGGAGAGACGAGCTTGTCTACTGTGTAAGTGGAGTTGGTGTTGCTCATGTCTAGTGCATGTAAATCTGAGGATTTAGAAGGGTTCTAGATGTTCAGATTTAGCCCAGTTCATCAAGTGTTGATGATGTTATTGTGCACATCTGGGATGCACTTGGATTATGATTGCTGTCTAATTTTATTTTGTGGATGCACACATTGGTTAATTGGTAACCATGATTAAATGTTAATCAAGTATCTAAAAATCCCTTAAGCAATATTAAGTATTCGGATGCCTTCCGATGGATGAAACTCTTCTTGTCTCGATCGATGAAGTGTCGGCTTGCCAAAGCAAGGTGCATTAATCTATCTTGGTAAGAGTGCGAGCGGATAATTATGATATCCCATGTCGACATCGGGTCAAACTTAACTGGGTGACCTTAAAGGTTGAGTGCCTAGAGCCATAGGGTTGACATGCACCATATGATGAATGCGAATAAAGAGTTATTCACCAACCATACAGGAATTGCATTGTGATGCAATTGACAAACGTTGTCTACCTAAATAGCTGCATTGTGAGAGAAAAGCCAAAACTAACTCATAGTGTTATTGAAATATGGATCTTGTCCACTAAGAGAGTAACTCGCATATACTCTCCGAATTGATATCGATGGTTATCAGTTTGATAAAAATAATGAAAGTTATTTTGATTAAAGTCATTATCTAAAGAATAAAAATGTATTTTGAAATGTAGTACTGATTTTACTTTGCATCGATCTTTGTAGAATTTCCATGCCAAGTGGTTCACACTCCACCCTGTCCCTCAGAGCCATCCTTGAGAAGGAGAAGCTGAGTGGTACGAATTATTTGGACTGGTACAGGAGCTTGCGAATTGTTCTTAGGCAAGAGCAAAAGCTCTATGTTTTGGAAGAGGAATCCCCTGAAGAGCCTGTCGGGAATGCGTCCCGTGCTGATAAGGATGCTTATAAGAAGTATCTTGACAACTCCTTATACGTCGAATGTCTCATGCTGACAACTATGAACTCTGAGCTCCAAAAACAACATGAGAACATGAGTTGCAAGGAAATTGACGAGCATCTCAAGAAAATATTTCTAGGGCAAGCTCGTCAAGAGAGGTTTGACGTCACTAAGACGTTGTTCCAGTATAAGATGAGAGCTCGAGACCTAGTAGGGATTCACGTACTCAAGATGATTGGGTGTATAGAGAACCTTGAAAGACTATGCTTCCCTCTAGGCCAAGAGTTGGCCACAGACCTGATCCTGCAATCGTTGCCGGACAGTTATGAGCAGTTCGTCTTGAATTATAACATGAATGAAATAGACAAGACACTGCCCGAGCTCCTAGGCTTGTTAAGAACTGCCGAGATCAACATGAAGAAGGCCAAGCCTGCTAGCCCCATTCTGATGGTGCATAAAGACAATGACAAGACTAAGGGCTTCAAGAAGACGAAGATAAGACCTAAGTCTGCTTTGGAGCCCAAGTCTTCAGCACTGAAGAAGAAGGGCTTGGTTAAAGAAGTGAAATGCCACCACTGTGGCAAGGATGGTCATTGGAGGAAGAACTGTCCTTCGTACATTGAGGGTCTGCACAAGATGAAGAGAGGTATGACTTCCGTTTCAAGTATCTATATTATAGAGATAAACTTTTCTGCTCCTTCATTCTGGGTATTAGATACCAGATGTGGTTCTCACATTTGTATAAATGTACAGGAACTAGGAAGGAGAAGATTGCTGAGTAAAAGGGAGGTGGACCTGCGTGTTGACAATGAAGCAAGAGTTGCTGCTGTCGCCGTAGGCGTTTACCGTCTTTCTTTGCTTAGTGGACTTGTAATTGAACTTGATAATTGTTATTATGTTCCTTCCATAACTAGAAACATTATATCCATTTCATGCTTGAACATGATTGGTTTTTTTTTATTGTTAAGAACAATTGTTGTTCGATATTTAAGAATGATGTTTGTTATGGTATAGACCAAATGTTTAATGATTTATTTGTTTTGAATTTAGACCATCAGATCTATAATATAGAAAATACTAAAAGACTAAAAAACGAATGACTCGAACCCTACGTATCTTTGACATTGTCGTTTGAGCCATATAAATGAGAAACGCATATCCAAACTCCATAGAGATGGACTACTAGACTCATTTGATTATGAATCATTTGAGAGATGCGAGTCTTGTTTGTTAGGCAAGATGACTAATGTTCCTTTCACTGGTTTCAATGAGAGGGCTGATGATCTCTTGGGTATAGTACATAGTGATGTATGTGGACCCTTGAGTTCTATAGCTAGAGGTGAGTATTTCTACTTTGTTACATTTACTGATGATTTCAGTAGATACGAATACGTGTATCTTATGAAGTGCAAATCCGAAACATTTGAAAAGTTCAAAGAGTTTAAGAACGAAGTAGAAAACCAATTGGGTAAGAAGGTTAAAGCACTCCGATCTGATCGAGGTGGCGAATACCTAAGTCATGAGTTTCGTGATCATCTAAAAGAGTGTGGTATTGTATCACAGCTCACTCCACCTAGAACACCGCAACATAATAATGTGTCTGAGCGGAGGAATCGTACTCTGTTAGACATGACACGATCGATGATGAGTCATGCAATTCTGTCTGTTTCCTTTTGGGGTTTTGCTCTAGAAACTGATGCTTTTACACTAAATCGTGCTCCAACGAAAGCGGTTCTGAAGACACCATATGAGATATGGACTGGGAAGCGTCCTAGTATGTCGTTCATTAAGATTTGGGGCTGTGAGGCATACATGCGACGTCAAATGCCTGCCAAGCTGGAACTCAAGTCAGATAAGTGTTATCTTGTGGGGTATCCTAAGGAAACTAAAAGATACTATTTCTACCTACCGTCCGAGGGAAAAGTGTTTGTCGCAATGACTGGTGTCTTTCTTGAGAAAAAGTTCTTAAGTAGAAAGACTACCAGGGTAGAACTTGAAAAAGTTCAAGAACCACTAACTGTGAATGAACCAGAATTGGAACCTGAGCCAGGAATACAAGTTGTTGTAGCTAGAGAGTCTGCTCAGGAAACACAAGTTCCACGTAGATCTGATAGACTAAGGTTTGAGCCCGAGAGATATGGATTTCTCGTGTCTCAAATAGGTAATGTATTGCTTATGGATCATAGTGATGAGCCTGTAACCTACCAAGAGACTATGAGTGGACCAGACTCCGAGAAGTGGCTTGAGGTCATGAAATCTGAAATGGACTTCATGTATGAAAACCAAGTTTGGACCTTGGTGGAACCACCTGAAGGGGTACGACCCATATGGTGCAAGTGGGTCTTCAAGAAGAAGACCGACATGGATGTGTATGTACAAACATTCAAAGGGCTACTGGTGGCTAAGGGTTTCATGTAAATTCATCGTATTGACTATGATGAGATCTTTTCCCCTATTGTCATGGTTAAGTCCATCAGAATTCTGCTTGCTATTGCTGCGTATTATGACTACGAGATATGACAGATGAATATCAAAATGACTTTCCTAAATGGAAACCTCTTTGAGGAAGTGTATATGACACAACCCGATGGTTTTGTATCTTCAGGTGAAGACACTAAAATATGCAAGCTGCAGAGATTTATTTATGGATTAAAACAGACTTCTCGAAGTTGGAATCTTCATTTTGATGAAAAGATCAAAGAGTTTGGTTTTATCAAGAATGATGGTGAACCGTTTGTTTACAAGAGGATTAGTGGGAACATTGTTGTCTTCTTGATATTATATGTAGATGACATACTGCTTATCAGGAATGACAAACCGACCATACAAGTTGTTAAAAACAACATAGGGAGCTATTTTTATTTGAAAGACTTGGGCGAAAACGACTTATATACTTGATATTAAAATCTATAGAGATAGATCGAATAAGTTGTTGGGTTTAACCCAAATACATACATTGATAAGGTGTTGAAACGGTTCAACATGCTTGAATCCAATAAAGGATTCTTACCCATGTCTCATGGTGTGAGTCTCTCTAAGGACTAGTGTCCTAAGTCTTGTGAAGATAAGGACCGCATGAAGTTGATTCCATATGCTTCCGCAATCGGGTCAATCATGTATGCAATGATATGTACTCAACTCGATGTCTCTTATGCCTTGAGCATGACTAGTAGGTATCAGTCTGATCCCGGTGAAAGTCACTGGATTGCCGTTAAGAATATCCTGAAGTACTTGCGAAGGACTAATGACACGTTCTTGGTATTTGGTGGAGAGGAAGAGCTCGTTGTAAGAGGTTACACAGATGCTAGCTTCCAAACTGATAGAGACGACTCAAAGTCTCAATCAGGGTTCATATTTTGCCTAAATGGAGGTGCTGTTAGCTGGAAGAGTTCCAAGAAGGAGACAGTTGCCGATTCTACAACTGAGGCCGAGTATATCGCTGCAGCAAATGCGACGAAGGAGGCTGTATGTATTAGGAAATTCATCGGCAAGTTAGATGTAGTTCCTAGCATTGTTCGTCCCGTAGATCTTTACTATGACAACAACACTGCAATTGCACTTGCTTCAGAACTTAGATCTCATTAGCGCTCAAAGCACATACTTCGACGGTTCCATCTTATTCGAGAGATTGTCGATCGAGGAGATGTGAGCATTAGTTGAGTGCCGACTGAAGAAAATATTGCGGATCCTCTAACAAAGCCTCTAACGCAGAGAAAACATGATGGTCATGTTAAATCTATGGGTATACGATACCTTAATGATCAGGCCTAGTGGGAATCTTAGGGATTGTATGTTTGTTAGCTTTAATAATTCATTTGATGAATATAGTACTGTGTACATTTCATTTATATATTTTGGCAAGTTCTTTTATTTTGTAAATTTATTTATATTGTGATAGAGTAATTTAACATAATAAATACCCTTAGAATGTTTGCTTCCATATGAGTCAAGTGGTGACTTGAATGTGAGAGTCTATGTTTTAGAAACTTCATTTTTAAATGGTCCCTGGTCGAATGTCATCTTAGAAGATAAGGGCGATGATGACACATTAAGACTAGTATGTGCGTTGACTGATGACCGGTTCTCACAGGTCATGATATTGTGATATCAAGTCATCACATGGGTACTTGTTAGTGAACAAGTTGTACTGGACAGACCCACGATAAGAATACTTTGTGGATAGTTATATGAACGTGTCACAAGTATGACTCAAGTGATAATGATGTTTGTGGTCCTTTGACCTGAAGTCACAACATTCATCGGGTGAGGAAGAACGTGCTTTGATGCTATAAAAAAGTCCAGTCTTAAGAAAGTTGGATGATAAAGGTGGTTATTGGGTCGTTATGAATCATTTGAGTGTTTGCGTATGAGCAGAGATAAGATTTGTCCTCATATATGATAAGAGTTGCATCCAAGAGCCCCTTGATGGAATGAAACTAAGAAATGCATGACCATGCTTGGTTGAGTCAATATATGATATTTGACTCACCAATTTCTGGAAGTCCATTCTAGATCAAGAAACTGAGATTGAACAATTATGAGGGTGACATGGTCTATACCTCTAGTTCTATCTGGATGTAAGAGATGAATGGACATGACAACACTGATACATTGGTCACGATGGATTTTGAGTTCTAAATTCTTATTGCTTGGGGAGCAATAATGATGCATTGCTAGATGCCGCTCATTGTTTGTGAAGCTTTTGTTTGATATTTTCAAGATCAAGTGGGAGACTGTTGGTGTTACCATTGTGATCTGGAAGTGATCAAGCATGTAGTCTCACTGCCAACGCAGTATGAGCCTATCAGAGTCGCATATAAGAACGTTTGGAGAAATTGGGAAATTGCCTAGTATGATTTGCTCATATGAATAGTTGAAAAGACTTAGCACAACCAGGATTTTGAAGCATCGAGTGCGTTGAGACCACTCAACGCTTTTGTCGAGTCAAGTTTTGACTCGTCTGATGATGACGTTGAGTGTGTTGAGTTTACTCAACGATTCGTCGAGTCAAAGAGTTGATTCGTCGAATATGACACTTAAGCGTTGAGTGCGTTGAGTTCACTCAACGATTTGTTGAGTCAAGGTGTTGATTCGACGAGTCCGAGTCTCCGGCGTTGAGTGCGTTGAGTTCACTCAACACCTTCGTCGAGTTAAAGGTTGACTCGACGAATCTGGCACTTAGGCGTTGAGTGCATTGATTCTACTCAACGCCTTCGTCGAGTCAAGTGTTGATTCGACGAGTTTGGCGCTGAGAACGTTGAGAGCTTTGAGTTCACTCAATGCCATTCGTCGAATGTCTTATGGATACTAGACGATTCATCGAGTATAGTTTGTATACTCGATGATTCGTCGAATATGTCACTGATACTCTACAATTCGTCGAGACATGGGTTGTCTGGTCGAAAGCGCTGGATTCTAAGTCCTGGGTCTGCAAATAGCGATGAAGTGTTCTGTTTATTCTTTTGGGTATAAATAGAAGAATTTTTGGGTTTCTCATTACGGGAACTGTTCATTCTGTCTAAGCACACGAGCCGCACTGTGCGAAAGACCCGAACCCTAAAAGCCGATGGAAGTCGTTCCGCCCGCTGCCGATCCCGCCGCCGCTGCTCAGTCTTATTCCGGCGAGTGTCGCCGCCGCCTCTCCTGTAACGGGCCTAACAGTCCGTGGAGATGCTGACCTTCCTCTCCCGACCTAGATCTTGTGCGATAAGATTCCACGGGTTCTCCCGTTCGTGTGGACTTCCTGTAGAGGTGCGGACAATATTCTGCACTAGGAACTGTAGCCGCAAAGCGGTCGACTGATTTTTGGGGCATCTCGGTTGAGTATAGACTCAATCCCGCAGAGGTAAATTTTATTTCACTGCATCTTACTTCCTGATTAATGTTCATCGCCAGATCCGAACTCTTTTGGGTTTTCTTGTTCCTTATTTCCGCTGCGTGCACAAGTGTTGTATCATCTAGCAAAACCCAACAACGAATATATATCAACATTATAGCTTTGCTCCAACAAGTTTATAGCTCAAATGGTTCTAAGTATCTTCACTGTTCCACATAATTTAATCTAACAACGAAGTTCAATAACATAAATAAAACTTGAATCAAATATGCAACATCAAATTGTCCGATCAGAAGATCGAAGTGACAATCAAATAACAACATCAAATGGTCCGGTCAGAAGATCGAGAGGCACCAATTGAAAAACAGTCATGAAAAATATTATTATTTGTGTAATCAGAAAACATCTAGTAATGTATAATTTAAATAAAAAAAATTAATGTATTCTGAAATTTAAATAATCTTTTACTCACCTAGCCACTCATCCTCTGAAAAGACTATGTCTTCATCATCTTCTCAACTTTCATTTTAATCTTCTTGTTCGTTATATTCAACTTTCTCTTCATCGACATCGTCAACATTTCTAAGGATTGATGGAGTATTAGTCTCTTTAATGACTAATGGAGTTGTAGCCTCTCTAATGACTAATGTAGTAAGAGTTTTCATCTTAGATATGCTCCTTTTCTCAAGTGTTTTCGTAGAAATCACATTTTTCCTTTCGATAACCGTGTGCGATAAATTTCTTCTTCAACTCCAATGACACTAGCAACTGTGCCCCAAGTTAATAACTCATCATCAAAGACGAAGTCCTCCCGCTCAGCCTCAGCCTTAACATCATTATCTTTTTCCATTCTTCCCATCAACCATTCATTGCTATCATCAATATCTGTCAACGAAATTGGATCTATGTGATCACGTGCATCATATCTTTAAAATATCCATAATACTTATCCAAAAAGAGATCATTAGTATAATGCTCTGCTCTTGTTTATCTCCATTTTCCTTTGCTTACTTGCTCGAAGACCACTCAGGTGAGGTGAACATCTTCCTTAGATGGTTTCTCTGCTTGTGAATGCGCTGAATTGTTAAGAAAGAAGTTGTGAACCTCGTCACAGCGGGCCTAACAAGCTCCACTTGCCCCGTAAAGCTCCTTAACATGTTCACAACTCCAGGCCGAACATAAATATAGCCATTTATGATCATTGCCCTTTTTAGTGTGCGGCTAATATTGGGCATTTTTCCAATATCCTCCAGCATTAGATCAATACAATGCGCAACACATGACTCCAATATAAATTTGGACGTTTCGCTTCCAATAATTTACCTGTTAGAGTGTTAGATTATTGCTGGCACTGTCCGTAACAATCTACACCACATTCAACTCTCCAACCCTTTCAACCACTCTATCTAGCAATTCAAGTATTTTTTCTCCCGTCTTCGATTAGTCAGATGCATCGACAGATTCTCGGAAAATGTACCTTTTGGTGAATTAACTAAAAAATTAATTAAAGTCCTTTGTTTCCGATCTGCCCATCCAGCGGCCATAATAAAACATCCAAATACACTCCACTCATCCTCATATGTCTTCATCATGTCTTTCACCTCAGTGACTTCATTATTTAGCAAAGGGACACGAATCTCATGGTAACTCGGTGGCTTCAATCCAACTCCAAACTGTCCAATGGATTCCACCATCATCGCAAAACTAGGTGTTTTACAGTATTGAATGGGATAGCTGCATCATACATCCATTGAGCTATATATTTATAAGCTCGTCCTCTCAACTTCTTCTTGCAAGCTTCATTAATAAAAATTTGTTTCATCTTTTGTTCAGCTCCTTTTTTTGCCCCTATATTGCCAAATTTTGGAGCAAAAAAAACATCTATTGGCCTTTTGTTCGAGGACTCTTGGAAAAGTCTTCTCTTTTATGAATCTTCTCCACATTGGCTTCCATTTCTTCATCACTGCCAAACATGTCGATATCTGTAAACTCAGGAAATGCTTGGTTCTCTGTGTTGCTTGCACTAGTTTTTTTCTCTATGTATTTTTGAATTTCGTTGCGCACATGTGGGGGCTTTTGAGACAAGCTTTTGCATTTCTAAATCCCCCAACAATATGTTGTTTAGCACGATAAATTCCACCCTTCGTGATTTTATCACAAAAAATGCAAGTCAAGTTGTTTTTATTAGCGGAAGAAATCGGACGCACGTACTTCCAGCATGGATCAATCCTTCTTGATTGGATGCTGGATGAACCAAAATCACTCAAATCAGTTTTCGGAGTTAAATGACATAAAAACTAAGCTAGATGAGTACCAAAAACTCTATAGAAAATATTATCTTCATTACCAGTTCACTGTACTTCCAGTTCACTGTAAACAGTGAATTGGGCTTCCAGTTCACTGTAAACAGTGAATTGGGCTTCCAGTTCACTATAAAACAATGAACACCAGTTCACTGTTTACAGTGAACAGTGAACTGGGCTTTTAGTTCACTATAAAACAATGAACTGGAATCTAGTGGTGATTCTTTGGAGAGGGAAACAATTTTCATACACCTTTAGGAAGAAATTTTCAAACATATTACTATATAAGCAATTTTCACCGAACCGGCTTGAAGAAGAGAGGGGAGGGAGTAGAAGAAGAGGGAGCTTACAGTGAAGGTATAAGGAAGAAAGGATCTGTCAACCCGGTGAGTTTTCGAACGGAAGAGGAGTTGCGGCCGACGAAGTTTCGATCGAAAGAGGAGAGGGAAGCATCGAGCGAGAGCTTCAACGGCAGCCGACATGTGTGAAAATGAAAATGGACCTTAAATGAGCCATAGCCTTCTTATTATGAGACCGCTTGTAATTAACCTGAACCAGTTAACTTCAAAAACAAACCGGAAATACCCAGGCGCGCCTAATGTGCTCCTCGATTGCACGCAAAGCACACGCCCAAGCGCGCCTGGGGCACTCTTGAGGCACTTCACCCGCCTCGCCCGTGTTAAGGCGCCATGGGGTGCGCTCGGTGCGCCCGGCGCCTCAGGCGCGCGCCTTAACAACACAGATACCACTTATGCAAGTCGCAAACCATTTCAGCAAGATCAATCGTAATGGATCTTACAACAACCGATCTTGGGTGTGACAGATATTGACAGAGAGATCTGGAAACCCAAATACCTTCGCAAGAAGATTGGATCATGCTACCATTGCACAATCACAATTTAATTCTTGCCAAGTTGTGGTCTTGGTGGGTGTCACTGCCCAACGATCTCAATTTGAGGAGGTTCATGTAAGTTCCGACAACGATCCTATGGATAGAATGGAATCACTTGAAGATATCCGCAAGTTTGGATCTGGAGATCTCAATCAATAGAAAAGTGGGGGAGGTACGAGTGAGCGTTTTAGGAAACACTCCATGTATTTGAGTAATGAGAAAAAATACAAGGGAATTTTAAGTACAAAGGATATATTTTGGGGCTTAAGAGAAGAATATCTTTATGTCGTCTCCGCTCTAGGCATTTGGGATATCATCGTCGTCATAAGTCTGCAACCGGTAACCTTTGTTCTTTAGCAATTCCTTAACGATAAAATGTCATGCCCAGTTGGGATTTAGCTTTCCAACCGAGGCCATTCTTTTTGCCGCATCTACCTTTTTTACTATCATGTCTCCGACGACGAATTGTTTTACCCTGATGTTCTTGTTGAAGTAGTTAGTCATACTGCTTTTGACCTCCTCTTGTCAAGTGAATGCCAGATATCTCAATTCCTCACTGAGGTCTAAATTGCATCTCATATCATCTTCATTTTTCCTCATCCAGTCTTTGCCTCCCTTCTTTGACATGGAACCCTTAGTCTCATCACTTCGAATTCCATCCGGATGAGTGCCTCGATTCCATGTGAGAGTTTGAAAAGTATTTCCCCTGTAGCGGAAGTAGGAGTGGTCTGGAGAGCCTAGAGTACGAAGACGAGTTGTTCAACCCAATTACTTCGAACATTTTCTATTTTCTGTTTTATGAGATTTGTGATTAACTTGTTTGTCGCTTTGACTTGTCCGTTAGTCCTGGGATGGTGGACTGAGGAGTATCAGAGCTCGATTTTGATATATGTATATACATGTTCATGTGTCTATATTATACATATGTATATGTTTATATATACGATCTTTTTTAAAGAGAATATAAAACATAGAAAAATTTGTGTTTAACAAGTAGAAATACCATTGATTTGCAATATCTAATTCTTAAATATATAGTAAAAAAATAAAATAAAATTTAAATCAATTCTTTATAGTTTTAGCAAAAAAGATACTTAAATTTGAAACACACTCTGTTACTATAATAAACAAATACCGCTAGTTGTATTTACGAGTCATAATTTTTCTTTTCTAAAGATATGCAAGAGTCTTTTGTTTACTTTAGAAAACATACTTCTATCATAATATGCATAATGATCCGCCAAGTTCAAGTGTTTTTACACACTAGAGTAATAAATGTATCTGCCGGGTACGTACCGGTACCGGGTACGTATCCGGTACGGGTGCGTGACCCTCAAGGAAGTATTAGTGCTTCATAGGCCAGGAGTAGCCTTGCCTAATAATCCTTTTCTCCAGAGTATGTTCAGTTGAGTGGCCCCCGCATTCCTCATAATGGATTTCTTACAATATTATGGGTATTTCTTCCTCCGAGACGCATCTTGCCAACAGTGAGAGGAACGCTCTCCAATATAGGGTTCCTGTGAGAAAAAAATAATGCACTACTTTGAATCAGAGTCTTCTTTTGTTGGTGACACTTAGATGATACTCCCCGGTGGATTCAAAATGGATAAATGAGCCCATCCATGATGAGCATTGATTGATCTCCATGAGCTCTCCTTCAACCGTTGGATGGAAAAGTTTTGTAATGGTTCTCCCTGATGAGTGTCCATATTTTATTATCCCGTTAGCCTCTTTATTCTCCATCCGAGGTATATTCTGAATGTCAAAGGTTCTGAAGTTTCCAATGTCTTTCTTCACCACCATCAAAAAAATTTTCATAACCGAATCCCGCATCGCGGTACCTTTTTTACCTGGGAGCTATTACCAGAGAATATATTCGTACTTCAATGTCTTTTATCCCCAACACTTTTGCAAGTCTCAACCCTGCGATGAGTGTTTCATATTCTGTTTGGTTATTCATTGGAAAAAGACAACTTAATGGCCTGCTCGATTCAATACCATTCAGATTGAACAAGACGACTCTAGATCCAAAAGTATTTTTACCAAAAGCTCCATATACGAACATTATCCAGACCAGAGAGGTTGTAACCTCCCTTATCATATTCTTCTTTTCCGCGAAGTCTATCATAGAGCCTGCGAGGATATGGGCTTTGATTTCCATCCTTGTCGTGTATGAGATGTCGAACTCTTCAAGTTCAATTGACCATTTGGACAATCTACCTAAGTACTCAGGTTTTTCCATAATATTCTTCACGGGATGGTTTTTCACCACTTGCATTGAATGACCTTGGAAATAGGGACAAAGTCTCCATACTGAAATGAGTAAGGCTATAGCTAGTTTCTCCAAGATTGGGTATTGTGTCTCAACGTCTTTTAGTACCCCGCCGATATAATGCATCAAAAACTATTTCTTCCGCTCTTCTCGTACCAGTACATAATTGATGACTTCAGATTTAACTCCCAAATACAGTAAAAGATTCTCCCCTTTTCGGGGACTTTGGAGAAGAGGATTTGATGTTAATTGCTTCTTAAATTCTTCGAAGACTTTGTTACATTCTTCGGTTCACTCATGCTTGGAAGCCTCATGGAGGGTTTTGAAGAAAGGTGCACACTTATCCCCGGATCGAGAGATGAAACGACTCAATTCGGATATTCCCCCTTGCAGTTGTTTGAATTCTCTCGGGGTTCAAGGGGGTAACATACTTAAGATCGCCTTAAACTTATCTGGATTAGGTTCAAGGTTGTGGGTTGTTAAGAGATGTTCGAAGAATTTTCCCTTACCCCAAAGACACTTGGTGAGATTGAGTTTTATTTTAAATTTCCTCAGGGCTGAGAATGCATCCTCGAGGTCGTGGATGTGTTCCTTGAACTCACGATTCTTGATGAGAAGATCGTCTATGCACACTTCCAATTTATGCTCCTTTTTGTTTTTAAATGCGCGATCCATCATACACTCATATGTGGCCTCGGTGTTCTTAAGCCCCAAAGGCATAACCCTGTAACAATAATACCCTTCATTTGTGATGAATGACATATGCAAGATGTCAGAAGCATGTATTCAGATTTGATGGTACCCCGAAAAAGCGTCTAATAAGCTCATGACAGAAACCCCACTGCAGAGGCAACTAGAGAATCTATCTGAGGCAAGAGATAATAATTTTTAGGACATGTTTTATTTAATTTTGTAATGTCTACACGCGTACGCCATTTATCATTGGACTTTTTAATCACTACAACATTCGAGACCCATTATGATACTGGATCTCCTTGATGAAACTAGTCTTGAGGAGCTTTGAGACCTATTTCCGAATAGGTCCCTCTACCGTCCCCGCTCACTTCTTTTGCTTGGCTGGTCTGAAGGTGAGATCGATGTTCAGATGGTGGCAAGCGATGCCGGGGTTTAGTCTACCCCAGGCATGTTAGCATTTGATCAAGCGAAGATGTCCAAGTTGGTGAGGATACAATTGATCAACATATCTTTGTCCTCCAACTCGGTGTTGATCGATAAAGTTCTTTCCCTATCTCCCTCGTCCACCGGGGTGTTTTGGATTGCTTGAGCAACCTACATATGTGCGTTGTCTCTTGCATTCTTCTCTATGGGAATTTTCTCCCAGGCGTGTTCTTCTGGATTCCCGACAGCTTGGAAACATTCTCTTACTTCTTTCATGGTCGTGATGGAAGGAGCACAAGTCTCGATCATATTGACCGAGCTTATGTAGTACTCCCGAGTAACTCGAGGGCCACTCTGAACCCTGATCTGCTTTCCTCCTATGACGAACTTTGCCACCTGGTGGAACGTCGTTCCAATGTCTTGGTATTTGTTAAGTAATGACTGGCCAACGACGATATTGTAGGTATTCTGAGCATCAACCACGACAAATGTTGCTTGATGGGTTATTCTGCACATGGTGATGGAGAGGATGACGATCCCCTCAATTTCTTCTCTCCCTGACGAGCTCATAGAGAGGTCTGTCGGCAGCTTGAAGCTTCCTTCCCATATTCATCTCCTCGAGCGCGTGTTTGGAAATAACATTAACGGAACTACCAGTGTGTAAGACCCCCCCTCCCAGAATACAATACACGGCCGAGGAGAGTCTTATACCCATAACAGCCGCCTTGCGGTAGCGTCAACACATGGGTTGACCGGTACTACAAGACGCCTATTCTGCCGGCTCTCACAATATCATCCATGCCAACCCAACATAAAGACAAGGAACAAAAGTCAAAGAATCACAATAAGTAAATGTCCATAGCGTAGTACATGAATAATAAGGAACTACATCAGTTCCTTTAATATCAGAGTACAACAAAATTGCCCGAAGGCTACAAAAAAATCTCTCAAAATCTCACACCTTAGTAATCGACGACAGCGAGGGTATCGTCGTGTCAGGCCCTGTCTCCCTGGCCTGGTTGCCCTCCTGCATGACCTGCTGCTGCTAGCCTGCTGCTCTATCCGATGGGTGTCCTCTTAAAAAGGTCGTCGTAGCAACCGTTAGTCATAAAGACTAAATGACTATCTCATCCTCTCACCCCGACGGCTCTTAGGCACCGGGAGGGAGAAAGAAAGAAAGGTACAATATATATATATATATATAAACAGTAAGTACAAGCAGGTGATATATCTCTACATATCAGAGTAGTAATACCAACATTGTATAACAATTGAGCATTATTCTACACTAGTAATTCAGTAAAGGTAAGAGCAATCGACTACATCATATAATTTAACAACATAATAGAACTTAATTTATACAAATGCTCATACAGATTTATAAGTTAAGGGTCGGCTTAACAGAAAGTAACTCATCATATAAAAGTGCGCACATAAATTTATATGATAAGGATCATATGCGGTGCAATGCAATGCAATGATGATTTATGATACACTAGTGTAACTCACGCACTCTGTATTGCTATGTCAACATAGTCCTTAGTCCCCACTTTTCGAGCAGGTAGCTAACTTCTTAGGCGTCATTCGTCGTGGCCAAACAATGACAGTAGAGCGGGCGTCTCCACTACTAGGCGAGTATCCACACTACCAGGCCTAGACCTCCATACGCCTCAACGCTAAGAACAGAACAATGGAGCCTCTACGTACTATGACTCAGAGGGGTCTCGGGTAGATGTGCACCAAGAACACAGCCCAAACTGGCCTATCATTGTGGCACAGAAGGAGCCTCTGGGAGCGTTTCACCAAAGGACCAGGCCCAACCGTCCACTGACACGGAAGGAGCCTCTGGAATGAGCACCGAGGACCAAGCCCAACAGCCCAAGGTCTATCTGCCAAATCCCGTCAGTGTGACGACTGGTGAGCCCGTAGACCTGCCACACTATCCTTAACCCAGGATTATGACACCGCGTGTCAACACACACCGCATGCAATTTCACTTGGCTATGCCATCACACATCCAAGGGCTCTAATCGAGTCCCTTCTCATCATTACCAATCCAGTGCTCAAAAGCACTCAAGGGCTCCACACTGAGTCCCTTATCATCATACCAGTCTGGTCCTCAAAAGCACGCAGGGCCTACCTTTGCATGGGAGACTAATCCTCTTGTTGTCAATTCCTTCATATCTTCATTACCTGAGAATCTGAGATAAGTGACTAACACATCACATGACCATGAACATTTCCTCATCTAGCCCTTCTTTTACAATTTAGTTTGCACCTGCATATCAAATCATACATCCTTCCCCAAACTATATTTCATTAAATTTAACATGTCCAACATAACCTTGCAAGGAATACATCACACGTTCTCTCAATAATTGTAAATCACAACATAGCTATAGGTTACCCATTTACGCATCATGCATCACAAATTCTTCCAGAACTTATAACGTTCATCACATTGTTATCAAGTGCATCTTCACTGGATTTCATGAAACATTATTTGTACAACCAAGGTTCATCAAAAACCATTAGCTTATCATGGTTACATATAATAAATTCACCTAATCTAAAATATCATTTGGCTACGATCTTCCTATTGAACCCAACCATCCGGATGCACGGCTAACACATAACTTACTTAGACAGAAAGTCTATCCTGACCTTATGTTAATTTAGACAAATCACGACCTGCACATAATTCATTACAGGACAGCCACTTCAACTGAACATTCCCGGGGCTACATGATTCCCCCAACAACGGGCCACCATCCTTTGGAAAGGTCTTTCCGAGGGCTACAACTTTCGTGTTCAGCCCAAGACCTAAAAGTGCTCGGATCATGGCTTAAATCGATCATGAAGTTTGCTGCGTACATAAAACAGATTTCTGCACGCATCTTAAAGTCAAACAAACGACATCGGTTTGTCTTCTTCCTCTAGCCATTCCTACAAAGTTACATTCAGCTCTTCCTCCTCCCTTATTCACCCTCAATACACCACCATTCTTCACGAAACCAAGTCCATCGTCTTCATAATGAAGAGAGAAAAGGTCGAAGACAACAAAACCCTAGGACAAAGGTCCTAGCGTGGTCTCTTCCTAGGAGATCTTCATTTCGCACCAAAGTCAAGCTCTCTTGAGCCAACATCTCTCCTATTTCATAACTGAAGATCTAACACCATGGGAGAGGGTAGGAAGCTCACCTCATTTCCGGCCATGGATCTCGTTATTCTCCTTGGCGACATGTTTGGTTTCCTTGTCGGTATCGTTCTCCTCCGAGAGAAAGTTCGTCCTCAACCCTGTCTCCAGCGATGAAGTTTGGCACCGAGAGAAGAAGACTGACGACCAAGATTTGGACAACGTATATAAAGGAGCGGCCAAATAAACCTAGGGTTTTTCTGAATCAAGGGCTACCGCCACGCGGTACCTCCATAAAATGACTTCTTCCACAAGACACCGTCCAAACCGACCACCCAAGCGCCGCTACCTGTACTGCTACCGCCGCGCGGTATTCTTCCACCGCCACGCGGTATCTCACTGAGCAACATACCAAATAATTCAGCGGGCTATCGCCGACGGTATTACTAATGCCGGGCGGTTGCTCACAGAACGATATGCCAATAACTCAGTAAGCTACTGCCGCGCGATATCCCGCTACCGCCGTGCGATAGTACTCGACGATCGTTGAGTCCACGCGATGCTCTCGACTCATTGCTACCACCGCACAGTATTATGCTATCGCCGCGTGGTAGTACTCGGCGATCGTTGAGTCCACTCTACACTCTCGACTCCTCTTGACATTCGCCGTATACACTCGGCGATCACTACCGCCGCGCGGTATCCCGCTACCGCCGCGCGGTAGCCCTCTACCGCCGCGCGGTAGCCCGCCATCGGGACGTTACAAATCCTATAAACAAAATAAAAGATTCCGTCCCCGAAATCAGACTAAGTCTGTGGGGGGGGGGGGGGGGGAACAAAGTATGAAGAATACAAGGTATACGTTTAAGTTTACCTTGGGGAAACAACTCTGGGTAGTGCTGCAGCATCAAGTCCACCAGCTCCCATGTATACTCCTCTTTCTCATGATTGGACCATTGGACCTTCACCAATGGAACACTCTTCTGCCATAAGCTTCTTGTCTCGGTGTCCACTATCCACACCGGTTCTAGTCGGACAGACCTATCAGTTGCTACTGTTCCATTTGTAGCGGGGACATGCTGATCGGGCCGTAGTCGTGCTTTCCGAAGCGACGACACGTGGAAGAATTCATGCAAATTTTCTAGCTCTGGTGGTAGCTCTAGCCGATAGGCCAAAGAGCCAATCCTTTCCAATATAACATAAGACCTTACATATCTCGGGCTGAGCTTCTTCCTACCACGCACCCGTGACACTCCATGCATCAGCCTGATCTTCAAGAACACCGTGTCACCCACCTGAAACTCCACCACTTTGTGCTTCGCATTATAGTACTTTGTCTGTCGACTCTGAGCCTCCAGCATGCGGTCTTGTATCAACCTAACCATAGCATTGGTGTCATCAATATACTCCACTCCCAAAATCCTTGGATCTTCATCCTGCACCCATGATAAATGTGTTCTACACCTTCTCCCATAAAGCGCTTCATAGGGTGTCATCCCAATGCAAGCTTGATAACTGTTATTGTATGAAAATGCCACCAATGGTAAAAGCCTTTCCCACGGCTCTCCTCTATCCAATACGCATAACCTCAACAAATCCTCCATGATTCTAATGGTTCTCTCAGACTGTCCGTCTGTCTGAGGATGGAAAGTCATACTAAAGGTAAGGCGAGAGCCCATATATGCTTGAACTGGCATCCATTCCTTGGAGGTGAAATGACCATCACGGTCTGAGATTATCGTCTTAGGCACCCCGTAGTACCGTACGAACTGTTCCACGAAGAGACGTACCAACACATCAATATGCGCCTCCTTCTTCATTGGAATAAACCTGGCGATCTTGATCAATCACCCAAACTACATCGTTCCCAGAGCGCGATCTGCGGACAAAATCCAAGAAGATATCCTCAAACTTCCACTCGGGGATGGGTAATGACTGTAACCTCCCGGGCTCTTACACTCTATCTTCACCCATTGACAAGCCTCACAGTGCGTAACGTAATACTTAACATATCTCTTCATTTCTGGCTAGAACATGGTCTTCCGCAAGTCATTATATATCTTGGCGATCCCAGGATGCACTGAATACGTGGTGCAATGAGTCTCTCTCAAGATGTCCTCCCGGATTCCACCGCCCTCGGGAATATAGAGCCTGACACGGAAATGAATGAGGCCTTTCTTCAGAGTATACTCTTCAGCAGATCCACTCTCAATTGCCTTAAACACAGGGGCCAGAGCAGTATCCTTCCCTTGCTCTGCCCGGATCCGCTCACGGATGTCACATACTATACTCAAGGCAGCCAAGTATTTCGTATACGTCTCAGAATGATTCTTACATAACAGCGTATTCTCCATCTCCTCGAGCACTCGAGTCAATTCTATACCCATCATTCGAGACTCGGGGCTCGACGCTGGTATCTTTCTACTTAAGACATCTGCTACGGAGTTCGCTTTTCCGGGGTGGTAGTTCAACGTAAACTCATAATCACACATGAATTCTAACCATCGCCGCTGCCTCAAATTCAACTCCTTCTGAGTATGAACATACTTCAAATTCTTATGGTCCGAAAAGATCTCGCAGTGGACGCCATATAAATAGTGTCTCCAAATATTTAAGGCGAACACCACTGCTTCCAACTCCAAATCATGTACCGGATAATTCACCTCGTGCTTCTTCAGCTGTCTTGAAGCGTAAGCAATCACATGTCCATGTTG
Organism: Platanthera zijinensis; assembly: GCA_039513925.1. Taxonomy (NCBI): domain Eukaryota; kingdom Viridiplantae; phylum Streptophyta; class Magnoliopsida; order Asparagales; family Orchidaceae; genus Platanthera; species Platanthera zijinensis. Next base: position 109,485,691 of record CM077087.1, read on the forward strand.
CATCAACACCGCTCCCATACCTTGATAGGACGCATCGGTGTAAACCTGAAATCCTTCCTTCCCGGATGGAAGGGATAGGATTGGTGCGGAGGTAGGTCGATCCTTTAGCTCTTGGAATGCAACCTCACACTAGGGTGTCCACTCATATGGCACACCTTTCTTTGTCAGGGCAGTGAGAGGGAGGGCGATCTTTGAAAATCCCTCAACAAACTTGCGGTAATACCTTGCAAGTCCAAGAAAACTTCGCACGTCGGCCGCCGACCTCAAAGGCGACCATTCCTTCACAACACGCACCTTGGTCAGGTCTACTACTAATCCAACACCACTAATAACATGACCCAAGAAGACAACTTCTCGGAGCCAGAACTTGCACTTGCTGAACTTAGCAAACAAGGAGTGCCCTCTCAGTTTCTTCAGAACTAAGGCCAAGTGTTCAACGTTCTCTTCTTCTGTCTTCGAGTAGACCAAAATGTCATCGATGAAGATGATGACGAAGACGTCCAAATATGACTCAAACACCCTGTTCATCAAACTCATGAAGGCAGAATGGGCGTTCGTGAGCCCAAACGGCATCACCGTGAACTCGTATAAGCCGTATCTCGAGCTAAGCACTATTTTCTGAATATCTTCTTCTTATATCCTCAACTGATAGTACCCCGAACGTAAATCCAATTTGGAAAACCAGTGCGCTCCCACCAACTGATCGAATAGCTCGTCGATCCGGGGTAAAGGATAGGTGTTCCGCACCGGCAAACCATCCTTCTTCTTAACAAACAGAACAGGGGCTCCCCAGGGTGATGAGCTGGGGCGAACGAACCCTGATTCTACTAACTCCTGCAACTGAACTCTAAACTCAGCGAGTTCCTTTGGAGCCATTCCTTAAGGGGTCCGAGATATGGGCTTGGCACCCGGTACTAGTTTAATCTAAAAATCCACTTTTCTATGTGGGGGTAATCCTGACAGCTTCTCGGGGAATACCTCAGGGAAATCTCGCACTACCAACACATCCTTCATGCTCATCTCCATCTCATTTAGTTCGAAACATATCATATACACCTCCTCCCCTTTCATATGGGCCTTAAGGGCCTTAATTGAAGACAACAACATTCGGGGTGCAAATCTAATACCTTGGAAGACGATCTCTGAGTCTCCATGCCTTAAAGTGATTTGCTTCGCCGCACAATCAATTCTGGCATGATGCCAATCCAACCATGCTATGCCCAGAATAAGATCGAATTCTGACATCTCCAACACCGTTGCAGGGGTTTCAAAAAATTTTCCTCCAATATATACTTCCAAGTCGCACTTGGCGGACAAAGTCATCACGGAGCCGTCTGGGAGGCGTACTCTCCGAGTGATACCGGTGAAATATTGCACACCATTTAAATCTTTCACAAAATCCGCCGAGACAAACGAATGAGTGACATCGGTATCAAATAGAGTGTGGGCTGGTCTCCCACTAACAATCACGGTGCCTAAATATCAAGTCATAACAATCTCAATGCTAGATTCCTAACACAAATCCAGGCAAGCTAAGGACGAATGATCATAACGTATTAAACAAATTACGACATACCTGCAATCACGTCCTGAGGATTCCGCTCTTGAGTCATATCCAGAGCAAACATCTGCTCTCTAGCAGGTCCATGATTCCTTCCTCGTGGTCCTCGTCCTCGACCACGAACTTGCCCTCGTCCTCGCGGAGCTGCCGGAGGAGTAACAGGGGGAACATCTCCACCTAGCTGCGGGCAATAACCTCGGATGTGGCCCGACTGGTTACACTGGGAAGCACCGGTACAGGTACGGGTACCGGGTACGATACGTATCCGGTACGGCGGTATGGCAAAATTTTAAAATCAAGGATACGGGTACGGTGGGATACATTGTATTAAATTTAAAAAATATATATGCATATATCACAAATACTATTATAATACAGTATTCAGTATTCACGAACTAACAGTACATTCACAAATTAATTTGAACTAACTAATTGAAGTAACAACACATTCACCAATTAATTTGAACTAGCTAATTGAACTAACATCACATTCACAAATTAATTTGAACTAATTAATTGAACTAATAACACATTCACTAATTAATTTGAACTAATTAATTGAACAAATAACACATTCACAAATTAATTTGAACTAACTTATTGAACTAACAACACATTCACAAATTAATTTGAACTAATTAATTGAACTAACAATACATTAAGAAGGAGAAGAAGAAGAAGGAGAAGGAGAAGAAGAAGGAGGAGGAGGAGGAGGAGGCAGGCAGAAGAACAAGGAGAAGGAGAAGGAGAAGAACAAGGAGAAACAGACGAAGCAACAAGAAGAAGAAGAAGCAGAAGAAGCAGACGAAGCAGACAGAAGAAGAAGAAGTACCTGCCGTCGGGAGCCGGAGCAGGAGCGGTGACGGGAGCCGGAGCAGGAGCAGGAGCGGTGATGGGAGCCGGAGCAGGAGCAGGGAGCGGCGACGGGATCGGGAGCCCGTCAGGAGCCGGAGCAGGAGCAGGGAGCGGCGAAGGGATCAGGAGCAGGAGCAAGGAGCGGCGACGGGATCGGGAGTAGGAGCAGTTGCAGGAGCAGGGAGCGACGACGGGATCGGGAGCAGGAGCAGGAGCAGGGAGCGGCGACGGGATCGGGAGTAGGGAGCGGGATCGGAAGAAATGAAACCTAAAAAACTGAAAGCGCGATAATATCGAACACAGCTGTGCGGTAGGCGTATCCGTACCGGAAACGTACCCGGTACGAGTACGACCCTATTTTTGGCGTATCCGTGCTTCCTAGATAACAGACTTGCCTGAATGGTCCTCCTGGTTGTTGGTGAGGTTGGAACTGCGGGGGTGGAGGAATTGTTAGCTGCGGGGCCGGATGTTCCATCCTAAAATTCTGGTGGAAGCGTCCGCCACCTCTTTGTTTTCCTCTTCCACCTCTAATATTTTGTCTCCTCCTAAAGCTGTGACCTGCTTCCATCACGCCCTCGGCGGGTCTCTTACTAGTAGCCTGGACTCCCAAATGGTCCGCTTCCAATCTCTTTGCCATATCTATTATCTCCGCCAGGCTCGAGTCCGCTATAAACAAAAGTACTTGCCTTAGGGGATCTCGCAGACTGTTGTATAACCGTTTCGCGTACCCGAGATCATCCAAACTATAGGAGTCAGCAAATCTTGCAAGATGCTAAAACTCCCGCTGATATTTTGCCACTGACTTGGATCCTTATTTCAACTGTAGGAACCTTTCCTCAAGCTCGTCACGAGCCGTGGAAGGAACGAAATGCTCTAAGAAGACATCCGTGAATTCGTTCCAGCTAATGTCACTGTATACACGTCCTTGAAAAGTGGAGCCCATGAGGGACTTCCACCACCTCTTTGCGTGTGATTCCAAGACGGATGCAGCTAAGGTAACAGCCATACTGGCTGGGCATCTGATTCCGGCCATCAATTCTTGCACAGTATTTAGCCATTCTTCCGTACGAACAGCCGACTCCGTCCCATGGTAAGCAGGCGGGGAGAGGGCTCGGAAGGTATTCAACCAGTTAGAACCCGGGGCTTGCTGCTGCACCGGGGCCTGATGAGATCTAAACACGTCTAAGTTGTCTGTGAGGGTATGTCCCAGTTCCAACTGCTGAAATTGAGTGGGACGGAAGGGGTGGGAGTGCCCACTACTGGATATGTGCGCGCTGAGATCTACATATAAAGGTACAAACCTAAGGTCAGGTTGGCTAATCGTAAGGTAACAACTGGACATACTTAAAGTGAATTACACATGGGCACACCACTGCTTCCGCTATGTCAGTTTGACTTCAAACTGACCAATCGAGCGAGGGTGACACCATTGTTCAATGATTTCTTTAGTTGAGGATCGTTGCAAGTTGATACCATTTGTAAGACCCCCCTCCCGGAACACAACACGGCCGATGAGAGTCTTATGCTCAGAACAGCCGCCTTGCGGTAGCGTCAACACACGGGTTGAACGGTACTACAAGACGCCTATTTTACCGACTCTCACAATATCATCTACGCCAACCCAACATAAAGACAAGAAACAGATGTCAAAGTATCACAATAAGTAAATGTCCATAGCACAGTACATGAATAATAAGGAACACATCGGTTCCTTTAATATCAGAGTACAACAAAATTGCCCGAAGGATAAAACAAAGTCTCTTAAAATCTCACACCTCAGTAACCGACGACAGCGCGGGTATCGTCATATAAGGCCCTGTCTCCCTGGCCTGCCTGCCCTCCTGCATGACCTGCTGCTCTATCCGCTAGGTGTCCTAAAAAGGTCGTCGTAGCAGCCGTTAGTCATAAAAACTAAGTAGATATCTCATCCTCTCACCCCGACGGCTCTTAGGCACCGGGCGGGAGAAAGAAAGGTACAATATTTATATATATATATATAAACAGTAAGTACAAGCAGGTGGTATATCTCTACATATCAGAGTAGTAATAACAACAGTGTATAACAAGTGATAACATCATTCTACACTAGTAATTCAGTAAAGGTAAGAGCAATCGACTACATATAATTTAACAACAGAATAGAATTTAACTTATAAAATTGCCCATACAGATTTATAAGTTAAGAGCCGGCTTAACAAAAAGTAACTCATATAAAAGTGCCCATACAAAATTTATATGATAAAGATCCTATGCGGTGCAATGCAATGCAATGATGATTTATGATCCACCCATGCAACTCACGCACTGTGTATTGCTATGTCGACATAGTACTTAGTCCCCACTTTTCGAGCAGGTAGCTAACCTCTCAGGCGTTATCCATCGTGTCCAAATGGTGACAGTAGAGTGTGCGTCTCCACTACTAGGCGGGTATCCACACTACCAAGCCTAGGCCTCCGTACGTCTCAACGCTAAGAACACAACAGCGGAGCCTCTGCGTACTACGACTCAGAGGGGTCTCGGGTAGATGTGCACCAAGAACACAGCCCAAACTGGCCTATCGTCGTGGAACGGAAGGAGCCTCTGGGAGCGTATCACCAAAGGACCAAGTCCAACCGTCCACTGGCACGGAAGGAGCCTCGGGAATGAGCACCGAGAACCAAGCCCAACCTCCCAAAGTCTTTCTGTCAACTCCCGTCGGTGTGACGACTGACGAGCCCGTAGACCTGTCACACTATCCTTAACCCAGGAATATGACACCACATGTCAACACACACCGCATACAATTTCACTTGGCCATGCCATCACACATACATGGACTCCAACCGAGTCCCTTCTCATCATTACCAATCCAGTGCTCAAAAGAACTCGAGGGCTCCACACTGAGTCCCTTATCATCATACCAGTCTGGTGCTCAAAAGCACGCATGACCTACCTTAGCATGGGAGACTAATCCTCTTGTTGTCAATCCCGTCATATCTTCATTACCTGAGATAAGTGACTAACACATTACATGTCCATGGGCATTTCCTTATCTAGCCCTTCTTTTACAATTCAGTTTGCACCTGCATATCAAATCATACATCTTTTCCCAAACTATATTTCATTAAATTTAACATGTCCAACATAACCTTGCAAGGAATACATCACACGTTCTCCCAATAATTGTAAATAATAGCATAGCTATAGGTTACACATTCACGCATCATGCATCACAAATTCTTCCAAAACTTATAACGTTCATCGCATTGATATCAGGTGCATCTTTACCGGATTTCATGAATACATTATTTGTACAACCAAGGTTCATCCAAAACCATTAGCTTATCATGGTTACATATAATAAATTCACCCAATCCAAAATATCATTTGGCTACGATCTTCCTATTGAACCCAACCATCCGGATGCATGACTAACACATAACTTAGACCAAAAGTCTTTCCCGGCCTTATGTTAATTTAGACAAATCACGACCTGCACATAATTCATTACAGGACAAAAACTTCGACTGAACATTCCCGGGCTACTGGATTTTCCCAACGGGCAACCATCTGCTAGAAAGGTCTTTCCGAGGGCTACAATTTTCGTGTTCAGCCAAAGACCTAGAAGTGCTCGGATCATGGCTTAAATCGAGCATGAAGTCTGCTGCGTACAAAAAACAGATTTCTGTACGCATTTTAAAGTCAAACAAACGAAATCGGTTCGTCTTCTTGCTCTAGCCATTCCTACAAAGTTACATTCAGCTCTTCCTCCTCCCTTATTCACCCTCAATAGACCACTATTCTTCACGATACCAAGTCCATCGTCTTCATAATGAAGAGAGGAAATGTCGAAGACAACAAAACCCTAGGACAAAGGTCCTAGCGTGGTCTCTTCCTAGGAGATCTTCATTTCGCACCAAAGTCAAGCTCTCTTGAGCCGACATCTCTCCTATTTCATAACTAAAAATCTAGCACCATGAGAGACGGTAGGAAGCTCACCTCATTTCCGGCCATGAATCTCGTTATTCTCTTTGACGACATGTTTGGTTTCCTCGTCGGTATCGTTCTCCTCTTCCGAGAGAGTTCGCCCTCAACCTTGGATCCAACGATTAAGTTCAGCACCGAGAGAAGACTGGCGGCCAAGACTTGGACAACGTATATAAAGGAGCGACCAAATAGACCTAGGGTTTTTCTGAATCAAGGGCTACCGCCGCGCGGTACCTCCATAAAATGGCTTCTTCCACAAGCCACCGTCCAAACCGACCACCCAAGTGCCGCTACCTGTATTGCTACCGCCGCGCGGTATCTCACCGAGCAGCATACCAAATAATTCAGCGGGCTATTGCCGACGGTATCACTAACGTCGGACGGTTGCTCACAGAGCGATACGCCGATAACTCAGTAGGCTACCGCCGCGCGGTATCCCTCTACCGCCGTGCGGTATCCCTCTACCGCCGTGCGATAATACTCGGCGATTGTTGAGTCCACTCGACGCTCTCGTCTCCTTGCTACCACCGCGCGGCATTACGCTACTGTCACGCGGTAGTACTCGACGATCGTTGAGTCCACTCGACGCTCTCGACTCCTCTTGACATTCGCCGTATACACTCGACGATCACTACCGCCGCGCGGTATCCCGCTACCACCGTGCGGTAGCGTCCGGACACTCAGTGTCGAGTCGACACTTCCCCCGGCCCAGGTGCAAGCCTGTCCACCAGTGCACCCTGAGCCCAAGTCAACTCACCTGACTTGAAAATGCGCACGAGGGGTCTAGAACGAATCAGGACGTTACACAGTGTCTATCAGGATCCTTGACATCAAATAGTTATCCAGGACCTCTTTCAAGACTACTACATTGTCTAAAGGGTTGTCGGTCCTCAGACAGCGATTCTTTTTAAAGGTGACCTCGCCTCTCAAGGGAGAGGATTTTGAGGTAGAGGCGACCTCCTGCTGGCAGACCCTCTTTAAACTTGTTTTTTTGGGAGGATTCTAGACCACCCCCTCTATGAATGCAATTGATTTGGATGAAGAGACCTGTGTCATCAATCTCCACACATTCATGGGGGGCAGTTGATACTCCTGAGGGAGCCGTTATCTTCTTGCTCCACACACTCCCATTGTTGAGGGAAGTGTACCTCTGCTACTTCCTTTTCCTCGACAGTGACATGCTTCTCACTTGGCTTGCAGACAACATACTCCTGAAGCTTTCCCACCTTTAGCCTTTTCTCTACTAAGCTACGGAGAGCTCTGCAACTCTCCGTGTGGTTCTCGGTGTCTTTGTGGAACTCACAACAGAGTTTCCTGTTCCTGTTCTCGTACTCAGCTTTTAGGGGTGGAGGTCTTCTGAAGACCAATTGCTTCTAGAGGACCTGAATGACCTCCTCCATGGGAAGGATCAGATCAATGTATTCTTTCTATGAATCGTCATACTGATTCACCTGTGGAGGAACATAAGCCTTTGTCAGAAATGTTCGTGACGACGTGGATGTGAAGGATTGTTCAGATGGCACGGGCCTGTTCCATGGAGGAGAACGAGGCCATGGTGGTCTCAGCTGCTAGAAGTGTCGTGCTGGGTGCGGTTGTTGCGGGTAAAAGATCTTTCCACATTGCAGAGGAGGTGGAAAGAATCCAGGATGATGTCTCTGAGCTTGATGGGGTGCAACGCGAGGTTGGGCAAGAGAATTCTCCCCTAGTTCCCTCTGGATTAGTTGGTTGAGGGAAGAGACGAAACTAGGATTGGTCGTCTTCCCCTAATGAAATGATTGTCCGTAGGTACTTGGTGGCCTCCACCTGACTTCAATTTGAATAGTCCTTCCTAGATCCACATGCCAGAGCCACTTGGTACATAGAGGGATCGACATCGTGGATCCCAAGTATCTCTTCTTCGAACCAGTTAATGTAGTAACGAGGGTCTCAAACACCCCCTGCTTGATCAGTAATAGTGCTTGGGGGCACTCTTCCACTTCATGGAGTTCTTGTAGTACTAGTCTGTGGCCTTCGCCTCCAGGTTCATGAACAACAATTTGCAGCGAATGCCGTTAGAGAGGCTTTGTTGCAAACTCAAAAGCCTACGTGGGATAGATGTGATCTTATCTCCTAGTGAAATAGGAGAGATGGGGTTGCCCAAACCCAATTGGGACAGGTTCCTATCGGATCGTGTTTGAGAAAAGGGAAGAATCCTTTACTTCCTCAGGAGAGTCGGAGAATACTTTGAAGTCGAGTACACGCGCGGTGTTGGTATTCTCCGCTGCCTTGAAGTGTTCTCTCCTTTTGTTGGCAAGATCTCTATCTCCGATCCTTACCCATGGAGCAGTTTGGAAGACCGGGAGGCGAGCGTTGATGGTTTTTTACTTCCCTAGTCTGGTAAGTTATTTGCTCCGACAATTGTGTGAATGCGAATACCAGGAGATTGAATTTTCTTTTGGTAACAGTTTCCTCAGGGTTATTGTGAGACCCCTCAGGCGACATCCTGGCTTTGTCTCCTCCCGCAATTGTAGTTATTGTTCTTCGATCACTCAAATCTGAAGGTCACGTGTTCGTTCTATTGGATCAGAAAGCGTCCTAACTTCACACTCATCACAAAAGCACAAAAAATGGGGGTTGTGAGTGGGCTTGTTCTCTTACTGCGAGTTACTAGGGCGTGGTGTGGGGAGTGTTGTCATGAATACCCCAGATGATCGAGACCTAAACAAGAATGGAATTATATGCCGCGAGGCCAGATTTCACACCGCTCGAATCTTAGCCGTGCATGATATTATTGATTAATTGAAGTTGAATACAACCAGATTACATGTATACTTGTGTTCTCCAAAGGTACTCGCAGGTTCTTTTTTTGAACGTGCAAGTACAGGGGGTTTCTTGGCTTTAGTTTCAGATCCTTTTAATGCTATTGCTCATGAACTATTTATAGGGGGAGGGGGCTGCCCTTGGGCAACCTCCAAAAATACGAGCTGCATGCTTAGTTAAGAAAATTCCCAAGTGCAAAAAGTAGAAGCCGCGACGAGTACTCGAAAATGGACGACAAGTACTCGAAAATGGACGACAAGTACCAATCTGTTGGTCGGCGAGTACACTTGGTTGTTGGTGAGTACATCCACAAAACATTGTCTACTTTGGCGAGAGTATTGCTCTTGTCTGGGAAGAGCTGCTTTATCTAGGCTATCGTCAGCGAGTATGATAAAATTTTGGCAGACAGGCAAAATACTTCTTTTCCCGTCATTTGACATCCTCTTAGTATTCAACATTGCATTGAAAAAACTTGTCAACCGAAGAACTGCAAATCTCTCGCAAATCTTCAACTCTCATTTGATTTCTCATTTAGATATAAAGTCTTACATTAATTTCCCATTGTATATAGTTGACACCATGTTTATAATTTGTTAGATGGGGGAAAAATTGTCTATTATACAATAAGAGTCTCCCTTTATATATAGAGGAGAGACAAAAGGATACAAGGATACAAATATGTTATTAGCACACCCTAAAAATAAAGTAAACTATGCTAACACTCCCCCTCAAGTTGGGCGAGTGATGTTAAACATGCCCAACTTGTTCACAATCTGATCGAAAGAATTCCCACTTAATCCTTTGGTGAGAATATCGGCAAGTTGCCCGTTAGAGGGCACAAAGGGTGTACATATGATTCCTCTTTCAATATTCTCCTTGATAAAGTGTCGATCCACCTCGATGTGTTTTGTCCGGTCATGCTGAACTGGATTGTGAGCGATACTAATAGCTGACTTATTGTCACAATACAGACGAATGAGTCCTTCTTCCACAAGACCAAGGTCCCTCAATAAGGCCCGAAGCCATAAACCTTCACAGACCCCATGAGCCATAGCTCTAAACTCAGCCTCAGCACTAGATCGTGCCACAACCTGTTGTTTCTTGCTCCTCCAAGTAACAAGATTTCCTCCAACAAGAGAGCAATATCCAGAGGTGGATCGCCTATCGTCCACTGACCCAGCCCAATCAGCATCAGTATAAACTTCAATCTTTAGGTCAGTACCTGGGGAAAACAGGATTCCCCTTCCTGGTGAGGACTTGAGGTACCGAAGGATTCTGTGTGCCGCATCCACATGTCGTGTCTTTGGAGTATGCATGTACTGACTATCAACCTCCCTACTAACCTTTGGAACCCTGCAATATCTTCGATCTCCGCTCCATCATTACGCCCCAATCGATGATTGGCCTCAATCGGAGTATCAGCCGGTCTGCATCCGCTCATTCCCATCTTCTCAAGGAGATCTAACGTGTATTTCTGCTGTGAGAGGAAGATTCCCTTCTTTGATCTTGCAACTTCAATTCCCAAAAAATACTTTAGTTTTCCAAGGTCCTTGACCTCAAATTCTCTGGCAAGCTTCTGTTTCAGATTCTGAATTTCTTCATGATCATCACCAGTTATGACAATGTCGTCAACATACACAATGAGGACTGTGATTTTCCCAAGCCTACGTTTGATGAACAGCGTATGGTCAGCATTACTCTGAGAGTATCCAAACGACATCATCGCCTTGTGAAACCGACCAAACCATGCTCTTGGAGACTGCTTCAGTCCGTATAGAGCCTTCAGCAATCTACAAACTTTCCCTGAGGCACCAGCTGGAGTGAGACCCGGAGGAATAGACATATAGACCTCCTTCCAAGTCACCATGGAGAAAGACATTCTTTACATCAAGCTGCAGAAGGTCCCAATCTTTGCAAACAGCAATGGACACCAATACCCTGATGGTATTCATTTTAGCAACCGGAGCAAACGTCTCCTGAAAATCAATGCCATGGGTTTGGGTATAACCCCTTGCAACCAACCGTGCCTTGCACCTTTCAACAATCCCTTGTGGATTCTGTTTCACAGAAAACACCCACTTACACCCAACAGGTTTTTTCCCTTGAGGAAGAGATACAAGATCCCAGGTATGGTTCTTCTCCAAAGCCTTCATTTCCTCAACCATCGCATCACGCCATATAGGGACCTCAAGAGCCTGTTGCCAGGACGCAGGTATAGAAGAAGTAGCAAGAGAGGAGACAAAGGCCTTGTAGGAGGTAGACAGGGAGTCATAAGAAACATAATTAGAAAGCGGATGGCGAGTACAAGACGGGATACCTTTTCGAAGGGCAATCGGTAACTCTGAGGGCCCTGAGTCAGGATCCACTGACTGTTCTGGTATCATAGCAGGCTCCTGTGTGCTTGTCCCCTTTGTACGCCGAGTATATACCTGCAAGGTCGGGGGTGAAGGAATAGAGAAGGGAGGATCCATGGAGACGGGAGAAGACATTGGAATAGAGGCCACCTCCAACAGAACGACCCGAGGAGCGTCCATAACCACGACCACCACGAGGCGAAGCACCCCCTCTTGGGGTCGGAAACCCATGAAGCTTGAAGCATGTATCCCGAGTATGGCGATTCTTGCCACAATAATCACATACAAGATGATCTTTATCGGAGCTCCGATGCTTGGTATCTCGAGAAGGACGAGTGCCAAGAAGGGATGGGATGGAAGCAGCCAAAGCAGAGCTCTCTGGCACAGGGTCTGGAAGAAGGGTCTGGCGACGATCAAACTCCTGCTGCACTATGCTGTAGACCTCAGAAAGGGAAGGGAGCTGAGGACGTCCGAGAATCTGAACACTGATCTGATCGAAGTCGCGATGCAATCCATGAAGAAACTCGAAGATGCGATTGCGGTCATCTCTAGCCCGTACTACTGCCTCGTCAATAGGGCTAACAAAGACAAGAGGATCAAAGTGATCATACTCTTGGTAAAGCTGTGTGAACTCCAAGTAATACGCTGAAGGAGGACGGTCACCCTGCCGGAGTAAGCTAATCCGGCGGCGTAGCTGAAATATCTGAGCAGCATTGCCGCGGCGAGAGTAGGTAGACTCCGCACGACGCCAAATATCAGCAGCACTATCAAGGAAGAGATAATTGCGGGCAATGGACTCTTGCATCGAGTTGGTCAGCCAAGACATGACCAAGGAATTCTCGGACTCCCACTGCAGCCAATCTGGAGAAGTCCTATCGGGTTCCGTCGTGTGACCGGAGACATAGCCGAAGAGACGCCGACTTTTGAGCGCCAGTGTGATAGAACGGGACCACGAGAGATAATTGGATTCATCTAGCCGAATGGTAGTAATCTGAGAAGTATTGTGATCAGTGGTTCCACGGTAGACGGCCGACGAAGGACCACCAGAAAGAGCCGGAGGAACACCGGTAGAGAGGGAAGGAGAATCCGCTCCACTAGATCCCATAGCACAGGAATAGAAATCCTGAGGGAAGGAGCAAACCGAAATAGAAATCCGGTCGGGAGGAAGAAGAAAACACAAACATAGGGCATCAAGAAGGAAGGAGATCCATCCAGTGAAGCATCACAAGGGCAGGTGGCGCCGGAGAAATCTAGAGCACTGTTCCGACGCCATAAGAAGAGAGCAGAAGCGAGCGGAAGATCGCCGGGCGAGTGGGAGTGCTGCCGAGCGAAGCGAGGCGGAGCCGGATTCAAGCGGGAGTGCGCCCGAGCGATCCGAGGCGGAAGCGAAAGAACAGCGGGATCGTCGGGCGAGCGTAGTCGGGCGGGCGAGCGGAAAGCGGGATTAGGGTATTCCCTCTGATACCATGTTAGATGGGGGAAAAATTGTCTATTATGCAATAAGAGTCTCCCTTTATATATAGAGGAGAGACAAAAGGATACAATGATACAAATATGTTATTAGCACACCCTAAAAATAAAGTAAACTATGCTAACATAATTAATATATGATTAGTATTCTTTGGATGATCTAATAAGCATATGCCTTGACAGACAAATAACACACTCTAAAAAAATCTCACTACACGAGAATTCTCTTGGGGATGTAGTTATCTTTATGGATAATATTGCATTCGTAGTTAATTATGTGTTTGTATTTTAATATTCTTTCTTCTAGCGGTTCTCTATTTATATAAGGAGAACTTAATGGGAGAAGTTATCTTATCTTGGAGTTAGTTGTTTTGGTCTCTTTTAGGAGACTACTCTTACAGAGATCCCGCCCTCAAGAAAATGTGTTGATCTTGTTTTGATATCTAATGTTTTCCTTCGTATCAATCTACACATTAATATTGTTCTGCAATAACGTGAAGATATCAACAGGTCTGACTTGCCTCTCTCCGTTTGTCGTTCTTTCGGCTGTCAGGAATCATCCTTCTCACCACTCCATTTTCCTTTCTTGTCATGGAGCTCTCTTGCCACCAGATTCCCCCATTTAAAATGACTATGATCCATGCATAACTCCTCCAAATCTATATGCATATCTGTCGCTTTGCCATTCACACTGAAATCCACAAACTTTATGCAGAGCCGCCTCGTCGTTGCGATGCTCTATTGCCCCAACATATTGCTCAGGTGCTCACGAGATTTCCCACCTGCTCCAATTCTGGTTGCCTCATTGCTCACCTCGACCGAACCCGCCAATCAGCTGTTGGATCCCCCTCGTGTTCACAACTAACATAGGCTCATTCGTCGCTCTGCTTTTATAACTGAAGCAAGTATCTCCACAAATTCGGCTCAACACCTTGAACCCTCTCTCTTCGCAATTAGTGTTGTTGATGAGCATGCCGAGCTCCCTGCGGGTGATCAAAAGCCTATGGACTAATCCTTGTCTGCAGATAGTCGCACAGTTCAGCTTCTGTGTCAGCCTCTATCGCATCCTCGCGTTGTAACACCCCTTCCCAGTATTTCAGAAATCAGCCGTCCGGCCGGGTCAGCGATATAAAGAAAACTAGGAAACAGTATTAAAATTAATATACAACAGGTAAAGAAGCATCTACTAAAAATTTATAACTTACACCGGAAGCTAGGAAAATAAACTAAGGGTAAACACATACCTCAAATCTGGATTCACAGAGCCACTAAACATGAATAGAATTGAATTAACTGAAAATCTGTTTAACATTAATAGTCTGATACATTGCATAATAAACATTAATAAGTTACATTGACCACAATTACAAGTGTATACTGGAAGTAAGAAAACTGAAGGGTAAAACACTACTAACTGACGCCACCATAATGCTCATCCTAGGCGTAGTTTCCCACCTGGGTCACCTGAAAAACATTGCCCACGAGGGGTCAGAGTAAAGAAAAATAACTCCTCCTAGTGACACAAAATAGTTTTCATAAGATGAATGCATGCCTTTAGAAAACAGTTTTGTGCATTTAAAAACCTTTATGCTATATATTATGCATGCCTTCGCACTACTTCCTGGTCAATACATCTATTTGTTTTATGTACGTGACTTCTAGTTCACTAACTCAAGTCCTGACGTTCACTCACTAGTATACAGACTCGCGACAGGTCTATACTTGAGTTCTAAGTGGCTTCTAACCTGCACATCTACTTGGAAGGTTCTAGGCAGAGTAGCTCCTAACGCGCATCTGAAATTGGCGACCCGAGACCATCTTACGAACTCAATTGTTCTAGTGTCACGCGGACACGGTCTCGAATCTACTAACTGACTCAAGTGAAGTAAACTCCTAAGACTATGCTGCTCATAAGATACCATATGCCTTATGAGAGAGGTAGTGCGCCTCTACCTAACACGTAAAGACTTGTGTGCTCATTGATTTTTCGGTCTGATGCTACTCTGCTTGGGATATCTCTTTTGGTGTACTACTGAGCGACCCTTTACTTTCTTGTGGTCGACTTGAAGGGACCTTCTCGCCCTTGGTTGAACAATCTCCAAACTTACGTACACGAGTGAAGTTTCGTACCTAAATAACTGTTCATGACTTTACTAACGTGGTTATGGAAAATGGCGTTATCCTACGCATTTCCACGATTAGTTTCCTACTGCCACACTTTTTTATGCATGGTTATGATGCTTGTACGAAACCTACTCATGCGTATAAAAATATAATTACTTGATATGTCTAACTAAAAGAAATTAGAATTTTCTTACAGTGGTGGTGCGGCGCTCGTACACTCGGCGCGACGACATTTGCTTTTCCGAAGGCAATCCTACTGCTGGGGATCTTCAGAAAACTGCCTCAATCCCTCCAAAGTTCTGCAATATAAGGCAGCCCTAATTTCATAATTTTCCCTTAAGGGTTTCTCCGTGGAAAATTTCTATACAACTAGGGTCACAAAATTTCAAGCGCTAAACTTCAAATATTACCTTTACGTAGAATGATTGAGGCTCTCAAAGCGCCCAACTAAACTTCCGCGATGAACCACGAATTCCAAAACCAAATTAGGGCAATCAAAATGAAAACCTAGGTTATTTTAGTTTCCAAAACGAAGGATTTCTACGAAGGAATGAAGATAAGGGAGAAATAGACTCACCAAAAACCAAAGGTTTCCACTACCACCGGCTAGGGTTGAAACCCGGCACTTCCACGGCCAAGGAATGAGTCGGCGTGCAGAGGAGGGAGGAAGAGTCGGCGTGCGATTCTGGAGGGGGATCGGCCGTCGGAAATGACTGGGAGGAGTCGGCTTGGCGTCGTTTGCGGGAGACGGGAACGATCGGCTTGCGATTTCTATCCCGTGAGAGAGAAGCTTGCGGGTTTAAAACGGGTTGCAGCGGTTTTTAATCAAATCATGGGGTCGGTTTGATAATCACCTCCCCCCTTAATACCCAAATACACTCTATAAAAATGGCTATTGGCACACCCAACTCACACTAACACTTTTTAAATACTAACTGAAAACATCGCGCGCGTCGATTCTAAAACAATATGCATTACGCACTATTATTAACGCACTTAACGAACTAACAGACGCTAACAATAGGCAAAACAACATTATACATTGACGACGCTGTTCGTGTCGAGAATGTCTCTTGGTCGCTGGAGAACCTGCAAGAGAGAAAACGATAAAAGAGAGACTGCGAGTTGTCGGTTACTAGCGGTTAAATGAAAAGGAGTCAAAAGGGGGCCGCCGGAAGCAGCGACATCAGAGTTCGCCCGTCGCGGCTAAATCCACTCCTGCGACGGGCTTTTTGGTTATCATAAATGAAGCGATTACAGCGGTTACCAAAGAGAACCCGATCGGACAGTAACCCGCTCTGCAAAGGATTCGAGACCGCTGCCACAGACGGCGAGCTAAAGGATTCGATCCGCGATGCCTAGAGAGTACTGTTCATGCCAATTTATAGGCTCGGGGCCTGCCCGAGCGGGCAGGCGCTAGAATCACCGGCTGCCCGGGGGACAGGAGAGCGGGCAGCGGTGACAGGATGCACAGCTAGAGAAGAAAGAGCAAGCTCTTAACCGCGCGGTTACGCGGTCTGCAACAGAAAGACCGGCGACTTTCAGACGGAAAGAACGGCTTGCAAATGGCTACGATCTCGCAGTTATGCGGTTAAGAAATGGCCCTTTGACTCATCTAAAGGGAGAATTAGAATATCGGTCTTCCGGGTAAACAGACGCGCTGTCTCGATCAAAATTCGTCGCGACTCGGCCCTACAAATTAAAATAAATTTTTGCGTCACAAATTAGGATGTTACACGCGTGACTACCATCCACTTCCTTCTGGCACTCACCCAACTCGGGTGGCACTACCGCCCTTTCGTTGTGTTTTCTAGCACCCTTCTCTTCTAGCAAAGCTCGTGTCTGGCCCGGTCGTGCCAATAGTGGAAGTCGTGGTTGACTGGTTGCACACCTCAACATCCCCCACCTTATCTTCCCCCTTTTTTGCCTTTTGAGCCGTACATCGCAAAACGCTCGCAGAATCCCTTGCCAAGCTCTGGTTCACAACAATCACTCTGCATCTCGTCTTTGTATTCGATAAGATGCATCCCTCAAAATGCGTTGGTTGATACTGCCCAATTATGACTGTTATTGATAGCTGTTACGGTTCTTGTTCAGTTTTATTAAAACTAAGAACTGGGTCATCAAGGTAATGTTTCTTTAAATTAGAACCAAACTTTTATTTGATTTGATCGGTCTTGGTTTTTGTTTTGTTTTTGGTTTCAGCATATTTTCTTAAAACCATCGTGTTTACAGCTCTGATTTTGGTTCAACAACCAAAACTAAATTATTCACTACAAGATCGTTCTGGTTCTATGCGGTTCCGGTTTAGTCCTTTTCCTAAATAATTAGCATTACTAAAGATTGATGAGATCATTGTTCACTGGCGAGCCGACCCTTATCAGAGCCCGTCCTAGTTTATACTAGTTAGGAAGAGAAGTTAGGGTCATCGTATGAATGATCCAAGTTCATAGTCATGTTCAAAGCGACAACGAGACATTTCTATGTATTTTTGTACATTATGTTAGCATATTTCATGTATGTTTTGTTTCAGCCAATCTCAACAATTCTACTATCCTGTGCTCCAAATCAGTCCTTTATCGCCTCTTGGGACTCCAACTATTCTTGTTTATTCTAAATAGAGTATACATTACTTTGCGTTGATTGTTTTGGTGAAATGACTTGCAATTTAGATCTAGATTTGAAAATACTTGCTCAGTTTTAATTCTACTTGTAAGTTTCATTTATCAAATGTTATTTGAAGCGCTCTTCTCTAAAATTCAATTAGATCTTATATTTCTAACCTCTAATCTATAGCGTGAATGTTTACGGATACTGTGAATGTTTTTACTTATGTTAGTATTAATTTCGGGATGTATTTTAGTTAAATGTGAGATTGTTGAAGTATTAAAGAGAAATAAAAAGTGCTTTATTTTATTCATCCGCAAAGGGACATTATATATGAAATACAATGACTCTTAAACTCGAACTGACAATGTGGGGCTAAACTCAAACTCTTAAAGGGCTTTAATAATGCGATAACTTTAATACTCCCCTTTAAGCTGGAGGGGAAACCTTCAGCTTGAAAACATCATAAAAAAGAAAGGTAATGATGGTAGGCAAGTGAGACAAATCAACAACGAGCCACCAGGGATATTCTGAACCATAGCGTTCCCACCGATCATGGACTTGTCAAATAAAATCAACATATGAGCCATCAGGGATAATTTGATCCAGGATATTCTGAACCATAGCGGTACCACCGACCATGGGTCCACCGACCATGTTCTCGCTGGATAAAATTAATAGTCGAGCCACTAGGGATGATCCGACAAGTGATATTCCAAACCATAGCGGTCCCACCGACCATTATTAGTCCACTGATCATGGACTTGTTGGAATAAGGTCAACCAACAAAGACCCTATCACAACATGTACCACATCAGAGAAAAATGGGGAGACACAAATAACAAAGGACAAAATCCGAGAGGACCGTGTGGGACTAAGGTGAGAGTCAAAAAATATCATATGAGTTGCCTTCGTTACAAATACTCCCCCTCATGTAGAACACATGTGCAAGACGACATAACAACAACATAATAAGCAAGCACTAACAGTAACCAGACAATGACACTTATGACACGTCAAAATGACCAAAAAAATCCACAAGGCTTCTGCATCGACGAGAAATCTGTTGGTACCCTAGTTTGGATTTGAGTTAAGTCTTCTCAATTAGTTTCTTGACCCAAGATTTATCTATGGTCAAAGGTTAGATTTAGGTTAGATTCCATCAGTTGTATAGAGTTATTGTTTATCCATTTGAAAATCTGGTTAAGTTTTTTTTAGTTCAACTATAGTCGAACGCCGCTCGACTATCGTTTATCAGTTGATCTACTATCGTCTATCAGCAGATCGACTATCTCTGAGTTAGTTCAACTCAGTTAGCCCGACGATCTATGGTCTCAGTATCGTCGATCGTCGAGTCCTGCTCGACTCCTTTTGCCCAGACAGATTTCTTGTAGGTCGACGATCTTCTCTGATAGTTCGACGATCGTTGTGATTCGTTCGACTATCTTTTTGTCTGCATTTAGTGATTGTGTACTCTTTCTCTTCTGTGAATTATTTCTCATTTATCTGGCTTATTTTATTAAAGATTATTTCATTGATTTTATGCTTATATATCAAGGCAATCTTTGCCTCATTCTTTATGCATAAGTCAAGCTCTATCTGATAAAGTCTTTTGTCCTATTAGTTGAAAAATCTTTGTGCTTTATCTGCCATGCTGTCCTTTATAGCCGTTAAACACAGATGTCTTTCTCTGGCCGTAAAGAGTTTTTTTTTATGTGACTTTCTCTAATATCTTTTGGACTTGCAGAATGGATAAACAGCTTCTAAGAAAGCTTTATCTCTTTATAGGATGTCCTTCTGTAGGCTATTTGTACTATGCGTTATTTGCAGGCCAGATTGCAGATCTCAGAAGAAGACAAGATTCAAATCAAGAGAAAGATAGAAGCCGTTACAAATGCTGATATAAAGAGCTAGTGAGAGAAGTTAATATATAGATATATAGATATACCGATATTCATATACACAGATACACAGATTCAACAACAAGAACAAGTGTAGAACAACTCTCTTCAGAGTTCTCTTTTTCAATCCTGAGTTCATCCTGCTTACATGATCATTCATACTCAGAGCTTCAAGTAGTAGAAGAAGAAAGAAAAGCTGTTGAAGAAGAACAACCATTTCATATCAAGAGTCTTCTTCAAGCTGCTCCTTCAAGAACCTCAAGACAAACAGATCTTCTCTGTCAAGAGTTCTGAAGAGATCCTGCACCCTGAAGCAAGACTTCTTCCTGGATATTCTCTAAGCCAGGGGGAGCTTTGATTCCTTCAGAGCTTTCTATAGCTTAGCAATCCACTAGTTTATCTAATTTTGTTTAACAATAGAGAAGACATTCTAACTCTCTCAACCTCCTGTACAAAGGGTTATTACTCCCTTCAAAAGTGAACCTTGGTGGCAGGGCACCTTAGCAAAAACCTGTGTTGGATTTTGAGCTCCTGATCAAAAGATCAAAGGGTTTATTTGATCTACCTGAATCAGATCAGTTGGTGGCAGGGCACCTGAACAAAAACCTGTAGTGGATTCCTACCAGGCTGGTAGAAGAGTGGATGTACCTATTGAGAGGGAACCACTATAAATCTTCTTGTGTTGTCTGTGTTGCTTATTTTAATTACTGTACTGTGGCTGTGAGTAGAATTAACTAGGATTGCTAGTTGTTGTGTTAGGACTAAAGCTCAAACTGTAATTACAGTTAGCTTTTCCTTGTGCACCTCACTTTGTGTTAGGCTCTAGGGTTTCATATATCTATATACTTATTCCGCAAATTAACTCTAAGGGAGTGGAGTAGATTGTCATATTTTTGAATACTCTATTCACCCCCTCTAGAGTTGTATCTATCCTCACTTTCAATTGGTATCAGAGGGAGGTTGACTGACTGTACATGCTAACACCTGAGTCACAAGATCTAGATAGATACCAAGTTTATAGATATTCACTTCATGACCCAGTACAAGGATTACTCTAGCACCAGACCTCCAGTATGCAACTTAGCTAGGTTCAACATCTGGAAGGCAAGAATCAGACTGCATATGAATTCTATTGATGAAGATATCTTCTCTTCTATTTTGACAGGACCACCAACACCACCTGCTGCAACTACTGCTACAACTTCAACAAATCTGAGTGCAGTGCCACCTCCTGACTATAATGATGTTTACAAGAAAGCAAAGATAGCTGATGCAAAAGCTATGAACATTCTGGCTGTAATTAGAACTACCTAGGATTGCTAGTTGTTGTGTTAGGACTAAAGCTCAAACTGTAATTACAGTTAGCTTTTCCTTGTGCACCTCACTTTGTGTTAGGCTCCAGGGTTTCATATATCTATTTACTTATTCCGCAAATTAACTCTAAGGGAGTTGAGTAGATTTTCATATTTTTGAATACTCTATTCACTCTCCTCTAGAGTTGTATCTATCCTCACTTTCAAAATCAACACCTCAAAAGGGGTAGCAGTGGATGGACGTTGATTTCCCATCGAGCACAAAAGATGCAGCGACTAGAATCGTAGAAACATGAGGGGCAACTGTTGGAGGCGGGGTGATCAGGTGCAACAAAGTGTCTGAAGCTGGAACAAACCAAATGAATGAGAAAACATCGAGGAAAGAAGCATCCGACAAGATTTCTGCCATGGAAGAAGCAACGTAATCGTACCAGAGTAGATGCGGGATCCTTATCATCAGCGGGATCAAAAGAGGTAGCCATCATTGACTCCAGGATCGACATATGAGAGTGTCGACAAGAACAATGATGTTTGGAGCAAAACAATGATGTCGATTGGAACGAAGACGATGAGAAGACAGGATCGGTGGGCGGGAATAGCGACAGGAAGAGCAACCAGGGATGATGATGAAAGCAGAAGCAGACGGGAACATCAGAAGCCGTGGACGGAGAGGAAAAATACCGGCTGGACAGTCAACGATAGCGAAAACCGACAGGAACGTCGACGAAGAAAGCGGCAGACCGGAACTGGCACGGGATCGTTGATGAAAGAAAGCTGCGGCTAGTTGAGCAAACGGGCTCGACGAGGGTAGAGAAAGAGGAGATCCACATAGCGGGAGCAAGAGGTCATCTCTTTGATCGGCAGTAGCGGGCGAGCGAAAGAACATCCGTGGGAGCAGCGATTCCCCCACAAAAATCCCTAAGGCTCACGCGAACAGGGCGAACAAAGGAAACATAACCCACTTTGATACCATGTTGAAATATTATAAAGAAATAGAAAGTGCGTTATTTTTTTCATCCACAAAGGGACATTATATATGAAATACAAGGACTCTTAAACTCGAAATGACAATGCGGGACTAAACTCAAACACTCCTAAAGGACTCTAATAATGCGGTAACTTTAACAAAGAAAATCGCATGGGTATCACATTATTATAAAATTTCCTTCATAACTACACTTGCGTTCATCCATTAAAGTTCCACTAGGGTGCATTGCATATATTTAATTAAACTTTCTTTTAATTTTGATTATAAATTGTGTAGTATACATATTAAATTAAAATAAGTTTCGGTTCCATGGCCTGATTCTTATTTGGTCCGTTTTAGATCGGGTCTAAATTAAAAAAAAATCAAAATTTGTTGGTTGTTGTTCTAGTTCTAGTTCTAGTTCTAGTTCCGATCCAGGTAATAATATTAAGGAACCAGATCCGAACTTTTATTATTCACAGTTCCAAAAATCAAATCTGACCAAAATAATTTACCAGTTGTTCAATCCGTATCTATGCGGTTCCAGTTTGGTTTTTGGTTCTCGGTTCTAAGTGACAGCTATACCACTATTCCTTCAGATCCTCGATCTTTTCGCCACTTTTGTTCCACAACTCTTTTTACCTATCCATCATATTCCCACCCTTTAATACTCATCACATAGGCCATATTCGTTTTTTTCCACCTTAGGCTTCACATCAACACCTCTAAATTTTTTTCTTGTCCCCAAAAGCTCACTACTTCAATAAACATCATTTATCTATCATCTTTTCTCATGATCGGTCCCAACTTTATACAAAAAAGCAAAAACACGCTCTTCTTCACCTACTAGAACCATCAAATCTTCCTTAATATGGATGATCCCGCCTTAGAACCCATATTTTCACGCGATGCAGCCACCTATTTAAATATTTGGGTGAAAATTATTTTTCGCGCAAAACTCACTAACGCTCCCGCTAAATTGGAACCATTCTTCCTCTCCTCACAACTCCTTCCAAAGCCTTGGCCCAACTGGTATGCATCCACTGTTACAGAGACCTTCCATTTCACTTTCTATGGCTCGACCATGAGGACAAGATTGATTTTCAGGCCGGAAGTACTGATATGATATTCCTAGGCAGACAAGTAACACACACTCAAATAATCGGCCTCACTATGCAAGAGTTTTCTGGGAGATGCGGTTATTTTTATGTATAATATTGCATTCGTATTTAATTACGTGTTTGTCTTTTAATTTACATTCATCTTGTGGTGGCTCTCCATATATATAAGGAGCCCTTAGTGTCAGAAGTTATCTTATCTTGCAGTTAGTTGTCTTGGGCTCTCTTAGGAGATTACGCTTTTAGAGGTATCTTACCCTCAAGAGAATGGATTGAGCTTGTCTTTATATCTTATATTTTCCTTCGAATCAATCTACATATATATTGTTTTGCGATGGCGTGAGACTATCAATATTATGTTTAATAATGTTTCTCAATTTTTCTCATTCTCATATCTTCTTATCTTCCTGGACTTCTGTACCCATATGTTTATGAATCCGGGGTATTTTAATTTTTAGGAAAACATTTCTTATAATTGAAAATATTCTTAGGTAAGTTTGTATTAGTATGGAATGTGCTACTTTGGTGAATGCTTATACAAATCTATATTGCAACAAATAAAGTTTTATTTTCAGCATTAAAAAGTAAGTAATTTATTTCGTAGTAGTTACATATAAATTTTTGTAGCTCAGCAAAATTAACTCTTGGAATTTTTTATGCTCCCTTTTTTCTGTGATGTTGCTCTAAATTTCCGGATTAATCGTCTCTTTACTTAGATACTGTAGAACCACTAGACGCCCCAGTAGATAATTCCAAGAAGTCCATTAGTAGAGAGAACTCAAAAGAACAGGTTAGTTTCGTTATAGAAGTTAATTTTGGTTTGTGAACTACTGTTATGCGCTGATTATATCTTCTATGACCTAGTTACCTCTTGGCAATGATGAGAAAACGTTACATAGTGATACTTCACATGATACAAATGCCATGAATCCATCACGAGATTCCCCTTTGGGATCCGTAAGTACAGGTAGAGATGTTGGTCTTGCCTATGCACCAGATATATATGCTCCACAGGCTCAAACATTTGTCTATGGAGGTTAGCGCATTCTATTATCTTTTCTGTTGTGAATGTTTTTTTCCTATTCAATGCTTATGTTTTAAGTGAACTCAATCTTTCTCGTCCTTCAGGCTATGAGAGTACTAGAAATGAATGGGAAGATTATTCCAATCACTTTACGCATGCAGAAGGTGTTGAGCCTGGGTCAACAGTGAGTATATTTTATTAACGTCATTCTTACATAATATATTTCTTTAAGATTTTATGAATATTTTATGCTCAATGTTTCATTCAAGGGCATTTACACGGAGAACCAATCTGTCATGTTCCACCCTGGATATGGGTACAATCCCCAGATGCCTTACGGGCCATATTCTCCAGTTACAACACCTTTGCCTGCTTCTGGAAGAGACGGACAGCTTTACTCACCTCAACATTTTCCTTTTACGGGCCCATACTATCATCAACCAAGTACACCAAACATCTCATATTTGCATGCTCCAACGCCAATATCTCAACCTGATTTGATGATGCCACTTGACCAACAAGGTGCTTTTCCTCCCAACATGAGTTCCAGGAACATTCCAGGGGACCAGCACCTATTTACCATGTTCCCTATATTTCTTTTGGTAGGGATTATTTGCTGGTAATTAGGTTAACCGTGGTTTGTCTGATTTGTAGCAACGTTTACTTTTTTTTGGACAGATTGGTTGAAATCCCTGGATGCAGCAGGGTCTCTGACGCCATTGCTTTCACCAGCAGCTTCACCTCAACCGATAGGTTCTGTGGGTTCATTTGGCCAAGGCTTGATGCCCTTATCTTCTGGAATGGTACGTTGTCCTTCACCTGTGCACCTCCTCTAATGTAAATGTTTTTACCTTGTATCTTTAGAGGCTATATAACTTGCATGGGTTTATGGAGCAATTCTCCTTGACTATGATATTGAATTTCTCTTAAGCATGGTGCGTGCTATTATAAATATAAATTGAGTTTCTAATGTATAAATCTGGAATAAATGACAGTAATGAGCATGGGAGGTTTGTTAAAGTGGGGAGCAATCTTCTTAATACTTCATATTTTGGGGGGATTTATCATGTACACACCATTTAAGGAATGCAATTAATTATTCATATGAAATTTTTTCCAACCAATTATTAAGTGAATAAATGTGTCCTAAGAATTAATAGATGTGAAGGTATGTGCTTTTGAATTTCTAAGTGTTTTAGTTATATATTTATGTTGTATTGAAATTTTAATTACATCTCATTATAATTCATGATCCTAAGAGATTAGTTAGTAGAATTTCTGTAGATTAGTAACCGTCAGTTATATTGCACATGTGTTGCACAACCTCTTATAATCAGGGACGCCAATAAACTGTCAGCAATGAAACAAACTACTTACAATAATCTTTTTCTGTACATATTATTTGTTGTGCTTAAACGAGACATTGATGGGAACAACATGAGTTTGGGTGGCTTATTTGGGGCTGATTTGTCACTTGTCATATTTGACATTGCCAGATAGACGATCGGAGATCATAGCCACGTCTGCAGCAATGTGTAGATTTTTCTTTGTATTTTAATTTATTTTTTCTATTTTTTATTTTGTAGGAATCAACAACCATTATGACTGAGAGATCTTGACCGCTCATAATGGTTTCCCTAAGTATGTTTGGCCATATAATCAAGTGAGGGGTTGGTTTTAGGCTTTATCGCGGATTTTGGAGAGCTTATTCCTGAAATCACTGGTCTTCTCATGGTGTCAACTCTGAAACATTGAGGTATTATTTGTAAATGTTGAAGAACACATCTTTAGATTTTCCGCCGTTCTCCTTTTTACGATTCTCCTTCTCCAAGAGACTTCACCCTCTGAATAATACACCAAAGTAGGGGATATAGTCACCCTCCGTTAAGACTAAGATAACTTGACTTTCACCCACCCCCACCCCCCCATTCATCATTCCAAGTCTGAAAGAGAATGTGTAAAGGGTTTTACCAGAAATAACTTTCGTGAACATATCAACAAGTTGGTCCCCAAAAGACGCAAGCATTGTAGTAATGGTTTGGTCCTTAATTTCCTCTCGCACAAAATGACATTTGATCTCTATATGTTTAGTCCTTTCATAAAAGACAGTTATTTGTATTGTGGATAGCAGCGTGATTATCACAATGTAAGTTTATGGCCTCAAGGACAAGGAACCCTCTATGACCCAAAATAGATTTAACACATATTAGCGTACATGTTGCAATGACAATGACTCAATATTCTGCTTCAACAGAAGATCTGGAAACAACATTCTACTTCAATAGATGATCTGACAACAACATTCTGCTTCAACAGAAGATATGACATCAACATTTTGTTTCTTACTTCTCTAGGAAATAAGATTTTCATCCATGAAGATAGAATATCCACTTGTAGATCTTCTATCAGGGGAGGAACTTGCTTAATTAGCATCACAGTAACTGTGAATTTTAAGATAACCATGATTTTGATAAATGATACCTTTTCCAGGATTCTTTTTTAAATACTTCAGGATTCAAAAAGCAGCATGATAGTGATGGACTTTAGGATTGTGCATAAATTAGCTTATTAGCCCAACCACAAATGAGAACCTGGGTCGGGTGATAGTCAGGTAAATTAACCTTCTTACAATGCGTTGAAAGTCCAACTTTCTTTCAAGATCAAGAGAATCATCCTTGTGGATATTATAATTAACATGCACGGGATTATTCACAGATTTGACTCCTAAATATCCAGTGTCACTGAGAAGATCCAAGATGTATTTTTGTTGGGATATCATAATCTTTCCAAAAGATCTAGCAATCTTAATTCCAATAAAATATCGAAGGAGACCAACAACAACACTCAAGCCTTTATCCCACTATAGTGGGGTCAGGTGTATTGATCCTTTGTCGTCATTGTGTTATATCTTTAGTCAATTCTCATTAATGCCCAAGTACATCATGTCTTTCCTTATAGTTTCATTCTCAGTCTTTATTAGTATATTACTCCCCGTTTAAGATGCTTGGTGACTAAACTCTCACAACGCCTAATATGTGCCTTTAATGGTCTCCTTTTTATGTGTCCAAATCATCTTAGTCAAGCTTCTCGCATCTTCTCTGCAATTGTTGTCACTTCTGTTTTATCTCAGATACATTCATTCCTAATTTTATCGAGTCTCATGTGCCACACATTTACCTAATCATTCTCATCTCCGCAACTCCCATTTTTTGTTCATGTACACAATTCACTGCCCAACACTCAGAACCATTGAGCATCGCTGGTCTAAGTGCATTACGGTAAAACTTGCCTTTAAGTTTTAATGGTATTTTACGATCACTTAAGATCTTGGACGCGCCTCTCACTTCAACCAACCTGTTTGGATTCTATGTATCACATCTTTATGAACACCTCCATCTTGTTGAAATATCAATTCAAGATATTTAAAACACTCATTGCGGGAAATATCTTGATCACACAACTTAATAATGAAGTCATCTGTCATTCTTGCACTACTAAATTTAAGCTCCATATACTCCGTCTTTTCCATGACCAACGTTGCTCTATGGTTCTGAGTGTTGGGCAAGGAATTGCGAATATGAGCAAAAAATGGGCGTTGTGGAGATGAGAATGCTTAGGTGAATGTGCGGACACATGAGATTGGATAAAATTCGGAATGAATGTATCAGGGATAAGGAAGGAGTAGCACCAATTGTAGAGAAGATGCAAGAAGATCGGCTAAGATGTTTTGGACACGTACACAGGAGACCATTAGAGGCACTTGTTAGGCGTTGTGAGAGTCTAGTCACTAGACATGTTAAACGAGTGATGGGTAGACCAATAAAGACTTGAAATGAAACTATAAGAAAAGACATGATGTACTTAGGCATTAGTGAGATTATGACAAAAGATATGGCATATTGGCGACAAAAGATCCATATAGTCGGCCCCACTATAGTGGGATAAAGGCTTAAGTGTCGTTGTTGTTGTTGTTTATACTCCGTCTTTTCCATGCTCAACCTAAGACCCTTCTTTTACAAGTGTCTCTCCAAAATTCAAGTTTTGCGTTGGCACTCTCCTGCATCTCATCGACCAAAATTATATCATCTGCAGGCAATAAACACCAAGGTATTGCTTGTTGGATATGTTTGGTGAGCTCATCTAAGAAAAGGGTAAAGAGATAAGGGTTTAAAGTTGAACCTTGATGTAAGTCAGCAATGATAGGGAATTCTTGTGCTAATCCTCTAGATGTCCTCATTCTCATCACTGAATTTGTATGCATATCTTTGATTATATCAATGTATGATATATTTACACCTTTCTTTTCTAAAACTCTCAAGATCTCTCTTGGAATCCATCACATGCCTTCTCAAGATCGTTAAACAACATTTATAAATCTTGTTTTCTTTCTCGATAGTTATCAATGAGTCTCAAGATATGTATAGCTTCTATGGTTGGCCGCCCTGACATTAATCCAAATTGATTCTTCGAGATGCTAGTCTCTTATCTTAATCTTCTTTCTATTACTCGTTCTCATAGTTTCATGATATGACTCATTAAGTTAATTCCTCCGTAATTAGTATAATTTTGTGTATTTCATTTATTCTTATACGAAGTGTTGAAGCCAAAATATGTCACCAACTCTCCACGCGCTATCCCCAAGCAGGGTGGTCGGTAGAGGTAAATGTGGTTCGCAAGCAATTGGTTACCCCACTGCGGATGGTAGAACACTGAAAAGGGAGTGTCGCTGGCAGCGGCGAACACCAAATTGGACCCGCTGCTGCGAATGCCTCTCTTGTGACGGGTCTCTCTTTATTATCTTGAGAAAGATTACAAGGCGAGGTGAGGCCACCCGGGGGTATGTGCACGTACAATGACTGTATGAAGAAAAGGATGAAGCTTAGTGTCTGCACCTACAACGTGGCAGGTTCTGGGCTAAGTCCGCGTGTCCCCTCCAAACACCCCTGGTCCCCCTTTTATACTAGAGGATAAGCTACATGGACCGTTCACGAACCGACAGACATTTAATGCCTTATTAACAGTGACATTAAATGCGCAGCCGCCTGAGGTAAATGAAGAGTCAGACGACGAACACTAAAAGAAGCGGCTGCATGAAACCGTGCGGCGCTGCTCGAGTTGGATCAAAAAAGGGGAGTCTGCGCGACCTTGGTTGTAGTGCCCGTGCGTACTTCATATTGGAGCTTCCGGACTGCATCTTGAAAAGCCACCTGAAGGTTGCCTGCTGACTGCCCGCACCGGACTCTGTCACGCCCCCGGGGGGGGGGGGGGCGAGTACTCCAGAGTGTCTGCCCGAGAGGTCGACGGACACCAAGAACTGCTTAGCAAGTAATCTCTGCTTCCTCTGAATGCTCTCATTTGCCGCAGGATTTGTGTTAACATAATCCCTGCACTTTTTTGGCAGACCGCGCAGGCTCTGGAAAAGTAGACTGATAATCGCAAAGACTGTGACCAAAAGCTCGTGGCGCAGGCCTATAAATATGGCAGGCTGGCCCACCTCTTCTTCACCCTTTATTTGCAAACTCGGACCATGCTGTGAATGACCGACATGGACCAGGACGTTCTGGAAAAAATGATGTTAAGGGCCAGTGAGCTAGCCAGAGCTCCTGCATCATGACCGTTTGTCCAGATCCCGCTAGCCGGAACAGGTTCGCTGGAACATTTGAGGAAGGTGGTGGTCAAGAAGGTCCGCCTTGTCAGGAGGTGGGTGACCGTCGTGAGTTCCACCTTGAAGACTATTGTACCCGAAGGAAACCTCCGAGCGATGATTGACCCTGTGAGGGGGCATATTATCCATAATGTATCGAGGGAAGAGGTGTTGACAAAGGCACCGTCCTTTCTACGGATGTCCGCAAGTGTGGCCCCTTCCAGAGATGTATCGATTGTTGGTAAATCAGCAGAAATCCTGGAGTTTGATGCCTCTGAGGGCATTATTTCTCGCAGGATCTTCGAGGAGACTGTGAAGAACCCAGAGGAGGTCGCGGCGAAAGCCCAGCTCTGGATGGCGCAGCTGGAGGAAGAGGTTGCGCGGGTACCTGCACACGAACAAAAGGTGCCAGAGAGCTTACCTAGAGGCGGGTTGTCGCCCAAGCGGGCCAAATTGCGGACGCCCTTTGGCCTCAACGAAGCATCCGAGGTTCGATCATCATTCCCCCTACCGTGGGCACAAACTCCGACGAGCAGCCGCAATCCCATGTACAACTACAAGCCGCTCGTAGGCATGAGGAATTAGCCCAGTAGGCCTACTTGAAGCATGTTGCCTGAGATGGCCGCCCTCTCTTTGGATCCGCGCGGTCATCGGTCCCGCCATAGATTGACTTGCAAGCCTTCAACCCTCCCAAGGGTTGCGGCCGCGTAGTGAGACTGTCATCAATCGCAGCCATCCTGACCAATGTCCTTGGTGAAGAGGACGCAGGAGCCGAAAGACTGCCGCTTCCGACAAAAGTTATATCCCTGCAAAGTACGTCGAGATTATCTGAAAAGAGACTAATTTTCCCCTTACCTGCAACGTCTCCTTGCAAAGGGGAGTTACTGGCATCGATCCTGCACACTATGCGGGATACCCTGTCACAGATCAGAGCACGGGTCACCAAGTTGGAGATGGAGTTCGCCAAATTAGAGGCGGAGCTTGGTCGTCCCGGCAGATAGCTAAGGTTGCGCGACCTTTCTTTGTTTCCTTCTTATGAAATGTGATTGCATTAATAATAATAATATTTTTTATTTATTCGGTTTCCTCGTCATTTATTCTATTATCGATACTGCCCACGTCCTACCTCTGGACGGTATCTGTCCTCGCGGTTGACAGCTTGCAAGGGAATTGAGCGCGTGCAATTACTTGCTAAAGGGCGCCTTTTGGCGCCGCTTCTTTCGCTGAGACTATAAATAGAGCACCCCACCACTCTTTGTTTATTCTAAAGACGTTAGTACCCTCTCAAAAAATGGTGTTAGTTTCTCCCCCGCCTAAATCTCAATGCATGGTCTCCTTCCTTAGCGACAAACCGCTACGCCTAATGATTGACCATGTGGACTTGTCAGTCCTTCTGTCTAAGCATCCGTTAGGAGGGACTCTATCTGCACGTCCACCGAATAGAGAGGAGAGGGTGAACTCAGTATATAAGGGCGAACTTGCCGTCCCCTTTGATTACTTTGGGGCAGGCCGGGCTTTTCCCATTTTCCCAGTGGTCACGAAGATTCTGAGCCATTACGGGATTTTGCCCGCTCAACTGCCGTCCAACTATGTGGCGACCATTATGTCCTTTGTGACGTACCTGCGGTTGGAGAGGATAATCTTTTCCTTGGAGGTATTCCACTTTCTCTTCCAGACAGCTGCAATTTCGATCATCAGGGGCGGGCAAAATCCCGTGAACGTGGTGGGCGCTCCCGTGGGCTGGCGATCTGACAAGATATGGATCGTGAACGTGGCGGGCGCTCCCGTGGGCTGGCGATCTGATAAGATGTGGATCGTGAACGTGGCGGGCGCTCCCGTGGGCTGGCGATCTCGATTTGATTCTTTAAAGGTGATCGAGGCGACATCCACACTCTTCCTGCCCTCCGCACGGAGGTCTTCTACCCTCCAGCTTTGTCCGCGGTTGGCTGGCGGATCATTCGCTACTTGGAGAGGGCGTATTTGGATATGTGGTTTTATGTTCACTGGGTAAAGAAAGTGGTGGACGCCCCTGTCGAAGAGTGTAAGTCTTTTTGAAAGGTTTTTAAGTATTTTCGCGTACCTGTTATAAGGCTTTTTGCGATCTGTAGTTGTCTTGATGGTGCCAGACTCTAGAATGTGAACCCCGTCCACGGGCAAGAGGCTGTTTACTGAAGAACCACCCGCTCGACCACAATCTGGCGCCAACACATCTACCGCCCTGCCTCCAGAGCGGAGTCCGTACGTTGAATCGATTGTACCGCCGATCATCAGGGGACCTGACTCCGTAAAGATACCTACCAAGCTGCCCTCCTTGAGAGAGACCGCGCGGGTTCACCATCATGCATTGACGGTTGCTAAGGCGGTCTGTGGCTCGACCGATCTTGGATAGATAGAGGCGATTCCCGCGGCGGACTTGACCGCACGAGCCGTCGCGGCGAATTTGCAGGTTCTCTCCTACAATAGTGCGGCCTGGAGTCTCCTTGACGATGCGTTGACCGTGAATGCCCGCCTGCGAGAGAGATTGAAGGTAAGACCTAAACATATGCACAACTTTTTGCTCTTACCTGCGCGGATGACTTGGTTTTGGCTGTTTCTTTGATTCCATTCGCAGTATGTTATGCTTATGAATATGAATAGCATGCGACCTTAGTCTGAGAGTGAAATATGAGTTCAGTTGTTATATTTCTCAGAGTTTTCTTTAGGGGGGGGGGTGAATAAAGATTTAAATTATTTTCAAATATTTTGATTAATTCACAGAATTTGCATAAACTATAAACCAGAATCAGATGCAGTTAATTAAAATCACAGCATAGGAACACAAAATAAGAAATAAAAGTAAAATCACAGAAGACACAAGGATTATAGTGGTTACCCCTCAATCTGGGTACATCCACTCTTCTACTCTCTTGGTAGGAATTCACTATCATAGTGTCTGAGTCTTTTGATCAGGAGACTTTTAGAACTATACAAGATCTTTTGATAAGGAGATCTTGAATCAATTACAATCTGAGTCTTTTCTCAAGTAGACTCTTAGAAGCTCTCACTAAATCCTTTGCAAAGGGATTCTTAAAACTCTTTTTCTCAAATGCAAAAAAAAATTAAGAGAAAATTTGAGTTAAGATGATTTTTCTTTTGGTGTCCTCTCTTCAGATTTTTGAGGGCAATTGATAATGATCTCTGAAACTTTTGATGAATCTCTGAATATCAAAATAATAAAGATTATAAGTTCAATCTCCAGATGATCTTTCAAATTTTTTCTCTGAATCTGTTGCAACTTTCTCTTGAGAAAAAGAAGTACAAATTATCTTATCAGGTTCAACAACTATCAAACCAATCGACTGATACCGGAAGAGATTCAATTGAAGATGATAATCTTTCAAGCTTTCTCTATCAAATTCAATCTTCTTACGATCCGATATGATTTTCTTGATCGTCTGCTGTTAATAATTGATAATCTGCGATAGTCCTCTTCTATTTTTCTTAATTATTCTGTATCCCATTATATATATATACATCGACATCCTCTAACTTCTCCAATAATCTGTTATTTAAACCCTTTCTTGATTTAATTCAGATTGAAGCCACAAAATAAATTCTGTTAGGAAATCCAATCGACGTAGCGTCGAGTTCTTGTCAAAGCAACATTGATTCCTGACCGTCTGTATGAAAATCTCTGTAGTCGACATTTTGTGGATATCATGTCAAAGCTTACGTTGATTTAACCCTTAAGTTCCTTCGACTTATCCAAATCAAGTTGCTCTGATTTCAATCAAAGTAGTGTCGAATTCCAGTCGACGTTACGTCGAGATCTAGTCGACGCATGTTGACAATTCATGATTTTTCTCTTCAATTCAGTATGGCTTGTATATACATCCTTTATATCACTGACACCCTAGGACTTCTAAGGCCAAATTATCCTCACTATATAACATGAGTAATAGACCTATAATGTAAAATCACTAAATATAATTTGTTAAGATAAATCATAAGGATTTTTCCCAACAATCTCCCCCTATTTAACTTAACAAATTTTACAAAACTTCAAAAGTGATTTTACAAATGTGCAACAATAAATTATACAAAATTTTGACTGACCATGTACTCATAATAGATAAAAATGATAAAGGACATAGACATAAGACAACTGAATATATGAGATTTCCATAAAATTTTTAAAGATACCAGCATTGTGCACAAAAATTTGTACATTCAGAATATATTTGTTCTAAGAAGAATTTTTTCTTTTTCTGGTGAAAACTTGTACATTCTTACTGAACTTTTTAACAGATGAATCTTGACATTGCTCTTGAGTTGTCACAACATCATCCACAACTTCTCTAGTAATCAGAAGAATATCAGCTAAATTTTCTTTCATTGACTCCCCTTAGACTAATGCATCAGAACAATGAATAACTTCATCATTTTTCTGTTCTATTTCCATCTGAATAGATTTATTTCAGCTGTTTGTTCTTCTGCTTCTCTAGATAAAAGAACTGTATGAGTTTTCCTAAGGAGAGCCTCATATTCTTCTAAAGGTTTCATGTATTGGTCTTCCTCAGATATCTCCCCCTTCTGAACCTTATGAGCCAAGGATGTTAAGAAAAATCTTGTTACTTCTGTGGAGACCAGTTTATTTTGAATATTTTTTATATAAATTTAGACCTCAGAAATCTGATTAAGAATATTTTCAACAGAGGATTTGCAATTTGAAGCATGCTCATCTATAAGAGATGTCAATGAAGCAGTTGTTTGTTGTATGGCTTGAAGAACTATTTTGTTGATGTCCAATATCTCTGATGTTGATGCTGCAATATGACTGTGTTCAAGAGAAACTTGATCATTGTGGTGTTGCATATTTGTATCTGTATTTGGAAGTTCAATGTTGATATTTTGATCTAAATTTAATTTTGGAACAATGTTTTGTGATGGAAGCTCTGTTGTAATTGTGAGAATTACTAATTCAGGAGGAACATCCGGTATAGTTGTTTCTGTTGTTGGAACTCTCATCTGTTAATGGTGAGGATGTGGGAGAAACTTCTTTCTTTGAATCAGGTTTTAGTATTTGTCTTATTTTCTTTTAGAACAAAGCAATAGTGAGTCTCTTTACAAGTGATATATTTACTTCTTTTGATTTACACAGAGTAGGATAGTGCAGTTTTAATATCTGACTCATAAATGTCATATATGCATTATCTTTATGACTATACTTATGACCTATAAGATGCATTATACACTTACTCCAATTAATCTTCTTTCTCAAAACCAAAATTCCCATCAAATGCAGTTGAGCTTTGGGAACAGCATCATGTGCTGATATCTTGCACTTCAACACCTTTCCCACTATATCAGTAACAAACTCATATTTTTTTGAAAAATCTTTCTTTTTCAAATGAATTGGTTTATCCTTAGAAAAATTCATCTTTACCAGAGCTTCCTTAATTTCTTCTTCAATTAGTTCATCATCTCCTTCTCCTGATGGTAGATCAAATGTTGTCTGTATAAGTTCCGCAGTTACACCGACCTTTGATCCATTATCTGCCCAATCTTTGAGCCATCTTCATCTATTGTAACTGAACTAATGAACTCAGCTAATTCTACAGAATATAATGAGCATCTTGTTGTGATTAGCTTATTTAAATCAGCTTCTGTAAATAATTGCAAAATCCCTTTGAATGAATCTCCTATAGCTGCAAATGATTCGAGATCAATACTGAATCTTGAATTTGTCTTAGTTGCCATTGAAGTTCTTTCAAAAGTAGAAGAGAGCGGTGAGAAATAGTAGAAAGAAAATAGAGCGGGGAAGATGAAGAGTTTGGAGAGAAATAGACGATGCGTTGAGAAATTAGGTCATAAATAATTTTGTTAGTCGATGTAGCGTCGATTTCTTTTCGACGTATACATAAGTATGGTAATTGGCGCAATGTTGAATGAAATCAACGTTGCGTAGAATGGATCCAATATTCTTCATTAGCACCGTCTCTTAGACGTTATATCGAATATAATTTGACGTCCCGTCGATTTCTATTCGATGTTACGTCGAGTGCTGACTTAAAAATTTAAGTTTTATGCAGGTTTTTTTCAGCAATATTTGTAGTGAAAATTAAGACATCTAAGATGACAGAGCTTTATCAAGCATACCAAAAGCATTGATAAAGTAGTTGTGATTTGTTTCATCAAGAGACTTAGTGAAAATATCTATTTTCTGATTTTCAGTCACATATTTTAGAGAATTTTTTTTTTCAACATTGTCTCTGAGAAAGTGATGTCTTATCTCTATATGCTTTATCCTGCTGTGCAAGACAAGATTTGATGTAATTGAGATAATACTTGAACTATCACAGAATATTGTGGAGTTGGAAAAATTTAAGTTATAATCAAGTAATTGATTCTGCATCCATAATATCTGTGAACAACGGTTTCCAGCAGCAATGTATTCTGCTTCAGTTGTAGAAGTGGAGACTGATGTCTGCTTTTTACTGAACCAAGATATCAGTTTATCACGTAGGAATTGACAAGTTCATAAGATACTTTTTCTATCCAATCTACATCCTGCATAATCAGCATCTGAATAACCATATAATTCAAAATTTGATTCTGCTAGATACCACAATCTTATTTTAGGTGTGCCCTTATGATATCTTAAGATTCTTTTTACAGAACTAAGATGTGATTCTTTAAGATCAACCTGAAACCTTGCACAGACAGCTGTAGCAAACATTATATCAGGTTTGTTTGCTGTTAGATAAAGAAGTGAACCAATGATTACTTTATATGTTTTCTGGTCTACAGATTTACCAGGTATATCCTTATCTAAAACAACATTAATAGCAAAGAGAGTTTTCACAATAGTGGCTCTTTTCATACCAAATTTCTTAATCAATTCCTTGATGTACTTAGATTGAGAAATGAAGATATCTTCATCACCTTGTTTTACTTGTAAACCAAAAAAGAAGAATAACTCTTACATGCTACTCATTTCAAACTTGGATTGCATTAAGTCAGCAATTCTTTTGCATAATATAATTCACATAAATGTAGACAATAAATAACTTTTCCTTATGTGTTTTAGTAAAAAGTGTTTTTTCTACCTTTACTCTTAGTAATGAGTGATCTAAGAGAAATGTGGATAAGGTCTCATATCAGGCTCTTGGAGCTTGCTTTAGATCATAGAGTAATTTATTTAATGTATAAACATAAGAGGAAAAAGTTGGATTGATAAAACCTGGAGGTTGTTCTATATAAACTTCTTCTTGTAGGAATCTATTAAGAAAGACACTCTTGACGTCCATTTGGTAAACTTTAATCCTTTTATATGCTGCATAGGCTAGAAATAGTCTGATTGCTTCTAACCTTGTTACTGGTGTAAATGTCTGATTGTAGTCAATTCCTTTCTCTTGTCTATACTCTTGGGCAATCAGTCTAGATTTATTTTTCACAATTACTCCATTTGTATCTAATTTGTTTTTGAAAACCCATTTAGTTCCTCTTACTAGATAATTTCTTTGGTCTTTCCGCTAATTCTTACATTTTATTTCTTTCAAATTGTGCAAGTTCTTCTTGCATAGCTATAATCCAGTATGTATCTGTATCAACTTCCTCAAATTTCTTCGGTTCAAATTGAGATAAGAAGCACCGTAACATTTCTCCAGTTGATAGTTGTCTTCTTGTTTTCACCCCTTGATTTACATTGCTAATGACTTGAGAAGAGGGATGATCCCTCAGGATTGACCTATTTTGATCTATTCTTGTTTGATCAATTAGATCATGGTTAATTTGTTCTCATGTTCCTTCTTCATGATGTAATCCAACTTTCTGAGCATCCACTTATTTCATGACTGTTGGGTTAATATGTCCTTCTGTAGGAACTTCATCTTCTGAGCTCACATTAACATCTTTTTTTTTGATGATTATTCTTTACAGAAGTGCTTTCTATATACTCCACAATCTTTAATTCGTTGAAGTTTTCATTCATAACAACTTGTTCCTGTAATAATTTTTTGGTGGAAGTTCCCTCTCCCTGGGAACAAGTATGAGTTTCATGAAATACTACATATATGGATTCTTCAATTTTGAGTGTCCTTTTATTATAACACTTATAAGTTTTTCTAGATAAGGAATATCCCAAAAATATTCTAACATCAACTTTCTTATCAAATTTGGCTAGGTAATTTTTTCCATTGTTAAGAATATAATAGACAGAGCCACATATTCTGAAGTAAGAAACCTTAGGTGACTTATCTTTCAAAAGTTCATAAGGTGCCTTTAGTTTGGTCTTGTGAATAAGACTTCTATTAGGAATATAATTAGCAGTGTTCACTGCTTCTGCCCAAAAGGACCTAGGCAACTTAGACTCTATTATTAATGTTCTTCCAGTTTCAATGAGTGTTCTATTTTTCCTTTCAGCAACTTTATTTTGTTGAGGAGTTCTAGGAGCTGAAAACCTTTGCCTTATCCCCTCATTTTCACAAAATCTACGAATCAACTGATTTTCAAACTCTGTGTCATGATCACTTATAATCAATGACACTTTGATATCAAATTCAGATTAAATTTGTTTAATGAATCTTGTGAAAGTTGAAAAGGTTTTAGACTTTGCTTTTAAAAAGAACACT
The DNA here is from genome assembly GCA_039513925.1 of Platanthera zijinensis. Lineage (NCBI taxonomy): Eukaryota > Viridiplantae > Streptophyta > Magnoliopsida > Asparagales > Orchidaceae > Platanthera > Platanthera zijinensis. Next base: position 109,524,006 of record CM077087.1, read on the forward strand.
CAGCTAAACCTTGAGAAATCATCCACAATAACAAATATATAAGACTTATCTCCTAAATTTTGAGTGGTAAGATGACCAAATAAATCCATATGTAGTTGGTATAAAATTCTTAGGGAATCATTCTTACCAATTGGTTTGAATGAAGATTTCACCGGTTTACCTAGCTGACAAACTCTACATGAATTTACTTTTCTATACTTACCTTTTGATAAGCCTTTTATGCCACAACTCATTCCTGTCTATTTCAGTATTGAATAAACATAATTCATTGTTAGTGGAGTCAAAGTCAACAACATATAATAAAGATTATAAGTCCAATCTTCAGATGATTTTTCAAAAATTTTCTCTGAATCTGTTGCAACTTTCTATTGAGAAAAAGAAGTACAAATTCTCTTATCAGATTCAACAACTATTAAATTAATCGACTGATACTGGAAGAGATTCAATTGAAGATGATAATCTTTCATGCTTTCTCTGTCGAATTCAATCTTCTTACGATCTGATATGATTTTCTTGATTATCTGCTGTTAATGATTTATAATCTGTGATAGTTCTCTTCTATTCTTCTTAATTATTCTGTATCACATTATATATATATATAGATCGACATCCTCTAACGTCTACAAGAATCTGTTATTTAAACTCATTCTTGATTTAATTCAGATTGAAGCCACAAAATAAATTTTGTTAGGAAATCCAATCGATGTAACGTCGAGTTTTTGTCGAAGTAACATCGATTTCTGACCGTCTGTATGAAAATCTCTGTAGTCGACGTTTCGTCGATATCATGTTGATGCTTACGTTGATTTAACCTTTAAGTTCCGTCGACTTATCCAAATCAAGTTGCTCTGATTTCAATTCAAAGTAACGTCGAATTCCACTCGACATTGCGTCGAGATCTAGTCGACGCATGTTGGTATTTCATGATTTTTCTCTTCAATTCAGTATGTCTTGTATATACATCCTTTATATCACTGACACCCTAGGACTTCTAAGACCAAATTACCCTCACTATACAACATGAGTAATAGACATATGATGTAAAATCACTAAATATAATTTGTTGAGCTAAATCATAAGGGTTTTTCCCAACAATCTCCCCCTATTTAACTTAACAAATTTTACAAAACTTCAAAAGTGATTTTACAAATGTACAACAATAAATTATACAAAATTTTGACTAACCATGTACTCGTAATAGATAAAAATGATAAAGGACGTAGACATAAGACAACTGAATATATGAGATTTCCATAAAATTTTTAAAGATACCAGCATAGTCAACAAAAATTTGTACCTTCAGAATATATTTGTTCTTTTAAGAAGGATTTTTCTTTTTTCTGGTGAAAACTTGTACATCTTTACTGAACTTTTTAACAGATCAATCTTGACATTGCTCTTGAGCTGTCACAACATCATCCACAGTTTCTCTAGCAATCAGGAGAATATCAGCTAATTTTTCTTTCATTGACTCCCCCTAGACTAATGCATCAGAACAATAAATAACTTCATCATTTTTCTGTTCTATTTCTATGTGAATAGGTTGATTTTAGCTGTTTGTTCTTTTGCTTCTCTGGATAAAAGAACTGCGTGAGTTTTCCTAAGGAGAGACTCATATTCTTCTAAAGGTTTTGTATAACCCGGTGTTCGCCGAGTGGGTCCAACAATGCAGATGAGGGCCCTCAATGAAAGCGGCCCTCAATGCAAGCCGGCCTGCATCTGCCAGGCGGGCGAGCGAGCCAGGGTAACCCGCCAGGAGGGCGAGCGAGCCAGGTTAACCCGCCAGGAGGGCGAGCGAGCCAGGGCAGCTGGACCACATCAGTTCAGTAGGCGGGCGAGCCCAGGGGGCAGCCGGCCCGCCTCTGCCACGTAGGCGGGCAGACCGCGCGAGCTGGCTCGCCAGCCCGCGTTCGCCTAAGTAACCGCCAGGACAGGACCGCCGACCCGCCTTCGTGTAAGGGGCTGGTGAGCCGCAGGAGCTCGGCTCGGGCCCGCCTAAAGAGAGAAGCAAGCTGCGAGAGCCAGACCGCGTCTTCCCAGTTGAGTGACGAGCTGGTCTCGATTCCCCCCCTTGAGTGGGGTGCAGATATCATGTGGTTAAAATAATTTGGTCTGCCAAATGTGATTAGGTCTGCATTTAGCTCCTCAGAACAACAGAGTTTCGCTGTTAGCAGACCACCTTTTGACTGCATATAACCGTTTAGAACAATGAAGTTGCGCTATTTGCAGGCCAGACCTAGAAATCTGTAAATAGACTTAAGGGGGTAACTCAGAAGGCAAATTTTTCCAATTCTCTAATTCTCAGATCTTCTTGCGCTTTTCTGAGGTGCTCTTAGCTCAGCACTGGCTAAGGAGGAGAAGCGCTCTAAAATCTTTCGAGTGTGTGGTGGGACCTCCGTGCTGGAGCCTTGTGTCAGTTTTGAGTTCTAAATTTTTGGTCAATCCAGCTTGCTAAGAGAAGTAAGTGTGCGGTCACCCCTTCCCCAAGGGTTCGAACTCTACAGAAGCCGGTTCCTGGTTTCAACATTTTTAGTGTGGTGAGCGTGGAGAGTGACCAGCACCGAAAATCTTAGCCATCTCAATGACTGGAGGTGAAGAACAAGGATCTGATCAGGGCCGACTCGCCACCTCCCCCTCCACTCGCCACCCTTGGGATGTTCGAGGATTTCAGGCAGGAGATGTGTAACCTCGTCATGTTCACACTCGGAGCTCACGACGAGTGCTCAACACCCGCCGTCCCAGTGGTCGCCGCCCCAGCTCTAGGCGAGAACGAACCCGTCAGGAGACCTGGGAAAGAAGGAGCGGAAGAAGACAGCGAGCGGGATCGCCGGGGCGAGATTTGTTCCCCGGCTTGGCAAGTGCGGGTCGAACTGGCGAGGTGGAGGCGCGGGATCGCCCGAATCTCCTAGCGGGAGAGGGGAGTCCTTTTAGCGAGCTGGTCTCGTCCGCCCCAGTTCCAGAGGGGTTCCGGAGCCAGAAATATCCTACTATACCAAAAGGGATGATCCGGTCCAACACATCCAGTGGTTCGAGGATGTGGTTTCGATCCGACAGATGTCGGATGCTTTCAAGTGCCGGCTCTTCGCCATCACCCTCAAGGAGAAGGCGAGGGATTGGTTCCACCAACTTCCGACCAGCTCCATCTACTGTTTTGAGGACATGTGCCGGGGGTTCTTGTTAATGTTCACAACTTCTAAGAAAAGGAAGGAGTTAGAGTCCCTGTTTCTCATCAAACAAGGGGTGAATGAGACTCTGGGGAGCTACGTGGATAGGTTCTAGGAGGAGGTCCTCCAGGTGCAGGAGATGCCAGGGCACACCCTTATGGTGGCCTTCACCCTGGGGTTGCAGTAGGGGTTATTCAGGATAGAGCTGAAGCGGGTTCCCCCGGTGTATTTTGAGGAGCTGATGGAGAGGGCAGCCCGGGAAGTCAAGGGGGTGACGTCGAACCCGACGTTTGCTAGGAAGCTAGCCAGGTAGGCTACGGAGGAGAAAAAGCCAGGAGGTGGCAAGGGGCTGGAGGCCAGGAAGGCGGAGCCAAGGCAGAGGGAGCAGCAGCAGCAACCAAGGTGGGGGCGCCAAGAGTTGAATAATCGGCTAGGTTGGAGGCAGCAGGACTGACATGATCAAAGCCAGATGAGAGGTTTCCACGGAGGAGACAACCGCCAAGGAGGGAAGGTCCAGTTCAACCCTCCAGGTTGGAGGTAGGGGCAGAGACCTCCTCTCCCCGATCAATATCAGGCTATGACGATAGCCCTGAGGAGAGGAGGAGAGGCTTCCAGAGGAGGAGGCAGGAGGCCAGGGCAGAGTTGCCCTACATTGATTTCCACCAAGAGGAAGGCCATGCAATGACCACCTGCCCAAAGTTCCTGGAGATGAGGGGAGCCAGGGGGCAGGCCTCGCAGCAGCACCGCCAGGAGGTGCGGATCGAGGAAGTCCTGTCGGGGGCAGAGGAGGAGAGGTATGTGGACTGGGCCGATGTAGGAGGCCGAGGAGGGATCAGAGTGATCCATAGGGGGGTGGGAGTCGAGGACGCCCGCAAGGCGAGCCTCCACACCATATATCGCCGGAGCGTCGCCTCCACGTCCCTAACCCCACCCCCAGATGAGAAGATTACCTTCTCCCGGAAGGACATGCCAGATCACGAGGATGCGCTGGTCATTCAAGCTGCCGTCGAGAACTTTACTGTCTCACAGATCCTCGTGAACAATGGGAGCTCTGTCAACGTCGTCTTCAAGAAGGCGTTCGACGCAATGAAGGTGGAGGCCCGGAGGGTGTTGGCCTCGGACGGTCCTCTGTTCGAATTCTTTGGAGAGAGGAAGGAGGTAGTAGGAGGAGCGAGGCTCCATGTTACCTTGGGGGGCCAGTCCAGGAACTGCAGGTTCGTCATCGTGGACGCTCCCTGCAGCTACAACGCCATATTCGGACGACCCCTCATCAGCGCCTTCCGCTGCGTGCCCCCTCATTCCACCAATGCCTCAAGTTCAACGCTGAGGGGATCCAGGTCCGGGTCCGGGGAGACCCCAAGGTAGCGAGGGAGTGCTACGTGACCGCGATCAACTCCATCTCCTGGCAAGGAGGAGCCGAGGAGATGGAGAGGAGGATGGAGGAGCTGTCTGGCCAGGAGGCCATGGGAGGAGCCGGGGAGATGGAGAGGAGGATGGAGGAGTTATCTGGCCAGAAGGTCATGTGAGAAGTTGAGGGGATGGAGATAGAGGAGGAAGAGGTTCGCACCCATATGGAGGTGGCGGAGGAAGTGCTGGAGGAGCAGGCCGAGGTGTTGGCCGTGGAGGAAGCTGAGGAGGAGGTTCTTGCCCCAAGTGAGGGGGCCGTGGGCGAGTGGGAAGACTAGTCCCAGCTGGAGGTGGGGGAGGAGGTGGGGGAGATGGAAGTTCTCAACCAGGGAGGAAGGGCAGAGAAGGTGCGGATCAGCGGGGGTCTGAGCCCGGAAGACCAAGGGAGGATGCTGACAGGGCTCCCACTAGCTGGCAGGCTCCCACTAGCTGGCAGGGCTGGATGTCACTCGATGGTGTCTACCCAGACCCCGAGCAGGTCCCGCTGCCAGGCTCCCACTAGCTGGCAGGGCTGGATGTCACTCGATGGTGTCTACCCAGACCCCGAGTAGGTCCCACTGTCAGGCTCCCACTAGCTGACAGGGCTGGATGTCTCTCGATGGTGTCTACCCAGACCCTGAGCAGGTCCCGCTGCCAGACTCCCACTAGCTGACAGAGCTGGATGTCTCTCGATGATGTCTACCCAGACCCTGAGCAGGTCCCGCTGCCAGGCTCCCACTAGCTGGCAGGGCTGAATGTTTCTCGATGATGTCTACCCAGACCCTGAGCAAGTCCCGCTGCCAGGCTCCCACTAACTGGCAGGGCTGGATGTCACTCGATGGTGTCTACCCAGACCCCGAGCAGATCCCGCTGCCAGACTCCCACTAGCTGACAGGGCTGGATGTCACTCGATGGTGTCTACCCATACCCCGAGCAGATCCCGCTGCCAGGCTCCCACTAGCTGGCAGGGCTGGATGTCACTCAAAGGAGTCCGCCCTCTCGGTTGAAGGTTTCAAGGAGCTGCTCCAAGAAACGATGCTTTGAGAACATAGCCCTCTCGGCGTAGCCCTCTGGGCATAATCCTCTCGGCGAAGATGGATCCCGCATAGTCCTCCTGGCGAGCTGGGTCTCGCCCCCTGGCGAGCTGGGTCTCGCCCCCTGGCGAGCTGGGTCTCGCCCCCCTGGCGAGCTGGGTCTCGCCCCTCCTGGCGTGCTAGGTCTCGCCGCTCCCACTCGACAAACATCTTCAGTACAAGCAGGGCGACCCAAGTTGTGAGGGTCAATCGCGTGAGGCCCTCGCGAGCCTTCATATCGCGCCAAATGGGACCCGGTTCGCGCGCGCCGAGCGCTCAAGGTGCGGGCCGAGAAACGCCTAGAACTAAGTCTCGCGAGCACCGCGGGGAAACTCTCTGAATTAGGACCGCGGATCGCCACTCACAGGCCAACTACCTAAGGTCTTAATGATTTCCTAAGCTAAGTCCCTGAGAACCGTGCGATCTCACTACCAGGGCGTGGGTTTGGAGGTTGCGAGCGGGAAGGCCGAGCCAGGTCGCGAGTACAAAAGAAAAGGAAAAGAAAAGATAAAGAACAATGAGATCATTTCAGAAAAGAGCATTTATTAATCACAAAAAGTTACAAGGCATGATACTCAACCCGCATGTACATTATAACGAGGGAAACAAAACCAAATACATAGATTACAAAAAAAAAAGAGAAGTGCGACGCGGGGGTTTAGCGAGGCGAGCTCTCCCAAAGGGGTTGGAAGGACTCGTCGCCTTGCTTCGGGACCGGAAGAAACAACTTTGGTACCACATCGCTCCCCGAGAGACCCGCGCCTTCGCTCGTCACTAGGCCGGCCCACTGCATAGTCTGGAGAGTAAACGTCACGGCCTTGGCGGCGTTCTTCTGCATCATCTCCTCAAGCTCGTATTCAGAGTAGTGGGCGAGCCGACAGTTGTTGCTGGAGGGTGGTAGGGGAGCTGCAGCTTCTTGTTCTTGCACCCGCGTCTGCAGCGCCTCGTTCTCCTGCTCGAGGGTGGCGATTTGAAAGCTAAGGCGCTTGACCATCGCCGCATCCTGCGGGAAGGAGCAAAAGTGTTAGCAGAGGCAATCTTAAGAAAGGCATCTTGTTCCAAGGTTCAGGACTTACAACGCCCCCAGGTATCCGGCGAGAATGGAGTCGGCCGCATCCGCCGCTTCTTCTGCTGCTCCACTTCCTCCAGCGCGAGGCGGCGAGCCTCCTTGTCGTCGACGAGCTTCTGGAGCGAGGAGGAATTCCGCTCCTTCTGCGTGCACCGGCGGCCCACCATGTGAGCCAGCTCCAGGCCGCGCAGCTGGGCCCACGCACTCTCATGCACGAGAGCTCGCGTGGCCTCCTCGTCGAAGACCGCCGCGTCCTCCCGCGCGTACAGACCGCAGGAAAAGGCGTAGGCCTCCCCGCTGGTTGTGTTCTACTCCAGCCAGCTCGGCAGCAGGGTGGAGATTGACGCCCGGTTCTCCCCTTGGTCCCATTGAAGGAGGGGCTTGTCGAGCTCGTCCAGGTGCCGCTCTCCGTAGCCGAAGTTGAGGTGCCCCCTCGACACGGGCTTGTCGGCGGACGCCTGCTCTCGCGCCTTGGAGGTGCAGGCTGCCTCGCCAGGAGGCCCGCCAGTCGAAGTACCCGGGGTGGCGGCCACTTCAAGCTGTTGGCTCGCATGAGCTTTGCTCTTCTCCCGGGACGTGGGAGGTGAGCTACTCGCGGTTTTCGACTTCTTGGACGGCGGCGACAGAGGAGGCTGATCGCGGTTGACCCGCTTTTGGGGGGCAAGGGCCGGGATCTCGCGGTGTGCGGCAGCCGCCACCTCGACATGAGCGAGCTCGCCAAGAGCGACTCACACACTCTCATAGGGAGGGTGTAGAGGGAGATCTCGCTCACCTGCAGCAACAGAGTTAGAACGACAAAAGAAAGTTAAGTAAAAAAAGATCGAGCGCGAGTAGCTTACCTCTCCCAGGCGGGACGGGGACGAGGGAATCGACGTTCCTTCGGAGAACGCGACCTCGAAGTTCTTCCCCTGAAAGAACCCGTAGAGTTCGGCTTCATGGACTACCAGGCTAGAGGGCGGTAGCTCGCCTCGCTGAGCTGCACGGGCGAAAAGGGGACGTTGCCGAAGTCGCCCCGGACGAACGCGAACTTGAGCCAGTTGTGGCTCTTGTTTACTGTCTCCTGCACCTTGACGTGGTTGCTGGAGAAGTAAGTTGTGCCGTTCTTGTTCGCACGGAAGGAGAACAGCTTGCAGAAGACCGTGAGGCTGAACTCGATCCGCTCTTCCCGAAGGAAGCAGGCGAACGCGACCACGACAGCCACCGAGTTGGGGGTCAGCTGGCCCAGGACTACCCCATAGTACTCCAGAATTTGCTGGACCTCGGGCCATAAGGGAAGCCAGAGGCCCGCATCGAAATGAGCGATGGGGATGGCGAGCTCCCCGTCGGAGAGATCGTTGATCTTCTCCTCCTCCCCTGGTCACCTCGCCTCAAACCCAGGCGGGACGAAGTTGCCGACCACCGTGACGAGCTCGTCCTCGATGAGGGTGGCGGAGAAGAAGGGGTAGTCGGAAAAGGTCTATGTGCACTTGCTCCTCCCCTTAGCATCGCCACCATTGCCTCCCATCTCGCAATCTGTTAAGCGGGCAGGACGCTGGAGTTCTCGCAAAGAGAGGCGGGCTAGGAATCGCAGGGAAGGAGTAATACAAAGGGTTTTAAATGCGGTTGGTGGGAAGAAGGGTCGTGACCTATTTATAGAAAGAGAAAGGGCGGAAAACGTCCCATCGGCGGGAAATGTGTGGATAACAAAAATGTGCCTTGATGCTTCGACTTCCGAGCCCGCCACTAGTTCCAGCCTACTCACCGCGGCCCTATGAAAACTATGCGACTACAGGGAAGTGGCGAGCGAGCCACGCTGGCTTGCGTCCTCCAGAGTGGCGAGCGAGCCACACTGACTCGCGTCCGCCAGAGCGGCGAGCGAGCCAAACAGGCTCGCACCCGCCTAAGATGGAGACATGCAAGCAAGGCGGCTCACCCGCATCCACCTAAGAAAGGCTAAACAGTAACAAGCAACAGAGGAAAAGAATTAATATACAAAGCATAAGCCCATTGGCGGGTCAGCAGTCCCCAATAATTACAAAAGCAAGATAAATAACAGTTCGTAGTTATGTCGCGCAAGCTGATCCCGAGACAGGTGCGACCCATGCCTGCAGACCGACAGCGAGGAAGGGGTTGGTGGGTTAGTATTGAATCCACTTCCACCTACCCCGCCCTCGCACCCCGGAATGGGGCGGTAAGCGAGGGTAGTAATACTCGCGAACCGCCAGCAGTTCCCGCTGGGCCAGGTCAACCTGTTCTGTGGCGTGCCTGAGCCGCTACTCTGCTCGCATAATGTGCACTCCCGGAGAAGTCGTCCCGTCTCCATCCTCTGAGGTCTGAGCGCCTCACGCCCTCCAGGACCGCGAATCGCTCCTCCGCCTCAGCCTTGCCCTCGTCCACCCTGTCACAAACCTCCCGTAGCATCAGGGAGTGCTTCTGGAACAGCGAGGTCACCCGTTTCTTCATCTCCTCGGCATCCTGCGGGTCGCCCAGGTATTCTGAGATGCGGTCCGCGGAAGGGAGAGGCGAGTACCCCTCGCTGATATCAACGTAGGATGACGAGATGACATTGAATCCTGTAGAAACAAAGGTCAGAAAAAGCAGGCGGACAGTCTCAAATAAGCGAACAAAAACTCACCCGGGGTTGGCACGTCCCCCGCGCTTGTATGCGGGCGGGAAGTACCTGGCTGACCCTGGAAGAGCCCGCCTTCAAGAGCCGCAGAGGAGTTTCCCCGCCCGGGGCAGGTCGGCAGCTGAGGAACCTGTCGGGGCAGGTCGACAGCCCCTGAGATGAAAGCAGCAGCAAGGGATCAGGTAAGGAGCGAACAAGCAAGAAAGCGGGAAAAGTGTCGACTCACCAGTAGTCGCTGGAGGAGCGGTCAGGCCCGCGGGAAGGGCATGTCCCGTAGCCGAGGGGCTGGTGACCCGCTCAGACACACGCGAGGAAGAGTGCCTCGGCTCCAGGCCCCCGCCTCCATCCTCGCGAGGCGCCTCCTGCGAAGGAGAAGTCAAAATCGGAACGACAACGATCAAACAATTGACCCGCGTACCCATGGATGGCCTCGACACCGACCGCCAAACTAAACGCGGGGGCATCATTTGGGGGAGACCGCCTGATCATCTTTGCCTTCTTCGGCTTGAAAACGGGACTGAGCGACCCTTGCGCCAGCCAGGTAGCGACATCGATGACCTGCGCTCGCATTCCCTCCCTCGCGGCCGCTAGGCGAGCACAGATCTCTTCGAATATGGGCATAACTCAGCTACAGTAGTTCACAATGAAAGAAATGCAGAAGAATGAGGGGTTTTTCTTTGAGCCTGATGATGTATTTATAGCACATTGGTGGGACCCACCAAAAGATTCTCTCCAGTTCAGCAAGCACTCACCGAACACATGGGGTTGGATGATTCTTTTCGAGCTTTGCAAAGCTCAAAAAGAGCGGGGATTGTGTACAATCCGGTGTTCGCCGAGTGGGTCCAACAAGGCAGATGATGGTCCCTCAATGAGAGCGACCCTCAATGCAAGCCGACCCGCATCCGCCAAGTGGGCGAGCGAGCCAGGGTAACCCTCCAGGAGGGCGAGCGAGCCAGGGAAGCTGGCCCGCATCAGTTCAGTAGGCGGGCGAGCCCAGGAGGCATCCGGCCCGCCTCCGCCACGTAGGCGGGCGGACCGCGCCAGCCGGCTCGCCAGCCCGCGTTCGCCTAAGTAACCGCCAGGACAGGACCGCCGACCCACCTCCGTGTAAGGGGCAGGCGAGCCGCAGGCGCCCGACTCGCGCTCGCCTAAAGAGAGAAGCGAGTTGCTAGAGCCAGGCCGTGTCTGCCCAGTTGAGTGGCGAGCTGGTCTCGATTCCCCCCATGAGTGGGGTGCAGATATCATGTGGTTAAAATAATTTAGTCTGCCAAATGTGATTAGGTCTGCATTTAGCTCCTCAGAACAACGGAGTTTCGCTGTTAACAGACCTCCTTTTGGCTGCATATAACCGTTTAGAACAGCGGAGTTGCGCTATTTGCAGACCAAGCCTAGAAATCTATAAATAGACTCAATGGGGTATCTCAGAAGGAAAACTTTTCCAATTTTTTAATTCCCAGATATTCTTGCTCTTTTCTGAGGTGCCCTTAGCTCAGCACTGGCTAAGGAGGGGAAGCGCTCTAAGATCTTCCGGGTGTGTGGTGAGACCTCCGTGCTGGAGCCTTGGGTCAGTTTTGAGTTGTAAGTCTTCGGTCAATCCAGCTTGCTAGGAGAAGTAAGTGTGCAGTCACCCCTTCCGCAAGGGTTCGAACTCCACAAAAGCTGGTTCCCGGTTTCAACATGTTCCATGTACTAGTCTTCCTCAGATATCTCCCCCTTCTGAACCTTATAAGCTAAGGAGGTTAAGAAAGATCTTATTACTTCTTTGGAGATCAGTTTATTTTGAATATTTTTTATAGAAATTTAGATCTCAGAAATCTTATTAAGCATATTTTCAGCAGAGGATTTGCAATTTGAATCATGCTCATCTATAAGAGATGTCAATGAAGCAGTTGTTTGTTGTATTGCTTGAAGAACTGTTTTGTTGATGTCCAATATCTCTGATGTTGATGCTGCAACATGACTGTGTTCAAGAGAAACTTGATCATTATGGTGTTGCATATCTATATCTGTATTTGAAAGTTCAATGTTTATATTTTGATCTAAATTTAATTCTGAAACAATGTTTTGTGATGGAAGCTCTGTTGTAATTGTGAGAATTACTAATTTAGGAGGAACTTTAGGTAGAGTTGTTTCTGTTGTTGGAACTCTCATCTATTAATAGTGAGGATGAGGAAGAAACTTCTTTCTTTGAATCGAGTTTTAGTATTTGTCTTGTTTTCTTTGAGAACAAAGCAATAGTGAGTTTTTTTCAAGTGACATATTTACTTCTTTTTATTTTCACAGATTAGGATAGTGCAGTTTTAATATCAGACTCATAAAGGTTATATATGCATTATCTTTATTACCGTACTTATGACCTATAAGATGCATAATGCACTTACTCCAATTAATCTTCTTTCTCAAAATCAAAATTCCCATCAAATGTAGTTGAGCTTTGGGAATAGCATCATGTGCTGATATCTTGCACATCAGCACCTTTCCCACTATATAAGTAAGAAACTCATATTCTTCTGAAAAATCTTTCTTTTTCAAATGAATTGGTTTATTCTTAGAGAAATTCATCTTTACCAGAGCTTCCTTAATTTCTTCTTCAGTTAGTTCATATCTCCTTCTCCTGATGGTAGATCAAATGTTTCCTGTATAAGTTCCGCAGTTACACTGACCTCTGATCCATTTATCTGCCCTATCTTTGAGTTATCTTAATCTATTGTAACTGAACTAATGAACTCAGCTAATTCCACAGAATATAATGAGCATCTTGTAGTGATTAACTTATTTAAACCAACGTCTACAAATAATTGCAAAATTCCTTTGAATGAATCTCCTATAGCTACAAATAATTCAAGATCAATACTGAATCTTGAATGTCTTATTTGCCATTGAAATTCCTGCAAAAGTACAAGAGAGAACAATGAGAAATAATTGAAAGAAAATAGAGCGGGGAAGATGAAAAGTTTCGAGAGAAATAGACGATGCGTCGAGAAATTAGGGCATAAATAATTTTGTTAGTTGACGTAGCGTCGATTTTTTTTTTGACGTATACATAAGTATGGTAATCGACGCAATGTTGAATAAAATCAACGTTGCGTAGAATGGATCCAATATTCTTCATAAGCACCATCTCTTAGATGTTACGTCGAATATAATTTGACGTTCCGTCGATTTCTATTCGATGTTACGTCGAGTGCAAACTTAAATTTTTAAGTCTTATGCAGGTTTTTTCCACCAATATTTGTAGTTAAAATTAAGACATTTATGATTACTGAGCTTTATCAAGCATACCAAAAACATTGATAGAGTAGTTGTGATTTTTTTTCATCAAGAGACTTAGTGAAAATATTTACCTTCTGATTTTTAGAAGACACATATTTTAGGGAAATTTTTCTTTTTTCAACATTATCTCTGAGAAAGTGATGTCTTATCTCTATATGTTTTATCCTGCTGTGCAAGACATGATTTGATGCAATTGAGATAACACTCGAACTATCACAGAGTATTGTGGAATTGAAAAAATTTAAGTTATATTAAAGTAATTGATTCTGCATCCATAATATCTGGGAACAATAGCTTCCAACAACAATGTATTCTGCTTCAGCTGTAGAAGTGGAGACTGATGCATGCTTTTTATTGAACCAAGATATCAGTTTATCACCTAGGAATTGACAAGTTCCTAAGATACTTTTTCTATCCAATCTACATCCTGCATAATTAGTATCTGAATAACCATATAATTCAAATTCTGATTCTGCTGGATACCACAATCTCATTTCAGGTGTACTCTTATGATATCTTACGATTCTTTTTACAGAAATAAGATGTGTTTCTTTAGGATCAACCTGAAACCTTGCACAGACACTTGTAGCAAACATTATATCAGGTCTGTTTGTTGTTAGATAAAGAAGTGAACCAATGATTGCTTTATGTAGAAATTAGAAAGGAAAATAGAAGGTGCAAATTTTATTTATCCTCAAGGGGCATTATATAGGTTTACAACAGGATACCCAACTCCGATAGGCGGTGTGAGACTAAACTCAACATATAGTAAAATACTAACTCTAACACTCCCCCTCAAGCTGAAGGGGAGCCCTACAACTTGAACACAACATAAAATGTAAGGTAAAAGAAGGTTGGCAACGTGGAACATAACAACAGCCACCGAGGCTCAACCGCGTGTCACCGGGGATACTTCAACCGGGTAAGAGCCACACGACGTTGGTCCACAAAATCGACCATGACCACGTTGGATACACTCGGAGCGGAAACTAGGTCAATCACGCAAGACCAAATCAACCCTACCAAATCCAGAGAAAACGACGAGGAGACACAACATATGAAATCAACCTAGGGGCCATGTGTGACTAAGGCATGAGTCGGGAAAGAAGTATCCGAGTCGCCGTGATCACAAACACTCCCCTCACGTGGATCATGTGCAAGAAGACATAGGTTATACCTAGGGGTCGGGTGCGACTAAGGCAGGAGTCGGGAAAGAAGCATCTGAGTCGCCGATATCACAAACACTCCCCCTCACGTGGAATACGTGCATGAAGGTATAGACTACGCCTAGAGGCCGTGACGTACACTCCGCCTCACGTAAATCACGTGCAAGAAGGCGAAAATCATAGAGACGCAACACAACAACCACAAACAACAACTTAAAAAAAATTTAAATATTAAAACCTACGTGTCGGGCTGGATCTGAAGAAGAAGGAAGCATCCGTCGGTACGAAGGAGCAACACGGCAGCAACAGAGGAGAAGCACGGCTCGCAGAGCAGCCGGAGAAGAAGCAACAGGCCAGAGAAGATGAGCAGCAACGCCACAGAGAGGAAGCAGCGCCTGACAGCCGAAGAAGAAGCAGCTGCGGCAGCAGCAGGCCGGAGAAGCAGCGACAGAGCAGCATCCAACAGCGGAGAAGAAAAGAGCTACAGCGGGTGCAGACAGAAGTCGGAGGCGTCGAGAGAGAAGTTTAGACGGAGAAGCCGTCAGACCAGACGATGTCGCAGAGGAGAGCCGACGATTCGATGTCGCAGAGGAGAGCCGACGATTCGATGTCGCAGAAGCTGGAGAAGAAGAGGCGTCGGTGTCGATGAAGGAAGCCGGAGGAGGCGTCGGTGTCGATGAAGGAAGTCGGCGTCGGCGTCGGCGATGCAGATGGGAGCCGACGGGATCGTCGATGTCGTTCACGAAAGCCGCACATGGCAGCGGCGGCGAAATCTGTTGTCGGCACGACGGGAGAAGGTCCCGCTCCCATATCGGAATCAAGCGACGATTCCGTCGACGGGAGCGAGGGGGAAAGGACTTCCCGTGAGCCCTAGCAGCCGGAGTCGCGGAAGGACGGGTCGGGGAAGAAGCACGGGTCGGGACCGGGAGAGGGAAAGGGGAAAAAATTTTGGTCACAGAACCTGCTCTGATACCATGTAGAAATTAGAAAGGAAAATAGAAGGTGAAAATTTTATTCATCCTCAAGGGGCATTTTATAGGATTACAGCAAGATACCCAACACCGATTGGCGGTGTGAGACTAAACTCAACATATAGTAAAATACTAACTCTAACACTTTATATGTTTTCTGGTCTACAGATTTACCAGGTATATCCTTATCTAAAACAACATTAGTAGCCAAGAGAGTTTTCATATTAGTAACTGTTTTCATATCATATTTCTTAATCAATTCTTTGGTGTACTTAGATTGAGAAATAAAGATATCTTCATCAACTTGTTTTACTTGTAAACCAAGAAAGAAGGATAACTCTTACATGTTACTCATTTCAAACTTAGATTGCATTAAGTCAGCAATCCTTTGCATATTCTAGAGTCTGTTGACTCAAATATTATATCATCTACATAAATCTAGACAATAAGCAGCTTTTTCTTATGTGTTTTAGTGAAAAGTGTTTTATCTACCTTTACTCTTGGGAATGAGTGATCTAAGAGAAATGTGGATAAGGTCTTATATCAGGCTCTTGGAGCTTGCTTTAAACCATTGGGTACTTTATTTAATTTATAAATATAAGAGAAAAAAATTGGATTGGTAAAACCTGGAGGTTGTTCTATATAAACTTCTTCTTGTATGAATCCATTAAGAAAGACACTCTTGATGTCCATTTGGTAAACTTTAATCCTTTTATATGCTGCATAAGCTAGAAATAGTCTGATTGCTTCTAGTCTTGCTATTAGTGTAAATGTCTGATTGCAGTCAATTCCTTCCGTCTATACTCTTGAACAATCAGTCTAGCTTTATTCCTCGCAATCACTCCATTTGTATCTAATTTATTCCTGAAAACTCATTTAGTTTCTATAACTGGATAATTCTTTGGCCTTTCCGCTAATTCTTACATTTTATTTCTTTCAAATTGTGCAAGTTATTCTTGCATAGCTATAATCCAGTATGGATCAATATCAGCTTCCTCAAATTTCTTGGGTTCAAATTGAGATAAGAAGTACCGCAACATTTCTCCAGTTGATAGTTGTCTTCTTGTCTTTACCCCTTGATTTACATTGCTAATGACTTGAGAAGAGGGATGATCCCTCAGGATTGACCTATTTGGATCAATTCTTGTTTGATCAATTAGATCACGGTTAATTTGTTCTCTTGTTCCTTCTTCATAATGTAATCCAACTTCATGGGCATCCACTTGTTTCATGACTGTTGGGTTAATATGTCCTTCTGTGGGAACTTCATCTTCTGAGCTCACATTATCATCTTCTTTTTGATGATTAGTCTTTACAAAAGTACTTTCTATATACTCCACAATCTTTAATTTGTTGAAGTTTTCATCCATAACAACCTGTTCCTGCAATAATTTTCTGGTGAAAGTTTCCTTTCCCTGGGAACAAGCATGAGTTTCATGAAATATTACATATATGGATTTTTCAATTTTGAGTGTCTTTTTATTATAGCACTTATAGGTTTTGCTAGATAAGGAATATCCCAAAAATATTCCAGCATCAACTTTCTTATCAAATTTGACTAAGTAATTTTTTCCATTGTTAAGAATATAATAGACAGAGCCAAATATTCTGAAGTAAGAAACCTTAGGTGACTTACCTTTCAAAAGTTCATAAGGTGTCTTTAGTTTGGTCTTGTGAATAAGACTTCTATTAAGAATATAATTAGCAGTGTTCACTGCTTCAGTCCAAAAGGACCTAGGCAACTTAGACTATATTAATAATATTCTTCCAGCTTCAATGCGTGTTCTATTTTTACTTTCAACAATTCTATTTTGTTGAGGAGTTCTAGGAGCTGAAAACCTTTGCTTTATCCCCTCATTTTCACAGAATCTGCGGATCAACTGATTTTCAAACTCTGTGTCATGATCACTTCTAATCAATGACACTTTGATATAAAATTCAAATTAAATTTGTTTAATGAATTTTGTGAAGTTTGAAAAGATTTCAGACTTTGCTTTTAAAAAGAACACTCAGCTAAACCTTAAGAAATCATCCACAATAACAAATGTATAAGACTTATCTCCTAAACTTTGAGTGGTAAGATGACCAAATAAATCCATATATAGTTGGTATAAGATTCTTAGGGAATCATTCTTACCAATTGATTTGAATGAAGATTTTACCTATTTACCTAGCTGATAAGCTATACATGAATTGACTTTTCTATACTTACCTTTTAGTAAGTCTTCTATGCTACAGCTCATTCCTGTCTATTTCAGTATTGAATGAACATAATTCATTGTTAGTGGAGTCAAAGTAAACAACATATATATTACCTTTTCTAGATCCAGTTAGCACAATGTCATCTGTTTTAGAATTTACTATCTGACAATGATTATTAGTGAAAATAACTTTGTATTCACTATCACAAAATTGTCTAATGTTATTCAGATTATGTTTAAGTCCCTCAACAAAACTACTTTAGCAAAGATGATATTCCTAATTTTGATCACCAAATACTACCTTTAGACCAATTTTGACCATGAAATTTATCAGCATATCCCTTTGTCCAGTCATATGCCTGGAGCATCCACTGTCCAGATACCAATGCTGATTTGTGGAAGGACAACCTTTTTCTTACACATGAATTTAAATTTTAGCTGGGATCCAGGTTACCTTATACTCATTACTTTTTTTCTATTATAGAGAGTAATGAAAGTATACGAAGGCTTTTCATAATATTTCTTATGATAAAAGAGTGTTGATCTATTAAATCAACTGTAACATCCCCGATTTTTCGATGATTTTACTTGATTTGATATCGTCATATTTATGACGTCAGGGCGTTACCCTTTTTACGTCATGTTGTCGGCGCTGTACCGTTAGTGTGTTTTCGTGTCCGTTAGGTCTGATTGACCAGATTTTGGGATTTTCGTCGAAACTGAAAGGTTTCGAGTTGATAAGTTAAGTTTTGTGGCTTTTGACTTGCTCGTCAAGTTCGTTGCGATCCGAGCATTTTTTTTGTCTCGGTGCGCGATTGTAGTTTTGTACTATTTACTTTTGTCGTAGACTTTGGGAGTGTATAACTCGAGATTGGCACGTCGGATTTTGGTTTTGACTTCGCCATTAAATTCGTAGCGTCAGTGTTCGCCTTCGGTGCGAGTTTCGTTTAATTCAGCGCGCGTTTGGGCTTCTGTTCTGAGTCTTCTCGAGTAGCTATGGTTCTTCTCGAATAGCCCGTTTCAGATTTCGCTCGGACGCCATTTTGAGGGTCAAAACGACGTCGTATCAAATATGGTTAACATGATATTTGTTCGTCTCGACGAGATCTATAACTTTCATGTTGACCACTTTTCGATTTGAAGCCATATTGAGCCCCTATTTTCGTTTTTTCTGCTGGAACTCGAGTGATATGCTGCTACTCGAGTAATTCATGCTGGAACTCGAGTGATATGCTGCTACTCGAGTAATACAAGCTGGAACTCGAGTGATGAGTTGCTACTCGAGTAAAAAATTTTGCTACTCGAGTAAAATATGCTGGAACTCGAGTGATATGCTGCTTCTCGAGTAAATTATGTTGGAACTCGAGTGATTCATGCTGTCACTCGAGTAGTCCGTTCCTGTCTGCGTTCGGGCTCCGTTTTGAGGGTCAAAACGACGTCGTATCAAAAAATGGTTAACATTAAATTTGTTCGTCTCGACGAGATCTACAACTTTCATGTTGACCACTTTTCGATTTGAAGCCATCTTCAACCTCTATTTTCGTTTTCCGCGCACCCGCTCGTAAATAGTTCGTTTTTAGACAACTTTTTATAAATACCTATATATATACGTATACTTAGAATTAGAACCGGCCCCACTCTTCCTTTAGGATTTCTTCTTCTTCTTCTTCTTCATTGAACCGAACCAGAACTGAAGAAACATGAGGACGACGATGACAGAGCGTGAGTTTTCGTGAACCTTCCGGTCGCCGCCGACGGAGCTCCGGTGCTCGAAATCTTCATTCGAGCATAGATTTGAAAAGCTCTCGGCGAGATCTACGCCACCGTGGTAATTTTTCCCCCATTTCTTGAGATTTCTCGTTAGAGTTTTTTGGCCCTAACTTCTATTTCGTCCACTCTTGTTCAGATTTCGACTTCTCTCGTCTCCCTTTGTCCCGATCTGCGACGAGGTGTGATTTGGAGGCTTTCTCTGGTAAAGCCAAGACAAGTGGCTCCTTTCCTCTCCTTTTCCTTAAGTTCTAATGGTAAGACTTTCATCTTATATTAATGTTCCTGTTTCTTTTAGAGTATAAGATGTTAAAACTTTTTAGGCTTACGCTTTGGGTAAATTTTACGACGCCTTTGAGCGTAGGATGCGTTGCGCTTAGTTTAGGTTGATTATAGGTCGTGGTCTTCGATTTAGTGTTGTAATACTTGGGTGCTGTGCCGATTTTGAGATGGTGATGTTGGGGATATGAGTGTTGGTTGTGGTTAGCATACCACCCAACCAGGAGTCCCCTTCTTTCTGTGGATTATCACAGTGGGGGTATGCTTAATTTCTCCTTTCCTGGACTGTTGGGTTCTGGTTGGCCCGGTTTGGCCATGTTTGTGGACCACAGTACCGATTGTGAGACGGTTGAGGATTCGAAGTTGGGCTTAGGGTGCTTGAGGTCATCGCCCTCTCCGGCCTTTAACGCAGTCATACCACGTGTTGATGATCCACCCTCTTCCGAGCCGTATTGTGCTCAGTTAGTTTCTTGTGGTTTATGCCACAGTTTGCTAAATTTTGCTGATTATGCCTAGACTTGTTCACCTTCGCACTTGGTGCATTCTTTTTAATTTAGAGGTTATTATATTGGCTAACCTTTCTCTACTTATTTTATTTGGCTAATTGTTGCTGTGTTTTTTTTTTGCATTCTTCCTCCTTGGGTTGGGTTTGGTACACCCTCCTTTTTTTGGCTTACTCACTTGCTTACCTATTATTTTGTCACTTGTTTTTTTTGCTTGCTGATGTGTTCTTCTCTTGAATGCCTCAGGTTCATGGCTGTAGCCGGTGGTGCGGCTGAGTAGTTTTGTTGCTGGGTTTGCTTAGGGTGCCTCGAGGTTGCGAGGTAGTTTTTGTTCTTTTGTAGTATGCTTCAGACTTGAGAACTTTTAGTGGGTTCGTGTGAGGTGTTTGACGCCCACTGATTGTTTTATGTCGTTCTTGGATATTTGGCTAGTTGCTAGTGTCTACTTTTGTGTTAGTAGTTCTTTCTCTCTGGAAAGGATTTATGCTAGGACGCCTATATGTATTTTCAATTATAAAACAAACTATTGTTACTATATCATGCACATCATGTTTTAAAAATCTAAATTACTATATTTAAATACCGTACAAACTACTTCGATATCATTACTATAAATTTAGTGTAATGCATGTATTGAGTTTTTTTTTGGGATGTTAGACTCATGTAGGATTTTTAACCTGTTTACTATAGTATTTTCCGCTGCGTTTAACTACTTTTCTTCTGGTGCACTCGTGAGTCACTAAGCCGAGGGATACAACTAATTGCCTAACTTAAAATAAACTTCCTCAATAAAACATTTAAATCATATTTTCAGTATTGAGTCGGAGTATTGCCTGAGCGTCTGCAGTTATCTCCTGCTGACGTGACATCATGACGCGCATTTTCCCTTACTCTGATATTTCGTCGTTGTGGTGAAAATGCGGTTGTGACAGTTGGTATCAGATGGAGGTTCTGTAAGAGGGAAAGTTGGTTTGACAAGTTGGTCGAACAACTTGCCCTCAAGCAAAATTCTCGTCGTGTCATTCATTGCATACACACACCGATATGTCATCAGTAGATCTTGATGGAAGCATGAACACTACACTCATAACACAAAAGAAGAAGTATACGGGACATATTATGTAGTATGTGATGCATAATATGTGTTTGTATATGGATCCACCATAGGTGGTGACATGTGACGGTTATGTAGTATGAGATGCATAACCACCATCACATGGATGCCCATTAGCACGTTTTACCTTTTTCGTTATATACAATATTATGTAGTATAAGATGCATAATATTGTATGCGTACGCCGCTCATACATGCATTAAGACTTTTCTTTAGAATGCATAACACTGCATACATATCATATCATTGCATAAGCACACGTGCCAAGTTAAAGATCTACAGGATGACATATGTACACACATGATTTGAAATAAAAATGTAATCATTCATGCACTCATATAATAGGCACAAGAGTCATAAGGATGAGGGTGTTTCCCCCTAAGTAAGACATGCCATCATTTATTTTAAATCCCAGAGCAAGCTAGCAGCATGAGCAAGTATCTAAGGTTGTATGTCTGAACTAAGTTTAAGTCTAACAGGTTACGCTAGGTGTTGATAGATCATTTATTGTTTGTTTAGAATGCCGCCTAAGCGTCCGGTGACGAGGACTACTCCCCAGTCGGAGGGAGAATCTTCTGGTGCCCAGAGTGAGGCCGTAATAGAGGGATTCCGACAGAGCAATGAGGACATGTCGAGGCAGATGCTGGAGATGCAATCGCAGATTCAGTCGTTGTTGTCAGTCATGGCGAGTCAGTCGCAGAGAGCGCAAGAGCCCGCTGTGGATCTAGCTTCTCTCGTTCCCCCCGCTCCTCTGGTGCCCCCGTCAGTGTTGCCACCAGAGATGACTTTCATTTCGCACTTTCAAAGGTTAGGACCCCCTACGTATGATGACAAGGCAGATTTTATGGCATTAGATGACTTGATGATTTCCATCGAGGAGATGTTCACCTACTCTGGTATCTCTGCGGACCAGAGAGTGATGGTTGTCGCTTATCAACTCAAGGGCATGACCAAGAGTTGGTGGTTGAGGGAGAAAGAAAGCTTGAAGGATGGATGCTCGTGGGAGTCCTTCAAGGAGTTGTTGAAGAAGTTCTTGCCGTCTGTGGAAAGAGACCGGTTGATGAATGATTTCCTTCACTTGAAGCAGAAGCAGCTTACTATTAGTGAATACGAGGTGGAGTTCAGTAAGCTGAGCCGCTTTGCTCCTGACTTTGTATCTTTAGAATCCAACTGAGTCAAGCGATTTCTGGGTGGTCTTCGGAATGACATCCAGCAGCTTACCAGTGCCTACGGATCCAGGACTTATTCTGAGGTGGTAGAGGCTGCTCTGAAGGTGGAATCCATTGACAATGCCAAGGTCAGAGGTCAGCAGATGAGGAAGGATAAGAGGAAGTCTTTTGAAGGTAAGGAATCACATGAATCTGGGACTATTGAGAAGAAAAGAGGCAAGGAAGTGTACAGTTTCTGTGGTCGGACAGACCACCCGTTCGAGAGATGTTACCAGAGACTGGGAGCTCGGAAGCAATAGCAGGTGTACGCGATTCAGGGCGCTCCCAAAGAGAGATCAGTTTGTTCCAGTTGCAACAAGACGGGGCATGATGCGGCCCATTGCTGGAAGGACAAGACCTGTTATCTATGTGGGCGGAAGGGGCATGTCAAGACCCGTTGTCCGCAGGCTCAACCCCCGTTGCATCCAGTGCCACTTCAGGCCTTGCCTCCACCGCAGCTCATGGACAAAGGGAAGGGTAAGTTGAACGTGGTGTCCGCGGATGAAGCTCAGACGTCGACCTAAGTTATTTCAGGAAAGTTTAAGGTAAGTAACCGCTGGACGCGTGTCCTTTTCGATTCCGGTGCTACCCACTCGTTCGTGACTAGATCTTTTGTAGAGCGTCACCGTTTGACCCTTAATCCTGTTGGCGACCCGTTCTGTGTCAAGTTCCCCTCAGGTGATTCCGTGGTGTCAGATCAGGGAATTCAGGGTTGTCCAGTCCAGTTGGGAGATTTTCTCGCGGTTGCGGATCTAAAGGTTATAGCCTTGGAAGATTTTGATGTAATCCTGGGCATGGATTGACTATCGAAGTACGATGCAGTAATCCAGTGAAGGTCAGGCGCTTGGACTTCAAGATGGATGACGGTCAACGCAGGAGCGTTTTTGTTTATTCGCGCCAAGATTCTCCGATCATTTTCGCGGTAAGTGCTCGAAAGATTTTGAATTCAGGATGCTTTGCCTTTTTGGTTTCAGTGTTGACGACCGTTGTTAGTTTGCCTCTTGTGGAGGAGATTGTTGTAGTGCGCGAGTTTCCTGACTTGTTTCCTGATAATCTTTTTGGTCTTCCGCCTGAGAGAGATGTTGAGTTTGTCATAGATTTAGAACCGGGTACCCGTCCTATCACTAAAGCTCCGTACCGTATGGCTCTGCGTGAGTTGGGAGAGCTGCGTACCCAGTTAGACGAACTGTTGCAGAACGGTTTCATTAGGCCAAGTTCGTCACCGTGGGGTGCTCCCGTTCTGTTTGTAAAGAAGAAAGATTGATCAATGAGGCTATGTATAAATTACAGAGAATTGAATAAAGTGACC
Organism: Platanthera zijinensis; assembly: GCA_039513925.1. Lineage (NCBI taxonomy): Eukaryota > Viridiplantae > Streptophyta > Magnoliopsida > Asparagales > Orchidaceae > Platanthera > Platanthera zijinensis. The sequence goes on from CM077087.1 coordinate 109,547,097, forward strand.
ATCAAGAACAGATATCCCTTGCCGAGAATCGATGATCTGTTTGACCAATTGCGTGGTAGCTCTGTATTTTCCAAGATTGACCTGCGTTCAGGTTATCATCAGTTGAGGATTCGTGAGCCAGACATTTCACGAACTACTTTTCATTCGCGGCATGGACATTTCGAGTTATTGGTAATGTCTTTTGGATTGACTAATGCACCCGCCGCATTCATGGATTTGATGATTAGAGTATTCAAGGACTTCCTGGATCATTTTGTCATCGTGTTCATAGATGACGTTCTAGTCTACTCTCGCAATGCTGAAGAGCATGCGCAACACTTGCGATTGGTTTTGCCAACTTTGAGAGAGCATAAGTTGTATGCTAAGTTGAGCAAGTGCAAGTTTTGACTCCCTCAAGTCTCCTTCTTGGGCCATGTGGTGAATAAAGATGAGATAACGGTTGATCCAGAGAAGATAGCTGCAGTGATGGATTGGAGTAGGCCTACCACTCCCAAGGAAATAAGAAGTTTTCTAGGGCTGGCAGGCTACTATAGAAGGTTTGTGGAGGGATTCTCTACATTATCTGCGTCTTTGACAAAGTTGACGCAGAAGCATGCAACTTTTATTTGGAGTGATAAGTGTGAAGAGGCGTTCCAGGAGCTGAAGAGGAGATTATGCACTACACTAGTTTTGACCCTGCCTACTGAAGGACTGTAGTATGCTGTGTATGTGGACGCATCACATGTTGGGCTCGGATGCGTGTTGATGCAGGAGGGCAAGGTTATTGCGTGTGGGTCTAGGCAGCTAAAGGTTCATGAACGGAATTACCTTACGCATGACCTGGAATTTGCAGCAGTGATCTATGCCCTCAAGTTGTGGAGACATCTGTTGTATGACGCTATATACAAGATTTATACTGATCATAAAAGTTTAAAATACGTCTTCACACAGAAGAAACTGAATTTGCGCCAGCGTAGATGGCTGGAGTATGTGGCAGACTATGATGTTGCGATCCAGTACCACCCGGGCAAAGCTAACGTGGTAGCCGACGCCCTGAGCAGGAAGACAACTAAAATTTTTAACCTTTTGGTGGATTCACTGGTGGAAGAATTTCTACTGATAGGAATTTTAGTGGGAAGTGACAGCTCGACTAGTGAATTAGAAGTGTTAGAGCCTTCATGGATTACGCTTACTAGATTGCATCAAAAGGAGGATCCAGATCTGTTGCATCTTTATAGTAGAGCTGCGAAGGGTGAGTTGCCAGAGTTTTCTATTGATGATATGGGAACCCTGAGATACCGTGGTATGCTTTGCATTCCCGCTGTTAAGGATATTAGGTATCAGTTGTGCAAGGAGGCACATGGTTCTAATGCGGCCTACCACCCCGGTTTGACCTAGATGTACCAAGATCTGAAATAGATTGCTTGGTGGATGGGTATGAAGGGTGATATAACGAGGTTTGTATCTGATTGTTTCACCTGTAAGCGAGTTAAGGCCGATCATGGAAGGCCTGGAGGCAAGATAACACCTTTGGAGATCCCGAGTTGGAAATGGGAGAGTATCTCGATGGACTTTATTACTGGATTGCTGAGATCTCCTAGAGGGCATGACTCAGTTTGAGTGATTGTGGATAGACTGACGAAGAGTGCTCACTTCGTGCCGTTCAAGATTGACTACTCCATGAAGAAAATAGCTGAATTGTATTTGGACGAGGTCATCAGGTTGCATGGAGTACCTATCAGTATTGTATCTGATCGAGACTCCAGGTTCACGTCCCGTTTCTGGAAGAGCATGCAAGAGGGGTTGGATACTGACTTGAGGTATTCCACCGCCTACCATCCGCAGACGAATGGACAAACGAAAAGAGTAAATCAGTTCGTGGAGGACATGATTAGATGTTACATTTTGGACCACGGTGGAGCGTGGGATGAGCGTGTGAGGCTAATGGAGTTTGCCTACAATAATAGCTACCAGGAGAGCTTGCAAATGACTCCATTTGGAGCTTTATATGAGAGACGTTTCATGACTCCTTTATTTTTGGCTGAGGTTGGTGAGAGACCGTTGCCAGGTCCAGAAGCCCTTGAAGAGATGAAAATTTCAGTTAGGCTCATCCAAGAGAAGCTTCGTGTAGCCCAGGAGCGCTATGAAAAGTATGTCAATCGGCGCAGGACCGATTTGGAGTTTGTCGTCGAGGATATGGTTTCCTAAAAGTTTCCCTGATGTCTGGTGTGAAGCGATTTGGTAAGAATCATAAGTTGGACCCGAGATATGTGGGACCCTTCCGAATTGTTGAGCGGATTGGTGTTTCAGCTTATAGGCTGGACCTACCGACAAATTTTCCCGGAGTGCTCGATGTTTTCCATGTGAGTCAGTTGCGGAAGTGCGTGTTGAGCGACAGACAGATTCTCGATGTTGTGCCCCAGTTGGAGTCAAACCTTTCTTTTGTGGGGGTGCCTGTTCGTATTTTGGAGTCTCAGGATCGAGTGCTGCGGAGAAAGACAATCCCCATGGTCAAGGTTCTTTGGAGAAATCAAGACGTCGAGAGCGCGACGTGTGAATTGGAGTCGGCGATGAGGAAATCTCATCCACATCTCTTCCCTTAGTTTTGGTAAGTCTCCTTGTTTTTACAATGTTTGATTCTATTGTTTTGGTTTGGTTTTGGTGTTGTATTAAGTTTCGGGGCGAAACTTCTTTTTAGGGGGAGACGGGGAGTGACTGTAACGCCCCTGATTTTTCGATGATTTTATTCGATTTGATATCGTCATATTTATGACGTCAGATCGTTACCTTTTTTACGTCATGTTGTCGGCGTTGCACCGTTAGTGCGTTTTCGCGTCTATTAGGTCTGATTGACCAGATTTTGGGATTTTCGTCGAAACTGAAAGTTTTCGAGTTGATGAGTTAAGTTTTGTGGCTTTTGACTTGCTCGTCAAGTTCGTCGCGATCCGAGCATTTTTTTTTAGTCTCGGCGCGCGATTGTAGTTTTGTACTATTTACTTTTGTCAGACTTTGAGAGTGTATAACTCGAGATTGCCACGTCGGATTTTGGTTTTGATTTCGCCGTTAAATTCGTAGCGTCAGTGTTCGCCTTCGGTGCGAGTTTCGTTTAATTCGGCGTGCGTTTGGGCTTCCGTTCTGAGTCTTCTCGAGTAGCTATGGTTCTTCTCGAATAGCCCGTTTCAGATTTCGCTCGGACGCCGTTTTGAGGGTCAAAACGACGTCGTATCAAAATATGGTTAACATGAAATTTGTTCGTCTCGATGAGATCTACAACTTTCATGTTGACCACTTTTCGATTTGAAGCCATATTGAGCCCCTATTTTCGTTTTTTTCTGCTGAAACTCGAGTGATATGCTGCTACTCGAGTAATTCATGCTGGAACTCGAGTGATATGCTGCTACTCGAGTAATACATGCTTGAACTCGAGTGATGAGCTGCTACTCGAGTAAAATATGCTGCTACTCGAGTAAAATATGCTGTAACTCGAGTGATATGCTGCTACTCGAGAAAATTATGGTGGAACTCGAGTGGTTCATGCTACCACTCGAGTAGTCCGTTCCTGTCTGCGTTCGGGCGCCGTTTTGAGGGTCAAAACGGTGTCGTATCAAAAAATGGTTAACATGAAATTTGTTCGTCTCGAGATCTACAACTTTCATGTTGACCACTTTTCGATTTGAAGCCATCTTCAACCTCTATTTTCGTTTTTCGCGCACCCGCTCGTAAATAGTCTGTTTTTAGACAAAACTTTTTATATATATATATATATATATATATATATATATACGTATACTTAGAATTAGAACCGGCCCCACTCTTCCTTTAGGACTTCTTCTTCTTCTTCTTCATTGAACCAAACCAGAACTGAAGAAACATGAGGACGGCGATGGCGGAGCGTGAGTTTTCGTGAACCTTCCGGTCGCCGCCGACGGAGCTCCGGTGCTTGAAATCTTCATTTGAACATAGATTTAAAAAGCTTTCGGCGAGATCTACGCCACCGTGGTAATTTTTCCCCATTTCTTGAGATTTCTCGTTAGTGTTTTTTGGCCCTAACTTCTATTTCGTCCACTCTTGTTCAGATTTCGACTTCTCTCGTCTCCCTTAGTCCCGATCTGCGACAAGGTGTGATTTGGAGGCTTTCTCTGGTAAAGCCAAGGCAAGTGGCTCCTTTCCTCTCATTTTCCTTAAGTTCTTATGATAAGACTTTCATCTTATATTAATGTTCCTGTTTCTTTTAGAGTATAAGATTTTAAAACTTTTTAGACTTACGCTTATGGTAAATTTTACGACGCCGTTGAGCGTAGGATGCGTTGCGCTTAGTTTAGGTCGATTATAGGTCGTGGTCTTCGATTTAGTGTTGTAATACTTAGGTGTTGTGCTGATTTTGAGATGGTGATTTTGGGGATATGAGTGTTGGTTGTGGTTAGCATACCACCCAACCGGGAGTCCCCTTCTTTCTGTGGATCATCACAGTGGGGGTACGCTTAGTTTCTCCTTTCCTGGACTGTTGGGTTCTGGTTGGCCCGGTTTGGCCATGTTTGTGGACCACAGTACCGATTGTGAGACGGTTGAGGATCCAGAGTTGGGCTTAGGGCGCTTGAGGTCGTCGCCCTCTCCGTCCTGCAACGCATTCATACATCGTGTTGATGATCCACCCTCTTCCAAGCCGTATTGTGCTCAGCTGGTTTCTTGTGGTTTATGTCACAGTTTGCTAAATTTTGCTTATTATGCTCAGACTTGTTCACCTTCGTACTTGGTGCATTTTTTTTAATATAGAGGTTATTATATTGGCTAACCTTTCTCTACCTATTCTATTTGGCTAATTGTTGCTGTGTTTTTTTTGCATTCTTCCTCCTTGGGTTGAGTTTGGTACACCCTCCTTTGTTTGGCTTACTCACTTGCTTACCTATTCTTTTGCCACTTGTTTTTTTTGCTTGCTGAGTTGTTCTTCTCTTGAATGCCTCAGGTTCAGGGCTGTAACCGGTGGTGCGGCTGAGTAGTTTTGTTGCTGGGTTTGCTGAGGGTGCCTCGAGGTTGCGAGGTAGCTTTTGTTCTTTTGTAGTGCGCTTCAGACTTGAGAACTTTTAGTGAGTTCGTGTCAGGTGTTTGACGCCCACTGATTGTTTAATGTCGTTCTTGGATATTTGGCTAATTGCTTGTGTCTACTTTTGTGTTAGTAGTTCTTGCTCTCTGGGAAGCATTTATGCTATGACGCCTATAAGTATTTTCAATTATAAAACAAACTATTATTACTATATCATGCACATCATGTTTTAAAACTCTAAATCACTATATTTAAATACCGTACAAACTACTTCGATATCATTACTATAAATTTAGTGTAATGCATGCCTTGAGTTTTTTTTTTTGGATTTTAGACTCATGTTGGATGTCTAACCTGTTTACTATAGTATTTTCCGCTGCGTTTAACTATTCTTCTGGTGGACTCGTGAGCCACTAAGCCGAGGGATACGGCTAATTGCCTAACTTAAAATAAACTTATTCAATAAAACATTTAAATCATATTTTCAGTATTGAGTCAGAGTGTTGCCTGAGCGTCTGCAATTATCCCCTGCTGACGTGACATCATTACACACATTTTCCCTTACTCTGATATTTCGTCGTTGTGGTGAAAATGCGGGTTGTGACACCAGCATCTTCCTGTTATATGAGCTTTGATAAAACAATCATGACAAACGTCATTTTCAAAAAAATTCTGATATAAATTATTGCTCTCAAGGGATATGTGTCGAGTTGAAGTCGACGCAACATTTGGAAAACGTCAATTTGATGTCGACGTTTCACAAGAGTTGCATCGATATGAAATCGACGCATATTCCTGATTCATTGAAACTATTGATTTCTGTTTCTTATTCTTCATTGATTGTTTATTTACAACACTTTTTTCTTTGAACTTCTTATCATTGAAATTTGAATAGTTATTATGTACTATTGTAGATTGCACTTTCTTTGATTTAATGAATTTTACAGAATTTATTTAAGCAAGTTTATTATCTATTGTTACTATTCTGTTAGGGTGTTGCTCCTAATCCCAAATAACAAACTTTTTCTTAAGATTTTCAGTAATATTCTTAAGCTGATTACTCCTTTCATTCAAGGAGTCTTCAAAAAACTTTTGTCTTTGATAGTTCTTTCAATGAAAAAATTTCTTCTGTTAACTTTCTAATCTGTTCATTCAAATTATTTATCTTAACTTCTAAATGTTTATCTTGTTCTATTTGTTTAATATCATTAGGATAGTTTTCATATATTTTCAATTTTTGCCTTAATGATTTATTTGTTTTTCAAGTTATATTTGATGTGTATAATTCTCTAAAACATATCTTAAAATCATCAGAAGTAAGTCTATCATGAAAATAATCTGGTACTTCAATTGTGTCATGATCAGATTCTGTCTCCAGAGCCATGAGACAAGCTTATTCAGCAGCTTTTTCCTCTTCATTATCTGATGAAGAACTGGATTCTAGGCTTGTGTCACTCCAGGTTTCAGCAATAAAACATTTTTGCTTTCTCTTATTTTTCTTCTTCAGATATTTCTTCTTTTGATCCTTTGAGCTTGATCTTTCCTTTTGCTATTCTGGACATTCTGTTGAAATATGTCCAGATTTTCTGCAAGTAAAACAAATTTTCTCCTCATCGGAAGTTTTGTCAAATTTTGGTTTTCTCATACTTCTGTCTCTTCTTTTTGAACCTTCTGATTTAATCCATTTTCTAAATCTTCTTCTAAATCTTCTTGCCAGAAGATTCAACATTTTATTTTTTGTAACAGATGGTTCATCTTCAGTAACTTTGAATGCAACTTATTTTTCTCTAGATAATAAATTATTATTTTTATCTTTACTTTTCAATAATTGTTCATAAGATTTCAATTTCCCAAGCAAAGTATTTGTAGTGATTTCCTTGTGACACCTTGCTTCTCTAATAGCCTAAATTCTAGAATCTCATATACTAGGAAAGCACATGAGTAACTTATCATTAATTTTTGTGAGAGATATGTCATTGTTTGGTCTTTTTAACTCATTAATTATCATACTGAATCTATCATACATCTCTGCTACAGATTCATCAGATTTCTTCTGAAAATTTTCACAGTGAGAGATTAGAAGTGATCTTCTATCATTTCTCTTATCTGCATTTCCATAAACAATCCTTGAAAGTGATTCACATATCTCTTTTGCTGAGAGACATTCTGCAACTTTTGAAATACTTCATCTGACATGGTCGTGACCAAAATATTTATAGCTTTTGCATCATAATCTTTAACTCTCTTCTTCACATCAGTCTATTCATTTCTTGGTACAGGTTTTGCAGTTATATTGTCATCTGCATCCTTTTTATATGACATTGGTGGTCATGTCAAGATTGATTCAAAAGTGTTCTCATCAATAGAGTTCATATATAATCTAATTATGATTTTCCAGAGTGTAAACTTATCAAGATTACAGACTGGTGGCCTAATAGATGCAAATCTATTGAAAATATTTGAATCCATTTTTGTAAATAAATAAAACATTTTAATTTATTATTGCAACTGAAATGATCTCTTGATCAAAGTGTTAACCTTTTATAGATTAATCTTTTATAGATTAGTCTATTGATGATTAACCTCCCTCTGATAGCAATTGAAATAGGAGTTCAGTTGCTATATTTCTCAGATTTTTCTCTAGAGGTTGAGGGGGAGGGGTGAATAGAGATTTAAATTATTTTCAAATACTTTGATTAATTCAGAGAATTTGCATAAACTATAAACTATAAATTAGAATCAAACGTGGTTAATTAAAATCACAGCACAACAACACAAAATAAGAAATAAAAGCAAAATCACAGAAAACACAAGAATTATAACGGTTCCTCTTCAATCTGGGTACATCCGTTCTTCTACCCCTTAGTAGGAATTCACTATCACAGTGTCTGAATCTTTTGATCAGGAGACTCTTAGAACCACACAAGATCTTTTGATAAGATCTTGAATCAATTACAATCCGAGTCTTTTCTCAGGAGACTCTTAGAAGCTCTCATTGAATCCTTTACAAATGGATTTTTAAAACTCTTTTTCTCAAATGCAAAAAAAAATGAAGAGAAGATTTGAGTTAAGGTGATTCTTCTCTTGGTGTACTCTCTTCAGATTTCTGAGGATAATTGATGATGATCTCTGAAACTTCTGATGAATCTTTGAATATCAAAATAGTAAAGATTATAAGCCCAATCTACAGATGATCTTTTAAACTTTTTCTCTGAATCTGTTGCAACTTTCTCTTGAGAAGTAATAATTTTCTTATCAAATCAGCAACTATCAAATCAATTGACTGATAGTAGAAGAGATTCAATTGAAGATGATAAGCTTCCAAGTTTTCTTTGTCAAATTCAATCTTTTCACGATCTGATATGATTTTTTTGGTCGTTTGCTGTTGATAATTGATAATCTGTGATAACCTCTTCTATTCTTCTTAATTATTCTGCATCTCATCATATATATAGATCGACATCCTCTAACGTCTCCAAGAATCTGTTCTGTAAATCCCTTCTTGATTTAATTCAAATTGAAGCTACAAAACAAATTCTGTTAGGAAATCTAATCGACATAATGTTGAGTTCTTGTCAAAGTAACATCGATTTCTAACTGTCTGTATGAAAATCTCTGTAGTCGACGTTCTGTCGATATCATGTCAATGCTTACGTTGATTTAACCCTTAAGTTTCATCGACTTATCCAAATCAAGTTGCTATGATTTCAATTCAAACGTCGAATTCCAGTCGACGTTGCGTCGAGATCTAGTCGACGCATGTTTGCAATTCATGATTTTTCTTTTCAATTCAGTATGTCTTGTATATACATCCTTTATATCACTGACACCTAGGACTTCTAAGGCCAAATTACCTTCACTATACAACATGGGTAATAGACCTATAATGTAAAATCACTAAACATAATTTGTTAAACTAAATTATAAGGGTTTTTCCCAACAGAGAGCTTGCACATTCGAATTAGAGAAACTTAGACTGCCCCAAGCGAAATGTCCATTTATTTTGATAAGGAGAAAACCTAGGACACCTCAGACTGAGTGTCCGACCATTTAGATAGGAAAAATTTCAGGCGACCTCGTGCTGAGTGTATGCCTATTTAGATAGGAAGACTTCCAGGAGATCTCGTGTCGAGTGTCCTCCTATTTAGATAGGAAGAATTCCAGGTGACCTCGTGTCGAGTGTTCGCTTGTTTATATAAAAAGAATTCCTGGCGACCTCGTGTCGAGTGTCCGCTTAAACCGATGTTCTGAACTGCTATTTAAAGTGTCGCGAATTGTCGAACGGACGGATCTTGGCGAAGTGTTGCGAGTCATCGAGCAAGCGCCTGCCAGACAGATCTTCACAAAGTGACACAAAATGGAGTACTTATACTTCTTTAGAGGAGTTGCCCGCTACTCTATGTTTTCTGCTTGCCAGAGGTTAAGGATTCCAACCGGACCCAAGGCATCCGCAGGGCTCTCGTCTGCGCTTAACACTGAAGAACGTTGGTGGAGAAGAAGTGCATGTTGCTCGGAGCTCGATCTTGGAAGGAAAACAATAATATTGACAATGCCTCGATCAATGCGCGGCTGGTACATACATGTGGACCTGCCACATATGCCACTCAAGAGTATCTCACGAGGGCAGTCATCGCGGTATTATGGTAGGGGAAGTGACTCACACCGGCAGGAGGGTTGGGGGCCTTGATCAGTCCGATATTTATAGGGTTTTTCGAACTCATCTGGGCTTGTTTTCTCACTCGTGCACTGCATTTCAACCGGATTTCGGTTATATTTGCATCGTTCGGTCATATTGACTATTTCGTGCACTGTTTTGGCCCAGTGGTGTGCAATTACGCATTCTATTTTCGGGGGTAAGCACATGGTGCTCCCCGTAGTTCTTTCTAGTTGGTTTCATTGTTGTGTAGGTTGTCGGGACGTCCTAGATTCATTTTCCAGTTTCTGTGTAAAACGCACGGTCATGCGAATTTCTTCTCGCACGGTCTCAAGGCAATCGTGCGTTTTATACATCAATTCTGGGGACTTCTTTGGCTACCCGTGCGTTTTGTTTCCGCACGGTTTCGGCCAAACCGCGCGAGAAGGAATCGCACGGTCTGCATATTTTTCTCTTGATTTCTGCTTTCTGTGGTTAATCGTGCGTTTTCCTTCACGCACGAGCGGAAGCGCCCGTGCGCGAGTAAAACGCACGGTTCTTCTGTACCATCACTGCATTCCTGCGCTCTGTATTTACCCGTGCGATTTCCTTCACATACGGGCGGAAGCGCCCGTGCGCGAGGAAACGCACGGGTCAACGCATCTCTCCCGCAGACCATTTTCTGCGCGCCAAAATAGCACGGTTCACGCACGGTCGTGCGCCAGACCGTGCGTGACCAATTTTCTGATCTTTTTCTATTTAAGTGCAGATTTCCTGCCATTTTCACAGCTTTGTTTTGAGCCCTTCCAGCCGCCTTTTAGGGCAAAGCTCCGCCCTTCCACCTCCATCCTCCATCTTCCACAAAGGAGAGAAGCTCCGACCATGATCGCGAAGCCTACACCTTGTCGGTGCTTGCTCTCGGCCTTCTCCATCATCTCTTGAGCTCTATTTCGTGGTTTGGCGCCGTATCCCTCAAGCAAAGGGAAGCTTACAACTTTCTTCCGCATAGTGACACGAAGAAGACGGGTCCATTTGAAGGTAGTGACATCCCTTCTCTACCCCGGACGTAGTTTAGGACCGAGCTTGCACGCGGATTGACAACCCGGCGATTCCTTCCGCGACTCCTCGATGAGACTTCGGATTCGGTCGATCTCTTGACTTGTTCTTGCTTTCTTGCTGAATATTGGTGTTTAAATCTATTTATATTGATGATGTGAACTATAGTTGTAAACATTATTGGTTTCATGTCTATGTGAGCTTGTATTGTTTTACTGCTTTAGTTGCTTGAGTTGCGCCCGCATATCCATCCGCCGCCACATCCTGTTTTGCCGTTCTAGCAATTGTTAGAAGCGTGCGTAGCGAAGATGTGCTCTCGACCCTCATTCTGCAAGCCTACTCTTCCATCCGTCCAGCGAATCGGTGCATATCGGCCCGTGTAGTCTTCCATCCCGTCTGACGAAGCGATGCATAGCGACATTGCATAGGAGTAGTTGTTTGTATTTTATTTTCCTTTTCCGCAACTATCAAAACCTCCTTCGTTAGCTCCGACCTAAGGACTTCAATCTCATGTCCTCCTCGATATTAACTTCCCCCTTACTGTGTTCCCTCGAGATTGATACTTGGGGAAATTCGCCCATTTTATATTACTTGTGCGACCGGTACACTTGCCGTTCAACGCATCAAGTTTTTGGCGCCGTTGCCGGGGAACACAGTCGTGAGAGTTTTTGGAGAGGGAGATAGTAGATCGAAGCTCTTTTCCATTTGTACATTTCATGTTTCTTTTTTGCTTTTGTTGTTTGAATTTTTATTTTTATTTTGCTTATTTCTTTTTGCCTTTTTTCTGATTTTTGGTTTAGATAGCAGATCCGTGCTATTTTTATTATAGCTGTGTAACACTTTTGGGTAAATATTTTTTTATTCGCGATGTATTCCGTAGCCGAGTGCAGTCTACTTGGCGCTTTGCGCCGATACATCGATGCCATGGCTGATATGAATGTCGAGCATTGTATTCGATGTGTGCTATGTCAAGGTGTAGGCCACATGGTGAAGGATTGCCATCGCTTGTACGAGCCTTCTCCCTCTGTGGGCGTGTGCGCAACAACCTCCCGTCCGCGGAAGACTTTTGTGGACAGGCCTACCAGGGTGTTGCCTGGCCCATACACTGACATAGCGCACCTTGCTCGTTCTTTGCCCGTTGAGATTACTGAAGAATCTCTCGCTGCATACAGATCCTTCATGGGTCCCTCGCTCCCTTTTTATGAGCTTCCCTTGAGTGATGACGATCACTCTAATGTTAGCCAGCAAAAAGAGGATCAGGAATCCATGGACGCTCTTGTATGGGACACAGAGATTATTCCTATCGACGGGGTGGCATCTGCGAATGATTTTGCGATGGGGCCTGCTCATTCAGTGCTTGATTTTGAGAGCAGCTTCGCCCCTCCGCAATTTTTGCCTGAGTTTGCTACACCTTTTTCTTGTGAGTCGGCTGATGATGCCGTATTTTTGGATGAATCGGTGCCTGAGGTTGCACCAAGGTGGGATGAGGAATATTCCCTTTCCGATGCGGAGGTTTGCACCTCTTTATTGGACGAGGCCGTTCCCCTTACCATCGTGGACCTCGAGTTCTCGGATTCCCCACGATACGACTCATATTGTACCGACGATAATCTATGTTCGGATCCTGCTGAGAGTGAAACCGGAGTCACTCTCCCATTTTCTGATTATTTTAGTTCTTCTTCTCTTTTATTACTTGATCCCCCTTCTTTATCTGAGCCTGTGCAGGCTGAGTCTCTACAGGTACGCTGGGATGATGATGAGCTTGGTGTTCATGTCGTTGCCATCGCTTCCTACACATCTGTGGTTGATGATGCCTTGCTAGGCGAGGATATGTTTTGTGATAAGATGAGCGAGGACCAGCGCTCCTCCTCTTCTTATTTCCTATTTCCTCTGCCTGTGTTGGGCAGGTATTATTATGTAGGTAGAGGGGTAACTGCTCTAACTCCGTATCGGTACTCGCTACCGCAACGGGTATTAGGTCAGTTATCTGTGCACTTTTCTTTTCATAGGCCCATTAGCTAGAACTGTATAGAATTTAATAAGTCGTGCTGGGAGGACAATAACCCCAGTACTTGTCTAGGAGTAGGTATAGTTAGTTATTTTTACTGTTTTAAAATCTGTTTTACATATTGTATAGCTAGTATATGCAATTTTTGTTGGAGCTATTTTGTAGGATGCCTTTCCTTGGTGTGGCGGAGTGAGCTAAATATTTTCGCAGGTTTGGCTTCATACTTTAACGCCAATCTTCTGGTATTCTCATTTGCTGAGCATTAGGTAACCTCTTCCCCGACTTTTACTTCATTGTTATTATTGTAAATCTTGTGATAGGTTGTTTAGTTTAAGTCTGGTGGGGGAGAGTTATGTGTACCTGTGCACATGCACTACATGCACTTGCATACCACAAGTGTATTTTCATTTTCAGTTTTTATTTTATCATGACATTATTGTGCACCTACACACACATGAACGCAATCTTAAACACGTGCTCGGCTCAAGTCAAATGTATTTCTTTTGTGTTAAATTTAAAATAGTAGGTGTTGGCTTAGGATTTTAGGATAGAGTAGTGTGAAACTCGTGCAGTGCTCCTAATCGAGTACTCATGGTTTGTGTAGGAATAATATAGATTTAGTTTTTCTTTATGCTCGTAGATTTATACTTTTCTGCATTTGTAAATTTCGTTTGTACTACTCAAAATTGCTGAATCTGGAGTAATCGAACGGTAGAGTAGGAATGTGTGTAGCCGTCACTAGTCTCGTATTGCTCGAGTCGGGAGGAAGGATTATCTTTCTCGGTGGCTATGAACTTGCCCCAAGCTACTCTTGAAGCTTTAGTGCATGATTAGTCAAGCGTGAGTGTGATGTAGACCATCATTTTCGTCCGGTTGAGCTTTGTACCGTTCCTAACGTCTTATCCTCGCTAAGCCCCTTTGTTCCTACCCCTTATTTTGATTCAGCTCCATCATTATTTCACCAAAGTCTCATAGCCGATCCTAGTCGCACACTCAAGTCGAGCTTTAGTGTTTTATATTTTTCATGTTGGGGTGTTGATGAGGTGATATTACATGTGAATATGTGGATGTGTTTCAAGATTTATATTTGCTGAAATTATAGAAATAAAAAGATGATAAAAAAAATATGTGAAAAAGAAAAGTGAAGAAAAAGTTTGATTGAAAATCCTTTTTGGAGATGTGATTATATTTGGAGTAGGCGGTGCATACACCCATATGTTAAAAGTTAAGTGTGGGGGTGTGGTGTACCTACATATATTTTGGTTAGCTGATGGATTCCCTTTTCTTTGCTAGCTCATTTGGGTTAGGTGCATAACCTTCCTGTTTATCTTTGTTTACCTCACCGAAACCCAAACCCCATCTCTTTTCCTAAAGTCCTACGGATTCACGCTTGAGTCGAACTAGTACCGTGGAGAGAGTGTGAACGGGCAAGCGTATGGTCCCCGACATTGGTGGATTCCTTTGGAGGTGATCCTGAGCCCTGGTCTTTGGCAATGCTCACCTTAGTGGTCTGTCTACTATCTTCCTACGCGCGACCAGACGATTCTCCAGCATTCCTATTTTGAGTAGCTACAATATTTATTTACGCTGTCGAAATTTATAAACTCCATAGCATAATTAAAAAGTTTATCTATTATATTTTCTGCACCCATGAATATTTGATTTCTCGCTTTACTTTATTTTGAAATTTCTAAGCCAGCTAGCTATTTTTCTAGTCCACAGAGAGATGATTTGCTCGGGACGAGCAAATGTTTAAGTCTGGTGGTGTGATGAGTCCGATATTTATAGGGTTCTTCGGACTCATCTGAGCTTGTTTTCTCATTCTTCCTACGCGCGACCAGACGATTCTGCAGCATTCCTATTTTGAGTAGCTACAATATTTATTTACGCCTGTCGAAATTTATAAACTCCATAGCATAATTAAAAAGTTTATCTATTATATTTTCTGCACCCATGAGTATTTGATTTCTCGCTTTACTTTATTTTGAAATTTTTAAGCCAACTAGCTATTTTTCTAGTCCACGGAGAGATGATTTGCTCGGGACGAGCAAATGTTTAAGTCTTGTGGTGTGATGAGTCCGATATTTATAGGGTTTTTTGGACTCATCTGGGCTTGTTTTCTCACTCGTGCACTGTATTTCAACCGGATTTCGGTTATATTTGCATCGTTCGGTCATTGACCATTTCGTGCAATGTTTTGGCCCAGTGGTGTGCAATTGCGCATTCCATTTTCGGGGGTAAGCACATGGTGCTCCCCGTGGTTCTTTCTAGTTGGTTTCATTGCTGTGCAGGTAGTCGGGACGTCCCAGATTCATTTTCCAATTTCTGTGTAAAACACACAGTCGTGCGAATTTCTTCTCGCACGATCTCAAGGCAATCGTGCGTTTTATACAGCAATTCTGGAGACTTCTGTGGCTACCCGTGCGTTTTGTTCCCGCACGGTTTCGGCCAAACCGTGCGAGAAGGAATCGCACGGTCTGCATATTTTTCTCTTGATTTCTGCTTTCTGTGGTTAATCGTGCGTTTTCCTTCACGCACGGGCGGAAGCACCCGTGCGCGAGTAAAACACACGGTTCTCCTGTACCATCACTGCATTCCTGCGCTCTGTGTTTACCCGTGCGATTTCCTTCACGCACGGGCGGAAGCGCCCGTGCGCGAGGAAACGCACGGGTCAACGCATCTCTCCCGCAGACCATTTTCTGCGCGCCAAAATCGCACGGTTCACGCACGGTTGTACGCCAGACCGTGCGTGACCAATTTTCTGATCTTTTTCTATTTAAGTGTAGATTTCCTGCCATTTTCACAGCTTCGTTTTGAGCCCTTCCAGCCGCCTTTTAGGGCAAAGCTCCGCCCTTCCACCTCCATCCTCCATCTTCCACAAAGGAGAGAAGCTCCGACCATGCTCGCGAAGCCTACACCTTGTCGGTGCTTGCTCTCGGCCTTCTCTATCATCTCTTGAGCTCCATTTTATGGTTTGACGCCGTATCCCTCAAGCAAAGGGAAGCTTGCAACTTTCTTCCGCATCGTGATACGAAGAAGACGGGTCCATTGGAAGGTAATGACAACCCTTCTCTACCCCGGACGTAGTTGAGGACCGAGCTTGGACACGAATTGACAACCCGGCGATTCCTTCCGCGACTCCTCGATGAGACTTCGGATTCGATCGATCTCTTGACTTGTTCTTGCTTTCTTGCTGAATATTGGTGTTTAAATCTATTTATATTGATGATGTGCATTATAGTTGTAAACATTATTGGTCTCATGTCTATATGAGCTTGTATTGTTTTACTGCTTTAGTTGCTTGAGTTGCGCCCGCATATCCATCCGCCGCCACATCCTGTTTTGCCGTTCTAGCAATTGCTAGAAGCGTGCGTAGCGAAGAGGTGCTCTCGACCCTCATTCCGCAAGCCTACTCGTCCATCCGTCCAGCGAATCGGTGCATAACGGCCCATGTAGTCTTCCATCCTGCCTGGCAAAGCGATGCATAGTGGCATTGTATAGGAGTTGTTAGCATTTTATTTTCTTTTTCCGCAACTATCAAAACCCCCTTCGTTAGCTCCAACCTATGAACTTCAATCTCAAGTCCTCCTCGATATTAACTCCCCCCTTACTGTGTTCCCTCGAGATCGATACTTGAGGAAATTCACCCATTTTATATTACCTGTGCGACCGGTACACTTGCCGTTCAACGCATCAGGCCTAAGAGCCTAGGTTCTACGACGTACGGATACGTCCGAAGGGGTCCCAGCAAGCGCCGGTAACCATTCACGGGCGTTAATCCCGGATCTGTTTTAGTTTGTTTCGAATGCCGAAAATTTCAGGGGAGTGTTTCTCGCATGACCTGAAACTTTTCTAAAGAGAGGACGTTGGATCTTTTGTTAAGAAAAAACATGCAAGGCTCATAGATTGATAATAAGGGCTATATGAAGAGTAAGGAGTAGCCAGAGAGCACAAAACCGCAGATGTCGGGCCATTTGTACTTACTAGGCGAGCGGGCTGCTCTGGCGCGCTATTCCTAAGCGGGGTGGTCGGCAAGGTAAATGTGGTTCACAAGCAATTGGTTACTAGCCCATTGAGAATGGTTGAACACTGAAAAGAGAGTGTCACTGGCAGCGACGAATACCAGATTGTACCCGCCGCGACGAATGCCTCTCTTGCGATGAGCCTCTCTTTATTATCTTGAGAAAGATTACAAGGCGAGGTGCGGCTACTCGGGGGGTATGCATGCGTACAATGACTGAAAGAAGAAAAAGGATGAAACTTAGTGTCTGCACCTACAACATGACAGGTTCTAGGCCAAGTCCTCGTGTCCCATCCAAATACCCCTGGTTCTCCTTTTATACTAGAGGATATGCTGCGTGGACGATTCACGAACCGACATGCATTTAATGTCTTATTAATAGTGACATTAAATGCACAGCCGTCCGAGATACATGAAGAGCCGGGCAACAGAGACTAAAAGAAGAGGTCGTACGAAACCGCGCGGCGCTGCTCGAGCTGGATCAAAAAGGGAGTCCACGTGACCTTGGTTATAGTGTCCGCTCGTACTTCAAACTGGAGCTTCTGGACTGCATCTTAAAAAGCCACCTGAAGGCCTCCTACTAACTGCCTGCACCGGACTCTGTCACGCCCCCAGGGGGTTCTGCGAATACTCCAGAGTGTCCGCCCGAGAGGTCGGCGGACACCGAGAACAACTGCTTGGCAAGTTATCTCTGTTTCTTCTGGATGCTCTCCTTCGTCGTCGCAGGATTTGAGTTAACACAAAGGTACAAGGATACTATCTCTCTGTTGGTCTGACATACTCTTTGACTTTAGTATCTTATTGAAAAAAATATGTAAGCCACAAAATTCCTTCTTTTCCTGGACATTTCCATATGTCAATGAATATATCATCTGACTCAACTGTCTTTCCATTTTTCATCATCTTTAGAGCATCATTTACCTCCGATAATTAAATTTTACGATAAAATGTTATGTTCATATATTCTTCTAATTTACTTGACTCTTCCAAATTCTATTCATTGTCTTTTGTTTCATTAGAGTTGAATAAAGTATATTTTTCATCACTATTTAACAATCACATCATCCGTCAAAACTGTATTTATTTCATCTTTTATGCATTTAACTTGGCTTAAATATCTGATCGCCCTCTCTAGCTCGAGCAATTTTATATATGTCACGTTTTTCATCTTTGATATCTAGTCACTTATAAAGTTTCTCATAAGCTTGATTTCTTACTTTTTTACTGCATGTTTAGCTTTTGATGACTTTATACCTTACCAAGTTTTCATCATCCTAACAAGCATAAAGTGTTTTTTAGCTGACACTCTTTGCCCTCATTTTGTCTTGCAATTCCTCTTCGAGCATCAAGATTCTTTATTTGGGGGTGCACAATCTTTTTATTTTTCAGGTACGTTACTTCCACTTTTTTAATTGTGAAGACATAACTTCACATAAGACACTAAGATCAATATAAGAGTCATCAACTTGCTGTTCCATAACTGATGTCTTTAAGACAACTTGTTTTTTCATCTTCAAGTTCCACCACCAAATTTTTTACCACACTTTTGTCCTTATCTTAAATTTATTACATTTAATTTGTACGTCCAACACTGTTAACATATGGTGTGTTGTCAAACTTTCTCCTGATGTGACTTTGCAATCCTTACAAATCATTTTATCCATTTTGTGAGTCATAAAAGAATTAATTTGTGACTTATTTGATCCTCTTTTAAATGTAATTAAATGTTCTTCTCACTTTATGAAAAATATATTTGTCATAATTAGCTCATGTGTTGTGTCAAAGTCTAAAATTGTTCGGTCTTCTTCATTTTTTTCTCCATTCTCAAATCCTTCATGAACGGTTGTATAATCTATATTTTTCTTCCCTATATATTCATTTAAGTCTCCTCCTATGAATTTTTTTCTTTGTGGGATTTCTCTTACTAAATCATCTAAGTTTTCTCAAAATTGCATTTTAATAGCTTCACTTACTCCAACTTGTGACACTTAAGCAATTGCAAATTTCTTCCTTTAATTCACCGCGGAGAAAAACATTTTTCACATCAAGTTGATACAAATGCCAAGAGTTGTGGGCAACAATTAATAGTTGGACCCTAATTAAGTTGAGTTTAACAACTGGAGCAACACGTCTTGCTTTATATCTATCAAGAGTGTCATCCTTATGGTATTTGATAGTATATATCCATTTACTTTCGATTAAATGACGCCCATGAGGGATATGAACAATTTCTCAAGTATTTTGATATTGAAGAGCATTCATCTCCGCCTCCATGGCTTTCTTCCAATAAAGATTAGACATTGTATCTGAAAAATTGTTACATATATAAATAGAGGAAACTGAAGCAAGACAAGATTTAAGTGATGGAGAGATAATGTGATACCCAACATATTTATCAATAGAGTATCTGGTATTACCACTAAGGATTTGGATTGGAGAAGATGTATCTCCATAAGTGTTCTCAATTAGGGATTTGGCAGAGTGATGGTAGTTAGTGTAACATGAGTATGACTCTCTTACTCAGTTATTCTTACAGGTTTCTTTTGGTATAATTGAAGATTCTTCCTTCTGTTTTAGACACGTAAATCATTTGTAAACACTTCCCCTTCAACTGGGACCCTAGAGCTACCAGGAGATAAGACATCTACGAGAGCTAGGACAGGTGGTATCATACAACCTTCATTTTCATACTTCTCTTGACATACAACATTTTTCCTTCTTCAGAATAATATTGAGTGTGGTCAAAGAAAATAACATCTTTAAATATAATCCTCTTATGTAATGAGGGAGAGTAACACTAATACCCCTTTTGGTTAGTAGCATGTTCAACAAAAATGCATTTAATAGCTTGAGAACCCAAGTTATCCTTATGTGGTCCAACAATGTGCACAAATGCAGCACTTCCAAAAACTTTGGGAAGGCGATTAAATAACATAAGATTTGGACCAAAAAAATTAGATGATACTACCCTTTCAAGGTATTAAAGGCCATGTGATTAATTAGGTTGATAGAGGTGAAAACTCATTCATCCCACAGTCCCTCCGGGATATGCATCTCTTGTAATAGACAACAAGTAGTTTCAATAATATGGCTGTTTTTTCTTTCTGGTACTCCATTCTGTTGAGTCTCGGGACATGGAGTATGAAAAAATAATGTTATGATCACCTAGGAACCTCTAAAGATTCTCACCTATAAATTCACCTCTTATAATAATTTTTATTTGAACACTAAATTGGTCTGCACCTAGTGATAAAATAACCAAAATATATCACGCACTTCATTTTTCTTTTTCATAAGAAAAAATTAAGTAAAATGAGAGTAATCATTAATGAAAGAAACAAAATTACGAAATCCATTCACATAGTAAATAGGTGAGGTCTAAACATCAGAATGTATCAAATCAAAACATTTACCACTCCCACTACTGTTAGGAGCATAATTGGTTCTATAATATTTTCTAAATTCACTAGACAGTCAATCCTGGTTCCAACCACATCAATGGAGTTAGTGAAAGCAGACTTCAAGGTCTTTAAACTGGCATGCCCAAATATTTTATGCCACAATATCAATCGATCAGTACTTAGGATTTTTGTGCACCAAAAGCAAGACCATAGTCGATAACATAAACACACTTTGACTCATGTCCACCACCAATTGTTTTAGCACTCACCATATCTTGGAAAACACAATTAAAAGAAAAAAAAGTTAATAACACAATGCAATTGTTTAGTTAAACTGTCGACAAAAATGCAGTTGGTGGGAAATGAAGGAACAATAACTACATATTTGAGAGAGATATTATGTGAGATTTGAATAATTCTTTCACCATTCACTGATGCAGAGGACTCATAAACAATTTTAACACTTTCAGATGCAGCAGAGACAAAAGTAATCCTACTGGAAGATCCTTTCATATGGTCTGAAGCTCTTGAGTCAATGATCCAGGGAGTAGTCGGCTTCATAGTAGATAAAAAGTTGTTTGAACATGAGCAGCGGTACCAGACATGTCTGTACCAGAAGGTATACCTAACACTAGCCTTAAGGGCATTTAGCTTCCTAATTAAACATTCATTTTCCTCCATAAGGTGACATGTATTCTCCAATGTGCCAAACATAGTTATTGGTGATCTCACATACTTTCCATCAATTTCACGACTCCAACTCGGAGGAACCAATTTGGGATGCAAATCCCAACACTTATCCTTCCAGTGCCCCTTCTTCCCGTTGTGGGGACATTTCATCTTACTCTTATCATCATGTTTTATGTTTTTAGAATTCCACTTTCTTTGTTTAACTACCAGAGTAGATTTCGCGTATCCCACATATACATCGGTACGAAGAGAGATTATACGACTAGCTTCTCCTCGAATGTAATGAGCAACGATCTTCAAATCAGGGATAGAATCTCTTCCAAACATCTAAACTTTTTGGAATTTAAGTTCAGAAGGAAGACTAAAAAGCATTTCAAATATGTTAATCAAAATCCTGCGAAGGGGAAAAGCATTAGACGGTGCCAGACATGAAGCAGCCAGGCAGGAATTCTGGAGAACTTGTGCGCCCCATCCAAGAAGCCGCTGGCTCCCTCCAGCAAAGGCGCACACCACAGTGTCCGACCTTGAGACTGCGCGTCTGCCCGGGAATCTCTTACATTGATCTACAGAGAAGCCGCGGGGGGTACTCGCCAAGAACCCATGCAAACCCCTTTTCCTCAGCAACAGCACCCGCGGTTCCCGCTTGATCTCTTCTCTCACCCTCCGCAACCCGACTCTTCGTGTACCTCGAGTGGTTGCGGATTTAAGACAACATTAAATGCCTCCGACCGTTCAGGAAGCTTACCCTCATGTATAAATAAGGGGCCAGGGGTGCTCGAAAGAGGGGAGGACATAGGCTAGAATCTATCATGTTGTACAGTTACCAAGTCTATCTCTCAGTTGTTTTTTTCTTCCGCTCTTTCTCTCTTGTACTCGATAGTACCCACTTGTACTCGGTTTCTCTAGAGCAATAACATTACCCGCCGCAAGTGGTATTCACCGCGATGGGTAAATATGGTGTCCGTCGCTGCCAGCAGCTCTCTCTCTTTTCTCTGCTCGTCAGGCATTCACAGGATTAGTAACCGGTCGATTGCAGTCTTCGATCTCTCTGCCGTACTCCCCACGCGGTCGCTGTTGTGAAAAGTAAGGTGACAATTTTTGCACCAACAAAATACCTTTCGTTGCATAAATTCTGTCTTGTAATCCTTAATAGTCCGAATGGCCGAGTATTGTTCAATTTCTTCCCACTTATGAGTCAGCTTGCTATAATACTCCTCAAAGTCATTCATACCCGGCATGGTGTCATATGTATCTGTTCAGTTTGAAGTTGATAGATACTTGTTAAGTTCTTTTTTATTAATTTCGTTCAATTAGTTCTCACATTTCCTTACAGTCTGACAAAATAGGAATTGACTAGCAATCTTGAGTTCCATAGAATTGACAAGTCATTTGATCACGGTACACACGTGGTTCCCGCACGGTCTCTTCTCTCACCCTCCGCAACCCGACTCTTCGTGTATCTTGGGTGGCTGCTCATTTAATATAACATTAAATGCCTCCGACCGTTCAAGAAGCTTACCTTCAAGTATAAATAATGGGTCAGGGGTGCTCGAAAGAGGGGAGGATTTAGGCCAGAATCTACCATGGTGTAGGTGTGGTTACCAAGTCTATCTCTTGGTTGTTTTTTTCTTCTACCCTTTCTCTCTTGTACTCACCAGTACCCATTTGTACTCAGTTTCTCTTGAGAAATAACATTGCCCGCCGCAAGTGGTATTCGTCGCGGCGGGTAAATCTGGTGTCCGCAGCTGTCAGCGAATCTCTCTTTTCTCTCCTTTTCTCTTTTTTCTATACTCGTCGGGCATTCGCAGGGTTAGTAACTGGTTGATTGCAGCCTTCGATCACTCCGTCGTACTCCCCATAGGGTCACTGTTGTGAAAAGTAAGGTGACAATTTTTGCACCAACAAAATACCTTGTGTTGCATAAGTTCTGTCTTGTAATCCTCAATAGTCCGAATGGCCGAATATTGTTCAATTTCTGCCCACTTATAAGTCAGCTTGCTATAATACTCGTCAAACTCTTTCATACTTGGTATGATGTCATATGTATATGTTCAGTTTGAACTTGATAGATCCTTGCCAAGTCATTTTTTATTAATTTCGTTCAATTAGTTCTCACATTTCCTTACAGTCTGACATAATAGAAATTGACTAGCAATCTTGAGTTTCATAGAGTTGACAGTTTCCATAGAGTTGACGGGTTCCATAGAGTTGACAAGCCAATTGATCACGATAAGATTCTCATCTTCCCATTCCTCATGAGGGGTCGGTCTTTCTTGGAGCAGGTTTGGATCCAAAAATAAACCCAAGTCTTTAGCGACTCCCATTGAATATCCGCATAGACTGTACCCATAGGAGGTAATTTCTACCATTCAGTATGATGTGATTCTCGCCATCAGTGAATTCCACATTTGAACTTCCTTCACCATAGTATTTAGATTGATCAAAAGTCCCTTTAGGGCTAATTTACCCTCCATACAAGCACATATAAATAAGGACTCCCTTTAGGAAGCGACAACCAAAGGAAGAGAATCAGCAGCTGGCTGAAGGACTGCAACAGTAATTAGGAGCACTGGATCCAGAAATAGGCGCAAGCGGCTTCGCTGCTTAAGAACTAGGGCAGGGATGAATAGCAAAAAACTGGACTGAACACCCAAGCTAGAAGGTGAACGAGCAGTAGAAGCAGGGCGGAAGATAGAACTTCCCAAGGGTTTGACAACGCACAGAGAGATGATCCAAGATCTCGACAATGTAAGAAACGCACTCCTCGGCGAGGCTTTCCGAGAACACGACAGGGCGGAGAAAAGCGGTTCTACTAACGCGAAACGGCCAGAGATCGATCGATCGAGGAAAACGAGAGAACCGAAGATGCAACCGAATGATCGAGCCTTCAGGTTGACATCAATGAGGGAATTACCGTCTCTGATACCATGTAAATGTTGAAGAACCCATCTTTAGGTTTTCCACCGTTCTCCTTATACGATTCTCGTTCTCTAGTCGGCTTCACCCTCTGAATAATACACCAAAGCAAGAGATATAGTCCCCCCCCCCCCCCCCCCCCCCCCCCCGTGAGAGTAAGATAGTTTGACTTTTAACATTATTCTCGTGTTCCATGTTTTCTAGTACAACCGCCCCTTCTTCCAACACTAAACTTCCATTCGACTGCTGCATCCAACAATTCTACCACATCAACACCCCCTCCCCACCCACTGATATAATCCATAATCTCTAAATTGTTTTTAAATAATAAATTCGAGTTCTTTTTTTCAATATGGTGCGCAAGAGTGACTTTCACGAACAATCGTTAGCGACAATCGACCTTAGGCTCGAACACGAGCATAGGAGCTAACATTTGAGCGCATTCAACAACACAAAAATAATTCATCCACATGCGTGTAAGAAACAAACAATAAGGGATATTCAAATTAACAACAAAGAGGTCTAGATAATAAGGCAAGCACTGAATTTTTAAACAAAATAAAGATTAAGCATAACCTTAGGCTAACATGCAATGAGCAAGAGATAAAATTAGGGGATTTACCAGAGGCTCACGATTGGAAATAGGTTGGTTCATTGCAGAAAACAAATCGAGATCACTGGTTGAAAGTGACAGATCTGAGAGGCCATCGATACCTTCAGTGGATGTGTGGCGATGGCAGGGTGTGCCTTGGATGGTTGAGTTGTGGTGGAGGGTAGGACAGAGGCGAAAGGGGGCTTCAACGGTGTCAGGAAAATAATCGACGTCGAGACTGTTCTGGCTGCCGCAGTGCGAAAGAGCTCGATAATGGAGGAGTTGTTCTCGACGGAAGAGAGCAGGGATAGGGTCGCCGGAACCCTAGGGGCGATGGGCGATGATGCAAGCTCTGACGGAGGCGTCGTTGTTGGTGGCGGGGGAGGGGAAAGGATCAGGCTAGCCTTCGACAAAACAGATAAAACTCTATTTCTTCAATTTTTCAGGCTCCTCCTTTCTGGGGAGAAGGGGGATGCCAGTTATAATGCAAAATCCAATGAATATTAAAGGAAATACACAAGCTTTAATTGGTAATGCAAAAGGGCCAGCACTTCTGACATATGATAGGAAGTGAATTGCTTTTTTGAATAGGGAAACAAATATGAGATTTCCAAAAACCTTGTGTGACTGAAATTATAATTTTATTTTGATTTCAATGTTACCTAAATTAAAATATGCTTAATTTTAATAAATCATGTTTGAGTGCTTACCTTAATTAACCTATTACCTAATTTGACGGATCTTTTTATTCAGGGATCTATTGGGCGTTCACACCAATAAGTCGTCACAACGAGCGCGAAAGATGCACGTGTTACAAAGTAAATAATACATACGCGATAAATAAAATAGACGTGCTCGAGGTCATGCGCTATACAAAGAAAATACTGGAAATAATAGTAAAATAAAGTCACACGAAGATTCTACACAGGTTGCATCACCCACTCTCCAAGTCTTCTCTAACCTAGCCGCACTCTCCTCCTTTCCCCTGAGCACTCTCCGCACTCTGTCCTGGCCTTGCCACTACAACACCTTGCTACATTTTTCATATCTAATCTTTATTCAAATCTTAACTCTGATCTGTTTTGGGTCTTGCTGCTTTTCCTACATTTTTTCATTTCCTATGAGTATGTTAGATATGCATCATTTGTGCATACCTTTGATTTTACAACAAATTTAAGTAACTTGCTGCTGGTAAAAGGTGTGCAATTTATTTGCTTGTGTTTCAAGGATTTTTGAGCACGTATAATGAAGATTAGGAAAATAACCAATGAAATGAGTAGATATAGTTATTTTGAAAGATTTGGTAGGAGAAAGGGCGAGCCAAGATGTGATATGGAGGACAGTTTTTCAAGGTTCAAGATGTTTTTTTTCGTAGTGTTTAGGTTTTAACACCTTAGGTAGAGCACTCCATGGGAGCAAATAGAGAAAACTAGAACTCATGAAGCTGATCCCAAATAGTTAGGATAAGGCTATCTATATATCAAAATTTAATTGCATTGTGTGTTTCTGTTTCTCTTTCAACTTTGTTTACAGTCTAATCCTTATTTAAATTTTTATTTAATTTATTGTGTTACCTTAATATTTTCAGGCATCTCAACAGCAAAGATCATTCTATGGTTTTGGTTCTTCAGTTACTTCCTATGATCAAGGATATTTCCATGGAGGCATGCATCACCATGGAAATAATTTTGGAGGATCTATCCCTAGGTTAGGAAATAATGATCACAGCTTGATTGCAGTTGACAAATTTAGAAGACGTGGTAAGGGAAATACTTCAATATGCATCAGCTGTAACGATTTTCTTAACGAGCAAAATCGGGGTCCACGTGCTACCAGACCAAAGAGTGTAAACAATGGACAGGGTCAGGTTACTGGCAGCAATATAACTCCAGGTGTTGACCGTGAACCGTACAATAGGCCTGACTTTGCTGTCGAGTACAAGGATGCAAAATTCTTTATAATAAAATCTTACAGTGAAGACAATGTCCACAAGAGTATCAAATATGGTGTTTGGGCCAGCACTGCTAATGGAAACAAGAAACTAGATGCTGCTTATCATGAAGCTAAAGAAAAAGGAGATTTCTGCCCAGTTTTCTTGTTTTTCTCTGTTAGTTTTCTGAAATCTTTGATTTTGCTTATTTCATTTGAGAATTTCTCGAGTTATTATGTGATGTTGGTCAGGTGAATGCTAGCGCGCAGTTCTGTGGTGTTGCTGAGATGATTGGGCCTGTTGATTTTGATAAAAGTGTGGACTATTGGCAGCAAGACAAGTGGAGCGGCCAGTTCCCGGTGATGTGGCATATCATAAAAGATGCACCTAATAGTCTGTTCAGACATATCATCCTCGAGAATAATGATAATAAACCTGTAACCAACAGCAGAGACACCCAGGAGGTATGAGGTGCTTGTTTCTTATTACTTACATGATTGAAGAGTATCCAAAATTTTCTACTATTATTAGATCTCCAAGCATACTACACAAAGCAATGGCTGAAATGACTCTTTTTTCTAGTTTTTTTTGCCTTTTTCAAATATCTTATGTGCAATATATTTTGAAAGTTGAAAAGCTGTGAAGAATTTAGTTACTTTGGTTTCAGTTTTATTTATTTTTTAGAAGCATAAAAACATATCATTTGAACTTATTATTCCCTTTTCCGTCATATTCTTTTCCTTATACAAGTTTTGTGATCTTTTCTCAATCCCCGATTTTGTTCTTGATAAAAGATGGCAAACCATTACGCTCAACTTGTCTTCTCCTTGCACCATTGTCTTCCTAGTTTACTTTTTTTCTTGAAACTACGTTTTACACAAGGTTGTCAGGATCGAGATCCTAGGTGTAATCGTTTCGAGGTTGGATCGGATCGAGGATCACAAGATCCTACAACATTCATAAAGTAAGACTAAAAAGGTAAAAATATAAAATTGAATTTTGTATCATCCAATTACTTAATTAACAAAAAATCAATAAATTGAGCAGTATGTGAATAATTATATTAAAAAAATTTGAATTGCTAAATCAAAAAGATAATATCATAGTAAGTTCACTTTCAGTTTCAGGTAGGAGTGTAGGACACCCAATGTCTACCCAATGTCTACTAACAATGGGTATGGGGGCAGGATTAAGATAAGGTTAAGCAATGAGTTATAGGCGTTGGACTGGTTGAATGGAGTTGCGATAGTGCTGTACATGTTTCTAGTTACCTTTGGCCAGACCGGTTGAATCGGGTTGTGATCGATTTACAAATTCTGGATCCTAGGATCGTAAGATCTTAAGATCCGGATCGCGATCCTGTAAATTAATGCCTTGATTGTGCTTTTCCCTGAATCTAAAATTCAGAACTAAATCTGAAATTTATTTCTTCGAGCTCAAACCCATGTGACCTCTTTAGCTAATAGATTTTCATACTGTGGAGCTTGAATGATTAAAAATCTTGACTACTCTCCTTCGAGAGTCTGCTCAACTGGTATGGTGATCATGGCATGAAGCCAGTCCCAATCAAGCACAAGCTTGGAGCTCTTTTACCATAGTGTTTGTATATTAGGTTTCACACATCAGTTTGTTTTCAAAACTGTCCCTATTCACACTGCAGAATCCTCGGAAAGTTATTTAGATTGGTTCCTCAATCTTCTGATCTCATTTAAACATTAATTATCATCCAGCATTGTAGACTGCTAATCACGTTGATTGAACCATCATGCGGAAGTGCTCAACTGGACGGGCATGTCTTTTGAAGAAGACAGATGAAGGCTATGGCATGGAGTTAGCCTCATGAAAATTATGGTACGAAGGTTGGAACCTGGTTCCAGTTTCCTAAAGTTTGAAGTTACCTTAATGTCCTCTTAGAGCCCGAGGAATGAGGTAGACACAAGTTCTACTTCCTTCAGTGCTCAATTTCCTCATTTTCTACTTAGTGTGAAGTTACCTTGTTGTCTTCTTCCTTAAAGCCAGAGTAACGAGGCAGTGCAAGTTTTACTCCCTTCCACAGTCAATCCCCTCATTTTTTGTTTAGTTTTTACTCCGGTCTTCTTCCTATTAAGTATTAACAATTGGAGAATTTACAGGAAACCCCCTGGAAAGTGAAGTAATCCAGCATTAATATTCTTAAGCAGTTTGTCAGCTTAATGCAGTGGATCATGCCTTATGGACATTCATCCAAACATTGAAATATAGTTATTGCTATAATCTTTTATCGGTCTCATCCTTAACTAAAGCTGGCATTATGGATGAGCTTGTTCTCCTTTGTGTTCACCAACTTCATTATGTTTTTTGTGGTTGTTCCTCGATTTACTTGCAGGTAAAATTTGAACAAGGTCTGGAGATGCTAAGCATTTTGAAGAAATATGATTCTGATATGTCAATCCTTGATGACTTTGGATTCTACGAAGAGCGACAAAAAGCAATGCAGGAGAGGAAAGTTAGACAGATGCAGCAGCAAGGACTGTTTCCCCCATCACCCTCTAAGGCCAGTGATGCTGGGCAGACTACAGATTCAGGATCTGCTGAGTTGATTAGGCAGATCTCGAAGAACTTCGGTCAGATGGTTAGAATCGAAAAAGTTCATAGTGAAGGTGCAAAATCTGACACGAGTAGCATTGTCGTTGTCCATTCCGAGGGCCAGAAAAAGTAATTCCAGACTTGCTTGAGCAATGTTTGCCAATGATTAATCAAATCCCATGCAAAGCATTTCATTTCTTCATCAATAGAGGATGCTCAATGGAGTCATTTTGAAAGGCGGATGTGGCACCGTTAAATTCATTGGATTACGTGCTAGTTGTATAGTATTATCGGCGGCCATCCGTCATTGCATTCCTTTTTTTTTTTTTCATTTTTCTATTCTTAGTTTATGTGACCGCTCATGTTTTTAGCCCTTATTTTTTCTTCTTAAGCTGCAAGAGCTATTGGAGCTGCTACTTCATGCAAATCATTTGTGAAGTTTCAGTTCAGATGTTCAGTCAATAAGTAACCTCTTTAGCTCTTGGAAAGCCTTTATTCCGATGCCAACCCCCAAATAGTTGGGATCTGTGTTCTGCTGACATTCCAGAACCAGTATTTTGAATAATTTATGCAGAAATTTTTTAAATTTAATCAAGCCTTGATGGTTTTTTTTATAGGGTGCTGTTATTAGCAAACCCACTTTCGTTTCTAGCAAACTAGAAAAAAACAGATTCCGTCATTTTTTGCATTTTTTTCTCTTCCCAAAAATTACTACTAGCAAACCAATCTTGTTTTTTGACAGTTTTTGCATTTTTGAATTTTGAGCCTCAAATATTTCTCATTTGAAAAAGTAATCAACTTGAAAGTTGTAGATCTCGATGAGATCTACAACTTTCATATTGATTATTTTTTCATTTGAAGCCGTTTAGGCCTCCAATTTGGGCCCTAAAAAAGACATGCACGAAACGTACAGATTTTCGGCGTGACTTTTTTCGGGGCCCAAATTGGGGGTCTAAACTACTTCAAATCAAAAGTCACGCCGATCCCGGGCGTCCGTACATATATACGACGTAATTTTTTTCAGGGGCCAAATCGGGGGTCTAAAGTGTTTCAAATCAAAAAGTGTTCAACATGAAAATTGTTGATCTCGTCGAGATCTGCAACTTTCATGTTGAACATTTTTTGATTTGAAGCCGTTTATACTCCCGATTTGGCCCCCGAAAAAAGTCACGCCGATCCCGGGCGTCCGTACATATGTACGACGTAACTTTTTTCAGAGGTCAAATAGGGGGTCTAAAGTGCTTCAAATCAAAAAGTGTTTAACATGAAAATTGTAGATCTCGTCGAGATCTACAACTTCCATGTTACACTTCTAATGAAATTGTACGTATAAGACGCAGTTCAAAAGGACGTATATATTTTTATATACACTTAACTCGTACATACAACACATCCTTATAGTAATTAGAAATCAAATATATTTCTAAACCGACGATATTTTGTTTAAAGATTTTGGTGCAGATAATAATATTTTGTTTAAAAAACAATTTTAGACATACTAAATATTTGCGGCATTTTGACTCATCTATAATGCTAACATAAGTGGTTGAATGAATACATTTGAAATCATTTGTAATGTCATTATATGCAGCGGGTTATTTTGAAAGAATGAATGTTTTAAATAAAATTTAATTTTTTTTTAAAAAATTATGTTGGTTTGCTAGTAACAAAATGGTTTTCAAATAGTCATTTTGAAAAATGAGGGTTTGCTAATAGTAATGATTTGCTAGAAATCAAATTAGGTTTGCTAGTAACAGCACCCTTTTTATATCTTGCATCTTGTGAACAGTTTTGAAAATTGCCAAAATAGCATATATGATAAGAAATTTATACTGGTTGATTAATTGTGGCACATAAATAATGTTGAAACATGAATTGAAGCAGCTTGATGATATATGATGATAGAAATGTCTGAAATTGCAGCCGGGCCTGCTATGATTTTGCATAGTATATTTTAAATTGTGCTATGAAACAGTCAATTGTTGGGATGTCATCCGCTTTGATTTTTCAGCTAATTTCAAACATAACACTTTACCTAAGGTTGTTGGCAATGTGGATGCTCCAAGAGGAGTCGCAGTGAGATCTTGTCGCAACACAGCGATTTGAACTTGTTTAATGTCGTGTTTCTCCCTGCTGACATGTTCAAGGTCGAAGTGGTGCTCGGATGATGGTTTACATAGGCAAAACTCTAGTCTTTGGTTTCTACAGAAGTATGCCTTGGATGATGCCTAAATTGTGCTAATAATCTTTTGTTTTTCTAGGGTTCTTTTTTAGGTGGTGCCTTGACTGATTTCTCTGGTGTATTTAAGTAATCGGTCAAGGCACAATTTAAAGAACCCTAAAAAACGGTATTGTTGGAGACACGATAATTGTATCAAAGAACAACCACAAGTCTCTGGATAATAAGAACAACCACAAGTCTCTGGATAATAAGAATAGGCTTTCCTGAATATTTCAAGACAATTCAGCTACTTCCATTTTTTTTGGAACGCTGAGAAATGTCCCACAATTAGGTGACGATCTGATGAGTTTCATTTTTTGGACAACAATGATCTAAAGAAGATTGTTGGAGATGCACCTATCGGATCGACGAATCGTCACATGAGTATTTTTGAAATGATGATTTTGTATGTGGGGTACTAGGAGCTTGATCCTTGAAAATTACGTCCATTTAGCAAATTAAAAGAACAATTGATATAAAAACACATCTTAATTGGATATACATGGCCCCTAAATTTCTATTTGTACACCATTTTTTTGTAGCAAAAAACAAACGAATTAATTTACATTCAGGTTTTTAATATCAACTACAAATGCTCGTACTAAATCCTTCATTAACATAAAACATAACACAATTCATTCTAAAAATCAATCACATGCTTGCACTAAGGCTCCGTTTGGTACGGTGGTGGTAGTCATGAACATGGGGGGTTAAATTGTCATATTTTAACACCCACCTAAGGAATTTCATCCACTTTTATGCTCAAATGAATGATGTTTGTTAGGTGATTCTTAACGAATGACGGTTTAACCCAAGCATTTACGACCACCACCACCGTGAGAAACGGAGCCTAAAACTTTCATCAATGTTCCTTTAACCTGCCTGAACAAAAAGGTTTGTTAAAACATTACATTCATCTTTTCATTAAGTAACAAATTTAGCATTGCCCACAAAATGCATCCCAAAAACATCACATACAATAATAAAGTCAAATCAATTAGATAGTTAAAAATGATAGTCAAATCAATTATTTGGAAAAATAACATCATTTAAGGTAATAAACTACTCATTGAACCCCCAAAATACGGGGTTCTGGCACATTGCATCCTGAAAATTTAAATTTGACAATTTGCAACCCGAAATACATTATCTTTGGCACTTTGCACCCCAGTCAGAAATTTCAGGGATATTTTGTCTCCCACACCATCCTTTGACCATGATTCGCTACTCAGTGTTGTCGGAATAATGAAGCAGTTTACCAACAGAACAAAGCTCCTCGGTATGGATCACATAGACATATTCAAGGCAATCAACCTCAAGCTTCTCGGTATGGAACAACTCCTCGGCTCACACTCGAAATGGTGAGGCAAAGTCTTCCTCGTTCAGATTGTGAATTACGCACGAGACATCGACAAGGATGTGAAGGAGGTGCATGCATGTGATGAAGTGTTGTGCAAAACCGTCCTAGTTCAGATTCTTGGTGTTGCCCGGTCAAAAATACTCTTAAAATTTCGGATTGATGTGCAAAGTGTCAAAGGTAATGTATTTCAGGTACAAAGTGCCAAATTTAAATTTTAGGAGTGTAAAGTGCTAAAACAAGTATTTTGAGAGTGCAAAGTTCCAAAAACCCTTACACCTTGGTCGGCCCCCAAGAATTGGAAATCAAACTTGGAATTGAGAATGCAAAATTTATTTCCACTGTTCGGCGAGAAAGAATTGCCGCGGAAATGGAATCCGGTCTAATTCCATGATTTTTAACTTACGCATGGACGAATTCTTAGGGTGTCGCCTGTTATTTCTCCTGAAGATTTCATTTCTCCCTATTCCTAACCCTGCGCTGCAACTTCTCCGCCCGATGAAAACGTTTCGCTGCTCCAATCTCGCCGCTCGATATCGTCGGAGGTAACATCTCCCTCTTTCTTCCTTATTTAATTCTTTTTCTTCCTCGTCTTCTTATTTTTAAGATGCGTTTTCCGCCAGAGGTGAGATGTTTTAGGGTTAGGGTTTTTTTATACACCGTTTGAAGTGGATTCAAATGCCCGTGATGATCTTTTATCTCCTTGGATCTTTATGCCAGTGATGTTTTAGGGTCCGAATTTTGTATGAGATTGTTTTTATCCTAATGACTGAGTTTGTTTTTATCTCTATGACAGCTATGTTTTAGGGTTCGTGCTTGTTGATCTACTGTTAATTTCTCGATCAGATGTTTGTTAATTACAGAGATTTTTTTTTTCTAGGTTGTTGATCTACTGTGTTGATCTAGTGTTTTTACTCCAATTAGTCTTTTAATTTTTCTGTCTTGAGGAAGAATTTCTTGCAATGAGTCAACTGAGTTGTTGTTGCAATAGAACCTAGCTAATTTGGTTGCTTGTACATGGATGAAATATCACACATTTGTATATTTATGCATTTACTTCCACTTGCTTGTAGATGGATGAAATAGAATTAAACTCTGATTCTGAATATGAATTCGAAGTTATTGTTAAAGGTGCATTATTAACAACACTTGTTGCAGCTGTAGCAGCACTACAAACCATTCCAAAAGAACTATCACACGTTGCATGTAATAGCGCGCTACGATTTGTTTTATTACATCGCATTTATGATGGACCTAACGTCAACTGTTTTAGTGTGCTACGTATGAGTCAGTCGGCTTTTGGAGAGTTGTGTGATATCCGATGCGCAACAAATTTACTTCACGAAAGTTTATATGTTTCGGTAAAAGAATCCATTGCGCTATTCTTATATATCTTGGCACACAACCGCAAATTTCGGGATGTTGGTGTGACTTATATGAGGTCCACAGACACTATCAGTAGACATTTTGGTCAAATACCAAGGGCTATTCTACACATAGGCAAGGATTATATTATGTTGCCTTAGTCTAGACAACAATCCACTTGGAGGTGTTTTGAGAACTGCACTGGTGCCCTAGATGGAACTCATATTGAAGTCACTGTGCCAACGAAAGATAAGGGTAGATTTAGAAATCATAAGCAGGCAATCATGACTAATGTTCTCGGTGTTTGTGATAACAACATGAAGTTTTTATATGTGCTGCCTGGTTGAGAAAGCTCCTCTTCAGATTCTAGAGTTTTGCGAGATGCTCTGGAGAGGCCAGATCGATTTAGTGTACCAACTGGTAAATTATCAACCACAATTTATTTTCCTTCCATGTTATTAATGAGATTATTTGTTTAATGCATGTATATACGTGTATGTAAATATTACCTTGTTGATGTTGGGTATACGAACGACCCTAGTTTTCTAGCTCCTTATCGTTCCACACGATATCACCTTAAAGAGTGGTCGACACAGAATAATAAACCCACAAATTATAAAGGGTTGTTTAATTTACGTCATGCGAGGGAAAGAAATGTAATAGAGGACTTTTGCCTTGCTAAAAAAACGATGGGCCATACTGAGACAATCATCTTTTTTTGACATTAAAGTACATGTATTTGTAAAATTACAGTTGCAAATTATTAATGCAAATTACTTAATATATTAATAGGGTTGGTATTAACAAATGCAAATTTACAGGTGCAAATTATTAATGCATGCTGCATTTTACACAACTTTTTAGTCGAGCGGAGATCAGAGAGTAATGTTTGGTTACTCGATGAGGTTGATGCAGAGTTAATGTCAGTGGATTATGAAGAAGAGTTATATGAGTACCGTGAAGGGGTCAATCCGATTCAAAACACACCGGAGTGGACAATTTTAGAGATATCTTAACAATCTCTTTGTTTAATGAGTTCAAGTCTCGCAAAGGACTAATGTAATTTAAAATGACGGGTAATATCAATGTTCAATTTTAGAGATAACTTAGCAATCTCAATGTTTGGCTTTAAATTTGTGAACTTTGTTTGAACTTTATTTATAGTGCACTCAGTTTTCTATTATGTTAATTTCAATTCAAAATTTGAATTCCATTCTGCATTCGAACAACAGAATTATCAAATTCTAATGCCCGATGCTCAATTCTGCGCATCAGCTGAATAACAGAATTGGAATTCAGCTAATTCCAATTCCTGCCGATTTTGGAATTGGCTGAATTCCAATTCCTCAATTACAATTTCGGGGGGGGGGGGGGGCCGAAAGGCGCGTTACCGTTCGTTTGCTTGAAATTGAGCTCCTGGAATTGGAATTGAAGGTTTAATTCCAATTCCGTCGTTCGTTTGCACGCTTGACGCTAGAATTCAAATTTTAATGAATTTTGTGTAATTCATTTTGAACTAAAGACAATTCTTTACGGTCAATATAAGAATTGGACAATTCCGGTCGAGACATATTTTTAAGCTAAGCGCATGATTTTCGTCTGGCAGGGCGTGTTTTCGTAAAGGCGGGCGTTTTTCGCCGAGACACGTATTTTTCTTCGGGGCGGTGTATTCGGTCTGGCGCGCATTTTTTCGCCCGGGCGCAATATTTTTTTTGCTCTGGCACGATTTTTTCACACGGGCGCGATTTTTTCACCAGACGCAATTTTTTCGCCCGGGCGCGACTTTTTCGACAGACCGCGCTTTTTTCGCCCGATCGCGATTTTTTCAGCCTATCGCGATTTTTTTCGCCCGACCGCCCTTTTTTCGCCACATCACTCATTTTTTCATCGGGGCATGAATTTTTCTCCGAGATGCGCTTTTTTTGCCCGAGCGCTATATTTTCGCCAGAGCACATTTTTTCGCTCTGACGCGATTTTTCGCTCAGGCGCGAATTTTTTTGCCCGGTCGCGCTTTTTTCACCCGTGCGCGAATTTTTCTCCAGGGTACGATTTTTTCGCCCAGGTGCGATTTTTTTATCAGGGCGCGATTTTTTTGCCCGAACGCGATTTTGTTCCTCCCGGGCGAAAAAATCGCGTCCGAGCGAAAAGAATGCACCTGAGCGAAAAATGCGAGCACGGGCGAAAAAATCGCGTCCGTGCAAAAAAAATTGCGCCCGGAGAAAAAATCACGGTTAGACAAAAAAATTAGCGGTCGGGCGAAAAAATCGCGCTCAGGCGAAAAAATCACGCTTGGGCGTAAAAATCGCCACCGAGCAAAAAAATCGCGACCATAAATCACATTTGTTTATATTAGTTTCTTCATGATATTATTCAATTCTTATATTGAATTTTATTTAACAAGCGAATAAAAGAATTGATCAATTCCACAATATTGAACAATATTCTTTATTAGGCGGACGCTGGAATTGAAATTAGTCACCAATATTTAATTCCACAATATTTACCAATATTCACTTAGTTTGATCATGTGAATAAGACTTCTATTAAGAACATAATTAGTAGTGTTAATTGCTTCAGCCCAAAAAGAACTATGCAAGTTGGACTCTACTAATAAGGTTCTCATAGCTTCAATGAGTGTTTTATTTTTCTTTTCAGCCACTCCATTTTATTGAGAAGTTCTATGAGGTGAAAAGCTTTGCCTTATCCTTTCATCCTCATAGAATCAACAGATCAACTAATTTTCGAACTCTGTTCCATGATCACTGCTGATCAAAGACACTTTAGTATCAAATTCAGATTGAACATATTTAATGAATTTTGGGAGAATTGCGAAAGTTTCAGACTTTGCATTCAAGAAAAACACCCAACTGAATCTTGAGAAATCATCCACTATAACAAAAGTGAAAGACTTACCTCCTAAACTTTGAGTGGTAAAAGAACCAAATAAATCCATATATACTAGGTATAAAATTCTTGGAGAACCAATCTTACCAATTAGTTTGAATGAAGATTTTACATGTTTACCTTGCCGACAAGCTTTACATGGATTAACTTTTCTATACTTACCTTTTGGTAAGCCTCGTACTAACTCATCCTTTGAAAGCCTTGTTATGGTCTTATGGTTTAGATGACCAAACCTCTTATACCAAAGCTCATTCCTTTCTACTTCAGCATTAAATATAATTCATTGTTAGATGAACTAAAATCAGCAACATATATATTGTATTTTCTAGAACAAGTTAACATAATATTATAAGTTCTACAATTAATTATCTAGCAAAGGTTTTTAGTGAACACAACCTTGTATTCACCATCACATAATTGACTAATGCTAATTAGATTATGTTGAAGCCCTTCAACATAAGCTACTTTAGCAAATGTGATATCTCCAATTTTGATAATACTATAACCTTTGGTCTAGCCATAATTAGAATCACCAAATACTACCTTGGGACCATTTTTGGCCTTGAAATTAACCAATATTTTTTTGTCCAGTCATATGTCTGGAGCATCCACTATCCAAATAGCACAGCTGATTTGTGAAAGGACTGCCTTTTTCCTGTACATGAAATTAAACATTAGTTAGGATCCAGATTATCTTCGTCCCATTACTTATTTTTTTCATTATAAAGAGTGATGAATATGCTGGTCTTTCAAAATACCCTTAGAATAAAAGAGTGTTGGTCTATTAAACCAACAACTTCTAGTTTCATGTCCTTTAATAAAGCAATGTTGACAAACATCCTTTACCGAGTAATTTTGATGAGAATAATTGCTTTCCAAGGATATGCGTCGAGTTGAATTTGATGCAACATTTGAGATACACCAATTTGAAGTTGACGTTTCACAGAAGTAGCGTCGATATGAAGTTGACACTTGTTCCTAACTTAATGAAACCACTGATTTTTGTTTCTTGTTTATCATTGGTTGTTTATCTACAACACTTTTTTCTTTGAATTTACTCTTGTTATTATTAAAATTTGTTGCTCTTCTGGATGATCATTATGAATTATTTTGGATGGTACTTTCTTGCATTAATAAATGATACAAAGTTTTTTCCAAGCAGGTATATTATTAATTGATACTATCTTGTGAGGATTTGCTCCTAATTTCAAATGATCAAACCATTTCTTAAGGTTTTCAGAAATATTCTTAAATTGATGACTCATTCCATTTAACAGGTTTTCAAAGACTGTTGCCTTTGATAATTCTTCTTTTAATAAAGAGTTTTCTTCAGTTAACTTACTCACCTGTTCCTTCAGGCTATCCATCTCAATTTTTAAAACATTATCATGTTCTATTTTTTCATTATCATCAGGACAATCTTTATATAGTTTCATTTTTCGTCTTAATGATTTAACTTCCTTTTCTAATTCTATTTGATCCGTATAGAATTCTCTAAAACATACTTTAAGCTCTTCTGAAGTAAAATCAATATCATAAAATAATCATGTACATCATTTGTATTATGGTTAGAAATGCACTTTTGACATCTATTTAATATACTTTGAAGTTCTAGAATGTAGCATAAGCAAGAGAGATCTTGATAGCTTCAAGTCTTGCAACATGAGCAAAGGTTTGATCATAATCAATGCCTTCTTCCTGTGAATATCCTTGTGCTACCAATCTTGCTTTGTTTCTTACAATTACTCCTTGTGCATCCAACTTGTTCCTGAAGATCCATTTAGTTCCAATGACTGTGTATCTTTGGGTCTTGGAACTAAATCCCAAACTCTACACCTCTCAAATTGATTGAGTTCTTCTTGCATTGCAATAATCCAGTGGGGATCGTGCTCTGCATCTTTTATGGATTGAGGCACAATTTGAGAAATGAAGCAAACATACACCTGATCTTGGTTGAGTTGATGCCTTGTTTGCACACCAGCTGATATATCTCCAATCACTTGAGATATGGGATGCTCTAAGTGTGAAAAGATCAGCAGGTGGAGTTGGTTCATCAACAGCTTGTGGAATTAATTTCTCTTGTGGAATTATATTTGTTGTTGTGGGTTCAACTGCTTCAACAATTTCTTCTTCACTGTCTTCATCAATCT
Source organism: Platanthera zijinensis (assembly GCA_039513925.1). Lineage (NCBI taxonomy): Eukaryota > Viridiplantae > Streptophyta > Magnoliopsida > Asparagales > Orchidaceae > Platanthera > Platanthera zijinensis. The sequence goes on from CM077087.1 coordinate 109,585,926, forward strand.
GTGGAGAAGGATGCAATGTAACCTCCTGGGTAAGGTTTAAATCATCAAACTTCTCACACAGATAGGGTGCCTGCAAAATGTCTCTAGTTGAAGAATCCTTCTCCTTGTAAAACATGTTGGATTCATCAAAGGATACATGTACAGATTCTTCTATTTTTAATGTTGATTTGTTAAATACCCTATAAGCCTTGCTGACTTGGGAATATCCAAGGAAAATTTCCTCTGTAGCTTTGGCTTCAAATTTTCTTAAGTGTTTCTTGTTATTATTATGAATACAACATTTACAGCCAAATACTTTAACAATAATCTACTTTAGGTTGCTTCCCCTTAAGTAATTCATAGGGAGTCTTACCCTTAAGTTTATGTATTAAACTTTGTTAAGAACATACTTTACTGTACTTACAGCCTCTGCCCAAAAGGATAGGGGCAAATAAGCATCTGCAAGCAATGTCTCAGCAGATTCAATAAGGGTTCTATTTTTCCTTTCAACTACACCATTTTGTTGAGGAGTTCTAGGAGCAGAAAAACAATGTCTGATACCTTTCTTCTCACAGAATTCTTTCATCAGAAGAGATTCAAACTCGGTGTCATGATCACTTCTGATCAATGCAACCTAAGTAGAGTCTCAATCTTGATGTTCCTAAGAATGTCTGTAAGAATCTTAAAGTTATCTGACTTGTTTCTTAGAAAGAACACTCAAGTGAATCTAGAGAAGTTATCAACAATAACTAGAGTGTATGACTTTCCTCTTAAACTTTGTACAGCTATAAGGACAAAAAGGTCCATATGTAGCAAGTACAAAATCCTGGGTGAATCACTTTTATTAATGGATTTGAAACTATTTTTAGTTTTCTTGCTTAATTAACAAGCCCTGCAGAGTCCTTCCTTCTTGTAAAAACTATAAGGCAGTCCTCTAACAAGGTTGTCCCTAGATAATTTAACAATATTCCTAAGGTTTACATGACCTAGTCTCTTATACCATAAATCATTAGTGTTACTAATTTGGTTAAATAAATAAATTTCTGAATTAGCAGATTTGAAATTAACAACATATATATTTCCTTGTCTAATTTTAATTAAAACAGTTTTGATTTTATCAGAAGTAATAATACAAGAAGACTGATTGAATGATACCTGATATCCTTCATCATATAATTGGCTTATGGATATTAGGTTATGCTTGAGACCACTTACATAGGTTACCTTCCTGAAGATAACTACTCCAACTTTAACATTTCCATATCCTTATGTCTGTCAACAGTTGGAGTCTCCAAATATCACTTTTGGTTCAAGCTTTGCTTTGAAATCAATTAGGTTGTCTTTACTTCCTGTCATGTGTTTTGAACAGCCACTATCCAGATACCACAGTTCCTCTGTGGTAGGATAGTTCTTAACCTGCATAAAAATAGGTTAGGTGTTCTTGACCATGGTAACCTTGGGTCCTTGATTTCTTTCATATTTATAGCTAGAGATATAAGAAAATTCAGGTTGGTCCTTATAACCTAATGGATGATATCTCCTAGGAGAAATAATCCACTGAGTAAAAGGATTAATAAAGGTTTTATTTTGATTAAAGTTTTGAAAAGAATTAAAGTTTCTGTTATAAGAAACTGGGTTCGACGAATTGTAATAAGTTCGTCGATCTGCGTTCGACAAATAGGGATGAGTTCGTCGAACTCCGTTCACAGAATGAAAGTATTCATTATCTGCGCCCCATGTTCGTCGATCGCGATTCGATGAACCATATTGAGTTCGTCGAGCACATTTAGACGAATAATTATACTGAAAGTCTGCGTTCATAGTTCGTCGATCTGAGTCCGACAAACCATATTCATTTCGTCGTGCTTGGTTCGACGAAACATGTTGAACATAATTTTTATTAAAAAATTTCATTTTCTTTTGTTTAGTCATATGTAAAACTTTTGTTTCTTTATTAGTGTCTTCTACCTTTTCTTTTCCTTTTTCAGAAATGAATTTAACATGAGTAGATAGTATGTTTTTCTATAATAGAGGTGGCTGACTAGATGAAGCTCCCAAGCCTAGTTTGTCATTAAGTCTGGCATTGGCTGTACTTGTGATATTCATCAATTTGATACTTCTCCCATTAAGGGATTCTTCAAATTCCTTAGCCTCAGATAATTTAGTTTTCAAAGATATTATCTATTATGAAGCATTATCTAGATCATCTTTGAGTTTAATATTTTCAGAAAATAGGTTATCAAATTCAATTAGCTTTTCTCTATGGAGTTTGATTTCCTTCTCAGATTTAATTAAATAATTGCATAACAATTTAAATTCCGTTTTAAATTGATCTGAAGTAAAATCAAAAGAAGAAATTACCTGATCTTCTTCTGATACAGATTGAGAAAACTAAGTTGTCTACCTAAATCACCTAGAGGGGGGTGAATAGGTGAAATGCGTGTCAAATACGGAATAAAAATTAACACAGCAAAGATCAAGCAATCACACAGACGATAAGAGATTTACAGTGGTTCCCCAATCTTGGGTACGTCCACTTTCCTCACCGATCTAGCAAACCACTAGACTCGGCTACTCCACTATCTCGGATTGAAAACAATCCTACACCTCGGAACCACGTTCCTACAAAACTCGATCCAAATCGGATCTACACTCGGAAGATAAAGCCTTCCTACAAAACTCGGAGAAAAACTCCTACAAAGAAATTCGTTTGAAAAGAAAATACAAACAATATATTGCACAGATCTGGATCTTTGATAGTCTTCTTCCTTGAGAACTTTGACTTGATCAGAATATGTTGAAGATGACTTGAGAGAGATCCACAGATCTGAAAAACGGAATCACCTCGATCGAGAAAATAGATCAGAAATCTTTGAGGCTCGGCGAGATCGAGTGATTATCTTTCGTCTGGATTGCTGGAGAAACAAAGTTGAAAGCAGCGATCGGAGATCGTCGATCCAGACTTTCTTCCGTGAACGGCAATGGCGGCGGCGTGAGAAACTAGGGTTCACGGGAACTTTTCTCTTTCTTAAAATAATAATCTATGTAAACTTGTTATTAGTCAAATCTGAAAGGACCTATTTATAGGTGGACTCCAACAGTCAGAAATTTAATTAGGGATGACACGTAGACCAATCAGAAGTGATTAATTCGAAATACACAGCGAAATTGTACTTGGAGAATTTCAGGAATAATTGAACAGATATACTCGAGACAGAGAAGAGACATACTCGAGTACAAGATGTTATATACTCGAGTGGATAGGAGGAGCATACTCGAGTATAAGAAGAGAAGCTACTCGAGTGATTCAGAGATCAACACTCGAGTGATTTTAGAACTACTCGAGTATGAGAGTATATACTCGAGTAAAAACACTTAGAGAAAATTTCTCAGATAAAATAGGAAGAACTACTCGAGTAGAAGAGTTGGAGATACTCGAGTGAGGGGAAAGTGAACTACTCGAGTATCTGGGGAAGATTACTCGGGTAGTCACTAAGCTACTCGAGTATGAAAAACTACTACTCTAGTACAGAGTCACTTACTCGAGTATATAAGGAACTACTCGAGTAGGTAGACTTAGAAACTTTCTGAGATGAAAAGTGCAGATCTACTCGAGTATCAACAGAACACTTACTCGAGTAACTAACCAACTACTCGAGTACAAGTTATCACCTACTCGAGTACAATACAGTCTACTCGAGTATGTAATCCAACTTACTTGAGTACAGACTCACTTACTCGAGTGTACAAACGAGGTACTCGAGTATGTGGACTTGGAGAAAATTTCTGATCTAAGGACAGAAGGATCTACTCGAGTATAAAATATGATCTACTCGAGTGACTAACTATCTTACTCGAGTAAGCTTACCTACACGAGTATACAGAGTCTTCTCGAGTATGTCTAAGGATTTACTCGAGTACCAAGTCACTTACTTGAGTATATGAAAGAAGCTACTCGAGTATGTGGACTTAGAAAAATTCTTCTGAAAAAAGAATAAACTTCAATACTTCAGTCCACCAATCCAAGTGCATGTAGGAAGTGTATCCCAATAGAGAGGCTATACATGGGCCAACACTTTGGATCACACAATGAGGGATTACATTGTATGGTCCTGTGTTTGGTGACCCATTATAGACTCACATTGGTCTACACTTGGCAATAAAAACCTGCACACATACAACTTAAACACAATATCAAATACACCTTAATTCATCTTAGTTCAAGGTCTGACTTCCTACAAATCTGTGGTATTGTGGAGACAAATCCCAACAATCTCCCCCTATTTGTAGATGTCAGCACCCTCTACACTAATGTGAATTACTTAGAGTAAAAAGAACAACACACATATACTTCAAAAAAATAAACTGAAGCGGGATAAATAATAAGATAGCCATAATCAGAATCAAATATATATATATATATAGAAATGTTTTTAATATATTAAAAAGTCCATTTCCACATTCTCATTGACTCAAGAAGGGGCTCCTTTGTGCATTCTTTCTCTCTTCAGCTCTTGCCTCTCTAGATAACTGAATGGTTTAGGAAAATATGTTCTGGGCCTAGGAGGAGCAGCTGGGTTGTTGTATCCCCAGTTTCTGTCATGAAGTCTGATCTTGATCTGGGATGCTTCATAAGCTTTCCATTCTGAATAACTGTAATACTGATCTCTGTGCTCACCAAGATCTGTTACTAGCTTCAGGGTATCAAGGATCAGAGATTTGGAGGTTGGACTCCAAACTTCAGAATGAACAATTTCTGATCTACCTTCAGAAGCTGGGGCAGGCTCTTTTCTAGGTGCAGAACGGCTAGCAGAAGCGCCGTCACCATATTTCCTTTTCTTCTTTGGGACACCTTGAGAACTAGGAGGAAGTTCATCTTGCCAAATATCAGTATAAAAGAGAGGAGGCTCAGTCACATCACCAGCAGGTCTGGGTGAAAAGACTGGCACATCTCCTGGAATGTTTGCCTGAGCTGGAGCATCTACTGGAGGATGTTCTTCAAGAGGGTCCAAGAACTTGGGAATGATGGTAGGGTTGAGTTGAGAATTTGGGAAGTTCTGATTATTTACCCATACAGCTGTATCATAAATGTAGAATTTGACAGATTGGAGTTGAGATAGAATATCTGCTTTCATATTCTTGACTAGATTATTCACAGTTGTTTGAGCTTGTTCAGACAGTTTTTCAACTACTTTTTCAACTTGTTCTTTGACAACTTTCTCCCCCTTGCTGATATCTACAGCTAGCTTGGCAATTGCTTCATCTCTAAAAGTGCCAACTTCTTCACATACTTTCATCACATTTGCTTCAGCATTCTTGTCCAATATGATCTGATTATGTGCAACAGTTTCAGCTTGATTCCTTAGTTCACCTATACTTGTAATAGTGTGATCTAAAGCTTTTCCACCCAATTGAAACAATCTCTTGAGCTCATCAGTATTGGCTTGAATTTCAGCAAAGCCTCTACTCATCTCCTTTTCAAGAGTAGAGACTTTGTTATTTACTGAGGCTAGAGAGTCATCAAAGTACTTTCTTTGTTCACTGAGTAGCTGTTCAATCTTGCTTACCAGATCTGAAGAAGTAGAAGGAGTTGAAGTTGGGACAGGGACTGAAGGAGCAGGAACAACCCATGGAGGGATTTCAGTAATTTCCACTGAGCTTTCAGCTCTTTTGAAAGATTCTATCTGAGCAGATTCTTCTGTATCAATGAAGGATGGAACAGAGAAGTCCAAAGTCCTCAGAGGAGCCTCCACTGGTTCTGGAGATACTTCCTCATCATCAGACAAAAGAATATTTTCATGCTGGCTTTCCTCTGCAGCAGAGGACTGAGCAGGAGACTGGACAGGAGACTGTGCTGGAGTCTGAGCAGGAGACTGGGCAGGAATCTGAGCTTCTGGAGTCAGTACAACTGATTCATTTTGAAACAGGGGTGCATCTGAGCTGAGCACATCAATATATTTATTGATATCTTCTGCAGTAGATAGTAGGATTGCTGGATCTGGAATCTCTGAGTGGGGATCTGCTGGAGGAGGAGAAACTGGAGGGAGAGAGTCCCTGACTTCTGCTTGCTGTGAGGGTTCTGATGAAGCAGGGTGCTGAGAATGAGATGAGGCAGGCTCCCCCTCAACTGTTGCACCAGAGGTAGCAGCAGTTTGATGTGGAGGAGGAGATGGAATCCTGTCATCAGGTACACTGGTTTCTTGGGAATCTACTGAAGGGACAGCAGCTTTGGATGCTTTGGCAGAGTTCAGAATTTTAATTTCATATCTCTGGATGGAGGATATAGAAACTTTTTTCATGTGATGCAGTGGAGTCCCTTTGGATAAGTTAAAGACTGAAGGATTTATTTCATGAAGAAGGAGGGAAATAATTCTTGCAAAACTAGGATGCTTAATGCTTTCTCTGATTTTATCTATGATCAACAGTCCAAACTGGAATCGTTTGCGGCAGATAATGGCTTGCATTATATCAAACATTTCCATAGAAATGTCTCGAATGGAGTAAGTTTTGCATAGCAGCACCTTAGCAATGACATCCACTAAGAACTTTCCTTCTAAGTTGAAATCAGCTCTGCTAAAGGAATGGGCTTGAGGGTTAGCTCCACAGAATAAACTAGTTCTTACTGAATCTTCAGCAATCATTTCGTCATCGTCATCTACTACTGGCAGTTTTAACAGAGCAGCTAATGCCCCTTTGTCCAGTCGGATTTTTATCCCTCTGACCTTGGATTTCAGGAGCTTTCCATTGCGTTTTACCTTCAGATTCTGATAGAACTCTTCAACAGCTGGGAAAATAACTTGGCACGGCGTCTGGAGAACGAACGACAGTCCGACGGTCTCGAACAAAATCAGAAGATTTCGGAAATCATCTGAAAGATCGGCTATGCCCGCGGGGGCAAGTTCTGAGCCTATGCCGATTTTAGAAGAGGGGGCCATCTGCGATTCTGGAGGACGGGAGAGGCGAAGACGACGATGCTCTGCGGTTTTCCGGAAGATGAAGAGTCGGCGGCTACTCGAGAGAATGGGAAGTGGAAAGGGATTTTCCGATTTTTCTAGATATATATATGATTCTAATTAGGTTAAGGAAAATAAATTCATACCTGAATCAAGCGGCAAATAGCTCGGTGCGAATAGAAAAATTAGAAATCCATGATATGAATGCCGTATACTCGAGTAGGTAACATTATACACGAGTATTAGATATAGCATACTCGAGTAGGTAACATTATACACGAGTATTAGATATAGCATACTCGAGTAGGTAACATTATACACGAGTATTAGATATAGCATACTCGAGTAGGTAACATCATACACGAGTATTAGACAGAGCATACTCGAGTAGGGCAAGTTTGTACACGAGTACATTGTCAAGTACCCGAGTATGTAAATCCTTTTACCTAAGTAATTCCCGTCTACTCGAGTATCTGTCTGGATATACTCGAGTATATATTACTTGAAAGACAATTTTCCTTGGGAGATGTATATTGCCACTGAAATCTTTTACTCTGAGCAGCCAACACCACTGATATCTTCTTGATTTGTGAGTCCATCACTAGTCTTCTTTGTTGAGCAGCCCGAGTTCTGTTTTGAAGAACGAAAACTTGGACTCGTCCAGCGGCTTGGTGAATATATCTGCAACTTGCCTGTCTGTGGAGACATATTTTAGATCTATGTCTCCATTTTCCACATGCTCCCGAATGAAATGATAACGAATCTCTATGTGCTTGGTTCGGCTATGGGAGACTGGGTTGTTGGCGATTGCTATAGCGCTGGATGAGTCGCAAAACAAAGGAATGTTCTGGAACTTCATGTTGTAGTCTTCAAACTGATTTTTGATCCAGAGAAGCTGTGCACAATAGCTGCCTGCAGAGATGTACTCTGATTCAGCTGTTGAGATGGCAACACAGTTCTGTTTCTTACTGCTCCAGGAAATAAGTCTCCTTCCGAGGAATTGGCAAGTCCCGGAAGTACTTTTCCTGTCGTCTTTGCTTCCTGCAAAATCTGCATATGAAAATCCAATTAGTTCACTATCATTACTTCTTGGGTACCATAAGCCAAGATTTGGTGTACCTTTGAGGTATCTCAAGATTCGCTTTGCAGCAATGTAATGAGATTCCTTAGAGTTCACCTGAAATCTAGCACATACACATGTTGAGAACATTATGTCTGGTCTACTTGCGGTAAGATAGAGCAAGGACCCAATTATGCTTCTGTACTTGGTTTCATCAAAAGGTTTCCCTTTCTCATCCTTGTCTAGAGACATAGCTGAGGCCATTGGAGTCCTCATAGAGGTTGCATTCTCCATTCCGAATTTCTTGAGTAGCTCTTTGGTGAACTTGGTCTGTGAGATGAAAATTCCATCCTCAGATTGTTTCACCTGAAGCCCTAAGAAATACTTCAGCTCTCCCATACTGCTCATTTCAAACTTCCCTTGCATAAGTTTAGAAAACTTCTTGTAGAGGTTGTTATCTGTAGAGCCAAAAATAATGTCATCGACATAGATTTGCACTAGCAAAATCTTGCCTTTTATTTCCCTAAGAAATAATGTCTTGTCTATCTTTCCTCTTGTGAACTTGTTCTCAAGAAGAAAGGTGGACAACGTCTCATACCAAGCTCGAGGAGTTTGTTTAAGACCATATAAAGCTTTTTGTAATAAGTAAACATAATTAGGATAAGTTGAATCAACGAAACCTGGTGGTTGCTCTACATACACTTCTTCCTTTATGTCACCATTTAGGAAGGCAGACTTAACGTCCATCTGATAGACGGTAAAGCCCTTAAGTGCAGCATAGGCAAGAAATAACCTGATCGCTTCCAGTCTTGCCACTGGAGCATAAGTCTGGTCGAAGTCAATTCCTTCTTCTTGACGATATCCCTTTACGACAAGTCTGGCTTTATTCTTTATGATGGTTCCATCTTCGTCCATCTTGTTCCGGTAGACCCATTTTGTACCAATGACGTTCTTACCCTTGGGTCTAGGAACAAGAGTCCAAACTTTGCATCGTTTGAACTGATTCAGTTCTTCTTCCATGGCTAGGATCCAGGATGCGTCGGAGTTGGCTTCCTCAAATTTCTTTGGTTCAACCTGTGAAAGAAAACTTAAGTGTAAATTCTCGTTAGTTGTACCTCGATGAGTTCTGACGCCATCCCGAGGGTCTCCTATGATTTGATCAACGGGATGATCCTTCAAGTGTCTGAACTCTAGAGTCCTTGCATCTAGGATCTCTTCAGCCACTGGAGTTGCATCTTCAGCTGGGATGTGTTCTTCATCTTGATCATCTATCTCTCCAATAGGGGTTGTAGAGGTGATCTTGATGAATGTCTCGTCTTTATCTTTAGTAGTTTCATCCAAGCTAAGTTCCTTCAACTTTGTACCTGCATCTACACTAGGCACACTAGACAAGTTGCTGTGCAGCAGACTCGTCTCATCAAATACAAGATGTATCGACTCTTCTACTACCAGAGTTTTTCTATTGAATACTCTATAGGCCTTACTATGGCTACTATAACCTACAAAAATACCTTCAAAGCTTTTCTCGCTAAACTTGGTAGTGTGATACTTACCGTTGTTAAGTACGAAGCACTTACAGCCAAAGATTCTAAAATACGAAATGGTTGGTTTCCTGCCTTTTAAAAGTTCGTAAGGAGTCTTATCATGGTTCTTGTTGATGAGAGCTCGATTTTGCACGTGACAAGCGGTGTTGACGGCTTCAGCCCAGAAGTACTCTGGAAGTGAGACATCACTCAACATGGTCCGGCAAGCCTCTATGAGTGTTCTGTTCCTTCTCTCAGCTACTCCATTTTGTTGTGGAGTGCGAGGAGAGGAAAACTCATGAAAGATACCTTGACTTTCGCAGAATTCTGTCATGGCTCCAGATTTGAATTCCGTTCCATTGTCACTCCTGATTTTGACTACGGAACAGTTGTATTCATTCTGGATTTGCCTAACAAAATTTGTGAAAATACTAGAGGTATCTGACTTGTGTTTCAGAAAGAACACGCACGCAAAGCGCGAGTAATCATCCACAATAACCAACGTATATTCCTTACCTCCCAAACTTCTAACTTGCAGTGGACCAAACAAGTCCATATGGAGAAGTTGTAAGCTTCTATTGGAATCCTTGCCTATTATGCTTTTAAATGAACTCCTTGTTTGCTTGCCTTTGATACAGGCATGACAAGGGCTGTCCGTAACGCACTTGACATTGGGGGCATCACGTACTAAGTTTTGAGAGAATAATATATTAATAGTTTTGAAATTAATATGTGCTAGTCTCTTGTGCCATTGGTCAGCAAGAGATGCACTACTTTTTGCTAAAAGACATACTGGTGTAGAAGTGTCAATACAAATGAAATTTAAACAAAAAATATTTCTGTTTCGAGTGCCTGATAAAATAGTTTCCAGGTTATTAACCGATTTTATCAAACACTTGTCAGCATGAAATTCAACTACATATCCTTTGTCGCATAGTTGGCTTATGCTGATGAGATTGTGTTCCAATCCTTCAACATAGGCTACATCCGAAAAGGAAACGCTACCGTTAGAAATCATACCATAGCCTTTAGTTATCCCTCGATCTGAACCTCCAAAGATGACCTTTGGTCCGTTGCAGACTGAGGTGAAATTCTGGAGTAGGCTTCTTGTCCCGGTTATATGCCGAGAACATCCGCTGTCCAAATACCAAATTGGCATTTTGGTGGCCTTTGGACATACCTGCAATTACAATCACTTAGCCTTAGGAACCCAAACACGTTTGGGTCCTTGGTCTCGAGTTAGAAATCTCCCCCTACGAGTATTAGCCTCATGAGTGGTCATTCTCACGTTGCTAACTTGAGGGGTTGCAGCATTACTAGGATTGAACCAACAATCGATGGCAAAGTGACCAATTCTGCCACAACACCAACAGTCGAACCTGTTGTATCTTTGCCTAGTGTATTCCTGCTTGATTTTCTGAAGTGATGGTCTAGCAGGAACCTTGTTTTTGGAGGAGGAGGCTTCATGATGAAGACAGCTACATGAAGTCTTCTCCTTCATAGGCTTTTCCACAATAGGTTTTACCTTTGGTGTCTTCTTGATGTTATGACCATGAGCATAAGGTCCATAGCTTTGAAGTTGAATCTCTTCATAGGGTGCTTTGAAGACACTCTCGCCAAAGTTACGAGGACGAGTCCAACCTTGGTATCTTGACTTAGGCTTCTCAGGGATCGGCCTAGAAAAGTGTCCATAAGTAGACTCATAGTCGAGTTCGTTCGTAGGAAAGATAACTTTCTTGAACAGAACAGGTTCCAAGGGAGCTTTCCCTTTTTCTTCAGTTAGAGCCTTCTGGGCAGCCTTATTCTTTCTCTTGGCCTTGTTTCTCCTAGAGGATTTAATAGAAGAACCAATGTAGCCTAAACCAGCACCCTTGGCCTTAGCTGAGAATTCAGCAACGAGTGGAAGAACTGTCTTAGGCTTTGAGAAACTCTCAACAAGTTTCTTCTCAGCCTCAAGTCATTGTTCCAACTCTTTGATGATTTCCTCTTTAAGGTCGAGGTGCTTGAGAGCTTGATTGTATTCATCCATAGCACTATTGAAGTTCTCTTGAAGAGAGTTAGTCTTAGCGACTTCTTCTCTCGAGTTTCTCTCACTAGCCTGTAGAGATTTTATCTCTTTGGCTTGAGTTTTCACTACTCTACGACATTTTTCGTAGGTCATGAGCAACTCTTTGTACTGGACCATGAGTTCAGATTCATCTTCAGAGGAATAGCCCTCTTGCTCATTATCATCATCAGAATCAGAGAGAGGAGTGTGAGATTTTACCTCCCCAGTGAATTGGGGGACTTGTTCATCATCTGAGTGAGCCATTAGCCCAAAGTAAGCTTCCTCTTCTTCACTCGACTCAGATGAGTCGGAGTCGCTGAGAGTTTTGCTCTTCTTGGCTACTAGACTCTTCTCTGTCCTCTTCTTGTGGTATGAGGATTTCTTTTCCTCTCGTATGCCGCCCTCTTTATTCTTGTGAGGGCAGTCCGCGATGACGTGACCTGGCTTATTGCAACAATAATAAACGATGTCAGTCGAAATCTGTTTGTTCTGTTTAGGGTTATACCTGTCATGGCTACTTGAGCCTTTCTTTCGCTGATCACCGTCACGTCGTGATCTTTAGAATGAGGCATCTTTGCCTCTCCATTGCTTCTTCTTATTTAAGAATTTCTTGAATTGCCGGGAGAGCAATGAGAACTCTCCTTCAGATAGTTCTGAGCCAGATGAGCTTGGATCAGATGATTCTTCTTCACCAGCTTCAGGAACTGGGGCAGGAGAGCTAGCCTTTGTCTTCCTTGAGCTATCTGCCTTTAGAGCGACAGACTTCTCCTTGGATGCGGACCTGCTTATCTCTTCTTCAGCTTTTCTTGAGTTGATTTGCAGCTCGTAAGACATAAGCTTTCCGAACAGATTATGCAGGTCCGTCTCAGCTAACCTTTCAAACTCCCGAATGGCACATACCTTGTTGTCCCATTCCTTGGTTAGGGATCTTAAGAATTTGTCATTGAGTTCCCCATTGGTGAAGACACGTCCATAAACTCTGAGGCCATTTACTATCTTGAAGAAGTTCTCAAAAGTGTCAGTTATGGCTTCCTTATGACCCTGCCTGAAGGCTTCATATTTCTGGTTCAGTAGGGACCTTCGATCATCCCTCACTTCTTCTGTACCTTCCATTAGAGTCACTAGGGATTGCCACATCTCCTTGGCAGATTGGCAATGAATCAGATTCTGCAGCATTGAGTCATCGACTGCACTTGCGATAATATTTTTTGCTTTCTTGTCCAAAGAGACAAGTGCAATCTCGTCCTTATCCAGATCCATCAATTTCTTTGGAACTTGCTTAGATGAATCTATGGTGGAGGTGGTCATAGGAATGTGGGGACCTTCTTCAACAATCATGAAGATCCGGGGATCTACTGCTTCCATAAAGAATTTAACTCTTTCCTTCCACATGGGAAAATTGTTCTTGGTGCAGATATGGAGCTTAGCAAAATCCCTGGTCTTACTCATGCTTGAAATTTCTCTTGAGACAACTTGGTAAGGATTAGATCAAGGTGTTAACCTTTTAACGATCAACCTCCCCTCTGATACCAATTGAGAAAACTAAGTTGTCTACCTAAATCACCTAGAGGGGGGTGAATAGGTGAAATGCGTGTCAAATGCGGAATAAAAATTAACACAGCAAAGATCAAGCAATCACACAGACGACAAGAGATTTATAGTGGTTCCCCAATCTTGGGTACGTCCACTTTCCTCACCGATCTAGCAAACCACTAGACTCGGCTACTCCACTATCTCGAATTGAAAACAATCCTACACCTCGGAACCACGTTCCTACAAAACTCGATCCAAATCGGATCTACACTCGGAAGATAAAGCCTTCCTACAAAACTCGGAGAAAAACTCCTACAAAGAAATTCGTTTGAAAAGAAAATACAAACAATATATTGCACAGATCTGGATCTTTGATAGTCTTCTTCCTTGAGAACTTTGGCTTGATCAGAATATGTTGAAGATGACTTGAGAGAGATCCACAGATCTGAAAAACGGAATCACCTCGATCGAGAAAATAGATCAGAAATCTTTGAGGCTCGGCGAGATCGAGTGATTATCTTTCGTCTGGATCGCTGGAGAAACAAAGTTGAAAGCAGCGATCGGAGATCGTCGATCCAGACCTTCTTCCGTGAACGGCAATGGCGGCGGCGTGAGAAACTAGGGTTCACGGGAACTTTTCTCTTTCTTAAAATAATAATCTCTGTAAACTTGTTATTAGTCAAATTTGAAAGGACCTATTTATAGGTGGACTCCAATGGTCAGAAATTTAATTAGGGATGACACGTGGACTAATCAGAAGTGATTAATTCGAAATACACAGCGAAATTATACTTGGAGAATTTCAGGAATAATTGAACAGATATACTCGAGTCAGAGAAGAGACATACTTGAGTACAAGATGTTATATACTCGAGTGGATAGGAGGAGCATACTCGAGTATAAGAAGAGAAGCTACTCGAGTGATTCAGAGATCAACACTCAAGTGATTTTAGAACTACTCGAGTATGAGAGTATATACTCGAGTAAAAACACTTAGAGAAAATTTCTCAGATAAAATAGGAAGAACTACTCGAGTAGAAGAGTTGGAGATACTCAAGTGAGGGGAAAGTGAACTACTCGAGTATCTGGGGAAGATTACTCGGGTAGTCACTAAGCTACTCGAGTATGAAAAACTACTACTCGAGTACAGAGTCACTTACTCGAGTATATAGGGAACTACTCGAGTAGGTAGACTTAGAAACTTTCTGAGATGAAAAGTACAGATCTACTCGAGTATCAACAGAACACTTACTCGAGTAACTAACCAACTACTCGAGTACAAGTTATCACCTACTCGAGTACAATACAGTCTACTCGAGTATGTAATCCAACTTACTCGAGTACAGACTCACTTACTCGAGTGTACAAACGAGGTACTCGAGTATGTGGACTTGGAGAAAATTTCTGATCTAAGGACAGAAGGATCTACTCGAGTATAAAATATGATCTACTCGAGTGACTAACTATCTTACTCGAGTAAGCTTACCTACACGAGTATACAGAGTCTTCTCGAGTATGTCTAAGGATTTACTCGAGTACCAAGTCACTTACTCGAGTATATGAAAGAAGCTACTCGAGTATGTGGACTTAGAAAAATTCTTCTAAAAAAAGAATAAACTTCAATACTTCAGTCCACCAATCCAAGTGCATGTAGGAAGTGTATTCCAATAGAGAGGCTATACATGGGCCAACACTTTGGATCACACAATGAGGGATTACATTGTATGGTCCTGTGTTTGGTGACCCATTATAGACTGACATTGGTCTACACTTGGCAATAAAAACCTGCACACATACAACTTAAACACAATATCAAATACACCTTAATTCATCTTAGTTCAAGGTCTGACTTCCTACAAATCTGAGGTATTGTGGAGACAAATCCCAACACATATTCATCTTCTAAGTTGTCAGCTTCTGAATTAGCAGCTTTAGAGTTGCTGCAAGATGCATTGATTGCCATCAAGCAGACCTCTCTGGCCTTGGCCTCTTCTTCATCCTCACTAGAGCTGGATGAAGACTCTTCCTCTGAGTCACTTCAGGTTTCAGCAACAAATCCTCTCTCCTTCTTTTTATATTTGCTAGAGGAGGGCTTGCTGGAATGTTTCTTATAGTCTTTCTCCTTTCTTTTGTCTTTCTTCTCAGTTTCTGAACACTCTGGTAATATATGTCCAGGTTTCCTACATCCATATCAATCTATTTCTTTAGTTGGAGTCTTGTCATACCTTTGTTTATCTTCTTTTCTGGAAGATCTTCTCCTGAAGTCCTTCCTAGCCATCTTGTAGAATCTCTTAGCCAAGAGACTTAATAGATCTTCATTGTCTGGAATGGCTTCTTCTTCTTCAGTTGCTTTAAAAGCAATGCTTTGCTCTTTCCTTCCTGATGATGAAGTCATTTGCTCAGCTTCTCTGGTCTTGATGAGCTGCTCATAAGACTTGAGCTTGCCCAACAAAGTTTTAGTAGAGATTTCATTTAGGCTTCTGACTTCCTTGATTGGCCAGATCCTAGAGTCCCATGTGCTAGGGAAGCACATAAGGATCTTGTCATTTATCTCTGTCAATGAGATGTTCTTGTCCAGAGTTTTCATCTCATTTATTATGAGACTGAGTCTGTTATACATGTCTGCAACTGATTCTGACTCTTCCTTCTTGAAATTCTCATACTGAGAGATCATGTGTGATCTCCTATCTTTCCTTTCATCAGCAGATCCTGCTACCATAGCATTTAGGGAGTCCCAAATGGCCTTTATTGAAGTACATTCAGCAACCTTCTGAAATATGTCATCAGACATAGTTTGGGCCAAAATGTTCATTGCTTTAGCATCAGTAATCTTGGCCTTCTTCTAAGGATCAGTCCACTCAGGTGGTGGAACTTCATTTGTGCTTGTTGTTGTTGCCACTGGTAGTGGGGAACCTGTCAAAATAGAATTATATATATCTTCATCAATGGAATTCATATAAAGTCTAATCCTTGCCTTCCAAAGTGCAAACTTATTAAGATTGCACACTAGAGGTCTGGTGCTTGAATACTCCTTATTTTATGCCATGATAAAAAGAACAAACTAGAGTAAATAAGATCTATCAAAGATCTTTTGGTTCAGGTGTTAGCCTGTGAAACCAAACAAACTCCCTCTGATACCAATTGAAAGTGAGGGATAAATCTAACTTAACTCTAGAAGGGGGGGGGGGGTGAATAGAGTATTTTAAAAACTTTAAGTTATTTTTATAGCGGATTAAAATAGGTGATATATATATGTATGTATAAAGAGAAATATCACAGCACAAAAAATAAACAAGTAAAGACAAAACCAGACAACACAAGAAATTTATAGTGGTTCCCCAATAAACCTGGGTACATACACTCTTCTACCACTCTAGTAGGAATCCAATACAAGTTTTTGATCAGGTGCCCTGCCACCACAGGTTTTTGCTCAGGTGCCCTATCACCACAAGATCATTTTTTCCAAGGGAGATCTATCAACCCTTTGAGCTTTTGATCAGGTGCCCAAAAACCAATACCAAGTCTTTTGATCAGGTTACTTGTGAACCAAACATGCTAACTTTTGAAGGGAGTTAAAACCTTGTATACAGTGAAAGGAAAATGTAAAAAGATGTTGTCTTCTCTGTCTCAAGGCTCTGAGAAGACTAGTGGATTTGTTGATGTCAAAGCTCCCCCTAAGTTGTATGGATCTGATCAGGAGTGGAAGCTTTGCTTCAGGGTGTAGGCCTTCAAAGTGATGTTGCTCTTCAACAAGCTTTTAGACTGATTTTGATTTGTTGTCTCTTGAAAGCCGGAAGTAGATGAAGAAGAACTCTATGTATATGAGAGTTGTGTTGTGTTCTTCACTTTTTTGTACACTATTCTATCTTGTTGACTGATTACTGATTTACTAAAATTCTGATTTTTTTTTATTCTTGCAATCTTCTGAAAATCACTTTATATATTGATTGCAGGTTCAAAAACATTTGAATTTTAAATTCTTTCCTTGAAATCCTCTGCATAATTTTTGGGAGTTGGAACAGCTAATTTAGTCTTGAAAGCATTTCCCTAACTGTCCCAGTAAATTTGGTAGAGTAATAACTCTGTGAAATTCATAATTAATGCTGTCAGGTAACATATATATTCTTGAGAATATTGGGCATTAATTATCACAATATTATAGTCTTAATATAATATAATTTGAAATCAAACTGCTATAGTCGAAATGAGAAACTGCAGCGAAGATTAGTCGAACTGAACCTGGAAGGAGTTAGTTGAACTCAGCAAATTTTCGTCGACCTGAGCTCCAAGTTCGTCGAACTGAAACATTCTCTTTCGTCGAACTGAGCTCCAAGATCGTTGAACTGAAAAATTACTTCTTCAATCTGAGCTCCAAGTTTGTCGAACTAAGATAGTCCTTCGTCGAGCTGAACTTCTGATACGAGATCACAGTTCGTCGATCTCAGCTAGACTTTCGTCGAGCTCAACTCAGAGAAGAAACTCTGAGTTCGTCGATCTGAGATCGACGATCGTCGAGCTGAGTTCATCTATCGTTGAGTGACTTTTCTGCATTCTTTTTAACTGCTTTTCCTCTGCAGTCTTCTGTCTCTAAAGTCTTCTGAAGGAGGGCACTGACAATCTAAGTATATGCTATTGAACTTGACCTTGAAAATAAGCTGTTGGATATTGTATCCACAATAACCTAGATTTGTATGAATTCACCCTTGAACTAAGATGAATTAAGTTGTATTTGATGCCCTGTTTGAGTTATGTGTTTGTAGGATATAATTGTCAAGTATAGACCAATGTCAGTCTACAATGAGTCACCAAACACAGGACCATACAATGTAATCCCTCATTGTGTGATCCATCATGTTGACTCATGTGTAGCATCTCTATTGGGACACACTTCATTTTCAAAGAACTAAAGTAATGGAAGAAAGAACAGCTGCTGAATTCATTTGAAGAAAAAAATAATTTTCATCAAGTAAAATTTTTCTAAGTCCTTTACTCGAGTAGTATATCTTGTACTCGAGTAGTGCTGGAATGAATTCTCGAGTATGCTAAGTACAGTTCTCGAGTAACAGAAATCTTTCTCGAGAAGGCTTAGTCAAATACTCGAGCAAGCCATGGAGTACTCGAATACTACTTATCTATTTCTCGAGTTTACTCAAAAAATTCATTTCAGAAATTTTCTAAGTGTAGTACTCGAGTAACAGAAGCCAGTACTCGAGAAGGCCAAGCCATGTGTCGATAAGGCAGAAGACCAGTACTCGAGTAAGAAGAAAGTTAAGTTTCGAGAAGAAGTTTTGTTCTCGAGATGTAAAGTTAGTTCTCGAGAATTCGTTGTCTGATTCTCGAGTAATAGAAGTTAGTTCTCGAGAAGCCTAAAGTCATTTCCCGTAATTTCCTTAAGGACTTGTTCTCGAGAACTATACTTCCTCTTCTCGAGTAACAGAAGTTATTACTCGAGTAGTACTTTATTCACTCGAGAAATGCAAGTAATTTTTCGAAATTCTCTCTAAGTCCAGATGGAAACGATTTCAAAATTAACCTCGATTCTTATTGGTCCATGTGTGCAGTCTTTTATGATTATGACCGTTAGGCTTGTCCTATAAAGGTCTTATCAAATTCGACTAACCCTAATAAGATAGAAATCAAGTATTCTGAATCGTTCTTACATTCTAAATCGGGAAAACCGCCGCTCATCATCGTCATTCTCGCCGCTACCCTTCTCCGAATCTAGTGATTCAAAACAAGAATCGGTCAACAGATCTAGGCACTCAATATCTACAGATCTCTCTCTTGATCGTGTTTGATCTTAAGCGTTTCAGATCCAAAGATTTCGACAAGTCTTCCTCGATATACTTCTGACAGAGTTTCAACTTTCAAGAAGGAAGAAATCTGAAGTTGTCAGATCTGAAGTGAAGTTTGTTTTATTGTTATTGTAAATCTATTTCAATTCTTGTAGGAGATTTTGTATCCGAGTTTTGTAGGAAGTTTTTCTTTCGAGTGTAGATCCCGTTTTGAGAATCGAGTTGTAGGGGCGTAGCTCCAAGTTGTAGGATTGGTTTTCAATCTGAGATAATAGTGAAGTAGCCGTGTCTAGCGTGTTGCATGATCGGTGAGGTGGAGAGTGAACGTACCCAAGGTTGGGGAACCACTATAAATCTTGTGTTCTCTGTGGTTTGTTTGTTTTCTACGCTCCGTTCGTATAAGTTTTTATTCTGTAAAAGACGCAGACCTCACCTATTAACCCCCTCTAGGTGATTTAGGTAGACAACTAAAAACATCAATTGGTATCAGAGGGAGGTTGTTCGTCAAAAAGGTTAACACCTTGAACAGATCTGCTCCTAGTTGTCTTTAGAGCATACAAGCATGGACAGAGCCAAAGATTTTGCTAAGCTTCTTTTATGCACAAAGAATAATTTTACTATGTGGAAAGAAAGAATAAAGTTCTTCATGGAAGCTGTGGATCCAAGAATTTTTATGATAGTGGAAGAAGGACCTTATGTTCCTATGACCACCTCCACCATTGACTTTACAAAGCAAGTTCCAAAGAAGCTTATGGATCTTGATAAAGATGAGATTGCACTTGTCTCCTTAGACAAGAAAGCCAAGAATATCATCGCAAGTGCAGTAGATGATTCGATGTTGCAAAATATGATTCACTACCAATCTGCCAAGGAAATGTGGCAATCTCTTATCGTCTTGATGGAAGGTACCGAAGAGGTAAGGGATGATAGAAGGTCCCTACTGAATCAGAAATATGAAGCATTCAGACAAGGTTCCAAGGACTCTATTGCAGATACTTTTGAAAATTTCTTCAAGATTGTCAATGACCTAAGAGTCTATGGTCGGGTCTTCACCAATGGAGAACTGAATGATAAATTCCTGAGATCCCTGACTAAGGAATGGGATAACAAAGTCTATGCTATCCGGGAGTTTGGTAAGCTGACAGAGACTGACCCTCAAAATCTCTTTGGAAAGCTTATGTCATATGAGCTATAAATCAACTCAAGTAAAGTTGAAGAAGAGAAGAATCGGTCTTCATCCAAGGAGAAGTCTGTCGTCTAAAGGCAGATAGCTTAAGGAAGTCAAAAGCTGCATCTCCTGCTCCCGCACAGGAAGAAAGTGAAAAAGAAGCTTCAGAGTCAAGTACCTCGGGCTCAGAGCTATCTAAAAGAGAGTTTTCACTTCTTTCAAGGCAGTTCAAGAAGTTCTTGAACAAGAAGAAACAATGAAGAGGCTGTTGAAACCGAGAAATCGGTCTCTTGTGGAGTTCGACCCTTGGGGAAGGGGTGGTCGCGCACCTACTTCGCTCCTGCAAGAAAAACAACAAAGGAAAGGAGAGCAAAGGACTAGACCAAGGGCCCGGCTCAGAGGTCCCACCACAAACCCAGAAGATCACTGAGCGCTTCCCCTCCTTAGCCAAATGCCGGGCTAAGGTACCTTAGAAAGCGCTAGAAGACTAGGGAACAAGTACGCCCCTTTCTGAGGTACCCCTTGGGTCCTATTTATAGGATTTTGAGGATGGTTTGTCAATAACCGACCTCTGCTGCCTTAAAATTACCAAAAGCTCCTCAGGCTGGCCTGCCAACAGCTGAACTCCGCTGTTCTAAACAGCTATATGCAGCCCACCTGGGTCTGCCAAAAGCGAGACCCCGTTGTTTTGACTGGCTAAGGGCAGGCCAAAGGGGCAAAACAGTAAAAAATCCTCTCCACTGGAGATCGAGCGAGTGGCCCTTCAATGCCTCCACTCAGCGTGAGGCGCGGGCCTGGGATGGCTCGCTGGGAGGGCGCGGGCCGACTCGCCTAGGAGAGGCGGGCAGAGCTGGCCTGCCAAAGTAGGCGCGAGCAGGGCTGGCTCGCTGGGAGGGCGCGGGCCGACCCGCCTAGGAGAGGCGGGCGGAGCTGGCCCGCCAAAGTAGGCGCGAGCAGGGCTGTCTTGCTGGGAGGGCGCGGGCCGACCCGCCTAGGAGGGTGCGGGACAGGCTGGCTCGCTTAGGCAACCCTTCGGTGCGCGAGTCAGGGGAGCCCGCCTGGTTGCCTGAGTCCCTTCGGCGAACACGGGGTTGTACATAATCCCCGCTATTTATGAGCTTTTGAAAAAGGGCTCGGAAAGAAACATCCAACCCTCACGTGTTTGGTGAAAAACCTTGCTGAGCCGGAGGGAATCTTTTGGTGGGACCCACCTCCTCGCTATAAATAAGCTGTCCGGCCTCTGGGGTAATTCCTCTTCTTTTTCCCCTTTCCGCGACCTATAGCCGCGAGATGCCTATGTCTGAAGAGATGTGGGCTCGTTTGACGGCTGCGAGGGAGGGTGTTCGGGATGCGGATCTCGAAGCCGCCCCGTGTCTAGCGCGCGGGTCGCCTGACCCCCTTTTTAAGCAAAAGAAAGGGAAGATCGTCCGACGGTCATCAGGGCGCGACGACCCTACCTCCAGCTCGGTCGGCGGTGTCGAGGTCGTCCCTGAGGTATATGCGCTTCCCTTGCTCGATCCTTCCCTCCCCCGCTCCTTGACTTTTGTTTCCTTTTTGTAGGATATGTCTCGGGGAGCCGGGGCAGACGAGGGAGATCCCGGGCGTTCCGCTCTGGTGGCGGCCGATCGGGTGGCCGGTCCCTTGCCGCGGGAACCTGTCCCTCCCGTGGTGCCTCTATCGCCAAGGCCCCACGGCCTGGGAAAACCCTTCGTTACTCTTGGAGAAGAACCCTTCCAGGGTCGGCCGGGCACCCCTAGGCCTACTGATGGTGTGGGCGATGTACCGACCCCAGGTAAACCCTCAGACTTTGGCCTACTTGCGGTCATCGCTCCTTCTGATCTAACCTCTGTAGGTTATAACGTGGTCTCTTCGTCTGATGCCGAGATGAGCGGAGGATACTCCCCCCCCCAGATGTGGACAGCATCTCTGAGTACCTGGGAGACCCGGGTAATGCCGAGAGGATGAAGAGGCAGGTAAAGCAACTGTTTTAAAAACACACGCTACTGCTATGGGAGGTCTTCGACAGAGTGGAGAAAGATAAGGCCGAGACGGAGGAGCGACTCGCGGCTTTGGAGGGAGCGAGACTTTCTTCTGACGAGGATGAGGCGACTTCTCCGGGTGTGCATATCACGCGATCCAAGGGGCGGCTGAGGCGTGCCTCGGAGCAGATCAACAGGACCCAGCGGGAGATGTCGGCGGTCCGCGAGTATCACTATCCTCGCGTACCGCCCCGAACCGGCACGGGGAGGGGAGGTAGGTGGAAATGTATCCCGCATTGAGTTAACCCTCCCCTCGCCGGTTGTTACCCGCCAGGTCCGGGTCGCCCCGCATGCGGCGGTGATGCTCAGGGTGTTCATCTCTTGAGTTCTGTCAGTCTAGATATTTGTAATAATTCCGGACTACTTTCGCCCGTCGCGGGCTAATATTTATTGCAATTTTTCTCTGGATTGCGCCATTGTTCAGACCTCTGCGGATTGTGCGGGCGAGAAGCCCTGGCTCGACCGACCTTTCCTCGCGCGGGCTCGGCCTTGCCGAGTCGCCTCGCCGGGCCCTTTCCCTATACTAGCGAAGGCGAGCCGGTTTCGCGAGTCACGTGACAGGTGACTCACGCGCGGGTCAGAACTGGCCCGCTCGGCGGCTTCCGTTTAATCATGCGGGCGCGAGTGCGGGTGGTTGACAGCGGACTGGCGGGTTGGCGAGAACCCAGCTTGGGTTCGGAAGTCGAAACGTCAGGGCCTAATTGCTATCCGCACTTTCCCGCCCAAGAAGGCTTTTCCCGCCCTTTCTCACCCTATAAATAGACCGTGGCGGCCTTTCCACACCTACCGTATTTAAGGCTTCTTCTTTCCCCCCTAGCTCTTTGCAAAAACCCCTCTGTTCCGCTCGGCGAGACATCTGCAAGATGGGTGGAGGTGGTGGCGAGGCGGAGGGGAGGGCCAAATGCGCTTGGACCTTCTCCAAGCATGACTTCCCTCCCGCCGTCCTCTCGGAGGGGGAATTTGTAGACACGGTTGGCCACTTCGTCCGACCAGGCTTTGAGGCGAGGCGGCCAAGGAAGGAGGAAAGAGTGAACGAACTATTCGTCGGCGAGCTCGCGTTCCCGGTGGCCCATTTTGATGCGGGCCTTCGGCTACCCCTATGGCCGGAGGTCCGCCAAATCTTCAAGTATTACGGGGTGGTTCCCGGGCAAATGACCCCGAACTCCATCGCAGTGATCATCGAATTCGCCTGCTACCTGCGAGAGGATAAAATAGAGTTCAGCCTCGCGGTATTCCGCAAGCTGTTCTCTTTTCGGGAGAATAAGAACGGGACCGCCTGCTTCGCCAGCAGCCACGTCAAAGTGCGGGAGACCGTCAATAAGAGCCATAACTGGCTTAAGAAGTTTATCTTCGTCAAGGGGGACTTCGACAACGTCCCCTTTTCGCCGGTCCAGCTCAGCGAGGCGAGCTACAGCCCCCCCGAGCCTAGGGGGTCATGAAGCGGGGTTGTTCGGGTTCTTCGCCGGGAAGAACTTCGAGGTGGCCTACCTCCGTAGGAACCTGAACGACCTCGTCCCCGTCCCGCCCGGTGAAGGTAAGCGGCTCGCCCCATCTACGCATCCTTGAATTCTTCGAATGTTTTCTAAGTTCCATTTCCTGTAGGCGAGCGTGACATCCCCATCCATCCGCCGTATGAGAGAGCGCGACTCGCCGCCGGCGAGCTAGCGTGGGCCGAGGCGGCGGTTGCCTCCCATCGCGAGTTATTGACTCCTGCCCCCGCAAAGAGGCTCAGCCGAGAACAGCCCCAGGATCCGCCGCCGCCTAAGAAGTCGAAGAAGGCGGGTGGCTCGCCTCCCCCGGCTCGAGACAAGGGTAAGGCCCTCACGAGCCAGCGGTCCGCTGTCCACGCCTCCGCGGCCTCTTCGGCCGTCAGATCTTCAGGCGAAGAGGCGGGCACGTCGCAGCCGCCGGAGGAGGTTCGGCCCGCCAAGAAGGCCATCCCTCGGGGCCATCGTAACTTCGGCTACGGCGAGGGGCCCACCGACGAGGACGGAGTCCCGCTGCTTTAGTGGGATAAGGAGACCAACAGGATCTACGTATCCTCGCTGCTGCCGAGCTGGTTGGAAGATGACTCCAGCAGCGGGGACGCCTACAACCTCGCCTTCGGCGTCTACGGGAGAGAGGACGTCGCTGTCTACGACGAAGAGGCAACTCGGGTGCTTATTTATGAAAGCGCGCGGGCTCATTTCCGCAGCTTCGAGCTGGACCATATGGTCGGTCGGCGATGTCTTAGGCTGGACAAGAGCGCTCCCTCCCTCACCAAGCTCATCGACGAGAAGGAGGCGGCTCGCCGACTAGCTCGGGAAGAGGCGGACGAGCAGCGGAAGCGGGCTGATGCGGCGTAGGCCGCTCTCGCTCAGTACCTAGGTGGAGCGGTAGGTCCCTTGACTCGCCTCAACCTCCATTCCCTCCCGCATAACTTAATTAAGTTTTTCTCCATTTCACAGGACGCGGCGACTGCTAGCTGGCTGGGTACTGAGGTCGCCACCCTCCAACAGGTCTGAGGCAGACTCCTCCGAGTGACATCCAACCCTGCCAGCTTGATGGGAGCCTGGCAGCGGGATCTGCTCGGGGTCTGAGGCAGACTCCTCCGAGTGACATCCAGCCCTGCCAGCTTGATGGGAGCCTAGCAGCGGGATCTGCTCGGGGTCTGAGGCAGACTCGTCCGAGTGACATCCAGCCCTGCCAGCTTGATGGGAGCCTGGCAGCGGGATCTGCTCGGGGTCTGAGGCAGACTCCTCCGAGTGACATCCAGCCCTGCCAGCTTGATGGGAGCCTGACAGCGAGATCTGCTCGGGGTCTGAGGCAGACTCCTCCGAGTGACATCCAGCCTTGCCAGCTTGATGGGAGCCTGGCAGCGGGATCTGCTCGGGGTCTGAGGCAGACTCCTCCGAGTGACATCCAGCCCTGCCAGCTTGATGGGAGCCTGGCAGCGGGATCTGCTCGGGGTCTGAGGCTGACTCCTCCGAGTGACATCCAGCCCTGCTAGCTTGATGGGAGCCTGGCAGCGGGATCTGCTCGAGGTCTGAGGCTGACCCCTCCGAGTGACATCCAGCCCTGCAAGCTTGATGGGAGCCTGGCAGCGGGATCTGCTCGGGGTCTGAGGCAGACTCCTCCGAGTGACATCCAGCCCTGCTGCTTGATGGGAGCCTGGCAGCGAGATCTGCTCGGGGTCTGAGGTAGACTTGCGTTTGTGCTTTTCATTGTCGGGGCATAAGTTCATCAACAGAAGCTTTATTAGGAAATTGAAGCGACACTTACATGACTCATGGGAAAAAACGTTTCAAGTCATCACCACTCCAGGTGAGGCTCGGGGTCTCGCCCTCCACATTCCGGAGGCGGTACCCTCCTGACTTCAATGCCTCCTGTACGATGTACGGTCCCTCCCAGTTGAGATTGAGCTTTCCCACGGTGGCTGACCTCCCTGCGGCGTCCACCTTTCTCAAGACCAAGTCTCCTTCCGCGAATTGTTTGACTCTGACGTGCTTATCGAAGTATTTGGCCATTCTCCTCTTCACTTCCTCTTGCCTGATGGCTGAGAGATCTCGCGATTCCTCAACCATGTCGAGTGAGAGTCGCAGTTCCTCCTCGTTCTCGGTCCTCCATTCCTCTCTGCCCCTCCGGCCTCGACCACCGGGGGGGGGGGGGGGGGTTCGAACCTCGAACTCTACTGGAAGCACCGTCTCGCACCCATGAGAGAGCTTGAAAGGAGTCTCTCCTGTCGCCGTATTAGGTGTGGTTCTCAGGTCCTAGAGGACAGAGGGGAGTTGCTCCACCCAGCTTCCTCTCAGATTCTCTACCTTCTTTTTGAGGAGGTTAACAATGATCTTCTTCGCCGCTTCTACCTGCCCGTTGCTCCAGGGGTGATGAATCGAGGCGAACCTGAGGCCGATCCCAAGCTGCTCGGAGAAGCTGATGAGCTCGGCGCTGGCAAACTGAGGGCCGTTGTCCGTGACGATGGCCTGAGGTAACCCATGACGACAGATAATCTCCCCCCATACGAAGTTCCTGATGACCTGGGAGGTTACCTTGGCCAACGCCTTAACTTCCAACCACTTGGAGAAGTAATCAATCATTATGAGCAGGAACCTTCTCTGGCCGCTGGCCTGGGGGAAGGGCCCAACCAAGTCCATTCCCCAGATGGCAAATGGTCAGGGGGCCGTGATACTCCTGAGGCATTGGGCCGGCTGTAGCTGGAGGGGGGTGAACAACTGGCACTTGTGGCATTCCTTCGCGAACTTCGCCGTGTCTCGACTTAGGGTTGGCCAAAAATACCCCTGCCTGATGATACGACCTTCCAAGGTTCGACTCCCGGAATGGCTCCCGCACTCCCCGGAGTGAGTTTCTTCTAAGATCCTTGGGACCTCCCCCTCGGCCACGCAGCGCGCCAACATCCCGGAGAGGGTCTTTCGGTATAGCTGGTCGTGTCGCATGATATAATACACCGACTTGTACTTGAGCTTTTTCTTGTCCATCCCCTCTGGATACTCCCCAGTAGACAGGTATGTCGTGAAGGGATCCATCTACGAGGGGTGCTGCTCTACCTCCATCAGCTCCCCCTCTTCGATGGATGGGCGGAAGAGATCTGTGAGGGTACCCCCAACCCGGGGGCCATGCTTTGCCAGCTGATCTACTTGCTCGCTCTCTTCCCTGGGCACGTGTCGAATGGAAAAGGTCTGGAAGGCGCCAATGACTCCCTTTACCTTCGCCAATTAGAGCTGCAGAGTCGGTTCCCTTGCCTCAAACTCCCCGTTAATCTGGGAGGACACCACCATGGAGTCAGTGAGGACCTCCACATCATGCACGCTTAGTTCCCTGGCCAAACGCAGACCCGCAATCACGGCCTCATACTCGGCCTGATTGTTGGTGATGGGGAAGTGTATCACAACTGTCTGCTCGATCCTCGTTCCCTGGGGGCTCTCCAAGATGATTCCCGCCCCAAGGGAATGCCTCCCTGAAGCACCGTCCACGATGACCTTCCAAGGAACCAGAAGAGTGAGTTCTTCCTCCGCTACCTCAACCACATAATCAGCCAAGAAGTCGGTCATTGATTGGGCCTTGATCGAGAGGCGAGGGACGAAGGAGACGTCGAACTCGCTCAATTCTACCGACCACTTAGCTAATCTGCCCGAATGCTCCACTCCTTCGAAGATGCTGCGGAGGGGGTGGTCAGTCACCACTTGGATCGAGTGTGCCTGGAAGTAAGGTCGGAGCCTTCGGGCCGAGATGATGAGGGCGAAAGCCAGCTTCTCCAGGATAGGATAGCGGAGCTCGGCCTTCCTCAGCACCCTGCTCACATAATAAACCAGGAACTGTTTCCTCCCCTCTTCCCGAACTAAGACAGAACTCACGGCCTCCGCCCCGACCCCCAAGTACAAGAATAAGTCCTCCCCCTCCTTTGGCCCCTGGAGCAAGGGGGCCTGAGTCAATTGCCTCTTCAAGGCCTGGAACGCCTCCTCGCACTCCGAGGTCCATTCGAACTTCCGACCTCCTCTCAAGGTCTTGAAGAAGGGAGAGCACTTCTCCCCGGCCCGTGAGATGAACCTACTGAACCCCGCCAGCTTCCACGTCAATCGCTGCACCTCCTTTGCATCCCGAGGCGACCCCAACTCCATAATCACCCAGACCTTGTCGGGGTTGGGTTCCACTCCAGCGGGGGTGAGGAGGTGGCCCAGAAATTTGCCCCTGCTTGCCCCGAAGATGCACTTCAAGGGATTCAGCCTCATCTTGTACTTGTGCAGGGTGGTAAAAGTTTCTTCTAGATCCTGGAGGTGGGAGTCGTCATCTCGACTTTTGATCATGAGGTCGTCAACATATACCTCCAAGTTCCTTCCCTTCTGCTCCCGAAAGACCCTGTCCATCATTTTTTGATAAGTCGCCCC
This sequence comes from Platanthera zijinensis, assembly GCA_039513925.1. NCBI lineage: Eukaryota > Viridiplantae > Streptophyta > Magnoliopsida > Asparagales > Orchidaceae > Platanthera > Platanthera zijinensis. Next base: position 109,613,905 of record CM077087.1, read on the forward strand.
TGCGTTCATTAGCACGAAGGGCATAATTTTATAATAGTAGCATCCATACCCGGTGATGAAAGAGACATCTTTGACGTCGGGAGGGTGCATCCTGATCTGGTGGTAACCTGAAAATGCATCTAAAAAACTCATTACAGGGAAACCGACGGCTGATTCAACCAGCGCGTCGATCCAAGGCAAGGGGTAACAGTCCTTAGGGCATGATTTATTAAGAAGTGAAAAATCAACACACATACGCCACCGGCCGTCTCCTTTTTTAACCATTACAACATTGGAGACCCAGCCGGGATATTGGATCTCAAATACAAAACCGGGCCTAAGAAGCTTGGCCACTGTTGGAACACCCTATTACTAATTTGGGTAAGGATCACTATGCTTGTCTTAGGAATCCCAGTTGACCTAGTTGTATAGTTAAGAAGGTCAACATTAGAATGAGTCTAGGGCTTAGAACTTAGGTTTGGAGCTGCCCCATGGATCATTCCAAGATCAAGGTTGAAGAGCTAAGTCTAAGGCAATTTTCGTCGAGCTCAGGTCGACGAATCGTCGAACTCCGTTCGACGCTCTCTGAGCTCAACTTCAATAAATCGTCGAGCTCCGGTCGACGATCTTCGAGCTCAGATCGACTATCTGCTTTTGGCTAGCTTCTGCTTGATCGTCGAACTCCCCTCGACTATCTTCTAGCTCAGTTCGACGATCCCTCCCTGAAGTTATTTCTCAGGTCTCTGAGCTCAGTTCGACGATCGTCGAGCTCAGATCGACGTTTTCTGTCTGCTTGTCCATTTCATCTCTGAGCTCAGTTCGACGATCGTCGAGCTCAGATCGACGTTTTTTTGGAGAGATCGACGCTTCCAGGAATTCGAATGCTGCTGTTCTTTGGAATGTTTTTGAATATTATCAGCATTTATGTCAGAAGATCTCCCAGCCGTTTGTCTTTACTCTGGAGCAAGTTTCAAGGAATTATTCAGAGAATATTTGTTGGACTTTCCTCTATAAGACAAGACTATCTTTGGAAGACATTTATGACTCCCAACGACAAAATTTTGGACAAGGAAACGTCAAAAAGTTAATTTCTCTCTCGTGTGTTTTAAAGATATACAGAATACACAAGAGAAAATTGACACAGAGATTGACAAGAAAGAAAGTGAACACACAGAATAGAGAATACTGATAGCAGAAGAACAACATAAGAACTGTGACCCCAAAAATCTTCTTGCTGACTGAAAAGTGTTCACAATCTCATTTGAGAACTCCAGACACCTTATTCTCAGCCTTCTTGCTGAAACCATCCTGTGCTGGAGATCAAAGTTCTGAAGACCTATCACCCTAGAGCAAAGCTTCTTTTCCTAAACCTTTCTACATCTCAGGGGGAGCTTTGACATCATCAATCCACTTGTGCTTCTCTCATTTGATTGAGAACAGAGAAGACACCCTTCACTCTTATTTTTCTTTTCCTGCTGTAAAAGGGTTCTTGAACTCCCTTCAAAAGTTCTGTCTGGTTCTGAGAGCCTTGTCAAAACTCAGTGGTGGCAAGACACCTTATCAAAAAATCTAGTTTTGGTTTTTGGGCACCTTATCAAAAGCTCATTGGTGTCAGGACACCTGATCAACTCATCCTGAGTGGATTCCTACCAAGGGTGGTAGAAGAGTGGATGTACCCAGGTTTTTGGGGAACCACTCTAATTCCTTGTGTTTTCTGGTTTGTTTGTGTGATTTGTCTGCTGTGTGCTGTGCTCTTTACTTCTTAGCTTTTAACCTCTTACTAGCACTCTACACTATATCATAAATTAAATTTTATATGTGCTGTTTATTTCAACTGTGAAAAATCATTTTAAAACACTCTATTCACCCCCCCTCTAGAGTTGAGATAGATCTTAGCCTCACTTTCAATTGGTATCAGAGGCAGGTTTGGTTGCTCATACAGGCTAACACCTGAACCAAAAGATCCTTGATAAGATCAATCTCTTAAGGGGATTATTTTCTATACATCTACCTATTTATTTAAAGACATGGCACAGAACAAAGATTATGCAAGCACCAGACCACCAGTGTGCAACCTTTCCAAGTTTGCACTCTGGAAGGCAAGGATTAGATTATACATGAATTCTATTGATGAGGATATCTTTAATTCTGTCTTGACAGTGTGTCCAACTCCACCAGCAAGCTCAAGTACAAGTGTTGTTCCACCTCCTTCTGGAACAGATGCAGATATAAAGAAGTGGAAGACTGCAGATGCTAAGGCTATGGACATCTTAGCCCAAACAATGTCTGATGAAATCTTTCAGAAGGTAGCTGAATGCCACTCAGCCAAAGAAATCTGGGACAAACTCTCTGAAATTGTCTCAGGATCTGCTGATGAAAGGAAAGATAGAAGATCTCATCTGATAAGCCAATATGAGAACTTCAAAAAGGGAGAAGCTGAATCAGTGGCTGACATGTACAATAGACTAAGTCTAATTGTCAATGAGCTAAAAACCCTAGACAAAGAAATCTCATTGACTGAGCTGAATGACAAAATCCTGATGTGCTTCCCCAGCACTTGGGATTCAAGAATCTGGCCAATCAAGGATGCCAGAAGTTTAAATGAGATTACTACTGAAGCTCTCCTGGGCAAGCTCAAATCCTATGAGCTGCTCATTAAAAATAGAGAAGAAGAACAAAAGGCTATCTCTCCAGTTACAAGGAAAGAAAAGACCATAGCCTTCAAAGCTGCAGAAGAGGAGCCTGAAGATAAAGCTACAGGAAATGATGAGCTCATAAGTCTACTAGCCAAAAGATTCTACAAGATGGCCAGAAAAGACTTCAGAAAGAGACCATACAAGGGTCATGATAAACCAAGGTATGATAAATTAAATAACAATAAAGAAATCATATGCTTTGGTTGCAGGAAACCAGGCCACATTGTGCCTGACTGTCCAGAAAACAAGAATAAGGACAAAAGGGAAAGAAGAGAAAGAAGAAAAGAAAAGGATTACAAGAAGAATAGCTCAGACAAAGCCTCTTCCAGCAAGAACAAACATACAAGGAAGGGCTTTGTTGCTGAGACATGGAGTGAGACTGAAGAGGAATCTGAAGCCTCATCCAGCTCCAGTGATGATGAGGATGATGCAGATGAAAAAGAATTTTGCATGATGGCTATCAATGCATCACAGCAAAACTCTGATGAAGAATCAGATTCAGACTCAGAAAGTCAACCAGATGAGGATCAGGTAATCAACTCCTTTGATTTTAACTTTGAGGACTTCAAAGATGAATTTAAGACACTGTGCATAGATCTATTAAAATCTGAGAAGGAGATAATCTCTCTCAGGAATCAATTATCTGAGCATAGTGTCCTAAACTCAAAGAACCTCAAATTCTCTGAGGAGTTAGAATGCTATAGGGAGGAGATAGCTTCACTGAAAAGTGAACTATCAAAGGCCAAAAAGTTTGAAGAATCCCTAAATGGGAGAAGTATCAGACTGATGGACATCACAAACACAGTGAATTCTAGATTTAATAGCACACTGGGCTTGGGTGCCTCATCCAGCCAACCTATAATTTTGACAACTCCAATCAAGTTTGTCTCTGACAAAGGAAAGGGAGTAATAGAGGTACCCAGGAAGAATGCAGATCTGTCAGAGAAGAACTCAGTTCAACAGATGGCGTCGAGCAGAGCTCGACGATCGTCGAACAGAGCTCGACGATCTAACTACAGATCATCGACCTCAGCTCGACGATATCCAAACTCTGAACTTCAGCATAATCGATCTTCGAACAGAGATCGACGATCTGACCCAAGATCGTCGACCTCAGTTCGACGATCGTCGAACAGAAATCAGGTCTGTGAACAATCCTTCAATGGCACATCTAGATTCAATCCTAGAAGTCCCACATCCCAAGGCTTTAATCCCTATACTGAATGGGTAGTACCTCCTAGGAGATACCATCCTGAAGGTTATAAGGATCAACCTGGGATGTCTTTTATTTCAGAATTCAAGGGATATCAACCTAGGCCCAAGGTTAACTGGGTCAAAAACAAATAAGCTGCTTTTGTGTAGGTAAAGACCTATCCAGCATCAAACCATCAATGGTATCTGGATAGTGGGTGCTCAAAGCACATGACAGGGGACAGGGACAACTTCACTTCCTTCAAAGCCAAGCTTGGACCCAAAGTAATTTTTGGAGACTCAAGCTTTGGAACTACAAAAGGATATGGTGCAGTCAAAATTGGTCCAGTCACATTCAAGAAGGTGGCATATGTTGAAGGACTCAAGCACAACTTGATAAGTATCAGTCAACTGTGTGATGAAAGATATCAAGTGACATTCAACAAAGCCATATGCAAGGTCAAGACAGAGGACAACACAACTGTGTTGACAGGTAACAGAAGAGATAACATTTACTTAGTGGATTTTCATTCACCTATAGTAGATATTTGCCTGTTCAACTCCATTTCAAAATCTAATATTTTATGGCATAAGAGACTAGGGCATATTAACCTTAGAACCATTGCTAAGCTATCTAAAGACAACCTTGTTAAAGGACTACCTTCTGGACCCTACAAGAAGGAAGGACTTTGCAAGACTTGTCAATTAGGCAAGCAAACTAAAAGTAGTTTTAAATCAATTAATAAGAGTGATTCACCTAGGATCTTGTACCTATTGCACATGGATCTTTTTGGACCCATATCAGTGCAAAGCCTAGGAGGGAAGTCCTATACTTTAGTAGTTGTAGATGACTTCTCAAGATTCACTTGGGTATTCTTTCTGAGGAAGAAGTCTGATAACTTCAAATGTTTGACAGATTTTCTCAAATGCATTCAGATTGAGTTCAACACTCACATTGCCCTGATCAGAAGTGATCATGGGACAGAGTTTGATTCTCTTCTCATGCAAGAGTTCTGTCAGAGTGAAGGGATCAGGCACACTTTCTCAGCTCCTAGAACTCCTCAACAAAATGGGGTAGCTGAAAGGAAAAATAGAACACTCATTGAATCTGCAACTACATTATTGGCAGATGCTCACCTACCTCTGTCCTTTTGGGCTGAAGCAGTGAACACCTCCAACTATGTGTTGAACAGAAGCCTGATACACAAGCTGAAGGGCAAGACTCCTTATGAATTGCTCAAAGGGAAGAAACCTAAAATAGGCTATTTCAAAGTTTTTGGTTGCACTTGTTTTATTCATAATAATGACAAGAAATATCTAGCAAAATTCCAAGCTAAAGCTGATGAAGGAGTGTTTCTGGGATACTCCATGATCAGCAAGGCCTATAGGGTTTATAATAAATCTTCCTGTAAAATTGAAGAATCTGTTCATATTATTTTTGATGAAGCTAACATGTCTTTCAAGGAGAAGAATGCTTCTACCATAGAACCCCTGCAGGTACATTCTCTAGCTGAAGACTTGAACAAACTGCAAGTTGGTGAAAAGAATGAGAGCAGTGATGATGAAGAAGAAGTTCAACATCTTGAAGAAAATCATCCTGAAGAGCCAGTTGCTGTTCCACTAAGGGAGACAACAACACAGGCTGGTGAACAATCAACACTCCCTGTTGACTTAGTAACAACAAGAGATCATCCAATCAACCAAGTAATTGGAGAGATCTCAGCTGGTGTGCAAACTAGAAGTCAGGTCAACCAGAACCTGATGCACACTTGCTTTCTATCTCAAATTGAGCCTCAATCCATTCAAGATGCAGAGCAAGATCCACACTGGATCATTGCAATGCAAGAGGAGTTGCATCAATTTGAAAGGAACAAGGTTTGGGAACTAGTGCCTAAGCCAAAGGATCATCCCATTGTTGGAACAAAGTGGGTATTCAGGAACAAGCTGGATGATCAAGGAATTATAGTCAGAAACAAGGCAAGGCTAGTTGCTCAAGGGTACTCTCAACAAGAAGGAATAGACTATGATCAGACATTTGCACCAGTTGCAAGGTTGGAAGCCATCAGAATATTCCTGGCCTTTGCTGCTCACAAGGGCTTCAAAGTGTATCAAATGGATGTAAAAAGTGCATTTCTCATTGGGGACATCAAAGAGGAAGTCTATGTTAGACAACCTCCAGGTTTTATCTCTCTAACTCACCCTGATTATGCTTACAAATTGCATAAAGCATTATATGGTCTCAAGCAAGCTCCTAGAGCATGGTATGAGACCCTAGCATGCTTTCTTCTGGAAAATGATTTTGTTAGGGGGAGAGTAGACCAAACTCTTTTTATTAGAACCCATAAGTCCCACACCCTACTAGTGCAAATTTATGTAGATGACATTATTTTTGGTTCTACTGATTCAAAATTGTGCAAAAAGTTTTCCAAGCTTATGCACTCTAAATTTGAAATGAGTAGCATGGGTGAGCTGTCCTTCTTCTTAGGACTGCAAGTCAAGCAACATGCTGAAGGCATATTTATTTCTCAAACCAAGTATGCAAAAGAATTGATTAAGAAATTTGGTATGTCTGATGCATCATGTATGAAAACACCCATGCCCTCAAATGCTGTAGTAGATGCTGATGAACATGGGAAACCTGTTGATCAGACAACATATAGAGCAATAATTGGCTCTTTATTGTACCTTACATCTAGTAGGCCTGATATAATGTTTGCCACATGTATTTGTGCTAGATTCCAAGTTAGCCCTAGAGAGTCACATTTAATCTTAGTTAAAAGAATTCTTAGGTATGTAAAAAGTTGTCCAAATCTAGGTCTCTGGTATCCAAAAGATTCAGCATTTGATTTAACTGGATTCTCAGATGCTGATTATGCTGGATGCAGAATAGACAGGAAAAGCACCAGTGGAACATGTCAGTTCCTTGGTGACAGACTTGTCTCCTGGTTCTGTAAGAAGCAAACATCTGTGTCAACCTCAACTGCTGAAGCTGAGTATATGGCTGCAGGCAGTTGCTGTTCACAAATATTGTGGATACAAAATCAGCTCTTAGACTATGGCTACAACTTAGAGAAGTTCAAAATTTTTTGTGATAATACTAGTGCTATCTCTATAGCTCAAAATCCAGTCCTCCATAGTAGGACAAAACACATAGAAATTAGGCATCATTTTCTAAGAGATAATGTAGAGAAAAATAAAATTGAACTTCAATATATTCCTACTGATTTGCAAATGGGAGATATTTTCACCAAACCTTTGGATGAAAAGAAACACAGTTTCTTCCTAAATCAGTTAGGCATGTTAGATGGAGGAAGCCTTAATTAAATTACAAGATTTTGAAAAGCTAAAACAGACCAAGACTAGGCCAAAAATCCTTCTTTTTGTGTCTGTAGAATGTGTTTTGACTCTGAACTGCGCTCGACGTTTTCCCCAAAATCGTCGAACAGAGATCGACGATTTTCCAAAAATCGTCGACCAGAGATCGACGCTTTTGCAGTCGTCGATCTGAGTTCAGAGTCCTCGCTAGAACTAGGCTTTCTCTCTTTCTGATCAGAGGGCGTCGAGCTGAGCTCGACGTTTTTCAACATCGTCGAACTAAGATCGCCGATTTTGAAGACTCTTCAGATTCCCTCTGTAGCCCAAATCGTCGAGCTAAGCTCGACGTTTCGTCGAGCTGAGCTCCACGATCTTCCTTTTCGCCGTCGAACCCTAATATAAAATCTTTCTTTCAGCCGTCGTTCTCCTCTTGCGCTTTCATACTCTGCAACTTTCTTTCTTTTCCCTCCAAACTCTCTACGCTTGGTCGTTTTTGGTTTTCTGTTGCAGGTGAATATGGCTGAATCCAGTGCTGTTGTTGCTAAGATGAAGTTCGACACAGGCTTTGACATCGACATAAACTCCTTCGACGGAAGCGACCAGCGCTTCAAGGACATCCTAAACTTATTCAGAGAACAACATCTGACTCCAATAATGACTACAAGGATGAAGATCGCCTCAGAAGAAATTAAAGAGTGGTGTTTTACCGCAACAGACGAGACTGAGAATTCTGTTGTCGGCACCATTAAGGGGACTCAGGTATTTCTATCCCCGGCTCTTTTAACAGAAGTCTTTCAACTCAGTACTGGAGAAGACTCCATTGAACTGTCTGGAGAGGAGTATGACTCCATGCTGGATAGGATGGGTCATAATGCAGTCAACCCTAATAAGCTACTGAAGAAAAATCTGGCTATAGAATTTCAATTCCTGGCTGATGTAGTTGGGAAGGTGCTGTTGGCTAAGCATTCAGCCCATGACACAATTTCCAGATATCAGTTCTGCCTGATGGGAGCTTTATTAGATAAGAAACACCTGGACTGGGGCTCCATCTTCTTCACTCTGATTAAGAAGAAGATCAACAAGAATGCAGTTAGTTATGGGAGAATCTTAGGGGTCTTTCTACACAACAGGTGCCCTGACCTATTAACCTCCTCTGGCATGTTTATCAATGCATCCAAGAGGCTTTCCCGTGCCCTCTTCAGTAAATGGGACAGGCAGATCATAAACCCCTCCAGGGCTGCTGCAACACTTCATTCAGGCACAAGGACTATCTCAGTCACTCCTCCAGCATAAGAGCTGCCTGCTTCTTCCCCTCCTCCAGCCTCATCCACCCAAGCCGTCACCTCCTCACCACCAGTCACCACCATAATTATCTCATCCCCTATTACAATTTCCTCACCTATGTCATCCCCTCCTCCATCCACCTCAGAGGAATTCCACCCTCTCTTTTCCCATTCAACCTTCTCCCTACCATCCTTCTCACTCATTGATGATTCCTTCATGGATGATTCACCCTCTACTCCTCCTGAACAATCCTCAACTTCCTCCTTTCAACAAATGCTCCATGACATTCTCTCTCAACCCTCCTTCTCACCATCTCTTACTTCCCCTATCTCCTCCTCAACCTTCTCTATCTCCATAATTCCATCTTCTGAACCAACCATTCCCTCTCCACCTTTCTCCACAATTTCAGTTTCAGCCACCATCCCTCCATCTACCTTTGCCTCTACCTCTGCTCAAGCCCCACTTGAGCATGTGGATCTTCCTAATTTGGCAGACAGGCTGTATGAGTTGCTAGCTCCCAAGCTGACATCTCTACTGGAGTCTTCCCTGGCTCCACTCCTAAAGCAAGTACAGGAGCTGTCTACCAAGATTGCCTTCCTTTCCTCCTCCTTGGCTATCCCATCTTCTGTGTGCCTTGATTCACCTCTCTCTGAACCAAGGCAGGGGGAGATGCCTTATGAAGAAGTGGATGTGCCAGCTGCTGATATTATGTCTGCTCCAGCTCCAGCTCTTGGATGTGCTTTTGCACTGAATCTGCAGAGGCTGCTATCTATATTTGATACAGTCCATTTCAGTTGTCTGCCTGCAACTCCTGTTGAAGATTTGTCTAAGGCCATTGTGCTTGTAGCTACCTATGATCCAAGCCATATTGATTCCTACATCAAATCCTGGAAGGCTGTGGATATCTCTGATGCTGATACTAAGGCCACTGTGCCTCTTTCAATTGCTACTAAGGCCACTGTGCCTCTTTCTGTTGAAATTGCTGCTGCTGCTACTGCTGACATAGAAATGATTCCAGCAACTGATGCTGATGAAATTGCTGCTCCTACTCTAGTGTCTGCTCCTGATTCTATCTGCTCTGCTGCTGCTCTCTCTCCTCCTGCTCCTGTTGTTTCTGCAAAACTTAAAGCTCAAGAAGAGCTTATCAGAAGAATTGATGATCTGTATGATCAACCTCAAAGTTCTGAGAGTGACCAATACAGGACTGATTCTGATGATTCTTCTAGCACTATTGCCAAGAAGAGAAAAGCCAGAAGTAAAGCAATGATGTCAGTCCCTCCTGCCAAAGCCAAAGACTCCAATGATATTCCATACTACATCCTGCATGACTGCCCCATCTCTGAGCCTTGGATGCAATATTCCAAAAATCAACTGAAAGCTATGAAGAAGAAGAGGAAGCTTGACAAATATGAAAAGGGATCTTCTCAATATCAGCCTCCTCCTCCTCCTCCTGATTCTGGCTCAGGTTCAGCCTCTCAAGCTACAGTCTCCAGACACAGTTCTTCTCAGTACTATCAAAGATCATATCAAAGGGGACAGCATCAAAAGGGATATCAATCAAGAAGAGATCAATTTAGAGGAAGCCAAAGAGGGCATAGACTTCATCCAAGGGAAGGGCAAGGTCACTCTGACCCTTCTTCAGGCCCTTTCCCTTACAAGCTGAAAGACACAATTGTCTCCAGGACCCCTTCTACTGTTTCTGAAATCATCAACAGATATGAACCTCCTATTCCTTTTGAAGATCCTGAGAACAACCCTGTATCCTGGACAGCCAGAATGAAAGAATTGGCTGCCCTTGATCAAATAAAAAAGGCCAGAGAACAAGGCAAAGATACTTCAAACATAACTACCTTATCAGAGCAGAGAAAGAAAGAACTGGAAAGATATGCATCAAGAAAATTTTTCAATCCAGAAGATTACATGAAGCTGCACCCAGAGACTGTTGTTCCAAGGCCCAAATCTCAAACTTCTCTAGGTGCAGAGGATGACAGAAGGTCAAAGAAAGAAAGTCAGAATCCAAATAGAGAAATTTTATTTAAAAAGGGATCTGAAAGGAAGTGAACTGTGTAAGCTAAAACATTTCATCCACCTTTGGAAGTTGAACTTCTGTACTGTTGTATGCTTTTCATTTCCTATGATTGTCTGTAAATAGTAATCCTAACCCAAATAGGGGGAGATTGTTGGAACACCCTATTACTAATTTGGGTAAGGATCACTATGCTTGTCTTAGGAATCCCAGTTGACCTAGTTGTATAGTTAAGAAGGTCAACATTAGAATGAGTCTAGGGCTTAGAACTTAGGTTTGGAGCTGCCCCATGGATCATTCCAAGATCAAGGTTGAAGAGCTAAGTCTAAGGCAATTTTCGTCGAGCTCAGGTCGACGAATCGTCGAACTCCGTTCGACGCTCTCTGAGCTCAACTTCAATAAATCGTCGAGCTCCGGTCGACGATCTTCGAGCTCAGATCGAATATCTGCTTTTGGCTAGCTTCTGCTTGATCGTCGAACTCCCCTCGACTATCTTCTAGCTCAGTTCGACGATCCCTCCCTGAAGTTATTTCTCAGGTCTCTGAGCTCAGTTCGACGATCGTCGAGCTCAGATCGACGTTTTCTGTCTGCTTGTCCATTTCATCTCTGAGCTCAGTTCGACGATCGTCGAGCTCAGATCGACATTTTTTTTGGAGAGATCGACGCTTCCAGGAATTCGAATGCTGCTGTTCTTTGGAATGTTTTTGAATATTATCAGCATTTATGTCAGAAGATCTCCCAGCCGTTTGTCTTTACTCTGGAGCAAGTTTCAAGGAATTATTCAGAGAATGTTTGTTGGACTTTCCTCTAGAAGACAAGACTATCTTTGGAAGACATTTATGACTCCCAACGGCAAAATTTTGGACAAGGAAACGTCAGAAAGTTAATTTCTCTCTCGTGTGTTTTAAAGATATACAGAATACACAAGAGAAAATTGACACAGAGATTGACAAGAAAGAAAGTGAACACACAGAATAGAGAATACTGATAGCAGAAGAACAACAGAAGAACTGTGACCCCAAAAATCTTCTTGCTGACTGAAAAGTGTTCACAATCTCATTTGAGAACTCCAGACACCTTATTCTCAGCCTTCTTGCTGAAACCATCCTGTGCTGGAGATCAAAGTTCTGAAGACCTATCACCCTAGAGCAAAGCTTCTTTTCCTGAACCTTTCTACATCTCAGGGGGAGCTTTGACATCATCAATCCACTTGTGCTTCTCTCATTTGATTGAGAACAGAGAAGACACCCTTCATTCTTATTTTTCTTTTCCTGCTGTAAAAGGGTTCTTGAACTCCCTTCAAAAGTTCTGTCTGGTTCTGAGAGCCTTGTCAAAATTCAGTGGTGGCAAGACACCTTATCAAAAAATCTAATTTTGGTTTTTGGGCACCTTATCAAAAGCTCATTGGTGTTAGGACACCTGATCAACTCATCCTGAGTGGATTCCTACCAAGGGTGGTAGAAGAGTGGATGTACCCAGGTTTTTGGGGAACCACTATAATTCCTTGTGTTTTCTGGTTTGTTTGTGTGATTTGTCTGCTGTGTGCTGTGCTCTTTACTTCTTAGCTTTTAACCTCTTACTAGCACTCTACACTATATCATAAATTAAATTTTATATGTGCTGTTTATTTCAACTGTGAAAAATCATTTTAAAACACTCTATTCACCCCCCCTCTAGAGTTGAGATAGATCTTAGCCTCACTTTCAGCCACTTCCTCTCGAATCGGCTCGGCAAACCTATCCGCGATAGGCCTCTTCTTCTATTGGACGGGGCGAGCCTCCGGGTCCTGGTTGAGGCGATGGCAGGCCACGTCGGCGTCGATCCCGGGCATCTCTGCAGCGCTCCAGGTAAAGATGTCCACGTTCCTCTGGATGCACCCCAGCATCTTGCCTTGAGCCTCCGGGGTCAGCCCTTCGCTGACGTGAACCTTCTCCACCTTGCCTCCGAGGGTGAGAACCTCCATCTCCACCACCTCTTTTGCCGCTTCCGGGAGAGGCCTCTCCCCCATTCCTCAACCTCCCCTCCTCCTGAGGTGAAGGTTTCTGCCTCGGCTTCTTCCACGGCCATTGCCTCGGCCGGCTCTTGAACTTCCTTCACTTCTTCCTTCTGGGCGCAGCTCCCCTCCGGCCACCTCCATTTCCTCCGGACCAGCCCTCTGCTCTGCCTACTCCATCCTTCGCCCCATCTCTTCAGCGCCCTCCTGCCATGAGATAGACTTTATGGCGGTGACATAGCACTCCCTTGCCATCTTAGGGTCTCCGCGGATCCTGACCTGGACCCCCTCGACGTTGAACTTAAGGCATTGGTGGAAGGACGAGGGTACGCAGCGGAAGGCGCTGATGAGGGGCCTCCCGAAGATGGTGCTGTAGCTACTGGGGGCGTCCACGATGACGAACTTGCAATTGCGGGACTCCCCCCCCCAGAGAGACTTGAAGTCCGACCCCTCCCTCGACTTCCTTCCTCTCGCCCGAGAAGCCAAACAGGGGCCCATCCGAGGACAACACCCTTCTGGCCTCCACCTTCATCGCGTCAAATGCCTTCTTGAAGATGACGTTGACGGAGCTCCCGTTGTCGATGAGAATCCGAGAGACGGTGAAATCCTCAATGGCCGTCCTGATGACCAGCGCATCGCAAAAGGGGTCCTCGTGACCCGGCATATCCTGAGCCGTGAAGGTGATTCTTTCTTCCGGTGGCGGGGTCTGGGACGTAGAGCCAACGCTCCTTCGGTACATGGTGTGGAGGCTCTCCTTGCGGGAAGCCTCGATCCCCGCCCCTCCGTGGATCGCTCTGATCCCTCCCCGGGTCCCCACATCTGCCCGGTCTTCGCACCTGTCCTCCTCTGCTCGAGGAGGGACCTCCTCAATCCGCACCCCTTGGCAGTCTCGCTGTTGTTGCTGCTCCCTGTTTCCCCTCATCTCGAGGAACTCCGGGCATGTGGCCGTGGCATGCCCTTCCTCCTGATGGAAGTCACAGTAGGGTAACTCCACCCTAACCTCCCTTCTCCTCCTCCGCGCTGCTCTTCTCCTCTCCCCCAGGGCTATGGCCATAGCCTCATCTTGGTCGGGGAGGGGGGCCTCTGGCCCTGCCTCCCACCTGGAGGGTAGAACTGGCCCTGGCCTCCCTGGCGGTAGTCCCCTCCGCGGAACCCTCTCCTCGCCCCCTGCTCCCGCCAATCGGGCCTCCACCTTAGCCGCTGGTTCGTCTCCTGATGCCCCCACCTAGGCTACTGCTGTTGCTGCTCCCTCTGTCGGGGTTCAACTCTTCTCTCCTCCTGACCCCTGCCCCCTTTGGGCCTCTCCTCCTCCGTAGCCCACTTGGCTAACCTCCGGGCAAACTCCGGGTTCGATGCCTCCCCGTCGACTTCTCTCGCCGCCCTCTCCATCAACTCCTCGAAGGAGAGGGTGGGAATCCTTTTCAGCTCCATTCGAAAGAAACCCTGCTGCAGCCCCAGGGTGAAGGCCATCATCAAACTGTGACCCGACATTTCCTGAACCTGGGTGACCTCCTCCTGGAAGCGATCAACGTAGCTCCCCAGGGTCTCGTTCACCCCCTGCTTGATGCGGAACAGGGATTCCGACTCCCTTTTCCTCTTCTTCGAGGTGGTGAACCTCAGCATGAACCCCCGACGGAGGTCCTCAAAATAGTAGATGGAACTGGCCGGCAGCTGGTGGAACCACTCCCTAGCCTTTTCCATTAGAGTGATGGCAAAGAGCCTGCATTTGAAGCCATCCGACATCTGCCGGATCGAGACCACATCCTCGAACCATTGGACGTGCTGGACCGGGTCTCCCTTCCCGGTGTAGTAGGACATGTCGGGCTCCCTGAAACCCTCTGGGACTGGTGCGGAGGAGACCAGCTCGCTGAAGGGACTCTCCCCCCCCCCACCGGGCGAGCCGGAGGGTCTCGTGCTCCCCACTCGCCGAACTTGTCGCCACCTCCTGAGCCTGGGAAAAGCACCCGCCCGGGGAGCTCGGCGCCCCGGCCCTCCTCAACGACTTCCTTCCCCGCTCGCCGGGCGGGAGCGGCCTCGCCGAGTACTGGATCCGCGAGGACCGGGATTGCTGGAGTTGAGCACTCGGCGCGCATACCAAGTGCGAACCGAACAACGCCAAGTACCTCCTGCCTAAAGTCCTCGAACATCCCCATGGTGGCGAGAGGGGGAGGGGGTGGCGAGTCGGTCCTGTCCGATCCTTGCCCTTCTCCTCCCGTCATCGAGCTCGCCGAAGGTTTTCTGTGCTGACCACGTTCCAGGCTCACCGCACCAAAATGTTGAAACCGAGAAATCGGTCTCTTATGGAGTTCGACCCTTGGGGAAGGGGTGGTCGCGCACCTACTTTGCTCCTGTAAGAAAAACAACAAAGGAAAGGAGAGCAAAGGACTAGACCAAGGGCCCGGCTCGGAGGTCCCACCACAAACCCAGAAGATCACTGAGCGCTTCCCCTCCTTAGCCAAATGCCGGGCTAAGGTACCTCAAAAAACGCTAGAAGACTAGGAAACAAGTACGCCCCTTTCTGAGGTACCTCTTGGGTCCTATTTATAGGATTTTGAGGATGGTCTGTCAATAACGGACCTCTGCTGCCTTAAAATTACCAAAAGCTCCTCGGGCTGGCCTGCCAACAGTTGAACTCCGCTTTTCTAAACAGCTATATGCAGCCCACCTGGGTCTGCCAACAGCGAGACCCCGATGTTTTGACTGGCTAGGGGCAGGCCAAAGGAGCAAAACAGTAAAAAATACTCCCCACTGGGGATCGAGCGAGTGGCCCTTCAATGCCTCCACTTAGCGTGAGGCACGAGCCTGGGCTGGCTCGCCGGGAGGGCGCGGGCCGACCCGCCTAGGAGAGGCGGGCGGAGCTGGCCCGCCAAAGTAGGCGCGAGCAGGGCTGGCACGCCGGGAGGGCGCAGGCTGACCCGCCTAGGAGAGGCGGGCGGAGCTGGCCCGCCAAAGTAGGCGCGAGCAGGGCTGGCTCGCCGGGAGGGCGCGGGCCGACCCACCTAGGAGGGTGCGGGCCAGGCTGGCTCTCTTGGGCAACCCTTCGGTGCGCTAGTCAGGGGAGCCCGCCTGGTTGCCTGAGTCCCTTCGGCAAACACGGGGTTGTATAGAGGCAAAGATTCCTCGTTGAAAAGATCATGTCACGATGGTGATCGTCACAAGAAGGGCTCAAGTAGCCAAGACAGGTATCATTCTAAACGGAACAAACATATTTCTTCAGACATTGTTTGTTATTGTTGCAATAAGCCAGGACACGTCATAGTTGATTTCCCTCACAAGAAGAACGAGGGTGGAAGAAGAGAGGAGAAGAAGTCTTCTTATAAAAATAAGAAGACTGAAAGAAGCTTGGTAGCCAAGATGGCCAAGACCCTCAGTGACACAGACTTATCTGAGTCTAGTGATGAGGAGGAAGCCTACTTTGGGCTCATGGCACATACATATGAAGAAGGAGAACCCCAGTTCACTAGGAAGGTAAATTATCATACCCCTCTCTCTGAATCAGATGCTTCTGACCATGATCATGAGGACTGTTCGTCTGATGATGAATCTGAACTCATGATTCAGTACAAAGAGCTGATCAAGGCTTACGACAAATGTCATAGAGTCACAAGAACTCAAGCTAAGGAGATTAAATCTCTTAAGGCTGAGGAGAGTAGTTTGAGGGAGGAAGTCATGATGATGGACTCACTCAGGAAGGACTTCCATAATGCGATGGAAGAATATAACAAAGCTATCAAGCACTTGAACCTGAAGGAGAAAATCATCCAAGAGTTGGAAGAACAATTGGCTTCTGAGAAGAAACTTGTTGGAAGTTTCTCCAAGCCCAAGACAATTCTTCCACTTGTGGCTGAATTCTCTGCTCAAGGTAAAGGACCTGTCTTAGGCCATGTGGCTGCTCCTAGTAAATCTTCTAAGAGAAATAAAGCCCAGAGGAGAAATAAGGCTGCCAAGAAAGCTCTAGCAAAGAAGAAGGGAAAAGCTTCTCAAGACCAAACTTCGTTTAAAAAGGTTATCCTTCCGACAAACGAGTTTCATCTTGATTCATCCTACGGTCACTTTGCTAGGCCTACTTATGTAGAGCCCAAGTCCCGGTACCAAGGATGGACTCGTCCCCGGAACTTGGTGAAAGTGTCTTCAAGGCACCTTTTGAGGAGATCACTCTTCAGAGCTACGGGCCTTATAGTAATGGTCATAACATCAAGAAAGCTCCAAGAGTTGAACCCGTTGTGGAAAAGCCTCTTAAGGAGAAGAAGTCATGTGAGTGTCATCACCACGAAGCTTCTACCTCCAAATCTGCTGCCCCTGCTAGACCACAATCTCAAAAGGTCAAACAAGAGACCTTTAGACAAAGATACAACAGGTTTGACTGTTGGTGTTGTGGCAAAATTGGTCACTTTGAAATAAATTGCTGGTTTAATCCCAGATATTATGAAACTTCTCAAGTTAATAATGTGAGAAAGACCACTCACAATGTTAACATACGTAGGGAGAGTATGCTAACTAGAGACCAAGGACCCAGACAACTTTGGATTCCTAAGGCAACTTGATTCTACTTTTGCAGGAATGTCCAAAGGCCACCAAAAATCTCATCTGGTAGTTGGACAGTGGATGCTCTTGGCATATGACCGGGACTAGAAGCCTACCCTAGAATTATTCTCCAGTCATGAACGGGCCAAAGGTCATCTTTGGAGGTTTTGACAGAGGGATTACTAAAGTCTACGATATGATTAGAATGGTAGTGTATCCTTCTTAGATGTGGCTTATGTTGAATGATTGGAACACAATCTTATAAGCATAAGCCAGCTCTGTGACAAAGGATACATCGTAGAATTTCATGCAGACAAGTGTTTGATAAAACCAGTCGATAACTTAGACGATTTTATTTGCATAGACTCGTCTACGCCAGTGTGCTTTTTGGCAAAAGATAGTGCGTCTCTTGCTGACCAATGACACAAGAGATTAACACATATAAATTATAAAACTATTAATAAATTATTTTCTCTTAATTTAATACGTGATGCACCCAACGTTAAGTGTGTTAAAGATAGACCTTGTCATGCATGTATAAAAGGCAAGCAAACAAGGGCTACTTTTAAGAGCATTATTGACAAAGATTCTTATAGGTGTTTACACCTACTTCATATGGACTTGTTCGGTCCACTGCAAATTAGAAGTTTTGGAGGTAAGGATTATACATTGGTTATTGTTGATGATTACTCTCGCTTTGCATGAGTGTTCTTTCTAAAACACAAGTCAGATACTTTGATATATTTACGAATTTTGTCAGGCAAGTTCATAATAAATACAACTGCTCCATTGTCAAAATAAGAAGTGACAATAGAACAGAGTTCAAGTTTGGGGCCATGACAGAATTCTGTGAAAGCTTTGGTATCTTTCATGAGTTTTCCTCTCCTCATACTCATCAACAAAATGGAGTTACTGAGAGAAGGAATAGAACACTCATAGAGGCTTGCAGAACCATGTTGAGTGATGCCTCACTACCAGAATATTTCTGGGCTGAAGCCGTCAACTGCATGCCACGTGCAAAATCGAGCACTCATAAACAAAAACCATAATAAGACACCTTACGAACTACTAAAGGGCAGGAAACCGACTATTTCATATTTTAAAATCTTTGCTAATAAATGTTTTGAACTTAACAATGTGAAGTATCACACGATTAAATTTAGTGAAAAGAGTTTTGAAGTTATTTTCGTTGGTTATAGTAACCATAGTAAGACATATATGATTTTTAATAAGAAAACCTTGGTTGTAGAAGAATCTATCAATGTTGTTTTTGATGAGACGAGCTTACTGTAAGGCAGTTCTTCTAGTGTGTTTATTGAAGATGCAGGTTCATGACTAAAGGAATTGAGCTTGGATGAGCTAGTTAAAGAAAAAGGTCAAGAGTTTATCACGATCACCACTCCAACCCCAATTGGAGAGGATGATCACCATGATGAAGATGTCATCTAAGTTGATGAAGTCACTCCAGTGATAGAGGAAGCTTCAGATGCAAGAACCCTAGAGCTCAAACACTTGAAGGATCACCCCATTGATCAAATCATCGGAGATCCCCGGGATGGTGTCAGAACTCATAGAGGTACAACAAATGAAAATCTATATTTAAGTTTCCTCTCGCAGGTTGAACCAAAGAAGTTTGAGGAAAAAAACTTAGACGCATCTTGGATAATGGCAATGGAAGAAGAATTGAATCAATTCAAGCGTTGCCAAGTCTGGAAGCTTGTTCCAAGACCCAAGGGTAAGAACGTTATCGGAACAAAATGGGTCTACAGGAACAAGATGGACAAAGATGGAACAATCATAAAGATTAAGGTCAGACTCGTCGCCAAGGGATACAGACAAGAAGAAGGAATCGACTTCGATCAAACGTATGCTCCAGTGGCAAGGCTGGAGGCAATTAGGTTGTTCCTAGCATATGCAACACTTAAGGGCTTCACTGTCTATCAGATGGACGTGAAGTCAGCCTTCCTTAATGGTGACATAAAGGAAGAAGTGTATGTGGAATAACCTCCAGGTTTCGTTGATTCTAACCATCCTGATCATGTTTATCTTTTATTTCAAGCTTTACATGGTTTGAAACAAGCTCCTAGAGCTTGGTATGAGACGTTGTCTAGCTTTCTTCTTGAGAACAAGTTCACAAGGGGAAAGATAGATAAGACATTATTTCTTAGGGAAATAAAAGTCAAGATTTTGCTAGTATAAATCTATGTTGATGACATCATATTTGGTTTTACTGACGACAACCTTTGCAAAAAGTTTTCTAAACTTATGCAAGAAAAGTTTGAAATGAGCAGTATGAGAGAGCTGAAATATTTCTTAGGACTTCAGGTGAAACAATCTGAAGATGGAATTTTCATCTCTCAGACGAAATTCACCAAGGAGTTAATTAATAAATTCAGAATGGAGAATGCAACCTCTATGAGGACTCCAATGGGTTCAGCTATGTCTCTAGACAAGGATGAGAAAGGGAAACCTTTTGATGAAACCAAGTATAGAAGCATAATTGGACCCTTGCTCTATCTTACTACTAGTAGACCGGACATAATGTTTTCAATATGTGTGTGTACTAGATTTCAAGTGAACTCTAAGAAATCTCACTACGCTGTTCTAAAGAGGATTTTGAGATACCTTAAAAGTACACCAAATCTTGGCTTATGGTACCCAAGAAGTAATGATAACGAACTAATAGGTTTTTCAGATGCAGATTTTGTAGGAAGAAAAGATGACAGTAAGAGCACTTTCGCGATTTGTCAATTCCTAGGAAGAAGGCTCATCTCCTGGAGCAGCAAGAAGAAGAATTGTGTCACAATTTCAACAGTCGAGTCAGAGTATATCTCTGCAGGCAGTTGTTGTGCACAACTGCTATGGATAAAGAATCAGTTTGAAGACTACTACATGAAGTTCAAGAACATTCCAATGTTTTGCGACTCCTCCAGTGCAATTGCAATCGCCAACAACCCAATCTCATAGAGCTGAGGTATCACTTTATTAGGGAGTATGCGGAGCATGGAGACATCAACCTCCAGTATATTCCAACTGACAAGCAGGTTGCAGACATTTTCACGAAGCCACTGGACGAGGTCAAGTTCTCGTTCTTCAAAACAGAACTTGGTATGCTCAACAAAGAAGAATGAAGAAGAAGGTCTCACAACAAAGTTCAAGGATCGGGCAATACTTCAAAAATTCATAAAATTCTAAGTCAAGACTCCATTTCTCGAGACAGTACTTTACTACTCGAGTACTAAATAAGACTACTCGAGAAATAAGGCTGACTCCCAAGAATTACTTCTCGAGTACTAGATTGCCTTTCTAGAACTTCAGTCTGCTTCTCGAGAATTACAGAATTGCTTCTCAAGAAAGAATCCTTCTACTCGAGAACTATATAATCCTCACTCGAGAAATGGCCTACCCTTCGAGAAGTCTGATGCAGATTTTCATCTTGAAGTTCAAATTTCTGATATTCGCACTCGGACTCTTATACCGCCTTATTTTCAGGTATGTTATTTTTTATTATTTCCTTAATCATCATAAACTAAGACTTATATAAATAGATTAAGTCCAAGAAATTCCAAATCACCCGAAACCTCAAACCCTTTGTCAAGAAAACGAAAGACTCTTCGCCTTCTCTGTCGTCGTCGCCCTCTTCCCGCCGCTTCAGCGATTTCTCTCAGAGAAGGACTTCCATTCATCTCTCTCTCTCGATCAATGTCCCCTCCATCGAAGATTGGGATTGGGAGTGAACTTGTTTCTACCGGGATTGCTGTCTGTCCGACGATTTTCACAATCTTCTACTACTCTTAGAAACCGCCGGACTCTCATTCATTTTGGAGCACTCGTGCAAGGTTTTGCTTCCAGATGTTGATGAATTCTTCCAAAATGCCAAGTTGAAGAGAAATGGGAGGATTCTAAATACAAAAGTTCGTGGAATCAAGGTTAAGTTAACTACTCCTATTGTCTCCAAGCTACTTCGGCTGCCAGTTATTGATGTAGAAGACGACCTAACAGAGGAATATTACGATCATGCATATGGATTTTGTGGTATTTATGTTGGTGTGAGCACCATTCGTCGCCCTGATCTTAATCCAGAGAGCAAGCTGCTAGTGGACATTCTTGGAAAAGTCCTTCTGTGCAAAACAACTTCAATCAGTTTCATCACTTCTGATTTCTTTGACATGATGACAACAGTCATATGCAGGAAGAAGTTTCAATTTGGGATGATGATTTTTGATAAGATCAAGGAAAGCATAAAAGCACCAACTTATGACAGGATTATATCTCTTCTCCTTCAAGAATTCAACCCAGAAGTCTTTGATCTCTCCAAAGGTACTACTCTGCACCATATGAAGAAAGTCTCCATCTCTTCAATTCAAAGATGGGAACTCAAGCTTAAGAACCCTGATCAAGCTGCAAAAGCTCATGATTACAATGAGGATGAGGACAGGACCCCATCTTCCCCTCTATATCAAGTAGCAGGCACTTCAGGTGTAGCTGCTGAGGGGGAGCCTGCTCCATCAGTCCCAGAGGCAAGCCATTCTACCCCTCCTCCAAATGTTGCACCACCTGCTGCTACTCCTGCTGAAGATCTGCTTACTGATGCACAAGTACAAGAACAAATCTTATCTACAGAGGAAGATATTAGTAGAATGATAGAGGGACTCACTTCAAAAGAGCTTCTTTCCCCTCAACCTGCTGAGAAATCTCCTCCTCTAGAACCATCTCCATATGACCACCATTCTGAATAATGATCACCTGACTATCAGTCCCCTCCTGCAGATGTGCTAGAAGAAGAAACAGTGTTGATTTCTGATGAAAAAGAAGGAACTCCTAAACCAGCTGAGGCTCCTCTCAAGAGCCTGGAATTCTCTCTCCCTATAATCACTAGTGTGGAAGTAGATATTTTGATTCATACTACCAGAGCCCAGAGCTCAGTTGCTATTGAAGAAATAGTTCCATGGACTGCTCCTCCTGCACCCCCTCAAGTTGGAACACGAACTGATGACACCCTTTTGGGTAAGATAGAGCTAATGCTAACACAACAAAAAAGTTATTTTGATGAATCTCTCAAAGTTGTAACTGAGAAAGTAACTGCTCTAGAGAAATAGATGAGCAGAGGTTTTGGAGAGATACAACACAATACTGATGAGCTTAAACACCTCTTCCAAATAGGTGGGAAAGCTCTAGACCACACCATCACCAGTATTGGTCAGGTGATGGATCAATCAGTAACCCTGACCAACAATCAAATCCAATTGGAAAAGAAAACTCAAGAACATAATTTCAAGACTTGTGAAGAAGTAGAAAAATTCAAAGAGGATGCAATTGGCACCCTATCCATAGAAGTCAGAAAGGGGGAGAAACTAGTGAAAGAATACTTAGAAAAATATGATAATAACATGAAAACCCTTTGGGAAGAAAAGTTGACTGAAATACATGCTGATGTTCAGAATCAAATAGAGGGTGTCAAGTTTCACACATATGATACAGCTGTTTGGATGCACAATCAGATCTTTCCTGATTTTCAAGTTGATCCTAATGTTATCCCTCACCATTGAATCCAACTGCTCAGCATCCTCCAGTCCAACAACCAACCTTCTCTCCAAGACCTGAAGGTTCTGATGCACCTCCTCCAGAAAGTTATGCTCAAGTATGTGAATCTGAACAAACTGATATACCTTCTCAAGTACACCCTGAAGTTCAAATCCCTAAGAGAAGAAAGTATGGTGATGGAGCCTCTGCTAGCAGGTCCACTCCTAATCCTGAAGCTGAAAGAAGGAAAGCTCAAGAGCTTGCTGAAATATGGAGCCCAACTTCCAAATCCCTAATCCTTGAGACTCTTAAACTTGTTGTGGATTATAATGAGAACATGAATGATCATTCACTACTAAAAAACAGACTTTTAGCCACGAACGATTTCCGTGGCTAAAAGTCCAAAACCGTGGCTAATAACTGTTAGTCACGGCCTACCCACGACAAATGGACGTGGACAATGCGAGCGTGGCTAATAGTATTAGCCACGCTGAATCCGTGGCTAATAAGTTATTAGCCACGGTTCAATTGTCGTGGCTAAAAGTTCTTCATTTGCCACGGTTCAATTGCCGTGGCTAAAGGGCCTGTAAAAAACCAAACATAAAAAATATTCGGCCGCCCTCCGCTACCGCCGCCCGGCCGCCGCCGCCGCCGCCCGGCCGCCGCCACCGCCGCCGCCCGGCCGCCGCCGCGCCGATTTTATTTCAAACAATAATTTTGAATGGGCTATATAAACCCCAAATAGAGCTTTTTATTGGCAGTGTGGGACTAAAAAAACCCGATTTTTTGCCACGGATTAGGGTTCCGTGGCTAATACTAGATTATTAGCCATGAAATAGGCAAACCGTGGCAAAAAGTCGGGTTATTTGCCACGGATTAGTCATCCGTGGCTAATACTAGCTTATTAGCCACAAAATAGGAACCGTGGCTAATACTTCACGGTTTTCCCTCTGGCAAAAAAAATTGTGGCTAAAAGCCATTTTCTAGTAGTGATTACAGCTAAAGCTGTCACGGTTCCGGTTCGGTTCCGGTTCTACTAAAACCATGAACCGAACCATTAAGGTAACAGTTCTTCAAATTAGAACCAAAACCTTATTTCGTTTGACCGGTTCCGGTTCTGGTTCTAGTTCCAGCTTAATTTTTGGAACCGTTGTGTCAACGGTTCCGGTTACGGTTCAACAAGAACGAAAATGAAACCGGTCACTATTGGTTCGGTCCGGTTCCATGCGGTTCGGTCCGGTTCCATGCGGTTCGGTCCGGTTCCAATCGGTTTCAACTAAAATCAAAATCAAGCTTGACGGAATAAAATAAAAGCGGACTGCAAATAGTAAAACTCAAAACAATATCGAAATAAAAATAATTATGTTGCACACTTCTCGGCGCCTTTTCCGCGATTGGTGGGATAGTATCAATTTCCTTCATACGCGTGTAGACTTGCCACGAATTATAGTTGGCTTGCGAACGTCTCATCGACATGCCCAACCGTAACAACCGCCTACAATTAGTTGTCTTTCATGATTACTAATAAATAGTAATTTTATATTTTCTTTATTTTTTAAATAAAATATTTCAAAAAAATAGTTAGTAAAATTAAAAATATATTATATAACTGTATAAAAATAAAAAATGCACGACAAAAATTGACTCCAAACCGCACCAATGTCAAATCATATCATACGGTTTTTATGCGGAGAAGTTTTGTTCGGTCCAAAATCGTCTTCTTTAGTGCGATTGCGGTTTGAGATCAAACTGCACCAGATTCACTCGTGATAGTAAGTATAAATATTATAGATAAATTATAAAATAATAACAATATAATAATAAAAATAATAAACGGGTTGCGGTTCGGTTCTACCTCGGTCCGGTTCGGATCAGGTCTAAAAATCTTGAAATCGCTTGAGACTTGTATGTTGCGGTTCCGGTTCCGGTCCGGATAATAAAATGTAAGAACCGCACCCGGACCAATGTTATTCACGGTTCCAAAATTCAAACCAAAACCCGAATAATTTGCGAAAGGTTCGGTCCGGTTCTTTGCGGTTCCGGTTCGGTTTGCGGTTTTCGGTTTTAAGTGACAGCTCTAATTACAGCTCATATGAATGAGAGTTATATGAGAAATTTTTAATTAAGAGAAGGATATATGACAGAGTATGAAAATAATAATCCTAAAGCTTCTCCTAAGCCTGCCAAATATTATCCCAAACCTTACTGCTACCAGAAGAGACAACAAGAAAATAAGGAGAGACAGCAACAACAACATTAGCAGAGCTACTAATAATAGAAGATGATCAGAAAGTTTTTCTTTATGAGATTTTGTGGACTTGGATATTTCTTGGACAAAATCTATAAATATAAATCTTCTATTTTGATGATCTGACTTTTCATTGCTTAGCACTTTTATCATTATTATCACTGTGTTTACTAGTTACTTTATTTGTTTATCTTGATGTAATTCACCTTAGTGTAGAGGGTTTTAACTTCTACAAATAGGGGGAGATTGTTGAGTATTGTATCCACAATAACCTAGATTTGTATGAAGTCACCCTTGAACTAAGATGAACTAATTTGTATTTGATGCCCTGTTTGAGTTATGTGTTTGCATGATATAATTGTCAAGTGTAGACTAATGTCAGTCTACAATGAGTCGCCAAACACAGGACCATACAATGTAATCCCTCATTGTGTGATCCATGGTGTTGACTCATGTGTAGCCTCTCTATTGAGACACACTTCATTTTCAAAGCACTAAAGTAATGGAAAAAAGAATAGTTGCTGAATTCATTTGAAGAAAAAAAATCATAAAGTAAAAATTTTCTAAGTCCTTTACTCGAGTAGTATATCTTGTACTCGAGTAGCGCTGGAATGAATTCTCGAGTGTGCTAAGTACAGTTCGAGTAATAGAAATCTTTCTCGAGAAGACTTAGTCCAATACTCGAGTAAGTCATGGAGTACTCGAGTACTACTTATCTATGTCTCGGGTTTACTCAAAAAATTCATTTCAAAAAATTTCTAAGTGTTGTACTCGAGTAACAGAAGCCAGTACTCGAGAAGGCCAAGCCTTGTCTCAAGAAGGCAGAGGACCAGCACTCGAGTAAGAAGAAAGTTAAGTTTCGAGAAGAAGTTTTGTTCTCGAGATGTAAAGTTAGTTCTAGAAAAGTCGTTGTCTGATTCTCGAGTAATAGAAGTTAGTTCGCGAGAAGCCTGAAGTCATTTCCCGAAATTTCCTTAAGGACTTGTTCTCGAGAACTATACTTCCTCTTCTCGAGTAACAGAAGTTATTACTCGAGTAGTGCTTTATTCACTCGAGAAATGCAAGTAATTTTTCGAAATTCTCTCTAAGTTCAGTCGGAAACGATTTCAAAATTAACCTCGATTCTTATTGGTCCACGTGTACAGTCATTTATGATTATGACCGTTAGGCTTGTCCTATAAAAGGTCTTATCAAATTCAACTAACCCTAATAAGATAGAAATCAAGTATTCTGAATCGTTCTTACATTCTAAATCGGGAAAGCCGCCGCTCCTCATCGTCGTTCTCGTCGCTGCCCTTCTCCGTTTCAGTGATTCAGAACAAGAATCGATCAACAGATCTAGGCGCTCAATCTCTACAAATCTCTCTCTTGATCGTGTTGATCTTAAGCATTTCAGATCCAGAGATTTCGGCAAGTCATCCTTGATATACTTCTGACAGAGTTTCAACTTTCAAGAAGGAAGAAATTTAAAGTTCTCAAATCTGAAGTGAAGTTGTTGCTAGATCGATGAGGTGGAGAGTGGATGTACCTAAGGTTGGAGAACCACTATAAATCTTGTGTTCTCTGTGGTTTGTTTGTTTTCTACGCTCCATTCATACAAGTTTTTATTCTGTAAAAGACACAGACCTCACCTATTCACCCCTCTCTAGGTGATTTAGGTAGACAACTAAAAACATCATAATCTATGACCCTAGACTATACATATTGGGTCATCTAATCAATCCTAATAGTGAACCTAGCCCAAATCACCAGTAGGGTTCCAACACAATGACACAAGAGATTAGCATATATTAATTTCAAAACCTTAAATAAGTTATTTTCTCATAACTTAGTGCGCGATGCGCCCAACATTAAATGCCTTAAAGAGAGTCTGTGTCACTCATGTTAAATGGGTAAGCAGACAAGGGCTACGCTCAAGGATATTACTGAAAAAGATTCTTCGAGAAATTTATATTTACTTCATATGGACTTATTCGGTCACATGACAATTCATAGTTTAAGAGGTAAAGTATATACGTTTGTAATTATTGACGACTACTCTCATTTTATTTGGGTGTTCTTTCTGAAACACAAGTCAGACACCTTTTATTCTTTCACTAATTTTGTCCGGCAAATTCAGAACGAATTGAACTGCTTAGTGATCAAAATCAGAAGTGACCATGAAACAGAATTCGAGTCTGATGCCATGACAAAATTCTGTGAAAGCCAAGGTATCTTTCATGAGTTTTCCTCCCCGCGTACTCCACAACAAAATGAAGTTGTTGAGAGAAGGAATATAACCCTCATTGAAGCATGCACAAATATGTTGAATGACGCTTCACTTCTAGAGTACTTCTGGGCTGAAGCAGTCAACACAGCTTACCACGTGCAAAATAGAGCTCTAATCAACAAGAACCCTTGTATGACTCCCTATGAACTACTGAAGGGCAGAAAACTGACTATGTACTACTTTAAAATCTTTTGAAGTAAATGCTTCGTACTTAATAATGGGAATTATTATCACACAAAGTTTAGTGAAAAATATTTTGAAGGTATTTTCATAGGATATAGTAGTTATAACAAGGCGTATAGGATTTTTAATAAGAAAACCCTGGTGGCAGAAGAGTCTATTAATATTGTATTTGATGAAACAATATGCTTCAAAGCAGCTCGTCTAGTATTATTGGTGCAGATGTAGGTACCAGGTTCAAGGAACTAAGCTTGGATGAAGTAGTCAAATAAGATGCTCCAAGCTCAGTCAAGGTCGTTGATCTAGGCATAGTGGATGAAGAACCACTAGATAAACCCACCCCAGAGGATGCACAAAATGCTGCAGAGCCTGCTGGTGGAAAAGGAAGAAATCTAGTGTTCAGACACTTAAGAGATCACCCAGCTGATCAGATAATGGAGAGCCAGACGACGGTGTTAAAAACAGAATAGGTACAGCTAATGAGCTATTGCATCTTAGTTTTCTATCTCAGGTCGAGCCAAAGAAGTTTGAAGAAGAAAACAAGGATGCCTCTTGGATCATGACAATGCAAGAGGAGCTCAACTAGTTCAAACGATGCAAAGTCTGGGAGTTGGTGCCCAGACCCAAGGGACAGAATGTGATCGGCAGCAAGTGAGTTTTTAGAAACAAGCTGGACGAGAATGGCGTAATCATAAAGAACAATGCCTGGCTTGTAGCTTAAGGCTATAGACAAGAAGAAGAGATCGAATTCGACCAAACCTTTGCTCTAGTGGCCAGGCTCGAGGCGATCTGGTTGTTTCTTGCGTATGCTTCCCTCAAAGGCTTCATAGTCTATCAAATGGACGTGAAGTCAACATTCCTCAACGGGAATCTGAAAAAGAAAGTAAACGTAGTGCAACCCTCAAGTTTTGTCAATTCAACCTTTCCTGACTGTTTACTTTTTAAATAAATCTCTTTACAGCTTAAAGCAAGCTCTACGAGCTTGGTATGAGACGTTGTCTAGCTTTCTTCTTGAGAACAAGTTCACAATAGAAAAGATAGACAATACATTATTTCTTAGGGAATTAAAAGGCAATATTCTGCTAGTGCAAATCTATGTCGATGACATTATATTTAGCTCTACGGAAGACAACCTTTGTAAGAAGTTTTTCAAACGTATGCAAGAGAAGTTTGAATTGAGCAGTATGGGAGAGCTGAAGTATTTCTTAGGACATTTGGTGAAGCAATCTGAAGATGAAATTTTCATCTCTCAGACGAAGTTCATTAAGGAGTTGCTAAAGAAATTTGGAATGGAGACCACAACATCTATGAGGATTCCAATGGATTCAACTGTGCCTCTGGATAAGGATGAGAAAGGGAAACCTTTTGATGAAACCAATTACGGAAGCATAATTGGATCTTTGCTCTACCTCACTGCCAGTAGACCAGACATAATGTTTTCAACAGGCGTCTGCGCTAGATTTCAGGTGAACTCAAAGGTATCTCATTACGTCGTTGCAAAGCAAATTCTAAGATACCTTAAGGGTACACCTAATCTTGGCTTATGGTACCCGAGAAATAGTGATGTCAAGCTAATTGGTTTTTCAGATGCCGATTTTGCAGGAAGCAGGGATGACAGGAAAAACACTTCCGGGACGTGCCAATTCCTCGGAAGACAGCTTATTTCATGAAGCAGTAAAAAGCAAAATTGTGTAGCAATCTCTACTGCCGAGTCAGAGTATATCTCTGCGGTAGCTGTTGCCCACAACTTCTATGGATCAGGAACCAACTCGAAGACTACAATCTAAAGTTCAAAGAGATTCCTATGTATTACGACTCATCCATCGCAATGACGATCGCGCATAATCCAGTATCTCATAGCCGGACAAAACAAATTGAAGTGCGATATCATTTCATCTGGGAGCATATGGAGAACAAGGATATATCCCTCAGCTATGTCCCAACGGATAAGCATGTCGTCGTTGTTTTCACGAAGCCGTTGGACGGGCATGCTGAACAAGGATTCATGAAAAAGGCCAACAAGAGGAAATCACTCAGGAAATCCATCAAGGAAGAAATTTGTCTAAGGCAAAATCGACGAGTGTCGGTCAGCAAAAGTCATCAATTCGTCGAATATTCATGGATATACTCGTCGAAACTCGTCTAACTTGACTTTGCATTCGGTGAAACTCGCCGATTTTCACTTAGGTAAATTTTTCTTTCCTATATTGGATTCGAAGAATCTCGGCTAATCAAGTATGCGCCTTTCCATGTATTAAAATATATATATATATATATATATATATATATATATATATTAAGTAACCGCACTCAATTTCGTCGAAACCAGACATACAGATTCGTCGAACCGTTCTCCCGACCCTTTGGCTCCCGCAAAAGATTCGTCGTCTCCTTCCCGCAACCATGCTCCCGTTCTCCTCGATTAGTTCAAAGACGACAGTCCAAGTCGAGTTCCATCAAATATTTCCTTCAAGTAGATTTCCAGCAACGACTTCTCTGATCATTCGCTTGCTCTCGCCGACCGTCAGTGACAACAAACAGTTTCTACAGTCAGAACAGTCCAGAGATTTCCAGTGATTCTCCATGGCTCCTCGAACTACCAGTGGATTGATAGGGGGTGAAGAATTAGTTCGAATAAGCTTTGCCTCAGCCTCTGATGAATTCAAAAATGTAATTCTAATGCTAGAGACAGCCGGTCTTTCGTTTGTCCTCGAACATCCTTGCAAAATATTGGACAAGGACGTTCTTGAATTCTTTCAGAATGCAAAGCTCTGTCATAAGGATACGGTAATCAAGAGCAAAGTTTGTGGAACTGCCATTAAGATGAAGGCCTCTCATCTCACCAGACTCTTGAGGCTCGTAGCTTGTGACGAAGCAGATCACCTCGAAGAGGAAGACTTTGCAAGGGCTATGTAATTCTATGGCTTGCCCAGAGGTACAAAAGACATCAAAAGGAAAGGAATGAACGAAGAAGGCAAACTACTGTCAGATATCATCGGAAAAGTGCTGCT
Organism: Platanthera zijinensis; assembly: GCA_039513925.1. NCBI lineage: Eukaryota > Viridiplantae > Streptophyta > Magnoliopsida > Asparagales > Orchidaceae > Platanthera > Platanthera zijinensis. Next base: position 109,644,144 of record CM077087.1, read on the forward strand.
ATGCAAGACTGGTTCACATGACTATCTATCTCCAGAAATGTTCAAGGTTCTAGTGACAATCATCTGTAGGAAAAGATTGGACTGGGGTGCACTACTGTTTGAGAAAATCAAGGGTAATCTCTGCACTCCCAACTTTGGGAGGATTATCAGCTTGTACCTGAACCAAATGGACGGAGACAAGCTCGATATGACCAAACGTGTGCCTATCCATCACCTCAAGAAAATAGACTCTTCCATATTCTGAAGGTGGGATAGGAGGATTTTGAGGCCAGGGGAGAGCTCAAGATATGCCTGAGGAGGAGGAAGAACAAGCTCCTATGGAAAGGATCTCGGCTCCAACCCCTAGGGAAACTCCTGAGAGATTGAGTGCAGGAGCATAGGGGGAGCTAGTTGAGATAGTTGCAGAGACAGAGAATCTGATGACAGAGGTTGCCAAGATAGCTCAGAATGCTGTTGAAGAGTTAGTGCCTGAGGAGAACGAGGCTGATATTGCTATTGAGGAGGATTTGCATGTAGATGACTATGAGATAGATACTGGTGAGGTACTAATGATTGCTGATGAGACCAAAGCTGCTGATAATGTAAATGATGGTTCTGAGCAAGTGTCAGTAGAGAACCTGATTGTCCCTCTCCCAAAAATTGTTCCCACTTCATCTTCTGAGGGGGAGGTGACTAGGCCCTTAATATCAGTTGCTACTGAGGTTGCTAGGCTCATGCACAACCTTGAGAAAAGGATAGGCAAGATGCCAGATGCATCTCCTGCTGCTGAAGAGGAGGTTGTGGATCTTTCAGATGAGGAGGGAGATGTAGAGGAGCAGACTCCAGTTCTAACTACTGCTGAAGACCTTGGTACAACTTCTAAAGCCCGTTTATCTCCGATAGATGAGTCTTTCAGTGAGGATCTGCCTAGCACTCCTATTCCTGATATCCCAAGTTTTAGTGCTGATAATTCAATCCTGCAGAGCATAGAAGCAATGTTGGCCAAGAAGAAAGCTTATTTTGATTCCTCCATGCAAAGTATTCTAAAAAAGGTCAAGGAAATAGAAAAAGACTTGAACAACGGCCTAGCAGAGGTTAAGGTCAGATTTGACAAGCTAGATGCCAAGCTAGACTCGTGATTTACACAAGGCGAAAAAGGGGTTGATTTTGTCATGAAAGGATTAAAGAGCAATCTGAATGTTCTGTGGAATGTTGATACAAATGTCAAAATAATGATTGAAGCTCATAATCAATCAATGGCTCATTATGGCACGAACATGGAAGCATATGCAAATGATCTAGCTGCAAAAGTCAGAAAGGGGGAGGAGGCCATTAAAGCTAAGGTAGTAGCAAAGGTGGATGTGCTTGAGGAAGCGATGTTAGCAAACTTCAAAGAGGTAAATGATTACAGCTATGACAATTTCTCGTGGCTTCACAAGGAGATTTTTGGTAGGACAGTCAAGAAGGTCAAGTACCTGTTGTGCATGCTCATGATGAAGTTCATCCCGCTGAGGATTACTCTCATTTTTGGACAGACACAATAAGAATTATCTTAGGACAGACCTCCTGCTACTGCTCCAGAATTTCAAGTGAGTAAAGATGTACATCCTACTCCAGTTTACAAAAGAAGAAAGTATGGTGAAGACCCTTCTGCTGCAGGATCAGAACCTGCCAGAGAAACACCAGTCAGAGATAGAGAAATGGCTGAGATGTGGAGTCCTATCTCAAGAGGAATAATCTTAAACTCGTTCACCATGGTCGATATTGGAGGGGAAAGCAGATGGGATCACTATGACCGAGATGAATGGCATAAGTATGAAGTGGCATGCGAAAAGAGAAGGATCCACTTCAGACAGCATAAGCATGATGATCCTACAGCACCTCCAGCCCCCAAGATATTACCCAAAGCCCAAGGCCTATTTTGTCAGACAGCGTCAGAAGAGCCAGGAGAGGCAGGGCTGAGGGTTGTTCTAATTTGTTTGGGTTTATTATTATGTGTGGTGGTAGTTGCCCCCCTCCAAACCAAAAACTCTCATTGATATATATATATATATATATATATATATATATATATATATAGGATTTATATTTTTTTGACTGGGAATGCGTTTTGTCTTTTTAATTTTTATATATCTGTTTTAATTTGAATTATCTGCTCAAGTTTATGTTCTTTATTATTTTTGTGCAATTCACCTTAGCTTATATGATTCTGACTTCTTCAAATAGAGGGAGATTGTTGGGTATTATATCCACAATAATCCTAATTTAAAGAAGGGTTTAGTTAAGCTAAGATGAATTGTGACTGTATTTGATATTGTATTTGTAGTTATGTACTTGCAGGTTTACAAAACTAAGTACACACCAATGTCAGGTTATAGTGGGTCAGTAAACACAGAACTACACAATGTAATCTTTCATTGTGTAGGCCATGGTATTGACTTATGTATAATCTCTCTATTGAGGTGTACTTCTATGCCAAGTACATGGGGAGGTTCAAAGAAGAAGAAGAAGAGCTTCATTTCATAAATACAAAATTTTTACCCCAGTAAAATTTGTTGAGTATCGTAGGGGATATTCGTCAAATTCGTCGAGTATCATGGATATTTGTCGTATATACTTACTATCACTCATCGAATTCGTCTTATATACTTGTGTAGAATTTCTGAAACAATTAGAAAAATAGTTAAGTAAAATTCGTCGAGTATCATCAAGTATACTCGTCGAATTCGTCGAATGTATCTAACGATACTCGTCGAATTCGTCAAATATACATGATGATACACGCCGAATTCGTCGAATCATCTCGACGCTTCTTCTCTGATTTTTCTTAAGGCAAATTCATCGAGTGCATCTTGGCATCGAGAGCGTCGAGTAGATCTTGGCGTCGAGAGCGTTGAGTCGACGACGTCGAGAGCATTGAGTCTATTAGCCTATAATCGACGAATTCGTCGAGTATGACTCTAGCCTTTGCGTTGAATGGCAAGCCATCTTGAGCTGAGTTTGTCTAAGTCAAATTCGTCGCATATCAATGACTATGCGAGTATACTAGTTATACTCGACGATACTCGACGAATATGACTTAGGTCATTTTTTTCTGACAATTTTTTTTCTCCAGGCTCGGGTTGCGGCATCCATGCACAGCAACTTTCGCAAGTTATTTTTGGGAATTTCTTTATATCTGTTGGAAGGGGATCTCTATAAATACCTAAGGAGAATTCCTTTCCAAGAATAACCGTGCTCTTGCTCTCAAATTCAAAATTGAGAAAACTTTCCAAGATCGGAAATTTCGTCGGCTCGGCTACAGTGGATTTCACGATTCTTCCGATCGGCCACCGACGTGCAGTGCGATTCGATCTTCTTAGACCAATACGACTTGATTGCTTCTCTCAAAAGATCTATATTACTCCAATCCTAGTCGTTTGAAGATTCAAGAGTCGAGATCCAAGATCTTTCAAGATTTCATATTCCGAGTTCTCCAAGATTTTCAAGACCATCTATTTTCGAAGAACGATGACGCGAAGCTTTCAGATCTTCTATAAGTTTTTGTGAAATAGTGCTGTAAAATATTCATTTACTTTTGTAGGAGATTTTCTCCGAGTTGTATATCCGTTTGTGGATCGAGTGATAGATTCGTTTGTGGATCGAGTGGTAGATCCGTTTGTGGATCGAGTGGTAGGAGCGTCGTATCTAAGTTGTAGGAGTTGAGGCTACGAGCTGTAAGATTTGTAGAAATCTGAGTTTGGTGAAGTAGCCAAATCTAGCCCTTCGTGGTAGATATGCGAGGCGGGAAAGTAGATGTACTCAACTCGGGGAACCACTATAAATCTCGGTGTTTGCGTGCTTAATTTATAAGTAATTTTTATTCCGCGAAAAGACATAAATACCCCCTCTAGGTGATTTAGGTAGATGGTAGATACTTTCATAATAAGTGTGTAAATATCAGAATTAATATGCGCCCCTAAACTATAACAAAATATTTATAATGGTGGTTATGGTGTGCGGATAGCCGCGTAACCACCATAACTACCTCCTGGAGGCTATAAAAGAAGTCCCAAGCCTCTTCATTTCTCACCTTTTTCCTCCAAGCCTCCTTTTTTCTCAGGTCGAAGCTCTGTCAAATTTCTCCTAAGAGCAGCACTCGAGCCGCACTCAAGGCGCACCTGAGTCATGTTCAAGCCACCTGACGAAGCCCAATCTCCCAATTTCCAAGAGAAATTCGCAACCGCAAACTCAAGTGCTCCGCTCCCACGTTCAGCGACAGCGGGACACCCAGTGAAGCTCATACGCAAAGTGCAATTTGTAACAAACGCAGGGCGCGATGACCTATAATCCGCCGTGTGCTAAGTGTTCTCCCACCTCAAAATTGTAACAAGAGGAGGCTTGTCGCCCTCGATTTAACAAACAAGCTGTAACAATAAGGAAATAACGGACTTTGACCGGCACAGACCCGACCACGTGGTTTTTTACCCGGTTGAGGAGTTTTTCCACGTTAAAATTTCATGTGTACGATCGATCTACTTCATTGACTGTGTGTGCGCTCGATCGTTCCGAGAGCTAAGGCGGTCCAGGTTATCCTGATCCGGCGGGGACGTGTAACTCGCAATATATATATATATATATATATATATATATATATATATATATATATATATATAGACACACACACACACACACATGAGTGACATGCACGGGGCTCCGCCCTTACTGCCAACCGTGACAGTACCTCAATTGCCTTAGTGTTGGGGGGCCCTCTGCCCCACAAGACATTATCTCAGTCAAAATATTGTCGAGGCGCGACAGTGCTCCTTAACTTGCAAACCTCTGAGTGTTATATTTCGCTTGTCGCTTAATTTTGCGATGTGCACAGGAGCTTGTGAGCGGCGAGAACACATTTTTATTGTAGGTAGAAGACACTATTTATATTTTGTACGAGAGGTTTTATTATATAAAAAAACACATAATTTTTTAAAACTAGAATTTTTTAATAGATTAAAATCAGAAAGTGAGTCTTTAACCAAATAGTATTTTCCCTTTTAATATAGTGTAGATATATATGTTAGGCCTGTAAGCAAAAACCAACTGAACCGCAAAACCGAACCGAACCAAACCAAACCGCACGGTTTGGTTCAGTTTCAGTAGGCTGCGGTTCGGTTACGGTTTTGATTTTAGAAAAACCATATGCTTCGGTTCGGTTCATGGTTTTGCATGGCAAACCGAACCGAGTCGAATCGAACCGAACCGCAATGTATAAAAATTAAAAGCATTAAATTTATTACTTAAATTTCATTAAGTCAATTAAGCATTAAGCACAAAATTTATAAATCTATATGTCCAATACTTAAAATTAAGTATTGTTAAATTTCACTTTCAGAAAATCGGACCCCCGCTCAATCGCTTAAAGCCGCTTTGTCGCTCTGTTGCTCAGGCTGCTCACCCACTTTTCTCTCCAAAGCCCCGAAGTCCCGAACCCTAGCTCCTTCACTCCTTCAGTCGACTTCGCAGTTCGCCTCTTCGCGGATTTCTGTTGCCGATCAGCGACTGCGACTCAGTGACAAGCCGACAACGGGACCTTTTGGCTTCGCGACTTCGTGCTCTTCGCCTTTTCCCGAATCGGCAAACCCTAGCTCCTCCAGTCCGGCGTTCACGCTCTTCCTCCAGTCCACTCCGGCGTTCACGTTCCTCTGTCCTCTCGCCCTCTTCGCCGATTTCTGTTCCCGACCAGCGACTGGTCGATTTCTGTCCTCTCGCCCTTTTCCCGAACCCTAGCTCTTCCTGTCCGTGAGCCTGTATGGACTCCACATAACCCCCCCCCCCCCCCCCCCCCCCCCGTTGATCATCTTCCTGCTCGGTAAATAAAAATAAACTTTCTCATGTTATTACAACCATGAGTTTCTTATCATTGATCCATTGATCGAATCGAGTGCTAATCATGGCTTGCACGCTGCAGGAAGGAGTATCTTGACGCCTTGCTAAAGAAGACAGCTGGTGGTCAACATGTTGAAGCTCACTGAAACTCATTGGGAGAGCCGGGGAGGTACATTTACAATTTTACAGTAACACTGCTTTACAATTCTTATCAATTTACTGCATTTATGGTTCTGTCATGAGCTATAGAATTTTGGATTTCTGAGAGCTGTGATCAGCTGTGGATATATGAAGTTGTGAACTGCTTGTTATTGCTTATTGTAATTTTTGTGGATATGTGAACTGCTTGTTAAAGCTAAAGAAGACAGCTGGTGGCCAATCTGTGGATATGTGAAGTTGTGAACTGCTTGTTATTGCTTTTGTGGATACGTGAACTGCTTGTTATTGCTTGTGGATATGTGAACTGTTTGTAATTTATGTGAACTGCTTGTAATTTTTGTGGATATGTGAACTGCTTATTGTAATTTTTGTGGATATGTGAACTGCTTATTGTAATTTTTGTGGATATGTGAACTGCTTATTGTAATTTTTGTGAATATGTGAACTGCTTGTTATTGCTAAAGAAGACAGCTGGTGGCCAACCTGTTGAATCTCACTGAAACTCATTGGGAGAGCCGGGGAGGTACATTTACAAGTTTACAGTAACACTGTTTTACAATTCTTATCAATTTACTGCATTTATGGTTCTGTCATGAGCTAAAGAATTTTGGATTTCTGAGAGCTGTGATCAGCTGTGGATATGTGAAGTTGTGAACTGCTTGTTATTGTTTATTGTAATTTTTGTGGATATGTGAACTGCTTGTTAATGATATTTGTATTAATGCAAAATAAAAATAACTAAGTGTTGATCAAATATATACTTAAGATGATTTGTCTCTTAAATTTATCTACTTAGATGATACTTGTCATTGTGCAATGATTGATGTGGAAGAGAGTCATTCCGGATCTCTCTATATAAATATTTAGGCTTCATCACATCATTTAAACCACCAAAACCGAACCGAACCAAACTATTCGGTTTGATTTCAATGTTTGAGCGGTTTGGTTCGGTTCCAAATTTTTGAAACCACATAGGGGTAGTTCGGTTTACGGTTTTGCTCACAAACCGAACCAAACCGAACCAAACCGAACCGTTACAGGCCTAATATATGTATTCAAAATATTTTAGGTCTTCAAAAATTAAATTTACCTTATCAAAAATATTATAGGTATTCAAAAATTTAAATTTATCTTCGTGCAATCAAAATTAGACATAAAATGACATTTGAGAAATCAATTGTTTCAAATAAAAAACTATTCAAACTTGCAAAAAATAGTATTTACATCTTTTCACAACTCAAGAACAAAGGAGACACAAAAACAACTCGGTTTCTCCATATAAAACAATTCTCTTTGAGCTTTCGGCAAGCAAGAATTAGAAATTAAACTTGGAATTGAGAAAGCGGATTTTATTTCCGCTGTTCGGCGAGAGAGATTTGAGACGGAATTGGTATTCTGCCTAATTCCAGGATTTTGATTTTAAGTGAGGGGGAATTCTTAGGGTGCGATCGATTTTTCTCCCGAAATCACTCCAACCTGGTTTCAGAAAAGCCGCGCCATGACATCTCCGCTCGACGAAAATTTTTCGGCGCTCCAATCTTGCCGATCGTTCTCGCCGGAGGTAAGATCTTCCTCTTTCTTCCTCATCTACTTCCCTTTCTTCATCTTCTTCTTTTATCATGTTTTTTCGCCCAAAAATCGCACTGATTATAGATATGTAGATCAGTGGATGGAAGCACTGATCTGTAGATGCTGGGTATGAAAGCGCTGATCTGTAGCCCGGTTTCTCCATCGAACCAAAAAAACTGTATGACCATTATCGATTTGTATATATTTTTTTGGGCATACAGATCTACAAATCTGTAGATCGATAATGGGCGTACAGTTCTACAGATCTACATTTTAATGTGTTAGTACTTTAATATGTGTTTGGATTTGAGATGTATCTGGGCTTTCCAATTTGTTTTTCTATTCTATTAATTTCAATTACAGGCTTAAATTTCATTTTGCAGCTGAACAGTAAAATTGGTCAATTTCAATTCCAAATGCTTAATTCTGCACAGTAACCGAACAACAGAATTAAATTCAGTCAATTTCAATTTCTGCTGGTTTTGGAATTGGGTGAATTCCAATTCCAGGCTGTCGGACGAGGCATTAGGGTATGTTCGACACTCAGGAATTGACTTTATGGAATTGACTTTATGAAATTGACTTTGAGTTCCAAAAATCTAATTTCGTTGTTCAACACGTAAGATTTGAACCTGTATTGGCTTTGAAACCAAAACCCACTGATATTGGCAGTCCCCATTCCCGGATGGCGCTTACTATTCCTCTTTAAATAATAGGCGGTAGGTTGATTAATAGAATTGTATCATTGACGGACTTTTGGTAGCTACTGGCTTGAGGCAGCTACCGACGTACTAAAATTACTATTCCAGATTGATATCTAACTTCTAAAAATTATATTTAACATTTTAATTTTCCAAATATATATTTTTAATAAATTATATTAACCTTTTTATTTTATTTTTGTGATTAATTAAAACGTTAATATATTTTAAAAACTAAAAAAATTAACATTTTAAAGTTTATTAATTTCTGTATATATTTATTGTGAGTCACTTGAGGCCTTCGCGAGCCAACCAAAAACTAACCGTCCTTTTTTCAACAAAAAAAAACTAACCGCCCTAACTTGTGAGAGAGTCGGGCACGCATACATGCATCTTGATATTCGTTTGGAAGACCAAACAACCTCAAAATTGTGTTATCATGAGCTCGTTGGAATTGTAGCGTCAAGCAGAGCAAGATCACATAAAAAAATCTTTACCTCGTCCGAATATCTTTTAGGGAACCCTCATCAATACGAGCACATCGAGAAATACCTAAGACTATCGTTACCGATCATGACGTTAAGTTGACCAGTTATTTTTGGAAGTCACTCTGGAAACTTTTAGGTACTCAACTTCTATTTTTGACCGCTTATCATCTACAGACCGACGGTCAAATTGAATTTGTGAATAAAAGTTTACGAAATTTATTGCGATATTTGGTAGATCACCAGGAAAATTGAGATCTAATTCTTCCGCACGCTCAGTTGGCATATAATAATTAAATGCTAATATTGATTAGTGCGGGTTGGCTTGCTCTGTGCGGTTCCGAGTTCGATTTAGTTGAGTTTAGTGCATATTTTTTTTTTCAAAATTATAGAGATAAAATTATAATTTCACATTGTAAGGAGGTGCCCTATCAAATTAGGAACCTATGAAAAAGTAAACAGACAGTCCAGATTGATTGATTTGATGATATACCGAATTACACGGTATGAGAAAACAATATTTCTTTGTATGTATTATATATATTCTTAAACGTTTTAGGTTCTAACTTTTTTTAAATTATTTTTAACATTTTAATTTCCCATATATATATATATATTTAATAAGTTATATTAACATTTTTATTTTTTTGTAATTAATTAAAACGTTAATATATTTTTAAAATTTAATGTTTTAAAGTTTAATATTTTTTTTGTATATATTTATTGTGAGTCACTCGAGTCGTTCGTGAGCCAACCAAAAACTAACCGCCCTAACTTGTTAGAGAATCGAGCACACATGTGTGTTTTGGTGTTCGTTTGGAAGACCAAACAACCTCGAAATTGTACTATCAATAGCTAGTTCGAATTGCAGTATAAAGTTGGGCAAGATCACACAAAAAAAATCTCTGCCTCCTCCAAACCTATTTTATTATTGGCTAGTTGAAATTGTACTATCAATAGCTAGTTGGAATTGCAGTATATATTTGGGAAATTAAAATGTTAAATATAATTTTAAAAAGTTAGAACATAAAATGTTAAGGATATATATACACACGGTATGCAAAGAAATATCGCTTCGTCATACCGTGTAACTTGGCATACTATCAAATTAATTAATTTGGACCGTCTGTTAACTTTTTCACAGGGTTCCTAAATTTGATCGGAAACCTCCCTATAATGTGAAATTAAACAGAGCATGAGTGCCGATGTTCCCACACACTGCATAATACGGACATTGAGGGACAGGTCAATATTGTTGCCACCTGCGTACCCTTGAACGACTACTCGTATAAACTAAATAAGTATATGTTAATATATATACATACATATATATATATATATACACACATACATATATATATATACACAAACATATACATATATATACATACATACATACATATATATATATGTATATATATATCTATACATATATATATGTATACATATGTATATGTATACATACATACATATATATATATGTATACATATGTATACATATGTATACATGTATACATATATATATATGTATATATGTATATATATATATATGTATATATGTATATATGTATATATATATATATGTATATATGTATATATATATATATATATGGGAAAGTATCAAGTGCGGGCTTACGGACAAGGGCCAAGGAGGCTCCGAATCGAAAAGTGATCAACATGAAAGTTGTAGATCTCGGCGATCTGAACAACTTTCATGTTGATCACTTTTTGATTTGGAGCCGTCTTGGCTCTCAATTTGGGCCCCAAAATCTGGGGCGGCGAGATCGCTACTGTAGCACTCTCGCCGCCCAAGATTTCGGGGCCCAAATCGAGGGCCAAGACGGCTCTAAATCAAAAAGTGATCAACATGAAAGTTGCTCGGAACGCCGAGATCTACAACTTTCATGTTGATCACTTTTCAATTTAAAGCCATCTTGATCCCAAAAAATGTCGTGCCCGTACGCCCGCATGCAAGCTTGTCCGCATATTATATCTCCATATATATATATATATATATGGCTATGGAAAAACGCGCAGCGCGTTTTTCGCTATAAAACGCGCTCCCCGGAAAAATGGAAAAAGCACCCGCTAAACAGCATTTTTAGAAAAAGTGGTCAACATGAAAATTGTAGATCTCGTCGAGATCTACAACTTTCATGTTGACAACTTTTTCTAAAAATGCTGTTTAGGGGGTCTATTTTCAAAAGGCGCGAAGGGTGGTCCGCGCAAAAAATAAAAATCGTAATAATTACCGGGCGGAACCCCCTTCGCGCCTTTTGAAAATAGACCCCCTAAACAGCATTTTTAGAAAAAGTGGTCAACATGAAAGTTGTAGATCTCGACGAGATCTACAACTTTCATGTTGACCACTTTTTCTAAAAATGCTGTTTAGGGGGTGCTTTTTCCGTATTTCCAGGGAGTGCGTTTTTTAGAGAAAAACGGGGGGCGCGTTTTTCCATTTATCTGTATATATATATATATATATATATATTATACGCTCGAGCTTTTTTAGGGGGAAAAAAGCTCGAGCGTCGCGCGATCCTATTTCTCCCCTGGCCGATCGCGCGATTCTCCTCCTGCTTCCCTATCGCTCGAGCTGAAGCCCCTCCCCGTCCAGATCGCTGCTTCTCCTCCCCGTCCAGATCGCTGCCCTATTGCGCGATTCTCCTCCCCGTTCAGATCGCGATTCTCCTCCCGTCTCCATCGCGCACCGCAGCCACCTGAATCAGTGAACGACGACGGCCAACCCCGAAGCCCTCTTCATCGCATCTTCCCTATGTGATTCCCAGCGACCTTCGAGCTCCTCTTCCCCGTCCAGATCTCCTTCCAGAGCGGGTAAACATCGATTTCGAGCTTCTCCTCCCCGTCCAGATCTACTTCCACATCGGGTATACAGCGATTTCGAGCTTCTCCTCTTCTTATTATTTTCTTTCCTGATTAAAACCTTCTAACCCTAAAATTATTTAAGATTCACAAAGGCATTTCCAAGAGATTTTCCAGATTCAGATCATTAGCCCCGAATCAGTGTTGTTTCCAGCTTCCCGGCGTGAGTACCGTCGATCTCCTCCGATTGGGGCTTTGGAAAAATCCAGATCTGGACTCTTAGGGCTTTGGATATTTCCAGATTTATTGGTATGTTCATATAATTCCTGATTTCTTCATCAAATATGTGAGGTATCCCCTGCCCATCTTTAGTTTTTTTAATGCTTGTGATTGTGATGTTTGTAGGCTTAAGGTGTGAATTATGTGTGTGTATATGAATGTGTGTATGAGTGTGTGGGTATGAATTTGTGTATGTGTGTGTAGTTGGTGGGTATGAATTTGTGTATATGAATGTGTGCATGTGTTTGTGTGTATTTGTTTGTGCGTAGATGTATAAATATGCTCAGCTAGCTAGGAAATGATTTAATGATGAATATGATTATTGGGCTTCTTAAACTGATGTATGTTATACTCCCCGTTTCCCTGCTCTTGTCCTCATTTATGTGGGACTAATCTTATTTTGCCCATCAAGTACTAGTAGTCTAGTACTCATTAGGATATGTTTTTTATGTATGTTTCAAAGAGATACTTAGATGTAATGAGTTTAAGTACTCTAGATCTTGAAGAACGATGATATGTATGAGGATATAACTTCTACAGTTCTTGTTGAAATGAAGTAGTGCGTCTGTAGTTGGTGAGTATGAATTTGTGTTAGCAAAACAGAATAGTTTTGTTAATGTGTAAATTATTGTGTGTGATTGTGTGTATGTATGTGCATTTCTGTGCATGTGTAAATTGTTCTTGTTATAGTGTATGTAATTGTTAGTCAATTTATATGTATTTGTTAATGTTGTATATGTGAGTGCTTTTTTTTATGACATCCAGTTAATCAAATTCAGAAAGTATGGATGTTGATGAAACTGAAACGAACACAGATTCTAATGAGCCAAGTGTTAGAGAACCATATGTTAGTTTGGTATTTGAAAGCGTTGATGAAGCATATTGGTTTTATAATAGTTATGCTCATCAGTTTGGATTTGGAATTAGGAAAGGTTCAACTTCCAAATCATTTGCTTCAGGAGAGGTTATTGGTAGAAGATTCGAATGTAATAAGTCTGGACTAAAAACTACTAAGGAGGGAGAAGGATCTTCAAAAAGTTCACATCAAATGACAAGATTAAACTGCAAGACCAAAATAGACATTCGTAAGAATAAGGAGGATAAATGGGTTGTCACTGGATTTATAAAGGAGCATAATCATGAGTTAGACACTCCAAGTAAAGCTAAGAGACATCGCTCGCATAATGTACTTCACAAAGATAAGTTAAAAATTTAATGGATAAACTTTATAGTGCTGGAATGGGTCCATCTAAGATTGCGAGGATTTTAAATGAAACCAATAGTAATAGCTCAATATCTGAAAAATAAGTGTCAATGCATTTGAGTGAACACCGAAAGAATAATATAGGAAATGAAGGTGCCTCCGTATTTGCATATTTAAAGAAGCAGCAAGAATTAGATCCAAATTTCTACTTTGACATAGAGTTGGATTCTAATTTAGTCCTTCGCTCCTTTTTCTGGGCAGATTCAAGGTCACGAAATAATTTTTTAACATTTGGGGATGTAGTTGTGTTTGATGTTACTTATAAAACCAACAAATACATGATGTCATTTGCCCCTTTTACCGGTGTAAATCACCACAGACAGTCCATTTTATTTGGTTGTGCTCTATTAGCAGATGAGACAGAAGATACATTTTATTGGTTGTTCAATCAATGGTTAAAATGTATGTTTGATAAAGCGCCTAGAGTCATAATTACCGATATGGATGGGGCGATGTACAATGCAATTAAAAGAGTCTTTCCACACACGCGTCATAGATTTTGCTCATGGCATATAGGAAAGCACCTAATCGAACATGTTTTTGAAATTCGAGATATTCATGGGGATTTCAAGAAAGATTATTATGAATGGTTTAATAGCAAGGATGTGAGCACAAGTGAATTGAGATGAAAACTATTTATCCAAAAGTACGAGATTCAAAGTAATAGTTGGTTGTCCAAGATGTGGCATCGAAGACAACATTGAGTTCCAGCTTATTTAAAAGATCAGTTTGTTGCGGGAATGACATCAAGCGGTCGGAGTGAGAGCATCAATGCTTTTTTTGATGGTTTTGTAAATTCTAAAACACTTCTATTAGAATTTATAACTCAATACGAAAAAGCTTTGCATTCACGACATCAGGCTGAAGAGCAAGAAGATTTTAACACCTTAAATTCAATGGCAAATTTATTGACAAGCTATGCACTTGAAAGATTTGCAGCACAATTTTACACCAAAAATATGTTCAAGCTGTTCCAACAAGAATTAAAGCATAGTTTAGAATGTTGGTATGAGGAATTAGATGAAAGTGGAACCATTATAACATTTAAAGTTTGTCTTTCATGTGAGGACACAAGCAATTGGTGCAATGTGGTCTATGATGATTACAATACAAAAATATTGTGTGAATGTGCTAAATTTGAGACAGATGGCTATTTATGCAAACACATTCCACACATAATGATTATTAAGAAACATTTACAGAGTATTCCTGACCTATACATGTTGAAGAGATGGTCAATTTCTGCCAGAAGTCAATCAAACAACGATAAATTGGTTGACATTAGTGATATTGTGACACCCATGATGAAATGGAAGCTAACTAGTACTCAAGCAAATATTTTTACTCATGCAACTGCATCAAAGAAAGCATACGAATTTGCTATGTCAACACTGAATGGTTTGTTGGAGAATATGAAAGTTACATTTAATTACCCAGAAACAATAAGTTTTGCAAGCCATGCAACTTCTACTTCAATTTTACCAACTCCGCAAGGTATTTCTATTCGAGATCCTTCCATTGTGAAAATTAAAGGAAGACCAAAAATTGCATCAAAAATTGAATCGGGTATAGAGATCTCACAAGCACAAGTGAAAAAAAGGACTTGTGGTACATGTGGCGGGAAATGACACTATTCAACAACATGTTCCCAAAAGGATAACGTAATTACATCAACTTTTTCAATTGTTTTTCTGAAAGTATATTGATTAGTTATATCATATGTTCATTCGTTTTCTTTAAACAGATTGACATTACGAAGAAAGACCAAATCAACGATCCTGATTCCTGAGTATTATCACTTTTGATCATTCAGGTAAATGTCTCTTTTTTTAATCATGGTTTCATGTATTATTTGTAATTTCATGTATTATTTGTAACCATTGTGATTGATCATTTATACTATAGAGTAAAACTAATAGTTTCTGTTAATATCTTGCAGTGTAGTAAGGCAGGAAGTTCACGAGGTATGCAACTTGCTTCCTGTCAGCAGGAATCATAGAACCTCTCTGGATAGTAGAACTCGTTTCCTGGTGTGATTGTTGCTTATTTCTCAGTGCCATGTGTTTTAGAAGGTTTCATGATGCTAATCTATTCATTCCCTGTTTAAAGAGATTTTAGGCTTAAGGTGACTCTAAATCGGTGGCGATTCTGTATTGTAGGTTTTGTTTGTGTCAGAGAATTTGTGAAGATTATTTATTCATTGTTAGGATACATACATACACATAAGCATAACCCATTCGATAATCTTGTTGGAAAGATGTGATTGCAGTCTATTTCTCAAGAATCATATGATCTGATTTTTTTATTATTCGTTCAGAGAGAGAATAGAGATTGCTGTCTTAATTGTGAGTTGTGGCTAGTCATGCTAGACCGAAATTTGCACAATGGTGTCCCACTGATAGTTGTATGTGCTCGAAGGATGAGATAATTGCAGGCGTTTTCTCATATTATTTTCATAACAATCTTTTGATAATCTGCTCGATATATCTCATAACATTTTGATAGTTGTATCTGCTCGATGGACCGAAATCTGCACTCGTGTGATTGATATAATATTTTGATAATCTGCACACGTGGCTTTATGCAACTCCACATATATATAATAAATACACTCAAGTTTTTTTCCCCCCAAAAAAGCTTGAGTGTATAACTTCCAAACCCTATATATTTTATATATATATATATATATATATATATATAGAGAGAGAGAGAGAGCTGAGCATATTATTCGAAACTCGAAAATCGCTCGAAAATCGTTCAAAAATTGAGCCGAATCGGAATCGGTTAAAATTAATTCGACTCAATTTGAGTCGATTCAAATTGACTCGAATCTGATTTCGAGTCGATTTCAAGTCACCCCTGAATCACTCGAAATATGATTCGAATCAACTCAAATTAATTAAAAAAATTATATATTTATTAATATATTCTTATTTTAAGATTAAAAATAACAAAATTTAAACCTAAATAAAAAGAATGAATGTTTTAAGTGTTTCATTTGCTAAATTTTTAGGTTGCGCAATTTAATTTTGAGCAAATTAGGAATAAACCAAAAAATTGCTCAATTTCGAGCCGACTTTATTCGATTTCGAGCCGGCCCGATTCGATTTCGAGCCAACCCGATTCGATTTCGAGCTGACTCGGAATCGAGTCATTTCGAGTCGAGCCGACTCGAATTGATTTCGAGTCGATTTCGAGCCGAGTTCGAGTCGAAAATTTCGATTTTGAGCCGAGCTAAAATCGCTCGAACTCGGCTCGATATCAGCCTTATATATATATACACACACTACCATCTTCGAACGGGCTTCGTCCGTTCTCGATGCGTCACCATTCAAATTAATGGTTTTTAGTATTTCTCTCTCCCCCTTTTCTCTTCCCCCACATGCCTCTCTAGAGCTGAGCATATTATTCGAAACTCGAAAATCGCTCGAAAATCGTTCGAAAATTGAGCCGAATCGGAATCGGTTAAAATTGATTCGACTCAATTTGAGTTGATTCAATTTGACTTGAATCTGATTTCGAGTTGATTTCAAGCCAGCCCTGAATCACTCGAAATATGATTCGAATCAACTCGAATTAATTAAAAAATTTATATATTTATTAATATATTCTTATTTTAAGATTAAAAATAACAAAATTTAAATCTAAATAAAAAGAATGAATGCTTTAAGTGTTTCATTTGCTAAATTTTTAGGTTGCGCAATTTAATTTTGAGCAAACTAGGAATAAAACAAAAAAGTGCTCAATTTCGAGCCGACTTGATTCAAATTCGAGCCGGTCCGATTCGATTTCGAGCCGACCCGATTCGATTTCGAGCTGACTCGGAATCGATTCATTTCGAGACGAGCCGACTCGACTCGAAATCAATTTCGATTTCGAGCCGAGTTCGAGTCAAAAATTTCGATTTCGAGCCGAACTAAAATCGCTCGAACTCGCCTCGATATCAGTCATATGCCTCTCTCCCCCTCTTTTCTCTCTCTTCCCCCCTCTCTTCTCTCTCTTCCCCCTCTCTTCTCTCTCTTTCCCCCTCTCTCCTACTCATGCAAAACCTCAAGGGAAACGCCATCACAGCCTTCTCTCCCTCTCTCTCTGTCTCTCTCTTTCTTCGTTAAAGAGGCTGCTAATTACCCTCCCTCTTTTTTTCCTGTTTTTTTTTACATCATTATCGTGGGCCCCATCTCTACTTCCTCCCCCGCTCTCTCTCCTACCCACGTTCTCCCTCTCTTTACTTCTCTCTCTCTCTCCGCTGTCCCTCCCTCCACCCTCTCCCTCTCTTTCACCGGCTCCTTCTCTCTTTCCCCTTCTCTCCTACTCATGCAAAACCTCAAGGGAAACACCATCATAGCCTTCTCTCCCTCTCTCCCTCTCTTTCTTCGTTAAAGAGGCTGCTTACCCTCCCACTCTTTTTTTCTCTTTCTTTTTACATCATTATCGTAGGCCTCATCTCTACTTCCTCCCCCACTCTCTCTCCTATCCACGTTCTCCCTCTCTCTTTATTTCTCTCTCTCTCCGCTATCCCTCCCTCCACCCTCTCCCTCTCTTTTTTTCTTTCTAATTTTTATATCATTACGGTGAGCCCCATCTCTACTTCCACCCCCTCTCTCTTTCTTTCTCCTGCCCACTTTCTCCCGATCTTTTTATTTCTCTCTCCCCGTTGTCCCTCCCCCTCTCTCTCTTCCCACTTTCTTTCATAGGTTTAAGAGACTTATTTTTTTTGTCTTCTCTCTTTCTCTCTCCTCAAACTTTGTTTCACTCTCTCCATCTTACGGATGAAATTAAGGAGGCTTGTTGATCAAACGGTTGAGAGGAAAAATATGGTGTGCTTAAAGATATGCATATTCCTATATATAGTAGAAGATATATCTATACCATATTAAAAAGTAATACTGAGGTCTGCAAATAGCCTGAGTTCGAAATTAGGGGAAAAAATAATGGCCGTCTGATCTCGTCCACTATATCAGTAGCCGTCTGATCAAACCAACCATCTCTCTCCACATTTTACTAGGGCACCTAAACCTACTACTAGGGTCCTAAACCTATGTGAAATTACGATTGTACCCCTATAAGACATAAAGCTAAAAAGACCATGCAATTAGGTCCGCCAGGCCGCCAGCAAAGGCATTAAGCCAGCCAAGCCGCAATTCGGCTAGCAAGCCTGCCAGCACACCTTATTTCAAACACTAATTGCGGAAATATCAATATATACTCGAAATTTCTAATTTAAAGAGCGGTGTGAGATTAAAAAGAAGGTTTGGCGACGACAAACATACGGTGCGGGCGTACGGACACGGCTTTTTGGGGGTCAAGACGGTCTCAAAACAAAAAGTGATCAACATGAAAGTTGTAGATCTCGGCGAGACGAACAACTTTCATGGCGATCACTTTTTGATTTGGAGCCGCTTTGGCTTTGTATTTGGGTCTCGAAATCGGGGGCGGCGGGATGCTTTACTTTAACACTCTCGCCGCGCCCGATTTCGAGGCCCAAATCGAAGGCCAAGACGGCTACAAATAAAAAAGTGATCAACATGAAAGTTGTTCGTTTCGCCAAGATCTACAACTTTAATGTTGATCACTTTTCGATTTGGAGCCTCCTTGACCCTTCCCGTATGCCCGTACGCCCGCACAGTATTCTATAAGGAAAAAACACTCTTTGGTGCAACATTGGGCTTTCCAATTTTGCCTTTCACAAAAGGGTGATTCACTCTTAAACCATGGAAAATGCGGCTGGGTCGGGCGGGCGAAGCCTGCCGTTGGTGGCCGGGTACTGTGGCGCGTGGTCATCGGGCCGTAGGCCCGTGCCTGTCACTCGTGTGTGTGTGTGTGTGTGTGTCTATATATATATATATATATATATATATATATATATATATATGAAGGTGAAAATATTGCACGAGAAGGAGCCGCCTAGTAGAGGTCGAGGAGGAGCCGCCCCTGTTCACCGAAAGGAGGAGCCGTCACATGAAGGAGTTCATAAATAAATATATGTTAATATATATATACATACGAGTATCTTCGCACGGGCTACGCCCGTGCTCGATGCTCTCGGGCGGCCTTCGGGCACATCAGGCGGGCTTCACCCGCATGCACACGGGCTTCGCCCGTGCTTGATGCTTCGGGTGGTCTTCGGCCGCAATCCACAATCTTGGCGCCGTGCCCGCCACTCGCGGCCCACTGGACCAAAATCAAATAACCATAGGGCTCAGGCAATCACAGAGCGTTGGAGGCGTCGGCATGATGAGGCGTCAACTGATTCCAAAGCCGATGGCGGCGGAGTCGCCGTACCCGCAGCCATGGACCCTCCTTCCCCCAAGGTATCATGCTGCCGTTTCTGCGGAGATCTCTGCAAGACCGAGTTTGGCCAAAAGGGCAAGCCCCGGCGGTGCTGATCTCCGGCTAGTCGCAGACAGCCGGAGTTGTGGGAATCCTGAATCTGAAAGCATCCTTTGTGCTGGTCAATGATTTGTGTTGCTGCTCCTCTCTCTCTCTCTCGTCTGGCTCCCTATCTCTCTCTCTCTCTCGTCCGGCTCCCTCCCTCTCTCTCTCTCGTCCGCCTCCCTCCCTCTCTCTCACCTCATCACGATGTGGCAGGAGAGTTGAGGTTGCCTCCTCCGCCACCGCCACCGCCTCCGTAGTCCTACCAAAACCCACCACCACCACCTCCCTTCATGACTTCCAGGTCTGTAGTTGCCGCCGCTGCGCCGTCCTCCGCTGACGAAGTTGACGCCCCTCGTCATGTGCAGCATTGGCGCTTCAGTGCTTGGAGTCCGAGAGGGAGATGAGGCCACATTCATTTTTTCAATCCACTGTTTTTCTCTAAGGGAAGAGAGCAGCAACAGTAAAATCTTTCATTCAACAATCACACAAAAACATTATTTTTTCACAACTTCTATACTCTACAGTAACATTAAATTCTCCTCTCTCAAATGGGATTCCACAACTCACGGCAGCAACACTCAAGTTATACTGTTCGTCTTCTTCCAATGGGAAAACCAACACAAACAGTGTTACACTAGGCATAAATCCCTATCCAACAATCTCAAATGGTGGCAATTCTCAGACACATAAATTAACTCCTATGTACAACAAAAACTCAACCGAAAATCTCATTAACAATCACTCCTAATCTCCCTTACAGCACTCCACAACAGGAATCATCAAATGCAACAATCAATAAGTTCATCAACATTTATCTTCACCAAAAAAAAAACATAGCATACAGAGAAGTGAGAGAACCATTTATATAGGGTTAAAAAACAAAAACGAAAAAAAACTGAAAATAAAACAGGGAACTGGCCATGGCTCTGCTTTTCCCTCTGTCGCCGGACCCCGCTTCCACGCAATCCTCCGACGACACTCGCGGTAAACCCATTTCGGCGACACACACCTCTCCGGCGACCCTCGCGGTAAACCCACTCCGGCGACGCACACCTCTCCGACGACCCCCACCTCTCGGCTGCTCCCCTCCTCCCCCTTCTTCCACAATAGCTCTGTTTTGCCCTCTGTCGCCTCTCCTCTGTCTCCCCTGACACTCTGCCAGTGTCTCTGTATATGTAATAATGTTTAAGCGGTAAGCTCTGTCTATAAATATTAATTGTTTGACCGGTGATGTGTTGTGGTATATGTGAAATTAGAGGAAAATAAGTTTTATTAATTGTTTGAGCGGTGGTGTGCTGTGGTATTTGTGAAATTAGAGGAAAATAAGTTTTAAGAGGTGCTGTCATTATTGCCGGAGCAGTGTTGTCATTATTGTCGGAGCAGTGCGTCGATTCCAAACAAAAGAACATAAAAAGGTGTAAAAACATACGACAATTGTGGGTATAAGGGGAACTTCAAATGTTACCTACAGCCAAAAAAAGAGTTGTCTTAATATAGTAGCATAGATATATATACTTATATATAGATATATATACTTATATATACATATTTATAGATATATACATATACATAGATATATATACATATACATAGATATATATACATATACATATATATATATATACATATACATATATATATATATATATATATATATATATATATATATATAGATAGATATATAGATACATATACATATACATATATATATACATATACATATATATATATACATATACATATATATATATAAATACATATATATATATACATATATATATACATATATAGACGCCCGTTTTTATGCGCACTGTTAATGGTGCGAACTGTGCGCACTCGGGAAATTCACCGCCGGTGCCGCCGGCCACCGGCCGCCCGAGGTTCGGCGGAGGCCACGCCGACGAACCCAGGGCGGCCGGTGGCCGGCGAGCCCACGGTCGGCAGCGCTGACGGTGAATTTCCCGAGCGCGCACATCCAGCGCCGCCGCCGGCTGGGGGCTCGCCGACCACCGGTCGCAAGGCCTTCGGCAACTTCCACGCCGACGAAAGTCGGGCGGCCGGTGGCCGACGAGCCCCCAGCCGGCGGCGGCGAACTAATTTTTGCGGTGCCGACGGATGCATGGGCGGAGGGGTGATATCGAGCGGCCTGGATTCACTGTGCACACTGTGCATATTTTAACAGTGCACACAGGATCAGCCCAAGCCGGCGAGCCCCCAGCCGGCGGCGGCGAGCTGATTTTTGTAGTGCCGACGGATGTATAGGCGGAGGAGTGAGATCGAGCGGCCTGGATTCACTGTGCGCACTGTTCGTATTTTAACAGTGCGCACAGGATCAGCCCCCTATATATATATTAACATATACATATATGTATATATACATGTACATATGTACATATGTATATGAATTATGAAGGTGAAAAAATTGCATGGGATATATATCCTGTGTCCTGTACACGGGGTGGAGAAGGAGCCGCCTGGTAGAGGTCGAGGAGGAGCCGCCCCTGTTCACCGAAAGGAGGAGCCGCCACGTGAAGGAGTTCGCGTCGCCCCGGGCTTGCGTTGAAGGAAGGTCGCCGCCGCCGCCGATGGTTGTCGGTGGTGCGACCCTGTGCGGCGACATCTGCGTTGTTGGTGCTGATCTCGCCTTGTTTCTTCCTCCCATGTGGAACCCTCGACACATTCCCCGACCTTAGAGATGATAGTCGTCGGACTTGGAGGAGAGGATGTTTGCCGGTCTTGGAGGAGATGTTATGGTGCGAGCGTGGCGGCGAAGGTTTGCGGTGGTGCAGTGGCCTTGACGGAGTTTCTCTTTGGCAGTGCAGGCTTGATGACAAAGGCATGCGAGAGTGCAGTGACCTTGATGGTGTTTCTCTCTTGTGGTGCGGCTTGGTATCGATGGCGTGCGCGAGTGCAGTTGGCCTCGACGGTGCTTCTCCGGTGGTGGCGAGTGGTTTGGTCGTCATCAGACGACGAAGGTTCTCAGTGAATCTTGTGCGTCCGCTGTGCTAGAGGATTGCAGTCCAGATTTTCCTCTCCCGTTTAACGAGCGAGTTCGGCTCCTCCGCGGTGTATTCTATAATGGACGTCGGTACATTTCTTCATGTATTATTATTACAGTTACATTATTTATGTATGCATTGTTCTTGTTCATATTTATGCGCTTGTATACCCTATAATATTTGGTTGCGCCTAGGAGATAATTTTCGCGTTATATTCCACCAAATGGTATCAGAGTCAGGTTATGAGGCGACTGATTGGACATTTGAGGAACGATTTGACTGCGGTGGGTGATGAATAGGTTCGCTCCCCATTTTTTCAAATCTGACCTTTGAATTAATCAGGTCTCCTAGTCGTGCCGTAGGACAACCATGACAGGGTAGAACATGAATCTGAACAGTATTTTTGAAGAAGTACGTCGGTGGCGGATTTGACCAATGACAGGTGGTACTACATGAGATGGTCAATGATAATCACAGATCTGTTATAAGGAGGTGATTATCTGTGGGAACACAAGATGTGTTCAAATCGGTTTCTGCGTCAGTTAGAGGCAGCTGGTGTAGAGACGGAGGAAGACGTGAAAACCTGTTTCACTTCTCACCTCGCTCACATATTCTTACCTGGCCTTAGTGATGATGCTCTTGTATGAGAATGATACGGTAGAGCTAGTTGAGGTCACGATTGTAGTGCTATCCAGATAGATGTTAGTGGGCCCTACTCCTAGGGCGGTCACATCTTGGCAGCAGCGGATGGGTAAGGTGAGACAATTTGCACTACTAGAAAAATGGCTTTTAGCCACGAATTCTTTTGCCACGGGGGAAAAATCGTGGCTAATAGTGAGTATTAGCCACGGTTTTTTTCCGTGGCTAAAAGTCTAGTATTAGCCACGGTTGACTAATCTGTGGCTAATATTGGACTTTTAGCCACGGTTTGCCTGAACCGTGGCTAAAAGTCTAGTATTAGCCACGGTTTGCCTGAACCGTGGCAAAAGGTCGTGGCTATATTTAGTCCCACACCGCCAAACCAAAACGACATTTTGGGTTTATAAAGAATTTATTTCAATTAGTATTTGAAATAAATATGGCGGCGGCGGCGGCGGCGGCTGGCCTGAATTTTTTATGTTATGAGTGACCCTTTAACCACGGCAATTAAACCGTGGCTAAAAGTTCAGTATTAGCCACGACAATCAAACCGTGGTTAAAAGTCCAGTATTAGCCACGATTTTGGACTTTTAGCCACGGTTTGGACTTTTAGCCACGCTCGTATTGCCCACGCCCATTTTCCGTGGGTAGACCGTGGCTAAAAGTCTTTAGCCACGGTTTTGGACTTTTAGCCACGGCAATCTGCCGTGGCTAAAAGTCGGTTTTCTAGTAGTGTTGGCAAGGGATTGAGTGGAGCACGATTTCGATTTGGGCCAAAGGAGTGTATGGTATTTTTTATCATTGCAGACAGTGTAGTCACACAGGAGTGCTAGTTCACAGCATGCAAAAAGGCCTCGAGGATAGGGTGCGGACTGGGTGACAGCTGGGTCAGGGTGCAGAGTGATGTTGTCCCCACCATCACTGAGAGTCTGAGCGATTCTGACAGCAAGATGATTGTCATCATTGAGCGGAATGAATTCAGGTGGCTATAGTTGAG
Source organism: Platanthera zijinensis (assembly GCA_039513925.1). Classification (NCBI taxonomy): domain Eukaryota; kingdom Viridiplantae; phylum Streptophyta; class Magnoliopsida; order Asparagales; family Orchidaceae; genus Platanthera; species Platanthera zijinensis. The sequence continues at coordinate 109,668,278 of CM077087.1, forward strand.
TGGCCCGAGGTGGAGTCCTGATGGTGGAGTGAAGACATACCATGCTCAAAAGAGCTGTGTAGCGTGGTAGTTTGTAACGGCTGATGGGGACCACGGTGTGTGGTGGCCGGTGTACCCATGATTTCTGAGGCCAACATGGTGAATTGTTGTGATGGTGCAGATGATCGTCTTTCTAGGGCTCGAATTATTCGAGTCAGTTTTTACGATCACGTTGCGGCGACGTTCACAGGTTGAGCCGACTGGAGCAGGTTGGCTGATGCTTCGGACTGAGGCGGTTCTACGTGCAGAGTTGCTTGGTGCAATTGTTGTGTGCAGTGAGTGTTTTGTGCAGGTGGTAACTCCAGATCCCGAACAAAGGTGCTGATTGTTATATTTGGTTCGAATCCAGATCGATCTAAACCGAATCCGAGTTCCATTTATCTAAAGATATCTCTTGCCTAAATTATATCCATGTCTGTTCATAGGGTGGAGAAGGAGCCGCCTGGTGGAGGTCAAGGAGGAGCCGCCCCTGTTCACCGAAAGGAGGAGCCGCCGTGTGAAGGAGTTTTCGCCGCCCCGGGCTCACGTTGAAGGAAGGCCGCCTCCGCTGGTGGTTGCCGGTGGTGCGACCCCGCGTGGCGGCATCGGCGTTGTTTGTGCCGATCCCACCTTGTTTCTTCCTCCCAAGTGGAACCCTCGATGCATTCCCCGACCTTGGTGATGATAGCCGCCAGTCTTGGAGAAGAGAGTGTTTGCCGGTCTTGGAGATGATGTGGTGCGAACGTGACGACGAAGGCTTGCAATGGTGCAGTGACCTTGACAGAGTTTCTCTTCAGCGTTGCGGGCGTGGCGGCAAAGGCATGCGGGAGTGCAGTGGCCTTGATGGTGTTTCTCTCCGGTGGTGCGACTTGGTGTCGATGGCGTGCGCGAGTGCAGTTGGCCTCGACGGTGCTTCTCCGGTGGTGGCGGGTGGTTTGGTCGTCATCGGACGACGAAGGTTCTCGGTGAACCTTGTGTGTTCGCTGTGCTAGCGGATTGCAGTCCAAATTATTCTCTCCCGCGTATCGAGCGAGTCCGGCTCTTCCGTGGTGTATTTTGTAACGGACGTCGGTACATTTCTTCATGTATTATTATTGCAGTTACATTATTTATGTACGCATTGTTCTTGTTCAAATTTATGTGCTTGTGTACCATGTATTATTTGGTTGCGCCTAGGAGATAGTTTTCGCATTATATCCCAACAATTCCTCCATTAAAAGCATTTCTCAGCAGTTTCATGCTACACATACAAGGGTTTTTTTGTTTGGGTGAGAATCATTCTAAACAAATAAAATGGGAAAAAAACTTACAATAATTTTAAAAACAAAAATGTAAAGAAGTAGCTCACTAGACCTTGGAGGTTTATATTTGAACAAGATAAGAACATCAGAATCATACCAGAGCTTCTTGCTTAAATAACAGCTCATCAACAAGGGCAGTAAACTCTTGCTCTATGTCACACCGCAGCAACATGCACAGCTTTAGCCTTTGATTCAGAATGATAATTAAAGGAAGCAACTTGAAGTGTCCAGGGCACTCATTCTCTCTGCACGCACAAAATAACAATTTTAAATTATTCTTTAATATATTACACACAAACACACTATATATATATTTATTATGTATATATAAGACAATATGCATATTTGCCCGTTCCTACCGTAATTTTAATTTAGACTGAACCGTAATTTTAATTTAGACTGAACGATCATCCGATTAAATTACGATCACGATTTCTCCTCTCAATAACTCTCATGAATAAGCGGCCAATTTTGGGGTTCCTCAACGACACAAAATTTACGCAAATTTCAGCCACTGAACCTGTGGTTACAGCGGTTCCTAAAGCCCCAAATAACCTCGCCATCCCTCCTTATCTCATTCCCTAAATTTTGCCTCTCGCTCTGTTCCTCCATTCCGTCTCCCAGCAAACTTCCGCTTCATCTTTGTGGCATCACTCCCGCTCAACATTTGGAGTGTCTGCCGATCACACGTCTTCCTCCTTCGCGTCCTCAAAATATCAGAGGGGTCACCGTAAAGAGAATATTTCGGCACCGGAGAGCATCCCTTCAACGAATGCCGGTAAGATACAGTACCCCCAACTTACTACATTTAGGCTCCGTTTGGGGGGACTTATTTTCACCGGTCAAGCGGTTACGACCACATGTATCGGACCGTAATTAAGGTCCGGTTCATGTGGTCGTAGCCGCTTGACCGGTGAAAGTAAGTCCCCCCACACGGAGCCTTAATCAACCCCTGAGAAATACAGGTTTCCAAAACCTTCCTCATCATGGCATCCGTCCGGTGAATCAAATTCGGTGCTTTCCACCGGCCTCCGCGCGCCTCTCACATTTTTTTAGGGCGGAGGAGAAGAATTTGGATGGCCATGCTATCAATGCCTACTGTTTGCAAGCCCATAAATCCCGCCACCATGCATGAAGTAAGAGCCTTGCCATCGTTTCACGTTCTTACCTCTGCCCTCCCATCCGCCTCCGATCACTGCCGGTCAATCCCTCCACCAGCATTACCTGAGGAGCGCCGCTGCTATCCCCACCACCATCGCCGCCCCTCCTGCCACTTCCAGCCCTGAAAGCAGACACATTGGCGTGTACAGGGATGCTGGAAAATTGGGTACTGGGGTAAACGATTTACGCACCTCATAGTTTAGTAGGGGTTATTGCTGTAATACTCACTCTGATTCATTATCGAAAACAAATCCTACAAAACTTAGATTTTTTTTACTGTATTTTCGTAATATTGATTAATGAAATTAATGAATATGTACTGAGTTGGGTGCCACATTGATGTTTAAGATTATCTGTATTTGTGAAATAAACTAATGGAGGTTCCTATGGATTATTAGCTTCTCAAAAAACTATGTTACCATATTTGCTGTGTTGCAAGAGGCTTCTATTTTTGCAAGAGTGATATTTTTAATTGTTATCTGCAAAAAATTTTTTTATATAAATACGAACATCTTCACACGGACTACGCCTGTGCTCGACACTCTCAAGCTGTCTTCGACCGCAATGAAGCGAGCTTCACCTGCTTTCACGCATTCCATCAGCTCAGCGCCGCACCCGCCACTCGCGGCCACCTCGAGCCCTATGTTTGTTGTCTGATTTTGCATACATGCACCAGGGGGGTCACAAGTGGTGGGTGCAGCGCCGAGCTAGTGGAAGCGAGCACTGCCCTCTTCTATGCAACCGAAGGCCGCCGGGAGCACCGAGCACGGGCGTAGCCCGTGCGGAGGCGGGCGAAGCCCGCCCGAGAGCATCGAGCACGAGCGAAACCCGTCTGGATGCACCCACCACTATATATACAAAGATTTATCGGGAGCCGTTGTGATTGCACAGTATAACATCTGAGTGCCATTGGAAGATTCTCAGCCGCTAGATCTATGGGGCGAGGGTCTGCAAATAGCTTAAATAGGAAAAATCTTTCAAATCCAGCCGATATTTTGCTGATCGTCATTCCTGCCCTCATGATATTTTGTCGCGAGATAGCTCCCAACAAGTTCGCCGGGGTCCGGCGAACCCACTGGTGGGCGCCTAGCAGGCCACCGGCGGCGGCAACCTTAACCGTGTGGCCACGCTGTTTTTTTTGTTAAATTTTTAATTTTGTTCTAATTTCCTAAAAAAAATAATATATATTAATTTTAAATAAATCATAGTAAAAAATTATATTAGAAAATAAGTATAAATATTAAAAAATTTATTTAATAAAACAATATTTAATAATAAAAATATATAAATATAATATTTTTTTAATTTAAAATAGTAATAAAAAATGTACATCATCAAGAATATATAAATATTAAAAACTGTCATTAGCTATATATAGTAAGGAAAAAATACTCTTTGGTGCAACGTTAATATTTTCCAAAATTAATTACCAAGACCTCCCCTGGGAATTTGCATAATTACTGGTTGAACCCTTCTATCTTTTGAAATTACATTAACCTCCCTTCAAGTTTACCCAGTTTACAAAAATGCCCATTTCGTTAGAAATATGGCTGAAAAATGTAAAATCAGCTAAATTATTTTACAATATTTCAATTTTATATTTTTATAATGATTCTAGATTGATTACAAAGGGCAAAATGTAGCGTACCCTTTTTAATGTAGACTTATTACAAAGGGTAATTGGAATATCATAAAATAATTCGGCATTTTTATCGCTTTTGACCAATATTTCGATAAAAATATGTCACGGCGTTCAAGGTAGTCATTATAAAGGGTAAAACTGAATATCATAAAATAATTTGACTTATTTTATCATTTTCAATTCATATTTCTAACGGAAGGACTATTTTGTAAGCTGAATAAACTTGAAGGGGAGGTAAATGTAATTTTGAAAGATAAAGTATGTCGTGTAATTATGCAAACTCGCGTGGGAGGTATATATATATATATATGAATGAATATACATATATATATATATATATGTTGTCGAAGGAGAGCTTTGAAGGGGAAAGAGATCTTCAAAGGCCGAAAGAGATCTTCAAGGGAAACTTCGAAAACTGAGGTAGAACTCCGAAGGATCTTCGAAGGAGTGTTCACGGGCATTGAATGTCAGGTGTCTTAAAATGAATGCTCGGTGCTCCTTTTATAATTTTTGACAGGGACGGTTGGGTAATTGTGTCGTCGTAACTGCCAATACTATCGGATGGACTAATCACGCTCATCGATCTGGAGCATACAAAATGCCATTTTTGCGGATATAATGATTTTGCCCCCGGGAAGTTTGGGTTGTTCAGGAAAAATTGGTGGCAGTGACGACAACGAACTACAAACTATGAATTGCAGTCTGTGAATTGTCCTGCGAAATGAGAACAGTCCTACAATCCTTGTGAATGCGAGAGGTAAAAAGGCAAAATTATGGTGGGAGCTTGAAGGAATTCCGCGTGCTTGAGTGAACGTAGAGGTGTTATGAGCGCACTTGCGTAAATGCGAAGGCATTCTGAGTGCGCAGTGAGCGCATAAGTGTTATGAGTGCGGAGACTTTGCAAGCGTGCCCTGAGGGTGGAGGGGCTGACAAAATATCTGGGACGGAATGTCAAGAGCATGCACGCAGCCAAGTGGCAAGGGAAGGCGCACAGATAGGTCGTGCGGCTAAGGGCGAAAAGGCCAAGAGTGCGGACGAGGTTGCGCTCGATATGGCGCACGCGACGACACAGGCTGTTGTGCGCTACCGCACGGTGGTACACGTTCGGGTGCGCGCACCCGGGTGCGCGAGCTACTGCGTGCGCGAATGCAAGGTCTAACGTGCGACCACGTGCGAGTGTCTAACATGCACGCGACCACGCCCATTTTTGGCGGTCGGGTGGACGTTCTGGCGGCGGTTAGGGCCCTACGAGGTGTGCCCGACGACGTGGGTGGCTTTGGCGGTCAAAATTCTCCTCCATCATGGGCATTCGCATGGTGAGGAGGTTATGGAAGCTCCCACTTCCTCCATTCTGAGCACTCTTATAATGGAGCAATTTCACTAATCATAGTCCAATATCCACTATAAATAAAGGAGTGCACATCAATTGCCCCCAAATTCTCGGAGTTCAAATTCACGCTTAGGGGAGTGCGAGGATTTTTCCAAGCTATTTCATGTTGCGATCGAGGTGGCACCATGGAGGTAAGCTTCTCTGCTCACATACGAGCGGTGAGCCGCTGGTGGAAGAAGAAGAGTGACGAGTGGGAGCCGCGCCAGAGCTGTATGCGGACGTGCGAGTAGTGGTCGAGCGTGAGCGAGTGCGGGTAGCCAGCTCCGCGAGGCTACACGCACGACTGCGCGCACACGGTTGGAGCCATGCGTGGGGCGCACACGTTTGTGCAGATAGCTCTACGCGCAATAGTGCGTGATCGGACCCACACACGTGTGCCTAGGCGGCTCGAGCCGTGCGCTAGACCTCACGTGCGGTATTGTGCACTGTGCGCGGTAGTGTGCACTTATATGGCTAGCGCTGCGCGGTAGCGTGTAGCCAGTGTCGTGTGCTGGGGCATGCACGCCCGTGCAGTCGGAGTCGTGTGCATGCTTTTTTTATTCATTTTTCTTCCATGCACTGATGTATGTGTTTTGTTTTTCCAAGGGGTCAAAGTGAAGAGGGCAATCAAAACCAATGTGGCAGTGCTCCACGCTTGATAGTGCGCAGGTTGATATGTGTCGAAAGCGTTTTAGATTTCCCACAAACATTGAGGAGAAGCTCTCACATGCCGAGGAGCACACCCAAAATCCGCCGCCTATCACACTTTTAGAAAGCTGTTTGAAGTCGGTTTTTTGCCTTCCTCCCTCTGATGGTGCGACCGAGAACTTTCAGTTATGCAGAGTGCCGATTTCCCAGTTCACCCCCGTCTCGATGATGCAGATCATGGGATTCATCGCATTCTTTTGGGAACACAGCTTGCGGTTCACGCTGGAGATCTTCAAAATTGGTGCGAGGTCTTTCCTGTCCTGAGTGGCAGGATAGAGGTATGCATCAACAAGAGATGGTTCCCCTTCAAGGAGAGGTCCAACTATCGTCATGGGAATATCCTCTATGGATATGTTCAAAACTGCTGGTAGTTTCCTGAGTTATGGAAAGAGCTCCCTGGCCGTTGTTGTCATCAAGATGGGCAAGAGAGTGAATTCTCACCCGTCCCTGAATTTCCGAATCGTGGTGGGTTGTCGAAGGGCCTATTTGTATTGCTAGCTGAGTACATGAAGACATGTTGTTGACCTGTCTTTCATTAGATCCTCAGTGCAACGACATTTCTCCCTTAGCCAATAACAAGAGGAGTAAGCCAATTTTCAGATGTGGGGGTTCCGATATTGCGCCTTCCACCTCTCGAGCGAGGAGTTATGTTGTTGAGGCAGGTCCTAGATACACTGACGGGGAGGTTGCTATCGATGACCCTGAGGTTAAGGAGATTGTTGGGAACATTGCCAACAATGTCCCTGATCCGAAAAAGTTCTCACTGTATAACCCGTAATTCGTCGAGATAAAAAATGACTAAGGAAGACGCTGCACAAGAGTACTCGTAGGGAGTAATCGTCCGGAGTACTCATCGGGAATACTCGTCCGAAGTACTTGTCGGGAGCACTCGTCGGGAGTACACGTCGGGAGTACACGTCAGGAGTACTCGTCAGGAGTACTCATCGGGAGTCGTCATGGGTACTCATTGACCTTCAGGAGAGTACTCACACCCCATCTTGGTCTGGGAATAACAGTTTGGTCAAGGCGAGAGCGGCTGTTCACGGACCATACCCCTTCCCCCTTGGATTCGCCTATAAATAGGACCCCGAGACACAAGTAGAAGACACTTTCATCACCCCCCCCCCCAAGGTGGGTGAGTTCAGTGTCTGCCACCCTTGTGTCCAGCTCAGCAATGACTTTAGGAGGGGAAGTTCCTATAGACTTCCGGGTGTGTGGCGAGTCCTCCTCGCTGCAATACGTGAATCTTGTTTGTAGGCAGTCTAGATCCGTTCTTTGAGCTCGCTAGCTTCTTCTCACCGAGTCTCACGTGGATCGACCACTAAGTTAGTAACCTTTGGTCACCTCATTGGTTCGAACAACAGAGACCAATTTTCTTGGTTCGAACACTCATAATATAGATGAACACATTTGTATTTGATGTACATGCTCTTGTTGTGATAATTTCAGGTACATGATAGTACAAGCCCAATATAGGACTAGACCTAGTGTTATCAGACATACTCGTGTCAATGCCTCATTGTGCAAGACACCATGTTGACCTAAGTTCTAGACTATGTTGGACTTGATACTTACTCTCAAAAGTCAAATAAACAACGTCTAAAATGTTGAGTAATGCAAAATAGTGAAGTATAAATATATAGTAATTTAACTTCGTCAAAATTCGACTAGACATCTAGTCGAACTGGCAGAAGTATCAATTGCATTCATGTAGAAGTGTCATGAAGACGAAAATCTGTTTAAGTACAGATTGGTCGAGAGATCAAGAAGATCGTGTTGAACAATCAAGAGATTAATGTTGATGCACTTAGAATGCAAAGTCTATGAAGATTCGACTAAATATCCAAGTGTTCGTCCAAATGAATCAAGATGATTCGTGTATATGATAAGTATACATAAAACTGCTAAGTGAAGATTCATTTAGATCATTTACATGAATGTGCAAAAAGCTCAAAGCAATTCGATCAAAAGTTTAATTCTTGAAGGAAGAAGGTTCTGGCGAAGTTAACTCGACTGAACATCTAATATCTCGACTATAGATCATCGACCAGATAGGGAGAAGGAAGGGTTACATATAAAACTGTTCTAAGTCCAGATTCGACTGAAAAAAAAATCTTGAAGAGGAATTCGACTACAAGCTCCCGGGCGAATATGCACAAAGCAGAAATTTGACTTGATATTAAGCCATTTGATTGAATGTGAAGTAGATTTGACCGGCCTGCACTATCTAAAAGAATGAACAGTCAAATTCGATTGGAAGTCTATCATTCGAGTAGAAGAAGTGCTGAAGAAAAAATTTGATTGAACAAGAAGAATTTGACCAGATATCCAGTCGAACAACGCGACATGCCTGTATTCAGATTTGAATATGAATCGATTGAATGAACGTTGTTTCGGTGTTATCATTTAATGCCGCCGCGGAAAGTGCAATCAGATTTGTCCTTTAAGGTAAAAGATTTCTGACAACAGATTGTCCGAGATTTGGCCGTTAAGAATCCCGAGCATATAAAACAAAGAGGACGTGAACAATAAACCCTAATTGATTGAAACGAGTTTGAGCTTTTCCGCCGACATTGTTTTGAACCAGACTACTGAAACAAGAAACTCAAGTTTTGTAGAAGACGAAATTAAAAGAAAATCTTTTCTTCTTCGGTAGTGCAATCGATTCATGTTGTTGAAGCATTAAAAGCAAAATCATATAACAACAAGAAAAAGATCTTCCATAAGCGCAAAGCACACAACTTTCATTGAAGTAGATTTCTTTCAAGTCCTATGCAGGAAGATCAGAGAAGAAGCAATCTTCAACATGCTTTAAGAAGACTCCAGTGCTATCAAGAATCATCAACTGAGTCTATAGAAAATTTTGTAATAAAACTTATTAAACTATAGGATCGATTTGAGATCTGAGCTGTAGGATCCTTTGGAGCTGAGGTTAGAGCTGTCACTTAAAACCGAAAACCGTAAACTGAACCGGAACCGAACTGGAACCGCAAAGAATCGGACCGAACCGTTTGCAAATTATTTGGGTTATGGTTTGAATTTTGGAACCGTGAACAACTTTGGTTCAGGTGTGGTTCTTACATTTTATTATCCGGACCGGAACCGGAACCGGAACCGCAACATACAAGTCTCAAGCGGTTTCAAGATTTTTAGACCCGATCCGAACCGGACCGAAGTAGAACCGAACCGCAACCCGTTTATTTTTATTAATTTTATTATAATATTGTATGCATATAATAATGTATGCATATAAAATAATCTCTCCACCCGAGTCAGTAATTTATGAATATGCTAATAAAACTCTTGATCAAACATTAATAGTTGCAATTTAATGAATGATAGTATTCAGAGCTTGCACACCCGTAGAAATCTATTACCAAAAACTAAATAACAGTGAACATAATGTTTGGAATTTCAGATCATTGTGATCTGTAGTTTTCTGCTACTGTGTATGTATATCCAAATCAATTCAAAGCCTAGATTTTGATAAAAAAATTGAAGATCTGTATAGGTATAAGTGTGCATACTTTTTCATGATCAAAATCTCCACCAATGAAAAGACGACATATACTAGCCCACCGATCGTGGAAGAGACCGTCGAGAAGTGCGCAACTTAATTATTTCTATTTTGAAGTTGTTTTGAGTTTTTTGCAAACCGCATTTATTTCATTCTGTCAAATTTGATTTTAGTTTTAGTTGGAACCGATTGGAACCAGACCAAACCGCATAGAACCGGACCGAACCGTTAGTGACCGGTTTGGTTTTGGTTTTCGTTAAACCGTAATCGGAACCGTTGACACGACGGTTCCAAAAATTATGATGGAACCGGAACCAGAACAGGAACCGATCAAACCAAATAAGGTTTTGGTTCTAACTTGAAGAACCGTTACCTTAGCGGTTCAGTTCATGGTTTTAGTAGAACCAGAACCGAACCGGAACCGTGACAGCTCTAGCTGAGGTAGGGGTCAGTCAGTGCCTCTGAGGTAGGAGACTCTTTCTCTGAGCTGTAAGATCCTTTGTGGATTTGAGATAGGATTTCTATTGAGAAATCTGAGTATACAATCCCTATTGTGGATCTGAGGTAGGAGGTCAGGCAGTGCCTCTGAGGTAGGGTCCTAGTGATCTGAGGTAGGAGGTCAGTCAGTGCCTTTGCGGTGGAGACTTGGTCTCTGAGTTGTAGGATATGCGGATCTGGGAATTGGTTGGAGTTTGCTAAGGCTAGCACAATGCTAGATAGGCAGAGGAGGAAAGTGGATGTATCCAACTCGGGAAACCACTATAGCTTGTTGTGTCTGTGATGTGCTTTCTCTGTGATTGTGTGATTGTTGTGTTTACTTTAATTATTCCAAATTAGACTCACAAAAAGATGACATCACCGATATACCCTCCCCTCCTCCAGGTGAAGGGACCCCCTAACTTTCAAGTGGTAACAGAGGGAGGTTTCTCAAAAAAAGTCTAACAACTTGAACAGATATGCACTGGGGATATAAGTCTACTTACCATCTCTATTGAACAAAACCTCGAGGAACTAGGCAGGTTCAAGATGCCAATCAGAAGTACAAAAAAGATTGAAATCTAGAAAGAAGGGATAAAGATATATATGGAAACATATAATCCAAGAACTTCCAGTACCCTCAAGAGTGAATGGCAAAAATGATTCTTATCCAGCCAAAGTAGGGATAAGAGCAAAATTATCCAGTTCAGACGGTGAGCACGAGGGAGAAAACTATTATAGACTCATGGCTAGGACTGATGGTGAAAGACAGGATGATTCACATTCTGCACAGGTATGCATAAGAGCTAAACTATCTCTCTCAAGCTTAGAGTCAGAAGAAAGCTCATCTTCTGAATATGGCAGTGACACTGATCCAGTTGCTAAGCTTGGTGACATTCTAGAAGCACTAAAAAGAAGCAACCAATTGGTGAAAACTCAGGCTGAAGAATAAAAGATTCTTAAGCATTTGAAATCAGAGCTCGACGAAAAAGAAAAAGAATTAATCAATAAAAATCATGAACTCACAATAATTCAAAGGAAGTATGAAGCTCAGGCTACATTGTTAAATCAAAAAGAAAGAGTTGTCAAAGAACTTGAGGGCAAGCTTCATATTGAAAGGAAGCTTGGGGCAAACTTCTCGAAGCCAAAACTGTATTGCCCATTATAGACAGCTTCTCTGCACTATATAGAAGTGGTGTGGGATATTCTAAAGAGACTGACAATGACCAAGCTTTAAGTGATAAAATAATATTAAAAAAGGTTGTAGTACCAACCAACTCCTATGATCTTGATCTTATTGATGGAGACTTGTCCAGTGAGTGTTCCACTAGTACCGAAGAACCACAAAGCTCAAGGAAGAAAGTGGGCATTGGACAGTGTGCACTCAAAGCACCCAATGTGAAAATTCAATTGAAGGGTCATGGATCATTTGTAGTTGGTTCAGCGGTAATCCAAAAGCCAACTTCTAAGAGAAGTCATGTGATTGTGTTGCCCCATTCTAGTCAAGCACACAGTCACAAAGGCAACAACAAAAATATTAAAATTATTGAATGCTGCTCTTATGGTCATCAGTACATTCATCCTACTTCCAAATTGATTTAGAAGAGGAGATATAATAGATATGACTGTTGGTGTTGTGACAAGATAGACCATTTTGCCCTAGACTATTGGTTCAACCCAACAATGTCTAGAGCAAATCATGTGCTGCTGTCCAATAATCCTGTAATAAAACATGTACTTAGAGCTAACAAAAACTAAGGACCCAAAATCTTTTGGGTACTGAAGGAGAAGTGATCTGAGCAAAGAAAAGTTGTTGAACAAGTTACAACAGATCAAAGAGCACCAGATTTGACTATAGTAGATCAACAGGTAGAAGTTGAAGAAGTAGAGCGTGAAAGAAGACTACAAGCAGCCAAAAGGCATCTGAAAGATCATCCCTCACATCAGATTATTGGGGACCTCGGTCAGGGCGCAAAAACAAAGAGGACAACACTAATCAATTTCTTATCAAAGATTCAGCCAAAGAAATTTTAAGAGGCAAATGTTAATCCAGCTTGGATTATGGCAATGCAAGAACTCAATTAGTTCATGAGATCCAAAGTGTCGAGGATAGTTCCTAGACCCTAACATCAGAATATAATTGGAACCAAGTTGGTCTACATGAACAAGATGGATGAGCAAGGGGTGATCATCAAGAATAAATCTCGGCTGGTGGCAAAATGTTGCAGATAAGAAGAGAGAATAGATTTTGACCAAAGCTTTGCTCCAGTGGCTAGATTGGAGGCTATCAAACTATTACTAGCCTCTTTAGCTCACAAAAATTTTAAAGTTTATCAAATGGATGTAAAGTCTGCATTTCTAAATGAAGATCTTAAGAGGAAGTGTATGTTGAGCAGCCCCGAGGTTTTGTTGTTCAAACTTATCCTGATCAAGTGTATTTTCCAAGAAAAGCCTTATATAGGTTGAAACAAGCACCGAGAACTTGGTATGAAACCCTGCCTAGCTTTCTCATTAAAAATAAGTTTTCAAGGAGAATGATAGAAGAGACATTGTTCCTAAAGGAAGTCAAATATAAGATTCTATTACTTCAGATATATGTTGATGACATTATCTTATGGTCTACTGATGACAACATCTGAAAAAAATTTGCTAACTTGATGAAGGGGAAGTTTGAAATGAGCAGTATGGACGAGCTCAAATATTTCTTAGGGCTCCAGGTGAAACAATCTAAAGATAAAATCTTCATCTGTCAGAGCAAATTCATTAAGGAGCTGATCAAAATATTTGATATGAAGAGTGCAACCTCAATGAACTCCCATGAGATCCAATGTGTCGATGGATAAAGATGAAAAGAGGAAACCTTTTGATGAAACTTTGTATAGAAGCATCATTGGATCATTGCTCTACCTCACTGCTAGTAGATTAGACTTCATATTTGTAACATGTGTTTGTGATAGATATCAGGTGAACACTAAGAAATCTCATTATATTCTTTCAAGAGGATAATGAGGTATCTTAAAGGTACACCAATCTTGGTCTATGATGCCCTAAAAGAAATGCTTTTGAACTAACTAGGTTCTCAGATGCAGATTTTGCAGAATGTAAGGAAGATAGAAAGAGCACACTAGGTACCTGCCAATTACTAAGCAAGAGACTGATCTTATGGAGCAGCAAAAAGCAGACCAGTGTGACAATCTCCACTGCTGAGGCAAAGTACATTTCTGCAGGGAATTGTTGTGCACATGTACTATGGGTTCAACATCAGCATGAAGATTACAACATGCAAATCAACAAGACAACCATGTACTTTGACTCATCCAGTGCAATTTCAATTGCTAAAAATCATGTATCTTACAACAAGACAAAACACATTGAAATCAGGTATTACATCATTAGAGAGCATGTAGAAAAGAAAGATATCTATCTAGAATATGTGTCAACTGAGACATGTGGCCAAAAATTTCACCAAGCACCTTGATGAAGTGAAATTCAACTTCTTTAAATTTGAATTAGGAATATTAAACTCAAAATAAAATATTCCTCACTAAACACTTTTTAAACTCATTATATACTTGTTTAGTGTGGACAAATAACATGGTCAACACGATAGCTCTAATTTGGACGAATCTAGAAAATTCTCTTAAGTGTTGATAGGATTCGGGCGGAAGACATGGCAATCATGTAAAGATGTAGTCAAATCAATGTTGATTCGGCTGGACGCGCCTTCCAAATCTAGCCGAATGTGGAGAGATGTAGACGGCTTGATGCTAATTCGATTAGAAGCGACTCCAACAGAATAGGGCTAATTATGACAATTAAACATAACTTAAATAGAATCGACTAGCCCGGGTTTGGGTAAACAGGTACGCGCCCTTTCACATTCTAAAGAAGATATATGAATAGAACTGTGTGAAATCTTCAGCCATCCAGATAAAAGTGACAGAAATGGTTCCCAAGTGATGATGAATTTAATGTTGGCAGCGAGCTTGTTTGCGGCGGATTTGCTAAAGGCGATGCAGACTTAAAGTTTGTAAAAGAACTGTGTGAAGACGCATAGTTGGAATTTATGTTATCTGAGCCAACAAAGATCTTTAAGAGAGAGGTTACAGAGTTCTATCAGAAGGAGGATTTGGCTAGCGAACACTACCACACCCACGGTTACTACTACCTTTCCGTGAAGGGGCAAGGCGAGGATATTGGAAAAAAACAAGAGTCTCAGACATGACCTTGTTTGATATAGTGATCGTGCATCAAAACAGATGGTTCAGAGGACGGAAGGCCTCAACCAATGCCAGTAAGGGCGAAACGAACAGGCACCATGTCGGAATTGAGAGAGCATCGATGATCCTCGTCCCCCAAGAACATGTTGAAGGCTCCCCGAAGAGAAGGAAGAGGCAGGTGATCCAAGACATGCGTGTGGACCATGACAAACTCTATAATGACCATAAGGAATACATTGAGACGATAGTAATCCTTTTTGGTTTTTAAAGCACAGATGTCTACATGGCATGCTGGATTGAATTCCTCAAAGAGGTCTAGTTTTTGATAGATGCATTTTTTGAACTCAGAGAAATGGGCAAGAATGCTAGAGGAGCCATGATTTAGTTCAACAGACGTCACGTCGAGTGAGCTCAACAAATGGGTAGAGTTACCGATTTGATAATACGTCTCCCAAGCCCAAGTCCATATCAGAAAAAAAGAGTCCATAACTATGCAGCTACGATAGACTAAGGTGGTATTTGATTGTGCTGATAGCATGCAGTGTAGTTGTCAAAAATGGAGTTTTAAAGAAATGCGACGATTTGTTCAACTTATTTCTAAAAAGCCAGTTATTTAAACTGGATGTTTTATGTTATCTCCGAGCCGCACTCCATAGCCACGTCCCAACCACAACTTCCGTGTTTTGTTGATTCGCTCTTCACATGCATCTCTTCTTCCCGATGGAAACCTCCGGCCTCTCGGCATCTCCCTATGAAACCCTAGATCCAGGTCACCTTCGACATCTACGAACTGCTGTGTGTTCCCGCTAGGGCTCGACGGCCTTCCTTTCCAGACAGCAGCAACAATATCTTCCCCCGACTTCTCTCTCGATTTCAGTATGGGAGCTCTTGAAAGAGCTTGGCAGTGAGTGGATACTGCTCGGCAGAGGCTTGAGGTTATCCTACGACATCCCTTCTCCCCTCTTCCCCACTGTATGATCTTCTCATCTCCTTTTAATTGAGGAATATGGCAGAGGCAATGCAATCTTCGTTCTTATGGAAAGTTTTGTCTATGCGTGCATTACAAATAAAATCTGGTAGACAGGAAAATTGTCTGGATGATAATTTAGGATAAGGGCTCTTTTTATTGTCTAGGAATGGGTTTAATCCTCCTGTTTTCTTATGTTTTTCATCATAGGAGAGCATTTTTTCTCCTTGAAGTTGACAATTCAGATGCATGCATATCTTGCACATCAACATTAAATAACTACATCCTAATGATATCAATTGTAGCATATGGAAAATAGTTCTATTATGATTTGCTTGCATCTTTTTTTTCTTTTCATTTTGGAATAGAAATGACTAGTAAGTAAGCATTCTGGATATCTATTGAAATGTAGGAAAGAAATATGTTTTGGCAACATGATTGAGAGTTCTAAATTTATTGGTGTTAATTTATCTGGGAAAAAGTGACTTATTAACTGTCTAAATTTAATTTAAGATTCATTTAGGACACTAATTTCATAAGTTTCAAGATTTTTTGCTGCTTTTTCGTGGTTTGCATAACATTGTTTAAATCTTTCCTGCCTCTGATGTCTACATGATTTGAGCAAATAATCTGTCGATCTCCTCTACAAAGATTTGATCAAATAATCTCGATTTGAGTTTATTTTTTGCCATTGTCTTTCCTACAACTCAAGTTTAAGCTTTTACATCGCCGTCAAATTTATGGATGTATAACAATGTGTTTTGTATATATTACTGTGATTGGTAATCATTTTATGAAAAAAATATTTCGCTAAAAACTTTCTTTTGTTTTCAAATAACTTTTCCAAAACTCAGTTTACATATGTTATTAAAGGCGCGCCTTAGGCGCACCTAAGACTCCAGGCTCACCAGGCTCAGAGGTTTTCGCCCGATTTGCGCCTTCAGAATATAAAAAGCGCGTCCGAGTGAAATTTTTATTGTAAATTTTATCTTCAAAAATTAAGAAAAAAAAATGCAAAAACTCAATAAATTTTTATTGATTTAGGCTTCGTTTGGAAGGACTTATTTTCACCGGTCAAGCGGTTACGACCGCATGAACCGGACCTTAATTATGGCCCGATTCATGCGGTCGTTACCGCTTGACCGATGAAAATAAGTCCCCCCAAACGGAGCCTTAGTATTTGTGAAATATAAGATAATTGTGCGTTGGACTTAGATATGATATAAGTGACGACATTGATTCTATTTTTTAAGAAATATAAATGATAGTAATGAATGATTACTTAGGCTCCGTTTGAGGGGACTTATTTTCACTGATCAAGCGGTTACGACTGCATGAACCGAATCTTAATTAAGGTCTGGTTCATGTGGTCGTAACCGCTAGACCAGTGAAAATAAGTCCCCCCAAACGGATCCTTAGTAGACTAGATGAAGAATTTGATCGAGAAGCTGAAATGATGTTTGATGCTGATTATTTAAAATGGATGTGGTTGCGGCTTGCCTCCGTCGGGCACGCGCCTGCGCCATGAGCCTTGCGCCTAGGATCCAAGACCCCTTGGCGCCTTGGTGCGCCTTGCGCCTTTAATAACTACAAACCTCATTTAATCCAAACAGTTTTTTAAAAAAAACAATGTTTTCTAGAAACAACACTTTTCTCAAACTCAATTTCCTATCAGCAGCTTTTCATCAACAACAACACAATCAAACAGAGCCTAAGGCATACATGGAGTGGAGAGGCCACAAGACGACCAGAGAATTGTCAGCATCCCACTTTCGCCACGAGGGATCAGCATTGGGAGGTCAAACAATGGTCTCATCAATATACTCATACAATTGATGACTATGAATGGCATGTTGCGCCGCCCGAAACCATTCGAGATAATTGAAACCGTTCAAAGGTATGGTGGTAATACTAGGAGCCAAAGGAACCATGCATCCACGGATAGTCATTACCCGGAGGATTCATAACATGAGAAGTTTGAACACTCGAATCTGAGGAACTTGCCATTTAGATACTCCAAATGGTAAATAGAAGCTCAATGGAAAGAGCTTGTGGGAATTTATCTTGTGGGCTAGACCTCAAGGAAGGGAGCTCGCTAGAATAGAGCTTAGGGAAGGGAGCATGCAACAATAGAGCTCACGGGAAGAAGCTTGCGGGTATTGAGCTAGCTAGAATAAAATTGATAGAAGGGAACTTGCAGGAATGAGGCTTGTGGAATAGAGCTCACGGAAGGGAGCTCGGGAACGGAGATCACAGAAAGAAGCTCACAAAGCAATGGAAAAATGGATCGGAGAAGCCTGCATGAACAAAGCTCTCCTCGATCGCATGCACAGGTTGCATCCAGAGCTTGTGGCTTCGTTGTCCAAAGCAGAGTTCATTGCATTGTTGTCCAGAGAACTCAGAGGTATGGATCGCAAGAACCAACGGTTTGCAGAGTAGCCAAAGATTGCTGGTGGGAACAATGAAGCTGGCAGGAATCAACCGATAGCGGTGATCACATGAACTAAAGGTTCACTGGAATATAGTGTTAACAGGAAGGATGAGCTATCAAGAATGGTAGGTCGCAGATGCAACGAGGTTGGTATAGGATGCTCGTAGATACACTGTTGACGAAAAGAACTATACAGGTGTTATCTAAGGATTAGTTGTGGTCAGAAATCGGAAGCTAAAAATTACATCAAAAAATCTCTAAAAACAAACTAAATTATATCACTAAACTTAATTACACCAATATTATAAATGAGAGATTAAAAACAATAACAATGGATCTTTTTAGTGGCCTTTAAGTCAACTATCAACACATCACTAAACTTAATTGCGTCAATAAATATCTCTTTAAACTTTTTTCTCCACCACTATCCCAACAAGATTCCTATTATTAACTCTCCAAAAGTACAACCTTTTACACCACTGCAAATAAGGTCGGGCAGTCTTACCCTCACACCAAGAGAAGGGACCAAAAGCACTAATGATCTTTTTAGTATTGAAGTATTAACAAATTATCATGTAAGGCATGCCTTGCCTCTCCATACAAAGGGAAGCTTGTATATTTATTAGCAATTTAATCACGTTTTTGGAGTTAGCCATGCGTTGGGTGAGGAACTACCCTCGATTTTGTAGTCAAGAGCACATCTCTTGATTGGTAAACTTTTGTGTTCTCCTTCCTCTCTCAGATCACATGTATATAATAAATGGAGAAACCGATCATTTTTACCTAATATCCCAGTTATTTTTTGAGAACCAATTCTACCAAAACCCTTCATTAAGATGGGAATAAAATTGGCTAGCTTCAGTGCACATAGTTAGGAATAGAAATGGAGGAAAGAGAGACGACAAAATGGTGGAGTGGTGGAGAGAGGCAATGTATAGACACATAATTCTCCAAGAGGTGAGCCGTAGAGGTTGATGCAGGATCAGCAAGCCGCGCGATGTCATCTGTAGAGGGAAGCTACTGCAGGGAAGTAGTCTTGGACTTACGACGAGTATAGACACGGCGAGGTGGTGGAGGTAGAGAAGGGACCGGGAGAGGTGTAGGAGGAGGGGGTAGAGAGGGACTCGTGACAGGAACGGCAGGACGAACAATAGTGGATGGTGGTGACAGGGTAGAGGGAGAGTGGTGGAATGGTTGATCCTCAAAGAAGGTTACATCAGCCGAGACAATCAGCTTGCTATCGGTAGGTGAATAACAGACATAACCTTTTTGAGTGCGGGAGTAGCCAACAAACATACACATTGTGGCGCAAGCAGCGAGCTTGTCAGTAGACGGACAAAGCAGGTGAACATAACATGTACATCCAAAGACACGAGGTGTGAGAGAGAATGGAATCTTGGAAGGAAAGAGGAGACAAAATGGAGAGACGAAGTCGAGGACGGACGAAGGGTTGATGAGATGACAGGCAGCAGAGACCGAAAAGTTCCAATATTCTATGGGCATCTGCATTTGAAACATGAGGGATCGGGAGACATCAAGGAGGTGACGATTTTTCCGCTCGGCCACACCGTTTTGCTGGGGGTATAAGCACACGAGGTTTGATGTAGGATGTCAAACTTGGTGCATAAATTAGAGAAGGTACGATCAGTATATTCCCGAGCATTATCGGTGCGAATGATTTTTAACATAGTGGAGAATTGCGTACGCGTCTCAGTTAGAAAAGTACGAAAAACAGATGTTAGTTCAGTACGATCATGTAGTAAATATAACCAAGTGAGACGTGAGTAATCATCAATAAGGTGACAAAATATCGATAGCTAAAAACACTGAGAACTTTATAGGGGCCCCAGATATCAGAATGAACTAAAAAGAACGAAGTATCACTCCGGGTACATGTAGAAGGGAAAGAAATACGATGTTGTTTGTCGTAGATACATGATTCACAAGTAAACTTTTGCAGGTAGACATTAGGAAGAGTGTTCTTGAGAATCGCGAGGGGAGCATGCCCAAGGCGGCGATGCCAGTCAACAGTGGAGACAACAGAGAGGATGGTGGGTGGAACATCCAAGAGATACATCCCATTCGACAGCTGCCCTTTACCAATGATACTCCGCGTGCGGAGATCCTGCACAACAAAAGGGGAAGGAGAAAATGTTATATAACAGTCAAGTTCCTGAGTAAGACGACTAACTGATAACAAATTGAAGCGGGATCTCGAAACATGGAGAACTGAGGAGAGAGGGAGAATAGGAGTAAGCCGAAGATTAGTCGCGCTAGAAAACGGAGCGGTGTCGCCATTGGCAACAATGATGAACTTGGGATAAGCAGACTGTATATTCTGCGGTGGTCTTTGAGATGTAATGTGGTGAGTAGCACCCGAATCCACGATCTAGTGCGGGATATGGGAGAGACAAGATATACCTTCAGGAAAAGATGCTACCGAGCCAGATGAGCGACTGATGACGCCTTGGAGTTTTTGAAGCTGGGTGCGGAGAGCATTGATATCTTGCCGGGTAGAAGAATCAGAATCCTGTGGAGCACCTGTGGGAGGAGCAGCTGTAGTAGAAGCAGCGTGGTGGGGAGGCAGGCCATGCTTGCGGTAGCATGTAGCTTTAAGATGAGCCTCTCGATCACAGTAAGTACATTTAAAATCGGAGCGCCCAACACGACCTCATCCCCAAGACGTGTGGCGGCCTCCCCTAACTGAATGGCCACGAGCTGGAGCTGGAGTGAGTAAGAGTGGTTGCTAAAGGAGAACCGGTGAAAAATTGGTAGAGGCCTCAAAAAGAGGTGCGATTTTGAGCATCATAGAGCACACATCTGACAGAGAGGGCATGGTGGAGGAGGAAAGCATCTGAGCCCGGACACTGTGTAGGTGAGGAGGAAACTCGGGTCATCATCATGGCAATCCCAACAGCTTCCTTTTGTTCCCGCTGTGTAGCAAGATCCGTGGAGGGTGGCTGATGTTGTATCAATGCCTCAACCAGAGTTTTGGTCTTGGCAACAAAAGAGGTCAAATCACTTGTTGTCCCGGGATCCATAGCCTAAAGCGCATAGATGATATCGAACAGATGTAACAAGCTGTCTTTGCCAGAGTAGAGAGAGTGAAGCTCTTCCCACATTGCCTTGGCTGTCTCATGATACATGGCCATGTGGTAGGGCTCAGTGTCCTTAGAATTGAGGATCCAAGATTGGACCCGACCGTCATCACACAATCATTAGTCGGTAGGATCAATGAGAACGTCCCGGATAAGGTGATGAAGAAGACCTTTAGTTGTAGAACACGATGAACATAATGCACCCACTCCACAAAGTTGTGCTTACCACTGAGAGAGATGGTAGTGATCAGAAGCTCATTACGAACTTCAGGAGAGGGGGAAGCAGCTCGAGCGGGAAGAGAGTAGGCCGTCGTGGAGTCCATTATAGCAAGAGAAGAGGGCGGCCTGGCAACGAAGTTGCGGTTAGCGGCACAACGGGTAGAGGAGCAGTCTGCACGACAAGCACATTGGGTAGAGGAGCAGTCCGCGCGACAAGCACAGCGGGTAGAGGAGCAGTCCGCGCGATAAGCACAGTGGGTAGAGGAGCAATCCGCGCGACAAGCAGTGAGGAAGCAGAGAGCAGTGGTTTAAGGAGAAAGGCAATGATGAGCAGCGGGTAGCGGAGCAGTCAGCACGACAAACAGTGAGGAAGCAGAGATCATCGGTTAAGGAGAGAGGCAGTCCGCACAGCAGAAGAAGAAGCCGACAAGAGAGCAAACAGGAGACTGCAAAAGCCAGAAGGACCAAGTCCGCAACGGGTAGTGAACTTTAGTTTGTAGAACACGACGAATAGAATTCACCCACTCCACAAAGTTGTGCTTCCCACTAAGAGAGATGGTGGTGTTCCGAAGCTCATCACGAACTTTAGGAGAGGGGGTAGCAACTCGAGCGGGAAGAGAGGAGGTGATCGTGGAGTCCATTGTAGCAAGAGAAGAGGTCGGCCTGGCAACGAAGTTGCGGTTAGCGATACAGTGGATAGAGGAGTAGTCTGCGCGACAAGCACAACGGGTAGAGGAGTAGTCCGCGCGACAAGCACAACACGTAGAGGAGCAGTCTGCGCGACAAACACAACGGGTAGAGGAGCAAGCCGTGCGACAAGCAGTGAGGAAGCAGAGAGCAGTGGTTTAAGGAGAAAGTCAATGATGAGCAGCGGGTAGAGGAGCAGTCTGCGCGACAAGCAGTGAGGAAGAAGAGATCAGCGGTTAAGGAGAGAGGCAGTCCGCACAGCAGAAGAAGCTGGCAAGAGAGCAAGCAGGAGATTGCAGAAGCCAGAAGGGCCACGTCCGCAATGGGTAAAGAATAGGGCCAAGCCCGCAGCGGGTAGAAAAACAAGTTCGGAGCGGGTAGACAAACAACAAACCCGCAAAAGCCAGAAGAACCAAGTCCGCAGCGGGTAGAGAACAAGGCCAAGTCCGCAACAACTACAACGGGGCCAAGCCCGCAACAGGTAGAAAACCAAGTTCGAAGCGGGTAGAATAGCAGCAAGCCCGCATAGGCCAGAGGAGAGGCACAACGAGTAGGGAGCAGAAGACCAGTCCGCGCGATTAGAAGAGAGAGGTCGACCACGGTTAGAAAACAACCAGTCCGCATAAGAGAAATGCTGAAGTAGACCGCGCGAGTCCACTGGAGGGCGCAGCGGGTAGGAGAGAACCCGTCAATCCGCGGAGAACAACAAAGAGAAGGCAAACACAGGGTAGAACGCGTGACAAGGCTAGCAAGAGCAGTCCGCAAGAGGAGCTGAA
Organism: Platanthera zijinensis; assembly: GCA_039513925.1. Classification (NCBI taxonomy): domain Eukaryota; kingdom Viridiplantae; phylum Streptophyta; class Magnoliopsida; order Asparagales; family Orchidaceae; genus Platanthera; species Platanthera zijinensis. The sequence continues at coordinate 109,690,869 of CM077087.1, forward strand.
GAAGACCGCGGGTCAGAGAAACTCGCGAGAAGAGAAACTAGACCGGAACGGTCAGAGTAGGAGTGAGACCCAGACAAATACCTATAAAAGGGAGAGAAAAGGGGAAGAAACAGGAGGGAGGGAGGGAGGGAGGGAGGAGAAAAGCGAGACCGCACAAAGGATTACAGTTAAGAAAAAACGAGATCGCACAAAGGATTGCGGTTAAGAGAAAGAAGAGACCACCCAAAGGATGACGGTTAGAAAAAAAAATAGAAAGCAGAAAGCGGATTGGAGACTAGGCCGACGGTCAGAAAGAGGTTAACCGCCGGGAGGATCAGTTGAGCTCTGATACCATGTAGAAGAATTGAGTGAACCTTGTATAAACTTCTTGAATTGCAAATTACAAGTATGAGTACAAATATATAGGGAGAAGAGAGAAAGAATCATCCCTTATACAAGATGTGAGACTAATACACGGGAAAGTAAAAAGATCTATAATGGGCATCTAAATGGGCCTTTACAAACAGTTTTGTAATGGTTTCTTCTAAACTAGAAATTACTATCTTCTCTAAGTTTCTTTAATACCAATTGTATAAGACTTTGTACCATCAAATCAAACAGACTTTCTCAACAAACTCCTAGTAAAAAAATTATAATTTTAATATTAGACATATATGACCCTACTTTTTTCACCATAAATGGATTAGATCATTCAATAAACCAAGCTTATCTAATAAGGTGCCAGGAATCCTGCTACTCAAGTAGTCTTCATGATGAATATAAACATAGAGATGCAAGTTAAATATACGCATTATTTGTCTGCATTTCTTTAACTTTCCGCTATCGCACTTATGTTATCCACGTGATATGTCACGTGTTGTGACTCTTATATATATGTATGTTCTGCTCTTTCTAGGGCATTCGAGATAATATACTTCTTTCCACTTGGTATCAGAGGCGAGGGTTGGCGATTCCGCCGATTTACCGATCCAGCACTGTCGCTCTCGCTCCAGCCGCACCGTCGCTCCTCCGATCCCGCATTGTCGCGCGCTGGCGTAGCCGATCTCGCACCGTCGCACGCTGGCGCAGCCGATCCCGCTCCAGCACCGTCGCTCCTCCGATCTCGATCCCGCACCGCTCGCTGGCTCCGTAGCCTCTCGCTCCGTCGCCTCCCGTACTTGACGCTCCAACCGCCTCCGCGTCTCTCTTCTTTCGATCCAGCCAGCTATTTTGTCCTCAATGAGGGCTGTCGGAGACACCGTGCTCACATCCTCTGGTGTTCCTTTTGGCATCAAGATCTAAGGGACACCCGTAGGATGTGCTTTCGTTTGATGTGAGATTTGCATTCTCTCCGATGGAGGATCAATCTGACATCTCCCCTAGTCCTTAATCTGGTACTCTTCCCAGCTCTTCTGGCGATCCTCCACGGAGTCATGGACACTCTGGCTCGTTGAAGATTACTACTGTTGCTTTGGATGACACAAATTATCTGGGATGGTCCAGGGAGGCCCAACATGCTATTCGCAGTCACCAACTATATGGACTCATTGATGGTACCACCGTTGAGCCACCTCGTGCCGATCCCTCATGGAGAAAATGGGATTCGGACAATTCATTGGTTGTCTCGTGGTTACGACACTCAATGTTCCCTCAGATGTATCGCAGTTATATGCTGTTGGACTCTACTTATGATATCTGGACAAGGGCTCGTGATACTCTCAGGCCGGCAGTTCGATGCAAGTGTATGAGCTCACTCGCCGTGTTTTGGAGCTGAAGCAAGGAAATATGGTTGTTGCCGCCTACTATTCGGAGTTTGAGCGCCTCTATCAGGAGCTGGATTTCTTCAACACATTTACTGCGGCTTGCACTGCTGATGCGGTGGCCCTTCATAAGGATAAAGATCGATTTCGGGTTCATGTCTTCCTTATGGGGCTCAACATGGAGTTTGACGGTATTCACCTGCATGTCCTCCATCGTGAGCCACTTCCCTCTCTTCGAGAGGCCTTCGGCATGCTCCTAAGTGATGAGAATCATCGTCGCACTCTCGGCCCCCTACTGATCACTCTGCGCTCGCCGGGCTGTCTTGCGGACCACCTCCTATTTGTAGTCATTGTGGGAGGAAGGGCCATACCAATGACTCTTGCTTTCGTCTGCACCAGCACCTTGCCCCTGGTGGTCGGGGCTTTGGTTCTCGTGGTCGAGGCAAATATCGTGGTGGTGGCCGTCACTCTGGTGATCGCTCTCAGTCTTCTGCGCAGTCTACTGAGGTTCTGGAGGACATATCCCAGAGCCTGTCTGTTGTTGAATTAGAGGCTCTCCGCCATCTGTTGCGCACCCACACAGACTCTACCCCTGCTGCTTCTCATGCTGCTGTTGCTACTTCAGGTCTGTCCAGTGCTCATGTTGTGTCCTCTTCTCTTTCCGAGTGGATTATCGACTCGGGTGCGACCAACCACATGACTGACTCTGCCTCAGGTTTTACCTCATATACTCCTCTTTCTGGGCGTGATAAAGTTATTGCTGCTAATGGCTCTCTCTCAGCCATTGCTGGTAAAGTGACTGTCACTTGTTCTCCCGACCTATCACTTTCCTCTGTGTTGCATGTCCCGTCTTTTCCTCGCAATCTGCTTTCCATTAGTCACTTGACTACCACTTTAAACTGCTCTGTAACCTTTTACCCTGATGTTTGTGTGTTTCAGGATCTGGATACGAGGCGGATGCTTGGCAGTGGTAGGAATGTTGGCGGACTGTACTTGCAGGACCAGACCTCTACCAGTGCTCTTTCATCCACCAGATCTCCGACTCTTCATGACATCCAGCACTGGCATCAGCTCCTTGGCCACTCTTCTGCTTTATATCTTAATAAACTGTTTCCTGTTTTTAATCATTTAATTCGGTCGTTTTCTTGTGACACATGTGAATAATCTAAGCATGTTCATTAAAGTATTAGCCATCTGTCTGCTCCTAGTTTATGTCCTTTTGATGTTATTCATTCTGATATTTGGGGTCCATCCCGAGTGTAATCTTTATCTGGTTATAAATGGTTTGTTATGTTTATTGATTGTTACTCCCGCACTACGTGGCTGTATCTACTTAAAAAAAGGGTGACGTGCTCTCGTGTTTTCAGTCCTTTCATAAGATGGTGACCCAACAATTTGGTGGCACGATTCGTGTGCTTCGTAGTGATAATGGTGGGGAATATGATGACCGGGGGGCATTCGGGGCCTATCTTGCCAATCATGACATCACTCATCAAACCACAAGTGTCCACACTTCCACTCAAAATCGAGTTGTTGAACGGAAGAATAGGCACTTGCTGGAGGTGTCTCGGTGTTTACTTCTTGCTATGCACCTTCCCAAATCCTACTGGGGTGATGCAGTTCTCACGGCCGCGCATCTCATCAACCGTCTTCCGTCCCATTCCATCTCCTGTGATACGCCCCTCTCCCGTCTCGCCAAGAACCACATCGTCCACACCTCTCATATTGCTCCCCGTATCTTTGGTTCCATCTTCTTTGTCCACGTTCATACTCCGCACCGTGATAAACTGGATGCGCGTTCCATTCGATGTGTTTTCGTTGGGTACTCTCCTACCACCAAAGGATATCGGTGTTATCACCCTCCGACTCGTCGCTACTATTGTACTGTTGATGTTACATTCCGTGAGGGGGAGTCGTACTTTGGTTCGCGTCAGGGGGAGACAGGTAGTAGCAGTGACGAGACCATCGACTCTCCTCTTCCGATTGTCGACTCTCCTCTTCCGATTGTCGACTCCCCTCTTCTGCTTGTTATCACTCACCATATTTCCCCTTCCAATGGATCAACTATTGCCCCAATTTCTTCCCCTTCCGCTCCACCTATATACATATACTCCCGTCGTCCCAAGGCTGTTGAGCAAGTGCAGACTGTTGATATTCCGCCAGTACCGGTGACTGTTTCCGCTCCAGATTCTGATGATGAACTTCATGTCCCTCTTGCTCGTCTTATAGGTAAAAGGGGTGGCACCAAACACCCCATTGCCAACTACATTTGCTATACTCACCTCTCTCAGGCCCACAAAGCTTTTATCTCATCCCTTTCATCTATTATGATTCCTAAGACATGGCAGGAGACTGTTCAGATACCTGAGTGGAAACAGGCAATGGAGGAGGAACTGCGTGCCTTGAAACAAAATGAAACTTGGCGGCTTACTAGCCTTCCTCCTGGGAAGCGAACGGTCGGGTCCCGATGGGTCTTCATAGTGAAACAGAATCAAGATGGGGTGGTGGAGCGGTACAAAGCTCGCTTGGTGGCACAGGGGTATACCCAGGCTCAAGGCATTGACTACCAAGAGACCTTTGCTCCTTTTGCTAAGATGAACTCAATTCGAGTGCTTCTTTCCTGTACTGCGAGTTGTAGATGGGAGCTACAACAGCTCGATGTCAAGAATGCGTTCTTACATGGTGATCTGGAAGAGGAGGTCTACATGAATATTCCCCGGGATTTGTTACCGAAGGATCCAATGGGAAGGTCTGTCGTCTGCAGAAATCTCTGTACGGCTTGAAACAGTCTCAAAGAGCGTGGTTTGGACGGTTTAACAAGACAATGATTCAGCTAGGATACACCCAAGGTCAAGCTGATCACACTCTCTTTATCAAGAGGAAAGGTGTACAGGTTTCTATTCTTATTGTGTATGTGGATGACATCATCATTACCGGAGATGACTTGGAGGAGATTAGTTGCCTGAAAAAAACAACTGGGCAAGGAATTTGAAGTCAAGATCTGGGGAAGCTGAAATACTTCTTGGGAATTGAAGTTGTGAGGTCTCGACAGGGGATTTTCATCTCTCAAAGGAAGTATACCATTGACCTTCTGGAGGAGACTGGGATGCTTAGGCATGCTCCCATGGACACACCAATTGAGGCTAATCATAAAATTGATGCAGATACTAGTGGGTAGAAAGTAGATACATCAAAATACCAACGATTGGTTAGGAGGCTCGTATATTTTTCTCATACTCTCCCTGATATTACGTACGCTGTGGGCGTCTTAAGTAGATTTATGCACTCTCCTTCTATGTCATCAACAAGCTGCCTTTATGCTGTTGCGATACCTTAAGAAGACACCAGGGCATAAGATTCTGTTCAAAGCAAATCGATCGTTGGAGGTTGAAGTGTTTACAGATGCTGATTAGGCTGGTAGTCAAGATGACAAAAAATCTACCACTGGATATTGTTCATTTGTGGGAAGAAATCTGGTATCATGGAAGAGCAAAAAGCAGAATGTTATAGCAAGCTCAAGTGCTGAAGAAGAATATAGGGCTATGGCGCAAGGAGTTTGTAAGGGATTGTGGTTGAAGACTATTCTTAAAGATATAGGTCTCCAGGTGAAAAAATCGGTTACTATCTACTGTGAAAACAAGACGGCTATCAGTATTGCGCATAATCCAGTACAACATGACAAAACCAAACATGTGGAAGTTGACAGACATTTCATCAAAGATCACATTGACAAGGAGAATATCTACACTCCATTTGTGAACTCATTTGACAAGCTTGCCGATGTTTTTACCAAGGGACTATGGGGTGACAACTTCAAGGACAATACTGACAAGTTGAGAATGATCAATATATATTCTCAACTTGAGGGGGAGAGTTGAATATACGCATTATTTGTCCGCATTTCTTTATTTTTCCGCTATCGCACTTATGTTATCCACGTGGTATGTCACGTGTTGTGGCTCTTATATATATGTATGTTCTGCTCTTTCTAGGGCATTCAAGATAATATACTTCTTTCCACTATGCCAAGTGTAGAAAGGAATGGGCAAACCTTGCATATATTTCTTCATGTGTAAAATCCAGGAGAGAATACAAATATATAGGAGAAGAGTGGGAGAACAATCCTATACAAGAGATGTGGGACTAAAGGAGAAGGAAATGGGCCTATAATTGGGCAATTACAATTATTTTTCCTATGTCATCTAGCACTCCCCCGCAAGCTGAAGCGTACAAATCGTAGGCACCAAGCTTGGACAAGAACTGGTAATACAACTTGCGGGGTAAAGCCTTGGTGAGGACGTCAACAACTTGCCCAGATGCAGGAACATGTTCAAGCTTCAACTCCTTTGATTGGACCTTCTCCGAACGAAGTGACAATCAACCTCAATATGTTTAGTCCGCTCATAAAACACCGGATTCTTTGCAATGTGTATTGCAGCTTGACTGTCACAAAACAAAGTTGGAGGTGAGGACAATTTAACTCCCAAATCTCCTAGGAGACTTCCCAGCCAGGTTAGTTCAGAAGTAACAGCCGTCATTGCACGGTACTCAGCCTCAGCAGACGAGCGAGCAACAACTGCCTATTTCTTACTCCGCCAAGTGATAAGATTTCCTCCAAAGTAAGTACATAACCCAGTTGTAGACCGTCGATCATCCAACGAGCCACCGTAATCCGCATCTGAGTATACAATAAGAGAAAGAGAAGAGGATGGCTTGCACACGAGTCCTTGCCCAGGAGAAGTCTTCAGACACCTGAGAATGCACTCCACAGCCTGAAGGTGAGAGACCCGTGAGGTATGCATAAACCGACTTACCACACCAACCACAAATGATATATCTGGTCTTGTGACGGTTAGGTAGATCAATTTTCCCACAAGACGACGATAGTATTCTGGATTTGGAAGTAGAGAGTCCTCCTCAGATCCCTGAGCACACAACATGTGGTTGACTTCCATCGGGGTATCCGCAAGTTTACACCCCGAGAGGCCGGCATCTTGCAGAAGGTCATACTTACGCTGAGATAAGACTAGGCCATCAGATCGTCGAGCTACCTCCAGTCCAAGAAAGTATCGAAGATTTCCCAGGTCTTTGATTTGAAAGATAGAGTTTAGATGCTGCTTAACATCTTGTATCCCGGTTGAGTTATCACCAGTGATCCGAATATCGTCTACATAAACCAGCAGTATTATGGTCTCAGTTGACTGGTGACGAGTGAAGAGAGAGGAATCTGCAAAGCTCTGTTTGAAGACCACCTCACGAACGGCCTTGCTGAATTTTCCAAACCATGCCCGGGGAGACTGTTTGAGACCATAGATAGATTTGCGAAGTAAGCATACACGAGACTCCCCCGTGGTCTCAAACTCGGGCGGTTGATGCATGTATACGGTTTCAAGAAGATCGTCATTCAAGAAAGCATTCTTGACATCAAGCTGATGAAAAGACCATCGACGGTGAACAGCTAAGGAGAGCAGAACCCGAACGGAGTTCAACTTTGCAACTGGAGAAAAGGTTTCCTCATAATCAAGGTCATACAATTGGGTAAAGCCCCGAGCCACTAGCCGAGCCTTTAAGCGATTAACCGTCCCATCCGCAGCATGTTTGATAGTAAAGATCCACTTGCAGCTAACACAGCTGTGAACAGAAGGAAGAGATACAAGATCCCAGGTGTGATTACCCCATAGAGCAGTCATTTCTTCGTCCATGGCGACACGCCAATGTGGATGCTGGAGGGCTTCCTGCACATAATTAGGTATAGAGAAAGAGGAGAGAGAGAGAGCAAAGTGAAGAAGGGGCGGAGAGAGCCGATGTAGAGAGACATAATTGGCCATTGGATGCGCTGTTGAGGAGGTTGCCGGATCAACAGGCCGCGAGAGCACACCGGTAGGGGGAAGCTGCTGTAGGGCATCTGGACGTGGAGGACAACGAGTGTATACCTGTATGATAGGAGGTTTGGAAGGAATTGGTGGTGGTGTGGGAATCCGAAGCAGAGAAGGAGTAGAGAGAAGTGGTGGAAGTTGAGACGTCACAGGTATGATGGGCCAAGGTAACGGAGGAGAAAGAAGGGGATTAAAAGGACAGGTGTGATATGGTTGGTCTTCATGAAAGGAGACATCAGGAGATACAACCACCTTACTAGTGGTAGGATAAAAACAGACATACCCCTTCTGAGTGCGGGAGTACCCAACAAACATAGTTTTGGTAGCACGAGGGGCGAGCTTGTCATTGAAAGGACCAAGGTGGTGGACATAACAGGTACACCCAAACACACGAGGTGTGAGAGAGAAGAGAGTTGTGGATGAGTAAATGAGAGTAATGGGTGCCACAAAGTTGAGGACAGACGAAGGCATGCGATTGATTAGGTGACAAGCAGTAAAGACGGCAAAGTTCCAGTAGAGGGGAGGAACCTGAATTTGGATCATGAGAGATAGAGTCACATCAAGGAGGTGGCGATTTTTGCGTTCCGCTATGCCATTCTGTTGAGGCGTATAAGCACAAGAAGTCTGATGTATAATACCGAACTCAGCGCACAGATTGGAGAAGGTGCGACCAGTATATTCCCGAGCAATGTCCATACGAAGAGTTTTGACACAGGTAGAAAACTGAGTGCGTGTTTCCGTAAGAAACGCACGGAACGTAGTCGTGAGTTCGGTACGATCACGAAGTAAATATAACCAGGTAACTCGCGAGTAATCATCAATAAAGGTAACAAAGTACCGATACCCCAAGACACTAGGGACCTTATAGGGTCCCCAGATATCAGAATGTACTAGGGATAAAGTAGAATCGCTCCGAGTACATGAAGGAGAAAAGGAGACACGGTGTTGTTTACCGAAAATACAAGATTCACAAAAGAACTCTTGGAGAGAGACAGTAGGAAGAGCTTTCTTGAGAATTGGGAGAGGGGCATGCCCAAGACGACGATGCCAATCAGTAGTGGAGACAGAGGTGAGAGCAAAGGTGAGAGCAGTGGGAGGAACGTCGAGAAGATATAGCCCATTAGACAGTTTCCCTCTACCAAGTATAGTCTATGTCAGTCAATCCTGCACCACAAAGGAAGAGCATGAGAAAGTAACACAGTAATCAAGGTCTTGCGTAAGACGACTAACAGAAATAAAGTTAAAAGGAGAGTCTGGAACATGAACCGAGGATAAGGAAAGAGGAGTAAGAGACGGATTAGCAGTGCCAGAAACCGGGAGCGTGTCACCACTGGCCACAGTGATGTGCTTGGGGTAAGCAGTATCTAAGTATTTGGGCAGCTGCTGTGGAGAGATATGATGTGTAGCACCCGAGTTCACAATCCAGTGAGAGCAGTGTGAGAGGCACGATATACCTTCCTTGAAGATCGAGGCTACAAAGCCAGAAGAGCTACTAACCACCCTTTAAAGCTGATGTAGTTGAGGACGCAACGCAGCAACCCCACCAGCAGTGATCGAGTCGGAGGCCATAATCCCGATCTGCGTCGAGGCACGGCAACCAGGCGGCAAGGAGGCACGCGGATAACTGGACAGATCCAGCGACTAGAACGGAGAAAGCACTGAGAACAACGAGAACAGGCCGCAGCGGCGAGAACAAGTCGTGCGAGAAGAGGCAGCCGCGAGAAAAGAGACAGCGGCGAGAATAGGCCGCTTGGGAAGAGAACAAACCGCAACCTGAAGAAGGCGGAGCAGAGAAGAGGAGAAGCCGCAAGCGATGAGACTAGTCGCAACGACTAGTCAGAGAAGAGGCCGCGCGAGAAGTCTGCACGGTCACGGTGATCACACCAGCGACAAGTGAATATGCCACGACCCAGATGCGGAGATCACAGCGGTTAAAGAATAATTCGCGGCGAGAAGAGAAGAGAAGCAAAGTGAAGCCGCCACGACAAAGAGAAGTCGCGGCGACTAGGTGAAGTCGCGGCGAGCAGGGAGTAAAGAAGCGAGAACCAGGCAGAGAAGAAGGCCGCAGAGAGCAGCAAGGCAAGCCGCGCGAGAAGGCGCACAATACCAGGGCAGCGGTTAGCGCAGAAGAGGCTGCGACCAGAGAGGCCGAGCGGGAAGGATGGAGAAGATGAATGGGCACGCAAACTAGGGAGACCGCACGGGCTCGGCGATAAGACGCCAGCAGCAAGAAGCCGCGACCAAAATGCGGAGTTCGTAGAGGAAAGAGAAGTAGCGGGTTGAGAGGAAACAATGCGGGTAGGGAAGAACCCGCACGGGAGAAGAAGAGGGAGAAGACCGCGAGCTGAAGATGGGAACTCACAGCGAGAAGAGACAAAACCGCGCGGATATAGAAGAGACCGCGTGGATAGGGAGGAAGAGGGAGGATCACCACTTGCCAGAGAGAATCCTATAAAGAGGAGAGAGAGGTAGAGGTGGAGGCCACGAGAATGAGAAGGGGAAGAGAAGCGGGTAGGGAAGTCCTAGCCGACAAGGTCGCGCCCTGTGCGAGTAGAGAAGGTCGACCGGTTAGAAAACACAGACCGCGCCTAACGCAAGTAGAGGAAGACCAGGCGGCTAGCATTCCGCAAGGAGAAACCGATTCGCTATGATACCATATAGAAAGGAATGAGCAAACCTTGCATATATTTCTTCATGTGTAAAATCCAAGAGAGAATACAAATATGTAGGAGAAGAGTAGGAGAACAATCCTATACAAGAGATGTGGGACTAAAGGAGAAGAAGGAAATGAGCCTATAATTGGGCCTTTACAATTATCTTTCCTATGTCATCTAACACCAAGAAAGAACAAGGAAAAAACATGAAATTAACAAAATTTCACAGCATAATCAGTCCGCCGTTTCTTTTGCAAATTCTCACGTAGTACAGGTATAATGGTCCTTTGAAGATATAATATTAATTATATATTTTAGACACTATAGCTAGTAAATATTCAAGCAATAACTAAAGTTATTGATACTTTCCTGGTTAACCTCAACAAGATATTGTTAGCACACATCTTATACAAAAATCAATTAAAAACTAACTGCAACTTTAGCTAAGAAAAGAATAAGAGAAACATAGAATCATAGAAAGATACCTTATGGCGCTTTGGATTAGGTGATTCAGGTTGATCTCTCAGATGCTGTGAACTGCTTGCATCAACCGAAGAGACTGTATGAGTCTGTACGAATTTACCAGGTTTAGTTATTTAAGTGAAAGTTAGCAGAACAATAACATTCTAATGAAGCCAGAGAAAGAATTCATACTTCTAAGATTACTGGATTAGGATTAACTCTCGAAATATCTTGAGTTACAGCAGTGTCTTGCATTAATAATGGCATTAGTTGGCGAAGGAAATTAGAGAATAGCACGCCCTGATCATTGACAGCTCTTGATGGCTCATTAGACACGGAATCTCTATCAATACTTACTTGCTCTGAATGTGAACCATCAGTAGGCTCTTGCTGGTTAACACCTCCAGTATCTATTTGCTCTCCAACAAGTAAGGTATTAGAAGGCTGGTTAAATGTGCTCAGAAATTGGAGCAAAGACCCTTGGCCAACATGCTGTCCATCATTTACATGAGAACTCTCACCATAATCACTTGGTGTTATTCTTTCGCTAGAGATGTAAATATTGGCTTCTGGAAAACAGCGTATAACTAGGTAAACATAACACTTAAAAGAACTTCTATTAAAAGGGAAAAGTTACCTCCATGTTCACTCAATAGATATGCCAAGAAGCAAAATAGGTAAATGCAGGCATCCTTTGGGTTGGGTGCAAAAAAGGAAGAGCGGAATGTTGGATTGTGTAGCCAACCTTAGAGGGAGGGGGGCGAATAAGGTTTTAAGCGTTAATTAAAAATTCGAAATATTTTGATCCATAAAACCAGTTTTGGAAGCTACCGCGGGGCGCTAACTTGCTAGCGCGCGACGGTAAGTCAAAGAACTCGTTTTCCTGGGCAAATTTATCCTTGGAGAAATACACCCTCTTCAGAGATCCACCGGAGAACAACCAGGACGTTATACGCAGAAATAAAAACACAAATAATTTTATTTAATCAAAATCAAAAAGTGTTTTACAATTACAAAAGTTTGATCTCCGTGACGCCGAAGATCAGAGGCGGTGAAGGAATAAACTCATTTGGTTTTCTATACCGACCCACTTCCCGGACCGGTTGACTCTCTCCCTTTACCTCCAAGAAAGGTTTTCGAGCCGACTCTTCACCTTCAAGCAAGGAAGTATCTTAGAGCCCCGCTAGATCACCAGATCTAAACGTCCCTTTCCCGGAATGATTTCTCACGGAATCCTCCCCGGATTCAGACGACCTTCACCGGTCGATTTTCCTCCCAAAATCACACAGAAAAGAGAAAATTACAAAAAGGAATAAAGAAGGTTTATGATTAATCTCCCTCAAAAGAATTTCTCCGTTGAGCGATGCATGAACGGCGCTAACGGTCTTCGTTTGGTTGCAGCCCATCAACTCCTCGGAGTCGTTGTAGTCTTTGGTTCGCCGGAGATTTTTGTGCGCGAACGGGAGGGAGGCGGCTTTCTCTTCCTTTGACAGAAACGGAGGAACGGTGCTTAGAGGCGGCTCCCGACCAGAGAGAATTCCTGTCTGTCTTGAGTCGTACAAGGAATGGGAAAACGAAAGACTTTTATACGTCTTTGGAAAACAGGCTACCGCCTGCGGTAAGGCTAGTTGTCCTGCATATTTGAAAAATATTCAAAAAGATTATTTTCCTCTTTTTCATGCTAACGTGGCGCGGTACCAAGCTATCGCCTGGAGGTAGCTCAGACGTCTCGACGAATCCGATTCGACGATCTTTGAGTGAGCTAGCGCTGCGCGGTAGGAAGCTAGCGTTGTGCGGTAGCTACCCGAGCGCCTATCCAGATTAAATCCGGAAGCTAGCGTGGGCGGTAGTACTTGCTCCACGCGGTAGGATCCATAGCGCACATTCGGGTTGAAACCAGGCTAGTGCTCGGCGGTAGAGCGCTAGCGCTCGGCGGTAGAGCGCTAGCGTGCGGCGGTAGGCCACAGAATGGAGTTTCTTGCTTCGATTGAACCTGTAAACCTGCACACTATACCAAGCACAAGATGTGAACAAATACAACATGGAAATTGATATTATCAAACGAAGGATATGTGAACCGTCGGCCAAGACAAACTCCCCATTTTGATAATATCAAATCTCGTTCATGAGATATTATAGCTGAGATACATGATACAGTGCAAATACAAAAATAACTTTAACTAGTCAGTTTTCAGGTCACTTGTAACTCCCCCTACACACGCGTTCCCCATATATACGTGCTCTACTTGCTCTCCCTATCCACGTGCACACAGTTCAACAACCTCCCCCTACATGTGATCTCCCTAGCTTATGACTCATGAACATTCTATTCTCCCCCTTTTGATATTATCGAAAGAGGTGGGCTAGATCAAAAATCGACTATACGCATGGACGGGAAAAATGCAGTCTAAAATAAGCGTGATAAAGATCAAACAATGCACGTTATAAAGTAAATTTAGAAACAAACACAATAGGGGTGACCAAACATAGATCAGAGAAAATGATGTATATGGGTCAAATATATGAGCAAAGTACACAGAAGCAAATCATATGAGTTTTCAGAGTAAAAAGAATTGGGCAACACAGGTGAAACTGAGTACACAATGATTTGGAGTACAATGCTAAAAGATTTATAGAATTAACACAGAGGAACATTGTAAACATCAAAAATAGAAATCGTGTACTACTACCTATGTGTTGTAGACATATAGTGCAGTTTCAGTCCAATTCTTATGTTTGGAAGCGTTAGATAGAGCAATGACATGTATACGTGTAGCATCAAAAGAAAAAAAATCAAGTAGAACTAACCTTTAGTACATGTTTTATCTCAGTAATTCAATATGCTATCACAAGAGAAATAAAGTGAAAAATCACGTCACATGTCTATCTATGTCATACCAAGACTAGAACAAGGGGAGCTAAACTAAAGGATAAGTATTTGCACAAGTTTGAAACGATTCTTTCAACCAAGATGCTCATCCTCACAATGCTCATAAAAACTTATCAGGAGAAGTGAGTAGTGTTTGGGGGGTATCCTTGACATATGATTTGATAGCATGCATAGTTATTTTGTTTATTTATTTTTCATACTATCATGATTATAACATTCAATTCAAGGACCCCGAATCAATCAAAATCTACCCACATAGATAGATGCACTTTAACTTGTATACAAAAGACATGATCACTAGAGATTTGACCCCAAGTTCTAACTTTTACATAAGCACATGTATATCATGACAGTGATTATTCAAATTATTTCTAATGTATTAGACACAATATCACGAGTTATACCATGTACGCATAGAGTTTCTACATGAGTGCTTCGTCTAGGGATGTGTGAACAGTGTAAAGTCATTACGCTACCTAAATCCTCACACATACCTATAAGCATATTCAACAGATACTATCATGTCTAGTCGCACTCAATAACAAAACACCTATAAATTTGACACATCATGACAAGAGTACATAATGTTAACTGAGATTAACGATCCTAAATCAAACATTGTACATAATCATTGTGCGTTAGGTTCTAGTCATGTGTGTCCTAAGAATGACCGATCCACGGTTTTTTTTGTATTTTGGTTTTTATAAATTTTTAATTTTCTGTTTTAAAAAGAAACACTCAAACAAAATCAAACAAAACCAGCGAAGAAATAATGCAAAAAATAAATAGGACAACACGATAAAGTATTATGCATGATATTGACGAACATGATAATGAGACATGAAATACCATTCGTGCTATGTATATGAACAATTATGAGAATACTCAAAACACAAACGACCCAAGTAATATGTCAACACCCTAGCCCCGTAGTAAGTGACAGATGTGCATGAGGAGCTGCACAAATGTCGTAGGGTGGGGTGTTAATCTCATATGCACATAAGCGGACCTGCTCAACCTAACACTCTTTCCCCCCAGCGCCACACAAGGACCTAATGGAACCCTTGCCGGGTTAAGGACAAGACGTGGATTACAAAGTAGCGTTCTTAATGCAGTCAAACATACACCCCCGCTATTGTGAGATACATCACAGTGAATCATGTGTTTTCGTTCATATCAACTTAGAGGCAATGGAAATACCAGCGATGATCGTCGGAAGTCAGTACGAAACGGTGCTACTGCAGGCGGTAAAGGTACCGCGATGCGGTAGCTCAAGAATATATAAGATCCATGTGTATGAGTTCAAGTGGTCTAGACGTGGAGATGTCATTTTTGTTTTTGAATGAGGTTTTCACAAATTTTTTTTTTGACACGGAGTGCATACGGAGTTCAAACTACTGCTTAATTTAGAAAGCCCACAAACAAGTTTATGTTTTGATAGTTTGACAATTAATTTACTTCCTGAATTTCCTAGTCTCTTATGTTAAAGATCTAATTCCTCATTCTTGGTAACTAAGCATTTCAAATCAGAAGAAGATTTATCTTCAAAACTAACAGTGTAAACATTACGAGTTATATGAGCAGTAAGTAAAACGCTATTAGTTTTAACATCTATAATATTGCAGGTGTTTGTAGAGGATTAAAATAGTACGTTCAGGACTTTATCACATAGTTGACTAATGAAAATTAAATTATGCTTAAGTCTATCTACGAAAATAAATTCGAAATTGAAAAGGCTTTGTTACTTATAGTGCCAATTCCAAGAATACGTCCTTTGTTGTTGTCCTCGAATGTCACCATGGCCCCCTTCTTCTTCTCAAGGCTAAGGAACTAGTCTTTATCACCTGTCATGTGCTTGGAATACCCAGAATCCAAGTACTACACGTTCTCCTTGCCCTTAGCCTGCCAACACACCTAAAAAAGAGGATGAGGGTAAAGATCTGGTTACCCAAGTTGTCCCACCCATACGATAGGTAGATGACTTTGGTAGCCAGAATTGCATATTTTTCTTGACACCTTTCCTCAGACACGAGTCGGATGTTTGACCAAACTTTCGACAGTTTGCACACAAGGTAAAAGCAGTGGATGCTGCCTTTATCGTGTTCCTAGCGCTCGTGCTGGAGGATGGGGATAGCCTCTCAGAATTATTAGTCTTATTTTGTGATTTTTCATTGAAAGTTTTAGGCTTAGCAGGAAATCGATTACCGCTCGGTGGTAGCGTTGGACTTATGTATCCTAGTCCGAACTTTTCAGATCCGTGACACTGTGCTCCCAGCAGCATATCCAGAGATTTTTGCCCTATTCCAAATTTCTGGACAGCACAGTTAAGATCATGGATCGTCGCCTTTAGGACGGTGTTCTCTGTGACTGGTATTACGCGCCGATTTGCGAATTGTTTTTACCTTCTTCTATTTTAGCAAGAGATATTTGAAGTTTTTTCTCCAAGACATTCCGTTCATTAACAAGATTGTTCACTTTCAAAGATGCCTTGGAGAGACTTACTTTTAGTTCTTCGATCGTTGCCATTGAGTGAGGACACTCTGGGCACTCGATCTTCTCTTTGCCATATTTTATTAATTCACTCTTTATATTTTTTAAGTCCTTTTTTTTTCATGTCTAACGGATTTCTTCTTAAGTATTACACTATCTAGTTTTCACATAGATGTTCATGAATTTCAAGAAGTTCATATAAGAGGGTGGGGTTACCTCAGTGTCGCTCTGGACACTGCACCCATCGTCTGACTCATCCTGATTCTTCCCCATGAGGCACAGATTCGCCTCGTCTTCACTACTTGAGTCGGAGGCGCTTGACTCGTCAGATCCATCTTTGTCCCACGTTAAGGCCTTCAGTACTTTCTTCTTTCCCTTGTGCCGGATTTGTTTCTCCTTTTCCTCCTTCTGAAGTCTTGGACACTCCCTCTTGATATGCCTAGGCTTGTGGAAGTGGTAGCACTCTGGTGGAGACTTTTCATCATCACTCTCCGTCTTCTTTGATGACTTGTTCCACCTCTTTGTTTCTTCAGCACCTCTCTTCAGAAACTTCTTAAACTTTCCCTGCCTCTTGGGATTTTTCATGAATCTTCTGAATTTCCAAACATAGAGGCTTTATTCCTCGTCGTCCTCAGACTCTTCAGCAACCTTCCTCTCCCTCGCAACCTTAAGTGCCAACCCCTTTTTCTTTATCTCCCTAGGATATTTCTCAGCTTGTATCTTTAATTCAAGCTCATGGGTCTTCAGATTTCCAATGAGGCTCTCTATTTCCAGGGTGCTGATATCGTGTAATTCAGCAATGGCCGTTAACTTTAGGTTGAAACGTGGAGGCAAAGATCGCAGGATCTTCCTCACCAGATCTCCATTTGAGTAACTCTTCCTGAGAGATCTAGAGGCGTTGACAATCTTGGTGAAGCGAGTGTACATGCTGTCCACCTCCTCATCGATCTCCATCTGAAACTGTTCGTACTCAGATTCAAGTCGGAACAGTTTCGACTCCTTCACCTGCGAGGTACCTTCGTGAGTAAGCTCAAGTAAACGTCATATATCATAAGCAGTTTCACAATTACAGATTCTATTAAATTCCGTTTTATACAATGCACATAATAAGGAGTTCATGGCTTTTGCATTGTTAGTACATTTCAGCTTGTCGGCGTCATCCCATTTATCCTGTGATTTGATTAATACGGTATCACCTAGAGTGATAGTGGGTGCGGTGTACTTCGTTTCGATCATGACTTACAAGTCCATGTTTTGTGTCATTAGAAAGATTTTCATTCGCATTCTCTAGTGACTGTAAACACTGCCCATGAACAGTGGAGGTCTAGTCACACCTTATCCCTCAGGGAAAGCGTGAATCGCGTTGACCATCTTACTTCAGGATTTTAAGTCCTTTTTGAAGTAACCTAGCTTTGATACCACTTGTTGGATCGTGTAGCCAAACTTAGAGGGGGGAGGGGGTGGGTGAATAAGGTTTTAAGCATTAATTAAAAATTCAAAATATTTTGATCCAGAAAAACCAGTTCTGGAAGCTACCGCAGGGCGCTAGCGCGCGGTGGTAGGTCACATAACTCGTTTTCCTAAGCAAATTTTTCCTTGGAGAAATACACCCCCTTCAGAGATCCACTGGAGAACAAGCAGGACGTTATACGCAGAAATAAGAATACAAATAATTTTATTCAATCAAAATCAAAAAGTGTTTTACAATTACAAAAGTTTGATCTCCGTGACGTCGGATATCGGAGGCGGTGAAAGAATAAACTCTTTTAGTTTTCTATACCGACCCACTACCCGAACCAGTTGACTCTCTCCATTTACCTCCAAGAAAGGTTTTCGAGCCGACTCTTCATCTTCAAGCAAGGAAGTATCTTAGAGACCCGCTAGATCACCAGATCTAAACGTCTCTTTCCCGGGACGATTTCTCACGGAATCCTCCCCGGATTACCACGACCTTCACCGGTCAATTTTCCTCACCACAATCACACGGAAAAGAGAAAATTACAAAATGAAATAAAGAAGGTTTACGATTGAATCTCGCTCAAAAGAATTTCTCCGTTGAGCGATGCGTGACCGGCGCTAACGATCTTCGTTTGGGTGCAGCTGATCAACTCCTCGTAGTCGTTGTAGTCCTTAGCACGCCAGAGATTTTCGTGCGTGAACGAGAGGGAGGCGTCTTTCTCTTGCTTTGATAGAGACGGCGGAACGGTGCTCAGAGGCGGCTCCCGAAACCTAAAGAGAATTCTTGTCTGTCTTGAGTCGTACAAGGAACGGGAAAACGAACGCCTTTTATACGTCTTTGGAAAAATAGGCTATCGTCGGTGGTAGGTCATTACGCGTCGATGTGACAGCTGTCCAGCATATTTGGAAAAATATTCAAAAAGATTATTTTCCGCTTTTTTTTGCTAGCGCGGCGCGAAATGACCTAATGTAATCCAATGTAATCCAGGACGGGATGAGGGGGTTGCGGTGGTGGTGGCAGAGGGGCCTGTGGGCAGTTTACCGTCGTGGACACGAGCTCACAAAAGAGGAGAGTGAGATCCTGCTTCGAGTTGATCCAAGTGACGGGCGTCTTGCTTCGAGCTGATCCAAGTGATGGGCGTCCACGGAGGTGTCCTCATCAGCGTGTAGGGCCATTGAATGTATCCAGGGCATGGAACGACAGGGACGAAGGTAGATAGTGGCTACAGGGCCAAGTGGAGTGTCTGTGTGGGGGGGAGGGAAAGGCAAGGTCGGGGTCGGTGTACGGCGACTAAGTGCAGGAAGCGGTGTTGAGGCACCTGAAACAGCCTGCGCAAGGCGGGACGCGGAAGGAGGTGTTGGAGGTGATGTTGGAGGAGGTGATAGAGGTGCATGAAGGCTGCAGAAATAAAGATTCCTCCATTAGCGTAGGCAACTTCACTTCCCAGAAAGTACTTCGGTCTTCCTAAGTCTTTTATATCAAATTCAGTTGTTACCCACTCCATTAGTAATTTACTTTCAACTACATTACTACATTATTCCCTGAGATGATGGTATTATCAACATACACAAGTAACACAGTGAGTTTATCTTTTTGTTAGTGTTTGAAAAATAATGTGTGATCTTCTCGACTTTGTTTATACCCCAGACTCAGCATTACTTCGGAGAATTTTCCGAACCAAGCCCAGGTAAGGGCTTCTTAAGTCCATATAGAGCTTTCCTAAACTTGCACAGTTCATTTTCATTGTCTCCAGATTTAAGTTGTTACAATTAAGATAAATTCCTGAGAGGAATCCGGCGAGAGGAGGACCGGCGAGGGAAGAAAGAGAAGAAGGGTATTAGGGTCTGAGAGGAAACAAGGGAGCAACCATTTTCATAACACATCAAAGATAAAAATAAGAAAAGGTCCACATGCCCTCTTATAGTGGCGAGGAGTGAATACAAAAGGAAATAACGGAAATTACTAAAAACGCATCAACCAAACATAGCAACATATTTAATATTAAATATCCTACGCGACGACCCCGCCTAGATTGTCCTCGTCGGTCTAAGCTGCTCCCAACGCGCCCGGTTCATCTTCATCGGTCTGCGTCACGTCCGCCACGAATATCCGTAACAATGCCGCCATCTGGAAAATATGTCTTGTCCCCAAGACAGTAGTTGGAGTGGTGGAGGCAGAAATTATCCGGGGGCAACCCCGTGGAATCAGACTCTGGACGGTAAGACCCAGCGACATGGACCACTTGCGAGCCAGAGTCCCCCTGAAAGTGGTAGTGGCGACCAAGTAGCTTGGCTGGATGGTTCGACGCCAACTGTCGTCTTTCTTCCAGACCAGAAAAAGTTGGGCTGGTGGCAATCCCGTCAGAGGCAGGATGACGTCAGCGAGCGTGGTCGAAAGCTCATGGTGGTTCGTCGGGAAAGAAAGAGGCACAACGGACGTTCCCGATAGGGCCCACAACCCCGCAGAGAGGTCGACGTCTGTGGTCCGCTAGATTGTGCAGTGGGACCTCAGAGAGCATAAGAGGGCGGAGTAACCGTTGAGGCGACATGGCTATCCCTTATGCAGGAACTGCATGGATATAGCCTACCAATTAACATATACATCGTCGAGTGTGCAGAGCCAAGCCACACCCAGAATGATGTCAAGACCGCCTAAGCCGAATATGTAGAAGTCTGCGGTCATGGAACAGGTCCAAACAGAGAGAGATGGCAGTGCAACGACCCTGAGACAGACGGTGGCGCCCATCGCCCAAACAAACCGCAACATCCGGGAGGGAAGACGGAGCCTTTCACCCACTCTCCTGCTTATAATGATCTTCATTCAGTTTTTCCCCCAGACTTAAACGTCACACATTTTTGGTCGGAAATTAGTAATGACACCGTCCCCTACAACCCGAAGAAGTCCAAAATCTCCATATCATTTCTCCCGCTCTCCGCATTATCCATCACCTTCTGACTTTTTCTCTCACCGTCCACGGAGAAAACAATGGCGTGGTGACTCATCATGACTTACTATATTTATACAGTATGGTTCGACGAGTTCCTCTAAACCTGGGTTTAGAGCTTGTACTCTTTTTTCGACTTCAGACTGAAAAGGCGCCATTGCGAGCGGTCCATGGCAGTAACTTTGTCACATATCTCGCAAAGTGTTTGGGAGTTTGCGATGCTCTTCCACAGTTATACTGTGTGCAGGCGCCTATTCCCCTGACATTTTCTAGGTTTCAAGCTCTCGGGTTAGCCCTCCATCGAGAAGATGAGTACGAGACTCTCCCTCCAGACGCGAGTGGTGGATCTTTTGATGCTCCTCCTATTTCGTCACTGCAACGTCCTCCTCCTGGTCCTTCGCATCATTAGGATCATCAGTTTTCTTCGATTCGCACATAGATGGACCATATGGAGACCCGTCTGGGCGAACGGATTCACGAACAGTTTACTGGGTTAGAGCAGCGTCACGCTTCCTCTCTAGAGCACATTTCCCGAGAGATTACGGAGCTGCGGGCCTACTATCGACAACGCGGGGATGACAGCAATGAGGAGTAGATCGTCGAAGTTGTTATTTTTATTTTAAGCGAACCTTTTATCATGATTTCTTTCCATTTTTAGTATTTTATCTATCTCATGTACTGGTTATCACTTATCAAAAGTATAAAAATTATGTGTTTTGCTTCAGTTAATTTATTTCAGGATTACTTCGCGTAGCTTTGGGTTCTTCTCAGGGAAGTTTCTTACCCCTATTCTTGCATCTTTATTTTTACAAAATATTGGGAACAATGTTTATTTTTAAGAAAGGGAGTGGGAATTATTATTGTTTTTTTATTAAAAAATAAAAAAATTGCTTTCTTTTCTTTGTTTTGAAATTTTTTAAAAAATTTAAATTAAAACAAATTTTTTGTTGATTTCTTTTTTTTCAAAATTAAGTCTTATTATTATTACAAAAACACAATAAATTATAAAACCCTTATAAAAACTAAAAAAATCATTAATTTTTAGGATTAATGCTTTCTTTAGACAAATCATGATTTCTAGATTTGCTCACTTGCAAAATCTTTAGTAAATTAGCTTTTACATAGTGTTTAAATTTTTGTGTTTTATTAGATTTTGAATTTTGGGGTAAAACTATTGGTGACGCTGTGTTTCTATTTAAACACATATATTAGTAGAATTTTATGTAGAATTAAATATTCAACATACTTTTAGTTTTATATTTTCCTTACTGCGTGGAAATGATTTATTTCACTTTTAACTCGAAACCAGTATAACCTGAAATTAATTTAGGTGAGTATGTAGAAAATTAACTAGAGAAATATTACGCGAGTCATGAGGAAAAATATTTTTTCTCGATGTGTAGAACTTGTCTTCTATCGACTCTCAAGACATTGCCTAAGTTAAACTTATTAGCATGAATATGATTTAGGCAATTCTTTGACCCGTTTGAGTCTTTGCACCCGCACCCAATATTTTATTTTTGCTAACCCAAGTTGAGCATTTTTACCCTACTTTTTGTCTTTAGCTCCACCAATAATATAACCAAAACCTAAAAAGGATCTGAATCAAACACCTAAATTCGAGCTCGAAAATGTTATCTATTTAGAGAAAAACTGTGAGTGATTTGAGGCCATTTTATTTCGGCGGCCATATTCTAAGAAAAAAAAAGAAAAAAAAGTCCATTTTCTCCCTTTTCGTAAAATAAAAGCATTATTAAAATCTTAAAGAGAAGAAGAAAATCAAAAAGATGAATGACAAATTTGGGAATTGGCTAAGTTCTTGGAAAGGCATGTTAGTTTTGATTATTTTTTTGCGAGCTCATGATAAGTTTAAGTGTGGTTAGTCGTCAGGTTTATCTTTATATTCCCTACCAAAAAAGAAACTCAAGCCTACATTTCAACCTAGTTAAGACTTATTGATTTGTGCATATAAGTTAGACTAGTGTCGCGGCGAAAGTGTGAAAGGGCAAGCCTATAGCCATCGTCATTGATGGATTTCTTTCGATGGTACCCTGATTCTTGATATTGTGTGATGTCAATCTTAGTGAACACGCTACTCTCTCCCTAAAAATAAATAATGGAATTACCGGGTTTTTTTTAAAAGTGGCAATAATAAATCGAGACGCTTTCTTAAAATATATAAACTAATAAGTATGTTGAGTAGTTTTTTCTGCTAAGATCTCTATGCACATAGGCGTAAGACTTCACATTTTAATCTTTAGGTTCATTATTCTTCGATAGATTTGAATATTTTTCTGCTCACTATGGAATGTTTTTTGCTCGGGACTAGCAAACGAGTAAATATAGGGCTATTTGATAACTCTATTTTTAGCGTTAATTTTATTTAGTTTTATTTAAATAATTTATTCTATTTTATTGTTATTATGTTAAAATAATCCCTATATGGTTTCTTTTTGAAACTTATGTTATTTCGGGCTGTAATTAATAATTTGGAGCTCACGGGAAGAATTTGGGTACTTCTTGGAAGATTTTTGAAAAAGTTAAAAAATTACACGCCCTAGTCACTGGAGTGACTAGGGGGCGTGACTACTCTCGCATACCGTGCTCAGTCTCCAGCGTACCTGATGAGTTGCCACGTCAGATTAAAAATTACACGCCCCTGTCACGGGCGTGGTAGGGGGACGTGTCCAGTAAACCAAGGGGTGTGGCCAAACATTTAAGACAATCGTTCGCGCCGGCGTGACGTTTCAGCAAACGCCATGGTCACGGGCGTGACCATGGGGCGTAACATCTTCTCAAACCGTCAGATTAACGGCAGATCGCGCCGTTTCGCGCCGTTTTTCCAGACTCGATCAAGACACGCCCTGGTCACGGGTAAGACATAGGGGCGTGACCCGTCTGTTAATGCATTTTGGCGATTTATCTCCCAACGTTCCCCGGGCTTTCATGGCGGCAATTCCGTACCAGACACGCCCCTATCACGGGCGTAGGGGGTGACTCTTCAGTAAACATTACTACAAATTTCAGAGAAGTCCATGAGCTGAGGAAGGAGATTTTGGAGCATAATTTTTGTAATTCTGATTCGTTTTAGTTGTATTTTCATTTCTAGTAAGTAGTTTAGTTCTTGTGTTCTCTTTCCTAGTATACACTTTTGCTTGTAATTTCATTTCAAGTTATATCAATTTTAGTAATCATGTCTCTCCCTCTTCTTGTGTAATCTCATCGTGATGAGTAACTAAATTTTCATTAACACTTGATCATGATAAACTTTGGAATAAAATAAACTTTGTTTTGTTTCTAAATACTTGGGTAAGCTTTCTAATTTATTTCGCTTCGATTTATCTTTGAATAATTTTTGCTTCGAATTCATAAGTCGCGGGTATGATTTTTGATCTAAGATTCGCATACTAGTTGATCGAGAGATCCGTGCAAGCGAGGAGATCACTCAAAGATAAAAGGAGGTGCATTCACTCCTTGAGAGAGAACGACATAAATTTTTTGGATTGGGGCCAAACCTAATAATTGGGTTCACCGCTTAAAGCAAGTTTAGGAGTTTTGACTGGCTGAGGGGACTAATTGATCAACCTATGGTTAGTTTTTGCGTATTATTGAGAGAGGCGCTTACATATTTTGTGAACCTACACGGTCGAAGTTATTTAATTTAGAAACTTGTAAGTTTTTCTTTAATAAAAAAAGTTTATTTTGTCCAAAAAGATTCTAGATTAAGTGCTAGTCTTTAATCCATCCATTACTTTTCAAAGCTTTTCCGCACTCCTTAGTTTTGCAAACCAACCACCCTTTTTTCGTTAAATAAAATAATAGTCCTTCCTTATGAGTACAAGTACTCGACAGACCCCGAGTCTAAATACGACACTTGATCCTATACTCAAAAACGATAGGTGAACTTGCCTTATCAGTTTTCACTCTAGCGTGAGTTCAAATAGAGATTATCAATCAGCACGACCCCATTCGAGGCGATGTATAGCAGACGTTATCAGACACCTTTATGTTGGGCGGAAAGTGAAGAGAGAGCTTCCAGCAAGGAATGATGGATAGATAAGATCATGGACCGAGTCAGACTCATCAAAGAGCGAATGAAGATAGCACAGGATTGACAAACAAAGTATTACAATCAACGACATAGAGAAGTAGAATTCAAGGTTAGAGACCACATTTATTTGAAGTTTAGACCAGTCAAGGGAGTCTTTAGGATAAAACAGATGAAGTAGTTGAGTCCCAGATTTGTTGGCCCATTTGAAGTACTAGAACGCATAGGTGAGGTTGCATACAGGTTGGTCTTACAAGAGGATATGAGTGGATTGCATAATATATTCCACGTCTTCTATATGAGGAGAGCAGTTAGAGATCATAATCAGGTGATTAGTACTAAGGATACGCAGATTGAGTCAAATCTGAGTATCAGTATTTTGCTAGTAAAGATTGTGGACTTGTAGATTCAGAAACTCAGGAACAGAGAGATCCACTTTGTTAAGGTTCTTTGGATTAATTGTGGTCGACCAGAGTATACATGGGAAAAAGAAGATGAATACCGAAGCAAAAAAGATTATTCTTTCCTAATTGATTCTGGTATGATTGCAATTTTCGAGAACAAAAATTTTATTAGGAGGGAAGATTTGTAACATCCAAAACTGACGCCGTGAATAATTTTAATTCAGGGCCCAATCGCGAGCAAAATTAAATGTGTCGACGATTTATGGAGGTATCAATCCTTAGTTATTAATTCTTTTTTACGTGTGAATTAACAACGCAAAATTCTCCGTCCTCATGGACTTGGGTCAATTAATAGTAATATTAATATTAGCATTGTTAATAATAAACAGATTTTCCCCTTCAATTAATCAAAATTTCTCCCCATATGGTGCCTATAATCGCCCTCCCCCCATGTATCGTTCAAATTAAAATTGAAAACCCCTCTCCCGTAAACATTATTTCCCCCAGCGCAGCGGATAACCCCCACACTCCTGTTGTGTTCCGCACTCTCCTACTCACCGACACCTGATACCGCCGGTTTCAGTGACGACAGGGGACTCAATCGACTCCTTCCTCTTCGGAACTAAGCGCCGGTCTCTCATCATGCCTCTTCAGACTACGACGGCCTTCCTTCTCCTTTCCAGCGCAGAGGAAGTTCTCGTTCCAACCCTAACCGATGGAGGGAATTCTCTATTTCATTATTTTTGGTTCCGGTGAATATTGTTCTTCACTATTTTTCATTTCTTAGTGGAAATCATTAAAGTTAGAAGCCAACTTTGATTTTCCACCGTTTCTATTGCCCTAATTTAGGAATTGAAGAACTAGGAATTCCCTAATAAGAAATCAACCACCGATTTTTGAGTCTAACCGCTTCAAGATCGAGCTAATGCATACGTTTGTGTTTTTTTCCACCATAAATAGTTATTTGTCATCATTATGAGTTTTCCCACCAAAAACCCTAAGAGGGAAAACACTTAAGTTAGGGTTACCGTTTGGATTTCAGATTTGGGTGGTCGTTAGAGCAAAAGATTGGAGAAACTACCCATTTTACTATGATTCAAGGTGAGAATTTTGGTCTCCGATTTCCTTTGCAAGATGTTTTGTTTTCAACCAGCATAATATACTTTATTGAGAATTGCTTCTAATTCTAAATATTGTATGGATTTTATATTAATGATTTCCTAGCATTCGTAAAAGGTGTTTTCACCTCTAGTTCGAGAAGTTCTTAGCGGTCAGGCCTTCTGAAAGGAGCACAATGTCACCACATCGCGTGTATGAGCGTCGAAACACCGCTGTAAGAAATTCAACTCCTTTTAATCAAACAGTTCAGATCATTTTTAATTCATGTTTTTAACAATGTTAGTATACACACTTGTAAGTTACAAATTCTTTTAGTGAGAACTAAGTCAAAGGGGAAGGTACACTTACACTAAATTATCAGATTCAGACACATGAAAATTCTAGACTTAGTGTACATAACTTGAACGCTACCCGTGATTGTCTCACTGAATACTAGTCTGCATTAGTTCAGGAAATGGTGAGAGAAGTTCATCCTCGTATTTTTGGTGGAGGCACAACACCATATTCTCAGGATCAGTATGCCAACACACGAGTTTCAGGCTTCGGGTCGATGACACACGTATACATATATGGAACTCCTCAGATAGGAGTTTGTGTTCCATTTGAGGGACATTCAGTTCAGGGCACCATCAGGTTTGCCGCTCAGACTACAGTTTTAATTTGTGCATGGTCGCCGTTAATAACAAGATCCGGCAAGTTAGTGATGAAACCTACAGAAACGTACAACAATCACATTCCTAAAATTTCAGAAATGAACGAACTATTCAAATAAGAGAAGTGCGTCAGGAAACATAGTAAGTAAATTAAATGTCCAGGTCATGAACTCTAGTGTCAAGATTAATGGTAGAAAATTTTTGCATATTTTAGATTCAAGTAATTTTCATTTATATTTTTTTTAAAAAAATGTTGTGGGAGGAGTTATTTTTCTTACTCTTCAGTGGGTCTGAACTAGTTGATACTTATTTTTACAGGGGGCTCGGGTTAGGGGATCCGCTTAGGATAGGTAGCGCAGTTTTCACAGTCGTCAGTTTTCCTTCAGTTGTACAACCTTGTTGTTGTACTCTATTTACTTGCAGACATTATGCATTTATTGTACTCCATATATTGTTGATGTAACAATTTATTTCAGATTGACAATATTTCTATTTCATAGTTTCATTCAGTTCTAGTTGGCTCTGTGAATTCAGCATTTAGAAGTACAAATTTACCCATAGATTTTCTTACTCTACTTCGGCTGTAAGTTTTTCTTTTAGCACTTTTATTTATATCTGCTTTATACCGATTTTTATATCGTTACTTATTTTACATCTTATTGCAGGTCTGGCTGGATTGTTGATTTCCTGTTAAACTAGGTTGTGGTGTTACATACAATCCACTACCGGAATCAATTTTTAATTACAAATTAATCTAACCTACACACCAATAAGTAAATAGAAAACAAGGAACTAACAAATATTCACGTCATAACGTGTGCGTGCGGAAATGAATGGAAATGAGCATGATTTTTAAAAAAAAACTGGAGCATATTTTTGAAAAATACAAAAACGTATGGAATGCGGACTTTAGTGTAAGCGAGCAATCGGATAAACAACCCCCAATCTAAATCTGGAACCACGCATGTGCTCTCGGCCCCGGCTCGGCTAAAGTGTATATGTGATCTCAACGAATCCTGCAGTGGATTCACGCAAATAGCACAAAATAGACAATAAAAATGCACATAATCATGGGATGCATAAAACTAAACCACTACACAAGATAAGAATTACTGCGACCACTAAGATAGAGTTTTAAAACAAGTGATAATAAAGAAGTAGCAGCAGAAAGGAAAGATAAATAGCCATACACAAATATCTCCAGGATTTTGGAGAATCACCTAAAGTAATAAAAATGTACTTTGCAGAAAAAAAATGCAGAAGGAAAAGAGATCCAAGTAAAGATGCACTCAGAAAAAGCTGGCAGAAGGGTCACCATCGGGATCCTGGGAAGGGCAGGGTGGTATAGTCTGGAGGCATCCCAAGAAAGGAACCCAACTGATGCATATACAGAGTCATCGAATCCATTTGTGCAAACAGATGGTCGAGCTGAAGTGCTGCATTAGAGAACACCTCCGACCATAGAAGTACTCTGCGTCCATGGCTCTCTCCTCCAAAACTCTCTTAGCTGCGGCAACGATGTGCTGCTCCAGGGTCTGGTGGCGCGGCTCGAACTCGTCAATGATCTCCACCTAACCAACATCCGGTGCGGAAGCATCCTCACCCTAGGCATCCACGAAAACACATGGGATTCCCATTATGGGTGGACTTCTATAATAACCTTATGGGCACTAGGGTGTGCAGATTCACACAATCCGACGTGCGGGACACTCGCATCATGAGGAGTGTGTCCAAAAGCCCCATAGAATGGACCATCTTCGTGATGAAATGCGACACGAGATCTTCTTCACGTGTATATTCGTTGCCTGATGAAGTAAAAACTGCGCGACCATTACCACCAAATTTATCAGAACACTGTGATCCATGTTTTACAAATATAGCAGCTCCTGCCGACCGACAATATAGGTGTTCAGGCCCCAAGCATAAATGTTATGGCTAAGTATGTGATGTACGTAAAAAAGATCCTACCGCACCAGAAAAGAAGCCTTAGCCCGACGAGCCTCATATTCCACATGTCCTCCCGGGATCTCTCGCCAATACTCTCGGGGAGGAAACCCAGAGGGTAAAACCAGAAATCCTACGGAGTTTACAAACTCGGTGGTGAAAATCCCTCAATGAAGGGTGAGCTCAACGACGCTAAGCTAATAGGGAACACCCAAGAGGTGAAAAAATATTGTGGGAGCATGGGGTTGTTCCGCTATCACCGGAGCGAGAGTGAGCGAAGAAAGAAATCTAGCATCAACTCGAAGTAGCCCGGGTCCACGACGCTTAACAACTCCTTCCACTCGCTATGCATAACCAATGCCTCAACCTACGGCCATAAAGGGAGAGCTCGGAAGAAATCCCAACCAATATAGCAGTGTCTTGTGAATTCTCTCTTACGGAGGCAATTGAAATGTCGACATATTTCGAGGTCCACGAACGTAAACATTGCGGTTTGCGCTTCCTCTTAAAGGCATGGCAATATAGCTTCATCCTGGGCCTATAGCTTCATCCTGGGCCTGCCGGTCCACGAACGTGAGCATTGCGGTTTGCGCATCCTCTTCAACGCGTGGCGATATATAGCTTCATCCTGGGCCTGCCTCCTCTTTGAGACCACCGCCTTTTTCTTCCTTCCAAAAATATTTTCCATGGTAGAACGCAAGAAAGGGAGGAAAAGGATAAATCAAGAGCAAAACCACGCGAGAGAAAGACTAAGCAGGAATCAAAACTTACCCAAATGTGGAAAAAAAGGATCGATCCACTAGCGAAATGTGGGTAGATGGGTTTGTCGGCCATAATATTTCCAGGACGCACGTGCATGTGAGAATTTTTTGCGAGTGTGCGTACGACACAAAAAAACCGCATGCGCGTGCGAAAATAACGCACGAGCGTGCACCAATAGGAAAATGCTCGGGCCTCCGAAACAAACCCCAAACGACAATGACATGCACATGGAGAGAAAGAAAACTCTTCAGAAAGCAAGGATCAAAATTGTATGACTATTTATTTAGCAAATTTATCTAATTTACTAAAAAATAGAAATTTCAAAATTACAGAAAAGAAAATTTAAGAATAACTATCGGGTTTATTGTCCCTCTGCATGACATATTTAAACTGAAATAAAGTTCTAGTTATTGGAGAAGAAAAATAAAAGTGCCCAGGTAACTCCCTTAATATTCGTGACAGTAACAGACACCGATGCGGAGACAAGACATTCACCTCTCTACCTGAATAATAATGCATGTGCTTCATAGGTAGGGGATATAGAATGTAGAAGGAAGAGATAAGACTCCCCTTCGTTACTTTAAATAAGATTGATGGTCTGGTCCATCAGTGTGCTGCTAAGTACCTTCCATGAAAAAGTAATAGAAACAAAAGGTATATCATGCTCCATCGCCTCCGCCTATATACGGGAAGAAGCTATAGCCTATATCATAAAAAAAACCGGAGTTTGATGAGCATGAGTGGTGTGCGAAGGTGGCTCCACCTCATAAACCTCCAAAATGAAAAAAGGGGATATTATCACTAACAAGACCCTCCCTAGGGTGATAATATCGGGGGGGGGGGGGGGGGGGGGGGGGGACTTCCTCTACTATAGGATCTTCCAGATTAGGAGTGGTGCATGAGGAGACTTCTACAAGTGAAGAGGGGGTCTCCTCTTCACTGATGGCTGCTTCTACTTGTACCAGACATTATAGAGTTAGGCAATTCTGTAATAGGGCGGTTTCCAAGATAGGTGTGTCTGAAGTAAATGCGGTGAGAGGACCTACAGAAGGAGGTTCAAAAAAAGGAACCCTCACAACTACAGATGGGGCAGGAAGGGGCTTCCACTAGCAAAGGGGAGGCCTTCCCTTCACTTGTGGTTGCTTCTTCCTACTCGGCAAGAGGCATAGTGAAGCATGTTGGCTTGGAAAAATCTCACTAAAAGGGACAGAGTTCGGGATATCTCACCATTTCAGGCTCCTCCTTTGTATGAGTTATCATACCAGGGGTATGCTTACTAAAGCATGGGTGGTTGTATCCCAAACTCTTTTTCAAAAGAGTTGGATTGTTCGTTAAGCATACCAGATCAATATGCCCTTGCCTCCCGCATTTAGAGCATATGAGAGGGAGCAAATCTTCATCTGCATCTTCCTGCAATTCAAACACAATCAAAGAAAAAATAGATACAAGCTTATTAAGATCTAAAAAATTTGAGGGTTTGCAATAGGTTTAAGAATTTTATCCTCCATGGTTGAATCCAAAAGAGGTAAGGAGGCAAATGGGAAAGAATGCTCCACCTTGTCATTAGATAGATCAGTGGGCTCGCTCGCCGATGTTCCCAATGAACTCCCAAAAACACTTGGGGGGCTAATGGGTGCATTCACCAATGAGTGAAGGAGATGTGAAAGAACGAAACGGAGGTACGATCATAAGCACAGGCCTATCTTTTTCCTCTGTTACCATAGTTTATTTGCAATTCCCATTTTTCACAGTCCTTCATCACATGATCTGTGCTTTTACAGAACAAACATCGCTTACCTAGAGGTTTGGACATAGAAGGTGTCCAAACTCCGGGCTGTGGCAATGTCTGCCATGGGGAACCATAAGTATAATGACTAGGCACACCATATGAAGAAACAAAAAGGGTTGATCCTCCAAGGGATGAGCCTTGGGCATTATAACCATAATTTCCTTTTTTGCACACCTCACTACAATGAGAAATACTCTTGCGCCACTTGCACATTGCGGAGTGTAATACAGCAGAGTTCAACACAACTAATTCTAAGAATCCAATATGCATAAATTTGAAATTAAAAGCAATACTTGAATCAAACACGCACAAATAAAAAGAAATGTGATGTACAAATGAAAAAGGCTTCTATCCCTAACCTTTCTCTTAAAAAGAATCACACGTGCAGTGCTCCCCGGTAACGACATCAAAAACTTGATGCAGCAATGACTAGAGTACCGATGTCGTCAAGTAATAATAAAATGAGGAGTTACCCCCGAATATCGATCTCATGCGGAACACAGTGGGGTGAAGTTTTCTTATGAGAAAAACTTGAGATAGAAATCTTTACGTCGGAGTTTTACGGGGGATTTTGATTTGCTATCAACAAAACAATAAAAGGAAACTGGATTAACTATGTGGGTCGCCTTCACCGCTTTGCTCCTCCGCAAGTCGCCGGCCTCCACTTCGCACATTCACGAATCGCAGGTCTCCGCTTCGCACATAATGCACCTTGCAAATACAAAGGCCAACCTCACCACTCCGCTGGCTCGCGTCAAACTCAACAACAGCGTAACCTTAATTACGGAACATAATTACAACAACAAAAATCTGTTTCAACAATTTGATATTAGACCACATCATAACTACACGCTTTTAAGGGGAAAAGGAACAATTTCAAAAGTATTTTTGAAATACATTTTGTTGCAAACAACTCATACCAGAAATGCAATAAGTTATTGTTTCTACGTTAAAAAAATAAAAACTTAACAATTTCTAAGCCACAATTAACAAAAATGAAATTATAAATAGCATATTTCAAGATGAAATTATGAAAGCCCTACTTACCGTGATGATCAATTTCTAAAGTTGGTGGTATACTCGACTCAGAAACCACCGGCAAAGTATAAGATTGAACTTGAGTCTCTTGCAGAGAGCCCCCGGTATAAGATTCCAAGATTCGTCTCATAGAATCCGGAATAAGCTCTTCATTGGATTCAACGGAACCCTGATGGAGAGGAATCGCTTGAGGACTCAACGTGACGTTCACATTGCCAGTATTGTGTTGTCGAATTCTAGCGAATAAAGGATTCAACAACGGAATCAAATTGCCGGATAAATCAGATTGTGAACTGCTAACTCCAGTAGGCATTGCTACTACTGCTCTTAGAGGAACTACTCCAAAACCATATTCTCCAGACAGAGTTGCATTGTGTGGGTGAGATTGAGCAGCTTGATGAACTGAATCTCTATCAATAGACGTCCTTGCCAAATTTATATTCTCTTGTTGTATATGTGTGCTGCCCAACCGATTCTGGCTATCAGCAGGAATAGGAACTGCACGGCAACTAATAAGAAAAAATCCTTCACAAAATAAGTATAACTAATATGACAGCAATACGAGTTCATAGTACCCGTATGGATCCGAATATCTATATTTCTTGGTAAAACTGAGAAAGCAACTCTTTCACCCTCAGGGCCATGACCAGAATTTGTAGATCCAATGTGCATCCCTCCAAAACTTGGAGCTGGGTAGAAAGGAACAGGCTGCAAGAAACAAAGCAGGTTCAAGATAAACAATTGCATTGTGAATAATTCCTTAACTATATAAGGCAAAGTATACAACCTGCACCATAACTGGGTTTGGTCCGGATGCAGATATAAAAACAGCAGGTCCAGAATTAACAACAATTTCATTCTGAATAAACAAGAAACCTTAATATTGATCACAAGAAAAACAAGGAAACAAGAGAACAATAAAGGATGAAAACATATAAATTGATTTTTACAACATACTGGCCCTTGTCCCATACGCAGTGTCATTGTTGTGCGACCAAGCTCGAGAAGCAAGGAGCCCAAATTCTGCAGAAAAAATCCTGTTCTGATTGCATTAGATTGAACATTTGACCGCATTGGATAAGCTGCTGCACTGGTATCATGCTCCAATTCTCTAGCCAGTCCCTGAGAAGAAAAATAGATCACGAGGTATACAATACTCTCAAAGTCCAACCGTTGATCACTATAATAACACTCATGGAATCATGAGAACCAATCAGAAAAAATGCTTTGCAGTTTCCAAAAGACTTTACAATTTGAATCATACTACCATATTCAGAAATGAAGCAATAAGAAATTAGTTCGACATGATATATATATTACCCAAATATCAGGGACAAAATCAATGTTCAATGCCTCAGCTACACGCAAGGGAATATTGAAACACATTCTTTTGACAAAGAAATCAGTTTATTAAAAGAGAAACATATCAACATATTTCTAATGGAATTTAGTTATTCAAAGAGTAAAGACAAGCGGTGTCTTCTCTTTGTATGCTCTCGCCTTTGCTTTCTCCTTCATGAATCTCCTAGATCCTTTGGAGCCTTTGGAATCATCTTCCCATAATCCTAGACCACAGAAAACAGAGCATAGGGACGAAGTCCAGCTATATCAAAAAATATAGGCTAAGGTTTCATCTAAATAGGTAAGACAATGAAGCAAATGGAACACGGCGGATAAGACACACTCGTTAGGGGAAAATTTAATAATGACAGGGGTGTCTCTAAAATGTGATGGTCTATCAGGAGGTTCTTTCGGTGGAGAATCAAAACTCATCACGTGTGCGACAAGTATCCAAATGACGACATGAGACATCAACACTCAAATACGAGCTCGAAAAGAGTCAATTGTCTCTCAGGGAACGTGACATATCAGGGGGCTCACCATGAGGTATGTATGAAAAGTCATCGTGAATGTGACGACCACCTGAGTGAAAATCATGTGCATCAACTAGAAGGCATGACTCTAGAGTGTGGCAAGTGTTCCTGAAAAGAAAGAACTCATCCGGTGGGTAGCATGTGATGTGTCCCAAAACTCATGAAGAGTGCAATGCGTCGTAATGCAGGCTCTCAAAATAACGGGAGTATACTTAAGTGTACTTAAGGAAAACCCTACATACTAGATGGTCCACTCAAGATCCATTTTATGGGGCAAGATCAAAGGCAGTAATGGGAGAGACGTTAATAAATCGATACTCATAAATGAGTGGCTCACTTGAATCTCATCATCTCCAGAACATGGTGGTTAATTAAGAGGCTCAACAGGGGGCTCGTCATAGAACCCGTCAACATGGTCATGATCCTCCAGATGAGTACCATCGTAAGCGGTGGTGTCCCCATACATGGGTGAGATAGGCACTACAAGATCAACACTATACTCTTGTCTCTTGGTCTATATGTGGCTTAGGACAATGACAAGGTGAGAGTGACATAGGACTACTCTCAAGAATGAGTCTATAGGTACGCCGTCAATAAATAAGTCTATGATAGGGGTGCTAAGTAACTCAAGGCATGATAGAAGGAGTATAGGTGAGGGACACAACAATATAAAATCAATAGGTCGTTCAGACTCAATCTAAGTCGGGGTCACCAGAGAAGAGCCGGAAACAAAAGATAGATCACTCACCAGACTAAGTACCTCACTAGGGTAAGAGAAATCCATATCAGGTATCATTTCTGTAGTTTCTGATAGGGCAGTGGTAGGCATTGTGTTGACCAAGGTATGGGAGGGACTCGTACTACGGTGGTCAAGGTATGAATCTAATCGACCACCTCTTGTGAATTGAAAAGACTGTCCATGATGAAAGGCGAGCTAATATGTCTGCTCAAGGGACTCCGAGTTGTGATAAGCTAACTCAGTATGTCAGATCGAAGTCCAGGCCAAAATCAGAAAGTGGACATGGCTGGATCCTCTCGGATATCACTCCTCACAACTAACTCAACAAAACGATCCTTGTACTAAGCGACAGACATAGATCCTTGCTGAAGAGAAAATAGTTGCTCGAGCAAGAGACTTTGATATGACGGAGGCAAATACTTCTAACACAAAATATGATACATCTCCACCAAACTAGCGATGCGATGAAGACGATCTCACTTGCGGGTCCTCTCATTGCTAGAACATATGCTCTCGTCTGATCTAGAATCCTAAGTTTCGCAAACTTGATGCCCCGCTCACCAAATAACTCAAAATGGTTGAAATAATACTCCATATCCACGATACAATAATAGAAAAACTCGGGATTCGATGAGCCGTCAAAAGATGGGGCATTAGTACAAAACTGACACTCGAGATCCCTCTCAA
This sequence comes from Platanthera zijinensis, assembly GCA_039513925.1. Classification (NCBI taxonomy): domain Eukaryota; kingdom Viridiplantae; phylum Streptophyta; class Magnoliopsida; order Asparagales; family Orchidaceae; genus Platanthera; species Platanthera zijinensis. The sequence goes on from CM077087.1 coordinate 109,726,440, forward strand.
AACATTCAACAAAGAGCATCGTGATAACATCGGACAAAAACAATGGCGGGAGAGAAGGCCATTTTTCTAAAGAGTTAGCGCGTCGTGATAACTCTATCGCACGACGGTAATTGAATGGCAACCCCGACAATCATAAAGCTCATTGAGGATCCAAATGGAGCATAAGAGCAAAAGTTGGCGGGATAAAATATCGTGCTAACGCGGCGCGATAAGGTTATTGCGGCGCAATAACCTTATCGCGGCGGTATAACCTTATCACGACGTGATAGATTATTGCCTAAACTATCAAAATAAGCTTCCTTTTTAGGCTGGCGGGAGCGGGAAACAACCTTCCTAAAGTGACAAGCGGGCTGGTAGGTGCTACCGCTGGTGGTAGTGGCCAAAATATATTTATATAGTAGTTAGCTCTTTCTCTTGCGCGCAACTCTGAAGATACTTTTGTGGAGCCCCGTCCTAGAAGTCTAAAGCGATCCCTACAACACACTTGAAGAGAAAAAGGAGAACTTGAACGTGGGGTTCATCAACGCTTATTACATAAAGCACGTACGCGACAACAACGTCGATCTCTTTCGTGCCTTCGTCACTCGCCTTCAAATTTCCTATAGGGAATTTTAATTTACAGAAGTTGCATTTCAATCTTATCTTGTAATCTCTCTTCTTTTTGGTGACTCTTTTGTACGGTGGATAAATTGGCCTGTGTATATGTAACTAGGTCCATGTGCAACTTATGGAGGAATTTGCCTTGTAAGTTAGGCGACTAGATCTAAGGAGTAGGTGTAAGGGGTGGTGATGCGCAAACGACAAGTTCACCAGTCGCTCAAGTAATATAAAACAGACGAGTTATTCTCAAGTATCGATCTCGAAGGAACGCAGGTTGGGGCACGCAATTCTATCGTTTGGAAAAAAAGGTAATTAAGATTTAAAATTGACAAAAAACTTTGATTTGGGTTTTGAAAATAAAATGAAAACTAACTAAACTAATGTGGGTCACAATCACCGCTTTGCAGGGTGGATGAAGGCTAATGCAGGCCTCTATGCACGGCTTCGATAGGTGGATGGGCGAGAAGGCAAGTGGATGAATGGTTCACACCAGTGGATTGAGGGTCGAGGGTGCCTCTTCGCAATGCACGCCACTGGCAATTGCTAGTGCGGCTACACAGACTATGGCGGGATGGAAATGATGAGATAGACGCGCTCCTCACTTGCATAAACCACAAAGATTTTCACATAGACATGACAAATGACAATAAAGTAAAATTAGAGTTCAGCAAATATCGTTCATACAACTAAATCATTCAAGAGAAAATACACTACAATGAAGAGGGGGATAGAATACAACCAAAGCACGAAGACTCGTCGATGGTTCACGACCAGAGTCAAGGGTTGTCAGTCTTTATCCGAGTTCGGGCTTCAAGGGTCAATAAGAGCTATCAACTTCTTCTAATATACCCGTCTTCTCCGTCAATAACCTTTGGCCACGACCTCGCCGGAGAACTCTACGAGAGCAGCGAGAAATCACTTGAAATGAAGCTTGGAAGCAATCGAACAATGGAGGAGGACAAGAGGATGTCCTAGCCTTTGATTTGCAAGATTAATATGGTCGGAGGACCTCCCGAGGGTGGGCGGCAATGGAGCGGCGGAAGGGGGCAAAACCGGACCTGTAGGCGCGAATTTGGAAGAAGGATTCGAAATAGGGCGAATTCATGTTATATGAGCATTGTGTGTTAATGTTATATGATCTTCGAAGCACTACTTAGCTTCCTGATAAGTATTAATGAGCATTGTGTGTGCGAAGCGCCTAGGTAGTTGTACTATCTCTTGTTGTGCATTGAACCATGAGAAAATAATTCTACTTTGCATTTTGATGATGTTGTATTTATTTCATTACATATCTCATATATCTTGATTATTGTTTTTGTATACTTTATCAAAACACTATTTGTACGCATCATTGTCTTACATAAATCTTTCACTCAGGAGAATTGGACTCTACAGCAGAATTACACAAATTTCTACAAATGAGTAAATATACTAGATAGCTAAACATGATCGCTATAATGTTTTCGAATGTTTGAATTGTAAATCACTTTATATTGTGGTTGAAAAACTTTTCTTGATATATTTATCATGTTTGGTCACCCTCAAACTCAAATTTCAAAAAACATTTTATATATTTGAAAACAATAAATAGCAAGCCATCACTTAATTTAAACTCTAATTTTTATCATTATTTTCAAAAGTCATCTGAATTGTCAAGCTTATTCCTCCTTATGTTTTGTGTTCTTATGGTTTCCATGACGAATTATACCTGTCTTTTCCATTGTTATGCAACCTTTAAATTAGTATATCCCTCTTTTTATAAATCATGGTTATTTCTACAATTCAACTTTCTTATTTTTCCAAAAGGAGGAAATCATACACTTTCATGCGTATATTCATTATATGAATTATGCATTATTTTCATGACTTTTTTGATGTTTACTCATACACTTGATCATGAATATATTTTAAGGCAGCGGTCCTTTTGTACATAAAAAAAGGGGGAGAATGAATTTTATGCCTAAACTCACATCAACCCTATTTTGATAATACCAAAAGTGCGAGAATAAACTGAGAAATCTAGTGAGGTAGAAATCTAAAAGTAACTAAAATTATAACACTATTATATGTAGGGGAGCATTTATGTAGGGGGACAACTCATATAGAGGGAGTACACTTTTTAGAATATGACCATTATTGTGTACAAGCTTATATCACTCTAACACCTATTTTCACGATTATCACTTCTTGCACTATTCTATAAACACAACTCTAATCTTAAATGATTAATTTTTCATTAGAGGATTTATTATTATCAAAAAAAGAAGTTTGGTGAAACATGCGTTCCACATCTCTTGTTTTGAGAATAATAAATTCTAGTATATATTTGATCAAACTTGTTTTGTGTTTATAGTGTGCAGGCTATACCGGTATAACATCATACTGAACAAGAATAATCGAAAGAGATGAAATGACAGACATTATGCTCTGAAATAAGTATTATTGAAGGGCAGTGACATCCATAACTGACGGTAGTATGAGAGAGAAGACAGTCATTGTGAAGAGTTAGCGCACCACGACAACTCTATCACGCGGCGGTAATTGAATGGCAATCCCGACAATCATCAGGCTAATTGAGGAGCCCCCTGATAAGCCCACTGATGAGCCACCACTCTCTAGTGAGAGTCAAGGAGCTATCATTGATTTTGTTGTGGGTGTCTTACTTATTCTCATAGACATTGCCAATGTTGGTGTTCTCCTCTTGGATGACCATCATGTCATTGTTGACCTCTCTGGAATTAAGTCTCCGAGAAGCTCATTTGATGAGTTTCCCATCCTGAAAGGTATGCACTTTAGTGATGGGTCGTGTCTCTACACTAGTGATCATCACGTACTCGATGAATTTTGGCATATACCCCTGGTAAACTACCTAACAAACTTTATAAGTTGAGAGGTACCCAACACACTCATACATCATGCTCTTTTATCACCATCTACGACGTTCCTTCGGGTGATAGAGTTATTCACACCGAATTTTACTATCGACCACCTGATGAGCCTCCTGATGATTTACAACCCTTATGAGATACATCGACATGAAAAAATTATAGACTCTACGACTGCGTATCAAAAAGTGTGCGCAACCTACCTCTGATACCAATTAACGCAGAGCGAATATATAAGCGGCGGGAAATCTGCAACCTAACCCTACATGCTATGCAAATCCGACGGCTAGATCACAAATTAAATAATAAATAAAAATCATCCCACACAGATAATTCGAGACAAAGCAAAATAATTTATTTGGGCAAACAAACTTAGGCTTTCCTCCGCGTGGAGGGACAAAGCACGAGCGCGCGGCGAATAAATCCTGCAAATCACAATAATAATTTAGGGCAAAATTCTACGATATTGATTTTCCAAGCAAATATAAAATATCCAACCCAATAAATAAATGCTGAAAATAATAAATCACTATAACTAAATCTCACCAAATAGTGGGCTGACCAAGACACTAAAGAATTTGGATCCGGAAGTGTAGATCGGCGATCGGAGGTGGAACCGGCGGCGAGACAACGATGGAGGTGGCTGTCCTCTGCGGTAAATGATGAGATCGGACGAGAAATGGGTGGATCCAGCCACGTATAAGTAGATCCGGGCCAGGGAGGGGTGGATCCGCTATTTAGGGTCGGATCCGGGCAAGGGAAGGGTGAGGGGGTGGTGGAAATAACGGATCAGGGGTTGAAATTTTCAGATATGAATTGATCTAGAGAATTAGGGCTGTTTGGAGGTGGTTCCACGAAAAGTGGGGTTGTGGGAAGGAGGAAATGGGCAGCTGGAAAGACATGGAAGGCTGGCAGTGCAGGGAGGAGGTGAGGTGAGGTGGTTGTGGACTGCAGTAGGGGGAGGAGTTGGCTGTTGTAGCTTCAGGAAATGGGGGTAATAGACGGCTGGGCAGGCGGTTGCAAGGTGGAGAGGAGTGGGCGGCCGGCTGTAGGGAAACTGGGAGGCGGTAGTAAGAGGGGTGTAGAAACTATAGGAGCAAACAGTGAATTTAATTAATGAACAGTGAACTAAAATGGGGATAGAAAGTAAAGAGGTGGCTGGAACAGCGGAGCAGCCCGATGTCTAGGGGTTCTAGGGACTACAGCTGGAGGTTTGGGAGGGGGGAAGAGGGTTAGGGTTAGGGAATACCTTGGGGAAGGAGATACAAGCCTATGAGTCATCACTTAGGGTTCCACGGAGCCGGCACCGTGGCTTGATTGCTGGAATCTGGGATTTCTTTTCACCAAATTCTGCAATGACTTCAACCAGCCCACAAACCATCTATTTATAATAAAAGGAGGATTAGGGCATCCCACCATCGATGGCTATGATTGGTCGAAGGTGGGGCCACCTAAATACATCAAAATAAAATGCAAAATAGTGAAATAATATATCAAATCGATTCGCAACGCGAATCCTAACACATCTGCGGAGTCCGATCATCGATCCGGGCATGTCATATACGGAAAGTCTCCAAATCAGCACTGAATGGGCCCAAAACTCGTCATCCACTGCAAGTGCTCGTCTATTCTCCACATCAATCTCCCGGGCTTGAAAGAATTCATCTCCCGATGAATAGGGGTCAGAATTCTCTCGTTGCATGACAGGTAAAACTCGGAGAAGTCCACTAGAGGTGCCCAAGTGTCGTCGCTGGAAAAGTGTCCGCGCCAAAAAACTCCCCCTGACTGAAAAGTTGTCATCTCCGGTGAATGGAGACGGTCGTGCTGAAGTCGAAGTCTAGGGGAGAATTGATCAAGCTCTGCTTCAAGTATCCAAGAGTCACCAACGTTTGTAGTGGGAATGCAATGGTGGAGTCTGGTCTCTATGATGCTCTCATCGCTCAACTCACGAGTGTTGGATCCCGGTGCGCTCGGCGACACCGTCGATAGAACCAAAGAAAACGAGTCCCCAGGTTGGTGGGTGTCAGAAGTATGTGAGTAGTGGTGGTCATCAGACATAAGTGGGCTATGGGGGTGGCAAGGCAACGGGAGTGGAGTTGTGGGCAGCTCGAAATCCCCACTGCTTGAGTCCACATACTCGCGAGGCTCGTAGTACGGCGTCATATCCTCAACACTAAATATCAAGTGGATACCCATACTTGCAAGGAAACCAAGATCATAGGTGTTTGCTTTGATCTGTCTCATGATTATATATGGATCCATTCTCCTAACACTCAAGCTTATAACAAACCTCGCACGGAGCCTCACAACGCAGATTCTCCCCATCACATGCTCGCCTACATGAAGTACCTCTACTTGGCAATGAACATTCGCATGTGATTTACAAGATTTATTACCAATATAAATTATTCGTCAGACCGACTCATGACACACATGCAAACGATGAACAGACAATACAACAGAATCGTGCAAAAGACGACGAAACGACTCAACAGACTCATGCAAATGACACATGACCGACACAACGTACCTGCTACGGGAAAGTATAATAATGACCGAACGTCTCTAAAATATGGTGGTCTATCAGGGGACTCTCTCGGTAGAGTGTAGAAAAACTCATCCCGTGTGTGACGAGTGCTCAGATGATCGTGAGAGACAAATATACTCAAATATGGGCTCGTAAAGAGCCAAATGTCTCTCAGGGAACGTGACACATTAAGGGGCTCACCAGGAGGTGTGTACGAGAAGTCATCGCAGGTGAGACGACCACATGGGTGAAAAGCGTGTACACAAACTAGAAGACGTGACTCTATAGTGTGGGGAGTATCCCCGAAAATGAAGAACTTGTTTGGTGGCTCAGCAGGTGGTGCGTCCCAAAACTCCTCTAGAGTGCGGTGCGTCGACCGGTGGTGCCCTAGACACTCAATGCTCCACACATTATCCATCCTCTGTGGCAAGGCCAGGGAAGAGAATGGTAGAAACACCACTAACTCGAAACTCATAAACAAGTGTCTCACCTGAATCGCATCCTCACCAGGATGTGGTGGCTCATCAGAAGGCTCAACAGGGGGTTCATCGTAAAACTCGTCACTAGGGTCATGATCCTCCATGTGAGTACCATCGTGAGGGATAGTATCCCCGTGAATGGGTGACATAGTCACTACGAGATCAACACCAGACTCTGGGCTCTCGGTCGTGATGTGACTCCGAGTAGTGACAATGGGAGAGCGGCACAGACCTACACTCAAGAATGGATCTGTGGGTGCGGTGTCAGGAAATGGATCTATGGTTGAGGTGCTAACTAACCCGATGTATGACAGAGGAGGAGGTGTGAGTGAGGCACACAATACTACAGACTCAGTAGGTCGCTCAGGCTCGCTCTCAGTCGGGGACACAAGGGACGGGTCAGAAATAAAAGATAGGTCACTCACTGGGCTAAGCACCTCACTGGGGTGAGAGCAATCTGCATCAGATATCACTTCTGTCGTGGCTGACAGGACAGTTGTAGGCATCGTGGTGACCTCAGTATGAGAGAGACTCGTGCCGCGGACGTCAAGGTGAGAATCCCTTCGACCAGCTCTTGTGGATCTCAAATACTTTTCATAATGAAGGGCGAGCTGATATGTCTACTCAAGAGACTTCGAGCAATGATAAGCTACCTTAGTATGTATGCCAGACCGAAGTCCAAACCGAAATCGGAGAATGGTCATGGATGGGTTCTCTCGGATATCACTCCTTACCACTAACTCGTCAAAACGATCCCTGTACTCAGCGACAGACATGGATCTTTGCTGAAGGGAAAATAATTGGTCGAGCAAGCGACTCCGATACGACGAAGGCAGATACCTCTGACACAATTTACGCTTCATGTCCACCCAATCGGTGATGCAATGTAGACGGTCCCACTCGCAGGTCCTCTCAACGCTAGCCCAATATGCCATCGCCTGATCTAAAATTCCAAGTTTCGCAAACTTGACACGACGCTCACCGAATACCTCAAAATGTTCAAGATAATACTCCATATCCACGAGCCAATAATTGAAAAACTCGGGACTCGATGAGCCGCCAAAGGAAGGGGCAACAAAACAAAACTGACTCTCAAGGTCTCTCTCAAAGCGATGATCCTTGTAATGGTAATCCATAAAGTAATCAGGTCGTGTCGAAGGATCAACACGATCCGCTCGCGTGCAATGATATGAACAACGACAATCATCATACTGATCGTCACTAGTGTAGTGGGATCGTGTCAGTGGATGAACACGATCTCTAAAAGTGGTGTGCTGCGATCGAGAATAATCGTCGTAATAACGTGAGGGTCTCTCTGAAGAGGCTCGATAGCAACGTGTGTAAGTGGATTCGTTATAACGGTGATACATAGACATGAAAAATCTATAGACACTACGACTGCGTATCGAAAAGTGTGCGCAACCTACCTCTGATACCAATTGACGCAAAGCGAATCTATAAGCGGCGGGAAATCTGCAAACTAACCCTACATGTTATGCAAATTCGACGGCTAGATCACAAATTAAATAATAAATTAAAATCATCCCACACAGATAATTCGAGACAAGGCAAAATAATTAATTCGGGCAAACAAACTTAGGATTTTCTCCGCGTGGAGGGCCAAAGCACGAGCGCGCGGCAAATAAACCCTGCAAATCACAATAATAATCTAGGGCAAAATTCTACGATATTGTTTTTCCAAGCAAATATAAAATGTCCAACCCAATAAATAAATGCTGAAAATAATAAATCAATACAACTAAATCTCATCAAATAGTGGGCTGACCAAGACACTAAAAAATTTGGATCCGGAAGTGTAGATCGGCAATCGGAGGTGGAACAGGCGGCGAGACAACGATGGTGGTGGCTGTCCTCGGCGGTAAATGATGAGATCGGACGAGAAATGGGTGGATCCGGCCACGTATAAGTAGATCCGGGCCGGGAGGATCCGCAATTTAGGGTCGGATCCGGGCGAGGGAAGGGTGAGGGGTGGTGGAAATAACGGATCAGGGGTTCAAATTCTCAGATCTGAATGGATCTAGAGAATTAGGGTGGTTTGGAGGTGTTTCCACGAAAAGAGGGGTTGTGGGAAGGAGGAAATGGGCGGCTGGAAAGACAGGGAAGGATGGCGATGCAGGGAGGAGGTGAGGTGAGGCGGCTGTGGATTGCAGTAGTGGGAGGAGTTGGCGACTGTAGCTTCAGGAAATGGGGGTAATAGGCGGTTGGGGAGGCGGTTGCAAGGTGGGGAGGAATGGGCGGCCGGCTGTAGGGAGCCTGGGAGGCGGTAGTAAGAGGGGTGTAGAAACTATAGGATCAAACAGTGAATTTAATTAATGAACAGCGAACTAAAATGGGGATAGAAAGTAGAAAGGTAGCTGGAACAGCGGAGCAGTCCGCTGTCTGGGGGTTCTAGGGGCTGCAGCTGGAGGTTTGGGAGAGGGAGGAAGGGGGTCAGGCTTAGGGAATACCTTGGTGAAGGAGATACAAGCCTATGAGTCGTCACCTAGGGTTCCACGGAGTCGGCACCGTGGCTTTATCGCTGGAATCCGGGATTTCTTTTCACCAAATTTTGCAATGACTTCAACCAGCCCACAAACCATCTATTTATAAAAAAAAAGGAGGATTAGTGCATCCCACCATCGATGGTTATGATTGGTCGAAGGTGGGCCACCTAAATACATCAAAATAAAATGCAAAATAGTGAAATAATATATCAAATCGATTCGCAATTTGAATCCGAACACATCTGCGGAGTCCGATCGTCGATCTGGGCACGCCATATATGGAAAGTGGCCAAATCATCCCTGAATGGGCCCAAAACTCGTCATCCACTGCAAGTGCTCGTCTATGCTCCGCATCATCGCCCCTCTCACCTATTCCTGTTTCTGACTCCAAAGATCCCTCTCGACCCTTCCCACTCCAGTTGCAGCCCCGTCCTAAACCACTACCGCCAGCCCAGTTCTGGCCTTTCCCCTATTGATCGAGCCCTCCTTCTAGCTCCACAGCGCCGCCTACCACTTTCCCAATGCATGTCTACCATTGCATCCCTATCCCACCCTCCCTGTTATCGCCCGTTCTCATCTAGTCCTGCCCCAACTGCTGCAGTCCTTCTCCACACCTTCCCAACCACTAACCAGCCTTATACAACCTCATCAGTCATTCCCCCTCTCTACTCAGACCTTCCCACGGTTCTTCTACATTAAGGCGTCTCTTTCGACGCCACCTAACATCGTAACAACCTTGGATGCCCGCAATCAGTCGTTATTCAACACCGCCTACATGCGTCATATTCCTTGTGTGCTTAAATTAATTGCGCCTCCACTAGTTGTGGGTTTTAACTTGTTATTTCTAAATTAATTTTGCGAACAACTGTGTGGTTGTTTGAAATCTTTAGCTTAATTAATTGTTTGTGGCTAATTGGAATTACACCAATTCATTTGCAAGTGCATTAAGTCAACATTTGATTGGAGTGTCCGTATGCTCGCAGGTCAGTTTAGAGTGTTCATGGTTTAATTTAAAGGTCGTCGTAGATGACAGTCATCATGTGATCGTTTGCATTGCATCTAGGATTTTGGCGTTGCTCTTCGCCACCTATAGACTCATGCTGCATCAACAATTATTCATAACTACCAGGTATCTACGCTCCCACCACTCACCTCACTAACAATAACCACCACCCAGGACTAGCCATGGGCATAAAGCCCGATCGGGCCGGCCCGGTACCGGGCCCAACAGGCCCGGGCTTTTCTCAACCGGGCCGAGCCCGGTCTTTTCTTAAACCGGGCTCGGGCCCCTGCCCCGGGAGAGGGCCCTATCCGGCCCTTCGGGCCGGGCCGGGCTCGGGCCGAGCTCCCTTTTTTTTTTAAACCAATTAAATTATTTTTAAAAAATAATATACTAAAAAAAAATACGCCTCCATAGTCGCATGGGCGAAAAAAAAACAATTTCATTAATATTAAAAAACATTTACATAATTACATCTTGCATTTACAATTTACATTAAATTCATTAATTGAAATTTTTTTAAAATTTATTATCATTTTAATTTTAGATGAAAAAAACTACAATATTAATTAATTTAAAAAACAGAAAAATACAGTTTTATACTTTCACTAGATACGCGTTTGCTCTTCAATCATCTTGTAAATTCATCGTGTCCATCTCGTCTTCGATCTCCTCTGAGTTATCCTCTAATGCTGTAATGTGCTGCTTCCTTTTCATAGCATCCAAGTAGTCCTTATAGCAGATGCACATTTCCAGAGATTCTTCGTTCAGCCGGCTCCTCCGCTCGTTCAAAACCTTGCCACTAAGAGAAAAAACGGACTCCGAAGCTACCGTACTAGCTTGGATTGTTAGTAAATAACGGGCCATATAGGCCAAAATAGGATATGTGTTAACTTTATCTTTCCACTATTTTAAGAGATCGAAGTTTTCAATCTCTTCTGTGCTCATAAAATCACGGAATTGTGTTTTAGTGTACAATCCTAATTCATTTAAACAACTAGATGTGCGCACTTTTTTCCTAGCTGCTAATTCTAAAATTTTGTTTTTAAAAGTATCCTTTGTTTTTTGTTGCGAAATTTCTTCCCGGGGCCGGGAACCATATAAGTTATCATAATAATTGTAACACTCGGTAAAAAGAGAATTAAATTTTACAATACTGGCGTCGTCGCAATCATCGAAACTTAAATTTAAATTTAAGTTTGCATTTATTTCTTCTATTAAATTTTCTACGCCGTCTACGCTGAATAACGAATTTAAAGCGGCGGCGCACGAAAACATTGCAGACATTTCTCTATAATATTTTAAAAAAAATTCTTCCATTATTTCAATTAATGGAAGTCATCCATCATGTTGTTTATAATAATTAAATGTTTGTGTTATGTTTACAAAATTTTCAATAACTAGTGAGCTAGTGAGATAGTACACGCCGGATAAAAAAACCGTCGTCCTATAAAAACATTTTAGTAAATTCATGTAAAGTCCTAATACGTCCCAATCGACATCGGTTAAATCATGACTATTTACCATATTATAATATTCCATAAGGAGTGTTTTTTGTTGAAATGCTCTTTTTAACATTTTATATGTTGAGTTTCATCTAATAGGCATATCAAATTGTGGTTTCAAATATTTTTTACCCTGTGAGTTTACAAATTTTTTAAAATCCTATGATTGTTGCCTAAAACTATAAATGACTTTAAGCATAAGACGAATTTTTTCAATATAAGGTTCCATAGCGGCTAAGCTATCTTGTACTACTAAATTTAAAACGTGACAAACGCAGCGAGTGTGAAAAAACGCACCGTTTAGCATTGGTTTTAAATCGCGCTTTAACCAATCAATAGCTACGTTATTGTTAGAGGCGTTATCAAAAAAATACTCATTATTTTATTTTTTAATTTAAATTCGCGCACACGTTTCATAATTACATTATATATAGTTTTACCAGTGTGTGGATATTCGAAACCTTCAAAACAAATTACGCGCTTATTTAACTCTCATGAGACGGGATCGATCCAATGACACATGATACATATATATAATAATCCTAATTTTATGCTACTGCTCCAAACGTTACTCGTTAAACTTACATGACCCTCGAAATTTTCAAAAAAATTTATTAACAAATGTTTTGATTCTAAATAAGCTTTAATGGCGTCGCGCCTAAGAGAATCACTACTTACCTGTTGATATTTGGGCTGAAGGCCTCCATGTATGTAGTCCGTCGCATCCTCGTTGTCGTAATGGCTGAATGGCAACTCACGTTTGATGACATGTTTCATCTGCAGGTCCCGTTGGCGAAGTTGATCATATGTCCAAATTTGTCCCGCTCCTGAAATTTGGGCCTGACTGGACTCGGGAGCTTGTTTCGACACGCAAGACTTAAGGTGTCTTGCTAGTGTTGAGTTGCCGGTAAGGGTCAGCAACTTCGAGCATAATTTGCATCGAGCCTTAAATTCGGCGCCAACTTGAACCTTATCGAAGTGCTCCCAAACTGCCGCCTCACGATTGTGCTCCACCACTACAGGCGTACTCTGAGTAGACGACCCAGGCGTTGAGGAGGACGACGTCATACTGTCGTTGAGGAAATGGGAGAGAAATAGAGAGAGAGTGGGAGAGAGAGTGTGGGAGAGAGAGAGTGGGAGAAAGTGAGGGGTGCTCGGGTTGGGGATTAGGGAATGAGAGAGAGAGTGAGATTGAGTGAGAGAGAGTGAAAGAGAGGAGGGGGCAGGTGGGGGGGATTTTATAAAAAAAAATTATTATTTTTAATTATTATTTAATATAATAATGAGCCTAGGGCCTAGGCTCTGTACAGCAGTACTTGCTGTACTGCTGTACAGCAGCGGCCAGCGGGGCAGCTGGCCGCTGCGCTGCTAACGACTCTTAATAGAGCCGTTAGCTGACGGCTCTATTAAGAGCCGTTAGCAACCGTTCTTAAAAGAGTCGTTTAATTAACGGCTCTTTTAAGAGCCGTTAATTAACGGCTCTTAATATTTTTCGGACGGGCTTTGCCCGGGCACGGGCCAGCATAAAAATCGGGCTTTGCCCGGCCCGCCCCAGCCCGGGTACCAGGCCGGGCAATTGCTCTAAACCTGGGCCCTGTGTGGGCCCTGGGCCCGGCCTCGGCCTGGACCAGGCTTTTGTCGGGCCGGGCCTGGCAGGGCTTTTACCGGGCCGGGCTCGGGCCGGCCCACTGGGCCCGGTCCTTTTGTACACGGATACCCAGGACTCAATAATTGTCAATAAATAACCTGGAACAGCTCATAGCCACAGCTTCTACTCTCCCCCGCTGTAAGAGCCCCACTCAATTCCATTCAAATTTGTTTATTGTTCATCCCAATCCCAACAAGACCCAATTGCTGGAAACCAATTTCACGTTGCCAGCCCTTCTATACAAAAGAGCACTCCATGTCCCCACCTCCACTTAAGTTTCCAACAGTCAGGGATTATCCCAGGTAAACTTTTTTGTACTGTAATACAGCCCCACAATTTTCCAGGTACTACAACCCCGCTGCACCCAAACCTTCACAAATCTTCCCAATTGTAGCTGGAACCTTGCCCATCCCCTCTCCTACTGCTTCCCCGCCCCTATCCTAATACCCACCTCCCTCTACTTCACACCTTAAAAATGTGTGGAAATGTGCTGAAGTTGTTGCAAGTCACCTCGACATATGTGTTTCATCTTCCCGGACTCATATTGCCGATGTCAGTTCTGGTTTGAAGTCATTAATAGTTATTGTTGGGTATCTGGTGAACGTACAATATTTGGGATATTAGTTTGTATGCAATTGCCAATGCGTTGTTCTATTTGCCAGACTAATCCGTTTTACATTTTATTTAAGTATTGTTACCCTAATTCGACTTGAGCTTGTTTGTTTATCTACCATTATAATCTCAAATGTGATTGCTTTTGAACTTCTTTATCAGCTTCAGCATTACATCAAATTAATTATTGGATAATTTCTTGTGCATCACATCATTCTAGATTCCCACGACAATCTAATAACACACATTAGAGTTCCTTAGGGCGCAATTGCACGGCATCACCACATTTGTCCTACGCCAGTTCGCTATCAGAGCCTACGGTTCGAGCTTAGTCAAGAATATGCAGTGTTAGAGTCTATAAATCATTCACCTCATTCATAGTAGTCGCTAAGCACGATGTGATTATGATCGGAACAACAATCATCTAGGTTATCATCGTTATTCTTTTTTTCCATTTGAGGAACCTGAGCTCGTCTATGCTTGATCCCATAGAGCTCTTCCAAAGAGAGTAGCATCATCGCCCGCAGCCCACAATTTTTAGAAATTAAATGTATTCTCTGGCACGATTTGATTATGCTAAAGGAGATTACTACGATGAGCATCATGGATCCTATAGAGTATTATTAGTATTATTTTGAGGATGATATCATGCGCGGATTTAGACTAGAACCTTCATCTCTTGATAGTCAACTTGACTCAAAAAGGTGCTTACGAATTGGTTATTAGGAGCAAAGAGGAATATTTCAATAGTTATAAGGTATATGGCGAGCATCTTTTTAGATTTACAAAGATGAGCTTCAAGATCTTGCTAAGATTTCTTGGACTGACATAGAGCATGGGATTGAGCGCGATGATCTTTGCCTCAAATCTCGATGGGCAAAAACGAAGTGAGTATTGTGGAGGAAGTGTCTTTCGGTTTCGATCTCATAAAAGTCATTGCCTTGACCATTTACACGTTTTTTAGTAAGGGACTGACCGACTGTCTCGAGGAGATTATATGACCCGATTACACGAGTTGTAGTAAAGAGCGATATTTAGAAGGAGCTCAATGCGGCCACTTGGTATCGATCTGAACTCTGCACAAAAATCAGTAGAAAGTTGACTTCACCGCGGTTAGAGTCTATTAATAATTAATCAAATTTATCACCTTACAATAAATTAGATCCGCTAGATTAACACGAGTTGACACGCGGTCTAACAAGTCCACCACTAATGATTCTGCCACACCTAAGACCACTAGTGCACTTAGTTATAATCTCACGGACACGAAATCTCAGGCCCCGTTCAAAGAATTCCCTAATTTTGATGAGGATCAGTACGCTATCATTCAGGGCAGATAACGCATAACGACATAGTACCCTACAAGGTGTCTACTTAGACACCTCGAAGGTGAGAACGAGTCAACTCCTAACTCCATAATATATGAGGGAAATCATGTTGCGATTGTTTAGATTGTCTCTAAGAACGACAAGAATAGAGAACAAGAGTTAGGCATCATGGACTTTATTTCTTACACCCCCTCTTGATTGGGATGAGATTATGTTGAGTGCGTGGTGATTGCCTCTTGAACGCTCGAGTCGGGAACCCTATTCTGGTGTTTTTCGCATTTGCGATGACTTTTATTATACCCTCATGATGAACCACCAGATGAGTTTTCCCCTCAAGGAGGCATATCGTACATCCTAGATTGGTAACCTAGTGTTAATGTCCCATACATTCTTTTGGGTGATCGTTGCCTTCACGACAAATTTTCGTATAGAGCGCTTGGAGAGCTCCCTACGAGTCACATCCCTTGAGATACATTTGGTAAATTTTTGCTCGTATTTAGTGTTGATGACTTATGCAAGTATATGGATGTTCTTCACACACTCGACGAGTATTTCTACACTACACCAAGAGAAACTTCTGATCAGCAAACGCTCATCAGGACAAATTCATCAATAGTGATTCAGCCGAGCATGTGAGTGCTCTTAATGGCTCGAGGTCCAATTCTATCATTACCAGCACTCTAGGAAACATTCAGCATTCTATACTATCATATCTAATTGTCGATGTCATGGATGATTATTTGAATAATTATAGCATTTGCATTGAAATTTTTTATACCCGACCAACTGAAACTCCTGACAATATACTCACTTCGGATTCCCACATAGCACCATAGAATTTCAATATAAACACTTAATCATGTATATTATCCAACATTCACATCAGTTGCAATCATTTACATGTTTTGTATGACTCGCCTGTTTTATGACTTGCATTTCCCGTCTATTTTGCATCATTTGCAAGAAAACAAGTAAGAGATGGTTAGAATTAAGACTGGGAGGTTTCCCCTCTAAGAATAGTGACAAAATTAAATGTTAAACGAAAATACTCATATACAATAGTACGAAAAATTGGGATGAAATCCTACAAATTAAATATCTCTAAAAGTATGTGAATTCATCAAGTATCCAACCTTAAGGACTTGGCTCCATATCATGAACCTCATGAGTATATGAGTACATTCTCTGACACCATTTCTAAGCCTCAGCAATCACCTATGTTAGACACTAATCCTCAATTTCAGACTTATCCTATAGTCTAGCCAACAGTAGACTCACTGGTTTCCACTTTGGTACCAAAGCGCATACACCCTTCTTCTGAGAACATATAAGAAATTGTGAGCTATGAGATTTCAGTGACACTAGACAGATCTACATTAAGATATTTGGTTCATCGAAGAGGGTGACATACTATTAACAATGCACGAATGACATTAAAGGAACTCAAGTTGCTTACCTTTCTGCTGCGTACAAAGCATGATCATCTTCATTCAACGGAGATGAAAATTTTCAAGTCGGGTGAATTCGATGGTGATCACAGGTCGAGGGTGGGCCAACCTTACCAGAGCCCAAATGAGTACAACGCAAAAGGAGCCAATAGTCGTGTTCAGAGTTGTGACGACATATTTTAAATATTTGATTTATTTTTGTATTTTCATTTCACATAAGCCACAACTTTATATCACATGACGTTGTTGAGATGTGGCATATTCAAGTGGTGTTAGCACCGGGATTTCATGTGTTCTTAGGCAATATATCAATACTAGGATTTCATGTGTTGAGATGTGCATCTTCACATGACCATCAAGAGATGACGCTTCTAGCCTAAATCCGGCGCTATCTTGATGGCCATCAACATGCATCATCTCTTGATGGCTCCTGATCTCCCCTTTCCGGCGTTCCCTCTTTGGTTCCTTCAATTTCTATTGAAGTTATGATTCCTTTGCCTCTTTCTATGAGGGCGCCTCTTCTCTTGTGATACCTTCTGTTTCTGTGTACCTCAACTTCGTTTTCTATTCGAGGTTTTCTATGTCTCTGAGTGCTACTTCCTTCAAGTTTCATGACTTCCCTTCTACCCGAGGCGGCCTTGCACCTCATGGTGGCCGAACCTAACCTAGATCTTCTCTGTCGAGAGGTGCATGCTTGTCTGATTCTATGGAGGACACCTTTGTTCCTCACTTTCTAGATTCAGTCGTTGCAGAAGGAATCTTGTCTTTCCGTCACTTGATGAATGGTCCACCCAATGAGCAGTCTAGTTCATCATCCTCTTCCTATGCCTAAAAAGGCCCTCCTGGTGCTCATTCTGCTTCCACACTTCTGTCCTTACAGTGGATCATTGACTCCAGCGCCACTGTCCACATGACTAGGTCAGCCACAGATTTTGTGTCCTACACTTCCTTGTCTGGCAGGGACAAAGTAAGTATTGGTGATGGATCTCTCTCCTCCATTGCTGACAAGGGATCTATCCCTTGCTCATCTCTTACTCTCTTCTCTGTTCTTCATGCTCCTGCATTCACTCGTAATCTTCTGTCTATTAGTCATTTGACTAACTCTATAAACTGTTCATTAACCATTTTTCCTACCTCGTGTGTTTTTTAGGACCAGAAGACGGGATGGTGATTGGCTCAGGTAGATTGTGTAATGGGCTATATGTGTTCGACCCTTCCACCTCCTCTTCCTCCAGTCTCGTCCACTCTTCAAAGGCTCATCGTGTTGATCGACTCTTTGATGTTGATGTCTGACACTATCGTCTTGGACATCCCCCCATCTCCACTATGATGTTTTTGCTTCCTACTATGTCTACTACTCGATTTATTGGTTTCATTGTGATGTCTGTGAATTTGGTAAACATCATCGTAGTTCTCTTCCTCTCGTGTCTCTACGTCACTTTATTCCCTTTGCCCTTATTCATAATGATGTTTGGGATCCTAGTCCTAGTACGTCCATTTCTGGTTACTCCTGTTTTGTTTTGTTTATTGGTTTCATTGTGATGTCTGTGAATTTGGTAAACATCATCGTAGTTCTCTTCCTCTCGTGTCTCTACGTCACTTTATTCCCTTTGCCCTTATTCATAATAATTATATACAAATGTAATCATTTTTAATTTATAGATAATAATGTATTAATATTTTAATGTTTACTGAACTTCTAAATCTACCAAGCTAATATAAACATTTTTAGTATACAACTAATAACAATATAACGCATGGAAGAACTCAAGAAAGTAAGAGGAAGTCAGGAAGTAGTCAATAAAGATGGAAGATAAGAAACATTCAATCTAAAATCCAAAGGCCAAGCAGAATCGAAATCAATGATAGACGCGCGTAGGAAAAAAAGTCAAAGGAAGGACACAAAGCAACCTGACAACGAAATAATTTTGATTTATTGTACATTAGACCATATAAAATAAATAAAATAAATTAAAATAAGTTAGCAGAAATAATGTCGGGATATATAGACCAATATATCGGCGAATATATCAATCGATAGCGGATATTTGTAAGATGATATATTCCAAAAGAATATTTTGTAAAAAAATATCGGAAACGTATCGTTTTGTCCATGAAACCTTTATGTTGGCCGACATGTCGGCCATATCGGAAGATATCCACAACATTGTCACTATCTAACATCCACAAGTGGATATAGCTCAAAAATTATTCTGCCCACGTAAAAACAACTAAAGAAATTGAGTTTCCGTTGTTATTGGACACATTCTGTAAGAAAATAATCAGAAATATTGCAAATACTAAATATAAGCACAAAAAATTAGAAAACAAAATGAAATATAATGTCAGCCACATACAAGTAGGCAATCTTCAGCATGCTCCGCTAGAAGTTGTCTTGTCAACTTCAAAATTTCTGCTAGTGCTGCGGGACTGGGTAGATCATCTCCCCTAGATGAACGATGAGATAGAGGAACATGGTCCAATCCTTCATTTTGATGGACTGTAGAAGCTTCTCCAACAGTACGATATATATCAGCTGCAAAGAGGCGTTTTGAGAGCATAAGAAATTCAGGTGCATAAGCTGAACATTTGGGATATTCAACGTTGTTACAATTAACAGAGAGAAGATTAAAATACCATTGGAAACAGGCATTTCTCTCCGAAACTCATTATTCAAATGGGCTAAATATTGACGCAGAGTAGTTAAAGAATGTGGAATTTCCTGCCAAAACAAAAAGGTAATTGGGATTTGGGTGATGCTCTCTTATTTTCATAGTGGAAATATGTTGACTTGTTCAAGAAGCAGTAAAGGGCTGTGACGCAGGGTAAGGTCCTAAGGGGCAAAGGATATATACTACCTGCAAACACACGCCCGGCGATATAAGTTTATTGCAATAAATTTTAATTTATCAAATTGAATACCAATTATGACAAATTACAAAGCAACGAACAAGGAGATACAAGATGGAATATATGCGAAAGAGTGCTCAAAATTTAAATAACTAATAAAATGAAAATTCATAAAGTTCAAAAGCTTGAAACAAAGATTATAAATGACACTCCTTGAGTAGACAATAAACACAACATTCAATACAAAGAATTAATTTCGAAACAAAGAGTCACACATGGTAGTAGTGGTAGAAGTCTTGGAGAGGAAACTTGATGTGTTGGCTGGTAGCGGGAGTCACGGTAGATGCTGGAATGGGAGTTTGGGGCTGCTGGAATATTGTCCAGTTGCTGGAATAGGGAGTTCTGGCAGCAGGAATTAATTACCCGAGTGCGGGAATTAGGCCCAGATGCTGGATTCGAAGTCTGGCAGTAGGAATTCAAAGGCCGGGTGCTGGATTTGAGTCCAGCCGCAGATAATAAGGGTCTGAGCTACTGGGTTAGGAAGCCCAGGCTGTTGTATGGGTGGCGGCTGCAGGAAGATGGAAGAGGGGGCACGGTTTGTATGAGTTTGTGTGTGTGTGTGTGGGGGGGGGGGGGGGGGGGGGGGGGGGGGGGGGGGGGGGGGGGGGGGGGGGGGGGGGGGGGCTTGGTAGGGTTCGGTGGGAGTGGAGGAGGTGGAAGAGGGGCACAGTTTGAGGGGGTGAGTTGGGAGAGGGAGGAGTGGGTCGGCGGCAGCAAGGGAGGGGAATTAGGCTACACGAGTGCGAGTGGAATGGGACAGTGGAGTAGTGGGGACTTATGGAAGTAGTGGGGGAGGTGGTTATGGTAGTTATGGGTAGTGGGGTGGTGGTTGGCCGGAGGTGGCCGCCGGAGGTGGCCGCCGGAGGTGGCCGCCAGAGGTGGCCGCCGGAGGTGGCCACCGGGGCTAGGCGGGCGGTGGTAGTGATAGTGGCCGGAGGTGTTTTCTGGCGATCACCAAAAAACAGAAAAAAGGATGAAATGATAAGGGGATTGGAGAGGGATCACCAGAGATGGTTTTCCGGTGATTGTCAAAGGTGGATGAAAGGGGATTTCGGAGGTATTTGGGGGCTGTTTGGGGGAGTTTAGTAGGGATACGGAGAGGGAGTGTGTAGGGGGGGAACCAGGTATGTGGTGGGAGGTAGGGATTGGTGGTTCCACGGCAAGGGGAAGGTGAGGGTGTCTGGCTCTGGGTTGGAGGTGGAGAGGCGTGGTTCCACGGCAAGGAGAAGGTAAGGGTGGACGGCTACGGGGTGGGAGGTGAAGAGGTGTGGTTCCAAAACAAGGTGAAGGCTAAGGGTGGCCGGCCAAGGGAGTAGGAACGGGGAAATAGTGGTTGGCCATACGGGAGAGGGGGATTCACAAACACAAGTCCGGCTTCGGCACCGGAAAGATCAAAAGAAGTCTTTTGCACTCAAGTTTTAATGTCTCTCTTTAGAGCCTTCTACCAGTATATATAGACTAGTGAGGGGGTAGCGAATAGTCATAATTCTCTATTTATTGGCCATCTCAAAATAAACAAAATTGCAGGTAGTCGTGTGGCGGAAGTGGTATTGTAGTACTGCAGCGGAAGAAGTCAGATGATCATTTGGTGCTAAAGACTCAGAATGTGGTGTGGTAGTCAGTGGGAGCTAGGAGTATGGCTGAGTAGTAAGCAAAGGCTGAGGCTGCGGGAAATCGTGTGGCTCAAAGAATGAAGTCAAATCTTCAATGTTTAATACGGGTGAACTCCTGATACTCTTCGGAATATCTAATTCGTACGCATTTGCTCCAATTCTTTTTAGTTCAGTGTAAGGACCTGTTCGCCTAACAATTAACTTTTGAGAAGATCCTGTAGGAACCTCTCAGCACATATATGGACCATCACCTGTTCTCCTTCTTTGAAGCTTTGTAGTCTCATGTGGCTATCAGCATAAGATTTATAAATGTCATTATTGCACAAAATTCATACTAATGTCCACCCAAGACTGGTGTGTTACCAGAAGCAGTGTATATAGACTCGTATTCTATCCCGACCCTTTAGTCGTCTGACAGATATAGATATGTCGAACGATTCGAGCAACATCCTTTTTAAGTATTGACTAATAAAAATGATCTTCTGCAAGTGCGTCGTGTGGTGGTTTTATCTCTACCAAAGTGACCAACTGTACCGCTGACATGCATCTCTCAGACTAGATGATCTCATATGCATGTCTTGGGAGTGCATAAGAGTGTGTCGCGAAAGAGATAACAATCGGTGATCGAGAAATCAGGGATGACCTCAGGTGGGTCCTGAGACAGTGCGGAGTATATAGCCGCAAAGTTTGTACAGGTCGGATACTCCATGATCAAATGCTCGAATCTTGTGATCTCAATGGTAAGGGTGTGGAGTAAGCCCACTCGGAGGCTGAGTGCATCGGTGATACGATCCCGGGAGGAAACCGACATGGGGGAGGGCCGGCGGAGGCGAGGAAGAGGAAGGAGATTAGGGTTGAGAGAAAATTCTTAGGGAGCAGCCCTAATTTTTATTTATCCAAGAATCATCAAAAAGAAAAACAACTTCACTCCTTATAGGCCCCGACATAATAAGAAATAACAACATAAAACAAAATAAACAAATGTGTACAACATAATAAGAAATAACATAGTAGAAAATAAATAAAATAGTCAGGCTGGCGCCGCGTCTTCAGTCTCTCCTCCTCCAGACGGACCCATCATCATCTCCCACCGCGTGCGAACACGCCGCGGCATCTCGTCAGCGTGTGCGAGTCCCGTCGGCATGCGCAACCATAACAATGTCGCCATCTGGAAAATATGCGTTGCCCCAAGGCAGTAGTCGGAGTGGTGGCGGCAGAAATGATCCTGGGGAAATCTAGTGGCATCGGACTCCAGACGGAAAGACCCAGCACCAGGGACCACTTGCGAGCCAGAGTTCCCCTGAAGGTGGTAGCGGCGACCAAGTATCTTGGCTGGGTGGTTCGGTGCCAACTGTCGTCTTTCTTCCGGACCAAAGAAAGTTGTACTGGTAGAAATCCCGCCGGAGGCTGGATAACATCGGCGAGAGCGGTAGAAAGCTCTTGGTGGTCCGTCGGGAAAGAAAGAGGCACAGCAGACTGGCCCAAGAGGGCCCACAGCCATACGGAGAGGCCGACGTTCGTGGTCCGCTGAATCGTGCAGAGGGAGCTCGAAGAGAGTAGGAGGGAGGGGTCACTGTCGAGACGACAAGGCTGGCCCATATGTAGGAATTGCATGTACATAGCCTCCCAATTAACGCATACATCGTCAAGCCAGCAGAGTCAAGCCACTCCCGGAATGGCGTCGAGATCGCCTAAGCCGAATATGTAGAAGTCTGCGGTCACAGAACAGGTCCCCAAAGAGAGAGACGGCAGTGCAATGGCCCTGAGTCGGTCAAGGGCGCCCATCGCCCAAACAGACTGCAACATCCTGGGAGGGAACTGAGGGAAGATGAAGTTGCTGCACCAGGTGCTCAGAGATGAGGTTGTGGCTTGCGCCGCTGTCCATCAGGATGATGATCAGGCAATCCCGCAGTGTGCCTGAGGCTGAGAGGTGCATAGTCCGTTGGCCGGAGATCCCACACGTCGAGGCACAAGATAGCTCTAACCAGTGGAACGTAGTTGCGGTGAAGTCAAGAGGTGGATCCCCTGTTGAGAGCTCTAGGGCCTCAAAGTCAGCCAGGGTAACCTCAGGGTCGACGTCGTCGATGATGGCGTAGAAATCCTTCACAGAGCACTCATAATTGGGGGAGTACGGTTGGCAGCACTGAAAACAAAAACCCTTGCTGCGAAGTTAATTGTACTCACTGTTTGAGAGGCGTTGGGGGCCGGCGCGCGGCTCGGCCAGTTTCCCCACAACGGAGACCGCAGTGGAGGAGCCGTGGCTAGAGGTCTCCAAGGCGGTCGGGACTGGATGTGGTCGGCTGTAGGAGCACGTGGCCGAGGTGAAAGGTCGGCCTCCACCAAACGCACCAAATTCATGGAGTCGGAAACTGTGAAAGGGAGGTAAATGCGGAGACGAGAGCGGATATGTGGCAGTAGGCCCTGTATGAAGAAGCTCAGATAATGATCGGGCGATTGCCGAGGAACATGGGAGACCAGAGTGACGAACTCATCAACATAGTCATCCAGGTCGGCTGTCTGGCGGACGCCACAAAGACGCTCGATAGCGGAAGAGCCAAAGTAGAGGTTATCATACCGCCGAATCATCTCTTGCTTGAACTCGGGACATGAAAGGCACGGGTTGGATTAGCAGAGCCACCGAGCCAAAGGGAGGGAAGAGCCATCTAGGCCAACCACCGTCGTAGATACCTTATCGTGCTAAGCTGTGTAGTTTAGGTCGAAATATTGCTCCGCCTTGGAAATCCAACCCATCGGGTCAATGCCGACGAATGAGGGACTGTAAAGGGAGAGGGCGGACCGACCCAGAACGGGCGAAGGAGTGGTCCCTGAAGGAATGGACGACGGTCCGGCACCTAGGTGCCAGCAGCAGTCCGCGAGTGGGTCGGAGCCGGACGCGGTGGATACGGCAGGGGAGGATACCTACAGGGAGTCGATCTTGGAGTGGAGGGCGAGGAGCGAGGCGTGAATGGAGGCGACGAGTTGCTCCTGAGCCACCAAGCGGTTGATTATAACTTCGGCGGTCACATCCGGATGAAGATCGCAGGCGGAGCGAGTGTTTGGAGCCATGGACCGGAGTCGGCGACAGTCAGTAGATGGAATCAGGGCGGAGCAGCGGAGGCAGGGTAGGAGCGCGGGGCGTGGTGGCTAACGAGATATGTGCGGCGGAGCAGCCTGGAAGCGGTGAAGCTGAAGGAATCGACTGGAAACCAAAGGAAGGGCTCTGGCACTTGCGGAATTCTGGCAAATGGGGCTGGGATTCCGCGGAAGCAGAGGCCAGCGACTCAATTAGTGGATCCAGCCAAAAAACGGCGGACTGGCGGACGCCTAGTTGCAGGAAACGACAAACTACCTGGCGCAGCGGATCGGTGGCCCGGGAACAGGACGCGGCAGGTTGGAGGGGATGTTGTGGAAGGGACGAGCGTTGCGCGACTGGAAGCGGGACGGTTGGGCGGTTGAATCGGAAGTGATGTGTGGTTGAATCGGACATGATGCGCAGAAACGGAATAGAGATCGCAACGTGCGGCGGAATCGGACGCAGAATGGACGGAAGGAATTCGCGGCTTGTGCACTTGCGATCACTGGCGACTAGATGGCAGGCAGTGTGGCGGGTCGGGCCAAATTGATACGATCCCGATAGGAACCCGACAAGGGGGACCGAAGGAGGTGAGGAAAAGGAAGGAGATTAGGTTTTAGAGGAAATCCTTAGGGAACATCTCTAATTTTCAATCATCTAAGAATCATCAAAAAGAAGTACAACTTCGCCCCTTATAGACGCAAGTGTGACATAATAAGAAATAACAATATAATGGGAAATAAATAATGCGTACAACATAATAAGAAATAACATAGTAGAAAATAAATAAAATAGTCAAGCTGGCACCGCATTTTCTGTCTCTCCTCGTCCAGACGGACACACAATCGTCTCCCACTGCGTGCCTACTCGCCACAATATCTCGTCAGCATGTGTGCATCCAAACGGCATGCGCAACCGTAACAATCGGCTAGTTTGTTCTCAAGATCAACTCAATGTTTAAGAATGTAATAGATATTTTGCATATATTTTATCCGCTTGGCGTGGCGGTGACTCAATTTCTTTTGAGAGTCTAGATAGCGTCAGACTTGGTGATCCGAATGTAATACAAACTCATGAGGGAGGAGGCAGTGTCTCCAATATCTCAAAAACTGCACAATCGCGTAAAACTCCCGGTCGTAGTTGGAATATCACTGTCTGGGGTCAATCTGTTTCTCACTAAAGAAAGAAACTGGGTGACCTTCCTGACTAAGTACATAGCCCTATGGCGGAAGCGTCACAAGCTGCCTCGAATGCTCGAATCAAATCAGGTAAATAGAGTACTAGCGTCGTGATCAATTTTTCTTTAATTCCCTCAAATGCCTGAGTGGTGGCGAGTATCCACTGAAAATCTCCCTTACGAAGGCAACTTTTGTACGAAGCGATCATGGTGCTCAAATCACTGACAAAGCATCAATAAAACGTGGTCAACCCATGAAAACTTCGAGCTTCAAGGACATCTGTGGGAATTGGCCAGTCTCGAATATACTTTACGTTATTAGGATCTATGGACACGCCCAAGACAGAGATGATGAACCCTAGAAAGTGTACAAACTCAAATAGAAAGGTGTACTTTTCAGATGAATATTAAAGTGCTCCTTTCAGAGGGTGTTGAAGAGCAGTCGTAGGTGTGTGAGGTGTTCCCCAAAAGTCTGACAGTAAATTAGAATATCGTCAAAATAAACTACAAGGAACTTGCCTATATACAGGCGCAAAATCTGATTCATCACGTGCATGAATGTACTAGGGCGTTGGATAGCCCAAAGGGTATAACCAACCACTCAAATAACCCATTCTTCGTCTTAAATGTGGTTTTCCACTTATCACCTTCTCTGACACGAATCTGGTGGCACCCGCTCCATAGAAATAGCTTGGAAAAGATCTAGGCACTTGAAATGATGTCTAGGAGGTCGCCGAGTCGGGGAATAAGAAACCAATATTTGATCATGATCTTTTGGATAAACCTGCTATCAACGCACATTCGTCAACTACCATCCTTTTTAGGGGGTAAGAAGGCCAGCTATGGCACAAGGCCTCAAGTTTTTTCAAATAAATTGCCTTCGTAGGAGGTCGGCAATCTTAGTCTTGAGCACGAAGTGCTCATCGGGGTTCATTCGATGGTGTAGAATATTTTGCAGAGATGACCCCGATACAAGATCGATCACGTGCTGGATATCCTGTAATGGGGGTAGCTCATCGGAGAGTTCATCAGGCATGATGCCACTGTACTCATCTAGGAGGTATCGAAATCGGGGTGAATGGACTCAGTCCATAATGTCCTCCGTAGTCTAAGAGGCGGCAACGACATAAATGATGTCGGGAACGTGACTCTCATGAGTGCACTCACTATGTCGTACGATATGGATATGTCTCGGGTCACCTATAGTAACTGAAGTCTCGACCCTTCCTTTTTGGGGATCCTTGGGTTGGGTCAGAGATAATGTTGTCTTGCGTCCCTTGTTAGAGAATACACAAGTGTTGGACCATCCATAACAAGTCATCTATATCGTAAAGCCAAGGCCTGCCTAGTAATACATGTGCGACGTCCATGGGAATGATGTCACACAAAACTCTATCCTCGAAGGAGGAAAACCGAATAGATACCAAGCACCTTTAAGTGGCATAGATTGTCGCCTTATCTACCCAGACGAATAAATATGAGTATGGGTGGGGATTTGCATAAATCTTCATTCGTTCAAAGCCTCTTTGGCAATGATATTCACACAACTTCCACTATCAACAACGAACTTGCAGGCTCCATCGGCGTTGGGGAAATATGTCTAATTGATAGTGGTCCTCCTCCAATCCTCATTCGTGCTGGAAGTGTGGAGTAGGCGGATTTGTTTCATCCTCCCAACAATCCTCTATAGTCATAACAATCTCTTGTACAGGAAGCTCTATGGAATTAGTACTAGGGTAAGGGCCCCCCTCTATAAGAAGATTCTATGTGGGGTATTATACCACCACATGGCCTCTACCCTGGTAACAGTAACACTAGATTCCTTCGGGCTTCGACAGCCTAGTGGCAGTAGATGTGTCCCTCGTGTCTACATGACCACGAGTCGGCATGGATGGGCCTGGTCCCTGCTAAGGTGGTCTCCTAGGTGCAGAGCTATTAGGTTGTGGATTAGGTCGCCTCGAACCTGAAGTGTGTAAATAATGTTTGTACTCTAATCTGAGCTGAAAGATCTGCTCAACAGACTCCAGATGGTAAAGAATGAGTTCCCTACGCATGTTTGTTCACAATCCGTCCTGAAAGTGGGAGGCGGTCACAATGTGCTCGTCAGTGATAACGCTTCTAACGATAAGCTCATCAAAGCGAGTCATATACTTAGCTGCCGAGAGGTTTCCTTGGCATAAGACCTGGAGCTGACCTAGGAGATGACTACGGTACGAAGCCGGGAGATATTTTTCTTTAAGTTTTTGCTTTGTATCGTCTCATCGGGTGATGGGATGACAGTCATCTCTATCCAACGAGTGCTCTAAACTAGTCTGGTAAATTTTAGTTTTCCCAAGTAATTTCACCTTGGCACATCGCATTTGTTGTTCGTCAGTCCTTTCGTATCAATCAAAATAACTGTCCATGTCCAATAAATAATCACAAAAAAATTTAGGATCCAACTGTCTGTCATAGGAAGGGGCATCGATACGAATACAGCTTGTGATATCCTCCTCGACTACATGATCTCTATGAGACTCAAGATAATCCATATAGTCAATGTTCAAACCGTGTGTGGTGATGATGCAACCCGTGGTGCATCGTTTTATTTTTATTTATTGTGCCTGTATTTTTTCCTTTGTCGCGCATGTCTTCGCGCTTAGTTGGGAGATTATGTTTTGTCAAGCACATTATTAGCGCTTTTGATGTAATTTTGTATCGCGCAATTTTTGTTGACTCGTTGGTGTGACCAGCCAACGAGACACTAAATGCATAGGTCCGATAATTTAAGTGATAGGTTAATTAGGGCAAGCTCGAAATACCTAACCATTTTTTTTATTTGGCGCATATGCCTATGGCTAGCCCGGCCTTGAAGCCCCTCCACATTATCTTCAAAGCCTCCATATTTCGATCTCCTTTATAATATATCCTGAATGTTTGCCAATAGCAATAAAACCCTATTCTCCCTTATAAAACAAACTCTTCCCCCACTCTTAAACAGGGTGGGAAATAGAATTGATCGATCCTTTTAGGGTTTCGGTCGGTTTTCTCCCAGCACACACCTCCCGCCTTCTCTCCCTGCTCGACGGAAGCCGACACCATCTCCCCTTCCCTTTCTCCACCCCGTCCAGCACCGGCGCTGCCGCTGGAGTCCTCCCCAAGGGGCGGCGAGCTCTCTTTGCCAGTCCTAGAGCCGATCGAGCTTTGTTCCTCGCTCAAGCCACCGCCAAACAATCCGTCCAGATCCGTCGTCGCCTGGTAGTGTTTCGTTTGCCTCCTATGCGGACGCTGGAGCTCCTCTAAGGCCCCGACGACCCTCCAGCATCCATCCGGCAGCCTCTTCCGGCTTTCCAAGCAAAACTTTAGCAACCTTCCTCCTTCCGGTGTCGTTTTCTTCACTCCCAGAGTTTCCTAGAGAGCCGCGGACACTTTCCATCCCGGTGACCACGGAGCAGTCTTCCCCAGAAATCTGGTTCTTGAGGAGTTTGTGCATAGTTCTTGCTACTTTTTCCCCAATGGTATACCACTCAATTCCTCCTTACTCTCCCACAATCGTTACTTTGTGCTTAAATATTTAAATGGAAGGTTAATTATTAGAGCTTGTCAGAATTGATATTATCTCATCATTATCGTTTATTCTAGCACGTTCATTCCTCCACTCTATTGTTATGCCCGTGGAATTATGTTTTGTGATGTAACATCGTTTGAGTGGTAGTCTTGCGTTCGCGAGCGACGTCTTGACCGTTTAGTTCGCTAGAAATAGCCCGTGAATGCCTCTCGCACCGCAATTATTTTAAAAGTTCACATTTTATTATCTTTCAAAAACTACACCCCCACCTTGGTTTAAATCAGTTTGGTGTGGCTGCTGCGATATCTCACTCTTATTGTGGGATAGCCGAGCGATTTGCGCTTCTGGTTTTCCAGTTTGTCCATGGAATCAAGAGTGGAACACCTAGAGGGAAATTTAGGAGATATGGGAAAGCATATGAAAGAACTTATGACCGCTGTCACTACACTTACTCTCTCTGTGAGAGACACAAACAAAGTCTTCTTAGGGTTTCGTACTACGGTCAACAACTTGGAAGCACATTACCACTTAGGGGGTCCTGCTGCACAACCTCCTACTCCTCCTGCACGACCTCCTACACTTCCACCACCAGAACCCCAACTAGCAAATCAAGATAATAGGAATCCCCCTAGGTGGGATGCCGGTATTAAACTAGATGTTGGGGATTTTGAGGGCACGCTAGACCCTGAGGTGTGTCTTGATTTGTGTGAACGACTTGAGCGATTCCTCAGCTGGAAGCGCACACCTGCCCACCAGCAGGTGGAGTATGTTACCTTGAAGCTGAAAGGCCCCGCACTCACATGGTGGGGGCAAGTCGAGAGGATGCGATACACTATGAGACAACCACCTATCACCACTTGGGTTGAGTTCAAGGCTCAACTCAAGAGGAGGTGCGTCCCCGCTGATTTAATGCAAACCTTGTATCGTAGGTATCATAACCTATGACAAGACAAGCAAACTATCGACGAGTACACGAATGAGTTCCTAGTCCTCCAGTCACACTTATATCTGAAGGAGGAAGACGACATGGTTGTAATCCGTTATCTGAATGCGATACAGTACGCTATACGAGACCATTTAGAGCTTCACGATTTTTGGGACCTTAGAGAGATCTCCAGCCGAGCACGTCGAGTGGAGGCCCTCCAGAAGAGGACATCTGGTCAGAGGTCTACTGATGGACCTAGATATACTGATAGACCTACTTCAAGCAGCACCACTACTACACCCGCACCTGCTACTACTGATTCCCCACCTCTTGTCATTCCTGGAGCCCCGACTCCTCACCCCGGCCATTCCCGTGGTAAGAAGACCATAGGAGCCCGACCCCACTCTGGAGTGTTTTGATGCTTCAAGTGCATGGAGCCTGGGCACCAAACTTCTAAGTGCCCGCGACGCTAGTTCGTCGCAGTGATTGATTCCATCACCGGAGGTGAACCTGAGTATGGGGTCTTCCTTAGTGACCCCCAGCCTGAACCCCAGATCGAGGCTGATACAGTCTTCGAGGTCGAAGGCGAGCAAGCATAGCCCCTAGTCTGTGTTCTTCACTCTGGTTTGGTTACCTCTGGCGAGACCACTGAGCATGATCCTCGGAGACAGGAAATTTTCTGCACTACCACCCGCATTCAGGAGCATTTTTGTTCTATTATTATTGATAGCGGTAGTATGGAAAACTACGTGTCTCAGCGTATGGAGAAGTTATGACTTGTGACGCGTCCCTTAGAGCAACCGTACAACCTAGTCGGGGTTATTAATCCTTTGACTATCCCCATTCCTAATCGTTGTCAGGTCGAGTTCTCTATCGGGGATGTTTATCGTGATTCGGTACTATGCGACATCGCCCTCATCGATGTCTGCCACATACTTCTAGAACGACCATGACAGTATGACAGACATGTCCTGCATGATGGTGTGAGGAACTCTCATTCTTTTGATCATCATGGGCGCAAAATTATTCTTCTTCCCCTAAAGAATGGTCTTGTTCCTAGAGCACTTGGGAGGACCTCACAAGCATCTACTTCGTCGTCATTAGTCTCCACTATACCACTCTTATTTAGTGCTACGTTTCAGCCTGGGCCCTCGCTCCAGGAAGTGGCGTCTAATTCTCGAAAGTCATCTATCTTGGGTGCTCTGGAAGCACCACCTTTTATTGACTTCGTATTTGACGAGCACGCATTTAGTCCGCATCGTTTTTCCTTGGTGGCAGTCGAGCACATTGAGGCACCTCACCTTGATCGTTTGAAGTTTGAGATTTTTAGGTCGAGCCGTACGAGGAGAGTTGAGATGACCCGTAAATTTTATACTCCTCGTCGGGACACCCGTTTCCATGATTTTTTGTGGAAGATCATGATCGATAGATTTGGGATCTGTTTAAAATTTTGTGACTCAAGTGGGATTTTATTGAGTGAAATCAAAGCGATGGACGAACCTGGTCTAGCGGACGATCATGAGTGTCTACCAAGCAAGAGTATGTTGCGTCATGAGTTACTGGTTGCACGACTTGCTTCCATTTGTTTCCCGTTTTCCCTCCCACCACTTGTTTCTACACATACCACCTGTCATCCTCTGGAAACTCTAATAATTACGATTTCTTTAAATTTTTTTGCATGAAATTTGGCTAATGGATTGCGATTTTTTGGGGATGAGAGGTT
This sequence comes from Platanthera zijinensis, assembly GCA_039513925.1. Lineage (NCBI taxonomy): Eukaryota > Viridiplantae > Streptophyta > Magnoliopsida > Asparagales > Orchidaceae > Platanthera > Platanthera zijinensis. Next base: position 109,757,944 of record CM077087.1, read on the forward strand.
ACTTCCAGGTTTGGTGTCGCAGCTATGGCACCAGCAGGACACCTATGAAGCTTCTCTCTGACCACCGTCTTGGACTTGATAATGATTGGTTGCATTGCATTCTCGATGGGGTCGAGTTCTTTCAACCCCGGTGGAATTGATGCAACCCGTGGTACATCGTTTTATTTTTATTTATTTTACCTGTATTTTTTCTTGTCTCGCATGTCTTCGCGCTTTGTTGGGAGATTATGTTTTGTCGCACACGTTATTAGCGTTTTTGATGTAATTTTGTATCGCGCAATTTTTATGGGCTCGTTGGTGTGGCCGGCCAACGAGACCCTAAATGCATAGGTCCGGTAATTTAGGTGTTAGATTAATTAGGGAAAGCTCGAAATACTTAACAATTTTTTTTATTTGGCACATATGCCTATGGCTGGCCCGGCCTTGAAGCCCCTCCATATTATCTTCAAAGCCTCCATATTTTGATCTCCTTTATAATATATCCTGAATGTTTGCCAATAGCCATAAAACCCTATTCTCCCTTATAAAACAAAATCTCCCCCCACTCTTAAACCAGGTGGGAAATAGAATTGATCGATCCTTTTAGGTTTTCAGACAGTTTTCTCCCATCGCACACCTCCTGCCTTCTCTCCCTGCTCGACGGAAGCCGACGCCATCTCCCCTTCCCTTTCTCCACCCCGTCCAGCACCGGCGGTGCCGCTGGAGTCCTCCCCAAGGGGCGGAAAACTCTTTTTGTCAGTCCCAGAACCGATCGAGCTTTGTTCGCCGCTCAAGCCACCGTCGAACATTCCGTCCAGATCCGCCGCCGCCTGGTAGAGTTTCGTCCGCCTCCTATGCGGACGCTGGAGCTCCTTTAAGACCTCGACGACCCTCCAGCATCCATCCAGCAGCCTCTTCCGGCTGACCTAGAAAAACTCCAGCAACCTTCCTCCTTCCGGTGTCGTTTTCTTAGCTCCCAGAGTTTCCCAGAGAGCCGTCGGCACTGTCCATCCCGGTGACCACAGAGCATTCCTCCCCAGAAGTCTGGTTCTTGAGAAGTTTGTGCACAGTTCTTGCTACTTCTTCCCCGGTGGTATACCACTCAATTCCTCTTTGATCTCCCACAGTCGTTACTTTGTTCTTAAATATTTAAATGGAAGGTTAATTATTAAAGCTTGCCTGAATTGATATATCTCCTCATTATCGTTTATTTCCAGCACGTTCATGCCTCCACTCGATTGTTATACCCGTTGAATTATGTTTTGTAACATAACAACGTTTGAGCAGTAGTCTTGCGTTCGCGAGCGAAGCCTTGACCGTTTAGTTCGTTAGAAATAGACCGCGAATGTCTCTCGCGCCGCAATTATTTTAAAAGTTCACAGTTTATTATCTTTCAAAAACTACACCCCCACCTTGGTTTACATCAGGTGACTAGGGTGATCTCTATGCATCGAATATAGGGATTGTGGTCGCTCTTCATGTGGGTAGTGGTGTCGACCAATAATGGGATCTCTACGACGTGCACAAGCTAACTTCGGGCCCGCGGGGAAGGGTAAAGGAGCTTGTGTCAGTGAGTTAATGAGCATACGCTCAGGATGTCCCACAACATCTCGATGACCCTCGTGTTGTAGAACATGTGGGCTAATGGGTTCCAATGGACGTGGATTCCTAACCGGATCTAGACCATCTACACTAGTAGTGAAAATTTTTAATTGTTACCTACGATCATGGAATTGTGCATCAATTTGATCGAATCGATTTGCAAAAATATTTTGAAAATCAGGCATTGGTAAGTCAGATTTAGACTTGGTGGTGCTTTGGTTATCTAAAGGGAGGGACCCTATCATGATATGTTTAAATATCTTACAGCTACGAAACATGCAAATGGACCTAACCTCCATCTGATACTAAACTGACGCAGGGTAAGGTCCTAAAGGGGCTAAGAATTTATTATATGCAAACACATGCTCAGCAATATGTTTATTATAATAAGTTGTAATTTATACATCTGAATACCAATTATGACACAAAAGTTAAAGAAACAAACAAGGGGACACGAGACGGAGTATATGTGAAAGAGTACTCGAACCTATCTAACTATCTAAGGGATTTCTAACCGCTTCCTCAAATAGAGGGTTCCACCTAAGTGTAGATCTTTCGACGTAGTGAGGTGAGACTTTGTGATGGGACCGAATGAAATGCTCCTCTTGAATTGGAGGTGGCATTGAAGCTCGAGGGGAGATTTTGAGAGTATTCACCCTAACACTAAGGTTTTTGAACCATTCTCGCACCTGATGTATACTCTCGGTTAACGTTGTCATTTAGTGGGCGAAAGGTAAAAACCACTGGGTGATTCATTAGCTTTGTTCACACGACTCGGTTGACCATGTTCAACTCGACGCATCTCCGATTTTATCACTTGAGGGCATTCAGGTGGTGAATTATGATGAGGTGAACTTATACATACTAACCTACCACTACGCAGATGCACGCAAAACAGACAATTAATGCAAATGTATGATTATGCTATTTTAAAAAATCCTCTTTTTTTGAAAATAAAAAATGTTATGCAGGTTCCTATTCTACGTAGGGCGGATTCCGAAACTTAGAAAATTTCGGAACCTGACTCTGATATCAAATTGATGGAGGACAGCGCGTAGGGTTTGCGCATCTGTCAGATTTTCTTAAGAAACCCTAATGCATACAATATTTGATGAATTTTTGCAAAGATATTTGAGCGGTTATTGCACGAACTTTAAGATGGGAAAACCACTTTTAATTTTTGTAAAACATAAAATAAAGTAGTTCGTTTAAAAAAATAGATTACTAGAAAACAATTCAATTTTATAAATCCGGGGAAGGACACTAGCAGCTTTCGTTTCGTTCCTTTTGTCATTGCAAAACGAAAATCGTGAACTCCAATTACGTTTTCGATTGGAAATTCACAAAGTTCAAGAGCTTGAAACAAAGATTACAAATGACACACTCCTTGAGTAAATAATTAACACAACATTCCTACAAGGAATTAATTTCAAAGAACTCACACGGCAGTAGTGGTAGAAGGCTAGGAGAAGAAGCTTAATGTGTTGGCTGGTAGCGGGAGACCTGGTAGTTGCTGGAATGGGGGTTTGGGGCAGCCGGAATAGTGTCCAGTTACAGGATAGGGAGCTTATGCTGGATTCTGAAATCTGGCAGCAGGATTCGAAGGCCGGGTGCTGGAATTGAGTCCAGCCGCAGGAAATAGGGGTCTATGCTGCTGGGTTAGGAAGCCCATGTTGTTGTATGGGTGGAGGCTGCAAGGAGATGGACGTGGGAGATCGGTTTGTATGTGGGAGGGCTTGGTGGGTTTCGGTGGGAGTGGAAGAGGTGGGAGAGGGACTCTATTTTGAGGGGGTGAGTGGGGAGAGGGAGGGGTGAACCGGCTGCAACAAGGGAGGGGAATTAGGCTACACGTGTGAGAGAGGAATGGGGGTAGTGGAGTACTGGGGATTGGGGAGTTATGGAGGTACTCGGATAGTGGAGGGAGGTAGTTATGGGGTAGTAGTGTGGTGGTTATGGAGTAATGGGGCGGTGGCTGGCCAGAGGTGGCTAAAAGTAGCCGGAGGTGGTTTCCGGCAAGGCGGCCGGTGGTGGTAGTGATAGTCGGAGGTGTTTTCTGGCAATCGCCGGAGGTATTTTCTGGCAATCACCGGAAAACTAAAGATGGATGAAATAATAAGCGCATTGGAGAGGGATCACTAGAGGTGGTTTTCTGGTGATCGCCGGAGGTGGATGAGAGGGGATTTTGGAGGTGTTTGGGGGCTGTTTTGGGGAGTTTACTAGGAATACGGAGACGGAGTAAGGTGTGGTCGACTATGTGGTGGGAGGTAGGGAGGGGTGGTTCTACAGCAAGGGGAAGATAAGGGTGGCCGGCGATGGGGTGGGAGGTGGAGAGGGGTGGTTTCACGGCAATGGGAAGGTAAGAGTTGCCGGCTATGGGGTGGGAGGTGGAGAGGGGTGGTTCCACGACATGGGGAAGGATAAGGGTGTTTGGCCAAGGGAGTAGGGGAGGTGGGAATAGTGGCCAACCAAATGGGAGAGGGACGGGAGGGGGCTGCACGCACACGAGTCCGACTTCGGCACCGCAATGTTCAAAAGAAGGCTTTTGCACTCAACTCTCAATACCACTCTTTAGAGCCTTCTATCTCTATATATATACTAGTGAAGGGGCAACGAATGGTCATGATTCTCTGTTCATTGTCTACCTCAAAACAAACAAAATTAACGATAAAATTAAAAATGCAAAGAATAAAATATATTACGATCAGTGATCCGCTCAGGATGAGCGGTCCCGATCGTCACTAAGCCCGATCCCCATCAAGCAGTAATGTGAAACCCTGTTGGTCATTTACGCCATTTCATGCATGCTCTCTTATATTCCTTGTATGGAAAGAGAACAGTAGATAACAATGGAACATATATGTCCTATTTGATTAAGAAATCCAGCTTACTGGTAAATTCTGGTGACCTGACGAAACTGCAGATGGGAAGCGGAGAGCTTCCCGCTGCCTGTCAGACTCAATTCCTTGGGAAGTAATATTTTGTTGATTTCGTGTGCTTGATGCTGCAGTATCAGTAAATGGTCTTGGAAGCCTTTCTGAATGAGCTTCCTACAATGCAATCACCATTCGTTAGCTGTAAATTTGTAGAGCAACCATCCCAGAAGGAAATAAGTAGTACGGGACTATCTTGTATTACCCGAATATTAGCGCTAACATTAACACTTCCATTATTACTTGCTCCAAATGAATTAAGAATATTTTCCACAATCTGCACATTAGAATTTCAAATACAATGAAAGTAGAAAAGCCCCATTTGAGCCACAAAATAATTTATGGTTTGCATCCTCACCCGATTAAGGGGTGTAGAATCGATATTTGTTTGATCTACATTGAAAGCTTCAAGGACAATAGTACGAGAAATTTGGCTGGGATTATTAAGATTGCTATCAGGAGCAGAATTAGCTGCTGGAACAGAGAAGTGTTGAACATTTTTTAATTCAAGAAGTACCAAAAACAATAATGAAAACAATTAATTGATATTTCAAATGCTTAGTGAGAATTAATAACCATAATTAGGTCATCAAGAGGCTAGAAGAGTCGATCATTATAAGTTAATTTCATATGCAACCAGTAATAAAAGTATACCAGACCAAGCATTTATCAACACGGGCGCAATGTTCAAAAAAGTGTTTGCTAAGTATTGTATATGTTCAGGCATGCATTCAACTGGTACAAACTGCCACCTTCTCAAGGCCTCAGAACAATATAACTCATGGAAGCTGGATAATGCAATTCAGATGAGCATCTCCACAATGGTATCCATTGTCAAAGTGGTTCCACTAAAAGTTGGTTGATATCATGCTCCTACAGAAGTTTCAACAATCTGGAAGAGCATTTTCACCAAGAGATGCAAATGGAAGCAGGTTTAAGTGGGTGATCAGCGAGAGAAATTCAAAAGAATTACAAACTTGCTATGATATCCATAGATCACAAATCAAGATGTTGAGTTCACCAGTGTGTTTTATATTATTGATTCCAGCATCATAGTTTCAACATGTGCATTTTATTTTATTTTCAATTCATTGGGATGCGCACAATTTATGTATTTTATATTACTATTTCCTGCATCATTTATTCCCTCCTATTCACTTCTCCCAGCCGACCTGCCTAGGTCGACAAGTCTTTGTTCGTTCATCCCCTAGGTAATAGACTCAGCCCAGCGATCATGCTTCTCGAGGAACATGCTGGTTCGACGACTCATTCCCCCCATCAAAGATGGTGTTGCCTCATCGTACTCCTCGATGTGATGAGCTAGCATACTCATCGACCTCAACCTCTTGTCGACTAAATTAACCCCCCCCCCCCCCCCCCCCCCGCCCAACCACCTCAACCTCCTTCATATTCAAACTGTTCTTCCCAAGCTCATTCATGCTTATTAATCCTACTCCGAAAGTGGATCTGACTTGGACTTTGGGGGCCTTGGGTAATTCCACTCTCCTTTTCATATTTTTCTTTTATTTGTCAAGATATCATTCTACAATGTTTTTTTTTGGGAAATCAATTAAACTGAGCATGCTTTAACTCCTAAATTATCTACTGTTATTATTATCTATTCACAAGCTATGCAGTTAAATTTACCCAATGGAAATACTTTTCTGGAAAATAGGGAGCCTCTTGTTAAGCACATAAATGATAGATCCTTAGCCTAATTATTGAGCTTGTGTGCGTAGAGATAATTTGAATTGGGAGAAAGTTTGTAAGCATTAAATTTTAGGATTCGGGCTGTATCCCTGCTTTTCTTATTTTGACAACTTGATGAATGCCTGATGCCTTGATTGTGTATTTGTGTGCCTACATCCGGTTGTGGTGTATTCGGGGCCCAATTTCAAGGTTTTTTCCGGTCTACATGGCTTACCACAAGATTGTGTACCAAGCCATATGATCAAAACTGTGGCAGACGACGCATCACCAAGTTCCAGTACGCTAAATAGCCCGTCGGCATGGTCATGTGAGTTATCATGTGGAGGTACACGGATAACTACATGCTTGTGTTCGTATTTGTGCACCGTGGATGTATACATCTTGGTACACACTCATGTCCATACCCATGTTCAGGTGCACGCCTCAGGGCAGGCCCCATCCGGTAGTTTTTTAACATCGTGTTTTTGCGATCGTATACCAATCCATGTACTTGGAGCGAGCTACAAAATATGACTCATTTAAAACCATGGATTATGGTAGTTACGGATTTGATGGCCCAGATCTGCCTTTGAAGGCCTTAAACCATGGAAAAGGGAACTAAACACTCATTATTCAAGTTTTTTCATTTTTTTTTAAACTTGGAGAAAGGAGAGTGGGAGTGAACTTTGAGAAGAAGTGGTGTTAGCAGAGATCGAGAAACCAAGTCGAAGATCCAATTACATCAAGGCGAAGAAAATTCTTACCCACTGGTGTTATTCCCTCTCGTTAGAAAATCTCATGGTAGGACGGGCATCGAAGAACGTAATGATCCTTTTCCTTCTAGTTTTAGGAGTCGATTATATATTTCCTCGTTTCTCTATTGCATTGGTGTTCTCTACCTTCACTATTTAGTGGAGTACTGGAAACCACAATTCATATGCCGGTGTTTTGAGTGCCTTGAGTGGACTTCTGGTATTCTAAGTCATGTATGTATATGTTACGCCTCTGGACGGCGCCCGCTTATTTGGGCGTCAGTACACACGACGAAGCAAGGGGTCTGAAGGCAACAACGGGGCTGAACCAACCGGTTCAGCCCCCACTATCTAAATGGCATCTCAGGGGGGGCTGAACCCACCCGGATCAGCCCCCATTGGGGCCGGCCATCCCCCTTGGCCGGCCGGCCTTGGTCCGGGTATAAACATACTCGGACCCCCTCTTGGATGGTTATGCAAGATTATCAGGTATTCTTCTCCCTTCTTCCTCTCAACCCTAGTTTCTCCTCTTAGCTCTCTAGATCTCTCTCTCTCTCTCCCACCTTCTTCCTATCAATTGGTATCGGAGGATTCCTTCCTCCACCATGGTTTCTACTCGCGGACAAGAAGAGGCTAATCATTTGGAAACATTAGAGGTAAACTATGCCGGATTGACCGATTCGATGGCCGCCATCGAAGAAGAGATGAAGGCTTCCACCCAACGGTTGGAAGAACGGATCGATCTAAGGATGGAAGAACTCAAGGCTTTGATCTCACAAAATCTGAAAGGAAAATCGTCGTTGCACGATGAGAACGGCGGAGAACAAGGATCGGCCGCGGAAGGTCACGAAGCACAATACTAGGCTCCGCGCGTCGGCGAATCGGCGGGATCGGCCGACCCGACGCGCGTGGGAGGCGGGTCGACGGGTTTCGGCGGTAGCGGCGCAGCGTTGGGTTGGGGAGGTCGGGGACCTCCATCTGGGGCCAGCCAGCTTCGTACGGAGGGCCAGAGGACCGGGGCGCGGGTCGTCCGCCCTGGGCGCAGGTCGACGTCGATTAGAACGGCGGAGGCGGGGCGGCTCCTCCCGGCGGCAGAATGGCGGGAATCCTTCCCCAGCTGCGGGCTAGTGGCGTGGCTGGAGGAGGAGCGGGCGCTCGATTTGGGGGTCAGCCCTATCAAGGCTTTCAGGGACAGCAGCATCAGGGCTACCCGGGCGCATTCGTTGGGGGCATGGACCCAAAACGGCCGGCGTGGAACGGGCAAGGACCGGGGTGGCAAGTGCAAGCCACACCAAGGGCGTACATGCCTCCGAAGCTGACACGCATGAATTTCCCTCGGTACAACGGAGGGGACGCCTTGGAGTGGGTACAGAAGGCGGAGTTGTTTTTTAGCTATCAAGAGGTGCCAGAGGTCCAGTGGGTGCAATTGGCGTCCTTCCACTTGGAGGATGACGCTTTTCAGTGGACGCAGTGGTTCCTGCGGGGACGGGATTATGTGTCGTGGGCGGAGTTTGTCGATGGGTTCACCGCTCGGTTAAGGCCCCTGGAGTTTGAGGACTTTGAGGCCCTCTTGCAAAAGTTACGTCAGAAGGGCACCGTGATGGAATACATGACTGAGTTCGAAAAGTTGGCAAATAGGATGCACTGGGAGGAGAGGACACTCCTAAGTTGTTGTCTCTGGGTTGAAGGAATACTTACGAGATGAGGTTCAAGCGTACATGCCCCGCATCTTGAACAACGCCATCAGTCTGGCCCACATCCAGGAAGAGCGGTTCAACAGGCAGCGGTCCCGGACTACAGTGAGGCCCACTACTACACCGGCGACTGCCAGGAGGGATCCACCGGTAGCCGGCCGACCTACGGTGACGCGACTGTCGTGGGGTGAGTTACAGGCAAGGAAGGAGAAGGGACTCTGTTTCAACTGCGATGAGAAGTTTACGGCGGGCCACAAATGCCAGAAGGTACAAGTCTTTATGTTACATGAAGATGTGGAGGACAAGCCGAGCCCAGAGGAACAGATCCCCGCTGGAGACTTGAATCTGACCGAGTTCGGGGTTTCCCTAAATGCTATAGAAGGGTGTAACCCTCCCCCACTCACTATGCGACTTGCGGGAAGGATCAGGCAAGAGAAAGTGACTATTCTGGTGGACAGTGGGAGTACGCACAATTTCATCCATCCTAATGTGGCGCAACGGGCTGGGCGTGTGATTGATACGGGGGATGCCTTCCAGGTTATGGTGGCGGACGGCAGCAAGTTGCAATGCGAAGGTGTGCTAAAAGGGGTGGAGCTTCGGACGCAGGGGTACATTGGATGCACAGATGTCTATCTTTTACCCTTCGGGGCTCGAACATGGTACTGGGAGTTCAGTGGCTGCAACAGTTGCGACGGGTCACTTTTGATTGGGATCAGATGGCGATGGAATTCTTGCAGCAAGGGAAACAGTTTTGTTTGAAGGGTCTCACATCATCGCCAGTGAAGGAAGTATCTCTTCGAAGCCTGCAGTAACTCGGGGAGGCAGGGAGCTTGATGGCGGTACTTTTGGGGGTGAGGTCGGATGAGGTCGGGCCATCTGAGGTGCCCATACAGATGCAACCCCTTGTGGAGCAGTATGCGGACATTTTTCAGGAGCCGCGAACACTTCCGCCATCACGATTTCGGGATCATCAGATTGTACTCAAGGCACGGGCGGAGCCTACAAATATCCAGTCATACCGATATCCGCACATGTAGAAGGCTGAGATAGAGCGCAGCGTTCGGGAGATGCTTGATGCGGGAATCATCCGGCCTAGCACGAGCTCATTCTCGGCCCCGATCATTCTGGTCAAGAAGAAGGATGGGTCGTGGTGGTTTTGTGTGGACTACCGTGCACTGAACAACGCCATCCTGAAGGATAAGTTCCTGATTCCATTGATTGAAGAACAGTTGGATGAGCTACACGGGGCGACGCGGTTCACTAAGCTTGATCTACGGCCGGGCTACTACCAGATACTCATGCGGGAAGAAGACATCCACAAGACAGCCTTCAGGACTCATGAATCACGATGGTCACTATGAGTTTTTGGTGATGGCCAATGGGTTGACTGGCGGGCCGTCCACCTTCCAGGCTAATATGAACAAGATCTTCCGTCTGCTCCTTCGCCACTTTGTGCTGATTTTTTTCGACGACATCCTCATATACAGTTCTAGTTGGGAAGAACACTTGAGTCATGTTGCACAGGTCTTCTCCTTGCTGCGCAAGCATCAGCTCTATACCAAGCGGTCGAAGTATTCTTTCGGTCAGGAGGAGGTGGAGTATTTGGAGCATTTAGTCACGGCTGAAGGGGTTAAAGCCTACCCTCGGAAGATTGAGAGCATGGTTTCCTGGCCGCGGCCCCAGACTATACGGGGCTTGCGGGGCTTCTTGGGTCTCACTGGCTACTACCATCGTTTTGTGCGGGACTACGGCAAGATTGTCAGGCTGCTGACCCAGTTACTGCAGAAGGATGCTTTTTCGTGGCAGGATGAGGCTGAGGCCGCTTTTCACGCACTCAAACGGGCTGTGACGACTACGTCAGTCTTGGCCCTTCCGGATTTCACCAGGGAGTTCGTCGTGCAGACAGACGCGTCGGGAGTGGGTCTGGGTGCTGTGTTGATGCAGGAAGGGCGGCGATAGCCTTCTACAGCAAGACGTTGGCTTATCGGACATTAGGTATGTCAGCTTATGAGAAGGAGATGTTGGCGGTCATTCACGTCGCGGCTTTATGGCGACCCTATCTGCTGGGACGACACTTCAAGATTTGGACGGACCATCAAAGTTTGAAGCACTTCTTGGAACAGCGGATCTCCTTCCCTCTCCAATAGAAGTGGGTAACCAAACTTCTGGGGTACGACTATGAGATTGTCTACCGCCAGGGCCGGGACAATCGAGTTGTTGATGCCTTATCCCGCTTACCAGAGAGCGCACTCGCTCAAATTTCTACACCCCTGCTGGACTCCATTGATGAGATACAGGAAGAGGTGGAGCGCGACTCAGAGCTCCGACCTATTGTGGACGCTCTCCGACGGGCACAGGAGACGGTTCCGGGTTATCATCTTCGGAATGACCGGTTATACTTTCGGGATCGTGTGTTCATTCCTTCTCAGTCAGCATGGCGGGCAGTTATGATGCATGATTTCCATTCCTCGCCGACAGGTGGCCATGTCGGTCTCCTCCGCACCCTTCAGCGGGCACGGGCAAACGTCTTTTGGAAGGGTATGCAGCGTGATATTCAGTCGTTTGTTCGACAGTGTGACATATGTCAGCGCCAGAAGTATGAGAAGACCTCCCCAGCCGGATTACTTACACCGTTGGAGATCCCTCATCAGATCTGGGATACCGTTTGCATGGATTTCATCGATGGGTTGCCCAAGTCTCAGGGGAAATCCGTTATTTTGGTCGTCGATAAGCTATCCAAGTACGGACACTTCATTGCCTTGAGCCATTCGTACACCGGCACATCGATTGCAGCTACTTTTGCTCGGGAGATTGTCAGGTTGCATGGGATACCACGGGCGATCATTTCGGATCGGGATCCGACCTCTGTGGGAACATTCTGGAGGGAACTCTTCCGTTTACAAGGCACGTCATTACGGTTCAGCGCAACTCACCATCCGCAGACGGATGGCCAGACAGAGGTTCTTAATCGGGGGATGGAGACATACTTGCGTTGCTTTGTCATGGATGAACCACATACTTGGCCAGGTGGTTACATTGGGTCGAGTATTGTTACAACACGTCCTACCACTCCGCCAGCAAAATGACCCTGTTCGAGGTTGTATACGGTCGGCCACCGCCCTCCTTGAGCAGCTATGAGTCGGGTAGCACGACGCTCCCCGTCGTTGATCGGGCACTCCAAGATCGTGATCGAACTATTGCTACTTTACGGGAGAATCTGCGGACAGCACAGGATCGCATGAAAGCACAGGAAGACAAACATCGCACAGACCGAGAGTTCCAGGTGGATGATGAGGTCTTTCTAAACCTCCGTCCCTACAGGCAATTGTCAGTCGTCCAGCAGACAAATCACAAGTTGGCCCCCCCGTTACTATGGGCCGTTTCGGATTGTTCGCCGAGTTGGCCCGGTCGCTAACACGTTAGAACTACCTGAGGGGTCGCGGATAAATCCGACCTTTCATGTTTCCCTGCTGAAGAAGAAGATTGGCGCCTCCGTTATGGCGAGTCCTCTTTTGCCTGAGGCTACGTCGGCGGGCGAACTACGATCGTTACCTGAGGAGGTCCTGATGCTCAAGTGGAAGCGTCGCGGGACCGAGTACTGTCCTGAAGTATTGGTTAAATGGAAACATATGACGTCATCGCACAACACTTGGGTGGATCTAATTGAGTTTCGAGAGCTGCACCCTGACTACCACCTTGAGGACAAGCTGGTTCTTGATGGGGCAGGGAATGTTACGCCTCCAGACGGCGCACGCTTATTTGGGCGTCAGTACACACGACGAAGCAAGGGGTCTGAAGGCAACAATGGGGCTGAACCAATCGGTTCAGCCCCCACTATCTAAATGGCGGCTCGGGGGGGGGGGGGGGGGGGGGGGGGCTGAACCCACCCAGTTCAGCCCCCATTGGGGTAGGCCGACCACCTTGGCCGGCCGGCCTTGGTCCGGATATAAACATACCCGGACCCCCTCTTGGATGGTTATGCAAGATTATCAGCTATTCTTCTACCTTGTTCCTCTCAACCCTAGTTTCTCCTCTTAGCTCTCTAGATCTCTCTCTCTCTCCCACCTTCCTATCAGTATAGTAGATTCCTTTGAGCATGTCAACCATAAAAAACATGTTTGAAAATTGAGACACTGCAAGTATACTATGTTTGCTCTCTTTACATGTTATTATTGTTGTATTTGTGAAGTGTTGATATGCAGTGAGATGGTGTTCCCCAGGATTCACTAGGATGCCCGGGAGGAGGAGGGTTGTTACTGTTATTAGTCAATTTTTAGCCGACCCACATTTTTTCTCTCATTTGTTTTATGTTGCAAGGTTTATTGCGTAATGCAGAGCGAAGTCACTCGAGGATAGAAAAAAGTGTTCATGAAGCTTTTGTATTGTTTCCCTCTTCTTAGTTTTTATGTATTTGTTGTAGATTGTTCCCTAAATTTTACAATTTCACACTTTATGTTTTGTACCGGCCGTAGTGCCTTCTAAGACAATGTTTTGTCGCACTTTCATTTTATAGTTCATAGATTCTCTTTAGTTTGATGTTTTTGAATTACATTGTGTACTATGTGATCGGTTATATTTTGAAATCGTATCATTTTTCACTTTATAATAGTTTAGTTGTTGGTGGTATATGTTACGGGGCCCGACTGAACCTGTGTTATATGACATCTACAAATAGGGTATACAATTTGATATCAAAACGAGGTATAGAAGTTGATGCGGAGCGGAGATGAGGACGTGCAGTGGAGAACAAGTTTTGGGCCCGTTCGGGGCTGATTTGGCGACTTACCATATATGGCGTACCCGGATCGACGATCTGATTTCGTGGATGCGTCTGGATTCACGTAGAGAATCAATTTCATATATAGCTTTGTATTTTTTGGATTTTATTTCATGTAGTTTTGTCCCCGAGACCAACGACCAATCATAGTCGTTGATTCCGGGTGCCCTAATTTAAGATTCTTATAAATAGGATATGTAGGGATGCAATTTTCTTATTGTTGAAAGTTTGGAGAAGAGTGTTCCTTCATTCCGGTGATCCCCTCCGCGGTGCCGACTCTGTGGAACCCCCTTGGTGACGATTCCTCGTGTAAGTGTATCTTGTTTTGATTTTCCAACCTCCTCCTCCCCGGCCTGTCATCCAATCCCTTCAAACAGCTGGCCACCCCTCACAAGATCCAGCCACAATTGGCTGTTCAGATTTCCCTTTTCCTATTCCTGTTAACTGTAGATTAATGAAATTCAATGTGCTAATCCTATAGTTTACTCCTCCCTAGTCACCAACGGCCAGCAAAAGTTCCACCGCTTCCAAGGCCCTGTACCACCGCGGCCTTCAATTCCCCCCACCAGCAATCCCGCCGCCAGCCCTCCCTCCCTTTCAGCAGTCCACCACCGGCCCCCTAATCGCCTTCCAGCAAACCGCCAGACTCCCTCAACCACCTTCCTTGCTCTGTCCAGCCATCGGTCCCCCCTATAGGTCCCCTCTCCGGCCCCTGTCCAGTAGCCTCCACCTCTCCCAAAGACTCCAGTCGCCTCCCTAGGCAAATCATGCCCAGATCCCCACAAGCCCGACCCTCCCTTGCTTGTCTCTGCCATTCCAAACACGTGGATCCACCTCAAAACAGCCACCCAACACCAAATCTGTCCAGATCTGGGTATTTTAGCTCGGGTTCAGCCACCCCCATCCTGATCCAGCCCTCCTAAATCCCGACAAGCCTTCCCCTCGCCCGATCCGGTCCACCAACCACCGGAACCCCTCTTTGAGCGCTCCAACGTTCAGATCTATTTCATTGGCAGCACCCCTAATATTCGTATGGTGTTTTGTATCGGTATTCAGTTGTAGACATTGTTATGGTTTTGGATTATTACATGTTTGTTGGGATTTTTTGTTCATTATAGTACTTTGCTCTCGGATAAATCTCTAACTGCTGGAAGGACAGATTCGTCGCGTGCTCTCGCTTTGGCCCTCCACACAGAGGAGAGCCTCAGATTGCTTTTGCCCAAATAAATTATTCTGTCTTGCTTTGAATTATTTGCGTGGGATGATTTTATTTATTATCTAATTTGTGATTTAATTCGTCGGGCATTGCAAGACATGTAGGGTTAGGTCACCGATTTTTCGCCTCCTATAGATTCGTCCTGCGTCAGAAGTTCTACACCGTTAGTAAGAGATGTCCATATAGGAAGTGATGTGTGGGATCCGAGTGCCCCTTGGATTGCTATGGTTGTTTGTTGTAGTAATAGCTAATGCTTTTTGTTCTGACGTTAGAATAGATTGTTGATTTAGGTCGTTAGTGGTAATGATGGATCTTCACACTGTCGTAAGAATGCCATGGATAGCATCACAATTCCTCCCAGTCTTTTGAGCACTTCATCGACAGAATTGTCTAAGATGATTAATGAAGCAGTGGCGGTGGCAATGGCAACATGATGAGTCGAGTCGGCTGCTAACATGATATTGATTACTCTTGATCACACCCTTGTGCATGTTGTCAAAACTAACTGAGGTGGAGGACAAATAGTTAGTGCTAGAGATTTTAAATTTAAGTACTTTTTGGACTTTCACCCCTTGTTATTCAAGGGTGTTCGTTTGCCAACTGATGCAACAGATTGGATAGGGAGTATTAAGGACCTTCTGATGGCAACTGAGACTCCTGAGGACACGATGGTTGCCTTTTCAGTGTTTTTGTTAGATGGAGACACAAGCTGTGGGGGCAAGTGGAATACGCGAGATGCTTCAGCGGGCATCTTTTGACACAGATCACAATGGGAGAATCCTCAACAGTTTTTCTGAAGTGTTATATCCCGACAACGACACGACTGGCACTACAGGAGACTTTTTTTGGGTTAACACAGAGAGATTATTGTGGATTCCGGTGTTCAAGATGTTTAGTAGATATGCTCAGAATATTGTTAGGACGGATGAGGAGCAAGCTCACCAATTCTATGAGGGCTTGCATGATAAATTAGACGGCATTTGTAACACCCGTAAAATGTTAAAAAAACAGAGATTCCCAAGTGGTGTGTCGGTTCAACCTTCCCCCTCTCACCCGGCGGTTACCAAAACCTCATTTAGTCGCTCATTATAAGTCGCATATTTACCTTTCTGCAACCCTATTTCCCCGATCAAGCCCGCTCTTCTGTTTTCGGAAGCCGACGACGGTGCAACCCTCCGCAGGCGCGTCTTTCGTCTCCGGATCGAGCCACTGCAGGAAGCCTCCGTCTCCTACTTCTCTAACATTCGGAGTCTCCTTCCTCTCCCGAAAGTTTAGTCGGCTCCGTCTTCCCCTTCCCGTGCTGCCCGCAGCAACAGAGAAGTCGTCGATGCAGAGCGCCGATAGCAGGTCGTCGCCTGCTTCTTTTCCTTGCTTTAGACCGTCGTCAGGAGTGCCTTTTCTTTTGTCTACAGCCAAGGTGAGTTCATGTTGATCTTCCTATTTTGTTTATCCAAATCCTTCCGGTCATTAATGGAATCTCTCGACGTTTCCAGATTTTTGTCGTCTCTAGTCAAGTGAACCCTTCCAGCAATCGATCCCTCCTTGCAAAGGATCGATTTTTCAAAACCGATTTCGTATTTCAGTCCGGAAACAAGGGAGTTTGACTCCTCCATTTCAGAAACCCTGGCGCTTCAGCGTTAGAGAAAGGGTAATTTCCTCTCCTTCTTTATGAAGTAGTATGCCCTAAAATTAGAAGTGATGTTTATAACCTTATCTACTCCTTTGGAGTTGTAGAAAGAATCAGAAATAGAGCTTTTAACCTTTTCAAGTGTCGCAAAAGCAATTCCACCGCGTCTCGTGTACGAACGGCGGAATTCCACTGTAAGAAACTCTAATTCTTTCTAGTTAGGCATATCAATTAGATTACATTTTTAAATGTTCGTGTAATTCCGTATAAAATACAATAGCAGCACAAAAATGATTAGTATCGTTTGGAGAATGACAAATTAGTAATCATTCAGTTAACTCGTTGTCTGATAGAGACCAATTCTAAATTCCTCAAACAGTTAGATCACGTGTTAGTGCATGATACGGAACTTCTACATGTATATACATATAGATACAAATATGAGATATTAGGGGCTCGATTACGATTTCTAGCAAACCATATCAACTTGATGAACGGTCTTTAGTACACAAAAGCAATGTCACAAGCAGAGTAGCACTGGTTCAAGATAATTATACAGCACGTCGGAGTTCTCCTCTCGTGTTTGATAGAGGCGCACTATCTTTCTCATAAGGCGTAGTGTACCTTATGGGCTTCGTAGTTTGGGGAGATGTTTTTCCCATTTAGACAATCAGTATATTCGAGTTTGTGTCCGCATGACACTAGAACACCTGAGTTCGTTAGTTGGACTCGGATCGTTAGATTTCAGTTGCGTGTTAGGGACTACTCTGCTTTGAGCTTTAAAAGGAGTACAAACATGACCCGTCTAGAACACCAGAATAGACCGTGTGTTAGAAGATACTTAGATAACCAACGTCGGAACTTGAATAAATACCCGAGAGTACGTAAACATATAACCAAAATTTATGTTGCTAGTGATACCCCCTCAGAGCATGCATAACACATTAGCATAAAGTTTTTTTGTAATATAAAATTGATTTTAAAATAAAACGTATGCATTCAATTATTTTTAGAGAATTTTAGTGCCACTAGGAGGAATGGTTTTCCTTACACTCCCGTTGGGCATGTTATTTTATAGGGGACCCAGGTGGGAGGTTACGCTTAGGATGAACGTTTATTGTAGAGTCTATCAAGTAGTTGGTTTCCTTTCAGTTATTTTATTTCAATACTTGTTTACTTGGTTCATAACCTTTATGTAATATTAAAGTTTAAGACTTTCTTGTACCAGACTTGTTATAAAAATTTCAGATATGCAGTTATTGTTTCCTATTCCTTTCTAGTGGCTTTGTGAAATCATCAGGATGAGGTACACTTTTTTTTAACCTTAGTCACATGTTCAACTTCCGCTGTAAGTTTATTTTTCAGCATTAATTCTTTTATACTTGCTATATACTAGTTTTAATACCGTATCTTGGTTTTCTTCATATCGCTGATCCGATCAGTCGGCTGAATTGTTGTTAAACTGGGATGGGGTGTTACAGCATTTATAGGTCTTAAATCAGCGGGCTATAGTGCACTTGTAAAGCCGGCCCAAATTTTAGAGCATGACATCTTGAGGACTCAACGACGCAAGGCATCATGCCAAAGAATATTGAGTTGAAGGACCCATTACTGTAAGAGAAACCGGATGACGGATGTGGACAAAAGATATCTCATTCTATTGTGTCTGATGATGAGAAGTTGATCATGTCTGATGGTTCGCATCTTAAAGGAACACTGATGTGTTATCAGTGCAAAATATTGGACACATTTGGCATAACTGCCAAGGTGGGGCACTGTCAAGAGAAGAGAATCGAGATTTGATGATGGTCGTTGGGCCGGGCTATGTGGACAAGAGGAAAATCGTAGAGTCTATTGCCTGCGCGGTTGTCTTGGCCAGCGGCTTGACCTCCAACCACTTGGAGAAGTAGTCATCATGACCAGGAGAAACCTCCTCTGCTCGCTGACCTGGAGGAATGGCCTACCAGGTCCATCACCCAAATTGTAATGGGCCACAACATTGTGGTTGTCCTGAGCCTCTGCGTTGGTAGGAGTTGAAGCAATGCGAAGAGCTAGCACTTCTGGCACTTCTGGCACTTCTTCACATACTATGTCGCATCCCTGCGGACCGTTGGCCAGAAGTAACATTGCCGCAACACCCTCTTCTCCAAAGTCCGACTCCGAGTTCACAGATATTATGTCGGATGAGTTTCTTGATTACCTCCCCTCAATGAGATACATACATCATCGTATTGACTTTATGATTGGAGATTGTTTACCCCACTATCGCATAAGTTTGAAAGAGGGTGAGGGGCTCTATGGGCAGATTACCAAATTGCTTTAGAAGGGTCATATTACGGAGAGCAAAAGCTTGTGCACAGTTCCTGCACTATTAGTCATAAGGAAAGATGCACAGTAAAGCGATGAATAAAATCACAATCAAGTATCATTTTTTCCAATCCCTTGATTTGATGGAATGTCTGACATGCTCAGCGGGCCAAGCATCTATTCAAAGATCAATTTTAAGAGTGGGTACTATTGAATCAGGATCTGCCCCAGAGATGAACGGAAGATTGACTTTAAAACTAGAGGACAATGTGAGTGGCTAGTGAAGTATATTGGGTTTACAATGCATATAGCACATTTATAAGGGTGATGAATTAGATTCTTAGACTACTCATCAGATATTGCATATATATTTTCATGACAACTTGATATATAATATTGATTTTCATCAGCTCCAAATTCACCTTAAGCGGATATTAGAGGTCGTACAATGAACAAATTATATGTGAATTTGAAGAAGTGAACATCCACGACATATAATCTAAGTTTTTTAAAATATATAGAATCAATAAAGGGTATTAAGGTAGACTAGAAAAAGGCCAAGGCAATTGAATCATGTTAAAGCCCTCAGAAAATTAATGAAGTTCTCTTATTACATGGCTTGGCACCATTTTACTGATAATTAATAGGAATTTTAGTGCTCTAATCACGTATATCACTGAATAACTTAAGAAGTGGCATTTTATCTAAAATGAGGAAGTAAAGCAAATTTAACCTAATCAACAAGTTCACTATTGTACATGTTTTCACACCACCGGGTTTTAAGAAGATTTTTATTGTTGGTAAAGACATTGTGCTAAATCGGGTGTCACCTCATTGCATATTTTAGAGAGAAGTTGAACGAGGAGAGAACTTGTCAGTGCACTTACGGCATCGAGCCATATGCCATTGTCCAAGTTGTCTACCATTAGAGACAAATGATTTAATGAAGTTTGTCTTGAATACCGACTATGAAGTGTTAAAACATTTGAACTCCTAGAAAGAAATTAGAAGGCACACAAAGTGGACTATGTATTTACAGGAGTTACATTTCAGCACAGGCACAAATCTGGTGTTTCAAATAAAGTAGTTGGCATCTTAGTAGACATATTCAATTGTTAGCCACATTTGTATCTCTTGGACTTGGTCTCTCATAAATACTTATTTATATCCCCCCACTAATCCAATTTTCATAGAGATATGGACCTTGTGTCAAATTAGTGGGACTAATCTCATTACCCAATTTAGTATGATAGTTACTTATTTAAGGGGAGCCGCCTTTATATTTGTGAAGGTCCACTCTTGGAAACCTTACTTCTGAAGCTTTGTTCGTTAGTATTAGGAGAACATATAGGTCAGTCCAAGTTACTAGGTCTTGCTAACTTTCAAAACTTTTAGCCCAAGGTGAAATAAGAAGTTATTAATCTCATTAGTAAGTGGACGACTTGCCAGTTAATTAAGGGTCATGCACAAATACTGAATTGCACACTCTCTTGTCAATCATTGAGAAGTTTTGGGATGACGCATATATGGATTTCATAGTAGGTATACCTCGCATTAAAAGGAAAGTTGACTCCTTTCATGTGGTTGTAGACAGATTTTCTAAGATTGCGTGTTCAATCCCATATAGGAAAACTTCTACACACTATACTTTTCTTTAGAGAAATTGTCACACTGCATGGGATCCCTAGGACATTAAATTGTAGAGAGACTCACTTCTTGGGATATTTTTGGGAACTCAATGGGGTAAGCTTGGAACTAAACTCGCCCTAAACCCTAAAAGGAAAACATCCAAAGCAATGGGATCTAGTAATTCCATGAGTTGAATCACATATAATAACTATAAATAATAGATTCACTGATAAATCTCCATTTGGGAATTGTATATGATTAGCCTATCCCGCATCTACTTGACAGTTACTCCCTTCCATTGTCTGAACGTAACTATATTGATGCACAGCCATATGTAGATCATCTAAAACATTTGCATAAGGATATTGCTAGTAAATTGCAAGCACCTTATATAAAAAATAAACCTATTGCCAATACACGTAGTTGGGAGTTGCTTTTTTAATAAGGGGATTGGGCGTTTTTCTCTTTTCAGCAGAGATTCACCTCTGGAAGAAGAACTTCAGTCTAATAGTTCTAATACTTCGACGACAACCCCAGCCAGATGATTTTGAATCTTGCTCACGTCATGTTGCAGCAAGAGAAGCATCAACGTAGCATGATTATTTATTCATTTTATCTAGTCACATTTTATGTTCGCGCATGTTGCTCGTATACATTAATTTTATTTTATTTGCATTTATGTTCACACATTTCCGCGCACATGGGTAATCGTACCTATTGTTATGGCTTATGGTATGACTGATCAAGAAATAAATGAAATGGTCTATCAAATAAGGTCGTAGCGATTTTAATTAGGGCTAGCAAATTTTACAAATTAAAATTAAGTGTTTTATTAAAAAACTAGTTTCAAAGTTAAAATTAATTAATTTTAAATTCAGAATTATTATTTAGGGAGGAATCTTAAAGAGTCTAAATTAATCCCCTCGGCCTTTGATATTTCTATCCACATAAAATCTTAGTATTTCAGTTAAGGCCTAAATCCTCCTCATTAACGTGAAAGGGGCAAGCAACCTTGAAGAATTTTGCAATGAGAAGTTTTCTTTGTTCAAGATATCCAGTGGCAAATGCCCAACCTATCCTCCTGATCCAGTCTTACTGCCTAAATTTCCACCACTCATCAACCTCCCTGTGATAACACCTCGACAAATTCCTTACCCGATGACCACTCTCTCACTCCCAGACGGCATATCAACATTTAGGACCTTTGTTACAGCACTCCCTTCCCTGATTCAACATGCCTGTCCCAAAGCCATTCCCCTTGCCAATCCTGATCCAAAAAGGAATCTGAGTTCTATTGACCTATGGGGACCTTTGGTAATCTCGTGACTCCCCTTTCATTTTTGTACACGAAATTGATTAGATATCCTTATACAATGTTTGGAAATTGACTAAACTAAAATGCCTTCATAAATTCTTTACTATTATCAGTATTTATTCATAATCTGCGTATTCGAATTTATCCTGTGAAAACACTTTTCACACAAGTAGGATGCCTCCTATTCAGTGCATTAGTGATTGATCTTTAATTTCCTGGTAGGCACTATTTTGTATAACTCTATGAACTCATGTGCATTGAAATATTTTGAACTGGGAACAAGTGTGTTAACATTAAATTTTATGAATCGGATTACATCAAAGACCCAGACATTTCATAGCACATATCAGTCAAGTGTCTTCATAAGGTGGCGACCTTAACAAAGTGTGAGCGCAGATGAAGTAAAAAAAGACAATTCAAAGACAATTGCAATATGCTTAGTAATGTTATTACTCAGATATTTGCTTTTTTATAACATTTTAGATATTTACTACACAGCAACTAAATTTTCTAAACAACAAAATAATTTCAAGGGCAACAGCTTCAGAAAAAAATTCCCATAGCAATTTTAATCTGAACTTTACAGAGACCTACAGTCGTACAACCTGCTAGCTATAAACATAGAATTTCACTGCAAGGTCAGATCATCTGCTAAAATCAGCGGCCAATAACAGTATAGTTATCTAGGATAACACAACACCAACAAGTGTTTTAGTCAATTACTTGGAATAGATGAGGATATACTATGTGAGGAAGCGAGCAGCTAAGCATCGCAACCAAGGAAAAATAAAACAAGAAATCTGTCATGAAGTAATACAAAGTTTCAGAACAGTACGATTTATTGGAATAACTAAAAAGTTAGTTCAACACATCAATCACCAAATACAATCTACAAACAAACATCCTAGGCTTTATTTGGGGGAGCGTCTGCGGTTGTAAAAAAAAGTTGTTGTAAATACAGGTTTGCAAATGGAGTTGTTGGAAACTGGTTGTTGTAAATGGAGAACTGTTTGGATAGTCTGTGTTTGCAGAGCTATTCAGAACAGAGAACCGTTTGACAAAACAACGGTGTCGTTTTATAAATATTTTTTATTATAAAATATTTTATATTATTTACATTTTTTTATTATTTTTTCTAATATATATATAGAGAGAGAGAGAGTAGTTATACATAGAGAACCGGTTCTCTGAACCTTACACAGAGAACCGCAAAATTGACCCTCAAATGTATTTCAAATAAAAAAGTGATCAACATGAAAGTTGTAGATCTCTTCTCAAAAAGTGATCAACATGAAAGTTGTAGATCTCGAAGAGATCTACAACTTTCATGTTGATCACTTTTTTATTTGAAACCGTTTAGTCCCCCGATTTGGGCCCCGAAAAAAGTCACGCCGAACATATGTACGGACGTCCGGGTTCAGCATGACTTTTTTCGGGGCTCAAATCGGGGGGCCTAAACGGCTAAAATCAAAAAGTGATCAACATAAAAATTGTAGATCTTGATAAAAGTTGTAGATCTCGATCTTTCATGTTGATCACTTTTTGAAATAAGATACATTTGAGGGTCAATTTTGTAGTTATCTGTGTAAGGTTTCAGAGAACCGGTTCTCTATATAAAATTTCTCTCTCTCTCTCTCTATATATATATATTCTAATCTATTTTTGTAATATATATATATATAAAAAAATAAATTTTAATGTTACTGTTTAGTATAGAAAATTAAAATTCCGAGCCTCTCCGCCGTGGTTTCACGCGGCTCCACGGGCGGCGGCGTGGCCGGAGCCCTCCGGCGGAGTCGCCGGACCCCGGTGAACCCGCCGGGAGTAGTATGGAGGGGCTCCGACAGGGCCACCGCCGGTGGTGGCCCTGACCGTGATTTCGGGCAGCAGGATTGCGTTTTTCCAAACAGCACCGGCGTGAAAAGCTCTACCGAATGAAGCCTTAAACTACTTCCATAAGACCTGATAAAGAAACATATATTAACAGAAATTATATTAAAAAAGACATTTAGATTCAAATAAGAACAGCATAGCGCTCCAAGAGGCATAATTAAAAATTTCAATTATGCTTATTAAACAACTGAACTTGTTAATGTCCCACGTATTAATTTCCCAGGCAAAGACAATCAGGAATAAAATATAGATATGAACAAACTTATTAAATAAATTAACATCTATTTATCTAAGTAGGATAAACCTGGATTAACTGATAGACCCTCAGAAACAAGAAATGGTGCTGATGATGGATAAGGCTGCCTAACAACAAGATGCAGTGTATGACCATCTTCAACATCTTAAAGCATCTAAATCAAGGCGAAGCATTCCATAAGGACGCATTTGAAGGTGCAATCAGTGGTTATGCATTTGATGTAGTGCAATTTAAATGCAATAAAAAGAAATGGCGTGACACTAAATTCATAAAACATATCTAAAGCAACTTGTCGAAATATTAAGAAATTAAATCAGTTTATTAGCATAGCAAAATCAATAGAAAAAAAACACTCTGAAATATTCAATAATCAGCAAAGTAAAAACAAAATTTGTGAGGTATTTCCCTACTACAGTAGAGAAAATACAACCAAATAAAGTTTCCTTGAGTTAACTAAGTTAAACTGATCAATGCTAAGTAGGGGCGAACCAAAAATTCATGAAAGATCTCATCAGGTGAGGAAAAGCAATGTAAAGTGGTCTGAAAAAGATCCGAAGACAAGAGACTCCACATGCAAAGGTCGCAATGGCAGCTGCGGCTCATAAGGAAAACCACTTTGGGTCAAGGAAGAAGAAGGTGGCATTGGAATCCGTGGCGAGACGAAAGAGGAGAAAGAATCTGAGACAATGACAAGGAGGAAGAGGAGTGAAATAAAAGAAGGGGAGGAGTTACCGTCCAAGAAGAAGTTGTTCATGTCTAAGGAAAAAAATATGGTTAGTGAATCCTCCCATGGCATCAATTGTCAACATGGGTATTAATACCCTTGTGACACTTGAAGTTCCACAAGTTTAATGGAACTTCTAATTTTTTAAACTTCTGTTTTCCCTTCTTTTTTAACTGAATTTCTTATTTAACAACAACAACAAAACTTCTGATGGAAAAAATAGGCGTAGGCTCAAACATAAGACTAAGACTCAACATGGGAGTAGGAGGGAAAACAAGGCCAACCTAGCAAATCAAAGGATTATGCATCTGTCTAATCTAAATTAATTTAATGATAGAGAGCAAATCAAAGGGAATACACCACTACAGTTTCTCCAACTTAAATAAAATCCATGAAACAAGAGTGCGAGATAAATGAAAATGTTTGGCATAAATAAAAGAAAAATGTAAGCGCAAGGTAAACTCTAGCGTTGTGAGCACCTTTCTACATCCAATATCATCAAAATAAATTATTTCTACAAGCATTTCTGATGTGGGGTAGCCTATGTGGTGCACAAATATAAAGCAATCCTGATGTTATGTGCGAGGAGACAACTCTGTTTTTATTAATGCAAAATGCAACCCACATTCAATTGATCGACAGCAATTTCACAACATGGTAATAGAGAAATAAATCACATGTACATATTTTAAAACAAGGCAAAAGCAATTTCTTTGCACAAACAAGATTTGGTTTTCCTCCATGTGGAGGGTCGTATCGAGAGCGAGCAGCGAATGATTCCTGTAAATCACAAGATTTCCCAGAAAAAATACACAATATATCCAAACTACCATAAGTTCACAATACCATATTATAATCTTGAAAACAAGACTCCATAAAATAATAATACACTCACAGAGTAAACAGAGGTTGTCGTGGAGTGGAGATTCCAATGTGACTTGATGGCTGGAATTAGAACTCTGCTTGCTAGATCGAATGGGAATCGGCGGTGGATAGGGAAAAAATGCAAAAAAAAATAGTGGCATGAAAGTGTGGACTGGGAGGAACTAATTGGAGGAGGTCGGGGCACA
The DNA here is from genome assembly GCA_039513925.1 of Platanthera zijinensis. Classification (NCBI taxonomy): domain Eukaryota; kingdom Viridiplantae; phylum Streptophyta; class Magnoliopsida; order Asparagales; family Orchidaceae; genus Platanthera; species Platanthera zijinensis. The sequence continues at coordinate 109,783,404 of CM077087.1, forward strand.
TAAGGAAGGTTGGATCGACGCTTCCTGGAAGGGGACTGAAGGTTTTTTGGTGGATTGATGAGGGATTCATGAGGCGGTGGGTTTAGGTGTGGTCGGCGGTGGCTAAGGAGAGGATTAGGGCGTTGGGGGAGGTTGGGAGTAGGGCCGGCAGTGAGTGGGTGAAGAGGAGGGTAGTTGGCGGCGGGCAAGGGCTTGGAGGCGTGTGACGGCACGGTTCTGTCGAGGGATCGTGGATGGCACGGGGATGGCATCGGCTGGAAAAGGGAATAGCGGCGACGATAGCTTGGGAAGGAGGAATAAAAAGGTAATAAAATCAAGGAGTCATCAACTTGGGTTTGTGGTGTCGGTACCACGAGAAATCGCCGGATTACAAGATGTAAATCTCCAAAATATGCAATGAGCAAATTGGCAGCCCCCTGCACATATATATAATAACACCACACTAGGGCTCCACCTCATCAATGGTAATGATTGGTCGTTGATGTAGCCGGTCTAATTACATGAAATAAAGATCAAACAAAACAATGTAATATATGAAAATGTGGGTAAACAAAAATTCGGACGCATTTGTAGAGTCAGATCGTCGATCCGGTCAAGTCTGACAGCGCAAATACACGAGCGCGGGTACTACCTTGCGGCGAGCCATCTCCAAAAGGTGATCCTCATTAACTCCCCCAGACTGAAAAGTCTTCGTCTCTGATGAATAGAGACAATCATACAGTACTCGAAGTTCAGGGGCAAGCCAATTAAGCCTTGCAGGCGATATCCAAGGGTCATCATCGCCAGTGTACTAAGTATCGGTATACAGGACCATCTGAAGAGGGGGAGCGCGCTGAGATACTATCTCTATAATGCTCTCTGCAATCAACTCACATGTTGGTGGTCCCGATGCAATCGATGTTTCCAACGGTGAAGCCATAGAAGACCCACCCAAAGGTGGGTGGGGCTAGGAGTAGGTGGGATGTGGGACTGGGCATGTGGAGGTGTAGGCTCGAGAGGATGTGTAAGTGTATAGGCTTAGGATGGTCTCCACGATACGATTCCTCATATTCGTGAGGCTCGTAGTATGCATCAGGTCCTCAACATTTAATATGGTATGGATGCCCATGCTTGTAGGAATATCAAACTCGTAGGCATTTGTTCTAATTTGCCTCATGACTACGTAAGGAAACATTCACCTGATGCTTAACTTTTTAGCAGCCCCCCAAGGGAATCTCAACACAGATTTGCACAATCACCTACTCGCTTTCCAGAAATATGTGTTATCATCTGTGAACATCACAATTTATAATATTCAGTACTAGTAATGATCTGTCGTCGGACGGACTCATGTAACTCATGGATAAGATGTGTAAATGACTCCGCTGGCGTGTTGGGGTGGAGCTTTAGTGGAACGGGATAAGGTCGATAGGCTTCCAAGGCTGGTAAGCAATTCTACAAGAAATGGACTCAACCTAGTAGACCTATTAACCAAACTATTGTAAGCGAATTTGACATGGGGAGGACTGAATCCCAACTAGATGTATGCTCACCCACTAGACACCTAAGCAGGTTTTCTAGACTCCTTCCTATTAACTACCTCAGTCTGTCCATCTAAGGGTGGTAAGCCGGTAAAAATTTTAGGGTTGTGTCAATTTTATGTCATAACATCTTCCAAAAGTAACTCATGAATCTCACATCCATTTCAGAAACTGCGGACTTCGATAGACCTTTCAACCTAAAGACGCCCCTCGCGAATAGTAATGCGACATGAGAAGCGTCTGCAGTCATGTTGAATGCAATGAAATAGGCCATCTTCAAAATTGATCGACAACAACATAAATAAAGTCGTGTTACCTCAAAGTGCGAGGTAGCCCGAGCACAAAATCCATACTAATATGCACTCAAGGCTGATGTGGGACAAGTAGAGGACTGTACAGGCGTGTTGATGTGTGCCAATTTTATGTCATAGCATCTTCCAAAAGTAGCTCATGAATCTCGCATCCATATAAGAAACTGCGGACTTCGGTAGACCTTTCAACCTAAAGACGTCCCTCACGAATAGTAATGTGACAGGAGACATGTACAATTTTGTTGAATGCAATGAAATGGGTCATCTTCAAAATCAATCGACAACATAAATAAAGTCGTGCTACCTCAAAGTGTGAGGTAGCCCGAGCACAAAATCCATACTAATATCCACTCAAGGCTGGTGTGAGGCAAGCAGAGGAGTGTACAGGCGGGTGTTTTGTTTGGTCCCCTTAGTCGTTTGATAGACATGACAATGTCTGATGACGCAAGCCACATTCTTTTTCGGGCTCGGACAATAGAAGCGGTTATTACCGAAATGTTCGGCAGCGCCACCCGCATGCATCTCCCAGATCAGGTAATCATAATAGGAAGTCCTGGGTATGCATAGGTGAGAACCCTGGTATAAGTAACCCGCAATAATCTGGAACACATCAGTATGCTCCGAAAAATCTATCGATAATGTGGTGTATATCTCACCAAAATCAGAAGAAGTCGGATAGTTAGTGATCACTTTCTCAAACCCACATGCTCGGGCACTCAACGCCAACAGCAATGTGACTCGGCAGGTCAAATCGTCTGCAGCTTTGTTCACAACACTCGTGTGGTGTTTAAAAACTTTGTTAAAGTCTTGTAGGTACTCAACCAACTTGGTGTGCTGATATCCCAACTTCATTTGCGAGTCTAAGTAACGCAACGCCTGGTAATCAGAATAAAACACAAACTCCCACTGTAGGAGTGCCTTCATTAGTCTAGAGATTGGACAATAGCATAGAACACTCGATCGTAGTACGAATATTTTTGTTTGGCTTCATTCATTTTCTCAATAAAGTAAGAAATTGTATGTCCCTCCTGACTTAACACACCACATATACCAACCCCAGATACATGATGCATTGCACGTGATCTCAAATACACGACTGTAATCAGGGAGTCTCAAAACAGGGGCGGTCGTCAACTTCTCTTTAATCACTTCAAATGCACGAGTGTTCGCAACGGTCCACTGTAAATCGCCCTTCCGGAGACAACTCGTGAAAGGACCATAATCGTGTTAAACCCCTTAACAAACCTTCTATAAAAGGTAGAAACACCATAAAATTTGCGGGCCTCATGAATAGTCATGGGCCACTCGTGAATGAACTTAACATTTTCATTGTCAACAAATACGCCAGTGATGGAGACAATAAATTCCAAGAAGTGGACCAACTAAGACAGGAACGAACACTTCTACAAATTTGCAGTTAGTTTCTCCTTGCATAGGATATCAAATGGGAGTCTCAAGAGCATAAGGTAGTCAATGTGAGTATGTTGTAGATCAAAAGGCCGTCAAAATATACAACTAAAAAATTTGCCCATGTAGGGTCATAACAGTTGTATCATAACTCTCATAAAGGTACTCTATGTATTCGATAATCCCAATAGAATGACTAGCCACTCATACAGACCGTCCCTGGTCTTAAAGGTGGTCTTCCACTTGTGCCCTCCTCGAACTCGGATTTGGTGGCACCCACTACAAAGGTCGGTCTTCAAAAAGATTTGGGCACCCACCATCGTGTCTAATAAGTCGCCGAGTCGGGGGATAGGGAAGTTGTACTTCATAGTAAACTTGAGGACAGCCCAACTATCTATACACATGCGCCAGTTGTCATCCTTCTTCGGGGTAAGAAGGGTGGGGACCGTGCATAAACTCAAGCTCTCACGAATGAAGTGCTTCCAGAGAAGCTCATCGATCTGCCTCTTAAGCTCAACATGCTTATAGGAGTTCATACGATAATGGGAAAGTTTGGTAGTGAAGCTGTCAGGATTAAGTCAATGGCATGATGAATATCACACAGGGGTGATAACTCATCGGGGAGTTCGCCAGACATAATATCAGCAAATTCATCCAGAATGTGACCAATGTCCAGGTGAAGCTCGGGGGTCTTGGAAGGGTATTCAGAAGTCATGGTTTCCACCAATGCATAGGCAATACCATCCTCATCTTTATGTCTTAAATACTTGCTCAAGGTATACATAGTGTTGGAATTATGAGTTTATTATTATATTAGTCTGTTAGAGTCTTTAAGAGTTTAGCCCCACATCATGAGTTTAGTTTAAGTGTCTTGTTGTAATGTTATAAATAGACCCTTTAAGGATGAATATAAATATTGAGATTATTGTTATTTTATGTTATTTGGTCTGTAAATAGACTGTATAGGTCATATTGTATTTGAGATATATATATATATATATATATATATATATATATATATATGTTTGATCTCCTCAAGGATGATCAAGGCTTTTCATTCTACAACATGGTCTCAGAAGCTCACGAGTCACGCCTAGGGTTTTCGTCCCGTCCCGTTGGCGCTCGATCCCGCTGTCGCTCCCGCTATCGATCCTGCTTCTTTGTGTCGTTGTTCCCATGTCGCTGCATCTGCGTCGCTACTTCTGTGTCGTCGACTGCTCTGTGTCGTTGTTTTAGGGGTTTCTTCCGCTGATCTCTTTGTTCCAGGAAGCCGTCGATCTCTGTCCCGTGAGTTGTCGCCGATTTCTTTGTCCCGTTGTTTTAGGGTGGTATCATGTACCCACTGCATCCGCTTGTTTCCAGGAAGCCCTGCCGCCGCCTGTTTCCGTGCAGCCGACAGAGCTTCCTCTCCCCCTTGTTCTCTTATTTCTCTCGATCCCCGATCTTTGTTGGGGGAGGGATCTCGTTGATATTTGTTCCATGGATTCCAAAGACACCTATGGGTCCTCTACGGGACGGATTACTAGCATTCTCCTCGATGAGAAAAATTACTTTTCATAGGCCACATCGATGAAAGTAGCCCTTGCTGGCCGGAATAAGCTTTCATGGCTGACCGGCGGTCCCTCTATGTCTCAATCAACCGACACAGATGACAAAAAGGAGGAGTTAGTCAAGTGGTCGACGGAAAAGTACATGGTTCTTGGATGGATTCAGTGCTCGATGGAGCCTCGCATCTTTAGTCAGTTCATGCGCTTTGAGGACATCTCCGAGCTTTGGTCCACTCTCCAACGCACCTTTGGGCACGCGCGTGTTGATGCCCAGATTTTTGGCATCTTTCAGGATATTGCTTCCACTACTCAGGGAGAGCGTTCTGTTCAGGAGTACTTCACTTACCTTTAGGATAATTTTCTTGAACTTAACGATCTTGAGCCTATTAGTGCCCTGGAATCTCCTGCCGATATTACTCTTATTCGGAAACAGCGACAACGTCGAGAGACATATCAGTTCTTGATGGGGCTTCGCCTCGAATACGAGTCTACCCGTGCTCAGATTGTGGGGATGTCACATTTGCCCGATCTTCTTGAGGCCGACTCCATTGTTGCGGAGCATGAGAGATGTATACAGCGGATCTCTAATCTCTCCGCCACTCGTGTTATATCCTCTCTACCTACTGAGCAAATGGCCCTTGCTGCTTCTTACCGACCTCCCACCTCCAACACTCGTGGACGAGGTGGTCGGGGTTCCTCAACCCAGCCTGGAGGTCGTGGACATTCTGGTGGACGTGGCTCTACGGGGCACGACATTCTGGTGGACGTGGCTCTACGGGTCCTCCTGGCCCTTGCTCTCATTGTGGTTGTCTGTATCATGACCGCAGTCGAGTTTGATTTGGCATGCACGTCTCGGCCATGCTAGCCCTCAACGGATGTTGTATGTTTGTCCTGATGCGTCTTTTGTTTTTCCTTTTCGCTGTGATGTATGTGAGCTATCAAAACACACACGCAACACGTATGTTCTTTTTATTAGTCGTGCTACTTCTTGTTTTGAGTTGGGGCATTCTGATGTGTGGGGCCCTGCCCCTGTAGTGTCATTTGATGGTTTCTTGTACTTTGTAACTTTTATTGATGACCGATCTCGTTGCTTATGGGTTTATCTTCTAAAACATAAATCTGAGGTCCTATCTGTCTACTCTCATTTTTCACGTATGATACAGACCCAACATGATACATCTGTTCATATCCTCTGCTCCGACAATGGAGTTGAGTACACTTCTCGTCCTTTTGATCACTTTCTCCACAATGAGGACACTCTGCACCAATTTTCGTGTCCAGGTACCCCTGAGCAGAATGGGGTGGCCGAACGCAAAAACCGCCACTTATTAGACTCTGTTTGTTGCCTTCTTCGGGGAATGAATGTCCCTAAGTCCTATTAGAGTGCTGCTCTTCTTACCGCAACTTTCCTTGTTAATAGGACTCCTTCTCGTCCCCTTGGTGGTGTTACTCCCTTCAGTCTCGTTCATCCTCCAGTCTCCGCCTTCTCCATCCCTATTCGGGTCTTTGGTTGTGTGTGCTTTGTCTAGGATCGACGTCCTTCTCGGACCAAACTCGACGACAAGGCCATCCGCTGTCTCTTCCTTGGCTACTCGACTACCACTAAAGGTTATTGCTGATATGGCATCCAGTTGCGTCATATCATTTATTCTATGGATGTGGCATTACATGAGGAGGTTCCTTTTTATCCTGCACATTTGATACCCCCTGCACTTCCTGTTATTGTGCAACCTCTCCCGGTCTTTTCCTCACCACCAACTGCTGCCCCGCCTGTCCTGCTGACATACTCTCGCCGTCAGCCGCCCCCTCCACTAGCTACACTCACTTCTCCTCCAATCCCGGATCAACAGCCTCTTCCGGACGCAGGTAACTCTCTTGAGCCTCTCTCCTCTACTTCTTCTGTTGACTTACCTATTGCTCTTCGCAAGGGTAAACGTACTTGTGTTCATTCCTCTGTTACTGAGCATCCACTGACTAGTGTTGTTTCCTATCAGTGTTACTCACCCTCTTACCAGGCTTTTGTGGCTACTGTTGATTCTGTTCGCCTGTCTGCGTCAACCGCTGAGGCTCTCCGTGACCCGTGGTGGGTTCTGGCTATGGAGGAGGAGATGTCTGCTCTCCGTCGTACTGGGACATGGTCTTTGGTTCCTCTTCCTCCAGGGAAACGTACAGTTGGGTGCAAATGGGTCTATACCGTGAAGTACTCTGCTGATGGTACCATTGATCGTTATAAGGCTCGTTTGGTGGTCAAGGGCTTTACTCAGACTCCTGATGAATTTGGTGACACCTTTGCTCCCGTGGCTAAGTTGACCAGTGTTCGTCTTTTCCTCTCGTTTGTGGCTTCTCGGGTGTGGCCGCTCTACCATATCGACGTCAAAAATGCTTTCCTGCATGGTGATTTACCGGAGGAAGTTTATATGGCACCTCCCCCCGGGTTTGCTCTTCAGGGGGAGTATTCGGGGAGAGTTTGCCTCCTGCTTAAGTCTCTGTACGGCTTAAATCAATCCCCACGGGCCTGGTTTGAACGGTTAAGCTCGGTTATTCTTCAGTCAGGTTTCACTCAGTGTCGTGCGGACCACACTTGTTTCATTCATGCGACTCCCGAGGGACATCGGGTTATTATCTTGGTCTTCGTGGACGATATTATTCTCACGAAAGATGACCCTTCTGGCATTTCTGAAGTGAAAGCTACACCTCGCTCAGCCTTCGAGGTGAAAGACCTTGGACCTCTCCGTTATTTTCACGGCAGGGCATCTCGATATCGCTGCGCAAGTACACCTTAGACCTTCTTCGGGACACGGGCCTACTTGGGTGTCGCCCTGCGAGTACTCCTATGGATACTAACCATCGCTTTCATGCTGAATCTAGCAATCCTCTACAAGACCCCTCTCAGTACCAGTGTCTGGTTGGCCGCTTGATATACTTGACCAATACTAGGCCCGACATTAGCTTCTCAGTGGGTGTTTTGAGTCAGTTTATGCATTCACCCAGGACATCTCACCTAAAAGCTGCTCGACGTGTTATTCGTTATATTAAGCGCGCCCCTGATCTTGGGCTGTTCTATCGGGCTGATAGTGCCTCCAGTCTCTCATGCTTCACCGATGCAGATTTTGCTAGCTCTTTGACTGATCGACGGTCGACGACAGGTCTTTGCGTATTCCATGATGATCACCTTGTTTCGTGGCGGAGCAAGAAAGAACCTATAGTATCTCGCTCTTCTGCTGAGTCAGAGTACCGCGCAATGGCTCTCGGCGTTACTGAGTTGGTTTGGCTTCGATCACTGCTGATTGAACTTGGCCTACCTCTTGTTACTGGCTCGACGCTCTACTGTGATAATAAGTCAGCTCGCCTACTTACTCAGGACTCGGTACTACATGAGCGCACCAAGCACATCGAGATGGATGTTCATTTTCTACATGACCACGTCCGTACTGGTACTATCCTTCCAGCTTTCGTCTTATCGGCCGAACAGCTTGTTGACGCCTTCACTAAAGCTGTTGGTTCTACTCGTTCAGATTTGACTATTTCCAAGCTAGACATGATTGACATCTTTGCACCAGCTTGAGGGGGAGTATTGGGAATATTGTTATTTTATGTTATTTGGTCTGTAAATAGCCTGTATAGGCCATATTGTATTTTAGATATATATATACGCTTGATCTCCTCAAGGATGATCAAAGCTTTTCATTCTACAACAATAAATGCACTTATATTTTCCATTACTGCTCTTTCAACATGATATCAGAGCAGGAATTGACTCCCTGAAATTTGGTTGCCCTAGGGCGGCATACATTTCATGTGGCTTCCTCTCAAAATATTGTTCCTTTCTCCCGTTAGTTTTATCCTCGATGATTTGTGCTTCCGCTCCCGTCAAAAAGATCGATTCAGGATTTTGACGGGAGCAGCTTGTATTTCCCTCGACGACGACGGAGAACTCGTCGATCTGGTCGATTTTGTCGTGAAGGTATGTCATCGATCCCATCTGCGTCACTCGTGCAGATCTCGCTTCCAGTTGTTGCTTCTTATGGCCGTTGACCCCATCACTTATGCCAGTTGTTTTGGCGTCACTGCTCCTAATCCCATCAAGCCAGATCATGTACTCGAGCTTCTCCCGATGGTGCTTTTAAAGCTTCTCCTGTTGCTTGTTTTTAAAGCTTCTCCTGTTGCTGCAGTCTGCGTTTCTATCATAAATTGACGTAGATCCAGTCAGCCTCCTTGCTGCTCCCGTCGGTCTCCACGGCGTCAGATTTGGACGACGGCCCCGCCGGCTGCATTTGTATGGGTTCTCTTCATGTTGCACTGCTTCTATATGCATGCGGCCATTTGATTTACCTACTGCCTCCAACCGCTTTTCATTGTCTTCTAATGACTTTTGCGGCCTCTAGTCGCTGTCCGCCTTTTTTTAGGGTGGTAATATCTCGTTGATGATGATGTTGTTGTGTGTTTTTCAATTATTTGTTTGTTATGTTATTATGTTTTGTTGTTATGCTTATATGCACATGATATTTACATGAGGGGCAGTGTTTGGGACGAAGGCGACTCGAATGATCTTTCCTGGACTTTCGCCTTCGTTCCACACGGCTTCTAGGCTTATGTTGTATGCGGTTTGTGTCTCCTCATATTTCTTTTGATTGGTTGTGTGTTGGGACACGATTGATGTTGGTGTTCTAATCTAAGCAGATTGTGTCACGTGGGACCATGTCGTGTGGGACTGTGTCGTGTGGGACTATGTCGTGTGGGACTGTGTCGTATGGGAACACTTTTGGTGCAGATTATCCCATGTTGCCCGGTTGATAATTTGCTCCACAACTTTCGTTCTCTTTCACATATTGTGTGTGTAGGTGATGTTGGTTGACCGGTTTCCCAGTGTATCCATGTCGTGTGTGGATCATGCGTCGTGTGTGGGTCATGCGTCGTGTGTGGGTCAGCGTCGTGTGTGGGTCAGCGTCGTGTGTGGCAATGTCCCCGACTTATTCCCCGATTTGGAATTTCTCCTGGTGGCTCGTCTGATGTTTTGTCTCGCATCGCCTACCTCCATTGTTGTTATTTATTGTGTTCAAGCAAAAGGGTCCCCCTTCAGCTTGAGGGGGACTGTTGGAATTATGAGTTTATTATTATATTAGTCTATTAGAGTCTTTAGGAGTTTATTCCCACATAGTGAGTCCGGTTTAAGTGTCTTATTGTAATGTTATAAATATCCCCTTTGAGGATGAATATAAATGCACTCCTATTTTCCATTTCTCCTCTTTCAACACATAGGTCTCGAGGTGCTCGTACTAACTGAGGGCTCAACCCGACCCTTGGATATTTCCTTGGGTTTGGTAGGGGGCAGCGTGATCTTTTGACCCTAACCATAAAAGACACGTGTTTGATCGGCCGAAACGTGGCGTCACGATCTCCTAGCCAAGGTCTCCTGAGCAATATGTGGGCGACATCCATCGGTATGACATCGCACCACACTCGATCCGCAAATATAACAAGATTAATACGAAAAAGACAATGTTGGGTGACTTGGATCGCAATCTTGTCGACCAAGATGACATGATAGGGGCAGGGGTGAGGCTCGGCCTTCACCTACATACACTGAGGACCCTTTTGGGCCACGATATTCACTTAACTCCCCCTATCTATAATCAATTTACAGGGACCGCCTGCACTGGGGAAACAGGTATAGTAGTGGTGCGTCGCCAGTCCAGTGGGGTATGCAGGAGGTGTCTAACTACTCCCATCTCCAGTTATCTCCCAGCATCATTCTCCCAACCATCCTCCACGATGGCTACAATCTCCTCGTCGGTCGTATCCTCAACCTCAGTGTTGGGATCACCCTCCTCAAAGAGTAAATTGTGTGGTCCACTGCGAAGCCACGTGGCCTCTACCAGAGCATCTAAAACATTGGATGTCCCCGGATTTGGGGGCACTCATGAAAATCGACTTGCCTCATAGGTGGTAGTAGGTGCAGTTGGGGTTGTCCTCCTAAATGTAGTGTTGTCTGTGCATGTGGACACATGTCTCAGTCTAATAGAGCAGATGTATTGCTCATACTCCAAAGCTAACTAGAAAATATGCTCGACTGTCTCAAGACGATGGGGAATGAGCTCTATACAAATATTAATCCACAGCCCATCCCAGAAGCAGGATGTTATCGCAATGGGCTCCTACAAAATACCGTTTTAAACAACCAAGACATCGAAACGGGACTGAAAGTGAGGAAAAGATCTACCTTAACTCTAGAGGAGGGGTGAATAGAGTATTTTTAAAATAATTTACAATTAAAACAATAAAGCAGTGGAAGACTTAATTTATGTATATGTGTAAGGTGCTTGTGATGAAATAAAAACTAAAGCAAGAACTAAGAAATCACACAGCACACAGCAAAGTCAAACACATAGCAACCAGATGACACAAAGATCTATAGTGGTTCCCCAACAACCTGGGTACATCCACTCTTCTACCACCCTAGGTAGGAATCCACTGCAGGAATAGTTGATCAGGTATCTTGGGCACCAATGAGCTTTTGATAAGGTGCTCAAAAACCAAAACTAGATTTTTTGATAAGGTGTCTTGCCACCACTGAGTTTTGACAAGATCTCAGAAACCAGTCTCAGAACTTTTGAAGGGAGTTTTGAAAAACCCTTTTACAGGAGGGAAAGGAAAAAGAAAGAAAGAGCTGAGTTGTTCTTCTCTGTCAACAGTCTGAGAGAAGACAAGTGGAAGATGAAGCTAAAGCTCCCCCTGAGATCTGTAAGGTTCAGGAAGGTGAGCTTTGCTAGGGTGATAGGTCTTCAGGTGCTTCAGATCTCCAGCAAAAGATGATTTCAGCAGATGCTGAAATGTGTGATGTCTGGAGTCCTTGATGTTGAAGCTTTTGAACACTTGAGTATTTGGAGGAGCAGATGATTTCTTCCACAGAAAACTTTCTTGTGTTCTTGAAGATTTTGACTCAGTGAATCTGTATGTTCCAGAAGATGAGTTCTTGATCAGAGTATATTTTGATCTCTCTTCTGTAACTCTTTTTTTCAATCCAATGATCATGTATATCTCTTGTCTATCTTGTTGTATTGATCTGTTATATTGTCAAAAACATATTCTGTAGGAGTATATCAGATTCTGACTTAGATGGCCGTTACTCAGTCATAAATGACTTCCATAAATGACAACTGTCTCTGGGGATAGTCCTAAGTAACATTCCTTTTAGCCTTTCTTGAAACTTGCTCCAGATTGCTTGAAACGGCTACATAATCCTTTGCAATAAATGCAGGAAATAACTCTGAAAGAATTCCAAAACTGTTCTTTAATTTGAATTCTGAAAGCGTCGATCTTTCACAAAAGAAACGTCGACCTGAGCTCAGCTATCGTCGACCTGAGCTCAGAGATTGGATTTATACTAGAGACAGAAAACGTCGACCTGAGCTCTACGATCGTCAAACTGAGCTCAGCGACTTGGAAAATAGCTGAAGACAAAACGTCGATCTGAGCTCGAAGATCGTCGACCGGAGTTCGACGACTTGCAGAATTGAGCTCAGAGAACGTAGAACTGAGTTCGACGTTTCGTCGACCTGAGCTCGACGAAAATTGCCTTAGTCTCAGCACTGAATCCTGATCTTTGAATGGTCTTGGGGGCAGCTTCAAACCTAAGTTCTAACCCTTACACTCATTCTAATTTGACTTTTTCAACTATACAACTAGGTCAAACCAATTTCCTAAAAACATAGTGATCCTTGCCCAAATTAGTAATAGGGTGTTCCAACAATCTCCCCCTATTTGGGTTAGGATTACTATTTACAAGATAAAATAGGAAATAAATAAGCATACAGACAAAGCAAAAGCTAAACTAACAAGGCATAGCAGCATTGCAGATTACAGATAGAATATCAGCAAATATTCAGAGATAGGTGTTTGTTCAGCTTACAGAATTCACTTCTTCTCATTTCCCTTTTTAAACAGAATTTCCCTGTTAGGATTGAGGGCTTCTCTCTTTGATCTTCTGTCATCATCTGCACCTAAGGAGGTTTGGGATCTAGGCCTTGGAACTACAGCCTCAGGGTGCAGCTTCATGTAATCTTCTGGATCAAAGAATTTTCTTGAAGAATATCTCTCTAACTCTGTCTTTCTTTGAACTGATAGGGTTGTAATGTTGGAAAAGTATTTGCCTTGCTCTTTGGCCTTTTTCATTTGATCTAGTGCAGCAAGCTCTTTCATTCTGGCAGTCCATGACACTGGGTTGTTTTCAGGATCTTCAAAAGGGACTGGAGGTTCATATCTATTTATAGATTCTGAATCAGTAGGAGTCCTGGTGACAACTGAATCTCTAAGCTTGTAAGGGAAAGGACCTTGAGTAGAATTAATAGGACCTTGTCCTTCCCTTTGTTGTCTGGAATAAGTTCTGTACTCTCTCTGATTTCCTCTGTACTGACCTCTTCTAGAATGATAGTCTCTTTGATGTTGACCTCTGGGTTGATATCTTTGAGAAGATTGAGAAGAACTGTGCTTTGAAGCAGATGATTGAAAAGCTGAGCCTCCACCAGATCCTGAGTCTGGAGGAGGAGGAGGAGGAAACTGGGAAAATCCTTTCTCATATTTATCAAGCTTTCTTCTTTTCTTCATAGCCTTTAGCTGATTTTTAGAGTATTGCATCCAAAACTCTGTTATCTGACAATCATGGAAAATGTAATATGGTATATCATTGACATCTTTGGCTTGAGCAGGAGGGACTCTCATCATTACTTTGCTTCTTGCTTTCCTTTTCTTGGTAATGGTGTCAGCAGAATCATTAGAGTCAGTGTTAAATTGATCACTTTCTGAACTCTGGGGTCTGTCATATAGATCATCAATGTTTTTGATATACTCTTCTCTTTGTTTAGACTTCTCAGCAGACAGAACAGGAGCAGAAATAATTGTAGTAGCAGCAGGAGCAGAAGGAACTTCTGGAGCAGCAGGAACCTCAGAAACAACAGGTTCTTCTAGAAAAACAGCAAGTTCAACAGCAGCAGCAGCATCAACAGGATCAGCAGGCAACATATCAATATCAGTAGATTCAGCAACTTCAGCAGCAGCAACACAAGCAGAAACTTCCACAGCCTTAAGAGAATTTATATAAGAGATAATCAGGCTGGGATCACAGACAGTAATAGGCACAATGGCCTTAGTAAGGTCTTCAACTCCCTGAGTTGATAAGCAGCTTCTGGGAAGAGAATCAAATTCAGACAACAGTGACCTGAAGTCCACTGTGAGTACTGGTATTGGGGCTGGAGTAGAAATCTCTGGCAGAAGCAATTCCTCAGGAGCAGTAGGCACTATCTCAGCTTCATAGGGCATCTCCCCCTGCCTTGATTCAGTGATAACTGGATCAAGGCACCCCATAGAAGGGATTGCCTGAGGAGAGGAGAGAGAGGTTAGCCTGTCAGATAGCTCCTTTATTGAGTTCAGGAGTGAAGCCATGGAGGTCTCCAGCAGGCTTACTAGCTTGGGGGCCAGTATCCCATATAGCTTATCTGCCAAAGCTGATAGATCCACCTGCTCAAGTGTGACTTGAGTAGAGGTGGAGGAGGGAATGTTTTGGGCTGGTGATGGATGGACTGTGGTAGATGGTATTGTGGATAGTAGGATGGTTGGTTGAGAGATTGGGATGGTGGAGATAGATGATATGGGTGTGGAGATGAATGGTGTGAAGGATGGTTGAGTAAGAATATCATGCAGGAGTTGTTGATATGAAGAGGTAGAGGGAAGCTCAGCAGGTGAGGAAGTGGAAGCATCCATGAAGGAGTCTTCCAAGATGTTGAAGGATGGAATGTCAAGAGGTGAATAGTAGTGGAGTGGATGGAATTGTTCTGAGGTGGCTGGAGGTGAGATTGGTGACAAAAAGGTAATGGGGGAAGAGATGGATGTGGAGATGGTTGATGTGGAGGTGGAGGTAGAAACAGCAGGAGGTGGAGAAGGAGGAGAGGAGGTGGAGAAGGAGGAGAGGAGGTGGAGGCAGGCAATTCCTCAATGAGGGCAGGAGCCTGAGGGGAAGAGACTACAATAGTCCTTGTGCCTGAAGCATTGGTAGCCCCGGTAGGCTTGATTATCTGTCTGTCCCATTTCCCAAACAGGGCACAGGATAGCCTTTTTGATGCATTGATGTGCATCTCATTAGAGACTAGCAGTTCAGGGCACCTGGAGTGCAGGAATACCCCTAAGATCCTCCCAAAGTTCACAAAACTTTTGTTTATTTTCTTCTTTATCAAATCAAAGAAAATTTCTCCCCAATTCAGGTGTTTCTTATCTACCAGGGCTCCCATCAAACAAAACTGATACCTGGATATGGTATCATGAGCTGAGTGCTTTGCCAGAAGCACTTTCCCCACAACATCAGCCAGAAATCTAAACTCAATAGATAAGTTCTTTTTCAATAACTTGCTAGGGTTAGCGGCAGAGTGTCTCACTCTATCTAACATATTCGCAGATTCTTCTCCCGACAGTTCAACAGAGTCATCTCCAGTACTCAGATGAAATACTTCACTTAGAAGAGTAGGTGATAATGATACCTGAGTCCCGCCGATAATACCAACGAGGGTATTCTCATCCAGATTATGTGCTGTAAACACCCATTCCTTAATCTCATCTGCAGCAATCTTCATCCTGGTGGACATTATGTGCACTAACTGTTGTTCTCGGAAGAGTTCCAGAATGTCTTTGAAAACCTGATCGCTGTCATCAAACGAGTCCATATCTATATCAAATCATGTATCAAATTTCATCTTGGCGAGAGCGGCAACATTCACGGCCATTGTATACCTGCAAAAAGTAACAAACACAACCAAGTGCAGTAGAGTTTGGAGGGAACGAAAAAGTTTGCAGAGAATATGAAAGCACAAAAGAAAAATGACGGCCGAAAGAATGATTTTATATTAGGGTTCGACGCCGAAAAGGAAGGATCGTTGAACTCCGTTCGACGATCTGGGCTTCTAGTGGAATCTGAAGAGTCTTCAATATCGCCGATCTCCGTTCGACGACATTGGAGAGCGTCGATCTCCGTTCGACGATCGCTGACCAGAAGAAGATAGCCTAGCGCTGCCTGGAAAACGCTGAACTCCGGTCGACGATCTGGGCTTCTAGTGGAATCTGAAGAGTCTTCAATATCGTCGATCTCCGTTCGACGCTTTTTGGGAAAAACGTCGAGCGCAGTTCAGAGACAAAACAGAACCTACAGACACTAGAAAATACAAGTTTTTAGCCCAGCCTTGTTCTGTTTTTAGATTTTCAAAATCTTGGGATTTATTTTAAACTTCCTCCATCTAACATTCCTAACTGATTTAGGAAGAAGGTGTGTTTTTTTTCATCCAAAGGTTTGGTGAAAATATCTTCCATTTGCAAATCAGTTGGGATATATTGAATTTAAATTTTATTTTTCTCTACATTGTCTCTTAGGAAGTGATGTCTAATCTCTATATGTTTTGTCCTACTATGGAGGACTGGATTTTGTGCTATAGAGATAGCACTAGTGTTATCACAAAATATTTTTGATCCTTTTAAGTTGTAGTCATAGTCTAGGAGCTGGTTTTGAATTCACAGAATCTGTGAGCAACAACTGCCTGCTGCCATGTATTCAGCTTCAGCAGTTGAAGTGGACACAGATGTCTGTTTCTTACAGAACCAGGACACAAGTCTGTCACCAAGGAACAGGCAAGTTCCACTGGTGCTTTTCCTGTCTACTCTACATCCAGCATAATCAGCATCTGAAAATCCAGTTAATTCAAATCCTGAGTCTTTTGGATACCAGAGTCCTAGATTTGGACAACTTTTCACATACCTAAGAATCCTCTTAACTAATGTTAGGTGTGACTCTCTAGAGCTTACTTGGAACCTAGCACATATACATGTAGCAAACATTATATCAGGTATACTAGCTGTAAGGTACAATAGAGAGCCAATCATTGCTCTATATGTAGTCTGATCAACATGTTTACCATGTTCATCA
Source organism: Platanthera zijinensis (assembly GCA_039513925.1). Lineage (NCBI taxonomy): Eukaryota > Viridiplantae > Streptophyta > Magnoliopsida > Asparagales > Orchidaceae > Platanthera > Platanthera zijinensis. Next base: position 109,800,148 of record CM077087.1, read on the forward strand.
GTATCTAATACAGCATTGGTAGGCATAGGTGTTTTCATACAAGATGCTTCAGACATACAAAATTTCTTAACAAATTCTTTTGCATACTTGGTTTGAGAAATAAATATGTCTTCAGCATGTTGTTTGACTTGCAATCCTAGAAAGAAGGAAAGCTCACCCATGCTACTCATTTCAAATTTAGAATGCATTAAGTTAGAGAACCTTCTGCGCAAATTTGAATCAGTAGAACCAAATATGATATCATCTACATATATTTGTACTAGTAGGGTATGGGACTTATGGGTTCTAATAAAGAGAGTTTGGTCTACTCTACCCCTTATAAAATCATTTTTCATAAGAAAGCATGCTAAGGTCTCATACCATGCTCTAGGAGCTTGCTTGAGACCATATAATGCTTTATGCAATTTGAAAACATGGTCAGGATAAGTTGGAGAGATAAAACCTGGAGGTTGTCTAACATAGACTTCCTCTTTAATGTCTCCATTGAGAAATGCACTCTTCACATCCATTTGATAGACCTTGAATCCTTTGTGAGCTGCATAAGCAAGGAATATTCTTATGGCCTCTAGCCTTGCCACTGGTGCAAAGGTCTGGTCATAGTTTATCCCTTCTTCTTGAGAATAACCTTGAGCAACTAGCCTTGTCTTGTTCCTTATAATAACTCCTTGATCATCCAACTTATTTTTGAACACCCACTTTGTTCCAACAATTGAGTGATCCTTAGGCCTTGGTACTAGCTCCAAAACTTTGTTCCTCTCAAATTGATGTAGTTCCTCTTGCATAGCAATGATCCAGTGTGGATCTTGTTCTGCATCTTGAATGGATTGAGGCTCAACTTGAGATAAAAAGCAGGTGTGCATCAGGTTCTGGTTGACCTGATTTCTGGTTTGCACACCAGCTGAGATGTTTCCAATCACTTGGGAGATTGGGTGATCTCTTGTTGTTACTAAATCAACAGGGGGTGTTGATTGTTCACCAACCTGTGTTGTTGTTTCCTCTTGTGGAACAATAACTGGCTCTTCAAAATGGTTTTCTCCAAGATGTTGAACATCAAGATGTTGAGTATCCTCTTCATCTTCACTGATTTCAGCTCTTTGTCGGATAGGTGAATGTACTGAATCCTTTTCTACAATGTGTAACATGTCCAAATTTTCTGAAAGAGAGTGTACCTGCAATGGTTCTATGGTAGAAGTAGACTTCTCCTTGTAACACATATTAGTCTCATCAAAAGATACATGAACAAATTCTTCAATTTTAAGAGAAGTTTTATTATAAACCCTATAAGCTTTACTGATCATGCAGTATCCCAAAAACACTCATTCATCAGCTTTTGCTTGGAATTTTGCTAAATACTTCTTGTCATTATTGTGAATATAACAAATGCAGCTAAAAATTTTGAAGTAGTCTACTTTAGGTTTCTTCCCTTTGAGCAATTCATAGGGAGTCTTGCCCTTCAGTTTATGTATCAAACTTCTGTTGAACACATTGTTGGAGGTGTTCACTGCCTCTGCCCAAAAAGATAAAGGAAGGTGAGCATCTGTCAACAATGTAGTAGCAGATTCAATTAGGGTTCTATTTTTCCTTTCAGCTACCCCATTTTGTTGAGGAGTTCTAGGAGCTGAGAAAGTATGTCTGATCCCTTCACTCTGACAGAACTCTTGCATAAAAAGAGAATCAAACTCTGTCTCATGATCAATTCTGATCAGGGCAATGTGAGTATTGAACTCAATCTGTATGCATTTGAGAAAATCTGTCAAACATTTAAAGTTATCAGACTTCTTCCTCAGAAAGAATACCCAAGTGAATCTAGAGAAGTCATCTACAATCACTAAAGTGTAAGATTTCCCTCCTAAGCTTTGTACTGTAATGGGTCCAAAAAGATCCATGTGTAACAGATACAAAATCCTAGGTGAATCACTCTTATTAAGTGACTTAAAACTGTTTTTAGTTTGCTTGCCTAATTGACAAGCCCTGTAGAGTTCTTCCTTCTTGTAGGGGCAAGAAGGTAGTCCTCTAACAAGGTTGTCCTTGGACAGCCTAGCAATGGTTCTAAGGTTTAAGTGTCCTAGTCTCTTATGACATAAATCATTTGGTTTGCAGACTGAATTAAATAAGCAGATATCTATGTTGGTTGAAAGAAAATCTACAAGATAAATGTTACCTTTCCTTTTACCTGTTAACACTGTTGTGTTATCCTCTGACTTGATCTTATATAAGGATTTGTTAAATGTCACTTGATATCCTTCATCACAGAGTTGACTGATGCTGATTAGGTTGTGCTTCAGTCCTTCTACATAAGCCACCTTCTTGAATGTGACTGAGCCAATCTGAAAAGCATCATATCCTTTTGTTTGACCAAAGTTTGAATCTCCAAAGATCACTTTGGGTCCAAGTTTGGCTTTGAAGGATGTGAGATTGTCCTTACTCCCTGTAATGTGCTTTGAGCACCCACTATCCAGATATCATTGTTGGTTCAGTGCTGGATAGGTCTTCACCGGTACATAAACAATTTATATGTTTTTGACCCAGTTTACCTTGGGTCTAGGTTGATAACCTTTAAATTCAGAAATGAAAGACATCCCTGGCTGACTCTTATATCCTTCAGGATGGTATCTCCTAGGACGTACTATCCATTCAGTATAAGGGTTGAAGCTTTGGGACGAGGGACTTCTAGGATTGACTTGAGATTTACCTCTGAAAGAAGGTTCAAAACTCTGAGCTCCGTTCGACGATCGTCGACCTGAGTTCGACGATCTTGGGTCAGATCGTCGAGCTCCGTTCGAATATCGACTATACCAGAGTTCAGAGTTCAGAAGTCGTCGATCTGAGTTCGACGATCCAGCCTTGGATTGCCGAGCTCTGTTCGACGATCGTCGAGCTCTGTTCGACGTTTTCTGTTGAACTTGATTTTCCTTAGGTAAATTTGGATTCTTCCTAGCTACCTCTACAACACTCTTTCCTTTATCAGAAATAAATTTAATTGGGGTTGTTAATACTATAGGTTGGCTGGATGAAGCACCCAAGCCCAGTGTACTATTGAATCTTGAGTTCACTGTGCTTGTGATGTCCATCAGTCTGATGCTTCTCCCATTAAGGGATTCTTCAAACTTCTTTGTCTGGGATAACTCACTTTTCAGTGAAGCTATCTCCTCCCTACAGCATTCTAACTCCTCAGAGAGTTTGAGGTTGTCTGATTTTAAGGTGCTATGTTCAGACAATTGATTTCTGAAAGAGATAATCTCTTTCTCAGATTTTAACAGGTCTAAACAAAGTGCCTTAAATTCGGACCTAAAGTCCTCTGAGTCAAATTCAAAGGAGTCTATTACCTGGTCTTCTTCAGTTTGAGTTTCAGATTCTGAGTCTGATCCTTTTCTTGCATCAGAATTTTGCTGAGAGACATTGATAGCCATCATGCAGAATTCCTTTTCTTCAGCATCATCCTCATCATCACTTGAGCTTGATGAGGCTTCTGATTCCTCTTCAGTATCACTCCAGTTTTCAGCTACAAACCCCTTCCTTGTATGTTTATTTTTGTTGAAGGAGGATTTGTTCCTGTTGTTTCCTCTGGAGTCCTTGTCTTTTCTCCTATCTTTCCTGTCCTTCTTGTCCTTATTCTGATTTTCTGGACAGTCAGGCACAATATGGCCTGGTTTCCTACATCCAAAACAGATTATTTCTTTATTATTTGACTTGTCATACCTTGGCTTCTCATGCCCTCTGGATGACCTCTTTCTGAAATCTTTCCTGGTCATCTTATAGAATCTTTTGGTCAGCAAACTCATCAATTCCTCATTGCTTGTGACCTTGTTTTCAGGCAGATCTTCTGTAGCTTTGAATGCTATAGTCTTCTCTTTTCTGATGGCTAGAGAAGCAGTCTTTTGTTCTTCCTCTCTGTTCTTGATGAGCAGCTCATAAGACTTGAGCTTGCCCAATAAAGCTTCAGTAATAATCTCAGTTAGGCTTCTGGCATCCTTGATTGGCCAGATCCTTGAGTCTCAAGTGCTAGGGAAGCACATTAAGATCTTGTCATTTAGTTCAGTTAGAGAGATCTCCTTGTCCAGTGTTTTTAGTTCACTGACTATTAGGCTGAGTCTGTTGTACATGTCAGCCACTGATTAGGTTTCTCCTTTCTTGAACTTCTCATATTGGCTTATGAGATAGGATCTCCTGTCCTTCCTTTAATCGGCAGATCCTGAGACAATTTCAGATAACTTGTCTCATATCTCTTTTGCTGAACTGCATTCAGCCACCTTTTGGAATATCTCATCAGACATGGTTTGAGCAAGGATATTCATAGCCGTTGCATCTGCAACTTTCCATTTCTTTATTTCTGTATCTGTTCCTGAAGGAGGTGGAACAGCACTTGTACTTGTGATCACTGGGGGTCTTGGACAAACTGTCAAAACAGAATTAAAAATGTCCTCATCAATAGAATTCATGTAAAGCTTAATTCTTGCCTTCCAAAGTGCAAACTTAGAGAGGTTGCACACTGGAGGTCTGGTGCTAGCATAATCTTTGTTCTGTGCCATGGTTTTGTATGAAAATAAATATAATACAAAAAGTAATAACTATCCTCTATAGAAGGTTTATCTTATCAATGATCTTTTGGTTCAGGTGTTAGCCTGTTCAACCAATCTGTTGAAAATTCAGATGTTGAATAACCAACCTGGCTCTGATACCAATTGAAAGTGAGGAAAAGATCTACCTTAACTCTAGAGGGGGGGTGAATAGAGTATTTTTAAAATAATTTACAATTAAAACTATAAAGAAGTGGAAGACTTAATTTATGTATATGTGTAAGGTGCTTGTGATGAAATAAAAACTATAGCAAGAACTAATAAATCACACAGCAAAGTCAAACACACAGCAACCAGATGACACAAGGATCTATAATGGTTCCCCAACAACCTGGGTACATCCACTCTTCTACCACCCTATGTAGGAATCCACTGCAAGAATAGTTGATCAGGTGTCCTGGGCACCAATGAGCTTTTGATAAAGTGCTCAAAAACCAAAACTAGATTTTTTGATAAAGTGTCTTGCCACCACTGAGTTTTAACAAGGTCTCAGAAACGAGTCTCAGAACTTTTGAAGGGAGTTTTGAAAAACCCTTTTACAGGAGGGAAAGGAAAAAAGAAAGAAAGAGTTGAGTTGTTCTTCTCTGTCAACAGTCTGAGAGAAGACAAGTGGAAGATGAAACTAAAGCTCCCCCTGAGATCTGTAAGGTTCAGGAAGGTGAGCTTTGCTAGGGTGATAGGTCTTCAGGAGCTTCAGATCTCCAGCAAAAGATGATTTCAGCAGATGCTGAAATGTGTGATGTCTGGAGTCCTTGATGTTGAAGCTTTTGAACACTTGAGGATTTGGAGGAGCAGATGATTTCCTCCACAGAAAACTTTCTTGTGTTTTTGAAGATTTTGATTCAGTGAATCTGTATGTTCCAGAAGATGAGTTCTTGATCAGAGTATATTTTGATCTCTCTTCTGTAACTCTTTTTCTCAATCCAATGATCTTGTATATCTCTTACCTATCTTGTTGTATTGATCTGTTATATTGTCAAAAACATATTCTGTAGGAGTATATCAGATTCTGACTTAGATGACCGTTACTCAGTCATAAATGACTTCCATAAATGACAATTGTCTCTGGGGAAAGTCCTAAGTAACATTCCTTTTAGCCTTCCTTGAAACTTGCTCCAGATTGCTTGAAACGGCTACATAATCTTTTGCAATAAATGCAGGAAATAACTCTGAAAGAATTCCAAAACTGTTCTTTAATTTGAATTCTGAAAGCGTCGATCTTTCACAAAAGAAACGTCGACCTGAGCTCACCTATCGTCGACCTGAGCTCAGAGATTGGATTTATACTAGAGACAGAAAACGTCGACCTGAGCTCTACGATCGTCAAACTGAGCTCAGCGACTTGGAAAATAGCTGAAGACAAAACGTCGATCTGAGCTCGAAGATCGTCGACCGGAGTTCGACGACTTGCAGAATTGAGCTCAGAGAACGTCGAACTGAGTTCGACGTTTCGTCGACCTGAGCTCGACGAAAATTGCCTTAGTCTCAGCACTGAATCCTGATTTTTGAATGGTCTTGGGGGCAGCTTCAAACCTAAGTTCTAACCCTTAGACTCATTCTAATTTGATCTTTTCAACTATACAACTAGGTCAAACCAATTTCCTAAAAACATAGTGATCCTTGCCCAAATTAGTAATAGGGTGTTCCAACAGGGACATGTAGTTGGCAATAGAGAGGGTCCCCTGTCGCAGAGCGTGCAATTGTTCTACGAACTAAGATGTTGACAGGTACTTATCTTTCAGCCTCTGCTTCATGTATGTCCATCTGGTAATAGGATAATAGTCATCACGATCTAAACTCCTTTCAAAGCTCGTCCAAAACATCTCTGCCTAACATGTAATTTCATTTTTGTGAAGTGGATTCAATGCTCGCCGTTCATCTCGTACCACTCAAAATAGTGGTCCATGTCTAAGAACTAGTCACTGAAGTTTGAAGGCCTTTTGGTTAGATGACCATCGAAGGAGCGAGCGTCGATGCGGATGCATCAAGAGATGTGGTTCTCCTAGGGAGGGTGCTCCAAATAATCCTCATATTAATCCTTGTTATAGTAATCGTGTAGAGCAGTCGGGGGACCCTCTCTTTAGAGTAAATTTTTAATATCATATTATAATCTTAAAAACAAAACTCCATAAAGCAATAATACACAAAGTAAAGGGAGGTCGTCGTAGAGTGGAGATCTGATGTTCCTAGGTGATTTAGAGGCGGTAATTAGCAATGGATAGAGGAAATGTAAAACAAATAGTGGCATGGATGTGTGGAATGGGGAGGGACTGCCTGGAGGAGATCAGAGCACATGAGGAAGGTTGGATGATTGTATCGAGGCATCCTGGAAGGGGACTTGTGGTTGTGATGGTTAGATGGGGGATTGAGGCGGCGGCAAAGGGCTTGGGTCTAGTCAACAATGGCTAAGGAGGGGATTAAGGGGCCGGAAATTGGGTCGGCAGTGAGTGGGGGAAAGAGGAGAGCAGCTGGTGGCGGGCTAGGGTTTGGAGGCGTGTGAAGGTATGGTTTTGTCGAAAGATAGTGGATGGCACGAGGAAGGCGTCAGTTGGAAAATGGAATAGTGGCATCAATAGCTTAGGATACGATCGCTCTATAAATAGTCCTCTGCAATTGTCATTTTACGCTTTCTTCAAATTTTGATGAAGAGTTGTCGCGAGTACCCTACATGGTTGGCAAGAAGTCGCAGAAGGAGAAGACCACGTCTAAGAGGACCAGAATTGTGGACGCTTCCTGAACCACACCCTTACACCATCATTAGGCACCGCAAGAGAACTCGCAAACGTCTGTATGGCATAACCTCCTCCTGAAGGAATCATGTCGAGACATCCTTCCCCTGGTGCACACATAAACAAGACGCAAGGAGTAGTCAACATACCCATTGATGATTTTAACTATGGTTTGCGACTTCCCTTGTGTCCAGAACTCAACACCGTGTTCAACCACCACAGAGTCGTCCCGTCCCAGATCATTTCGGCGTCCTACGTAATCTTGACCTACTTTGTCATATAACTTTATTATAACAATAATACTTGAGAAAATGATCGATAAATCATTTGAATGAAGTTCTGGGCTATTGACCATGATGTATCGAAGGTTTCATATCTAAGAAAAACATCATAATAAGATGTTTTTGAGTGATCCTAAGAGATTGGTTTCCTTTGTGTCGACCTAAAGGATATTGATGGTCAAACTGCTAAAAGAAACCAGTTGGGCAAGGCATCCGTGGAGCTTTCCTCAAAAAAGATAATTCAGTTGGACATAAGGTATTTGTACGGGAAAGAGCTTGTCCTCAGAAAGGATATCAAGTTAGGCATAAGGCATCCATTTTTCTTTTTGGAAGCTTGTCCTCAGAAAGGTCCCTTAGCAGTGGCGATATCTCTGTTGATGTGTGACAGAGATGTTCTATCACCCTGATCAGCATACCACTTATGCATGTCGCGAACAATTCCAACGAGAGAAATCGTCGTGAGTTTTACAACAACTGGTCTAGGAGTGTGACAGATAACGAAGAGAGATCCGGAGACTTAAAGAACATCGCAAGAGATTGGATCAGGCTACCACTACACAACCATGATTCAATTATAGTTGAGTTATGGTCTTCGTAGGTATTACCGCCTGGCGATTTCAATTCAGCGAGGTTCAAATAAGTTCAAGCGACGATCCATCGATGGAATAAAATATCTTAAAAGTCATCTACAAGATTGGATCCGGAGATCGCAATTCAAAGGGGTATTCAAGTAAGCGTCGTGAGAACCTCTTCATGTACTAAAATGGTAAGTACATGAAATATTTGAATATTAAGGCTATTTTTTATAATCAAGAGAAGTACTTTTTCATGTCATCTCCGTTCTAGGTGTTTGTGATGTTATCGTCATCATAGATCTGCAACTTGCAGCCTCCATTCCTTAACACTTATTTGATAATGAAAGATCATGTCCAGTTGGGATTGAGTTTCCTAACTAAATCCATTATTCCCACCACGTCTACCTTCTTCATTCCTAGATCTCCAGCAACAAATTGCTTCACTCTAATGTTTTTCTTGAAGTTTTTGTCATTCTACTTTTGATTTCCTCTTATCGAGTGATTGATAGGACTCTCAGCTCCTCGACATATTCCCTGGGTGGAGTTACCCCCGACATTTTCTATCTTTTTTCCAGAAGATTGTAGGTTGCTTTAACTTGTCAATTACTCCTTGAGTAGTGGATCCGAGGAATAGCAGAGCTCAATTCAAATTTATTGGCATAAGCTTTTCAACCGTCATTGGAGAATTGAGGAACGTTGTTAGTAATTATTGTCATTGGAATTCTTTGCCAACACACCATCTCTCCACAAATGAAGTTCTTCACAATTTGAGTTGTTGTTTGCGTCAGTGTATTTGCCTTGATCCACTTGTTGAAATAACTGATCATCGCCAAAATGTACCTTCGTTGTCCACTTGTCATTGGAAAAGGTCCGAGGAGATCCATTCCCCCAAACAGCAAACTGCTAAGGGGTGAAAATTGAATGTAACTGTTGAGCAGGCTTCAATTGTAGCGAACCAAATTTCTGACACTAGAGGCACTTCTTGGCATATTGCTCTGCAAATTTTTTGATTTGTGATAAGAAGTATCCTTGCCTGAGAATTCTTTTCTCGGATATATGGTCAGCTGAGGCCTGAGTGACTTCCACATTCTCCGAAGTGGATCTCTTGCAATATGATTGTTATTTCATCCTCGGAGGCGTATCTTGCCAGCGGTGATAGAAATGTTCTCCAATATAAGATCCCAGAGAGAAGAAAGTAATGTGTTTCCTTGAAACTGAACCTTCGCTTGGTGATACTCAACTGACACTCTCTGGTGGATAAGAAATGGATGAACAGATCCATCCACAATGAGCGACACTCCATGGCCTCTCCTTTCCCGCTCGCTAAATGGAAAAGTTATGTAATGGTTCATCATGACGGAAGTCCATACATTGACATTTCATCGACCTCTGTATTCTACATCCGGGGTATATGTTGTATGTTGAAGGTTTTGAAGTTCCCGATGTCTTTTTTTTCCACCATCAAGTATTTTTTAAGAACTTCATCCCTTGTCTCGAAGGTCCCATTCACCTGTGAAGTCATCACCAGTGAATCTATACGTACTTAAATGTCTTCTACTCACAGTTCCTTTGTAATCCTTAATCCAGCGATGAGCGCCTCATACTACGCTAGGTTATATGTCATGGAGAAATGTAGCTTAACGACCAACTTGATCCGAACACCATTTGGGTTAAATAGTATAACACCGACTCTAGATGAATTTTTAATAAAAGCTCCATCCACGAACATCATCAAGGCTAGAGAAGTGAGTTCTCATTTGGTAGTCTTTTCTTTTGCAAATTCTATCATTAAATCTGCAAGAATTTGGGTATTAATTGTTATCCTCGGCGTGTATAGATGTCAAATTCTCCAAGCTCGATTGCTTATTTGTCTAATATTCATGAGTGCGTAGGTTTCTCGAGGATGTTCTTCAAAGGGAGATCCATCACAACTTGCGCCAAGTGACCTAGGAAATAAGGACAAAGTCTTGGAGTTGATATGATCAAGGCTAGAACTAGCTTCTCCAAGATTTGATACATGGTTTCAGCATCTTACAGTACTCAGCTGACATAATGAATTGAAATTGTTTCCTCCCTTCTTCCAAGACCAATACAGAACCACTGGCCTCAGAATCAACTCCCAGATATAATAGCAAGTCTTCCCCCTTCAAGTAATTTGAAGAAAGGGAGTGGATGTCAATTGTTTCTTGAGTTTTTTGAAGACCCTATATATATTCTTTTGTCAACTCGAACCTATAAGCTCCAAAGAGGGTTTTGGGTGCACATTTATCTTAGAATAAAGAGAAGAAATGACTCAATCCAACAATCCTCCCCGCTAGCTGCTGAACTTCCTTCGGAATCAGAGGAGATGGCATGTTCAAGATTGTCTTTATCTTACCTGGATTAGGTTCAAGGTCTTAGAGTGTCAATAGATGACCCAGGAACTTTTTGTTGCTTGTCCCAAAGACACATCACGGGATTGAGCTTCATTTTGTACCTCCTTAAGATTTAGAATGTTTCCATGAGGTCATGAACATGTTCTCTGAATTCCGACTTTTGATGAGTAGATCATCTGTGTACACTTCCAAATTTTGTCTCTTTGATTTTTGAAGACATGTTAAAAGGCATAACCCGATAACAATAACACGGTTTGTATATGATGAACGACATGTGTGGGATATCAAGAGCAAGTATCCGAATTTGATGATACCCCGAAAAAACATCTAAGAAGCTCAGGGCAGAAAAACTCACAATAGAAACAACTACGAAATTTATTTAATGCAGGGAGTAACAATTTTTTGGACATGTTTTATTCAATTTAGTAAAGTCTACACACAAATCATTTGTCATTTGGATTTTTAACCATTACAACAATTGGACTCATTCACGATATTGGATCTCCCTGATGATGTTGGCCTTGAAAAGCTTTGTGACCTCTCGAATAGGCCCCGCGAAGGTTATCGTCACTGCTCACTTCTTCTGCTTGATTGTCTTGAAGCAGGATCAATGTTGAGATGGTGGCAAGCAACACCGGGATCTACCCCAGGCATGTCAGCTACCGGTCAAGCAAAGACATCCAAGTTGTCAAGGAGATAGGTGATCAGCATGGCTTTTTCTTCCTTTTTCAACTCAGTGTTGATGAAATGTGTCATGTCTCTATCTCTTCCTTTCACCGAGATACTTTGGATATCATAAGCGGCCCCTAGATGAGCACAATCTCTTACATTTTTTTCTCGTGGGAAGTTCCACCTTGGCAGGTTATTCAGAATCTCGTATGGCTTGGTAGCATTGTTCACTTCTTTCGATGTTCTTTGCAGGAGGATAGGTCTCGATCGCATTGATCGAGCTCACGGGTTCCCGAGCGCTCTAAGGGTCACTTCGGACCCTGAATTGCTTTCCTCTCATGCCAAAACTTAACCACTTGGTGGTATGATGAGACGATGATATGATACTCATTCAGTAATGGCCGGTCGAAGATGGCGTTGTAGTTACTGAGTGTCGACCACAACGAATATTGTCTGACGAGTAACTTTGTACATCGTGATGGATAGGGTGACACTCCCTTCAATCTCTTTCCTCTCATAGGCGAACTCATAGAGAGATCCGTCAAAAGCCTGAAGCTTTCCCATCGTATTCATCGCTTTGGACGCGTGTATGAAAATAATATTTACAGAACGACTGGTGTTAATGAGGATTCTTGACACCAAGTAGTTATCCAATACCGCCTTCACGAGTATAGCATCATTGAAGAGGTTGGCGGTCTTCGGGACATCGTCTCCATTGAAGATGACCTCTCCTCTCCTCTCATGGGATAAGCCTAAGAAGTAGTGGCAACCTCCAACTGGTATACCCGTATACCCTCTTTAAACTTGTCTTTCTTGAGGACTCTAAACCAGCTCCTCCAAGAATGCAGCTGATCTGGCCCAAAAGACCAATGTCATCAATATCTACGTATTCATGGACACAATTATGTCTTCTTTTACAAACCCCCATTGCTAAGGGAGGTGTACTTTCGCTACTTTTTACACTTAAGTACTTAACAAAGACGAACTTCTCATTAGGCTTACGAGCAACGTACTCTTGAAGCTCCGCCTTCAGCATCTTTTTGACTAGATAATGGAGAGCTCGACAACTCTACATGTCATGCCCAACGTCCTTGTGGAACTCACGGTAGAGTTCCTAGTTTTGATTCCAATATTCAACTTTAAGGGGAGGAGAATCTGGACGACCTCCTCCACAGAAAGTATTATATATGTGTACTCCTGTGAATCATCGTGTTGATTCACTCATGGAGGAATGTAAGCCTTCATTGGATGGGGGAAGGCTTGTTGTTGAGACGGCACGAGCATGTTAGGTAGAGGAAAACAAGGTCGTGGTGGCCTTATCTGTTGGAAATGAGTGGGTGGAGGTGGTTGTTGAAGATGAAAGGTCTTTCCACGTTGTGTAGGAGGTGGAAAGAACCTTGGATGTTGAAGATCGAAGGCCTGCAGATGGTGGATGGGCTCTTCCCTCCCGGTAAACTGGTAGAGATGGGGCTCTCTGAGTCCAAGTGGGACAGGTTCCCATCAAATTATGTCAGAGAAAGGATAAGGATCATCTTTTTCATCTAGGAGGCAGCGAATTCCTCGAAGTTGAGAACTCGCACAGGACAAGAATTTGCCGCTCAAAAGTGGTCTTGACTCGTGTTGGTGAGATCTCCATCATCGGTCCTTACTCTTGGAATAGTTTGGAGGACCCGAGAACGAGCATCAGAGGTTGTTATCCCCCTAACCAGCGAGGTTATTTGTCAGAGAGTCGGGTGACTGTAGTTCCCAGGAGGTTGAACATTCCCATTATGACAATCTCCTCAGGATTGTGGCGAGACCCGTCAGGGGACTTCCTGGCTTCGTCTCGCCTTGCCATTACGGAAATTGTTCTTCTACCACTCAAAAATCTTAAGGTCACGTGTTCGTTCTGTTGGGGTGGAAAATGTCTCAACTTCATACTCAGCAGAAAATGAAATGACGGAAGTGTGAGTGGCCGAGTACCATATGTTGTGAATACCAAGGCAAGGAAGAAAAGATGTTGCGGGGGGGAGACCAGATTTTGCACAGCGCAAACTATAGCAATAAGTGATATTACTAATTAATTGAAGAGGGTTACAATTACAGATGAAAAAATAATACTCCATTAGGGTACTCGCAAGTTTGGTACTTGGGCATGCGAGTACTGGGGGAGGTCTTGGCTCGTTCTACGATGTTTTTATAGGTATTGTTCATGGCCTATTTATAAGCTTGGGGGCTCTACTTGTAGGAGGCCTCCAAAAATACGATTTGCCTACTTACAAGGTGTTGTAAAACATGTTAAGCACAAAAAATGGAGTGGTCCTCAAATACTCTAGAATGGTCGGCGAGTTCTCTAAAATGGTCGGCGAGTACTCTAAAATGGTCGGCGAGTACTCTGGATTTATGCGAGTACACCTTAGCTGAGATGGTTGGTCGTGAGAACGTAGGATTTGTATGGGAAGAAAGTTGTATCATCCCGGTTGTCGCCAGCCAGTATGGCGGGATTTGGACAGAGACCACCATGCGCATATTTATAATAAAACCACACTATGACACCACCCCATCAACGGAAATGTAACAAGAAAACCCAAAATAGTTCGGATCTAGCGATGAATATTAATTAAGAAGTAAAGTGCGGTAAATAAAATTTTACCTTTGAGGGATTGAGTCAATACTCAACCAAAGTGCTCTGATTGATTCCAACGAACGGCAACGGCTTGAGTTCCGAGCGTAGAATAATGTCCACGCCTCTACAGGTGATCTACACAAACGGGAGAACCCTTAGACTCTTGTCGCACAAGATCTAGGTCGGAGATGACGTTCTGCGTCTTCACAGACTGCTAGGTCTGCAATAGAAGAGGCGGCGGAGACGAATACTTACGCCCTGGAAACACTTTCCGGCGAAGTACTGGGACGGCGAACAAGCGGCAGCGAGATCGGCGGAATCGGCCTTGGCGGAACAGTTCCGTCGGGAGGGAGAAGAGCCGACTCGTGATTAGGTCAAAATGAAAAATCCCATAACTCTCTCTGCATCTCTCTCTTGATTTACTGTACATGACCCTTATATACAAAGTACCGAGCCAACCCATACTAGCAGACCGCGTCGAACCGGACTTAGAGAAAATAAACCGGACAAAACAGAATTCGTCGAGTATCACGCCGATATTCGACAAATCAACACTTGACTCGACGAATCGTTGAGTATACACGTCGATATTCAACGAATCAACACTTGACTCGACGAATCGTTGAGTATACATGTCGATATTCGACGAATCAACACTTGACTCGACGAATCGTCGAGTGCACTCAACGCACTCAATGCCAAACTCGTCGAATCAACACTTGACTCGATGAATCGTTGAATGAACTCAACGCACTCAACGTACTCAACGTCATCATTTGACGAATCAACGATTGACTCGACGAATCGTCGAGTGATCTCGACGCTCTCAGCGCCTAATTCGACAAGTCAACATTTGACTCTACGAAGGCGTCGAGTGATCTCAACGCTCTCAACGCCTAATAGACAGGTCAACATTTGACTAGACGAAAGCGTTGAGTTGTCTCGACGCACTCAACGCCTGGCTGAGTAGACTTGATACAATCAACGCCATCATTCGACGAATCAACGATTGACTCGACAAATCGTCGAGTGGTCTCAACACTCTCAACGTTAACTCGACGAATCAACACTTGACTCGACGAAAGCTTTGAGTGGTCTCGACGCACTCAACGCATGACTGAGTTCAGTTCTTTACTCATCCCATGCCAGTGCTTGGTCCTTCACTCATCACATGAGCAAGACCAACATAATTCAATCTTCAAAATTCTCCAAACATTCTTATGTGCGACCCTGATAGGCCCATTACTGCGTTGGCAGTGAGACTACATGCTTGATCACTTCCAGATCACCATGGTAGCATAAAAAGCCTATCATAATTGTAATCATGTCCACTATTTTCTACCTCCCTTTGTAGCAATTGCGCGAGAATAGTTAAAAATCTGTATTATCATGAATAGCTTAAAACAAGAAATAATAGAAAATGGATATTGTGCTCTTCTATTCATGATAATACAGATTCTTAACTATTCTTGCGCAATTGCTACAAAGGAAGGTAGAAAATAGTGGACATGATTACAATTATGATAGTAAAAAGCCTATCATAATTGTACTCATCAAATACCCCCAGACTTAAATGTTTGCTTGTCCCTAAGCAAACTAATTCAAACACTTGGGTTACCAATAAATAATTTTTCTTCCACACACTGATTGCTAGGAATTCAAAGAGAAATGTCATGTCGTAATTGTATAGGAAATAGTATAGCAGACTTTTCTAAATATAACTTTATCTTAAAATTCCTCCAATATATCTATTAATTATCTTTCACTCTTTCTTAGAAATAGGATAATAGTCATCCATAACAATTGTGAGGAGAAAACAGCAATCTCAATAAGATATGCATTAGTATTTCAAAACTTATAAGTACCAATATTGATAGTCATGAGCTTGCATTTTCACACCCTCTCCACGGCACTAATTAGAATTAGTAAGGTTGGATCATTAGGACTTGTATTGTGGTGTAACCTTTTTGGCTTAGGATAGGAGATTATAGGTGGAATAATCAAAGATAAATTTGATGGTTTTTATCACATATAGATCACAATTGAGCTTTTTTGTTTTGTAAATACCTTAACATACATTAATATTATAAAAGCACCCCCAGACTTTACAATAATTATACTTCCCATATTTTTTTGATGGATACACTATATTTTTTTGTTTTTTTTAACCAAAGGTCCATAGTAGGGATCATTCCGAGTGGGTGCAAGTGTACACGCACTCAGGCCACATATTATTGGCGTTATTATTGTTATTATCTGTATATTGGTCTGTATGGTCTGTATTTAGCTTGTAATAATGATTTGTCTATATATTTGATTCCTCTCCTCATTTGGAGATGAGAGTTTTTCATCCAACATGGTATCAGAGGGAGGTTCCGATCCTCCGACCTGTGGGTTATGGGCCCACCACGCTTCCGCAGCGCCGAGTCTGTTGATACCGTCGAGCGTCCCTCCGGAATCACTGCGTCGGATTTCAGTCACCTATTGGCCCAGTTTCAGCAGTTCCAGCAATCTCAGTCCTCCACTACTACCTCTGCCTCTCCTCGGTCTTCATCCTCAGGTACTCCGTTTGCTTGCACTGCGACCATGGTTGATCAGGGTTCGTCACCCTGGGTGATTGATTCTGGTGCCACCGACCATATGACTGGTACGTCTTCCCTCCTGCGCCAGGTTGCCCCTTGCTCACACCGGGATGTGCGCCTTGCTGATGGCTCGTTTACTCATGTCCTCAGCCAGGGCACTGTCTCTCTCTCTTCCTCTCTTTCTCTTGACTCCGTTCTTCATGTACCTCACATGGCTCTCAACCTTTTATCTGTTAGTAGCATTACTCGTGCTTTGAATTGCTCAGTTACTTTCTACTCTGATCATTGTGTTTTTCAGGACCTGCAATCCAGGAGGACTTTTGGTACGGGGATTGAGAAGAATGGGATGTACCATCTGGTGCTGCCTCCACCTACTGCTGCTACCACCACCACTGCTGTTCTTGCTTCGCCATCGAGTTTGCTTTGGCATGCCCGCCTCGGTCATGCTAGCCCCCCTCGGATGTTATCTGTTTGTCCTGATGTACCTTTTTCTTTTCCTTTTTATTGTGATGTCTGCGAATTGTCAAAACACACTCGCAGTACCTATGTATCTTCTACTAGTCGCGCTACTTCTTGTTTTGAGTTGATACATTCTGATGTTTGGGGTCCGGCCCCTATTGTTTCTTTTGATGGATTCTCATATTTTGTCACTTTCATTGATGACTATTCTCGCTGTTTATGGGTTTACCTTCTGAAACGTAAGTCTGACGTTCTATCTGTTTACACTCACTTTACGGCTATGATACAGACACAACATGGCAAGTCTGTTCACATTCTTCGCTCTGACAGTGGCGGTGAATACACCTCCCGCTCCTTTGACGAGTTTCTTTGCTCGGAAGGCACCCTCCATCAGTTTTCGTGTTCGGCCACCCCCGAGCAAAATGGCGTGGCCGAACGCAAAAACCGTCACCTGTTGGACACTGTTCGATGCCTTCTTCGGGGCATGCATGTTCCTCAGTCCTACTGGAGTGCTGCTCTTCTTACCGCGGCCTTTCTTATCAATCGAACTCCGTCCCGCCCTCTTGGCGGTATTGCTCCCTATAGTCTTCTCCACCCTTCCGCCTCTGTTTTTCCCATCCCACTTCGGGTCTTTGGCTGTGTGTGTTTTGTCCAGGATCGGCGTCCTTCCCGGACAAAACTCGACGATCGGGCTGTCCGTTGCCTCTTTCTCGGCTACTCGACTACCACTAAGGGGTATCGCTGTTTTGATCCCCGTTCCCGTCGTATCATTCACTCTCGTGATGTAACGTTTCACGAGGAAGTACCCTTCTTTGTCTCTTCCTCGACTACCCCGGACCCTCCTACTATTGTCCAACCTGTCCCGGTCGTCCCCACCGTCTCCCCTCCATCGTCTCCACCCGTTCTACTTACTTACACTCGCCGCCGCGCGCCCACACCAGCTGTTACTCCCATTTCTCCCTCAGTTTCGGATCCATTGCTCCTTCCGGTTGCAGGTACTTCTCTTGAGCCTTCTCCCTCTACTACTTCTGATGACTTGCCCATTGCCTTGCGCAAGGGCCAACGTGCTTGTGTTCACTCCTCTGTTACTAAGCACCCGCTGGCTAGTGTTGTTTCCTACCAGCGGTTCTCTCCTTCTTACCAGGTTTTTGTGGCCGCTGCTGATTCGGTTCGAATTCCTGCTTCGACTGCTGAGGCTCTCCTTGACTCGCGGTGGGTTCGGGCCATGGAGGAGGAGATGTCTGCTCTTCGTCATACCGGGACGTGGTCCCTTGTTCCTCTACCTCCTGGGAAACGCACCGTTGGGTGCAAATGGGTCTATACTGTGAAATATGGTGCTGATGGTTCAATTGACCGCTACAAGGCTCGTTTGGTGGCTAAGGGATTTACTCAGGCTCCGGATGAGTTTGGTGCCACGTTTGCTCCCGTGGCCAAGCTGACTAGTGTTCGTCTTCTGCTCTCTCTTGCCGCCTCTCGGGCATGGCCTCTCTACCAGCTCGACGTCAAGAATGCTTTTCTTCATGGCACCTTACAGGAAGAGGTTTATATGGCTCCTCCACCGGGATTTGCCCTTAAGGGGGAGTATTCGGGCAGGGTTTGTCGTCTGCACAAATCCCTGTACGGCCTGAAGCAATCTCCGCGTGCCTGGTTTGACCGGTTCAGCACTGTTATACTTCAGATAGGCTTCACTCAGTGTCACGCAGATCACACTTGCTTTGTTCGCGCCGCGACAGATGGCCGTCGTGCCATTGTCCTGGTCTATGTTGACGACATTATTCTTACTGGGGATGACTCTGCCGGTATTTCTGAGGTGAAAGCTACTCTCCGGGCCGCCTTTGAGGTGAAAGATCTTGGATCTCTCCGTTATTTCCTTGGGATTGAAGTGGCTCGCTCCCGACAGGGCATCTCCATATCCCAGCGAAAGTACACCTTAGATCTCCTCCGGGATTCTGGTCTCCTGGGATGTCGTCCTGCGCGTACGCCTATGGATACCAATCATCGTCTTCATGCGGAATCTGGTGATCCTCTATCAGACCCTTCTCAGTACCAGCGTCTGGTTGGCCGCCTGATATACTTGACAAATACGAGGCCAGACATCAGCTTCTCAGTAGGTGTTCTGAGTCAGTTTATGCATTCTCCTACGACTGCTCATCTTGAGGCCGCTCGACGTGTTCTTCGCTATCTCAAGCATGCCCCGGGACTTGGTCTATTCTATCGGGCTGACAGTGTTTCCAGGCTCTCCTGCTTCACTGATGCTGATTTTGCCGGTTCTTTGACTGATCGGCGCTCTACTACCGGCCTCTGTGTGTTTCATGGGGATCATCTTGTTTCATGGCGGAGTAAGAAACAACACATTGTATCACGCTCGTCCGCTGAGTCCGAATACCGGGCCATGGCACACGGTGTCACTGAGTTAATCTGGTTGCGATCGCTGCTGACTGAACTTGGTCTATCTCTGACCACTGGCTCGACTCTCTACTGTGACAATAAGTCAGCTCTACTTCTCACTCAGGATTCAGTGCTTCATGAGCGTACCAAGCATATCGAAATGGATGTTCATTTTCTTCGTGACCACGTTCGTACTGGGACTGTCCTTCCGACCTATGTTCCTTCGGTCGACCAACTTGCTGATGCCTTCACTAAGGCCCTTGGTCCTACGCGTTCAGATTTGCTATCTTCCAAGCTGGGCATGATTGACATCTTTGCTCCACCTTGAGGGGGAGTATTGGCGTTATTATTGTTATTATCTGTATATTGGTCTGTATGGTCTGTATTTAGCTTGTAATAATGATTTGTCTATATATTTGATTCCTCTCCTCATTTGGAGATGAGAGTTTTTCATCCAACACATATCACTATGTTTTTTTTCAAGGGTCCATAGTAGGGATCATTCCAAGTGGGTGCAAGTGTACACGCACTCAGGCCACATATCACTATGAATAAACTCATTCCAAGAAGGTATCAATAGGTGTGCTAATAGGTAAGAATTTGGCCTTGGTGAATTTTAGTAGTAGAGTATCAAAAGGCGTAGGGATTAGGTCCAAATTGGGTGTGCAAGGGTATAATGTTTAAGGTTTTAGGCTTGCAATCTCAAACTATCCAAAAGGAGGCCTAAGTCATTTCCGCCCTCACTAATTAACCTATGCTAAAATTTTGAGGATCGCTAGAGGGTAAGTTCTAGACATCAATAGAGAGTATTCTTTATTTTGATTCCCTAATACAAAATCATCAAAATGCTACACTCATCGACTCACTTTATTATAGATAATTATATTTTCTAAAATAGAGTGATTAATAGTTAGTAATATAGAGGACTAATCTTAAAAATAAATTATATAGAGAAAATTAGGATAATGAATTTTTATACATAATTACTAATCAACAAATTTGAACACTCAAGGAGTCTACATCAATTCATTTTAATCAGCGTGCGAAAGTAAATTAGAAAGTTATAATTCCAAATGAATGAATTAATGAGAGCGTAAAGGAGTAAAAACAATTTAATTATGGGTGTACAACATTGAGTACTATGGTAGCAAAAATATAACTAATTGTAATCATGTCCATCACAGAAATTTTGAAATTGAAGAACATCCACCCCCAGACTTTAAATTTTCAATGTCCTCATGGCAATGGAAAGAACTAAGAGAGCAATTTCACCAACATATAAAGAAGAATTGACTACCATGAATATAAAAGGGCACACGAAGTAAAAAGGATCAAATATGAGAACATATATAATATCTGATAATATAGGTACAAATAGATGTTACTGAATACATGTCCAAAAACAAAAAATGATACATATCAAAAATATCCAGGATGGTCGTCCTGATCGTCCTAGAAGTGAGGCGGGCGAGGAGCTGTCGGTGGTTGGCTAGAGATCCCCAAGTGAGCCCTGATCTGAAGTATAGCTTCCTCAGTCAGCTTCTGCAAATCCTCTATACACTGAAGGCGTGGCGAGAGCTGGGTCTCATAGAAGTGTTGGAGATCCCGCGAGTACTGAGAACGCGCTCGAGGAGGAGCAGCAGAAGACTCACCCTGAGTGTAAGTGGACTGGGCTGGGGGGATCAGTGGCTCATCGAGGTCAGGATCTACCTCGTCGTCATCGTCGTCATCCGTCTGTGGTCCACGCCTCGCAAGGGAATATATAATGCCACCCCGGCCCTGACGAGCGGTGACGAGGCGGAGGGATCGAAGACTGGCCATAGTGATATGCACGGTCTTCGCGACCACAGTCATGAGGGGAAGGGAAGAGAATATGTGCATATTTTTTGCCAAGCGGGTAATGTAGGGTGCTACACAAATAGACCCTATGCGAGAGTTGTCGGCCTGGTGAAGGATGAACTGTGCGAGCATATAACCCAGATGGATGGGATAACGTGATGACATGATATAAAGATATAGCATATCCTGCCTACTAATGACACCGGAGCTTTCGCCCCGGCCGCTCAAAGTGTGACTAAGCAAATGGTGTATATAGTGGAGGGCGGGAGAACTCAACTATGAGGCCTTAGACCTCTTGGCTTCATAAGGGTTTAGGTCAAAAGTAAGCCGGGACCAGATGTTGTCGGCATGGTCGCGAGTGGGGAGATCAAAATGAAGCTCGGGGTAGGCGGCACTAACGAGGAACGAGTCCTCATACACCCTTAAGTATTGGGTGAACTGGAGAAAGGTGAGTGTATGAGTAGTGCCCGCTACCCAAAATGAGATGATCCTCTCTTGCCCGTTTGCGTGCTCTGTCAAGGCAGGTCTAAGGTTTAAATAAAAAGAAGACATGAACTCGAGCGTGAGTTCCCTAAATCCTAGTTCCTCGATAGCAAAAAATTGTTGCCACCCCACTACGGAGAGCAACTCCCTAACATCTCCCGCTAGATTTATTTCCTCCAAGACGCTCCAGTCAATCGATCGAATGTCCTGGTACTTCTTCGACTGGAGGCGGTTGTAGCGATTGATGTGCGTTGGATCTGTGAATACCAGCGGTGCAGCGGCGTCGCGCCTCTCCGTAGACAATGCCTGAAGATCCGGGCGACGTCGGCGACCGCCTTGGGCACGTGCTAAAGACATGATCTGAGGATAAATGTAAGGATTTTTAAGACATGAGAAAGAGCGAAGGAGAGGAAAAATGAGAATAGCGGAACAAAGAGGAGAAGAGAGTGGAGAAGAAGAAGTTTTAAAAAAAAAATAATAACAACATAAAATTAAAAAAAAATCACCTAGGAGTAGAGATCGCGATGAGAGGAGGCGACTCCACGCACGTTGAAGGCAAAAACCTCAACCGACTCTGGAAGAGAGGTGCAGGAGATGAGCTTTGGAAACCAGGGGAGGAAGATGAAGAGGACCAGAACACGGCCATATATAAAGAAGACGAACACGGGTTCACACACGGCAGTGTGTGCACCCGTGTTAAGGAATCTTTACCGCGTGGAACACGGGTATCGACGAGACGTGTGGTCAAACTTCACTGGAAAGCTGCGCGCCAGGCGGACACGGTCAACAACACGGGCGTGTATCGACCTGTGTCCTGCTCTGGTGCTGTGCATTAAAATGCACACGGCTATAGACATGGCTGGGTAGGTAGCCGTGTCCTTCTCGGGATGGACATCGTCGATCAGCGACACGGCGGAGAATACGGTCGTAGATCGACGATGGTGTCAAAGTAGAACACGGCTATAAACTTGATGCGGATTCATTCTACACTCTAATATAAACTATGTAGATGGGCATAAACTAGATTGATTTAACTTTCAGGCAAGTGCACCTATCAATCATAGTATAGGAGAAATTTACATCTCGTGTCGTATTCCACGGGATCTTTTCAAATACTCGTACTCACCCGCACTTTATTATCATACCTATAATTAAAATTGATTTTTAACCTAGATTAACCTAACTATGACTAATTGGATAAAGAAATATTGGAGGATTAAAGATGATAATACGGTAATTAAATTCGTAGTATTGTACGGGTTAAACAGCTATCAAATTCTCTCTCGAGCAATTCAAAATCTAAACCTAAGTTAAGTAAATTTTCTCTCGAACAATTTACAACACTCAAATTTGCATTAAAATAAAGTACCTTATCAACTACATAAATTCATGAAATCATATCTCTAAAATACCATGAATCCATTTATCTGCATTACAATTATCCAAACAACATATCTCTTTATCATGAAATTTGAAATACAAAGAGAAATAACACCTAAATATGAACATATAAACATCATCACAACCTTCCAATTTCTCAATCTAAAAGTTGTAATTCATGTAAAACAAAAACTAAATTCATAACTATGATAAATCTCTTTGGGTGAAAATCTACATACGAATAGAATATAACAAATTTGATGAAAACAATAACATACATGATTACCGAATTGTTTAAATAAAAGTTTCATGCAAAATAAAAATTAAATAAAGTTAGATCAGCAAGAGAAAGGAAAGATTAAAAGAGATACATGAAAGATTAAAAGCATACGAAAATCTCCTTCAATTACTCCTTCTCTTGGGTGCTCCACTTTCGTCCTCCAGAAGTTCTCCCAATGAAATGATCCAAAAGTTCCCTTCTATTTTTTTCTACAGGTTTTTATAGTCTCCTTGCAAACAGGGTCGGACACGGGTTCCAACACGGCCGTGTCACAGGCAGTGTGGACGGTTCAAAGGCGGTTGCACACGAATAGGCGTGTTTGGTCGTGAGTCGTGTCATCTTACACGGGTACTGATACGGCCGTATTGTTCTTCATGTTCTTCCGACACGGGTGTGTTTGTAGCAGAGCTTAAATTAATCCCGAAAAAGATACGGGTGGGCACACGGGCGTGTACCCACCCGTGTGGTGCTCTGTCTTTTTCTTCCAAATCTTCTGATCCATCCAGAATAGGACACGGGTAGGGACACGGGCGTGTGCCAACCCATGTGCACCCAATTCTTGTCCTGTCATCAGTCATGTTGGATCCGTGAACTCCTCTGTTTTCTCCAAGACTTTTAGTTCCACTAGTTTGCAATACCTGCATTAAGAAAATAAATGAATAGCTTAAAACAGGAAATAATAGAAAGTGGATACTGTGTTCTTCTATTCATGATAATACAGATTCTTAACTATTATCACGCAATTGCTACAAAGGGAGGTAGAAAATAGTGGACATGATTACAATTATGATAGTAAAAAGCCTATCATAATTGTACTCATCAAATACGGCCGTGTGTACACCCGTGTTAAGGAATCTTTACAGCGTGAAACACGGGTATCGATGAGACATGTGGTCAAATTTCACGGGAAAGCTGCGCGTCAGACGGACACGGTCAACAACACGGGCGTGTATCGACCTGTGTCCTGCTCTGGTGCAGTGCATTAAAATGTACACGACTATATACACGGCTGGGTAGGTAGTCGTGTCCTTCTCGGGATGGACATCGTCGATCAGCGACACGGCGGAGAACACGGCCGGGTGGCTAAGCCGTGTCCTTCTCGGGAACATGCTTGGTCAAATTCAGAATAGGCACACGGGCAGCAACACGGGTGTGTGTGTACTCGTATTCTTCTCTGGATGTTTATGGGAAAAATGAGCGCTAACGACACGGCAACACACACGAGTGTGTGTTAACCCGTGTGGTGCTCGGGATAAAAGGTTCATATTCCAGGTTTTATATGGAACACGGCTGGGTAGGAAAATGTATTAAGAACACGGCCTGGCACACGGCTGTGTGGCGAGCCGTGTGGTGCTCGGGAAAAAATTGACTCCCACTCATTTTTAATAGAACGTCCAAGGGTATGTTATGGACACGGCCATGCACACGGGCGTGTGGTTACCCGTGTGCCCCCTAAATTTAAAATTCTTCCTAAGTGATTTTTATAAAAAAAAATTTATCCTAAAATCTAACTAGACTTTTCCTAAAAATTTTATAAACTTAGAAAAATTATTACATTTTACGTAATCCTAGTCTAGACGGAGGCATGATTCTTGACGAGCGAAATCTTGAGGAAGCGCACTGAAGTAAAGTTTTAATCGGTGACCATTGACTTTAAAATCGCCCTTCTCAGGGTGGGTTAGCTCGACGGTGCTGTAGGGAGAGACTTCTTTAACTTGGAAGGGTCCGGACCACTTAGACCTTAACTTCCCTGAGAATAAACGCAGTCTGGAATTAAAAAGGACTTGGTCACCTTTGTGGAATATCTTGGGTTTGCGAAGGTGAAGGTCATGAAATAGTTTAGTCTTCTCCTTATAAATCTGGGAGTTCTCGTAAGCCATGGTTCTCCACTCATCTAATTCGTTAAGCTGAAGTTTATGTTTCTCCCCTATAAAATTAGTATCAAAAATCAAAGAGTGTATTGCCCAATACGATTTGTATTCTAATTCTATAGGAAGGTGACAAGATTTACCATAGACTAATCTAAAGAGGGTGGTCCCTATAGGTGTTTTGAAGGAGGTCCTATATGCCCACAAATAATCGTTTAGTTTCCTAGACCATTGCTTCCTATTCCCTTCTATAGAATTTTCTATGATCTTCTTAAGTTCTCTATTTGAAACTTCAACTTGACCACTAGTTTGTGGATGATAAGGAGTGGTTATCCTATGTGTAACTCCATATTTTTGTAATACTTTATCTAGCTATAGATTACAAAAGTGTGAACCCTTATCGCTAATAAGTGCACGTGGTGTGTCAAATCGTGCGAATAAGGATTTTAAAAACTGGATTACTAATCTACTATCATTAGTAGGCAAAGCTTGCGCTTCAACCCACTTTGATACATAATCTACAGCTACCAAAATATATTTATTCTTATAAGAAACTGGAAATGGTCCCATAAAATCAATTCCCCACACATCGAACACTTCACATTCAAGAATAAAGTTTTGTGGCATTTCATGTAATTTAGAAATATTACCTGATTTCTGACAAGAATCACATGAAAGCACATACCTTTGGGCATCCCTAAATAGAAGGGGCCAATAAAAACCAGAATCAAGAACCTTTTTGGCTGAGTGATTTGCTCCATAGTGGCCACCAGTAGGACCTGAATGACACTGCTCCAGGATTTTCCAACCCTCCTCCGCTGATACACACCTTCGAATAACGGAATCTGCACATATCCGAAAAAGAAAAGGGTCCTCCCAAAAGTAATATTTCAAGTCAGAGAAAAAATTCTTTTTCTGCTGATATGAAAAGTCTTTTGGAAGGACCTTAGCCACCAAATAGTTTGCATAATCGGCAAACCATGGATAATCAGGATTTATATTTGTAGATAAGGCAAATAACGACTCCTCAGGGAATGTATCAGAAATCTTAGATTCATCTAACATTGCTCGTAGTGGATTTTCTAAGCGTGAGAGATGGTCTGCCGCTAAGTTTTATGCTCCTCGTTTATCCCAAATTTCCAAATCAAATTCTTGGAATAAAAGAACCCAACGGATTAAACGAGGTTTTGCTTCCGCTTTGGCTAGCAAATATTTAAGGGCAGAGTGATCTGTGTATACTACCACCTTAGACAATGTTAAATAAGATCTAAATTTATCAAAGGCAAATATCACTGCTAGAAGTTCTTTTTTTGTAGTTGTATAATTGTCATGTGCATTATTAAGTGTTTTACTAGCATAATATATAGGGTGAAAGTGTTTGTTTCGGCGTTGTCCTAAAACAGCTCCTACTGCAAAACTGCTAGCGTCACACATGATCTCAAACGGTTGAGTAAAATCAAGTGCGATCATAATAGAAGAATAAATTAATCTTTCTTTTAAGAACTCAAAGACATGTAGACACTCTTGTTCAAAAATAAAAGGTGTGTCTTTTTCTAAAAGTTTAGTAAGTGGTTTAGCGATTTTAGAGAAGTCTTTAATAAACCGGCGGTAAAATCCGGCGTGTCCTAAGAAACTTCTTACTGCCTTAACGGAGGTTGGAGGTGGCAACTTTTCTATGGTTTCAATTTTCGCTCTATCTACTTGAATTCCTTGTCTTGAGATCTTATGGCCAAATACTAACCCTTCTTGTACCATGAAATGGCACTTCTCCCAACTAAGTAGTAGATTTGTTTCCTCACACCTCCTCAGAACCTTTTCTAAATTATTTAAGCACAAATCAAACGAGTCACCAAATACAGAAAAATCATCCATGAACACTTCCATAATATCTTCAACATACTCATGAAGATAGCTAACATGCACCTTTGGAAAGTAGCGGGTGCGTTACATAAACCGAATGGCATACGTTTATAGGCAAATATACCAAATGGGCAAGTAAATATTGTTTTCTCCTGGTCATAGACTAACAGACTACAAAACAGAGATTAAGCGATATAATTATACTATAAAATAATTTACATTTATTTGTTAGTAAACAAAAATTGATAGATTAATAGAGTTTAAGCTTTCAAAATATTGAAATCGAGTTCCCCGGCAACGGCGTCAAAAACTTGATGGTGTAAAAGTAAACTTGATGCGGATTCATTCTACACTCTAATATAAACTATGTAGATGGGCATAAGCTAGATTGATTTAGAGTGGTGTTACGGGCACACCAATTTTGGCTATGGACAGCCAAAATTTATGGACAACCCACTTCAGCTATGTACACACCAACTGGCTATGGACACACCATTTATAAAAAAGAACCATTTGCACTAAAACATAAAGAAATTTCCAAAAGAGGATGTTGGCATTTCAATATATAATTATAAAGAGTCCAAAATACACTAATAATCGAAGAGAAATCTAATCAAGTCCAAAATAAGAATTTGACTGTAGTCAAATGTAATATATTTTTAAAAATCTAAAATTACAAAATCTTCCAAGCAACAGTTTTGCGTTCATTCCCGCATCCTGCATCAAAGTAAAATTATAAAACATGAGAGTATGTTCGAATTAAAATATAAATTTAAAATTTAAAATTTGTACCTAACATCATTCGATGATAAGTAGTAATGCTAACTATCCATTCAACCTTTAAACCTCATTTATCTGCATCAAAAACCTTAATATGACAATTAGTAATTATATTTAGCAACGTAAATTTGACTAATAATTCAAAATTAAGCATACCTTGTCATGGATCTGTCAAATTAATAATTCCTTCGACTTGTTCCTTGCTAACAACCTCTCTAATTCTTGCATTGTAATCCAAGTCCCACATTTCCGCAATGGTAGCATGATATCTCCGCCATGTACTGATTATTGGAGGTAACGGGCAATCCTCCCGCACCAATAATTGAATGAAGTGATTATCATTCACAAATCCAATAAATATAGTCTTTCGGATCGCAGGAGGTGCAGAATGTAAAGGTAGAAATGTAAAAGATTGAAACTTGGAGTAATGGACAACTGCCACATTATAGCACGATGCGATCACTAATCCCATGTCCGGCATTGTCATCCATTTGTCCAGTGGAGCCGGTACTGCAACACAATCCAAGGATGATAGAAGTTCGGCACGTCTCACATTTCCAAATAGTGTATTGTACAAAAACTCGTAACTTTCCATTTCCTTTGCAAGGTCTTTTCGCACTTTTAACCAATTTTCACCCATATCAAGTGCATGTCCTACCACTCGATACCCACAATGCCCATCACCAATTACATTTTTGGCATCAATTATATGATTGGATATATATGGCGGCATATCCTGACGAATACATTCAACAAAGTTATTCTTTCCCGCTCTTCTTCTTGGAGTAAGCTTCTTTACTTGACGTTTTTCATGTTGTTCCGCAATCAACACATGCTCAAATAAAGAGAGTTCTCTTTTTGTTGATTTTTCATATCTTTAAATTTTTTATAGCTTTTTGGTGGTCTTCCTTTCAACCTTGAGGGCATTACTGGTTCTTTAGTTTGAGTGGTCGTGGGCTCCAATAATTCGCGCAACTTTCGTTTCATTTCGCTTCTTTGAGAATCGGTAATACTAGTGTATTTTCTTAGTACATTTGTATGATTTTCATTTCTTCATCCTCCTCTTTTATGTTTGTATCCCCATCTTTGGTTGCTTGTAAAGTGAGTTGGCGCCAATGTTTATGGATCATCCATAGAGGGTATCCCAA
Organism: Platanthera zijinensis; assembly: GCA_039513925.1. Lineage (NCBI taxonomy): Eukaryota > Viridiplantae > Streptophyta > Magnoliopsida > Asparagales > Orchidaceae > Platanthera > Platanthera zijinensis. Next base: position 109,829,026 of record CM077087.1, read on the forward strand.
AGATTGGTTGATGTAAGGCACCAACTCATGAGCACACGGTAAACCCATTGTATTTCGCATTTTATGTAGACATTCGGTTGCCTCTGGATAACCATTTTTTATCATTTCTTCCTCTCTTTTAATTCCCTCAAGAGCTACAATCGAAACATAACCAACTAAATTTGCATACAATGATCCTCTAAAACCGGTATTAACTTGTATCGAACTCTGTCCGAAAGATCGTTTAATCTCCGTATGTTGCAAAGTGAGCATTTGATCAAAAATTTTCCAAATGGATGACAAGTTACAAACAGAAACTTCAAGAAATCTCTTAAGATGACTATGTCCGCTCTCCACTCGATTAGTGGTGCAATTACCGAAATGCAATAGCTTATCGGTCCAGGCTGAAACAAAATACTCTCTGTAAGGCTCTATCCAAGTAGTCATCACATAATGTAACACGGCAGGATGTTTTTCGGAATATTTACTTAATAAGATGTTCAAACATGTGTTGTAATCATGTAATGTTGGCGAGTTAACCAAATTTTGCCATTCAATCAAAAAACTTTCACAGTCTTTTCCATTTTTGAAAAACTTCTTGCAATGAGCTAATATGTTACGGCTAATATGCACTTGACATAATATAATTTTTGCACCCGGAAAGACATCCTTTATAGCATTCATCAATGCTATCTCCCTGTCAACAATCAACACACCAGGCATAGACTTCGAATTAAATATACCTTTAAAACATTCCAAGGCCCATCTGTAGCTACCTTCAGCTTCACTTGATATAAATGCAAAAGCGGAGAAAAATGTTAAATTTGTGGATGTGAGACCAACTATGGAAAGCAAAGGCAATCTGTAACGATTAGTTTTATAGGTACAGTCCATGATAAAAACGTCTGGAAACATATTGCTCAATTGAATTGAAGTTGGATGAGCGAAGAATAAGCTGTCCAAAGCATAACTAACACTGTCGACATGATTATAGCTTGTGTATCCCACATCTCTAATACATTTATACAGAAATTGGATAGGAGTATTACCATTCAACTCTTTCTTGTACAATTTCATTTTCTCATTATAAATGGTTCTCATAACCGAAGTGTTTGAAGGATTTCGTTTCTTTAAAGTGGTGAGTATCTTTCTAGGCTTCACACCGGATGCATACATCTCTTCAACAGTCTTTCGTTCATTTTCATTCAATCGACAAGCATAGCTGTGAGCCTCTAGGTGAACAAAAGAATGGTTATGCAATCCACACTTAACTTCTATTTTCCACTCATCGGCATATGCATTTTTTTGGCCCAATAAAGAGAACGGACATCCACATCTTTTTGAGCTAGTTTTCCTTAAAAAATTTTTCACTCTATTTGAATGAATACGCGGACAACCTCCTCTATCGCAACCCAAAAAAATTTTTGGCTTAGGCCTACCATCAAGCTTATCCGCTCTATGAACGACAATAACAAAACCCAATCCATTGGCGATTTTGCGAGACCAATCAGTCAACTCATCTTTTGAACGAAATATAGTGTCAGTCATGAAATGCATTCCAACGTCAACCTGATCGGCATTAGGTGAGCCACTCGTTAACAACAACATGTGCTCTTGATTCATTCTAACCTAAACATTAACACAACAAAAAATAACGAACTACAATGATCAGGTTTTGTGCTCTTGATTCATACTAACACATTAACAAAACAAAAAAAAAACGAACTACAATGATACCTCCAGATTTTGCTCCAGATTTTGCTGCAGGAGACTAACTCAAGCTTGACATTTGCACATTGAGATTAGTTCACGAGTCGGCTTGACTCAAGTACCCACCCTACAACTAGCAAAAAAACACTGGAATCAATATAATCAATCAATCAATTAAAAACTAGAAAATTAGAACAAGATTAGGGCAAAATCAGGAATGAAGAAATCTAAGGGAAGAAAAAATCAAAACCTACTCGGAAGCACCAGCTTCACCTCGGCGGTTCGGGAATCACCTCGGCTGGGAGCGGCGGCGAGCGGCTGGGAGCGGCGGCGAGCGGCGATGAGCGACGGCGAGCGGCGGCGAGCAGGCGGGCGCGGAAATCTGCAGGCGGGCGCGGACTGCTCTGAGACGGTGGAATACCTTAGGGAGGAGGAACTGAAGGTGGCTTCCGGAGGCTGGGAGCGGCGGCGAGCGGCGGCGAGCGGCGGCGAGCGGCGGCGAGCGGCGGCGAGCGGCGGCGAGCGGCGGCGAGCGGCGGCGAGCGGCGGCGAGCGGCGGCGAGCGGCGGCGAGCGGCGGCGAGCGGCGGCGAGCGGCGGCGAGCGGCGATTAGCGACGGCGAGGAGCGGCGAGCGGTATTCCGAAACCCTAATCGGCTGGAGGCGCGAATGGAAAAGGCGGAATACGGGTTTGGCTGTACATAGAGCAGGAAATAAAATGAATTTAGGGGGGATTTTTTGAGTTTATTGGTGTGCCCATAGCCATTTTAGGTGTGCCCGTAACACCACTCTTGATTTAACTTTCAGGCAAGTGCACCTATCAATCATAGTATAGGAGAAATCTACATCTCGTGTCGTATTCCACAGGGTCTTTTCAAATACTCGTACTCACCCGCACTCTATTATCATACCTATAATTAAAATTGATTTTTAACCTAGATTAACCTAACTATGACTACTTGGATAAAGAAACATTGGAGGATTAAAGATGATAAAAAGCCGAAAGTCTAAGAGCATTCACATGAAAGTAATTGCTCATCAATTTAATTCTATGTAATCATGTAATAATACGGTAATCAAATTCGTAGTATTGTAAGGGTTAAACATCTTTCAAATTCTCTCTCGAGCAATTCAAAATCTAAACCTAAGTTGAGTAAATTTTCTCTCGAACAATTTACAACACTCAAATTTGCATTAAAATAAAGTAGCATATCTACTACATAAATTCATGAAATCTTATCTCTAAAATATCATGAATCCATTTATCTGTATTACAATTATCCAAACGACATATCTCTCGATCATGAAATTTGAAATACAAAGAGAAATAACACCTAAATATGAACATATAAACATCATCATAGCAGCAACAGTCTCTCACTTGATCTTGAAAGTATCAAACAAAAGCTTTACAAACAATGAGCGGCATCTAGCAATGCATCATTGCTCCCCAAGCAAAAAGAGTTTAGAACTTTAAAGACATTGTGACCAATGTATCAGTGTTGTCATGTCCCTTCGTCCCTTACATCTGGATAGAACTAGAGGTATACACCGTGTCACCCTCATAATTGTTCAATCCTAGTTTCCTGATCTAGAATGGACTTCCAGAAATTGGTGAGTCCAATATCACATATTGACTCAACCAAGTAAGGTCATGCATTTCTCAGTCTCATTCCATCAAGGGGTCCATGAATGTAACTCATGTCATATAGGAGGACAAATCTCATCTCTGCTCACACGCAAACACCCAAATGATTCGTAACGTGCCCAATAACCACTTTTATCATTGAACTTTCTCAAGACTGGACTTTTGATAGCATCAAAGCACGCTCTTCCTCACTCGATGAATGTTGTGACTTCAGGTCAAAGGACTACAAACATCATTGTCAATTGAGTCATACTTGTGACACGTTCATATAACAATCCACAAAGTTTTCTCATGATGGGTCTGTCCAGTACAACTTGTTCACTAACAAGTACCCATGTGATGACTTTATATCACAATATCATGACCTGTGAGAAACGGTCATCAGTCAACGCACATGTTAGTCTTAATGTATCATCATCGCTCTTAGCTTCTAAGATGGCACTCGATCAGGAACCATTTAAAAATGAAGCTTGTAAAACATAGGCGCTCACATTTAAGTCACCACTTGACTCTTATGGAAGCAAACATTCTAAGGTCATTTATTATGTTAAATTAATCTATCACAATAGAAATAAATTTACATAACAAAAGAACTTGTCATAAATATAAAATGAAATGCATAGTACACTATTCATCATATGAATTATTATAACAACCGACAAATATACAATTCACAAGACTCTCACTATGTCTGATCATTAAGGTATCGTATACCCATAGATCTAATATGATCACCATGTTTTCTCTGCGCTATAGGCTTATTCAGTGGATCAGCTATATTTTCTTCAGTCGGCACTCTACAAATGCTCACATCTCTTCGATCGATAATCTCTCGAATAAGATAGAATCGCCAAAGTATATGCTTGGAGCGCTGATGAGATCTAGGTTCCGAAGCAAGTGCAATTGCACCGTTGTTGTCACAGTAGAGAACTATAGGACCAACAATGCTAGGAACTACATGTAACTCGACGATGAATTTCCTAATCCATAAAGCCTCCTTCGCTGCATTTGCTGCAGCGATGTACTCGACCACAGTTGTATAATCGACAATTGTCTCCTGCTTGGAACTCTTCCAGCTAACAGCTCCTCCATTTAGGCAAAATATGAATCCTGACTGAGACTTTGAGTCGTCCCTATCAGTTTGGAAGCTAGCATCCGTGTAACCCTTTACAACGAGCTCTTCCTCGCCACCAAATACAAAGAATGAATCCTTAGTCCTTCTCAAGTACTTCAGGATATTCTTAACGGCTATCCAGTGACTTTCACCGGGATCAGACTGATACATGTTAATCATGCTCAAAGCATAAGAGACATCGGGTCAAGTACATATCATTGCATACATGATTGACCAAATTGCCGAAGCATATAGAATCAACTTCATGCGGTCCTTATATTCACAAGATTTAGGACATTGGTCCTTAGAGAGACTCACACAATGAGATATGGGTAAGAATCCATTCTTGGACTCAAGCATGTTGAACCGCTTCAACACCTTATCAATGTATGTACTTTAGGTCAAACCCAGCAACTTATTCAATCTATCTTTATAGATTTTAATACCAAGTATATAAGTCGATTCACTCATATCCTTCGTAGAAAACTAGTTCCCTATGTTGTTCTTAAAAACTTGTAGGGTCGGTTTGTCATTTCCGATCAGGAGTATATCATCTACATACAATATCAGAAAGACAACAATGCTCTCACTAATCCTGTTGTAAACACACGGTTCATCCTTGTTCTTGATAAAACCAAACTCTTTGATTTTTTTCATCAAAACGAAGATTCCAACTTCGAGAAGCCTGTTTTAATCCATAAATGGACCTCTGCAGCTTGCATATTTTAATGACTTCACCTGGAGATACAAAACTCTCGAGTTGTGTCATATACACTTCCTCAAGGAGGTTTCCATTTAGGAAAGCCGTTTTGACATCCATCTGCAAGATCTCGTTGTCATAATACGCAGCAATAGCAAGCAGAATTTTGATGGACTTAACCATAGCAACTGGGGAAAAAGTTTCATCGTAGTCAACACCACAAATTTGCTTGAAACTTTTAGCCACCAGCCGCCCTTTGAATGTATGTACATTCTCATTCATGTCGGTCTTCTTCTTGAAGAGCCACATGCACCCTATGGGTTGTACCCCTTCAGGTAGTTCCACCAAGGTCCAAACTTAGTTTTTATACATGGAGTTCATTTCATATTTCATGGTCTCAAGCCACTTCTCAGAGTCCAGTCCACTCATAGCCTCTTAGTAGGTTGCAGACTCATCATCATGATCTATAAGCAACACATTACCAATTTGAGACACGAGAAATTCATATCTCTCGGGCTCAAACATTGGTCTACCAGATCTACGTGGAACTTGTGTTTATTGAGCAGGCTCTCTAGCTACAACAACTTTTAGTCCTGGCTTAGGTTCCAATTCCGGTTCATTCACGGTTTGTGGTTCTTGAACTTCTTCAAGTTCTACACTGCCAGTCTTTCTACTTAAGAACTCTTTCACAAGAAAGACATCAGTCCTCGCGACTAACACTTTGCCCTTAGACGGTAGGTAGAAATAGTACATTTTAGTTTCCCTAAGATACTCCACAAGATAACACTTATCTGACTTGGGTTCCAGCTTATCAGGCATTTGACGTCTCACGTATGCCTCACAGCCCCAAATCTTAATGAATGACATACTAGGACGCCTCACAGTCCATATCTCATATGGTGTTTTTAGAATTGCTTTCGTTGTAGCACGATTTACTGTAAAAGCTGCACTTTTTAGAGCAAAACCCCAAAAGGAAACAGGCAGATTTGCATGACTCATCATCGACCGTACCATGTTTAACAGAATATGATTCCTCCGCTCAGACACACCATTATGCTGCGGTGTTCTAGGTGAAGTGATCTGTGATACAATACCACACTCTTTCAGATGATCACGAAACTCATGACTCAGGTATTCGACACCTCGATCAGATCGGAGTGCTTTAACCTTCTTACCCAGCTGATTTTCTACTTCGTTCTTAAAGTCTTTGAACTTTTCAAAGGTTTCGGATTTACACTTCATAAGATACACGTATCTGTATTTACTAAAATTATTAGTAAATGTAATAAAGTAGAAGTATCCATCTCTAGCCATAGAACTCATGGACCCGCATACATCACTATGTACTATACCCAAGAGATCATCAGCCCTCTCATTGAAACCAGTGAAAGGGACCTTAGTCATCTTGCCTAATAAACAGGATTTGCATCTCTCAAAAGATTCATAATCAAATGAGTCCAGTAGTCCATCTTTATGGAGCTTGGATATGTGTTTCTCGTTTATATGACCCAAACGACAATGCCAAAGGTATATAGGATTTGAGTCATTCATTTTTATTCTTTTAGTATTTTTTATATTATAGATCTGATGGTCTAAGTTCAAAACATATAAACCATTAAAAATTTGGGTTATATCATAACAAGCATCATTCTTAAATATAGAACAACAATTGTTCTTAATAACAAAAACAAATCTAATCATGTCCAAACATGAAATAGATAGAATATTTCTAGTTATGAAAGGAACATAATAACAATTATCTAGTTCTATTACAAACTCAGTGGGCAAAGAAAGACGGTAAACTCCTACGACGACAGCAACAACTCTTGCTCTATTGTCAATACGCAGGTCCCCCTCTCCTTAATTTAGCAATCTACTTCTTCCCAGTTCCTGCACATTTATACAAATGTGAGAACCACATCTGGTATCTAATACCCAGGATAAATGAGTAGAAAGGTTTTTTTTTATAACATAGATACTTTAAGCGGAAGTCATACCTCCCTTCATTTTCTACAGATCCTCAATATAAGAACAGTTCCTCCTCCAATGACCAGCCTTGTCACAGTGGTGGCATTTCCCTTCTTTCGCTAAGTCTTTCTTCTTAAGTGTTGAAGACTTGGGCTCAAGAGATGACTTAGGTTCTACCTTCGTCTTCTTGAAGCTTTTGGCCTTGTCGTTGCCTTTATGCACCATCAGTATGGGGCTAGACGGTTTGGCCTTCTTCATATTGATTTTGGCAGTTCTCAACATGCCTAGGAGCTCGGGTAGTTTCTTGTCTATTTCATTCATATTATAGTTCAAGACGAACTGCTCATAACTGTGCGGCAATGATTGCAGAATCATGTCTACAGCCAACTATTGGCCTAGAGGAAAGTCTAGCCTTTCAAGGTTCTCTATACACCCAATCATCTTGAGTATGTGAGTCCCTACTAGGTCCCGAGCTCTCATCTTACACTGAAATAACGCTTTGGTGACGTCAAACCTCTCTTGACGAGTTTGTCCTTGAAATATTTTATTGAGATGCTCGTCAATTTCCTTGCAACTCATTTTCTCACGTTGCTTCTGAAGCTCAGAGTTCATGGTTGTCAGCATGAGACATTCGACATCCAAGGAGTCGTCATGATACTTCTTGTAAGCATCTTTATCAGATCGGGACGCATTCCCGACAGGCTCATCAGGGGATTCCCCTTACAAAACATAGAGTTTACGCTCTTGCCTGAGAACAATTCTCAAGTTTATATAGCAGTCCAAATAATTCGTCTCACTCAGTTTCTCCTTTTCAAGGATGCCTATAAGGGACAGGGTGGAATGAGATCCACTTGCATGGAAATTCTACAAGGATTCTTGCAGAGAAAAATTAGTACTACATTTCAAAATATATTTTATCATTTCAATTAGGACTTTAATCAAAATAACTCCCACTATTTTTATCAAACTGACAACCCTCCATATCAATTCGGAGAGTTTATACGAGTAACTCTCTTATTGGACAAGATCTATATTTCACCAACACTATGAGTCGGCTTTAGCTTTTCTCTCACAATGTAGTTATTTAGGTAGGCAACGCTTGCCGATTGCATCACAATGCAGCTCTTGTATGGTTGGTGAATAACTCTTTATTCGCATCCATCATATAATGCATGTCAACCCTATATCTCTGGGCACTCAACCTTGGAGGTCACCCAGTTAAGTTAGACCTGATGTCGACAGTGGGATATCACAATTATCCGTTCGCACCCTTACCAAGATAGATTAATGCACCTTACTTTGGCAAGCCCACACTTCATCGATCGAGGCAGGAAGAGTGTCATCCATCGGAAGGCATCCGAACACTTAATATTACCTAAGGGATTTTAGATTGTTGATCAACACGTAATCATGGTTAACAATTTAACCAATGTGCACATCCACAAAATAAAACTAACAGGCATAATCCAAATGCATCCCAGATGTGCACAATAAAATCATCAACACTTGATGAACTCGGCTGAATCTGAACATCTAGAACCCTTCTAAATCTTCAGATTTACATGCACTGGACATGAGCAACACCAACTCCACTTACATAGTAGACAGCTCATCTCTTTATGTGAGATTCAAAATCTAACACACTTGGTTTCACAAACAAACAAGAAGGACGGTTACTGTTAAGGAGTAACAAAGATATCACAACGAAATCACATGTTGAAATCACATGCACTCCAACAACATTTGATGTTACAGGAATAAATCTAGGCATCTTAGAACACTTCTAAAATTTCCAGATCTACACACAATGGATTTAGCAACTTCTGAAACAATGATCATCGCATCGAACCTGGCTCTGATACCACTGTTGGGTTTTGTTATACGTCACAACATTGTGCGCAGCGGAAATTGAACAAGAAAACCCAAAATAATTCGAATCTAGCGATGAACATTAATCAAGAAATAAAGTGCGGTAAATAAAATTTTACCTTTGAGGGATTGAGTCAATACTCAACCAAGGTACTCTGATTGATTCCAACGAACGTCAACGGCTTGAGTTCCGAGCGTAGAATAATGTCCACGCCTCTACAGGTGATCCATACGAACGGGAGAACCCTTAGACTGTTGTTGCACAAGATCAAGGTCGGAAGATGGCGTTCTGCGTCTTAACAGACTGCTAGGTCTACAAAAGAAGAGGCGGGGGAGACGAATACTAACGCCCTAGAAACACGTTCCGGCAAAGTACTGGGACGGCGAACAAGCGGCGGCGAGATCGGCGGAATCGGCCTTAGCAGAACAGTTCCGTCGGGAGGGAGAAGAGCCGACTCGTGATTAGGTCAAAATGAAAAATCCCGTAACTCTCTCTGCATCTCTCTCTCGGTTTACTGTACATAACCCTTATATGCAAAGTGTCGAGCCAACCCATTCCAGCAGACCGCGCCGAACCGGACTTAGAGGAAATAAACCGGACGAAACAGAATTCGTCGAGTATCATGCCGATATTCGACGAATCAACACTTGACTCGACGAATCGTTGAGTATACACGTCGATATTCGACGAATCAACACTTGACTCGACGAATTGTTGAGTATACACGTCGATATTTGACGAATCAACACTCGACTCGACGAATCGTTGAGTGCACTCGACGCACTCAATGCCAGACTCGTCGAATCAACACTTGACTCGATGAATCATTGAATGAACTCAACACACTCAACGCCATCATTCGACGAATCAACGATTGACTCGACGAATTATCGAGTGATCTCGACACTCTCAGCGCCTAATTCGACAAGTCAACATTCGACTCTACGAAGGCGTCGAGTGATCTCAACGCTCTCAATGCCTAATCGATAAGTCAATATTTGACTCGACGAAAGCGTTGAGTTGTCTCGACGCACTCAACGCCTAGCTGAGTAGACTTGATACACTCAACGCCATCATTCGACGAATCAACGATTGACTCGACGAATCGTCGAGTGGTCTAAACACTTTCAACGTTAACTCGACGAATCAACACTTGACTCGACGAAAGCTTTGAGTGGTCTCGACGCACTCAACGCATGGTTGAGTTCAGTCCTTTACTCATCTTATGTCAGTGCTTGGTCCTTCATTAATCACATGAGCAAGACCAACATAATACAATCTTCCAAATTCTCCAAACGTTCTTATGTGCGACCCTGATAGGCTCATTACTGTGTTGGCAGTGAGACTACATGCTTGATCACTTCCAGATCACCATGGTAGCACCAAGAGGTCATTGATATAGCGCGCATGATTACATAAAATAAAGACCAAAAATAACATAATATAAAAAATGTAGTTAAACAAAAGTCTGAACGCATCCGTAGAGTCGAATCGCGGATCCGGTTAAGTTCTCTTGGGCGAGTAAACGCCCCGCCTTGCGGTGAACCATCTTTGGTGGGTGATCCCCATCAATCGCAGTAGTTGTTGACATCATTAGCAACTTAAAACAAATAATTAAATAAATAAGGCAGCTCGGTGCACAAAGCATCCCGCGCAGCGAGGGTCCGAGGAAGGGTCTCATCACAATGGTAAAATGTAGGGAAACCTTATCCAACATTTTTGCAAGAGGCTACTTCCAGGACTCGAACCTGTGCCTCAAGGTCACACGGTAACACCATAATCGGTGCGCCAAGACTTCCCTTCTTAAAACTAATAAATTATACTACAAAAAAGTTTATAACGGCATTAATGCATACTCCAATTTAAGACATTCTATAAATCATGACATACTAACTAGCTTAAACATGTAAGAAAGCATAACTTCTAAAGCATGTTGTTAGAGATGATAACAAAAATTAGAACTTCTCAAGGATACGATAAGCAGAAAGGAGCTGATCATCTTTCAAAACCCTTCCGCGGCATATTAGACGTTGTTGATCTGATAGCACTCCAGTTATGGTAGCGATCTGTTCTTTAAGAGCTGGGATTGGAACCTATTTAAAATAGAAATGCAATCAAATATCTGCTAATGAATATCATTAAGCTCAAATCTCCGCTAACCAGCATCATGAGCATAAGACAGCCTAACAAACAACCAAACCTGGTATACTAAAGCCAATGTTTAAATTGCAAATATTGTGAGTGTAATGAAATGACAAAGCGTTGAGAAACTAAAACCAATGGCTGTAAATTCACAATCAACCCCAAATATTGAAATTTTATTTATTTCCTTAGACTGTAGTCGAAACAAAGCTTAAATAAATATCAAAGGCGTTGTAATGTTTCCACTCAAAAGCTGGGGTAAATCTGCCAATACAGATGCTTATAATCAAGTTAAAATTAGTATGCATGCATGACCATACATTCTCATCTCGCAAAAGTAGGTGAGCTTTACAAACAATAAGATAGCTCAGGTTTTGATATGTGAATATGCTAAAAGAATGTGGGATGAAACCTTGATCTTGGTGAACAGACTGCAACACGAGACTAGCGCAAAGTTTACGGGCAACATCCCAAAAGATCTACCAAGTCTAAAGTTTTGATCAAGAATAGAACAATACATTGATGAGCTTCACAAATATCCCCTTCAGTAGGAACACTTTTGGAGCAAGGGGAAAGCTCCATCAACGGGAGTTGAGAGAATGAGAAAACAAAGTAACGCCAATTTTCTCTTGCCACTTAATTTCTATTTGCATGGTTTCTTAATAAATTTACAAGATGTGTAACCATATTACGTTTGACATAATTGTGAATTGTTGAATAATAGTAAACACAAACATGTTGGTGTTCTTCTACACTCTGACAGATTAAATGTTACGGTTGCGCATGCCGGCTGAACTCCCACATACCGACGAGACGCCGTGACGAGTTGCACGTGGAGGGAGACGATGACGGGTCTGTCTGGACTCTGAAGGAGAGACCGAAAACGCGCTGTCGACATGATTATTTTATTGGCATTGGTTATGTTATTTTCATTTATGTGTACGCTTTATTATTCGCACTACAGTTTTGTTATCCGCACTCCGCACCTAAAAGGGGTTGTGTTGTACTTTTTTTTATTATGGTTTGGATATATGAAATTTAGGGTTGCTCTCTAGGTTTTTTTCGTCTCATTCTCTCCTTCCTCTCCATCACCTCCGTCAGCCCTTCTCCTTGTCGGATATCTCTCAGGATCGTAACAATTTGGTCTGACCTACCTCACCACCCGCCATCTTGCCGCAGGTGCTCGAGCTCATGCGTGAGATTTTTGCTATAGACTGATTCCCAATTGCGCGCCTATTTCCGCTAAGCAACAGTGCGGAATTGCCAATCTCGCGTCGAATCACTGTTCTAAATCGTGCATCGCACGCTTCCGCCGATCCCGCGCAGGGCTTCCATTCCGCGGAGCGACGTCCACGTCTGCTTTTCGAACCGCAAATCCAACCTCCTTCCGCGCCTGCGTTAGATAATCCGCGGCTTCTAGCATTTGTGTGACTGCAAATCGGCAATTTCCTCCTGATCTATCGCAGGAATGACGCCCAACCGCCGATCTCCGTCAGCTCCGCCCCAGATTCGCTAATTTGGCCGCATCCCAGCACTGATCCGCCGGATTTCTGCAAGTGCCGACAATTTTCGCGGATTCCAGAGGTTTCTGCCGATTCCAGTGCATCCGTCCAGATCCGCCCGCTCTCATGGCTCCAACCACTCGCTCCTCTCGCGAACCGCCCCAGATACTGCCTCTGAAGCCCTTAGCTGTCGTGTGGAGGCTCACGAACAACTTATCGCCTCCATGCACGCATCCCTCCTCACCCTCCACTCCAAGATTGACTCCCTCCAGGTATCTGTCGTTGTCATTTCCGCCGCGTCTGGCGTCGGCTCACCCGCGGAGAGCGGTTCTCTCCTTTGCATCGGGTTGCCGCCCATTCAATCCGGGACCACTCCTCCGCCCATTCTGGGCCGGTCCGCCCTCTTCCTTGACATTCCCTCATTTTTCAGCGTCTGTCCAATAGGTTGGATCGCCAAAGCGGATCTAGAAGGATAAAGATCTTCTTTTTTGGACAAGTGAAGTCCTTATTTGGCATATACATGGAAATCCTCACCAATTGGTGAAGAACGAGAGATTTCCAACGGGTTGATCGTTGATATCCCAGGTATGAAACTTGCACATAGAATCTGGAATCGAAGTACAGAATAGGCATGTTGTGTGAAACTCATTCAGACAGGTTGGTCTGGATTGGTGATGAATGATTTGCGTGTCGCTGAAGACTCTGTGGATAAACGTGTAGATTACGGAGTCAGTGTTGTTGCAGGTTGCTGCAGAAAGTACTGAAGGCGTGCTCCAGGAAAACACCCTTGATTGCAGCAGAATCAAAGTTCTGTTAGTACCGCGTCGCGGTAATGTGACCGCCGGTGGTAACTCCTGGTTGTATCCAGCGAGCTGATTGTGATGGATGTGAAGCCCAGGTCCTGAAGACGGGGTGTGTAGCATCAGACAGCGTGAAGACCTGTTATGCCAAGCTGAAGGACAGATGTTATGACTTCGTCAGGATCACGTTGTGGTAGTGCTACCGCTGGCAATAGCTCCCAGTGAGAAGATTTGAGATTGTGGACCCAAGTCCTGGGGACAAAGTGGGTGGTAAAAGAAGCTATTGTGCCTGGTGCCTAGCTCGGTAGCCGTGAGAGCCGACCATTGTTGGATAACGTTCGTTATCAGATACGGGCTGAGGAGAAGCTGCACCTGCGTCGTGTCTTTGCGATGCCGACGATATGAGCACGGGCAAAGCCTATCCAAACCTGTCCCTTATTGGTTGGTGAAGAGGTCGCCCCTCGGTGCACCATCTGATTTTGGGATAGCCTGTAAGGCATGATGGCCTTGACAGTGAAAGCTCATTGATGTACAATCTATCTGGGAGTGACGATGGTTGTGGGACTGGGAATCCAGTACACAGATAATGTGCCCTGAGTGCACGGGACGTGTGGCCTTATGAGTCAACATCTGTGGTGAATAGTGCTTGAATTGCACGTTTTGATGTCATGATATATACATGTTATTTACCTGCAGGGAAGGAGCACTGCCGACCCGAGTGAGGGGTGGCGTCGTTATAATTTGATCAGCTAAAGTTGATCGTTGCCTTGTTTTGCCACCTCTTGGTGGATTGTCCCTATACATGTGTTGGAGAGCCGAGCAAGAAGTAGCTGGTTGAAGCTCCTTTGAGATATGTCGGCCCTCGAAGGCCAAGCGAAGAGTATTTTACTGTTTTCATGTGTGGTTGGCTTGTGTGTCGATGTATGTAAGAGATTCTTATAAAGAGAATAGTTTGTAAGGCCTTAAGGACAAAATACTTTGTGTATTTTATTATCATTCTTTTGGTGTTATTAGTGGACATTCCTGGTGTTGGGTTCGTGTCAATGTAAAAACTTCCGCTATAATACAACTCTGAGTTAGGATGCGTTCATGAATCGGTTTCAATGCGTACCTCCACTGATTGTCTGTGTAATATGGCGTGCGGCCTCGGCCGGACCTTCTGTTATATTTTATGAGACGGATGGGGATATTAAAATTTGGTATCAGACTCTCATATCGGACTTCCTTCGTATTCGTGGTCGAATTCTTTTAATGGGTGGTGATCACATGTATGTGCGTGACCTTTATCACATGAAAGAACTCATGAATGTCCACTTAGGAATGAAATACACATGTTTGTGCAATCTACGTGTTCGGTGTTCCTATAATTATTTTTGTAATATGTTTGGTCGCTTAATTGTGTGTTTCACGATTATAGGTGACTAGAAGCGGTGCGGGGCAGTCTCAGCCCCAACGCTCGGCGGAGATAGTGTACCTGCTGAGGTGCTTACACCTCCTCCTTCTGCTGAAACAATATGATTGGTTGTTGAAACCGTGTTCGCAATGATCAATGCGCAGCCAGGAGGGCAAATACAACCTCCTATCCCTTTGGTTGCCCCAGTGCAGGTTGGCGTAGTTGAGTCGGTGGTTCTGCGGCTAGTGCCAGATGAGCCTTTGGCAATGAGGCGAGCGGCGGAAAAGCAACTGAAATATGTCATGAGCTTCAATCTTCCAACGTGGCAGGGAACTGGATCTCCCACTCAGGCCGAAGATTTGCTCTCGAGAATAAAGAGAACCCTGACAGCGACAGAGATGGAGGAGAAGCAGAAAGTTTTTGTGGCTACCTTTCTTTTGGAGGGAGAGACAAGACTCTGGTGGGATGAGCTAAAAATACATCAGTTTACTGGAAGACAATTGTTCGAGATATCGATGGAGGAGTTCTCAAGGCTTTTTATGGCAAGCTATCTCCCATTAGCACAGAGGATTGATAAGGAGAATCAGTTCCAGAGGTTAACTCAGGGTGAGAGTTGTGTTGATGACTACTTGGATGAGTTTACACGATTGGGGCGGTATGCAGGCTCTACATTTGCTGACGAGGAGCACAAGACAAACAGATTCTATGAATGTCTGCGTGACAATCTGAGGCTGCTTCTTTCAGAACCGATGACACGGGACTTTCTAACATTGGTCAATAATGTCTGATCCCTGGAACAAGATCTGAAAAGAGTTCAAAGTAAGAAGAACTTGGGTGTAATGAAGCCAGAGTTCAAAGTACCGATCTCTGCAAAGTCTGGATACCGCAGTAGGTGGAACAAGAAGTCCAACTTTTCTGGGCCAGCTTCTTCATATGTTGTTTCTGGAGCAACTACTAGGCGAGGCCCAGTTATTTGTTATTTTTGTGGCAAGCCAGGACACATTGCCCGAGACTGTCGGAATGATCCTCCGAAGACGGGTGCAACTTACGTGGAGAAAGGGAAGGCAAAGGAGTCGGTTGCATCTCATTATGCTTCAGCCCAGCCTAGAGTATACAATCTTGGCCAGCAGGAGGCCATAAAACAAAGTGATGTAGTGACGGGTACAGTTTTTACTGCTTTATATACTTGTTACCTTATGCATTGCTTAACTTGTTTGATTTAGGTTTGTCCTGATTTTAGACTATTCGACGAGAGAATTGTTTGATACAGGGGCTTCTCACTCTTTTCTATCTGAGAACTTCGTGTTGCGTATCAGAGTGTCTTCTTTTATGTCGAAAGATAGATTAGATATCTTGCTGACTAATGATTGCTTGATACGTACGAATAAAGCTTGTTGTGTTCAGGTGCGGATATGAGGTCATGATTTTGGATTGGAAGCATCTGTGTTGCCGATATCAGAGTTCGATGTGATCTTTGGTATGGATTTGCTCTCGGAGCAGCGTGTTTGTATTGATTGCAACTCAAAGGAAGTCATGTTGGGGCAGAACACCGAACGCGAGACTAAGTTCGTTGGTATGTGAGGATCGAGCAAGATACTGATGTCTACTCTCCAAGTGGTCAAGGCGGTTCGGAAGGGCGCGGAGTTATTCTTCACGTTATTGGAGGTCGTAGGGCTGAAGCCCAGTTTGAGTGACATTCATATTGTGTCAGAATCCGCAGATGTGTTTCCTAAAGATCTCCTTGGGATTTCACCTCAGCGAGAGATCGGCTTCACCATTGAGTTGGTGTCAGGTGCGAAGCCTGTATCACGTTCACCGTACCGTGTAGCATCAAAAGAGATGGGGGAATTAAAGGTTCAGTTACAGGAGTTGTTAAAGCAAGGCTATATACGTCCAAGCATATCACCTTGGAGTGCACCGGTTCTCTTTGTGAAGAAGGACGGAAGTTTGCGTTTATGCATTGACTACTGTGAACTGAGCAAGTATCTGATTCTAAGAATCGATGATTTATTTGATCAGCCGGTTGGATCAACTGTCTATTCGAAGTTGGATTTGAAGTCCGACTATTATCAGTTGAGGATCAGGGAAAGTGATATTCCCAAGACAGCGTTTGGTACACGCAATAGTCATTATGAATTCACTGTGATGTCATTTGGGTTAACAAATACGTCATTAGTATTCATGGACTTGATGCACAGGACCTTTCGAGAGTATCTGGACCGATTTGTAATCCTCTTTATTGATGATATTTTAGTATACTCTCAGTCAGAAGAGGATCATGCAAATCATTTGCGATTGGTTTTGCATACCCTAAGGAGGAATCGACTTTATGTCAAATTCTCTAAGTGTGAGTTTTTGCTATCATCAGTGGCTTTTCTTGATCATGTGGTTACTGGAGAGGGTATTGACATGGATCCAGCGAAGATAGTTGCGATACGGGAGTGGTCTGTGTTGACTACTGTAGCGGAAGTTAAGAGTATTATTGGACTTACAGGCTACTCTAGGTGCTTCGTAGAGAACTTTTCACTGATAGTTTTACCACTCACTACGTTGATAAGGAAGGATCAGAAGTTCGTTCGGACGCCAGAGGGCGCGCCAGCTTTTGAGTTGAAGATTCGTCTGACCACGGCTTCTATTTTTTGCTTATCATGTAGTGCAGAAGGTTATGAGATCTACAGCGATGCCTTAGGGAGCGGCTTAGGCTGCGTTCATTTGTAGTTCAGGAAGTTGATAGCTTATGTCTCTCGCGAGCTGAAGGTGCATGAAAGAAATTATCCAGTCCACGACTTGGAGTTGGAAGCTATGATATTCGCCCTAAAGCTATGGCGGCATACTTATATGGCGTGAAGATCAACATCTTTACAGACTATAAAAGTCTAAAGTACTTGTTAAACCAAAAGGATTTGAATATACGACAAAGGAGGTGGATGGAGTTTCTTGGGGACTATACTTTTGAGATACATTATGTTCCCAAGAAGAGAAATATTGTCGCAAATGCGTTGAGTCGCAGTGCGTTGAGTCACAGATGCGTTGAGTCGCAGGGCTCCGGTTCAGGCCAATTGGGCACAGATGCATGATGAGCGTCTTATTTGGGACTTTGAGGCCTTGGAGATCACTTGTGTTGATAGGAACTCGAGTGCAAATGCATGTTTAAACTGGACAGAGGTGCAATATGACCTCGCAGGCAGAATTCGTAGGGCGTTGGAGCTTAACGAGAGCATGAAACGCTATTTGGAAGAAATCAGGGATAGGTCAAATGTCTAATTTACCTTCGAAGATGGTCCCTTGTGGAAGGACAGTCGGTTGTGCGTCCCGAATGTGGGTAAATTAAGGGAGAAGTTGATGTACAAAGCACATTTTACAATATACTCAATCCACCAGGGAAGCACGAAAATGTTCAAAGATATGAAAAAGCTATTTTGGTGGCCAGGGTTGAAGAAGGACAGTTTTTTATGTGGCGAGGTGTCATAATTGCGCCCTAGTAAAGGCTGAATGTCAGAAGCCTGGTGGTTTGTTGAATTCGTTACCGGTACCAGAGTGAAAATTTGACGACATATATATGGATTTCGTGCACGGCATAATGAGATCGCAGAAAGGGAACGATGTTGTTTGGGTGATCGTTGATCGCTTGACAAAGGTGTCACACTTCATTCCGAACAGAAGGGACGATTTAGTAGAAAAGTTGGACAAAGTTTATGTTGAACTGATCGTACGATTGCACAGTGTGTCTCGTAACATCGTTAGTGACCGAGATGAGCGTTTCACGTCAAAGGATTGGAGGCTTATTCATCAACTGTTGAGTACCAAACTGAAATTCAGCACGGCCTTTCATCCTCAGACGGATGGCCAGACCAAGAGGGTAAACAGAACGATGGAGGATATACTTCGCATGTGCGCCTAGGCTTTCGGGAAGAGGTAGGAGGACCATCTCTATATGATCGAATTCGCCTACAATAATAGTTACCATGCGAGTATTCAGATAGCACCCTTTGAGGCTTTATACAATAGGAAGTGCAGTACTCCGTTGGATTGGGTAGAAACAAGTTAATCGAAGCTTTAAAAGCGTAAGGACGTCGAAGATACAACTTCGACGATACGTTTGATTCGGGAGAGGCTATTGGTTGCTCAAGATAGACAGGCAAGTACTACAACGGCAAACACTGCAACGTGGAGTTTGCGGTAGGTGATTGGGTGTATCTCAAAATAAAGTCATTCAATGGCATATCGAGGATTCGACGCTTGAAAAAGATGAGTCCGAGATACCTTGGGCCGTTTGAAATAGTTGAGCGTATTGGTGGATTTGTCTGTCGACTGAGTCTTTCAGCTGAACTCAGTAGTTTGCACAATGTGTTTCACATATCGGTGCAGCGGAAGAGTATGCAAGAGCCTGCAGAAAAGGTTGTTGCGGATCAAGTGTCGGTCAATAGTGGGTTGACGACGAAATTCAAGCTCATTCGAATTGAAGAAACAAAAATCAGGCAGCTACGGAACAAAACAATCGGGATGGTCAAAGTCCACTGGGACAATTGTGCCCGTGAGGAACTGTCATGGGAGCGCGAGCAAACCATAAGAGTGGAGTTCCCCGAGCTGTTTTGTTGAGATATACATAAAATATATATTTTTTGGACTTATATATTAATTTCTATTATGTCTAATTTCAGAACGAAATTTCTTAAAGGAGGGGAGATTTGTAACACCCCACATTTCCCAGAAAGAAAACAACAAAAATTGGTCTTTGGAGTTATCGCTAGCGTTAGCTCGCTATCGTCAGGCGATAGCGTGCCACGTGGCAGTCGTCCACGTATTGGCAGGCGGCGAAGCGGCCATTGAGCGGCGCTGACTGGGTCAAGCGGCCACCGCTGGAGCTATCGCGCCACGATAGTGGATATCGTCCGGCGATAGCATTATTTTAAGTTGTGTGGCTGAAATCGTGGCCCTTCGTTCCTTTTGAGGAAATGATCTTGTGGTTGAGTTTAATCCTGTGTCTACTTAATCAGAGGGTGGGGGGAAGAAGTTCATTTCTCTTTCTCTCACTCTCCCTCTCTTCAACCTTGGAAAAAAAAGAAAGGAAGAAGAGGACAGGAGGAAGTACTTTAGAGAGCTGTTGAAGGAGTTCTTACGGCTGGATTGGCAATCTGAGGCTAGATCCACGAAGAGAAAGGCAAGGCGATCCTTTCCATCCAGACAAAATCTGTATTGATGACTCATAAGCGATTTACAAGGGCAGCGATCTTCCTTCTTGGACAAGTGAAGCCCTTATTTGGCATATACATGAAAATCCTCACCAATTGGTGAAGAACGAGAGATTTCCAACGGGTTGATCATTGGTATCCCCGGTATGAAACTTGCATATAGAATCTGGAATCAAAGTACGGAATAAGCATGTTATGTGAAGCCCATCCGGACAGGTTTTTCTGGATTGGTGATGATTGATTTGCGTGTCGGAGAAAACTCCGTGGATAAACGTGTACATTACGGAGTCAGGGTTGTTGCAGGTTACTGCAGAAAGTACTGGAGATGTGCTCCAGGAAAACACCCTTGATTACAGAAGAATCGAAGTTCTGTTAGTACCGCACCGTAGTAATGTTACTGTTGGCGGTAGCTCCTGTTTGTATCCAGCGAGCCGATTATGATGGATGTGAAGCCAGGTCCTGGGGACGTGGTGCGTAGCATCAGACAGCGTGAAGGCCTATTGTACCTAGCTGAAGGACAGATGTTGTGACTCTGTCAGTATCGAGTCGCGGTAGTGCTACCGCTGGCAATAGCTCCCAATGAGCAGATTTGAGATTGTGGGCCCATGTCCTGGGGACAAAGTGGTGGCAAAAGAAGATATTGTGCCTGGTGCCTAGCTCGGTGGCCATTAGAGCCGGCAATTGATGGATAACGTTTGTTATCAAATACGAGCCGAGGAGAAGTTGTACCCGAGTCATGCTTGTGCGATGCCGATGATATGAACACGAGCAAAGCCTATCCGAACTCGTCCCTTACTGGTTGGTGAAGAGGTCGCCCCTCGGTGCACCATCTGATTTGGGATAGTTCGTAAGGCATGGTGGCCTTGACGATGAAATCTCATTGATGTACCATCTGTCTGGAAGTGACGGTGGTTGTGGGACTGGGAATCAAGTACACAGATAATATGCCCTGAGTGCACGAGATGTGTGGCCTTACGAGTCAACGTATGTGGTGAATGATGCTTGAATTGCACGTTTTGATGTCATGAGATATACATGTTGTTTATCTGCAGGAAAGGAGCACTGCCGCCCCGAGTGAGGGGTGGGGTCATTATAATTTGGTCAGCTAAAGTTGTCTGTTGCCTTGTTTTGCCACCTCTTGGTAGATTGTCCATATACAGGTGTTGGAGAGCCGAGCAGGAAGTAGCGGGTTGAAGTCCCTTTGAGAAATGTCGGCCCTCGAAGGCCACGCAAAGCGTATTTTACTATTTTCATGTGTGACCGGCCTATGTGCCGATGTATGTAAGATGCTCTTGTAAAGAAAACAGTTTATAAGACCTCAAGGCCAAAATACTTTGTATATTTTATTATCATTCTTTTGGTGTTGTTAGTGGATATTCCTTGTGTTGGGTTCGTGTTAACGTAAAAACTTTCGCTAGAATGCAGCTCTGAGTTAGGATGCGTTCATGAATCAGTTTCAATGAGTAACTCTACTGACTGTCTGTGGAATATGACGTGGGGTCTCGGCCGGACCTTCTGTTATATTCTATGAGACGAATGGGGATGTTACAGTTTGGACACGTACAAAGGAGACCATTAGAGGCGTCTGTTAGCGTTGTGAGAGTCTAGTCACTATGCATGTTAGACGAGGGAGGGCTAGACCAATAATGACTTGGAATGAAACTATAAAGAAAAACATGATGTATTAGGCATTAGTGAGATTATGACAAAAGATAAGGCACAATGGTGACGAAGGATCCATATAGCCGACCCCACTATAGTGGGATAAAGGCTTGAGTGTTGTTGTGTTGTATGGTATGTTTTTCTCTCTTAGAAATTTTGTCAAAGATAATATTCTTGACTCATAAATTGATCGAAACAAAAAAGCAAATAGTAAATCAAAAATGAAGAATAGTTTATCACAATTTTCAATTATATTATCATCATATAATATAAAAATAGTAATATCATTTTTTTTGTTTTAAAAACTATTCTATTAAAACTGAAAACCGCCTCGATAAACCACCCCAAATCACACTGATTATTGAATCGAACTGATCGGTTTAGGTTTGGTTCGGTTTGCAGAAATAAATAACCGACCCTTTTCGGTTTGGTTCTGGTTTGGGTCCAAACCGACCCAAACCGAACCACTTGCACCTCTACTTACCATCCGGAGTCCGAAGCTACGTGGCTGTCTCAGGTTCACTTCTGTCATCACCCCCTCCGATCACTACATTGGGAACAAGGCATATTTTCAAAGCGGTTGCATTGTTACGGTTGCTCATGCCGACTGGACATGCACACACTAACGAGACGTTGTGGAGAGTCCACACGCGGAGGGAGACGAAGACAGGTCCGTATGGAGGAGGAGAAAATGAAGACGCATCACCGACATGATTATTTTGTTTGCATTGGTTATGTTATTTTCATTTGTGTACGCTTTATTATTCGCACCGTTGTTTTGTTAAGGGGTTGTGTTGTACTTTTTTTAATTATGTTTCGAAAGTTTGAAATTTAGGGTTGCTCCCTAGGTTTTTTTTCATCTCGTTCTCTCCTCCTTCCTCTCTCTAACTTCCGTCGGCCCTTCCCCTTACCGGATTCCTCTCATGATTGTAACATTGAAACAGGACACCTGAGCAACAATCTGGAGTTTTAGATAAAGAGCATAAAATTGGGGATTCAGCGCCTATTAGAGGATTTCAGAGAAGATAGCAAACAGTGTGGAAATACATAAAACTATGACACAAATGCAACAAAAATAAACACAAAAATCACATCAATACATGGAACAAACAGATATACATGGTTCGCCCTAAACTAGGCTACGTCTAATGTTTTAATGTCCTGCCATATGTCTAACGTGTCAACCGAAATGTAGGTTTTGAGAATAAAACAATACTATTTTTGAGGTTGTCCTTTTGTAAAATATAGGCTGGCATATCCAGTTTTTTCCAATATATCGACCGACACGACTTTTGGAAAATATCATCCACTATTTTCTTTTAGATTATGTTGGTTGTATGTGCATAAATCGCATCTATGTATTGCATTATATATGCTTAAATCAACTAGGCTTATTGTTTCATTCTCTTTGATATGTATTAGACTTAAAATAAACACTTATTGTTTTGTATTAAACAAAAAATTAAAGCATTATGCAAATTATTAGTTTATAATTTTGTTGGTTTTAACATAATTTGTTAAATAAAAGAACGCTTATTATTAATCAAGGAATTTGACTTTTAAATCTTAAATATCGCTCACAGTTTATCTATTTGTATTTTACTTTAGATACTTATTTGTAGTAGTTTAGTGTGCTACTAATATTTTATTTTGAATACTCTCAGACTTTATTTTAGGATACACATGATTATTTTCTTATCAACTTGATAGGCTAGTTTTTTTTTATTTTACAAAACAAATATTTTTAATATATATTTTTAGGAAATCCGATATTTTAAAATACCTCTGACATATCTCTCATATTTGAAATCCAACATTTTAAAACTAAATCTCACAATCACTGATATTTAATATTTATAACATTGGCTATGTGACGCAGGGCGTATCTATAGGCGGCGGGAAATCTGCAGCCTAACCTACATGTTATGCAAATCTGACGGCTAGATCACAAATTAAATAATAAATTAAAATCATCTCACGCAGATAATTCAAGACAAAGCAAAATAATTTAATTAAGCGAACCAAGCTTAGATTTTCCTTCGCGTGGAGGGTCAAAGCAAGAGCGCGCGGCGAATAAATCCTGCAAATCACAATATTTACCCAAACAAATAACTACCATACAAAAGATCTACAACAAGCATAAGATCCAATCCAATATAAATATGCTGAAAAATAATAATCCAATACAACAATACTCAACAAATAGTGGGCTGACCAAGACAATGAAGAATCTGGAGGTATAGATGCGAGTACGACGATCCGAGGTGGAACCGACGGCGTGGAAAATGGAGTAGGTGGATGTCCCTGACGGTGGATGGTGGAATCGGACCGAAAATGGATAGATCTGGCCACGTATGGGTAGATCCGGGCAAGGGATGAATGGATCCGATGTTTGGTGGCGGATCCAGGTTAAAGAATGAAGTGTGAGTGGAGGGAATGACGGAATGGAGGATGAAATTCTCAGATCTTGACTGATCCGAAATGTGGAGGGAATTGGATGGTGGTTCCACGAGAAAGACGGGATGGTGGCAAAGAAATATTTAGGGTTTGAATGAGAGCTGCAGTAGGGATGCAGTAGGGATGAAAAGGGGATGCCGGCCGTGGAATTAGGGTTATGGGGAGGGGCGGACCGCAAGGAATATTGGTGGGAGTAACGGCTTGGTGGAGGGGTGGAGGGAAGACGGGAGGCAGGGGCTGTTCAGGAGCAGGCGGCTAAAGGATAGAAACAACAGGCGGCGGTGGCGCTGGAGGAGGGGCCTGGAAGCATATGATTTAAACTTTATAAATGAGCAGTTAATATCATTTATGAACAGTGCATAACAATAAGAATTCTGGACAGCAGGTTGTGATGGAGTTGGAGGGCTGGTGGGTAGCTTAAGGGGGTTTTGAGAAGGGGAAAAGAGGGCTAAGGTTAGGGGATACCTTGGGGAGGAAGATAGGCACTTATGAGTCGTCATTTAGGGTTCCACGGAGTCGACACCGTGGCTTGATCGCTGGAATCCGAGATTTCTTTTCAACAAATTCTGCAATGTCTTAGATCAGCCACTAAGAGGTCTATTTATAATAAAGAGAAGATTAGGGAATCCCCCATCAACGGCTATGATTGGCCGGAGGTGAGGCTACCCAAATACAACAAAATAAATGCAAATATAGTGAAATAATATATCAAATCGATTCGCAACGCGAATCCGGACACATCTGCGGAGTTCGATCGTCGATCTAGGCACGCCATATATGGTAAGTTGTCAAATTAGCCCCAAACGGGCCCAAAACTCATCCTCGTCTCTGCTCCGCATCAATCTCCCCGGCTTGAAAGAATTCATCTCCCGATGAATGGGGATCGAAATTCTCTCGATGAATGCAAGGTACAACTCGAAGAGGTCCACCGAAAGTCGTCCAAGTGTCGTCGACGGAAGAGATTCCTCGACAATCAACTTCCCCTGACTGAAAAGATGTCATCTCCGTTAAATAAAGACGGCTGTATTGAAGTCAAAGTACAGGGGTGAATCGATCATGCTCTGCTGCAAGTACCCAGGTGTCACCAGCGTCTGTAGTAGGAACGCACTGGTGGAGTCTGGTCTCCATGAAGCTCTCAACGCTCAACTCACGAGTGGTGGATCCCGGTGCGATCGGCGGCACCGTAGGCAGAACCAAAGAAAATGACTCCCCAGCTGGGTGGGTGTCAGAAATGGGTGAGTAGTGGTGGCCATCAAACGTATGTGAGCTATGAAGGTGACAAGGTAACGGAAATGGAGGTGTGGGAGGCTGGAAGTCCCCACAGCTTGGGTCCACATACTCGCGAGGCTCGTAGTACGGCGTCATATCTTCAACACTAAACATCGGATGGATGTCTATACTTGTAGGGATATCATGATCGTAGGTGTTTGCTTTGATCTGTCTCATGATTATATAGGTATCTATTCGCCTAGCGCTCAAGCCTCGCACGGAGCCTCACAATGATGATTCTCACCATCACCTGCTCGCCTTCACTAAGTACCTGCTCTTGTCAGTGAACATCCGCATGTGATTTATAAAATTTATTATCATTATGGATTTCTCGTTGGACCGACTCATGACATACATGTAAACGATGAACAAACAACACAACAGACACATGCAAAAGATGATGAAACGACTCAACAGACTCATGCAAATGATGCAAATGATGCAAATGACACATGACCGACACAACATGCTCTCTATAGGAGAGTCTAATAATGACCTGAAAACTTATCAAAGGAGGTGGCCTGTCAGGAGGCTCTCTCAGCAGAGTGTAGAAAAACTCATCCTGTATGAGACGAGTGCTCAGATGACTGTGAGAGAACTATACTCAAATACGGGCTCGTAAAAATCCAAATGTCTCGCGGGAAACGTAGCACATCAGGGAGTTCACCAGGAGGTGTGTAAGAAAAGTCATCGCGAAGGAGACGACCACCTAAGTGAAAATCGTGTCCACCGACAAGAAGTCGTGACTCTAAAATGTGGTGAGTGCCCCCGACAAGAAAGAACTCATCAGGTGGGTCAGCGGGTGGTGTATCCCAAAACTCATCGAGGGTGCGATGCGTCAGCAGGTGGTGCCAAAAATACTTGATGCGCCACACAATATCCATCCTCTTGGGCAAGACCAGAGATGATAATGAAAGAAACGACACTAACCCGAAACTCGTAAACAAGCGGCTCACCTGAACTCATCCAAGGGGCAGTGCCCCAATGAATAAGTGACATAGTCAGTTCGAGATTAACACCATGCTCTGGGCTTTCGGTCGTGATGTGACTCAGGGAGGTGACAATGAGAGGGCGACAGACATTCACTCCATAATGGATCTGTGGGTGTGGTGTCAGAAAATGGGTCTGTGGTTAGGGTGCTAACTAACCCGTTGTATGGCAGAGGGGGAGGTGTGGGTAAGGGACACAACATTACAGACTCAGTAGGTGGTTCAGGCTCGCTCTCAGTCGGGGTCACAAGAGACGGGTCAGAAACAAGAGATAGGTCACTCACTGGGCTAAGCATCTCGCTGGGGTGAGAGTAATCCGCATCAGGTATCACTTCTGTCGTGGCTGACAGGACAGTGGTAGATTTGGTGACCTCAGTATGGGAGAGACTCGTACTGCAGAAGTCAGGGTGAGAATCCCATCGACAAGCTCTTGCGGATCTCAAAAACTGTTCATAACAAAGGGTGAGCTGATATGTCTGCTCAAGAGACTTCGAGCTATGATAAGCTACCTCAGTACGTATGTCAGACCGAAATCCAGACCGAAATCGGGGAATGGTCATGGATGGGTCCTCCCGGATATCACTCCTCACGAATAACTCATCAAAACGGTCTTTGTACTAAGCGACAGACATGGATCCTTGCTGAAGGGAAAATAATTGGTCGAGTAAGCGACTCCGGTACGACGAGGGCAGATACCTCTGACACAAAGTACGCTTCATGTCCACCCAAATGGTGATGCGATGTAGACGTCTCGCTCGCGGGTCCTCTCAACGCTAGCTCAATATTCCTCGCCTAATCTAAAAGTTTAAGTTTTGCAAACTTGACGCGACGCTCACCGAATATCTCAAAATGATCAAGATAATACTCCATATCCGCGAGCCAATAACTGAAAGACTCGGAGCACGATGAGCCGTCAAAGGGGCAGCAGTACAGAACTGACTCTTAAGATCTCTCTCGGAACGACTATCCTCATAATAATCATTCCTAAGGTAACTGAGTCGTGTCGAAGGATCAACACGATCCGCTTGCGTGTACGGATAAGAACGACGACAATCATCATACTTGAAAGAATTGGTTTCAAGAATGTCTAAACACCTAGGGGGTGAATAGGTTCAATTCCAATTCACCTAAGCAGTTAATAAACTAATCACAGCACAGCTATAAATTCTACAGCTACCACAGCACACAATAATCCAATCACAGCATACACACAAATTTATAGTGGTTCCCCAAATGATGGGTACATCCACTTTCCCCCCTTCGTCTATTTAGCAATACACTAGATTCGGCCAAACTTCCTTCCACCTTCTCAGATCCTCAGATCTTACAACTCAGAATCAAAATTAGTTCCTACAGCTCAGACTTCAACAAGTTCTACAACTCAGGCTCTTCCCAAGAACCCTACCTCAGAGTGAATCCACACTCCTACAACTCAGGCAATCAAGCCCTACCTCAGCCCTTATCACCAGGCCTACAGCTCAGAGAACTTAATCTCCTACCTAAGGCAAACAGCCCTACCTCAGCCTTTATAGTTAAAGGCTTACAACTCAGAGATTGAAATCTCTTACACTCAGATCTAAAAATAGATCCTACAGAAAATTGATTAAAGAGTTTATTTCTTCTTTCACCCATATAAAGAGAGAGAGAGAGGGGTGAGGGAATCTTGATCAGATCTTGATGGATTTGTTTTCTCCTGACTTTTGTTGTAATGAATCTGATTCAACATGACTTAGCTTATTCAAAGCTTCTTGAAAGAGAGAACCAAGGTTGAATCTTCTTGAGAAGTTGGTGTAGATTCAGCTTCTTCCTCCTTGCAGAATTAAATCTGCAAACACTGACAGATCTGATGAGATACTATATACTTCTCTGATTTTGAATCAGGATCTTCTTGTTGTATAGAATTCTGTGAATTTTTCTTGGAGTGATTCTCCTTCTTATTTTCCATTTTTTTTCTCATTGTTCATTCTGTGATAGAGCAATTCTTTTTATAGATCTCGTCAGAGGCAACCGGTTGATCCGGTAGTTAACTGACATCTGACAGTTCTGACATATCTGACAGTCTTGACGATTCTGACAGATGTCAAGTCTTCAGTCTTGAGATCTGGCACTTAGAGTTATTTAACTCAGCTGAATGTGTCGAGACACAAATATAGAATGTGTCGACACAAATGTAATGTGTGTCGACACAATTCCATGGTGTCGACACAGCTTCTTTGACGTTGTCGACATCTTCAGAATCTGTCGACACAGCTCTTTAATCAGTCTCGACACAGCATTAGTAGAATGTGTCGACACAAGTCCTGTGCGTCGACACAGCTTCTCCATTTATAACTGATGTTGACTTAAATTATGTGTGTCGACACAGCTTCTTCTGTTAATGTCAGCACTTCTAGTCTAAGTGTGTCGACACTAGTCCTGAGTGTTGACACAGTTGTTGTCGACTCAAATTCTGTGTGTCGACACAGCCTTGCTTCTAGTCTCGACGCTGCTCCTTCAAAGGTTTTGACACATTATAAGTGTCTCGACGCTTTTGTACTTAGAATATTTTCTGCAATCTTTAGCCTGCACAAGTAAACTCAAAATGCCATCAAATACAAACTGACATATATCATTGAGTTATGTGAGGCTTCTCCAAATCTGGTACACAATGTTCAATGTACCCAACAATCTCTCCTTATTTAGAAAAGTCATAACTCATAGTCAATGATATACACCAATATAACAAAAGTAATAAGCATAATGCATACAGACATTTCAAACAGGGTTATTCATAAGCAGAAATAGCATGTTTCACACAAATATCCAAAATGAAACATCATAAAGAAAAAACATGCAACTCAGAGACATAGATATATTATTGTCAACCAAGGATTTCTTTATATCATTTAACCACAGTAAGATTACAAGGTTTTTTATAAGAACAACAAAAAGTTTACAGAGTACTTCTAAAACCTAGTCAATCTAAAGCTAAACTTGGTATGGTTCCTTGATAACAATGCATTTGCCTGTCTGAATAGTAGCTTTAACTTCAGCTTTAGCATTAGCAACAGGCTTCTTACCTTTGATGTCTTTGTCCTTAAGTTGAGTAGCTTTCAGCTTTTGCCTTTCAAAGTAGTGGAATGGTTTAGGGAAGTACTTGCAAGGCTCTATGAAATTTGCAGGGATTTTTCCAGCCTTCAAGTCCTTCCTGAATTTGTAGATTGCTTCTTGTTGTGCAAGATATTTGTCTCATTCTTGTTTGAAGTACCACTTACCTCTGTCATATTGATTATCAGTAACTGCATTCCATGCAGTTAAGATGATGCCTCTAGAGGTTGGACTTCATTTCTCAAAATCAGGTCTAGCCTCAGCCTGTTCTCTGAATCTTTTCTTAGATAACTGAGCCTCTTGCTCTTTAAGCAAAGCTGAATCAGCCATTTCCACTTCTTCAGAAATTAATGACAACTTTTCCAGTGGAGGGCTGTACATATTCTGGACTGCATGTTGAATTTCTTCAAACTCAGGAGGGGGATATATAACTTGAGCCACTTCATGTTGCATCCCCTCCAAGAAAGGTTGGCATCCAGATTCTGCAGTATTGTTGTCATCACATAAGGGTGGATATCTCAAGGTAGCTCTGATACTATTAGATATCCATTTAGCATGTTCAGAGCTAGCCTGAACTAATACCCTCTCCCCCTTTATGACTTCTCCATGAATATGATCTCTGAGAACATTCTTCTGAAACCTTATTTGATCTGTAATATGATAGTTCTCAGTTGTATAGTAGTCTTTGAACTTCTTTACTTGAGCTGAAATTGCAGACTCAAAAGTTTTGATAGCAGTACTAACTGCTGCCAGATCCAGTTTTATTTGTGCCTCTACAGCAGACATTTTGGAGTTCATATGTGTTTGTATTGCAATGGTTTGGTCAGCTAATTTTGTCAAAGTGATTGAATGCATGTCAATCAAATTCTCATTCATTCATAGCTGGTTCTCTAGCACATACCCTTGCTTGACAACTAGATCATCTACCTGAGACTTTGTCTCTTTCTGTTGCTTGGCAATATATATCACAGCATTTTCTCTCTTATGGAAGCAATCTGTCATTTTTTTCATAAGACAATTTACTTCAAATCTTATAGATTTGATGTCCTATGCCAGATCGAACTGCAACATCTTGTGGCTCTCATCCACAAACTTTTCTAGTGCAAGTCTTTGCTCATCAAGCTTGACATGTAGTTGTACTAACAAAGAACTAAAGTCCATTGTAGGAGCAGTAGATGAGGATCCAGCCTTTAAGGCTTTCTTATATCCAGAGCTCTTTTTCCTTAGCTCCATAAACTTCCTTTTCATTATCCTAGAGATTTCTTGCTCATCTGCAGAATCAGAAGAACTGTCAACTTCCATTAGTTGTTCTGGAGCATCATCTCCTTGACCTGGGGCTAGGTTAGGTACCTCCCCCTCAACCCTTGCATCTGGTTGAATATCAGCAGTAGTGTCTTCCTTGTTTACCTCTTCATGCTCCCCCTGGAAGTCTGTTTCCAGTTCTTGGACTATCTCATTCACAGGATTCTGAGGTTGTGCTGGCAGATCAAGAATATGCACATCTTATGCCTCTTTTTCAGAAGTTTCAATAGCTGTGTTGATGTCCTGAACCACTTCCATAATAGTGAGGTTTGCAGTCTCACTGTCTAGCTCAGTTTCATTTATATCTCCCCTTGGGACTGATATCTCTTGATTATCTGTCAGATGGACAGTCTCCCCCTGGATTTGAGCTTCAGTTCCAGGTGTGAGATTGGGAGACTTCCTGGGTAGTTCAATATTATCATCATCAGAACTGAAATAAACCCTTTTTTCTGAGTCACTGGAGGACTCTACATCTTGGACAGTAGCTTTCTTTGTTTTACTGACTTGTTTGGACTCGTGCTTTGGTGCAGGTTCTTCTTTGGACAATACTCTGTCCCACCTAGACAGGATTCTTATATCCATTCTCCTCATGTGGTTAATTTTGGAACCAGCAATCTGACTTCGTATATCAGGTATGCTGACAGTCAGATACAGACTTAAGATTCTGCCTAGATTTGGCTTCTTAATACCTTCCTTAATCTTGTTAAAGATTACAACACTCCAGTCAGTCTTCACCTGAAAGATGACTCTAGTCATGAGACTGAACATGTAGGAAGAGATACTATCATGCCCTTCAGTTTTGCAGAGAATTACCTTTCCAATAATCTCAGACAGAAACTTTCCTTTGGAGTTCATCCCTTTCCTAGTCATGGATGATGAAGGGATTTGCTTTGGAGTTCATCCAATGTTGGTGGTTGAGGGCAGCCCACACCATTTAAGGGCTTCAGCAGTCAAAGTAGAATCAACCTCAGTCTCTTCTTTAATCCTTGGATGTTGAAGGGATTTGCTCAGACTTTTGAGAGTTATTTTCACCTCTTCTCCGTGAACAGTAGACTTGATCTTGTTTCCCTTAGAATTCAATGAAGCGTTGGAATAGAATGCAAGAACTTCCTTCTTCCATATCCTTGTTGGTTCAAAAACCACATAATCCAGTCCAGCGTTTTGGATTAGTTCCACAACCGCCTTGATTTCCTGTTCAGCATTGTTGAACGCTTCTCGGACAAGCTCATAACCTTCGTTAATACTGTTGTCCATCTTGGGCGTCATTCGAGATGAAAGAAGTGGAAGTTGAAGAGAGAGGAGAAGAATTTCTTGTCGACACTGATGGTTTAGTCTCGAGATTTCTGAGAGCGTAGTCGACAAGGTCTCGTTTCCTACTATTTATAATTTTTTAAATAGGGAAGGTCAAAAGGCGCGCTGAAATTAGAGTTTCGTATGTCGACGCAAGTTTGTTTTTGTCGACACTGACTGTTATCGTCTCGGCAGAGAGTTTAGAGTCTCGACAACTCTGTGTTGACACCAATTTCTGTGTGTCAACACAGACTACTAAGGTCTTGACACACATAACTTGTGTCGACACACATAACTTGTGTCGACACACTTTACATTTGTGTCGAAACATATTTTACTTAGTCATATGTTGAGTAGAATTTTTCTTAACCTATCATCTTATTTCAGGTTCAGCATGCCTAATTCAATTTTAAAATAATTGAATTTACTTTCATCTAGAGGTTTAGTGAATATGTCAGCTACGTGTTTATCAGTAGAAACAAACTCTAGACTTATGTCCTTTTTCTCAACATATTCTCTAATAAAATGGTACATAATTTCAATGTGTTTTGTTCTGCTATGTGAAACAGGATTTCTAGCAATTGATATAGCACTAGTAGAATCACAATATAATGGAGTTCTACTTATCTTGATGTCATAATCTTCAAGTTGATGTTGTATCCACAGCAACTGAGCACAGCAACTCCCAGCTGCAATATATTCTGACTCTGCTGTGGATATAGCAACACTTGTCTGATTTTTGCTGCTCCATGACACCAACCTTCCACCTAGAAATTGGCAAGTACCTGTGGTACTTTTCATGTCTTCCTTGCCGCCTGCAAAGTCTGCATTTGAAAAACCTGTTAGCAGAAAATCTTCATTTTTAGGGTACCATAGAACAAGATCTGGTGTGCCCTTAAGATATCTTAAAATTCTCTTTGCAGCAGAATAATGAGACTCTTTAAGGCAGGTCTGGTATCTAGCACAGTCACGTGTAGCATATATGATATCAGGCCTACTTGCAGTCAAGTATAGTAAGGAGTCAATTATCCCTGAATACAAAGACTCATCAACATATTTCCTTGCCTCATCTTTTTGCTTATAGGCATACTAGACTCCATTGGAGTTTTCATGGTGGAGGCAATCTCCATGCCATATTTTTTAATCAACTCCCTGGTGAACTTAGACTGGGATATGGACAGACCATCATCAGTCTGTCTTACTTGGAGTCCCAAGAAGAACTTTAACTCACTCATGCTGCTCATCTCAAACTTCCCTTGCATAAGTTTGGCAAACTTCCTACAAAGATTGTTCTCAGCAGATCCAAAGATTATGTCATCAACATATATCTGGACTAGGATGATTTTGCCCTTTGATTCCCTCAGAAATAGGGTCTTGTCTATTTTCTTCCTTCAGAATTTGTTCTCAATGAGAAAAGTAGACAATGTCTCATACCATGCTCTGGAGGCTTGTTTCAACCCATATAGAGCTTTCTTAAGACTATAAACATGATCAGGAAAGTGAGGATCTACAAAACCTGATGGCTGATCCACATATACTTTCTCTTTTAGATCTCTATTCAGGAATGCTGACTTGACATCCATCTGGAAGACCTTGAATTCTTTATAGGCTGCATAGGCAAGGAATAGTCTTATTGCTTCCAGCTTACTACTGGGGCAAAGGTCTGATCAAAGTCTATTTCTTCTTCCTGTCTGTAGCCTTTTGCCACCAATCTTGTCTTGTTCTTGACAATAATGTCATTTGCATCTAACTTATTCCTGTAGATCCACTTAGTCCCTATGACATTATGTCTCTTAGGTCTGGGAACCAGTTTTCAGGCTTTACATCTCTTGAATTGGTTCAGCTCTTCCTGCATAGCACCAATCCAGTATGAGTCTTGGATAGCCTCTTCAAACTTCTTTGATTCCATTTGAGATAGGAAACCTGAACATAGTGTTGAGTTCAAGCTCTTGCTTCTGGTCATTACACCATGACTTGCATCACCAATGATTTGGTGAGCTGGATGGTCTCTTAAATGTCTCATAGCTAGAGGCAATCTTTCTTCAGCTTGCTGTTCTTCATTTCCTTCAGCTTGCTGATCCTCAATGTCTTCAGCTTGTTGTTCTTCATTCTCAGCTTGTAAGTCTTGAGCTTCCCCTTGATAGCATTCATCATCTTCAATCTCTTGGCCTGCTGGTTTATCTTCCCTGATGGTCAGATTGTTCATCTTATCATTTAAACCTGCAGGACTAGAAGAAATGTTTGGCAGCTCACAGTTAATTAACTTAGACTCATCAAAGACAACATGGATAGATTCTTCTACAACTTGTGTAGTCAAGTTGTAGATCATATATGCCCTATGATTGTTATTGTACCCAACAAATATCCATTCTTGGGACTTGGCAGCAAACTTAGTCAAATGACACTTACCATTGTTAAGTACATAACACTTGCTACCAAAAATCCTGAAATAGGATAAATTAGGTTTTCTGCCTTTCAGAATATCATAGGGAGTGTTTTTGTGGCTTTTGGTGATGGAAGCTCTATTGAGAATATGACAAGCAGTATTTACTGGCTCAGCCCAGAAATATTCTGGGAGAGAAGTGTCATTTAACAAGGTTCTGCCTGCCTCAATTAGAGTTCTGTTCTTCATTTTAGCAATTCCATTTTGCTGGGGAGTTCTAGGTGAGGAGAATTCTTGAAGAATCTCAAGCCCTTCACAGAACTTTGTCATGCAATCAGACTGAAACTCAGTCCCATAGTCACTTCTGATCTTGACCACAGAACTATTAAGTTCATTCTAAATTTGTTTGATAAAAGTCTGGAAGATATCTGGGGTTTCAGATTTTCTCCTTAGGAAGAATACTCAAGCAAACCTGGAAAAGTCATCAACCACCACAAGGGTATAGACTTTCCTACCTACACTATGAACTGGCATAGGACCAAATAAATCCATATGCAGGAGGTATAAACACCTCACTGAGTTTTTGATATCAAAAATTTAGAAGGAAGACCTGATCTGCTTGCCCTTTTGACAAGCTGAGCAGATTCCCTCCTTAATACACTTAACCTCAGGATCATTCCTTACCAACTCTTCACTAAAGAGTCTGTCTATGGTCTTGTAGTTCAGGTGAGCTAGCCTCTTGTGTCATTTGACACAATGAGAAACATTCTCATCTGCAACTAGACATATAGGAGAGTTTTCACTCTCACACTCAAAGTCTAGACAATAAACATTTCCTCTCCTAGTGCCTGTCAAGATAACCCCTTGGTCACTTGACCTTCTAATTTGACACTCATCCTTGAGAAAGAAATGTCATAGTCAAGATCACATAGTTGACTTATGCTTATAAGGTTATGTTTCAAACCTTTCACATAAGCTACTTGTGTGATAGTTACTATGTCATTAGTTATTTTACCCAAACCTTTAGTTATCCTTTTTTTCTGAGCCCCCAAAGATATCTTTGGGACCATTCTCAATAGAAGTATATTCCTTTAGCATGCTCCTTGTTCCAGTCATGTGTCTGGAACATCCACTGTCCAAGTACCATGTAGGAGTATGGCCAATTGGACTTACCAGCAACAAATATATTATCTAACCTTAGGACCCCAAATTTTATTGGGTCCTAGGTGCAAGTTAGACTTAAACTGAACATGCCTACCTGCAGTTCTTCTGACAGGTAAGCCATCATTACTTCTCTGGACACTCTCATTGTGTCAGCAATCAATGGCATAGTGGCCCACTTTGCCACAGCACCAGCACTCATGCATATTGTACCTTCTTTTAAGAACTGGCTTAACAGCAATGTTGTTTGCAGCTCTTAAACCAGCTGGTACATCAGCTCTTTTCTTAAGTCTTTCAGCCAAGGCTTGCTTAGGGACTTGTCTAGCAGCAAAAGTACTTGGAATATCTTGAACCCTATCTGTAGCTGCCTTCTTATCAGAATGCATACTCCTGATAGCTTCAGATATTCCTAAGTCTGCTTTGCTAACAGACTTTCCCTTAGCTTGATAATGAACTGGCAGACTTTGTGAGTCAGCTACTACCTTGTCCTTGAGTGTTGGGGCTGGTACACCAAACACAAATGATCCATTATGAGCCATTTGGATTTTCTCATGGACTGCCCAATAGGCACTAGCACCCTTGTCATTTCTACTGTCTTGCTCACAGTGACCATAAATACTATCATGGTCATACCTGTTAGAAGGTTGAACCACTTTTTTAAAAGAAATTGGAGGCTTGGAAGTAAGTGGCTGAACTGGAGCTTTGTCTTTCCTGTTGGAATTGGCAGCTCTTATTCTTCCTTTGAAACCCAATCCCTTCTTACCCTTTTGGGAAGAGAAGGAATTTATCAAAGGTAACACAAAACTAGGTTTTGAGAACTTGGCCACTATCTCCCTCTCCTTTTGAAGTCTACTTTCAAGATTCCTAATGTGGGTATTTTTGAAAGTAATGAT
The DNA here is from genome assembly GCA_039513925.1 of Platanthera zijinensis. Taxonomy (NCBI): domain Eukaryota; kingdom Viridiplantae; phylum Streptophyta; class Magnoliopsida; order Asparagales; family Orchidaceae; genus Platanthera; species Platanthera zijinensis. Next base: position 109,865,536 of record CM077087.1, read on the forward strand.
ATTCATCTGAATAACAGTTATGTTCTTTAATTTACTAATCTCTTTTAACTTCAGATCCAGCACTTTTGCTGAGTCTGAAGCAGCCAACTTCAGAGTGGCATTCCCCTTTGCCAGCTGTTTGGCTATGAGTCTGCTTTCCTTAAAGGCTTGCAGGAGCTCTCCATAATCATCAATCAGTTGATTGATATCTCCTTCAGATTCAGAGTCACCTTCATCTCTTAATAAAACTGCTTCTGACTCTGGGCTAGTAACATAATCTGATACTGAAGATGAAGATTGTACCTTACTAGGACCAGGCTGCTCCTGGTTGTGTCCATCCTCAGCTATGGCCATCAGCCCTATGCATTGGTTGTCTTCTGCTTTATTGATATCATCCAGCAACTGCAAGAATTCTGTTTCTACAGAATCTTCCTCAGTTGAGAACACCCCAATGTAGGCCTCAGCATCCTCTTCATTTGTTGGCTCTGATGAAGAAGAGTCAACCCAGCTTTTCTGCTTCTTGGCCACAAAGGATTTCTCATTCTTGCCTTTATGCTGGTGTTTCTTTTTCTCACCAGACTCCTTTCTTTTGACAGGACAGTCTGCTATAACATGTCTTAGCTTGCTGCAACAATAACAAATAATTTTAGTAGAAGTTTGTTTACCATGTTTAGAACCATACCTTTCCTCTTTAGAGATTTTCTTCTTTCCCTTGTAGTAGTCATCCTTGGAGTAAGAAGAAGAGGATGGTCTGCTCCTCCATTTCATTTTCTTTAGGAACCTCTGGAATTGCATAGAAAATGCAGCAAAATCCTCATCAGAGTTATGACCATCTGATGTGCTTGTGTCTGAACTTTCTGAATCAGTATCAGCAACTTTTCTGGGAAGAGAAGGAGTCTTTCTCCTGCCCTTCCTTGTAGCTTCAACTTTAAAAGCCACACACTTATCTTTGGCAAAAGACCTGCTGCTCTTCTCCTCTTCCTTTCTAACAGTTAGCTGCATTTCATAAGACCCCAATTTTCCAAATAAGGTTGGTGGAGGAGTATCTGCAAGTCTGGTCACTTCTCTGATGGCACAGACCTTGGTATCCCAGTCCTTGGTTAATGATCTGAGAAAGTTGTCATTCAGTTCATAAGTGCTGAAGACTCTTCCATAAGTCATCAGCTCATTGACAATTCTGAAGAACTTTTCATAGCACATAGCTATGTTATCTGTCTTGTCTTGTCTGAAGCTTTCATACTCTTGATTGAGCATGGACTTCCTATCCTCTCTTACTTCTTCTGTCACCTCCATGTAGACAATCAAAGTGTCTCACATTTCCTTTGAGGTTTTGCAGTGGACCAAATTCTGAAAGGTAGCATCATCTATGGCACTAACAATTATGTTTTGTGCCCTCTTGTCCAAAGTTGCTAAGATGATCTCATCTTTTGTCATCTAAGAATAACTTTTCGGAGTTTGTAGATTTGCATCAAGACCTGATGTCTTCATTGGGATGAAAGGACCTTCTAAAACTGTGATGTAGATTCTAAGATCAGATGCTTCCATGAATAATCTGACCCTCTCTTTTCATATCTCAAATGTTTCTTTTCAACAAATGGGAAGTTTCATGGATCCAGTTTCTTTGTGATTTTCACTTGAACCCATCTTGTCTATCTTATTACTGCCTTGGAGATATACTCAGACTGTTAAGTTTAGTTTTGAGTAACCTCCCTCTGATACCACTTGAAAGAATTAGTTTCAAGAATTTCTAAACACCTAGAGGGGGTGAATAGATTCAATTCCAATTCACTTAGGCAGTTAATAAACTAATCACGGCACATCTATAAATTCTACAGCTACCACAGCACACAATAATCCAATCACAGCATACACACAGATTTATAGTGGTTTCCCAAATGATGAGTACATCCACTTTCCCCCTTTCGTATATCTAGCAATACACTAGATTCGGCCAAACTTCCTTCCACCTTCTCAGATCCTCAGATCTTACAACTCAGTACCCAAAATGGTTCCTACAGCTCAGACTTCAACAAGTCCATCAACTCAGGCTCTTCCCAAGAATCCTACCTCAGAGTGAATTCACACTCCTACAACTCAGGCAATCAAGCCCTACCTCAACCCTTATCACCAGGCCTAAAGCTCAGAGAACTTAATCTCCTACCTCAGGCAAACAGCCCTATCTCAGCCTTTATAGTTACAGGCTTACAACTCAGAGATTGAAATCTCTTACGCTCAGATATAAAAATAGATCCTACAAAAAATTGATTAAAGAGTTTATTTCTTCCTTTACCCAGATAAAGAGAGAGAGGGGTGAGGGAATCTTGATCAGATCTTGATGGATCTGTTTTCTCCTGACCTTTGCTGTAATAAATCTGATTCAACCTGACTTAGTTTATTCAAAGCTTCTTGAAAGAGAGAACCTAGGTTGAATCTTCTTGAGAAGTTGGTGTAGATCCAGCTTCTTTCTCCTTGCAGAATTAAATCTGCAAACACTAACAGATCTTATGAGATGTTGTCTACTTCTCTGATTTTGAATCAGGATCTTCTTGTTATATAGAATTCTGTGAATTCTTCTTGAAGTGATTCTCCTTATTTTCCCTCTTTTTTCTCATTGTTCATTCTGTGATAGATCAATTCTTTTTATAGATCTCGTCAGAGGCAACCGGCTGATCCTGTAGTTAACTAACATCTGACAGTTCTGACATATCTGACAGCCTTGACGATTCTGACAGATGTCAAATCTTCAGTCTTGAGATCTGGCACTTAAAGTTATTTGACTCAGCTGAATGTGTCGAGACACAAATATAGAATGTGTCGACACAAATGTAATGTGTGTCGACACAAATGTAATGTGTGTCGACACAATTCCTTGGTGTCGACACAGCTTCTTTGATGTTGTCGATATCTTCAGAATCTGTCGACAAAACTCTTTAATCAGTCTCGACACAGCATTTGTAGAATGTGTCGACACAAGTCCTGTGTGTCGACACAGCTTCTCCATTTATAACTGATGTTGACTAAAATTCTGTGTGTCGACACAAGTCATGTGTGTTGACACAGCTTCTTCAGCTAATGTCAGCACTTCTAGTCTAAGTGTGTCGACACTAGTCCTGAGTGTCGACACAGCTTTTGTCGACTCAAATTTTATGTGTCGACACAAGTCCTGTGTGTCGACACAGCCTTACTTCTAGTCTCGACGCTGCTCCTTCAAAGGTGTCGAAACATTATATGTGTCTCGACACTTTTGTACTTAGAATATTTTTTGCAATCTTTAACCTGCACAAGTAAACTCAAAATGCCATCAAATACAAACTGACATATATCATTGAGTTATGTGAGGCTTCTCCAAATCTGGTACACAATTTTTAATGTACCCAACAACACTGATCGTCTCTAGTATAGTGGGGTCGTGTCAGTGGGTCAACACGATCTCTGAAAGTAGTGTACTGCGATCGAGAATGATCGTCGTAATAAAATGAGGATCTCCCTGACGGGGTTCTGTGAGAGCGGGTGCAAGTGGGCTCGAGACCTTTAAATTATGGAGGAGAATAATTGTGACACCTAGACATAATGAAAAACTTATAGACTCTAAGACTGCATATCGAAAAGTGTGCGCAACCTCCCTCTGATACCAATTGACGTAGTGTGTATCAATAGGCGACGGGAAATCTGCGTCCTAACCCTACATGCTATGCAAATCCGACGGTTAGATCACAAATTAAATAATAAATTAAAATCATCCCACGCAGATAATTCAGACAAAGCAAAATAATTTAATTAAGCAAACCAAGCTTAGGTTTTCCTCTGCGTGGAGGGCCAAAGCAAGAGCGCGCAGCGAATAAACCCTGCAAATCACAATATTTATCCAAACAAATAACTATCATACAAAAGATCCACAACAAGCATAAGATCCAATCAAATATAAATATGCTGAAAAATAATAATTCGATACAACAATACTCACCAAATAGTGGGCTGACCAAGACAATGAAGAATCCGGAGCCAGAGATACGTGTACGACGATCCGAGGTGGAACCGACGGCATGGAAAATAGAGTTGGTGGCTGTCCCCGACGGTAGATGGTGGAATCAGACCGAAAATAGATAGATCCAGCCACGTATGGGTAGATCCAGGCAAGGGATGAATGGATCCGATGTTTGGTGGCGGATCCGAGTTAAAGAATGAAGTGTGAGTGGAGGGAATGACGGAACGGAGGATGAAATTCTCAGATCTTGACTGATCCGAGATGTGGAGGGAATTGGATGGTAGTTCCACGAGGAAGACGGGATGGTGGCAAAGAAATATTTAGGGTTTGAATGGGAGCTGCAGTAGGGATAAAAAGGGGATGCTGGCCGTAGAATTAGGGTTATGGGGAGGGGCGGACTGCAAGGAATCTTGGTGGGAGTAACGGCTTGGTGGAGGGAATACGGGAGGCAGGGGAAAGGATATAAACAACAGGCGGCGGTGGCGCTAGAGGAGGGGCCTGGAAGCATATGATTTAAACTTTATAAATGAACAGTTAATATCATTTATGAACAGTACATAGCAATAGGAATTCTGGATAGCAGGCTATGATGGAGTCGGGGGGCTGGTGGGTAGCAGCTGTAAGGGGGTTTTGAGAAGGGGAAAAGAGGGCTAGGGTTAGGGGATACCTTGGGGAGGAAGATAGGCACCTAGGAGTCATCACCTATGTTGCATCGACACCGACACGGAACACGCGATACGACACGACACGCGACTCGCCAATTCTCAAAAAATACCATATTCCGACACGTTGGGACATGTATATTAAATATTCATTTTTTATAATTATGAAAATCCTAAAACATTTAACAAAAAATAAAAAAATTAACAATTAACAAATATTTAAATAAATTAAATCATGTTTAAATATTACTTATCAAATATTCAAATGCAAAACTTAACAAATGATCAAAAAATGATAGAACATTAACGCATTACCATTATATATTATCAGTAAAAATAATGGATTCACATGCCAACTTTTTTCCCCACTTTCGATCTTCCTTTTTCTAGAAAAATATTTACGTCACTAGTAGATCCATTTTCACTACTTGAAATGCTATAAAGAGGTAAAAGCACTTCCAAGACAAATTGTCACCCGCCTCGCCATGAGTAGAAAACTTAGGGACACGCGTGTCCGATTGAGCGAGACACGCGTGTCCGATTGAGCGGGACACGCGAGTCCTGCGTGAGCCAGCGTGTCGGATTTCCGACTCGAGTGTCGGATTTCCGACTCGAGTGTCGGAGAGTGTCGGAAAGTCGGACGAGTGTCGGACTCTCCGACACCGACACGCTGGGAATTTTGAAATGTCGGTGCTTCATAGGACCTAGGGTTACACGGAGTCGACACCGTGGCTTGATCGCTGGAATCTGGGATTTCTTTTCACCAAATTCTGCAATGCATTATATCAGCCCCTAAGAGGTCTATTTATAATAAAGAGAAGATTAGGGCATCCCCCATCAACGGCTATGATTGGCCGGAGGTGAGGCTACCAAAATACAACAAAATAAATGCAAATATAGTGAAATAATATATCAAATCGATTCGCAACGCGAATTCGGACACATCTGCGGAGTTCGATCGTCGATCCGGGCACACCATATATTGTAAGCCGCCAAATCAGCCCCAAACGGGCCAAAAACTCATCCTTGTCTCTGCTCCACATCACTACGTCTAAGGGCAACAACATAATACTTCACTATATTTCAAATGGTAGAGTTGCAGATAGAGTGGATGGTTTACAGAGTTCAATCTAAGCCTAGCAACTCTCAAATACAGAAATGGATCAAAGTGCTCCTAGGTTTCCAAACACATATTGAAAAAATCGGATGCAGGTGAGAGAGCTTCTCTTGGCTAGATAACGGCTTGAGCATCTTCAGGATTCTCCTTCTTGTGATTGAAATAGAATGAATCACCGCAACCTCGACGGGATCCAACAAGGGACGTCACAATCCCTCGCAGGACGTAATCCTCCATCAACCCATTATGCGCTCAAATTCACCAGCCCGTATTAGATTACGCTTTTATTTTTTGATTTTTTCTACGTAATGGTTGTGTGACGGCCCATAAGTTCACTATTTAAAGACTTACGATCACCACAATTCATTAGGAATCCATTGGGCATGATATTATGTCCTCGGCATAATTGAATTAGAAATCCGACTTATGATTCTGGATTAAACGTGGTGTGTGAAGCATATTTGTGGTTGTAGGCCCAAATCAATGATATTTGCTTTGACACTTGCATTTAGGAATTTTATCGTAGTTGTGAATGCGGTCGTAGCGTCATTATAATGCTCAAACTGCGTGTGGGTTGTCCATGGAAAAATTAGGGCTTATGGTGTTCGTGAAATCCCAAATGGCGTTGAGTGATCGCCTTGAAAGGTTTTTTTGCGTTTACGTGATCAATGTAATTGAATCAAAGGTAGGTTGAAGAACCTTTAATAGGGATATAGTTGTCCTTCATATGTATGCAGTTAGTAGAAGGGCCCATGAAGTAGGCATAACTGGTTACTCCGATCGTTAGGGTGTTGGTAGAAGGGACCGCGAAATAGGTTTAACTGGTTGCACCTGAAGATGAAATAGTCTAGTAAAAGAGCACATGATAAGGATATAACCGACTAGAATATAATTTATGAAATTGAACGTTTTGAGAGCATTGTGTGCTTGTGACGTGGTGGTGTGTTAGAATTATATGTGTTTTGTTAGGCGTCGAGGTTATTCTGTGGGAATTATCTGGTTTTCATTCATATTGCTTTGTAGGCACTCATTTATATGACCAACCGTAGAGAACATGCTTGATGATTTTGACACCTAGTTAGATTCCATTTATATGAATTGTTTGTACTATTTATTTATTATACGAAGTGCTGACTTTCAGGGTAATCCCCTGGGTCTGCTAGGATGGTCGGGATGAGTGGGGTTGTTATACCATTGTTGGTCAGCTTGCAACTGACACATGTTTTCCATTATTTGTCAATTTTTATAGGGCATAATGTGGAAGGCAGGTGTAGCAACTCAATGAATAATAAAGGTTCATGAAATGTTTTTTTGTCTTATTTCATGTACTTTTATTTATATTATTCAGGCTTGAGCGCCAAGGTCCATTTATGTATTATTTGGGGCATGTTATGTAATGACCATAAGGCCACGGGCTATGGTTTATGATTAATGATGTAGGCACTCTTATGTTCTCGCGTCCAGCATCTTCGATGTCGACCTACTCTCCTCGTTGCCCTTCTACAGTCCAACACCCAATCTCACGCGTTGTTTTGTGCCATCGATGTTTGGTGAGCATTCCTTCCAGTTGCTGCCTCCAATGCATGTTAACATCACTTATTTTTTGCTTGATTAAATATAAAAATGGCATGTATTATATTCATAATTAATTTACACTGAACTAAAATTAACACAAATTATATAGCATAAGACAATAAATTACTTTTAAATATATAAATCTAAGAGTAATTATTTCCAAGTTAACTCTAAATCAAAATAAATTTATCAGTCAAATCCAAAAGAAATTAATGAGAACTCAAAGAAATTATTTTGGGAAAATTTTATTACAAATTATCTATGCCAGAAAACCAAACTGAGGTTCAAAAACAGAACCAAACCCAACTGAACCATATGAATTCGGTTTGATTTTGGTCTGGGGTGTGTGAAAATCGAGGCTATTCGGTTTTATTTTGGTTTTACCCAAAACCGAACCAAACTGAACCGCTTACAGACCTACCTTGGACATGAGGTACACGCTCGCGGGGTTTTGGCTGATCTGGAGAAGCTCCAAGGGTTTGTAAGTATGGCTCATTCCACACATTCTGACCGAGCTACGAAGATTTCTTGGCCTTTATGGCTACTATCATCGCCTCATTAAGCTTTACAGCATCATGATCGAGCCTTTTATAGCCCTTCTTTGGAAGAATGCCTCTGCAAGGAGCGACACGGCAACAATGGCTTTTAAAGAACTTGAAAGGGACTTGATGTCTTCCCCAATCTTACGCTTGCCAAATTTTTCCCTCAAGCTCCAGGTGGAATGCCATGCCTCTGGCCACGGGTACTATTGGAAATTAGGAAAATCTCGGTTCAGAAATGTTCGTACCAAGAGGGACCAAAGGCTACTTGTCTAGCGGTCGATCTCGGCAAACTTAAGAGAGCAAGAGATTTTTCTGGATTGTCTATAAACAAGACCTTGCGAACAATAGCGAAAAGGTCCCGCCACGTACCCGAGAGTATATAAAAACTTTCCCTCCCAAACCAAAGCTGAGTTACGCACAAAGAAGGCATTGACTGGTTTTTGGGAATCTCGAGGGGAGGAGGGGACAACGTGGCTTCAACTTGTGTTTTGGGGGTGAAATCCAATGGAGGTGCATAAACTGCAAATAGCCTCCCCGCCCCTTGAGATACTGGGTGTCTGGCGAGCTATTTGAAGTCATCTCTGGTGAGGTCGCTCTATGTCGAGTTCTTGTTGGTGAGCTCGTCGGCGAGTCGTGTACGGATGAGAAAAGAACTCGTTGGCGAGGTAAGCTCAAGCACAACGGGCTCGCCAGTTAGCTCGTGAGGAGCTCGTCGTCAAGTAGAAGCCGACTGAGAAAGAGCACACTGGAGAAGTAAGCTCGAGGGCGACGGGCTCGACAATGAACTCTGAAGGAGTTTGCCTCACTAGTTCTGCGAGTAGTACAGTATATTTGCTAACGAAGCGAGCTCTAACTTGGCGAGCTCGTCAGTAACATAGGAGAGTTCTTAGAACACCTTGCTTGACACTACTGGCTTCACCCTTTTAGGTCAATGGCCACTCTTTGGAAATACGGAGGCCCACCACTGGAACGGGGCTCACCTCGACGAACACGGGTTGTACACAATCCCCGCTCTTTGCGGATTCGCTTAGAGCTCGAAAAGAATCTTCCATCCATTATTTGGCGAGCTTGAACCTACTGAGTTAGGGGTCGGCACTTCTCCTATAAATTGGGGGTGAAAATCCTAAAATTCACTTTTTGGCCCACGGCTATCGCGAAGGAAATGAGCTCACCTGCCAAGACGACTACCCCGACTGCGGAGATGAAGGGAGAGACTTCTAGCAAGGCTCGTCGAAATCCTGTAATCCCTAGTGAGCAACTTCTTATCTCGGTTTGGGAATGTTCCTTCCCATGACTTTCTTAGGCGTGGGAGATTGCAGCGAGTTTTGAAGAGGCAAGTTGAGGATTGTGCTTCCAAACAGTTGACACTCAGCGATGCTAAACTCCTTGGGGAGGGAGAGATACTTGGGGAAGGGGAGAAACCTTCAACAAAGAAGGTCGCCTACTCCGCTATTGTTGATTCGCTCCTGGACCAATGCCTGGAGCGGATTGAAGAGTTATGTCTGAACTCGCACCTTTTCTGTTGAGGTTGAGATAGCGTTGAGCCTAACTTCTTCTCTTGACGATTCGCCAAGGTGGCTTTTGGGTCCGTCACGGACCTCCTTAAGCGACTAAGACATTCCTTTTCTGCAAGGAGGGAGTGGCGGGGCCTTCCCAGGAAAAGTGAGGGTCGACCTCGCCATCACGCCTAGTGAGTAGAATTTTATATTTTTGGCAGGCTCTTCTCATCGCTTGGCTAACTGAGTTGTATTCAGTGTGCATCCCAGATGATAATCCAGATGCCTCGCTACCAGCCGAGGTCACTCCATCTACCCCACCGGCCACGAAGAAGCTCCTGCCTCCAACAGATGACGTAGTCAAGGAGCTAACGCCGAGCTCTAGGAAGCAGTCGCAAGGACCCCTCGAGCCCGTCGTGATTGTGTCGAGCCTCTTAGTCGTGACCTCGGCTACTGCCACTCCTCCTGAGCTGCCCATGTCGCCCACATCTCGCGGTTTGCCCCCGTCGAGGACTCCTCGGCTATCGGTGTCAGGTTCAAACATTGTGTCGTGCGTGATGCCATCGCAGGTTCCTGAACAGCCAACAAGTTAGCTTCTCGGGGTAAGGGTCTGGAGGTGGCGCCTCGCTCGGATTGTGGTGGGTCCAGCGGTATTAATCGTCGCCATCATTCCTGAGATCGAAGGCATGGGCATGAAGAGAAAAGGTCTCGTCGGCATTCTCTTCGCGTAGGAAGGGATAGCTCGTAGCACTATTGCAATAAGATTCCTCTCGCGTTTCGTTGTTTTTGGTGAGGCGATATTCTTTTTGAAGGGATTGTTTATCAACTTTTAAGTATATGTGCAGGTCCAGCGACTGTTATGGATTCGCCTTGTCGCCGCCCAGCCTCGCTAGCGAGTTTTATGAAAATCCGGGGGAATTGTTAGATGAGTACAGGGATCACTCCCTCGCCCTATTTAGCTCCCATAAAATGCAATTGAAGGCATTGGCAGCAAGCGAGCTTAATCGTCGTCTGATCACGGTGGAGGCTTGCCTGTCTCTCGTTGAGGAATTCTCGCCTCGCCTAGAAAGCGTCGAGCGCAAATACTTCGACATCCAAAGCGTAGAAGTTCAGATGGCCGAGGTGGAGCATCAGGTGCACGAACTATAGAATGAAGTTCATCATCTTTCCAGGAATGTAGGCCTTCATGGCGATGTGGCGAGGATGTCTGGCCACATTCAGCAAACAGAGGAGATCATCCACCATCATACGGAAGGGCCTGAACAAGGCTCGGGAGGAGCTGCAAGCTGCCTGCGAGGTCGGCCGATGGACTACGCACATCTCGCACGATGAACTTAACAACCCCTACTACGGGGCCTGAAGAGCGCACCCCTACTTTTCTTCCTAAAATTATTTATGACTGCGATGTAATTTAATGACTTTGCCGAACTTTCTTTTATTCTGTTAAATAGTGTGTTATTATGGACAATTTTTCTATTCACTATTTTTCAGCTCGCCCACAGGAGAGCTTTTGATTGCATTGTTTGACGCTTTGCCCTATTATCCATCGCATTGTTTCGCAAGGTCAAAAAGACATCGATTCGCATAAGGCATAATCGGCTCGAAAGAGCGCACCATGCCAGCGGCCTCGCAATAGCGATAGCTGAGCCCTATAAATAGGGGGACCTGATTGCATTGAGCACGTTGTTTCTTCGTTCGAGTCTTGCCATCCAATTTCCCTGCTTGCGAGTTCTGCCAATATTCCCCTTTCAACAATAGTTTCTCCTTCAAGAGAAAAGTGCGGCAAGAAGACAGAGGGTCGCCTCCATTGTGCAAAAAACATTGACACAGCCGAGTTGCCGGAAAGCAAGACGATAGTGGATGAGCTCGCCTCGTTCTAATAGAATTTCCTGTCGGAGGGCATCTCGGCTTGCCGAGCTGGACCCAAAGAGCTCCTCAATTCCCTATTTGAGGATGAGCTTGTCATCCTCTTGGCTGACTTTGATATGGGACTTCGCCTCCCCTTCTAGTCGGAGGTTCAAATGATGTTGAGCCACTACAGTCTCATCCCAGCCCAAATCAACCTGAATGGGGTCGCCTCCATGAAGGCCCTCATTTGCTTCTTGCGCAAGGCTGGAGTCGTCTGCTCTTGGATAGAACCTTTTCAGATCATCCCCGCTCCAAGTATTTTTGGGTGTTTCGCCCTCTTTATTTTGTAGGTGATAACCCCCGATCTTCAGGGCTTCCAGGACCACGAACGGTCCCTCCAAATGCGGATTAAGCTTACCCACGACTGTTGATATGGCGGCGGCGTCAACCTTCGTCAAGACAAGGTCGCTTTTCTTGAACTGTTTGATCCTGATCTTGTCAAAGTATTTGGTCATCCTCCTTTTGACCTCCTAATGCCTTGTCGTGGCGTGGTTCTGAAGCTCTTCTACGGAGTCCAAGGAATCCTTCATAGCCTCTTCATTCTCAAGTTGCCAATTTTTGTTTCCATCTTCGACAGCAACCACTTGGACTGTTGAGCTCAAATTTCATCGGAATGAGGGCTTTGGATCCGTGGGACAACTTGAACGGAGTTTCTCCGATAAACGAACTCGGAGTGTCCCTCAGTGCCCTCAAGACAGAAGAGAGTTGCTCCACCTAATTGCCTCGCAAATTTTAACCTCTTTTTCAAGAGGTTGAGAACGAGCTTGTTGGCGGCCTCCATCTGGCTGTTACTTCGGGGGTGATGCACTGAAGCGTAGGTCGATCTCTATCTGCCTGTGGAATTCTTCTATCTCGATGTTAGCAAACTGAGGGTCGTTGTCAGCGACAATGGCATGGGTTGTGCCAAACCTACATACAAAATCTCCTCATAGGAAATTTCTTACAACCTGAGACGTGGTCTTTGGCAAGGCCTTCGCCTCCATCAACTTCATGAAATAGTCGATAATCAAAACGTGGTCTTTGCTGCCCGCTGGTGCATTATCAAGATTCTTGGAGTGAGTATTATCTGTCACTAATAAAAGGAGATTGGGGTTACGTCGAACCAAATGATGAGATTTCATTTCCAGCAAGAGCACAACTTCTAAAATCAAAGTGAGAGAACAAGAAAACAAAGCATAAACGGGAAATTTTTTTCTGTCTTATGGCTAGAGGAGTTTCAATTTATACCAGTTATATAACAAATTTATAAGAAGGTTCTTAATTTTATTACACTAAACATAATTGTAAATAGTTGATTAATAGTCGACACAAAAAGTAAGCATTAGACATAATTTCTCAAAAGAGTTACTTGGAAAAAATGTCATAATATGATCTCGACAAAGATGGGTGTTGAAGGGGGGCATGGAGCATCGGGTCTGAAGGGAGTGGTCGCATCATCCCTCCTTTGAAACAACCCTTCCCATAATCATCTTTCTTATAGATGTGATATTTCTTGTTCCTCTATCAGAGTGAATTTAAGTAACATAGCACAAAGTCCAAAAGCATTAAAAAAGTTCATACTCCGGATAAAAACGTCATGTTGTGGCAAAAGAACAAGCTTGCCCTTATATAATAATTTGAAACCATGTTAATCCAAAGTTTTACAAATAAATCGTTCACAGAGATAAAACATTATTGCTTTACTGCCATATTCCCTTCAAGACATAAAAAATCCAAGTTTTCATTTAGTTTCAGACAAATGATGGAGATGAGAATCAATAATACTAATATTGTTATCAGTTAATATTTCATGCAAGTACATTGAGGTTATAAAACAATTTTCATGGCACATGCCAAATAAAAATTCCAAGGTTACTAGACCTGTTGCAAGTAAGCAGTCCAACGGTACAGCATAGGAGTGATATGAATCCTACAAACTTGTCGTACACAAATAGTGTAACAATGAAGCATCACTAAGGGTAAATGATGAGTGAGGAAACTAATAACTACTAAATGATAAGCTGAGAAAATGAATGACCACTTGAACTATGTAAAACTCTAGTGCAATAAATCAACAGATAAAAAAGGTAAATCAAAAAAGGAAGTGGCACCATCCAGTAGCATAATTAAACTTGGAGAACATATGATTGGTGACGATTTCATTTTATTAAAATATATGTACCACCACAACTACTAAAAAGAACAAGCTTTGATAAGCTCAAATGACACTTAAATAAACTCTTACACATTTATCAACTCGTAAATTGTATGTCTGGGAATCCAAAGTTTTAATCTTTATCTCAACACTTGTCTCGGGATCTTCAACAACAAACGTATTGGCAACAGGAATTTTGGCAGTGCCACTGGTCCCCATTCTTGGCCGATGTTCAAGAGATTTAAAGGTTGCCACTCTGATAAGAATAAAGACATCACATGTTTAGATATAAATAGCAAAGCATATATCCTCGAGTATAATTAGGGTGAGATAATAATTTTGATAGTAGACAAGAGTAACTATAGATTTAAGTATCAACAGCAGACCAGAATAGCAAAAGATTGAACATTTATATAGAACATAATGGAAAAAATATAAAGAAGCGTAAAAGAAATTAGCTGACTCTAATAGATTTTCAAGGCACAAAAAAGTACACATATGATCCGTGAATCTGCTAAGGAAATTTGGTATCTGATACAATTACGACCCTCTGGGGATGTGCATGAAAACTTGTGTTAGAAGAAAGAAATGTAAAGGCCCAATGCAAGACCCATCTTGAGCCCTCTTCCTCAAGTTGTAGTCACACATCTTAGATTGGGATTGTTTCTCCTTTCTCGCCTCCTATATTAAAGTACAAATACATGTATGTAATACACAATTGAGAATTTAATAAAATCATATTATATTTCTCTCCTTTTTCGTGTTTCCCTACATGGTATCAGAGCCAGGTTCATAATTTTTTAGGAAAACATGCTTTCTGCTGGTCTGGGCGGTCCGTCTCTGTCTAACCGCAACCACTTAAGGCCAATTTTTTTCGCAACCCCTACCTTCCGGTGCCTTCCTTGCGGTCACCCCTTGCTCTAACCGTTCCTTTGGCTCTTCCGCCTTCTTTTTCTTCCCCACCTTCCGCCTCCCCTTTTCTAGGGTTTTTCTCTATTCCATCGTGGGTCCCACTGGCTTTTCTCCTAGGCGGTCTTCTATTCCTTATCGCCTGGTCCCTTCTTCCCCGCCGGTATTTTTTGTTGGTTGGAACCTGCCCGCTATTTCCTCCTTTGTCTAGCCACAGTTGGGTGCTTGGTTGTCGGCTGTTCTTTTGCTTGCACGCCTGAACGCACCAGCTCAACCATCAGAGTTTGTCGCAGAACCTGCTCCTTGCCGCAAGATCTCTGCAGCTTCTTGTCTCCAGCTCTCTGCCTGTCTACTTGTTCGCAGCTTCTTGCCACCAGTTCGTTGCGTGTTCGTAGCATTCTTGCCTCCAGCTCTCTACGTGTTGGTGGAATTCTTCCAAAATGCGCTTGCCGCAATCACGTCCACTATCTGTTCGCCTAGCCGCCTATGTAAGGTCCATGGAGTCGACTGATGCTCCGTCCCTTCCTGCTCGTGTTGCGACACCTCTTCCTGAAGTTCGCAATGAGCTTTTGATCACCACCATTTCTCTTCCTGGGAAAAATAATTTCATTGAGTGGGTGCACTCCGTCCGTAGGGCCTTTCAGTCGAAGGGACTTGCATCATCTCACTGAAGACACTCCTTTTGTGCCCACTGACGACTGGCTTCGTGATGATGGTCGTGTCCAAACATGGATCCTCAACTCCATGAATGCTGAACCTTATCGTATGGCCATGTATCATGAGACAACGAAGGCAATGTGGGATGAACTACATTCCCTCTATTCCGACAAGGATAGTCTTCAAAATTTGTATGACATCATCACGGACCTTCAATCTCACGACTCGGGAGGTGATGGTGACTTAACCTCCTTTGTTGCACGGTCCAAAACATTAGTCAAAGCCTGGATTCGACATCAACCTCCTACTACAGATCTTGCTACACAACGTGCTAAAAAAGAGGCGGTTAGTGTTGTCATGATGATGGCTCGTATTCCGCCTCACCTCCACTACTCCACAATGCCTGGGCTCAGATATTCTCCTCCTCCACCATTCCCTCTCTCTCTGATGTTTGCTCCATGTTGTTGAAGGTCACACCACCCCCAGATGCTCCCGGACCTCCATCACCGGCCCTCCTCCAGCACTCATCTCTATCTCACCCCCCCCCCCTCCTCCATCAGCCCGTGGAGGTCGCACCGGCTCCAGGGGAATAGGTCGCAGCAATCGGCCTAGACTCAAGTGTACTCACTGTGGCAAAGATGGGCATCTTGAGGAAACATGTTATCGTAAGCAAGGTATGCCTCCTCCGACCCTTGTCTCTCCTACTGATGACACATCTTCCACTCGCGCCGACATTGATGTCATGCGCCTCCAGCTCCAGCATCTTCAGAGGTTACTCACTTGTCCATCTGGCTTCGTTACTTCTATCTCAAGTGAAGGTATCTCTTGTCTCTCCCCGAGTCCACAGTGGATTGTGGACTTCGGTGCCACCCACCATATCACTCCGCAAAAACCACCTCAGTACTTAGATTTTTTGCAACACAAGTTTATCACTGTAGGCAATGGTGACACCGCTCCTGTCTCCGGCTCTGCGAATATGCCTCTCGACCCCTCTATCTCTCTTCGGTCGGTCCTTCATATCTCGGGCTCTCCTTTCAACCTTCTATCTGTTAGTCTCCTTACTCAAGACCTTGACAGCTCTGTCACCTTTAAATCGTCTTTTGTTGTATAGGATCGACGGACGAAGAATATCATTGGTAAAGGTCGACTGTGCAACAGGCTCTACCTTCTAGACGCTTCACCCATCATTCTCTCATCAGTCACCTCGGTGGATTGGCATCGGCGTCTTGGGCATGCTCCTCTTCCCATTCTCAAGAAGGCTCTACCTGATCTACCCACCAGAGCAGCCAATTGACCGCATAATACCACTTATGTCGAACATTAGCCTGGTAAATGTGAAACCATATAGATATCCTCATTATCTAAAAAATGAGATTGAGCATCCAGTTTTAGAAATGTTACAAGCAGGCCGTATACGACCCAGTACCTCTAGCTTCAGTTTCCCGGTCATTTTAGTCAAAAAGAAGGATGGGTCCCGGCATTTTTGTGTGGACAATAGAGACCTCAACAATATAACCATTAAAGACCGATTTCCAATTCACACAGTAGATGAATTACTCAATGAATTATTTCACGCACGATATTTTACCAAACTAGATCTACGGGTTGGTTACCATCAGATTAGGATGGTCGAATCAGACATTCACAAAACCGTCTTTTGAACTCATCAAAGGCACTATGAATTTACTGTCATGACATTTGGTTTTACAAACGCACCACTACATTTCAATCACTGATGAATACTATATGTCTCCCACATTTACGAAAATTTATAGTAGTCTTCTTGATGGGGATCCATCAAATCGTGCACCTGGAGGGGTTCGCCGCAAGGCGGGACACACGTTCATCTATTCGCGCAGGAAGGCGTGATCGGATCGTCGATCCGACTCCGCAGTTGCGTCTGGCACGTCGCCGCGAGTCAAAAGCATATATTAGTTTATTTTTTTGGTTTTATTTTCATGTATTTTGTGGCCGACCCCACCGGCCAATCATAGTCGTTGATGGGGATTCTCTAGTTGTCCTTTTCTTATAAATAGATGTGTAGGGGCAGAAATGAGGTCATTGCAGAATTTGGAGAACTTCATTCCCGGATTCCAGCGATCCCTCCCAGGTGCCGACGTCGTGGAACCCTAGGTGACGACTCTTAGGTGCTCGTTCTTCCTCCCAAGGTACCCTCTACCCTTGCCTTTGTTTCCCCCTTCAAACCTTCATTCCCACCGCTGCAGCCCCCCCCCCCAAAACCTACGCCCAAAAACAGCCAGCCGGCTGTTTTTCCTACAGGCCGCCAACTACCCGCCGCCAGCCCGCCATCCCCCCATATCGTCTCCCCTCCTCCTTGCTACAGAAATGTCGCCCTCCTACAGCACTCCAACCACCAGCCACCCCCTCCTCTCTTACCGCAAACCCATCCAAATCACCATTAGCCCTAGCTGACAACAACACCCCCCCCCCATCCCCTTCTGTGGTTCCACTACCAAACAGTCCATATTCTCAAGATAAATCTAGATCTGAGAATTTCAGCCCCGGTCTGTCGTTTCCCTCCACTCATATTGCCATTTTAGCCCGGATCCGTTCCTACACATCGGATCTACCCTTCCCCCAGCCCTGATCAACTTGTAGGTGGTCGGATCTACCCATTTTTCACCCGATCTTATCATTTACCGCTGAGGATAGCCACCACCTTCATTTTCACACCGCTGGTTCCACCTCTGATCGACGATCTACACATCCAGACTCAAATTCTTCAGTGTCTCGGTCCAGCCCACTACTTGGTGAATTTCTTGAGGTATTTGCTTATTTGATTTGACAATCTCATTGGTAAATTAATATATGTGTTGTGATTCTTGCTAGTAGAAAGTTGTTCCGCTACGCTATTAATTTGCAGGAGTTATTCGTCGTGCACTTTTCTTTGGCCCTCCGAGCGGAGGAAAACCGTGATAAAATTGCAGAATTAACTAATTTTTTTCAATTTTAAATATTTGGGTGGTGTTAGAAAATCTCATTCCACAAATTTATTTGTCGCCGTAATTGACGGCCGCATTGCATTTAGGGTCATACTAGAGAATCATCTTTGCATTTACACCTAGAGTCCTAGGTTTTGTGCATCCCTTAGCCTACCCTACAAAATTTTGGTATCAGATCGGGTTGGGTCATTTGCATGCTCCATAGTGGTAGGATCTTAGGAGAAGCATGGTAGATCCGCATGTCACCGATGACCGAACGGCAAGCTCGAATTCGAGCGCCGCTTTTGCTGAGTTTCAACGCCTTATCCTAGACCGTTTTGACGCTTTAGGTGTCCAGTTCAACGATGTGCGTCATGATCTTGCCGAGGTGAATCTTCGTTTAGACCACTTAGAGAATGCCAGGGACACTCCAGCAAAGCGTGACGAGTCACTTGAGGACGACCCTGATGCTTCTTTACGTCATAACCAGCGCACGAGAGATGGTCAGCCTCCAGCAGACCGCCACCGTCGTGAGATTCCTCATCAAGCCCCAATTCCGTCGGTAAGGCGAAATCCTGATTTTGTGATGGAGCATAGGCAAGCTCCGGCGCGGGATAGGCTTCCCCATCAGCGCGATGAGTACTGTATGCCACGTCAGCCTCAGCCTGACCCCAAAGATCGTGTGCCCCCACATGGTCGCCATGATCATCACCACGATGAATATTATCCTCCGGGTCGGAGAGAGCGTGGCCCCCCACCCGCTCGATACGACTACGCCCATGATGATTATCCCGACCCACAGAGAGGAGGCCACCACCATGACATCACTCGCAGCATTCGACTTGACGCCCCTCCGTTTGATTGTAGCCTAGATCTGAAAGCCTTTAGTGAATGGCTCTTGGGCATGGACCACTATTTCGAGTGGTATGAGATGAGTGACGAGCGTTGTGTTTGCTTCGCAAAAATGAAGCTGATTGGACAGGCTAAGGTATTTTGGATTAGCGTCAAGAGAGCATTGGAGCGAGATGGTTATTACCCCATCACCAGGTGGGATGAGATGAAGCAAAGGTTGAGCGAGAAGTACCTCCCCGCTTCCTACTGGGACCAGTTGTTTGAGCAGTTACAAAACTTACGGCAGGGGTCACTTACTGTCGTTGAGTATGTGGCTCGCTTTGACGAGCTAGTCGTTAGGAGTGACGTCTCGGAGGAGCCTATCGCCACTGCCTCCCGTTTCAAGGCGGGCCTTCGTTCTGAGATTTGGAGAGAGTTGATTCCTCATCGCTTAGAGACCGTCGATCAGATATTCCAACTTGCTCTCGAGTACGAGAAGTACCTCCGGTCATCTAGCACAAGGCAGTTCCCCTCACGGACTGATTCCTCGACTTTCAGGAAACCTGCTCGGCCCCAGATCACCACGGTCGCGCCCTCACGTGTTCCCATGGACACTAAGGGCAAGGCCATTGCCACTGATAGCCAGCGATCTGGGGGTATTCTGTGTTATAGATGTTTTGGCAAAGGACACGTGGCGGCGAAGTGCCGCACGCAGACCTTGCTAGTGGAGGGTGAGGAGCAGGATTTGGAGGAAGATGAGGAGGTCACGGAAGAGGTTAAGGCCACTGTCGAAGACGGTTGGGAGAGTGATGCCGAGACATCATTAGAAGTGGGAGTGATTAGACGCCTCCTACGCACCCCACCCATATACGTACTTTCCTAGTGCAGACGTCCCCTGCAAGCTGGCTGTCGACAGTGGGAGTTGTGTGAACATCGTGGCCCAGAAGGGGCTTGACCATATGCAGGTGAAGGCAGACCCTCGCCCCCACCCATATCGTGTCGTCTGGGTTGATAAGACGGCGATTCAGGTCACCTAGTGTTGTCTCGTCCCGATCACTATTTCTTCATTTCAGGACAAGGTCTGGTGTGATGTTATTCCCATGGACATCGCTCATGTTTTACTCGGCCGCCCCTGGCTATTTGATCGTGACGTCGCGTGTTTCGGTCGTTCGAACACGTGTGTCTTTTACGACAAGGGGCGGAAGATTACTTTGACGTCCACCCAGCCCCGGGACAGATCCAAGGGTATGGTAGAGCCATCTGTGAGTACGAGCGCTTCGAGGCCTCTGCATATCTTGAGGCGAGGTGAGTTTTTGCGGGATAGTATTAAGTCGGATATTATCTGTGGTTGCCGCTACTCAGGCCACTGAGAACACCCCTGTTGACCGCCCACTAGCGGTGCTTCCCCTTTTAGGTGAGTTTGCGGACATTATTCCTGACGAGCTGCCCGATGAGTTGTCTCCCCCACGAGACATTCAGCATGTTATTGACTTAGTTTCGAGGGCTTCTCTCCTGAACCTGCCCCATTATCGTATGCACCCAGATGAGCACGCTGCGCTCAAGAGGCAGGTTGATGAGCTTCTTCGGAAGCAGTTCATTCGTGAGAGTATGAGCTGTGTGCAGTCTCTACCCCTCTTACCCCCTAAGAAGGACAGTAGTTGGCGTATGTGCATCGATAGTCGCGCCATTAACAAGATCACGGTCAAGTATCGCTTCCCAATCCCATGACTCGACGATCTGTTAGATACTATGTCCGATGCCCAGATATTTTCTAAGATCGATCTCCGAATTATCAAATACGAGTTCTTGAGGGCGATGAGTGGAAGACCGCATTCAAAACCAAAGACGGCCTCTATGAGTGGTTAGTCATGCCATTTAGGCTATCCAATGCCCCGAGCACGTTCATGAGAGTTATGACGCAGGTGTTGCGGCGCTACATGGACAAGTTTTTGGTCGTGTATTTCGATGACATACTGGTCTATTACCAGACTCAGGCTGCCCACCTCGACCACTTGAGGCTTCTCTTTGGCACCCTCCGCCAAGAGAACTGTATGTCAATCTGAAGAAGCGCTCATTCTTCTCTGAGTCTGTTCACTTCCTAGGATTTATTATATCCTCGACTGGAGTATCTGTTGACCCTGAGAAGGTCAAATCCATTTGTGGTTGGCCCGTGTCGGCGAACATCCACGAGGCTTGCAGTTTTCACGGACTTGTCATCTTCTATAGGAGGTTTGTCCAGGGATTTAGTACGATCATGGCCCCTTTCACGAGCTGTCTCAAGAAGGGAGAGTTCTAGTGGACCCCCTCCGCCACTAGAGCCTTCGAGGAGATTAAGGAGAGACTGACGACGGCTCCTGTTCTGAGATTGCCAGACTTTAGCCGTGATTTTAAGGTTGCGTGTGATGCGTCTGGTGTAGGTATCGGTGGCATTTTGAGTCAGGAGGGACACTCAGTCTCTTACTTTAGTGAGAAGCTGAACGAGGCCAAGCAGAAATACTCAAACTATGATCGAGAATTTTATGTTATTGCCCGGTCTCTGCGTTATTGGAGACATTATCTCCTTTCCCGAGAGTTTGTGTTGTATTCCGACCACCAGGCCTTACGTTATCTCGATTCGCAGCGCAAGCTGGGACACTGGCATGCCAAATGGGTCGAGTATCTGCAGGACTTTCATTATGTTCTTAAACACCGAGTTTGTAGTGAGAACAAACCGGCTAATGCGTTGAGTCGCCGCGTTTCCCTGTTGCAGATGATGCCCGTTAGTGTAGATGGGATTGAGAGATTGATTTTGGATTATTCGGCATGCCTAAACTTTGGCGAGATTTACACCGCCCTGTCCCGAGACCCACCCGACCCTGTTGAGGGATATCAGATCTTTGAAGGATACCTGTACCGGGGCTCCTGCTTGTGCGTTCCCCAGACATCATACCGTGATTATTTGATTTGGGAGTTGCACGCGGGCGGAGCCGCAAGGCACTTTGGGCGAGATAATTCCATAGCCATTGTCGAGGACCGTCTTTATTGGCCCAGCCTTAAGAAGGACGTGGCTCGCATTGTCCGCCACTGCCGTATCTGCCAAACGGCAAAGGGTACCAAACAGAACACGGGTTTGTACACGCCTTTACCTATCCCGTACCGCCCTTGGGCGGACATTAGCATGGATTTTGTTCTCGGACTTCCCCACTCTACGAAAACACGACTCCATCTTCGTGGTGGTCGATCGTTTTTCGAAGATGACACACTTTATCGCTTGTCGTAAGACAGCAGATGCGATTCACGTTGCATCTATGTTCATGAGGGATATTTTTCGATTGCATGGCCTACCCAGGTCGATCGTGTCAAACCGCGATATGAGATTCATGAGTTACTTCTGGAAGACTCTATGGAATAAGACTGACACCATTCTTAGGTTCTCCTCGGCATATCATCCGCAGACGGGCGGGCAGACCGAAGTCGTGAACAGAAGCTTAGGAAATCTTTTATGGTGTCTAGTAGGAGAGCATGTAGATAGCTGGGACTTAGATCTTCCATTCGCATAGTTCGCCTACAATAGCTCAGTCAATAGGTCCACCGGGTTGAGTTCATTCCATGTAGTATCAGTATACGACCCTAGGAAGCCCGTTGACCTCGTCCCGAGTCCTTTAGAGTCGCGCCCTAGTGAGTCTGTTGAGTCATTTGCATTGTATTTGCATGAGTCGGTTCGCGGACAAATAATAATGAGCAATGAAAATTATAAAACTCATGCAGATAAGCAAAGGAGAGAACAAATATTTAATGCAGGCGAGAGAGTAATGGTGTGAATCCACCCAGAGAGGCTACCCTCGGGGTCTGCCAAAAAGTAAAGCGTCAGGTGAATAGGTTTGTACTCTATTATTAGTCGTATTTGGAAAAATGCCTACCGGGTCGATATCCCGGCTAGTATGGGAATTCACCCGATGTTTAATTTCGAGGATGTGACGTCGTACTATGAGCCTCACAAGTATGTGGACCCGAGCAGTGGAGATGCCCAGCCGCCCCCGCCCTCTCTTTCGTTGCCTTACCAATCTCTTACTACACTTACACCTGATGACCACCACAGTCCACCTCGTGCTACCACCCACCCACCTGGAGACTCATCTTCTCGGGTTTCACCACCGGTGCCACCGATCGCACCGGGATCCACCTTTCGAGAGATGAGAGTTGTGCATCACAGAGGTCAGATCCCATCAGTTTGTTTCCACCACGAACGGGTCGCGATGTCACTATTTGGTACGCCCCGATGCAGACGACACTTGGATATTACCGGCAGAGCTTGATCGACTCGCCCCTGTACTTCGACTTCAGTACGATCATCTCCATTCACCGGAGATGAAGGCTTTTCAGTCGGAGGGAGTTGATGGGGATCCATCAAATCGTGCATCTGGAGGGGTTCACCTCAAGGCGGGACCCACGTTCATTTATTCGTGCAGGAAGGCTAGATCGGATCACTGATCCGACTCCGCGGTTGCGTCCGGTACATCGCCACGAGTCAAAAGCATATATTAGTTTATTTTTTTGGTTTTATTTTCATATATTTTGTGGCCGACCCCACCGGCCAATCATAATAGTTGATGGGGATGTCCTAGTTGTTCTTTTCTCATAAATAGATGTGTAGGGGCTGAAATGAGGTCATTGCAGAATTTGGAGAACTTCATTCTCGGATTTCAGCGATCATTCCCCGGTGTCGACGTCGTGGAACCCTAGGTGATGACTCCTAGGTGCTCGTTCATCCTCTCAAGGTACCTCCTACTCTTGTCATCGTTTTCCCCCCTTCAAACCTCCATTCCCACCGCCACAGCCCCCCCAAACCTGCGCCCAAACACAGCCGGCCGGTTGTTTTTCCTGCAGGCCGACAACCGCCCGTCACCAGCCTGCCATCCCCCCATATCGTTGTCCCTCCTCCTTGCTACAGGAATGCCGCGCTCCTACAGCACTCCAACCACCAGCCGCCCCCTCCTCTCTTGTCGCACACCCATCCAAATCTCCATTAGCCCTAGCCGACAACACCCCACATCCCCTTTCGTGGTTCCACTGCCAAACAACTCTTATTCTCAAGATCAATCTAGATCTGAGAATTTCAGCCCCGGTCCGTCGTTTCCCTCCACTCATATTGCCATTTTAGCTCGAATCCGTTCCTACACATCGGATCTATCCTTCCCCCGGCCCGGATCTATTTGTACGTGGTCGGATCTATCCATTTCTCACCCGATCTCATCATTTACCGCCGAGGACAACCACTGTCATGGCGCCATCATTTTCACGTCACCGGTTCCACCTCCGATCGTCGATCTACACATTCGGACCCAAATTCTTCAGTGTCTCGGTTCAGTCCACTACTTTGTGAGTTTCTTGTGGTATTTGCTTATTTGATTTGACATTTTCATCGGTGAATTAATATATGTGTTGTGATTCTTGCTAGTAGAAAGTTGTTTCGCTACGCTATTAATTTGCAGGAGGAGTTATTCGCCGCACGCTTTGCTATGGCCCTCCGAGCAGAGGAAAGCCGATATAAAATTGCCGAATTAAATATTTGTTTTCAATTTTAAATATTTGCGTGGTGTTAGAAAATTTCATTACTCAAATTTATTTGTCGTCGTAACTAACGGCCGCATTGCATTTAGAGTCATACTAGAGAATCACTTTTGCATTTACACCTAGAGTCATAGGTTTTGTGCACCCCTTAGCCTACCCTACATCACTTCTTTATGGCATTTTAATCTTTAGTGCCACAACAAAAGAACATTTGTCGCATTTAACTACCGTTTTCAACATATTATCTACTAATGTTCTCTACAATAAATATTCCAAGTGTTTTTTCTTTCAAGATGAGGTAGAATTTTTAGGGCATTGTATTACTAATGGCACAGTTTTTCCCAACCATAATAATATTACAGGAGTCAAAAAATACTCCACACCCACTACTCAAAAGGAAGTTCATTCTTTTTTAGGCCTATCAGGTTTTTACCGTAAATTTATCAAAGACATCTTTATAATTGCCCCACCTCTATTTGATTTATTAAAAAAAACTTCTCTTGGACAGAGCAAGCCCAACTTGCTTTTGATACTCTTAAAAACTAATTAGTTTCAAAACCAAGTTCATCATGAACCATTTTAATGAGTACGCTTCAGGAATTGGTATTGGAGCAGTGCTTCTACAAAATACCAAAACCATAGCCTATTTTAGTAAGAAGTTGTCCCCACTTATGCAAAAGAAGTCCACTTACGTGTGGGAAATGTGCGCAATCACTTCTGCAGTGGCTAAGTGGAGGCAATACCTATTGGGACATCCATTTCAGATATTAATCGAACACAAAAGTCTACATGATCTACTCACCCAGGATTTAAATAAGCTGGAACAGCATTTGTTTTTATCCAAACTAATAGGCTATGATTACACAATGAAATATAAACCAGGAAAAGCTATCCATATTATGCACCACCGCCAGCACAATAACACAACCACAATCAGCTGACCCAAAATCAGCACAGATGTACACTCTTTTTGTCCAGTTCATCATCCACACTATTAGATGGATTATAACAAGAGTATGTTGCTAATCAATTCATCCAGCAATTCTTACATGATGTGGCAGCAAATCCCCCATCTCACCCTGACCGGACACAGAAAGGGATGCATATTTTTATAAGCATGACTATATATACTATTATACCACAAAATTCACAAATAAAGCATAAAAACATCGCAGATTCCCATAATAGCCTTTATGGAGGCCATTCAGTGATCAATGCCACCATTTACCGCATTCAAGATCAGTTTCACTGGCACCATATAAAAAAAATGTAACCAACTATATAAACCAATGTGAGATATGTTAGAATGCAAAATCTTCTAACCACTTTCCCTATGGCTTAATTCAGGCGTTGTCTATTTGACACTCCTCTGGTCTGACCTTATTATGGACTTTATAACTCAATTACCTAAATCGAACAACTACACAATTATTATGGGCATAGTTGATAGACTATCACGGGCCGCTCACTTTGCCCCTATGACTCCCTCGCTCATTGCACCCTTAGTTGCAGTGGTATTTTGGGAAACAGTCGAAAAATTACACAGCATTCCCACCTCAATAATATCTTATTGCGATTCTATATATTTAAGTAAATCTGGAGTGATTTATTCAAATTACATGGCACATTTCAGCCTATAACCCTCAAACTATCAGACTTACTTAACGTACTAATCATTGCCTGCAACAATATCTGCGTATTTTTACCCATGCTAACCCAAAAAATGGTCTAAATACCTTGATTGGCAGAATTTCATTTTAATACCTCGATCGACATGTCTCCATTCGAGTTCATGTTCGGTCGGCCGCCCCCTGGGCTTCTCACTTATTGTGCAAGGAGTACTTCTAATGAAGCTGTGGAATAGGAACTACAAACCAGAGACGAACTCATTCATTAACTACGGGAAAACCTACAACGATCATAGCATCGTACAAAGACGCATGCCGATAAGAGGCGAGAAGACATTAAGTTCCATAAGGATGATTGGGTATTGCTAAAACTACATCTGTATCGTCTGCTTACTCTACACAAAACACATTGTAGAAAACTAGCCCTTAGGTACTACCAACCTTTCCAAATAGAGGAATTCATCGGAGAATCGTCTTATCTCTTTCAATAGCCTGCAGATTGCAAGATACATCATGTTTTCCACGCTTTGCTCTTAAAGTCATACAAGGGGCAAAATGGAATTCTTAAAGTCATACAAGGGGCAAAATGGAATTCATGTTACGCCCTTACCAACTCACAGTTACCGGAATATGCAAGTACATCTCTGGCTGTCATCAATTTGCGTCAGATTATCCGGAATAACCAAAATGTTACTCAAGGATTGGTCCAGTGGAAGGAGCTTCAACCTGAAGATAATACTTAGGAAGATCTAGAATCACTATCGGCTAACCTGTTACCAACTAACCAAGCAGACACTACCAACTACAACGCAAAGGTGCGTCACGATTTATTGGTACCTATGTTATTAAAGGCGCGCCAAAGGCTCATCAGATTCAGAGGTTTGCGCCTCTGTGCGCCTTATTTGCGTCTTTGGAATATAAAAGGTGCGGTTGAGTGAGATTTTTGCTGTAATTTTTTTCTTTAAAAATAAAGAAAAAATAAAGAACTCAATAGTTTTTTTATTAATTTAGTGTTGGTGAAAGATAATTATGCGTTGAGACTTACACATGATGCAAGTGACCACATTGATTATATTTTTTAAGAGATATAAACAATAGTAATGAATGATTAATTAGTAGACTAGATGAATAATTTGATTGAGAAGCTGAAATGATTTTTTATGTTGATCATTTAAAATGGATGTGGTTGCACTTTGTCATCGTCATGCGCACTCCTGCGCCTGAGCCTTGCTTCTAGATTTCAAGACCCCTTGCACCTTGGTGCGCCTTTAATAACTAAGATTGGTACCTATGTGGACTCAGAAGAAGAAGCGAACACCACAACGTCGATCTACTTTACAAAAAAATGGAAGAAACCAAAAATTTACCTCATTATCCAGATCGAGGTTACTTATTCAGTTTCCCTTCAAGACTAAAATCCCAGCTCCCGGAAGCTCCAGGATCTTATCACCAGGACAACAACATCATCGACTCATTGGATCATCGCCTCAGTGAGCTTCTTCTATCGACGGATCGCTAAAAGAAGATCACCTCATCTCGCGGATCATCGACTCCGCTTCCATCTTAGGGTTTTTCAGATCTAAAGATTATTGATGAGGACATTGATGATATAAAGGATAGGGAATTGTTGCAGTTGGTGGACACGTGTTCTTTTGTTGTGGATTGATAGAGCAGTGAAGGGTTGATTACAAAGCCATGCATCAACCAATAAAAGCCTTGACGCTTTCCGGAGATGCTTACAGCAGCAGCTGACTTATCTTTATTAAAAAAAACTTTATTTGAATTTTGATAACTAGATGAGTAATTGTCTGTTACGTTCTAAAAACTGTGATAGCAGAAAATTTCACTCATGCCGTTACACGGTCCTATTAGCATTGTATAAATTGTTGGGGGTTTGGCTCCGCTCAAGATAATTCATATTCTCTATCAAGTTTGGAATAGAGTTTATATAGTATCTCCAGCGTAAAGTCAAGCCCTAGAGTGACATGAACTCAATAACACGCTCTGAGTCGGTCTCGACAGGTGCGGACATATATTAATAAGCCATGTATTTGGTTGTAATGGGATTATTGATGAAGTTAATTTCAAGTTCTTCTTTGTTATTTCTCTCGTCTATCTTCCTCCTACGCTGTTCGTCTCTCCCAAACTCCGGCAACCCCCTTTTTGCCCTTCTTCAGGATCTCCAATACTTTACACAGCCCCTCCAAGCAACTCAGAAAAACCATGTAAATTAAAATAAGTCAAAACAGGAACTCGGAAACTTGAAGCCCGAAAAGATCCGGTTTCCGTGAAGCAAAAAAAAACAATCGCTTGATCTAATATGTTAAACAACAAAAAAGATTAAGAATGAGCAGAAACAATACTACACCAGAGCCGTAGATCAGGGGTGATAGAGGAAGATTATTGGTGTTTCCGTTCTCGCTTTCTCCTCAAAGTCCCCTCCCTGCCGCGCCCCAGGTTATGAACGAGCAGAAACAATTGATTCGATAAATTTTGTCAATTATATGTTTGGACGGATGCGGCTTTTGAGCTGCTGTGGAATTATATTTTCAACCATAGTTATAGCTCAGGATTGGAGCACTTTGATATTGAATATTTTTTTAAAAAATGTCATATAGTAAATATAATTTTAAAAAGCACGTATTTTGTATTTTGGGCTGCTATTAACCGATATATTATGTGTGTTTTTAATTGTTTTGTCAGACTGACAATATTCAAAATTAACCTACCAATATAAACGCTCATATTATATCTCAATCTCACGTTATTTTTGCAATTCAATTTTAAAAAATAAAAAATGTTTTTTTTTTGTCCTTAAAAATTTGTTAACATTAGAGCAGAAAATTTGTGATATTGAAGTGTAAAGCTAAAATTAAGCGTGCCAAAAAAATAAATGTTGAAACATATTGCAAAATATCAATTAACAATACCGAGTAATAACTAACATTAATGACTTGTTGTCACATAATGATAACCAACCTGCATAAAATAAAATAATGAAAAAGTCTAAAATCAATTGTGTGAATTTAATTTGCTTCTCATCATCATTTTAGTTGAATTAGATATGCAGCAACAACAATAACACTCATATTTTTATTTCACTATAGTGGGTTGGCTATATGAATCCTTTGTCGACATTTTGTTTTATCTTTAGTCATAATCTCACTAATGCCTAAGTACATTTTGTCTTTCCTCATAATTTCAGTAGGGGTGTGCACAGAAAATCGAAACCGACCAAATCGAATTGAGACAATCAAACCGAATTTTGGACCGAACTGATCGGTTCGATTTGTTTCGGTTCCGGGGGGAAGTAAACTGAACCTGCTTGTTTCAGTTTCGATAAACACCTTCGACAAACCAATGAAACCGAACCGATAAACCATGCTTCAAATTTTATACATATGTGTTGCAATGCAAAAATAGTTTGCATGTATACATTTGAACTTTTTTTAATCTTTATTGCAATGTAGATGTCAATATTTAATTAAATGATAATGGTTGATGAAAATAATGACCAACTTTTGAACGGAAAAAAATCATATGCAACGCAAATACAAATAGTATTTATAAATTTTGCTTATATTTGTAATTTAGTATGCTAGAAACTGAACCGATGTTTAAAAATCAAACCTAACCAATCAGTTTCAGTTTGGGTGTGTAAAAAGTGAGATTTTTCGGTTCGGTTTCGGTTTCGGTTTTGACTAAAATTGAACTACTTACAGACCTAAGTTTCATTCCAAGTCTTTATTGGTGTACCCCTCCCCCGTTTAACATCCCTAATGACTAAATTCTCACAATGCCTAACAAGTGCTTTTAATGCCCTCCTTTATACATGTTTCAACCATCGTAGTCGAGCTTTTCGCATCTTCTCTACAATTGTGACACTCTGGTCTTATCCCTAATACATAAATTCCTAATTTTATCCAGTCTCATGTGTCCACACGTCCACATAAGCATTCTCATCTCTGCAACTCCCATTTTTTGCTTATGTGCACAATTCACTGCCCCAAGCACACAGAACCTTAGAGCATCAATGGTCTAGTTATAGTATTATAAAATTTGCCTTTAATTTTAATGGTATTTTATGATCACATAAGATCTCTGGCACGCCTCTCCACTTTAAGCATCCTGTTTGGATTCTTTGTATCACATCTTTATATATTCCTCCATCTTTTTGAACTATTGATCCCAGAAATTTAAGGCATTCACTAAATGAAATATCTTGCTCACTCAACTTAATAACGGAGTCAGTCGTCCTTCTTACATTGTTAAATCTAAGTTCCATATACTTCATTTTTGGCTTCCTCAACTTAAAATTCTTCTTTCATAAAGTATCTCGTCAAAATTCATGTTTCACATTTACACCCCCACATGCCTCATCGATCAAAATAATATTATTTGCAATCAATAAACACCAAGGTATTATTTGTTGGATATGTCTGGTGAGCTCATCTAAAATAAGGGTAAAGAGATATGGGCTTAAAACTGGCCCTTTATGTGTAAGACCCCCCCCCCCTCCCGGAATACAAAACACGGCACGAGGAGAGTCTTATGCTCAGAACAGTCGCCTTGCAGTAGCGCTAGCACTCGGGCTAACCTGTACTACAAGACGCCTATCCTGCCGGTTATAACCAATATCAACCAATGCCAACCCAACCAAGAATATAAACAAAAGTCAATCCACACATAAGTAAAATAGTCCAAAAGTACAACAAATAAAGAAGCTACAACAAGCTTCTAAAATATCAGAGTATGGGTAAAACTTGCCCAAAGGGGCTACATCATGAGTCTTTCAAACTCACATCGGTGACTGACGGTAGCGACAGCACCGTCCTTTCAGGCCATGTCGTCCTGGTCCGGCTGTCCTGCTGCAAAATCTATTGTTGCTCTATATGCGGGGTTTCCTCCTAAAAAGGAAGACGTAGAAACCGTTAGTCATAAAGACTAAGTGGCTTTCACATCCGCTCCCCCGGCGACTCCTCGGCACCGAGCGGAGAAAGGAACAAGGATACAATATATTTATATAAGCAATATTACAAACATGTGGTATAGAGTGAGCAATATCAAGTATATCAGCAGTATAATGAATGAGTAAACATTCTACTCTAGCAGTTCTACCATCTACAGCAGTATATGAAAAATGTAAAACTATGACAGAAAGTAACTCAACTTATATGAATGCTCATACAGACATATAAGTTAAGGATCGACTCAACAGTAAAGTAACTCATCGTATAAGAGCGCTCATACAAACTTATATGATGAGGATCTTCTGTATGCAATATAATGCAATGTCATGAATGTTATGCAATGACTCACCCATGATCACGCACATGCAATTGCTATGTCGACACAGACTTGTAGTTCCCACTATTCGAGCAGGTAGTTAACATCTCAGGCGTCATCCGTCGTTGCCAGACGGTGACAGTAGAGCGGGCATTTCCACTACTAGGCTGGCATCCACACTACCTGGCCTAGGCCTCCATACGCTTCAACGCTAAGAATACAACAATGGAGCTCACATGTGTACTACGGCTCAGAAGGGGTTTCGGGTAGATGTGTACCAAGAACACATCCTAACCTAGCCTGTATCGTGGTACGGAGAGGGCCTCGGGAATGACCACCGAGGACACAGCCAAACCGCCCACTTGGCACGGAGAGGGCCTCGGGATGAGCACCGAGGACATAGCCAAACTGTCCAAAGTCTATCTGCCAACTCCCGTCGGTGTGACGACTGGCGAGCCCATAGACCTGCCACACTATCCTTAACCCAGGATTATGACATCGCGTGTCAACTCACACCACATGTAATATCACATCATCGTTGCACGGAAGGAGCCTCAGGAATAAACACCGAGGACCAAGCCCAACCGTCCACTTACGTCTCTTCTAAACATTACCAAACCAGTACGGTCAAACACCCGCACTTACACCCTTCCACAATCTAGTGTCGCAGGCACTTAAGGGTTCATCGTCGACATAAAGGTACCTCACATATTCATCAGCCATACAATCATTTGTTCGTAATAGTCATTACAAATTATGTACTGTAACTTCAAGCCAAACTCATCGTTATTCAATGCATTACCCTTGCCAAGTACATCCTTATTGATTCTCATATTTAAACCATTCCTACCATCCCAACTCGTCAATCCATTCGTTCTCCAACCTTCACCAAATCACATTGATCAAGTACATTTTACCACATCATTTTTTCATTAAGGGTCTATCCAACAAATGTTATTAACTCAACAAAACGTTAGCGTTAAGGTACTTCAATCTCTCTACCAACCCAAAGTCGATACAAAACAAACACGAGAATTACATGTGTAGGAATGATTATTGTACAACAACTTCAAACGGGGATCCCTGAGGCTACAGGAATCCAGTAAAGACGTTTAACCCCTCGTTGGAAAGACATTCCTAAGGGCTACGACTTTTGTGTTTAGTCGAAAGCCCAGATCTGGACGTATCATGTCTGAAATAGCCTCGAAGACTGCTGCATGAAGAAAATAGATTTCTGCACGCATCTTAAAGCAAGATGAACGACATCGGTTCATCTTCTTCATCAAGCTATTTGTTCAAACCATGTCCAGAAATTCCTC
This sequence comes from Platanthera zijinensis, assembly GCA_039513925.1. Classification (NCBI taxonomy): domain Eukaryota; kingdom Viridiplantae; phylum Streptophyta; class Magnoliopsida; order Asparagales; family Orchidaceae; genus Platanthera; species Platanthera zijinensis. Next base: position 109,898,056 of record CM077087.1, read on the forward strand.
CACCCTTATTCACCCTCATGAGACCATTTCTCTTCAAAAAACTAGTCCCCATCTTCACATAGAAGGAAGGAGAGGTTGAAGACGTCTAATCCCTAGGACACAAGTCCTAGCGTGGCCTTTTCCTAGAAATCTCCTTCTCACAAATCAAGACTCTTCTGAGTCGATATCTCTCCTAGAAATAACTATAGATCTAGCACCAAGGGAGAGGGGAGGAAGCTCACCTCGTTTCTGGCGTTTCCACCATTTCCAGCCATGGATCTTGTCATCCTTCTTGGCGGCATCTTCTTCTCCTCGGTCGGTGTTAGTTCTTTACGGGAAAAAGATCGGCTCTAGCACCTTCTTCCTCTCCAACAGTTTTCTACAGCAATGGCTTGGAAGGGAAGAGTATAAGCGGCTAGGGTTTTTCTCCCTTTTTCATGTAGAAAGTGGATAACTGCATAGCCACGTGTCGACCTCTCATTGGACCGCCAATCACTCAGTAAATGAGTCCCTTCAAAACGACGCGGCCAGAAAAATTTGTCAAAACATGAAATTGAACGACACGGGTAGGGACACGCCCGTGTCACTACTCGTGTCCCGCTTGGGAGAATGCGGTCGACGATCGTCGAGCTCCGCTCGACGAATCGTCGAACTGCTGGAGACACACATGGGTAGGGACACGCCCGTGTCTCTACCCATGTCCTACTCGAGAGGAACACGGTCGACGATGTTAGTCGAGCTCCGCTCGAAGAAAACACACATACGCACACGGGTAGGGACACGCCCGTGTCACTACCCGTGTCCTGCTCGGGAAACACGGTCGACGATGTTAGTCGATCTCTGCTCGATGAATACATACACATGGGTAGAGACATGCCTGTGTCTCTACCCGTGTCCTGCTCGGGAAACACAACTAAGAATCTGCATCGTTGCCAGAGAGCCACACGGGTATGGACACGGTCGTGTCAAACACACACGAGTAGGGACACGCCAGTGTAACTACCCATGTCCTTCTCTAGAAATTTCATAAAGACGACCCAAAGACTCCAGAGTACCACACGGGTATGGACACGCCCGTGTCACTACCCGTATCCTACTCTGGACCAACTTATCCACCCTTACACAAGTGTAAGCCTAGTTGTTAGCACACCCTGAGCCCAAGTCAGCTCTCCTGACTTAAAAGCGCGCACGAGGGGCCTAGCGCAAATTGGGACGTTACAAATCCTATAAAAAAAATAAAAGATTTTGTCCCCGAAATCTGGCTAAGGCTATGGGGAGAGAAAAACATGAAATAAAATATAATATGCTTTTAAAATTACCTTGAGGAAACAACTCTGGGTAACGCTTTTGCATCAGTCTACCGGCTCCCATGTATACTCCTCCTTCCCATGATTAGACCACAACACCTTTACCAAAGGAACACTCTTGCGGCGTAAAATCCTTATCTCATTGTCTACTATCCGCACCAGCTCTAGTCATACAGATCTATCGGTTTCTATTGCTCCATCAATGGTGGGAATATGTTGATCAGGCCGCAACAATGCCTTCCGGAGAGACGACACATGGAATACGTCATGAAGGTTCTCCAGCTCTGGTGGTAACTCCAACCGGTAGGCCAAAGGGTCAATCCTTTCCAATATGGTGTAAGGTCCAACGTATCTTGGGTTGAGCTTCTTCACACCACGTACCCGTGACACTCCATGCATTAGCCGGATTTTCAAGAACGCTTTGTCACCCACCTGAAATTCTACCACCCGGTGCTTTGCATTTTAATATTTATCCTGCCGTCTTTGTGCCTCAAGCATGCAGTCCCGTATTAGTCTAATAACCGTATCAGTATCATCAATGTATTCATTTCCTAAAACCTTCGGGTCTTCATCTTGCACCCATGATAAGGGGGTTCTACACCTTCTTCCGTAAAGGGCTTCATGGGGTGCCATCTTGATATTTTCCTGGTGACTGTTGTTATATGAAAATTCCACCAGGGGTAAGAGCCTTTTCCACGACTCTCCTCTATCCATCACACACAGTCTCAATAGATCTTCCAAAGTTCTGATGGTCCTCTCAGACTGCCCGTCCGTCTGAGGATGAAACGTTGTGCTAAAAGTAAGGCACGAGCCCAAATACGCATGTACCGCCTTCCATCCTTTAGAGGTAAACCGACCATCCCAGTCAGAAATAATTGTCTTTGGCACGCCATGGTACCGTACAAACTGCTCCACAAAGAGGCGTACCAAAACATCCACATGAGCCTCTTTCTTCATAGGAATAAACCTGGCTACCTTTGTCAGACGGTCGGCGATTACCCACACTGAATCATTCCCTGAGCGTGAGCGAGACAATCCTTGGACGAAGTCTGTGGAGACATCCTCGAACTTCCACTCGGGGATTGGAAATGACTGTAATAATCCACCGGGGCTCTTGCATTTTCACCTTCACCCTTTGGCAGGCCTCGCAGTGCGTAACAAAATATCTGATGTCCCTCTTCATTCCCGACAAACACATGGTCTTTCACAAGTCGGCGTACATCTTGGCAATCCCAGGATGCACAGAATACTGAGTGCAATGTGCCTCTCTCAGGATATCTTCCCGAATTTTACCACCCTTGGGAATGTAAAGCCGGCCACGGAGATGAACGAGGCTGTCTTTTAGGGAATACTCGTCTGTAGTCCCATCTTCAATTGACTTGATTGCCGGGGCCAGAGCCGCATCCTTTCCTTGCTCCGCCCGGATTTGGTCTCGAATATCACATATTATGATCATCGTGGTTAAGTACTTCGTATACCCTTCTGATTGGTCTTTATATACCAGGGTAATCTCCATCTCTTCGAGCATCCGAGCTAACTCCATACTCATCAATTAGGACTTAGGGCTTGGTTCTGGTACCTTCCTGCTCAAAGCATCAGCTACGAAATTTGCTTTCCAGGGTGGTAGTTCAAAGTAAATTCATAATCATATAAAAACTCTAACCACCGCTGCTGTCTCTAATTAAATTCCTTCTGAGTATGAACGTACTTTAAGTTCTTGTGATCCGAAAAGATTTCGCAGTGGATGCCATACATATAGTGTCTCCAAACCTTCAAGACGAACACCACCGCTCCCAATTCTAAATCATGTACTGGGTAGTTGATTTAATGCTTCTTCAGTTGTCTTGAAGCATATACAATCACATGCCCATGCTGCATCAATACCGCTCCCATCCCTTGATACGACGCGTTAGTATAAACTTGAAATCCTTCCTTCCGGGATGGAAGGGCTAGGATGGGTGCATATGTAAGTTTGTCCTTCAGTTCCTGGAACGCAGCTTCACACTGGGGTGTCCACTCAAATGGCACACCTTTCTTTGTCAAAGTAGTAAGAGGAAGGGCAATCTTTGAGAACCCTTTTACAAATATGCGATAGTACCCGACAAGACCAAGAAAGCTCCGCACATCGGCCGCTGACTTAAAGGGCGGCCACTCCCTCATGACACGCACTTTTGCCGAATCTACAGCTAGTCCAGCCCCACTGATCACATGGCCCAAGAAGGCAACCTCTTGGAGCCAGAATTCGCACTTGCTGAACTTGGCAAACAAAGCATGCTCTTTTAGCTTCCTCAATACCAAGGTTAGATGTTCGACATGCTCTTCCTCTGTCTTTGAGTAGACCAAAATGTCATCGATGATGAAGATATCCAGATAAGGCTCAAACACTTTGTTCATCAAACTCATGAAAGCTGAAGGGGCATTTGTGAGCCCAAACGGCATCACGGTGAACTCGTACAAACCGTACCTTGAGTTAAAAGCCGTTTTCTGAATGTCCTTCTCTTGTATCCTCAACTAATAATACCCCGAGCACAAATCAAACTTGGAAAACAATTGCGCTCCTAGTAATTGGTCGAATAACTCGTCAATCCGGGGTGGCAGATAGGTGTTCCGTACCGTCAGTCGGTTAAGCTCTCGATAATCTATGCATAATCGTAAGGTTTCATCCTTCTTCTTAACGAACAGAACAGGAGCTCCCCAAGGTGATGAGCTGGTGCGAACAAACCCTGATTCCACCAGTTCTTTCAACTGAACTCTGAACTCTGCGAGTTCCTTCGGGGCCATTCGGTAAGGGGTCCTGGAGAAGGGCTTGGAACCCGGTACTAGCTTAATTTGAAAATCTACCTCTCGATACGGGGGTAATCCTGGCAATTTCTCAGGAAATACCTCGGGAAAGTCCCGCACTACTCGCACATCCTTCATATCTATTGACCTCTCTTTCAATTCGCTTCTAGCCTCTTAGCCATGTTAATTATTTCCGCCAAGCTTGAGTGCGTGAAAGTGAGGGTTAGATCTAATATACTCTAGAGAGAGGGGGGGGGGTAAATAAAGTATTTGTGAGTAATTAAAATCTTTTGCTGAATAATATAACGTTTTCCTAAACTTAGATGCTATATCACAGTACAACAGATTAAATTAATAAAAATCACAGAATCCTAACTATCACAGCCACAGCAAGAACAAAAGAAAAAGGCAACCAGACAACACAAGAATTTTATAGTGGTTCCCCAACCTGGGTACATCCACTCTTCTACCACCCCGGTAGGAATCCACTCAGGTTTTTGTTCAGGTGACTGCCACCAATGAGCTTTTGGTAAGGTGCTCAAAAACCAAACCTCAAGTCTTTTGGTTAGGAGACTTGCAACCAGGAATCACTTTGAAGGGAGTAGAGAACCCTTTTTACAGAGGGGGTGAGAGAGTGATGATGTCTTCTTTTTCTCAAGTATTCAACTGAGAAGACTATGTGGATTTGATGGTGGCAAAATCTCCCCCTGAAATACTGAATTTATTCAGGGTGAAAGGAACTTTGCTTCAGGGTGATAGGCCTTCAAGCTTTCAACTTCAACCAGAAGAACTTCAGGAACTCTTTGACAGATACAATAGTTGTTGTCCTTTGAAAGTTCCTGAGAGGATGACAAAAGAAAAAGACTCTTGATTTAAATGGTTGTTCTTATTCTTCTGAAAGCTATTATTCTTCTGGTCTAGCAGTTCTTTCTTTCTAGCGCTTTGTTGTCAAGAGAGAGCAAGAGAAGAGAGAGTATTGGAACACCCTATTACTAATTTGGGCAAGGATCACTATGTTCTTAGGAAATTGTATTGACCTTATTGTATAGTCTTAAAGGTCAATTAGAATGAGTCTAAGGGTTAGAACTTAGGTTTGGAAGCTTCCCCCAAGACCTTCTAAGATCAGAATTCAAGTGCTGAAGACTAGGACAATTTTCGTCGAGCTCAGGTCGATGAAATGTCGAACTCAGTTTGACTATCTCTGAGCTCAGTTCAACGAGTCGTCGAACTCGGTTCGACGATCTTCGAGCTTAGATCGACGTTTTTGTCTCTAGCCAAAATCTAAGTCTTTGAGCTCAGGTCGACGATAGTTGAGCTCAGGTCGATGATTTTTGTTTCAGTCTAGATTCTGTCTCTGAGCTCAGGTCGACGATAATTGAGCTCAGATCGACGCTTTTCTGAAGAGATCAACGATTTCAGGAATTCAAATTCATATAGTTTTGGAATTCAATCTGTTTTATTATCAGCATTTATTTCAAAGGATTCTGTAGCCGTTTCAAGTTATCTGGAGCAAGTTTCAAGGAAGACAAAATGGAATGTCTCTTAGGACTTTCCTCCAGAGACAAAGTTCATTTAAGGTAGTCATTTATGACTGAGTAACGGCTATCTAAAAAACATATTTTCAGTATATCTCCAGAGAATTATTGAAAAAGAGAACAAGAGATTTCAATCAAGATTTTCTTGGAATAGACTCAAGAGAGACACAAGTCTACATGATTACTGAGTTAAAAATTCATACAGAACACAAGGAATCATACTGTGAAGGAGATCATCAACAAAAAAGAATTCTTCTATTCTACTCCTTCAAGATCTTCTTGATTCAAGTGTTCAAAGGCTTCTTCATCAAAGACTCCAGACACATCATATTTCAGCAACTGCTGAAATCATCTCTTGTTGGAGATCTAAAGTTTCTGAAGACCTATCACCCTATGCAAAGCTCTTCTTCCTGAACAATTACTGATCTCAGGGGAGCTTTGACAACATCATCCACTAGTCTTCTCTTAGACTGTTGATAGAGAAGAACATCAAAACTCTTTTCTTTTTCCTTACTCTGCTGTAAAAGGGTTTCTCAAAACTCCCTTCAAAAATTTTGTGGCTGGTTTCTGAGATCTTGTCAAAACTCAGTGGTGGCAAGACACCTGATCAAAAAATCTGGGTTTGGTTTTTGAGCACCTTTTCAAAAGCTCATTAGTGCCCAGGACACCTGATCAACTATTCTTGCAGTGGATTCCTACCTAGGGTTGTAGAAGAGTGGATGTACCCAGGTTGATTGGGGAACCACTATAGATCCTTGTGTCTTCTAGTTTGCTGTATTTTTACTTTGCTGTGTGCTGTGATTTTGCTTTCTTGCTAACCTAGTTTTATATACTGCTAGCACAATTACACCTATACTTAAATCAAGTCTTCCACTGCAAATAATTTTTTATCTGGAAAATTATTTTAATATACTCTATTCACCCCCCCTCTAAAGTAAAGGTAGATCTTATCCTCACTTTTAATTGGTATCAGAGGGAGGTTGGTTACTCAACAACTGAATCTTCATTAGATTGGTTGTTCCTACAGGCTAACACCTGAACCAAAAGATCTCTAAGAAGATCAATCTTCTATAGAGGGTTATTATTTGTATTATATTTATTTTCATACAAAACCATGACACAGAATAAAGATTATGCTAGCACCAGACCTCCAGTGTGCAACCTTTCTAAGTTTGCACTTTGGAAGGCAAGGATAAAATTATATATGAATTCTATTGATGAAGACATCTACAATTCTGTTTTGACAGTGTGTCCAAGACCCCCAATAAATACTAGTACAAGTGCTGTTCCACCTCCTTCAGGAACAGATGCAAAAATCAGGAAATGGAAAGTTGCAGATGCCAAAGCAATGAATATTCTGGCTTAGACTATGTCTAATGAAATATTTCAGAAAGTGGCTAAATGTAATTAAGCAAAAGAAATATGGGATAAGTTATCTGAAATTGTCTCAGGATCTGCTGATGAAAGGAAAGACAGAAGATCCCATCTCATAACCCAGTATGAGAATTTCAAAAAGGGAGAAACTGAGTTAGTTGCTGACATGTACAACAGGCTCAGCCTAATAGTCAGTGAGTTAAAAATATTGGATAAAGAAATCTCACTAACTGAACTCAATGACAAAATCCTAATGTGCTTCCCCATCACTTGGGATTCAAGGATCTGGCCAATCAAGGATGCTAGAAGCCTAACTGAGATTACTACTGAAGCCTTATTGGGCAAGCTCAAGTCTTATGAGCTGCTCATCAAGAATAGAGAGGAAGAACAAAAGGTTGCTTCTCCAGCAATCAGGAAGGAGAAGACAATAGCATTCAAAGCTACAGAAGACCAGCCTGAAGATAAAGTCACAGGCAATGAAGAATTAATGAGCTTACTGGCCAAAAGATTCTATAAGATGGCCAGGAAAGATTTCAGAAAGAGGTCATTCAGAGGGCATGAGAAACCAAGGTATGACAAATCCAATAATAAAGAAATTATTTGTTTTGGATGTAGGAAACCAGGCCACATTGTGCCTGATTGTCCAGAGAATCAGAATAAAGACAAGAGGGACAGGAAAGATAGGAGAAAAGACAAGGACTCCAGGAGAAACAACAATGACAAATCCTCTTCCAGCAAGAACAAACACACCAGGAAGGGATTTGTAGCTGAAACCTGGAGTGAAACTGAAGAAGAGTCAGAGGCTTCATCAAGCTCAAGTGATGATGAAGATGATGCTGAAGAGAAGGAGTTCTGCATGATGGCTATCAATGCCTCCCAACATAATTCTGATGCAGAACATGAATCAGAATTTGAATCTGAACATGAAGATGAAGAAGACCAGGTAATAGATTCCTTTGATTTTAATTCAGAGGGCTTTAAATTTGAATTTAAAGCAATTGTTTAGACCTGCTAAAGTTTGAGAAAGAGATTATCTCTCTCAGAAATCAATTGTCTGAACATAGCACTTTAAAATCAGATAACCTCAAACTCTCCGAGGAGTTAGAATGCTGTAGGGAGGAGATAGTTTCACTGAAAAGTGAACTATCCCAGGCAAAGACGTTTGAAGAATCCCTTAATGGGAGAAGCATCCGACTGATGGACATAACAAGCACAGTGAACTCTAGACTTAATAGTACACTGGGCTTGGATGCTTCATCCAGCCAATCTATAGTGTTAACAACCCCAATTAAGTTTATCTCAGATAAAGGGATGGGAGTTGTAGAGGTGGCTAGGAAGAACCCTGATCTGCCTAAGAAAACTAAAGTTCAACGAAAAACGTCGAACAGAGCTCGACGATCGTTGAACAGAGCTCAGCGATCTCAAGCTGAATCGTCAAACTCAGGTCGACGATCGCCGAACTCTGAACTCTGGTATAATCGATCTTCGAATGGAGCTCGACGATCTGACCCAAGATCGTCGAACTCAGCTCAGAGATCGTCGAACTCAGCTCAGAGATCGTCGAACGGAGCTCAAAGTTTTGAAATTTTTTTTAAAGGCAAATCAAACTTCAATCCTAGAGGTCCTACATCCCAAAAACTTTAACCCTTATACTGAATGGATAATACCTCATAGGAGATATCATCCTGAAAGTTATAAGAGTCAGCCATGGATGTCTTTTATTTCATAATTTAAAGGTTATCAACCTAGGCCCAAGGTAAACTGGGTCAAAAACATATAAGTTGTTTATGTGCAGGTGAAGACCTATCCAGCAATGAACCAACAATGGTATCTGGATAGTGGGTGCTCAAAGCACATGACAGGAAGTAAGGAGAATCTCACATCCTTCAAAGCCAAACTTGGACCCAAAGTAATATTTGGAGATTCAAGCTTTGGAAAAACAAAAGGATATAATGCTGTCCAGATTGGCTCAGTCACATTCAATAAGGTGGCTTATGTGGAAGGACTGAAGCACAATCTAATCAGCATCAGTCAATTATGTGATGAAGGCTACCAGGTGACATTCAACAAATCCTCATGCAAAATCAAATAAGAGGATAACACAACTGTGTTGACAGGTAAAAGGAAAGGTAACATTTATCTTGTAGATTTTCTTTCAACTAAGATAGATATTTGTTTATTCAATTCTTTTTGCAAGCCAAATGATCTATATGGCATAAGAGATTAGGGCATATAAACCTTAGAACCATTGCTAGGCTTTCCATGGACAACCTTGTTAGAGGACTACCATCTGACCCCTACAAGAAGGAAGGACTTTGCAGGGCTTGTCAATTAAGCAAGCAAACTAAAAATAGTTTCAAGTCACTTAATAAGAGTGATTCACCTAGGATCTTGTATCTGTTACACATGGATCTTTTTGGACCCATTACAGTATAAAGCCTAGGAGGGAAATCTTATACTCTAGTGGTTGTAGATGACTTCTCTAGATTCACATGGGTGTTCTTTCTGAGGAAGAAGTCTGATAACTTTAAGTGTTTGACAGAGTTTCTCAAATGCATACAGATTGAGTTCAATACTCACATTGCCCTGATCAGAAGTGATCATGAGATAGAGTTTGATTCTCTTCTTATGCAAGAGTTCTGTCAGAGTGAAGGGATCAAGCACACTTTCTCAGCTCCTAGAACTCCTCAACAAAATGGGGTAGCTGAAAGGAAAAATAGAACCCTTATTGAATCTTCAACCACATTGTTGACAGATGTTCACCTTCCTCTATCCTTCTGGGCAGAGGCAGTGAACACCTCAAACTATATGTTGAATAGAAGTTTGATACATAAGCTGAAGGGCAAGACTCCCTATGAATTACTCAAAGGGAAGAAACCTAAAGTAGATTACTTCAAGATTTTTGGTTGCATTTATTACATACACAATAATGACAAGAAGTATATAACAAAATTCCAAGCTAAAGCTGATGAAGGAGTGTTTTTTGGATACTCCATGATCAGTAAAGCTTATATGGTGTATAACAAAATTTCTCTTAAAATTGAAGAATCTGTTCATGTATCTTTTGATGAGACTAATATATTTTACAAGGAGAAGAATACTTCTACCATAGAACCCTTGCAGGTACACTCTCTTTCAGAAAATTTGGACAGGTTACATATTGTAGAAAAGGACACAATACATTCACCTATCCAACAAAAGGATGAGAGCAGTGAAGATGAAGAAAATGTTCAACATCTTGGAGAGAACCATCTTGAAGAGCCAGTTGTTGTTCCACAAGAGGAAACAACAACACAGGTTGGTGAACAATCAACACCCCCTGTTGATTTAGTAACAACAAGAGATCATCCAATCTCCCAAGTGATTGGAGACATCTCAGCTGGTGTGCAAACCAGAAATCAGGTCAACCAAAACCTAATGCACACCTACTTTCTATCTTAAATTGAACCTCAATCCATACAAGATGCAGAATAAGATCCATACTGGATCATTGCAATGCAAGAGGAATTAAATCAATTTGAGAGGAACAAAGTTTGGGAGCTAGTGCCAAGGCCTAAGGATCACTCCATTGTTGGAACAAAGTGGGTGTTCAGAAACAAATTGGATTATCAGGGAATCATTGTAAGGAACAAGGCAAGGCTAGTTGCACAAGGATACTCTCAAGAAGAAGGAATAGACTATGACCAGACTTTTGCACTAGTTGCAAGGTTAGAGGCCATAAGAATATTCCTAGCTTATGCAGGTCATAAAGGATTCAAGGTCTATCAGATGGATGTAAAAAGTGCATTTCTCAATGGAGACATCAAGGAAGAAGTCTATGTTAGACAACCCCCAGGTTTTATCTCTCCAACTCATCCTGATCATGTTTTTAAATTGCATAAGGCATTATATGGTCTCAAGCAAGCTCCTAGAGCATGGTATGAGACCTTGGCATGTTTTCTTTTGGAAAATGATTTTATAAGGGGTAGAGTAGACCAAACTCTTTTTATTAGAACCCATAAGGCCAATATCCTACAAGTACAAATCTATGTAGATGATATTATCTTTGGATCTACCGATTCAAATTTGTGCAAAAAGTTCTCTAAACTAATGTATTCAAAATTTGAAATGAGTAGCATGAGTGAGCTTTCCTTCTTTCTAGGATTGCAAGTCAAACAACATGCTGATGGCATATTTATTTCTCAAACCAAGTATGCAAAAGAATTGGTTAAGAAATTTGGTATGTCTGAAGCATCATGTATGAAAACACCTATGCCCACTAATGCTGTACTAGATGCTGATGAACATGGGAAACCTATTGATCAGACAACATATAGAGCAATGATTGGCTCTTTATTGTACCTTACAGCTAGTAGACCTGGCATAATGTTTGCTACATGCATATGTGCTAGATTCCAAGTAAGCCCTAGAGAGTCAAACCTAACATTAGTAAAAAGGATTCTTAGGTATGTGAAAAGTTGTCCAAATCTAGGACTCTGGTATCCAAAAGACTCAGGATTTGAATTAAATGGATTTTCATATGCTGATTATGCTGGATGTAGAGTAGACAGGAAAAGCACCAGTGGAACTTGCCAGTTCCTTGGTTACAGACTTGTCTCCTGGTTCTGTAAGAAACAAACATCTGTGTCCACTTCAACTGCTGAAGCTTAATTCATGGCAGCAGGTAGTTGTTGCTCACAGATTTTGTGGATTCAAAACCAGCTCCTAGACTATGGTTATAACTTAGAAAGGTCAAAAATCTTTTGTGATAACACTAGTGCTATTTCTATAGCACAAAATCTAGTCCTCCATAGTAGGACAAAACATATAGAGATTAGAAATCACTTTTTAAGGGATAATGTTGAGAAAAATAAAATTGAACTTCATTATATCCCAATTGATTTGCAAAAGGGAGATTTTCACCAAACCTTTGGATGAAAAGAAACACACCTTCTTCCTAAATCAGTTAGGAATGTTAGATGGAGGAAGCTTAAAATGAGATCCAAGATTTTAAAACTCTAAAATTGACCAAGACTAGGCTAAAAACTTAATTTTTCTAGTGTCTATAGGGTGCTTCAGATCTATGAACTGCGCTCGACGATTTTACCAAAGATCGTCGAACGGAGATCGACGCTTTCCCAAAACATCGACCAGAGTTCAGCGTTTTCAGATAACGCTAGGCTATCTTCTTCTGGTCAGAGATCGTCGAGCAGAGATCGACGCTCTCCAATATCGTCGAACTGAGATCGACGTTATTGAAGACTCTTCAGATTCCTTTACAATCCCAGACCGTCGAACAGAGTTCAACGATCTTTCCTTTTCAGCGTCGAACCCTAATATAAAACTCATTTTTCGGCCGTCGTTCTCTTTTGCGCTTTCATACTCTATGCAGAACTTTTCTTTCCCTCCAAACTTCTCTACACTTGGTCGTGTTTGTTTCGTTTTTGCAGGTAAACAATGGCTGTTTCAGTTGCAGTTCTTGTCGCCATGAAATTCGATACTGGATTCGACATAGATATGGACTCATTTAAAGGCAGCGACCAGGTATTCAAAGACATTCTCGAACTGTTCAAAGAAAACCAGTTGGTGCAGATTATGACCACAAGGATGAAACTTGCTGCGGATGAGATCAAAGAATGGGTGTACACGACTCATAATTTGGATCAGAATACTGTGGTGGGTACTATTGCCGGGACTCAGGTATCTCTAGCACCTGCCCTCCTGACCGAAGTTTTTCAACTAAGCACTGGAAACGATTCTGTTGAACTATCTGGAGAAGAGTTTGCAAATATGCTTGATAGAATGGGTCATTCTGCAGCAAACCCTAACAAGCTGCTCAAAAAGAATTTGTTAGTTGAATACAGATTCTTAGCTGATGTTGTGGGAAAAGTGTTATTAGCCAAACACTCTGCTCATGATATCATTTCTAGGTATCAATTTTGTTTGATGGCTGCTGTAGTAGATAAGAAACATCTCAATTGGGGAGAGATTTTCTTTGATTTAATCAAAAAAAGGTGAACAAAAATTTTGTTAACTTTGGGAGGATCCTAGGGCTGTTCTTGCATAATAGATGCCCACAGTTGTTTGTGTCCAGTGGGATGCACATCAATGCCTCCAAGAACCTGTGCCCTATTTGGTAAATGGGACAAGCAAATTGCCAAGCCAAGCAGAACTCCTGCTACTGTCTCAACCTCAGGCACAAGGACTGCTCCAGTCACTCTCCCACAGATAACTGCCCCATTAGAAGAGATGCCTTCTTCCTCCTCATCTCCACCTTCTCCACCCATTGTTTCATCCTCCATTCCTTCTTCCACCATCACCACCTCAACCTCCTCTCCCATCACAATTTCCACTCCACTTTCAACTCCTTCACCACCACCAGCAACAACAGAAGACCAATTCCATCCTCTCCATTACTTTTCACCACTTGACATTGCCTCATCCATTCCATCCTTCAATCTAATGGATGATTACTTAATGGATGATTCCCCCTCCTCACCTCTTAAGCATCCATCATCATCTACCTCCTACCAACAACTTCTACATGATATTCTTGCACAACCATCCTTCTCCCCATCCATCTCCACTCCAATAATATCCATCTCCACCATTCCAATCTCTCAACCATCCATCCTACCATCCACCTCTTCAACTACAACTTCTGCAGCCCCTTCACCACCACTCTCTGTCACTCTATCCTCTACCTCTACTCAAGGTTCACTTGAGCAAGTAGATCTTCCTGCCCTAGCAGACAGGCTATTTAGGATGCTAGCTCCCAGGCTAGTACTCTTGCTGGAGACCTCCATGGCTTCACTCCTGAAATCAATCCAGGAACTATCTGTCAGGCTATCCTCTCTTTCTCCTCCTCAAGCAATCTCTTCTATGGGGTGCCTTGATCCAGTTTCTACTGAATCTAGGCAGGGGGAGATGCCATATGAAGAAGAGATGGTGCCTGCTGCATTAGAGAATTTCCTGCCAGAGTTTATAGTTCTAGCTCCAGTACCAGTTCTAACAGTTGACCTCAGGTCACTGTTATCAGATTTTGATACTCTTCACTTCAGTTGTCTACCAGCTCAGGAAGTGGAAGATCTAACTAAGGCCATTGTGCCTATTGCCAGCTATGAGCCCAGCCTGATTTCTGCATATATCAAATCTCTTAAGGCTGTGAAAAGTACTATTTTTGTTGATGATATGGGTATTGCTGCTGTTGATGTAGTCCGTTCTGATAGTGCTGCTGACTTACTGATGACAGAGGCTGATGAGCCTGCTATTCATATTGAAGAACCTGCTGTCTCTGATGTTGTTATCTCAGTTTCAGTTTCTGCTTCTGAAGTGTCTGTATCTGCTGCTCCTACTGCCCCAATGGTTTCTGCTGCTGATGAATCTGCTGCTGTTATTGTATCTGTCAGTACTGCTTCTGTCACTATTATTACTACTACTGCTACTGTTATCCTTGCTGTACAATCAAAACAACAACAAGAATACCTTAAAAGGATTGATGTATTATATGACAATCCTCAGAGTTCTGACAGTGACAAGTTCCAAACTGATTCTGATGACTCCTCTACAACTATTGCGAAAAAGAGGAAAGCTAGAAGCAAGGCATTGAAGAGGGTACCTCCAGAAAAGGTGAAAGATGACAATGATATTCCTTATTATATTTTACATGACTGCCCCATCTCAGAACCCTGGATGCAATATTCAAAGAATCAGCTCAAGGCTATGAAGAAAAAGAGGAAGATTGATAAGTATGATAAAGGATCTTCTCACTTTAATCCTCCTCCTCCTCCAAATGCAGGTACTGGTGGAGGTTCTACTTCTCAATTTAGATCTGCTGCAAAACAAAGCTCTTCTCAATCTTCAGACAGATCTCAACCAAGAGGATATTATCAAAGAGGTTATCGATCAAGAAGAGGATAACAAAGAGGAAGTCAAAGAGACTATAAAGTATACTCCAGAGATCAGTCAAGACAAAATCCATATCAAAGGGAAGGACAAGGATCCATTGACTCAACCTCTGGTCCTTCCCCTTATAAGCTGAAAGACACTGTTACTTCAAGAACTCCTCCTTCTGATGATACTATGAATAGATATGAACCTCCAGTCCCTTTTGAAGATCCTGAAAATAATCCACTTTCTTGGACTGCCAGAATGAAGGAATTAGCAGCCTTGGATCAGATTAAGAAAGCAAGAGAATAAGGGAAAGAGACCTCAAACATCTCAACCCTATCTGAGCAGAGAAAGAAAGAGCTAGAAAGATATTCATCCAGAAAGTTCTTTGACCTAGAAAGCTATATGAAATTGCACCCAGAGGCTGTGGTTCCCAGGCCCAAATCTCAAACTTCTTTAGGTGCTGATGATGATAGGAGATCAAAGAAGGAAGCTCTCAACCCTAACAGAGAAATCTTATTCAAGAAGGGCAATAAAAAGAAGTAAATGTGTAAGCTGACAATATATCTAAATTCTGACTATCTGCTGTATTTCTGTCTGTGGTTCTGCTATGCTGCATCTCTTTTTTCTGCATTATTGTTTTTGCTTTTGAATTCTGTCTGTATGCTTATTATTTCCTATTTATCTTGTAAATAGTAATCCTAACTCAAATAGAGGGATATTGTTGGAACACCCTATTACTAATTTGGGCAAGGATCACTATGTTCTTAGAAAATTGTATTGACCTTATTGTATAGTCTTAAAGGTCAATTAGAATGAGTCTAAGGGTTAGAACTTAGGTTTGGAAGCTGCCCCCAAGACCTTATAAGATCAGAATTCAAGTGCTGAAGACTAGGACAATTTTCGTCGAGCTCAGGTCGACGAAACGTCGAACTCAGTTCGACTATCTCTGAGCTCAGTTCAACGAGTCGTCGAACTAGGTTCGACGATCTTCGAGCTCAGATCGACGTTTCTGTCTCTAGCCAAAATCCAAGTCTCTGAGCTCAAGTCGACGATAGTTGAGCTCAGGTCGACGATTTCTGTTTCAGTCTAGATTCTGTCTCTGAGCTCAGGTGGACGATAGTTGAGCTCAGATCGACGCTTTTCTGAAGAGATCGACGATTTCAGGAATTCAAATTCAGAAAGTTATGGAATTCAATCTGTTTTATTATCAGCATTTATTTCAAAGGATTCTGTAGCCGTTTCAACTTATCTAGAGCAAGTTTCAAGGAAGACAAAATGGAATGTCTCTTAGGACTTTCCTCCAGAGACAAAGTTCATTTAAGGTAGTCATTTATGACTGAGTAACGGCTATCTAAAAGACAGATTTTCAGTATATCTCCAAAGAATTATTGAAAAAGAGAACAAGAGATTTCAATCAAGATTTTCTGGGAATAGACTCAAAAGAGACACAAGTCTACAGGATTACTGAGTTAAAAATACATACAGAACACAAGGAATCATACTGTGAAGGAGATCATCAATAGAAAAGAATTCTTCTATTCTACTCCTTCAAGATCTTCTTGATTTAAGTGTTCAAAGGCTTCTTCATCAAAGACTCCAGACACATCACATTTAAGCAACTGCTGAAATCATCTCTTGTTGGAGATCTAAAGTTTCTGAAGACATATCACCCTATGCAAAGCTATTCTTCCTGAACAATTGCTGATCTCAGGGGGAGCTTTGACAACATCATCCACTAGTCTTCTCTTAGACTGTTGACAGAGAAGAACATCAAAACTCTTTTCTTTTTCCTTACTCTGCTGTAAAAGGGTTTCTCAAAACTCCCTTCAAAAGTTTTGTGACTTGTTTCTGAGACCTTATCAAAACTTAGTGGTAGCAAGACACCTGATCAAAAAATCTGAGTTTGGTTTTTGAGCACCTTATCAAAAGCTCATTGGTGCCTAGGACACCTGATCAACTATTCCTACAGTGGATTCCTACCTTGGGTGGTAGAAGAGTGGATGTACCCAGGTTGATTGGGGAACCACTATAGATCCTTATGTATTCTTGTTTGCTGTATTTTTACTTTGCTGTGTGCTGTGATTTTGCTTTATTGCTAACCTAGTTTTATATACTGCTAGCACAATTACACCTATACTTAAATCAAGTCTTCCACTGCAAATACTTTTTTATCTGGAAAATTATTTTAATATACTCTATTCACCCCCCCTCTAGAGTAAAGGTAGATCTTATCCTCACTTTCAGAGAGTCCTTGTTGCGATACGATTGTGTTCTACTATTCCTGACTGGTTTTCTGTGTGTCTGTATCAGTTGTATCTCTTGGAAGAAGAAAAATCCATCTTTTATATTTTCTATGTAAAACATCCTTTTGAATTTCGAAATCCTTTCTACATTCATTGCTGACGGCCAGAGAATATTTTGCATTGATTTATTTCCCCAACTGTCCCTTTGGAAAACGACAGGAAATAATCCTGATGAAGACCATAATTAATGCTCTTGTCTAACAGTAATATTCAGAGAATATTAGAGCATTAATTACTCAGGAATCATTGTAATATAATAAGAACAGAAGAGGGAAACAACTAAGTCTGGATTCGTCGACCTGAGTCCATAGTTCGTCAAGCTGAGGTCCAAGTTCGTCGACCTCTGAATGGCTGACTGCTGCTTGATAACTTTCCTATTCTGTGCACTAAGTTTGTCGATCTGATGTCCAAGATCTTCGACCTGAGACCTGAGAACTGAGTTCGTCTAGCTGAGGTCCAAGATTGTCGACCTGAGTTTTTATTCTGGACTAGACTGTTTTCTTGTGCCGAGTGTTGACACATCATTTTGGCGTTGAGTGTGATGTTCTCTAGCGTTGAGTGTTGAATCATAATTCTGGCGTTGAGTGTGATGTTCTCTGGTGTTGAGTGTTGAAACATCTGATCCAGAATTAGTCTATTTTGGATCAGAGAACAAAGTTCATCTAGCTGATGTTCTAAGTTTGTCGACCGAAGTTTGACTTAGAAGTGTTGTCACTTTGTCCAGAGTTCGTCGATCTGAGAACCATGTTCGTCGACCTCAACTCAGAGAATTGTCTCTGAGTTCGTCGAGCTGAGCACGACTTTCGTCGACCTGAGATCGACGAACATAGAGCTCTTTTTCTAAGTCTTGAATTTTCTCTAAGTCTTGAGTCTCTGGCAGTATTGGAGGCTGATCCCTGACATTGTTGACTCTAAGGACTAGACCTAGACTCTAGGACACAACCATGACCCTGGCTATACATGTTGGGTCATATCCTAACTTAGTGAACCTAGCCCAAATCCAACTAGGGATCCAACAATCTTCCCCTATTTGGGTGAGGTCACTAATTACAGACTCAATGATAAAAGTAAATGTACAAAGCAAGAAAATATATATCTGGCAGAGAATGAAATAATATATATGCAGTAGATATATTTACACAGTTAGCTTTGTATCATGGAGCACAGTTTTTCAAAAGTATACCATACACATAAGAGTTCAGGTTTTATTTCTTCTGTTTCTCTGCTCCTTTGCTCTTATCTCCAGGCTGAGTAAAGATGATTTCCCTATTAGGATTAGCAGCTTCTTTCTTTGACATGTATATATCTGCTGCTCCAATCACTATCAGGGTGGAGGTTCTGGGTACTACAGCCTCTGGGTGTATTGCCATGTACTCTGCAGGATCAAACACTTTCTTGCTCACTTGAAGTTTATCAAGTTCTTTTTCTCTGTATGAAGACATAGTTGTGAACTTTGTTGGATCTTCACCCTCTTCTCTAGCCTTCTTTATTTGTGACAGACCAATCAACTCTTGGAGCCTAACCATCTTGAAGTTGGGATCAATATCCTGACTAACAGATGATTGATCATCTTGTGGGGGTAGCAGGGTAACAGGCTTGAATTGAGTGGATTGTGCTTGGAAATTTGTTACTTTTTGGGTTTCATTACTCTGAGTATACAGAGACTTTGGAGGAGCAGTCTCACTATATATTATTTTGGGTTTGTGGGATTCTATGTGCCTTCTTTGTTGAGCTTGCTGTCTGGGAGGTGAGAAATCTGGTTTCTGATAAACTACCTCCTTTATTTGCTCTGTAGAACTGACATTCCTTTGCTGGCTGCTTCCTTGAGAATGATGTCTAGATGGCCTTTCCTGTCTTTGATATGTTCTGGTGAAGGATGTAGACTTGGAAGGTGCATCTGTCCCTTGAGAAGTGGTTCCTGAGGCACCAGCAGGAGGAGGAGGAGGATGACCTCTCTTGAATATTTGTGGGGGAGGAGAATATCTTCTGCTCTTCTTCCTTGCCTTTTGTTCATTTTTAGACAGCCACATCCAAGCTGGCATACCCTTGTATGGAGTTATGTTCTGCATAATGTAATAGGGTGTGTCATTTTCTGGATTGGGTTTTGGGGCAGGAGGTGGAGGAGCTTTCATTTTCTTTGAAACTTTCTTCTTCTTTGGGTCCTCATCAGAATCATCATGATTATCATCATCATCATCAGAAGGCTGAGGATTGTCATACATGACATCAATCTCTCTCAATGTGTCATCATAAGTTGTTGTCTTTTCTGTCTTTGAAGGAACTGGGGGGGGGGGGGAACTGGAGAATTGTGTACATCAGTGCTTTGAGCAGCTAATTTATTTTCTTCCTCAATATCAGCCATGACCAATGCATCTAGGTCAGGCATTGGAGAATCATCCATAATATACACTGGTGCTATAGGGGATGAGATGGTGGGGGAAGCAACTCTGGGAAGAGGCTTAGGAGCTGCAAAAGTGGCCTTGAGCCAAATTGGCGTGGTATATGGAATTATGCCATAGATGGCTTAGTGTTGTCTGTTGGTACATCTTCTGCCATAACTTCTTCTTGTACTTCTTCTGCTATAACTTCTTCTTGTACTTCTGCGTCTATTTCTTCTTCTATTACTACATCTTCTACTACAACTGCTGTGTCCATATCCTTATCATCTGATTCTGCTAGTGCTACATCTTTTGCTACAACTGGCGCTACTTCTTCATCAAGTATCTCCCTCTTCCCGGTTTCAGGAGGAACTGAAGCCAGGCCCCCAACTGAAGAGGGAGCAGTAGTTAAGGCAGTAATTTGAGAAGCTAGAGAGGAGATGGAGGCAGCAAGAGGAGAGATAACCTCTGTTATGAGTGTTTTTAGGAGGGGTGTGAGGAGGGTAATGAGTTGGGAGACAAAGGAGGGATCCAGGTGTGGAGAGGTAGATGTTGTGGCAGTGGTTGGTTGAGTGGATATGGTAGGTGCTGGGGGAGTTAGAGGTGGAGGTGGAGGTGGGATTTGAGTGTCTAGGAGAGAGTATTTGGAGGAGAGAGAGCGTTTAGTAGGGATGATAAGTGGTTGAAGGATAGGAGGGATGATAGGTTGGTTTGGGGGATATCAGTAAGATGATGTGGAAGAGGAGATTGGGGTGGTGAGGGTACAAATGTATCAGGCTGGGGGGATGGAGTATTAGAGGGAATGTTTGTTGGAGAGGAAGGAAGTTGGGATGCTGGAGGTGTAGAGGTAGGGACTGTAATGGTAGTGAAAGGTAGAGTTGGTTGTATTGCTGGTTGGGATGGAACCTGAGTAGCTGGAGGTGGTGGAGGGGTGGAAGGGATCTCTTCAATGGGGTGGGGAGTGGCTGGTACAGCCCTGGTACTTTCAGAAGTTCTGGTGGAAGAGGAGGGAGCCTTGGTTGGCTTAGTGATTATCCTCTCCCACTTGCTTAACAGAGCACAAGTGAGTCTCTTGCTAGCATTAATGAATATGGTCGGGGAGACCAGTGATTCAGCAGCCTTCTCCTTGAGGAAGATCCCTAGGATCCTTCCAAAGCAAACCTCCTTTTTATTGTTCTTCTTTCTAATCAGATCAAATAAGATCTGGGCTCAGTTCATTGTCCTTTTATTCACTATGACACACATGACCAGGAACTTATGCCTGGTGATATAGTCATATGCAATGTGCTTCCCTAGCAGCACCTTCCCCACATTGTCGGCAAGAAACTTGTACTCTGCAGACAAATATTTCTTGAGCAATTTATTGGGGGTTTGTCCCGAATACCCCATCATGCTAAGCATCATATCAAATTTCTCTGAATTTGTATCTAATTCTTCATCACCATTCTCAATCCAAAAGTTTCAGTTAAAACATCGGGGGTAAGAGAAACAGTAGTACCCATGATTGTTCCAGTCATCGTATTTTCCTCTGTAGAAGCTATGTAAACCCATTCCCTGATCTCTGTTCCTGATATCTTCATGCGGGTGAAGAGCAGAGTCTTAAACTGTTGGTCTTCAAGTAACTGTAGAATATTCAGGAAGATGAGATCTGAGTACTTGAAAGATTCGAAGTCCACGTCGAATCAAGTATCAAACTTCATCGCCCCTAGAGTTCCTGCCTGAATCGCCATGATAGCACCTGCAAGAGAAAACGAGGATCAAGTGCAAGAGAACTGAAAGCGCGGGACGGAGGTCGAAGAAAACCTAAATATAAGGTTTTCCGGAATATGAATTGACAGACTCCATTTTACGAGAAAGAAATAGATCTTCGATCTGAGGTCAACAAAAAATTTGTAGTTAAACAATTTGTCGATCTCAGCCTGAAGGGTTGAAGACATTTTGCCGAAAGTTTTTTGAAGTAGGTTCGTCGATCTCAGATCGACGAAACTAACTTTACTGATGGGGAGTTCGTCGATCACAGGTCGACGAAATCTGAAGAGTTCTTCGAGTGTAGACAGAAACTAAACTAAGTCTTCTCCATTGATCATTCCAAGATGATTTACAAAGAATAAGTGATTTCTTTCATCCAAGGGCTTGGTGAAAATATCAGCTTTTTGCAAATCAGTGTAGATATAGACAAGTTTAATTTTGTTTTTGTCTACACACTCTCTAATGAAATGATGCCTAATGTCTATATGTTTAGTCCTACTGTGATGTACTGGATTTTGTGCTATAACAATAGCACTTGTGTTATCACATAGTAGAGTTGAATTATTTAAGTTAAAACCATTGTCCAGGAGGTTGTTTTGAATCCACAGCATCTGGGAACAATAACTGCCAGCTGCAATATATTCTGCTTCAGCAGTTGATGTGGACACAGATGATTTCTTCTTGCAAAACCAGGACACTAATCTCATACCAAGGAACTGACAAGTTCCTGAGGTACTCTTTCTATCTACTCTACATCTAGCAAAGTCAGCATCTTAGTATCCAGTTAACTCAAACTCTGACTCAGTAGGATACTAGAGGCCTAGAATAGGACAACCCTTTGTATATCTTAAAATCCTTTTTAGAAAAATTAGATGAGATTCTTTAGGGTTCACCTGGAACCTAGCACAAAGGCATGTGACAAACATGATATCAGGTCTGCTAGCTGTAAGATATAGTAGGGATCCAACAATGCCCCTATATAATTTCTGATCCACAGGTTTCCCATGTGCATCAGAGTCTATTACAGCATTTGTGGCCATATGTGTTTTCTTTGCTGAGGCATCAACCATCTCAATCTTCTTAATAAGCTCTTTAGCATATTTATCCTGGGAAATGAAGATGCCATCAGGGAGCTGCTTCACTTGGAGACCAAGGAAATAAGAGAGCTCACCCATGCTATTCATCTCAAATTTTGAATGTATGAGGTCAGAGAACCTCTTACATAATTTGGGATCAGTAGACCCAAATATAATGTCATCCACATATATTTGTACTAATAAGGTTTGATCCTTATGATGTCTAGTGAATAATGTTTTATGTACAATGCCTCTAATGAATTTATGCTCTATCAAAAAGCTATCTAAAGTCTCATACCAAGCTCTTGGAGCTTGCTTTAGACCATAAAGGGATTTATGCAATTTAAAAACATGATAAGGATGAGTTGGAGAGATGAAACCTGGAGGTTGTTCAACATAAACCTCTTCCTTTAGCACTCCATTCAAAAAGGCACTCTTCACATCCATCTGATAGACTTTGAACTTCTTGTATGCAACATAGGCAAGAAATATTCTGATTTCCTCCAATCTTGCAACTGGTGCAAATGTTTGGTCATAGTCTATTCCCTCTTCTTGCCTATAATCTTGAGCAACAAGCCTAGCCTTGTTTCTCACAATTACACCTTGGGCATCTAGTTTGTTTCTATATACCCATTTGGTTCCAATAACTGGGTAGTCTTGGGGTCTTGGAACAAAATCCCATACCCTACATATCTCAAACTGGTTGAGTTCCTCTTGCATAGCAATGATCCAGTGGGAATCTTGCTCAGTATCTTTTATGGTTTGAAGTTCAACTTGAGAGAGAAAACAGGCATGCATCAAGTCTTGGTTGTGTTGATGCCTTGTTTGTACACCTACTGTTATGTCTCCAATCACTTGGTATCTACGGCGATCTCTAAGTGTGACAAGATCATTAGGTGGAGTTAGTTCAACAATAGTTATTGGATTTAATTCCTCTTGTGGAATTGCATCAACTGTTTAAAAAAGTTGAACTGCTTCCACAGTTTCTTCATCACTATCAGCTTCTGCTATTGATTATGGAGGAGGATGTGATTCAGCCTCTGGGGGTAAGGTATAGATCATCCAAATTCTCACACAAATTTGATACCTACAAAGTACTATTGGTAGAAATGTTTTTCTCCTTGTAAAACATGTTAGCTTCATCAAATGTAACATGAACTGATTCCTCAATTTTCAGGGATGATTTATTAAAAACCCTATAAGCTTTTCTTACTTGGGAATATCCTAGAAAAATTCCCTCTTCAGCCTTAGCTTCAAACTTTCTAATGTATTTCTTGTCATTATTATGTATATAACATACACAGCCAAATACTTTAAAATAAGTGATTTTAGGTTTCTTCCCTTTAAATAATTCATAGGGAATCCTATTCTTTAGTTTATGTATTAGACTTCTATTCAGTACATAGTTTGCTGTGCTTACAACCACTATCCAAAAGGATAGGGGCATATAAGCATCTGCTAGTAATGTTCCTGTAGCTTCAATCGGTGTCCTATTTTTCCTTTCAGCTACCCCAGTTTTTTGGGGAGTTCTAGGAGCGTAGAAGCAGTGCCTGATACCTTCCTTCTCATAGAACTCATGCATAAGAAGAGACTCAAACTCTGTACCATGATAACTTCTGATCAATGCAACATGAGTAGAGTACTCAATCTGTATGGTCTTGAGAAAATCTGTAAGAACCTTAAATGTATCTGACTTAGATCTCAGAAAGAACACCCAAGTGAACCTTGAGAAGTCATCCACTATTACTAAGGTGTAGGATTTCCCTCCCAGGCTTTGTACAGCTATGGGTCCAAATAGATCCATGTGTAGCAAGTACAATATCCTAGGTGAATCACTCTTATTTACTGATTTAAAACTAGATTTAGTTTGCTTGCCTAGTTGATGAGCCCTGCAGAGGCCTTCCTTCTTGTAGGGGCTAGAAGGTAAACCTCTCACAAGGTTGTCTTTAGATAGCCTAGTAATGTTTTT
The DNA here is from genome assembly GCA_039513925.1 of Platanthera zijinensis. Lineage (NCBI taxonomy): Eukaryota > Viridiplantae > Streptophyta > Magnoliopsida > Asparagales > Orchidaceae > Platanthera > Platanthera zijinensis. The sequence continues at coordinate 109,922,379 of CM077087.1, forward strand.
CATATTAACATGTCCTAGTCTTTTATGCCATAAATCATTCTGATTACTTATAATGTTAAGTAAACTGATATCTGAATTGGCAGATAGAAAATTAACTATATATATGTTTCCTTGTCTATTCCCCATAAAAACAGTTTATTTTTCTTTATTAGAAATAATACAGGCAGTTGAGTTGAAGTGTACCTGATAACCTTCATCACATAATTGACTTATGGAGATGAGGTTATGATTGAGTCCTCTTATATAGGTTACCTTGTTGAATGTGACTGCTCCAATCCTTATTTGTCCATAGCCTTCAGATTGCCCACACTTTGAGTCTCCAAAGATTACCTTTGGTCCAAGCTTGGACTTGTAGTTGAGTAGACTTTCCTTGTTCCTAGTCATATGCTTGGAGCAACCACTATCCAGGTACCATACTTGATTTACAGCTGGACAGTTCTTCATCTGCAGACAGAACAGTTAGTTGTTCTTGACCTAGGTAACCTTGGGTCCTGGTTGATTTACATAACTATAACTGGAAATATAAGAGCATTCAAGTTGATTTTTGTAACCTTTAGGATGATATCTTCTTGGTGGTATTATCCATTGACTAAAAGGATTAATGTTACTCTTAGAATTTAGGTTTCTGTTGTTAGGATCTGGGATCGACGATTTCTGGTTGGATCGTTGACCTGAGCTCGACGATGTTGGATAAGATCGTCGATCTCTGCTCGAAGAATGAAGGTATTCATTCTTGGGGCACCAAAATCGTCGATCTCTGGTAAACGAGCCATACTGATATCGTTGATCGTAGATCGAAGATTATTTATTACTGAAATTTGCGTTCAGAGATCGTCGTACTGAGGTCGATGATTTGTTCATGTATCGTCGATCTAAGTTCGATGATAACTGCTGAACATTGTTATTTTTCTTATTCTTCTGTTTTTTAAGTTTGTTCTTAGTTTCAATTTTTTTAAGGACTTCATTAACCTTATTGACTTTTTCAGTATTTTTCTTTCCTTTATCAGAAACAAAATTTACAGGTTTGGAAAGATGGTTCTTTTGGATTTGTATTGGTTCACTGGATGAAGCTCCTAATCCTAGTTTGCAGTAATTAGTTCTAGCATTTAGTGTGCTTGTTATATCTAGAAATTTTAAGCTTCTGCCAATTAATGATTATTCTAACATTTTGGCTTTGCTAAGTTTAGATTTCAGAAAAATAATTTATTCATTTGCAGATTTTAATTCATTAGATAGATTTGCATTTTCAGATGTGAGCTTATCGAGAGCATTTAATTTTTCTCTGAGAAGTTTGATTTTCTTCTCAGAGCTTATCAAATCTAAACATAAATTTTTAAATTCAAATTTGAATTCATCAGATTTAAAATCATAAGAGGCTAATACCTGATCTTCAGCTGACAGGCTTTCTTCATTATCAGATTCATCTGTATCTGATCTACTGTTGCTAACATCAATTGCCATGAGGCAAACTTCCTTTGCCTTTGCCTCCTCTTCTTCTTCACTGGAACTTGAAGATGAAGATTCATCTTCTGTTTCACTCCAGCTTTCAGCCACAAACCCTCTGTCCTTCTTTTTGTGCTTGCTTGAAGATGGCTTGCTGTAATGCTTACTCCTGGAGTCCTTCTCTCTTCTATTCTCCTTCTTCTGATTCTCTGGACATTCTGAGAGGAAATGTCCAGGTTTCCTGTAGCCAAAACATACCACCTTTTTAGTAGGGGTTTTATCATACCTGGGCTTATCATCCTTCCTGGATGAATTCCTTCTGAAATCCTTCCTTGCCATCTTGTAGAATATTTTGGCAAGCAAGCTCATCAGATCTTCATTTATAGATTGAGTCTCAGTCTCCTCAGTAGCCTTGAATGCAAGGTTGTGCTCCTTCCTTGCTTGTGGAGATGTTCTTTGCTCAGCTGCTTCCCTAGACTTGATCAGCTGTTCATAGGACTTTAACTTTCCTAAAAGAGATTCAGTGGAAATCTCATTTAGGCTCCTGGCCTCCTTGATGGGCCAAATCATTGAATACCATGAGCTTGGGAAGCACATGAGGATTTCGTCATTCACCTCTGTGAGGGTGATGTCCTTGTCTAAGGTCTTTAGCTCATTGATGATTGAGCTTAACCTGTTATACATATCAACTACTGTTTCAGCTTTCTCCTTCTTGAAGTTCTCATATTGGGATATGATGTTTGATCTTCTGTCTTTTCTCTCATCAGCAGATCCAGCCACCATTTGATTTAAGGAATCCCAAATGGCCTTGGCTGATGTGCATTCAGCCACCTTCTGGAAAATGTCATCTGACATTGTTTGGGCCAATATGTTCATTGCCTTGGCATCAGTAATTTTGGCCTTCTTCTGAGCCTCAGTCCACTCAGGTGGTGGAACTACATTAGTGCTGGATGATGCTGCTATTATAAGTGCTGCAGGGGGACCTGTCAAAATGGAATTGTAGATATCTTCATCAATGGAGTTCATATATAACTTTATTCTTGCCTTCCAGATGGCAAACTTGTTCAGGTTGCACACTGGAGGTCTGGTGCTTGCATAATCTTTGTTCTGGGTCATACTGCCTATGTGAATCTACTAGAAATATATAGAGATCTAACTTAGGATCTTTGGTTCAAGGGTTAACTTGTACAATCAAAGAACTCCCCTCTGATACCAATTGAAAGTGAGGGTTAGATCTAATATACTCTAGAGGGGGGGGGGGGTGAATAGAGTATTTGTAAGTAATTAAAATCTTTTACTGAATAATATAACTTGTTCCTAAACTTAGATGCTATATCATAGCACAACAGATTAAACTAATAAAAATAACAGAATCCTAACTATGACAGCCACAACAAGAATAAAAGACAAAGGCAACCAGACAACACAAGAATTTTATAATGGTTCCCCAACCTGGGTACATCCACTCTTCTACCACCCTGGTAGGAATCCACTCAGGTTTTTATTCAGGTGACAGCCACCAATGAGCTTTTGGTAAGGTGCTCAAAAACCATACCATAAGTCTTTTGGTTAGGAGACTTGCAACCAGGAATCACTTTTGAAGGGAGTAGAGAACCCTTTTTACATAAGGGGTGAGAGAGTGATGATGTCTTCTCTTTCTCAAGTATTCAACTGAGAAGACTCTATGGATTTGATGGTGGAAAAAGCTCCCCCTAAAATACTGAATTTATTCAGGGTGAAAGGAACTTTGCTTCAGGGTGATAGGCCTTCAAGCTTTCAACTTCATCCAGAAGAACTTCAGGAACTCTTTGACAGATGCAGTAGTTGTTGTCCTTTGAAAGTATCTGAGAGGATGACAAAAGAAGAAAACTCTTGATTTAAATGGCTGTTCTTCTTCTTCTGAAAGCTATCCTTCTTTTGGTCTAGCAGTTCTTTCTTTCTAGCGCTTTGTTATCAAGAGAGAGCAAGAGCAGAGAGAGTCCTTGTTGCGAGACGATGGTGTTCTACTCTTCCTGACTGGTTTTCTGCGTGTCTGTATCAGTTTTATCTCTTGGAAGAAGAAAAATCCATCTTTTATATCTTCTATGTAAAGCATCTTTTTGAATTTTGAAATCCTTTCTACATTCAATGCTGACGGCCAGAGAATATTTTGCATTGATTGATTTCCCCAACTATCCCTTTGGAAAACGGCAGACAATAATCCTGATGAAGACCATAATTAATGCTCTTGTCTAATTCAGAGAATATTAGTGCATTAATTACTCAGGAATCATTGCAATATAATAAGAATAGAAGAGGGAAACAACTAAGTCTGGATTCGTCGACCTGAGTCCAAAGTTCGTTGAGCCGAGGTCCAAGTTCATCGAACTCTTAATGGCTGACTGCTGCTTGACAACTTTCCTATTATGTGCACCAAGTTCATCGATCTGATGTCCAAGATCGTCGACCTGAGACCTGAGAACTGAGTTCGTCTAGCTGAGGTCCAAGATCGTCGACCTTATTTTTGATTCTGGACTTAGACTCTTTTCTAGTGCTGAGTGTTGAAACATCATTTTGGCATTGAGTGTGATGTTCTCTAGCGTTGAGTGTTGAATCATCATTCTGGCATTGAGTGTGATGTTCTCTGGTGTTGAGTGTTGAAACATCTGATCCAGAATTAGTCGATCTGGGATCAGAGAACAAAGTTCTTCTAGCTGATGTTCTAAGTTTGTCGACCGAAGTTTGACTTAGAAGTGTTGTCACTTTGTCTAGAGTTCGTCGATCTGAGAACCAAGTTCGTCGACCTTAAATCAGAGAATTGTCTCTGAGTTCGTCGAGCTGAGCACGACTTTCGTCGACCTGAGATCGATGAACATAGAGCTCTTTTTCTAAGTCTTGAATTTTCTCTAAGTCTTGAGTCTCTAGCAGTGTTGGAGGCTGGTCCCTGATATTGTTAACTCTAAGGACTAGACCTAGACTCTAGGACACAACCATGACTCTGGCTATACATGTTGGGTCATATACTAACTTAGTGAACCTAACCCAAATCAAACTAGGGATCCAACAGTCCGCTATAAACAAAAGGGCCTGCCTCAGGGGGTCCCACAACCCTTTGTAGAAGCGCTTAACGTATCCTCTGTCATCCAAGTCATATGAGTCGGCAAATCTCGCGAGATGTTGGAACTCTCGTTGATACTCTGTAACCGACTTCGATCCTTTCTTCAGCTGTAAAAATCTCTCTTCGAGTTCATCTCGAGCAGACGAGGGAATGAAGTGCTCTAAAAAGGCTCCTGAGAACTCGCTCCAGCTAATATCCGTATAAACTCGCCCTTGAAAGGTGCAGCCCATGTGGGACTTCCACCACCTCTTGGCGTGCAGTTCCAGGAGTGTCACTACCAGAGTCACAACCATATTATTAAAACATCTATTTCCTGCCAACAGTTCTTGCATGGTGTCGAGTCATTTCTCAGGCATCATCTGTCGTGGCTAGACGGTGACAGTAGAGCAGGCATCTGCACTACTAGGCGGGCATCCACACTACCTGTCCTAGGCCTCTGTACGCCTCAATGCTAAGAACGCAACAACGGAGCTCACATGCATACTACGGCTCAGAAGGGGTTTCGGGTAGATGTGCACCAAGAACACAGCCCAACCTAGCCGGTATCCTGACACAGAGAGGGCCTCGGGAATGAGCACCAAGGACACAACCAAGCCACCCACTTGGCACGGAGAGGGCCTCGGGAATGAGCACCGAGGACACAACCAAACTGTCCAATGTCTATTTTCCAACTCTCGTCGGTGTGACGTCTGGCGAGCCCGTAGACCTACCACACTATCCTTAACCCAGGATTACAACACCGCGTGTCGACTCACACCGCATGTAATTTCATATCATTGTGGAACAGAAGGAGCCTCGAGAATGAACATCGAGGACCAAGACCAACCGTCCACTTACGTCTCTTCTCAGCATTACCAAACAAGTACGGTCAAACACCCGCACTTACACACTTCCACAATCTAGTGTCATAGGCACTTAAGGGTTCATCGTCGACATTAAGTTACCTCACATATTCATCAGCCATACAATCATTTGTTCATAATAGTCGTTACCAATTATGTACTGTAACTTCAAGCCAAACTCATAGTTATTCAACGCATTACCCTTGCCAAGTACATCATTATTGATTCACATATTTAAACCATTCCTACCATCCCAACTCGTCAATCCATTCGTTCTCCAACCTTCACCAAATCACATTGATCAAGTACATTTTACCACATCATTTGTTCATTAAGGGTCTATCCAACAAATGTTATTAACTCAACAAAACGTTAGCATTAAGGTACTTCAATCTCTCTACCAACCCAAAGCCGATACAAAAAAAACACGAGAATTACATGTGCAGGAATGATTACTGTACAACAACTTAAAACAAGGATTCCTGAGGCTACAGGAATCCGGTGAAGACGTTTAACCCCTCGCTGGAAAGGCATTTCCAAGGGCTACGACTTTCGTGTTTAGTCGAAAGCCAAGATCTGACCGTATCATGTCTTAAAACGGCCTCGAAGACTGCTGCATGTAGAAAACAAATTTCTGCACACACCTTAAAGCAAGATGAACGACATCGGTTCATCTTCTTCATCAAGCAATATGTTCAAACCATGTCCAGAAATTCCTCCACCCATATTCACCCTCATGAGACCATTTCTCTTCACGAAACCAGTCCCCATCTTCACATAGAAGGAAGGAGAGGTTAAAGACGTCTAATCCCTAGGACACAAGTCCTAGCGTGTCCTTTTCCTAGAAATCTTCTTCTCACAAATCAAGAATCTTCTGAGTCAATATCTCTCCTAGAAATAACTATAGATCTAGCACCAAGGGAGAGGGGAGGAAGAACACCTCATTTTCGGTGTTTCCACTATTTCTAGCCATGGATCTTGTCATCCTTCTTGGCGACATCTTCTTCTCCTTGGTCGGTGTTAGTTCTTCACGGGAAAAAGATCGGCTCCAACACCTTCTTCCTCTACAGCAGTTTTCTACAGCAATGGCTTGGAAGGGAAGAGTAGAAGCGGCTAGGGTTTTTCTCCCTTTTCATGTGGAAAGTGGATAACTGCATAGCCACGTGTCAACCTCTCATTGGACTGCCAATCACTCAGTAAATGAGTCCCTTCAAAACGATGCGGCCAGAAAAATTCGTCAAAACAAGAAATTGAACGGCACGGGTAGGGATACGCCTGTGTCACTACCCGTGTCCTGCTCGGGAGAATGCGGTCGACGATCGTCGAGCTCTGCTCGACAAATCATCGAACTGCTGGAGACACACACGGGTAGGGACACACCCGTGTCTCTACTCGTGTCCTACTCGGGAGGAACATAGTCGACGATGTTAGTTGAGCTCCGCTCGAAGAAAACACACATACGTACACGGGTAGGGAAACTCCCGTGTCACTACCCGTGTCCTGCTCGGGAAACACAGTCGACGATGTTAGTCGATCTCTGCTCGAAGACTACACACACACGGGTAGAGACACACCCTTGTCTCTACCCATGTCTTTCTCGGGAAACACAACTAGGAATCCACTTCATTGCCAGAGAGCCACACGGGTATGGACACGCCTGTGTCAAACACACACGGGTAGGGACACGCCCGTGTCACTACCCATGTCCTTCTCTGGAAATTTCATAAAGACGACCCAAAGACTCCAGAGTACCACACGGGAATGGACACGTCCGTGTCCCTACCAGTGTCCTACTCTGGACCAACATCTCCTCCCTTACACAAGTGTAAGCCTAGCTGCCAGCACACCCTGAGCCCAAGTCAGCTCCCCTAACTTAAAAGCGCGCACGAGGGACCTAGCGCGAATTGGGACGTTACATTATGTAAGCCAACATAATAAGAAATTCATGTATCAATCTTCCGGATTCCTTCACCCCTTGTCACTGAATTTGTATTCACATCTTTGATTATGTCAATGTATGATACATTTATACATTTCTTTTCTAAGACCTTTCATAAGTCCTCTCTTGGAACCTATCATAATCTTTTTCAATGTCGATAAACAACATATGCAAATCTTATTTTCTTTCTTGATAGTTGTCAATGTGTCTCCTCAAGAGATGTATAACTTATATGGTCGACCGCCTGCAAGAATCCAAATTGGTTCTCCAAGATACTAGTCTCTCATCTTACTCTTCTTTTTTATTACTCATTCTTATAATTTCATAGTATGATTCATTAATTTTAATTCTTCTATAATTGGCATAATTTTGTATATTTGTTTTGTTCTTATATAAATATACCAAAATAATTTCTCTCCATTTGTTTATCATCCATTTGCCTTTAGTATCTCATTGAAAAAACATGTATGTCATAAAATTATATCTTTCCGTGGACATTTTCATATTTCGATTAATATATAGTCTGACCCAACCATCTTTCCATTTTTCATCTTCTTATAGCATCATTTAACTCTGATGCTTGAAATTTATGATAAAATATTATGTTCATATACTCCTTTGATTTACTTAACTCTTCCAAGCTCAGTTCATTGTCTTTTGCTTCATTATAGAGTTGATAAAAGTATCTTTTTCATTACTCTTTAAAAGTAATATCATCTGTCAAAATCAAATCTATTTCATCATTTATGTATTTAACTTGGCTTAAATCCCTTATCTTTAACTCTCTAACTCGAGTAATTTTATATATGTCATACTCTCTATCTTTGTTATCCAGATGCTTGTAAATTTTTCATAAGCTTTACTTCTTGCTTTACTTATTACATGTTTAGTCTCTTTCTTGACGACTATATACCTTACTAAGTTTTCATCATTTCTACAAGTGTAGAGTATTTTATAGCCGGCTCTCTTTGCCCCTACTTTTTCTTGCCACGACCAAGATTCTTTATTTGTGGGTGCAGGACCTTTTGAATCTCCAAGTACGTTCTTTTCACTTATCTTTAAATATGATGACAACTTCTCATGAGATATTAAGATCAACACAAGTAATATCAATTAGTTATTCTATAGTTGCTATCTTGAAAACAACTTATTTTTTATCTTCAGGTTTCATTATCGAATTTTTGGCAACACTATTATACTTATTGTTGGGTACATTGGAAAATGTGTACCTGATTTGGAGAAGCCTCACTTAGCTTAATGATATACATAAATGTGTATTTGATGTTATTTTGAGTTTATATGTGCAGGTTAAGTATGTGCTAGAATGCAGGAAAAAGATTCTAAGTCCATATGTCGACACCTGAGGAAGCTGTGTTGACACTTCAGTAAGATTGTGTCGACACTTGGAAATGGCTGTGTCGTCACTTCAGTGAGTTTGTGTCGACACCGGGAGGCAGTGTCGACATACAGAAGATTATAGTCGACATCAAATGTGTCGACATCGGGAGGCTGTGTCGACACACAGAGGCAGAGTCGACAACAACTGTGTCAACACCTAGAGGTAGTGTCGACACACGCTATGTTCTGAGTCTACATACTGTGTTGACACACAGGACTTGTGTCGACACACAGCTGAGTCTAGACCAAGTTGATTGCTGATGAATGGTGAAGTGTTTGTGTCGACACAAATAATCAGTGTCGACACATTCTCAAGATGCAGTGTCAAGAAGCTGAGTCGACATCAAGGAGGCTATGTCGATATCACCAAAGGCTGTGTCGACATTTAAGTCACTTGTGTCGATACATATTGATAGATGGTCTCGAAACTTTATGACAGTCAGTCTCGACGCTTTGCTGATAGAGTCAAAGGCTCAAGAACTATTTGAAGACTTGACAGCTGTGAGTTACAATAGGTTTACTAAAGCTTTCAGACTTGTCAGAAGTTAGTTATAAACCAGATCAGCCGGTTACCATGGATAAAGTCTATAAATAGATGGATTCAGAAGAAGGAAAAGAGAGATAATTATTGTCACAACTAACACAATTAGAGATTGATCTCTGATCAAGAAAGTACAAGTCACAAAGAAGAAGATCTTCGTGAGAAGATCTAAGAAGACGATCTGTAGTAGTTTTCTATTCAGATTCTGTCTAAGTTGAATTCAATAAAGAATTCAGAAGTATCTTCAAGTGGTTTGGATAGAGAGAGATTCAACTATTTGAAGTCAAGAAGGAGACATTCACAGGTCTCTCAAGAAGCAGATACTGAACTAATCTGTCAAGAAGATTCAGATCTATTTTGAAGTCTAAGAAGGAAGCTGCCAGTCAGTTATATTCAAAGGAAATCAACCCAACTAAGTTCAGATTCAAGAAGCTTTGAAGAAAGCTAAGATCAAGTTGATTTCAGCCATCAGCCTCTTCAAGAAGCTGATCAAGAAAGTTCTTATCCCTTCTCTCTCAACAGGGGTAAGAGATTATAAAATTCATTATCAAATTCTGTAGGATCTATTCATAGATCTAAGTTGTAAGCCTATTTTATAAAGGCTGAGTGTAGGAGATTTATTCTCTGAGTGGTAGGGCTGTTTATGCCTGAGTTGTAGGAGAAGGTATTCTCTGAGTTGTAGGCCTTGTGGCAAGGCTGAGGTAGGTCTTGTTAGCCTGAGCTGTAGGAACCTTATAGGGTTCTGAGTTGTAGGAACCTTTCATGGTTCTGAGCTGTAGGATCTGAGGATCTGAGATAAAGGAAGAAGTTAGGCCGAATCTAACACACTACTAGATAGGTGAAGGGGGAAAGTGGATGTACCCAGACCTTGGGGAACCACTATAAATCTGTGTGCAATCTGTGATGTGTGTATGATTGTGATTTTTGTGCCGGGTTAGCTATAGAAATATCTGATTTATTCAAAGAACTATAGTTATATTCTGCCTTGAGTTAAAAACAAGTATTAGAACCTATTCACCCCCCCTCTAGGTGTTTAGGTTGTCTTGAAAGTAAAACTATCAAGTGGTATCAGAGGGAGGTTGCTCAAAGATGGACTTAACAGTCCGAGTTAGATCCTTAAGGCAGAATCAAGAATCAAGAAAATGGGTTCTGGAGAGAATTACAAGGAACTAGGGTCAATGAAATTACCCATCTACAGGATAGATATTTTTGGAATCTGGAAAGAAAGGGTTAGGTTATTTATGGAGGCCTCTGACCCAAGGATATATATCATAGTAAAAGAAGGTCCATTTATCCCAATGAATGTGTCTGTTCTAGATGCAAATCAAAGAAGTCCTAAAGATTTTTCTGAAATGACCAAGGATGAGATTATATTGGCAACTATGGATAAAAGAGCTCAGAATATCATAGTAAGTGCCATAGATGTTTCTACTTTCCAAAATTTGATTCAATGCAAAACCTCTAAGGAAATGTGGGACACTTTGATTGTCTACATGGAGGGTTCTGAAGAAGTTAGACAAGACAGAAAGTCTATGCTCAATCAAGAATATGAGAGTTTCAGACAAGGGAAGTCTGATAGCATATCTGAATGCTACAAGAAATTCTACAGGATAGTGAATGAACTGATGTCCTATGGAAGGGTATTCAGTACTTATGAGCTGAATGACAAATTCCTAAGATCCTTGACAAAGGATTGGGATACCAAGATTTGTGTCATTAGAGAAGTGGCCAAACTAGCAGACATTTCTCCTCCAACCTTATTTGGAAAGTTGCTATCATATGAAATGCAACTAATGGCTAGGAAGGAGGAAGAAAGAAATACAAAAGAAGAGCATAGAGAAAAGTCAGTGGCCTTCAAGGTTGAAGCCACTAGAAAGAGCAGGAGGATGTCTCCATCACCTCCTAAGGAAGTTGCTAAAGTTAACTCAGAAAATTCAGACAATCAGAACTCAGAAAGTAGTGATTCAGATGCAGATTTTGCTGCCTTTACAAGGCAGTTTCAGAGGTTCTTGAAGAAGAAGTAGTGGAAGTCAAGGCCCTCCACATCACAGCCAGTTGATGACTACTATCAAAAGAGAAAATCTTCAAGAAAGGAAAGGAGCAGGTCTAAGCCCAGCAAAGCTACAACATCAAAAATTGTTTGCTATTGCTGCAATAGGCCTGGACATGTGGTGGCTGAGTGTCCAGAAAAGAGGAAGGAGTCAGTAGACAAAAAGAAGACTCAACAAAAGGGCAAGAAGGAGAAATCCTTTGTTGCTAAGAAGGAGAAGAGTCTTACAGATCAATCCTCCTCAGAGTCAGAATCTGAAGCTGAAGCATACATTGGACTGTATGTAACTAGTGAAGAAAAGGAGTTTATGCAATTACTGGACTCCATCAATGAGCAAGAAGACCATCAGTGCATGGGACTGATGGTTGAATCAGAAGACAACAAGTGCCAGGATCAGCTTGGTCCCAGTAAGGTACAAAGTAATTCTAGAATTTCTGATTACAGTACTGGTTCAGAGTCAGATTCATCTTCATCAAGTGATGAGGATGGATCAGAATCTGAAGGAGATATTCATCAGTTGATAGATGAATATGGGGACTTATTGCAGACACTTAAGAAAAGCAAAAACCTGGCCAAAACTCAGGCTAAGGAAATTGCAGATCTTAAGATGACTGCATCTGGTTTAGAAAAAGAATTGGATCAACAAATGAATGAGGTTGCCAAGCTGAAAACTATTACTGTTATTCAGATGGGTACAATCACATATAAAAATGATCTAATTAAAAGTCTGGAAGTCAGACTTCAAGTAGAGAAAGATTTGGTGGCTAGTTACTCTAAGCCAAAAATCAGTCTTACCCTTAATAGATGAGTTTGTGGCTCAAAAGGGTAAGGCTGGAATAGGCTATAAAGGTAACACCAGGGCTGCCCATTTCAAGAGAAAGGGCAAAGCCTCTATTCATCCATTGAATTTTAAAGTCCCTGTAGTTTTTAGAAAGGTGCATGAGCCTTCTAACAAGTATGACTTTGAGAATACTCAAGGTCATAATAAGACTGATGTTCTGAATAACAAGGGTATAAATACCAATAAGTTAGCCCATGTTCATAAACCCCATGGTTATAAGAAATCAGTGGGTGTAGCTGCAGCAACACCAGTACAGAACAGAAATTTTTCTGCCAAAAATGTATCTAGACCTAGATACAACCAGTATGAATGCTGGTGCTATGGCATGACAGGCCATTTTGCCTTAGACTGCTGACATAACATAAGTGTCAGGAAGAACAACAATCTACCAATTAGAAGAGCTGCTGGTAGTTTTGATATGAATGGTGCTAACTTGAACCAAGGACCCAACACTTACTTGGGTTCTAAGGGAAAGTAATTCTGTATTGCAGGAAAGTCCAAGTTGCCATGCCCCTATATAGTACTTGGACAGTGGATGTTCCAGGCACATGACTAGAACAAAGGGGCTACTGAAGGAGTACACACCTATCAAGGATGGGCCTAAAGTAATCTTTGGTGGATCTGAAAGAGGAATCATCAAAGGATTTGGTAACATTTCTTCAAACCAAATTACCATCACTCAAGTGGCTTATGTAAAAGGTTTAAAACACAACCTGATAAGCATAAGTCAGCAGAGTGATCTAGGATATGACATTTCATTTGTTAAGAATGGATGTCATATCAAAAGGTCAAGTGATCAAAAGGTCATATTGACTGGGTATAGAAAACGAAATGTTTATTGTCTTGACTTTGTATGTGAGAATAAGGTTTCTCCTATTTGTCTTGTAGCTGATGAGAAAACATCTCATTGTGTTAAATGGCACAAGAGGCTGACACATCTTAACTACAAGACAATTCGCCAACTCTTTAGCAAAGAGTTAGTGAGGAATGATCCTCAAATTAAGTGTATAAAGGAAGGGATATGTTTAGCTTGTCAAAAGGGCAAGCAGACAAAATCCTCCTTTCATAGCCTTGAAAACAAGGATTCAGTGAGGTGTCTATACCTCTTACATATGGATCTTTTTGGTCCTATGCCAGTTCATAGTCTAGGTAGGAAGGTCTACAATTTTGTGGTTGTAGATGACTATTCTAGATATTCCTAGGTGTTCTTTCTGAGACAGAAATCTTAAACCCCAAGTGTTTTACAAAGTTTTGTCAAAAAAATTCAGAATGAACTGAACAGTACAGTGGTCAAAATCAGAAGTGACCATGACACTGAATTTCAATCAGAAAGTATGGCAAGATTATGTGAATAATTTGGGATTTTCCAAGAATTCTCCTCACCTAGAACACCACAGCAAAATGGTATTGCTGAAAGAAAGAATAGGACATTGATTGAGGCTGGTAGAACTCTATTGAGTGACACTTCTCTCCCAGAATATTTCTGGGTTGAGGCAGTAAACATTGCATGTCATGTGCTCAACAGGGCTTCTATCACTAAGTGCCACAAAAAGACTCCCTATGAGATTATGAAAGGTAGAAAACCAAATTTATCCTATTTCAGGATCTTTGGTTGAAAGTGTTATATCCTTAACAATGGCAAGTGTTATCTAATTAAGTTTGCTGCCAAATCTCAAGATGAGATATTTGTTGGGTACAACAACAATAGTAAGGCTTATAGGGTCTACAACTTGATTACTCAAGTTGTAGAAGAATCTGTACATGTTGTATTTGATGAAACAAGATTAATCAATAGTGAGTTGCCTTGTAGTTCATGCAGTCCAACAGGTATAAGCAATAGAATGGACAAGCTTTCCATTGCAAAATGCATAACTGTAGATGAAGTGTTGGAAAATGATGGCTACTGTCTAGGGGGAATATAAGACTCTCTAGAAGCTGATGACAGCCAAGAGGTGCAGCATAATGAAGAAACTTGAGGTGTTCAGCCAGAAGGAAGTTTACCTACAGCTATAAGACATCTAAAGGATCATCCAGCAAATCAGATAATTGGTGATCTAAGACAAGGAGTGCAAACCAGAAGAAGAAATCTTAATACAGTCCTGCACTCAAGTTTTCTATCTCAACTAGAGCCAAAGAAATTTGAAGAAGCTATCCAAGACCAACACTGGATTAATGCTATGCAAGAGGAGCTTAATCAGTTTAGAAGATGCAAGGTTTGGGAGTTAGTTCCTAAACCAAAAGACCACAACATCATTGGTACAAAGTGGATTTTTAGGAACAAGTTGGATGAGAATGGAGTTATTGTGAAGAACAAAGCAAGATTGGTTGCAAAAGGATATAGGCAGAAAGAGGGAATAGACTTTGATCAAACATTTGCCCCAGTAGCAAGACTGGAAGCAATCAGGATGTTCCTTGCCTATGCAGCATATCAAGGCTTCAAGGTATACAAAATGGATGTGAAATCAGCATTCCTGAATGGTGATTTAAAAGAAGAAGTCTATGTAGAGCAGCCATCAAGTTTTGTAGATTCTCTTAAACCTGGTTATGTCTATAGACTTAGGAAAGCATTATATGGGTTAAAGTAAGCCCCAAGGGCTTAGTATGAAACCCTGTCTACTTCCCTTATTGAGAACAAATTCTCAAGAGGTAAAATAGACAAAACTCTATTCCTAAGGGAATCTAAAGGTAAGATAATCTTAGTTCAGATCTATGTAGATGACATAATTTTTGGGTCTACAGAGAACAACCTTTGCAAGAAGTTTGCCAAACTTATGCAAGGAAAATTTGAAATGAGCAGTATGGGGGAACTTAAGTTCTTCTTGGGACTCCAAGTAAGACAGACTAAAGATGGCTTGTCCATATCCCAGTCTAAGTTCACCAAAGAGTTAATTATGAAGTATGGTATGGAATCATCCTCCACCATGAGAACTCCTATGGGAACAAGTATGCTTATATGCAAAGATGATGCAGGTAAACCTGTAGATGAGTCTTTGTATAGAGGAATAATTGGCTCTCTATTATATCTCACTGCAAGTAGACCAGACATTATGTATGTTACATGTGTCTGTGATAGGTACCAAGCATGCCCTAAAGAATCACATTATACTGCAGTCAAGAGAATTCTGAGATATCTAAAGGCACTCCTAATCTAGGCCTTTGGTACCCTAGGAATGGAGATTTTCTACTAACAGGTTATTTAGATGCAGATTTTGCAGGCTATAGAGAAGATAGAAAAAGTACTACAGGTACATGCCAATTCTTGGGAGGAAGGTTGATATCCTGGAGCAGTAAGAAGCAGACTAGTGTGGCAATATCCACAGCAGAGTCTGAATATGTGGCAGCAGGAAGTTGCTGTGCACAACTGTTGTGGATTCAGCATCAGCTAAGGGACTATGGTATTCAAGTAAGTAGAATACCTTTATTGTGTGATTCTAAAAGTGCTATTTCTATTGCAAACAATCCTGTTTCACATAGTAGGATTAAGCATATAGAGATAAGATACCATTTTCTAAGAGAACATGTAGAAAAAGAAGACATCTCATTAGAATTTGTTAAAACTGATTTTCAAATTACAGATGTATTTACTAAGCCTCTGGATGAAACTAAATTCAATAGATTTAAAATTGAATTAGGAATACTGACCATAGGTTAGTTTACCAAAAATTGGCTAAGTAAAATTGTGTCAACACATTCAGTGATAAGGTGTCGATACAGAGAAGTCATGTCAACAATTCAGGGAAATTGTGTCGATACAGAGAAAATGTGTTGACACCTAAGGGACAAAGAGTCGACACATCCAGAAATGTAGTGTCGACACAACTAGAGTAATGGTGTCGACACTTACAGATTTTGTGTCAATACTTATAATAGGAGTCGACACAAAATTTCTGATGAACTACTAAGTATCTTCTGTGCCGACATATCATCAATTGGTGTCGACACATAGTAGTCAGCGTCGTGGTCGAGACAATAGAAGTTTGTGTTGACACTTTTCAACAGTGTCGACACATTTAGACTGTTTTTGCCCGCCTTTTGACCTTCTTTGATTAGAAGAGTATAAATAGGTCAAGAACATATTCTGTCGACACGCTCACCAGGGTTTCGAGACAAAAACCTTGTGTCGACAATCTCTTTTCTCTCCAACCAAGCTTTATCTTCATTCCAATGGCACTGAAGATTGAAGACAACATCAATGAAGGATATGAGTTGGTCAGGCATGCATTCGATGATGCCGAATCGGAGATCAAACAGGTCATTTCTCTTCTTGCAGACAACAGATTAGAATATCTTGTCTGTGAACCTTCAAAGATATGGAAGAAAGAAGTATTTGAGTTCTACATAGCTGCATCAATGGACTCAAATGGATTGAAGATCAAATCCACTATACATGGAGAAAAAGTCAAGCTGTCTCAAAAGAGGTTGAGCAAGATTCTTCATCTTCCTAGAATACAAGATGAGAAAGAAGTACCAGCCTCAAGGACAAGGGAGGCACTTCAATGGTGTGGATTGGATCCAACCTTAAAGATAGGATCAGCCATCAACAGAAAAGGCATGAATCATCAAGGGAAATTCCTATCTGAAATAGTAGACGAAGTGATCTTATGTAAACCAGGTGCCCATGATAGGATATCAGCCTATATGTTCAGCCTGATGACAAGGGTAATCTTCAAGATTCAAACCAATTGGTCTGCAGTACTGTTTGATAAGATAAAAGAAGGGATCAAGAAGCCAAACTTGGCTAGGATCATGAGTCTGTACCTGGCTGGAATAATTCCAGAGGTGATGCAACAGATTCCTGGATCAAAGATAAACCACATGAGGAGAATGGACATAAGGTTATTCTCAAGATGGGATAGAGTTCTTTTTAAAGAAATGCCTAATGTGGACAGGCAAGAGCATGGTCCTGAAGATGCACAAGTCCAGGAAGATACTATATCTGCACAGGTGCAGGGGGAGCCATTTATTGCACAAGTGTAGGGGGAGCTAGAAAGTATACAAGTCAAAAACAATGCTGAGAATGCAAATTTGTAGGGGGAGCCAGAGTCTTAATAGGTGCAAGAGGAAGAAAGAATCAATTTATCAGAGGACATTGTTTCTCAAACTGATCTAGATATTTCTTGAGTTGCTGCTGCTGCTGAGAAAGTACTATCTCCTACTCTCACACAACAAGAATTCACTCTTGAAGAGTTGTTTCCTGATCTTGGAGGAGAAGCAGATAAAATGGAGACCCTAAGATTTGAGGGGGAGCAAGTAAGGTTTGAGGGGGAGCAGGTTAATATTGAGGAGGAGCAACATGGAGTTGAGAAAGAAATTTCTTCCACTCCTCAAGAGAGAGTTAATATTGAAAGTTCTTCAAAGTCTAAGCATGAAGAAGTCAGGGAGGCCAAGAAAAGAAAACTTATGGTCTTTAAGAGAAGAAGTCAAAGCTATAAGAAGGCTCTCCAAACAACTACCTCACATTCTACTCCTGAGATTGATTACATCAAGTATTTGGTTGATTTACAAGTAAAATGTTATGAGCAGAGACTGCTTCTTGAAAAATATGTGGATGAAAGCCAAAAGGCTCTTCAATTTGATCTAGCCCAAGAGATAAAGTCTATCAGATTTGAGGTAAATCAGAATAAAAAAGAGATGACAGATTGCTTCCACAAGGGAGGCAATGCTGTGGTATTTCTTGCCAAGCAACAAGAAGAAATAAAGAAGCAAGTGGATGAGATTGCAGTCAAGCAAGGCTATGTCCTTGAAAATCAAATAAGAATGAATGACAATCTGACTGAATCTCATAATGAGATAGTCACTGAGTTAACAAATGCTATCACTGGATTGACTGCTGCAAGGGATAAAGAGATGGAAGACTATGATAAGAAGCTACAGGCTGCCCTAGATTCAGTTAAAACTGCCATCACTTCATCTCAAGAGTTAATTAGTGACAAGCTTCAAAAGTTAAAGCCATTCTTTAAAGATGGTATCAATTACCTGGATGGGAAAATAAGATTTCAAAAAGAGGACTTAAGATATCATATGACCAGAGAAGTCATAAAGGGGGAGAGGGTGTTAGTCTATGCTGGCTCTGATCATGCCAAATGGGTAACCAACAGTATATGAGCCACTCTAGGATATCCACCCATATGTGATGATGATAATATGGCTGAGTTAGGGGTGCAACCAATTCTACTTGAAGGTGATCAACCTTAGGTTGCCCAAGTCATTTACCCTCCTGCAGATATTGAAATGGTACATCAACAAGTTGAGTCTATGTACCACCCTCCTCTACCAGTTACAAATGTTATTATTGAAAAGGTAGATATGCCAGAAGCTAGTCTAAAAGCTCAGCAAGATGCTCTATTATCAAAGAAAAGATTTAGAGAGCAAGCAGAATTAATGCCAGACTTTGAGCAGTGGAGCCCCACTTCAAGGAATATCATATTAACTGCCTGGAAAGCTGTAAAAGATCAAGTATATGAAAGGGGAAAATGGTACAATGAGCAAGAATGGAAAAAGTATGAAGCCAGGCAGGAGGCCATAGTTCAACACAGGAGAAAGGCTAAGATGGGGAAGCTACCTCCTGATACTCAGGAACCTAGCAAGTATTTCCCCAAGCCATTTCATTATTTTTAAAGGCAAAATATCAAGGCTGATGCACAAAAGAAAGCTGAGTTGAAAGGCAAGAAGCCTATTGAAGATATAGAACCTATTGTGCAGGCTCAGATTAAATCTGGCAAAGGGATTGTCATCAAGGAGCCAGTCCAGCCTTAGTCTAAGTTTTACTAGTTTTTGTTCAAGAACTATGTAATTGTTAGTTTGTTAAAGAAATCAATGTAAACATCTTCTAACAAATATTTTTGAGTTAATATACAAAACATTATTCTGTGATCATTCCCTTTTACATCTTTTATTCTTTGATGTAACAATGATATGTGTTTTGTTATAAAGTACCCTGTAATATAATGCTTATATACATTATCATGTTTATTTTCTAAGTGGTGTATATCATTGGCTAAAGGGTTATGACTTCTCTAAATAGGGGGAGATTATTGGGTACATTGGAAAAATGTGTACCTGATTTGGAGAAGCCTCACTTAGCTCAATGATATACATCAAGGTGTATTTGATGTTATTTTGAGTTTATATGTGCAGGTTAAGTATGTGCTAGAATGCAGGAAAAAGATTCTAAGTCCATATGTCGACACCTGAGGAAGCTGTGTCGACACTTCAGTAAGATTGTGTCGACACTTGGAAATGGTTGTGTCGTCACTTGGAAATGGCTGTGTCGTCACTTCAGTGAGTTTGTGTTGACACCGAGAGGCAGTGTCGACACACAAAAGATTATAGTCGACATAAAATGTGTCGACACCGGGAGGCTGTGTCGACACATAGAGGAAGAGTCGACAACAACTATGTCGACACCTAGAGACAGTGTCGACACACGCTATGTTCTGAGTCTACATCAACTGTGTCGACACACAGGACTTGTGTCGACACACAGCTGAGTCTAGACCAAGTTAATTGCTTATGAATGGTGAAGTGTTTGTGTCGACACAAATAATCAGTGTCAACACATTCTCAAGATGTAGTGTCAAGAAGCTGAGTCGACATCAAGACAGCTATGTCGACATCACTAAAGGCTGCGTCGACACTTAAGTCACTTGTGTCGACACATATTGACAGATGGTCTCGACACTTTATGACAGTCAATCTCGACGCTTTGCTGACAGAGTCAAAGGCTTAAGAACTGTTTGAAGACTTGACAGCTGTGAGTTTCAATAGGTTTATTGAAGCTGTCAGACTTGTCAGAAGTTAGTTATAAACCGGATCAGCCGGTTACCATGGATGAAGTCTATAAATAGATGGATTCAGAAGAAGGAAAAGAGGGATAATTATTATCACAACTAACACAATTAGAGATTGATCTCTGATCAAGAAAGTACAAATCACAAAGAAGAATATCTTCGTGAGAAGATCTAAGAAGATGATCAGAAGTAGTTTTCTATTCAGATTCTGTTTAAGTTGATTTCAATCAAGAATTCAGAAGTATCTTCAAGAGGTTTGGATAGAGAGAGATTAAGCTATTTGAAGTCAAGAAGGAGACATTCACAGGTCTCTCAAGAAGCAGATACTGAACTAATCTGTCAAGAAGATTCAGATCTATTTCTTAAGTCTAAGAAGGAAGCTGCCAGTCAGTTATATTCAAAGGAAATCAACCCAACTAAGTTCAGATTCAAGAAGCTTTGAAGAAAGCTAAGATCAAGTTGATTTCAGCCATCAGCCTCTTCAAGAAGCTGATCAAGAAAGTTCTTATCCCTTCTCTCTCAACAGGGGTAAGAGATTATAAAATTCATTATCAAATTCTGTAGGATCTATTCATAGATCTGAGTTGTAAGCCTATTTTATAAAGGCTGAGTGTAGGAGATTTATTCTCTGAGTGGTAGGGTTGTTTATGCATGAGTTGTAGGAGAAGGTATTCTCTGAGTTATAGGCCTTATGGCAAGGCTGAGGTAGGGCTTGTTAGCCTGAGCTGTAGGAACCTTATAGGGTCATGAGTTGTAGGAACCTTTCATGGTTCTGAGCTATAGGATCTGAGGATCTGAGATAAAGGAAGAAGTTAGGCCGAATCTAGCACACTGCTAGATAGGTGAAGGGGGAAAGTGGATGTACCCAGACCTTGGGGAACCACTATAAATCTGTGTGCAATCTGTGATGTGTGTATGATTGTGATTGCTGTGCTGTGTTAGCTATAGAAATATCTGATTTATTCAATGAACTGTAGTTATATTCTGCCTTGAGTTAAAAACAAGTATTAGAACCTATTCACCCCCCTCTAGGTATTTAGGTGGTCTTGAAAGTAAAACTATCACTTATCATAAATTTATTACATCTAATTTGCACGTCCAACATCACTAGCATGTGTTGTATTGGTAAACATTCTCATGTTATGACTTTACAATCCTTATAAATTATTGTATCCATTTTTCCAGTCATAAAGCAATCGATTTATAATTTAATTGATTCGCTTTTCAATTTAATGTTCTTTCCTCTTCATGAATCGTGTATTTGTCACAATTAGCTCATGTATTAAGGGAAGTTTCAAATGATTTTTTCTTTTTCATATCTTTCTTCATATCTCATTGTGCAAGGCCAATGCTCTGGATGATGAATGAAGGAAGCATGGTTATGTGTACATAAATCAAAATAGATTCTTAGGTCTGACCTCTCTGAGGTCTTTGACTTGATTTGAGGGCATGATTCCGCAACAAATATGACGGTATAGGGGGCCACTATTTCAGTGGTATCTGTGAGCAACCACTTTGTGCATTTATTGTCGAAGGTTAGGTCTTTCTCCTCTGAGAGAAGCCACTTTGTGCATAGTGCCAAAGGTTAGGTCTGTTTCCAATCTTCCCCCGCCCATACCCCCAATGATCAGAGACTATATGGGTTTTGTTGTTGTTGTATATCTTTCTTCATACCTAAATGTTGGTGTTACTATGGTGATCTGGAAGTGATCAAACATGTTGTCTTACTGCCAACGCAATATGAGCCTATGGGGTAGCACATAAGAACATTGGAGAAGTTGGAAAGATTTGTGTTAGCCTTGCTTACATGTTATATGAGTGAAGGACCAAGCTTATGACGTTCTGGATATGAAGGATTTTAATTCCTAGACCAATATTGTGAATATGGGTCATCAGGTAAGTGGTCGAAAGACTCTAAGGGAAATTCGTCGAGTATAGCATAAGGTTTCAACGAATAGGTTTGAATTCGTCGAGTATCGTCATGACAGACTCAACGAATCTATCTTGGGTTTATCGAGTATCGTAATGATAGTTTCGACGAATTAGACTTATTCGTCGAGTATTGTCGATTTGTCAAATATCGCCTTAATACTTGGACTGTTTTCTCTATCTCGATTTGTCGCGTATATACGTGTTATTTCGACGAATGGTTTTGATTCATCGGATATCGACGTATGAACTTGATTAATTCATTTTCCTCTAGTTTAATTCTTTTAAGTCTGGTTCAGCGTGGTCTGAGGGTATCGACATTTTCGGTATTCTGTATATATATGATACGTACAGTAAACCAAAAGATAGAAACTGTTTTTCTGACCTAATTGTGTGAGACTGAGAACCGCGATTTTCTTCCCGAAAGAATTGTTCCGCCTAGGTCGTGATCGCCGCTTCATGCCGCCGACTACTCGTCGATCTACTATTATCGTCGGAAAGTGTTTCCTAAGGCTTCATCTTCGTCATTGCCGCCTCTCCCTTAAAGGTTCTTGCAAGTCGTGGAGACATTGAGGGCATACCTTTTTCCAACCTAGATCTTGTGTGATAAGTGTAAGACCCCAACCTCGGAGATGATCGCGGGGCGATCAAACAGCTCTTTTGGAGATCTGAACAGGGGCACACGGCCAGGCACACGGCCGTGTGCCTACCCGTGTTCAGGGATTTATTGGGTTTTTGTGCTGTCTCGAGTCAGAGAAGTACACGGCCTGAGACACACGGCCGTGTCTCAAGCCGTGTGTGGGGCACACGGCCTCGAACACAGCCGTGTTCGAAGCCGTGTTCTGGAAGCCCGACGATCGTCCTGAAGCTCCAGGTAACACGGCCCGTGACACACGGCCGTGTCAGGTGCTGTGTCGATCGGCGAATGAGTTACACGGCCAGACACACGGCCGTGTGTCAAGCCGTGTTCGGCCCAGTTTTTGGGATTTTGGATCTAATCTCGGCCGTTCGTTCCCTTGGATCTGGATCCAATGGTGGGGGCTCCTCCTGGGGGGTTATTAGCCGGGATTAGGGCTTTGAATCCTCATTTTTCTTTGGTCCACTCTCTCTCTAAGTGTTTAGAGAGAAGGGAGAGCAAGAGGAAGGAGGAGCCCAAGATCCGGCCGCCGGAGGAGTCTTGAAGCACCGATTCGCGATCCGAGTCCGGATCCTCGAAGGCAAGGGCGAGGCGAAGCTTTCCATCCGACTACATCTTCATGGCGCCGCGGAAAAATGCGAGGGTAACGATCCTCTTCATAGGGCATGTGTAGTCGCCCTTCTTTCTATGCATGGGGAAATCCCCCTCTCGCGAGTGAGCGTTAAGGCGCGGAATCCCTTCGGGTAGATATGTAAAGTCCCCGTTGTTAGAGCCCGGAATCGGAGTACGGGCGTAGGCATTGTGTGTGAAGCCTATTCGGGTTTAACCCGGATCGGTGATGTTTGCATTGCATGGCCGGAGAAGACTCCGCGCCGATGATTTTAGTTTTCCGAAATTTCTACGCGGTAGATTGCATACAGGGATCCTTGGGGGTTAACCTCGAGGCGCACCAGGAAAGCTTGGGCAGAATCGCATTGCCGCCACGATGTTGCCTTGGAGGGCAAATCGGTACATAACGGGGTTATGTGCGTGTTTTGATCGATTGTGGGAATGAGGAGAAACTTGGCCCGCACCGATGGCTAAATGGCCGTGGTGAAGTGAGCAACGGGCGGGTGGAACTCTACCCATTCCAAGTGGTCTCGGTAGAAGCGACCTAAAGTACATGGGACTTCCCGGGGGGCTGGAAACGGGCCTAGGCTTCGGCTGAAAGGGCTAAATGCTCACGAGTGTTGCCATCCGAGGGATGGTGGTGGAATCGCGGTGTCGGACTAGGTCCGGACCGGGTTCACCGATTAGTGCCCTGAGAGCACGGAGTGTGCGGCCGTGCGTGCCGACACTTGTGGCGAATAGAATACTCTATAGAATTGCTATGATAGTTTTATATGCAGGGAAGGAGCACCGCCGTCCCGAGAAACGGGACGGGGTCGTTATAATTTGGTCAGCTCTTGCTGACCGTTGCCCTTTTGTATTGCCACCTCTTGGGTGGGTTGTTTCTGCAGGTGCTGTTGCGGAGCCAAGCGGCAAATAGCGGGCTAAAGCCCAAGTTGCAGCGTCAGCCCTCGAAGGCTTAGTTATTAGCTTTTTCATATTCATGTATGGCCGGCCTGCGCGCCGATGTATGAAAGACGCTATCTTGTTAAGCGAACACTTTTGTAAGGCCTTAAGGCCGTGAACTCTTTTGTGTATGTACTCATTCCTGGGTTGTAGTGGACATTCATGCTCTGTGGCAGGGTTCTTATCTTTTTGCAACTTAATTAAATTGCTTCCGCTAGGTGTTGTGTAGGACGCTCTGATTGGTTGTGTGGTTTCAACGCGTAACCAACCGGTCTGTCCGTGGTATATGGCGTCGGGCCCCAGCCGGACCTACTGCTATATGCTATGTGACGGATAGGGGTGTTACAAATTGGTATCAGACTTCTGGTTTCGGTCAAGCTTAAATGAATTCGTGGACGAATTCACTTTAAGGGGTGGTGAGCACATTGTGTGCGTCATCGTTATAACATGAAAAGAACCCATGAATGTCCACTTAGGAGTGAAAATACACATGTTTGAGGAACCTGCGTGTTCCTATAATTGCTGTTTGCAGTAATTCTTGGTCGCTTATCGGTGTTTTGCACGATTTTAGGTGACCAGAAGTGGTGCTGGGCCGTCTGAACGGCCAGGTTCTGAGGCGAGCAGTGCGCCAAGCGATGCGCCTGCAACACCTTTGTCTGCTGAGACCATTAGGTTGGTGGCAGAAGCGGTCATGGCAATGATAAATGCGCAGCCTGCAAGGCAGGTGCAGCAGCCTGCTCCTGCTGTGGAGCAAGTACCGGTTCAGACGGCAGAGCGTAGGAGGGTTGAGCAAGTTGTGGTGGAACCAGAGTTGCCGCAGAGAGCAACTGAAAGACAACTGAAGCACGTGATGGGCTTTCACCCACCGGTATTCACGGGGGCAGAAACCCCGACCCAAGCAGAGGATTGGCTCTCAAGGGTCAACATGGTGATGACTGCGACGCAAACTGAAGAGTGGCAGAAGACCACTATAGCGACGTTCCTTTTGGATGGGGACGCAAGGCTGTGGTGGGAGGGCCTAGAGCTGCATCAGTTGAGGGGAAGGCCATTGGCCGAAGTCCCGATGGAGGAGTTTGCGAGACTATTTATGGCTTGATACCTCCCCTCGGCGCAGAGGATTGCGCTAGAGAGCGAATTCCAGAAGTTGGTGCAGGGCGTTAGCACCGTTGATGAATACCTCCACGAGTTTACTCGGTTGGGGAGATATGCCGGCGCTACCTTCGCAGACGAGGAGCGCAAGACGAGCCGCTTTTATGAAGGGCTAAGGGATGATTTGAGGTTGCTGCTGTCGGGGCCCAAGACGCAGGGTTTCATGACCCTGGTCAGTTCGGCCCGGTCCTTGGAGAAGGATATGAGAAATGTGCAAGCAAAGAAAGAAAGGGAATCCGGTGGCAAGAAATCAGAGTTCAAGGCGCCGACTACGTCGAAGTCGGGCTACCGCAGATTCTCCAAGAAGTCTAGGACGTCGGGTCCAGCTCCTTCTGCAGGTGCCTCGGGGGCAACCACCAATCGAACCCCGGGCGCTTGCTTCACGTGCGGAAAGCCAGGGCACTTTGCCCGTGACTGCTGGAGTGGACGCGCAAAGTCCGAAAGAAAACAAGGAGCCACCTACGAGGAAAAGGGCAAAGCGGTGGAGTCGACCGCGTCCCATTATGCTCCGACTCAGCCTAGAGTCTACAACCTGGGCCAGCAGGAGGCCATCAAGCAAGCGGATGTGGTGACAGGTATGAGTTAATTTATGCAAGTTGACTTGAGAATACTATTACCTATTGCTTGTTAAGCTAATGCATTTTGCTTAGGCTTTGTGGTGATTAGCGATAGTCCGGCACGGGCACTGTTCGACACTGGTGCTTCGTATTCTTTCCTGTCCGAACAGTTTATATCGCGTATCAGAGTCCCTTCTTCGATGGCGAAGGACAAGTTAGATGTGTTGCTACCGAATGGGTGCTCGATGCGTGCGGACAGAGTGTGCGCCGTGAAGGTTCATATAGGGAGCCAAGAGTTCGACTTGCTAGCGTCATTACTGCCGTTAGTAGAGTTCGATGTTATCTTTGGAATGGATTGGCTGTCAAAGCAGAAGGCTTGGATCGATTGCGACCGTAAGGAGGTCATGCTGGGTGTAGGGCGGGAGACTACTTTCGAGGGGCTTAAGGGGTCGAGCAAGACACTAATGTCTGCTCTTCAGGTGGTGAAGGCGGTTCGTGCTGGTGCAGAGCTGTTCTTTGCGATAGTGGGGGCTGTGGAGCCAAAGTCCCCGTTGGATAGCATCCCCGTGGTTTGCGAATACCCCGATGTGTTCCCGGATAGACTTCCCGGAGCCCCACCGCAGCGAGAGATTGATTTTACTATCGAGCTCGTGCCGGGTGCCAAACCCGTGTCACGTGCTCCTTATAGGTTGGCGCCAAAGGAGATGGCGGAGTTGAAGGTTCAGTTGGAGGAACTGATGGAGCAAGGTTATGTGCGTCCAAGTTCGTCGCCTTGGAGCGCGCCGGTCCTCTTCGTTAAGAAGAAGGACGGTAGCATGCGACTGTGCATCAACTACAGAGAATTGAACAAGTTGACGGAAAAGAATAAGTACCCGATCCCGAGGATTGATGACCTCTTTGATCAGTTAGTCGGATCGTCGGTATACTCCAAGTTGGACTTGAAGTCGGGGTACTATCAGCTGAGGATCAGGGAGTGTGATATCCCGAAGACGGCGTTCAGTACGAGGTATGGGCATTTCGAGTTCACGGTCATGCCGTTTGGACTGACAAATGCGCCATCGGTGTTTATGGATCTGATGAACAGGATGTTCAGAGATTTCCTGGATCGTTTTGTGATCGTCTTTATTGACGATATTTTGGTATACTCGCAGTGCGAAGAAGACCACTTCAAGCATTTGCATTTGGTGTTGGAGACTCTGAGGAGGAATGAGCTTTATGCGAAGTTCTCCAAGTGCGAGTTCTGGCTACCCTCGGTAGCGTTCCTTGGTCATATAGTGAGTGGGGAAGGTATAGCGGTGGATCTGGCGAAGATTGTTGCGATACGGGAGTGGCCTGCGTTATCTTCTGTCGCGGAAGTCCGTAGTTTTCTCGGGCTTGCCGGATATTACAGGTGCTTCGTAGAGAACTTCTCGCGGGTAGCCTTACCTCTCACGAAGTTGACAAGGAAGGATCAGAAATTCTTGTGGACGCAAGAGTGCGTGCAAGCTTTTGAGGAGCTGAAGAGGCGGTTGACCACGGCGCCAGTGGTTAGTTCGCCGAGTGGGACCGAGGGCTTTGAGGTGTATAGCGACGCTTCGGGTAGCGGTTTGGGCTGCGTGTTGTTGCAGCATGGTAGCGTGATAGCGTATGGATCGCGTCAGCTAAAGGTGCATGAAAGAAATTATCTGGTGCACGACTTGGAGTTGGCTGCCGTGATATTTGCACTCAAGTTGTGGAGGCACTACCTATACGGAGTAAGGGTCGACATATACACCGATCACAAGAGCCTAAAATACCTGTTGGATCAGAAAGACCTTAATATGAGGCAGAGGAGGTGGATGGAGTTCCTGGGGGACTACACCTTCAAAATACATTATGTACCCGGGAAGGGCAATGCAGTTGCGGATGCGCTGAGCCGCAGGGCTCCCGCCTGAGCCAACTGGTTGTCGGTGCATGATGAGCGGCTAGTGCGGGAGTTGGAGGAGCTTGAGATCTGTTGCGTTGACAAGCAGACGAGCGCCAAGGCAACGTTAAACTGGACAGAGGTGCAGTATGACCTGGCTGACCGGGTTCGGCAGGCATTGGAGTTAGATGACTCCATGAAGGAGCTTTTGGAGGCCGCTACGGATGGGTCAAATTCCCAATTCTCGGTGGAAGATGGTTTGTTAAGGAAGGATCATCGTTTGTGCGTCCCAAGTGGGGGCAACCTCCGGGCGGAGCTGATGTACGAGGCTCATCATACCAAGTACTCAATCCACCCAGGGAGCACGAAGATGTATCATGATCTCAAGAAGTTGTTTTGGTGGCCGGGGCTTAAGAAAGATGTGGCGTTGTACGTGGCTAAATGCCAAACGTGCGCCTTGGTGAAGGCGGAGTGCCAAAAGCCGGGAGGATTTCTGAAGTCCTTGCCTATACCGGAGTGGAAATTCGACGATATATCTATGGACTTTGTGCACGGGTTGCCAAGGTCGCAGAAGGGGAACGACGCCATCTGGGTGATCGTAGATCGGCTAACTAAGGTGTCGCATTTCATTCCGCATAGGAAGGATGACCCAGTCGAGAAATTGGCAAAGTTGTACGTTGACAATATTGTTAGGCTGCATGGTGTGCCTCGTAGCATTGTGAGTGATCGCGATGGGCGGTTCACGTCAAATGATTGGAGGTTGGTGCAGCAGATGTTGGGAACAAAGTTAAAGTTCAGTACAGCTTTCCATCCGCAGACTGATTGGCAGACCGAGAGGGTCAATAGAATGATGGAGGACATGCTACGCATGTGTGTCCTGGACTTCGGTAAGCATTGGGAAGACCATCTTTATTTGGTGGAGTTCGCGTACAACAACAGCTACCAAGCGAGTATACAAATGGCGCCCTTCGAGGCCCTATATGGTAGGAAGTGTCGCACGCCGTTATCATGGCTTGAAACGGGTGAGGCAAGACTGTACAAGAAGCAGGAGGTGGAGAGTGCTACCTCGTTAGTGCGGATCATTCGGGAGCGCTTGTTGATCGCTCAGGACCGGCAAGCGAAGTATTACAATGCCAAGCACCGAAATGTGGAGTTTGCGGTAGGCGATTGGGTATATCTGAAAGTGAAGCCGTTCAAGGGGGTTTCGCGGGTGAGACGCTTGAAGAAGCTGAGCCCAAGATACCTTGGACCTTTTGAGGTTCTGGAGCGAGTCGGCGAAGCGGCGTACCGTTTGAAGCTATCGGTGGAGTTAAGTGCTTTGCACGATGTATTCCACATCTCGGTTTTGCGGAAGGCGGTGCAAGAGCCTTCGCAGGTGATCGCGGCTGATCAAGTACCGGTTGAGGAAGGGTTGACAACGAAAGTCAAGCCCATATCTATTGAGGATTTCGAAGTCAAGCGGCTTCGGAACAAGGAAATCAGAATGGTGAAGGTCCGTTGGGATAACTGCGGGCGCGAGGAGCTCTCTTGGGAGCGAGAGCAGACAATGCGCGAGGAGTACCCCGAGTTGTTCCCCTCAGGTACTCGATTTGTTTATTCTTTTGTGTAGTCTCTGTTCTTAATTTCGGGACGAAATTCTCTTAAGGGGGAGGGAGTTGTAAGACCCCAACCTCGGAGATGATCGCGGGGCGATCAAACGGCTCTTTTGGAGATCTGAACAGGGGCACACGGCCAGGCACACGGCCGTGTGCCTACCCGTGTTCAGGGATTTATTGGGTTTTTGTGCTGTCTCGAGTCAGAGAAGTACACGGCCTGAGACACACGGCCGTGTCTCAAGCCGTGTGTGGGGCACACGGCCTCGAACACAGCCGTGTTCGAAGCCGTGTTCTGGAAGCCCGACGATCGTCCTGAAGCTCCAGGTAACACGGCCCGTGACACACGGCCGTGTCAGGAGCCGTGTCGATCGGCGAATGAGTTACACGGCCAGACACACGGCCGTGTGTCAAGCCGTGTTCGGCCCAGTTTTTGGGATTTTGGATCTAATCTCGGCCGTTCGTTCCCTTGGATCTGGATCCAACGGTGGGGGCTGCTCCTGGGGGGTTATTAGCCGGGATTAGGGCTTTGAATCCTCATTTTTCTTTGGTCCACTCTGTCTCTAAGTGTTTAGAGAGAAGGGAGAGCAAGAGGAAGGAGGAGCCCAAGATCCGGCCGCCGGAGGAGTCTTGAAGCACCGATTCGCGATCCGAGTCCGGATCCTCGAAGGCAAGGGCGAGGCGAAGCTTTCCATCCGACTACATCTTCATGGCGCCGCGGAAAAATGCGAGGGTAACGATCCTCTTCATAGGGCATGTGTAGTCGCCCTTCTTTCTATGCATGGGGAAATCCCCCTCTCGCGAGTGAGCGTTGAGGCGCGGAATCCCTTCGGGTAGATATGTAAAGTCCCCGTTGTTAGAGCCCGGAATCGGAGTACGGGCGTAGGCATTGTGTGTGAAGCCTATTCGGGTTTAACCCGGATCGGTGATGTTTGCATTGCTTGGCCGGAGAAGACTCCGCGCCGATGATTTTAGTTTTCCGAAATTTCTACGCGGTAGATTGCATACAGGGATCCTTGGGGGTTAACCTCGAGGCGCACCCGGAAAGCTTGGATGGAATCGCATTGCCGCCACGATGTTGCCTTGGAGGGCAAATCGGTACATAACGGGGTTATGTGCGTGTTTTGATCGATTGTGGGAATGAGGATAAACTTGGCCCGCACCGATGGCTAAATGGCCGTGGTGAAGTGAGCAACGGGCGGGTGGAACTCTACCCATTCCAAGTGGTCTCGGTAGAAGCGACCTAAAGTACATGGGACTTCCCGGGGGGCTGGAAACGGGCCTAGGCTTCGGCTGAAAGGGCTAAATGCTCACGAGTGTTGCCATCCGAGGGATGGTGGTGGAATCGCGGTGTCGGACTGGGTCCGGACCGGGTTCACCGATTAGTGCCCTGAGAGCACGGAGTGTGCGGCCGTGCGTGCCGACACTTGTGGCGAATAGAATACTCTATAGAATTGCTATGATAGTTTTATATGCAGGGAAGGAGCACCGCCGTCCCGAGAAACGGGACGGGGTCGTTATAATTTGGTCAGCTCTTGCTGACCATTGCCCTTTTGTATTGCCACCTCTTGGGTGGGTTGTTTCTGCAGGTGCTGTTGCGGAGCCAAGCGGCAAATAGCGGGCTAAAGCCCAAGTTGCAGCGTCAGCCCTCGAAGGCTTAGTTATTAGCTTTTTCATATTCATGTATGGCCGGCCTGCGCGCCGATGTATGAAAGACGCTATCTTGTTAAGCGAACACTTTTGTAAGGCCTTAAGGCCGTGAACTCTTTTGTGTATGTACTCATTCCTGGGTTGTAGTGGACATTCATGCTCTGTGGCAGGGTTCTTATCTTTTTGCAACTAAATTAAATTGCTTCCGCTAGGTGTTGTGTAGGACGCTCTGATTGGTTGTGTGGTTTCAACGCGTAACCAACCGGTCTGTCCGTGGTATATGGCGTCGGGCCCCGGCCGGACCTACTGCTATATGCTATGTGACGGATAGGGGTGTTACAATAAGAGTCTAAGGGTTCTCTGTGTTAGTGTGGACATTCGTTAGAGGCGTGGACATAATTCTACGCTCGGAACTGCAGTCGTTAATGTTTGTTGGACTTCTTCAGAGCGCCTTGGTTGAGTATTGACTCAATCCCGCAAAGGTATAATTTTATTTACTACAATGCTACTTCTTGATCAATGTTCATCGCTAGATCCACATTTTTTTGGGGTTTTCTTGTTCCTTCTTTTGCTGCGCACAAATGTTGTGACGTATAACAAAACCCAACAGTGGTATCAGAGCTAGGTTCGATGATGATCATTATTTCAGAAGTTACTAAATCTATTGCTGATAGATATTTTCTCCATGCTAACACGTGTTTCCAATCGATGAGGAAAGTATCCCTATCATTCAGAGTATAGAATCAAGTGTCGTATATCGACTCGGGGCTTGTCGAGTACTTGTACTCGCAAGAAAGATCTATTATCTTATCAGATGGAAAAGTTGTTTTTTTGTTTAATACGGAAAAGGAAAAGGAAGCGTTATACTAAGAAAGAGAAATTCGATGATGGAGAGGTTAGCACTTGATCTAGAATCTCCTTGGTATAAAATAATCCTTCTTGAAAAATAAATCAATACGAGTTCTTAAATTGCTCACTCGACCGTGAAGGTTCCTAAAGTACAAAAACATCTCTCTCGAGCTCATGCTTTTGACTAACCTTTGGTTGATCGATTAATACCTCTCGGCCAGTCAAAAACCCTAAGCTTGCTTTAGGCGGTAAACCACACTATTAGATTTGACTCCAATCCAGAGGATTTATGTCGTCCTCTCTTGAGGAGTGCATGCAACTCCTTTTATTCTTGAGTGATCTCCTCGTATCTGCAACCTCTCGGTCATTTAGGATACGGTTCTTAGATCGAAAACTATATCTGCGAAATATGAATTCGATAAAATATAATTCAAAGTTAAATCATAAATGAGCAAGATTAAGAACAAGACATTTTTGATAAAATTGAAAAACTTATTTTATTCCAAGGTTCATCATGATCAAGTGCTAAATGGAATTTTGCTACTCATCATGATTAGGGAAGTACAAGATAAGGTAGGGAAAGACATGATTAAATTGAAAAGCAAACTTGAATTGAAACTTTCACAATGTAAAATTAGACTAAGAAATGGGAAATACATCAAAATAAAACAGCAAATTACAAGACTCCAACTCCCAAAATTCGACTCCTGGGCATCTAAAGCTGCCTGGAATTTATAGGAAAAATTGCTGATCCGTCATTCCCTTGGTCACGCCCGTGACCTAGGGCTTGTCAGGCACAGAACCGTCGTCTTGAAACCCCGGGAATATTGGAGGAGAAACCGCCAAAATCTGTTAACTGACGGGTCACGCCCCTAGGTCACGCCCGTGACCTAGGGCGTGTCAGATCTGTTTCTAAAAAATGGCGGGAAACTGGAAATAGCGGGAGTAAATTGCTATTGATGGAGGCGTCACACCCCTAGTCACGCCCATGGCCAGGGCATGTCAAGCTGCAACGACAATCTGGCGGCAACGGCAGGAACAACTTCTTTATTGGCTGGAAAATGCACCCGACACACCCTGGGTCACACCCGTGCCATGTCAATTTAATCTTACATGGCACCAACCTAACGGTTCTTCCAACGGCTGGCATGGCCCATGTAAGAATGGCACAGGCGTGTGAAAAGCAACACGGGCGTGTATGGGCGTGTCACGGCTCTTCGTTTGTAGTTCGACGATTTGCGTCGATGTTCTTAGCTCGTCTATGTCACGCCCCTGGTCACGCCCAAGGAGGGCGTGTCACCGGGCGTGTCTAAGCCGAGAAGGTAAAATTTCCAGTTTTGCTCCAAATAATCTGCAGATTAGCACTGCAAAATTAAAAATAATTTTGTTAGAACAAATAAATATAAAATACAAAAACTAGTTAATTATAAACTTAAGATTATAAAATTGATAAATAATATCTAACTATGAATAGAAAATAGTAAATGAAAAAATAGAAATAATTAGAGTTATCAATTGCGTGTAGATCTAAAAATTTAGAATTGTTCTAAATGCCCAAATCTATTCTTAGAACCCTGCCAAGAATGCATGTGATTTCTTTGTGATTTCCTTGTTTCTCCTTAACAGTAACCATCCCTCTTGTTGGTTTGTGAACCAAGTGTGTTAGATTTTGAATCTCATATTGAGATACGAGCTTGCCTACTGTGTAAGTGGAGTTGGTGTTGCTCATGTCCAATGCAAGTAAATTTGTTGATTTAGAAGGGTTCTAGATGTTCAGATTTATCCCATTTTGTCAAGTGTTGATGATTCTTTTTTGTGCACATCAGGGATGTATTTGGATTGTGAGTGTTATAAGTATTTTATGGATGTGCGCATTGGTTAATTGTTAACCATGATTAAGTGTTAATCAATTATCTTAAAAGTCCCTTATTAATATTAAGTATTCGGATGCCTTCCGATGGATGACTCTCTTCCTGCCTCGATCGATGAAGTGTGGGCTTGCCAAAGTAAGGTGCATTAATATATCTTGATAAGGGTGCAAGCGGATAATTATGATATCCTACTGTCGACATCGGGTCAATCTTAACTGGGTGACCTCAAAGGTTGAGTGCCCAGAGGCATAAAGTTTGCATGCACCATATGATGGATGCGAATAAAGAGTTATTCACCAACCATACAAGAATTGCATAATGATGCAATCAACAAGCATTGCCTACCTAAATAACTACATTATGAGAGAAAAGCCAAAGCTGACTCATAGTGTTGGTGAAATACGGATCTAGTCCACTAAGAGAGTAGCTCGCATAAAATCTCCAAATTAGTATTGAGGGTTATTAGTTTGATTAAAATAGTGACAGTAATTTTAATTAAAGTCCTAATTGAAATAAATAAAAATGTATTTTGAAATGTAGTACTGAATTTTACTTTGCATAAATTTTTATAGAATTTTCATTGTAAGTGAATCTCATTCCACCATGTCCTTCAGAGCCATCCTTGAAAAGGAGAAACTGAGCGGGACAAATTATTTGGACTGGTATAGGAACCTGAGAATTGTTCTTAGGCAAGAGCGTAAGCTCTATGTTTTGGAAGAGGAATCCCCTGAAGAATCAGTCTTGAATGCGTCCCGATCTGTTAAAGATGCTTATAAGAAGTATTAAGATGACTCCTTGGATATTGAATGCCTCATGCTGGCAACCATGAACTCTGAGCTTCAGAAGCTACATGAGAACATGGGTTGTAAAGAAATTGACGAGCATCTCAAGAAAATGTTTCAAGGGCAAGCCCGCCAAGAGAGATTTGATGTCACTAAGGTGATGTTTCAATGTAAGATGGGAGCTCGAGACCTAGTAGGCACTCACGTACTCAAGATGATTGGGTATATAGAGAACCTTGAAAGGCTAAGTTTTCCTCTAGGCCAAGAGTTGGCTACAGACCTGATCCTGCAATCGTTATCAGACAATTACGAGCAGTTTGTCTTGAATTATATTATGAATGAAATATACAAGACACTGTCCGAGCTCCTATGCATATTAAGAACTGCCGAGATCAATATAAAGAAGGTCAAGGCTGCTAGCCCCATACTGATGGTGCATAAAGGCAAGGGCAAGGCCAAGGGTTTCAAGAAGACGAAGGTTAAACCTAAGTCATCTCTTAAGCCCAAGTCTTCAGCACTAAAGAAGAAAGGCTTGGTGAAAGAAGGGAAATGCCACCACTGTGACAAGGCTAGTCATTAGAGGTGGAACTGTCCTACTTATATTGAGGGTCTGCAGAAAATGAAGGGAGGTATGACTTCCGCTTCAAGTATTTATGTTATAGAGATAAACCTTTCTGCTCCTTCTTCCTGGGTATTAGATACTGGATGTGGTTCTCACATTTGTATAAATGTGCAGGAATTGGGAAGGAGAAGAATGCTGAGTAAAGGGGAGGTGGACCTGCGTGTTGGCAATGGAGCAAGAGTTGTTGCTATCGCCGTGGGAATTTACAGTCTTTATTTGCCTAGTGAGCTTGTAATAAAACTAGATAATTGTTATTATGTTCCTTCTATAACTAGAAACATTATATCCATATAATGTATTGACATGAAAGGATTTTTGTTTATAATTAAGAATAATTATTGTTCAATTTTTATGAATGCTGTTTATTATGGTGTATCCCAAATGTTTAATAGTTTATATGTTTGAACTTAGACAATTAGATCTATAATATAGAAAATACAAAAAGACTAAAAACAAATGACTCAAATCCTACTTACCTTTGGCATTGTTGTTTGGCCATATAAATGAGAAACGCATATCTAAGCTCCATAAAGATGGACTACTGGGCTCATTTAATACATAGTGATATGCGGACCCATGAGTTCTATGGCTAGAGATGGGTACTTCTACTTTATTACATTTATTGATGATTTTAGTAGATACAGATATGTGTATCTTATGAAGTGCAAATCCGAAACCTTTGAAAAGTTCAAAGATTTTAAGAATGAAATACATAATCAGTTGGGTAAGAGGGTTAAAGCACTCCGATCTGATCGTGGTGGCAAATACCTAAGTCATGAGCTTCGTGATCATCTGAAAGAGTGTGGTATTGTATCACAGCCCGCTCCACCCAGAATGCCACAATATAATGGTGTGTCTAAGCGGAGGAATTGTACTCTATTAGACATGCTACGGTCGATGATGAGTCATGTAGATCTGCCTGTTTCTTTTTGGGGTTTCGCTCTAGAGACTTCTATTTTTACACTAAATCATGCTCCAATGAAAACAATTCTAAAGACACCATATGAGATATGGACTGGAAAGTATCCTAATATGTGTTTCATTATGATTTGGGGCTGTGAGGCATACATGAGACGTCAAATGCTTGGCAAGCTGGAACCCAAGTCAGATTAATGTTATCTTGTGGGGTATCCTAAGGAAAGTAAAGGGTACTTTTTTAACCTACCATCTGAGGGCAAAGTGTTTGTCACAATGACTGATGTCTTTCTTGAGAAAGAGTTCTTAAGTATAAAGACTACTAGGGTAGAACTTGAAGAAGTTCAAGAACAACATAGAGTGAATGAACCAGAATTAGAAATGGAGTAAGGACTACAAGATGTTGTAGCTAGAGAACCTGCTCTGGAAACACAAGTTCCACGTAGATCTGGTAGACCAAGGTTTGAGCCCGAGAGATATGGATTTCTCGCGTCTCAAATAGGTAATGTGTTGCTTATGGATCATGATGATGAGCTTGCAACCTACTAAGAGGCTATGAGTAGGCCGGTCTCCGATAAGTGGCTTGAGGCCATGAAATCTGAAATGGACTCCATATATACAAACCAAGTTTGGACCTTGGTGGAACCACCTGAAGGGGTATGACCCATAGGATGTAAGCGAGTCTTCAAGAAAAAGACCAGCATGGATGGGAATGCACAGAAATTCAATGGGCGACTAGTTGCTAAAGGTTTTAGGCGAATTCATGGTATTGACTATGATGAGACTTTTTACCCTATTGATATAGTTAAGTCCATCATAATACTGCTTATTATTGCTGCATATTATGACTGTGAGATCTGGCAAATTGATGTTAAAATGACTTTCCTAAATGGAAACCTCCGTGAGGAAGTGTATATGAAAGAACCCGAGGGTTTTGTATCTCCAGGTGAAACCACTAAAATATGCAAGCTGTAAAGATCCATTTATGGATTAAAACAGGCTTCTTGAACTTGGAATCTTTATTTTGATGAAAAGATCAAAGAGTTTGGTTTTATCAAGAATGAGGATGAACCGTGTGTTTATAAGAGGATTATTGGGAGCATTGTTGTTTTCCTAATATTGTATATAGATGACATACTGTTGATCGGGAATGACAAACCGACCTTACAAGTTGTTAAGAACAACCTAGGGAACTGCTTTTCTATGAAATACTTGGGCGAAACGACT
The DNA here is from genome assembly GCA_039513925.1 of Platanthera zijinensis. Lineage (NCBI taxonomy): Eukaryota > Viridiplantae > Streptophyta > Magnoliopsida > Asparagales > Orchidaceae > Platanthera > Platanthera zijinensis. Next base: position 109,959,536 of record CM077087.1, read on the forward strand.
TATATACTTAGTATTAAGATCTATAGAGAAAGATTGAAGAAGTTGCTGGGTTTTACCCAAAGTACATATATTGAGAAGGTGTTGAAATGGTTCAACATGCTTGAGTCCAAGAAAGGGTTCTTACCCATATCTCATGGTGTGAGTCTCTCTAAGGACCATTTTCCTAAATCTTGTGAAGATAAGGACCACATGAAGTTGGTTCCATATGCTTCGGCAATTGGATTAATCATGTATGCAGTGATATGTACTCGACCTGGTATCTCTTATGCTTTGAGCATGGCTAGCAGGTATCAGCCTGATCCCGGTGATAGTCACTGGATTGATGTCAAGAATATCCTAAAGTACTCGAGAAGGACTAAGGATATGTTCTTGGTGTTTGGTGGAGAGGAAGAGCTCGTAGTAAAGGGTTGCACAGATGCTAGCTTCCAAACTGATAGGAACAACTCAAAGTCTCAGTCCGGGTTTATATTTTGCCTAAATGGAGGAGCTATTAGCTCGAAGAGTTCTAAGCAGGAGACAATTGCTAATTCTACTACTGAGGTCGAGTATATTGTCATTGCAAATGCGTAGAAGGAGGTTATATGGATTAGGAAATTCATCGGCGAGCTAGATGTAGTTCCTAGCATTATTGATCTCGTAGTTCTCTACTGTGACAATAACAGTGCAATTGCACTTGCTTCGGAACCTAGATCCCATCAACGCTACAAGCACATACTTCGGCGGTTCCATTTTGTTCGTGAGATTGTTGATCGTGGAGACGTGAGCATTTGTAGAGTGCTGACAAAAGAAAATATTACGGATCCACTAACAAAGCCTCTAGCGCAAAAAAAGCATGATGGTCATGTTAGATCAATGGGTATTAGATACCTGAATGATCAAATCTAGTTGGAGTCTTGTGGACTGTATATTTTTTGGTTGTTGTAATTATTCATTTGATGAATAAAGTACTATACATTTCATTTTATATTTATGGCAAGTTCTTTTATTGTGTAAATTTATTTCTATAGTGATAGATTAATTTAACGTAATAAATTCCCTTAAAATGTTTGCTTCCATAGGAGTCAAGTGGAGACTTGAATGTGATAGCCTATGTTCTTAGAAGCTTCATTCTTCAATAGTCCCTGATCGACGTATCATTTTAGAAGCTTAGGGCGATGATGATACATTAAGAATAGCATGTGCGTTGACTGATGACCGGTTCTCATAGGTCATGATATTGTGATATCAAGTCATCACATGGGTACTTGTTAGTGAACAAGTTGTACTAAACATACCCACCATGAGAATACTTTGTGAATAGTTATATGAACGTGGCACAAGTATGGATCAAGTGGTAATGGTGTTTGTGGTCCTTTGACTTGAAGTCATAACATTCATCAAGTGAGGAAGAGCGTGCTTTGATGCTATCAAAAGTCCACTCTTGAGAAAGTTGGATGATAAAAGTGGTTATTGAGTACGTTATGTAACACCCCAGTTTTTCCAGAACTTTAGCCTCAGGAAGCTATCACGCGAAGATAGGTAGCTATCACCCGACGATAGCCTTGTTTATTTAAAACCAGGCGTTGAGAGCAATAAGTACTAGCGCATGGCGTTAGCTAGCTACCGCTCGGCGGTAGCTTGGCATTGAGTGCGTTGAGTGGCTGGCGTTGAGTAGAGGAGTTGAGTGGTAGGTGTTGAGTAAGCTACCGTGCAACGTTAGTACTACCGCAAGCATTAGGGCGACATTATTTTTGGCTGAGAGCTCGGTAAGCTACCGCCCGACGACATGTAGTTACCGCCCGACAATAGCGTATGGGAGCAGTTCCGTCGTTTGGCAATTTAGCCATCTGATTTCTCTTAGGATTTGATCCTATGGCCCAAGACACTCCGTCGAAAGGGAATATATAGGACTGAAACATTCTAAACCCTCACTTATGCTCATTTTGAAAAAGACTTAGGGTTTTGGAGAGATTTTGGAGGAGGAAGAAGTCCATTCTCCGTCTTTGACAAAGCTTCGGGGATTTGATCGTCGATCCAAGGCCAGATATGTTGAGAGGACTTGAAGGTGCACATTTTCATCTGTACAAGTCAAGTTATCCATGGAAAGGAAGAGGAGTCGAAAGATAACAACATTTCTCCTCTTGGTTTAGGATGCGTGCATGACATCCATTCTTTTCTTGTTCTCTTTCAAGCATTTATGTACCGGATCTCTCGAATGAGAGGGGTTCGGGTTGACATGGTTCAGGAGGAACCACCAGGTCAATTGTGTCTATCCCCGACATGATTTGCACTAGAAATCAGCTCAGTTAGTGGATTAGGCATTGTGGGTGAAGCAGTAGTCGCGACCGTTAGTTCGACTTGGTGATGTTGCATAACAAGCCTTAATGATTGTGCTAGAAATCCGTTTGCGGCAAGATGCTGTTTGTGATGATTTTCCCCCTTATTTTCATGTGAGTATGAATGGTGGATTAGGGTGGGAAAGGCTTTTGATTGTGATGTGCTAAGGCACGACTTTGTCTCTATGGTCGGCTGGCTAGCCCGTGATGTTGCAAAGTCACGTGTGGAGAGTGTCCTAGCAAGGCAAGTCCTCTTTTGTGAAATTGATGAGAACGCCAAGCTTTGGACAAGCCCGGACGATGCCAGCTGGGTCCCGGTGGGTCTCCTTCGGTGGACTTAGTCCCGATTTGGAGCCGGGCCTGGGTCGTCACGAGCGGGTGGGGTCTAACAAGGGTTCTTAGCATCAGTTTGTTGTTTGTGAGATGGAATCCTGATGTGAGAAGTCAGAGCTCGCAGTCAAGCTTAGGTTTATAGACCCACAAGAAAGAAGGGCGTAGGCAAGAGTTCCGTGTGACATCTTGTATGTCGTTAGTGGAAATTAGAAGTACCCATGTGTTTACGGCTTGAATGCCGAAGGGAAATTGGAAGTACTAGATTGTTGATGTGTGATGATGTGTTAGATTCATACGCTATAGGGTGCCTTGGGTGAAGCCCAGGTTTGCATACATGCTGCATTGTAGACCCCTTTTACTATATGCTCAAAATTGAAACATGTTTGTTGTTTGCGACATCCAAAAATATTTAACTATTTTCTATGTTCATGCATATTTGCATATGAAGTACTGACCTGCAGGGTGATGGAGTGCCCCGGGTTCCGCTAGGGATGGATGGGAGGAGATGTGTTGGTTACACAGTTGAGGTCAGCCTTTGCTGACCCACATTACCACCATTTTTTGCAGGGCATGGATCGCAAGCGGGAGTAAGCTCGCCGGCCAAAAAGGCATAAGCCTCATGAAGTGATCTCTTTATTTGGTAGCTCTATTTGGGCGAATGTTATGCTAAGTGCATTATGAATCCGACTTGCATGTCGAGGTAACATAGGATTGCTTTTGCACGTTGATATGTTATTGTTTCAGTTTTGGACTCAAGAATGTTGTAAGGCCTGAAGGACGATTTGATACTCTTGTGCTAGTGGATAACTTCTAGGGTTGTTATTTTTTCCGCTATTTTTTGTCTGAGTTTTGAGTTGGGTAGTTTATATCATCTTATAATGCTTAAGTTGTGGCGTCTGTAAGTTGTGGGGCCCCGACTGGTCCCATATTATACGGTCATTACAGGAGAGGTATTACACATTACAAATCATTCGGGTGTTTGTGTGTGGAAAAAAATGGGATTTGTCCTCCTATATGACAAGAGTTGCATCCATGGGCCCTTTGATGGAATGGGACTGAGAAATGCATGGTCATGCTTGGTTGAGTCAATATATAATATTAGACTCACCGATTTCTGGAAGTCCATTCTAGATCAGGAAACTTAGATTTAACAATGATGAGGGTGACATGGTCTATACCTTTAGTTCTACCCGGATGTAAGGTACAAAGGGACATGACAACATCGATACATTTGTCATAATGGCTTTTGAATTTTAAAATCTTATTGCTTGGCGAGAAATGATGTATTGCTAGATACCGCTCGTTGTTTATGAAGCTTTTGTTTGATACTTTCAAGATCAAGTGGGAGACTGTTGGTGTTACCATGGTGATCTTAAAGTGATCAAACATGTAGTCTAACTGCCAAAGCAATATGAGCCTATGGGGTCACACATAAGAGTATTGGAGAAGTTGGAAAGGTTTGTGTTGGCCTTGCTCATATGTGATATGAGTGAAGGACCAAGCCTATGACATTTTGTATATGAAGGATTTTCATTCCTGGACCTATATTGTGAATATGGATCATCAGGGAAGTTGTCGAAAGACTCTTACGAAAATTCATTGGGAAGGCATAAGGTTTCAACAAATAGGTTTGAATTCATCAAGTATCATCATGACAAACTCAATGAATCTGTCTTGGGTTTGTCGAGTATCGTAATGATAGTTTTAACGAATAGACTTATTCATCGAGTATTGTCGATTCGTCGAATATCGTCTTGATACTTGGACGATTTGCTCTGTCTTGATTCATCAAGTATATACGTGTTATTTCAATGAATGGTTTTGATTCGTCGGATGTCGACGTATGAACTCGACGAATTCATTTTTTTTCGGTTTAATTCTTTTAAGTCTGGTTTGGCGTGGTCTGTGGGTTTCGGCAGTTTCGGTATTATGTATATATATGATATGTACAGTAAACCAAAAGATAGAGACTGTTTTTCTAACCTAATTGTGCGAGACTAAGAATGATAGTTTTCTTCTTGTTGGAACTGTTCCGCCTAGGTTGCGATTGCCTCTTCTTACCGCCGACTACTCGCCGATCTGCTATTTTTGCCGGAAAGTGTTTCCTAAGGCTTCATCATCGTCGTTGTCGCCTCTCCCTTAATGGTTTTAGCAAGCCGTGGAGACATTGAGGGCATACCTTCTTTCAACCTAGATCTTTTGTGATAAGAGTCTAAGGGTTCTCCGTGCTCGTGTGGACATCCGTTAGAGGTGTAGACACAATTCTATGCTCGGAACTCTAGCCGTTAGTGTTTGTCAGACTTCTTCAGAGCACCTTGGTTGAGTATTGACTCAATACCAAAGGTATAATTTTATTTGCAATAATGTTACTTCTTGATCAATGTTAATCGCTAGATCTGCATTTTTTGGGTTTTCTTATTCCTTCTTCTGCCGCGCATAAGTGTTGTGATGTATAGCAAAACCCAACACTAAATCCTCCAAAAACCACTGTATAATCTATATTTTTCTTCCATACATGTCCATTTAAGTTTCCTAATATGAAAATTTTCCCTCTTTCTAGGATTTCTCTCACTTAATCATCAAAAACTTCCCAAAAATTGCACATTAATAATTTTATTTGATCCTACTTGACATAAGCATTGATGATATTAGTTTCATTTCCTATGACCAATTTAAAAGCTATGATTTTATAATATTTTCTACTTACCCAGATAACTTCCTCCCTCCAAGTGGTATCCACAATAATACCTGATCCACTACTTTTTATATTTTTTCATGTGTATCATAATTTAAAACCTAAACTGTTAAAAAATTGCTTTCTCATCCACTCATCTAGTCTCTTGCAGATATAAAATATTTATCCTTCTTCTAATCATAATATCCACTACTTCCATTGTTTTCCCTTTAGCGTATATACATTCTAATTTCTAAACCTAAGTCGGTCATAAATGATACGATTTACTTTCTTAGGATGTTTAATAAGTGAGGGATCTTGCCTATTTAACACTACACCGAAATCCTCTTGGAGGTGTAACAATCATTGCTAAAATGTCATATTCAAAGCATATGACATGGACTCTTATATATTTAACCCAACACTCAAGTCTTAGAGACATGACGATCTATGCCAAGACACCGTATTTAGACCATGTGATGTGTTCCTTAGAAGGAGCATCCTAGATTTTGCATAATTTCTCAAATGATCCATATTCATAAGGGTGATTTGATTTTATGCTGACCGACTACCTAGCATAACCCTTATCATTTTTCATCTGAGTTTGGAATAAGCATAGGGTAGTTTTGAATTAAATATAAAAACTAGTGAAAATCTTACAAAATTTTTATATGATGCCATTGATTTTTGATGCTTATGCAATCCAAAAGTAACAATAAATTATAACTGCAACCTACAAAAAATTTGATAACAAAAAATTAGATAACATATGCATATACTTATAACACTTTTCGATTATATTAAATATAAATACCTTTCATCAATCATGAATATTTATTACATAAGAAATGTCTCACTACTATGTCATCTCATCATGGTATATCAACCATACTGGAAACATCCTTGGTAGCGGACAATCTTCACGTATTTTTAATAGAACAAAGTGATTTCCATCTATAAATCCAATGTAGACTACTCATCTAAATAATAAATTCCATATTGTAAAATGATGCAACTACTAGGCATATATCTGGCATTGACATCCACTTATCAATCGAGGTAGAAACATTTTGAAATCTAGTGAGCTCAATAACTCCATTCTCTTTGTCATTCCAAATACCTCGTGGTACATGTCTTTGTTCTACATTAATTCTTGAGATAAATCATGTCGGGCTTGCAACCAATTATCACCTATCTCTATAATAGTGTCAATAACCCTATACCCATAATGTCCATCACCCATCACGTCAATAACATTAATAATATATGTTGAATTGTTTGTCAGCATTTATGATCATACATGTTTAAGAAAATTTTTTCTTGTGCCCATAACCCTTCTTGCAACCTTCTTAATATTTGTCTTCCAAGGTCTTCTTTTTGTGGGTATGTGGTATTAACATCAAGACATGTTCAAAATGAGATGCCTCTCTTTTTATTGATTTATAAATCCACCATTTTTTTCAAACTTCCTTTTGGTCACCCCTTAACTTCCTTAGCATTTTAGGTTCTTGGGTTTAACTTAATGTTAGATTCACAATTTCCCGAAGCTTTCTTTTTCAATTTTTTTTTGTAGATTACTACATTGGTTATACCTTTCTAAGAGTTCTTCAGTATCATTATCAAGATCATTTTTTGTAAATCTTACACTTTAACTAATGGAAGTGGCGGACCCAGGATTTTTGCATGACCCGAGCACTAATACAAATTAATTATAAATAAAAAAATAAATTAAATAGACAAAAAGATAGTTTAATAAGTATTTCTAACATCAATTACAATTTATAACAATTCAAAGTGATATTAGACATTGCATAATAATTTACCAATATTATAAATAATGATTAATAAAACTAACCTGTCAACAAATAACTTTTCGAGGATGCATATTATGAAAATGAGTAAATAATTTCTTAATTAGTGATGTTATTGATAATATATTTATCAATATATGTTACATCATTCATCCATTCATCATACATTCTATTTTTCAAATGGCTCTTTATAATCTTCATAGCAGAAAACAATTTTCCGCACTAGTAGTTACAACAGACAGTAGACAAGCTAGTTTAACAGTCGATAAATCTGTCAGATCTTTAGGCGCCATTATAGACGGGGGTGGGGGGGGGGGAGAATAATGGTTTTACAGAATTTAATCTTAAAGCATGATATTGTTGTTAATAAAAGAAGTTTCGAAATTTTTTATAGAATACTTTATTTTAATATTTTAAAATAGATTATATTGAAGATTTTATTTTTAGAAAAATATGGAGTTCAATATATTTTTACTACCGCCTGTGATAGAAGCTACTGCCCGATGCTAGCTCAAAAAATTGAATTCAAAGAGTTATTGATCTTAAAAGAAATTTGCAATATATTTTGAGTTACATATTTTATAGAAAATATTAATTAAAACATTTCACAACAGAAATAAAATCAAGATCAGAAGACAAAGGAAAACATGATTTTATTTCACAAAAGTTAAATTACAAAGAGTTTGATTTCTTTTATGCTAGAAATTGAGGTGAGATATGAAAACCCATTTTTCGTTTTCTATATCAACTCTTCTCCCAAAAATAGGTTGGTTCTAGCCTGTCTCTCCCTAGATAAGGCCTCAAACTGCCCATAGATCTACACCTAGATCTTGTCACCAACACAAGAGGCAAATTATAGAATCAACCCCAGAATATGACATCCCCCTCAGATGATTTCACCATAAGTTTCTAAAGTCTTAGTCGCCAACAACCACGATGAATTTTTCACGGAATCCTCCTCAGAACCCGACGTCTTCCCTAGACAATTTCTCTACCGTACAACAAACATGATTAAAAAGAAGAAATATAGAGAATAAGATATTCAAGAGAAAAACTCTCTAGAAGATCTTTTGAAGGTGATGATGAAGGCGGTATAGAGATTAGTATTCTTGATGTATCTGCCATTCTCATTGAATAGGCATTGTAGAACTCCTCCTTCAAATTCTTCTTCTGATGATCATGTTCATACAATGGAGTCCTCTAAATATCTAGAGATGTGCTTCTCACAAAAGATTCAGCATTCTTGATTCGGTGGTTTAGTAATCACTCTCAAAAGATGGAGAAAATTTGGTCTTTAAATAGATCTAGAGAGCTTCCAATAATAATAGGGTTGCCACTCTGCAGTTCCTTATATGACATGAAAGATTATGGGTAGTCTAAATCAACTAGAGGGGGGTGAGGGATGAATAGGTGCTTTACTAATTTTAGGTTTTTTGAATTATTTCAGCATTACAATTAATAGAAAATAAATCACTACGTACATAAGCACAAAGGATTTATAGTGGCTCCCCAAAGTATGGGTGCATCCACTATCCCTCACCACATATCCAGCAGAGTACTAGACTCGACAAACTCGTCCAACTTCTCAAATCAAAGATCTTACAGCTTAGATCCAATCTTGGATCCTACCTTAGGTCTTTAACACCCTACCTCAGATTTCAACAAGTCCTACCTCAGGCTGTCCACAACCCTACCTCAGAGTGCAAGCACTCATATTGCTCAGAGATCCAGATGATCTCCTACCTCAAATTCACTCCTAGAATCCTACCTTAGACTCATAACAGAGTCCTACATTCTGGCCCATTATACAACCCTACACTCAGATCTCAGAGAGATCTTACACAGTAAATGAGATTGAAATAGATTACAAGAAATGACTAAGTATAAGTTTCACTTTGAAGCTTTGATTCTACTTGAGCTTTCTAGAGAGAAATCTTTCTTTACAACACCTGAAGAAATTAATTTGACCTTGATAGCAGGTTCAGGGCTGAGTGGCTTGAATGAAGAGATAGCTTGATCTTCTTCTTATTCCTCAACAAGAAGGTGAGCTTTATTTTGATCTGCTATGTGAACAACCTTGCATCACAAGGACACAAAGTTCTTCTATGTTAGCTTGCTGCTGCTATCTTTTTACTTGATGACGACTGTAAGAAATTAGGGTTTCTTACTTAGAGAGTTCTTCTTCTTACAGAGCCCTTCACTTGAATTTTATAAGTCTGACTTCTTAAACGGTCGAAAACCATTTCTAGTAATAAGTCAAAACACCTTCCATAAGGCACTGATGCGATATTTGCTTTCGGCGCAATGCAGAATTCAAATCCCGCCATTCTAGCCAACAAGATGGTAATTTATCATTGCGAAGTCTTCTAACAAAATGGTATCGTGTTGTTCTCTTTACCCGTCAAGATGGTACCTTTTTGTTCTCTATAACCATCAAAATGGTATAAGCCAGAACTTATCAAAACATCACGTAGACTAATTCTGAGCTATACTTTAGTTGAAATTGGGTTTGAACTTATCTCCTGTCCTATTGAGTTTAATGAGTACAATAACTATTGATCCTACAAATATATAAATAAAAAGACATCAAATACAAGATGTACTTATCATTGCATGATGTACTTCTTCAAATCTAGGAATATTGAGGGCATATTCCAAACAATCTCCCCTTATTTGAAGAAGTCAGAATTGTGATGATGATAAAATGCATATAAACATTAAACAAAAGATCAACACAGAGATAAACAATTTTAATAGAGTAGGAGAAAATTTATTTCATAAAATTTTCAACACAAACACACACATATATATATATATAAGTACATATTTAAATTGGCCAAAGTGTTTGAGTTTTAAACAACATATAAACATCAGATTCTAGGCCCAGACTCATCTAATCAACGATTTTCTTCCCAGCTCACCTTTCCTTTAATCCTTACCTTTCAAAGTACTTGAGTGGCTTTGGAATACAGTTGGATGGAACTTGTATGAGGTTCTGCCTGTCCGAGTTTTCTTTGATGATCTTCTACCTGAGAGACCTCCTCTCGAGGTGCTTGATCCACTCTTTAGAATAATAGATTTTGTCAATATCTTTTTTGATCTATCCATAACTAACCCAGACACTCATAATGAAAGATCTTGAATCATCACTCTATTTCTTATGATTAGGACCCCTATCCTGAGTTTTTATTTTCTTTGACATAAACTCCTCAGGTTTCATTGTGCATTCCCTTTCTCTTCTTTTGGAGCTTTGGACATCCTGAGCATCCCTTTTTTTAGCTGCAAAATTAAACTCTAAAGGCTCAGATACATCTATTAGGAACAGGATGAGTGCAAGCCTTGTGCCTTGAAGGACCCACAGGTCTTGATCAACATTAATACTCTCCCCCTTTTTAACTTCTTCAATTATCTTGTTTTTAAGATCAATTGTGCATGCAACAACTCTAATTGAGAGAGTTTGAAAGGTGTTTTCATTTTCATCCAGAAGTACCTCTATCATCTCAGCAACCTCTTTCATGACTTGAACTTGAGTGGCATACAAATAATTTTCTATATGGTTTACAGCTTGTTCAACAGTTTCATCTATTTTACTGACAAATTGCTTAATTCCAATTAAGTCTTGAGAGCAGAGCCTACATCGGTAGGGGGGGGGGGCATCTTACACTCATTGCTTTGACATTGTTATCCATAACTCCTGAAGCCTTGATAAACCATTTTTAGATTTCATTGTTTATATGCGATAAATCCTCCTTGATGATCTTAATTTCTCCCATAACTTTTTCTCTCACTCCTTGAACTGATATATCTATGTGATCCTTGAGAGAAGTACTTTGCTCATCAAGCATTGACATCATTGCAGCTAAGAGTAAAGCTATAGAAACAGTAGAGGAGGATGTAGAGGGCCCTAAGAGGTGAGCAAGATCTTCAGAAGGAGGCTGTTACTTGGTCCTCAACAGACTTAGGTCCTCTTAGATTTCCAAATCAGGGTGAGTGGCATCCTTAACCTCTTTGGATACAAGAAATTGATCATATAGAGTATAAAACTCCGTGTTAGTCTCCCCCTCAGTCTCAACATCCATCTCCAACAAATGATTTGCTTCATTATCCAAGAACCTGTCAAGGATATTTTTAGGTTCCTTTTTTATCATCTCTACATCAACTGTTGAGACTAATTGTGGAAGTACTTTATTTACCTCCCCCTCAACTGAGACATGCTTCTCCAAGTCAGTTATGATGCCATCAACCTAGGTACTAACATCTTGGTGAACAACCTCCATGTCATCAGAGGGTGACATGTGTTACAACCAACATTTTCTCAAGGTTTAAAGCATTATCAGAGTAAGAGAAAATACGTGTCAAAATACCATGCCGTGTAGGGGACAATTGCAGACGCTCATGCAAGAACAAACTTTCAATCATTTTCATAGAAGACGTATATCTTTATGATTGAAAAATATTATTTGAGTTTTAAAGTTTCAAGACAGTGTCTCTCAGTTTAGTAGATCAACTAGTCCACAAAAAAAGGAAAATATAGCTTGCAGCTGAAAACTGCTAATTTAATACATTTATTTATCCTACATGAACGTGAAAATCAAACAATCATGCTAATAATATACAGTCTCTAAATTTAGTATAAGTAAAGGAAAATAGTTTTATATTCATTAAAGTAGGTTGATATTAAGTTAAAATAGATGAGATCAATCTAAGTTAAACGTAGATTTGTTTACTTGTAAAAATAACTAACATGCAACCTAACATAAAACATTCCCAAAGAGAGAAACACTTTAATAGTGAAAATTTAGTAGTAGCAGTGACAAAAGAACAACAGTCTAATATACAAGAGACTATGCTAGGGTTCCAACAAACTGACACGAACCCATAACATTAACATCAAAAGTTTGAACTTCTGAAGTCAAGGAAAGAAACACCGACCACTCCTCAGCTGGGAGAGGGAAAGAAACAACTGTAGAAGACTGGCCAAACATGCTCAGTCGACACTACCTTCCACTGACCCAAACTTGAGGTATTCAAAAGAAAAGAATGCCTCTACACAAAGAGCGCAAAAGGATGCTCAAACATAAATCAAAAGGGTTATAAGATAAGAGGGTTACCAACCCAACTAGAAAGAAAACTGCAAAACTACAGAAATGAATAACATATGAGTAAGGAGAACAATTAGCTTGGCACAAAGTGGCCAAATAAGAAGAAAGCTAGACTTGCACTAACTGCGAAAATGACTCTTGTTGATGTCCTAAGTATAAGCAGATATATAATCGTATAAATAACATTTATTAGCTTGAAGAGTGAATCAATAATGCCAGACATAAACTGGTACTGAAGCGGTGGCTATCTTTCCAACACAATCCATCAGACCAACACATCCAAAGAAATAGGCACTGAGGTGGTGGTCCTTTATCCACTGCCCACCAAAAGTCCAAAATAATAAAGTCACCAGGCATAATGATTCACAACAGGTATTAAGGTGGTGATCCTTTATCCACTGCCAACCAAAAGTCCAAAATAATAATAAAAATATAATACTAAACCGAAAAATGCCAAGGAATTAGCATTGGGTTGCCACAAAGATGCAAGGGAGAAAGATCTAGAAGTTTCTAAGTACAAACAACTTCACTCGATGAATTTCCTTAAGCATTCGACGAATTCCACGTGACTGTATGAGAACACTCAGAAAATTCCAATAGACTTCACGAGATCACTCGACGAATTCCACTTGACCTCTCGACAAATTATACTTAACCTTTTGACGAATTATACTTAACCTCTTGATGAATTCTACTAAGACACTCAACGAATTTGGCTCGACCTCACGAGAACACTCGACGAATTCGACTTAACTTTACGAGATCATTTGACGAATTCACTTGAATTCTCGAGAACATTTGACGAATTGACATAGGACAAAATTTAAATAATCTCCAAATAAAAATTCCGAACACCGTGGAGACAAAACACATTCCCCTTAGTTCTTAACAAGAAAGAAAAGAAGGAAAAAGAACAATAACCACAAAACAAGAGGGATATACCACCACTTGCCTCAAATCTCTAGGTTTCTGGCCTCTTTAGCACACCACGCCACAAATCGCCGAGTGTAACCCCGACAAGTAAATTCAGAAAGGCTTGGGGCAAAAATGAAGGTTAGGGCTACTTTATCCAACTCCAAAACTCCATGAAAATGAAAGAACTCACCACACACATGAAGACCTCAGCGAGAGTAGTCTAACTCTCTACTCCAATGGTGATCTCCTGCGCCCGAGCTCCGACGATGGCAAATGGAAAGCTTCTGAAACGAATGACTCCTCTACCCTCTCTTATGCGATCTAGTTTGGCGGAAAGGAAGAAAAGTCCCCAAAACCTAATTTCTAAGGGTTGAATGGCTTATATAGAGGAAGATTTTAAATAATAAGTAAAATTTATTATTATATTCTTATTTATACACACATCGCCTGATACTTAGGAAGAAAGGACTGACACACCACAGCTCTTGAACTAACGTAACGCCCTTACGTCACTGTTATGCAATTTAAGCGATTAAATTAATTATTGAAAATCCAGGGGCATTACAGTCACTTCTCTTAAAAGGAGTTTCGTCCCGAAACTTAGAACGCAACTCAAACCTCCGAGAAAAAGAAAGGCAACTAATTTGCTAGAAAAACTCTTACCAAAGAAACTAGGAGAATAAGTGAGGATGAGATTCTTTCATAGCAGACTCCATTTCCAAGGTTACACCCTTGATGTCCTGATTTTTCCAAATAACTTTCACCATAGGAATTGTCTTTCTCCTCAACACTCAATCCTGCATCTCTAAGAAATAGACCCGTTCTTCAACATATGAAAGATTGGGTTGAAACTAGGGCACCGAATTTAGGACATGACGCTCGCTACGCAAATACTTCTACAACTGGCTAACATGAAACACATCGTGTACACTAGAGAAAGTAGTAGGCAACACCATCCTATTAGCCGACACTCCAATGAGCTAAAAAATCTGTAAAGGCCACACATACTTGGGATCCGAATTATGGTTCTTCCCAAATATCTTGACACCTATCATTGGAGAAACCTTCAGGAAAACCCTGTCCCCCAAATACGAACTCCTGATCAACCCTACGCCGATTAGCGTTCTTCTCACAACGTTCTTGAGTCAAACAAAGCTTCTCATGGATATGTGTTACCGTAATACTCATCTCTTCCAAGGCATCTAGACCTAACAATGACCTCTCACAAACTTCATCCCAAAACAGGGGAGTTTGACAATGCCACCCATACAAGGCTTCAAAAGGCGCCATCTGCAAACTCTCCTGATAACTATTGTAAGCAAACTCCATAAGTCCGAGATGCTTGTCCTAGGACCCACTATGGTCCAGGATATAACATCTAATCATATCTTCCAAAATCTAATTTACTCTTTCTATTTGACCTTTTGTCTGTGTAAATGTGATAGTTTAACTTTCAAGGCAGCCTAAACACCTAGAGGGGGGGGGGGGGGTGAATAGGTTCTGCTTCTCTTTCTAAAACTTCTAGACAGAATTCAATTTATTAACTAATATGAAAACACAACAATCACAGAAAACAAAACATCACAGATTGCACTATGATTTATAGTGGTTCCCCAAGGTCTGGGTACATCCACTTTCCCCCTTCACCTATCTAGCTGTATGCTAGATTCGGCCAAACTTCCACTTATCTCAGATCAATAGATCTTACAACTCAGAACCCAACAGGTTCCTACAACTCAGGCACAACTGCCCTACCTCAGCCTTGCCCCAAGGCCTACAACTCAGAGAATATCCTTCTCCTACACTCAGGCAATCAGCCCTACCACTCAGAGTTCAACACTCCTACACTCAGCCTTTATAACATAGGCTTACAACTCAGATCTGTATAAACAGATCCTACAGAAATATAGAAAAGATAGTTTAAATTGTCTTGCCAAGTTGAGAGAGAAGAGGCAATGACAATTCTTAATCAGCTGATGCAATCAACTGTTTCTTAGCCTTCTTCAAAGCTTCTTGAAAATGTACTTAGCTGAGTTGATTCCAAACAGCTTCTTGAGAATCCACTGATGGATTCTTTCTTCTTCTTCAAATTCTGACTTGATCTCTCTCTGTCCAGAACTTTGAATGATTCTTCTGAATTCTGATTAGAACTCTTCTTAGATCTATCCTTAGATAGTCTTCTTAGATCTCCCGGAGAAGATCTTCTTAAGTGCCTAGCACTTTCTTGAAATGAGTAGAATATAACCCTTCTCCAATGTATTTCAAAGGATCAGTTCTATATCTTCTTAATTGTGTGTGTTGTTCTACTTTCTCTCCTTCTGAATCTGTCTATTTATAGACATTCTTCATGGTAACCGGCTGATCCGGTTTCTAACCGTTTTCTGACAAGTCTGACAACTTCAGTTAACTGGTGATAACCCACAGCTGTCAAGTCTTCAAACAAGTCCTGTGCCTTAGTGTTGAAACAGTCTGTCAGAAAGTGTCGAGACCATCTGTCTATTTGTGTCGACACAATTAACTTTGGTGTCGACACTGCCTTCAGTGATGTCGACAAAATTGCCTTTGTGTCGACACATCTTCTTCTGAAAATAACTTGGTCTTTGACTCTGCACTGTGTCGACACAAGTCCTGTGTGTCGACACAGTTGTTGTAGAATCATAACTTTAATAAGTGTTGACTTACTCACTATGTGTCGACACATTCTGCTGGTGACGACAAACTTGTGGTCGACTATTTTCTTCAGTGTCGACACATTCTCCCAATGTTGAGGTCGACGTTTTTCTTCTGTGTCGACACAATTTCCCAGAGTTGTGTCGACTTACTTCTTCTGAGTCGACACAATTTCCCAGTGTTGTGTCGACTTACTTCTTCTGTGTCGACACTTTTTCCCAGTGTTGTTGTAGACTATGTTATGTGTCGACACTTTTTCCCAGAGTAGTGTCGACTTACACCTTCTGTGTCGACACACTTTCCCAGTGTTGTGTCGACAACTTTCTTCTATGTGACGACACATGTTCCTTTGTGTCGACACTTGGACTTAGAATTTTTTCCTGTAAACTTTTAACAATTCTTTACCTGCACATGTCAACTCAAAACAACATCAAATACAACATGATGTATATCATTGAGCTAGGTTGGGCTTCTTCAAATCAGGTACACATTTTCCAATGTACCCAACAATCTCCCCCTATTTGGAGAAGTCATAACCCTTATAGCCAATGATATACACCATTTAGAAATAGTATAAAATGATGATAAATGACAATACACAGGGATACTTAATTATAAACAAAATAATAAGAACATCATGGATAAAACAATCTATCACAGATTTAACAATATTTTGTTTATTAATGGGTAATGTTTGATTACATGGTTTTTCTTTGACAGATCACATTACATCATTACAAAACATTATGAAAGAACTAAACATTATCAGGATTGATTAGGCTCTCTAATAACAATCCCTTGGCCAGATTTAATTTTAGCTGTCACAGGAGCTTCTGATTCTTCAGCCATCTTTTTTCCTTTAAGATCAGCTTTCTTCTTAGCTTCTTCCTTGAGCCTTTGCCTTTCAAAATAGTGAAAAGGCTTTGGGAAGTATTTGCTTGGCTCCATAGCATCAGGTGGAAGTCTTCCCAGCTTAGCTTTCCTTCTGAATTGTACAATGGCTTCTTGTCTTGTCTCATACTTCTGCCATTCCTGCTCATTGTACCACTTGCCCCTTTCATGAACTTGATCTTTGACAGCTTTCCATGCAGTGAGTATTATATTTCTGGAAGTAGGACTCCACTGCTCAAAATCTGGCTTCAGCTCAGCCTGCTCTCTAAATCTTTTCTTTGACAGTAGAGCATCTTGCTGTTCTTGCAAATTTACCTCAGGCTTATCAACCTTTCCAAAGATAACATTTACAACTTCCTTTGAAGGACTATACATATATTGCACTTGCTGATCCAATATATCAAAATCTGGAGGGGGGTATATGACTTGGGCAACCTCAGGTTGGTCACCTTCAAGTAGTCCTGTTTGTAGACCAGACTCAGCCACCATGTTATCATCACACAATGGTGGATATCCCAATGTGGCTCTTATACTATTGGTCACCCATTTGGCATGCTCAGAGCCTGCATGAATTAGCATCCTCTCCCCCTTTATGGCTTCTCTTGAGACATGATCTCTAAGATCTTCTTTCTGGAATCGAATTTGGCCATCCAAATAATTCACTCCCTCCTTGAAAAATGGTCTTAACTTTTGAAGCTTTTCAGATATTTCCTGTTGAGAGGTTGTGATGGCAGTCTTAACAGATGCAATTGCAGCCTGAAAATTCTTATCAAACTCTGCCATTTCTTTGGCTCTATCTGCAGGCATCCCTGGAACAATCTTTTGCACCTCTAGAATGATCTCATTATGTGATTCAGTTAAATTGTCATTCATTCTTATTTGATTTTCCAGAACATAACCTTGCTTCAAAGCAATATCATCCACCTTTGTAGAGATAGCCTGCTGTTGTTTAGCCAGATAAACTACAGCATTGCCACCCTTGTGGAAGCAATCTGTCATTTCAGTTTTATTCAAGTTGACTTGAAATTGGATAGATTTGATATCTTGGGCTAAGTCAAACTGCAGAGTTTTGTTTCTTTCATCAACATATTTCTCAATGGCCACCCTGTGGTCATCCAATTTCACCTGTAAATCCACCAAGAACTTGTTATAATCAACTTCAGGAGGTGGAGGTGGAGGTGTTGTCTGTAAAGCCTGCTTATAAGTTTTGCTTCTTCTTTTAAATACAACCAGTTTTCTTCTCTTAGCCAACCTGGCTTCTTCAGTCTCAGATTCAGAAGTACTCTCAATGTGAACTCTATCTGCTTCAGTGCCATGTTGCTCAGTTTCAACATGTACTGGCTCCCCCTCAATTCTTTGCTCCTCCTCTATTTCTTGAACTTTTTCAATCTCTTGAACTTTCTCCACTTCTTGTTCTAGCTCTATGTCAAGAGGCTGCTCAACATCTTGGTTCTCTTCTATTCTATCAGTAGTTATGTCATCATTAGGAAATAACTCATCCAGAGTGTATTCTTTTTGAACTGGAGCATCTGAAGATAAGTCATTAGGTGCATCCTTGTGCACATTCTCAGGCAGCTGCATATCTGGAGTAGGAGAAGACACATGCTCCCCCTGAACCTGTGCAGTGAGAAAAAAAACTTTTAGAAAGTCTTTTATAGTAAAATACATTTGCTCCCCCTACACCTGTACCACTTGTACCTGAGTAGGGGTAGATACATTTTGAGCAGGAGATTGAACAGGCTCCCCCTGCATCTGTGCAGATGTATCTACTTGATGAACTGTAGTGGAGGCAGGTTGTTCTTCACTCTGTATCCTTAGTGGGTCCTCTTGTTGTTGCTCAGTCTCGTGAGCTGGAGAAGGGGATCTCACAGGGGTGTCTGGCCTGCTCTCTTCAGGCACATCCTTAGTCAGCACCCTTTCCCACCTGGAGAATAGTCTCATGTCCATCCTTCTCATATGATTGATTTTAGATCCTGGCAGTTGCTGCATCACTTCAGGAATTGCTCCATTGAGATATAGACTTATGATCCTAGCCATGTTAGGCTTCTTGATCCCTTCTTTAATCTTGTCAAATAGGATTACTGACCAATCAGTAGGAATTGTAAAGACAATCCTGGTCATAAGGTTGAACATATAGGCAGAAATCCTATCATGTCCACCTGTCTTGCAGATAATTACTTTCCCAACTATTTCAGACAAGAACTTTCCTTGCTGATTCATACCCTTCCTATTGAATGCAGCACCAATCTTCATGTTTGAATCCAAACCACACCATTGAAGGGCTTCCCTTGTCTTAGAACTAGGAACCTCTTCTTCATTTTCAGCCACATGTAATTGCAAAAACTTTCTCAAACCTCTTTGAGTAATCTTAATCTTAGTCCCGTGAACAATGGACTTGATCTTGAGTTCAGTAGAATGGACTGATGCTGAGATAAAGAACTCATGCACCTCCTTTTTCCAGATCTTGGATGGTTCGGAGACAAGAAATTCTAACCCTGATGCAGAGAGAAGGGTGATAACTCCTTGAACATCAGGCGGCGCCTCTGCAAACGCCTGGCGCACCAACTCATACCCTTCATTAACATTGTCTTCAATCCTTGGCGCCATCGTTGTGTCGAGAAAGCTTGAGAGAAGAGAGAAAGAAAGACTGTCGACACAGGGTTTGAGTTTCGAAAACCTTGAAAGCGTGTCGACACAAAGAGCTTTTTGACCTATTTATAGCTTCTGTTGAAAGAAGTTCAAAAGGCGCCAAAGACA
The DNA here is from genome assembly GCA_039513925.1 of Platanthera zijinensis. NCBI lineage: Eukaryota > Viridiplantae > Streptophyta > Magnoliopsida > Asparagales > Orchidaceae > Platanthera > Platanthera zijinensis. Next base: position 109,979,004 of record CM077087.1, read on the forward strand.
GTCTAAATGTGTCGACACAGACGGAATGTGTCGACACAAGCTTCTATTAACTCGACATTTCTTCAGTCTACTATGTGTCGACACCAATTTGTGGTTATGTCGACACCTTGGATATATAGTAGAAAGACAGAAATTCTGTGTCGACACTAAGACAAGTGTCGACACATATTTTGTAAGTGTCGACACCATAATTCTGGTTGAGTCGACATTACATTCCTGGTTAAGTCGACAATAAAACTCTTAAGTGTCGACACATATTCTCTGTGTCGACACAATATTTCTGACTTGTCGACATAATTTCTCTGAGTCGACACATTATTACTGAATGTGTCGACACATTCTTACTTAGCCAATTTCTGTAACTTCAATGTGTCCTTTTTAACACTTGATTATTGTTGTTACTACTTTTACTTACTTATTAACCATTTCAATAGCATTGTTAATGATTTTGTTTAATACATTAATCAATGGTTAACATACCTAATTCAATTTTGAATTTATTGAATTTGGTTTCATCTAAAGGCTTAGTAAATACATCTGCTATTTGATAATCTGTTTTTACAAATTCCAATGAGATGTCACCTTTTTCTACATGTTCTCTAAGAAAATGATATTTGATTTCTATATGCTTAGTTCTACTATGAGAAACTGGATTATTAGCAATAGAAATAGCACTCTTAGAATCACATAAAAGGGGTGTTCTACTTACCTGAATACCATAATCTTTAAGCTGATGCTGCATCCATAATAGCTGTGCACAGCAGCTTCCTGCAGCAATATACTCTGACTCAGCTGTGGAAATTGCCACACTAGTCTGTTTTTTACTACTCCAAGATATTAGTCTTCCTCCCAGGAATTGACAAGTACCTGTAGTACTCTTTCTATCCTCTCTACATCCTGCAAAATCTGCATCTGAATAGCCTGTTAGTTGAAAATCTCTATTCCTAGGGTACCAAAGACCTAGAGTAGGAGTGCCCTTTAGATATCTCAGAATCCTTTTTACTGCAGTATAATGAGATTCTTTAGGGCAGGCTTGGTACCTAGCACAGACACATGTTGCATACATAATGTCAGGTCTACTAGCAGTGAGATATAGTAGTGACCCAACTATTCCTCTATACAATGATTCATCAACAGGTTTACCTGCCTCATCTTTGCATATTGGCATACTTGTGCCCATAGGAGTTCTCATGGAGGAGGATGACTCCATACCATATTTTTTAATTAATTCCTTGGTGAACTTAGACTGGGATATGGACAATCCATCATCAGTCTGTCTTACTTGGAGTCCCAAGAAGAACTTAAGTTCTCCCATACTGCTCATCTCAAACTTCCCTTGCATAAGTTTGGCAAACTTTTTACAAAGGTTGTTTTCAGTAGATCCAAAGATTATGTCATCAACATAGATCTGGACTAAGATGATCTTTCCTTTGGATTCCCTAAGGAATAGAGTTTTGTCTATCTTTCCTCTTGAGAATTTATTCTCAATGAGGAAGGTAGACAGGGTTTCATACCAAGCCCTTGGAGCTTGTTTTAACCCATACAAAGCTTTCCTAAGCTTGTACACAGAATCAGGTTTAAGAGGATCTACAAAACCTGATGGCTGCTCTACATATACTTCTTCTTTAAGATCACCATTCAGAAATGCTGACTTTACATCCATCTGGTATACTTTGAAGTCTTGGTAGGCTGCATAGGCAAGGAACATTCTGATTGCCTCCAGCCTTGCTACTGGAGCAAAGGTTTGATCAAAGTCAATCCCTTCTTCCTGCCTGTATCCTTTTGCAACCAATCTTGCTTTATTCTTTATTATTATTCCACTTTCATCTAGCTTGTTCCTATAGATCCACTTAGTCCCAATTATGTTGTGGCCTCTTGGTTTAGGAACAAGCTCCCAGACCTTGCACCTTCTGAACTGATTCAGCTCCTCTTGCATAGCATCAATCCAGTACTGGTCTTGGATAGCTTCTTCAAACTTCTTAGGTTCCATTTGAGACAAGAAACTAGAATGCAAAACTGTGCTTTGATTTCTGCTTCTAGTTTGCACTCCTTGTCTTGGATCACCAATTATCTGATCAGTAGGATGATCTCTTAGATATCTTATAGCTGGAGGTAGATTCCCTTCAGGTTGAGCATCTCCAGCTTCTTCATTCTGCTGCTCCTCTTGGTTTTCATCAGCTTCCATTATCTCTTGTACTCCCCCTGGACAGCAGCCTTCATTTTCCAATGCTCCCTCTTCCTTTGAAGCTTCAGCAATGGAGAGCTTGTCCATCTTCTTGCTTATACCTGTTGAGTCATTTGATCTACAAGACAATTCACAATTGATTAATCTTGTTTCATCAAATACAATATGCACAGATTCTTCAACAACTTGAGTAGTTAAGTTGAAGACTCTATAGGCCTTACTATTTGTGCTGTACCCAACAAATATCCCATCCTGGGATTTGGCAGCAAACTTAGTCAAATAAGACTTACCATTGTTAAGTATATAGCACTTGCAGCCAAAGATCCTAAAATAGGATAGATTTGGTTTTCTGCCTTTCACAATCTCATAGGGAGTCTTTCTGTGGCTTTTGGTGATAGAAGCCCTATTGATGACATGACAAGCAGTGTTAACTGCCTCAGCCCAAAAATATTCTGGGAGAGAGGTGTCACTCAATAGAGTTCTACCAGCTTCAATTAATGATCTATTCTTTCTTTCAGCAATTCCATTTTGCTGAGGTGTTCTAGGTGAGGAGAACTCTTGGAAAATCCCAAAGTCTATACACAAGTTTGTCATGCTTTCAGATTGAAACTCAGTACCATGGTCACTTCTGATTTTGACCACTGTACTGTTCAGTTCATTCTGAATTTGCTTTACAAACTTAAATAATACACTTGAGGTTTCAGATTTTTGTCTCAGAAAGAACACCCATGTAAATCTAGAATAGTCATCTACAACCACTAGTGTGTAGACCTTCCTTCCTAGACTGTGAACTGGCATAGGACCAAAAAGATCCATATGCAAGAGGTATAAGCACCTCACAGAATCCTTGTTTTCAAGGCTTTGAAATGAGGTTTTTGTCTGCTTGCCCTTTTGACAAGCTGAGCATACCCCTTCCTTTATACACTTAACTTGAGGCCCATTCCTCACTAGTTCTTTACTAAAGAGTTGGCCAATTGTCTTGTAGTTTAGATGAGCCAATCTCTTGTGCCACTTAACACAATGAGAAGCATTGTCATCAGCTACAAGACAAATGGGGGATGCCTTATTCTCACATTCAAAATTAAGGCAATACACATTTCTCTTCCTATACCCAGTCAATATGATCTCTTGATCACTTGACCTTTTGATATGACATCCATCCTTACCAAATGAAATGTCATATCCTAGATCACTCAGCTGGCTTATGCTTATTAGATTATGTTTCAAACCTTTTACATAGGCCACTTGGGTGATAGTAATTAGGTTTGAAGAGATGTTACCAAATCCTTTGATGACTCCTTTTTCAGATCCACCAAAGATCACTTTATGTCCATCTTTGACAGATGAATACTCCTTCAGCAGCCCCTTTGTTCCAGTCATGTGCCTGGAACAACCACTATCCAAGTACCATATAGGGGCATGGTAACTTGGATTCACCTGCAATACAGAATTACTTACCCTTAGAACCCAAGTAAGTCTTGGGTCCTTGGTTCAGGTTAGCCTTAATAAAGTTATCATAACCTCTTCTAACAGGTAGACTCTTATTCTTTATAACACTTGTGTTATACCAGCAGTCCAATGCAAAATGACCCCTCTTGCCACAGCACCAACATTCAAACTTATTGTATCTAGATCTAGATACATCCTTGTCAGAAGCATTTCTGTTCATTGCTGGTGCTGTTGCAACTTCTCCTGCTGGTTTCTTAAAACCATAGGGCTTATGACCATAGGTAGGCCTGCTTGCCTTAACACCCTTGTTCTTCAGAACATTTGTCTTGATATGATCCTGAATGTCTTCATGATCATATATGTTAGAAGGCACTTTCTTCTTACCAAACCTTATGGGGACTGAAAGGTTTAGTGGCTGAATAGGGGCTTTGCCTTTCTTCTTGAATCTGCTAGCCCTGGAGTTACCCTTAAATCCTAATCCAGCCTTACCCTTCTGAGTGACAAATTCATCTATCAAGGGTAAGACAGATTTTGGCTTAGAGTAACTAGCCACTAAATCCCTTTCAATTCTAAGTCTGTCCTCCAGACTCTTTACTTGATCATTAGTATAATTAATTGTGCCCATCTGAATAATAGTTATATTTTTCAGCTTGGCAATTTCAGCTAACTTTTGATCAAGGACTTTTTCTAACTCAGCTGTTGTAACCCTTAGATCAGCAATTTCCTGAGCCTGTGATTTAACCAGGTTCTTGCTTTTCTTAAGGGCCTGCAACAAGTCCCCATACTTGTCTATCAATTGATAGACATCTCCTTCAGATCCAGATGCATCTTCATCACTTGATGCAGATGTAGCTGATTCTTCACTTGTACTACAAACAAATGTACTGGAAGGACTGTTTACCTCATTAGGACCAGACTGATTTTGGCATAGGTCCTCTTCTGATCTAGTCATCAAACCCATGCATTGATGTTCATTGATGGAGTCTAGCAACTGCATAAACTCCTCTTCCTCAGATGCAGCATATAATCCAATATATGCTTCAGCTTCAGATCCTGATTCTGAAGTTGACTGGTCTGACAGACTTTTATCTTTCTTTGCTACAAAGGATTTCTCCTTCTTGCCTTTCTGATAAGTCTTCTTCTTTTCTGAAGATTCCTTCCTTTTGTCAGGACACTCAGCCACTACATGTCCAGGCCTATTGCAACAATAGCAGACAATCTTTGAAGTAGTGGCTTTGCTGGGCTTTGACCTGCTTTTCTCTTTCCTAGATGACCTTCTTTTCTGATAATAGTCATCTACTTGCTGTGATGATGAAGGCCTAGACTTCCATTGCTTCTTTTTCAAGAACCTTTGAAATTGCCTAGTGAATGCAGCAAAGTCTGCATCTGAATCACTGCTGACTGAACCCCTATCTGAATTTTCAGAACTACCTTCTTCAACTTCCTTAGGAGGAGATGGTGATTTCCTCCTATTCTTTCTGGTGGCTTCAGCATTAAATGCCACAGTCTTTTCTCTATGCTCTCCTCTTGAGTTTCTTTCCTCCTCCTTCCTTACCATAAGTTGCATTTCATAGGATAGCAACTTTCCAAACAGAGTTGGAGGAGATATCTCTGCCAATTTTGCCACTTCTCTTATGGCACAGATCTTTGTATCCCAATCCTTTGATAAGGATCTTAGGAATTTGTCATTCAGTTCATAGGTACTGAAGACTCTTCCATAGGAAATTAACTCATTCACAATTCTATAGAATTTCTTATAGCACTCAGTTATGCTATCAGATTTTCCTTGTCTAAAACTTTCATACTCCTGATTTAGCATAGATTTTCTGTCCAGCCTTACTTCTTCTGATCCCTCCATGTAGACAATCAATGTGTCCCACATCTCCTTGGAGGTCTTGCAGTGAATCAGATTCTGAAATGTTGAATCATCTATGGCACTGACAATGATGTTCTGTGCCCTTTTGTCCATGGTTGCCAAGATGATTTCATCCTTGGTCATTTCAGAATAAGTCTTTGGTGTTTGGATATTTGCATCAAGAACAGATATCTTCATTGGTATGAAGGGGCCTTCCTGTACTGTGATGTAAATCCTTGGGTCAGATGCTTCCATAAACAATCTGACTCTTTCTTTCCAGATCCCAAAGATTTCCTTCTTGCATATGGGTAATTTCATTGACCCTAGCTCCTTATGATTCTCTCCAGAACCCATCTTCTTGATTCTTGATTCTGCCTATCAGATCTACCTCAGACTGTTAAGTCCTTTTTGAGGAACCTCCCTCTGATACCACTTGATAGTTTAACTTTCAAGGCAGCCTAAACACCTAGAGGGGGGGGGGGGTGAATAGGTTCTGCTTCTCTTTCTAAAACTTCTAGACAGAATTCAATTTATTAACTAATATGAAAACACAGCAATCACAGAAAACAAAACATCACAGATTGCACTATGATTTATAGTGGTTCCCCAAGGTCTGGGTACATCCACTTTCCCCCTTCACCTATCTAGCTGTATGCTAGATTCGGCCAAACTTCCACTTATCTCAGATCAATAGATCTTACAACTCAGAACCCAACAGGTTCCTACAACTCAGGCACAACTGCCCTACCTCAGCCTTGCCCCAAGGCCTACAACTCAGAGAATATCCTTCTCCTACACTCAGGCAATCAGCCCTACCACTCAGAGTTCAACACTCCTACACTCAGCCTTTATAACATAGGCTTACAACTCAGATCTGTATAAACAGATCCTACAGAAATATAGAAAAGATAGTTTAAATTGTCTTGCCAAGTTGAGAGAGAAGAGGCAATGACAATTCTTAATCAGCTGATGCAATCAACTGTTTCTTAGCCTTCTTCAAAGCTTCTTGAAAATGTACTTAGCTGAGTTGATTCCAAACAGCTTCTTGAGAATCCACTGATGGATTCTTTCTTCTTCTTCAAATTCTGACTTGATCTCTCTCTGTCCAGAACTTTGAATGATTCTTCTGAATTCTGATTAGAACTCTTCTTAGATCTATCCTTAGATAGTCTTCTTAGATCTCCCGGAGAAGATCTTCTTAAGTGCCTAGCACTTTCTTGAAATGAGTAGAATATAACCCTTCTCCAATGTATTTCAAAGGATCAGTTCTATATCTTCTTAATTGTGTGTGTTGTTCTACTTTCTCTCCTTCTGAATCTGTCTATTTATAGACATTCTTCATGGTAACCGGCTGATCCGGTTTCTAACCGTTTTCTGACAAGTCTGACAACTTCAGTTAACTGGTGATAACCCACAGCTGTCAAGTCTTCAAACAAGTCCTGTGCCTTAGTGTTGAAACAGTCTGTCAGAAAGTGTCGAGACCATCTGTCTATTTGTGTCGACACAATTAACTTTGGTGTCGACACTGCCTTCAGTGATGTCGACAAAATTGCCTTTGTGTCGACACATTTTCTTCTGAAAATAACTTGGTCTTTGACTCTGCAGTGTGTCGACACAAGTCCTGTGTGTCGACACAGTTGTTGTAGAATCATAACTTTAATAAGTGTTGACTTACTCACTATGTGTCGACACATTCTGCTGGTGACGACAAACTTGTGGTCGACTATTTTCTTCAGTGTCGACACATTCTCCCAATGTTGAGGTCGACGTTTTTCTTCTGTGTCGACACAATTTCCCAGAGTTGTGTCGACTTACTTCTTCTGAGTCGACACAATTTCCCAGTGTTGTGTCGACTTACTTCTTCTGTGTCGACACTTTTTCCCAGTGTTGTTGTAGACTATGTTATGTGTCGACACTTTTTCCCAGAGTAGTGTCGACTTACACCTTCTGTGTCGACACACTTTCCCAGTGTTGTGTCGACAACTTTCTTCTATGTGACGACACATGTTCCTTTGTGTCGACACTTGGACTTAGAATTTTTTCCTGTAAACTTTTAACAATTCTTTACCTGCACATGTCAACTCAAAACAACATCAAATACAACATGATGTATATCATTGAGCTAGGTTGGGCTTCTTCAAATCAGGTACACATTTTCCAATGTACCCAACAAAATGTTTGCTTTAGGATTGAGAGTGACCTAGAGGGGGGTGAATAGGTCCAATTTTAATCTTAGCTACCTTTGTAATAGTATCTTTGAATTAATTTTCTCAGCTAGATAAAACAATATAATATTAACATCAATTTAAAATAGTCTCAGCACAGCAATCACAACAATCATAGCACAGTACACACAATTTTATAATGATTCCCCAATTTATGGGTACATCCACTTTCCCCCTTCGCCTATGTAGCAATGAACTAGATTCGGCCAAAATCCTTCTTCTTCTTTTACTCAGATCCTCAGATCTTACAGATAAGAGCCTAGCTGGCTCCTACAACTCAGACTATATAAGTCTTACCACTCAGATCACCAAGATCCTACACCTCAAGTTTTTCCCTAAAACTCTACCTCAGAGTGAATCCACACTCCTACTCCTCAGGCAAATCCAACACTATAACTCAAAGAAATACCCACTTCTCCTACCTCAATCAATCCCAGCCCTACCCCAGCCTTTATAACTCAAACATACAACTTAGAGAAAATGAATCCCTTACTCACAGATCTACAGGTAGATCTTTATAAGATTAACAAAGGTAAAAGAAATTGATTCAGAATTAATCACTCAGCTAGAGAGAAATGAGTGAATGCTTCTTGATCTGATCCTGATGTGTTTGCTTCCTTTGATCTTATAGTCAAAGATTTGATCCAACCCTTCTTATCTTTTCAAAGCTTCTTGAAGTTGAAACTAGGGTTGATCTAGGCTGGAGGATGTTGAAGACGATTCTTAATCAGGCTTCTCTCCACCTTCTAAATTATAGCAGATACTTATTAGATCTGGCTTGAACAAATTTGTTCTTCCTTTTTTTATTTCTGAAGAGTTGATCCCTTTAAATAGGCTCTGTTAGGAGTAACCGACTGATCCAGTTAATAATTGACATCTGATAGTTCTGATAGTTGTCAGTACCTCCGGCTTGGTTTCTGTACTTAGGAAACAATTCTGCTTAAGTGTTGAAACTTGACTGTTGAATGTGTCGACACCAGTTTTGGGTGTCGACACTTCTCTTGTAGTGATGTCGAAATAATTATGAATGTGTAGACACAACCTTTAACTTGTCTCGACACAGCTGATATAGAATGTGTCGACACAGCTTTCACCTTGTCTCGACACAGCTTGTGTGGTGTGTCGACACTTGTCCTTAGTGTCAACACATTTACTTCCTATCGACATAACTTGAGTAGTGTGTGTCGACACTATTCCTGAGTGTTGACACAGTTGCTTTCTTGTATCATAGAGTCGACCCAAGTCCTGGATGTCAACACAACTTCGTCTCCATTCGTTAAATGAAATATAATAGAAGGTCTTGCCAGGGCCCCACACCATAGTTCACAAACAGGCAGAAAGGTTATAGGTTAATACCAAAAACAATTCACATCCTAACTCAGAGCATGCTAATGGAAGCTTTAAGGTTATTTGAACTTAAACTCACTTGAATGTCCACAGTATATAAACCACCATTTATATAACAGCAAAGGAATGTCACTTTACACATACATAAAGGTTATGGCCTTAAGGCCTTACAGTTACATTTTACCAGTGTGGATTACAAACATCGGCATGCAGGCTGGCCACACATAAAAATAGTAAAATTCTTCATTCGACCTTCGAGGGCCAGTAGCAGCAGCAAGGGCTTCAGCCCGCTATTTCCCGCTCGGCTCTCCAACACTTGCATAAGAACAGTCCACCGCAGTGGTGGAAAACAAGGCAACGATCAACATTTAGCTGACCAATTTATAACGACCATACCACTTTCCCGGGGCAGTGGTATTCCTTCCCTGCAGGCATAGTAATTTAACAGGCAGATATACAGTTCAAGATATCACAAACATCCGCCACACGACCCGACGTCCCGTGCACTCATGGCACATTATCGGTGTACCGGAAAACCAGGGTCCCACCACCGTTCAAGGGTCCAAAACCCAACGGTAAACATTGAGCATTCATGCTCCACGACCAACGGCCGGAGACTTCAGTATTTATGGCATACAACCCAAGACTCTCATTATGCGATCCTAACGGATGCCAATAACTCAGGCACTCAAGTTAGACAACCATAATGCAAATACAGTCCAGCCCTTGCCCATTGCTCAAATCGCCAATTCAATGTCTAGACAGACGCGGGTCAGCTTCCCCTTGTCCGTTCGGCTCACTGGCCTTTAAGAGCGCATAGCTCACAATAGCCACACTGTCCCCTAAGGACTGGATTCACAATCAAAGCTGGAGTCAATGCCAGCATTCATCCCAATCGCTTGGCGGGGTTAACAAAAGCTCTCTTTATGTGCCAAAACTCAGCCCAAACCCTGCAACATCCTGTAGTGCAAGAAACATTGGTCTTTCCTTAGCATACAACACACGAACTTCGAGGGTATTTTTCTGGAACTCCATTCCAGCACTTCCTGTTACTCAACTTCACAGGCACAACCCACCGACTGAACAAAATACTCATTTATATGCGGAGTCTTCTTCGATGTGCAAAATAAAGCATCACAAATCCAGAACAACCTGTTCGGATGGGCTTCACACTGCATGCCTATTCCATACTACACATTTCTGGATCTATATGCAAGACTTATTGGGGATTACGGTAATCAACCCAAAGGAACTCCCTCGATTCTCCACCTGTTGGTGGGGGATTCCATACACATGCCAAAATAAGGACTTCACATGTCCAAGAAGGAAGATCGTTACCCTTGATGTTCTCTTCGGAGTCATGATACAACTTTTCTATGCAGATGGAAATGAGCGCCTCACTTTCCCCTTTGCGAATCTAGCTTCAGATCTTGATTCCAGTCACATGATCTACTCTAGCAACTTTAGCAAGCTCTAGCTCCAGCCGAGAGTTCTCTGCTCCAGAACTGGAACACTAGGAAGAGAGAGAGAAAAGTAAATAATGATTTCCTCATTCCAACCCCTCTGCATAAGTGGTCTCTAGTTTCACCCCAGCCACACGATAAAATCATCAAAACATAGCAACGACTCGATTTTAAGCTGAAAAGTCACCCACCGCCTACTAGCCGCTCACCAGACATCTAACACGAGTCACCACTCGACCATATCTTCATTTTTCTACAAATCGTCGAATGGGGCTGATTTCTTCGAACGAGCTTGATTTCACATGACAAAACAAAAGCTCTGAGGTCGACGATCTTCGTCGAGCTCTCAGGTCGACGATCTTCGTCGAGCTCTCAGGTCGACGATCTTCGTCGAGCTCTCAGGTCGACGATCTTCGTCGAGCTCTCAGGTCGACGATCTTCGTCGAGCTCTCAGGTCGACGATATTCGTCGAGCTCTCAGGTCAACGATCTTCTTCGAGATCTCAGGTCGACGATCTTCGTCGAGCTCTCTGGTCGACGATCTTCGTCGAGCTCTCTGGTCGACGATCTTCGTCGAGCTCTCTGGTCGACGATCTTCGTCGAGCTCTCAGGTCGACGATCTTCGTCGAGCTCTCAGGTCGATGATCTTCGTCAAGCTCTCAGGTTGAATTTTATCTTGTTCTCTCTAACTCCTTTTTGGGGTGTTACAATTCTCCTCTTCTTACAGAAATTTCGTCCTGAAATTTGCATACAACACCCAGAACACAGTAAAAAATATGTTATAACATACATTTTCTTTAACAAATTTTTTTTTACAACATTTTATACAAATAATTGGGGAAATTCAGCACGCATGGTTTGCTCCTGCTCCCATGTTAGCTCCTCACGGCCATAGTTGTCCCACTGTACCTTGACCATCTTGTTAGTCTTGTTCCGCAGCTGTTTAACCGCTGTATCCTCGATCCGAATGGGCCAAACCTTCGTCGTTAGCCCATATTCGACCGGTACGCGATCATTCGTAATTACCTGAGCTGGATCTTTCACGGCTTTTCGAAGAACGAATATGTGGAACACATCATGTAATCCACTCAATTCTTCCAAAAGAGCTAGCCGATAAGCAACTTCTCCAACTCGCTCCACTACTTTGAACAGACCAAGTTACCTCAAACTTAACTTTTTCAAGCGCCGAATCCTAGACACGCTCTTGAATGGTTTGATTTTCAAGTATACCCACTCGCCAATCGCAAACTCTACGTTTCGGTGCTTGGCGTTGTAATACTTTACATGCCTATCTTGGGCTATTAGTAACCTCTTCCGGATAGAGCGTATCATCGAATTAGCCTCTTCGACTTCCTTAAGCTTATATAATTTTGACTCGCCTATTTTCGCCCAGGCTAATTTTGTACGACATTTCCTACCATACAAAGCTTCAAAAGGTGCCATTTTTATGCTAGCTTGATAACTATAATTGTAGGCGAACTCTACCATATAGAGATGGTCTTCCTACCTTTTCTCGAAATCCAAGGAGGATATTCAGAGCATGTCCTCCATCGTTCTGTTGGTCCTCTCAGTCTGGCCATCCGTTTGTGGATGAAAGGCATACTGTACGTTAGTTTTTTCCCCAAAAACTGATGGATTAGCCTCCAATCATTCGACGTGAAGTGCCCGTATTGATCACTTACGATGCTACGGTTCACACCGTGTAATCGTACTATTTGCTCAACGTAAAGTTTAGCCAAAATTTCCACTGAATCGTTCCTCTTGTTCGGAATGAAGTGAGCCACTTTAGTCAACCGGTCCACGATCACCCAAACAGAATCATTCCTGCGTTGAGATCTCGACAAATCGTACACAAAATCCATCGAAATATCATCAAACTTCCATTCCGGAATAAGTAGCGACTTTAGGAAACCTCCAGGATTCTGACATTCTGCTTTCACTAAGGCACATGTCTGACATTTTTCCACGTAATGTGCTATGTCTTTCTTCATGTCCGGCCACCAGAACAGCTTTTTCATGTCCTTGTACATCTTTGCGCTCCTGGGTGAATTGAGTATTTCGTAAAGTGAGCCTCATACATCAATTCTTCTTTTAGCTTACCCATAATCGGGATGCACAAACAACCATCTTTTTGCAAAAGGCCGTCATTCAAGAGAATTGGGCATTTGACCCATCTGTTGCATAGCGTTGTAGACTTTCATCCAGTTCCGTTGCTCGCCGAACCCTGTCTGCAAGGTCATATTGTACCTCCGTCAAGTTTAGGCATGCACTTACGGTGGAATTCTTGTTAACACAAGAAATATCCAATGCTTCCAGCTCCTGGATCAGGCGCTTATCATGCATTTGCAACCAATTTTCCCTTATCGGAGTCCTACGACTCAAGGCATCTGCGACAACGTTTCCCTTCCCGGGAGTGTAATGAATATCAAAGGTGTATTCCCCAAGAAACTCCATCCAACTTCGTTGTCATATATTGAGATCCTTCTGATCTAATAGGTACGTAAGACTCTTATGGTTCTTGAATATATCCACTTTCACACCGTATAAATATGATGCATCACTATAAATCTCATAGCCGTCTGTACCATATGACGACATAAAAACAGGCGCCGTGGTTAAACGGCTCCTCAACTCTTCAAAAGCTCACGCACACTCCAGTGTCCAAACGAACTTCTGATCTTTTCTCGTCAGTTGGTGAGGGGTAAAGCTATATGGGAAAATTTCTCTACAAAGTATTTGTAGTAGCCCGCAAGTCCAAGGAAACTCCTGACTTAAGCTACGGTAGGCAGAATAGGCCACTCTTGTACTACAGTGACTTTCACTAGATCCACTGTTATGCCGTCACGACTAACTACATGGCCAAGAAAATTCACCGACGACAGCCAAAATTCACACATGGAGAACTTGGCATAGAGTTTGTTTCTTATCAGGGTGTACAACACCATCCGAAAATGGTTCACATGGTCTTCTTCAGATTGAGAGTACACCAAGATGTCATCAATGAAAGACTTGATTTCAAGAGCCTAAACACCTAGAGGGGGGGGGGGGTGAATAGGTTCTAAACTTTTTAAACAATTGTTATTGGCAAACAACTATATTAAATTCGACACAAATAATTCAAAGCACATACAACAATTCACAGCACAACATACACCAGATTTATAGTGGTTCTCCAAGGTATGGGTACATCCACTTTCCCCCTTCGCCTATCCAGTAGATAACTGGATTCAGCCAAACTTCTTTCCATTGGCTAGGATCTAAAGATCTTACAACTCAGAACCAGAATGGTTCCTACAACTCAGACATAAACAAGTCCTACCTCAGATTCTTCCCAAGAATCCTACCTCAGGCCTCAGCCCTACCTCAGCCTTTATCACTAGGCTTACAACTCAGACTTTTCAGAAGTCACACACCAGGCTCTTAGCCCTACCTCAGCCTTTATAATTTATGGATTACAACTCAGATCTAATAGTAGATCATACAAGAAATTGAATGATATAAAGATACTGAAAATTCACCCGCTAGATTTCTCTATTGGTGTAGCCTTCTTGATCAGTTCTTGAATGAGCTGACCCTTCTGATCCAACCTGACTTAGCTTTTCAAAGCTTATTGATAGAACAAAATAAGGTGGATCTTCACTTGATGTAGAAGATGATCTTCAATCAGCTTCTTCCTTAAATTCAGAATGAATTCTGAATCTTTCTTGTAGATAGCTCTGGATCTGCCTTCGTAAGGGTTTTCCCTGTTCTTGTTGAAGAATTCTCTAGTGTTGTTCTTCTTCTTCTTATGTTGTCTTCTTTGTTTTTGTCACAGATCTGACTCTTATATAGAGTTTCCCAATCGTTACCGGCTGATCCGGTTTGTAATAACCTTTTGAAAGTTCTGACAGAGGTGTCAGACCGGTTGGTTATGACAGCTGTCAAGTCATCAGTCAAGTCAGTTGATTTGTCAAAGACTTTCCAACTCAGCACATTCCATTCTATAAACTGCTTCACATGTGTCGAAACATATAGGCTAAGTGTCAACATAAGTCTTCATGATGTTGACACAACATTCAATGTGTCGACTCAGTCATTCTTCTGCTATTTGACACTTCTTCTGTTGTATGTGTCGACACAAGTCCAGTGTGTCAACGTAAGTCTTCATGTTCTCGACATAACAGATGCAGACAGATGGCGTTGAGTGTATGTCAGATGACATTTAGTGTGTGTCTACACAAGTCCTGTGTGTCGACACAAGTTCTTCTGGTATCGACATAGTTGTTGCCGACAAACGACGTTGAGTGTGTCCAGATGGCGTTGAGTGTGTGTCGATACAAGTCTTGTGTGTCGATACAAGTCTTGTGTGTCGACACAAGTCTTGTGTGTCGACACAAGTCTTGTGTGTCGACACAAGTCTTGTGTGTCGACACAAGTCTTGTGTGTCGACACAAGTCTTGTGTGTCGACACAATTGCTTCTGATCTCGACACAGCACTTTGAGAGTTGATGTGTCGACACAAGTCCAGTGTGTCGACACAACTGCTTCTAGTGTCGACATAGCTCCTTGGTGTCGACACAGCTCCTGTATTAGGCGTCGATACAAATTCTGCCTAAGGTGTCGACACAATTCTGGGTGTCGACACAGCTGCTTCTTTAGGTGTTGACTCAGTTTGAGTGTCGACACAACTTCTTCATAAATGTAGAATTATCTTGGGTGTCGACACAACTCCTTCATAAGTGTCGACTTAGCTTGGGTGTCAACACAACTCCTTCATAAGTGTCGACTTAGCTTGGGTGTCGACAAAAGTTCTTCACAAGTGTCGACACTTGTACTTAGAAAATTTTCTTCAAATTCTTGAACCTGCACAATATAACTCAAACATCTATCAAATACAAATTGATGCATATCATTGACTAAGATGAGACTTCTCCAAATCTGGTATATATTTTTCAATGTACCCAACAATCTCCCCATATTTGGAGAAGTCATAATCCTTAGTCAACGATATACATCTCTCATAATAAAACATAATAGAAATAGATGTACATCAATTTCATAGCAGGTTAACATATAATCATTGTAAACAACAATAATTAATACTAAGACTGATTTCATTTAATTCAAAAAAATGATATGTTTACAAGATTTTCTTTTAGAACAAAAAAACAAAATATTACATTGTTCTTTTACATAAGCCTAGCTATCCTATTACTGACTAGGCTCCTTAATTACAATGCCTTTTCCAGACTTGATCTTAGCCTACAAAGGAGGTTCAGTATCATCAGCAAGCTTCTTTCCTTTCAGAGCTTTTTTCTTTTGTTCTTCAGCCTTTATTCTCTGCCTTTCAAAATAGTGAAATGGCTTTGGGAAGTACTTGCTTGGCTCCTGAGCATTAGCAGGTAGCTTCCCAGCCTTAGCACTTCTTCTATGATGAAGAATGGCTTCCTGCCCAGTCTGATACTTATGCCATTCCTGCTCTGAATACCACTTACCCCTATCATGGGTTTTATCCTTCACAGCTTTCCAGTCAGTAAGTATAATGTTTCTGGAAGTAGGACTCCATTGCTCAAAGTCCGGCTTTAACTTAGCCTGTTCTCTGAACCTCTTCTTGGATAGCTGAGCTTCCTTCTGAGCTTCTATGACAGCTTCTGACATTTCTACTTTCTCCAGAATAATATTATGTGCCTCTAGTGGAGGACTATACATTTTCTGAACTTCCTCTTGAATTATTTCAAAATATGCTGGGGGTAAATCACCTGAGCAACTTCATGCTGATCTCCTTCAGTATGAGCAGGTTGTATTCCAGACTCAGCTACATTGTCATCATCACATAGGGGAGGATATCCAAGAGTTGCTATGATGCTATTTGATATCCATTTAACATGATCAGAGCAGGCTTTGAATACCACTCTCTCCCCCTTTATGACTTCTCTATCAATATGATCCCTCAGATCATCTTTTTGAAATCTGACTTGATTAATAACATAGTCAGTTCCTTCTTTATAATAATCTTTGAATTTTTTCAAGAAATCAGATATATTCGTCTGTGAGGCTTGAAATATGGCATGAACAGCAGCTATATCTTCCTTGATCTGCTTTGAGACTTCAGCTTTGACAACAGTTGTTAGATCATTGATTTTTGTCAAGATAGCATAGTATGAATCTTTAAGATTCTTATTCATTCTTAGTTGATTCTCTAGTACATAACCCTGCTTTACTGCAATATCTTCCACTTATACTTTCAGATCCTGCTGTTGTTTGGCCAGAAATACCATAACATTACCTCCCTTATGAAAGCAATATGTCATTTCCTTTTTATTTTGATTAACTTCAAATCTAATATACTTGGTATCCTGAGCCAATTTGAATTGCAACTCCTCTGAGTTTCATCCACATATTTCTCCAGAGATTGTCTTTGCTCATCCAACTTAATTTGCATTTGGACCAGTAGAGACCTGAAATCCATGCTTGGAGCAGATGGTGCTGTGCCTGTTTGCAAGGCCTTTTTGTAGCCAAAACTCTTTTTCCTTAAGGCAACTATTTTTCTTTTCTTAGCCATTGAGGCATCTTCATCATCAGAAGGTTGTGGGGAGCTTTCTATATCAACAGTTTCCTTAGTAGATGGGACATGTAGCATCTCCTCCCCCTCAGTCCTTGACAAATCCTTTTCCAGCTGGGATTGCTCCCCCTCAGTTCTTGCATCAGGTAAATCAGAAAAGAGCTCTTCCATAGTGAACTCTTGCTTCACATGTATAGGAGGAAAAAGATTAGTTTGAACAGCAACATGTTTTCCCTGTACATCCAGATTTTTGTCCAGGGCCCTCTTTTTAAAGGAGATACTTACTTGCTCATTTTGAGCCTCTTTCTCAACATTGTCTTGAGCTTCATTATTGATTTCTGATACTATGTTCATAACAGTATAAACAACTAATTCACTCTCTAGGGCATCTTCAGCAATGCCTCCCCCTTGGGCAGGCAGCTCAGTTTATTTAGGGTTTTCTTCTCCTGGAGTTGAGACTATATGTTGTTCCAGGGGTTCACTTCCCTCCACTTGATCTTGGGCTTCTTTTGGTTGCTGGTCTTTACCTGAGCTGAAGACTACTTCCTCTTCAGAATCACTAGAGGATTCTGCTTATTGAACAACTTTCTTCTATTTTTTTTATCTTTCTTAGTTTGTTTCTGAGGAGTAGCGACTTCCTTTGTCAGAACCCTATCCCACCTTGACAGAATTCTCACATCCATTCTCCTCATGTGATTGATTTTGGATCCAGCCACTTGTTTCAAAACATCTGGCATTACTGAAGATAAACATAAACTTAGGATCATTCCTAGGTTTGGTTTCTTCACTCCTTCTTGGATCTTGTCAAACACTACTGCTGCCCAGTCAGTTTTCACTTTGAATATGATCCGTGTCATCAGATTGAACATATGGACTGAAATTTGATCATGTCCACCAGTCTTACATAGTATCACCTTCACAACTATTTCAGACAAGAACTTCCCTTGGGAATTCATCCCTTTCCGAGTTTTTGACTATCCAACCTTGATATTAGGGCTCAACCCGCACCAACTTAATGCTTCTGTAGTCAGGAATGGAGTTATTTCTTCTGTATCCTTAACCAAAGGAAGGTTAAGAGATTTCCTAATTGTCTTCAGTATAAGTTTCATTTGGGAATCCTGAACTGTTGTTTTGATCTTCTTCCCTTCTGTATCCACGCTTGCTGTTGAATAGAATTCCAAAACTTCCTTCTTCCAAATCTTGGTTGGTTCAGAGACCAAGTACTCCAAACCATTCTCAGAAATTAGCTCAATTACACCCTGAATTTCTTCTTAAGCTATTGTGAACCCTTCACGAACCAGCTCATATCCTTTATTGACTTTGTCTTCTTGATGAGGCGCCATCGACGAGAGAGATGAGAGAGGAAAGAAGAGAAGGTCTCTGTCGACAGAAGGTACAGAGCCAAGAATTCTGAAAGCGTAGTCGACCAGATTTTGGCTTCACCTATTTATAGTATTAGTGTCAAGGGCAGGTAAAATGACGGGCCTTAGTCGACAAATCAGCATACGTGTCAGCAGAAATGACCTAGGTCTCGACAATACTTAATTTAAGTCGACACGACTATGTGTCGACATACTAATGTCTGAGTCGACAATACTTATATTAAGTCGACACATCTATGTGTCGATATACTTATGTATGTGTCGACATACTTATGTCAGTGTCGACACACTTGTGTCTGTGTCGACACAGGCCATTTAAGTCTCCACAACGTTGTGTCGACACCAGTTCTTTTGTCTACACAGATTCTGTTTCTGTGTTGACACTTCCTTTTTCTGTTTCGACACAACATACTGAGTGTGTCGACTCAACTTGCTTGTGTCGACCCAAACTTTGTACTTAGACAAATTTCTAGAGAAATTTGGTGCTTACATATGCTACTTAAGGAAGCTTGTGCTAACCTATTCTAGGTTAAACATACCTAATTCAATTTTAAAATAATTGAATTTAGTTTTATCCAGAGGTTTTGTAAAAATATCAGCTATTTGATTATCTGTTTTCACAAACTATAGGCTAATATTTTCCTTCTCTACATGTTCTCTGATGAAATGAAACTTGATTTCTATATGCTTGGTCCTACTATGTGATACAAGATTCTTAGCAATAGAATTAGCACTTGTAGAATCACAAAACAGTGGAATTCTACTTACTTGGATGTCATAGTCTTCAAGTTGATGTTTTATCCACATCAATTGTGCACAGCAGCTACCTACAACTATATATTCTGATTCAGCTGTTGATATAGCTACACTGGTTTGCTTCTTGCTGCTCCATGATACCAGCCTCCCACCAAGGAATTGACAAGTTCCTGTAGTACTCTTCCTGTTTTCTTTGCATCCAGCAAAGTCTGCATCTGAGAAACCAGTTAGAATGAAATCTCTATTCTTAGGATACCAAAGGCCTAGATTAGGTGTGCCCTTAAGATATCTCAATATTCTCTTAACTACAGTATAATGAGATTCCTTTGGGCAAGCTTGGTACCTAGCACAGACACATGTTGCATACATGATGTCAGGTCAACTAGCAGTCAATTAATGTAGGGACCCAATTATCCCTCTATACAAAGACTCATCAACAGGTTTCCATGCTCCATCTTTTCCTATAGGCATACTTGTTCCCATTGGAGTTTTCATGATAGAAGCTGAGTCCATACCATACTTTTTAATCAACTCCTTGGTGAACTTAGACTGAGTATGGACAAACCACTATCAGTCTGTCTAACTTGAAGTCCCAAGAAGAACTTCAGCTCACCCGTACTGCTCATCTCAAATTTCCCTTGCATAAGTTTGACAAACTTTCTATAAAGGTTGTTTTCAGTAGAACCAAAGATAATGTCATCCACATATACCTGGACTAGTATTATCTTGCCTTTAGATTCCCTATAGAATAGAGTTTTGTCTATTTTTCCTCTAGAGAATTTATTCTCAATAAGGAAAGCAGACAAGGTCTCATACCAAGCCCTTGGAGCTTGTTTCAAACCATATAGAGCTTTCCTAAGCCTATATACATAATCAGGAAAATGAGAATCTACAAAACCTGAGGGTTGTTCAACATAGACTTCCTCTTTTAAATACCCATTCAGAAATGCTGATTTCACATCCATCTGGTATACCTTGAACCCTTGATAGGCAGCATAGGCTAAAAATTGCCTTATAGCCTCCAGCCTTGCCACTGGAGCAAAGGTTTGATCAAAGTCAATACCTTCCTCTTGCCTGTAGCCTTTAGCTACCAGTCTGGCCTTGTTCTTGACTATGGTGCCATTCTCATCAAGCTTGTTCCTGTAGATCCACTTAGTTCCTATTATATTGTGATCCTTAGGTTTAGGCATTAGTTCCCAGACTTTACATCTTCTAAACTGATTGAGCTCTTCTTGCATAGCATCAATCCAGTTGGAGTATTGCATTGCTTCTTCAATCTTCCTGGGTTCTATTTGAGACAGGAAGCTAGAACATAGAATTGTGTTCATGCTCTTGCTCCTAGTTAGAACCCCTTGACTTGCATCACCAATGATTTGGTGAGCTGGATGATCCTTCAAGTGTCTTCTTGCTGGAGGAAATCTGTCAGTATTATGACTTTCTTCAGTTTCCTCAACTTGATGCCCCACATTATCTTCTTCATCCAGTGGGACTTATTCTCCCCCTGGATAACTGACATCTTTTTCTTCATCCAGCCTGGCAGGAACTTCATCATTGATGGTCAACTTGTCCAGCCTGTCTGTTAGACCTGTAGAACTAATTAAAGAACTAGAAAATTTATTGTTAATCAATCTAAACTCATCAAAAACAATATGGACTGAATCTTCTACAACCTGAGTAGTCAAGTTGTAGACCATGTATGCCCTACTATTATTGTTGTACCCAACAAATATCCCTTCTAGGTATTTGGCAGCAAACTTTGTTTGGTAGTGCTTACCATTAACTAGGACATAACACTTGCTACCAAATATTCTAAAATAAGAAATGTTTGGTTTTTTGTCTTTCAAAATCTGATAAGGAGTCAACTTAAGTTTCTTGTTTATGGATGCTCTATTGAGAACATGACAAGCAGTGTTTACTGCCTCAGCCCAGAAATATTCAGGGAGAGTAGTATCACTGAGTAGAGTTCTACCAGCCTCAATAAGAGTTCTATTCTTTCTTTCAGCAATTCCATTTTGCTGAGGTGTTCTAAGTGAGGAGAACTCCTGATGTATCCCAAGTTCTTCACAGAATTTTGTCATACATTCAGACTGAAATTCAATTCCATGGTCACTTCTGATTTTGACCACTAAATTGTTAAATTCATTCTTAACTTGTCTAACAAAAGTCTGGAAAACACTAGGGGTTTCAGATTTCTGCCTCAAGAAGAACACCCAAGTGTATCTAGAATTGTCATCCATAACAACTAGTGTATATACTTTCCTACCAAGACTGTGAACTGACATAGGACCAAACAAATCCATATGCAAGAGATATAAACATCTCACTGAATCTTTAGTATCTAGTGCAGGAAAAGAGGACTTGGTCTGTTTGCCCTTTTGGTAAGCTGAACACAGTCCCTCTTTAATGCACTTGACTTGAGGACCATTCCTCACCAGACCCATGCTAAACAGTAGTCCTATGGACTTATAGTTCAGATGAGCTAGCCTTTTGTGCCAGTTGACACATAGTGAAGATTTCTCATCTGCAACTAGGCAAATAGGTGAGTTGTTCAACTCACAATCTAGGTTAAGACAATAGATATTTCCTTTCCTAGTGCTTGTCAAAATGATCTCTTGATCACTTGAACTCTTAATTTGGCACTCACCTTTGTGAAAGGAGATGTCATAACCTAGATCACTAAGCTGACTTATGCTAATCAGGTTATGGTTCAGACCCTTCACATAAGCAACTTTAGTGAGAGTAATTGAGTCACAAGAAATGTTACCAAATCCTTTGATTACTCCTTTTTCTGATCCACCAAAAATGACTTTGGGACCATTCTCTATGGGTACATAGTCCCTCAACATTCTTCTTGTTCCAGTCATGTGTATGGAATAACCACTATCCAAGTACCATATATGGGTATTGTCACTTGGATTCACCTGCATCAAATAAAGAATCACTTAACCTTAGAACCTAATTTGCTATTGGGTCCTAGGTACTTGTTAGTTTGTAATCCTACAGCTGTTCTAACAGGAAAACTACTCTTGATTTTAACACTTGTGTTAAACCAGCAATCCATGGCAAAGTGCCCCACCTTGCCACAACACCAACACTCAAATCTATTATACCTTCTCTTAGGTACAGAATTTGCTACTTTATTGCCAGTAGTCTTATTAAGTGTTGGTGCTGGAGCAGCAAACTTCAAGAATTTCTCTTGTACATGATGGACATGCCTATAGAGTGGCCTATTGGCATTTGCACCCTTGCCCATGATATTTCCATACTCACAGTGACCATGAGTAGTGTCATGATCATACCTGTTTGTAGGATTCATCAACTTCCTAAAGAAGATAGGGGGTTTTGCAGCTAGAGGCTGAACTGGGGCCTTACCTTTTCTATGTGAATTGGTGGCCCTAGTTCTTCCCTTAAAACCTAGACATGTCTTCCCTTTTTGTGAAATGAAATTGACTATAAAGGGTAAGATAGATTTTGGCTTGGAGAATTTAGCCACTAGCTCTCTTTCTTGCTGAAGTTTTGCCTCTAGTTTCTTGATATGATTCTACTTGAAAGAGATTGTGCCCATCTGAATAACAGTAATGTTTTTAGTTTGGTAACCTCATTCAATTTTAGATCCAACAGCTTTGCTAAATCTGCTGCAGCCAGCTTAAGAGACTCAATCTTCTTGGACTGATCTTTGACAAGAAACTTGCTCTTACTCAGAGCATGCAACAACCCACCATACTCATTAATGAGTTGATGTACATGCCCCTCAGAATCAGAACCATCATCTTCTCTTGAAGTTGATGCTACTGATTCTGATCCAGAAAAATAAGAATCTAAGGGAGAACTGTATACCTTACTAGGACCAGCCTGATCCTGGCATTGATCATTTTCTGATAGGGCCATCAACCCTCTACAGCAATATTCTTCCACTCCATTTATGGAGTCCAGCATTTGTAGGAATTCTAACTCCTTAGAATCCTCTTCAATTGAGAATAGCCCAACATATGCTTCAGCATCTTCTTCTTCTCCTGATTCAGATGATGAAGAATCTGTCCAGCTCTTCTACTTCTAGGCAACAAGGGATTTTTCCTTCTTGCCTTTTACTTGTTATTTCTTCTTGTCTTTTGACTCCTTCCTTTTATCAGGACAGTCAGCTATGACATGTCCTTGCCTGTTGCAACAATAGCACACAATCTTAGAATTATATTGTTTACTAGGTTTAGAAGCATACCTGTCCTCCTTGGGAGTCTTCCTTTTCTTGTAGTACTCATCTTTGGAAAAAGATGAAGAAGGTCTGGTTTTCCACTTCTTCTTCCTCATAAATCTTTGAAATTGCCTTGTGAAGGCTGCAAAATCCTCATCAGAGGTGTGGCTGTCTGATGAGATGTTGTCAGGAATTCCTTCTTCCGCCTCAACACTCCTTCTGGGAGGAGAAGGAGATTTTCTACTGCCCTTTCTTGTGCCTTCAGCCTTGAAGGCAACTGACTTTTCCTTGTGTTCAGATCTGTTGCTCTTCTCTTCCTTCTTCCTAGCTAGCTGTAAGCTGCATTTCATATGAAATCAGCTTTCCAAACAATGTGGGAGGAGGTGTATCTGCCAGCCTTGCCACCTCTCTGATGGAACAAATCTTGGTGTCCCAATCCTTTGTCAGAGATCTAAGAAACTTGTCATTCAGTTCATAAGTGCTGAAGACTCTTCCATAAGTCATCAGCTCATTTACAATCCTAAAGAATTTCTTGTAGCATTCAGTTATTCTTTCATTCTTGGCTTGTCTAAAGCTCTCATACTCCTGATTCAGCATGGATTTTCTATCTTCTCTAACTTCTTCTGTTCCCTCCATGTAGACAATAAGGGTGTCCCACATTTCCTGGTTTTACAGTGCACCAGATTCTGAAAGGTGGCATCATCTATGACACTTACAATGATATTCTATGCTCTTTTGTCTAGAGTTGCCAGGATGATTTCATCCTTTGTCATCTCAGAATAGTTCTTTGGGGTTTTCATATTTGCATCCAGTGGTGATACCTTCATTGGAATGAATGGTCCTTCCTGTACTGTGATATAGATTCTTGGATCAGATGCTTCCATAAACAACCTGACCCTTTCCTTCCATATGTCAAAGGATTCTTTCCTACAGATTGGCAGTTTCATAGATCCAAACTCCTTTTAATTCTCATTTGAACCCATGCTTGATATCTGTTATTTGCCTTGGAGATTCACTCAGACTGTTAGGTCAATCTTTAAGTAACCTCCCTCCGATACCACTTGAAAGACTTTATTTCAAAAGCCTAAACAACTACAGGTGGGGGGGGGGGGTGAATAAGTTCTAAACTTTTTAAACAATTGTTATTGGCAAACAACTAGATTAAATTCAGCACAGATAATTCAAAGCACAGACCATAATTCACAGCACATCATACACCAGATTTATAGTGGTTCCCTAAGGTATGGGTACATCCACTTTCCCCCTTCGCCTATCCAGTAGATAACTAGATTCAGCCTAACTTCCTTCCACTGGCTCGGATCCGCAGATCTTATAACTCAGAACCAGAATGGTTCCTACAACTCAGACTTAAACAAGTCCTACCTCAGATTCTTCCCAAGAATCCTACCTCAGGCCTCAGCCCTACCTCAGCCTTTATCACTAGGCTTACAACTCAAACTTTTCAAAAGTCCTACACCTTAGGCTCTCAGCCCTACCTCAATTTCAGGCTTATAACTCAGATCTAACAATAGATCCTACAAGAAATTGAATGATATAAAGATACTGAAAATTCACCAGCTAGATTTCTCTATTGGTGTAGCCTTCTTGATCAGTTCTTGAATGAGCTGACCCTTCTGATCCAACCTGACTTAGCTTTTCAAAGCTTCTTGATAGAACAAAATAAGGTGGATCTTCACTTGATGTAGAAGATGATCTTCAGTCAGCTTCTTCCTTAAATTCAGAATGAATTCTGAATCTTTCTAGTAGACAGCTCTGGATCTGCCTTCGTAAGGGTTTTCCCTGTTCTTGTTGAAGAATTCTCTAGTGTTCTTCTTCTTCTTCTTATGTTATCTTCTTTGTTTTTGTCACAGATCTGACTCTTATATAGAGTTTCCCAATGGTTACCGACTGATCCGGTTTTCAAATACCTTCTGATAGTTCTGACAGAGGTGTCAGACCAGTTGGATATGACAACTGTCGAGTCATCAGTCAAGTCAGTTGATTTGTCAAAGACTTTCCAACTCAGCACATTCCATTCTGCAAATTACTTCACATGTGTCGACATATATAGGCTAAGTGTCGACACAAGTCTTCATGATGTCGACACAACATTCAATGTGTCGACTCAGTCAATCTTCTGCTATTCGACACTTCTTCTGTTGTATGTGTCGACACAAGTCCAGTGTGTCGACACAACTCTTCATGTTCTCAACATAACAACTGCAGACAGATGGCGTTGAGTGTACGTCAGACGGCGTTGAGTGTGTGTCGACACAAGTCCTGTGTGTCGACACAAGTCCTTCTGGTCTCGACATAGCTGTTGCCGACAGACGACGTTGAGTGTGTGTCGACAACGTTGAGTGTGTCTAGATGGGGTTGAGTGTGTGTCGACACAAGTCTTGTGTATCGACATAATTACTTCTGATCTCGATACAGCACTTTGAGAGTTGATGTGTTGACACAAGCCCAGTGTGTCAACACAACTACTTCCAGTGTCGACCTAGCTCCTTGGTGTCGACACAGCTCCTGTATTAGGTGTCGACACAAATTCTGCCTCAAGTGTCGACACATTTCTGGGTGTCAACACATCTGCTTCTTTAGGTTTTGACTCAGTTTGAGTGTCGACACAACTTCTTCATAAGTGTCGACTTAGCTTGGGTGTCGACACAACTCCTTCATAAGTGTCGAATTAACTTGGGTGTCGATACAACTCCTTCATAAGTGTTGACTTCGCTTGGGTGTCGACACAACTTCTTCATAAGTGTCGACACTTGTACTTAGAAAATTTTCTTCAAATTCTTGAACCTGCACAATGTAACTCAAACATCTATTGTACAACCCCGTATCCGCCGAGTGGGTCCGCGAAAGCAAGACCGACCGGTCCAAACCGCCTCACAGCCGGACAGGGTTCACCGCCGAGCTCGAGCTCGACAAATTGTCGTACCGAGCTCGGAGATCGTCGGGCCGAGCTCAGGGTTTTTCCAGCCGAGCCCGCACTCGCCAAACTGGAGATGCTCTCCAGCCGAGCCCGCACTCGCAAAACCAGAGAGGATTTCCAAGCGAGCTCGCACTTGCTATTGGCCAGGCAGAATCGGCGAGTGCCAGCCCTATCGGGCTCTCACCTCCTTGGCCGAGCAGGGGATCTAGTTACCATCCCGCCCCAGGTGGTCTGCCCCTGGCCTCTCATAACAGCGGAGTTTGGCTGTTGGCAGGCCAG
Organism: Platanthera zijinensis; assembly: GCA_039513925.1. Classification (NCBI taxonomy): domain Eukaryota; kingdom Viridiplantae; phylum Streptophyta; class Magnoliopsida; order Asparagales; family Orchidaceae; genus Platanthera; species Platanthera zijinensis. The sequence goes on from CM077087.1 coordinate 110,005,612, forward strand.
CCCCAGGGGGGCTTTCAAAAATTTCAGACAAGCAGAGGTAGGCTATTTGCAGGCCTTTTTCAGTTCTCTATAAATAGGACCCAAGGGGTACCTCAGAAAGGCATGCTTATTAATTCTCAGGTCTCCAAGCGCTTTCTGAGGTACCTTAGCCCAGCAATTGGCTAAGGAGGGGAAGCGCTCTGTTGGTACCCTAGATGTGATTTGGCTTATGTAATCCCTTTCCAGCCCCTCTTGATCCATATAACTATATATGATCATGTTTAGACTTTGTTTAGTCTCCCTAGGGCAGTTTATATCTGACCTAGAGCTTAGAATAGAAGTTGTAGAATGAATTTTTAGTTAAGGCTCTTTTTCCGTTCGACCATCGTCGAACGAGGCCTCGCGATCGTCGATCAGTGGTCGACGATAGCAGGGCTATAGAATCGTTGAAGTCAAGACAATTATCGTCGACCGATGGTTGACGATCTCAGAGCAAGCTTATTATGCTCTGAAGGATGGTCGACGATCTGCTATCAGCAGTTCGACGATCGTGGTCTTGTTTCACGATTTCTGTCTCGACAGATCTTTGCCTTAATCGTCGACATCATGAGATGGTCGACGATATCTGTCTCGACAGATCTCTGCCTTAGTCGTCGACATCATGAGATGTTCGACGATTTCTGTGATAACAGATTTTCTGCTTCAGTCGACGATATCTTGAGCTGGTCGACGATTTCTGGTCGACGATTTCTGTTTCGACAGATTTCTATTTTCAGTCGACGATCTGTAGCTAGGTCGACGATCATCGAACCCCTGTTCGACGATTTCTGTCTGCCTTTAACAGTTTGTATTTATTTTATTCCTTGGTTTATTTCCAAGTGTTTTAGCGTGTGGTTAGAAAGATTTTCTGAAGAATGTTTTTGCTAATTTATGGCTTAAATTCAAATGAATTACTTACCAAATATGTCAAGCATAAATTACGGGATTTCGTATTTTGATAAAGCATTTTTGTCTTATTATACAAAATATATTGCCAGGCTGTATTCTAGCCGTTGGCGGTGTATGCTATTTCCAAGAACGATAAATCTTTATGCTGAGATATTTTCCTATTCATTTATTTCCTTATTGGGACTGATAGAGAGCTAATAGGTCATTCTATTCCTATTGCTATATTCTATTTTGAGATAATCTGTTGCAGGGGTCGAGAATTCAAATCAATAGAGCCGTTCCAAAAGATAAACGAGAAGACATATTTAAGAGAGATTTTTTTCTCAGAATAATAAGAAGTTACAGTAACAGAGAGATTTTCGTGTGCTGCATTCTTTCAAGCTTCTCCAGAGCAACTCTTCACAATCTCACAATCAGAAGAAGAAAAGCTTTCCTGAAGCAAAAGTCCAAAGCAATCTATTTCATTCTCAAGTCTCCTGAGCATCTGCTTAGAGTTTTTCAACACTTCAGAAAGAGCTCCAGATCTGCTTCACGTGCTCCAGAATCTGAAGACCTGATAAAAATCAGTCTACAGATCTCTGAGGATTTAGTTTCAGTTTATCTGAAACTCCTTCATCCTGAAGCAAAGGCTTTCCCTGGACTTTCACTGAGCCAGGGGGAGACTTTGATTCTTTAGAGAATCCACAAGTCTTCTCTAATCTGTATTTACAACAGAGAAGATAATCTAACCCTCTCAACCCCTTTGTAAAAAGAGTTTGTTCACATCTCTTCAAAAGTGAACGTTGGTGACAGGGCACCTTATCAACAACCTGTGGTTGAGCATCCTTATCAAAAGCTCAAAGGGTCTGTTTGATCTACCTGAATCAGATCATTGGTGGCAGGGCACCTTAGCAAAAACCTGTAGTGGATTCCTACCAGGGTGGTAGAAGAGTGGAGTACCTATTAAGAGGGAACCACTATATATCCTGTGTCTCTGGCTGTTTTGTTTAAATTACTTATTCTGTGGCTGTGATAGAACTACCTAGGATTGCTAGTTGCTGTGATAGGTTTATAGTTAATCTGAAATTTCAGTTAACTCTAGTGCTTGTGCACTTCTCTGTGTTAGGCTCTTAGGGTTCAAGTATCAGATTATTTTATTCCGCAAATCAACTCCAAGGGAGCTGACTAGTTATTCATAAAATTTGAATACTCTATTCACCCCCCCCTCTAGAGTAGTTTACAACTTATCCCCTCACTTTCACGCTCTAAGATCTTTGAGGAGTACAATTATGATAGATTCTGACTATCATAATTATAATCATGTCTACTGTTTTCTACCTCTTTACCCAAGTAATTGCGCAAAATAGTTGAGAATGGGTATTGTCATGAATAGTAGAGCATAGGTTAGAGTTTTTACTATTTTATGTATTGAACTCCCCACTTACTACGTCATTTTTCTAATGCAGGTACGACTAATCAGTGGAACTAAAAGTCTTGGAGCAAACAAGGGAGTTGACGGGACCAGGAGGGCTGATCAAAGCAGAAGAATTGGTCGAACACGGGTAGGAACACGCCCATGTGCCTACCCGTGTTCTATCCTAGCTGGAACTATTTGTTCACACGGGTTTGAACACGCCTGTGTGTCCAGACCGTGTCCTTCTCGGGACAAATTGAAGAATTAAATCCGGCCTACCCGTGTCCGAAGAACATGAAGAACAATACGGCCGTGTTCTCCAACACGGCCGTGTCAGTACCCGTGTCATCCAACACGGCCCATGACCAAACACGTCTGCTCATGTGGAACTGCCTTGGAACTGCCGACACGGCCGTGTCGGAACCCGTGTTCGACCATGTTTGCTATGAGACTATAAAAACCTGGAGAAAAATTTTATTCTGGACTTTTGGATCAATTTTGTTTGGAGATTTTCTGGAGAACGAAAGTGGAGCACCCAAGAGAAGGAAGGCTTGAAGGAGATATTCGTATGCATTTATTCTTCAATTTATCTCATTTAATCTTGTATCTCTCTTGGTAATCCAACTTTATTTATCTTTTAATTTTCATGAACAATATGTTTGAACAAATTAGTAATCATGTATCTTCTTGTTTTAATCAATTTCATAGTATTTTGTTCGTATATGGGTTTGCAAACATTGAGGATTATCCTTGTTATGAATGATTATTTACTTTTACATGAATTCCAAATATCTAGATTAAGAAATTGGATTCTTTGGATGATGGTTAAATCTTCATATTTATGTGTTAATTCTCTTTGTAATCTAAAATTCAAGATCGAGAGATATATTTCTTGGAAAATTAGAATACGAAATGATGGAATTATGGTATTTTAGAGATAAAGTTCCATGAATCTATGTAGTAGATAGGGTATTTCATTCAATGCAAATTTGAGTATTGTAAATTGTTCGAGAGAAGATTTACTTAACTTAGATTTAAATTTCAAATTGCTCGAGAGAGAATTTGATAATTAGTTTAACCCTTTACAATACAATGAATTTGATAGTTTTGTTATTTCATGATTACATAAAATGATGATGTTCATTGAACGCCTTTAACTTTCGGCTTGAAATTATTTTTGTAACTCTCCAATACAATTTTTCATCCAAGTAGTCATAGTTAGGATTAATCTATGTTAGAACGCACTTTTAAATTTAGGTATGATAATAGAGTGAGAGTGAGTACAAGTAGTTGAAAGGACCCTGTGGAATACGATACGAGATGTAAGCTTCTCTTATACTATGATTGATAGGTGCACTTGCCTGAAAGATAATTCAATCTAGCTTATGCCCATCTACATAGTTATGATAAAACGTAGAATGACTCCGCATCAAGGTTAGGCTTAGTGAAAATGTTCATCAATCTTCCGGGTGTGTGGTGGGACCTCCGTGCCGGGCCCTTGGTCTAGTCCTTTGTTCTTCACTTTCTTGTCGTTTTCTTGCAGGAGCAGAGTAAGTGCGCGACCACCCCTTCCCCAAGGGTCGAACTCCACAGAGACCGATTTTACGGTTTCAACATCTATCAAATACAAATTGATGCATATCATTGACTAAGATGAGGCTTCTCCAAATATAGTACATATTTTTCAATGTACCCAACAATCAATGAAGAGGATCACAAATAAATCCAAGTACTCTTTAAAAGTGCGGTGCATTAAGTCCATGAACATAGATGGTGCATTATATAGCCCAAACGATATTATAGTGAACTCGTAATGACCGTACCGTGTTCCAAATGCTTTTTTTGGGATGTCACATTCCCGAATCCGCAACTGGTAGTAGCCAGACTTCAAATCAAGCTTTGAGTATACCATCGACCCAGCCAGTTGATCGAACAAGTCATCTATCCGTGGAATCAGATACTTATTTTCTCCGTCAGCTTGTTTAATTCACGATAGTCGATACACAACCACAGACTACCGTCCTTCTTTTTCACAAAGAGAACAAGTGCGCTCTAAGGTGACATACTTGGGCATATATATCCCTATTCCAGCAAATCTTATAGTTGAACTTTCATTTCTGCCATTTCCTTTGGGGCTACATGATATGGCGAGCGGCCACAGGTTTCAGACCTGGCACCAGCTCAATAACGGAGTTAATCTCCTGCTGGGGAGGTAACCCAGGAAGATATTTAGGAAACACATCAACAAACTTCGATACAATCAGAACATCACTCACACTGGCCTTTGGCTCAACAACCTGAATAAGCGTAAAGAATAACTCCGTGCCCTTCTGAACAGTATTGACGACTTGGAGAGCATACATCACGATCCTGCTCGCTCCTCGCATACCAGCGAATTTAGTCTCAAGCTCAGTATTATGACCCAGTGTGACTTCCTTTGAGTTGCAATCAATACATGCATGCTGCTCCGAAAGCCAGTCCATACCAAAGATCACATCAAACTCAGATATCGACAGCAAGGATGCATCCAACTCAAAATCCCGACATCCTATACACACCTTCACATAGCAAGCCCTAACTGCATGCATCACACATCCGTTAGGCAATAACACTTTTCACACTATCTGCCGTCATACGACTAGTCACTCTGATTCGCTCTACGAAGTCCTCAGATAGAAATGAATGCGAAGCACCCATATTAAATAGTGCTCTCGCCGGACAGTCTCGAATTAGGACAAAGCTTGTGACGACATCACTTTGCTTTTATGGCCTCCTGTTGGCCAAGGTTATACACTCGGGGTTGCGCCTGGGATGCAAAGGACTCAACCACTGCCCTTCCCTTATTAGCATATGACGCTCCTTTCTTCTTTTCAACCTTTGGCAGACCAACTATACAGTCACGGGCTAGATGTCCTATTACTTCGGGAGAGGGGACCCAGTCCACCACATCCAGTGGTTTGAGGACATGGTCTCTATCCGACAGATGTCAGATGGCTTTAAGTGCCGACCCTTCGCCATCACCCTCAAGGAGAAGGCGAGAGAGTGGTTTCATCAACTTCCGATCGGGTCCGTCTACTGCTTCGAGGACCTGCGACCGGGGTTCATGTTGAGATTCACCACTTCCAAGAAGAGGAAGAAGGAGGCGGAGTCTTTGTTCCGCATCAAGCAGAGGGTGGGGGAAACTTTGGGAAGCTATTTGGATAGGTTCCAGGAGGAACTGTCCCAAGTACAGGAGATGTCGGGACACACCATGATGGTGTCCTTCACCTTGGGTCTCCAGTCCGGGTTCTTCGTGATGGAACTGAAGAGATCACCTCCAGTATCTTTTGAGGCACTCCTAGAGAGGGCGACCAGAGAGGCTGATATGGAGGCAGTGCATCCGGAGTTTGCGCGGAGGTTAGCTAAGTGGGCCCTGAGGAGGAGAGGCCAAGGGGTGGTTGAGCTCAGGAGGAGAGGAGGGCTGAGCCCCGGCAGAGGGAGCAGCCATAGCAGCAGCCACAACCCAGGTGGGAGCGTCCGGAGTAGACCCACCATTTGGGATGGAGACCGGAGTGGCAGGATCAGCAACCCCAGAGAGGTTATCAGGGAGGGGATAACCGCCAGGGCGGCCGGGGGCAGTTCAACCCCCAGGGAGGTAGGCAGGGCCAGAGGCCCCCTCTCCCCGACCAGGAGGAGGCAATGACAATTGCCATGAGAGGGAGGAGGAGAGGACAATTGAGGAGAAGGAGGGAGGTCAGGGTGGACCTGCCCTATTGCGATTTCCATCAAGAAGAAGGGCACCTCACGTCCACGTGCCCAGAGTTCCTCGAGATGAGAGGGAACAGGGAGCAATAACCGCGAAACCATCAGGAAGTACAGATAGAGGAAATCCGGCCTCGGGTGGAGGAGGATCGGTGTGAGGACCGGGTTAATTTAGGCACCCGAGGTAAGATTGGAGCAATCCATGGTGGGGCTGGGATCGAGGCTTCCCTTAAGTCAAGCCTCCACACCATGTACCGTAGGAGCGTTGGCTCCACGTCCCAGTCCCCGCCTCCGGATGATAAAATCATCTTCTCTAGGGAGGATATGCCAGGTCACGAGGACCCTTTTTGCGATGCGCTGGTCATCCAGACAGCCATCGAGGATTTTACCGTCTCACGGATCCTCGTCGACAATGGGAGCTCAGTCAATGTCATCTTCAAGAGGGCGTTCGACGCGATGAAAGTAGAGGCCAGAAGGGTGTTGGCCTTGGACGGGCCCCTGTTCGGCTTCTCAGGGGAGAGGAAAGATGTCGAGGGAGGAGTGGGACTCAATGTCACTCTGGGGGGGGGGGGGAAGTCACGTAACTGCAAGTTCGTCATCGTAGATGCCCCCAACAGCTACAACGCCATCTTCGGAAGACCTCTCATCAGCGTCTTCTGCTACGTCCCCTCGTCCTTCCACCAATGCCTAAAGTTCAACGTCGATGGGGTCCAGATCCGGATCCGAGGAGACCCTTAGGAGGCAAGGGAGTTCTACGTCTCGGCGGTGAACTCCATCTCTTGGCTGGAGGGGGCCGAGGAGATGGGGCGGAGGTTGGAGGAGGTAGAGCAAGAAGCTGGCGGGGAAGAAATGAAGGTGGAGGAGTGCCGCACCTAGGCGGGGGTTACGGAAGAGGCCCGAGAGCCGGCCAAGGCAATGGCCGTGGAGGAAGCTGAGGAAGAGATCCTCGCCCTCAGAGGGAGAGGTACTGAGGAATGGGGGGAGCAGTCTCATTTGGAGGCAGCAGAGGAGGTGGTGGAGATGGAGGTTCTCACCATCGGAGGCAGGGTGGAGAAGGTCTGCATCAGCGGAGGACTGACCCCGGAGGCTCAAGGCAGGATGCTGTAGTGCATCCAGAAGAATGTGGATGTCTTCGCCTGAATGCCGCAGAGATACCGGGGATCGACCCCAACGTGGCCTGCCATCGCCTCAACCTGGACCTGGGGGCTCGCCCCATCCAGCACAAGAAGAGGTCCATCGTGGACAAGCTCGCCGAGCCCATCAGGGAGGAAGTCGCCAAGCTCCTCAAGGCTGGCTTTGTATCCGAAATCCAATACCAGCCTTGAGGAGCTTGGCCAGGGTATTGGATTTTCTCTTCTTAATAATCGTGAACCCCCCGACGTGTATTGAATTTTCTCTTCTTAATAAATCATGCCCGAAAGATTGTTATCCCTTGCCTCAGATCGACGCGCTGGTTGACTCAGCCGTCGGTTTCACTGTAATGAGTTTTCTGGATGCTTTTTCAGGTTATCACCAAATTAGAATGCCCCCCCGACATCAAAGATGTCTCGTTCATCACAAAGGATGGATGCTATTGCTATAAAATGATGCCCTTCGGGCTAAAAAATGCGGGGGAGACCTACCAAAAAATGATGGACATGGTCTTCCGAGAGCAGAAGGGGAGAAATCTGGAGGTGTACGTTGACGACCTCATGATCAAAAGCTTGGACGTCGATTCCCACCTCCGGGATTTGGAAGAGACTTTCGCCACCCTCCGCAAATACAAGATGAGATTGAACCCCCTGAAGTGTATCTTCGGGGCGAGTAGGGGAAAGTTCCTGGGGCATCTCCTCACCCCTGCCGGTGTAGAACCTAATCCAGATAAGGTCAAAGCGATCGTGGAACTAGGGTAACCGCGAAATGCTAAGGAGGTACATCGGTTGACAGGGAAGTTGGCAGGGGTGAGCAGGTTCCTCTCCCGGGCTTGGGAGAGGTGCTCCTCGTTTTTCAAAACCTTGAGAGGGGATCAGAAGTTTGAATGGACCTCGGAGTGCGAGGAGGCGTTCCAGGCCTTAAAGAAACTGCTAACTTAGGCTCCCCTGCTACAAGGGCCCAAAGGGGGGAGGACTTATTTTTGTACTTGGGGGTCGGGGCGGAGGCCTTGAGCTCGGTTTTAGTTCGGGAAGAGGGGAAGAAGCAACTCCCCATTTATTATGTGAGTCGGGTATTGAGGAAGGCCGAGCTTCGGTATCCCATCTTAAAAAAGTTGGCCTTCGCCATGATCATCTCGGCCCGGAGGCTCCGACCCTATTTTCAGGCACACTCGATCCGAGTGGTGACTGACCACCCCCTCTACAGCATCTTCGAGGGGGTGGAGCATTCAGGCAGGTTGGCCAAATGGTCGGTGGAACTGAGCGAGTTCGACATCTCCTTCGTTCCCCGCCTCTCGATCAAGGCCCAAGCTATGGATGATTTCTTAGCAGATTATGTGGTTGAGGTGGCGGAGGAGCAACACACTCGTCCGGTCCCTTGGAAATTCGTGGTGGACGGTGCCTCGGGGAGACATTCTTTGGGGGTAGGAGTCATCTTGGAAAGTCCCCAGGGGACAAGAATCGAACAAACCGTGGTAGTGCATTTCCCTATCACCAATAACCAGGCCGAATACGAAGCTGTAATCACAGGTATGCGCCTGGCAAGGGAGTTAGGGGTGCATGACGCGGAGGTCCTCACTGACTCCATGGTGGTGGCTTCCCAGATCAATGGGGAGTTTGAGGTAAGGGAGCCCACCCTGCAGCTCTATCTGACAAAAGCGAAGAGAATTATAGGAACCTTCCAGACCTTCTCCATCAAGCACGTGCCTCGAGAGGAAAATGAGCAGGCGGACCAGATGGCAAAGCACGGCCCCAGGGTGGGGGGCACAATCACAGATCTCTTCCGACCTTCCATCGAGGAGGGGGAACTAATGGAGGTGGAGCAGCATCCCTCATGGATGGACCCCTTCATCACCTTTTTGTCCACGGGAGAATACCCGGAGGGGATGGATCGTAGAAGGCTCAAACACAAGGCAGCATACTACCTCCTGTGCGAGGGGGAGTTGTACCGCAAGACCCTCTCGGAGATGCTGGCTCGTTGCATGGCCGAAAGGGAGATGCATAAAATTTTGGAGGAGGTCCATTCCGGCGAGTGTGGAAGTCATTCAGGGAGCCGGACCTTGGAAGGGAGGATCATCAGGCAAGGGTACTTCTTGCCCACCCTCGGTCAGGACGCAGCCGAATTCGTAAAAAAAATGCCATAAGTGCCAGCTCTATGCCCCGCCCCAGTTACAGCCGGCTCAGAGACTAAGAAGCATCATGGCACCATGGCCCTTCGCCATATGGGGTTTGGACCTCGTAGGGCCCTTTCCTAAGGCCAGCGGGCAGAGAAGGTTTTTGCTGGTCATGATCGATTATTTTTCTAAGTGGCTGGAGGTGAAGGCTCTAGCCAAGGTAACCTCCCAGGTTATCAGGAATTTTATCTGGGGGAGATCATCTGCAGGCACGGGCTACCACAGGCAATCGTCACGGACAACGGGCCTCAGTTCGCCAGCACGAAGTTCATTTGCTTTTGCGAACAACTGGGAATTGACCTTCAGTTTGCCTCTGTCCACCACCCCAGGAGCAACGGGCAGGTAGAGGCGGTCAACAAAATAATCGTGAACCTTTTGAAAAAGAAAGTAGAAAATCTGAGGGGGAGCTGGGTGGAGCAACTCCCTTCGGTCCTTTGGGCCCTTAGGACAACTCCCAATACGGCCACGGGAGAGACGCCCTTTAAACTTTCTCATGGCTGCGAAGCCGTTCTACCCGTCGAGTTCGAGGTTCGGACACCCCGGGTCGTCGAGGCGGAGGCTGGAAGGGAAGAGTCGAGATCAGAAAATGAGGAGGAGCTCCGACTCTCCCTTGATAAGGTCGAGGAGTTACGTGACTTGTCCACCGTTAGGCAGGAGGAGGTCAAGCAGAGGATGGCCAAGTACTTCAACAAGCACGTCCGAGTCAAGCAGTTCGCCGAAGGAGACCTTATCCTTAAAAAAGTGGATGCGGCAGGGAGATTGCCCGCTGTGGGAAAACTCCATCCAAATTGGGAGGGCCCCTACATTGTAAAGGAGACCTTAAAATCAGGGGGGTATCGCCTCCAGGATGTAAAAGGGGATACCCTCAGCCATACTTGGAATGACGATGATCTGAAACATTTTTACCCTTGAAAATATTGTAGGTACTCTTATTCGATGAATAAAAATGAATCTCATCATCATATCTTGTGCTTTTGCAAAACTATAATGGCAGGACGACTCGCGATTCAAAGCCCGAGAGGCGAATGTTTCTAAGTCTTCTCGCTCTGGGGTTAGGTCTCGTCACTCCCCTGCCAGGCTTCCACCTAGTTGGTACGGCTGAGTCTCGATGGACATCGCTATGACCCTGGGGCTGAGCCCGGAGGAAGTTCAACACCCGCCCTCAGGCTCTCACCTAGCTGACTGGCCCGGTGGTAGCACCCGGGATAGGCAAATGTTTCTAAGTCTTCTCTCTCTGGGGTTAGGTCTCGTCACTCCCCTGCCAGGCTTCCACCTAGTTGGCACGGCTGAGTCTCGATGGACATCTCTATGACCCTGGGGCTGAGCCCGGAGGATGTTCAACACCCGCTCTCAGGCTCTCACCTAGCTGACTGGCCCGGTGGTAGCACCCGGGATAGGCAAATGTTTCTAAGTCTTCTCGCTCTAGGGTTAGGTCTCGTCACTCCCCTGCCAGGCTTCCACCTAGTTTGCACGCTTGAGTCTCGATGGACATCGCTATGACACTGGGGCTGAGCCCGGAGGATGTTCAACACCCTCCCTAAGGCTCTTACCTAGCTGACTGGCCTGGTGGTAGCACCCGGGATAGACAAATGTTTCCAAGTCTTCTCGCTCTAGGGTTAGGTCTCGTCACTCCCCTGCCAGGCTTCCACCTAGTTGGCACGGTTGAGTCTCGATGTACATCGCTATGACCCTAGGGCTGAGCCCGGAGGATGTTCAACACCCGCCCTCATGCTCTCACCTAGCTGACTGGCCCGGTGGTAGAACCCGAGATAGGCAAATGTTTCTAAGTCTTCTCGCTCTGGGGTTAGGTCTCGTCACTCCCTTGCTAGGATTCCACCTAGTTGGTACGGCTGAGTCTCGATGGACATCGCTATGACCCTGGGGCTGAGCCCAGAGGATGTTCAACACCCGCCCTCAAACTCTCACCTAGCTGACTTGCCCGGTGGTAGCACCCGGGATAGGCAAATGTTTCTAAGTCTTCTCGCTCTGGGGATAGGTCTCGTCACTCCCCTGCTAGGCTTCCACCTAGTTAGCACGACTGAGTCTCGATGGACATCGCTATGACCCTGGGGCTGATCCCGGAGGATGTTCAACACCCGCCCTCAGGCTCTCACCTAGCTCACTGGCCTGGTGGTAGCACCCGGGATAGGCAAATGTTTCTAAGTCTTCTCGCTCTGGGGTTAGGTCTCATCACTCCCATTCCAGGCTTCCACCTAGTTGGCACGGCTGAGTCTCGATGGACATCACTATGACCCTGGGGCTGAGCCCGGAGGATGTTCAACACCCGCCCTCAGGGTCTCACCTAGCTGATTGGCCCGGTGGTAGCACCCGGGATAGGCAAATGTTTCTAAGTCTTCTCGCTCTGGGGTTAGGTCTCGTCACTTCCCTGCCAGGCTTCCACCTAGTTGGCATGGCCGAGTCTTGATGGACATCGCTATGACCCTGGGGATGAGCCCGGAGGATGTTCAACACCCGCCCTCAGGATCTCACCTAGCTGACTGGCCCGGTGGTAGCACCCAGGATAGACAAATGTTTCTAAGTCTTTTCGCTCTGGGGTTAGGTCTCGTCACTCCCCTGCCAGGCTTCCACCTAGTTGGCACGGCTGAGTGGGTCTGATAAAATCACCCAGGGGCGAGCTCGCCAGCCAAGATGGCGAGTTTGAGATATTATGCCCCCTCCAGCTCGCTACCAAGGAAGTCCTGGTCCCGGACTTAGGGGGGGGGGGGGCAGTTCCCTCAAGCGAGTCCGACCTCGCCGCAAGCACCGGTAACATCAGCGAGTACAGCTATGGCCGACGCCTATGGTCTCACCGCAAGCGCTCGTCCTAACTCAAAGACATCCTACAGACAAGGTCGGACTCGGCAGGACCGCCTAAAGGGGTATCACGCGCACAGTTATAATGTCGCAAGCAAGTTTAAAAAGAAGATAGAAAAATTGTGTGAAATTTTTTTGTTTTACTATTATGATTACAAGATAAGGCTTGCTTCGGCAAGATACAAAAAAGAAGAAGAAAACAAATATGGAGGAGCCTAGTCAGCTCTCGTCTTCCTCCCCTGCGCGGCGATCCTCCTCGCCGCCAAGCCAAGTGTCCTTCTCTCCCACCCCTGCGAAGAGTGAGTCGAAGCTGTCTTCTTTCTCGCTAAGCGGGCTGGGTGGGAACAAGGTCAGCAGGAGATCCCGGACGGTGACTCCTTCGCAGCCTTCCGCCAAAATCTACGTCGCCCGCATGGCCTTCAGAAGGTACTCGGCAGACTCAATGGAGTTGACTCGCAGCCGCTCTGCGACGTCAGCCTCGCCAGAGACCCGAGGCCTCTTGTAGGGGAAGGGTGGCTCGCTGGCGCCTGGGGGAATGAGAGCTTCAGCCTGGCGGAGGACCTCTCCGTGGAGCTCCTTGTTCTTCTCCTTCAACCCCGCCGCCTCCATCCTCAGCTGGGCAGCAACAACCTCTTGCTCGCGAGAGTGCATCCTCTACTTGGAAAGCTGAGTCTCCCGCTCGGTAAGCTGAGCTTGCAGCTGAGCCACCTCGCCTCGCAGCGCGTCGGCGGCTTCGACATCCTGCGGGACTAGGGTTCAGAACAAGCACAAGAATAATCCTAAGTAAGGTGAGCAGAGATATCCAGTGATTACCAAGCCACCGACATATTTTGCGAGTAGAGCGTCGGCAAGGCCGAACCGCCTTTTAGCATCGGCCGCGCTCTCCTTCGCCAGGTCACGTTCCTGCTCGGCAGTAAGCAAGGCGTTGCTAAGCTGGAAGCCGCAGCGGACCATCATGTGGTGAAGCTCGAAGGCCCGCAGGTGGGCCTGCAACCCTTCATGGCCGAGCTGGCGGGGGGTTAGCTGCTTATACGACTCGGCACTGTCGCGGCCGTAGAGGCCGAAGCCGAAGGCGAAGGCATGTCCAGTGGGACGCCGACGAGCTCCCTAGGAGGGGGCGCGAGTAGAAACAGAGACTCGATGGGCCCCCTCATCCCATTTCAGGATAGGCTTGCCGGCCTCATCCTTGCTCCTTCCTCCCTTGCCGAAGTGGGGGTGATCCTTCGGCAGGCCGGGCTCGCGAAGGACGACCCCCTCGGCAGAATCTTAGGGGGAAGGACCATCCTTCTTCTTCTTCTCCCTTTGGGGGGAGGACGCTTCCTTCAGCGGGCTCATCGGGGGGTCGTCGGAGGAAATCTCCGGTGAGCTCATGAACTTGACGGGCGATGAAGGGAGATGCAGCCGCCCGCGCGAGACCACCTTGGCCTTTTTCTTCTTCGGGGCTGAGGGTCTTTGCGCGAGCTTGGCCCCCCGAGCTCCAAGCACTTCTTGCTAAGGGATTGGACCCGCGCTTGTTCATCTCGGCAGGCCTCCACTGCTGCCCGGGCTAGCTCCAGGGGATCAGAGAATATCCCCGGGTCGGCGAACGGTGGGTGCTCCGGCAGAAGTCGCTCCCTTGCAGGGAAAACTTGATCAGAAAAGCTGAGGTTCACTTTGACAAAGCTCGCGATAAGACAGGGCGAGGTGTAACTTCACCAGGGAGAACGGGTTGAAGCGAGTCGAGGACGCGGCGGAGGTAGGCGACCTCGAAGTCCTTGTGAAGGAAGAATTTGTGGAGGTCAGCATCGCCGCCGGACAGGGAAGGAGGACGGTAGATGTCCTCGCCTTTCTGCAGGGGCCGGAAGGGGATGTTGCCGAGCTCGCCCTTGATAAAGACGAGCCGGGTCATCCAGTTATGGTTCTTGTTCGCGAGCTCGCGAACCTTGATAAGGGATCCGCCGAAGTAGGCGACTCCATCAGGGGTGGCCATGTATAAGAACAACTTACGGAAGACCATGAGATTGAACTCAATCCGCTCTCGGCGGAGAAAGCAGGAGAACGCCACCATTATGACGATGGCGTTAGAGTTCAGCTGCGCGGGCACTGCACAATAGTACTTCAAAATTTGACGGATCTCTGGCCAGAGGGGGAGGCGCAGCCCCACCTCAAAGTGCGAGATAGGGAAGGCGAGCTCACCCTCAGGGAAAGAATTGATAGCTTCGTGCTCGGCGGGCTTGCGAGCCTGGAAGCCGGGAGGGACGAACTCAGCCGTAAACTCGACGAGCTCCTCCTCTGTGATGTGCCCCTCAAAGAAGCAGTGGTCGATGAAGTGCCGGGCGCACTTGGAGCGGCCATCCGCGTCAGGGTTAGTTTTCACCATTCTCGCAAACGAAGGAAAGGCGCGAGCTCGGGGTGACGGAGGGGAGGTAAGGGTTCAGAAGCAATAAAGGCGTACCCAGGGGGGTAGGTGAGAGGGCCTATTTATAGAAAAAGAAAGTATGGCAGGGAAGGGCGAGGGAGAGCCGATCGATCCGCCCAGCCCTTCCACGCCGCCTCGCCGCCCTCTACTCACCAAGTCCCGCGAGCTAGCCCGGTCCCAGAAGGAGGAATTCGAAAGGACGCTTACCAGGATATCGAAAACGCATCTTCATATATATACGAGGTCACATAAAATTGGTTTAAATTATTACAGACAGTTGAATCATTCAAAGCAGGGAAAAGTAAAGGCGCGAGGACCATGCGAGGGCGAGCGCGGGCACCGGTCGACTGACAGAGGAGCCGTCTTATTCTCCCCGGTCTCGCCGGTCCGCCGTCGCAGATCGCCGCGCATAGAGCTCGCGAATCCGCCCCATATTCCTATTCACTACCCGCAGGTTCTCGTCAATCTCATCCATCAGCACCAAGGAAGACGCCTCCTCGAACGCCAAGCTGACCCCCGCACCGTCCGCAAGATGCGAGCACTCCCACTGCAGCCTGTTGTTGTCCTTCCACAGGTCGTGGCGCTCGCGCACCAGTTTCTTGAGAACCTTCCGCTCCCGTTTTGCACGCTCGGGGCTGCTAAGTTCGGGGTCCAGGAAGGCGTCCAGGGCGTGTGGAGAGGGGAGAGGCGAGTAAGGGGGTTGATCCACGGACTCGCCGTCTTCAGTCTGGCCGAGAAGGTCTACATGAAGAATTGAAACAGTTTGAAGAGCGGGCACCACCAGAGCAGGAAAGTATAGAGCTGAAGACTTACCGCGCGAGCCTGGCTCCTCCGGGTTGACGCGAGGAGAGAAGTGGCGCAGGTCCTTGCCACGCCCATGCATTAATTCCTGATGGATGGGTTGATAGCCGGGGATGGAGATATGCCCGGCGCCTTCCCCCACGACTATAGAATCCGGGGATTGTTGCCGAGAAGGGAGGCGACTCAGCGACGCTAACTTGTGCGAGTCCAGTTCCTTGGCCTCGGAATCCCGTTTTTGCGAGCTTTCAGGAATGGTTTTGCCCCGTGGGGTGGACGCCTCGCCACTATTCTCCCGGCTGGAAGAAAGCTCCACGAGGTCTTTTGCAGGAGAACAAAGAGCCGGTTGGTTGGAGGAGCTGGCCCCGCTCCCCAAGGCCGTTGTAAAATCGGCTAGAATGGGTTCGGCCCCCGGAGGAAAGGGTTTCACCCGCTTAGCCGAGCCAAAATAAGCGAAGCGGCGAGCAGGGACCTCTTGATGGAGCTGGCTCCCCACGATATGTCGCCAAGGAGCATCCTCCCTCTGATGATGATGGTGACCCGGTTGATGGAGCCGACTCCCCCACGATATGTCGCCAAGGAGAGTCCTCCCTCTGATGATGATGGTGACCCGATTGATGGAGACGACGTGTAACACCCCTATCCGTCACATAGCATATAACAGTAGGTCCGGCCGGGGCCCGACGCCATATACTACGGACAGACCGGTTGGTTACGCGTTGAAACCATACAACTAATCAGAGCGTCCTACACAACACCTAGCGGAAGCAAATTTAATTAAGTTGCAAAAGAATAAGAACCCTGCCAAAAAGCATGAATGTCCACTACAACCCAGGAATGAGTACATACACAAAAGAGAACTGGCCTTAAGGCCTTACAATGTTCACTTAACAAAGTAGTGTCTTCCAAACCTCGGCACGCAGGCCGGCCACACATGAGTACAAGAGGTAAAACACTCAAAACAAGGCCTTCGAGGGCCAGCACAGCAACTTGGGCTTTAGCCCGCTATTTACCTCTCGGCTCCGCAGCACCTGCAAGCAACAACCCACCGCACGGTGGTAGACAAAGGCAACGGTCAGCAATGCTGACCAAATTATAACGATTCCGCCCCCAAATCGGGGCGGCAAAGCTTCTTCCCTGCACTTGTTAGCAAAACACACAACACAGCCAAACAAGCATCTCAACATAGGTGCACGCTCTCACGGCCGTACACCCCGTGCTCTCAGGGCACTTACTCGGCGAAGCCAGTCCGAACCCTGTCCGGTCCTCGACTCCACCACCACCCCCAGGATGGCAATCTTTGTGAGCATTTAGTCTTCTCAGCCGCAGCCTAGACTCGATCTCCAAATCTCAGTAAGTCCCACGTAAACTTTAGGTCGCTTTAACCGAGCAGGTGGAGCGGGTAGAGGGCTACTAGTCCGTTGCTCACTCCGCCACTGCCATTTGGCCCTTTGGCGCGGACTAAGCTTTCCCCAGTCCCAAATAACGATCAAACACGGTACTTAGCCCTGCTAAGTACCCGGTTGGCTCCCAGGCCACCGATATGACAGAACTACATTTCCGTCCAAGATTTCCGGGTGCACCTCGGGTTTCATCCCCAAGGCTCCCTGCCGCAATCAAACATGATACATAGCCCCGCTATGTTCCCGGCTGGCACCCAGGCCACCGAGATGGCAGAACTTCGTTTCCGCCCAGATTTCCGGGTGCACCTCGGGGTTAATCCCCAAGATTCCCTGATGCATTCTACCGCATAGCAACCCGAAAACAACCACAACGCTCGGAGTCTTCTCCGGCTAAAATATGCATAGCAAAACATCACCGATCCGGAACACACGTCCGGGTAGGCTTCACACAACATGCCTATGTCCGTACTACGATTCCGGACTCTAACAAGGGGGACTTTACTTATCTACCCCAAGGAATACCACGATCTCGTCACACACTCGCGGGAGAGGGGTTTTCCCATGCAAAGGAAGAAGAGCTTCACATGCTCAAGAAGAGAATCGTTACCCTCGCATTTTTCCGCGGCGCCATGAAGATGTAGCCAGATGGAAAGCTTCGCCTCGCCCTTGCCTTCGAGGATCCGGACTCGGATCGCGAATCGGTGCTCCGGTGCTCCGCCGGCGGTCGGAATTTGGGCTCACACCACCAAAGGAGTTCTCCCCTCTCTCTAAGATGAAGAAAGAGAAACTCAAAGTGAAAATGAGGGTTTCTCCCCCCATTTCCCGACTAATAACCCCCCAAGAGCATCCCCCACCGTCGGATCCAGATCCAAGGGAACGAACGGCCGAGATTAGATCAAAAATCCCAAAAACTGGGCCGAACACGGCTTGACACACGGCCGTGTGTCTGGCCGTGTAGCTCATTCGCCGATCGACACGGGTCTTGACACGCCGTGTTCGAGGCCGTGTGCCCCACACATGGCTTGAGACACGGCCGTGTGTCTCAGGCCGTGTCCTTCTCTGACTCGAGAC
This sequence comes from Platanthera zijinensis, assembly GCA_039513925.1. NCBI lineage: Eukaryota > Viridiplantae > Streptophyta > Magnoliopsida > Asparagales > Orchidaceae > Platanthera > Platanthera zijinensis. The sequence goes on from CM077087.1 coordinate 110,023,461, forward strand.
TGCACAAAAACGCATTCGACCACTGAACACGGGTAGGCACACGGCCGTGTGCCTGGCCGTGTGCCCCTGAGATGACCTCAAATCGAAAAGTGGTCAACATGAAAGTTATAGATCTCGTCGAGACGAACAAAATTCATGTTGACCATTTTTCCACCCGACACCGTTTTGACCCTCAAAACGGTGCCCGAACGCGATCATCTCCGAGGTTGGGGTCTTACACGACGGCCCGCAACATTTTAAAGACGGCGATGGCGTGCTTACAGATGTTCATGTGAAGCATCGTCATAATACCCGTCCTGAACGCAAGCCAACATATTAATAATAATTAATAATTATTATTAATAAATAATTATTAATTATTAATTAATTTTTATGCTTTGTTTTATTTTTACAATGTTATTTAATTTCATGTTTTTAATTTCCATTTCATGTGTAATGATGGGTGCGTATAACCATCATGTAGTATTTTAATTATTTCATTTCATGAACTATGATGGGTGCATATAACCATCATATGTTTAATTTGAATTTTGAATTTTGAAGTTTGTTTGGAGGGAGATTGAGTGGTGTAGCCTATATATAGGCATGTATCCTTCATGTTTTAATTAGTGAATGAATAAAGAAAATCGAATTTCAAGATTGAAATCCTCCTCCTCCCCATGGCAAAATTCGGCCCTTCCTCTCTTCCTCTTCCACTTGGCCGCCGACCACCTTTCTTACTCCTCTCTCTCGGTTTCCTCTCTTCCTCTCCTTCCCCATCACCTCTTTGCAACCTAGCAAACCCGAGCCATCTTCCTTCCCTCACCTAGCCGACCACCTCCAACAACCACCAAACCCGAGTCCCCTCTTCCAACCAAGAGAATCGGCCACCACCCTTTTCCATCCCTCCAAGCCGAGCCATCATCAACACCACCAAGGCCGACCACTGCTTCCCTTCATAAAATCGGCCACCACCATCTCAAACCCGAGCTCCCTCCACCACCATCAAAACCGCCCCCCTCCAAAAATCTCATTCCTAAACCAAAATATTCTCTACCATATTCCCCTCTTATTCTCCATAATCTAAATATACCTCCTACCATAATTTCTCTACCTATCATAATTGAAAAATATCTTTCCTAAAATATTCCGATATCCTGCCACCTTTTCTCTCTCCTGCCTTATATGGAATTATTCTTTCCATATTCAGAAGATTTCGCCAGGACTTTCCAAATACAGCGTGACACGAAGAAGGCGATGAATTTCTCTCCCTCCAGCGTATCTCTGGTGGTGCCATTGAGGAAAGATTCTAGTTGAGCGTAACCGGATTCATCCAATCCGGTTGGGTAACGAAAATCTCTACTTAACGTGTTTCTTTTCCTTAGATAAATCTTGTGGCTTTGGCAAATTGCGCATTTTGTGTAACGCTTGATTTTTCGTGGTTTATTTTATTTTAGTTATTGTCTTGTTTATCGTATTTTCGTTTAAGTTCGTGAGGCGTGTCGGCCCTCGTTTGTATTTTGTTGGGAGAGAACCACCTTTGCCCGAATCTTTTGTTTTTGGTGATTTCTCTTTTGGTACAACACGCTCGATCGAACCGCGTGGGTTCTTTTCGCTTGAGAGGACCTTGGCCTATCGCCTTGGTACTATCTTGAAGGGCTTTGCGAACCCTTCATAATTGTTGTTTAGTAATTATATTAATTAAACCGCTGCGACGTTAAATGCTAGAGTGTAACGTGAGAATTATTCGAGAGCGTTGCGTTAATTTGTCGGCCACCAAAACGCTCGAAAGAGCGGGCCTACATCAATTTGGTATCAGAGGGAGGTTCTCATCAATTTCCTAATTGGCAATCCACCCCTCTCAAAATTCAAAATTCAAATTTAAAATTTAAAATTTAAAATTTTAAATTTAAAATTTCAGATTTCAAATTTCGAATTTCAAATTTCAAATTTAAAATTTAAAATTTCAAATTTCAAATTTCAGATTTCAAATTTCGAATTTCAAATTTCAAAATTTCAAATTTCAAATTTCAAAATTTCAAATTTCAAATTTCAAATTTCAAAATTTAAAATTCAAATTCAAAATTTTCAATTTCAAATTTCAAATTTCAAATTTCAAAATTCAAAATTTCAAATTTCAAATTTCAAATTTCCAATTCCAAATTCAAAATTTAAAATTTTTCTCAAAATCTAAAAAAATAAAATTCTGGAAATTCTCTATCTTATTTTTAATAAGAAATCAAAAAAAATTATTTTTCATTAAGTCATTATTTTTATTAAGTTATTTTAAAATTTAATAGTTGGTCTGCAAATAGCGACCTTAAGAAAATTTAAATTTTCTTAAAATTTAAAATTTCTGGAATTTATCCATCTAATTATTAGTAAGAAAATAAAAAAAAATTTTATTTTTTCATTAAGTATTTATTTTTATTAATAAATTTGAAATTTAGTATTTGGTGTGCCAATAGCAGCCTAGATTTTTATTTTCTCAGTAAAAAAAATCCAGCAAAATTTTTTAATGATCCTCATATTTTTCCAGCAAAAACCCTATTTTATCATATTTAAGACCCTAGTGGTTAAGCGGGAACAATTCCATCTTCGTTAGAGTTAAGTTGTCCTGGTACCCTTTTCCTTGCACATGCACTAAGTCCGGGTGAATTTTCTCCCCGGTTCGCGCTAAGATGGCTTATGACGTACATGCTACTCATTCCCACACTTATCCTCCCACGTTTAGTAGGACCCCCACGTATGACGGTTTAGGGTGTCCTAAAATTTTTAGGGATTGGCTTAAGGGTATAGAATTTTATTTTAATTGTCACTTTTGGGATGACTACGAGAAGGTTAACTTTGCCCGAGAGCGATTAGTTGGTCGAGCCCGATTATTTTGGTTAAACGAAGAGCGTCGTGTTGGTAGCTATCGTTATGCTTGGTCGCACATGCGTAGCCTCCTCTCAGATCAATTTAATCCCGCCTACCTGCGCACTAATAGCACCACACCCGTTAGTACGAATAGTTACGGCACTAGACCCGTATCTGCTTATAGGAGTGACCCTACGCCTCAGGATAGATCATATCCCCAGAGAGGTAGTAATCCCAAAGTGTCTTGTCCCACCTATAGGGAACATAAGCCATTTGGACCCCAAAATTTGAACTCGAAAGAGGTTACTATTAGGGTGTTTGTTTCGTTAGCCTCGACATCTAAACCCTCTGATATAGTGACTGATACCTCTGATGATTCCTATGTGGATATAGAATCTCTGGATGATGAATTTAATCAGCTAGGTGAGAGTCTTCCTTCACTTACGATAGTGTCTGACTCTCCTGTTGAACCTGAGGATGTGATTAGGACTGAGCCTGTCACTGAGGACGAGGCAAGTTTTACTGACGCTTTTAGTGACGATGAGGATACTGGATATCCCAGTGATTTGGATGAGGATTTCTCCCCTGAGGAATCATCTCCAATCCCCTTCGACGATATTTTAGTCATGGAGTCTTCTGATTACCCTGATTCTGAAGACGTTCCAGCAGAGTCGGTAGAGTCATCCGAAGCTGAGAGCGTACCTGTTACTGAATTAGGTGATGACTTGCTAGGACCCGACATTATTAAGGTTGACCCAGGCTTATTAGATATTTCTACGGTATTGGAAGAGTCACCTTGGGATGGATGTTCAGTTTGGGATAAGCTTAGTGTTATACATCCGGGAGTTAGTCCTTTGACATTATCATCGCTGCTTGGGATTCGAGCTAATTTTTATACTCCCTTGGATTCGATTTGCCCATCCCCTATTGCTAACTTAGACGATGTCCCCACCTCATGGGAAGAATTGGTTGACATAGAATGTGAAGCTGTAGTAGATTTACCCCGCGAGGAAAAATTATCTTTGGATGACGGTAGCACTGAGGGCCCGATAGATTTTTCTTTGATGACAGCTCCTTTGCCTGAGACCCAAGGTAGTTTAGAAGTTTTATCGGATATAAATTTGCCTACCTTAGGGACGATCACTGAAGCTAAATTGAATAAAATATCTAATGCGTTAGAAGACATGTCGGCTGATTTGGTGGATTCATTCTGTGGTGAAAAGTTAATTGAGGATGAGTTTTTAGTGAGGATGAATCCACTATTCGAGTTTACTTTTGATTTTAATGGCTTTCAACCGGAGGCGTTCTCCTGGACGCTTAATCCATGTTTTGACGTTGAGTGTGACTTGGTTCCCCCTACGGAGTCAACCCTGTCGACTCTCCCTCCGGTACCCTTAGCTCGAGTAGATGAGTTCGTCATTTTTAGCCCTCTATATTTAGAGAAGTTTATTATTCCCGCCTTCCCGTTAGACTTACTTATAAAGATGTGGGTGAACGTAGTTGGTGACGAGCGTTTTCTGAAAGCCTATTATTATGATATTTTTAAATCTAATTTTAATACCAAATTTAAAACGATAACATTAGGCTCCACTGATTTGATTTTTGAACTGAAAGAGCCCATGCCACCTGACTTAATTCCGTTATTTTCTACTATTAATTCTATTCATGTTGCACATGGGTTCTCCCCTCAAGGTTTTAATTTAATTAGGCGCATTTTTTATTTCTTGATCCTTCTAAATGTGTCCATTAAATTACTTGCTATGTTGTATCAAATAATCTTCCACCGCTATATGAAAGATTTGGTTTTGGTTTGTCTCACCCCCGAACGGATGCCCCCGGGCACCTTAGAAATATTAATGAATCGGCTAGTCTACTTTTTATGGATTTTACGGAAATATGGTGACATGACGTTTCTATTAAAATTTTCCACTGATTGGGGCATAGCTCCTATTTTCATCGTTACATATTTTACGCTTTATGCTTTAATGCCACTTGAAATGTCTACCTCTCCGTATATATTTTCCACTATGTTTTCTATTGGGTTGGGTGGTGATAGTTTTCTAGGATCGTTCTCCTTCTCGGTCTCCATCGGAGGTATGTTGGTGGATGTTGTTGAAATTCTTTTTCCTTTTTTGGCTAATGCATATTTGAGGTCTTTCCAAGACCACCTTGTGTCATACAGGTTCTTCTTCCCCGCCGATGACCTCCAAGACGAGTACTCGCAGGCATACTCATCAGTGATGAGTCGTTTTAAGAGGGGGAGGATTGATGGAGCTGACTCCCCACGATATATCGCCAAGGAGCGTCCTCCCTCTGATGATGATGGTGACCCGATTGATGGAGCCGACTCCCCCACGATATGTCGCCAAGGAGCGTCCTCCCTCTGATGATGATGGTGACCCGATTGATGGAGACGACGGCCCGCAACATTTTAAAGACGGCGATGGCGTGCTTACGGATGTTCATGTGAAGCATCGTCATAATACCCGTCCTGAACGCAAGCCAACATATTAATAATAATTAATAATTATTATTAATAAATAATTATTAATTATTAATTAATTTTTATGCTTTGTTTTATTTTTGCAATGTTATTTAATTTCATGTTTTTAATTTTCATTTCATGTGTAATGATGGGTACGTATAACCATCATGTAGTATTTTAATTATTTCATTTCATGAACTATGATGGGTGCATATAACCATCATATGTTCAATTTGAATTTTGAATTTTGAAGTTTGTTTGGAGGGAGATTGAGTGGTGTAGCCTATATATAGGCATGTATCCTTCATGTTTTAATTAGTGAATGAATAAAGAAAATCGAATTTCAAGATTGAAATCCTCCTCCTCCCCAAGGCAAAATTCGGCCCTTCCTCTCTTCCTCTTCCACTTGGCCGCCGGCCACCTTTCTTCCTCCTCTCTCTCGGTTTCCTCTCTTCCTCTCCTTCCCCATCACCTCTTTGCAACCTAGCAAACCCGAGCCATCTTCCTTCCCTCACCTAGCCGACCACCTCCAACAACCACCAAACCCGAGTCCCCTCCTCCAACCAAGAGAATCAGCCACCACCCTTTTCCATCCCTCCAAGCTGAGCCATCATCAACACCACCAAGGCCGACCACTACTTCCCTTCATAAAACCGGCCACCACCATCTCAAACCCGAGCTCCCTCCACCACCATCAAAACCGACCCCCCCTCCAAAAATCTCATTCCTAAACCAAAATATTCTCTACCATATTCCCCTCTTATTCTCCATAATCTAAATATACCTCCTACCATAATTTCTCTACCTATCATAATTGAAAAATATCTTTCCTAAAATATTCCGATATCCTGCCACCTTTTCTCTCTCCTGCCTTATATGGAATTATTCTTTCCATATTCAGAAGATTTCGCCAGGACTTTCCAAATACAGCGTGACACAAAGAAGGCGACGAATTTCTCTCCCTCCAGCGTATCTCTGGTGGTGCCGTTGAGGAACGATTCTAGTTGAGCATAATCGGATTCATCCAATCCGGTTGGGTAACGAAAATCTCTACTTAACGTGTTTCTTTTCCTTAGATAAATCTTGTGGCTTTGGAAAATTGCGCATTTTGTGTAACGCTTGATTTTTCGTGGTTTATTTTATTTTAGTTATTGTCTTATTTATCGTATTTTCGTTTAAGTTCGTGAGGCGTGGCGGCCCTCATTTGTATTTTGTTGGGAGAGAACCACCCTTGCCCGAATCTTTTGTTTTCGGTGGTTTCTCTTTTGGTACAACACGCTCGATCGAACCGTGTGGGTTCTTTTCGCTTGAGAGGACCTTGGCCTATCGCCTTGGTACTATCTTGAAGGGCTTTGCGAACCCTCCATAATTGTTATTTAGTAATTATATTAATTAAACCGCTGCGACGTTAAATGCTAGAGTGTAACGTGAGAATTATTCGAGAGCGTCGCGTTAATTTGTCGGCCACCAAAACGCTCGAAAGAGCGGGCCTACATCACCTCTAGGCTGGTCAGGCCCGCAGCTTGAGCGGCGATCTCATCGCGGGTGCGTGCGAGCTGCTCTAGGACTTCCTTGGGAAGCAACATCATAGCAGGATTCCAGGAAGGGCAAGGGTCAGTCAGATGCGTAGGGGTACATATATATAGCTGCTTGTGGGGCCTACCAGAAGATTCTCTCCATAGTGAATGCCCCCCACTCACCGAATCCTGCGGGGTTGGATGTATCTTTCCGAGCTTGTTCCAACCTCGCAAAGAGCGGGGATTGTGTACAATCCCGTATCCTCCGAGTGGGTCCGCGGCAGCCAGACCGGCCGGTCAAGACCACCTCACGGCCGGGCAGGGTTCACCGCCGAGCTCGAGCTCGGCAAATCGTCATACCGAGCTCGGAGATCGTCGGGCCGAGCTCAGGGTTTTCCAGCCGAGCCCGCACTCGCCAAACTGGAGCTACTCGCCAGCCGAGCCTGCACTCGCCAAACCAGAGAGGATCGCCAGGCGAGCTCGCACTCGCCATTGGCCGGGCAGAATCGGCGAGTGCCAGCCCTATCGAGCTCTTGCCGCCCTGGCCGAGCAGGGGATCCAGTGGCCATCCCACCCCAGGTGGTCTGCCCATGGCCTCTCATAACAGCAGAGTTTGGCTGTTGGCAGGCCAGCCCCAGGGGGGCTTTCAGTAATTTCAGACAAGCAGAGGTAGGCTATTTGCAGGCCGTTTTCAGTTATCTATAAATAGGACCCAAGGGGTACCTCAGAAAGGCATGCTTATTAATTCTCAGGTCTCCAAGCACTTTTTGAGGTACCTTAGCCCGACAATTGGCTAAGGAGGGAAAGCGCTCTAAGATCTTCCAGGTGTGTGGTGGGACCTCCGCGCCGGGCCCTTGGTCTAGTCCTTTGTTCTTCACTTTCTTGTCGTTTTCTTGCAGGAGCAGAGTAGGTGTGCGACCACCCCTTCCCCAAGGGTCGAACTCCACAGAGACCGATTTTACGGTTTCAACATCTATCAAATACAAATTGATGCATATCATTGACTAAGATGAGGCTTCTCCAAATATGGTACATATTTTTCAATGTACCCAACAATCAATGAAGAGGATCACAAATAAATCCAAGTACTCTCTAAAAGTGCGGTGCATTAAGTCCATGAACATAAATGGTGCATTACATAGCCCAAACGACATTATAGTGAACTCGTAATGACTGTAGCGTGTTCCAAATGCCGTCTTTGGGATGTCACATTCCCGAATCCGCAACTGGTAGTAGCCAGACTTCAAATAAAGCTTTGAGTATACCATCGACCCAACCATTTGTTCGAACAAGTCATCTATCCGTGGAATCAGATACTTGTTTTCTCTGTCAGCTTGTTCAATTCACGATAGTCGATACACAACTGCAGACTACCGTCCTTCTTTTTCATAAAGAGAACAAGTGCGCTCTAAGGTGACATACTTGGGCATATATATCCATATTCCAGCAAATCTTATAGTTGAACTTTCAGTTCTGCCATTTCCTTTGGAGCTACATGATATGGCGAGCGTCCACAGCTTTCGGACCTAGCACCAGCTCAATAACGGAGTTAATCTCCTGTTGGGGAGGTAACCCAGGAAGATCTTTAGGAAACACATCAACAAACTTCGATACAATCAGAACGTCACTCACACTGGCCTTTGGCTCAACAGCCTGAATAAGCGTAAAGAATAACTCCGTGCCCTTCCGAATAGTATTGACGACTTGGAGAGCATACATCACGATCCTACTCGCTCCTCGCATACCATCGAATTTAGTCTTAAGCTCGGTATTATGACCCAGTGTGACTTCCTTTGAGTTGCAATCAATACAGGCATGCTGCTCCGAAAGCTAGTCCATACCAAAGATCACATCAAACTCAGATATCGGCAGCAAGGATGCATCCAACCAAAAATCCCGACTTCCTATACACACCTTCACATAGCAAGCCCTAACTGCATGCATCACACATCCGTTAGGCAACAACACTTTCACACTATCTGCCGTCATACGACTAGGCAATCTTATTCGCTCTACGAAGTCCTCAGATAGAAATGAATGCGAAGCACCCATATTAAATAGTGCTCTCGCCGGACAGTCTCGAATTAGGACAAAGCCTGTGACAACATCACTTTGCTTTTATGGCCTCCTGTTGGCCAAGGTTATACACTCGAGGTTGCGCCTGGGATGCAGAGGACTCCACCACTGCCCTTCCCTTATTAGCATATGACGCTCCTGTCTTATTTTCAACCTTTGGCAGACCAACTCTAAAGTCACGGGCTAGATGCCCGCCCTAACACATGTATATCAGGCATGAGGATCTTGCCTCAAAGTTTCTCCCAACGCAATTATAGAAGGAGCCTGTACAGAATAACTGGATCTCTTACCCCATTTCCTTTGGTAGTTCGATTTTCCTTGGTACGATGCTTTGAACTCGGACTTTGTCACATCCAAGTCCCTTTTTCCCTGTTCCCACTTCATATCTTTTTCCAACGCACAAGCCATATCCACCAACGCTTGAAACCCTTTGTTCACCGAACTCAAGATCAGGAATCTCTACTCATCCCGCAGCCTTTCATAGAACCGATTGGCTTTACGCTCTTCGTCAGCGAAGATAGAACCCGTATAACATCCCAACCGTGTAAACTCATGTAAGTAGGTATCGACAATAATTTCTCCCTGAGTTAGATGTTGGAACTCATTTTACATGGCGATGCGCTGTGCTGATGGTAAGTGATTTGCCAAGAACATTCTCGAAAACTCCTCTATCGAGATTTCTGTTAGTTGTTTGCCCGCTAAGTGGTGCAACTCTATTTCATCCCACCATAACCGAGCCTCTCCTTCCAGCATGAAGGTGGCCAAGGTGACTTTCTGTTCTTCCTCCGTCCTTATCGCCGTCAATATTCGCTTGACGCGCGAAAACAAATCCTCTGCCTGTGTTGGGGATCCAACACCCGTAAATGTAGGAGGATTTAAGATCATAAATTGCTTCAGCTACCCGAGGATAAACAATAGCCTCAACAGGTTCTAGCCTCACACCAACCTATTCTGGCACCATTGCAGGCTGCACCTGCCCTGTAGGCTGTGCATGAATCATTGCAAACAGTGCCTCAGCAACTAAACGTACTATCTCCACGGAATGAGGAGGTGTAGTCACCTCAAATGGTGTCACACTCTCATCAGAACGCTGGAGCTTCGACTGCCCCGCACCACTTCGAGTCACCTATTCGTGTAAAAGACACACTTTAACGACTTTGCAAAAGCAACAAAAACTTTATAGGAATGCGCACGTTCCTCAAGCAGGTGTATTTTCATTCCTTATTGGACATGCTTGAGTTCATTTATATTATAACGGGCTGCACTTACACGTGCTCGCCACCCCACAAAAAAATTCGACCACGATTTCGAAAGAGGAAGACCAAGACAAGATGATTCTAATTTGTAACATTTCCATCCGTTAAATGAAATATAATAGAGAGTCCAGCCGGGGCCCCACACCATAGTTCATAAATAGGTGGAAAGGTTACAGGTTAATACCAAAAACTATTTGCATCCTAACTCAGAGCATGCTAATGGAATCTTTAAGGTTATTTGAACTCAAAATCATTTGAATATCCATAGTATAAAAACCACCATTTATATAACAGCAAAGGAATGTCACTTTACACATAAACAAAGGTTATGGCCTTAAGGCCTTACAGTTACATTTTACTAGTGTGGATTACAAACATCGGCACGCAGGCCGACCACACATGAAAATAGTAAAATTCTTCATTCGGCCTTCGAGGGCAAGTAGCAGCAGATGGGGCTTCAGCCTGCTATTTCCCGCTTGGCTCTCCAACACCTGCATAAGAACAGTCCACCGTAGTGGTGGCAAACAAGGCAACGGTCAGCATTCAGCTGACCAATTTATAACGACCCTACTACTTTCCCGGGGCAGTGGTATTCCTTCCCTGCAGGCATAACAATTTCACAGGCAGATATACAATTAAATATATTACAAACGTCCTCTGCACAGTGCGACATCCCGTGCACTCAGGGCACATTATCGGTGTACCAGAAAACTTGGGTCCCACCACCGTTCAAGGGTCCAAAACCCAACGTTAAACATTGAGCATTCATGCTCCACGACCCATGGCTGGAGACATCAGTCTTGATGGCGTACAACCAAAGACTCTCATTATGCGATCCTAACGAACGCCAATAACTTAGGAACTCAAGTTAGACAACCATAACGTGGATACAGTCCAGCCCTTGCCTATTGCTCAAATCGCCAGTTCAATGTTTAGACTGACGCGGGTCGACTTCCCCTTGTCTGTTCGGCTCATTGGTCTTTAAGAGCGCATAGCTCACAATAGACACACTGTCCCCTAAGGACTGGCTTCACAATCAAAGCGGGAGTCAATGCCAGCGTTCGTCCCGATCGCTTGGCGGGGTCAACAGAAGCTCTCTTTCTGTGCCCAAACTTAACCCAAACCCTGCAGCATCCTGCAATGCCAGAAACACTGGTCTTTCCTTAGCATACAACACACAAACTTCAATGGTATTTTCCTAGAACTCCATTCCAGTACTTCCTATTACTCCACTTCACAGGTACAACCCACCAACTTCACAAAATACTCGTTTATACGCAAAGTCTTCTCCGGTGCGCAAAATAAAGCATCACCAATCCAGACCAACCTGTCTGAATGGGCTTCACACAACATGCCTATTCCGTACTACCCATTTCCAGATATATATGCAAGAATTATTAGGGATTACATGAATCAACCTAAAGGAACTCACTCGATTCTCCACCTGTTAGTGGGGGATTCCATGCACATGCCAAAATAAGGACTTCACATGTCCAAGAAGGAAGATCGTTACCCTTGATGTTATCTTCAGAGCCATGATACAGCTTTTCTACGCGGATGGAAATGAGCGCCACACTTTCCCCTTCGCGAATCTATCTTTAGAATCTTGATTCCAGTCACAAGATCTACTCCAGAAACTTCAGCAAGCCCTAGCTCCAGCCAAGAGTTCTCTGCTCTAGAACTGGAACACAAGGAGAGAGAGAGAGAAAAGGAAATAATGATTTCCTCATTCCAACTCCTCTACATAAGTGGTCTCTGGTTTCACCCCAACCACATGATAAAATCATCAAAATAAAGTAACGACTCGGGTTTAAGCTAAAAAGTCACCCACCGCCTACTGACCACTCACCAACCATCTAACACGAGTCACCGCTCGACCATATCTTCATTTTTCGACAAATCGTCGAACGAGGCTGATGTCGTCAAGCGGGCTTGATTTCACATGACATACAAAAATCATCGAGCTCCGGTCGACGATCTTCATCGAGCTCCGCTCGGCAATCTTCATCGAGCTCCGCTCGACTTTTATCATGTTCTCTCCAACTCCTTTTTGGGGTGTTGCATGTATATCATTGAGCTGAAAGGACTTCTTCAAATCAAGTACATTGTGACCAATATACCCAACAATCTACCCTTATTTGGAGAAGTCATAACCCTAATTCAAAGATATACAACATGATACCAAAATAAAATGATAAAGACATTAAGAATACAGTGCAGTTCAATATGTGAAATACCACAGATAAAAACACATATTTAAAATCAATAATGCTGATCAGAAAATAAGGCAAACAATTGCAATCCTAATTAATAACACATGAAATGTTGAGTAAACAAAAATTTTCATTAATTGTTTATCATAAGGTTTACTGCTACAAGCTTTGGTTACACAATGTATATAGAGGTAGATATTACAAAATTAAAATTCCTAAGGCAACTCTAGGTCTTTGATGACAATGCCCTTTCCAGATTGGACTATGGCTTTTAATTCAGGTCCCTTGTCATCAACAACCTTCTTTCCTTTGTCATCCTTAGATTTAGCCTTTGCAATTGCTTCTTCTTTCAGCCTTTATCTTTCAAAATAATGACAAGGTTTTGGGAAATATTTACTGGGCTCAACTGACTTAGTAGGAATCTTTCCTTTCTTTAGATCATATCTAAACTTCTGGATTACTTGCTGCTGCTTAAGATGTTTGTCCCATTCTTGTTCATTGTACCATTTGCCCCTATCAATCACATTTTCATTTACAGCCTTCCATGCAGTAACAATTATTGATCTGGAGGTTTGAATCCACTGCTCAAAATCTGGTCTAGTCTCAGCTTGTTCCCTAAACCTTTTCTTTGATAGCTGTGTAACACCCCTATCCGTCACATAGCATATAGCAGTAGGTCCGGTCGGGGCCAAACGCCATATACCACGAACAGACCGGTGGGTTACTCAATGAATCCATTCTACCAATACACATGTCCTACACAGAGGATCTAGCGGAAGCAAATTATTAAGTTGCAACAATAAGAACCCTGCCAACAAGCATGAATGTCCACTAGTAAACCAAATTGGAATACAAAGTACCAAAGAGTACTGGCCTTATGACCTTACAATAGTTCACTTAAATAAATAGTATCATACAAACTTCGGCTCGCAGGCTGGCCACACATGATTTAAAATAAGTAAACAAACAAGGCCTTCGAGGGCCGGCTCAGCAACTTGGGATTTGGCCTGCTATTTGCCGCTCGGCTCCGTAACACCTGCAAGCACAAATCACCGCAATAATGGCAAACAAGAATAACGGTCAGCTAAAGCTGACCAAATTATAATGATTCCGCCCCAAACTCGGGGCGACATAGCTTCTTCCCTGCACTTGTATTAGTATAATCAAACAGGATTGCGAAAGTACAATTTAAGCACACTTCACCACAGGTGTAGGCACGCACGGCCGCACACCCCGTGCTCTCAGGGCACTTACATGGTGAACTCGATCCACCACCGCCCCAAGGATGACAATCTCGTGAGCATTAAAGTCTTCACGGATTAAGCCAAAGACCCTCCTTCTATGCCATCGGCAGGCCACTAAACCGAACCACATAGAGCAAGTACGGTTTCACTCAACTCACTGCTCACACTGCCACGACACTAAAAATCATCGGCGCGAGCTAAGTTTCCCCGTAACCCGTAAATCGATCAAACAACGTACATAACCCGGTTATGTACCATGATGGCTCCCGGGCCACCAACATTGGCAGAATCACTCTCCTGCCCAGATTTCCGGGTGCGCCTTGGGGTTAATCCCCAAGGATCCCTACTGCAATCTACCACGTAGAAACTTGAAAACAACCAAAGGCTTGGAGTCTTCTCGGGCTAATCATGCATAGCAAATCATCACCGATCCATACCAACATGTCCGGGTAGGATTCACACACCATGCCTATGTCTGTTTCGATTTCGGACTCTATATGCAAATAAGGGGGACTTTACATATCTACCCCAAGGAATACCGTAAACTCGCCGCACACTCGCGGGAGAGGGTTTTTCCATGCAAAAGAAGAAGAGCTTCACATGCTCAAAATGAGAATTATTTCCCTAGCATTTCTCCTCGGTGCCATGGAAAACTACGCGGATGAAAAGCACCGCAATGATCTTGCATCCACGGATCTAGGCTCGGTTTGCGGTTTGGCGCTCCGAATCTCCTCTGGCGGGCGGATCTTCCTCTTCCTCCAAACTCCTTGCTCTCCCTTCTCTCTAGTTTTTAGAAAGAGAATGGCTAAGTGAAAGTGAAGGTTTAAAACCCCAATCCCGGCCTTAAACCTAGCATGGAGAGCCCTGGGCCGTTAGATCCCAAAATAAGGAAATGAACGGCTGTGATTCAACTCGAAATTAAACTTCCTGGGCCGAACACGGCTTACGACACGCCCGTGTCCAAGGCCGTGTGACTCATTCGCCGTCGAAACCGTCGCATCTCAAAAAGAACATGGGTACTCGACACGCCCGTGTCCGGCTTGACACGCCCGTGTAGCTGGGCGTGTTTCTCCATCGACACAGGTCCAAAACGATTAGATCATGACACGGCCATGTGACACGCTCGTGTCACATGCCATATGCTAGACACGCCCTGGGACACGCCCGTGTCCAAGGCTGTTTAGTTGCCTTAGCATAACTCTCCAAATAACCCGAGGAGGACACGGGTGTTCGACACGCCCGTATTGAATTTGACACGCCCATGTCGGACCTGAACACGTCTGGGTTCAGGCCGTGCGTCCTCACTCAATGTTTGTTTAGTGAGAGGCTTTGAGTGACTTATACGACCTGGGACACGCCCGTGTCCCAGGCCGTGTTCACTGCCCCGACGACCATTGACTGCAATTTCGTCGACCACGCAACCATTGCCAAACCCTAGCACGACACGCCCCTGGGACATGCCTGTGTCCCAGGCTGTGTCACCTCTACCAAATCCTAGACTTGGCTCAAAACGCCACCCGTCACTCTTTTGAGTTTCGTGGCGTTACAACTCTCTCCCTCTTAAAAGAATTTCGTCCACAAAATTACCAAAAGAAAGATACATAAAACCAAAAGCGGTACCTGAGTGAAATAACTCCGGGTACTCCTCAAGCATGGCCTGCTCCCATTCCCAAGAGAGCTCTTCCCGACCGCAATTGTCCCAACAGACCTTGACCTTTATGATTTCCTTGTTACGAAGTCGCTTGACTTCAGAGTCCTTTATACGAACGGGCTTGACCCTAGTCGTCAACCCTTCGTCCACCGGTACTTGATCAACTGCGATCACATGCGAATGCTCTTGCACCGCCTTTCGCAACACTGATATGCAGAATACGTCATGTAGACCACTCAACGACACCGATAGCTTCAGACGGTAAGCCACTTCACCAATCCGCTCCAGAATCTCAAACGGTCCAAGGTATCTCGGGTTCAGCTTCTTCAAGCGTCGTACCCATGACACACACTTGAACGGCTTTATCTTCAAATACACCCAATCGCCAACCGCGAACTCCACGTTCCGATGCTTGGCATTGCAGTATTTCGCTTGTCTATCCTGAGCGATCAGCAAATGCTCCCGAATGGTTCGCACCAATGAAGTAGCGTTTTCCACCTCTTACTTTTTGTACAATCTTGCCTCACCCGTTTCTAGCCACGACAACGGCGTGCGACACTTCCTACCATATAGGGCCTCGAAGGGTGCCATTTGTATACTCGCCTGGTAGCTATTGCTATACGCAAATTCCACTAGATATAGGTGGTCTTCCCAATGCTTTCCTAAGTCTAGAACGCATAAGCGGAGCATGTCCTCCATGGTTCTGTTGACCCTCTCGGTCTGCCCATCCGTCTGCGGATGGAAGGCTATGTTGAACTTTAATTGAGTCCCCAACATCTGCTGTACCAACCTCCAATCATTGGACGTAAAATTCCCATCTCGATCACTCACGATGCTACGGGGCTCACCGTGCAGTCTGACTATGTTATCCATATACAGCTTCGCCAGTTTCTCCACTGAATCATCCTTCCTATGCAGAATGAAGTGCGACACCTTTGTTAACCAATCTACGATCACGCAGATGACATCGTTTCCCTTTTGCGACCCTGGCAAGCCATGCACAAAGTCTATCGAAATATCATCGAACTTCCACTCCGGAATAGGCAAAGATTTTAAGAAACCCCCTGGCTTTTGGCACTCTACCTTCACTAAGGCGCAAGTCTGACATTTAGCCACGAATAATGCCACATCCTTCTTGAGTCCTGGCCACCAGAACAACTTATTTAGATCTCAGTACATCTTCGTGCTCCCTAGGTGGATTGAGTACTTGGTATGATGAGCCTCGTACAACAAATCTGCCCGTAGATTTCCCACGTTTGGGACGCACAAACGACTGTCCTTCCTTAGTAGTCCATCTTCAACTGAAAACTGGGAATTTGACCCATCCGAAGTGAAAGTCTTTAGTGTCAACTAAGTCCACCTATGGGGGGGGGGGGAATAGGTCTCGTGCAGTCTTTTGTGGAATTTAAATAACCTGCACAAATAATAACCACAACAAGAAAAACACACAAGCAATTATAGTGGTTCCCCGATTTGGGTACGTCCACTCTCCCCCTTCGACCTATCTCCCACCAAGGGATGACTCGGTCACTTCACCAAACAGATTGAAATCTAATCCTCACACTACGGAAGGCACCCTTCCAACCGAAGGAGTCACTACTCCACCACCACGGGTTGCACCCAACCCTTACAACTAGGAATCACTATTCCTTTACAACAAAACAAAAATAGAATGTACAAGAAATACAAACTACACTTGTGGAGAACCCGATGTCCCTCTTCATTCGTTGAAGCGTTCTTGATGAAGACAAAGAGTCCACGACCGGAGCACTCTCTTGGAGAGGATCTTGACAAGATCAGCGATAACAAGTGAATGCGGCGGCGATGCTCTGTAGATCAAAACTTCTTGAGGAAGCAAGCAAGGTCTACCAATGATCTCAATCGGATCGGTCGTCTCAATCGATTCGGAATGAAGAGCTAACTTCGTTAAACAAATCGAGAGACAAGGGATCTCAAGATAGAAGCATGAGACGCTATACTTAGCCTTGGTCCTGTCGCCGGACGATCAAAGAGGATCTAAGATCTGCGGCGGCGACAACTTGCGAGCGGCGACGGCGACGGAAGGATTTCTGCGATCGGCTAGGTCACGCTCGACGGCTTTGATTTCTCGTGTAAGATTGCTGCTGATGTTCGAAATAAGCGAGTATATATACCGTAGAACAACCCTAAATGACCATTGTGGGGCCCACAAGAAGAAACTCTAGGCCCGGTCAAAACATCACACAACATCTTGTTTTGGTCTAGCGAACAGAGCGAATTTGCCTAAGGCAAATTCGGCGAGAATCATTGATGATTCTCGTCGAAGTCGGCGGGAATCACTCATGATTCCCGTCGAATTTGCCTTAGCAGAATTCCAGTTGAAATACTTGTCATCGGGAGGAAATCGGCGAGAATCAAGATCATTCTCGACGAATCGGCGGGAATCAAGATCATTCTCAACGAATCGGCGAGAATAAGTCGTCGATTCTGCCTTAGAAGAATTATTCAAGGAGGACAGTCAGCCAGATGAATTCGGCGGGAATCGGCGAGTGATTCTCGACGATTCGGCGAGAATCACTAGTGATTCCCGTCGAATCGGCGAGAATCACTTAGTAATTCCCGTCGATTTTGACTTGGAAGATTTCTTCTTACTTCCTCTGAACTTGGTCTTTGACCCATCTTTGCTCCTCTTCTGCTCTTGATCTATCGCGACCCTGTACTTGAAAATAAGTACACTCCAATAGAGAGAGCACACATGAGTCAACACACTGATCTGCTCAACGAGGGATTACGTTGCGCAGACCCGTGTATATTGACCCACTACACCCTGACATTGGTGTGTACTTAGCATGGAATAGCTGCAAGCACAACTTGATAGAAAGTCATCAAATACATTGTCAATTTAACTTAGCTTGTTCATGGGCTTCTTCAAATCAGGTATATTATGGATACAATACCCAACAATCTCCCCCTATTTGAAGAATCCTAAACCCTACAAGCTAAGGTGAATAAGACAGATTGGAATGAAAAACATAAAATGAACAATCAGTTGAGAATGAAATTCATTAACATTTTCCTTAGAGCATACTTAGCATTCTTAGCCTTTGGCAGCAACTACTTTAGTACCTTAGCACCTTAGCCTTAGCCGAGAGGGTAATCTCCCCCTTTTCGGCTTCTACAAATCTGGGACTTCACTTGGAGCGACATTCTCCCCCTCAGATCTTGCATCAGTGCTCGAGCTTGAGTTCCTTGCTGATGCTCCCCCTTGATCCAAGATCCTTGAGCCTTACAGTCCTTACTCTTCATAGTTCAGCATGCCGAGTTCAGTTTTGAAGAGACTGAACTAGGCCTCGTCTAGGGGCTTTGTGAAGATATCTGTAACTTGCTTATCCGTGGGGACATAGTAAAGAGAGATATCTTTGTTTTACACATGCTCCCGAATGAAGTGATAGCGCACTTCAATGTGCTTTGTTCTGCTATGCAACACAGGATTGTTCGCAATTGCTATTGCGCTCGAGGAGTCGCAATACATCATAACTTTGCTGAACTGCAAGTCATAATCTTTGAGCTGATTTCTGATCCATAGAAGTTGTGCGCAATAGCTGCCTGCTGAGATGTACTCATATTCAGCCGTAGAGGTTGCGACACAATTCTGCTTTTTACTGTTCCATAAAATAAGCCTTCTTCCGAGGAATTGGCACGTCCCGGAAGTGCTTTTCCTATCATCCCTGCTTCCTGCAAAGTCAGCATCTGAAAAGCCTATCAGCTTGACATCATTATTTCTTGGGTACCACAAGCCAAGATTTGGTGTACCTTTAAGGTATCTAAGAATTCGCTTTGCAGCGACATAATGAGATTCCTTAGTGTTCACCTGATATCTGGCACAAACACATGTGGAAAACATAATATCCGGTCTACTAGCAGTAAGGTAGAGCAGGGATCCAATTATGCTTCTGTATTTGGTTTCATTAAAAGGTTTCCCTTTCTCATCCTTGTCCAGAGACACAGTGGATCCCATTGGAGTCCTCATAGAGGTTGCATTCTCCATTCCGAATTTCTTGAGGAGTTCATTTGTGAACTTCGTCTGAGAGATGAGAATTCCATCCTCAGACTGTTTCACTTGAAGTCCCAAGAAATACTTTAGCTCTCCCATGCTGCTCATTTCAAACTTTTCTTGCATAAGTTTAGAAAACTTTTTGCAAAGATTGTTGTCCGTTGAGCCGAATATTATGTCATCGACATAGATTTGCACTAGCAAGATCTTGCCTTTGACTTCTCTAAGAAACAATGTCTTATCTATCTTTCCTCTCGAGAACTTGTTCTCAAGAAGAAAACTAGACACAGTCTCATACCAAGCTCGAGGAGCTTGTTTTAAGCCATATAATGCTTTGTTAAGAAAATAAACATGATTAGGGAATGTAGGATTGACAAAACCTGGGGATTGCGCGACATATACTTCCTCTTTCAAGTTTCCATTGAGGAATGCAAATTTCACGTCCATCTGATAGACAGTGAATCCTTTGTGAGAAGCATACACCAGGAATAATCTGATCGCCTCAAGCCTTACAACTGGTGCAAAGGTTTGGTCGAAGTCAATCCCCTCCTCCTGTCTGTAACCTTGAGCCACCAGCCTGGCCTTGTTCTTTTATGATGACACCGTGTTCATCCAGTTTGTTTTTGAAGATCCACTTAGTGCCGATCACCATCTGGTTCTTTGGTCTGGGAATAAGCATCCAGACGTTGCATCGTTCGAATTGATGCAGTTCATCTTGCATGAACAATATCCAAGACGCATCTTTGTTCGCTTCGTCGAACTTCTTTGGCTCAACCTGTGACAGAAAACTAAGGTGAAAAATCTCGTTAATTGTACCTCTCCGAGTTCTGACACCGTTACGAGGATCTCCTATGATCTGATCTCTGGGATGATCCCTCACGTGTCGGAGCTCTAGGAGTCTGGCATCTGGAGCTCTGACAGCTTTTTGAGCTTCTCCTTCTTTTGGGAGAGTTTCTCCATCTTGATCGTCAACTTCTCCAGCTGGCGTCGAGGTGGAAACCTTGACGTACTTGGGAGTTGCACCTTTTGTAGTCTCATCGAGACTTAGCTGTTCAAGCCTTGCACCTACATCCTAAAGAATGCCACTGGAAGAATTGCTATGAAGCAAGCTTCCTTCATCAAAAACAATATTAGTGGACTCCTCTACCACTAGGGTTTTCTTATTGAAGACCCTATATGCCCGACTATGGCTACTATAGCCCATGAATATGCCTTCGAAGCATTTTTCTCCGAATTTAGTACATGGGTACTTCCCATTATTGAGTACATAGCATCTGCAGCCAAAAATCCTCAAATAGGACATGGTCGGTTTCCTGCCTTTCAGTAGCTCATAAGGCATCTTACGATGATTCTTGTTGATCAATGCCCGGTTCTGCACATGACAAGCCGTATTGACAGCCTCTGCCCAGAAGTACTCTGGAAGAGAAGCGTCATTCAATATTGTCATACATGCCTCAATGAGTGTTCTATTTCTTCTCTCCACAACTCCGTTTTGCTGAGGAGTACGCGGGGAGGAAAACTCATGAAAGATGTCATGTTCTTCACAAAATTCTGTCATAGCACCAGACTCGAATTCTGTTCCATGGTCACTTCTGATCTTGACCACAGAGTAGTTAAGTTTGTTCTGAATCTGCTTGACAAAATTAGTGAAGATGTCAAACGTATCTGACTTTCGTTTCAAGAAGAACACCCACGTAAACCGAGAGTGATCATCAACAATCACTAGCGTATACGATTTTCCTCCTAAGCTATGAAATTGCACTAGACCGAACAAGTCCATATGCAGAAGATAAAGACATCTGGAGGAGTCTTTGTCTGCAATGCCCTTAAAGGTAGCCCGAGTCTGTTTGCCCTTCTGGCATGCAGGACAAGGGCTATCTTTAATGCACTTAATAGTAGGGGCATCCCTTACTAAGTTATTAGAAAACAACATATTAATTGTCTTGAAATTAATATGTGCTAATCTCTTGTGCCATTGTTCACAAAGAGATGCACTTCCTTTTGCTACTAGGCACACGGGGGTTAGGCACACGGGGGTAGAAGAATCTAAGCTAAGAAAATCTAAACAAAAGATATTTCTGCTCCTAATGCCAGTTAATACCGTCTCCGAAGAGGCACACGATATTATCAAGCACTTATCCTTGCAGAACTTAACGTCATATCCTTTATCACACAACTGACTTACACTGATCAGGTTATGATTTAACCCTTCAACATAGGCCACGTTGGTGATAGAGATTATACCGTTGGAAATCATACCGTAACCTCTGCTGACTCGTCGATCTGATCCTCCAAAGATGACTTTGGGTCCATTTTCGACTGGAGAGTAATCACGCAGAAGGCTTCTTGTCCCAGTCATATGCCGGGAACATCCACTGTCAAGGTACCAGATTGGAGTTTTGGTGGCCTTTGGACATACCTACGAAACAGAATCAGTTTCCCATAGGAACCCAATCGAACTTGGGTCCTAGATTCCTTGTTAGCATACTCCCCCTCGGATGGTTAACCCTATGAGTGGTCGGCCTCGCATTGCTAACATGAGGAGTCTCGTTGTATCTTGGATTAAACCAGCAATCCACGGCAAAGTGTCCAACTTTGCCACAGCATCAACAGTCAAATCTGTTGTACCTTTTCTTAGGCTCCTGCTTCACCCTTGTAATGGTGGGTCCAGTCGGGGCCTTGGATTTGGAGGTGGAGGCATCATGATGACAGCAGTCACATGATTTCTTCACCTCCTGTTCCTTCAGTATAACAGGCTTGGCTTTTGGTGCCTGCTTCCTATTATGGCCGCTAGAGAAGTGGACATAATTCTCCACTTAGATTTCCTCATAAGGTGCCTTGAAGACACTCTCAGCATAGTTTCGGGGGAAGGTCCAACTATCATACCAGCTCTTGGGCTTTTCAACCGAGGGCCGGAAGAAGTGGCCATAGGTTGACTCAAAGTCCTGCTCATTGCAAGGAAGGCTAGGCTTTCTGAATACAACAGGATCGAGTGGAGCCTTTCCCTTTTCCGCAATAGAGGCCTTCTTAGCAGCCTTATTTTTCCTCTACTTTCTGTTTCTCCTGGATGATTTTCCAGGCACACCCACATGCCCTAAGCCAGCCCCCTTAGCCTGAGAAGAGAATTCATCAACTAGAGGAAGAACGGTCTTGGGCATGGAGAAGCTTTTGACAATCTTCCTTTCTGCCGCAAGCTGTCCTTCCAACTTGTTGATTTCTTCCTGTTTTAGGTCAAGGAGCCTTTGAGACCTTGAGTGCTCAAAAGTCAGGCCCAGGTGTTCCTGTCGGAGAGAGATCAAGCTAGTGATCTCTTCTCTTAGAGACACACCCTCAGCCTTAAGGAATTTGACTTCCTTTTTCTAAGCCCTCAACCTCTTGCGGCATTCCTCAAAGGTATTGAGCAGAAGCTCATACTTTTCGAGGAGCTCAGCTTCACAGGCAGATGGGCTGTCCTCGAGATCATCATCAAGAGACTCAGAGTCAGAGTTAGAGAGGGGGGGGGGGTACGATCTTTTACCTTCCCAGTAAATGGGGGGCAGTCTCCTTCTGAGTCAGAGCGACCCACTAGCCCGAAGTAGGCTTCCTCATCATCACTGGAGTCTGAGGAATCAGATTCACTCAGTGTCTTTGGCTTTTTTGCTATATAGCTCCTCTCCTTCTTCTTATCTCTAGAGAACCTGTGCTCCTCTCCCTTCCCCTTATCTCTCTTACTTTGGTGGCAGTCTGTAATGATGTGACCTGGCTTATTGTATCCAAAGCAAATAATATCATCAGAGCGATGTTTGTTCTGTTTGGATTCATACCTGTCAGAAGAATAATTCTTCTTCTGATGTCTGGAGGAGGAGCCATCTCTCTTCCTTTGATTCCTCAACTTGAGGAACTTCTTGAACTCCCGAGTGATGAGGGTAAAGTCTTCTTCAGATAGCTCTGAGCCGGAAGAGCATGGCTCAGTATCTTCTTCCTCATCCTTTTTTCCGAGAGCGGGACGAGGCTGCACCCTTGCCTTTTCTTGAGTGATTGGCTTTTAGGGCCACAGTCTTCTCTCTGGCAGCGGATTTATCGGCTTCTTCTTCAGCTTTTTTTGTGTTCAGCTGAAGCTCATAGGACAGAAGTTTCCCAAATAGAATCTGGGGATCAGTTTCTGCCAGCCTGCCAAATTCTCTGATGGCGCAGATCTTGGTCCCATTCCTTAGTAAGGGATCTAAGGAATTTGTCATTAAGTTCAACATCGATGAACACTCTGCCATAGCCCTTCAGGGCATTGACGATCTTCAGAAAGTTCTCGAAAGTTACTCCGATTTCTTCCTTGGGACCTTGCCTGAAGGCCTTGTACTTCTGGTTCAAAAGGAATATTCGATCATCCCTTACTTCATCAGTGCCTTCCATCAGGATGATTAGGCAGTGCAATATGTCCTTGGCAGTCCTACAGTTGCAAAAAATCTGCATCATGGAATCATCGACGACGCTTACCAGAATGTTCTGAGCTTTCTTGTCAAGTCCGACAAGCACCATCTCATCCTTATCCATTTCAGAAAGTTTCTTGGGCACTTGCTTGGTTGGATCAATGGTGGAGGCCTTAGTGGGGATTTAGGTCCCTCCTTCACTATCATGAAGAGTCGGGGGTCGACTGCTTCCATGTAGTACCTGATCCTTTCCTTCCAGATAGTAAAGTTCAGCTTGATGCACACTAGGATCTTCCTTGAATACTTGAGTCCTTCCATTTCAGAGATCTTCTTCCTTCTTGACACTAGACACGGGAACTTACTCAAGGTGTCAACCTTATTGCTGAGTAACCTCCCTCTGATACCACTTGAAAGTCTTTAGTGTCAACTAAGTCCACCTATGGGGGGGGGGGAAGGTCTCGTGCAGTCTTTTGCGGAATTTAAATAACCTGCACAAATAACAACCACAACACAGAAAAACACACAAGCAATTATATTGGTTCCCCGATTTGGGTACGTCCACTCTCCCCCTTCGACCTATCTCCCACCAAGGGACGACTCGGTCACTTCACCAAACGGATTGAAATCCAATCCTCAAACTATGGAAGACACCCTTCCAAACGAAGGAGTCACTACTCCTCCACCACGGGTTGCACCCAATCCTTACAACTAGGAATCACTATTCCTTTACAACAAAACAAAAAATAGAATGTACAAGAAATACAAACTATACTTGTGGAGAACCCGATGTCCCTCTTCGTTCGTTGAAGCGTTCTTGATGAAGACAAAGAGTCCACGACCGGAGAACTCTCTTGGAGAGTATCTTGACATGATCGGCGGCGGCAAGTGAATGCGGAGGCGATGCTCTGTAGATCCAAACTTCTTGACGAAGAAAGTAAGGTCTACCAACGATCTCAATTGGATCAGTCGTCTCAATCAATTCAGAATGAAGAGCTAACTTCGTTCAACAAATTGAGAGACAAGGGATCTCGAGAGAGAAGCATGAGACGCTATACTTAGCCTCGGTCCTGTAGCTGGACGATCAAAGAGGATCTAAGATCTGCGGCGACGACCACTTGCGAGCCGCGATGATGACAGAAGGATTTCTGCGATCGGCTAGGTCACGCTCGGCGGCTTTGATTTCTCTTGTAAGATTGCTGCTGATGTTCGAAATAAGCGAGTATATATACTGTAGAACAACCCTAAATGACCGTTGTGGGGCCCATAAGAAGAAACTCTAGGCCTGGTCAAAACAGCGCACAACATCTTGTTTCGGTCCAGCGAACAGAGCGAATTTGCGTAAGGCAAATTCGGCGAGAATCATTGATGATTCTCGACGAAGTCGGCGGGAATCACTCATGATTCCCGTCAAATTTGCCTTAGCAAGATTCCAGTTGAAATACTTGTCATCGGGAGGAAATCGGAGAGAATCAAGATCATTCTCGATGAATTGGCGGGAATCAAGATCATTCTCGACGAATCGACGAGAATCAGTCGTCGATTCTGCCTTAGCAGAATTCTTCAAGGAGGACAGTCAGCCAGATGAAGTTGATGGGAATCGGCGAGTGATTCTCGACGATTCGGCGAGAATCACTAGTGATTCCTGTCGAATCGGCGAGAATCACTTAGTGATTCCCATCGATTTTGACTTGGAAGATTTCTTCTTCCTTCCTCTGAACTTGGTCTTTGACCCATCTTTGCTCCTCTTCTACTCTTGATCTATCTCGACCCTGTACTTGAAAATAAGTACACTCCAATAGAGAGAGCACACATGAGTCAACACACTGATCTGCTCAACGAGGGATTAGGTTGCGCAGACCCATGTATATTGACCAACTACACCCTAACATTGGTGTGTACTTAGCATGGAATAGCTGCAAGCACAACTTGATAATAAAGTTATCAAATAAATTGTCAATTCAACTTAGCTTGTTCAGGGGCTTCTTCAAATAAGGTATATTGTGGATACAATACCCAATACGAAGCTGCATCCATGATCTCCTTCACACTGCTATCCAAATCCATATCCTGCCGAATCCGATCAGCCAGGTCATACTAAACTTCAGCCCAGTTCAATAGCTCTTCGATGCTTGTCTGCTTGTAAACACAATAGATGTCTAACGCCTACAACTCTAGAAAAAACCTCTCATCATGAATCGATAACCAGTTGGCTTGGGTGGGAGCTCTGCGACTCAACGCATCCGCCACTGCATTGCCTTTCCCGGACACATAATGAATTTTTAACGTATAGTCCCCCAGGAACTCCATCCATCTCCGCTGCCTCATGTTCAAATATTTTTGATCCAGAAGGTATTTTAGGCTCTTGTGGTCGGTATAAATATTGACCTTTACGCCGTACAAATAGTGCCTCCACAGCTTTAGCGCAAAAATCACGGCCGCAAACTCCAAGTCATGGACCGGATAATTCCTGTCGTGCACTTTCAGCTGACGTGAGCCATACACAATAACACTATCATGCTGCAGCAACACGCAGCCCAAACCACAGCCTGAGGCATCGCTGTATATCTCAAAAACTTCGGTCTCACTCGGCGAACTTAGCACTAGCACCGTGGTCAACCGACTCTTCAACTCTTCGAACACTTGCGCGCACTTGTGCGTCCATACATACTTCTGATCTTTCCTTGTCAACGTCGTGAGAGGTAACGCTATCCGCGAGAAGTTCTCCACGAAGCGCCTGTAATAGCCGGCAAGCCCCAGAAAACTCCGGACTTCCTCTACTAAAGACAACACAGGCCACTCTCGTATCACAACAATCTTCGCCGGATCCACCGCAATCCCTTCTCCACTAACTATGTGACCAAGGAACGCCACTGAGGATAACCAAAACTCGCACTTAGAGAACTTTGCGTATAGTTTGTTCCTCCTCAGTGTCTCCAAAACCAAATGCAGATGCTTAAAGTGATCTTCTTCGCACTACGAGTACACCAATATGTCATCAATAAAGACGATCACAAAATGGTCTAGGTACTCCCTGAACATTCTGTTCATCAGATCCATGAATACGGATGGCACATTAGTTAGCCCGAACGACATGACCGTAAACTCGAAATGCCCATACCTGGTGTTGAACACTGTCTTTGGGATATCACTCTCCCTTATCCTCAGCTGATAGTAACCGGACTTTAGATCCAATTTTGAATATACCGACGACCCGACTAACTGATCAAAAAGATCATCAATCCTTGAGATCAGGTATTTGTTCTTTTCCGTTAACTTGTTCAGTTCTCTGTAGTCGATACACAGCCGTAAACTTCCGTCCTTCTTCTTAACAAAGAGGACCGGTGCGCTCCAAGGAGACGAACTTATACGCATATAACCTTGCTCCATCAACTCCTCCAGTTGAACCTTTAGCTCCGCCATCTCCTTAGGCGCCAACCTATAAGGAGAGCGTGACATAGGTTTGGCACTTGGCACTAGCTCGATGGTGAAATCGATCTCTCGCTGCGGTGGGGCTCTGGGAAGATAGTCCGGGAACACTTCAGGGTACTCGCACACTACTGGGATACTACCCAAAGTGGCTTTAGGCTTTACAGCCTCCACTAACGTGAAGAACAGCTCTGCGCCAGCATGAACTGCCTTGACCACCCGAAGAGCAGACATCAGCGTCTTGCTCGAACCCTTCAATCCCGCAAACGTTGTCTCACACCCAGCACCCAACTTGACCTCTTTACGGTTGTAATCAATAAAAGCCTTCTACTCCGAAAGCCAGTCCATACCGAAGATGACGTCGAACTCTACTAGCGGCAGCAACGACGCTAGCAAGTCGAACTCCCGACTTCCGATACGGATCTTTACGGCACATACTCTGTCCGCATGCATAGAACACCCATTCGGCAGCAACACGTCCAATTTGTCCTTCGCCATCGAAGAAGGGACTCCGATGCGCGATATGAAACCTTCGGACAAAAAGGAGTGCGAAGCTCCCGTATCGAATAGTGCCCTTGCTGGACTATCGCAAATCAAAACAAAGCCTATACAAACAGTAATAAGCTAACAAGCACTAGGTAACAGTATTTAAAGCTAACTTGCTATAAATTAAACCGTACATGTCACCACATCCGCTTGTTTGATGGCCTCCTGCTGGCCTAGATTGTAGACTCTTGGTTGAGTCGGAGCATAATGGGATGCGGTTGACTCCACCTCCTTGCCCTTTTCTTCATAGGTTGCTCCCAATATCCTCTCAGACTTTGCACGTCCGCTCCAACAATCTCGGGCATAGTGCCCCAGCTTTCCATAAGTATAACAAGCGTCCGGGGTTCGGTTGGTAGTTTCCCCCGAAGTACCTGAAGAAGGGGTTGGACCCGACGTCCTAGCCTTTTTATTCCATTTGCGGAACACCGATTTTGAGGAGTTCGGCCTTTTGAACTTCGACCCCTTCTCATTAGAGTCCTTCTTAGCCTGAACGTTCTTCATGTCTTTCTCCAAAGACCGGGTCGTGTTGACCAAGGATAGGAAACCCTGCGTCATCGACCCCGAAAGTAGCAGTCTCAAGTCATCCCTTAGACCTTCGTAGAATCGGTTTGTCTTTCCCTCCTCATTATCGAAGGTAGCGCTTGCATACCGACCTAATTGAGTAAACTCATGGAGATAGTCATCCACGCTGCTCTCACCTTGCACTAGCCTTTGGAACTCATTTTATATTGCTATCCTCTGAGCTGAGGGGATGCATCGAGCCAAGAACAATCTCGAAAACTCCTCCATCGAGACGTCAATCAACTGCCTACCCCTCAGATGGTGTAGCTCCAAGCCTTCCCACAATAGTCTTGCGTCACCATCCAGCAAGAAATGGCAATTATGGTCTTCTGCCACTATTCAGTCTCAGTAGCTATCAACACTCTCTTAATTCTGGAGAGCCAATCCTCTGCTTGAGTTGGGGTTCCCGTCCCCGAGAACACAGGAGGATTGAAGCCTATCATGTGCTTAAGTTGCTTCTCCGTTGCTCTCCTAGGCAACACTGGATCCACTACCACCTGTTCCACACTCCTTGGCTCTGCCGCTTGGAGCGGTACTTGCTCCACAGTAGGGGCAGGCTGCTGCACCTGCCTCGCAGGCTGTGCATTGATCATCGTAAACATAGCCTCCGCTACCAATCGAATGGTCTCAGTTGAAGGGGGTATTTCAGGCACTTCATTTGGTGCGCTGCTCGCCTTAGAAATTGGCCGTTTTGACGGCCCAGCACCACTCCTGGTCACCTATAATTGTGCAATACACCGATAAGCGACCAAATAACATTGCAAAAAGCAATTATAGGAACACGCAGGTTCCTCAAACATGTGTATTTTCATTCCTAAGTGGACATTCATGGGTTCTTTTCATGTTATAACGATGACGCACATACATGTGCTCACCACCCCTTAAAGTGAATTCATCCACGAATTCTTTTAAGCCTGACCAAAACCGGTAGTCTGATACCAAATTATAACACCCCTATCCGTCGCATAGCATATAACAGTAGGTTCGGTCGGGGCCCGATGCCACATACCACGGACAGACCGGTGGGTTACTCAATGAAACCATTCAACCAATACACACATCCTACAAAGAGCATCTAGCAGAAGCAATTTGTTAAGTTGCAACAATAAGAACCCTGTCAACAAGCATGCATGTCCACTAGTAAACCAAACAGGAATGAAATACAAAGTACCAAAGAGTACTTGCCTTATGGCCTTACAATAATTCACTTAAATAAATAGTGTCTTACAAACTTCGGCTCGCAGGCCGGCCACACATGATTTAAAATAAGTAAACAATCAAGGCCTTCGAGGTCCGGCTCAGCAACTTGGGCTTTGGCCCACTATTTGCCACTCGGCTCTGCAGCACCTGCAAGCACAAATCACCGTAATGGTGGCAAACAAGAATAACGGTCAGCTAAAGCTGACCAAATTATAGCGATTCCGCCCCAAACTCGGGGCGGCAAAGCTTCTTCCCTGCACTTTTATTAGTATAATCAAACAGGATTGCAAAAGTACAATTTAAGCACACTTCACCACATGTGTAGGCACGTACGACCGCACACCCCGTGTTCTCAGGGCACTTACATGGTGAACTCAGTACACCACCGCCCTAAGGACAGATATCTCATGAGCATTAAAGTCTTTATAGCTTAAGCCAAAGACCCTCCCTCTATGCAATCAGCATGCCACTAAATCGAACCACATATAACAGGTATGGTTTCACTAAACTCGCTGCTCACACTGCCACGACAATAAAAATCATCGGCGCGAGCTAAGTTTCCCCGTAACCCGTAAATCGATCAAACAACGTACATAACCCGGTTATGTACCATGATGGCTCCCGGGCCACCAACAATGGCAGAATCACGCTCCGGTCCAGATTTCCGGGTGCGCCTTGAGTTTAATCCCCAAGGATCCCTGCTGCAATCTACCACGTAGAAACCCGAAAAAACCAAAGGTACGGAGTCTTCTCCGGCTAATCATGCATAGCAAATATCACCGATCTAGACCAACATGTCCGCGTAGGCTTCACACACCATGCCTATGTCCGTTTCGATTTCAGACTCCATATGCAAACAAGGGGGACATTACATATCTACCCCAAGGAGTACCGCAAATTCGCCGCACTCTCGCGGGAGAGGGTTTTCCCATGCAAAAGAAGAAGAGCTTCACATGCTCAAGATGAGAATCGTTACCCTAGCATTTCTCCTCAATGCCATGGAAAACTACACGGATGAAAAGAAACGCAACGATCTTGCCTCCGCGGATCTGGGATCGGTTTGCAGTTTGGCTCTCTGAATCTCCTCCGGCGGGCGGATCTTTCTCTTCCTTCAAACTCCTTGCTCTCCCTTCTCTCTAGGTTTTAGAAAGAGAATGGCTAAGTGAAAGTGAAGGTTTAAACCCCAAATCCCGGCCTTAACCCTAGCATGAGAGCCCTAGGCCATTAGATCACAAAATAAGGAAACGAACGGCTACGATTCAACCCAAAATAAAACTTCCTGGGCCGAACGCGGCTTGCGACACGCCTGTGTCCAAGGTCGTGTCACTCATTCTCCGTCGAAACCGTCGCATCTCAAACAGAACACGGTACTCGACATGCCCATGTCAGGCTTGACATGCCCGTGTAATACAGTACACGCCCGTGTAGCTAGGCGTGCTCCTCCATCGATATAGGTCCAAAACGACCAGAGCACGACATGGCCATGTGACATGCCCGTGTCACATGCCGTGTGCTAGACACGCCTTGGGACACACCCGTGTCCCAGACCATATAGCTGCCTTAGCCCAACTCGCCAAACGACCTGAGGAGGACACAGGTATTTGACATGCCCATGCCGAATTTTGACACTCTCGTGTCAGACCCAAACACGCCTTGTCTCAAGTCATGCATCCTCAATCAACGATCGTTGAGTGAGAGGCTTTGAGTGACTGACATGCCCTAGGACATGTAAGACCCCATTTTTTTTTGAAAACCCGGGGTCTTATGCCCAGAACCGCCGCTTTGCGGTGACACCTTCGCACCCGGGAAGGTCGCCACTACAACGTGCCGATTCTGCCGGCCTTTTCGATCACAATAAGTAGCAAGCAAGAGAGAAGCAAGTCCACCAAAAGAGAATATCACATAAAATAAAACTCCACGAAGGGAGTGTCCACAGAAAATCATCAGAGTATAAATAGTCTAGAAATAAAAGGGCTCATGCCCGGTACATCAAGTCCTCACTACAAAATCACTCAATGCGGAAGCAAAACTAAATCTCTACTAAAGGGCCGGGACTCACAGTCCCCGTAGTCTGGACTCCCGTGCTAGACTGTCCCATCTCCAAGCGTACCGGCCTCCTGGGCTGCCCCTCCATGCTGGGCTCCGCGATCCCCTAAAATGATATGGTTCGAAAACCGTTAGTCTAAAAGACTAAGTCCTATCATCCCCCACCCCTTCCCCCACGCTCTAAGGCACCGGGCGGAGAGGAAGAAAGGGGAGGACATGAAAGTGGAGAGTAGCAAAAGCAGATGACGGTGGACCTAACTAGCAAGTTATAACAGGGGAGCAATATAAATCTTAAGTGTTGTAATAGGTCAAACAAGAAGGAAAATAAGTAAGGTAATTTAAACCTTCACTTATGTGAGTACCCATAAGCCAAGGGATCTTTTGCAAGGCTCCCATCGTATAAAGTGTCCCATACCACTTATACGTTGGGGTGTCGGTTATCAAACAGCAGCATATATATATATTGAAATTAACCTTTGATTTATAAACTTGCCCACACAAGCTTATAGACCAAGGGGTCGTTTTGCAAGTCCTAAAGTATAAGCGTCCCATTCCACTTATACTTTAGGTGTCAAGATTGTTATGAATGATTATGATATGCAGCTATATGGTGGGTATGTTATGTCATGCAGTGCAACTCACTCACCCAACTTTGTGTACACAAACCTTTAGTTCCCCCTTTCTGGAGATAACTCCCAGGATACTCCCGTAGTGGCAGACGGAAGCGGTGGGTTGGGCCTCGCCCACCTCAAAACCAGTAAAAGCACTACTGGTCTGACCTATCGTACGCCCTCAACGCCTGGTGCACGAGGCGGACTCCTGCGTACTCTTGCCGACTGGTCCGCCGGACTTAACCTTGGCTAAGTGCTAGTCACCTTGCCGAGTCAACGATATCGGTGTCGGTGCAATCGAACTCCCCGATATCGAAAACCCACCACCTTAATCTTTCCTATTTTTATGCACATGCAGCAGTTTAATATATAACAATTTAAGGTGTCAAACTCCCGGACTAAACCGTCCGTATTAAACCACATCCGAGACCAACTTCCCCGGACTAAACCGTCCGGCTCATCCCCAGACTTCATCCCTTAGAGCACCACGGGACGGCGTCCCCTTGAACACCTCGGGACGACTTAACCATTACCAACCCTAACTAATGAGTGTGTGCAATGTGAATCCCTATTAGGCTAATTACTCTTCCGTTTGTTTTAAGATTTACGTTAGCCCAGGACTGCCCCCGGTATACCCCGTGAAGGGCTCTCAAGGGGCACTAGGAACCAAGACGGTGCATTACGGCCCGAAGTTCTCTTTCGCAAGGCACTTATTATTGTTGGTTAATACCCCGTTCCCAAACCCTTAATGTTACTCTGGTTCTAACCCTAATGTGTTTTAACTCCTTCACCCGCTCCCAGGAAAGACGATGTTCCGTCGAACCCGAGCTCCACCCATCCCTAGTTAACCTAACCACTATCCCATACCCAATTTCATTGATAACCTCCGAATCATCTTGCCACGGCATTTACACATGATTTGTCGCCCTATGACCATGGTATTACAATTTCTATGATTTCACTATATGCAGACCAACTTGAGCTAATCAACAAGTATGATAGGAAGTGCATCAATTTCTCATCCAAACACCCTAAGATAATTACTAAGGGCCTATCATGACTTTTATAATTTAAATCCAGCACTTCCAAATTTTTCCTAAATAATTTAATATTTATTTAATTATCCAGAAATTAAAGCCATGAGTGATTTTGAGCATGAGGTACTACATTCATTCATCATAAAATTATAAGAAAATTACCAGGGCTCTGCAATGTCCATAAATGTTCACTGACCAAAAATTATAATTTTACAAGGCCTAAAAATATTATTTAAAAATCATTTATAAATTCTACAAATTGCAAGCCTTGTGAATAAACCCCTATGATTATAGATCCAAAAATTCTACAATAATTACCAGAGATGTAAGAGGTCATAAAAACTCATTTGCCTAAGTTACACCAGATTTCAGTGAGGGAACAACCCATAATAGTTATTTGACTATCTTTAGAAAATCAATGGCTTGTGAATGAAGTACTAAAAATAATCAGTTAATAATTCCAGCAAAATTCAAGCATATGTATAAGAATCTAAAAAGCTCTCTGCCAAAATTTCATATCCATTAATCAACCAGAGAAATCAAATTAATTAAAATACCCAAAAGCCTATTTTTGTGAGATATGAAGGAACTATCATGTATTGAATTCCAAGGCTCTCAATATTATTTCCCAGAGACTTCCCTAAACCCAAGAAGTACACTACCCAAGTTTCATGGCCTTTAGGCAAGTTTTGGTGACCTATTTTACCTTAACAAAGGAGGTGTCCTAAACTAGGGTTAGGGTTTAAGGGAGGGTAACCCTCTCCAAATCTTCCAAGACTTTGGTCAGGGGGTTCTAACCTCACTAGTCTCCTCTCCACCAAAAATCACTTCCATTCAAGGTCATTTGACCCCATGCCCTTCACAAGCCCCCAAAGTCCAACCTAGGGGTTTGGACTTGGGGCCTAGGGCATACTCACCTCAAACCACTCCATACACCATAAGGGAGTGTTAAAGCCCATTACAAACCAGTGGACCAAGTTTCAGCCTCTGGTGAGGGAGTTTGGTCAACTAAAATCACTAAGTGCACTTTTGACCTATTTGCCCCTTAATGGGCTAACCTAGGATTGGGTAATTACCCACCCAAAACATCTCCAAATTAAATGAAACTTTATACAGAGCTTCCCTAGGTCCCTAAGGACCTCCCACCAAAATTTTGGGGGATTTGGAGGTCATTAGACCCCTTAATCACTCTAAGATATGATTATTAAATTTTAACAAAAACTATAGAAAAATGTTATCCAAAAATTACCATTTTTGGATATGTCATAGGTGTAGGTAAGAATGACCCCTACATAAAATTTTAAGTCATTTGGAGGTCTGGTTTGATGTGGGCAACCAAAATGGTGTCTGACCTAGCCTAAGGACACCTTCCACCAAACTGAGTACTGAGGTCAGCACAGTTATCCAAATTGGGTGAAATCAATTTTAAAATAAAGTAGATTCAAAGGGCTACAACTTTCATGTTCACTACTTTTTCTGTAGAGGGCTCTAGGTATTTTTAATAAATACAAACATTAAGAGGTAAAACTGTGACAGAAATACAAATAATATATCCCAACTATACATCATGATTTTCACTATTTGCACGAATCTTGAAGCGATTTGGATGGCATCCCTTCATCTCCTACCTCCAGCCGACGGCGGAGATTCACCCGACCTGGGTGATATTGCGGGAGGTTTTCCCGGCCACCCGGCCACCTCCCCGGCCGAGCACCACCACCACCACCTTCGGGGAGGTGGGGGCTACCCCTAGCCGGCGGCACGGCCGCCGGAGAGGCCTTTTCCGGCGATCCCACAAGCCATTTTTTTGGCAAAAACCGTGAAAACCAAAGCTATGGATCGGGCTCAATTGAGCCCGATTCTTGTTCTAATGGATTCCTAGGATCTACACATGAGTAAAGAGGAGGAGGAGGACCTGAGTTGCGGCTTGTAGACGGGCTGAACTCCTCCTTGCCATTTTCGGCCACCAAGCTTGAGCTCCTCTCCAACTTCTACACCAACCTCTCTGGAATTGGAAAAGGAACGGGGGAAAAGCTTGCCCTTGCTCTGGTGAAGCTTCTTAATGAAGGAATTTGGGAGAGGAGAAGTGTAACTCCCCAATTTTGAATTTCCCCATTAATGGCCATTAAGCCTATTTTCAGTTTTTCCTCCAATTGGTGGGGCTGAGCCACCCCCTTAGCTGGCCACCTTAGGGAAACTCTTCCCCTCCACCAGAAGAGTAAAAGCCCCATGATGGTGGGGGGTTATGGAGCCTCCATGGCCATGATGGCCATTAAGCCCCTCTTTCTCTCTCCTCCAAATTGGGGAAAATTTGCATTCCTCTCTCCTAGTCACCCCTTTCTGAATTTGGTGGGCCCAAACATGTCTCATTATTTCCTAAAACTCATGGGCCACACTACATGGGCTTAGCCCACTTGAAATGGGCTAGGTTAACCTTATAAAGCCACTTTCTCTCTCTTAAATAATGGGGAAAATCCCATTTTTCTCTCTCCTAATCATCATGGATGATATTGCTGGTGGGTCCAGCCTAAATACACCCACTTTTAAACTCATCAAACAAGGTTAGCCCAAGTGGATTGAGCTTGGACTTGAGTTAGCCTATTTGGGCTAGATTTGACCTAACCTAGCCTAGGGTTGACCTTGGTCAAATTGGCCTTTTGGGTCACCACCAATGGGTCCTTGGTGACCTATTAGCCTCCCCTAAAGTCTAGGTAGGGGTGGGTAGGGTTGTTAGGGCATCTTGGAGGTCACTTGCCCCTTAGTAAGGGCATTTTGACCATTTTAGTGCTAGAGTTGACTTTGGTCAACATGACCATTTGGGTTGACCCCAAGGGGTCCTTGGTGACTTATTGAGCCCACATTAGGTCTAAGGGGATTTTTAGAGTCAAAATGAACCTACTAGGCCACCCAAAGTCAGAGTTTTGAAAATTGCTATTTGCAGACCAAGTGAGTCTCAACTAGGTTTTTAGGTTACTTGGTCTCCTGGGCTCACCTAGGTTAACTCATAGGACCTAGTCATGCTCAAGTCACTCCTAGGGGGGGTCCAATTTGAAAATGGGATGTTACAAATCCCAATAAACAAAACAAAAATTTCGTCCCCGAAATTAAGGTTAAGTCTACGGGGATGTTTTCTACTGGGTTAAGTTAAGCTTGTAACATCCCATAAGGGTTGAAGTACCTACTAGATCAATGATTAAGGGCTAGCCCCAATAAACAAAAGTTTAGCCCATATCTCCTGGAATATTCTACTAGTAATTGCAATTATGGAGAAAACTTTAAACCACTTGAGGAGTTGCGAGGTATACCTGACTGAAGAGCTCCGGGTACTTTTGCTGCATCAAGTCCTGTGGTTCCCAGGTGTGCTCCTCTTGTCCATGATTTCTCCACAAGACCTTGACCAGCGGAACCTTCTTGCGTCGTAAGACTCGCATCCCAGTATCGTCTATCCGGATCGGCTCTAGGTGCACCGATCGATCGGAAGCTATAGGCCCATCCGTAGTCGTAATCTGCTGCTCCGGCCGAAGTAGAGCTCTCCTGAGGGAGGAAACGTGGAAGACGTCGTGCAAACCCGCTAGCTCCGGTGGCAGCTCCAATCTATATGCCAAGGGACCGATCCGCTCCAGGATCCTGTAAGGCCCCATGTATCTCGGACTGAGCTTTTTCCGACCACGCACCCGCGAGACTCCATGCATCGGTCGTATCTTCAAGAATACCCGGTCTCCTACCTGAAACTCTACTTGACGATGCCGAGCGTCATAATACTTCGCTTGCCTGCTCTGCGCCTCTAACATCCGGTCCCGGATCAGTCTCACCTGAGCCTCGGTGTCTTCCACAAACTCTGAATCCAGAATCTTCGGATCCACGTCCTGCAGCCAAGATAACGGTGTCCTACACCTTCTCCCATACAGGGCCTCGTAAGGAGCCATCCGTATGCTGGACTGATAACTGTTGTTATACGAGAACTCCACCAATGGCAGCATCTTCTCCCAGGGCTCTCCGCGGTCTACAATACATAGTCTCAGAAGGTCTTCTAGCGTCCGATTGGTACGCTCCGTCTGCCCGTCAGTCTGGGGGTGGAAGGCCGTACTGAAAGTCAGTCGGGAGCCAAGGTACGCCTGCACCGATTTCCACTCTCTGGACGTAAACCGCCCATCTCGATCTGATACGATCGTCCTTGGCACGCCGTGATAACGAATATACTGCTCCACGAACTTCCGAACCAACACTCCAACAGAGTCGTCCTTCCTGATCGGGATGAACCTAGCCACCTTCGTTAGACGGTCCACGATCACCCAGATCGAATCGTTTCCCGTCCGTGATCGAGGTAGGCCGTGGATGAAGTCCATCGCGATGTCCTCAAATTTCCACTCCGGCACCGGGAGTGGCTGCAATAAACCAGCGGGATGCCTACACTCTGCCTTCACTAACTGGCATGTCTCGCAGTGGGTCACGAAGTACATAATGTCTTTCTTCATCCCTGGCCAAAACATCATCTTCTTCAAGTCTGCCGTCATCTTCGTGATCCCCGGGTGTATAGAATATCTACTACAATGCGCCTCCGCCATGATGTCCTCCCGAACCCGGCCTCCTGCTGGTATATAAACCCTGCCTCTGAAATGTAGCAATCCGTCTCTCAGGGAATAATCTCCTGTCGAACCCTCCTCCAAGGCTCGGAATATCGGCACTGCCCATGCATCTGTCCTTTGTTCGTCCCGGATGCGGTCCCGAATATCATCGATAGCCACCATCGATGCCAGATACTCCCTATATAGCTCTGGGTCATCCTCGGACACTAGGGATATCTGCATATCTCTGAAGGTCCGAACTAGCTCCATGGACATAACTTGGGGCCTGGCTTCGGAAGTGGCCGCTCTCCGACTCAACGCGTCGGCCACCACGTTTGCCCTCCCTGGGTGGTAGTGCATCTCATACTGATAATCTGCCAAGAACTCCACCCAGCGCCTCTGCCTGATATTCAGCTCCTTCTGCGTGTCCACATATTTCAAGTTCTTGTGATCGGAGAAGATATCGCAGTGGACTCCATAAAGATAATGGCGCCAGACCTTCAGAGCAAAGACGACCGCTCCCATCTCGAGGTCGTGCACCGGGTAGTTCCTCTCATGGGTCTTCAGCTGGCGGGAGGCATATGCTATGACATGTCCGTTCTGCATCAGCACCGCTCCCATCCCTTGGTATGATGCGTCGGTATACACCTGGAATCCTTCCTTTCCAGATGGAAGGGCCAGAATCGGGGCTGAGATGAGTCGGTCCTTTAGCTCCTGGAAAGCCGCCTGGCACTGCGCGGTCCAAACGAAAGGCGTCTCCTTCCTTGTTAAAGATGTGAGGGGGAGGGCAATTTGAGAGAATCCTTTCACGAACTTCCGGTAATAACCGGCAAGTCCCAAGAAACTTCGTACATCGGTGGCTGTCTTCAACGGCGGCCAATCTCGAACTGCCTGAACCTTTGCCGGATCCACTGCCAACCCGGCTCCGCTGATAATATGGCCTAGGAAAGCCACCTCCTTCAACCAAAACTGACACTTGCTGAATTTCGCATAAAGATGATGCTCCCGCAACCTCTGTAGAGTCAGTGCCAGATGCCGGGTGTGCTCCTCCTCCGTCCTAGAGTAGATCAGGATGTCGTCTATGAACACTATAACGAACACATCCAGGTAGGCCTCAAA
This sequence comes from Platanthera zijinensis, assembly GCA_039513925.1. Taxonomy (NCBI): domain Eukaryota; kingdom Viridiplantae; phylum Streptophyta; class Magnoliopsida; order Asparagales; family Orchidaceae; genus Platanthera; species Platanthera zijinensis. Next base: position 110,062,288 of record CM077087.1, read on the forward strand.
AACCCGGTTCATGAGGCTCATGAACGCCGACGGCGCATTTGTGAGCCCGAAGGGCATCACGGTGAACTCATACAAGCCATATCTGCTACTGAAGGCCGTCTTCGGAATATCCTCCTCCTGGATCCGCAGCTGGTAGTATCCTGACCTCAAGTCCAGCTTCGAGAAATAGTGGGCTCCCTCCAGCTGGTCGAACAACTCGTCTATCCGGGGGAGCGGATAGGTATTTCGGACGGTCAGCCTATTTAGTGCTCGATAATCGATGCACAGGCGAAGTGTCCCATCCTTCTTCTTCACGAATAAGACCGGAGCTCCCCATGGCGAAGAACTCGGTCTAACAAATCCCGCCTCCACCAACTCTCGCAACTGAGTCCGAAACTCCGCCAGCTCTTTCGGGGCCATCCGATAGGGAGCCCTGGATATCGGCTTAGCCCCTGGCACCAACTGAATCTGGAAATCCTTCTCCCTGTGCGGAGGCAATCCTGGCAGCTTCTCTGGAAACACATCGGCGTAATCACAAACCACCGGTATATTGGCAATCCGGTCCTTCTCCTCGGTCATCTCGAACAGTACCTGATATACCATGTCTCCCTGTAGATGGGCCTTGACGGCCTGAATAGAGGATAAGAAAATATAGGACGCAGGTCTAATACCTTCCATCACGATGAGAGAATCCCCATATCTAAGGGTAACCTTCTTGGCCAAGCAGTCAATCTGGGCATGGTTCCAATGAAGCCATGACATACCCAGAATCAGATCATAATCTGGCAGTGGCAAGACCGTTGCTGACGCTTCGAAAGGTTTCCCGCCTATCCATGCCTCCATATTGCAACGGGATGAGGTGAACAGCTCCGACCCGTCAGGTAGCCGTATCTTCATCATCGACCCCGTGAATTTCTCCACGCCATCCAACCCTTGGATAAAAGTCTCCGACACAAACGAGTGCGAGGCACCCATGTCGAAGAGAGTGTGTGCGGGTTTGCCGCAAATGAAGACAATGCCTGAGATTGTGACTTAACTTAGAGTTTTATTCTTGGTTTTTACTACCTAATGCTAAAAACAGTTAATTCCTAGGAAAGGATGGAAAAAGATTTAAGACAAAGCAAACAAACATAGTCGTACCTGTGATCACTTGCTCAGGTTGTCGGGGCTGGGCCAGGTCCAGTGCATATACCTGCTCCCTTTCTTGCCTACGGTCTCCGCCCTGGTATCCTTGTCCTTGACCGCGTCCTCGACCTCCATAGTGCTGAGCAGGTGGTGCAATCTGTGGCGCTAGTGGGGGCCCCCTTCTCATAGGGCAGTTCCTCTTGATATGCCCCACCTGACGGCAGTGAAAACACTCTGGTGGAGGGTAAGCCCTCCCTCCTGGTCTCTACAAATCCTGCATCTGTGGTCTTGGTATCTCCCGCATCTGGAGAGGCTGGGGAGCCAGAGTCACCTGCTCCCTCGGCTCCTGTCTCACCTCCTGACGAGGCTGATCCTCCATCCTGCCCACCTCAGTAGCACGGCCTCGTCGCTGCTCATTTCTTGCTCCACGGTTCTGATCCTCCATTAGCCGCTTCCGGCCTCGGGTAGTGTGCCAGTCTGCTTCGATCCTCTTGGCCATCTCTAGAATCCGAGGAATAGGCCCATCAGACACGAACAATAGAGCCTCCCTCAAATCCTCCTTCAAGCCCTTGTAAAACCTCTTGGTGTACCCGGCTTCGTCCAGCTGATAAGAATCTGCATATCGGGCTAGATGATCGAACTCCCGATGGTACTCCACCACCGACCTGGTGCCCTGCTTTAGCTGTAAGAACCGGTCCTCAAGCTCATCCTTGGCCGATTGCGGAACGAAATGTTCCAACAGCGCGACCCTGAATTCTCCCCAAGTGACCTCCGCAACCTCCCTGTCAGCATAAGTCTTGTCCAGGAGTGTCTTCCACCACCTCTTGGCATGGGACTCTAGGCAAGAGACCACCAACGCCACCCTCTCCTCCACCGGGCATCGTATCCCAGTCAGCATCTCATGCATGATGTCCAACCACTCCTCTGTCCGAACTGCCGTCTCTGTCCCCAAGTAGGACGGGGGAGAAAGTCCTCGGAATATACTCAGCTAGTTGGCTCCCGGAATCAACTGCGGAGCCGGAGCCTGTTGAGCCCTGAAGGCTTCTAGGATGGCTGTCAAAGTCTGCCCCATGTCCGTCTGAAGGAAAGGAGCGGGAGCTGGTGGAGGTGGTGCAGCATCCGGAGTCTGCAAAACTTCACCCTGTGGAGTAGGCTGCGCTGAGGGCTGCGAAAAGAAAATTTTTATTATGAGAAAACGGTTCGAAAGGACTAAATGTGGACAATTATATGTGATTCCCCTTATGGGCACACCACTGCTTCCGCTGCTTAGTTTGTCCGCAAACTAAACTCGCGCGGGGGTGACCCAGGGATTTGTGGACTGCTACTCATCCGATCGATGTTTCGCTCTGATACCACTTTGTAAGACCCCATTTTTTTTTGAAAACCCGGGGTCTTATGCCCAGAACCGCCGCTTTGCGGTGACACCTTCGCACCCGGGAAGGTCGCCACTACAACGCGCCGATTCTGCCGGCCTTTTCGATCACAATAAGTAGCAAGCAAGAGAGAAGCAAGTCCACCAAAAGAGAATATCACATAAAATAAAACTCCACGAAGGGAGTGTCCACAGAAAATCATCAGAGTATAAATAGTCTAGAAATAAAAGGGCTCATGCCCGGTACATCAAGTCCTCACTACAAAATCACTCAATGCGGAAGCAAAACTAAATCTCTACTAAAGGGCCGGGACTCACAGTCCCCGTAGTCTGGACTCCCGTGCTAGACTGTCCCATCTCCAAGCATACCGGCCTCCTGGGCTGCCCCTCCATGCTGGGCTCCGCGATCCCCTAAAATGATATGGTTCGAAAACCGTTAGTCTAAAAGACTAAGTCCTATCATCCCCCACCCCTTCCCCCACGCTCTAAGGCACCGGGCGGAGAGGAAGAAAGGGGAGGACATGAAAGTGGAGAGTAGTCAAAAGCAGATGACGGTGGACCTAACTAGCAAGTTATAACAGGGGAGCAATATAAATCTTAAGTGTTGTAATAGGTCAAACAAGAAGGAAAATAAGTAAGGTAATTTAAACCTTCACTTATGTGAGTACCCATAAGCCAAGGGATCTTTTGCAAGGCTCCCATCGTATAAAGTGTCCCATACCACTTATACGTTGGGGTGTCGGTTATCAAACAGCAGCATATATATATATTGAAATTAACCTTTGATTTATAAACTTGCCCACACAAGCTTATAGACCAAGGGGTCGTTTTGCAAGTCCTAAAGTATAAGCGTCCCATTCCACTTATACTTTAGGTGTCAAGATTGTTATGAATGATTATGATATGCAGCTATATGGTGGGTATGTTATGTCATGCAGTGCAACTCACTCACCCAACTTTGTGTACACAAACCTTTAGTTCCCCCTTTCTGGAGATAACTCCCAGGATACTCCCGTAGTGGCAGACGGAAGCGGTGGGTTGGGCCTCGCCCACCTCAAAACCAGTAAAAGCACTACTGGTCTGACCTATCGTACGCCCTCAACGCCTGGTGCACGAGGCGGACTCCTGCGTACTCTTGCCGACTGGTCCGCCGGACTTAACCTTGGCTAAGTGCTAGTCACCTTGCCGAGTCAACGATATCGGTGTCGGTGCAATCGAACTCCCCGATATCGAAAACCCACCACCTTAATCTTTCCTATTTTTATGCACATGCAGCAGTTTAATATATAACAATTTAAGGTGTCAAACTCCCAGACTAAACCGTCCGTATTAAACCACATCCGAGACCAACTTCCCCGGACTAAACCGTCCGGCTCATCCCCAGACTTCATCCCTTAGAGCACCACGGGACGGCGTCCCCTTGAACACCTCGGGACGACTTAACCATTACCAACCCTAACTAATGAGTGTGTGCAATGTGAATCCCTATTAGGCTAATTACTCTTCCGTTTGTTTTAAGATTTACGTTAGCCCAGGACTGCCCCCGGTATACCCCGTGAAGGGCTCTCAAGGGGCACTAGGAACCAAGACGGTGCATTACGGCCCGAAGTTCCCTTTCGCAAGGCACTTATTATTGTTGGTTAATACCCCGTTCCCAAACCCTTAATGTTACTCTGGTTCTAACCCTAATGTGTTTTAACTCCTTCACCCGCTCCCAGGAAAGACGATGTTCCGTCGAACCCGAGCTCCACCCATCCCTAGTTAACCTAACCACTATCCCATACCCAATTTCATTGATAACCTCCGAATCATCTTGCCACGGCATTTACACATGATTTGTCGCCCTATGACCATGGTATTACAATTTCTATGATTTCACTATATGCAGACCAACTTGAGCTAATCAACAAGTATGATAGGAAGTGCATCAATTTCTCATCCAAACACCCTAAGATAATTACTAAGGGCCTATCATGACTTTTATAATTTAAATCCAGCACTTCCAAATTTTTCCTAAATAATTTAATATTTATTTAATTATCCAGAAATTAAAGCCATGAGTGATTTTGAGCATGAGGTACTACATTCATTCATCATAAAATTATAAGAAAATTACCAGGGCTCTGCAATGTCCATAAATGTTCACTGACCAAAAATTATAATTTTACAAGGCCTAAAAATATTATTTAAAAATCATTTATAAATTCTACAAATTGCAAGCCTTGTGAATAAACCCCTATGATTATAGATCCAAAAATTCTACAATAATTACCAGAGATGTAAGAGGTCATAAAAACTCATTTGCCTAAGTTACACCAGATTTCAGTGAGGGAACAACCCATAATAGTTATTTGACTATCTTTAGAAAATCAATGGCTTGTGAATGAAGTACTAAAAATAATCAGTTAATAATTCCAGGAAAATTCAAGCATATGTATAAGAATCTAAAAAGCTCTCTGCCAAAATTTCATATCCATTAATCAACCAGAGAAATCAAATTAATTAAAATACCCAAAAGCCTATTTTTGTGAGATATGAAGGAACTATCATGTATTGAATTCCAAGGCTCTCAATATTATTTCCCAGAGACTTCCCTAAACCCAAGAAGTACACTGCCCAAGTTTCATGGCCTTTAGGCAAGTTTTGGTGACCTATTTTACCTTAACAAAGGAGGTGTCCTAAACTAGGGTTAGGGTTTAAGGGAGGGTAACCCTCTCCAAATCTTCCAAGACTTTGGTCAGGGGGTTCTAACCTCACTAGTCTCCTCTCCACCAAAAATCACTTCCATTCAAGGTCATTTGACCCCATGCCCTTCACAAGCCCCCAAAGTCCAACCTAGGGGTTTGGACTTGGGGCCTAGGGCATACTCACCTCAAACCACTCCATACACCATAAGGGAGTGTTAAAGCCCATTACAAACCAGTGGACCAAGTTTCAGCCTCTGGTGAGGGAGTTTGGTCAACTAAAATCACTAAGTGCACTTTTGACCTATTTGCCCCTTAATGGGCTAACCTAGGATTGGGTAATTACCCACCCAAAACATCTCCAAATTAAATGAAACTTTATACAGAGCTTCCCTAGGTCCCTAAGGACCTCCCACCAAAATTTTGGGGGATTTGGAGGTCATTAGACCCCTTAATCACTCTAAGATATGATTATTAAATTTTAACAAAAACTATAGAAAAATGTTATCCAAAAATTACCATTTTTGGATATGTCATAGGTGTAGGTAAGAATGACCCCTACATAAAATTTTAAGTCATTTGGAGGTCTGGTTTGATGTGGGCAACCAAAATGGTGTCTGACCTAGCCTAAGGACACCTTCCACCAAACTGAGTGCTGAGGTCAGCACAGTTATCCAAATTGGGTGAAATCAATTTTAAAATAAAGTAGATTCAAAGGGCTACAACTTTCATGTTCACTACTTTTTCTGTAGAGGGCTCTAGGTATTTTTAATAAATACAAACATTAAGAGGTAAAACTGTGACAGAAATACAAATAATATATCCCAACTATACATCATGATTTTCACTATTTGCACGAATCTTGAAGCGATTTGGATGGCATCCCTTCATCTCCTACCTCCAGCCGACGGCGGCGATTCACCCGACCTGGGTGATATTGCGGGAGGTTTTCCCGGCCACCCGGCCACCTCCCCGGCCGAGCACCACCACCACCACCTTCGGGGAGGTGGGGGCTACCCCTAGTCGGCGGCACGGCCGCCGGAGAGGCCTTTTCCGGCGATCCCACAAGCCATTTTTTTGGCAAAAACCGTGAAAACCAAAGCTATGGATCGGGCTCAATTGAGCCCGATTCTTGTTCTAATGGATTCCTAGGATCTACACATGAGTAAAGAGGAGGAGGAGGACCTGAGTTGCGGCTTGTAGACGGGCTGAACTCCTCCTTGCCATTTTCGGCCACCAAGCTTGAGCTCCTCTCCAACTTCTACACCAACCTCTCTGGAATTGGAAAAGGAACGGGGGAAAAGCTTGCCCTTGCTCTGGTGAAGCTTCTTAATGAAGGAATTTGGGAGAGGAGAAGTGTAACTCCTCAATTTTGAATTTCCCCATTAATGGCCATTAAGCCTATTTTCAGTTTTTCCTCCAATTGGTGGGGCTGAGCCACCCCCTTAGCTGGCCACCTTAGGGAAACTCTTCCCCTCCACCAGAAGAGTAAAAGCCCCATGATGGTGGGGGGTTATGGAGCCTCCATGGCCATGATGGCCATTAAGCCCCTCTTTCTCTCTCCTCCAAATTGGGGAAAATTTGCATTCCTCTCTCCTAGTCACCCCTTTCTGAATTTGGTGGGCCCAAACATGTCTCATTATTTCCTAAAACTCATGGGCCACACTACATGGGCTTAGCCCACTTGAAATGGGCTAGGTTAACCTTATAAAGCCACTTTCTCTCTCTTAAATAATGGGGAAAATCCCATTTTTCTCTCTCCTAATCATCATGGATGATATTTCTGGTGGGTCCAGCCTAAATACACCCACTTTTAAACTCATCAAACAAGGTTAGCCCAAGTGGATTGAGCTTGGACTTGAGTTAGCCTATTTGGGCTAGATTTGACCTAACCTAGCCTAGGGTTGACCTTGGTCAAATTGGCCTTTTGGGTCACCACCAATGGGTCCTTGGTGACCTATTAGCCTCCCCTAAAGTCTAGGTAGGGGTGGGTAGGGTTGTTAGGGCATCTTGGAGGTCACTTGCCCCTTAGTAAGGGCATTTTGACCATTTTAGTGCTAGAGTTGACTTTGGTCAACATGACCATTTGGGTTGACCCCAAGGGGTCCTTGGTGACTTATTGAGCCCACATTAGGTCTAAGGGGATTTTTAGAGTCAAAATGAACCTACTAGGCCACCCAAAGTCAGAGTTTTGAAAATTGCTATTTGCAGACCAAGTGAGTCTCAACTAGGTTTTTAGGTTACTTGGTCTCCTGGGCTCACCTAGGTTAACTCATAGGACCTAGTCATGCTCAAGTCACTCCTAGGGGGGGTCCAATTTGAAAATGGGATGTTACAGGACACGCCCGTGTCCCAGGCCATGTTCACTGCCCCGATGACTGTTGACTGCAATTTCGTCGACCACGCGACCATTGCCGAACCCGAGCATGACACGCCCCTGGGACACGTCCGTGTCCCAGGCCGTGTCACCTCTACTTAATCCCAGACGTGGCTCAAAATGCCACCCGTCACTCTTTTGAGTTTCGGGGCATTATAAGCTGGGCCTCTATCTCCTGAGCAGTAGAAGACTTGTCCACTTTTTCACAGATTAAATTCTGATCTAACCCTTGAGGAGGACTGTACATGTGTTGGACAGTTGCTTGGATAGACTCAAATATAGCTTGTGTTGCAGGATAGTACATGGTTTGCTCAACACCATTAGATCCAGTAGCATGAGGTGCATCAAGTTGAGCTGGTTGACAACCAGACTTAGAAGTTTGATCCCCATCATACCATAGGGGAGGATAGCCTAAAGTGTCTCTGATATTATTTGATATCCAGGTAGCATGTTCAGAACTGGGCCCTAATCATTACCCTCTCCCCCTTTATGACTTCTCTTTCAATATGACCCCTCAAATCATTTTTGTGAAATCACACTTGATCATCTAGATAATTAATTCCTAATATTACAGTGTTCTTAACTCTCAGTAAATTATTGTCCAAACACTTGTCAGAATCCTTGATGCCCTTAAGCAGAGATTCTGAATGATTTGTCAGTTTAGTGTCTATATCTTTGGCAGTTGAATCAAGTTTGGTCTCCAAAGTAGTGGTTTGATTCTTTATTTCTCCCAATGTTGTATCATGAATAACTATCATATTTTCATTCATTCTGTTTTGATTCTCAAGGACATAACCTTGCTTGATTTCCATATCAACCTCTAGTTGTTTGGCTTCCTGTTTTTTCTTAGCGAGGTAGAAATCAACATTTTCTCCTTTCTCAAAGAAATCAGTCATATCATTCTTTAATAAGTTTACTTCAAATCTTATTGACTTTATGTCTTGTGCCAGTTGAAATTGCAACTCCTTGTTGCTTTCATCCACATACTTTTCTAGGTCTTGCTGATCGTACGTTTTGTTTTCTAAACTATTAGGTTGTTTTTAGGGTTTTAATGCACAAATCATGTCTTGTAAGCTTATATGTTGACCTCATTTTGTATATATTATTTCCACTAATGTTTTCTTCTCTTTTTGAGGGTTTTCACAGCTTTCGACCAAAAATGACCTGACACGCCCTACCTGGGCATGTCACCGGGCGTGTACCCAAATCCCGAGAAAAACATCTAACACGCCCCCTGACACGCCCTCCCTGGGCGTGTCTCTGGGCGTGTCACCCTCATCTCGAAGACTGCTGCCACATTTAAAGATTTTCCATTGCTGCACGTAAACAGTACTGATACGCCCCCTACACGGGCGTGGCACTAAAGCGTGTTCCACCTTTTTGATGACTGACGGATTTCCGACCAATGATTGAGACTTGACATGCCTTACACGCCCCTCCTATACGGGCGTGGCCAAGGGCGTGTCCAGCGAAGTCTAGAAGAAATCATCATTTCCGTCAGAATTCAGCTCCCGAGGTCAACACCATACCTGACACGCTCCCCTAACACTCCCTCCCCGGGCGTGATAGGGGGGGGGGGGTGTGGCCATCCTGAAAAAAGTATATAAATTCAGGCCTCCCCCTTGTGTCCAGGAAGTAGTTTTAGGTTGAGAGGGGAGGTGCTGCCCTTTTGTTTCTTGGAGTTTTCCATGCTTCTCATCTCCCTCTTTCTCATTTTAAGCTTTTTAATTCTAGTTTGTGTACTCCTTTTGTTATAGTTTTTGTAACTTCTTTAGTAGCTTAGTGTTGATGCTTGATTAGGTTTTAAATTTTCATTGCACTTGTAATCCTATTGTTTCAAATTGTAACACTTCTTAGAATTAATATAAAGTGCCCTTTTTATCTTTGTTTTCATATGTTCTTCTACCCATCTATCTTCCTCCACTTCTCCATGATTAACTAATACTCCTTATACTCGATCTTGATGATCCGAGGTTCGAGTTGATTAAGTTATGATGCTTTAAGTTTACTTTTTCTTTTTAGGGTTTAGGCCTTTGATTTACTCTTGAAAAAAATCATGTTTGGAGTTATATCATCGATATATAATTTCCATATTTGTTTTCGCTCTTAGCTAGCCGAGAGGCTCATAGTTTGAAGTGAACACTCATGAGTAAAGAGAGTTGCACGCACCCCTCGAGAGAGGCAGGTGTTAAATCTCCCGGATTGGATTGAAATCCAATACTGGGGTTCACCACGTAAAGCGAGCTTTAGGTCTCCGATTTGGACGAGAGTTCGGTCGGACCTTTCTAAACTCAGTTGGGCCCGACTTCGACAGAAGTGTGTTCAAGCTTTAGGAACCTCCACGGTCAAGGTCCTTTACCCTATTAAGTTAGGGTTTATTATTATATTTTTAATCAACTTTTGTCGAGGTGATTCTCGATCGAGTGCTTTACTATTTCATCGTTTCAACCCCTTGTTGTAATCGTTTTTAGTAGTTCTTATTTAGTTGCAAGTAGTTCTCTTTTTAGCGTAAATATTTTCTTTCTTAATCGCAATTAGTTTTCTTTTAACAAACCCTAAAACAATCTTTCGATAAGATAATAGTTTTCGTGTGAGTAAGATTACTCAACGGTTCCCAAATTTTAATACGATACTTGTGTCCCCTAGCTACAGTTCGATAGGTATACTTGCCTAGTTGGATTGCTAGTTCGGTTTTTATTCTCTTCACGATTAGCAGAGATCAAGTTTTTGGAGCCGTTGTCGGGGAGCAACTTTTGTTGATAATTTGAAAACACGAACCTATTGCTCTTATCCTTAAAAATAAAAAATTCAAAAAAATATTAACGCTCTTAATAGAAACCCACATCACAATTTTTCTACACCACCTAACTCTCTCAAAAAGGGCAATGTGGCTTAAATACCACTATCTTGTCTAGTACCTTGCGAACCCCTTATTGGGTAGCCCTTGGGAAGTTTGGGAGTAAAGACATTAAAAAAAATCTATTTCAAAAAAAAAATTAGTAGTTCTCTTTTTCTAGTTTATTTTCTTTCTTTATCTTCTCTTCTCCTAGTGCATGACCCGCAGAAATTCGTCGGTTATTTTGGGCTTGGACCACGAAATTGAGTGTACTCTTCGAAGAATATTGCGATTCAAGGCCCTACTCTCCAAATACCGGTTGAGGATTCCGAGTCATTTTCTACTTTAAGAATGGAAGAGTCCATCGTAGAGGAAGCCCTGCATAGGCCTATGTCCTATTATGCATGACCAAATCTAGAGGGTACAGAATCAAGCATAGTTTGCCCTGCTATAGCTAATAATAATTTTGAACTTAAGCCTAGCATAATTCAAATGGTGCAGCAGTATGTGCAATATGACGGACTTCAAGATGAAGATCCGAACGCGCATATAACAAGCTTGAGATTTGTGACACCTTGAAGATCAATGGTGTTACAAATGATGCTATTAGGCTAAGATTATTTCCTTTCTACCTAAGAAATAATACTAAACAGTGTTTGATGACTCTGCCAAGAGGGAGCATCACCACTTGGGATCAACTAACCGAAAAATTTCTGACGAAGTGTTTTTCGCCAGCTAAAACTGCAAAACTTAGGAACAATATTTTTGCCTTTTTTCAAATAGATTCTGAATCTCTTTATGAAACATGGGAAAGATTTAAAGAACTCTTAAGATGACTCCCCATCACGCACTTCATGTATGGTTACAAGTGCAGACGTTTTATAACGGGCTAAATCAAAATACAAAGCAAATGATAGACACAGCTTTTGGGGGTACCTTAAACCACAAAACCCAGGAAGCAACTCTTGAGCTTTTTTAGGACATGGCCATGAACACATATTAGTGGAATGTTCTTAGGTCCCACCCAAACAAACCTGCAGGTATCTTTGAAGTAGATAACATCTCCCAGCTAGCACCGCAAGTGGAAGTATTAAGTAAAAAGATAACGGAGATGACTGCTGCCTCCGCCCCTCAGATATGGGAATATGCAACTCCTGCTCCCGAACCATTAGATTATGTTAAAAATATGCCTAGGAATGCTTTTAATAATTTTTCTGCTGCAGTTTTTCCTGTGTCGGGCTTTTCTTTTCCGAATAGTTATAATCCCGCTTTACGAAACCACCAAAATTTCTCGTGGAGTAACCCTTCGAACGCAGTGCGCCCATCGCCACAAAACAATTTTTCTGCACCACCTCCACCTCTTCAAAATTATCAAAAATCTCAAAGCTTGGAGGAAATGTTTTCAAAATATATGAATGTTAATGACGAAACTATAAGAAGCCTAGCCGGATCCGTTAAAAATCTAGAAAATCAAGTAGGACAACTAGCTAAAATTATATCTGAGCGACCCGTTGGGTCTCTTCCTGCCAATACTGTGCCTAACCCAAGAGAGCAAGTGAAAGCTATAACTCTTCGGAGTGGGAAGCAAGTTTCTGGTATGGTTAGCGAAGAGCCCGAGGCAAGCTCCGCCCCCATTTTGAATATTCCACCACCTGCTAAAAAAGAAGTTATCACTCCGCTCTCTGTTTTAGAAAAATATCTCACTCCACCACCTATTTTTAAAAATGATCCAACTCCACCATACCCTTCCCAACTTAACAAACAACGTCTTGATGATCAGTATACCCGCTTCTTAGAAATTTTTAAGCAGATCCACATAAATCTACCTTTCCATGAAGCGATCTCCCAGATGCCGAAGTACTCTAAGTACCTTAAGGACCTCCTGACTAATAAAAAGAAGTTAGAGAACTTGTCGCACGTCATGCTAAATGCCGAGTGCTCTATTGTCTTGACAAACGGTTTACCAAAGAAGATTAGTGATCCGGGTAGTTTATCTATACCGTGTGTCTTTCGTGATCTTTTTGTCAAGCATGCGTTGGCCGATTTAGGTGCAAGTATTAACCTGATGCCCCTCTCATTATTTAAGAAGTTTGGAATTGGTAGCCTCAACCCCACATGTATGATCAGTATCCATCTTGCTGATAGATCTGTTAAGTACCCGTTAGGAATAGTGGAGGATGTTCTAGTCAAAGTAGACAAATTCATCTTCCCGGTGGATTTCGTCATATTGGGCATCAAAGAAGACGTCGAGGTTCCCCTAATCTATGGCCGACCCTTCCTTTCCACCTACCAAGCTATCATTGACATAAGCAATGACAAGCTCTTCCTACGAGTAGGTGATGATGAAGTGATCTTCTCTATCACCCCTTCGATGAAAAATACCCTGGAGAATGATGACTTATGTATATTCTTAGATACCTTAAGTGATGAATCTTCCTACAACATTTCTGATGATGAATTTTAGGATTTTTGCTCTTCCTCAACTCTTCCTACTGAAAGTCTATAAGAAACCGCCATGGCCATTGATTCACCCACTTCAAATTTTCCGTATAAGTTAAAAGTCTACGAAGATATTATTTTTGAAAAAGAAAGAACTTCGAAAACATCTTAGGAAGAACCCCCTACCCTAGAATTAAAAGAACTACCTGAACATCTCAAGTATTCCTTCTTAGAAAAAAATTACAAACTGCCGGTGATAGTTTCGACCTACTTATCTGAATTACAAAATGACAAACTCCTTCTAGTTTAACGTAAACATCGCCGAGCTATTGCCTGGCAGATATCTGATATCAAGGGCATAAGTCTATCTTTATGCACCCACAAAATCTTAATGGGAGATAATTCACGTAACTCCATCCAACCTCAGCGCTTTATAAATCCGAACATGAAAGAAGTCGTAAATGACGATATTATAAAACTCTTAGACGCAGGAATTATCTATCCTATTTCAGATAGTAAGTGGGTTAGCGTTGTCAAGATTGTTCCAAAAAAGGGAGGGATAACTGTAGTTGTAAATGAAAATAATGATTTAATACCGACACGGACGGTGACGGTGTGGCAAATGTGTATTGACTATCATAAGTTAAATGACGCCACCCGCAAGGACCACTTTCCCTTGCCGTTCATCGATCAAATTTTAGAGCGATTATCTGGCCATAGCTTTTACTATTTTCTTGATGGTCTCTCAGTGTATTTTCAAATACCCATCTCTCCCGAGGACCAGAAGAAAACTACATTTACTTGTCCCTTCGGCACCTTCGCTTACCGAAGAATGTCATTTGGATTATGCAATGCGCCAGCTACATTCCAACGATGCATGCTCGCTATCTTCGACAAGTACGTAGAAAGAATTATGGAGGTATTGGATGATTTCTCCATGTTCGGTGATGACTTTGATAGTTGCTTAGAAAACCTCGAAAAAGTATTAGAAAGATGTGAAGAAACTAACCTCGCCCTAAATTGGGAAAAATTCCATTTTATGGTGAGAGAAGGGTTAGTTTTGGGTCATAAGATTTCTGCGAGAGGAATTGAAGTAGACATAGCTAAGATAGAAGTTATCGAGAAGCTGCCGCCGCCTATGAACGTCAAAGCAATAAGAAATTTTTTAGGACACGATTGTTTCTACCCCCGCTTCATAAAAGACTTCTCCAAAATTACTAAACCCCTTACTCAACTCTTACAAAAAGACGTTCCATTCATTTTTGACGAACCTTGTCAATCTGCTTTTGAAATAATTAAAGAAAAGTTAATTAATGCCCATATTATGAAAGCTTCAGTGTGGGACCTTCCTTTTGAGATAATGTACGATGCGAGTAGTTTCGCGGTGGGATCCGTACTCGGATAATGAATATCTAAAAACTTCCACCCCATCTATTATGCAAGTAAAACACTTACATCGACACAAGAGAATTATACCATGATCGAGAAGGAGCTCTAGCTGTTGTTTTCGCTTTTGATAAATTCCGTCCTTATATTACACTTTCCAAAATTATCATTTTTACGGACCACTCGACCCTCAAGTATCTTCTTGCTAAGACGGATGTCAAGACGTGCCTGATTCGCTGGGTCTTACTCCTCCAGGAGTTTGACTTAGAAATCCATGATAAGTGAGGAGCCGAGAATTTGGCTGCCGACCATCTCTCACGATTAGATAATCCGTATATAGAAAATTTAGATGAAAAATACTTAATGATTATTTTCTTGGTGAGAAGCTGCTTTCAATTAACACATCCCCCTCTCCTTGGTTTGCACACATAGCCAACTATTTAGTGGCTTGTGTGCTCCCAAAAGAGTTTTTCTCTGAACAAAAGAAGAAATTCTTTTCTGAGTTGAAGAACTATTTTTGGGAGAACCCGTATCTTTTTCGAGTTTGTGCGGACCAGGTGATAAGGAGATGTGTTTATTTTGAAAAAAGATAAGATATTTTAAAACATTTGCATAAAGGACTGACTGGTGGTCACTATTAAGCTGCTCGCACCACTCACAAAGTGATTTGCACGGGTTTTTACTGGCCTCGCCTGTTTAAAGACGTGCAAGCTTTTGTGAGTAGGTGTGATAGTTGCCAACGGTCGGGAAATATTTCCAATAAAAATGAAATGTCACAAAATTATTTCCTCGAGTGTGAAGTTTTTGAGCTCTGGGGAATTGATTTTGTTGGCCCTTTTCCCTATTGCTTCGAAAACAAATATATCTTAGTTGCCATCGATTATGTTTCACAATGGGTTGAAGCCCAAGCTCTTCCTACTAATGACTCCCGAGTCATAATTACGTTTTTGAAAAAATTATTTTCTCGATTCGGTACGCCGCGAGCCATCGTTAGCGATAGGGGTTCACACTTTTGTAATGCACAGTTTTCAAAAATTATTATTAAATACGGCATTACACATAAGCTTTCAACTGCCTACCACCCCCAAACTAACAGACAAGTCGAAGTAGTGAACAGAGAGATCAAAAGAATTTTAGAAAATACTATTTCCACCTCTAGAAAAGACTAGTCAACCAAATTAGATGATGCTCTATGGGCCTACCGAACAGCATACAAAACCTCCATAAGATGTACGTCGTATCAGTTGGTTTATGGAAAATCATGCCATTTACCCATAGAATTAGAAGACAATGCATTTTGGGCCTTAAGGTTCTTAAATTTTGATCCCCACTCTATCGGTGATTTTAGAAAATTTCAACCAAACGAAGTCGATGAGTGGCGCTCTTATGCATACGAGAATAACAAATTTTATAAAGAGCGGACGAAACCTTTTCACGACAAACACTTAAGGCACCCAAAAACCTTCAAACCGGGTGACCAAGTTCTTTTATATAATTCACATTTACGTTTATTTCCTGGAAAACTAAAGTCACGTTGGTCTGAGCCATTTTCTGTTAAAGAAGTTTTTACGTATGACACTGTTTTAATTTGACACCCTTATAAGGGCGATTTCAAAGTGAATGGGCAGCGTCTTAAACTTTATTTTTCTGGTGGTGACGATGTCAGTCCGAACAATGTTAAGTTTCTTCTACACGAACTTTAAACTAACTTGAGACTATTTATTTTTGTTAAAAACTTTAATTATTATTTTGGATAATAATCTTTTGGACAATATTATTTCTATATGTCGAGCTCAAATGACGTTTTAAACAAAGGGCACTCTTGGGAGGCAACCCAAGTTATTTTTCTATTTTATTTATTATACACTTTTTTGCCCCGGATGGCTCCGACAAGCTGAAGCCTCTGCGATCGCCTGCTCCAACACTACTGAATCCATCACGAAGTCCAAAGAAGACTTTTCATGAAGTTCCAAAGCGCAAACATGGGAGAGCGGCATCATGCAACCTTCCTTGACTCGCAAATTTGGGGAAGTACCTCTTTTCGATTTTGTACATTTATTTCTGTTTTAAGTTTTCTCTCTCCTTCCCCTCTTTTCTCCATTGAGGACAATGTCCATTTTAAGCTTGGGGGAGGATTTCCTCTTTCTCTTTTCTTTATTTTTGTTTTCCTGTTAAAATAAATCAAAAAATCAAAAATAATTCTTGTGATTTCTCCTTTTTCTTCTTAAAGAAATTTTTTTAAAAAAAGATAATATCTTTAAAAATTCAAAAAAAGAGAATATTTCAAAATCAAAAAAAAAATATTATGCTAATTTTGTTATTTCAATAGTACCCCTTGTTTTTGTTTTGTTTTTCTCAAAATTCCTTATAACGATTTAACTAACTATAATATTTCTAGTTGTTCTTTTTAATTATGTTTCACAAGTAAAATGTTGGTCATGTTGTGTTTCTAACTCAAGGTAGAATGTTAACGTGAAATGTTTTTCTAAAACTCGCATTTTTATTATGGTTTTCGTTCTTTATTTTCTTTACTTTCTTGAAAATCTTTCATCCACTATTTTCCTTCTCGTTTTTGGATAATTTTTGTAATGTCAACATTTGATTAGTGTTGAAGCCGAGAAATATCTCAACCTCAGAAATCGGACTAGGCCACCTGAAGTTACTGGTCGAGCGGTCAGAAAGACGGTCTCTGATAAGGAAACAGAAGCGAGCTGTGCGAACAAGACCCCAGGTTGCTGCGGCAGGAAGGTCCCACCACGTACCCAGTTGCTTAGGAGCAACCCCTTCTCAACCAGATTGGCCGAGCTAGGTACGAAGGAGGCGAGCTCAAGCAATAGCGAGTCGAGGGCAATTGCTGGAACTCGCGAGGGCTCAGGCCGAGGTTTTCTTGTCCTCCTTCGTACCCCTGGGGTCCTATTTATAGGGAAATCTAAAGAGGGGGGGGGGGTCTTACTTATACCCCCACCCTGGCGAGTTGGCGACTTCCCTGGGGAGCTCGCCTAGAAGAGGCGAGCATCTGGCCATAGTCGCCACCTGGCGAGTTGGCCTGGGGAGCTCGCTATACTTGCCCAAACCTCCTGCGTCCTGGGGTGCTGATCTGGATCCCCATCTTGCTTATTGACTTTGACTTCTGATGACCTGGCGGTGGTAGGACCCACCCTCGTCGAATACGAGTTGTACATAATCCCCGCTCTTTTTGGGCGACGTAGGAGCCCGGAAAGAATCATCCAACGCTTATTCGGCGAGTACCTCTACCGAGTATCTGGACAGCTCGCATCGTCGTCTGCTGGTAGAGTAGTCTATAAATAGGGGGGGGCTTGATTTTCGAGACGGACCCTGAAGCTCGCCGAAAATGTCGGATGCTGAGAAGTTGCTGATGGACAATCTCGCCGCCCTGTCTGGCCTCCTCGGCATAGCCAGACCGAAAAGACCGCGCGAGGAAGACGCCACCGCCTTGACCCCGCCGAGGAAGAAAAAGGCGAAGAAGGTTAAGCAGTCCGCCACTACGGCAGTCGACTCGCCTCCCCCGCTGAAGCAAGTCGCCGCGGCGACTGGAAACCCCGCAGCTTCTTCCAGCACCCAGAAGCTGTTGAGCGATCTCGGGCTTGATGACTTCCTCGGATCTGTTCGGGACAGCCCGCCGGAAAACCCGGGAGTGGCCGAGGAGCTCGCGGCCGCTAAGGAATCCGCGGCGGCTCAGGTCGAGGTCATCACCGTGACAGGTCGCCATCTAGAAATCTTTCCTGCTAGGTTGTCGCCGCTTCTTCTTTACTGACTACTTTTCTATGCAGGCTCTCCGACTGCCGCGGACGCGACTCTTGATGTAGTCCCGCTGAGCTCGGCCCCCCTACTCGCCCTGGCGGCCGATAGGCCGTCCAAGACCGCCTACTCGGTCCGGATGGGCCTTAGCTCGGGGAAGGCGTCGGGGGCGACGTTGGTGAAGGGCACCCACCCGGCGAGCAAGGGGCTGCCGGTGAAAGAAATTCCCGCTGGGTTGTCCGGGTCGGCGCGCGAGGATCCTCCGGCGAGCAGGGCGGCCCCCACCGTTGCGAGTGGTGGGAAGGTAGTCTCGGCGAGCGCCTCATTGCCGCCGCCGCCACCCTTGGTCGCCGCAACTGCCCAGATGCCGGACATCTCCCTGCCCCCGCCGCCGCCTTTGTCTGCTTCGCAGAGGTCGGATCTTCCGTGACCTCCTCCACCTCCTGCGCCGAGGGCTCCACTCCACCCGGCGAGCTCATCTCAAGCTCTGCCGCCGTTGAAGAAGCCGGAGAGGCAGCGGCCGTCCTACTTCCCTCCGCGGGTTGGAGACCTCGACTACGTCGGTCGAGGGTCGGGAGAGCGCGGGCAGGGCAGGCCTGCCGATCTTCCGAGCAGCTCTTCGGGGAGGCGAGATACCTCCGGGCGACCTCCCTCACCGCGCCGATCCCGATCCCCTCACCGCGGTGAGCCTTCTACTACTTTGATTACTGCTCTGCTTTTTCTGACCTGACGATCTACCTTCCTGCTTTGTCAGATCGCCCGACGGCCTCTGGGGCGGCTTTCATTGACGCCATCGGGCTGTCCGGGAGCGAGTATTGCCAGGCTGCCGTTCGCGCCCACATGGAGCTGGAGAGCAAGTTCGACCAGCTCGCTATCTGCGACCCTCACCGACGCATCTCGGCTCTGGAGGCGAGGATGGCCAAGGTCGAAGGGCTCCAGGCAACTTTGGAGAACTACGAAGCTCGCTTCCACATGGTTAAAGAGAATGACCGCCAGCTGCAGTTGAACAACCACCGCCTGCAGCTGGTGCTTGACGAGTTGGCCGGCATCCGGGCGAGCATGGGGTCTGCTGGACGTCTGGCGAGGATGGAGGAGCAGCTCCGGCTCGGCGACTATGCGATAGCGCTGACGACGGAGCATTACCGGCGTGCACGCGAGATCGGCTGGGCCGGGCGACATCCTCACCCCCCTGAGCGGCCTAGGGCGCCATAGTATTTTTGTTTTTTGAATGTAGCTCGCGATGCGCGACTTTGAAATCCTTTCGGACATCTAATTTTTTATTTGATTAATTCATCTTTGCGTGTATGAGTATTCTCGCCTTCTGATCTTTCGTGTGCGCGCTTTCTTTGTGGTGTGCCGAGCTCTGGGTCTTCTGGCAATATCGCCTCTCATTCTTCACCGCGCGAACTCGTTCGATACTCGCGGAGATGGGCAGACCCCCCCCCTTGCCTTGACATATCTATAAATAGGAGGGGTAGGTGGGTCATAAAGCGTATGCTGTAGCGATCTTCTCTTCTTATCGGCGAGTATCCGAACATCCAGCTCGCCTTCTCTCGCTCTTTTACAGCTCGCAAACATGGTCGGCGACGACGCCAGCGCTCGCCAACAAGCTCATGCCATTAACTTCGCGGATGCGGCGTTCAAGAAGTCCGTTACCTCAGAGAAGGACCTGGCGGCCTTCAGGGAGCGCCTGCTGCCCGAGGACTATTCGGCGAGGCTTCCTACTCGCGGCGAGCGGCTCAACACCTATGTTAAGGGCGCCCTCGTCTTGTCGCTGCGGAATTTTGATGCCGGCCTGCAGCTACCCTTCTGGCCGGAGTTCTGCGAGATCCTGTGCTACTTCGGGATCGTCCCCGCGCAGATCAACTCCAACGGCGTGGCGATCATCATGGGGTTCCTATGCTTCCTCCGGGAGGAGAGGATCGCCTTCGACCTCTCCGTCTTCCGCCGCATCTTCGCCTTTGCGGCGACCTCGGAGGGAGTCATCTTTTTTAGCAGCCACGTCTGCACCTTGGTCGGGACCGCGAATAAGGTCCACCACTGGAGCGAGCAGTTGGTGGTCGTCCACAGCGACTTCGGCGGAATTCTCGGCAGGCCGCACCAACCGGCCGACATCGCTTTCCTTCCTCCCATCCTCGAAGGAGCTCGCGAGCAGCTCTTCGAGTACTTCCGGGGTCGGCGCTTTGACGTCATTTTCTGGCGTCTAAACGTCAACGTGCTCGAGGCAGTCCACCCCAATGAAAGTAAGCCGAGCTTGAAATGCGTCCTGGTTACTCGCTCGCCCTTTTGCCGCTGAAGCTAACTTTGTCGCGCGTTTTGCAGTTTCCAACGAGCTTCCGGAGAAACCCCTTCCTTTGGCGAAGGAAGTCGCCGCTACGCGCTCTGACGTTCGCCCCCCTACCGACGTTGGGGAGAAGAAGGCGGCCAAGGGAAAGTCGCGGGCCAGCTCGCAGGGTCCCGCGAGGAAGAAGGCGAAGACCTCGTCGCCACAATCCGTCGATCGCCGGTCGCCGACGGGCACCCAGTCGCCCCACTTCCACCCCAACTACGGCCTCGGGCAGGGGGTGGTGGACGCCTACGGCTGCCCGCTCGTGACATGGTCGGCGGAGGACAAATCGGTGTCGCTGAGCACCAATCTCCCATCCTGGTCGACCGACTGGGAGGGCAAGGGGGAGGCTTTCGCTGTCCTCCACGCCCTATATGGGCGAGTCGATGCAGAGTCCGTCCTGGAGCTGACCCCATCGGAGCTCGCCCACCAGTCGGCCTGTGCGCTCGCGCGGTCCGCCGAGCTGGGGCACTACTCGTCGAGGAAGCTGCTGGAGACGACCGATGCCGTCAAGGTTGTCTCCAAGAAGGCCATTGACCTCGGCATGCAGTCGGTCCGCTGGAGGGACTTCGAGGTGAGCTGTCCTTGGGTTGGTTGCTCGATTTGTTTCATCGATAGGTCCTGACGTCGGTCATTTTGCAGGCTACCGAGATAGAAGCAGCGAAGAAGCTCTCTGAGTGCGAGGAGAAGCTCGCCGCCTCCCAGGCCGAGCTGGAGGCGGCCCAAACTCGCGCAGCGGAGATGGAGACGAGGCTGGTCGCTGTTGAAGGACGGCCGAGCTCCTCAATTCCGCTACCCGAAGACCCGGCGCGAGTGGTGAAGCAATCCCGCGTCCTCTGGGAGGAGAGATCCTCAGTTCGCCGCGAGATTGCGCGGGCGGCGGGGAACATCATACTCGCGCGCCTCAGGCTCGGGGGCCAGCTCGTCGAGGGGGAGAAGCCGCTCACTGTCTACGAGCTCATTCCCGAGCTACTCGCCAAGGGGACCATCCCGCCGTACCGCTTCTCGCCGCCGACCAGCTCCGACGATTTCGATGACAGCAGTAGCAGAAGCAGCAGCGGCAGCGGGAGCGAGAGCGATGAATCGGTAGATGTCGGTGATGTCGGAGACGACGAATATCGGCCAGATACTGGCGACGAGGAGTCCTAGTTGCTCGCCGATATTCCATTTGTAAATCAATTTTTGACTTGTGATTTATACAAATTTTTGTTCCTGCATTGTTCTGACATGCTGCTCGCTAGGCTCATAGGCTCGGAGAGGAGCGTTCGCTAGATCGCAGGGGGGTAGTCCCGACGTCGATCATCTACTCGCCGGGACCTACTCGCACCTACGCCCGGGTACTTGTGAACCTGCTGGGAGAACCTCGCGCACCGCGCGGGTCTGCGCGTGGGACATACTCGCATGCCCTCCGGGGCTCGCTTACTCGCGCGGTTCCAGCTCGCTTACCCGCGTGGGACCAGCTCGCCTACTCGCGCGAGATCAACTCGTCTATTCGCGCGTGACGCAAGTCGAACCTGGCTTAGCTGTCGAATCATAACCTGCGGGCCTCTCATTCTCGCAATTGAGGAGATCGGCCGATTCCGACGAGAGGAGCTCGTGGGGGTGCCGATCTTACGATGCTGCTCCACCCGAAGTCTTGGACTACAATCGAGGAGATCGGCCGATTCCCGAGGAGAGAAGCTCGTGGGGATACCGGTCTTACGACGATGCTCAACTCGAAGTCTTGATTTCAATCGAGGAGATCAGCCGATTCCCGAGGAGAGGAGCTCGTGGGGATACCGGTCTTACGACGCTGCTCAACTCGAAGTCTTGGGCTACAATCGAGGAGATCGGCCGATTCCTGAGGAGAGGAGCTCGTGGGGATACCGGTCTTACGACGCTGCTCAACTCGAAGTCTTGAACTACAATCGAGGAGATCGGCCGATTCCCGAGGAGAGGAGCTCGTGGGGATACCGGTCTTACGACGCTGCTCAACTCGAAGTCTTGGACTACAATCGAGGAGATCGGCCGATTCCCGAGGAGAGGAGCTCGTGGGGATACCGGTCTTACGACGCTGCTCAACTCGAAGTCTTGGACTACAATCGAGGAGATCGGCCGATTCCCGAGGAGAGGAGCTCGTGGGGATACCGGTCTTACGACGCTGCTCAACTCGAAGTCTTGAACTACAATCGAGGAGATCGGCCGATTCCCGAGGAGAGGAGCTCGTGGGGATACCGGTCTTACGACGCTGCTCAACTCGAAGTTTTGAACTACAACCGAGGAGATCGACCGATTCCCGAGGAGAGAAGCTCGTGGGGATACCGGTCTTACAACGCTGCTCAACTCGAAGTCTTGATTTCAATTGAGGAGATCGGCCGATTCCCGAGGAGAGGAGCTCGTGGGGATACCGGTCTTACGACGCTGCTCAACTCGAAGTCTTGGACTACAATCGAGGAGATCGGCCGATTCCCGAGGAGAGGAGCTCGTGGGGATACCGGTCTTACGACGCTGCTCAACTCGAAGTCTTGGACTACAATCAAGGAGATCGGCCGATTCCCGAGGAGAGGAGCTCGTGGGGATACCGGTCTTACTACGCTGCTCAACTCGAAGTCTTGAACTACAATCGAGGAGATCGGCCGATTCTCGAGGAGAGGAGCTCGTGGGGATACCGGTCTTACGACGCTTCTCAACTCGAAGTCTTGAACTACAATCGAGGAGATCGGCCGATTCCCGAGGAGAGGAGCTCGTGGGGATACCGGTCTTACGATGCTGCTCAACTCGAAGTCTTGAACTACAATCGAGGAGATCGGCCGATTCTCGAGGAGAGGAGCTCGTGGGGATACCGGTCTTACGACGCTGCTCAACTCGAAGTCTTGGACTACAATCGAGGAGATCGGCCGATTCCCGAGGAGAGGAGCTCGTGGGGATACCGATTTTACGACGCTGCTCAACTCGAAGTCTTGAACTACAATCGAGGAGATCGGCCGATTCCCGAGGAGAGGAGCTCGTGGGGATACCGGTCTTACGACGCTGCTCAACTCGAAGTATTGAACTACAATCGAGGAGATCGGCCGATTCCCGAGGAGAGGAGCTCGTGGGGATACCGGTCTTACGACGCTGCTCAAGTCGAAGTTTTGAACTACAATCGAGGAGATCGGCTGATTCCCGAGGAGAGGAGCTCGTGGGGATACCGGTCTTACGACGCTGCTCAACTCGAAGTCTTGGACTACAATCGAGGAGATCGGCCGATTCCCGAGGAGAGGAGCTCGTAGGGATACCGGTCTTACGACGCTGCTCAACTCGAAGTTTTGAACTACAATCGAGGAGATCGGCCGATTCCCGAGGAGAGAAGCTCGTGGGGATACCGGTCTTACGATGCTGCTCAACTCGAAGTTTTTGAATAAAATCCTGCATCCTTAAATAGTTTGGAGATTAATCTCAGAGACATCTTGACAAGAAAGAAACTCTCTCCGGAGAGACGCTCTTGACCCTGCCAAATCGGGGGGTTGGCGCCCAGACCCGTTCCTAAGAATTCCTCTAGTCGGAGGAGAGATGCACTCGGGGAGACCTAGGCTGGCATGTAAGGGGGGAGCTGATTTCGGCCAACAATGCAGAGGCTCGGTCTTACAAGAGCGCTTAAAGTCTCGAAGCATCGTCCTATCATCCGTACTAGGCTATTCAGTAAGAACGGGTCGAAGGCACGTATCTCGATTTGATGGTGAAGTTCGCTTCCAGCTACGATTTGAACGGTGGTGGTGTTCATCGAGGATCCTCTCCGGACGCACTCAGAATCAACACACACCCCTGGGCTCGTCCACGCCCTCCCTTCAGCAGGTTATCCTGCCTTGTTGTTCACTTGAAACTTTTTCCTTATGGGTGTTTTACGAGGCCGGCATCTATCTCGGGTCCGGGGGATCAGGGTGCGGATCTGTTCCTCGTAGTTCCTCCAGACGGAAGAGAGATGCACTCGGGGCGACATAGGCCGACATGCAAGGGGGGAGCTGATCTCGGCCGACAATGTAGAGGCCCGGTCTTACAAGAGCGCTTAAAATCCCGAAGCATCATCCCATCATCCGTACTGGGCTATGTATGAGGAACAAACTGACCACTGCCTCCCGAAGTCGACTACGAGGCGGACCATGGAAACACGCAGAAGCCTTGAGGCATGCTCAATCACAAGAGAGATGAAATCCCACATCCTTTGTATATTAACTATGTTTACAGAAATAGATACAAGGGTTGCCGCTATGGGTAGAACCTTTTCAGATCATCCCCACTCCAGGTCCCAGTCAGCTGCTCCCCCGCTTGATCCTGTAGGTAATAGACTCCTGTGGCTAAGGCTTCTTGGACGATGAAAGGTCCTTCCCAGTTGGGATGCAGCTTGTCTACGGCGGCTCCCCGCCCAGCGGCGTCCACCTTCTTCATGACCAAGTCCCCTGCGAGGAAGTTTTTCAAGCGGACATTTTTGTCAAAATGCCTCGCCATGCGTCTCTTGATTTCTTCCTGGCGCATGGAGGCCAAGTCCCGAAGCTCTTCCACATAATCTAGGGAGAGCCTCTGAGCCTCTTCGTTCTCTAGCCGCCATTCCTCGCTTCCGTCTTCGGCTGCGATGACCCTTGGGCTATGCACTTCAAATTCGACCGGGATGAGTGCCTCGGACCCGTGTGACAGTTTGAAGGGTGTTTCCCCTGTGGCTGAGTTTGGGGTGGTCCTGAGAGCCCATAGGACAGAAGGGAGTTGTTCGGCCCAATTTCCCTTGAGATTGGTGATCTTCTTCTTCAGCAAGTTGACGATGAGCTTGTTTGCGGCCTCTACTTGCCCATTACTCCGGGGGTGGTGTACCGAGGCGAACCGAAGGTCGGTTCCCAACTGCTTACAAAAGTCCCCTAGCTCCAAACTGACGAACTGCGGCCCATTGTCGGTGATGATGGCCAGAGGGATCCCGAATCTGCATGCGATTTCCCCCCAGATGAAGTTTTTGACGATTTGAGACGTGGTCTTGGCCAGAGCCTTGGCCTCGATCCACTTTGTGAAGTAGTCGACCATTACTAGCACAAACTTCCTTTGTCCGCTAGTTTGAGGGAACAAGCCGATTAAGTCCATTCCCCAGATTGCGAAGGGCCACGGAGCGGTGATCGAGCGAAGCTGCTGAGCTGGCTGGAGCGCGAGGGGCGCGAAGAGTTGACATTGGGAGCATTTTCTGGAATAGGCCTCTGCGTCCTTTCGGATGGTTGGCCAGAAGTAACCGTGCCTCAAAATTCTCTGCTCCAGGGTGCGGGTTCCGGAATGGCTGTCGCACTCTCCCGAGTGAATCTCCTCGAGAACCAGGGGAATTTTGAGCTCTGACAAGCATCGGGCCAGAGGGCCTGAGATGGTCTTGCGATAGAGCTCGCCATCTTGCATTAAGTAGTATGTGGCCTTGTACCGGAACTTTCTCTGATCTTGCCCGTCGGATGGTAGTCGGCCTGTCGTCAGAAACGTGATGAACGGATCCCTCCACGAGGCTCGTTGATCGATCTCCATCAGCTCGCCTTCTTCGATGGATGGTTGAAACAACTCGACGGCGATTCCCCCATCCCGAGGGCCGTATTTTGCAAGGCCGTCTGCCTCGGAGTTGCGTTCTCGGGGCACGTGCTCGACGTGGAAGGATCGGAATCCTCCGATCAGGCCCTTGACCTTGACCAGATATTGCTGCAAAATGGGATCTCGAACTTCGAACTCTCCCCGAAGCTGAGATGCGGCCACCATGGAGTCGGTAAAAGCCTGGATGTCTCTGATGGCCAGCTCCTTGGCAAGTCGCAAGCCAGCCACCATGGCTTCGTACTCCGCCTGATTGTTGGTTACTGGGAAAAGGATCTCGATGGCTTGCTCGATCCTAGTCCCTTGAGGACTAACCAGCACCACCCCGGCTCCCACGGAGTGCCTTCCTGACGCGCCGTCTACAAACATCTTCCAGGGGACTGGCCGAGAGACGCCCATGTCCGCCTCGACCTCGGCCGAGAAGTCGGCCAGGAAATCCGCCACGGCTTATGCTTTGATCGCGACCCTTGGGGGGTAGGAGATGTCGAACTCACTCAGCTCCACAGCCCACTTGGCTAGTCTGCCGGAGTGCTCCACTCCGTCCAAGATACTCCTCAGGGGGTGGTCGGAGACTACCTTGATAGAGTGGGCTTGGAAATACGGATGGAGTCGCCTGGCCGAAACCACCAAGGCGAAAACCAACTTCTCAAGGATCAGATATCTCGCTTCGGCTTGCCTCAACACCCGGCTCACGTAGTAAACTGGAAGCTGCTTCTTTCCCTCTTCTCGGACCAGCACCAAGCTATCTGCTTCAGCCCCCACCCCTAGGTAGAGCAAGAGATCCTCACCGCCCTGCGGACCCTGAAGGAGAAGGGCTCGGGTTAGCTGTTGTTTGAGCTTTATGAAGGCCTCCTCGCACTCCGGGGTCCACTCGAATTTCTGGTTGCCCCGAAGAGCTTTGAAGAATGGGGAGCACTTCTCTCCGGCCTTGGAGAGAAACCGGCTAAGACCTGCCAGCCTTCCGGTCAACCTTTGAACTTCCTTGGAATCTCTCGGGGACGCCATCTCCACGATGGCTTTCACCTTGTCGGGGTTAGGCTCCACCCCTTGGGGAGTAAGGAGGTGCCCTAGAAACTTCCCCCTTCCCGCGCTAAAAACACACTTGGCCGGGTTGAGCCGCATCTTGTACCTCCTCAGGGTGGTGAAGGTCTCTGCAAGATCCGCTACGTGCTCTGCGGTGCTCTTACTCTTGACGAGCAGGTCATCCACGTAGACCTCCAGATTCCGCCCCTTTTGCTCTCTGAAGATGTGATCCATCATTCTTTGATATGTCGCGCCGGCGTTCTTGAGCCCGAAGGGCATCATCTTGTAGCTATAACATCCGTCGCTGGTGATGAAGGAAACGTCACGGCAATCGGGGGGATGTATCCGGATCTGGTGATATCCTGAAAAGGCATCAAGGAAGCTCATTACAGGAAACCCGACGGCGGAATCAACCAGCGCGTCGATTTGAGGCAAGGGATAGCAATCCTTGGGGCAAGCTTTATTGAGCATAGAGAAATCGATACATAGTCTCCAGCCTCCTCCCGATTTCTTCACCATTACAACATTGGAGACCCAGCCTGGATACTTGATCTCCGAAACAAAACCCGCTTCCAGCAACTTCCCCACTTCCTCCCGGATTGGTCCCGCCAGCGCAGTGGCGCTCTTCCTCTGCTTCTGACGGACTGGGGCCGTCGCTGGATCCAGGTTGAGGCGATGACAGGCAATATCAGCATCAATCCCTGGCATCTCGGCGGCGCTCCATGCGAAGATGTCCGCGTTCTCCTGCAGGCAAGCATCTATCTCCGCCTTCCCTTCCGGGGGCAAGGCCCCTCCGATCTTCAGCAGCTCAGGCTCTCTTCTCGGGGAGATCACCTCCACTTCCTCCAGCTCCTCGGCAGCCTGCAGGCCCCCCTCCTGCTTCATCATCCCCTCCAACCTTTCTACGTCACCCATCCAGCTGATGGTGCTGACCGCATTCAGGTAGCATTCCCTGGAGGCCTTGGGATCTCCCCTGATCCTGACTTGGACGTCGTCCCGGCAATACTTCAGGCACTGATGATATGACGACGGAACGGCCTTGAAGTAGTTGATGAGGGGCCGTCCGAAGATGGCGTTGTAGCCGCTGGGTGCGTCGACGATGACGAAGCAACATCGGATCGAAGTTCCCCCGAGAGTGACCAGCAGCTCCACCCCTCCTTCCACCTCCTTCTTCTCTCCCGAGAAACCAAAGAGAGGCCCGTCCGCCGCCTGAACCCGGGACGCTTCCACCTGAAGACCAACGAATGTTCTCTTGAAGATGACATTCACCGAACTACCGTTATCCGGGAGGATTCGGTCGACGGTGAAGTCCTCGACCGCGGCCTGGATCACCAGAGCGTCGTTGAAGGGGTTCTCGTTCCAGAGCATGTCTTCCTCCGAGAAGGTGATCTCGTTCAATGGAGGGGGGGGGGGGGGTCTGAGACGTCGAGGCGACGCTCCTTTTGTAGATTTGGTGGAGACTTCCCTTGCGAGAAGCTCCTAGCCCAGCCCCTCCATTGATTACTCCGACGTGTCCGCCTCCCGGACCGGGGATAATATTCCCCCTTCCACCTTGGTCGATCCTGTCCTCGTTTCTCCTCCTCTGCGGTACCTGGTAAGCCACCTGCCCAACCTGGGCCTCCTGCTGCGGCTGCTCCCTCTCGGCCACCGTCGCTTCCATTCTCCTCCTTGCTTCCCAGAACTCAGGGCAAGCCAAGGTTCCGTGCCCCTCCACTCGATGGATACCGCAGTAGAGGGGAATCGCCGCTTCCTGCTGCCTTTCCTGCCTCCTCTCCTGCCGCCTCTCCTTCCGCCGGCGCTTAGCAGCTCGCTGGGTGATGGCCATGGTCTCCCTTCTTCCTCCTCCCTGCTCCCGAGGGTTGTAATTCCTCCTCTCCTCCTGATGGACGGGTCGCCTCCACTGGGGGCGATCCCTCGGGTACTATAATCTTCTCTCCTCGCTCCTCGTCTCTCGACCCCCGACGGGCCTCCTATCCTCCTGCCTTCGAGGCCTCTCTTGCCTCTCCGCTTTTCTGAGCTCCCTTCCCCTTTCTCTCTTCTCTTCCTCTTTCCTCTGCGGCCTCTCCTGCTTCCTGTCGCTGCGCCCCTCCGGCGCCCTCTCCTTCTCCAGCAGCCTTCCTCTGTCCTTCCCCAGCAGTCTGTCTCCGTCTAACCGCGCCAGGAACTCCTTGTTCCTCTCCTCTCCTTGGATGAACACATTGGCTCGCTCCACCATTTCTTCGAACGACTTGGGCGGCCTGTGACCCAGCTCCATGTTGAACAGGCCCTGCTTCAGCCTGAACTTGAGGGCCACCATCAAGGTGAACCCGTCTACCTCTTCCACCTCCAGCACCTCCTCCTGGAACCGATCGATGTAATGGCCCAGACTCTCGTGCTGCCCCTACACGATCTTGAAGAGGGCGATTGCCTCCTTCTTCCTCCGCTTGGACGTCGCAAACCTTGCCAACAGACCCCGTCGAAGATCTGAGAAGCAGTAGACTGACCCTGCTGGCAGCTGGTGGAACCAATCCCTTGCGCTACCTTTGAAGGCAATGGAGAAGAGCCGGCACTTGAGAGCATCGGACACGTTACGAATAGACACCACATCTTCAAACCACTGGAGATGTCTCACCGGGTCATCCTTGCCAGAGTAGTACGAGAGGACCGGCTCTCTGAAGTTGTCGGCGACGAGGGCCGCGAGGATCTCGTCACAAAAGGGGCTCCTCCCTTCCTGGCGGCGGCGAGTATCCTCTCCGCTCGAGCAGTCATACTCGCTCCATCGGCGAGTATCTCCATACCTCGCCGAGAGTTTCGGATCCCGAAACCGGATTCCCTGACTACTCGCCGGGTGATGCCGCGGCGGGATCACCTGCTCTCCACTCGCCCAAGCGGGCTCCTTCCCTGCTCGCCGAGTTGGTATCTCCTCGCCCGGGGGTGTCCGACGGCGGGGAGAAGTCGCCGTTACCTCAGGCGGATTGGACAACCCGACGAGTATCGCCTTCTCCACTCTCCTCGTAAACTCGGTAAAAGCCGCCACTGTCACATACTCGCTACCTTGCCCCGGGACTCCAGCTCCCGCCGAGTTACCTCCCAACTCGCCCCGGTCTCCACCATCGACCATCTTCCAACCACGACTTTCTTCTTCGGTCGCTATCCACGCTCACCGCACCAAGTGTTGAAGCCGAGAAATATCTCAACCTCAGAAATCGGACTAGGCCACCTGAAGTTACTGGTCGAGCGGTCAGAAAGACGGTCTCTGATAAGGAAACAGAAGCGAGCTGTGCGAACAAGACCCCAGGTTGCTGCGGCAGGAAGGTCCCACCACATACCCAGTTGCTTAGGAGCAACCCCTTCTCAACCAGATTGGCCGAGCTAGGTACGAAGGAGGCGAGCTCGAGCAATAGCGAGTCGAGGGCAATTGCTGGAACTCGCGAGGGCTCAGGCCGAGGTTTGCTTGTCCTCCTTCGTACCCCTGGGGTCCTATTTATAGGGAAATCTAAAGAGGGGGGGGGGTCTTACTTATACCCCCACCCTGGCGAGTTGGCGACTTCCCTGGGGAGCTCGCCTAGAAGAGGCGAGCATCTGGCCATAGTCGCCACCTGGCGAGTTGGCCTGGGGAGCTCGCTATACTCGCCCAAACCTCGTGCGTCCTGGGGTGCTGATCTGGATCCCCATCTTGCTTGTTGACTTTGACTTCTGATGACCTGGCGGTGGTAGGACCCACCCTCGTCGAATACGGGTTGTACAATTAGCATAGTAGATGTGAACCATCCAATTCGCTTATTATTTCTATTTTCAAGATAATTTCATTAGTCTTCTTTTGTTATCTAGGATTTGCTTTTTAAAATTTTTCAAAGCTTATGCTTTAGATAAACTTAAAAAATATGAAAATGATTTAGGACATTTTTGTTTTCGTTTGAGCCTTTTTGGCAACCTAATTTTTTTATCCCTAGTTTGCCGCTTTTGACCCTTTTTTCGATTTCAATTGATAGCTCCACTTGTCATTTCATGTTCACCAAATATAAAATTTTCCAACCTATCTAATCACACTAACCTTTTGAGTTTCATAACAAAAAATTTTCATGATTATGATAGGGTTATTTTGTGATATATTTGGAGAACTTTTTGAAAAAGTATGCTCAAAAGAAGTGTTTACTTTTATTTGGTCAATTTCAAAACGAAAAAAAAATTTATTTTTGGCCTTTGTTTTGAAAAGAAAAAAAAAGGAAAAAAAGGAAAATGGAAAAGAAAAGAAAAATATTTTATTTGTGATGGAATTTTTGAAACTCTTTATTTTGGTTTAGTGTGATTTATGAGCCTCCATTTTAATCTTTGAATTCCACTCCTAATCATAATCCTAAACCAAACGTTTCGGTCCTAATAAGCCCTTTTGTTTCATGTTTTTTTTAAAATTTTTATTTATTAGCTAAGTAAAGAAGAAAAGTAAAATAGCAAAGTTTTGGATTTAAATTTAGATTTTTGTTATTTAATTGATATAGTTATAATGTGTCTCTTGGATCTAGTAACAACTCAATGCATTTATTTATTTCGTTTCCTTGCTTAAATTTATTTAAAGAATTTTGTTAAAATTTTGGATGATTAATTTTCATTAATAAAGTTTATAAACTGTTAAACCATGTTTAAGTAATTGTTTTAGGTTTACGTTTCACCATCTCCCTACTTAGAATTATGCAGAGTACTTGTGTAAGCATAATTAGAACTTTTTGATTAGTAACTTTTTATGTCAGCTAGTTTTTATATCTTTGCTTGGTGACAAGCAAAGCTTTAGCTTGGGGGAATTTGATAATACGTTATGTAGTCTAAACTATTAGGGTATTTTTAGGTTTTTAATGCACAAATCATGTCTTGTAAGCTTATATGTTAACCTCTTTTTGTATATATTATTGCCACTAATGTTTTCTTCTCTTTTTGCAAGTTTTCACAGCTTTTGGCTAAAAAAGACCTGACACGCCCCCTGACACGCCCTCCCCGAGTATGTCACCGGGCGTGTACCCAAATCCCGAGAAAAACATCTAACAAGCCCCCCTGACACGCCCTCCCTGGGCGTGTCTCTGGCCGTGTCACCCTCATCCCAAAGACTGCTGCCGCATTTAAGGATTTTCCGTTGCTGCACGTCAACAATACTAACACGCCCCCTACATGGGCGTGGCCTTGGGGCGTGTTCCACCTTTTACGACGACTGACGGATTTCTGACCAATGATTGAGACTTGACATGACCTACATTCCCCTCCTACACCGGCGTGTCCGCCGATGTCTAGAAGAAATCATCATTTCTGTTAGAATTCAGCTCTAGAGGTCAACCCCATACCTGATATGCCCCCCTGACACGCCCTCCCCGGGCATGACAGGGGGGCGTGACCATCCCGAAAAAAGTATATAAATTCAGGCCTCCCCCTTGTGTCCATAAAGTAGTTTTAGGTTGAGAGGTGAGGTGATGCCCTTTTGTTTCTTAGAGTTTTCCATGCTTCTCCTCTCCCACTTTCTCATTTTAAGCCTTTTAATTCTAGTTTGTGTACTCCTTTTGTTATAGTTTTTGTAACATCTTTAGTAGCTTAGTGTTGATGCTTGCTTAGGTTTTAAATTTTCATTGCACTTGTAATCCTTTTGTTTCAAGTTATAACTCTTCTTATAATTAATATAAAGTGCCATTTTTATCATTATTTTCATATGTACTTCTACCCATCTCTCTTCCTCCACTTCTCCATGACTAACTAATCCTCCTTGTACTCGATTTTGATGATTCGAGGTTCGAGTTTATTAAGTTATGATGCTTTAAGTTTACTTTTTCTTTTTAGGGTTTAAGCCTTTGATTTACTCTTGAAAAAATTATGTTTGGAGTTATATCACCGATATATAATTTCCATATTTGTTTTCACCCTTATCTAGCCAAGTGGCTCATAGTTTTAAGTGAACACTCAAGAGTAAAGAGATTTGCACGCACCCCTCGAGTGAGGCAGACGTTAAATTCTCCCGGATTGGAGTGAAATCCAATACTGGGGTTCACCACGTAAAGAGAGCTTTAGGTCTCCAATTTGGACGAGAGTTTGGTCGGAACTTCCTAAACTCAGTTGGGCCTGACTTCAAGAGAAGCGTGTTCAACCTTTAGGAACCTCCACAGTCAAGGTCCTTTACCCTATTAAGTTAGGGTTTATTATCGCATTTTTAATCAACTTTTGCCGAGGTGATTCTTGATCGAGTGCTTTAATATTTCATCGTTTCAACCCCTTGTTGTAATTGTTTTTAGTAGTTCTTATTTAGCTGCAAGTAGTTCTCTTTTTAGCGCAAATATTTACTTTCTTAATCGCAATTAGTTTTCTTTTAACAAACCCTAAAACAATCCTTCGATAAGATAATAGTTTTCGAGTGAGTAAGATTACCTAACGGTTCCCGGATTTTAATATGACACTTGTGTCCCCTAGCTATAGTTCGATAGGTATAATTTCCTAGTTGGATTGCTAGTTTGGTTTTTATTCTCTTCACGATTAGTAGACACCACTTGCCTTTGTTTATTAAGCATGATCTGTAGTTGAACTAGCAGGGTGTCTCGACACAATACTACCTATAGCGTCGACACACACTGTGGTGTCTCAACATAATTGTTGGACTTAGACAAAATTTGTGTTATGACTATAATTTCTTAACTTTATATCAAGTCTTTCTTATTTATTTAGATTTGTTGACATGGTTAGTTGTCTTTTATAGTTATTAATAGAAAATGTTTACTCAATGTTCAATATACCTAGTTCAAATTTCAAGTAATTGAACTTGCTTTCATCTAGGGGTTTTTTAAAGATGTCAACAACTTGTCATTCTGTTGGAGTATAATGTAAGCTAATATTCTCTTTTTCAACATTCTCTCTAAGAAAGTGATATCTAATTTCTATATGTTTAGTTCTACCGTGTGAAACATGATTATTAGCAATAGAAATTGCACTAGTAGAATCATAAAACATAATAGATTTACTTAGCTGTACACTGTAGTCCAGTAGTTGATGCTGAATCCATAAAAACTATGCACAGCAACTTCCAGTAGATATTTACTCAGATTCTGCTATAGAAATTGCAACACTTGTTTTCTTCTTGCTGCTTCAACTTGTGTGTCTTTTTCCTAGAAACTAGCAAGTTCCAGAAGTACTCTTTCTATCTTCTTTGCACCCTGCAAAATCAGCATCTATGTACCTTATGATTTCAAAATCACTATCCCTAGGATACCAAAGCCCAAGATTGGGTGTGCCCTTAAGATATCTCAGTATTCTCTTTACAACAGTATAATGAGAGTCTTTGGGGGCACGCTTGGTACCTAGCACAGACACATGTTGAGAACATAATATCTGGCCTACTGGCAGTCAAATAGAGGAGTGATCCAATTATGCCTCAATACAAGGATGCATTAACTGGTTTCCCAGATTCATCCTTATGCAGTGACATAGAAGAACCCATTGGCGTTTTCATGGTAGAAGAATTCTCCATACCATATTTCTTAATCAACTCCTTAGTGAACTTGTACTGAGAGATGGATATACAATCTTCAGATTGTTTAACTTGGAATCCCAAGAAGAATTTTAGCTCACCCATACTGCTCATTTCAAACTTACCTTGCATAAGCCTGATAAATTTTCTACAAAGTATCTCATTAGTAGACCCAAAAATTATGTCATCTACATATATCTGGACAAGGATACTTGATCCTTTGATGTCCCTAGGAATAATGTCTTGTCTATCTTTCTTTTGGATAACTTGTTCTCTATAAGAAAGGTAGACAGGGTCTCATACCAGGCTCTAGGTGCCTATTTTAACCCATACAAAGCCTTGTGGAATTTGAAGACATGAGAGTTGAGTTTAGAGTTTACAAAACTTGGTGGATGCTCTACATAGACTCCCTCCTTTAGTGTACCATTTAGGAATGCTTACTTTACATCCATCTGGTAGACCTTGTTTCCTTTGTATGCTGCATGAGCTAAGAACACCTTATGGTTTCTAGCCTAGCTACAGGTTGTAACGACCCTAGCCGATCCAACGTGGCAGTGCCACGTTGGATCGGCTAGGGTCGTTACAATAAAAAGTGCAGCTCAATTGGTGATGAGAAGTGAAAGAACTCCATAGTTAAGCGTGCTTGGGCGAGAGTAGTACTGGGATGGGTGACCTCCTGGGAAGTCCCCGTACGGCCCAACTTAACTGTCGAGTTCGCTCATCAAAGGGAGGCTGTGACCACCAACAACCCGCCTGTGGAGGGAGAGGGGTTGGGGTGCTTGGGCTGCAGCCTGGTAGCGATGCCTAGAGCGGAGCTGTGGCACTGCCACGTTGGTTCGGCTAGGGTCGTTACACAGGTGCAAAGGTTTGGTCAAAGTCTATCCCTTCCTCTTGTCTAAATCCTTTAGCTAATAATTTAGCTTTTCTCTTAACTATAACCCCATGCTCATCTAGTTTATTTCTATAAATCCACTTAGTGCCTATGACATTGTGATCACTAGATCTAGGAACAAGACTCTAGACTTTGCATCTCTTAAATTGATTGATCACTTCTTGCATAATCATAATCCAATTGGGGTCTGAATTGGCTTCTTCAAACTTTTTAGGTTCTATTTAAGAGAGAAAACTAGAGTATAGAACCACATTATGATGTCTACTCCTAGTAGTTACTCCTAGTCTAGCATCACCAATTATTTGATCAATAAGATGATATCTAAGATACCTAACTGTTGCTGGGAGGTGCCTACCATCACGTAATTCTGCAGGATGATTAGGATGATTTTCCTCCTCCTCCTGGGCAGTTACAGTATCTTCTATAGGAATTTCTACATTATCTCTAGCGTGTACCTCTAGATCAGGTGAATCACCTATATTTAACTTTTCCATCCTAGAATCTATATCACCTAGACTAGTGTTGTTAGAAATCTCATTATAAAGAACAGAAGTTTCATCAAAACCTATATTAATAGATTCTTCTACACCTTGATGTTTCAAGTTGTAGATCCTGTATGCTTTACTATCTACACTATATCCTACAAATATTCCTTCAAAGGATTTCTCTGAGAACTTAGTTAGATAAATTTTTCCATTGTCCAAAACATAACCCTTACTACCAAAATTTTTGAAGTAGGACATATTAGGTTTTTTGCCTTTCATTAGTTTATAGGGAGTCTTGTTGTGATTCTTGTTGATCAATGCTCTATTCTGAACATAGCATGCTGTGTTCATAGCCTCAGCTCAGAAATATTTTGTGAGAGATGTATCACTTAGCATTGTTCTAGCTACCTCAATGAGAGTTCCATTCTTCCTCTCAGCAATTATATTTTGCTGTGGTGTTCTTGGAAAGGAGAACTCCTAAAAAATCCCTAGTTCCATACAGAAATTTGTCATCTTTTTAGATTGAAATTCTGTACCATCGTCACTTCTAAGCTTGACCACAGAACATCCCATCTCATTCTGAACTTGTGTGACAAAATCAGCAAGGATGTTTAGTGTTTCAGACTTTCTCCTTAAGAAGAATACCTAAGCAAACCTTGAGTGATCATCCACAATCATATATGTATAGGACTTCCTACCCAAAGTAGGAACTTATATAGGACCAAATAGATCCATATGAAGTTAGTACAGACACCTCTCAGTATCTTTGGACTTAATTCTCCTAAAGTCTGTTTGTATTTTTGACATGCAGGACATAAGACTTCTTTGGAGCAATTGAGTTGTGGACTATTTCTAACTAAGTCCATAGAAAATAGTTTGCTCATTGATTTATAGTTTAAGTGAGCAAGCCTCTTGTGCCATTGTACACATAACGAGTCTTTCTCACTAGCTACTAGACATACAAGTGATTTTTCATTTATACTTAAGAAGTTTAAAAAATAAATGTTCCCACTCCTAGTGCCTAACAAGATGATCTCTTGATCACTTGAATTCCTTACCAGACACTTGCCATTATGGAAAAAAATTTCATAACCTATATCACAAAGCTGACTTATGCTTATCAGATTGTGTTTCAGTCCTTCCACATAAGCCACTTTGGTGATGGTAACTAGGCCATTAGAAATGTTACCATATCCCTTGGTGAGTCCTTTCTCTGACCCTCCAAAGATGGCTTTTGGCCCATTTCTAACATGAGTGTAATCTCTTAGCAAACTCCTTATTCCAGTAATGTGCCTGGAACAACCACTATCCAAGTACTATATTGGCCTTCATGTGGTACTTGGCTCTACCTGCAAACACAGATTTAGTTCACCTTAGGCACCCAAATAATTTTGGGGCCTTGGTTCCTGTTAGGCTTTGCTGTGTGAAACACAGCAAGCTTTCTAAACAAAGCTGGTTGAATCTTATATGAAGGTGCTATTGGATTATACCAACATTCTAGGGCAAAATTTCCAACCTTCCCACAACACCAACACTCAAATCGGTTGTATATTTTCTTTGGTTGCACATTTGAAGTTGTTGTTTTGTGCAATACAGAATTGTCATCCAACTTCCAAGGTAGTGGTGCAAAATTCACACCCTTACCTTTCAGATTTAGGTGAGGTGCACTGGGACCAGCTCCAAGAATTCCTTGGCTTTTTGGATTGATCACCCTATGTGGCGGTTTTTGGCCTATATTGCCTTTAGATGTCTGTTCCTTCCAGCAAGGCTCTTTATTGACCTTGCTAGTAGAGCACTCAGACATCATGTGTCCAGGAACACATGATCTCAAGCATCTGTTAGATGGTATCTACTTGACTGGTTGCTTAACTAGACCCATTGGGGCTTTACCCTTAGGTATATTTTTCTTTTTGAACTTTTTATTCTTGACATACCCTACACCATGTCTAAATGGTGTAGAGAAGGTATCTATGATAGGTAGCACTGACTTGGGTTTTGAGAATTGGGTTAGGAGCTATCTTTCCTGGGTTAGCTTTGCTTCCAGGTCTTTGATAGTCTTGACCCGTTCTACTATTACCTCTGCCTGTCTATCTATCTTATTGGTTAGTTCAATAAGCTTCAGTTTTTACAGGTCCAACTTTATGTATGCCCTTTCCAACTGAAAAGATACACCCCTCAGAGATTCTAATTCTATGGCCTGATCCTTAGCAAGCTGTTTGCTTGCAATCAAGGCATTGAGTAACTTCCCATATCTGTTGATAAGGGAGTTAAAATCAGCTTCAATGTCTAAATCATGTTCTCTATTATTAGAGGAGTGTGAACATGATTCATTTTCTGATGTAGAAAAAGAATCTGAGGCTAAGTTATGAGAGATTGATTTTACCTTAGCAGGATCTGAACAATCCTGATCTCCTTCTCCTGATTGGGTCTCCTAAATAGCCATCAGGCCTATGAGAGCCTCCTCCTTTTCTGATTATGATGAATCAAATTCACTATTAGATAGTGTAAAATGTTTCTTTGCTAAGAGGCTTTTGTCAGCCCTATCATGCTGTCAATCCTTCAAGTTCTCTGACTTTTTCTCCTTTATTTTTGTTGGGCAATTATCTATGACATGCAATTTCCTATTTCAACAATAACAAGCAATATTAGTCTTAATATATTTGTTCTGTGAAGAACCATACCTGTCCCCAGATTTCTTTTTCCTGGTCTTATCTGGATGATTGGTCTTCTTAAGAGAAGAGTTTGCAACTGGTCCCTTCCAGCTGCCTTACTTTCTTCCCCTCAACATATTCTTGAACTATCTAGAGAAGAGAGACAGTTCCTCCTCAGTCAGGTCTCCTTCTGATGAGGATGATTCTAAATACTCAGAAGTTGTTTTCTATCTTTCTGAGAGTATTGAATTCTCTCTGACTTTCCTGGATGATTCAGCCTTTAGGGACAAGGTCTTTTCTCTGTTGTGTGCTCTAGCTGAATCTTCTTCAGACTTCCTGAGATTGAGCTGTAACTCATGGGACAACAACTTGCCAAATAGATCCCGAGGGTCTATGTTGGCTAAGTTCCCATTTCTCTTATAACACAGATCTTGATGTCCCATTCCTTGTTCAGGGACCTCAAGAGCTTATCATTGAGTTCATAGTTAGTAAATATCCTGCCATAAGTTCTCAGGTTATTTACAATTTTGAAGAACTTTTCAAAATAATCGGCCACTGAGTCTTTCTTAACCTGTCTGAAGGCTTCATACTGTTGGTTTAACAGAGATTTTCTATCATCTCTGACCTCTTCACTTCCTTCCATATAGATTATCAGTGACTCCCACATTTATTTTGAAGTTTTATAATGAATTAGATTTTGAAAAATGGAATCATCTATTACACTAGCTATAATATTCTGAGCCCTCTTGTCCATAGAGGCAAGAATGATTTCATCCTTATCCATCTCCATGTATGTCTTGGGTGTCCTGATGTTTGCATCAAGAACTGACACTTTCATGGGAATGAAAGGTCGTTCAATCACTGTGATGTATATTCTTGGATCTACTGCCTCCATGAATAATCTGACTCTCTCCTTCCATATTCCAAAATTTTCTTTGGAGCAGACTGGGATCTTGATGAAATTGTTTTCCCCCTGAGCCATGATATATCTTTCTCTACAATCCTTTGGATTCTCACTAGGCTATTTTGCCCTTTTTTTAGTGAACCTCCCTATGATACCAATTGTAAATATTTGCATTTGGATTGAGAGTGACCTAGAGGGGGGTGAATAGGTCCAATTTTAATCTTGTGTATCTTTGTTATACTTTCTATGAATTAATTATCTCAGCCAGATAAAACAATATAATCTTAACATTAATTTAAAATAGTCTTAACACAATAATCACAACAATCACAACACAATACACACAGTTTTATAGTGGTTCCCCAATTTATGGGTACATCCACTTTCCCCCTTCTCCTATCTAGCAATGAACTAGATTCAGCCAAACTCCTTCTTCTTTTACACAGATCCTCAGATCTTACAGCTCAGAGCCCAGCTGGCTCCTACAACTCAGACTATACAAGTCTTACCACTCAGATCACCAAGATCCTACACCTCAATTTCTTCCCAAGAACTCTACCTCAGAGTGAATCCACACTCCTACTCATTAGGCAAATATTGCCCTACAACTCAGAGAAATACCCACTTCTCCTACCTCAGGTTATCCCAGCCCTACCCCAGCCTTTATAACTCAGGCTTACAACTTAGAGAAAATGAATACCTTACTCACAAATCTACAGGTAGATCTTTACAAGATTAACAAAGGTAAAAGAAATTGATTCAAAATTAATCACCCAACTAGAGAGAAATGGGTGACTGCTTCTTGATCTGATCTTGATGTGTTTGCTTCCTTTGATATTGTAGTGAAAGATTTGATCCAACCCTTCTTAGCTTTTCAAAGCTTCTTGAAGTTGAAATTAGGGTTGATCTAGGCTGGAGGATGTTGAAGACGATTCTTGATCAGACTTCTCTCCACCTTCTGAATTATAGCAGATGCTTCTTAGATCTGGCTTCACCAAATTGTTCTTCCTTTTTTTTATTATTTTTGAAGAGTTGATCCCTTTAAATAGGCATTGTTAGGACTAACCAACTTATCTGGTTAATAACTTACATCTGACAGTTCTCACAGTTGTCAGTACCTCCATCTTGATTCATGTACTTAGGAAACAATTCTGCTTAAGTGTTAAAACTTGACTTTTGAATGTGTCGACACCAGTCCTGGGTATCGACACTTCTCTTGTAGTGATGTCGACACAATTATGAATGTGTCGACACAACCTTTATCTTGTCTCGACACAGCTGATGTAGAATGTGTCGACACAACTTTCACCTTGTCTCGACACAGCTTGTGTGGTGTGTCGACAATTGTCCTTAGTGTCGACACATTTACTTCCGATCAACACAACTTGAGTAGTGTGTGTCGATATTAGTCCTGAGTGTCAACACAGTTTCTTTCTTGTAACATAGTGTCGACCCAAGTCCTGGATGTCAACATAACTTTCTTTTTGACTCAGCACTTCTAGTTTAAGTGTGTCAACACTAGTTTTGAGTGTCGGCACAACTTTCTCTTTATCTCAACGCATCTTTGACAAAAGTGTCGACACTACTCTTGTGTCTCGACACTTTTATACTTAACTTTATTTTCCTGCACACATGAACTAACAATTCATCAAACATAACTATGGATATATCATTGAGCTGAAAGGACTTCTTCAAATCAAGTATATTGTGACTAATGTACCCAACAGTCCGTGGATCATAAGTAGTAGAATATCTAAGGTCTATGCCCAAAGCTCCCTACAAACTTTGCCAGAAATGGGACATATACCTAGAATCCTGATCTGGCACACCATGCAACCTAATGACCTCATACAAATAAAGCTCTACTATCTTCTCCATGGAATAACCGATCTTAAAAGGCACAAAGTGAGCACACTTTGTAAATCTGTCGACAATGACACACACAACATCTTGCCATCGAGGAGACCTCAACAAAGCGGTAATGAAGTCCATAGAAATACGTTCCTACTTCTAGCTGGGAATATCCAAAGGCGTCAACTTACCTACATGCATTCTATGATCTGCCTTAACACGGTGGCAAGTGTAACTCAGATACAAATTTAGCTAAATCGTTATTCATACCTGACCACCAAACTATCTGCTTTAGATCTCAATACATCTTTGTAGAACCAGGATGGTAGGACACACTTGAACCATGTGCTTCATCACAAATCCTTACTCAAATATCCTTAATAACGGGGATACAATACCTACTACGATACCTCAAGGTACTAGCTTCGTCAATTGAGAAATCCGGTAGTTCTCCTCTTTCAGTTCTACTCCAGAGGTACCGCAAATCAGGATCATTCTTCTGATGTAACCTTATAAGTGTGATCCATGAGGGCTCTTCAACTTCTGAGCTAGAAGATAGACTACCATCCCTACCAGTAATGTACATTAATAAAAACTCCTCCACCAAGGACCGCATAGAGAGGTTGAATACATACGCGGCTTTCCTGCTCAAGGAATCGACCACAACATTAGCCTTGTTTGGACGGTAAAGGATATCGACCTCATAATCTTCAATATACTCCATCCACGCTGGCGCAAATTTTGCTCCTTTTGGGTGAAGACATACTTCAAACTCTTATGATCCGTATAGATTTTGCATGACAATTCATACAAAAGATTTCTCCACAACTTCAAGGCATAAATGACCGCATCAAACTCCAAATCATAAGTAGTGTAATTCCTTTCATGTTCCTTCAATTATCTTGATCCATACACAATCACCTTTCCTTCTTGCATCAGAACGCAACCAAGATGAACTCACGAAGCGTCGATATAAACGACAAAATCCACTCCCTTAGTCGACAACGCTAAGACTGGGGCAGAACACAACCTCTTCTTCAATTCCTTAAAGGCTTCTTCGCAATCATTGCTCCAAACAAAAGCTGCTCACTATTGCATAAGTTTTGTTAAAGGCGCATACAATACTGAAAATTCTTGCAAAAATCTCCTATAATAGCCTGCCAACCCTACAAAACTCCTTATCTATTTAGGCATTATAGGCCTCTTCCCATCTAAAACTGCGCTTATCTTTGGTGGGTCTACCAAAATCCCATCTTTACTCACCACGTGACCCAAGAAAGACAGTTGAGTCAGCCAAAACTAACATTTACTTAACTTCGCATACAACCTGTGCTCCTTCAGCGTGGAGAACATCATGCGTAAATGCAAGGCATGCTCCTCAGCACTTCTAGAATTTACTAGAACATCGTCTATAAAGACAACCACGAAGTGATCCAAAAAATCCTTGAATACTATATTCATCATGTCCATAAAAGCAAAGGGTGCATTCGTTAATCCAAAAGACATCACCAAGAACACAAAATGCCCATATTGGGATCGAAAGGCAGTTTGTGAAACGTCCGACTTACGGATCCTTAACTGATGATATCCTGAATGAAGGTCAATCTTTGAGAACACAACATTACCTCGCA
The DNA here is from genome assembly GCA_039513925.1 of Platanthera zijinensis. Taxonomy (NCBI): domain Eukaryota; kingdom Viridiplantae; phylum Streptophyta; class Magnoliopsida; order Asparagales; family Orchidaceae; genus Platanthera; species Platanthera zijinensis. Next base: position 110,105,038 of record CM077087.1, read on the forward strand.
ACTGGTCACCTAAATCATCAATCTGAGGTAACAGGTATCTGTTCTTGATAGTTACTTTATTCAGCTCTCTATAATCTATGCACAACCTCATAGAACCATCTTTTTTCTTTACAAAGAGAACTGGAGAACCCCAAAGCGAAGAACTGGACCTAATAAAACCGTACTGTAACAAATCGTCCAACTGGGTTCGCAACTCTTCCAACTCATGCGGAGCCATACGATAAGGTGCCCTCACAATAAGATGAGTACCAGACTCAAGGTCTATAACAAAGTCTAAATCTCTCATAAGAGGTAGACTAGGAAAACTGACCGGGAAAACATCAGGAAACTCTCTTACCACGAGAATGTCCTCGACACACTATAAATCACGAGCATCTTCTAAAATAGAAACAACGTAAGCAATACAACCAGAATCTAAAAGCTTCCGAGCACACATCACAGATATGATTGAGGAGTCCTGATGCGAAAAACCTAACACACTCATGGGTTGACTTCTATCCATCCTGGAACCAAAATGCTTAAATTTGCATTGGATGACCGCATCATATTTGGACAACCAATCCATACCCCAAATCACATCGGAGTCTTACAAATCTAGCACGTTCAGACAGATCTTGAAGAGGAACTGGCTACAATGTGAGCTGGGACTTTGGGCACCTAGAATTCATGTGTCCCTTCTATCCGTACGGATGGAAGGTCTTGTGCTTTAACCAACAATGGGAGACATCATGCCCTTCCACTTACATAAGGTGCAGGTAAGCTCTCGCTTGGGTGTGCTCTGAATTGCAAGCACCTGAGGTTGCTTCTGAGACATTTTGAAACACTTCTCGATAGGGTGGCCCGGGTGACCACAAAAATTTCATATTTCTTTGCCTCATTTCTTTGGAGCAGGGCTAGATGCCCAAGAGCTTTCACTATCCTCAGCCCTTCTCTTTTCTTTCCGCAGCAACAAGCCACGATTCTTTGCATTGTCGATAGCCTCGACCTTTAACGCGGCCTCCACTACTTTCGTATAACTCTCAGATCGGTAAGCGCTGGCTAACTGCTGGATGTCGCTTCAAATAACACCCAGAAAATGCTTAACTCTGCCTTCCTCAGTGGCTACTAACTCTGAAGCAAACTTGCTCAACTTGCTGAACTCGATCACATACTCACCAACCGTGAGTTGCCTCTACTTTAGATGCAAAAATTGTTTATCAACCTATCTCTCTCCACCGTTGGTAGGAACTTCTTCAACAACATACCCTTAAACCTTTCCACGAGCATCTATCTACAAGGTTTTCCTTTTCTCTGATCAACCAGCCTTTAGCAAGACCCTTCAATTGATAAGCAACGACCATAACCTTTTGATCCTCAGAAATTCCCGAATACGAAAACATCTCTTCAATAAAAATGATCCAGTCATCTAACGCCATTAAGTCAGCCCTCCCATCATAGGTTTGGGGTCCTAAGCATTGGAAATGCGAGATGAAATTCATATCAGGCGGCAACAGAAGATGAGGCACTAAAGGAGAAGGAGGGACAAGCACAACTGATCTACCATAGGGGGCTGTGCACCAGGCTATTGCCCTAAGGTGGCAGTCAACAACGCCTGCATCTACGGTTGCATCACAACCATTTGTCGTAACAAAGTCTCGTTGCTCAGACTTTGTTCCTCTATCATCGCTTCACTATACGCTCCCAAAGACTCACCCTCGAACTGGGGAGTCGATCTTAACGTATGACGCTTTGGGCCCATTGTCTATAAATATGAACGAACGTCTTATCAAGACTTTGCTGAACACTAGAATTACTCAACTTAGAACAGACCGAAAATATATAGACATCTGCTCTTGCTACTACCTTCCTCTAGGATTTTCTATGGATGATGTTAAGATTTCACCTAGGATGATACACCATCATCCCCTCGACTCTTGTGCATATAATATGAATGCATGAATGCTTAAATATTCTTTTCAAATCATGTGTGTACGAGTGTCATCATGTAAATCTTAACTTGGCACGTGTGCTTATGCTATGTTATGTGGTGCATGTTGTGCTATGCATTCTAATAAAGGCCTTAATGCATGTTATGAGCGGTGTACACATGAAATATTATGCATCCCATACAACATAATATCACATGTAACAAAAATTAAAATCTAATGAACATCCATGCGATAATGTTAAGTCCCCATTTCAACTTAACAGTCACATGTTGCTATGCCTATGATAATCCATATACAAACACATATTTTGCATACCATACTATATAATATGCCCCGTATACTTCTATCATGCTTATGAGTGTAGTGTTCATGCTTCTGCAAAGACATACTGATTATATATTGATGTGTGTATGCGATGAAATGAAATAACCAATACTTTTACTTAAAGAAAATGGTCGTTCGGCTAACCTGCCAAACAAACCAAACTGCCTCTGATACCAACTAGCACACCCCACATTTTCTCAAGGTTTAAAGCATTATCAGAGTAAGATAAAATACGTGTCATGATACCACGCCGTGCAGGGGACACCTGTAGACGCTCAGGCAAGAACAAACTTCTAATCATTTTCTAAGAAGACATATATCTTTATGATTGAAAACATGATTTGAGTTTTAAAGTTCCAAGACTGTGTCCCTCGGTTTAGTGGATCAACTAGTCCACAAAAGAGGAAAATATAGCTTGCAACGTAAAACCGTTAATTTAATACATTCATTTATGCTAAATGAATGTGATAACAAAACGAACATGCTAATGATATGCAATCTCTAAATTTAGTATAAGTAAAGGAAATGAGTTTTATATTCATTAAAGTTGGTTGATATTAAGTTGAAATAGATGCGATGAATCTAAGCTAAAATGCAGATTTGTTTAGTTGTTAAAATAACTAACATGCAACCTAATATAAAACATTTCTAGAGAGAGAAGCACTTTAATAGTGAAAATACAGTAGTAGCGAAGACAGAAGCACAACAGTCTGATACTCAAGAGACTATGTTATGGGCGCCAATAAACTAACACAAACCCATAACATTAACTTCAAAAGTCTGAACTTCTGAAGTCAAGGAAAGAAACAATTACCACTCCTCAGCTGGGAGAGGGAAAGAAACAATTGCAGAAGACTGGACATACAAGCTCGGTCGGCACTACCAACTACTAACCCGAACCCGAGGCATTCAAAATAAAAGAATGTCTCAGCACAAAGAGCGCAAAAGACGACTCAAACATAAATCAAAAGGGTTATAAGATAAGAGGATTACCAACCCAACTGGAAAGAAAACTGCAAAACTACATAAATTAATAAATATGAGTAAGAAGAACGATTAGCTTGGCACAAAGCGACCACATAAGAAGAAAGACTTGCACTAAGTGCGAAAAGGACTCTTGTTGATGTCCTACATATAAGTATATATATAATCGTAGAAATAGCATTTATTAGCTTGAAGAGTGAATGATCAATGACGAATGTACAATGGTACTGAGGCGGTGGCTCTCTTTCAAACACAAACTATCAGACCAACACATACAAAGAAACATGCATTGAGGTTATTGTCCTTTATCCATTGCCCACCAAAAGTCCAAAATAGTAAAGTCACCAAGCGTAATGATTCACAACAGGCACTAAGGTGGTGGTTATCCATTGACAATCAAAAATACAAAATAATAATATAAATACAATACTAAACCAAAAAAATGACCAAGACTTAGCATCGGGTTGCCACAAAGACGTAAGGGAGAAAGATCCAGAAGTTTTGAAGTACAAACATCTTCACTCTACGAATTTCCTTAAGCACTCGACAAATTCCACGTGACTACACAAGAACACTTGACGAATTCCACTAGACTTCATGAGATCACTCGATGAATTCCACTTGACCTCTCGACGAATTCTACTTAACCTCTCGACGAATTCTACTTAACATCTCGATGAATTCTACTTAGACACTCGACGAATTTGGCTTGACCTCACGAGAACACTCGACGAATTCGACTTGACTTCACGAGATCACTCGACAAATTCACTTGACTTCTTGAGAACATTCGACAAATTGGCATAAGATGGAATTTATATAATCTCCAAATCAAAATTTCGAACACTGTGGAGACAAAACACATTCCCCTTGGATCATAACAAGAAAGAAAAGAAGGGAAAAGAACAATAACAACATAATAAGAGGGATAGACTGCCACTTGCCACAAATCTCTAGGTTTTTGGACTCTTTAGCACACCACACAACGGATCGGCCGAGAGGAAACCGTGACAAGTAAATTCTGAAAGGTTTGGGGCAAAAATGAAGGTTAGGGCTACTCGCTCCAACACCAAAATTCCATAAAAATAAAAGAACTCACCGCAGACATGAAGATCTCGATGACAATAGTCCAAATATCTACTCCAATGACGATCTCTTGTGCCCGAGCACCGACGACGGCAAATGGAAATCTTACGAAATGAACGACTTCTCTGCCCTCTCTCATGCGACTTAGTTCGGTAGAAAGGAAGAAAAGTCCCCAAAACCTAATTTCTTAAGGGTTGAATGGGTTATATAGAGGAAGATTTTAAATAATAAATAAAATTTATTATTACATTCTATTTATACACACATAGCCTGATACTTAGGAAGAAAGGACCGACACACCGCAACACTTGAACTAACGTAACGCCCTTATGCCACTATTATGCAATTTAAGCAATTAAATTAATTATTGAAAATCTAGGTGCGTTACAACAGGTCTAGATCATGGAAGGGTTCACTCCTTATATATTCTTCACTTTCTTCTTCAAAAGACTTGATTCTTGATGAACTCTCTCCACTAGAGAATTCTTCCTCACATTCAGTATGCACAACAATTGCCTTTCCCTTTTTCTTACTCTCTTTTTATCCTTTGAAGGCTTCAGAACCTTCTCATATCTTTCCAGAGTCTTAACATACATTCTTCTCATGTGATGGATTCTAGTACTTTGCTTCTGATTTAAGTGGTTTGGATGTAAGACCCCATTTTTTTTATTTTTAGACCACCGAGGTCTTAGGCCCAGAACCGCCATTTTACGGTGACACCTTCACACCGGGAAGGTCGCCACTACAAAACGCCAATCCTGCCGGCCGATTCAATCACAATAGTAGCAAAATAATAAAAGGCAAGTCCACAAACATCGTAATTAATCTCCACGAAGGGAGTGTCCATATATATAATAGAAGTACAGAAAACTTGGGCTCATGCCCAGTACATCAAAATCCTCACTACATATCTCTCATCGCGGAAGCAAAAATAAATAACTACTAGCGATCGGGACTCACAGTCCTAACTATCTGAACTCCGATACTAGACTGTCCCATCTCCAAGCGTGCCGAACTTTGGGGCTGCTCCTCCATGCTGGGCTCCACGGTCCCCTAAAATGATGTGGTTCGAAAACCTTTAGTCTAAAAGACTAAGTCCTATCATCCCCCGCCCCTTCCCCCATGGCTCTTAGGAACCGAGCGGGGAGGAGGAAAGGAGAGGAAATGAAGGTGGAGAATAACAAGTATCAGGTGACAGCGGAACTAGTCTAGCAGTTCTATAAGTATGTACGACAATAATAAAGTAAGAAAGACTGAACAAGAGTTAAGTAACCTTAACTTATATGAAAACACATAAGCTAAGGGATCTTATACAAGGATCCTATTGTATAAAAAGTCCCATACTAATTTATATGATAGGGTGCCAGTTTTCTAGCAAGCATACACGTATATTTACTGAATAAAAACCTTAACTTATAAGCACGCTCGCGCAAACTTATAACCAAGGGGTCGTTTTACAGGGCCTATTATATAAAGCATCCCATACCACTTAATACAATATGTGTCAGGATTATATGCAATGGTTATGTAATGAAATGCAATTATGCTATGATGTGAACATGCAAGTGCAACTCACCCACTCAACTCTGTGTACACAGACCTTTAGTTCCCCCTTTCTGATGAAGACGACATCTTCATTCATGTTGTTGATGATGGTGACGAAGATGGCGTAAAGATGATGACGGCGAAGGCGACGGCGATGGCGTTCTCCTACATGTTGGAGATTTTGACGGTGACGGCAAAGGCAAATTATTACATAATAAAGACTTTTATTTAGTTATTATGCATGTACTATTTCTTCATGTATTTGTTAAATTTTTGATTATGTTTTATTTTCATTTGGGCTGCAAATAGCCATAGCTTGTAATAGGCCTATATATAGGCATGAACTTTTCATTGTTGAATGATTTGAAAAAGAATGAAAAATTGAAACCAAAATTCAAGATTGAATTTCCCCCTCTTTTCCTCTTCCCCCTTCGGAAATTTTCGGCCCTCCTCCTCTTGCTCCCTCTCTTGGCCGCCGGCCACATCCCCTCCCCTTCTCTATCTCGGCTCCCTCTCCTCCTCCTCCCTCTTCCAAAGAAAACCAACCAGCCCCTCCATCTTCACCCCAAAACCCGAGCCCCTTCCTACTTCCCCAAGGTCTCTCGGCCATCCATTAAGGATCCCTTTCCCCCCTTTGTTTTGTGAAGAAATCGGCCAAGGCAAGTTTGCCTCCTTGTGGAATCCTAACATCGGCGTGAAGCGAACAAAGCGGACAACATTTCTCTCCGATCGGCGAAACTCCGGCGGAGCCGTGGAAGAATAAATCCAAGAGAAGTGAACCGGAATCATCCATTCCGGTTGGGGTAACGAGAACTACTACCGCTTGTGTGATCCATTATTTTTTTAGATAATTTTATTTGGTGGAATTTCCGTGCGTTATTTTTGGAATCGTTATTCGTCGTGGTTTAATTTTCATATAGCTTAAGTTGTTATTTCAAGAGTGTTTAATTCTCCGAAAGGTTTGGCGAACCTCGTCTTTCGTTTTGTTGGGGGAGATCTACCAATTCCGAATCGAACTTTTCGGTAGATCTCTTTTGGTACAACCACGCTCGTCCGGTTCGGGTAAGTCTCTTTGCCTAGGGAGAACATCGGCCAATAGCCGTTGGTTCGATCTTTCAACGATGTGGCTACCGTATGTTAGCAATAGTTAATAACGACGTTCGTGAGTGCGTTGCGTTGGATTATTGTGTGAACGTATTAGGGATAATTGTGAAGCGACCGCATGAATTAATTATCCGTTACCGTGTTAAAACCTGTGGCTTACATCAATTTGGTATCAGAGGGAGGTTATTGTCGATTTCCTAATCGGCACCATCCTTCTATCTTTAGGTAGGCTAATTTAGTAGGCTAATTAATTAGAAAATATAAATTATCTTGAAATGCAATGAAGTTCCCAATATAACTCTCCAAAATTTCAAATTTTGAAATTTCAAATTTTCAAATTTCAAATCTCAAATTTCCAATTTCGAAATTTCAAATTTCAAATTACAAAATTCAAAATTCAAAATTCAAATTTCGAATTTCGAATTTCAAATTTCAAAATTCAAAATTTCAAATTTCAAATTTCAAATCTCAAATTTCCAAATTCGAAATTTCAAATTTCAAAATTCAAAATTCAAAATTCAAAATTCAAAATTCAAAATTCGAATTTCGAATTTCGAATTTCGAATTTCAAAATTCAAAATTTAAATTTCAAATCTCAAAATTTCAAATTTCAATTTCGAATTTCAAAATTAAAATTTCAAAACTTTTAAGTTTCATGAAAACTAGTTTTTCTACATATTGGTCTGCAAATAGCGGCATTAAAATGTCAACTTTTCTCAAAATATAAAATTTAAAATTTCTGGAATTTCTCCCTCTAATTATTAGTAAGAAAACCAAAAAAATATATATTTTTATTAAGTACTTATTTTTATTAATTAATTTGAAAATTTAGTATTTGGTGTGCTAATAGCGGTCTAGATTCTTACTTTCTAAATAAAAAAATTCCAGCAAAATTTTTTAATGTTCATCCTATTTTTCCAGCAAAAACCCTATCCTATAATCTTTACAACCTTAGAGGTTTAGCGGGAACAAATCAATCTTTAAAAAATAAATAGACCCCGGCTTTTTCTTTTCTTTTCATGTGCACCGGTTCTGGTTGAGATTTCTCTCCGGTTCCCCCGGAAATGGCCCATGACTTCAACGTCACCCGAGGAAAATCATTTATGACGGGTTGTCGGAGTCCTCCTTCCCCACCTTCCTCGATTGGTGCATTTCGCAAGGAGATGAACCGCAAATTTGACAACCTTGAGGATTTATTAGCCCAACTTAGTGGTCAGTTTCCGACGTCTCCTCTTGAGGCCCCTAGACAACACCACCAGTGTGATGGTAATTCTAAGTCAACTAGGATCGTATCAGCCCCCTACAATGGGTTGGGAGGTCCCCATGCCTTCCTTAGTTGGGTTGTTGAGTTGGAGAGTTACTTCGAGCGTGCACTTGTGCCAGACCACTCCCAGGCTTGCGTTGCGAGTATACAATTAACTGGTCTAGCCTGGCGCTTTTGGAACAGCGCCAAGAGACGTTATGCACCTGATGCCAGTTGGACTATCATGAAAAGTCTTCTCACCCAACAGTACGCTCCTGCGGAATTGTTGGATGTAGTGACACCTTTACGGCGGGGCACTAGTCCCTTTCCTGTTTATGAGAGTGTTCCTATCAGCGTGACTGAATCTGATCTTGTGACTACGAGTATGCCCGTCACTGAGGACGGTGCTGTAAATGTTGACAACATGAGTGACGATGAGGAGATTGGTTACCCCAGTGACCTGGATGACGATTTCTCCTCTGAGGAATTATCTCTGCTTCCCCTCGTCGAGGTTTCTGAGAATGATACTGATTCTGATTTGGGCGAAGTACCTTTTGAGTTGATAAAATCACCCTATGACGAATGCTTCTCTGATTGTGAGTTAGGTGAAGACGAGCCAGATGAGTTTACTGTGAGGGAGAATCCTGTGTTTGAATTATCCTATGATTTTGATGACTTGCACCCGGAGGATTACACTTGGACGAAAAATCCATATTTTGACTTTCGGCATGATTTAGCCCCTCCTCTGGAGTCTATTGATGCGCCCATTCATGAGAATTGTACGGCTGCTAATATAGTGATTTATGAGTCGGAAGAGTTACCTTATGGTGAGAGCTTACCCGTTCGTGATTTACGCGATGATACATTAGGACACGAACTGGTTATCTTTAGCCCAAGACATATTGTAGAGCCACCTTCTGAGATTTTTACCGCTACTGCTGACGTGACCGATGTGTTTGGAGGAATACCAATCGAGAGAGTTATTATTTTAGAGGATGATATTGAGGTCAACCCGGGTGAGCGTCCCCTGATGCAAACTCCGTGGCATGAATTTAATTGCATTATTAACTCTCCCCTCGTATTAGTTTTACCGGCTATCCCCACCATTTTGTTGACCCGACCTACGGATCCGTTTGGATATGAGATTATTTTGCCTGTTTGGAGTCAATTTGTTTTATCTTCCACGATGGATCCTCCTTGGGACATGTCACATAGTGTGAAGATAGATTTTGTATGTGGTCATGATGAAAGTCTCATAAATTCGGTACCCTCTCGACTTCCTAGGATTGACCAAATTTTCGAGAATCCATTAATGATGTGGTCATCGTTTGTCCCATCGGATTGCATTCCGTTAGTACCACCTGATTTAATTCGACTACTACCACCGGATCTAGTCCCGTTTTTGCCACCTGTTCGCATTATGTTGGTGCCAACTGATCCCGTTAGGATGATGCCTCCTGATGTAGTTCCTCTGGTGCCACCAGAGTTATTTCCGTTGGCACCGCCATATTTAGTTCCGATGTCGACACTACGTGTAGTTCCCCTAGCACCACCCTATTACTTTATGTTGATGCCATTATGTTTAGTTCCTGTGGTTCCTACTTATTTATTTCCTTGGGTTTCTACTTATGTAGTTTCGTTATTGCTATGCTTTATGTTAAGCCTATATGCACTTATAGTTGCCTCTCACATGTCCTTATTACATGAGCACCGTAAGGAAGCGCTAGTCACACACATGACATCTTATTATGCTATTGCTAACTTACATAAGAGAGAATTTCCCTATAAAGTTCTCGGTTTACTTTTGGTGCGTCTCGCCCCTAAACGGATGCCTACGGGCACTATAGAAACGTTGACGATTTGGCGAGTTAGAACTTTTCGGATTTTTAATCAAATTGGAAAAACAAAATATCTATTGAGATTAACCATTGAATGGGGTAATTCCCATAGTTTAAATGTTTCCAATTTCACGCATTATGTTTTTCCACCATTTAGAATATCTAACTCTACGTTTGGTGCCACTAAATTTGCAATTGGGTCGGGGGGTGAGTTGGTTCTTGGATCATTCTCTCCATTGGTCTCCAACGGAGGTACGTTGATGGTTGAAGCAGAAATTTGTCTTCTTTATTTGCCTAATGCATTTTCCAAGTTCCACAGGACAAATTTTTGGCTAGACAGGTTCATTGATGGTGCTTGGCTCTCCTCTCCAAGCGGTGGTATGCAGTGTTCCGTAATGCGATGGTATGATCGTCCGGTATCCGGTGGCTCTTGGACTCCGGACTCGACAAAGGTTCTTTGGGATGATGCTCTTCGGCGCCAGTACCTCCATGCCAACTCATCGGTGATGAGTTCATTGAAGCGGGGGAGGATTGATGAAGACGACATCTTCATTCATGTTGTTGATGATGGTGACGAAGATGGCGTAAAGATGATGACGGCGAAGGCGACGGCGATGGCGTTCTCCTACATGTTGGAGATTTTGACGGTGACGGCAAAGGCAAATTATTACATAATAAAGACTTTTATTTAGTTATTATGCATGTACTATTTCTTCATGTATTTGTTAAATTTTTGATTATGTTTTATTTTCATTTGGGCTGCAAATAGCCATAGCTTGTAATAGGCCTATATATAGGCATGAACTTTTCATTGTTGAATGATTTGAAAAAGAATGAAAAATTGAAACCAAAATTCAAGATTGAATTTCCCCCTCTTTTCCTCTTCCCCCTTCGGAAATTTTCGGCCCTCCTCCTCTTGCTCCCTCTCTTGGCCGCCGGCCACATCCCCTCCCCTTCTCTATCTCGGCTGCCTCTCCTCCTCCTCCCTCTTCCAAAGAAAACCAACCAGCCCCTCCATCTTCACCCCAAAACCCGAGCCCCTTCCTACTTCCCCAAGGTCTCTCGGCCATCCATTAAGGATCCCTTTCCCCCCTTTGTTTTGTGAAGAAATCGGCCAAGGCAAGTTTGCCTCCTTGTGGAATCCTAACACCGGCGTGAAGCGAACAAAGCGGACAACATTTCTCTCCGATCGGCGAAACTCCGGCGGAGCCGTGGAAGAATAAATCCAAGAGAAGTGAACCGGAATCATCCATTCCGGTTGGGGTAACGAGAACTACTACCGCTTGTGTGATCCATTATTTTTTTAGATAATTTTATTTGGTGGAATTTCCGTGCGTTATTTTTGGAATCGTTATTCGTCGTGGTTTAATTTTCATATAGCTTAAGTTGTTATTTCAAGAGTGTTTAATTCTCCGAAAGGTTTGGCGAACCTCGTCTTTCGTTTTGTTGGGGGAGATCTACCAATTCCGAATCGAACTTTTCGGTAGATCTCTTTTGGTACAACCACGCTCGTCCGGTTCGGGTAAGTCTCTTTGCCTAGGGAGAACATCGGCCAATAGCCGTTGGTTCGATCTTTCAACGGTGTGGCTACCGTACGTTAGCAATAGTTAATAACGACGTTCGTGAGTGCGTTGCGTTGGATTATTGTGTGAACGTATTAGGGATAATTGTGAAGCGACCGCATGAATTAATTATCCGTTACCGTGTTAAAACCTGTGGCTTACATCACTTTCTAGAGCTGAACCTCTTGGGATACCTTCGTAGTGGCAAACAGAAGCGGTGGGTTGGGCCTCGCCCACCTCTAAACTAGTAATTGCACTACCAGTCAGACCTATCATACGTATCGATGCTGGTACACTAAGCGGAGCTCCTGCGTACTCTTGCTGGCTGGCGCACTGGACTTTATCTAGCTAAGTGCTAAACCACACTTGCCGAGTCATAGTATTGGCGTCGGTGCATCGACCATCCAATACCGAAGACACACCACCTTATACTTTATGCACATACAACTTATGTATCAGCTACCGAGCCAAAACTCCCTGCACCATCCCGTTTGTCATAATAATTAACCGAGCCAAAGCTCGCCAGGCCAACCTGCCCATCATCAAATCCACCGAGCCTACAACCCGAGTGACCCATCCTAACATCCCGAGACATTGAGGTGAGTGAAAGTGAATCCCTATTTATGTTAGTTACTCTTACTATTCAGTTTTTCCTATAGTTTAGGTCAGCCCAGGACTGCCCCCGACATACCCCGTGAAGGGCTCTCAAAGGGCACTAGGAACTACGATGAGTTGAAGCCCAAAGCTCCATTTCGCAAGACACTTATTATTATTGGTTATTACTCAACTCCCAATCCCTTTAATATTGTACTGGATCTAACCCTAGAGTATTTTGACTCTTTCTCTCTCTCCACGGGGAAGACGATGTTTTGTCGACCCCGAGCATCTCTTAACACTAGTCAAACCTCCCACTCCTCATCGCAACTCCCGATGATGAACTTTTTTCACTTACCAGATCAATACACTAACATCACGACTCTCTGGGTTCATTTTGCACCATACCATGATTTCTGCAGTGTTACTAAACGCAGACCATCCTAAGCTATATGTGTATACAATGGGAGGTACTCCAAATTATCATCCAAATTCACTATAATATTTATTGGAGGTCTACCATGAAATGATTAGACTAAATCCAGAATTACATAATATTCCTAATTTAATTAACAATTTATTTAATTTTTCTAAGTAATCCAAAAACCCAAGTTTAAACATGAAGTACAAATTTCAGGCATGAAAATGCTCCACAAAATGTATGATAAATATAAGATGACTATTTAACAGAAAATCAAAATTTTCCCAATTTGTTAACAAGGTTTAACCTCTAAACCTAATTTTAAAACAAAATCTACATTAATCATTTTAAGGAAGAAAGTACTGCCAAAATACTTCCAAAAATTCTGAGAAAATCCAAGCATATATATAATGATAAATAAACACTCTAGGTCAAGTTTCATAGTTTTCCAGTAAACAAAGAGCTCTAAACTTAATTTTGAACAATAATCAAAATTGGTAAGTTAATGCACTAAGTACATAAATTATTCATCTAAAAATTGAATTTAAATTTCCACAAGAGCATGTTGACCTATAATCACTACTGATAAGGTTTTACAATTTTTCAACAAGTCTGGAGCTCTGAATTCATTATTGAATGAAAGTTAGGGTAAACTCTGAAAAACTCTAGAGGGGGGGGGGGGGGGTTTAATAGAGTTATTGAAATCTTTTGATTTTTAGTGAAATAAAAGATCTTTTAATAAAATAGGTTACTATAGTATAAGTGTATAGGTGTACAAGTGCAGCAGATAAACTAAGCTACATAAAAAGAATATATCACAGCACAAGCACAAAGCAAAAACTACACAGCCACACAGATAACACAAGAAATTTATAGTGGTTCCCCAAACTTGGGCACATCCACTCTTCTACCACCCTAGGTAGGAATCCACTACAAGTTTTGATTAGGTGACTGCCACCAATGAGCTTTTGATAAGGTGCCCAAAAAAACAATCCTCAAATCTTTTGGTTAGGAGACTTGCAACCAGGAATAATTTTGAAGGGAATTAAAACCCTGTACAGAGGTGGGGATGAGAGAGTGATAGTGTTCTTCTCTTTCTCAAATACAATTGAGAGAAGACTAGTGGATTTGTGTTGTTGTCAAAGCTCCCCCTGAGATCTTGACTAGTTTAGGAGTGGAAGCTTTGCAAAAGGGTGAGTATGCCTTTAAGATCTTCAGAGATCCTTGACTGATTTGAATAACTTGTCACTTGAGATCCCTGAAAGCAAAGAGAGAAAGGAAGAAGGACTCTTGATGGTGATGGTTGTTCCTTCTTCTTCTCTTGAGAGCAGTAGTTTTTCTGAGAACTATTTTCACTGCACTTTTGATGTCTATAAGCTTTTTTCTGTGTGTTGATTTTTGATAGCACACGAGTTTTTTTGTGTATCACTTTTCTTCTCTGTTTTTTATAGCTCTTGGTGACTCCCTTTTCTGAGAGATCCTCCAATGATATCTGTAGCTTGGTCGAATTCAAAAATCTGCAATAAATGCTTAACCGGAATCTCGGAAATGAAAACGACAAGTATGCTGTCATATATTCTATTCTATGTCTGTCCCGAGATATAAGTAGTTAATTCCATGAAGAATATTTGTAATCAATGCTGCTAGTAACGACTCAATTCAAAAGATATAAGAATATTGATTATCCAAGAAATTAACAGCTTATAGTAGTATAAGACAAGGAGACAGAAAAGGAAAGAATAAATGACAATATGTCTTACAGTTTTCGTCGACCTGAGAACAACTTTCGTCGACTTGAGAATGGCTTTCGTTGACCTGTGATTTCATCGACCTGAGAACGGCTGTTTATTGAGCTGAGATCCAAGATCGTCGAACTGAGTCTGCAGTCTGGACTTAGAATATTTTCTGATGTTGAGTATTGAAGTATTGATCTTGGCATTGAGAGCGTTGAGTGAACTTTGGATCTGAATAACTTTTGGCGTTGAGAGATCTTTGGATTTGAGTAAACTGTGGTGCTGAGTCAATTTTGGCGCTGAGAGCTGAAGTGTTAGTCGACCTGAGGACAGAGTTCGTCGACCTGATGTTCTTAGTTCGTCAACTGAAGTTTGACATAGGAGTTATTACTATGTTCAGAGATCGTCGAGCTGAGATATAAGTTCGTCGAGCTCAACTCAAAGAATTGTCTTTGGGTTAGTCGAGCTGAGCATGACGATCGTCGACCGGAGTTCGACGAACGCAGATCTCCTTTTTATTAAGTCTTGAATCTTTTAAGTCTTGAGTCTCTAGCAGTGTTGGAGGCTGGTCCTTTGAACTGTTGCCTTAAGGGACTAGACCTAGACTCTAAGACACAACTATGACCCTGATCTATACATGTTGGGTCATATCCTAACTCAGTGAACCTAGCCCAAATCCAATTAGGGGTTCCAACAATCTCCCCCTATTTGGGTGAGGTGACTAATAATAAAACTGAAAAGAAATAAAATACAAGGACCATAAATATCTGAAGGGATGAAATAACATCAGCAGATATGTTATAGCAGTGTATTGTACATAATCAGTTAATCATTAAACAAATAACATACACTATGGTTTATCATTTGAAGGGACAGATGAAGGTTTTGAGAAGATTATCTTCGTGCTATGGTCTGGTACATTCTTCTTGGATGTCATCATGTCTTGCCCACCAAGAGTTGTCTGAGTGCTTACCCTGGGAACAACTGCTTCAGGATGCAATGCTATATATTCAGCTGGGTTGAAGACTTTCCTGCTCACTTGAAGCTTATCCAGCTCTTATTCTCTGAAGGAGGACATAGTTGAGAATGAGGATGGATCTTTTCCTTCTTCTATAGCTTTCATGATCTGAGAAAGACCAATCAGTTCCTGAATCCTTGCCATCCTAAAGTTTGGATCAAGTTCTTGTTCAACAGGTGGCTGATCTTCTTGAGGAGGCAATATATTGACTGCTTTAAACTGAGTGGGCTGAGCTTGAAAGCATGTAGAGCTGAGCTGATCATCACTTTGGGAGTAGAGAGATTTTGGAGGGGCATCCTCACTATATTTTCCTTTATGTTTGAAGGATACATCAGATTTTCTAACTAGATAAGCTGCTGTCTTCTGAGTTTTTGAGGTAACTTGTTGATGAGGAGGAGGAGAGGGATCTTGAAAAATGACTTCTTTCACTTGTTCTGAGGGACTCTGACTTCTGTGCTGCTGACTACTTCCTTTGAACTGAGTCCTGGAGGATCTGTCCTGCCTTTGATATGTTCTTGAGTAGGAGGAAGGCTGGGAAGATGCACTAGAGGCTTGAGAGGTAGCACTTGAAGCACCAACAGAAGGAGGAGGAGGAGGTGGACCTCTTCTGAACTTCTGAGGAGGTGGAGAATATCTCCTGCTCTTCTTTCTGGCTTTCTGCTCATTTTTGGATAGCCACATCCAAGCTGGCATACCCTTGTATGGAGTTATATTCTATAGAATGTAATATGGAGTATCATTGGTGTTACTAGGTTTGGGAGCAGGAGGAGGTGGAGCTTTCCTTTTCTTTGAGACTTTCTTTTTCTTGGGTTCCTCATCAGAGTCATCATCATCTTCATCATCATCATTAAACTGTCCTTGAGGATTGTCATACAAATCATCTATTTCTTTTAGGAGCTCAACAGAATTTGAGGGTTTTCCATGATGGAAGGGAGCTGGAGGAGGAATATCAATTGATCTTGGAGAGTGACTTGTGATAACGCTTTCAGCAGCTGCCTTATTCTCTTCTTTAATATCAGCCATAATCAAAGCATCAAGATTAGGCATTGGGGAATCATCCATGATAAATGTTGGGACAGAAAATGTTTCTGGAGGTGAGAAGGATCTGACTGAATCAAACTTTATTGTCTCTGCTGGAGTTTCAGGAAGCTTGTAAAAACTGTATTTAAGTTGCTTAGCAACTTCAGGACTGATTGGGGAGGAATAAGGTACAATAGCTAGGGATGGCTTAGTAGATTCATCTGGAGGGAAACTTAGATAAGCTGTGTCAAAAGTCTTTAACAGACTTATCAAGTCTACTGTGAGATGAATGACAACATCACCAACAGATTTTATTTAAGCTATCACTGACTCATCAATGTTCATGTCAGTTTCAATAAATTTAACTAAATCAATTAAATTAGAATCTACATTCTCTGTTGCTGCTTCAGCTATAACTGTTGTATGTACAACTGGTCCTGCTGCTGGTTGTGCTTCTGCTGCTGCTGCTGCTTCATCATCAAGTATCTCCCCTGCCTGGTTTCAGCAGGTGCTGAAGCCAGGCCCCCAATTGAAGATGGAGCAGAGGTTAGGGCAGAGATTTGCGCAACAAGGGATGAAATGGAGATAGCAAGAGGGGAAATAACCTCTGCTATAAGAGTTTTGAGTAAGGGGGTGAGAAGAGATATGAGGGTTGGGGTAAGAGAGGGGTCCAGGGTTGGGGAGGCAGAAACTGGTGGAGTAGCTGATTGAGTAGATGGTGCTAGACGATGAATGGGTGGAGGTGGAGGTGGAGTTTCTAAGGGAGAGTCATGTTTTGGTGATGGAGAGTTCAGGGGAGAGGAAAGCAAATTAAAGGAAGGAAGGGAGGAGAGGTTAAAGTCAGCCAAATGAGATGGTAGAGGGGATAGAGGTGGTGTAGGGATGGAAATGTCATGTTGAGGTGAAGGATGAGGATATGGGAGATGTGTAGGTGAAGAGGGAATTGGAGAGGCTGGAGGTGTTTGGGTATGGATGTGGATGGTAGTGGAAGGTGACTGGACTTGTTGTTGGGATGGAACTGGAGGGATAGGAGGTGGAGGAGTGGAAAGGAGTCCTTCATTGGGGTGGGGAGTGGCTGTAACAGCCCTAGTACCTTCAGAAGTCTGGGTGGCAGAGGATGAAGCCTTGGAGGGCTTAGTGATTTTCCTCTCCCACCTACCAAACAAGGTGCATGTGAGCATATTGCTGGCATTGATGAATGTGGTCGGGGAGACCAGTGATTCAGCAGCCTTTGCTGTTAGGAAGATTCCTAAGATTCGTCCAAAGTTCACTTCCTTCTTGCTGTTCTTTTTCCTGATAAGATCAAAGATGATCTGAGCCCAGTCCACCTACTTCTTGTTTACCACTGCACACATGACCAGAAATTGATGCCTGGTTATATAATCATGTGCAGTATGCTTTCCCAACAAGATTTTCCTAACTATATCTGCGAGAAATTTTAACTCGGTAGATAGGTGTTTCTTTAGTAGTTTATTAGGGTTGTCTCCAGAGTACCCCATTGTATTCAGCATTATATCAGACTCTTCCGAATCAATTTCTAACTCTTCCTCACCATTTTTCAATCCAAACAGTTCAGTAAGAATATCGGGGGTAAGAGAGATTTCGTTACCCGCGATGGTGCCGGTTATCTTGTTTTCATCGACGGTAGCTGTGTACACCCATTCTCTGATTTCTGTGCTGGGTAGTTTGATTCTCATGGTCAATAGTTGTTTCTGTTGCTGGTCTTCTAGCAGTTGTAGGATGGGAAGAAAGATTGGATTTGAATGCTAGAATGAGGCAAAATCCATGTCGAATCCTGTGTCAAATTTCATTGCTGCAAGAGCGCCTGTTGGAATCGCCATAAATGCACCTGCAAGAGAGAAAACGAAGATCAAGTGCAAAGGGGAATTGAAAGCGCGGGACGGAGGTCGAAGAAAACCTAAAATATAAGTTTTTCCAGAATATGAACCGACAAACTCCGTTCGACGAAAAGTTAGAAGATCTTCAATCTGAGGTCGATGAAATAATTTAGAGTCAACCAGTTCATCAATCTCAGGCTGAAGATTTGAAAGCATTTCGTCGATCTCAGGTCGACGAAAGGTTTCTGAAGTAAGTTCGTCGAACTTAGATCGACGAAAATTACTTCACCAGGAGATTTCGTCGAGCACAGGTCGATGAGAAATCTCAAAAACTATTATGAGTTCGTTGATCTTAGATCGACGAACAGAGACAATTCTTTGACCAGTGACATAACATTAGATTAAGTCTTGACCATTTATCATACCAAGCTGATTGACAAAAAACAGATGCTTAGATGAGTCCATTGGTTTTGTGAATATGTCTGCTCTTTGCAAATCAGTAGAGATTAACTCAAGTTTAATCTTTTGTTTGTCAACACAATATCTAATGAAATGATGTCTAATGTCTATATGCTTGGTTCTAGAATGCAAAACTGGATTTTGTGCAATGGAAATAACACTTGTATTATCACATAGAATAGTTGAATTATTTAAGTTGACACCATAATCCAG
Source organism: Platanthera zijinensis (assembly GCA_039513925.1). Classification (NCBI taxonomy): domain Eukaryota; kingdom Viridiplantae; phylum Streptophyta; class Magnoliopsida; order Asparagales; family Orchidaceae; genus Platanthera; species Platanthera zijinensis. Next base: position 110,123,948 of record CM077087.1, read on the forward strand.
TAATTGGTTTTGTATCCACAAGATCCGTGAACAGCAGCTGCCTGCAGCCATATATTCAGCTTCAGCAGTTGATGTTGAAATAGATGTTTGCTTTCTACAAAACTAAGATACAAGTATGTCACCAAGGAACTGACAAGTTTTAGAGGTGCTTTTCCTGTCGATTCTGCATCCAACATAATTAGCATCAGAGAATCCAGTTAACACAAATGCTGATTCTGTTGGATACCAGAGGCATAGATCTGGACAACCTTTTATATATCTTAAAATCCTTTTTAAGAAAATAAGGTTAGATTCTTTAGGGTTCACCTAGAACATAAAACAAAGACATGTGACAAACATAATGTCTAGTCTGCTTGCTGTTAAGTACAGTAGGGATCCAACAATGGCCCTATACTTGGTCTGATCAACTGGTTTTCCAGATTCATCAGCATCCACAACAGCATTGGCAGCCATGGGAGTTTTCATGACAGAGGCATCATTCATCCCAAACTTCTTAATAAGCTCTTTAGCATATTTAGACTGAGAGATGAAGATTCCTTCAGGGGTTTGTTTCACTTGGAGACCAAGGAAATATGATAACTCACCCATGCTACACATCTCAAATCTTGAGTGCATTAGATCAAAAAATCTTTTGAATAGATTTGGATCAGTAGAACCAAAGATTATGTCATCTACATATATTTGTACTAATAGAATTTTATCATGATGAAATTTTGTAAAAAGGGTTCTATTAACCATGTCTCTTGAAAAACCATGCTCTTAGAGAAAGCTGGCTAAGGTCTCATACCAAGCTCTTGGAGCTTGCTTTAAACTATAGAGAGCCTTATGCAATTTAAAGACTTAAGAGGGATGAGTTGGAGAGATAAAACCTGGTGGTTGTTCAACATACACCTCTTCTTTGAGTTCTCCATTTAAGAATGCACTTTTTACATCCATCTGGTAGACTTTAAACTTCTTGAATGCTGCATAAGCTAAGAAGATCCTTATAGCTTCAAGTCTAGCAACTGGAGCAAAGGTTTGATCATAATCAATTCCTTCATCTTGCCTGTATCCTTGAGCAACAAGCCTTGCCTTGTTCCTCACTATCACACCTTGGGCATCAAGTTTGTTTCTGAATACCCACTTAGTCCCAATTACTGGATAGCCTTTAGGCCTTAGAACTAAGTCCCAAACTTTATACCTCTCAAACTGGTTGAGTTCCTCCTGCATTGCAGTAATCCAGCTTGGATCTTGCTCTACATCAGATATGGATTGAGGATAAATTTGAGAGAGAAAGCAGGCAAGCATCACATCAGGGTTGAGTTGATGTCTTGTCTGCACTCTTGATGATATGTCTCCAATTACTTGAGATCTAGGGCGATCCCTAAGTGTGACAAGATTATTAGGAGAAGTTGGTTCAACAACAGTTATTTGATTTAATTCCTCTTGTGGAATTGTATCAACTGTTGGAGGAAGTTAAACTGCTTCCACAGTCTCTTCTTCACTTTCAGCTTCTGATATTGCTTGTGGAGAGGGATGTGATTCAACCTTTTTGGTAAGGTTTAGATCATCTAAGCTCTCACACAAATTCTGTACCTGCAGATTGTTGTTGGTAGAGATATCTCTCTCCTTGTAAAACATGTTAGATTCATCAAATGTCACATGCATAGATTCTTCAATTTTTAGTGTTGATTTATTAAACACCTTATATGCCTTGCTGGCTTGGGAATATCCTAGAAAAATTCCCATTGCAGCCTTAGCTTCAAACTTTCTAAGATGTTTCTTGTCATTATTGTGAATATAGCATATACATCCAAATACTTTAAAATAGGTTATTATAGGTTTCTTCCCTTTGATTCGTTCATAGGGAGTCTTAAGTTTTAGTTTATGTATTAAACTTCTATTCAGAACATAGTTTGCTGTGCTTACTGCTTCTGCCCAGTAGGAAAGAGGCATGTAAGCATCTGCAAGCAATGTACCTGCAGCTTCAATTAGTGTTCTATTCTTCCTTTCAACAACCACATTTTGTTGAGGAGTTCTTGGAGCTGAGAAACAATGTCTAATACCTTCCTTCTCACATAACTTTAGCATAAGAAGAGAGTCAAACTCAGTGCCATGATCACTTCTAATCAATGCAACTTGAGTAGAGTACTCAATCTGTATGTTCTTGAGAAAATCTGTGAGAACTTTAAAGGTATCTGACTTAGTTCTCAAAAAGAAAACCCATGTGAATCTAGAGAAGTCATCTACAATAACTAATGTATAAGACTTTCCTCCTAGACTTTGTACTGCAATATGGCGAAAAAGGTCCATATGGAGCAAGTACAAGATTCTAGGTGAATCACTCTTATTAATGGATTTAAAACTAGATTTAGTTTGCTTTCCTAGCTGACAAGCCCTACAGAGGCCTTCCTTCTTATAGGGACCAGAAGGTAAACCACTAACAAGATTGTCTTTAGATAACCTAGCTATATTTTTGTGGTTTACATGTCCTAGTTTTTTGTGCCATAAGTTAGTTTGAATGCTAACAGAATTAAATAAGCAAATTTCAGATTTAGCTGATTAAAAATTTACTAAGTAGATGTTGCCTTGTCTAATTCCAGTTAAAACAGTTGTGTTGTTAAAAGAGATAAGACATAATGTGTTAGTAAAGCTTACTTGATAACCTGTATCACATAGTTGGCTTACTGATATTAGGTTATGCTTGAGACCATTCACATAGGTCACTTTCTTGAATGTGATAGCTCCACAGTTGAAGTCACCATAACCTTTTGTCAGTCCAAAGCCAGAGTCCCCAAAGATTACTTTGGGTCCAATCTTGGCTTTATAGTTAATTAGACATTCTTTGCAACCTGTCATATGTTTAGAACAACCACTATCCAAGTACCATTTATTTTTAGTGACAGGGCTCCCTTCTACCTGCAAAAGGGATTAACAGTTTTTGACCCAGGTTACCTTGGATCCTTGATGTTTGACATAACTAAAGCTTGAAATGAATGAACATTCAGGTTGATCCTTATAACCTAAAGGATTATACCTTCTGGGAGGTATGACCCACTAACTAAAGGGATTAAAAGGTTTATCAGTTTTTAGGTTACTCTGTTTATGAACTGAGTTGGACAAATTCGAGTATGTTCGTCGACCTGAGCTCGACGATCGGGATTGAGTTCGTTGATCTCTGCTCGAAGAATGGAAATATCCATTCTCAGAGCCCCAAAAATGTCGATCTCTATTCGACGAACCATACTGGTTTCGTCGATCCTAGTTCGAAGAATAAATTACATTATTATTTGCGTTCAGAGTTCGTCGTTCTGAGTTCGACAAACCATACCCATTTCGTCGTTCTGAGTTCGACGAAATTTGCTGAACATAGTTATGTTGTTTGTTTTTCTTCTTCTGATTGGTTTTCTTAAGTTCTAATTGTTTAAGAACTCCATTAACTTTCTCTACTTGTTTAGTGTTTTTCTTTCCACTTTCAGAAATGAAGTTAATAGGTTTCGATAGTTGATTTTTCTGAATTTGGATTTGTTCACTAGATGAGGCTCCTAATCCTAGTTTGTTATTATTAGATCTTATGTTAACTGTGCTAGTTATATCTATCAGTTGTAAACTTCTACCATTTAAGGTTTCTTCTAATTCCTTAGCCTTACTTAATTCAAATTTTAGAAATACTATTTGTTGATTAGCCAGATTTAATTCTTCAGTTAATTTTTCATTTTCAGCAATGAATTTTTCTTGTTCTAACAGTTTTTCCCTGAGAAGTTTGATTTCCTTCTCAGATCCTATTAGGTCTAAACATAAGAGTTTATACTCAGATTGAAATTTTTTAGACTGAAAATCATATGAAGCAATTACCTGATCCTCTTCGGAGAGGAATTCTTCATTACTTGATTCTTCTGAATCTGATCTGCTGCTTCCAGCATCAATTGCCATAAGACACATTTCTCTTGCCTTCTTTTCTTCTACATCATCTTCACTAGAACTGGAGGAGGATGTTTCTTCTTCAGTATCACTCCAGGTTTCAGCTACAAAGCCCTTCTCCTTCTTTTTGTACTTGTTGAAGGAGGCCTTGCTATGTTGATGTCTTCTTAAATCCTTGTCTTGCCTTCTATCTTTCTTTTGGACTTCTGGGCATTCTGAGATGAAGTGTCCAGGTTTCCTGTATCCAAAACAGACAACCTCTTTAGAAGGAGTCTTGTCATACCTGGGTTTATCTTCCTTCCTTGAGGGCTTTCTCCTGAAGTCCTTCCTTGCCATTTTATAGAATCTCTTAGCAAAGAGACTCATAAGTTCTTCATTTGCTGATAAGCTGGGAGATTCTTCTACACCTTTATGTGCCAAGTTCCGTTCCTTTCTAGTAGGTGTTGAAGCCTTTGGTTCAACTGCAGCTTCTCTTGACTTGATCAATTGCTCATAGGATTTGAGCTTTCCAAGCATAGATTCTATTGAGATTTCAGCCATGCTTCTGGCTTCTCTGATGGGCCAAATTCTGGAGTCCCATGTGCTAGGCAAGCATATGAGGATCTTGTCATTGACCTCAGTCAGAGTAATTTCCTTATCCAATGTTCTGAGCTCACTGATAATGGAGCTCAGCCTGTTGTACATTATTTCCACAGATTCTGCTTCATCTTTCCTAAAATTTTCATATTGAGATATGAGGTTGGATCTTCTATCCTTCCTCTCATCAACAAAACCTGCTACCATTTGGTTGAGGGAATCCCAAATGGCTTTGGTAGATGTACATTCAGTAACTTTCTGAAATATATCATCTGACATAGTCTGAGCTAGTATGTTCATAGCTCTGGCATCTGCAATCTTTGCCTTCTTATGTGTATTAGTTTTATTTGGAGGAGGCACTGCACTAAGATTTACTAAAGTTGAAGTGGAGGGCACTGGAGCTGGTGGTCCTGTCAAAATGGAATTAAAAATGTCTTCATCAATACAGTTCATATAAAGCTTGATTCTTGCCTTCCAGATCACAAACTTTTGCAAGTTGCAAACTTGAGGTCTGGTGCTGACATAGTCCTTATTCTGTGCCATGATATCAGAAAAATAAAATCTAATCAGAGAGTCTAATAAGATTTATTCAGAGATTATCCTGAGGATCTTAGTTAATCCAGGTGTAACCTGTATGATGTGATTAACCACCCTCTTATACCAATTGAAAGTTAGGGTAAGCTCTGAAAAACTCTAGAGGGGGGGGGGGGGGTTAATAGAGTTACTGAAATCTTTTGATTTTTACTGAAATAAAAATCTTTTAATAAAATAGGTTACTATAGTATAAGTGTATAGGTGCACAAGTGCAGCAGATAAACTAAGCTACACAAAAAGAATATATCACAGCACAAGCACAAAGCAAAAACTACACAGCCACACAGACAACACAAGAAATTTATAGTGGTTCCCCAAACTTGGGTACATCCAGTCTTCTACCACCCTAGGTAGGAATCCACTACAGGTTTTGATCAGGTGACTGCCACCAATGAGCTTTTGATCAAGTGCTCAAAAACCAATCCTCAAGTCTTTTAGTTAGGAGACTTGCAACTAGGAATAATTTTGAAGGGAACTAAAACCCTGTACAGAGGTGGGGATGAGAGAGTGATAGTGTTCTTCTCTTTCTCAAATACAACTGAGAGAAGATTAGTGGATTTGTGTTGTTGTCAAAGCTCCCCCTGAGATCTTGACTAGTTCAGGAGTGGAAGCTTTGCAAAGGGTGAGTAGGCCTTTTAGCTCTTTAGAGAACCTTGACTGATTTGAATAGCTTGTCACTTGAGATCCCTGAAAGCAAAGAAAGAAAGGAAGAAGGACTCTTGATGGTGATGGTTGTTCCTTCTTATTCTCTTTAGAGCAGTAATTTTTCTGAGAACTGTTTTCACTGCACTTTTGATGTTTGTAAGCTTTTTCCTGTGTGTTGCTTATTGATAGCACACGAGTTTTTTGTGTATCACTTTTCTTCTATGTTTTTCTTATCTCTTGGTGACTAACTTTTCTAAGAGATCCTCCAATGATATCTGTAGCTTGGTCGAATTCAAAAATCTGCAATAAATGCTTAGCCGGAATCTCGGAAATGAAAACAGCAAGTATGCTGTCATATATTCTATTCTATGTTTGTCCCGAGATATAAGTAGTAAATTCCATGAAGAATATTTGTAATCAATGCTGCTAGTAACGACTCAATTCAAAAGATATAAGAGCATTGATTATCCAGGAAATTAACAGCTTATAGTAGTATAAGACAATGAGACAAAAGGAAAGAATACATGATAATATGCCTTACAGTTTTCGTCGACCTGAGAACAACTTTCGTCGACCTGTGATTTTGTCGACCTGAGAACGGCTGTTTGTTGAGCTGAGATCCAAGATCGTCGAGCTGAGTCTGCAGTCTGGACTTAGAATATTTTTTGATGTTGAGTATTGAAGTATTGATCTTGGCATTGAGAGCGTTGAGTGAACTTTGGCTCTTAATAAATTTTGGCGTTGAGAGATCTTTGGCTTTGAGTGAACTGTGGCGCTGAGTCAATTTTGGCGCTGAGAGCTGAAGTGTTAGTCGACCTGAGGACAGAGTTCGTCGACCTGATGTTCTTAGTTCGTCGACTGAAGTTTGACAGAGGAGTTATTACTATGTTAAGAGATCGTCGAGCTGAGATCTAAGTTTGTCGAGCTCAGCTCAGAGAATTTTCTCTGGGTTAGTCGAGCTGAGCACGATGATCGTCGACCGGAGTTCGACGAACGCAGATCTCCTTTTTATTAAGTCTTGAATCTTCTAAGTCTTGAGTCTCTGGCAGTGTTGGAGGCTGGTCCTTTGAACTGTTGCCTTAAGGGACTAGACCTAGACTCTAAGACACAACTATGACCCAGATCTATACATACCTAACTCAGTAAACCTAGCCCAAATTCAACTAGGGGTTCCAACATTGAACATATTTGTGTTTTTAAAAGCTTGTGAACAAGGTACTTAGAATAAACATCTAAAAATTATATTAAAATTCTAGGAGATGTATATTGACCTATAACACTTTTTGCCCAATTTTCATAACATCCTATCAAGCAGTGTGATCATAATAATTAGAAGATTATCAAGGGCAATTCCATTTACTATAAAGGAGGTATTAAATGCATTGTTCCAAAATAAAAAATAAAATCAACAAAGGGCCTTATTGACCCTATGACTATATTACCCAAGTTTCATGGCTTTTGATTAAGTTTTGGTGGCCTATCTTGCATTTGTATGGGTTGTTCCCTAAGCTAGAATTAGGGTTTTGAGGGGTCTACTATCTCCAAATCCTCTAAGATTTTTACCAGAGGACTTTAGCTACCCTAGTATTCTCCCTACCAAATTTCAAGTAAATACAAGGGCATTTGACCACATGCCCTTCTCAAACCCCCAAAGTCCAAACATAGGGTTTGAACTTGGGTCCTAAGGCAATACAATTCCAAACTACCCCATATCCCATATGAGGGTGTAATATGTCATGAAAAACCAGTGGCCCAAATCCCAACCTCTGTTGAGGTGGTTTGATCACTCAGAACACAAAGTGCACTTTTGACCTAAATACCCTTATTGGGGCAAAGACAGGGTTTGCTCAAATCCTATACAAATCAAGTCAAAAATTTGGTGAAAATTTATACAGATCCTCATGATGACCCCAAGGACCATTCACCAAAATTTGGGAGGGTTTTAAGTTCATTTGGTCCCTTAATTAATTTACCCTAGGGTATTTAAATAATTTCAAAAACTATAAGAAAATTGTGCCCAAAAATTCTCAGTTTTTTGCAGGACCTAGGTATAGGTTAGGGTGAGTCCTTGTACAAATCTCGGGTCATTTAGACAAGAGATGAAGTGGGGCCACTCATTTTAATCTTTGTCTATCCCTAGGTATAGGCCCCACCAAAATGGGTGCCCTGGTCAAACAAGTCGCCCAAATTAACTCAAATCAATTTTAAAATAAAGTAGACCCATAGGGCTACAAATTATATGTTGATCACTCTTTCTGATTTAGCCTCTATGTATTTTTAAAATAATTTACAAAATAACTGAAATGGTGTTACAGATTCATTAAAATGAAATAAACATAATCCTATAGTTTGAACAGTAGCCACACACATCTTGACACACCTTTTGAAGGCATCCCATCATCATCGCTGCGCGCCAACAGCCAGGATTTATTCCTCCTGGGCCAACTTCGCGCCTCTGCCACCGACCTCCCGGCCACCTCCCTGGCCGGCCACCGCCACCACCACCTCCGTCGAGGTGGTGGCTATCGCTAGGCGGCGGCACAGCCGCTAGAGGGGCGGATTCTGGCGATCCCGACAAGATAACTTTTATGGAAAAACCAGGAGAAAACCTCTCCCGATCGGGCTCAATTGAGCCCGATTCTTGTCCCTAAACATTACTATGATCTACCGAGAGGAAAAGAGGAAGGGGAGGACCTTGTTTGCGGTCTGTGAGCGGGTGGTTTGCTTCTTTGCCATCTCCGACCGTCGATTTGGGCTTCTCTGCAACTTCTACACCAAAACCACTGAAACTAAAACGTAATCAGGGGAAAATCTTGCCCTTGCCCTGGTGAAGGTTTCTAATGAAGGAATTGGGGAGAGGTGGCTTGTAACTCCCCAATTCATCAAAGCACCATTAATGACCATAAGGGTAAAATTTCGGTTTCACCCAAATTGAGGGGCTGAGCCACCCCATTGGCCGGCCATCTATTGAAAACTTCTCCCCTGCCTCCAAGGAGTTAAAGCCCCATAAAAGGGAGGGGTTATGGAGCCTCTATGGCCATGATGGCCATTAAGCTATTACTTTCTCTCTTCTCCAAATTAGGGTAACTTCCACTCTCTCTCCTAGTCACCACATTCTGAATTTGGTGGGCCCAAAATGTGTCTCTCAACCTCCTAGACCAATGGGCCACACTAGTTTGGGCTTAGCCCACTTGGAATGGGCATGAGCTAGCCATTTAGGCTAGCTTGACCACTTTTGACCCATGAGTTGAATTTTGTCAACTTAGCCACTAGGGTTGAACCCAATGGGTCCTTGGTGACCCATGGACCTAACTTAAGGTTTAGGAACACTCAGGTAGGGTAGGTTGGGCATCTTGGAGGTCACCTGCCCCTTAGTTAGGGCACTTTGACTTTTTTAGGGCTATGGTTGACTTGGGTCAACTTAGCCTCTTTGGTTGACTCCAATGGGTCCTAGGTGACCCTATGGACTTCCCAAGGTGTTAAGGGTGTTGTGGTAGGGTTATGAGGTCAAGTTGAAGCCCTAAACTCATACCTTAGGTTTGATGTTGAGGATGTGCTATAAGCAAACCAAGGTGATTTCCACCTTGGGCCTTGCCCACCCGATCTAGAGCTTCTAGTTGTTTTGTCATGACCTTGTCATGAAAAAACAAAGACCTAGGGGTCTAGTTGTTTGAGGGATGTTACAAATCCCAATATATAAACAAAAAATTTCGTCCTCGAAATTCTAGTTACGGGGTTTCAAGTATGAAAGGTAAATTCTAACATCCCGAGAGGTTGTGAGTAATACCTGACAAAAAAGCTCCGGGTACCTTTGTTGTATCAAGTACCGAGGCTCCCATGTGTGCTCCTCTCGCCCATGATTTCTCCATAGGACCTTTACCAACGGAACCTTCTTGCGCCGCAAGACTCGTATCCCCTTGTCGTTAATCCGGACCAGCTCCAGGTGAACTGACCGATCAGATGCTATCGGCCCAACCGTGGTCGTAATCTGCTGCTCCAAGCATAGTAGAGCCCTCCTAAGAGAAGATACGTGAAATACATCGTGCAGACCCGCCAGCTCCAGTGGCATCTCCAGCCTGTTTATTTTAACCAAGTGTCCATAGTAGGGATCATTCCGAATGGGTGCCCGTATACACGCACTCAGGCCACATATCACTATGTTTTTTCTTTTAGGGGTTTCATAGTAGGGATCTTTCCAAGTGGGTGCAAGAGTAAACGCACTCAGGCTACATATCACTATGAATAAACTCATTTCATGAAGATCTCAATGATAGGTGTGCTAATAGGTAAGGATTGGCCTTGGTGAATTTTAGTAGTAGAGTATCAAAAGGTATAGGGAATAGGTCCAAATTGGGTGTGCAAGGGTGTAACACCCCGAAACTCAAAAGAGAGACGGGTGGCATTTTTAAGCAAAGATGGGGTTTTGAAGCAGGTGACACGGGTCTCGACACGGGCGTGTCGGAGGCCGTGTCAGGGCGTGTTCGACCACGGGTCGTGCGGTCGACGCTTTAGCGGTCGACGATCCTAGAAGGCTGGAACACGGCCTGGGACACGGGCGTGTCCCAGGGCGTGTCAGGCACACGGCATGTGACACGGGCGTGTCACATGGTTGTGTCCTCCTCGGTACATTTCTGGTCCTGTGCCATTTTTGGCATACGGGTAGTGACACGGGTGTCGACACGGGTGCGTCATCCGACACAGGTAGTGACACGGGCATGTCATCCGACACGGGTAGTGACACGGGTGTCGACACGGGTAGTGACACGGGTGTCGACACGGGCGTGTAGGTGGCCGTGTCCTTCTCGGGTTGGGAAAGATGGCCGATTGCACACGGGGGGGGGGGGGGGGGGGGGGCGTGACACGGGTCCCGACACGGGCGTGTCACAGGTGACACTGGCGTGTCGGAGGCCGTGTCGAATGCCGTGTGCTGGTTTTTGAGTCGGTCGAGATGGCGAATGGGTGACACGGCCAGGCACACGACCGTGTTGCAACCCGTGTTCGGCGCAGATTTGGTATTTTCAGGCCCGATCAAGGCCGTTCGTTTCTTTGATTTGAGATCCAATGGCTGGGGGTTGTTTCCCCAGGGTTATACCCGGGAATAGGGTTAAGAAACCCTCATTTCTCTTGAGTGGTTCTCTTTCTAAAAGCTAGAGAGAGGAGAGAGCAAGGAGGAGGAAGAAGGGCTAGATCCGGTCGCCGGAGGAGATTCGGAGCTCCAAATCGCGAACCGTCTTCGGATCCGCGGAGGCAAGGAGATTGCGGTGCTTTTCATCCGCATAGATTTTCATGATGCCGCGGAAGAACGCAAGGGTAACGATTCTCATCCTAGGGCATGTGAAGCCCTCTTTTCCTTTGCATAGGAAGCCCTCTCTTGCGAGTGAGCGAAGAGTTGGAGCATTCCTTGGGGTAGATATGTAAAGTCCCCCTTGTATAGAGTCCGTATGCGAAAACGGATATAGGCATTGTGTATGAAGCCTATTCGGACATGTTGGTCCGGATCGGTGATGTTGCATTGCATTTGAACCGGGCAAGACTCCGGATGTTTGGTTGTTTGCGGGTTTTCTACGTGGTAGATTGTAACAGGGAGCCTTAGAGATTAACTCTAAGGTGCACCCGGAAAACTGGGCAAAAACGAGTTTTGCCAACACGATGGCCGGGGAGCCAATGTGAACATAACCGGGTTATGTGATTGTTGTGGTGGAAGCGGGACTCGGTGAGTCTTGACCTGCGCATATGACTTAAATTGTCGTTGCGGTGTGAGCACGGGTCAGGCGAAACCATACCCGGTCTATGTCGTTCGGTAGGACCGTTGGCATGGATGAGGGTCTTCGGCGGTCTATGGCTTAAATTGCCGTGACCAAGGCCAAGAAGGCAAAATGCTCATATGGTTGGCCGTCCAAGAGGCGGTGGTGGAACGGGAATGCCTATGGCTTGAATTGACGTGACGTTGGCCGGTTCGCCGTGAATGTGCTCTGTGTGCACGAGGTGTGTGGCCGTACGAGCCTATGCCTGTGATGATGTGTGTTTATGCTAATAAATTGCCTATACTAATAAAGTGCAGGGAAAGAGCATCGCCGCCCAGATTTTGGGGCGGGATCGTTATAATTTGGTCAGCATAGCTGACCGTTGCTTTTGTTTGCCACCGGGCGGTGGTTTGTGCTTGCAGGTGCTGCGGAGCCGAGCGGAAAATAGCGGGATAAAGCCCAAGTTGCTGAGCCGGCCCTCGAAGGCCTAATTTTGAGTGTTTCATTGTGACCATGTGTGGCCGGCCTGCAAGCCGATGTATGAAAACACTTTTGTATCAAGCAAACTATGTAAGGCCTTAAGGCCATTTCTGTTTTATGTGTATTGGAACATTCCTGCGGGTGTTTTTGTAGTGGACATTCATGCTGTTGGCAGGGTTCTTAATTGTGCAACTTAATAATTGCTTCCGCTAGGTGTTGTGTAGGACGTTATGATTGGTTGATTGGTTTTAACGCATAACCAACCGGTCTGTCCGTAGTATATGGCGTCGGGCCCCGGCCGGACCTACTACTATATGCTATACGACGGATAGGGGTGTTTCAAATTGGTATCAGACTACTGGTTTCGGTCAAACTTAAATGAATTCGTGGGCGAATTCACTTGAAGGGGTGGTGAGCACATGTGTGCGTCATCGTTATAACATTAAAAGAACCCATGAATGTCCACTTAGGAATGAAAATACACATGTTTGAGGAACCTGCGTGTTCCTATAATTGCTGTTTGCAATAGTATTTGGTCGCTTATCGGTGTTTTGCACGTTTATAGGTGACCTGAAGTGGTGCTGGGCCGTCAGAACGGCCAGGTTCTGAGGCAAGCAGTGCGCCAAGTGAGGTGCCTGCAACACCTCCGTCTGCCGAGACCATTAGGTTGGTGGCAGAAGCTGTCATGGCGATGATTAATGCGCAACCTACAAGACAGGTGCAGCAGCCTGCTCCTGCGGAGGAGCAAGTGCCGCTCCAAGCGGCGGAGCCTAGAAGGGTTGAGCAGGTGGCGGTGGAGCCGGAGTTACCTCGGAGAGCAACTGAAAGACAGTTGAAGCATGTGATGGGCTTCCACCCACCGGTGTTCTCGGGAACGGGAACCCCGACCCAGGCTGAAGATTGGCTCTCAAGAGTCAATAGGGTGATGACAGCTACTGAAACGGAAGAGTGGCAGAAGACCACGATAGCGACGTTCCTTTTGGATGGGGACGCAAGGTTATGGTGGGAAGGCCTAGAGCTACACCAGTTGAGGGGAAGGCCATTGGCCGAAGTTCCTATGGCGGAGTTTGCAAGATTGTTCATGGCTCGATACCTCCCCTCAGCACAGAGGATCGCATTGGAGAACGAGTTCCAAAAGTTGGTGCAAGGAGATAGCACTGTAGACGAGTACCTCCACGAGTTTACACGGTTAGGGAGATATGCTAGCGCTACCTTTGCCGACGAGGAGCAAAAGACTAACCGCTTCTACGAAGGGTTAAGAGATGAGCTGAGGTTGCTACTGTCAGGGCCCATGACGGAGGGTTTCCTAACTTTGGTCAACTCGGCCCGGTCCTTGGAGAAGGACATGAGAAATGTGCAAGCTAAGAAGGAATCTGGCAGGAAGAAATCGGAGTTCAAAGCGCCGACTACGTCGAAGTCGGGCTATCGAAAATTCTTCAAGAAGACTAGGACGTCAGGTCCAGCTTCTTCTACAGGTGCCTCGGGGGCAACTACCAACCGAACCCTGGGCGCTTGTTTCACGTGTGGAAAGACGGGGCACTTTGCCCGCGATTGCTGGAGCGGACGCCCAAAATCCGAGAGGAAGCAAGGAGCTACTTACGAAGAGAAGGGCAAGGCGGTGGAGTCAACCGCGTCTCACTATGCTCCGACTCAGCATAGAGTCTACAACTTGGGGCAGCAAGAGGCCATTAAACAAGCGGATGTGGTGACAGGTACGAGTTAATTTATAGCAAGTTAACTTAGATACTGTTGTTTATTGCTTGTTAGCCTAATATGGTTTGCATAGGCTTTGTTTTGATTAGCGATAGTCCGGCACGGGCACTGTTCGATACGGGAGCTTCACACTCCTTCTTGTCCGAAAATTTTATATCGCGCATCGGAGTCCCTTCTTCGATGTCAAAGGACAAGTTGGATGTGCTGCTACCGAATGGGTGCTCGATGCGTGCGGACAGAGTGTGCACCGTAAAGGTTCATATTGGGAGCCAAGAGTTTGACTTGCTAGCATCATTGCTGCCGCTAGTAGAGTTCGACGTTATCTTTGGGATGGATTGGCTTTCGGAGCAGAAAGCTTGGATTGACTGTGATCGGAAGGAGGTCAAGCTGGGTGTTGGGCTGGGGACAACATTCGAGGGACTCAAGGGGTCGAGCAAGACGCTAATGTCTGCTCTTCAGGTGGTAAAGGCAGTTCGTGCTGGTGTAGAGCTGTTCTTCGCAATAGTGGGGGTTGTGGAGCCAAAGTCCACGTTGGATAGCATCCCCGTGGTTTGTGAATACCCCGATGTGTTCTCGGATAGTCTTCCCGGGGCCCCACCGCGGCGAGAGATTGATTTCACCATCGAGCTCGTACCGGGGGCCAAACCGGTGTCACGTGCTCCATATAGGTTGGCGCCTAAGGAGATGGCAGAGTTGAAAGTTCAGCTAGAGGAGCTGATGGAACAAGGTTATGTGCGTCCAAGCTCGTCGCCTTGGAGCGCATCGGTCCTCTTCGTTAAGAAGAAGGATGGTAGTATGCGGTTGTGTATCGACTACAGAGAGTTGAACAAGCTGACGGAAAAGAACAAGTACCCGATCCCGAGGATTGATGATCTCTTTGATCAGTTAGTCGGATCGTCGGTATATTCTAAGTTGGACTTGAAGTCGGGGTACTATCAGTTGAGGATAAGGGAATGTGATATCCCAAAGACGGCGTTCAGCACAAGGTATGGGCATTTCGAGTTCACGGTCATGCCGTTTGGACTGACGAATGCGCCATCAGTGTTTATGGACTTGATGAACAGGACGTTCTGAGATTTCCTGGATCGCTTTGTGATCGTCTTTATTCACGATATATTGGTGTACTCGCAGTGCGAAGAAGATCACTTCAAGCACTTGCATCTAGTGTTGGAGACTTTGAGGAGGAATGAGCTTTATGTGAAATTCTCCAAGTGCGAGTTCTGGCTACCCTCAGTAGCGTTCCTTGGTCACATTGTTAGTGGGGAAGGTATAGCAGTGGATCCGACGAAGATTGTTGCGATAGGGGAGTGGCCTGCGTTGTCTTCTGTCGCGGAAGTCCGTAGTTTTCTCGGGCTTGTCGGATATTACAGGCGCTTCGTAGAGAACTTCTCGTGGATAGCGCTACCTCTCACGAAGTTGACAAGGAAAGATCAGAGATTCTTATGGACGCAGGAGTGCGTGCAAGCGTTTGAGGAGCTGAAGAGACGGTTGACCACGGTGCCAGTGCTTAGTTCGCCGAGTGGGACCGAGGGCTTCGAGGTGTATAGTGACGCCTCGGGTAGTGGTTTGGGCTGCGTGTTGTTGCAGTATGGGAGCGTGATAGCTTATGGATCGCGTCAGCTGAAAGTGCATGAAAGGAACTATCCGGTCCACGACTTGGAGTTGGCGGCCGTGATATTTGCACTTAAGCTATGGAGGCACTACCTATACGGCGTAAGGGTCGATATATATACCGATCACAAGAGCCTGAAGTACCTATTGGATCAGAAGGATCTTAACATGAGGCAGAGGAGGTGGATGGAGTTCCTGGGGGACTACACCTTCAAGATTCATTATGTACCCGGGAAGGGCAATGCGGTTGCTGATGCGTTGAGTCGCAGGGCTCCCGCCCAAGCCAACTTGTTGTCGGTGCATGATGAGCGACTGATACGGGAGTTGGAGGAGCTTGAGATCTGTTGTGTTGACAAGTAGACGAGCGCCAAAGCAATGTTGAACTGGACAGAGGTCCAGTATGACCTGGCTGACCGGGTTCGGCAGGCATTGGAGTTAGATGACTCCATGAAGGAGCTTATGGAGGCAGCGTTGGATGGGTCAAATTCCCAGTTTTCAGTGGAAGATGGGTTGCTAAGGAAGGATCATCGGTTGTGCGTCCCAAGCGGGAGTAACCTACGGGCGGAGTTGATGTACGAGGCTCATCATACCAAGTGCTCGATCCACCCAGGGAGCACAAAGATGTACCTTGACCTCAAGAAGCTGTTTTGGTGGCCGGGGCTTAAGAAAGATGTGGCGTTGTTTGTGGCTAAGTGCCAAACATGCGCCTTGGTGAAGGCGGAGTGCCAAAAGCCGGGAGGATTTCTGAAGTCCTTGCCTATACCGGAGTGGAAGTTCGACGACATATCTATGGACTTTGTGCATGGGTTGCCAAGGTCGCAGAAAGGGAACGACGCCATCTGGGTGATCGTAGATCGGTTAACTAAAGTGTCGCATTTCATTCCGCATAGGAAAGACGACTCGGTGGAGAAGTTGGCAAAGCTATATGTGGACAATATAGTTAGACTGCATGGTGTGCCTCGCAGCATTGTGAGTGATCGTGATGGGCATTTCACGTCGGATGATTGGAGGTTGGTGCAGCAGATGCTGGGGACAAAGTTGAAGTTTAGCACAGCCTTCCATCCGCAGACGGATGGGCAGACCGAGAGAGTCAATAGAACGATGGAGGACATGCTCCGAATGTGTGTCCTAGACTTCGGGAAGCATTGGGAGGACCACCTGTATTTGGTGGAGTTTGCGTACAATAATGGCTACCAAGCGAGTATACAAATGGCACCCTTCGAGGCCCTGTTTGGTAGGAAGTGTCGCACGCCGTTATCGTGGCTTGAAACGGGTGAGGCAAGGTTGTACAAGAAGCAGGAGGTGGAAAATACTACTTCTTTGGTGCGGATCATTCGAGAGCGTTTGCTGATCGCTCAGGATAGGCAAGCTAAGTACTACAATGCAAAGCATCGGAATGTGGAGTTTGCGGTGGGCAATTGGGTGTACTTGAAAGTAAAGCCGTTCAAGGGGGTTTCGTGGGTGAGATGCTTGAAGAAGCTGAACCCAAGATACCTTGGACCCTTTGAGATTCTGGAGCGGGTCGGCGAAGCGGCTTATCGTTTGAAGTTATCGGTAGAGTTGAGTGGACTACACGATGTGTTCCACATCTCTGTATTGCGGAAGGCGGTGCAAGAGCCTTCGCAGGTGATCGCAGTTAATCAAGTACCGGTGGACGAAGGGTTGACGACTAGGGTCAAGCCCGTTCGTATTGAAGAATCCGAAGTTAATCGACTTCGTAACAAGGAGATCCAAATGGTCAAGGTCTGTTAGGACAATTGCGTTCGTGAGGAGCTCTCTTGGGAACGGGAGCAGACCATGCTGGAGGAGTACCCAGAGTTATTTCGCTCAGGTACCGCTCTTGGTTTTATGTTTACTTTCCTTTAGTGATTTCGTGGGCGAAATTCTTTTAAGGGGGAGAGAATTGTAACACCCCGAAACTCAAAAGAGAGACGGGTGGCATTTTTAAGCCAAGACGGGGTTTTGAAGCAGGTGACACGGGTCTCGACACGGGCGTGTCGGAGGCCGTGTCAGGGCGTGTTCGACCACGGGTCGTGCAGTCGACGCTTTGGCGGTCGAAGATCCTAGAAGGCTGGAACACGGCCTGGGACACGGGCGTGTCCCAGGGCGTGTCAGGCACACGACATGTGACACGGGCGTGTCACATGGTCGTGTCCTCCTCGGTATATTTCTGGTCCTGTGCCATTTTTGGCACACGGGTAGTGACACTGGTGTCGACACGGGTGTGTCATACGACACGGGTAGTGACACGGGCGTGTCATCTGACACGAGTGTGACACGGGTGTGTCATCCGACACGGGTAGTGACACGGGTGTCGACACGGGCGTGTCGGTGGCTGTGTCCTTCTCGGGTTGGGAAAGCTGGCCGATTGCACACGGGGGGGGGGGGGGGGGGGGGGGGCGTGACACGGGTCCCGACACGGGCGTGTCACAGGTTACACGGGCGTGTCGGAGGCCGTGTCGAATGCCGTGTGCTGGTTTTTGAGTCGGTCGAGACGGCGAATGGGTGACATGGCCAGGCACACGGCCGTGTTGCAACCCGTGTTCGACGCAGATTTGGTATTTTGAGGCCCGATCAAGGCCGTTCGTTTCTTTGATTTGAGATCCGACGGCTGGGGGTTGTTTCCCCAGGGTTATACCCGGGAATAGGGTTTAGAAACCCTCATTTCTCTTGAGTGGTTCTCTTTCTAAAAGCTAGAGAGAGGAGAGAGCAAGGAGGAGGAAGAAGGGCTAGATCCGGTCGCCAGAGGAGATTCGGAGCTCCAAATCGCGAACCGTCTTCGGATCCGCGGAGGCAAGGAGATTGCGGTGCTTTTAATCCGCATAGATTTTCATGACACCGCGGAAGAATGCAAGGGTAACGATTCTCATCCTAGGGTATGTGAAGCCCTCTTTTCCTTTGCATAGGAAGCCCTCTTTCGCGAGTGAGCGAAGAGTTGGAGCATTCCTTGTGGTAGATATGTAAAGTCCCCCTTGTATAGAGTCCGTATGCGAAAACGGATATAGGCATTGTGTGTGAAGCCTATTCGGACATGTTGGTCCGGATCGGTGATGTTGCATTGCATTTGAACCGGGCAAGACTCCGGATGTTTGGGTGTTTGCGGGTTTTCTACGTGGTAGATTGCAACATGGAGCCTTAGAGATTAACTCTAAGGTGCACCCGGAAAACTGGGCAAAAATGAGTTTTGCCAACACGATGGCCGGGGAGCCAACGTGAACATAACCGGGTTATGTGATTGTTGTGGTGGAAGCGGGACTCGGTGAGTCTTGACCTGCACATATGGCTTAAATTGTCGTTGCGGTGTGAGCACGGGTCAGGCGGAACCGTACCCGGTCTATGTCGTTCGGTAGGACCGTTGGCATGGATGAGGGTCTTCGGCGGTCTATGGCTTAAATTTCCGTGACTAAGGCCAGGAAGGCAAAATGCTCATATGGTTGGCCGTCTAAGAGGCGGTGGTGGAACGGGAACGTCTATGGCTTAAATTGACGTGATGTTGGCCGGTTCGCCGTGAATGTGCCCTGTGTGCACGAGGTGTGTGGTCGTGCGAGCCTACGCCTGTGATGATGTGTGTTTATGCTAATAAATTGCCTATACTAATAAAGTGCAGGGAAAGAGCATCGCCGCCCCGATTTTGGGGCGGGATCGTTATAATTTGGTCAGCATAGCTGACCGTTGCTTTTGTTTGCCACCGGGCGGTGGTTTGTGCTTGCAGGTGCTGCGGAGCCGAGCAGAAAATAGCGGGATAAAGCCCAAGTTGCTGAGCCGGACCTCGAAGGCCTAATTTTGAGTGTTTCATTGTGACCATGTGTGGTCGGCCTGCGAGCCGATGTATGAAAACACTTTTGTATCAAGCAAACTATGTAAGGCCTTAAGGCCATTTCTGTTTTATGTGTATTGGAACATTCCTGCGGGTGTTTTTGTAGTGGACATTCATGATGTTGGCAGGGTTGTTAATTGTGCAACTTAATAATTGCTTCCGCTAGGTGTTGTGTAGGACGTTATGATTGGTTGATTGGTTTCAACGCGTAACCAACCGGTCTGTCCGTAGTATATGGCGTCGGGCCCCGGCCGGACCTACTGCTATATGCAATACGACGGATAGGGTGTTACAAAGGGTATAATGTTAAAGGTTATGGGATTGCAAGGCTCAAACTATCCAGAAGGAGGCCCAAGTCATTTCCTCCCTCACTAAATAACTTATGCGAATGTTTTGAGGATTGCTAGAAGGTAAATTCTAGACATCAATAAAGAGTATTTTTTTCTTGATTCCCTAATACAAAACTATCAAAATGTCACACTCATTGACTCACTTTCTTATAGATTAAAAGACTTGATTTTAAGGGCCTAGACACCTAGAGGGGGGGGGGGGTGAATAGATTCTACTTTTGTTTAAGAATTTTTTGCAATTAGCTAGTTCTAACTCAACACAGAAAATTCAATACACAGCACAATAATCACAGCACAGCATACACCATATTTATAGTGGTTCCCCAAGGTATGGGTACATCCACTTTCCCCCTTCGCCTATCCAGTAGAGAACAGGATTCAGCCCAACTTCCTTCCACTTACTCAGATCCACAGATCTTACAACTCAGAACCAGATTGGTTCCTACAGCTCAGACTTATACAAGTATTACCTCAGATTCTTCCTAAGAACCATACCTCAGGCCTCAGGCCTACCTTAGCCTTTATCACTAGGCTTACAACTCAGACTTTCACAAGTCCCACACCTCAGGATCTCCGCCATACCTCAGCCTTTATAATTACAGGCTTACAACTCAGATCTTACAAAAGATCCTATAAGAAATTTAATGTTTTAAAAGGTACAAAAATTTCACCAGATAGAACTCTCTATTGATGTGAGCTTCTTGATCAGTTCTTGAATAAACTGAATCTTCAGATCCAACCTGACTTAGCTATTTCAAAGCTTCTTGATTGAACAAAATAAGGTTGATCTTCACTTGATGTAGAAGTTGATCTTAGGATAGCTCCCTTCTTAAATTAAGAATAAGATCTGAATCTTTCTTACAGACTGTTCTGGATCTGCCTTCTTAAGGGTTTCACCTTTTCTTGTTATCAAATTCTCTTTCCCGTAACTGCTTGATTACTTCCTTAGTTGTCTCTGGTTGTCAAGGATCAGTCCCTTATATAGAGTTTCCTCATGATTACCGGCTGATCCAGTTTGTAATAACCTTCTGACAGTTCTGACAAAGGTGCCAGACCTGTTGGTTATGACAGCTGTCGAGTCATCAGTCATAACAAATGATTCCTTAAAGACTTTACAACTCAGCATGAACCACTCAGCAAACTGCTTCACATGTGTCTACACAAATAGACTAAGTGTCGACACAAGTCTTGATGATGTCGACACAACACTCCATGTGTTGACATAGTCATTCTTCTGCTACTCGACACAGCTTTTGTTTGTATGTGTCGACACAAGTCTTGTGTGTCGACACAACTGCTCCTGGTCTCGACATAACTGATGCTGACAGATTGAATTGAGTGTATGTCAAGCTGTCGTTGAGTGTGTGTCGACACAAGTCCTGTGTGTCGACGCAAGCCTTCAGACTCAGTATAGATATTACTATTAGATGGCGTTGAGTGTCGTCCAGATGTCGTTGAGTATGTGTCGACACAAGTACTGTGTGTCGACACAAACCCTTCAGACTCAGTATAGCTGTTGCTGATAGATGGAGTTGAGTGTGTGTCGACACAATCCTTCTTCAGGTTTCGACATAATTCTTGGGTGTCGACACATGCCTTTCTTCTGGTGTCGACATAACTCCTAGGTGTCGACATAGCTCTTGCTTCAGGTGTCGACACAATTCCTTTCTCAGGTGTCGACACAATTCTGGGTGTCAACCCATGCCTTTCTTCTTGTATCGACATAACTCCTAGGTGTCGACACAATTTTTCACAAGTGTCGACACTTATACTTCGAGAATTTTCTTGCAAACCTTACACCTGCACAATGAAACTCAAACATCCCATAAAATACAAACTGATGTATATCATTGAGTAAGGGGAGGCTTCTCCAAATCTGGTACATATTTTTCAGTGTACCCAACAATCTCCCCCTATTTGGAGAAGTCATAACTCTTAATCAAAGATATACATCTCTTATAATAAAATACAAAAAATAGATGTACATACATTTCACTACAGGATAACAACTAAAATCAATACTGAAACTGATTTCATTCATTAATCAGAAAATTCTAGGTTTACATGTTTTGCTTTAGAACATAAAAAGATTACATTGTTCTAGACATTAGCCTATCTATCCTAGGATTGACTAGGCTCCTTAATTACAATTCCTTTCCCAGATCTAATCTTAGCCTGCACAGTAGGTTCAGTATCATCATTTGGTTTCTTTCCTTTCAGATCCTTCTTCTTCTTCAGTTCTTCAGCCTTTATCCTTTGCCTTTCAAAATAGTGAAAAGGCTTTAAGAAGTACTTGTTAGGCTCCAAAGCATTAACAGGTAACTTCCCAGCTTTTGCACTCCTCCTGTACTGAAGAATGGCATCTTGCCTTGATTGATACTTGTTCCACTCTTGCTCAGAGAACCCTTTACCCCTATCATAGGTCTTGTCCTTCACAGCTTTCCAGGCAGTCAAAATAATATTCCTGGAAGTAGGGCTCCATTGCTCAAAATCAGGCTTCAACTCAGCCTGTTCTCTGAACCTTTTCTTGGACAACTGTGCTTCCTTCTAAGCTTCCTGTGCAGCTTCTGACATTTCTACTTTTTCAATGATAATATTCTGTGCCTCCTATGGAGGGCTATACATTGTCTGAACTTCTTATTGGACTATGTCAAAGTCAGCTGGAGGGTAAATGACCTGTGCAACCTCTGGCTGATCCCTTCAATGTAGACAGGTTGCACTCCAGACTCAGCTGTATTATCATCCTCACATAGCGGTAGAAATCCAAGTGTAGCTCTGACGGTATTGGATACCCATTTTGCATGATCAGAGCTGGCTTTGACTAACATTCTCTCCCCCTTTATGACTTCTCTAGCTATATGATCCCTCAGATCATTCTTTTGAAACCTTATTTGATCAGCTAGATATTTTGTACCTTCTTGGTAGTAGGCTTTGAATTTAGTCAGGTAATCAGAGATAGTCTTTTGAGAGGCTCCAATGGCTATTTGGACAGAAGCTAGGTCTTCTTGTATTTGATTTGATATTTCAGTTTTCAAATTAGTAGAAATACTTCCCAGTTTTTTGAGAATTTCTTCATGGGAGTCTTTGAGATTTTCATTTGACCTGAATTGATTTTCTAAAATATATCCTTGCTTGGTGGCAATGTCTTCAACTTCAGTCTTTATTAGCTGTTGTTTCTCAGCCAAATATACTACAACCTTACCTCCCTTATGGAAGCAATCAGTCATCTCTTTCTTATGCAGATTGACTTCAAATCTGATTGATTTTATGTCTTGTGCCAGCTGAAACTGCAGTTCTTTATTTGATTCATCCACATATTTCTCTAAGGACTGTCTTTGTTCATCCAATTTGACTTGCAGTTGGACCAGTAATGAACTGAAGTCCATGCTTGGAGCAGGTGGTGGTGTGACTGTTTGCAAGGCTTTCTTGTAGCCTAAGCTCTTTTTCCTCAGATAAACCAACTTTCTATTTTTAGCCATGGAGGCTTCTTCATCATCAAAAGATTGAGAGGAGCTTTCTATATCTACAGTTGCTTTACTAACTGGGGCATCCAGTAGCTCCTCCCCCTCAGTTCTTGGCTATTCTTTTTCTCCTATATACTGCTCCCCCTCAGTCCTTGCTGTAGGTAAATCAGGGAACAACTCTTCCATAGTTACCTCCTGTTGCATCTGAACAGGAGGAACAAGTTTAGTTTGGAAAACAAAAGGTTCTCCCTAAACATCCAGATCTTTAAAGGAGATACTTACTTGCTCATCCTGAGTTGTATCCTTCATCTGCATATCTTGTGCTTCCTTCTTAGCAATCTCCAGTGCTTCTTTGTTTATATCTGATACAATATCTGTAACGCCCCGTTTTTTTAGCGATTATTTTTATTCTCGTTTGGCGTTACGATGACGCGTTTCCGTGGCTTGTGCCATTTGTGGAGTGTGGTTTAGCTCCTTAGAACTGAGTGCCCTATTCTGTAGCCTGTTGGCAAGATCTCCCTAGCAAGCCGAGTCGTTTTGGGTGACCCGGTGTGGCCTCTCGTGGGGATGTTGGTGTTTGGCTTTATTTGGGTATAACTCGAGTTCTGCTCGTTGAAAATTAATTTCGACTTCGCCGTTGTGTTCGTAGCGTGGGTATTTAGCTACGGTGCGAATTTCGTCGAATTCCGAGGTAGATCGGTTTTCGCGTCGATTTGGTGCTTTATGTAATTTTGTAATTAATTTAATTATTATAAAATTATATATATATATATATATATATATATATATATATATATATATATAGAATGAAAACCCCCGATTCATCTTCTTCCCCGCTTGAAACCGCCGACCCTGTACGAGAGAACGGAGAAACCGCCTACCCTTCCCTTCAGACGCCGATTCCCGGAGCGTTTGTGGACGGAATTAGATTTCGAGAGTGGATTCGGATTGCTCTCGTCAAGACCTTCATTCCTACGGTAAGAAATTCGATTTTCGTGGAGTTTTGCGAGGATTGGAATTTTCGGTTTTGGAGCTTTCCGCCATTAATGGCCGAGTTTTTGTTCTAGGTGTTGCGGCTGTTTTGATTCGTGCGAAGAGGAGGAAAGCAGTCCAAAGCTTCGCTGAGATTTGAGGCAAGTGGTATTCTTGCCCTTGCCAAGTTTTTTTTCGATTTTACTTGCTGAAATTGAAATCCCGGTTAGCCCAGGTTAGAGGCCTTGTTGTTCTCATTTTCTTGCTAACTATAGGGCTTAGTTTTTCCTACTGAAACCCCCCTATTTTTGTGATGATTGGAATCCAAATTGTCGGCGTGGAGCCATTGTTTTCTTTTACTCTGATTGTTGCTCTGGTTCGGGTGTAGCCGAGAGGGAGAGTTAGGAGGGGGTGTGGTTGCCGATTTTTCTTTAAGGTATTACTCGAATGATTAGGCATAGTTTGTATAGTAGTGGTGCACGACGTTGGTAGTTTCCTGCTGCTATTGCAGTTGCGTGAGTCGTGTGCGCGTTCCGGTGTCGTTCGGGAAATTCCAAACGATACAGGTTAGCCGCGCACGGTCGTTAACCGTTAGGGCGCACGACCACTGGTCGTGTGCCTCTGGTCGTGCGCGTATAACTTTCAGTTTCCAAAGTTCTGTCTCGTAGATCGCACGAGCGCTGGCAAGCAGTGCGCATGACCACTGATCGTGTGTCACTGATCGTGCGCTGACGCTAAGTTTTCTCAGGTTTTCCAGGTTCGCTTCGCACGATCATCAGCCGATGAGTGCGCACGACCACTGATCGTGCGTCACTGATCGTGCGCTCTGTATATTTTCTTTTGCTAGGCGAATTTAGCTTGTTTCGAGTGCGGGAGTTTAGATACTCAAGTGGCAGGCAACTACTCGAGTTCTGGATCTTCTGCCTTGGTCGTTCGACTATCGTCGAGCTCCGTATTCTTTAGCGGGTTTGTGGGTAGTGACTTTATTTTGGCGGCGAGTGAGGCTAGCTCACTCAACGCCAAAGTTTAGGTAGGCACTGAGTGGGTTTCACTCAACGCCTAGTCGTGTTGGTTTATTTCAACACTCTTCCTTTACCTTGTCTTTCGTTTCCGAGTGGATTTCCAGTTGTATTTCTGGGTTTTCCTTGTCGGCCGTTTTCTTTATTTTCCTAAAGGCCGAATCGTGGGTCGTGGTTAGTAGTGGTGGTTGTAGCTCTTTATGGGGGTGGAGTTGTGTGATATAGCCAAGGCCACCCATGTTTTTTCTTGCTCCAGGTACGGGCTGGGCATGTCGGGTGAAAGGTCCATTGTGTTTTCACGTGTTGACCCTCGAGCTTTTGACTTGGACATGGTGGATTGGGGGACTGCGTTTGCCTTCGATCCGGTTCCTCGTTGTTGTTTTTGCTACTATCACTTCCCACAGTTTAGGGTGTTAGAAGTTTCTTCCTTGGTAGTTTGCAGCACTTTTGGCTCTTGGTAGCCTAGTAGTCCCTGCAGGATGTGGTTCCTGGGCTGGGTCGTTGCTGTTTCTTTGCACGTTGTGCATTTATTGTGGTCCTGTTTTGGACAGTTGTGACTCTTTCTACTGCATGTTTTTCTGGTACTTTTCCCCTTTTGGTTGACTCTTTCATGCAGTTTTACTTTGTTTAGCCTGCTGAGATATTCTGTTTTCTTTGGAATACCCCAAGTTCTGAGCTGTAGCCAGTCTGGTGGCTAGTTGGAGGTGGTGTTGTTGGTGGACTCCCGGACTTTGGAGTTCTGTTTACCTTGTTAGTGAGGTTGTTTTCAGTACTTTCTTACAGACATATATTTGTGCTAGTGGGTTCGTGTCAGGCTGTTGGCGCCCACTGGTAGTTTTTACCTTGTACTAGATATATACTATTGCTGCTACCATTTTCTGGAGATAGTCTACTTACTCTGAGAAGGTTTTATGCTAGGTTGCTAGGTTTTTTTAAACTATAATTATTATTATAAATAAAGCTCATGATCAGCATGTTTTATAAGGCGTATTCACTATTTTCCAAATCACGTATAAAGACCGCTTTCTTATATATTATATAAATTAAATGTAGGGTCTTGCATAGCATGGGTGGTTCTCTTGGAACCCTTATGCGCTCCTTAGGATGTTAAACCTAAATAAAGTATTTTTCCGCAGCGTATAAATATAGTTTTTCTTTTGTGGACTAGGTGATCCACTGAGCCGAGGGATACGGTCTCTAAAATATAACTGATTTTCTAATCATTAATCACATGATTTTCTTTCATTAAGTTGGTAGTTGGTTTTGCCTGAGCGTCAGCAGTTATTCCCTGCTTGACGTGGCATCACGACGCGTGTTTTCTCTTACTCTGATAATTCTTAATTCGAAGAAAATGCGGGTTGTGACAGTTGGTATCAGAGGGAGGTTGCTTGACAAGTTAGTTGAGCAACCTTCCTTGGATGCTTTTAGTGGTTCAACATCATGTCATTCACACACCGATATGTCATCAGCACGTCTTGGCAAAAGCACGAACACTACACTCATAGCATAACATGAAGTATACGGGGCATATTATGTAGTATGGGATGCATTATATGTGTTCGTATATGGATCCACCATAGGGGCTACATGTGAGGGTTATGTAGTATGGGATGCATAACCTCACCACATGACTGCGACTAGCACGTTTCTTTTTCGTTGCATGAGAATGTTATGTAGTATGGGATGCATAACATTTTCATGTGTACGCCGCTCATATCATGCATTAGGGCCTTTTTAGAATGCATAACACAAACATGCATATCATAACATTGCATAAGCACAACGTGCCGAGCTAAAGATTTGCAGGATGACATATGTACACACATGAGTTTTCAAATTAACATAAGTTCATGCATCTGATCTAGGCACAAGAGTTAGTAAGGTGGTGGTTAACCATCCTAGGTTAGGGCATATCATCTAATTTTTGTGAAGAAGATAAACTCTCAGAGCAAGTTTAGCAGCTTTAAGTCTATATCTACATATGTATTGTCTGTACTGGTAATCGGTTCTAGTCGTTGGATTTGGATCTGTTTTGCGTTGTAATGATTTTTAGGATGGCTAGGCGTCCTGCGACTCGATCGACTCCCCTGTCTGAGGGTGAATCTTCTGGAGCTCAGAACGATACGGTGATCGAAAGTCTGCGTCAGAGTAGCGAAGCTATGGGCAGGCAGTTGGAGGAGGTGCAAGCCCAGATTCAGTCTTTGGTGGCTGTTGTGGCAGGTCAGACTCAGGGTGTGCAAGTTCCTGCTGGGGGGTTTGCTGTTCCTCCTCCTCCTGCACCCTTGAGACCTCCAGTGGTGGTGCCAGCAGAGATGGCCTTCATCTCGCAGTTTCAGAGGCTGAGCCCTCCCACTTATGATGGGAAGGCAGATTTCATGGTGATAGACGACTGGCTGATCTCCATGGAGGAGATGTTCTCGTACTCAGGGATTGCAGATGATCAGAGGGTGATGTTAGCCACCTATCAGCTCAAAGGGTTGGCTAAGAGTTGGTGGCTGAGAGAGAAGGAGAGCTTAGTAGCCGGATGCTCTTGGGAAGTGTTCAAGGAGATGCTGTTGAGGAAGTTCTTACCTTCGGTCGAGCGTGACCGCATCATGAATGATTTCCTCTATCTGAAGCAAAGGCAGCTCACGGTGGGTGAGTATGAGATAGAGTTTAGTAAGTTGAGCCGTTTTGCCCCTGGATTGGTTAGCGTTGAGGCTGATCGAGTTAAGCGATTTCTCGGTGGTTTGAGGAGTGAGGTGCAGCAGTTGGCCAGTGCTTATGGGACAGTGATTTATGCTGGAGTTGTAGAGGCTGCTCTTAAGGTTGAGGCCATTGAGACGGCAAAGAGCAGAGGACAGCAGTTGAAGAAGGATAAGAGGAAGTTGGTAGAGGAGAAGAAACCCCTGGTACCCGATGCTGTTCCGGGAAAGAGGAGCAGGGTGGTGTGCAGTTTTTGTGGCCGGTCAGGCCATCCTGTCGAGAGGTGTTTCAAGAAGGCGGCAGCTCAGAAGAAGAATCATGTTCATGCGATTCAGGGTGCTCCTAGGAGAGATGCCTCCTGTTCTGTTTGTAAGCGATCCGGTCATGATGCGGCCCAGTGTTGGTCCAGGGATAGAGTCTGCTATCAGTGTGGGCAGAAGGGACACATCAAGTCGAGGTGTCCTCAGGTCCAGTCAGCTCTTCCTGCAGTTTCGTTACAGGCTTTACCTCCACCTCAGCGAGTGGACAAGGGAAAAGGGAAGCTGAACGTGATTTCTTCCGAGGAGGCTCAGACTTCGACCCAGGTGATCTCAGGTTAGTTGTTTGTTGTTGTTCTTTCTAGCCTGGTGGTTTAGTTGCTAGTTTTTTTTTGCGGTACTGTTGTGCTAGTTCCTTAGCTTTGTGTGTTCCTATAGGGAAATTTAAGGTGAAGAACCGCTGGGCGCGTGTTCTGTTTGACTCCGGCGCTACCCACTCGTTCGTGGCTAGAGCCTTTGTGGAGCGTCATCGGTTGTCTCTAGATCGTGTTCGGGATTCCTTCCGTGTCAAGTTTCCCTCTGGTGAATCTGTGTTGTCATATTTGGGTATTTTGGATTGCCCGGTTTTGTTGGGGGATTTTCTTGCGAAGGCGGACCTGAAGATGATTGATCTAGAGGACTTCGATGTCATTTTGGGCATGGACTGGCTCTCTCGGTATGATGCGGTCATTCAGTGCAAAGGAAAGCGCTTGGACTTCATCAGGGACGACGGTCAGCCCGGCAGCGTGTATGCTGATCCGTGTCAGGATTCTCCTATTCTCTCTGCGGTATGTGTTCAGAGATTGTTTCTTTCTGATTGTTGTGTTTGTTTAGTCTCGGCGGTTGGAACCGTTGTTAGCGTGCCACGCTTGGAGGAGATTCCTATTGTTCGTGGTTTCGCCGATGTTTTTCCTGATGATCTTCCTGGTATCCCTCCTGAGCGGGATGTGGAGTTTGTTATTGATTTGGAGCCGGGTACGCGTCCCATTGCTAAGGTGCCGTACCGGATGGCCCCTCATGAGTTAGAGGAGTTGCGAATTCAGTTAGATCAATTGTTGGCTAAAGGTTTTATCAGGCAGAGTTTGTCGCCTTGGGGTGCTCCTGTTTTGTTCGTAAAGAAGAAAGATGGGTCGATGCGGCTTTGCATCGACTATAGAGAGTTGAACAAGGTCACTATCAAGAATAGGTACCCTCTGCCGAGGATCGATGATTTATTTGACCAGTTGCGTGGTAGCACGGTGTTCTCCAAGATCGATCTTCGTTCGGGCTATCATCAGCTCAGGATCCGTGAGGCGGATATTCCACGTACTGCGTTTAGGTCGAGGCATGGACACTTTGAGTTTTTAGTGATGTCGTTCGGTTTGACCAACGCACCATCAGCTTTCATGGACATGATGAATCAGGTATTCAAGGATTTCCTAGACAAGTTCGTGGTGGTCTTCATTGATGACGTTTTGGTTTATTCTCGCAGTGCTGAGGAGCATGAGCAGCATTTGCGTTTGGTCCTATCAGAGTTGAGGAACCACAAGTTATTCGACAAGTTGAGCAAGTGCGAATTTTGGTTGCCTCAGGTTTCTTTTCTAGGCCACGTGGTGAATAAGGATGGGATCTCGGTCGACCCAGAAAAGATTGCAGCAGTGATGGATTGGAGTAGGCCAAATACTCCTAAGGAGATCAGAAGTTTCTTAGGGTTGGCTGGCTATTACAGGAGATTCGTGGAGGGTTTCTCTTCTCTAGCCGCACCTTTGACCAAGCTGACTCAGAAGAATGTGGCTTTTGTTTGGAGCGAGAAGTGCGAAGAAGCTTTTCTGGAGCTAAAGAAGAGATTGTGCACTGCTCCCGTTCTGACCCTTCCTACTGAGGGCGTGGATTATGATGTGTATGTGGATGCTTCGCATATAGGTCTGGGATGCGTATTAATGCAGGATGGAAAAGTAATTGCTTATGGGTCAAGGCAGTTGAAGACTCATGAGAAGAATTATCCTACGCATGACCTTGAGTTTGCAGCAGTTATCTATGCGTTGAAGTTGTTTACTTTATGGGGCTCAGTGCAAGATTTTTACTGACCATAAGAGCCTGAAGTACGTGTTCACGCAGAAGGAGTTGAATCTGCGTCAGTGGCGGTGGCTTGAGTATGTGGCGGATTATGATGTAGAAATCTAGTATCATCCGGGCAAGGCCAATGTGGTGGCCGACGCCCTGAGCCGAAAGACGGGAAAGATCTTTACCCTCTCTGCCGATCGGTTAGTTGAGGAGTTCCTCCTTATGGATATTTCAGTGGGATGCTGTGGTTTGCAGAGTAGTTTGTCAGTGGCAGAGTCGTCCTGGATTTCTTTGACTAGACTGCATCAGAAGGACGATCCGGATCTGTTGCACCTTTTTACCAGGACAGAGAAGGGAGAGTTGCCAGATTTTGCTATTGATGATGCGGGTACTTTGAAGTACCGCGGCAGGTTTTGCGTTCCCGCTGTTTGGGACATTAGGAGTATGATTTGCAGTGAGGCTCATGGTTCCAGCGTTGCCTACCATCCAGGATCTACGAAGATGTACCGTGACTTAAGGCAAATTGCCTTGTGGTATGGTATGAAAGGAGATATAGCCCGATTTGTTGCTGAGTGTCACACTTGCAAGCGTGTGAAGGCCGATCATGGAAGGCCTGGTGGTAAGTTGACTCCGTTAGAGATCCCGACTTGGAAGTGGGAGAGTATATCTATGGACTTCATTACGGGTTTGCCAAAATCCCCGAGGGGATTTAATTCCGTTTGGGTTATAGTGGATAGATTGACGAAGTGTGCTCACTTCGTGCCTTATAAGATTGATTACCCGATGAAGAAGATAGCGGAGTTGTACTTGAATGAAGTCATCCGACTCCACGGTGTGCCGGTTAGCATCATTTCTGATCGAGACTCCCGGTTTACTTCTCGTTTTTGGCAGAGTCTGCAGGAGGGTTTGGGTACGGATCTGAGGTATTCTACTGCGTACCACCCTCAAACCAATGGGCAGACGGAGCGGGTCAATCAGATTGTTGAGGATATGATCCGGTGCTATATTTTAGACCACGGTGGAGCGTGGGATGAGCGTCTGCGACTCATGGAATTTGCTTATAATAACAGTTATCAGGAAAGCTTGCAGATGGCTCCGTTCGAAGCTTTGTATGGGAGGCGCTGTAGGACTCCGTTGTTTTGTGCCGAGGCTGGTGAGAGGCCGTTGTTGGGTCCTGATGCGCTGGAGGATATGGAAGTCGCCGTGAAGCTTATTCGGGAGAAGCTTTGTATAGCTCAGGAGAGGTATGAAAAGAACGCCAATCGGCGTAGGTCTGCTTTGGAGTTTTTAGTAGGGGATCATATATACCTCAAGGTTTCTCCAATGGTTGGTGTGAAGAGATTTGGTAAAAATCGGAAATTGGACCCAAGGTATGTGGGCCCGTTCGAGATTTTGGAGCGGATTGGTGTGTCTGCATATAGATTGGATTTGCCAGCAAACTTCCCTGGTGTTCATAATGTTTTTCATGTTAGCCAATTGCGGAAGTGTGTGCGCAGTAGTGGGCAACTCTTGGATGTTGTGCCCCAGTTGGAGCCCAACCTCTCTTTTGTTGAGGTGCCAGTTCGTATTTTGGATACTCAGGAGCGTGTGCTGCGAAAGAAGTCCATACCGATGGTGAAAGTTCTATGGAAAAATCAGGATTTGGAGAGCGCGACTTGGGAGCAAGAGTCGGCCATGAGGAGGGCGTACCCTCACCTGTTTCACTGATTTGATCGGTATGTTTCCCTTTGTAACTTCTGTTTGTTACTTTTCATTCTTCAGTAGGAGGGTTGTGCGTAAAGTTTCGGGACGAAACTTTCTTTTAGGGGGGGTGACTGTAACGCCCCATTTTTTTCAGCGATTATTTTTATTCTCGTTTGGCGTTACGATGACGCGTTTCCGTGGCTTGTGCCATTTGTGGAGTGTGGTTTAGCACCTTAGAACTGAGTGCCCTATTCTGTAGCCTGTTGGCAAGATCTCCCTAGCAAGCCGAGTCGTTTTGGGTGACCCGGTGTGGCCTCTCGGGGGGATGTTGGTGTTTGGCTTTATTTGGGTATAACTCGAGTTCTGCTCGTCGAAAATTAATTTCGACTTCGCCGTTGTGTTCGTAGCGTGGGTATTTAGCTACGGTGTGAATTTCGTCGAATTCCGAGGTAGATCGGTTTTCGCGTCGATTTGGTGCTTTATGTAATTTTGTAATTAATTTAATTATTATAAAATTATATATATATATATATATAGAATGAAAACCCCCGATTCATCTTCTTCCCCGCTTGAAACCGCCGGCCCTGTACGAGAGAACGGAGAAACCGCCTACCCTTCCCTTCAGACGCCGATTCCCGGAGCGTTTGTGGACGGAATTCGATTCCGAGAGTGGATTCGGATTGCTCTCGTCAAGACCTTCATTCCTACGGTAAGAAATTCGATTTTCGTGGAGTTTTGCGAGGATTGGAATTTTCGGTTTTGGAGCTATCCGCCATTAATGGCCGAGTTTTTGTTCTAGGTGTTGCGGCCATTTTGATTCGTGCGAAGAGGAGGAAAGCAGTCCAAAGCTTCGCTGAGATTTGAGGCAAGTGGTATTCTTGCCCTTGCCAAGTTTTTTTTCGATTTTACTTGCTGAAATTGAAATCCCGGTTAGCCCAGGTTAGAGGCCTTGTTGTTTTCATTTTCTTGCTAACTATAGGGCTTAGTTCTTCCTACTGAAACCCCCCTATTTTTGTGATGATTGGAATCCAAATTGTCGGCGTGGAGCCGTTGTTTTCCTTTACTCTGATTGTTGCTCTGGTTCGGGTGTAGCCGAGAGGGAGAGTTAGGAGGGGGTGTGGTTGCCGATTTTTCGTTAAGGTATTACTCGAATGATTAGGCATAGTTTGTATAGTAGTGGTGCGCGACGTTGGTAGTTTCCTGCTGCTATTGCAGTTGCGTGAGTCGTGTGCGCGTTCCGGTGTCGTTTGGGAAATTCCAAACGGTACAGGTTAGCCGCGCACGGTCGTTAACCGTTAGGGCGCACGACCACTGGTCGTGTGCCTCTGGTCGTGCGCGTATAACTTTCAGTTTCCAAAGTTCTGTCTCGTAGATCGCACGAGCGCTGGCAAGCAGTGCGCACGACCACTGATCGTGCGTCACTAATCGTGCGCTGACGCTAAGTTTTCTCAGGTTTTCCAGGTTCGCTTCGCATGATCATCAGCCGATGAGTGCGCACGACCACTGATCGTGCGTCACTGATCGTGCGCTCTGTATATTTTCTTTTGCTAGGCGAATTTAGCTTGTTTCGAGTGCGGGAGTTTAGATACTCAAGTGGCAGGCAACTACTCGAGTTCTGGATCTTCTGCCTTGGTCGTTCGACTATCGTCGAGCTCCATATTCTTTAGCGGGTTTGTGGGTAGTGACTTTATTTTGGCGGCGAGTGAGGCTAGCTCACTCAACGCCAAAGTTTAGGTAGGCACTGAGTGGGTTTCACTCAACGCCTAGTCGTGTTGGTTTATTTCAAAACTCTTCCTTTACCTTGTCTTTCGTTTCCGAGTGGATTTCCAGTTGTATTTCTGGGTTTTCCTTGTCGGCCGTTTTCTTTATTTTCCTAAAGGCCGAATCGTGGGTCGTGGTTAGTAGTGGTGGTTGTAGCTCTTTATGGGGTGGAGTTGTGTGATATAGCCAAGGCCACCCATGTCTTTTCTTGCTCCAGGTACGGGCTGGGCATGTCGGGTGGAAGGTCCCTTGTGTTTTCACGTGTTGACCCTCGAGATTTTGACTTGGACATGGTGGATTGGGGGACTGCGTTTGCCTTCGATCCGGTTCCTCGTTGTTGTTTTTGCTACTATCACTTCCCACAGTTTAGGGTGTTAGAAGTTTCTTCCTTGGTAGTTTGCAGCACTTTTGGCTCTTGGTAGCCTAGTAGTCCCTGCAGGATGTGGTTCCTGGGCTGGGTCGTTGCTGTTTCTTTGCACGTTGTGCATTTATTGTGGTCCTGTTTTGGACAGTTGTGACTCTTTCTACTGCATGTTTTTCTGGTACTTTTCCCCTTTTGGTTGACTCTTTCATGCAGTTTTACTTTGTTTAGCTTGCTGAGGTATTCTGTTTTCTTTGGAATACCCCAGGTTCTGAGCTGTATCCAGTCTGGTGGCTAGTTGGAGGTGGTGTTGTTGGTGGACTCCCGGACTTTGGAGTTCTGTTTACCTTGTTAGTGAGGTTGTTTTCAGTACTTTCTTACAGACATATATTTGTGCTAGTGGGTTCGTGTCAGGCTGTTGGCGCCCACTGGTAGTTTTTACCTTGTACTAGATATATACTATTGCTGCTACCATTTTCTGGAGATAGTCTACTTGCTCTGAGAAGGTTTTATGCTAGGTTGCTAGTTATTTTTAAACTATAATTATTATTATAAATAAAGCTCATGATCAGCATGTTTTATAAGACGTATTCACTATTTTCCAAATCACGTATAAAGACCGCTTTCTTATATATTATATAAATTAAATGTAGGGTCTTGCATAGCATGGGTGGTTCTCTTGGAACCCTTATGCGCTCCTTAGGATGTTAAACCTAAATAAAGTATTTTTCCGCAGCGTATAAATATAGTTTTTCTTTTGTGGACTAGGTGATCCACTGAGCCGAGGGATACGGTCTCTAAAATATAACTGATTTTCTAATCATTAATCACATGATTTTCTTTCATTAAGTTGGTAGTTGGTTTTGCCTGAGCGTCAGCAGTTATCCCCTGCTTGACGTGGCATCACGACGCGTGTTTTCTCTTACTCTGATAATTCTTAATTCGGAGAAAATGCGGGTTGTAACAATATCCATCATTGTATCAGCAGCATACTCACTCTCCAGAGTAGCTACAATAATGCCTCCCACTTGGGCAGGCAGCTCAGATAGTTTAGTGTCTTGTACTGCTGGGTCAGGGTGTTCTCCCCCTAGAGTGGAGGCTATCTAATGCTTTGGGTGCTGACTGCTCTCTATTTGATCTTGAGCTTCTTTTTGTTATTGGTCTTCATCTGAACTGAAGACTACCACCTCTTCAGAATCACTGGAGGATTCTTCTTGCTTAACAATTTCTTTCTTTTTCTTATCTTTCTTGAACTGTTTCTGTGGAGTAGAAACCTTTTTGGTCAATACTCTATCCTATCTGGATAGAATCCTTACATCCATCTTACTCATATGGTTTATCTTGGATCCTGGCAGTTGGTTCATAACATCTAGTATTATTGAAGATAGACATAAACTTAGGATCCTACCCAAATTTGGTTTCTTTACTCCATCTTGGATCTTGTCAAATACTATTGATGCCTAGTCTATTTTTACAGTGAATATGACCCTTGTCATTAGATTGAACATGTAGACTGAAATTCTGTCATGTCCACTAGTCTTACACAGAATCACCTTCCCTACTATTCAGAAAGAAACTTTCCTTGGGAATTCATCCCTTTCCGGGTTGTTGAAGCCAAAATTGACCCCAACGAATGTTCACAAACCGAAGTGCAGCCGACACCTACTTCTCTCAAATCTCGACCCTTGACTGGCTGCTAAGGTCAAAAGACTGACCCAAAGCCTCAGCTGGGAGGTCCCACCTCACACCCGGAAGATCTCTGAGAGCTTCCCCTCCAAAGCCAAATGCTGGGATGGGAGCTCTTCAGAAAGCACTAGAGTTAGAGAATAATGAAAAGCCTGCCTTCCAAAGAGCCCCTATGGGTCTTTTTATAGTCTTCCCCTGACCTAAAAATACTGAAATACCCCTGGAGGGTCTGCCAATAGCCAGATCCCGCTGTCATCCTGGGGGCATACAGGTAATTTTACCCGGGGACAATAATATTAGAATAATCCTTTCCTGGGTGCTGGGCCCCACCACCCGGACCTGCTTGGCGAGAGCCCCGGGCGAGAAGGCTCTCGCTGAGCCCCAGCTCGGCTTATTGAAGGATCAAGCGCATACCCAACTGCACCAAAAGCCCGGACTGTTGGAGAGGGCGCTACTTAATTATATATATAAGTAGCAGAGCGCCACGGGTCAAGTGAAGGAACGCCGGACCCAACAATCCCCCCCCCCGGCGTCCAGCACAACCCGTCGGCTCAAAGGTGGGGTTACCACATGGCCCACACGGCTCAGAGGTGGGGTTACCACATGTCCACGGTTGCCTGACCCACCGGACCCACACAGGTAGAAGGGAAAAATCTGGATTTAATAGCGCCCCCTCGGTCTTGAACCCATGACCTCCTCTGATACCAATTGAAGGATCAAGCGCATACCCAACTGCACCAAAAGCCCGGACTTTTGGAGAGGGCGCTACTTAATTATATATATAAGTAGCAGAGCGCCACGGGTCAAGTGAAGGAACGCCGGACCCAACACTTATCTTGGCGAGACCCCCCGCCGAGAGGGTTCTCGCTCCCGGTATTCGTGATGCCACTGTCGCTGGACGTGGCGCTGAGTGAGCGAAGCTCACTCAACGCCCTTACTACTAACCACGGCGTTGAGTGAGTGGAGCTCAGTCGACGCCCTTTGCTGCCGGATGCGGCGTTGAGTGAGTGGAGCTCTCTCAACGCCCTCTCGCTCGCCCCAAGGAGAGTTCCTTCCAGGCGGGAGCTCTACTGGTTGGCGGGAGCTCCCTAAAAGCGAGAACCCTGCCAGTCCGCCCTTGGGCTAACCCGGGACTAGCCCAACCCCGACCCCTAAAGTCTTAGTCTTCTGGGTCCTACCCAGCGAATATGGGGTTGTACACAATCCCCGCTCTTTTCGAGCTAGCTCTGTGCTCGACAAGACAAGTCCAACCCCAAAATATTCACTGGACACGTGCCTGATAGCCAAGAGAATCTTTTGGCGGGCCCTACTGCGGCTATAAATACACGCCATCGGGCGACCATAAGTCTTGCCTCCGATCTACGGCTTCTTTACTGAGCTCTCGCCTGGGGCTTTCTGTGCGACACCAAGATGTATGCTAAGCGCACCGGCAAGCCACTTTCGCAGGACCTTTAGGATCGGCTGGCTGCGGCTCAAGCGCGAGCCTTGGCTAACTGTGCTGCGGTGGCGCCCTGGCTATCGAGGAAATCTCCAAACGCCGGTCCTTCGGAGCCGAAAAAGAAAAAGGGAAAACGAAAAGCGAAGGTGGTCCGGTGAGACCTTGCTTGCGAGAACAGGAACCCACCTTCTCCTACTCCCAATCCCGCGGAGGCCCCCTCCCCGCAGAAGGTATGCCTTCCGGCCAAGCTTACCAAGATGCTTATGCTACAGGCCCGACATCTAACGTGGCCTTTCGCAGGAATCCCTGCCTAACGACGACGTCGGGTCTTCCCCGATTCCCCCCGATTTGTCAGCTCCCCCTCCCGAGGATCGAACGAGGGTCTCGGAGGAAATTCCTCCGGCCGGGACCCAGGTGATAGGTACGCTTTCCGCTACTTCTCGCTAGTTTAATCATGCCTTTCCCTTTCTGAACTGCCTTCTCGTAGAGCCAACTTCCGCCCTCCCGGGTTTCGCCACCCGGGAAGATGAAGCGAGAACTGGTACGGCGATTTATTCTGCGGCAAATCCCGCCCTGCCGGCGGGAGGGGTGGCCCTCGAGCCCTTCACTACCCCTAAGGATGCCGATCATCCCTCGGGAGAGGACAACCCTCTCCATGCTTCTGTCCCGGCCGGGACCCCTGTGCGTAAACCCTTTCGCCCAGGGCGGGGTAAGCCTCTCCACCTTCTTTATGGCACCGACGGAGGGGTCGGGCCTTCTCATCTGTTGCCAGTCAATGGCTCTCGCCAGACTACAGGTATGCGAGACATTTTTGTCGGCTGATCATTAAGCCTTAATCTTGACCTTGAGCGTACTTTTCGCAGGGGACCCCAGCTCTCGGCCGGGAGCTAACGAGGAGGGAGAAGAAGAAAGAGAAGAAGAAGAAGAAGAAGAAGAAGAGGAGGAGGAGGAAGACGATTCCCTTCCTCCTTCGTCTGGCGAGATAGAGGAAACCTTGAACGGCGCCGGGAATGCGAAAGAGCGGAGGAAGAAGATCTCGGCCATTTTGGCCAAGATCATCCGGCGAGATCGCGCCCATGCTGCCACGGCAAGAGCGTTTCGGGAGTCCGTAGAACAAAGGCTGGAGACCCTGG
Source organism: Platanthera zijinensis (assembly GCA_039513925.1). Lineage (NCBI taxonomy): Eukaryota > Viridiplantae > Streptophyta > Magnoliopsida > Asparagales > Orchidaceae > Platanthera > Platanthera zijinensis. Next base: position 110,161,919 of record CM077087.1, read on the forward strand.
AATGGGATTTCTTCTTGGGCGAGGCTGATCGGCCGGGAGGACCTTCCGCCCAGTCTTCGCCAGGGAGATGCATCGCGCAGATCCGGGATCACGCTAGGCGGATCAACCTGGGGTGCACCACGCTGTCCTCTTACTTCAACCCGCTGGCCCCTCCGCGAACCAGGCGGCGAGAACGAGGGCGATGTCGCTGGGAGCCGTATTAGTTCTTCTAGGTCTCGCCCCTTCTTCCTCTTTAGCCTTCCCTTCCTCCATGTACCCTGAATATAATAACTGCTATTGTTAACTTTATCCAGCTCTCGGCCACGAGGGAACTCTATTATTATTCTCTCCCTTCATTGCGCTGTGAATTTTAAGAACATGCTAGAATTAGGTCGCTTGTGCCAAAGCTAAGGAGCTTGCGCCAAAACCGAGAGGCTCGCGCCTATGAGAGGCGATCGTCGACTGTTGTCATTCTGAGGGGGAAAACTGAGGCGTCGCTGGTTCAGATCGTGACAGCTGCGCTCCGCCGTCATTTTCTCTCTCTATCGGATGGAGCCGCCGTGATCATGGTTCCCTATAAATAGGGATGCCTACCGACCGCATTTCTTTCTCCGATCCAGAATCTCAAACCCCCTTTTCTTGCTCTCGCGTTCTTGCTTCCGCTTTCACCTTTCTTCAGCTCTCGCTCTCACTCGCAAACCCACTATGCCTGGCGAGAACGAGGGTCGCGCCCACTGCGCGGAAGCCTTCCGAAAACACCTCTTCCCTTCCTGCACGCTCACCTTAGATGAATATAACCTGATCGTCAGCCGCTATATTCCCGCCGGCTTCTCGGCGCGGAACCCGGGTAATCACGATAAGGTGAATAATCCGGAGGCGGGAGAGCTCGCCATCCCCCTCGAGCATTTCGAGGTGGGCTTCCGCCTTCCTCTTTGGCCGGAGATTCGGCTTGCTCTCCGCTACTATGGGGTGGTTCCCGCCCAACTGAACCCGAACTCAGTCGCGATCCTTGTAGCATTCATATGCTACATGCGATCCGAGAGGATCGAGTTCAGTTTGGCAATCTTCCGGAAGCTGTTCAACTTCCGCGCCAAGGGAGGGGTGGTCTTCTTCTCCGGGCAGCTGCTCAAGACCACCGGTCTCGCCAACAAGCATCATCACTGGGGCGAGAAGTTTGTCTATGTCAGCGGGGACTTCGGCAACATCCCGCTTCAGCCTGTACAATATGAGAACGCCGCCTACAAACCGCCTACCCTGGGATCGCGCGAGAGCGCAATCCTAGAATTCTTTGGGACCAAGGAGTTTGACGTTCTCTTCCTCAGGCGAGACGTTGACTCCCTTCCACCCGTCCACCCGGGCGAAGGTACGGTCTCGCCCCAGATTCAATCCCTTGTCAAGGATCTTCCTGTGCTGAAGTATTTTAACTTTGCAGGAGAGCGGGAGGTCCCCCTGCGCCAACCCTTTGTTGAAGCCCGAGGTGCCGAGGGTCTGGCCGCGAGAGGCTCTCTTGCTCTCGCGGAGGCTAGCGCTACCGCCTGCTGAGATGAGCCTGCTCTAACCTTGTCGTCCGGAGCGAGGAAGCGGAAAGGCCCCGCTCCCGCCCCGCGACCGCTGAAGAGGCCGAAGCCCTCCGCTGCGGATAAGGGTAAGGGCTTGGCCGTCTCGCCTGTCCGGCCTCCCACCCCGGGCGAGTCCTTCGAAGGACTGCTCCGGATCGCCAGCGAGATGGGCGCTGCCGCCAGGAGGCGTACCGAGGCCGCTGCCGAGAACCCACCGGCCGTTGACGCGGCGGAAGGAGAGGGAGCGGTCGTCGAGACCTCCGCCCGAACCCCGCCCAAGGAAGTGCCGAAAGGGCACAGGAATTACGGCTTCGGTGTGAAGCACATTGACGCCGAGGGGAAGCCCCTGCTCCAATGGGATCCCGAAGCCAACCTGGTCAAGGTTTCAACGCTCCTTCCCAGTTGGGTGGAGCGGGAGGAGGTTACTGGTGAAGCCTTCGCGCTTGGCTATGGCCTCTATAGCCGAGAGGATGCCAGCGTCTTCGACCAGATGCCCACCCGGCTCCTAGCTTTCGATTCTATCCGGGCCCTACTGTGCGGGTTCGAGCTTGCGCATATGTGCGTGCGTCGAAGCATCAACATCGACAAGAACTTCACCTACATGTACAAGGCGAGAGAAGAGGCGGTGGACCGAGCACGCGCTTCGGAGGCAGAGCTTGCGAGTGCCCACCAAGAGTTGACGAAAGCCCTAGAGGCGTTGTCTCTGCGTCCTGCCGTCGAGGTAAGCGAGATCTTCGCCCCCGCTCTCGCTTCTCGAAGTCTCATTTGCGCAATATTTACTGAGCTGATTTCTTCTTCACAAGATTCCGCCCAAGCCGCGGCGCTTCGCGCAGAGTTGGATGATGCTCGATACGCGAACGTCCTGCTGAGGGACCAGCTCCAGCGTGCAGAGGCGGCGAAAGGCCCACCTTCGACGCTTGACGAAAGACTGGAGAGCCGCCAGTTCTCGGTGTACGACATTGACAAGCTGCTGCAGGCGAATGCTCAGGCCACCGTCAAGCTGACCATCGAGATGCTGCGAGACGCGAAGCTGCTTCGGGAGGATGGCGCAACCATCAACGCCCGCCAACTCCTCCCCTGGCTGTTCGACCCAGTGCCGAAGCCCCCGGGCGCGCCAGACTCTCCTCCCTCAGAAGTCCCGAAGTCTTCCACCGAGGCCGGTGAGACGTCCGAAGCGAGCTCTAGCGAGGACTCTGGCGAGAGCACTAGCGGGGATTACAGCGCATCTCCGTGAAGCGCCTTTTTATTTTTGATATTCTTTTGTAACGAGCGAGAAGCTCTAAACCCCTGTAATCATTGAGTATAATGCAAAGTTAAGTTTTTTATTTTTATTGCCGGTGTGTGTTCGGACGAGTAGATTAGTCAGCCGAGTGGCTTCCGCGCGGGCCTCCGCCGAGACCTTTAGTCTCTTTAAGTTAACCTTCCTTGGGGATCGACCGGGCGAGAGCCTTGCGCTATTGATTGAGTTATCTTGCCTAGGTCTACCAGGGAGCCTTCTTTTGCGAGAACCCCCTAGCCGAGACCTTCGAGTCGAGGCTTCCTTCAGCCGAGACCCTTTTAGGCCGAGACCCCTTTAGGGCCGAGACCTTTGGGGGCCTTGCCTCCGGTCCGGGCCAGAGTCTTGCCCGTATATCTTTCAACCAACTAGATGAAGCTAACCAGACCTCTCCCCCATAGGCGAGCCTTCGGACCTGCCAGCTACATGAGAGCCTGCGCAGTGGGTCTACCTGGGGCCGAGCCGAGCTCGGGGTGCTGATGAAGATTTCCAAACCTCTCCCCAACAGGCGAGCCTTCGGACCTGCCAGCTAGATGAGAGCCTGTGTAGTGGGTCTACCTGGGGCCGAGCCGAGCTCGGGGTATTGATGAAGATTTCCAAAGCTCTCCCCCACAGGCGAGCCTTCGGACCTGCCAGCTAGATGTGAGCCTGCGCAGCGGGTCTACCTGGGGCCGAGCCGAGCTCGGGGTGTTGATGAATCTTTCCGAACCTCTCCCCCACAGGCGAGCCTTCGGACCTGCCAGCTAGATGGAAGCCTGCGCAGCGGGTCTACCTGGGGCCGAGCCGAGCTCGGGGTGTTGATGAATCTTTCCGAACCTCTCCCCCACAGGCGAGCCTTCGGACCTGCCAGCTAGATGGAAGCCTGCGCAGCGGGTCTACCTGGGGCCGAGCCGAGCTTGGGGTATTGATGAAGATTTCCAAACCTCTCCCCCATAGGCGAGCCTTCGGACCTGCCAGCTAGATGGAAGCCTGCGTAGCGGGTCTACCTGGGGCCGAGCCGAGCTCGGGGTGTTGATGAATCTTTCCGAACCTCTCCCCCACAGGAGAGCCTTCAGACCTGCCAGCTAGATGGAAGCCTGCGCAGCGGGTCTACCTGGGGCCGAGCCGAGCTCGGCGTATTGATGAATCTTTCCGAACCTCTCCCCCACAGGTGAGCCTTCAGACCTGCCAGCTAGATGGAAGCCTGCGCAGCGGGTCTACCTGGGGTCGAGCCGAGCTCGGGGTGTTGATGAATATTTCCGAACCTCTCCCCCACAGGCGAGCCTTCAGACCTGCCAGCTAGATGGAAGCCTGCGCAGCGGGTCTACCTGGGGCCGAGCCGAGCTCGGGGTATTGATGAAGATTTCCAAACCTCTCCCCCACAGGCGAGCCTTCGGACATGCCAGCTAGATGAGAGCCTGCACAGCGGGTCTACCTGGGGCCGAGCCGAGCTCGGGGTATTGATGAAGATTTCCAAACCTCTCCCCCACAGGCGAGCCTTCGGACCTGCCAGCTAGATGAGAGCCTGCGCAGCGGGTCTACCGGGCCGAGCCGAGCTCGGGGTGTTGATGAATCTTTCCGAACTTCTCTCCCACAAGCGAGCCTTCGGACCTGCCAGCTAGATGGAAGCCTGCGCAACGGGTCTACCTGGGGCCGAGCCGAGCTTGGGGTATTGATGAAGATTTCCAAACCTCTCCCCCACAGGCGAGCCTTCGGACCTGCCAGCTAGATGAGAGCCTGCACAGCGGGTCTACCTGGGGCCGAGCCGAGCTCGGGGTATTGATGAAGATTTCCAAACCTCTCCCCCACAGGCGAGCCTTTGGACCTGCCAGCTAGATGAGAGCCTGCGCAGCGGGTCTACCTGGGGCCGAGCCGAGCTCGGGGTACTGATGAATCTTTCCGAACCTCTCCCCCACAGGCGAGCCTTCGGACCTGCCAGCTAGATGGGAGCCTGCGCAGCGGGTCTACCTGGGGCCGAGCCGAGCTCGGGGTATTGATGAAGATTTCCAAACCTCTCCCCCACAGGCGAGCCTTCGAACCTGCCAGCTAGATGGGAGCCTGCGCAGCGGGTCTACCTGGGGCCGAGCAGAGCTCGGGGTATTGATGAAGATTTCCAAACCTCTCCCCCACAGGCGAGCCTTCGGACCTGCCAGCTAGATGGGAGCCTGCGCAGCGGGTCTACCTGGGGCCGAGCCGAGCTCGGGGTACTGATGTAGCTTCTTTCCACCGGGCCTATTTTATCATTAAGATGAGAAGACATAGCCGGTTAAAACGAAAAGCATTGTGGTTGTATTCTTGGAGATAGTTAATATTTCGAAATGAACTTATTGAAACGACAATAATTATTTACAACATTACAATCCTTCTTTCCCCTCACGGGTAGAAACGCTTTAGATCATCACTGCTCCAAGTATGGTTCAAGGTCCTTCCCTCCACATCCTGGAGGTAGTAACCTCCGTTAACCAGAGCCTTCTCTATTATGTACGGCCCTTCCCAGCTAGGGTTGAGCTTGCCAACAGGGGCCGATCTCCCTGCTGCGTCGACCTTTTTCAGCACAAGGTCCCCTTCGGCGAATTGCTTGACCCGAATATGCTTATCGAAGTACTTGGCCATCCGCCGCTTTATCTCTTCTTGCCTGATGGCAGCGACGTCCCGTAGCTCTTCCGCCATGTCCAGCGAGAGGCGCAACCCTTCCTCGTTCTCCTGCCTCCAAGCTTCGCTTCCTTCACCTGCGGTCGCGACCCGCGGAGACCGAACCTCGAACTCCACCGGGAGGACTGCCTCGCACCCATGAGAGAGCTTGAAGGGGGTCTCCCCTGTGGCCGTGTTCGGAGTTGTTCGTAGGGCCCACAGGACGGAAGGGAGTTGCTCCACCCAATTTCCCTTCAGGTTCTCCACCTTCTTTTTGAGCAAGTTGACAATAATCTTGTTTGCCGCTTCTACCTGGCCATTGCTCCGAGGATGATGGACAGAGGCAAACCTGAGGTCAATCCCCGATTGAGCGCAGAAACTGATGAATTCTTCGCTGGCAAACTGAGGACCGTTGTCCGTCACTATTTCTTGGGGTAACCCGTGCCTGCAGATGATTTCCCCCCAAATGAAGTTCCTGATGACCTGAGAGGTAACCTTGGCTAGAGCTTTGACCTCCAGCCACTTCGAGAAGTAATCTGATAGTTTTGCTTTCAAGACAACCTAAACACCTAGAGGGGGGGGGGGTGGTGAATAGGTTCTAATTTCTTGTCTATAAATCTAGGCAGAATTCAATTACAATTTAAAACATCTAGCACAGCATTCACAGACAACTAAGCATCATAGATTGCACAATGTTTTATAGTGGTTCCCCAAGGTCTGGGTACATCCACTTTCCCCCTTCACCTATCTACCAATATGCTAGATTCGACCAAACTTCCACTATACTCAGATCCTCAGATCCTACAGCTCAAAACCAGGATAGGTTCCTACAACTCAGGCTCAACAGCCCTACCTCAGCCTTGCCTCAAGGCCTACCACTCAGAGAATAATCTTCTCCTACACTCAGGCAAATAGCCCTACCACTCAGAGATCACCTCTCCTACACTCAGCCTTTATAACACAGGCTTACAACTCAGATCTGTGTAAACAGATCCTACAGAAATTTAGAAAAAGATATTTTGATGTCTTGCCTTTGTTGAGAGAGAAGAGGACAAGAAACTTCTTGATCAGCTGATGAAATCAACTGAATCTGAGCTTTCTTCAAAGCTTCTTGAATCTGAACTTAGCTGAGTTGATTTCCAAACAGCTTCTTGAGAAACCACTGATGGCTTCTTTCTTCTTCTTCAAGATGACTGGATCTCCCTCTATCCAACACCTTTACTGATACTTCAGACTTCTTCTTCTTAGACCTTCTGATGAAGATCTTCTTTTTCACTTTCTTGAATTGAAACTTCAATAGGATCGTAATCCCTCTGTTTCTTCTTCTTAGATCTTCTTCTATTATTTTTCTTAGCTTAGCTACATGTTTAATTCCTTCTGAATGTGTCTATTTATAGACTTTCTTCATGGTAACCGGCTGATCCAGTTTCTAACTGTTTTCTGACAGGTCTGACAGCTTCAGTTAAACGGTGGCAACCCACAGCTGTCAAGTCTTCAAACAGTTCTTGTACCTTAGCCTTGGACAGCAAAATGTCGAGACAGTCAGTTAGAAAGTGTCGAGACCAATCTGTCTATCTGTGTCAACACAAGTGACTTTGGTGTCGACACAGTCTTTGATGATGTCGACTAAGTTGCCTTTAAGTCGACACAGCTTCTTCAGAAAATAACTTGGTCTAGACTCTGCAGTGTGTCGACACAAGTCCTGTATGTCGACACAGTTGTTGTAGATTCAGAACTCAGTATGTGTCGACTCAGCCTTCAGGTGTCGACACAGCAATCTTCAATCCTGCCAAAATGTGTCGACTCAGTCTTCTGGTGTCGACACAAGCATAGTCGACTTCTGCCAATATGTGTCGACACAGTCTTCTGGTGTCGACACATCCACCCAGTGTCGACACAATTGTGGTCGACTATCTTCTTCTGTGAGTCGACTATCTTTCTCTGGTCGACTATCTTTCACTAGTCGACTATCTTTCACGGTGTCGACTAACCTTCTCTGGTCGACTATCTTTCACGGTGTCGACTAACCTTCTCTGGTCGACTATCTTTCACGGTGTCGACACTGCTTCCCAGTGCTGAGGTCGACAATTTTCTTTATGTGTCGACACTGCTTCCCAGTGTCGACATAGTTGAAGTCGACTATTTTCTTTATGTGTCGACACTGCTTCCCAGTGTCGACATAAATGTGGTCGACTATCATTCTCTGTGTTGACACTGATATTTTGAAGTGTCGACACAAATATTCTGAAGTGTCGACACAATTTCTTCAGGTGTCGACATGTGGACTTAGAATATTTTTCTGCATTCTTTAATACTTCTTCACCTGCACATGTCAACTCAAAACAACATCAAATACACCTTGATGTATATCATTGAGCTAAGTTGGGCTTCTTCAAATCAGGTACACATTTTCCAATGTACCCAACAATCTCCCCCTATTTGGAGAAGTCATAACCCTATAGCTAATGATATACACCATTTATAAAAAGTATAAACTGATGATATATGACATAACAGGAATACTTAATATAAACAAAACATAAAAACAATCCATCACAAAATGGACATTATATGATGCCAAACAACATTTTGTTTATAACTTGATAATGTTTGAATACAGAGAATTACATTTAATGATTTAATCAAAACATTACAAAATACTTTGAAAGAACTAAAAAATTAAGACTGATCAGGCTCTTTAATGACAATTCCTTTGCCAGATAGAACTTGAGCCTTCATAGGAGCTTCAGAATCTTCAGCTGGCTTCTTGCCTTTTAGATCAGCCTTCTTTTTTGCTTCTTCCTTGAGCCTTTGCCTTTCAAAATAATGAAAGGGCTTTGGGAAGTACTTGCTTGGCTCCTGAGCATCTGAAGGCAGCCTACCAGCTTGGCTTTTCTTCTAAACTGTACAATGGCCTCTTGCCTGGCTTCATACTTCTGCCATTCCATCTCATTGTACCACTTGCCTCTTTCCTGCACTTGGTCTTTGACAGCCTTCCATGCAGTGAGTATTATATTTCTGGAAGTAGGACTCCACTGCTCAAAGTCTGGCTTAAGTTCAGCCTGCTCTCTAAACCTTTTCTTAGATATAAGAGCATCTTGCTGGTCTTTCAAAGTAGCCTCAGGCTTATCAACCTTCCCAATAACAATATTAGTAACCTCCTTTGGAGGACTATACATCCCTTGAACCTGCTGATCAATCATATCATAATCTGGAGGGGGGTAAATGACTTGGGCAACCTCAGGTTGATTGCCTTCAAGTAGACTTGTTTGTATTCCTGACTCAGCCACCATAGCATCATCACACAATGGGGGATATCCCAATGTGGCTCGAATACTATTGGTCACCCATTTGGTGTGCTCTGAGCCTACATGAACTAGCATCCTCTCCCCCTTTATGGCTTCTCTAGAAACATGATCTCTGAGATCTTCCTTTTGAAATCTGATTTGGCCATCCAGATAATTCACACCCTCTTTAAAAAATGGTTTTAACTTTAGAAGCTTGTCAGATATTTCCTTTTGAGAGGTAGTGATTGCAGTCTTAACAGAAGCAATAGCAGCTTGAAAGTTCTTATCAAATTCTTCCATTTCTTTTGCTCTATCTACAGGCAGGCCTGGAACAATCTTTTTCAATTCCTCTATGATCTCATGATGAGATTCAGTTAAATTGTCATTCATTCTTAACTGATTTTCCAAGACATAGCTTTGCTTTAAAGCAATGTCATCCACCTTAGGGATGATAGTCTGCTGTTGTTTTGCCAGATATACCACAGCATTACCTCCCTTATGGAAGCAATCTGTCATTTCCTTCTTATGCATATTGACCTCAAACCTAATTGATTTTATATCTTGAGCTAAGTCAAATTGCAGGGACTTGTTGTTCTCATCAACATATTTTTCTATAGCCACTCTGTGTTCATCCAATTTCACTTGTAAATCTACCAAGAACTTGTTATAATCAAAATCAGAAGGAGTGTGATGTGTTGTAGACTGTAGAGCCTGCTTATAGCTCTTGCTCCTTCTCTGGAAGACCATAATTTTTCTCTTTTTAGCCACCCTGGCTTCTTCAGTCTCTGAATCAGAAGTGCTATCAATTTGAACTCTTTCTTTGGGAGGAGGAGAAACAGCTGCTTCAGTGCCATGTTGTACAGTCTCAACATGCACTGGCTCCCCCTCAATTTCTTGCTCCACTTCCAGACTATCAGTTATTATTTCATCATTTGGAAATAACTCCTCCAGAGTATATTCCTTCTGGGCTTGATCATTTGCAGTATTCAAATTTGGAGATTGATGAATTGGAGCATCTTCTAGCACTTGCTCCCCCTGGACCTGTGCAGAAATAGAAATATTAGAAATCTCTTTTGTAGGAAAATACACCAGCTCCCCCTGCACCTGTACCTGGTCATGAGTAGATACAGTTTGTGTAGGAGAATAAACTTGCTGAGCTGGTATACTTACTTCTTCTTCTTGAACTGCAGGTATTGTGGCATCCTGAGCTTGTGTAGATGCAGGCTGATCTTCAACCTCTAGTCTTACTTGCTCTTCTTGTGGATGCCCAATACTGGTAGCATGACCTGGGGATTTCTCAGGTGAATCCTGCCTTTCCACTTCAGGCATCTCTTTGGTCAGCACCCTATCCCATCTGGAGAACAATCTCATGTCCATCCTTCTCATGTGATTAATTTTAGTTCCAGGTTGTTGTTGCATAATCTCAGGAATCTCCTTACTTAGGTATATACTCATTATCCTAGCCAGATTTGGCTTCTTGATTCCTTCCTTAATCTTCTCAAAGATTACAGATGACTAATCCGTTGGAATTGTAAACACAATCCTGGTCATTAGGCTGAACATATAGGCAGAAATCCTATCATGTCCACCTGACTTGCACAGAATAACTTTTCCTACCACTTCTGACAGAAACTTGCCCTGTTGATTCATTCCTTTCCGGTTGAACGCAGCTCCAATTTTCATGGTGGATTCCAATCCACACCATTGAAGAGCCTCCCTAGATTTAGAAGCAGGGACATCCTCTTCATTCTCAATTGTAGGTAATTGCAGAATTGTTCTTATCTTACTTGGTGTAATCTCCACAGGTGACCCATGAACTGTGGATTTTATTTCATGACTTTCAGAGTTTACAGAGGCAGAGGTAAAGAACTCATGCACCTCCTTCTTCCATATCTTTGATGGTTCGGAAACCAGAAATTCTAAACCTGAGTCGGAGAGGAGAGAGATAACCCCAAGAACATCTGGAGGGGCAGCAGCAAAGGCCTGGCGCACCAACTCATATCCTTCATTAACATTATCTTCAATCTTTGGCGCCATTGATCAGTCGAGAAAGCTTGAAAGATGAGAGAAAGAGAGAGAGAGAGAGAATGTCGACACAGGGTTTCAAAAACCTTGTAAGTGTGTCGACAGAATGAGTTTTTGACATATTTATACCTTCTGTTTAAAGAAGATCAAAAGTCGTCAAAAACAGACTATAAGTGTCGACACAGATGGATTGTGTCGACACAAGCTTCTATTGTCTCGACTACAAGTTCGTCTACTATGTGTCGACACCAATTTGCGGTTATGTCGACACCAGAGATATATAATAGAGCAGCAGAAATTCTGTGTCGACTCTTAGTATAAGTGTCGACACAAAATCTGTAAGTGTCGACACCACTATCCTAGTGAAGTCGACACTACATTCCTGGATAAGTCGACAATAAGATTATTAAGTGTCGACACATATTTTCTGTGTCGACACAATATCTCTGACTTGTCGACATTACTACCCTGAGTCGACACATTATTACTGAATGTGTCGACACCATCTTACTTAGCCAATTTCTGTTTGTTCAACACAACTTATAAGTACTACAAAGTACTTTATACTTCTTCAATGTGTCTTAATATCACTTGAATGTCTTGTTACCACTTCAACTTCATTGTTGATGATTTTGTGATTACACTAATCAATGGTTAACATACCTAATTCAATTTTGAATTTATTGAATTTGGTCTCATCTAGGGGCTTAGTAAATACATCTGCTATTTGATAATCTGTTTTCACAAATTCCAATGAGATGTCTTCTTTTTCTACATGTTCTCTAAAAAAATGGTATTTTATTTCTATATGCTTAGTTCTACTATGAGAAACAGGATTATTAGCAATAGAAATTGCACTCTTAGAATCACACAAAAGAGGTGTTCTACTTACTTGAATACCATAATCCTTTAGCTGATGCTGCATCCATAATAGCTGTGCACAGCAGCTTCCAGCAGCAACATACTCTGACTCAGCTGTGGAAATTGCCACACTAGTCTGCTTCTTACTACTCCATGATATTAGTCTTCCTCCCAGGAATTGACAAGTACCTGTAGTACTCTTTCTATCCTCTCTACATCCTGCAAAATCTGCATCTGAATAGCCTGTTAGTTGAAAATCTCTATTCCTAGGGTACCAAAGACCTAGATTAGGTGTGCCCTTAAGATATCTCAGAATCCTTTTGACTGCAGTATAATGAGATTCTTTAGGGCAGGCTTGGTACCTAGCACAGACACATGTAGCATACATAATATCTGGTCTACTAGCAGTGAGATAGAGTAGTGAGCCAACTATTCCTCTATATAAAGTCTCATCAACAGGTTTACCTGCCTCATCTTTGCATATAGGCATACTTGTTCTCATAGGAGTTCTCATGGTGGAGGATGACTCCATACCATATTTCTTAATCAATTCTTTGGTGATCTTAGACTGGGATATGGACAAGCCATCATCAGTCTGTCTTACTTGGAGTCCCAAGAAGAATTTCAGTTCCCCCAAACTGCTCATCTCAAACTTCCCTTGCATAAGTTTGGCAAACTTTTTACAAAGGTTGTTTTCAGTAGATCCAAAGATTATGTCATCAACATAGATCTGAACTAAGATGATCTTGCCTTTGGATTCCCTAAGGAATAGAGTTTTGTCAATTTTTCCTCTTGAGAACTTATTCTCAATAAGGAAAGTAGACAGGGTTTCATACCAAGCCCTTGGGGCTTGCTTTAACCCATACAGAGCTTTCCTAAGCTTATAAACAAAATCAGGTTTAAGAGGATCTACAAAACCTGATGGCTGCTCTACATATACTTCTTCTTTAAGATCACCATTCAGAAATGCTGACTTCACATACATCTGGTATACATTGAAGTCTTGATAGGCTGCATAGGCAAGGAATATTCTGATTGCCTCCAGCCTTGCTACTGGAGCAAAGGTTTGATCAAAGTCAATCCCTTCTTCCTGCCTGTATCCTTTTACAACCAATCTTGCTTTATTCTTTACTATTATTCCACTTTCATCTAGCTTGTTCCTATAGATCCATTTTGTGCCAATTATGTTGTGGCCTCTTGGTTTAGGAACAAGCTCCCAGACATTGCACCTTCTGAATTGATTCAGCTCCTCTTGCATAGCATCAATCCATTGCTGGTCTTGGATAGCTTCTTCAAACTTCTTAGGCTCCATTTGTGACAGGAAACTTGAATGTAGAACTGTGTTTTGATTTCTGCTTCTAGTTTGCACCCCTTGTCTTGGATCACCTATTATCTGATCAGCTGGATGATCTCTTAAATGTCTTGTAGCTGGAGGAAGATTTCCTTCTGGTTGAACATCTCCAGCTCCTTCATTTAACTGATTCTCTTGATTTTCATCAGCTTCTATAGTGTCTTGTTCTCCCCCTGGACTGAAGCCTTCATTTTCCAATGCCCCATCTTCCTTTGATACTTCAGTAATGGAAAGCTTGTCCATACTTTTGCTTATACCTGTTGAGTCATTTGATCTACAAGACAACTCACAGTTGATTACTCTTGTTTCATCAAACACAACATGCACAGATTCTTCAACAACTTGAGTAGTCAAGTTGAAGACTCTATAGGCCTTACTATTTGTGCTGTACCCAACAAATATCCCATCCTGGGATTTGGCAGCAAACTTAGTCAAATATGACTTGCCATTGTTAAGTATATAACACTTGCAACCAAAGATCCTAAAGTAAGATAGATTTGGTTTTCTGCCTTTCACAATCTCATAGGGAGTCATTTTGTGACTTTTGGTGATAGTAGCCCTATTGATTACATGACAAGCAGTGTTAACTGCCTCAGCCCAAAAATATTCTGGGAGAGAGGTGTCACTCAATAGAGTTCTACCAGCTTCAATTAATGTTCTATTCTTTCTTTCAGCAATCCCATTTTGCTGAGGTGTTCTAGGTGAGGAGAACTCTTGGAAAATCCCAAAGTCTTTACACAAGTTTGTTATGCTTTCAGATTGAAACTCAGTACCATGGTCACTTCTGATTTTGACCACTGTACTATTCAGTTCATTCTGAATTTGCTTTACAAAATTAAGTAATACACTTGGGGTTTCAGATTTTTGTCTCAGAAAGAACACCCATGTAAATCTAGAATAGTCATCTACAACCACAAAAGTGTAGACCTTCCTACCTAGACTATGAACTGGCATAGGACCAAAAAGATCCATATGCAAGAGGTATAAGCACCTCACAGAATCCTTGTTTTCAAGGCTTTGAAAGGAGGATTTTGTCTGCTTGCCCTTTTGACAAGCTGAGCATATCCCTTCCTTTATACACTTAATTTGAGGTCCATTCCTCACTAACTCTTTGCTAAAGAGTTGGCCAATTGTCTTGTAGTTTAGATGAGTCAATCTCTTGTGCCACTTAACACAATGAGAAGCATTGTCATCAGCTACAAGACAGATGGGAGAAGCCTTATTCTTACATTAAAAATTAAGACAATATACATTTCTCTTCCTATACCCAGTCAATATGATCTTTTGATCACTTGACCTCTTGATATGACATCCATATTTAACAAATGAAATGTCATATCCTAAATCACTTAGCTGGCTTATGCTTATTAGATTATGTTTCAAACCTTTTATATAAGCCACTTGAGTGATAGTAATTAGGTTAGAAGAAATGTTACCAAACCCTTTGATGACTCCTTTTTCAGATCCACCAAAGATCACTTTAGGTCCATCTTTGACAGATGAATACTCCTTCAGCAGCCCCTTTGTTCCAGTCATGTGCCTGGAACAACCACTATCCAAGTACCATATAGGGGCATGGTTACTTGGATTCACCTGCAACACAGAATTACTTACCCTTAGAACCCAAGTAAGTCTTGGGTCCTTGGTTCAGGTTAGCATTAATAAAGCTACCATAACCTCTTCTAACAGGTAGACTATTGTTCTTTATAACACTTGTGTCATACCAGCAGTCTAATGCAAAATGGCCTCTCTTGCCACAGCACCAACATTCAAACTTATTGTATCTAGATCTAGATACATCCTTGTCAGAAGAATTTCTGTTCATTGCTGGTGCTGCAGCAACTTCACCTACTGATTTCTTAAAACCATTGGGTTTATGACCATAGGTAGGCCTGCTTGCATTTACACTCTTGTTCTTCAGAACATTAGTCTTAATATGACCTTGAATATCTTCATGATCATATTTGTTAGAAGACACTTTCATCTTACTAAACTTTATGGGGACTGAAAGATTTAGTGGCTGAACAGGAGCTTTGCCTTTCCTCTTGAATCTGCCAGCCCTGGAGTTACCTTTAAATCCTAATCCAGCCTTACCCTTTTGAGTGACAAATTCATCTATCAAGGGTAAGACAGATTTTGGCTTAGAGTAACTAGCCACTAAATCCCTTTCAATTCTAAGTCTGGCCTCCAGACTCTTCAATTGATCATTAGTATAATTAATTATGCCCATCTGAATAATAGTTATATTCTTCAGCTTGGCAATTTCATTTAATTTTTGATCAATAACTTTCTCTAACTCAGTTGTAGCAACCCTTAGTTCAGCAATTTCCTGAGCCTGAGATTTAACCAGGTTCTTGCTTTTCTTAAGGGCCTGCAACAAATCCCCATACTTGTCTATCAATTGATAGACATCTACTTCAGATTCAGATGCATCTACATCACTTGATGCAGATGTAGCTGATTCTTCACTTGTACAACAAATAGATGTAATAGAAGGACATTGTACCTTATTATGACCAGACTGATTCTGGCATATGTCCTCTTCTGATCCTGCCATCAGCCCCATACACTGATGATCCTTTTGTTCATTGATGGAGTCTAGCAACTGCAGAAACTCCTCTTCTTCAGATGCAACATATAGTCCAATATATGCTTCAGCTTCAGATTCTGACTCTGAAGTTGACTGGTCTGTTAGACTCTTATCTTTCTTTGCAACAAAGGATTTCTCCTTCTTGCCTTTCTGATAAGTCTTCTTTTTGTCTGAAGATTCCTTTCTCTTATCAGGACAGTCAGCCACTACATGTCCAGGCCTATTGCAACAATAGCAGACAATCTTTGAAGTAGTGGCTTTGCTGGGCTTTGATCTGCTCTTCTCTTTCCTTGATGACCTTTTCTTCTGATAATAGTCATCAACATGCTGTGATGTGGAAGGCCTAGACTTCCATTGCTTCTTTTTCAAGAACCTCTGGAATTGCCTTGTGAATGCAGCAAAGTCTGCATCTGAATCACAGCTTTCTGAACCCTTATCTGAATTTTCAGAACTATCTTCTGCAACTTCCTTAGGAGGAGATGGTGATTTCCTCCTATTCTTTCTAGTGGCTTCTGCATTGAATGCCACAGTCTTTTCTCTATGCTCTCCTCTTGAATTCTTTTCCTCCTCCTTCCTCACCATAAGTTGCATTTCATAGGATAGCAACTTTCCAAACAAGGTGGGAGGAGATATCTCTGCCAATTTAGCCACTTCTCTTATGGCACAGATCTTTGTGTCCCAATCCTTTGTTAAGGATCTCAAGAATTTGTCATTCAGTTCATAAGTACTGAAGACTCTTCCATAGGACATAAGCTCATTCACAATTCTATAGAATTTCTTGTAGCACTCAGTTATGCTATCAGATTTTCCTTGTCTAAAACTTTCATACTCCTGATTGAGCATAGATTTCCTGTCCTGCCTCACTTCTTCAGATCCCTCCATGTAGACAATCAATGTGTCCCACATCTCTTTGGAGGTCTTGCAGTGAATCAGATTCTGAAATGTTGAATCATCTATGGCACTAACAATAATGTTCTGAGCTCTTTTATCCATGGTTGCCAAGATGATTTCATCCTTGGTCATTTCTGAATAACTCTTTGGAGTTTGGATATTTGCATCAAGAACTGATACCTTCATTGGAATGAAGGGGCCTTCCTGTACTGTGATGTAAATCCTTGGGTCAGATGCTTCCATAAACAGTCTGACTCTTTCTTTCCAAATTCCAAAAATTTCTTTCTTGCATATGGGTAATTTCATAGACCCTAGCTCCTTATGATTCTCACCAGAACCCATCTTTTTGAATCTTGATTCTGCCTATAAGATCTACCTCAGACTGTTAAGTCCTTTTTGAGTAACCTCCCTCTGATACCACTTGATAGTTTTACTTTCAAGACAACCTAAATAACTAGAGGGGGGGGGGGTGAATAGGTTCTAATTTCTTGTCTATAAATCTAGGCAGAATTCAATTACAATTTAAAACATCTAGCACAGCATTCACAGACAACTAAGCATCACAGATTGCACAATGTTTTATAGTGGTTCCCCAAGGTCTGGGTACATCCACTTTCCCCCTTCACCTATCTACCAATATGCTAGATTCGGCCAAACTTCCACTATACTCAGATCCTCAGATCCTACAGCTCAGAACCAGGATAGGTTCCTACAACTCAGGCTCAACAGCCCTACCTCAGCCTTGCCTCAAGGCCTACCACTCAGAGAAAAATCTTCTCCTACACTCAGGCAAATAGCCCTACCACTCAGAGATCACCTCTCCTACACTCAGCCTTTATAACACAGGCTTACAACTCAGATCTGTGTAAATAGATCCTATAGAAATTTAGAAAAAGATATTTTGATGTCTTGCCTTTGTTGAGAGAGAAGAGGACAAGACACTTCTTGATCAGCTGATGAAATAAACTGAATCTGAGCTTTCTTCAAAGCTTCTTGAATCTGAACTTAGCTGAGTTGATTTCCAAACAGCTTCTTGAGAAACCACTGATGGCTTCCTTCTTCTTGTTCAAGATGACTGGATCTCCCTCTATCCAACACCTTTACTGATACTTCAGACTTCTTCTTCTTAGACCTTCTGATGAAGATCTTCTTTTTCACTTTCTTGAATTGAAACTTCAACAGGATCGTAATCCCTCTGTTTCTTCTTCTTAGATCTTCTTCTATTATTTTTCTTAGCTTAGCTACATGTTTAATTCCTTCTAAATGTGTCTATTTATAGACTTTCTTCATGGTAACCGGCTGATCCGGTTTCTAACTGTTTTCTGACAGGTCTGACAGCTTCAGTTAAACGGTGGCAACCCACAACTGTCAAGTCTTCAAACAGTTCTTGTACCTTAGCCTTGGACAGCAAAATGTAGAGACAGTCAGTTAGAAAGTGTCGAGACCAATCTGTCTATCTGTGTCGACACAAGTGACTTTGGTGTCGACACAGTCTTTGATGATGTCGACTAAGTTGCCTTTAAGTCGACACAGCTTCTTCAGAAAATAACTTGGTCTAGACTCTGCAGTGTGTCGACACAAGTCCTGTATGTCGACACAGTTGTTGTAGATTCAGAACTCAGCATGTGTCGACTCAGCCTTCAGGTGTCGACACAGCAATCTTCAATCCTGCCAAAATGTGTCGACTCAGTCTTCTGGTGTCGACACAAGCATAGTCGACTTCTGCCAATATGTGTCGACACAGTCTTCTGGTGTCGACACATCCACCCAGTGTCGACACAGTTGTGGTCGACTATCTTCTTCTTTGAGTCGACTATCTTTCTCTGGTCGACTATCTTTCACTAGTCGACTATCTTTCACGGTGTCGACTAACCTTCTCTGGTCGACTATCTTTCACGGTGTCGACTAACCTTCTCTGGTCGACTATCTTTCACGGTGTCGACACTGCTTCCCAGTGCTGAGGTCGACGATTTTCTTTATGTGTCGACACTGCTTCCCAGTGTCAACATAGTTGAAGTCGACTATTTTCTTTATGTGTCGACACTGCTTCCCAGTGTCGACATAAATGTGGTCGACTATCATTCTCTGTGTCGACACTGATATTCTGAAGTGTCGACACAAATATTCTGAAGTGTCGACACAATTTCTTCAGGTGTCGACATGTGGACTTAGAATATTTTTCTGCATTCTTTAATACTTCTTCACCTGCACATGTCAACTCAAAACAACATCAAATACACCTTGATGTATATCATTGAGCTAAGTTGGGCTTCTTCAAATCAGGTACACATTTTCCAATGTACCCAACATAATCGATCCTGACGAGGAGGAACCTCCTTTGCCCGCTGGCTGGAGGAAAGGGCCCGACTAGGTCCATTCCCCAAATAGCGAAGGGCCACGACGCTATGACGCTTCGGAGCCTTTAGGCGGATAGGAGCTGGAGGGGAGCGTGTACTTGACATTTTTGACATCTCTTTGCAAACTCAACCGTATCTTTTCTCAAGGTCTGCCAGAAATACCCTTGTCTTATCACCCTTGCCTCCAATGTTCTGCCCCCTGAGTGGCTGCCGCATTCTCCTGAATGCACCTCTTCCAGGATCCTTGGGACCTCCTCCTCGGTCACACATCTCGCGAGGAGCCCTGACAACATCTTTCGGTGTAGGCCCCCATCCATCATCATGTATTGTGCTTCCTTTCGCCTAAAGCTCTTCGCGTCTCTAATCCCCTCAGGTAGCTCGCCTGAGGTGAGGAATGCTGCCAATGGGTCCACCCATGAGGATCGTCGACCCACCTCCATTAGCTCCCCTTCCTCAATCGCCGGTCGGAAAAGTTCAGTTAGGGTTCCTCCTCCCCGAGGCCCGAGCTTCGCCAACCGGTCAGCTGCCATGCTTTCCTCCCTGGGAACATGTTGAATAGAAAAAGAACGGAAACCTCCGATGATAGTCCTTACCTTGGATAGATATCTCGCGAGGGTGGGATCCCGAGCCTCAAACTCCCCACGGATTTGTGACGCAACTACCATCGAGTCGGTGAAGGCCTCCACATCCAGAATTTCCAGCTCCTTGGCTAACCGAAGGCCAGCTATCACGGCCTCATATTCCGCTTGATTATTGGTCACAGGGAAGTGGAAGGCCACCGCCTGTTCTATGGTAACCCCTTGAGGGCTTACCAACACCACACCTCCTCCTAGGGAGTGCCTTCCTGAAGCCCCGTCGACGATCATTCTCCATGCTTCCTGCGACCTCGACTCTTCTTCCTTGGCCTCGGTGACATAATCCGCCAGAAAGTCTGCCACGGCCTGGGCTTTGATGGAGAGCCTTGGAACAAAAGAAATGTCGAACTCGCTAAGCTCGATGGACCACTTTGCCAACCTTCCCGAGTGCTCCACCCCCTCGAAGACCTTGCGAAGAGGATGATCGGTCACAACCTTAATCGAATGCGCTTGGAAATATGGACGGAGCTTCCTTGTCGAAACGACCAAGGCATAAGCCAGCTTCTCCAGGATGGGGTAGCGGAGCTCCGCCTTTTTTAAGATTCGGCTTACATAATAAACTGGCTGCTGCTTCTTCCCTTCTTCTCTAACCAAGACGGAACTCACAGCTTCTACCCCCACACCGAGATACAAGGTCAGGTCTTCTCCCTCCTTGGGGATTTGGAGTAGCGGAGCCCGGGAGAGTTGCCTCTTTAGTCCTTAGAAAGCCTCTTCACATTCGATCGTCCATTCAAACACTTGATTACCACGGAGCACCTTGAAAAAGGAGGAACACCTATCTCCGGACCGAGAGAGGAACCGGCTTAGCCCGGCCAGCTTTCCGGTTAAGCGCTGGACCTCCTTGGCATTGCGAGGTGATTCCATGTCAAAGACGGCCTTTACCTTGTCTGGGTTAGGTTCTACCCCTGCCGGGGTCAGGAGGTGTCCAAGGAATTTCTCGCGACTGGCCCCGAAGACACACTTCAAGGGATTCAACCTCATCTTGAATCTCCGTAGGGTGGCAAACGTCTCTTCAAAGTCCCGTAGGTGGGACTCCAGGCATTTGCTTTTTACCATCAGATCGTCGACGTAGACCTCTAGATTTTTTCCTCTTTGATCCCGAAAGACTCGATCCATCATGCGTTGGTACGTTGCCCCTGCGTTCTTCAACCCGAAGGGCATCATCTTGTAGCTGAAGCATCCCTCTCTTGTGATGAAGGAAACATCCTTGACATCGGGAGGGTGCATCCGAATCTGATGGTAACCTGAAAAAGCATCTAAAAAACTCATAAGAGAAAAACCGACGGCTGAGTCAACCAGTGCGTCGATCCGAGGCAGGGGGTAGCAATCCTTAGGACATGATTTATTTAACAAGGAAAAGTCAATACACATGCGCCATTTTCCTCCCCCCTTTTTCACCATTACCACATTGGAGATCCATCCTGGATACTGGATCTCCGAGATGAAGCCCGCCTCCAAGAGCTTCTTGACCTCTTGCCGGATCGGCTCCTCCAGCTTGGTGGCGATGGCCCTCATCTTCTGGCGTATGGGGCGAGTCCTGGGGTCCAGGTTCAGGCGATGACAGACCACATCTGCATCGATGCCCGGCATGTCTGCCGCGCTCCAAGCGAAGATGTCGACGTTGCTTTAGATGCAGGCTCGCATCCGCTCCTGATCCTCGAGGCTTAAGCCTCCGTTGACCCGCACCCTTTGTACTTTGCCCGCCTTGGTGTGCACCTCCATCTCTATCACCTCTTCGGCTGGCTCCAATCCCGTCCGTTCCCAACCTGCCCTCGCCTCCTCTGGCTCAAGCTCTTCTCCTCCAAGCTCACCAACCTCCATCGCCTCCTCCAGGCTCTCACCTCGCCTCTGCTCTCCTTCTCCTGCCGCCCCTCTCGCCTCTTCCAGGCCAATCTCTTCTCCCTCCATCTCCTCTACCACCAACTCCTCCGCTTCCTGCGGGCTCGCCTTCTGCACCTCTTCTGCTTGCTCTTCGACAATCTCCATCGCCTCCTCCAGGCTTGTCTCCCCTTCTCCAACACCTCCTTCCTGCTCAGCCATCTCCTTCTCCAGCTCTTCTGCTTCCACCATCCACGACATGGTGTTGACCGCCGTCACGTAGCACTGCCTTGCCACCTTTGGATCCCCCCTGATCCTAACCTGCACCCCTCCATTGTTGAACTTGAGGCATTGATGGAACGAGGAGGGTACGCAGCGAAAGGCGCTGATGAGGGGACGTCCAAAGATGGCATTATAACTACTTGGGGCGTCCACAATCACGAACCTGTAGTTCCGTGAGACGCCCCCAAGCCTTACATGCAGGCCTACTCCCCCTTCTACTTCCTTTCTCTCCCCAGAGAAGCCGAAAAGCGGTCCATCGGAAGCTAGGACCCTCTTCCCTTCCACCCCCATCTCGTCAAAGGCCTTCTTGAAAATCACGTTCACCGAGCTCCCGTTGTCCACCAGTATCCGGGAGACGGTGAAGTTCTCCACCGCTGTCTATATCACTAACGCGTCGCAGAACGGATCCTCATAGTCTGGCATATCTGCCGATGAGAAGATGATCTTTTCTTCTGGGGGGGGGGAGCTAAGGAGGTCGAGGCGACCCCTCTGCGGAACATGGTTTGCAGGCTCCCCTTGCGGGTTGCCTCGATCCCTACTTCCCCATGGATCACTCCGATCCCTCCTCGGGTCCCCACGTCGACCCTGTCTTCACATCTGTCCTCAACCTCTTCTCGCTGCACCTCCACGATCCTTGCGGGCAGATCTTGCCTCCCAGCACCTCTGGCCTCCCTCATCTCCAGAAACTCCGGACAGGTGGCCGTTGCGTGGCCCTCCTCCTGATGGAAGTCACAATAGGGCAACGCCACCCTGCCCCCTCTTCCTACTCCTCCTCCCCTTCTCCCGGCTCCCCGAATTCCTCTTCCTCTTCCTCTTCCCACCTCCATGGCTTCTTGTGGTGGTGGGAAGTGACCCCTTGGTCCCTGCCTCCATCCTCCTTGCTCCAACCTTCTTGGTTCCCGGTAAATGTCTCTTCCTAGAGGACCCCCTTAGCCCTGGGGGCGACCCTCCTATGGCCTCCAACCCAATCGGTTGTTTGGCTCCCTGGCCCCCCCATGCTGCTGCCCCTGTCCCCGGGGTTCTTCCCTTCTACTATCCTCTCTTTGCTCCCTCTGCTCTCTCAACTCCCTCTGCCTTCCTGCCGCCGGCTCTTTCGCATCGTCCTCGGCCAACCTGGCCAACTTTCTTGCAAACGCCGGGTTTGCCCTCTCAAAGTCTATCTCCTTAGCCGCCCTCTCCATGAGCTCCTCAAAAG
Source organism: Platanthera zijinensis (assembly GCA_039513925.1). Classification (NCBI taxonomy): domain Eukaryota; kingdom Viridiplantae; phylum Streptophyta; class Magnoliopsida; order Asparagales; family Orchidaceae; genus Platanthera; species Platanthera zijinensis. Next base: position 110,184,635 of record CM077087.1, read on the forward strand.
AGAGAGGGGGCAGCCTCTTCAACTCCTTGCTAAAAAACCCTGACCTCAGCCCCAGGGTGAAGGCAAGCATCAGCGCATACCCTGGGACCTCCTGGACCAGGAGAATCTCCTATTGGAACCGGTCAACATAGTGACCCAACGTCTCCTCCGGCCCCTGCCTCACTGCAAACAGGCATTCAGCCTCCTTCTTCCGCTTCTTTGAAGTTGAGAACCTCAACAAGAAACCCCTACGCAGATCTTCAAAACTGTAGATGGAGCTTGCCAGCAATTGGTGGAACTAATCCCTGGCCTTTTCCTTCGAAGTGATGGAAAAAAGCCTACACTTAAAAGCATCAGACATTTGCCTGATCGACACAACGTCTTCGAACCACTGCACATTCTGAACCGGGTCATCCTTCCCGGTGTAGTAGGTCATATCTGGCTCCTGGAACCCCTCCGACACTGGAGCCGAGACGATGAGCTCGCTAAATGGGGTCTCGCCTCCCGCCTGGCGAGAAGGCACGTCTCGCGACCTCGGCTGGCTGGACCGATCCGCGAGACCATGCCCGGGGAAGAGTTCCCGCACTGTCGCCTCCTTCTCGCCCAGATCTGCCGGAACCTCCTTCTCGGGACGCTGGCTTGGGAAAAGCTCCCGCGCGGCTACGTCCCTCTCGCCTGCCTCCACCGGGACTTCTTTCCCGGGGTGCTGCCCTGGGGCGTTCTCGCCTAACAGCGGAACCACCTCCACAGGAACCTGCGGCATCTCCCACTCGTTCCTTGCCGAGAAGGCCAAGCCGATCGTCTGCATTACTTCTCGGCTGAAGTCCTCAAACATCTTCCTCGTCGCCTCATCCACCCGGGTGGGGGATCCTCCTGCGCCAGATCCTTTACCTTCACCTCTTGCCATGGGACTTAACTCAAGATTTTCTTGCGCCAACTACTTCCACGCTCACTGCACCAGAACTGTTGAAGCCAAAATTGACCCCAACGAATGTTCACAAACCGAAGTGCAGCCGACGCCTACTTCTCTCAAATCTCGACCCTTGACTGGCTGCTAAGGTCAAAAGACTGACCCAAAGCCTCAGCTGGGAGGTCCCACCTCACACCCGGAAGATCTCTGAGAGCTTCCCCTCCAAAGCCAAATGCTGGGCTAGGAGCTCTTCAGAAAGCACTAGAGTTAGAGAATAATGAAAAGCCTGCCTTCCAAAGAGCCCCTATGGGTCTTTTTATAGTCTTCCCCTGACCTGAAAATACTGAAATACCCCTGGAGGGTCTGCCAATAGCCAGATCCCGCTGTCATCCTCGGGACATACAAGTAATTTTACCCGGGGACAATAATATTAGAATAATCCTTTCCTGGGGGCTGTGCCCCACCACCCGGACCTGCTTGGCGAGAGCCTCGGGCGAGAAGGCTCTCGCTGAGCCCCAGCTCGGCTTATCTTGGCGAGACCCCCCGCCGAGAGGGTTCTCGCTCCCGGTATTCGTGATGCCACTATCGCTGGACGTGGCGCTAAGTGAGCGAAGCTCACTCAACGCCCTTACTGCTAACCACGGCGTTGAGTGAGTGGAGCTCACTCGACGCCCTTTGCTGCCGGATGCGACGTTGAGTGAGTGGAGCTCTCTCAATGCCCTCTCGCTCTCCCCCAGGGAGAGTTCCTTCCAGGCGGGAGCTCTACTGGTTGGCGGGAGCTCCCTAAAGGCGAGAACCCTGCCAGTCCGCCCTTGGGCTAACCCGGGACTAGCCCAACCCCGACCCCTGAAGTCTTAGTCTTCTGGGTCCTACCCAGTGAATATGGGGTTGTACACGGGTAATGGATGATCCAACTTTGGTATTAGGGTTCAGCCCGCACCAACTTAGTGCATCTTTAGTCATGGATGGAACTATTTCATCATCATCCTTAACCATGGGAAGTTGGAGTGATTTCCTGATTGTCTTTAGTGTTAGTTTCACTCGGGAATCCTGAACTGTCGCTTTGATCTTCTTCCCTTCAGTGTCCACAGTTGCTGATGAATAGAATTCCAGTACTTCCTTTTTCCAAATTCTTATTGGTTCTGAGACCAAGAACTCCAAACCATTTTCCGAAATTAGGGAAATTACACCCTGGATGTCTTGTGAAGCTGTCTTGAATCCCCCACGAACAAGCTCATAACCTTCATTCACCATGTCATCCTTGTGGGGTACCATTGACGAGAGAGAGAGAGAGATAGAGAAGAGAAGAGAATTGAATATCTATGTTGACACAAGGTCTAGAGTCGAGAAATCTGAAGGCGTAGTTGACCAGATTTTGTCTCCCCCTATTTATAGTCTACTGGTAAAGGGTAGGTCAAAGGACGCACCTTACTTAGTATTAATACTTGTCAGCATAGTTGTACATTTATCGACATAAAAGACTTAGGTCTCGACAAAACTTATTTTTAGTCGACATCTCTATGGGTCGACATATTTATGTGTCGACATACTTGTGTCAGTGTCGACACGGGCTGGTCATGTCTTGACATAGTTGTGTCGACACCTATTCTTCTGTTGACACAGATACAGTTTCTGTGTCGACACATCCTTTTTCTTTATCGACACAACATGCTGAGTGTGTCGACACAATTTGCTTATGTCGACACAAACTTTGTACTTAGACAAATTTCTTGAGAAATATTGTGCTAACATATTCTACTTAGGAATGCTTAAGCTGACCTATTCTAGGTTCAACATACCTAATTCAATTTTAAAATAATTGAATTTAGTTTCATCCAGAGGTTTTGTAAAAATATCAGCAATTTGATTATTTGTGTTTACAAATTCTAGACTAATATCTTCCTTCTCCACATGTTCTCTTATGAAATGAAACTTAATTTCTATATGCTTGGTTCTACTGTGTGATACCGGATTCTTAGCAATAGAAATAGCACTAGTAGAATCACAAAACAGTGGAATTCTACTTACCTTGATGTCATAATCTTCAAGTTGGTGCTTTATCCACAATAGTTGTGCACATCAACTTCCTGCAGCTATATACTAAGACTCAGCTGTTGATATAACTACACTTGTTTGCTTCTTGCTGCACCATGACACCATCTTTCCACCTAGGAATTGATAAGTTCCTATAGTACTTTTTCTGTCTACTTTACATCCTGCAAAGTCTGCAACTGAGAAGCCTGTTAGTAAGAAATATCTATTCTTAGGGTACCGAAGACCTAGATTAGGTGTGCCCTTAAGATATCTCAAAATTCTCTTAACTGCAGTATAATGAGATTCCTTTGGGCAAGTTTGGTACCTAGAATAGACATATGTAGCATACATGATGTCAGGTATACTAGCAGTCAAGTAGAGTAGGGAGCCAATTATCCCTCTATACAAAGACTCATCAATAGGTTTCCCTGTCTCATCTTTTCCTATAGCATACTTGTTCCCATTAGAGTTTTCATGGTAGAGCATGAGTCCATTCCATATTTCTTAATCAACTCCTTGATGAACTTAAACTGGGATATGGACAATCAATCATCAGTCTGTCTAACTTGAAGTCCCAAGAAGAACTTCAGCTCACCCATACTGCTCATCTCAAACTTCCCTTGCATAAGTTTGACAAACTTTCTACAAAGGTCGTTTTCAGTAGATCCAAAGATAATGTCATCAACATATATCTAGACTAGGATTATCTTGCCTTTAGATTCCCTAAAGAATAGAGTTTTGTCTATCTTTCCTCTAGAGAATTTATTCTCAATAAGAAAAGCAGACAAGGTTTCATACCAAGCTAAAGGGGCTTGTTTCAAACCATATAGAGCTTTCCTAAGCCTATATATATAATCAAGATAATGAGAATCTATAAAACCTGAGGGTTGTTCAACATAGAATTCCTCTTTTAAGTCACCATTCAGAAATGCTGACTTTACATCCATCTGATATACCTTGAACCCTTGATAGGCAGCATAGGCCAAGAACAACCTTATAACCTCCAACCTTGCCACTTGGGCAAAGGTTTGATCAAAGTCAATCCCTTCCTCTTGCCTATAGCCTTTTTCTACCCGTCTGGCCTTGTTCTTGATTATAGTGCATTTCTCATCAAGTTTGTTTCTATAGATCCACTTGTGTCCTATAATGTTGTGCTCCTTTGGTTTAGGAACCAGTTCCCAGACTTTACATCTTCTGAATTGATTCAGCTCTTCTTTCATAGCATCAATCCAGTTTGTGTCTAGCATGGCTTCTTCAAACTTCCTGGGTTCTATTTGCGAAAAGAAGCTAGAACATAGAACTGTGTTCATGCTCTTACTCCTTATTAGAACACCTTGAATTGCATCACCAATGATTTGGTTAACTAGATGATCCTTCAAGTGTCTTCTTGCTGGGGGAAATCTGTCAACCTCATGCCCTTCTTCATTTTCCTCAACCCGATGCTCCTCATTGTCTTCTTCATCCAGTGAGTCTTATTCTCCCCCTGGACTACATGCATCTTTTTCTTTATTCAGCCTAGCAGGAACTTCTTCATTGATGTTTAGCTTGTCCAGCCTGTCTGTTAGACCTGTAGAACTAACTGAAGAGCTAGACAATTCACTGTTAATCAACTTAGATTCATCAAATACAACATGGAAAAATTCTTCTACAACTTGGGTAGTCAAGTTGTAGATTCTGTATGCCACACTATTATTGCTGTACCCAACAAATATCCCTTCTAGAGATTTGGCAGCAAACTATGTTTGGTAGTGCTTACCATTAACTAGGACATAACACTTGCTACCAAAGATTATGAGGTAGGAAATGTTTGGTTTTCTGCCTTTCAAAATCTGATAGAGAGTCATCTTATGTTTCTTATTGATGGAGGCTCTATTGAGTACATGACATGCAGTATTTACTGTCTCTGCCCAGAAGTACTCAGGGAGAGTAGTGTCACTAAGTAGTGTTCTACTTCCCTCAATTAGAGTCCTATTCTTTCTTTCAACAACTCAATTTTGCTGGGGAGTTCTAGGTGAGGAGAATTCCTGATAAATCCCAAGTTTTTTACAGAACTTTGTCATACATTCAGACTGAAATTCAGTTCCATGGTCACTTCTGGTTTTGACCACTAAATTGTTATATTCATTCTGAATTTATCTAACAAAAGTCTGGAAAATAGTAGGGGTTTCAGATTTCTGCCTCAAGAAGAAAACCCATGTGTATCTAGAATAGACATCCACAATAACTAATGTGTATACTTTCCTACCAAGACTATGAACTGGCATAGGACCAAACAAATCCATATGCAAGAGATATAAACATCTCATTGAATCTTTGGTATCAATTGCATGGAAAGAGGACTTAGTCTATTTGCCCTTTTGGCAAGCTGAACACACACCCTCTTTAATGCACTTGAATTGAGGACCATTCCTCACTAACCCCATGCTGAACAGCTGTCCTATTGACTTATAGTTCAGATGAGCTAGCCACTTGTGCCATTTGACACATAGTGAAGCTTTCTCTCCTATAACTAGACATATGGGTGAGTTGTTAAACTCACAATCTAGGTTTAGACAATATACATTCCCTTTCCTATTGCCAGTCAAAATGATATCTTGATCACTTGACCTCCTTATTTGGCACACCCCATTGAGGAAAGAGATGTCATAACCTAGATCACTAAGTTGACTTATGCTAATCAGGTTATGTTTTATACCCTTCACATAAGCCACTTTAGTGATAGTAATTGAATCACTAAAAATGTTACCAAATCCTTTGATGATTCCTTTTTCTGATCCCCCAAAGATTACTTTGGGTTTATTCTCTATGGGTACATAGTCCCTCAACATTCTTCTTGTTCCAATCATGTGTCTGGAACATCCACTATCCAAGTACCATATAGGGTTATGGCCACTTGGATTCACCTACATCAAATAAAGAATCACTTATCCTTAGAACCCAAATTGTTATTGGGTCCTAGGTCCTTGTTAGTTTGAAATCCTGCAGCTATTCTAACAGGTAAAATATTCTTGGTTTTAACACTTGTGTTGAACCAGTAATCCATGACAAAGTGGCCCACCTTGCCACAACACCAACACTAAAATTTATTATACCTTCTTTTAGGTACAGACTTCACAACTTTGTTGCCAGCAGTCCTGGTAAGTGTAGGTGCTGGAGCAGCAAACCCGAAGAATTCCTTTTGAACCTGATGGGCTTGCCTATGGAGTGACCTATTAGCATTTGCACCCTTGCCCATGAGATATCCATACTCACAGTGACCATGAGTAATATCATGATCATACTTGTTTGTAGGTTGAATCACTTTCCTAAAGAAAATAGGGGGCTTATTAGCTAGTGGCTGAACTGGGGCCTTATCTTTTCTATGAGAATTGGTGGCCCTAGTTCTTCCCTTAAAACCTAGACTAATCTTTCCTTTATGAGAAATGAAATTGTCTATTAAGGGCAAGACAGACTTTGGCTTAGAGAATTTAGCCACTAACTCTCTTTCTTGCTGAAGTTTTGTCTCTAGTTTCTTGATATAATTTTCCTTGAAAGAGATTGTGCCTATCTGAATAATAGTAATGTTTTTCAGTTTGGCAACCTCCTTCAGTTTTAAATCTATCAACATGGTCAATCTGATGCAGCCTGCTTTAGAGACTCAATTTCCTTGGCCTGCTCCTTGGAAAGAAACTTGCTCCTCTTCAGAGCTTACAACAGCCCACCATACTCATTAATGAGTTGATGTACATCCCCCTCTGAATCAGAACCATCCACTTCTCTTGAAGTTGATGCTATTGATTCTGATCTAGTAAAATAATCAGAAGCTAAAGGAGAATTGTATACCTTACTTGGACTTGGCTGATCCTGGTACTGATCATTTTCTGACAGAGCCATCAGCCCTTTACAGCAAGTCTTCCACTACATTTATGGAGTCCAACATTTATTGGAATTCTAGTTCCCTAGAATCCTTTTCTGTTGAGAACAGCCCAACATATGCTTCTGCATCATTTTCTTCTCCTGATCCTGAAGATGAAGAGTATGTCCAACTCTTTTTCTTCTGAGCAACAAAGGATTTCTCCTTCTTGCCTTTCACTTGATGCTTCTTCTCATCCTTAGATTCAGTGCTCTTATCTGTACAGTCAGCTATGACATGTACAGGCCTGTTGCAAAAATAGCAAACAATCTTAGAATTAGTTTGTTTACTAGGTTTTGAGGCATACCTGTCCTCCTTAGGAGTCTTCTTTTTCTTGTAATACTCATCCTTGGAGAAGGATGTTGATGGTCTGGTTCTCCATTTCTTCTTTTCCATGAACCTTTGAAACTGCCTTGTAAAGGTAGCAAAGTCCTCATTAGAGGTGTGGCTATCTGATGTGATGTTGTCAGGATTTTCTTCTTCTGCCTTAGCACTCCTTCTGAGTGAAGAAGGAGACTTTCACCTACCCTTTCTTATACCTTCAGCCTTGAAGGCTACTGACTTCTCTTTGTACTCAGACCTACTACTTTTCTCCTCCTCTTTTCTAGTAGTGAGCTGCATTTCATAGGATAACAGCTTTCCAAATAGTGTGGGTGGAGGTATATCAACAAGCCTGACCACCTCTCTGATGGCACATATCTTTGTGTCCCAGTCCTTTGTTAGTGATCTGAGAAACTTGTCATTCAGTTCATACGTGCTGAAGACTCTTCCATAGGTCATCAACTCATTTACTATCCTGAAGAACTTCTTGTAACATTCAGCTATGCTGTCAGTCTTGGCTTTTCTAAAGCTCTCATATTCTTAATTCAACATAGATTTCCTGTCCGCTCTAACTTCTTCTATTCCCTCCATGTAGACAATCAGGGTGTCCCACATTTCCTTAGAGGTTTTACAGTGCACCAGATTCTGAAATGTGGCATCATCTATAGCATTTACAATAATGTTTTGTGCTCTTTTGTCTAGTGTTGCCAGGATGATCTTATCCTTAGTCATTTAAGAAGAGCTCTTAGGGGTTTTAATATTTGCATCTAGAGCTGATACCTTCATTGGAATGAAGGGACCTTCTTGTACTGTGGTGTAGATTCTTGGATCAGATGCTTCTATAAACAACCTGACCCTTTCCTTCCATATGCCAAAGCATCCTTTCCTGCAAGTAGGCAGTTTCATAGATCCAAATTTCTTCTGATTCTCATTTGAACCCATTCTTGAAATCTGTTAATTGTCTTGGAAATTCACTCAGATTGTTATGTCAATCTTTGAGTAACCTCCCTCTGATACCATTTGAAAGACTTGATTTCAAGAGTCTAGACACCTAGAGGGGGGGGGGGTGAATATGTTCTACTTTTTCTTTAATATTTTTTTGGCAATTAGCTAGTTCTAACTCAGCACAGAAAATTCAATACACAGCACAATAATCACAGCACAACATATACCAGATTTATAGTGGTTCCCTAAGGTATGGGTACATCCACTTTCCCCCTTTGCCTATCCAGTAGAGAACTGAATTCAGCCCAACTTCCTTCCACTTACTCAGATCCACAGATCTTACAATTCAGAACCAGATTGGTTCCTACAGCTCAGACTTATACAAGTCTTACCTCAGATTCTTCCCAAGAACCCTACCTTAGGCCTCAGCCCTACCTCAGCCTTTATCACTAGGCTTACAACTCAGACTTTCACAAGTCCTACACCTCAGGCTCTCCGCCATACCTCAGCCTTTATAATTACATGCTTACAACTAAGATCTTACAAAAGATCCTACAAGAAATAGAATGTTTTAAAAGGTACAGAAATTTCACCAAATAGAACTCTCTATTGGTGTGAGCATCTTGATCAGTTCTTGAATAAACTGAATCTTCAGATCCAACCTGACTTAACTGTTTTAAAGCTTCTTGATTGAACAAAAAAAGGTTGATCTTCACTTGATGTAGAAGTTAATCTTCAGATAACTCCCTTCTTAAATTCAGAATAAGATCTGAATCTTTCTTATAGACAGTTCTGAATCCGCCTTCTTAAGGGTTTCCCCTTTTCTTGTTGTCAAATTCTCTTTATTGTAATTGATTTATTACTTCCTTAGTTGTCTCTGGTTGTCAAGGATCAGTCACTTATATAGAGTTTCCTCATGATTACTAGCTGATCCGGTTTGTAATACCTTCTGACAGTTCTTACAAAGGAGTCAGACCTGTTGGTTATGATAGCTGTCGAGTCATCAGTCATAACAGTTGATTCCTCAAAGACTTTACAACTCAGCATGAACCACTCAGCAAACTGCTTCACATGTGTCGACACAAATAGACTAAGTGTCGACACATGTCTTGATGATGTCGACACAACACTCCATGTATTGACATAATCATTCTTCTGCTACTCGACACAGCTTCTGTTTGTATGTGTCAACATATGTCCCATGTGTCGACATAATTGCTCCTGGTCTCGACATAACTGATGCTAATAGATTGCGTTGAGTGTATGTCCAGCTATCATTGAGTGTGTGTCGACACAAGTCATGTGTGTCGACACAAGCCTTCAGACTCAGCATAGCTGTTGCTGTTAGATGGCGTTGAGTGTCATCCAGATGTCGTTGAGTGTGTGTCGACACAAGTCCTGTGTGTCGACACAAGCCCTTCAGACTCAGTATAGCTATTGCTGATAGATGGCATTGAGTGTGTGTCGACACAATTCCTATGTGTCGATACAAACCTTCTTCAGGTGTCAACACAATTATTGGGTGTCGACACATGCCTTTCTTCTGGTGTCAACATAACTCCTGGGTGTCGACAAAGCTTTTGCTTCAGGTGTCGACACAATTTCTGCCTCAGGTGTCGACACAATTATGGGTGTCAATACATGCCTTTATTTTGGTGTCGGCATAACTCCTGTGTCGACACAATTCTTCACAAGTGTCGACACTTGTACTTAGAGAATTTTATTGCAAACCTTACACCTGCACAATGAAACTCAAACATCCCATCAAATACAAATTGATGTATATCATTGAGTAAGGGGAAGCTTCTCCAAATCTGGTACATATTTTTCAGTGTACCCAACATAGATAATTATATGTTCTAAAATAGAGTGATTGATAGTTAATAATATAGAGGACTAATCTTAACAATAAATTATATAGAGAAAATTAGGCTAATAAATTTCTATACGTAATTACTAATCAACAAATTTGAACACTCAATGAGTCTACTTCAATTCATTTTAATCAGCATGCGAAAGTAAATTAATTAGTTATAATCCAAAATAAATGAATTAATAAGAGCTTAAGGAAAATTTTAAAAAAAATTAGGGGTGTTTAACCTTGAGTACTATGATAGCTCACAGAAATTTTAAAATTGACGAGCACGAGCATACACCCCCAGACGTAAAACTTGCAATGTCTTCATTGCAAAGTAAAGAGTTCAGTAATTTCACCAATATATGTAAAAAAAATATACTACCAGGAATAAAGCAGAGCACATGAAGTAAAAAAAACAAATGTGATCATATACATATAAAATGATAATACAGGTACAAGGAGTTAATACAGTGATACATGTCTCATAAAAAAAATCATATAAATCAAAAATATCCAGGATGGTCGTCCTGGCGGCAAGGTGGGCAAGTGGCTGACTGTGAAGGGCTGGAGATCCCCAAATGAGCCCGGATCTGAACTATGGCGTCCTCCATCCTCCTCTAGGACTCCTCAATACTCAGAAGGCGCGGTGAGAGCTAGGTGTCATAGAAATGTTTTAACTCGCACGCGTACCGAGACTGCGGTGGAGGCTTGGCAGTAGAGGACTCGCCCTGAGTGTAAGTGGAGTGGGATGGGGGAATCAGGGGCTCATCGAGGTCAGTATCTACCTCGTCTTTGTCATCGTCATCGGCAGCCGCCTGAGGTCTACGTCTCGCAATGGCATAAGTAATCCTGCCCCGGCCCTTACGGGCGGTGACGAGGTGTAGAGATCGAAGACTGGCCATGGTGATGGCACAGTCTTCGTCACCACGGTCATCAGAGGAAGAGACGAGAATATGCCCATATTCTTCGCCAGACGAGTAATGTAGGGGGCTATACAAATAGACTCGATACGTGAGTTGTCCGCCTGGTGAAGGATGAACTGGGCGAGTAGGTAACCTAGGTGGACAGGATAGAGAGACGACATGCTATATAGGTATAAGACATCCTGCATTATATAAACCAAATGGCATACGCCTATAGGCAAATGTACCGAATGGGCAAGTGAAAGTTGTTTTCTCTTAGTCTTCTGGGGCTATAGGAATTTGGAAATACCCAGAAAGTCCATCTAGAAAACAATAATAAGAATGCGCTGATAATCGTTCTAATATTTGGTCAATAAAAGGTAAAGGGAAATGGTCTTTCCTAGTGGCATCGTTTAACTTCCTATAGTCAATACAGACATGCCAACCCGTTACGGTTCGCGTTGGAATTAATTCATTCCTATCATTTGCTACCACTGTAAGACCACCCTTCTTAGGAATGACCTGCACAGGACTAACCCATGAACTATCTAAAATAGTGTATATCATACCAGCATCTAACAATTTAACAATCTCAGCCTTAACTACCTCTTTTATATTGGGATTAAGCCTACGTTGCGGTTGAATAGAAGATTTATAGTTTTCTTCTAAAAGGATTTTATGAGTGCAAAAACTAGGATTAATACCTTTTATATCAGATATTTTCCATGCTGTTGCACCTTTACATTTCTTCAACACAGTTAATAATTTAGCCTTTTCAGTATTAGAAAGATTAGAAGAAATAATAACTGGGTACCAAGAATTAGTTCCTAAGAACGCATACTCAAGATGATCCGGTAATTTTTTAAGTTCTACTACTGGTGGATCCTTAGTATTATTCTTATGAACTTCATGATCTACTTCGGTAATCAAACTATATTCAGGTCTTCTATTCATCGAAATAGAATTATCTAGAAAAAATAAATGCTCAACAATTTCTTCATTTTTTCATCTTCTAGATAACAGTTAGTTATGTAAATTTCTAAAGGATCTCGGTAACAAAAATTAGAATTCATAGAAGTCAAAAACTTATCAACACCATGAGAAAAATAGCAATAATTATCATTATCTAAGGATTGTTTCATAGTATTGCCTATTTGAAAAGTTACTTCATCTTCCCCTACTTGCAAAACTAATTTGCCATCAAAAACATCAATAAGAGCTCTAGAAGTGGCTAGGAATGGACGACCTAGTATGAGTGGCACTTCAATATTTTCATCCATATCTAGAATAACAAAATCAGCAGGAAATATAAACTTATCTACCTTAACCAATACTTCCTCAACAATGCCTCTAGGATACTTAACCGACCGATCTGCTAGATTAATACTCATTCTAGTCAGTCTAAGTTCTCCTAGACCTAAATTCAGATATAGTTTATGAAAGTGAAGGGATAGATACTACTCTAGAGGGGGGGTGAATAGAGTTATCAAATTTTGCACAAGACAAAACTTAATGGTCTACCCAACTCCCTTGGAGTGAAGTGCGGAATGAAAAGATTATAGATATTGATTTGACCCTATAGCCTAACACGAGTGATGTGCACAAACTCAAGCTAACTGTAATTACAGTTAAGGCTTGGAAAACCTAATCAGCAACTAGCAATCCTAGTTATATCTATTCACAGCCACAATGCAGGAATTAAACAAGTGAATCCAGACGACACAAGGAAATTTATAGTGGTTCCCCAAACAACTTGGGTACGTCCACTCTTCTACCCACACGGTAGGAATCCACTCAGGTTTTTGATCAGGTGCCCTGCCACCAACAGGATCTGCTTCAGGTAGATCCAGAAACCCTTTAGACTTTTGATCAGGTGTCTAAAAACCAAGCACAGGTTTTTGATCAGGTGCCCTGCCACCAAGGGATACTTTTGAAGGGATTAATAACCCTGTACAAGAGGGGGAAGAGGGTTAAGATGTCTTCTCTATTTTACAATAGATTAGAGAAGCACAGAAGCTTGCACTGAGCTAGAAAGCTCTAAGGAATCAAGGCTCCCCCTGGCTCAAAGATGTCCAGGTGAAGTCTTGCTTCAGTGCAGAAAACTCTTCAGAAAGCTCTAAAGGAAAAACTACAAGAAGATAAAAAATAATAAAATTAAAGATCTTCAAGCAGCTATCTTCTTCTTCTTCTTCTTCAAAAGAACTCTGAGTTTGAACTTCCTGAAAGCAGGAGAACTCAGGTTGAAGAAGAGTAGAAGATCTTAACACTTCTCAGTTAGATGGAAATTGCTGAGAGCAGAAGACTTGATCTTGATGAAGGCTTGAATGCTTTAAAATATCTGGGTAACTAGTTAGCTAGCTTGAATCCTTCTTCAAAGGGTCCTTTTTATAGCAGCAACAAGCAACGGCTCTCTTCAGTTTGAATTACTTGTCTTCTTCTGAGACTTGAGACCTGGGCTGTAAATATCAAGAAGACAAAACAATCTCTACAGCAGAAACATTCTATAAAAGGAATAACCCTTTTTCTAGGAAGCTGCAGGAAGCAATTTGATAATAAAGTACTAAATAAAGTCATATCAGAAACAAACTCTTTATAGCAAAAAGAAGACTTTTCAGTCTAACAGCTATAAAGGGGTGACAACAGATAAAGTAATTTATAAAGTCAGCTAATAAGACAAACAACTTTATCTAAAAAGATTTGACTCAGGCAAAAAGAATAGAGCAGATATGCCTGGAAATATTATCATAATACAGCTAAAAAGATATGCCAGATAATGTATTAATTAATTAAATATAATAAATAAATACAAAATATTAAAGGCAGACAGAAAGCGTCGAACGACCTTCGGAGATCGTCGACCGACGCATGGAGATCGTCGAACTATCGGACAGATAGTCGAACGATCTAGATAGTCGAACTATCAAAGGAGATAGTCGAACTATCACAGCAGATAGTCGAACTACCAGAAGATAGTCGAACTATCGGATAGTCGACCTATTAACAGATAGTCGAACTATCAGGGCAAAACAGATAGTCGAGCTATCAACAGATAGTCGAGCTATCAGATAGTCGACCTATCGACAGATAGTCGAACTATCAGAAACAAACAGATAGTCGACCTATCAACAGATAGTCGAACTATCAGATAGTCAAACTATCAAAGCAGATAGTCGAACTATCAAGCGAGAACAGATAGTCGACCTATCAACAGATAGTCGAACTATCAACGCAGAACAGATAGTCGAACTATCAACAGATAGTTGAGCTATCAGATAGTCGACCTATCAACAGATAGTCGAACTATCAAAACCAAACAGATAGTCGACCTATCAACAGATAGTCGAACTATCAGATAGTCGACCTATCCAAGCAGATAGTCGAACTATCAAAGCACACAGATAGTGGAACTATCAACCGATAGTCAAACTATCCACGCAGACTGAAAGTCGAACAACTGATAGACGATCGTCGAACAGTTAGTCGACGATAGTCGAGCGGCGTTCGACGATAGTCGAACGAACAAACTACTTAACCAAATTCTCAATCTGGAAAAGTGAGGACTCTACAGCTAGACTACTAACCATTGACCATAGATAATTCTTGGGTCAAGGGGCAAAAGGGACAAGACTAAACTCAAATCAAACTAGGGTACCAACAATCTCCCCCTATTTGAGTTAAGTCTCTTAAAGACTAAAACACAGAACTAGCTATAGAACACTATAAACAATACAGGAAATAGATAGCAATTAACTAGCAGATTATCAAACAGATAGATAATAAACAAATATAACACAGCAGTCAATCAAACTATTAAGAATCTACAGAGTCTGGCAAGGGGGCAGAGGAACTAGGAACAAAAGAAATTTTTCTTAGAGGATCAACAGCTTCTTTCTTTGACAGCTTCAAGTCCTGCACACCAATGATCTTCAATTCTGCAGCTCTTGGGACTACTGCTTCAGGATGCTTTTCCATATATTTTGAAGGATCAAAAACTTCAGGGCTAACCTAGATTTTATCCAATTCCTTCATTCTGAATCTAGACATAGTAGTGAATCCTGTAGAATCTTTACATTCAGCTTTTGCTTTCTGAATTTGAGCTGAGCCAACTGTCTCAAGAAACCTAGCCATCCTGTAGTCAGGATCTAGTTCTTGGCTTTCATACAGATTTTCAGAGGAAGTATCAACTGGCTTAACAGCTTTAAACTTTGTAGACAAATCTAACAAACTATCAGCTGAATCTTTTACTTCTTGAATCACAAGAGAAGACGGAGGAGCAAACTCTGTAAACTTTTTACTTGAATTTTCAGAAAAGACAGTTCTTTTTCCTTTTGCAGTGTTCTTATCAACATGAACTGGTACAGCAGTTGAAACCTTTCTCTTAGGAGAAGGAGGAGGTGAAAAGGTTGGCTTTTGATACACAACCTCCTTAACTTGTTCTTTCACTTCAGCTTCATGCATTTGACTGTCAGAATGAGACTTTCCATGAGAAATGTGAGAGCTTTTCCTTGATTGATGCTGAGAAGAAGCAAATCTTGCTGATGGAGCAGATTTTCCTGAAGAGGCAGAAGGGTTGGCAGAAAGATTACCAGAAGCTCCTGCACCTGGAGGAGGAGGAGGAGGACCTCTGGGAGTCCATCTTGAACCAGGACTATCATATCTTTTAGATCTTTTCCTCTCTTTCTGCTGGTTCTTAGAGAACCACATCCAATGCTGAAATTCCTTTGACTTAGGGTCAATGCCCTTCAGAATATAATAAGGAGTATCATTGTCTTTACTGGGAGGAGGAGGAGCAGCAGCTTTCCTTTTCTTTTGAGCAGCTTTCTTTTTCCTTGATTTCTCAGATACATCAGAATCAACTTCATCATCAGAGTGAGATGATGGAGGATTATCATAAGGATCATAGGCTTCAGAAACAGCCTTTTCTTTTAACTTCAGATCTGATTTCTCTCTTTCCTCTTCAATGGCATCTTGAGCCAGAAGGAAATCTAAGTCCAACCCTGGTGAGTCATCCCAGATAGTTGACTTTTCAACTTGCGGCTCCTTTTCTTTCTCTTTTAACAATGACTATACTCTTAGATTCCAGGCAGCTCTTGCTTGTACTTCTTCCACACTCAGAACAGGAGTGTCATCTTTGACTTCATCTTGATTCTCAGACTCATCTTCTCTATCATCTAAAAAAGAATCCAATTCTGGATCTACTTGGATATCAGGAACAACTGGATCAGCTTCAGAAACAACTGCTATGATCTGAGCAGCTAAATCTTCTCTAATAAAATCTGTAGAATTATGAATATAGGTCTGCTAAATAAACTAGAATCATTCCTTCAAGGTATTCACAAACTAGCAAATTAATTGACTCGTCAATAAAATGAATAAGTGAATTACCTTCATACTTGACCATCTCCCATGATTCATCTAGATATGAAGTTATAATACCTTCTAGGAATCGAGCAACCACGGGAGTGGTGAGATCTTCTAGGCAGACTTTTACAGCAATTTCAGATAGCATAATTCCATCAGCTATTTCCTTGTCAGATAACACTGGAACTACTTCTTTTTCAGCTGGAGCAGACTCTTCCAGAGCTGTCATTACAGTATCTGTTATAGCTGGAAGGGAGGCAGGAGGTTCTGAGCCATCTTCACAGAACATCTCCCCCTGCCTGATTTCAGTGGAGACTGAAACCAGGCCCCTTGAGGAAGATGGCTCAGCAGATTTGGAAAGAGATTTGATGGTAGCGGTTAAGATATCAATGGAGGATGCAAGTGGAGTGATTGCCTCTTCAATCATGGTTTTGATTGAAGGGGTAATCAACTCCACAATGCGGGAGATGAGTTCAGGAGTAATCTCAAAAGATGATGGAAGTGTAGTGGATGGAGCTGCAGCAGAAATGGTTGTAGTGCTGGGATGAAGAATGGTGTGGACAGGGGATTGAATAGGAGATGGAGCTGGAGAGTTAATAGGAGAATTAACTGGGGAATGAATGGGAGACAGAGGAGGAGTAGGAATCCTCTCAGATCCTAACAAATCAAAACTAGGAGCAGATATCCTAGTCTGATGAGGATGAAGAGGAGATGCTGGAGGGGAAGGAAGAGCAACCATAGTTGTCTCTCTAGCAGGAGAAGGGGAAAGTCTTACTTCAGCTGAAGTTGATGGAACTTCAACTGAGGCAGACATCATAGCAGAAGAAGAGGGAATGGAAAGAGCTGAGCCAGCTTCAACAGGGTGAGGATCGACCGAATTGGTCCTGGTGCTCTCAGATGTTGCTGGAGCAACCCCTGTGAGAGCGGGTTTCACAAAGGTTCTCTTGCACTTAGAGAACAGGTTTGGATCCATCTTCTTGCTTGCATTTATTGTTGTTGCGGTTGAACTCAGCAGTTGGGGATATTTTTCCTTCAGGAAAATGCCAATGACCCTTCCGAGGGTAACTTCCTTCTTACCATTCTTTTTTCTTATCAAGTCAAACATTACTGCTGCCCAATCGATCTTTTTCCGATTAACAATCGCACACATCAGTGCGAATTGTTGCCTTGTGATATTATCATGAGCAGAGTGCTTACCGAGGAGCACTTTTCCGACCAACTCAGCAAGAAACTTAATTTTGAAGGGGAAATTTACTTTGAGCAGCTTCGTGGGAATACCCTCTGCATGTCCCAGCTCAACTAACATTCTTCCGAATTCTTGAGCATCTTGCTCATAATCCTCTTCACCATTTATCAAACCAAAAATATCAGTCAGAATGGCCGGAGTTAGGATTACCTCTTCTCCGCCGATGGTGCCAGTCATCGAGTCGTCGGTAGATGACGACGTGAAAGCCCATTCCTTGATCTCAGGTATATTTATCTTAATCCTTGAAGACATTAACCTCTCTAGTCCTTGATCCCGGCAAAGCTGAAGAACTTCCACAATCCCAGCTTCGCAGCAACTGAACGCGTCGAAATCAATGCTAAAGCCTGCATCAAACTTCACAACTGCTAGAACTGCTGGAGAAACTGCCATTGATTCGCTGGAGAAAGCTCGAGAAGGACGGAGAGGATGAAAGAGACGAAGCGGCAGAAAATCGCAAGCGGGAAGACAGAATGCGAAAAGTCACGCTCCGTCGACGATAAAACAAAAGGTCTTTTAACCTAGGTCGACTATCGGCTTTATATTAGACCGGAAATAGTCGATCTATTAAAAAGATACTAGACCCGATAGTCGAACGACCGTTCGACGATCAGCTCAGAAGCAGAGTAGTCGAACCATCGTTCGGCTATTTCTGGCTTCTCAAACAACAGGCTGTCGTCGTTCAGAGATCGACGATAAGCTCGACCTGTTCGACGATCTTCGAACGCCGTTCGACGATCTTCAAACAGATAAGCTATCATTAACCAGAGGTCGACGATAGGCTTAATCCGTTCGATGATCTTCGATCATCGTTCGACGATCTTCAGGCAGGTTTCAACGTAGGCAGATATAGTCACACTTAGTCTCGTCCATTGATCATGCCTAGTTGAACTAAAAAGAACAGATGCTTCTGTTCATCTAAAGGCTTGGTGAATATATCACCTCTCTGAAACTCAGTGAATATGAACTCAAGACAAATCTTGTTCTTTTCCACACAATCTCTCAGGAAATGGTGCCGAATCTCAATGTGCTTCGTTCTAGAGTGGTGCACTGGATTTTGTGCAATTGAAATAGCACTGGTACTATCACACATGATTTTGGTGTTCTTGTGTGAGTAACCATAATCCACAAGCTGGTTTTGAATCCACAGGATCTGTGAACAACAACTAGCAGCAGCTATATATTCAGCCTCTGCAGTTGAAGTTGAGACAGAAGCCTGCTTCTTACAGAACCAAGAGACCAATCTCTCTCCCAGGAATTGGCAAGTTCCTAAGGTGCTCTTCCTGTCAACTCTGCAACCAGCATAATCAGAATTAGAATATCCAATTAATTCAAATTCTGACTCAGCTGGGTACCAAAGTCCTAGATCTGGACATCCCTTCAGGTATCTCAGGATTCTCTTTAGAAGAATCAGATGAGATTCCTTGGGGTTGACCTGGAATCTAGCACAAAGGCATGTAGCAAACATTATATCAGGCCTACTTGCAGTTAGATATAATAGGGAACCAACAATGGCCCTATAATTCTTTTGATCAACTGGCTTGCCGTGATCATCAGAATCAATAACTACATTAGTAGCCATAGGTGTAGGCATTGCTGAAGCATCAGCCATCCCAAATTTCTTTACCAATTCCTTGACATATTTGGATCGGGAAATGAAGATACCATCAGCATCTTTCTTAACTTGGAGACCAAGAAAGTAAGACAGCACACCCATACTACTCATCTCAAACTTAGAGTGCATCAGGTCAGAGAACCTTTTGCAAAGTTTGGGATCAGTGGAGCCAAATATAATATCATCTACATACACCTGAACTAACAGGATTGTGTCCTTGTGATGCTTGACGAAAAGGGTTCTATCAACTACTCCCCTAGTAAAGTTGTGCTCTAAAAGGAAACTAGCTAGAGTCTCATACCAGGCTCTGGGAGCTTGCTTTAGTCCATAAAGAGCTTTCTGTAACTTAAACACATGAGAAGGTTGAGTTGAAGAAACAAACCCTGGTGGTTGTTCAACAAACACCTCTTCCTTAAGCTCACCATTCAGGAATGCACTTTTGACATCCATTTGGAAAACCTTAAACTTCATGTAGGCTGCATAGGCCAAGAAGATCCTTATTGCTTCTAGCCTTGCAACAGGAACAAAGGTTTGGTCATAATCTATACCTTCCTCCTGTCTGTAGCCCTGAGCTACAAGCCTTGCTTTATTCCTTACTATAATTCCATTTGCATCCAACTTGTTTCTATACACCCACTTGGTGCCTATGATCAGTTGGCCTTTAGGTCTTGGAACCAAAGTCCAAACTTTACATCTCTCAAACTGATTGAGTTCCTCTTGCATAGCAATGATCCAGTGGGGATCTAGCTCTGCATCTTTAAAGGTGAGGGGCTCAACCTGTGAGAGGAAACAATCATGCATCACATCCTGTCTTAATTGGTGTCTTGTTTGCACACCAGCTGATATGTCTCCAATCACTTGAGATGTGGGGTGATCTTTAAGTGTGACAATATCAGCAGGTGGGATGTGATCTTCAGCAACAGTTGGGATTAATTCCTCAGGAGGAATTTGATCTACTGTTGGTGGAACAACAACTGCTTCAGCAATGTCTTCATCACTGTCTGATTCAGTGATCTGAAGAGTTGATAGTTGAAGAATTTCTTGAGGAGCATCAGGTACCTGCAATGAACTAGAGGAAGGAGAATTTTCTTTCTCCTTGTAAAACATCTGATGCTCATCAAATGATACATGCACAGATTCTTCTATTTTACAGGTTGATTTGTTATAAACCCTATAAGCTTTGCTTACTTGGGAATATCCAAGCATGATTCCCATTGAAGCTTTTGCTTCAAACTTTCTAATATATTCTTTATTATTATTATGAATATAAACAATACAGCCAAAAACTCTAAAATAAATAATTTTAGGTTTCTTTCCTTTAAGCAACTCATAAGGAGTTTTACACTTAAGCTTGTGTATCAAACTTCTATTTAAGACATAATTGGCTGTACTAACAGCTTCTGCCCAATAGGAGAGAGGCATGTTAGCATCTGCCAACAATGCGCTAGCAGCTTCAATGAGTGTTCTATTCTTCCTTTCAACTACCCCATTTTGTTGAGGAGTTCTAGGAGCTGAGAAGCTATATTTGATACCTTCTCTCTCACAGAATTCTTGTATGAGAAGAGAATCAAACTCAGTACCATGATCACTTCTGATCAAGGCCACATGAGTAGAGTACTCAGTCTGCACACATAGTAGAAAGTCTGTAAGGGCTTTGAAGTTATCAGACTTAGTTCTCAAAAAGAAAACCCAACTGAACCTAGAGAAGTCATCTACAATTACTAATGTGTAATACTTCCCTCCTAAACTCTGTACATTTATTGGGCCAAAAAGGTCCAAGTGTAATAGATATAGGATTCTAGGAGAATCACTCTTATTTACAGATTTAAAAGAGTTTTTGGTTTGCTTGCCTAGCTGACAAGCCTTGCATAGGCTCTCCTTCTTGTAGGGGCAAGAAGGTAAACCTCTAACAAGGTTGTGTTTAGATAGCCTAGATATATTTTTAAGGTTAACATGACTAAGCCTCTTATGCCACAAAGAATTATTAGTAATTATTACTTCATTAAACAGGCAGATTTCAGAATGAGATGAATTGAAATCTACTAAATAGATATTACCTATTCTAATACCTACTAACACAACATTATTATTTAAAGTAATATTGCAAGAGGAGTTAGAAAATGAAACCTGGTAGCCAGCATCACATAGCTGGCTGACTGAAATCAAATTATGCTTCAGTCCATTGACATATGCAACTCTCTTGAAAGTAACTGCTCCAATTGTGATCTTGCCATAGCCTTCTGTCTGACCACAGCTGGAGTCTCCAAAGATAACCTTTGGGCCGAGCTTAGCTTTGAACTTTGACAGAAGATCTTTATTTCCTGTCATATGCTTAGAGCATCCACTATCCAAATACCACTTATTTTGAGTGATTGGATAGGCCTTCACCTGCAAGATAATTATTTAGACAGTGTGGACCCAGGTAACCTTGGGTCCCTTGTTTTTCACATAAGAAAAACTGGAAATATATGAAAATGCAGGCTGAGGGTGATAACCTAGTGGGTGAGATCTCCTAGGTGGGATTCTCTATGTAGATGATGGGTCAACAAACCTAGGGTTTCTATTTTCATTTAGGTTTCTATGGTACTGATTATGATTTTGAAAATCATATTGAAAACGTCGATCGACGTTCGACGATGGGCGCTCAGATCGTCGAGCTTCGTTCGACCATTGAGCTTCCGATCGTCAAGCGGCGTTCGATGCTCTTTGCATTTCTTTAAAAAATTTCTTTCTCTTTTCTCTCTTAGCTTTATTTAAGGTTTTATTAACTAGATTTACTTGCTCAGTGTTCTTCATTCCACTAGCTGAAATGAAGTTTACTAGAGTTGAAAGATTATTTTTAAGTAGAACTGGGGGTTCACAGGGAGAAGCTCCTAAGCCTAGTTTGTCATTACCTGACCTAGTGTTAGTCATGCTGGTAATTTCTAACAACTTAAGGCTTCTACCATTAAGTGATTCTTCTAACCTCTTAGACTTAGCTAACTCTATTTTAAGAAATTTAATTTCTTCACTACAAGTAGTGAGATCTTCCTTAGGCATTTGAATAATTTCAAAAAAAGGTAAAATAACGTGCAATTGTTTAAACATAGATAAAAATTTACCATATTGCGCATCCATGCGCTCCTTGTTTAGCTTTGCAGGATATGGTATTGCGGGTTGATACTCCATTGGCTTCACGTTCATCACGTTCAGTGCTTCGTCGCTAGACTCCTCTTGCGGTGCTTCCATCATAAGCTTTGGGTCTTGTAACTCCTTTCCGCTCCTCAATTGGATTGCTTTTGCATGCTCCTTCGGGTTTGTCTCAGTGTTACCCGGAAGTGTTCCTTGTGGCCTTTCAGACACCATCCTCGCGAGTTGACCAATCTGATTCTCCAAATTATGAATTGACCCCTCTTTATTCCGGAAGGCTACATAAGTAGTTTGCATGACTTGGTAAGGACATCTTCTAATATTGGCTTCCTTGGTTCCGGTTGTTGTTGTTGTCCAAACATGGGTTGCTTGCCTTGATTGCCTTGCCCTCCCCAAGAGAAATTGGGGTGGTTCCTCCATCCTTGATTGTGTGTAAAATTATAGTTTGCTGGATATAAAGGTGGTCTAGTATTGTTACCCATATAGTCAACATGCTCTTGCACTTGAGGTTCACCACTAGGCATTCCAGCAAGAGAAGGGTCCCATTGTTGAGGTACCATGGAGGGTGATGTTAAGGAAAGGTTGTCCATCTTTTGGTGAAGCTTCTCCACTTGAATGGCTAAGGCAGTAACGCCATCCACTTCATACATTCCTGTAGGCTTATTAGGCTTTGTTCTCATGGTAGTCCTTTGATAGTTGTTCATATCCATGTCCTCTATCAACTGCTATGCCACTTCAGGTGTCTTATTGTTCAAGGTGCCCCCACTAGCTGCATCGATCATCTGTTTGGTGGTTGGATTAAGACCATTGTAGAAAGTCTGAATCTGAAGCCATGAAGGTAAGGCATGATGAGGACACTCCTTAATATATCCTTGAATCGTTCCCATGTATCGTACAATGATTCAGACTCCAATTGAACATATGTAGAGATGTCGTTCCTTAATTTTGCAGTCTTTGCCGGTGGAAAGTACTTCATCAAAAACTTCTCAACCATCATATCCTAAGTAGCAATCGATCCTCTAGGTAGAGAGTTGAGCCACTGCTTCGCCTTATGCCTTAATGAGAATGGAAACAATCTCAATCGAATGGCATCATTGGAAACACCATTGATCTTAAAGGTATCACATATCTCTAAGAATCCGACTAAGTATGTGTTGGGATCCTCATCTTGCAAGCCATCATATTAGACATATTGTTGGACCATTTGTATAACGCTCAACTTCAATTCGAAATTATTGGTTGGAATATGTGGTCTAACGATGCTTTACCCAGTACCCTAGAGATTGGGCCTAGCAAAGTCAGACATGGTTTGCTCATTCTGGTTCTCCATGGTTTCTAAATTCTCTGGATGATGTTCTCCTTGGTTTACTATTTCCACTTCTAACAGTCTGTTTGAAATATCTGTGGTATTAGTTCCCACGTTCCTTTGGTTAGTGTTATGAATAATTCGTTCCAGGTCAGGATGAAATGGTGCTAGCCAAGAATTTCTTCCCCTGGTCATAGACTGACAGACTACAAAATAGAGATTAAGCGATATAATTATACTAAAAACTAATTCACAATTATTCGTTAGTAAACATAATGGTATATTAATAGAGTTTAAGCTTTCAAAATATTGAAATCGAGTCCCCGGTAACGGCGCCAAAAACTTGATGAGCTCAAAGTATAACTTGATGCAGATTCATTCTACACTCAAGTATAAACTACGCAGATGGGCATAAGCTAGATTAATTTATCCTTCAGGCAAGTGCACCTATCAATCATAGTATAGGAGAAATCTACATCTCATGTCGTATTCCACAGGGCCATTTCAAATACGCGTACTCACCCTCACTCTATTATCATACCTATAATTAAAATTGATTTTTAATCTAAATAATCCTAACTATGACTACTTAGATAAAGTAACATTGGAGAATTTAAGATGATAAAAGACTGAAAGTCTAAGAGCATTCACATGAACATAATCACTTATTAATTCAATTTTATTTAATCATGAAATAACAAAACTATCAAATTCATTGTATCGTAAAGGGTTAAACATTTATCAAATTCTCTCTCGAGCAATTCAAATTCTAAATCTAAGTTGAGTAAATTTTCTCTCGAACAATTTACAACACTCAAATTTACATTAATTACATTACCCTATCTCCTACATAAATTCATGAAATCATTTCTCTAAAATACCATGAATCCATTTATCCGTATTATAATTATCCAAACAACATATCTCTCGATCATGAAATCTGAAATACAAAGAGCAATAACACCTAAATATGAACCTTTAACCATCATCACATACATCCAATTTCTCAATCTAGAAGTTTGGAATTCATGTAAAACAAAACAAAATTCATAATTAGGATAATTCTTAATGTTTGAAAGCCAAAATACGAATAAAATACCACAAATTTGATGAAAACAAGAAGATACATGATTACCAAATTGTTCAAATAAAATTTTCAAGTGAAATAAAAGATAGATAAAGTTAGATCACCAAGAGAAATGAAAGATTAAGAGAGATACATGAAAGATTAAATGCATACAAAATCTCCTCCAATTCTTCATTCTCTTAGGTGCTCCACTTTCGTCCTCCAGAATTTCTCCCAATGAAATGATCCAAAAGTCCCCTTCTAAATTTTTCTCCAAGTTTTTATAGTCTCATAGCAAACATGGTCGGACACGAGTTCCAACACGTCCGTATCACAGGACGTGTTGCAAGTTCTAGGGCGGTTCCATACGAATAGGCGTGTCTGGTCGTGGGCCATGTCATCTGACACGGGTAGTGACACGGCCGTGTCAGATGACACAGACGTGTTGTTCTTCATGTTCTTCAGACACGGGTTGGTTGGAAGTAGCTCTTCAATTTGTCCCAAAAAGGACACGGGTGGGCACACGGGCGTGTTCCCACCCGTGTGGTGCTCTGACTCGACTTCTAATTATTCAGATCCATCCTGAATAGGACACGGGTAGGCTCACGGGCGTGTTCCTACCCATGTGCGCCCAATTCTTGTCCTTTCATGAGCCATGTTGGATCCGTGAACTCCTCTATTTGCTCTAAGACTTTTAGTTCCAGTGGTTCGCAATACCTGTATTAGAAAAATGATGGAATGAATACATAGTTTAATATATAAAATAATAGAAACTCCTAACTGTGCTCTTCCATTCATGATAAAGCAAATTCTTAACTATTTTTGCAAAATTACTACATAGGGTGGTGGAAAATAGTGGACATGACTACAATTATGATAGTAAAAGACTATCATAATTGTACTCATCACGTACCTATGATGACTTGCTCCAGATTCCGATGTTGAGTCAGATCCAGTGCATACAGTTGCTCCCTCTCCTGCCTGCGGTCTCTGCCCTGGTATCCACGTCCCCGGCCACGCCCTCGACCTCCAAAATACTAAGCAGGCGGGGCAAGCGGTGGTGTTGGTAGTGGTGCCCCCTTTATGGGGCAGTTCCTCTGGATATGCCCTAACTGATGACAGTTGAAGCACTCTAGCGGGGGATATGTCATACCCCCGGGCCTCTGCATCTCCCGTATCTGGAGAGGTTGAGGGGCCATCACTACTGGTTCCTTTTGCTCTTATCTCACCTCCCGATGAGGCTGGTCATCTGCTCTTCTCCCATCTCTCCCATCTGTAATGCAGCCCCGTCGCTGATCATTTCTGGCTCCCCAACCCTGATCCTCAGTTGGCTGCTTCTGGCCTCAGGTAGTGTGCCAATCTACCTCGATCCTCTTCACCATCTACAATATCCGAGGAATAGGCCCATCAGACACGAACATCAGAGCCTCCCTCAGATCCTCTGCATGCCCTTATAGAACCTCTTGGTTTATCCTGCCTCATCCAACTTATAAAAATCCACAAACTGGGCCAGATGATTGAACTCCCGGTGAAACTCCACTATAGTCTTGTTGCCCTGCCTCAACTGTAAAAATCTGTCTTCCAGCTCATCTCTGGCCGACTGCAGAACAAAATGCTCCAACAGTGCGACCCTGAACTCCTCCCATGCAATCTCTTCAGCCTCTCTATCAACAATCGTCATGTCAAACAATGTCTTCCACCATCTCTTTGCATGAGACTCCAAGCAAGAGACAACCAAAGGAACCCGCTCCTCCCATGGGCACCGTATCCCGGTCAGCATCTCATACATGATATCCAGCCACTCCTCTGTATGAATAGCCGACTCTATCCCCAAGTAAGACATGGTAGAAAGTCCTCGAAATATACTCAACCAATTGGCCCCCGGGTTTGGCTGCGGAGCCGGAACCTGCTGAGCCTTGAAAGCCTCTAGTATGGCTTTCAGAGTATGCCCCATCTCCGACTGTAGGAACGGAGTGGGGACCAGGGGAGGTGGTGCAACATTCAGAGTCTGCTGGACTCCGCCCTGTGGTGTAGGCAGTGCTGGGGGTGGTGTAACAAAAGTTATTCGTAAGTAATCGACTCAAACCTAATTAAAGATGGACAATTTATATATGATCCCCCATATGAGCACACCACTACTTCCGCTGCTTAGTTTGTACCCAAACTAAACTCACACGAGGGTCACCCAGGGTTTGTGGACTGCTACTTTTCGATCGAGGTCTCCTTTGATACCACTTATAATACCCCATTTTTTTTCTTTTTAAACCACCGGGGTCTTAGGCCCAGAACCGCCATTTTGTGGTAACACCTTCACACCGGGAAGATCGCCACAACAAAACGCCGATCCTGCCGGTCGATTCGATCACAACAATAGCAAAATAATAAAAGGCAAGTCCACAAACATCACATATATAGTAATTAATCTCCAGGAAGGGAGTGTCCACAGATATAATAGAAGTACAGAAAACTTGGGCTCATGCCAAGTACATCAAAATCCTCACTACATATCTCTCATCGCGGAAGAAAAACTAAATAACTACTAGCAATCTGGACTCACAGTCCTAACTGTCTGAAATCCGGTACTAGACTGTCCCATCTCCAAGCGTGCTGGCCTTCGGGGCTGCTCCTCCATGCTGGGCTCCACGGTCCCCTAAAATGATGTGGTTCAAAAACCGTTAGTCTAAAAGACTAAGTCCTATCTTCCCCCGCCCCTTCCCCCTTGGATCTTAGGCACCGAGCGGGGAGGAGGAAAGGAGAGGAAATTAAGGTGGAGAATAAAAAGTATCTTGTGACGGTGGAACTATAGTAGTAGTTCTATAAGTATGTGTGACAATAGTAAAAGTAAGAAAAACTGAACAAGAGTTAAGTAACCTTAACTTATATGAAAACACATAAGCTAAGGGATCTTCTACAAGGCTATTATCGTATAAAAAGTCCCATACAAATTTATACGATAGGGTGTCAGTTTTCTAGCAAGCATACAAGTATATTTACTAAATAAAAACCTTAACTTATAAGCACACTCGCGCGAACTTATAACCAAGGGGTCATTTTGCAGGGCATATTATATAAAGCGTCCCATACCAATTTATACAATATGTGTCAGGATTATATGCAATGGTTATGCTATGAAATGCAATTATGCCATGATGTGAACATGCAAGTGCAACTCACCCACTCGACTCTGTGTACACAGACCTTTAGTTCCCCCTTTCTAGAGCCGAACCTCCCGGGATACCTTCGTAGTGGCAAACAGAAGTGGTGGGTTGGGCCTCGCCCACCTCTAAACTGGTAATTGCACTACCAGTCAGACCTATCGTACGCCTTGATGCTGGTGCACTAAGCGGAGCTCCTGCGTACTCTTGTCGGCTGGCGCACCAGACTTTATCTGGCCAAGTGCTAAACCACACTTGCCGAGTCAACGTATTGGCGTCGGTGCATTGACCCTCCAATACCGAAGACCCACCACCTTATACTTTATGCACATGCAACTTATGTATCATCTACCGAGCCAAAACTCCCCGGACCATCCCGTTTGTCACAATCAACAACCGAGCGAAAGCTCGTCGGGCCAACCTGCCCATCACAGAATCCACCGAGCTTACAGCCCGAGTGACCAATCCTAACATCCTGAGTCATCGAGGTGAGTGAAAGTGCATCCATATTTATGCTAGTTACTCTTGCAATTCAGTTTTTCCTACAGTTTAGGTTAGCCCAGGACTGCCCCCGGCATACCCCGTGAAGGGCTCTCAAAGGGCACTAGGAACTACGATGGGCTGAAGCCCAAAGCTCCCTTTCGCAAGGCACTTATTATTGGTTATTACCCAACTCTCAATCCCTTTAATGTTTTACTGGATCTAACCTTAGAGTATTTTGACTCTTTCTCTCTCTCCACAGGGAAGACGATGTTTCGTCGACCCCGAGCATCTCTTAACACTAGTCAAACCTCCCACTCCTCATCGCAACTCCTTATGATTAAATCATTTCACTTAGTAGATCAATACACTAACATCACGACTCTCTGGGTTCATTTTGCACCATACCAGGATTTCTGTAGTTTTACTAAACGCAGACCATTCTAAGCTATATGATGTATACAATGGAAGGTACTCCAAATTATCATCCAAAATCACTATAATATTTATTGGAGGTCTACCATGATATGATTAGCCTAAATCCAAAATTACATAATATTTCTAATTTAATTAACAATTTATTTAATTTTTCTAAGTAATCCAAAAACCCAAGTTTAAACATGAAGTACCCATTTCAGGCATGAAAATGCTCCACAAAATTTATGATAAATATAAGATGACTATTTAACAAAAATTCCAAAGTCTCCCAATTTGTCAGCAAGGTTTAACCTCTAAACCTAATTTTAAAACAAAATCTACATTAATCATTTTAAGGAAGCAAGTACTGCCAAAATACTTCCAAAAATTCTGAGAAAATCCATGCATATATATAATGACCAATATACACTCTAGGTCAAGTTTCATAGCTTTCCAGTGAACAAAGAACTCTAAACTTAATTTTGAACAAGAATCTAAATTGGTAAGTTAATGCACTAAGTACAGAAATTATTCATCTAAAAATAGTACTAAAATTTCCACAAGGGCATGTTAACCTAGAATCACTACTGATCAAGTTTCACAATTTTTCAAGAAGTGTGGAGCTCTGAATTCATTATTGAACATATTTGTGTTTTTAAAAGCTTGTGAATAAGGTACTGAGAATACACGTCTAAAATTATATTAAAATTCAAGGAGATGTATATTGACCTATTACACTCTCTGCCCCATTTTCATAACATCCTATCAAGCTGTGTAATCATAATAATTAAAAGATTATCAAGGGCAATTCCATGTACTATAAAGGAGGTATTAAATGCATTGTTCCAAAATTACAAATAAAAATCACCAAAGGGCCTTATCTATGACTAAACTACCCAAGTTTCATGGATTTTGATTAAGTTTTGGTGGCCTATCTTGCATGTGTATGGGTTGTGACCTAAGCTAGGGTTAGGGTGTTGAGGGGTCTACCCATCTCCAAATCCTCTAAGATTTTTACCAGAGGACTTTAGCAACCCTAGTATCCTCCCTACCAAATTTCAAGTCCATATAAGGGCATTTGACCACATTCCCTTCTCAAACCCCCAAAGTCCAAACATAGGGTTTGAACTTAGGTCCTAAGGCAATTCAATCCCAAACCACCCCATATCCGATATGAGGGTGTTATATGTCATGACAAACCAGTGGCCCAAATCCCAACCTCTGTTTAGGTGGTTTGACCACTCAAAACATAAAGTGCACTTTTGACCTAAATATCCTTATTAGGGCAAAGCTAGAGTTTGCTCAAATCCTATTTAAATAAAGTCAAAATGTGGTGAAAATTTATACAGATCCTCATGATGACCCCAATGACCATTCACCAAAATTTGAGAGGGTTTGGAATTTATTTGGTCCCTTAATTAATTTACACTATGGTATTTAAATAATTTCAAAAACTGTAGGAAAATTGTCACCAAAAATTCTCATTTTTTGGTAAAAACTAGGTATAGGTTAGGGTGACTCTCTATCCAAATCTCAGGTCATTTGGACAAGAGATGAATTGGGGAACTCATTTTAATCTCTCCATAACCCTAGGTATAGACCCCACCAAAATGGGTGCCCTAGTCAAAAAAGTTGCACAAATTAACTCAAATCAACTTTAAAATAAAGTAGACCCATACGGCTATAAATTATATGTTGACCACTTTTTCTGATTTAGCCTCTATGTATTTTTAAAATAATTTACAAGATTACTGAAATGGTGTTACAAATTCATTAAAATGAAATAAACATAATCCTATAGTTTTAACATTAGCCGCACGCATCTTGACGCACCTTTGGACGGCATCCTATCATCGTCCCTGCGCGCCAGCGACCAGGATTTACTCCTCTTAGGCCAACTTTGCGCCTCTTCCACCGGCCTCCCGACCACCTCCCTTGCCTGCCACTGCCACCACCACCTCCGTCGAGGTGGTGGCTATCGCCAGGCAGCGCCACAGCCGCCGAAGGGGCGGATTCCGGCGATACCGATAAGCTAACTTTTACGTAAAAACAGGACAAAACCTCTCCCGATCGGGCTCAATTGAGCCCGATTCTTGGCCCTAAACATTCCTATGATCTACCAAGAGGAAAAGAGGAACGGGAAGAGCCACCCCACTGGCCGACCATCTACTAATAACTTCTCCCTGCCTCCAAGGAGTTAAAGTCCCATAAAAGGGAGGGGTTATGGAGCCTCCATGGCCATGATGACCATTAAGCTATTACTTTCTCTCTCCTCCAAATTAGGGAAACTTCCTCTCTCTCTCTCCTAGTCACCATATTCAGAATTTGGTGGGCCCAAAAGGTGTCTCTCCACCTCCTAGACTAATGGGCTACACTAGTTTGGGCTTAGCCCACTTGGATTGGGCTTGAGCTAGCCATTTAGGCTAGCTTGACCACTTTTGACCCATGAGTTGACTTTGGTCAACTTAGCCACTAGGGTTGACCCCAATGGGTCCTTGGTGACCCATGGACCTCACTTAAGGTTTAGGACAACTTAGGTATGGTAGTTTGGGCATCTTGGATGTCACCTGCCCCTTAGTTAGGGCACTTTGACCTTTTTAGGGCTAAGGTTGACTTGGGTAAACTTAGCCTCTTCGGTTGACTACAATGGGTCCTAGGTGACCCTATGGACTTC
The DNA here is from genome assembly GCA_039513925.1 of Platanthera zijinensis. Classification (NCBI taxonomy): domain Eukaryota; kingdom Viridiplantae; phylum Streptophyta; class Magnoliopsida; order Asparagales; family Orchidaceae; genus Platanthera; species Platanthera zijinensis. Next base: position 110,215,922 of record CM077087.1, read on the forward strand.
ACAAGGTGTTAAGGGTGTTGTGGTAGGGTTATGGGGTCAAGTTGAAGCCCTAAAGTCAGACTTTAGGTCTGATGTTGAGGATGTGCTATGAGCACACCAAGGTGATTTCCACATTGGGCCTTGCCCACCTGATCTAAAGCTTCTGGTGGTTTTGTCATGACCTAGTCATGACAAAACAAAGACCTATGGGTCTAGTTATTTGAGGTAAGTTACACTTGATATGTAGTCAGAAGTTACAGAGACAGAATTTTTCCAAAGTTAGGGATTTACAAACTTTCTGTAATCCTTAGGAAGATAACATGAGCCCAATAAGTCTTCTTCATTAGAATCACTCTGCTCATCAGTTCAAATATAAACTTGGAGAACCTGACATGAGACCCCACCTTACATAGGAGGGGCTTCTAATGATATCTTTCAGGAGCTTTCCTTTTCGATTAAAGTAGTTTCTTTCTAATGAAACATACGGTTCTCCTGAATATTCACACCATTTAAAGACATCAATGGTGTCCTGTCTTGTAATTTCTTGATGAATTCACTTAAGAGAAAGATGAAATTTAAGAGTTTTAGCTATCCTTAGAGGGCCTATCTTGACCTTAAGTCCATCTATCTTACTTTTTATGGAATTTCCTGAGGGAGACACCTTTGCATTTGAATACAACTCCAAAACTTCTTTATTCAGAATTATTGTCGACTCAGACAGTACAGATTCAAGGAAAACGACATTGAGTTGCCTGGTTACTAACTTGATTTCCTATAGAGCTTCCTGAAATCCAAACCTAACCACCTTACAGCTCTCATATAAGTAAACCCTTTGGCACTAATATATATATATATATATTTATATATAAAGAAATAGAAATGAAGCGTCGTGTGCTTAGATGAGAGATCTATTTAAATCCAATTGCAAAGATTAAATTGAGAAAGATAGACGTAACCCGTTAGAAATTTGTCATCTTGATCCATTAAGATTAATAAGACTATGTAAATTATATAGATCGATTTGCTACCCAGAGAGAGGGATGGGGTCTTTATAATTTGGTCAGCTAATGCTGACAGTTGTCTTGTTTTCCACTATTTGGTGGAATGATTTCATGTAGGTACTGCAGTTCAGAGCGGGAAGTAGCAGCCTAAAGCCCTTTTGCTGAGCTCGCCCTCGAAGGCCTAAGTGTTATGTTTAGTATTCTCATGTATTGCCAAACTGCGTGCCAATGTATGGAAATCACTTTCTTGTAAACATCAACACGGTTTTGTGAGTGTTGGGTACACTAGAAACTGTGTACCATATTTGGAAAAGCCACACTTAACTCAATGATATATATCAATGTGTATTTGATGGGATGTTGAGTTTCAATGTGCAGGTTAAAGAAATAAAGGAAAATATTCTAAGTACAAGTGTTGACACTTGTGAGGGAAATGTGTCGACACCAGAAGCCAGATTGTGTTGACACACAGGACTTGTGTCGACACATAGAAATTCTGTCAGCGGCAGTTATGTCGACACATTGGACTTATGTCGACACACAAAAGTTCAGACTAGAAGCAGTTGTGTCGAAACACAGGACTTGTGTCGACTCTCACTCAATAAATCTATCAACACCAGCTATGTTGAGACTAGAAGCAATTGTGTCGACGCACAGGACTTGTGTCGACACACACTCAAGAAATCTGTTAACACCAGCTATGTAGAGACTAGAAGCAGTTGTGTTGACACACATGACTTGTGTCGACACATCCAACAAAAACTGTGTCGAGAAGATAAAGAATGACTGTGTCGACATATTAGGAGCTATGTCGACATCATCAAGACTTGTGTCGACACATGGTCTATTTGTGTTGACACATTTGAAGTGTTATCCGGACAATTCTCTGATGTGATAGAAGTTCATGGAGGGGTCAGGTATCAAGACTGAAGACCTGACAGTTGTCATAAGTAACAAAGCTGTCACATTTGTCAGAGTTGTCAGAAGGCCGTTATGTACCGGATCAACAGGTAACCTTGGATATGTTCTATATAAAGACCTATTCTATCACAAACAGAGAATAGTGAAGGGTGAACGGTGAACTAAGAGACAAGCACAGAAGAAGTAAAGTAAGAAGAAGGCAGATCCTGAACAAATCTGCAAGAGGAGTCCAGATCTAATTCCGAATACAAGAAGGAAGTTGGATTGAAGATAATCTCCAACTTCATTTCAAGATCAACCTTACTTTATTCAGATTCAAGAAGCTTTGAAGAAGCTAAGATAGGTTGGATCTTAAGAAGTCAGTTCAATAAAGAACTTATAAAGAAAGTCTTCACCTCATTCTCTTTCTATCTGGGTGAAGAATTTATTATTTTAAACAATTTATTTTTATGTAAGATCTCTTGTAGATCTGAGTGTAGGAAAGTTGTCTCTCTTAGTTGTAAGCCTAAACATATAAAGGCTGAGGTAGGGATGAGTGCTTGAGGTAGGATCTTGGTGATCTGAGTAGTAGGCCTAGTGGTTAAGGCTGAGGTTGGGCTGAGTGCCTGATGAATCTTGGTGATCTGAGTTATAGGCCTGGTGATTAAGGCTGAGGTAGGGTTGTTGCCTGATGTAGGATTCTTGGGAATAATTTGAGTTGTAGGACTTGAAGAAGTTTTAGATGTTGGAACCAGTTGGGTTCTGAGTTGTAAGATCTGAGGATCTGAGATAGTGGAAGGAAGTATGGCTGAATCTAGTACTATACTGGATAGGTGAAGGGGGAGAGTGGACGTATCTATAAATTGGGGAACCACTATAAACCATTATGTGCTGTGTTGTGAATTTTCTGTGATTGTTATTCTTTTTGCTGTGATAGTTGTTCTGTGTTTAACATTTTTAATTGCCTAAATTGTTAAAAAGGATTTTAACCTATTCACCCCCCTCTAGGTATTTAGGCTCTATAAACCAAATCTTTCAAGTGGTATCAGAGGGAGGTTCACTCAAATATAGACCTAACAGTCTGAGTAGATCTCCTAGGCAATTAACTGTTAGCCAGAATGGGTTCAAGTGAAAATCAGAAGGAACTTGGATCCATGAAGCTTTCTATCTGTAGGAAAGAAAACTTTGGCATATGGAAAGAGAGGGTCAGATTGTTCATGGACGCATCTGATCCAAGAATCTACATCATAGTTCTAGAAGGTCCTTTCATTCCTATGAACATATCAATTCTTGATGCAAATCTCAAAACTCCAAAGAGCTATTCTGAAATTACTAAGGAAGAGATCATCCTAGCAATCTTAGACAAGAGAGCACAAAACATAATTGTGAGTGCCATAGATGATTCTACATTTCAGAATCTAGTACATTCCAAAATCTCCAAGGAGATGTGGGGCACTTTGATTGTCTACATGGAGGGAACTAAAGAAGTAAGAGAGGATAGAAAGTCCATGATAAATCAAGAGTATGAGAGCTTTAGACAAGCCAAGACAGATAGTATAGCTGAATGTTACAAGAAATTCTTTAGAATTATAAATGAGCTAATGACCTATGAAAGAGTCTTTAGCACATATGAACTGAATGACAAGTTTCTCAGGTCACTAACCAAGGGCTGGGATACAAAAATTTGTGCCATCAGAGAGGTGGCCAGGCTTGCTGATACACCTCCACCAACCTTGTTTGGAAAACTATTATCTTATGAGATGCAGCTCACTGCCAGAAAAGAGGAGGAGAAAAGCAAAATGTCTGAATACAAAGAAAAGTCAGTAGCCTTCAAGGTTGAAGCCATAAGAAAGGGTAGGAGAAAGTCTCCTTCTCCACCTAGGAGAATTGCTGAGGTTGAATCAGAAAATCCTGACATCAACACTTCAGACAACCATAACTCTGATGAAGACTTTGCTGCCTTTACAAGGCAGTTTCAAAGGTTCATGAAGAAGAAGAAATGGAGAAAAAAGCCATCTTCATCTTTCTCCAAGGATGACTATTACAACAAGAAGAAAACTTCTAAGGATGACATGTATGGCTCTAATCCTAGTAAACAAACTTCTTCTAAAATTGTTTGCTATTATTGCAACAGGACAAGACATGTCATAGCTGATTGTCCTGATAAAAGAAAGGAATCTAAGGACAAGAAGAAGCACCAATATAAGGGCAAGAAGGAGAGATCCCTTATTTCCCAGAAGCAGAAGAGTTAGACTGACTCTTCATCATCAGAATCTGGATAAGAGGTTGAAGCAGAAGCATATATTGGATTGTTCACTACAGAAGAGGATTTTGTAGAAATTGAATTCCTGCAAATGCTGGATTCTATAAATGGGAGTGAAGAACATTATTGTAGAGGGCTGATGGCTATGTCTGAGGAAGATCAGTGTCAGGATCAACCTGGTCCCAGTAAGGTATACAATCCATCATCAGTCTCTGATTATTATACTGGATAAGAATCAGAAGCATTAACATCAAGAGATGAGGATGGTTCTGAATATGAAGGGGATGTCCATCAAATAATTGATGAGTTTGGTGGTCTATTGCAAGCTATTAAGAGAAGCAGAATCCTTGTCAAAGAGCAGGCTAAGGAAATTGCATCTGTTAAATTGGCTGCATTAGATTCAGCAAAAGTGCTGGATTTGAAGCTTAATGAAGTTGCCAACCTTAAAAATATAACTGTTATTCAGATGGGTACAATAACCTTCAAAAATGATCACATCAAGAGTCTAGAAGTCAGACTTCAAAGAGTGAAGGATCTTGTGGCTAAATTCTCAAAACCAAAGTCAGTCATACCCTTAATAGACAACTTTATCTCCCAAAAAAGTAAGACAGGATTAGGCTTCAAGGAAATAACTAGGGCAGCTAATTCTAAAAGAAAAGGCAAAGCCCCAGTCCAACCACTAGCCTTCAAACTCCCTATTTCTTTCAGAAAAGTGATGCAGCCTACTAACAGGTATGATCATGACATCACTCATGGTCACTGTAAGTATGGTAATTTGAATGGCAAGGGAGCAAATGCTAATAAGGCAGCCCATGAGCAAACACACCAGGTTATTAAAGAATCCTTAGTGTTTGCTGCTCTAGCACCTGCACTTAAAAGGACTGCTGACAACAATATTATTAAGCCTGGACTTAAGAGAAGGTACAACAGATTTGAGTGATGGTGTTGTGGCAACGTGGGCCACTATGCCATTAATTGTTGGTACAATGCTAGTATTCTGAAAAAGGCTAGCTTACCTGTCAGAAAGGCTGTAGGAAAGCATGTCAAATATCAAGCTGACCTGGACCTAGGACCAAATAATAATTGGGGTTCTAAGGATATGTAATTTTATTTGATGCAGGTGAGTCCAAGTGTCCATACCCCTATATGGTACTTGGACAGTGGATGTTCCAGGTACATGACTGGAATAAGAAGGATGTTGAAGGATTACTCTCCCATAGAATATGGACCCAAAGTAATCTTTGGTGGATCTGAAAAGGGAGTCATCAAAGGGTTTGGTAACATTTCCAATAACTATATCACTATCACACAAGTGGCTTATGTGAAAGCTCTAAAACATAATCTAATTAGCATAAGCCAACTAAGTGATCTTGGTTATGACACTTCTTTCCATAAGGGTGTATGCCAAATAAGAAGGTCAAATGATCAAGAGATCATTCTGACAGGCACCAGGAAAGGAAATGTCTACTGTCTTAACTTTGATTGTGAGAATAAGATCTCTCCTATTTGGCTAGTTGTAGATAAGAAAGTATCTCATTATGTCCAATGGCATAAGAGGCTAGCTCACCTGAACTACAAGTCAATAGGCCAACTCTTTAGTATGGAGTTAGTGAGGAATGGTCCTCAGGTCAAGTGCATTAAAGAGGGTGTATGTTCAGCTTGCCAAAAGGGAAAATAGACAAGGACCTCTTTCCATGGACATGATACCAAAGATTCTGTGAGATGTCTTTACCTCTTGCATATAGATTTATTTGGTCCTATGCCAGTTCATTGTCTAGGTAGGAAAGCTTACACATTTGTAATTGTGGATGACTATTCTATATTTACTTGGATTTTCTTCTTGAGGCAGAAATCTGAAACCCCTTCTGTCTTCCAGAATTTTGTTAGGCAAATTCAGAATGAACTTAACAATTCAGTGGTCAAAATCAAAAGTGACCATGGGACTGAGTTTCAATCTGAATACATGACAAGGTTCTGTGAAGAACTTGGGATTCATCAGGAGTTCTCCTCACCTAGAACTCCCCAGCAAAATGGGATTGCTGAAAGAAAGAATAAGACTCTTATTGAGGCAAGTAGAACACTACTAAGTGACACTTCTCTCCCTGAATACTTGTGGGCTGAGGCAGTAAATACTGAGTGTCATGTTCTTAATAGAGCTTCAATCAATAAAAGACACAAGAAGACACCCTATGAGATTATGAAAGGTAGAAAACCAAACATATCCTACTTTAGAATCTTTGGTAGCAAGTTTTATGTTCTAAATAATGGCAAGCACTATCAAACTAAGTTTGCTGCCAAATCCCTAGAAGGGATATTTGTTGGGTACAACTATAACAGTAGGTCATACATAATCTTCAACTTGACTACACAAGTTGTAGAAGAATCTATCCATATAGTCTTTGATGAGTCTAAGCTAATTAACTGTGAGCTGTCTAGCACTTCTGTTAGCCCTACAGGTTTGAAGGAAAAGATGGACAAGCTAATAATTAGTAAAGACCAACCTACAAGACAGGATGAAGAAAATGATGGATGCTATCCAGGGGGAGTACAAGTCTCACTGGATGAAGATGAAGACAATGAAGTACATCTAGATTAGGATAATTAAGAAGACCAAGAGGTGGACAGATTTCCTCCAGCATGAAGACATTTGAAGGATCATCCAGCACACCAAATCATTGGTGTTGCAAGATATGGAGTTCTGACTAGAAGCAAGAGCATGAACACAGTTCTATGTTCAAGATTCCTATCCCAAATGGAACCTAAGAAGTTTTAAGAGGCTATACAAGATGCAAATTGGATTGATGCCATTCAGGAAGAGTTGAATAAATTCAGAAGATGTAAAGTATGAGAGTTGGTTCCTAAACTAAAGAATCACAATGTCATAGGAACTAAGTGGATCTACAGGAACAAGTTAGATGAAAATGACACTATAATCAAGAACAAAGCCAGACGGGTAGCAAAGGGCTACAGATAGGAAGAAGGGATAGACCTTGATCAGACATTTGCCCCAGTGGCAAGGTTGGAAGCAATAAGGCTGTTCCTGGCTTATGCAGCTTATTAAGGATCAATGTATTTCAAATGGATGTAAAGTCAGCATTTTTAAATGGTGACTTAAAAGAGGAATTTTATGTTGAACAACCTTCAGGTTTTGTAGATTATCTTTATCCCAACTATGTATATTGGCTTAAGAAAGCTCTATATGGATTAAAACAAGCCCCTAGGGCTTGGTATGAAACATGTCTGCTTTTCTCATTGAGAATAAATTCTCAAGAGGGAAAATTGACAAGACTCTATTCTTTAGGGAATCAAAAGGTAAGATCATCCTAGTCCAGATATATGTTGATTACATTATCTTTGGTTCAACTGAAAACAACCTTTGTAGAAAGTTTTCCAAACTTATGCAAGGGAAGTTTGAGATGAGCAGAATGGGTGAGCTGAAATTCTTCTTGGGACTCCAAGTTAGACAGACAGATGATGGATTTTCCATATCTCAAACTCACCTAGGAGTTAATTAAGAAATATAATATGGAGTCAGCCTCCACCATGAAAACTCCAATGGGGACAAGGATGCCTATAGGCAAAGATGAGGCAGGAAAACCTGTTGATGAGTATTTTTATAGAGGGATAATTGGCTCTCTACTTTACTTGACTGCTAGTAGACTTGACATCATGTATGCCACATGTGTCTGTGCTAGGTACCAAGCTTGCCCAAAGGAATCTTATTATTCTGCTTTTAAGAGAATCTTAAGATATCTTAAAGGCACACCTAATCTAGGTCTTTGGTACCCTAAGAATAAAGATTTCTTGCTAACAGGTTTTTCAGATGAAGACTTTACAGGCTGCAAAGAAGATAGGAAAAGCACCACAAGCACATGTCAGTTCCTAGGTGGAAGGTTGGTGTTATGGAGCAGCAAAAAGCAGACAAGTGTAGCTATTTCCACTGCTGAATCGGAGTATATAGCTGTAGGCAGTTGCTGTGCTCAGTTGTTGTGGATACACATCAACTTGAAGACTATGACATCAAGGTAAGTAGAATTCCATTATATTGTTATTCTACTAGTGCTATATCTATTGCTAGAAATCCTGTTTCACATAGCAGAACTAAGCATATTGATGTAGGCAACGATGTTCGACACTATACAGCAAAGGGAATAACACGAACGCCTCTCTATTTCCACTATTACGCTCACACAATAATTAAACCCAACACACTCACGAACAACATTATCAACTATTACTAACGTACGGTAGCCATGCCGTGTTAAGATCGAACAAACGACTATAGGTCATCGTTCTCTCAAGCTAAAAGGACCCACCCAGTCCAAACGAGCGATGGTTGTACCAAAAGAGATCTACCGAAAAGTTCGGTTCGGAAATGGTAGATCTCTCCCAACAAAACGAAAAATGAGGCTCGCCAAACCTCTCAGAAAATTAAACAACTAGAAAGAACAACACATGCAATCGAAAAGATAAACCTCGAACGAAAAATGATTCCAAAGTAACACAACGGTATTCCACCAAAATGAAAATCTAAAAAAATAAGAATCACACAAGAGGTAGAAGATCTCGTTACCCAACCGGAATAGATGATTCCAATTCACTTTCAAGGATCGTTCTTCCACGACTCCGCCAAAGTTTCGCCGACCGGAGAGAAAACTTGTCTGCTTCTTTTGCTTCATGCTGGAGAGGGATTCCACAATACTAGATCTTACCTTGGCTGAATTTTATCTTCAAAGATTGAGGGTGTTTGGAGTTCTTGATGGTGAACGGTAGGGTAGAAGATGAAGGTGGGGGTCGGTTTTGGAGGGATGGAGGTGGCTCAGGTTGGTGGAGGTTGGCGGCTAAGGGATGGGGAAGGCCGAACTTGGTGAGGAGGGAGGAAGGAGTTTGGCGGCTTTGGATGGTTGACGAAGTGGAGGAGGGGATATGGGGGCCGGTCTTCTTAACAAGGAGAGGAGGATGGGAAGAGAATTGGGAGGAGGAGATGGGAAGTGGCCGGCGGCCAAGAAGGAGGAGGAGGGAAGGAGAAATTCGGCCAAGGAGGAGGAGGGAGAGTGATTTCAAGAGGGAGATATTTAGGGTTTCAATTTTATTTCTTCAATGCCTCAAAATGAAAATATCCATGCCTATATATAGGCTTACATCAAACAATAAAGGGAAAAGGCTACATGCAGCCCAAAAATTAAAATACAATTAGTCATGGTTCAAAACATAACCATGCCACATAATATGAAAATTAAATAAAATGCATAAATAAAATAGAACCAAAAACACATAAATAATTAATAATAATTTTAGTAATAATTATTAATTATTTAAATATAGGCTTGCGCCGCGGGCGGATATTTGGGCGACGCGCCACATAGTCTTCACGACGTCATATGTCACTACTTGGAGACGGAGAAATATCTTCTGTAAGCGCACCGTCCTCGTCTTCAACCTGTTGAGGGCCGTCGTCTCCATCACATATCTAAATCAAGTTTCACTTCATCAGAGAACATGTTGAAAAAGATGACATAAGTCTAAAATTTGTCAATACTAACAATCAAATTGCTGATATATTTACAAAACCTCTGGATGAAAGTAAATTAAATTATTTTAAAATTGAATTAGGTATATTGAAACTAGAATGAGATGTTAGGCCAGCACAAAATTTCTCAAGAAATTTGGTTAAGTTAGAAAGTTTGTGTTGACACCACTCTGTCGAGACCTTGTACTAGTAGATTTTTGTGTCGACACACAAAAATCGTTGTCGACACACAAAAATCGTTGTCGACACATAGACATATCAACACCCTCAACACTCTGTCAAGACTTAAGTAGTCTATGTCGACACATGTAAAATTTTGTCGACTAGTAAAATCCCTAGTCAGGCGCGTCTTTTGACCTTCCTTTTACAAGTATACTATAAATAGGAGAAGAAAAAATCTGGCCAACTGTGCTTTCAGAACTCTCGACTCTAGACTTTGTGTCGACAAGAACTTCTCCCGTCAACTCTCTTCTCTCTCTTTCACTCATGGCGCCACAACAGGAAGACAAGGTCAACGAGGGATATGAACTAGTACGCAAGGCGTTCGAGACTGCCTCCCCAGAAATCAAGGTCGTGATTACCCTAATCACCGAAAATGGATTGGAATACTTGGTCTCAGAACCTATAAGGATATGGAAGAAGGAGGTTCTTTAATTTTACTCGTCAGCAACAATGGATTCTACGGGAATAAAGATTAAATCCTCTGTAAACGGTACTAAAGTAAAAAATCACACTCAAGAGTATAAGAAAGTCACTTCAACTTCCAAGGATTAAGGAAGAAGATGACATCACATCATCCATGACAAAGAATGCACCCAAATGGTATGGACTGGATCCCACTACCAAGATTGGATCTTCAATGACCAGGAAGGGAATTAATTCCCAGGGTAAGTTCCTGTCAGAGATAATAGGCAAGGTAATTCTATGCAAAATAGGAGGACATGATAAGATTTCTGCCTATATGTTCAAACTCATGACAAGAGTTATATACAAGGTGAAAACAGACTGGTCTGCTGTAATATTTGACAAGATCAAAGAAAGTGCTAAGAAGCCCAATCTGGGAAGAATACTAAGCCTGTTTCTGGCTTCCACCATTCAAGAAGTGATGAATCAAACTCAAGGAACCAAGATTAATTACATGAGGAGAATGGATCTGAGAATACTATCCAGATGGGATAGAGTTTTGACAAAAGATGTTTCTACCCCACAGAAACAAATAAAGAAGGATAAGAAAAAGAAAACTACCACCCAAGCAGTATAATCTTCTACTAATTCTGAAGAGCAGGTTGACTTCAGCTCAGATGAAGAACAACCAAGAAAATTGCCTACACCAACACCAGCTAAAGAGGCTCAAGCCCAAGGCGAGAGCATTCAACTACCAGAAAACCAGATGGTCTCCACTCCATTGGGAGACAACACTGAGATTACAGTTGTTCAAGAACCTGGACAATCACAGTTGCCAGACCTAGGGAGAGGTATAGCTGAAATTGCACTGGATAGTGAGAATGCAACTGATACAGTTATGGACATAGTCTCAGAAATAAACAATGCTGCAACTATCATCACTTAGAAAGAAGTACAGGATATGCATATGTCAGACTCAAATCAAGCTGAGCAACACCACTCCTCCAATTTAGAAAAAAACCTAGAAGAGGATCTTGATGTCCAGGGAGAACCATTTTTGGAAAAAGAGAACATTATACCTCCTGTTCAGATGTAGCACGAGGTAACTCTAAAAGAGTTGTTTCCTGACTTCTAAGAAGTAAGGACTGAGGGGGAGCTGCCATGGACTGAGGGGGAGATGCCACTAAATGCCTCAAGTCCTAAGGAAATTGTGGCTATAGAATGTTCATCAAATTCTTCTGATGATGAAGAAGTTTCCAGGGCCAAGAAAAGGAAGATGGTGGAACTCAGGAAGAGGAGCCCGAGCTATAAGAAAGCCTTGTAGACTGTCCCTCAAACATCTGCTCCAGGAATAGACTTCTGTTCACTTTTGGTGAAACTATAAGTGAAAATGGATGAGCAAAGACTTGCTCTGGAGAAATATGTGGATGAGTCACACAAAGAAATACAGTTCCAGCTGGCCCAAGATATCAAATCTATCAGATATGAAGTAAATTTGTATAAGAAGGAGATGATAGATTGCTTCCATAAGGGGAGGTAATGTTGTAGTATACTTGGCCACACAACAACAGGACATGATAACTAAAATAGCTGACATTGCAGATAAACAAGGATATATTTTAGAAAATCATTTCAGAATGAATGAAAATCTCAAAGACCCACATGATTTTATTCTCACAAAAATGGGAGGTATTGCTACTGATGTGAAAACTGAAGTATCTAAACAAATCAAAGAAGATCTAGCTGCTGTCCAAACAACAATTTAGGCATCTCAAAAGGCTATTTATGATCAACTAGAGAAGTTCAGACTCTACTACAAAGAGGGAATAGATTATCTTGCTGATCAGATAAGGTTTCAGAAGAATGATCTAAGAGATCATATGGCCAGAGAAGTCATAAAGGGGGAGAGAGTGTTAGTCAAAGCAAGCTCAGATCATGCCAAATGAGTATCCAATACAATAAGAGCTACTCTTGGATATCCACCCCTTTGTGATGATGATAATACTACTGAATCTTGTATTCAACCTGCTTACATTGAAGGGGTTCAGCAGGAAGTTGCCCAAGTCATCTATCCTCCATCTGATTTTGAAGAAGTACAGTAGACAGTACATTAAATGTATAGCCCTCAACAGGAGGCACATAAAGTTATTATTGAAAAAGTTGAAATGTCTGAAGCAGCTTTACAAAGAGAGCAAGAAGCACAAAAAGCTAGGGATGCTAAAAAAGATGCTCAACAATCTAAGAAAAGATTCAGAGAGCAGGCTGAATTAAAGGCTGATTTTGAACAATGGAGTCCAACCTCCAGAAATATCATTCTTACTACTTGGAAAGCTATGAAAGATAATATGCATGATAGAGGCAAATGGTACTCTGAATGAGAATGAAGTAAGTATCAGGAAAGGCAAGATGCGATACATCAGTTCAGAAGGGATATCAAAGCTGGGAAGTTACCTGCTAACTCTGTGGAGCCTAACAAGTACTTCCCAAAGCCTTATAATTACTTTGAAAGGCAGAATATTAAGGCAGGAGTGCTCAAAAAGAAAGATCTGAAAGGGAAGAAGCCAGCTTATGACACAGAATCCAAGGTGCAAGCTAAGATTCAATCTGGCAAAGGAATAGTTATCAAGGAGACTGATCAATCTTAAGGATAGATAGGCTAGTTTTAGAACTGTGTAATTTTCTGTTTTAAAAAATCTTGTAAATCAAAAACTAATTCCTGATTAATGAATTTTATCATATTCTGTGATGATATTACATGCTGTTTCTGCATTATGAGTTACCCTATCTGTGTAATGATTATATGCTTCTTAATCTAAAAGTGAGGGTAAGATCTATCTTCACACTAGAGGGGGGGGGGTGAATAGAGTATTTTAAAATAATTTACAATTAAAACTGTAAAGCAGTGGAAGACTTAATTTACTTATATATGTAATGTGCTAGCAGAAAGGTAAACACTAAAGCAGTAAGAAAACAGAAACACACAGCACACAGCAAAGCAAAAAGCACAACAAGCCAGGTGACACAAGGAGCTATAATGGTTCCCCAACAACCTAGGTACATCCACTCTTCTACCACCCTAGGTAGGAATCAACTGCAGGAATAGTTGATCAGGTGTCCTGGGCACCAATGAGCTTTTGATAAGGTGCTCAAACACCAAAACTAGATTTTTTGATAAGGTGTCTTGCGACCACTGAGTTTTGACAAGGTCTCAGAAACCAGCCACAAAACTTTTGAAGGGAGTTTTGAGAAACCCTTTTATAGGAGAGAAAGGAAAAAGAAAATAAATTGAGTTGTTCTTCTCTGTCAACAATCTGAGAGAAGACAAGTGGAAGATGCTATCAAAGCTCCCCCTGAGATCTGTAAGGGTTCAGGAAGATGAGCTTTGCTTAGGTTGATTGGCCTTCAGTTGCTTCAGATCTCCAGCAATAGATGATTTCAGCAGATGCTTAAATGTGTGATGTCTAGAGTCCTTGATAATGAAGCTTTTGAACACTTGAAGCTTGAAGGAGTAAAAAGGCAGATGATCTCCTTCACAATGATGTTCCTTGTGTTCTTGAAGAATTCTGACTCAGTAATTCTGTAAGTTTTTGTCTACTGAATCTATTCTCAAAAGATGAATTCTTGATCAGTGAATTTCTTGTTCTCTCTTCTGTATATCTTTTTCAAATCTTGCTTGTGTTATATTCAAAATAATTCTCTAGGTAGTATATCAGATCCTGACTTTAGATGGCCGTTATTCAGTCATTAATGACTTCCATAATTGACAACTGTCTCTGGGGAAAGTCCTAAGTAACATTCCAATTATTCTTCCTTGAAACTTGCACCAGATTGCTTGAAATGGATACATAATCCTTTGTCATAAATGCTGGAAATAAATCTGAATGAATTCCATAACTGTCCTGAATTTGAATCCTGAAAACGTCGACCTCTCAGAAAAATCGTCGACCTGAGCTCAGCTATCATCGACCTGAGCTCAGAGATTGGATTTATACTAGAGATATAAAACATCGACCTGAGCTCTACGATTGTCGACCTGAGCTCAGCGACTTGGAAATCAGCTAGAGACAGAGCGTCGATCTGAGCTTGAAGATTGTTGAACAGAGTTCGACACCTCATTGAACTGAGCTCAGAGATCGTCGACCTGAGTTCGACGTTTCGTCGACCTGAGCTCGACGAGAATTGTCTTTGTCTCAGTACTTGAATCCTGATCTTTAAAAGGTCTTGAGGGCAGCTTTCAAACCTAAGTACTAACCCTAAGAATCATTCTAATTGACCTATCAGACTATACAACAAGGTCAAAACAGAATCCTAATCATATAGTGATCCTTACCCAAATTAGTAATAGGGTGTTCCAACAATCTCCCCCTATTTGGGTTAGGATTACTATTTACATGACAGAATGTAAAATAACAAGCATACATCAGGATTAAAGAAAACAAAACAGAAACAACAATGCAGATAACATATGTTGAGCATTGTAGAAACACATCAAGAGTCATAGAATCAGTCAGAAGATAAATATGAGTATCAGCTTACACAAGTTACTCATTACCCTTCTTGAATAAGATTTCTCTGTTGGGATTTAGGGCTTCTTTCTTGGATCTTCTATCATCTTCTGCACCTAAGGAGGTTTGAGATCTTGGCCTTGGAACTACAGCCTCAGGATACAGCTTCATATATTCTTCTTGATCAAAGAATTTCCTTGAAGCATATCTCTCTAATTCTATCTTTCTATGTTCTGACATGGTTGTGATGTCGGAAGTATCTCTGCCTTGCTCTTTAGCCTTCTTAATCTGATCTAATGCAGCAAGCTCTTTCATTCTAGCTGTCCAAGATAAAGGATTGTTCTCAGGGTCCTCTAAAGGAACTGGGGGTTCATATCTGTTGATTGACTCTGAATCCGTTTGAGGAGCCCTGGTGACAACTGTATCTCTGAGCTTGTATGGGAAAGGACCTGATGTAGAATTAGTGGGGCCTTGTCCTTCCCTTTGTTGACTGGAGTAAGTTCTGTAATCTCTTTGCCTTCCTCTTGACTGACCTCTTCTAGACTGATAACCTCTTTGATGTTGTCCTCTGGGTTGATATCCTTGTGAAGGTTGAGAGGAGCTATGCTTTATAGCAGATGACTGAAAAGCTAAGCCTCCACTAGATTCTGAATCTGGAGGAGGAGGAGGAGGATGAAATTGAGATGATCCTTTTGCATACTTGTCAAGCTTTCTCTTTTTCCTCATGGCCTTAAGCTGGTTCTTAGAGTATTGCGTCCATGGTTCAGTGATTTGGCAGTCATGTAGAATGTAATAGGGTATATCATTGTTGTCTTTGACTTTTGAAGGAGGTACTTTCATCATAGCCTTACTTCCTTCTTTCCTTTTCTTGGCAATGGTGCCAGAAGAATCATCAGAGTCAGTGTTGAATTGATCACTATATGAACTCTGGGGTCTTTCATATAGATCATCAATACTTTTGATATACTCTTCTCTTTGTTTTGACTTCTCAGAAGCAGCAGCAGGAGCAGAAACTATTGGAGTAGTTGCAGGAGCAGAGACAGGAGCTTCAAAAATAACAGGTTCTTCTTAGTAAACATCAAGTTCATCAGCAGCAGCAACATCAACAGAAACAATAAGCAACATTTCAATATCAGCAGATTCAACAATTTCAACAGCAGCAGCAACAGAAACAATAACTTCCTCAGTCTTAAGAGAAATGATATAAGAAGTAATTAGACTGGGATCATAAACAGCAACAGGCACAATGGCCTTAGTAAAGTCTCCAACTCCCTGAGCTGGTAAGCAGCTGAAGTGAAGAAAGTCAAAATTAGATAGCAGTGACCCGAGGTCCACTGTTAGTACTGGTACTGGGGCTGGAACTGAAGCATCAGTAGTAATTTCTGGCAGCAATTCCTCTTAAACAGCAGGCACTACCACAACTTCATAGGGCATCTCCCCCTGCCTTGATTCAGTGAGAACTTGATCAAGGCACCCCATTGAAGGGATTGCCTGAGGAGTAGATAAAGAGGAGAGCCTGTCAGATAACTCCTTGATGGACTGCAGGAGTGGTGCCATGGAGGTCTCCAACAGGGCTACTAGCTTGGGAACCAGTATCCCATAGAGCTTATCTGCCAGTGCTGAGAGATCCACTTGCTCAAGTGGGACTTGAGTAGAGGTGGAGTAAGAAATGACTGTGGCTGGTGATGGATGGGCTGTAGGATGAGTGGGTGGGGATGGTAGGATGTTGGGTTGAGAGATTGGGATGGTGGAGATAGAGGTTATGAGTGTGTAGATGGATTGAGTGAATGATGGGTGGGTTAGAATATCATGGAGTAGTTGTTGGTATGAGGAAGTGGAGGGAAGCTCACTAGGTGAGGAGGGGGAATCATCCATGAATGAGTCATCCATGATGTTGAAAGATGGAATGTCAAGAGGTGGATAATAATGAAGTGGATGGAATTATTGTTCTGTGGTGGCTGGAGGAGGTGAAAGAGTGGACAGAGGCGTTTAAATTGTAATGGGGGAGGAGATAGATGTGGAGATGGTTGAGGTGGAGATGGAGGTAGAGATGGTTATAGTGGATGAGGGAATGGTTGAGGGAAGAATTGGAGAAGGTTGATAAGAGGAGGAGGAAGGCAATGCTTCAATGAGGGCAGGGGCCTGAAGGGAAGAGACTACAACAGTCCTTGTACCTGAAGCAGTAGTAGTCCTGGTTGGCCTGACTATCTGCCTGTCCCATTTCCCAAACAGGGCACAGGTCAGCCTCTTTGATGCATTGATGTGCATTCCACTTGATACCAGCAGTTCAGGGCACCTGGAGTGCAGGAATAACCCTATTATCCTCCCAAAGTTTACCAAAATTTTGTTCACTTTCTTCTTAATCAAGTCAAAGAAGAGCTCTCCCCAGTTCAAATGTTTCTTGTCCACAAGTGCTCCCATCAAGCAGAGCTGATACCTTGAGATGGTATCATGTGCTGAGTGCTTTGCCAACAGCACTTTCCCCACAACATCAGCGAGAAATCTATACTCAATAGATAAGTTCTTTTTCAACAACTTGCTAGGGTTAGTAGCAGAATGTCCCATTCTATCTAACATATTTGCAGATTCTTCTCCAGATAACTCAATGGAATCATTTCCAGAACTCAATTGAAACACTTCAGTCAGAAGAGCAGGTGTTAGGGATACCTGCGTCCCGGCTATAGTACCAACCAATGTATTCTGATCCAAATTGTTTGCTGTATATACCCATTCTTTAATTTCATCGGCTGCAATCTTCATCCTGGTTGTCATTATTTGCACTAGTTGTTGTTCTTTGAATAGGTCCAGAATTTCTTTGAATATTTGATCGCTTCCATCAAAGGAGTCCATGTCGATATAAAACCCTGTGTCGAACTTCATCTTGGAAAGAGCGGCAACGGACACAGCCATTATGTACCTGCAAAGATGAACAAACACGACCAAGTGTAGAAAAGTTTGGAGGGAAAGGAAATGTTTGAAGAGAGTATGAAAACGCAAAAGAAGAATGACGACCGAAAGAATGATTTTATATTAGGGTTCGACGCCGGAAAGGAAAGATCGTTGAACTCCGTTCGACGATCTGGGCTTCTAAAGGAATCTGAAGAGTCTTCAATAACGTCGATCTCCGTTCGACGATACTGGAGAACGTCGATATCCGATCGACGATCGCTGACTAGAAGAAGATAGCCTAGCGCTGTCTGGAAAACACTGAACTCCGGTCGACGCTATTGGAAAGCGTCGATCTCCGTTCGACGATCTTGGGGAAAAACGTCGAGCGCAGTTCAGAGACAAAAAAACCTACAGACACTAGAAAATACAAGTTTTTAGCCTAGTCTTGGTCTGTTTTAGAGTTTTAAAATCTTGGGTTTTATTTTAAACTTCCTCCATCTAACATTCCTAACTGATTTAGGAAGAAGGTATGTTTCTTTTCATCCAAGGGTTTGGTGAAAATATCTCCCCTTTGCAAATCAGTTGGGATATACTGAAGTTCAATTTTATTTTTCTCAATATTATCTCTTAAGAAGTGATGCCTAATCTCTATATGTTTTGTCCTACTATGGAGGTCTGGATTTTGTGCTATAGAAATAGCACTAGTATTATCACAAAATATTTTTGACCCTTCTAAGTTGTAGCCATAGTCTAAGAGCTGGTTTTGAATCCACAAAATCTGTGAGCAACAACTGCCTGCTGCCATGTATTCAGCTTCAGCAGTTGAAGTGGACACAAATGTCTGTTTCTTACAAAACCAGGAGACAAGTCTATCACCAAGAAACTGGTAAGTTCTGCTGGTGCTTTTCCTGTCTACTCTACATCTAGCATAATCATCATCTGAAAATCCAGTTAATTCAAATCCTGAGTCTTTTGGATACCAGAGACCTAGATTTGGACAACTTTTCACATACCTAAGAATCCTCTTAACTAATGTTAGGTGTGACTCTCTAGGGCTTACTTGGAACCTAGCACATATGCATGTAGCAAACATTATATCAGGTCTATTAGATGTAAGGTACCATAGAGAGCCAATCATTGCTCTATATGTTGTCTGATCAACATGTTTTCCTTGTTCATCAGTATCTAATATAGCATTAGTAGGCATTGGTGTTTTCATACATGATGCCTCAGACATACCAAATTTCTTAACTAGTTCTTTTGCATACTTGGTTTGAGAAATAAATATGCCATCAGCATGTTGTTTGACTTGCAATCCTAAAAAGAAGGAAAGCTCACCCATGCTACTCATTTCAAATTTAGAATGCATTAGGTTAGAGAATCTTCTGCACAGATTTGAATCAGTAGAACCAAATATGATATCATCTACATATATTTGTACTAGTAAGGTATGAGACTTATGGGTTATAATAAAAAGAGTTTGGTCTACTCTACCCCTTATAAAATCATTTTTCAGAAGAAAGCAAGCTAAGGTCTCGTACCATGCTCTAGGAGCTTGCTTGAGACCATATAATGCTTTATGCAATTTGAAAACATGGTCAGGATAAGTTGAAGATATAAAACCTGGAGGTTGTCTAACATAGACTTCTTCTTTGATGTCTCCATTGAGAAATGCACTCTTCATATCCATTTGGTAGACCTTGAATCCTTTGTGAGCTGCATAAGCTAGGAATATTCTTATGGCCTCTAACCTTGCAACTGGTGCAAAGGTCTGGTCATAGTCTATTCCTTCTTCTTGAGAATAACCTTGAGCAACTAGCCTTGCTATGTTTCTTACAATAACTCCTTGATCATCCTACTTATTTCTGAACACCCACTTTATTCCAACAATGGAGTGATCCTTAGGCCTTAGCACTAGTTCCCAAACTTTATTCCTCTCAAATTGATGTAGTTCCTCTTGCATAGTAATGATCCAGTGTGGATCTTGTTCTGCATCTTGAATGGATTGAGGCTCAACTTGAGATAGAAAGCAAGTGTGCATCAGGTTCTGGTTGACCTGATTTCTGGTTTGCACACCAGCTGAGATGTTTCCAATCAATTTGGAGATTGGATGATCTCTTGTTGTTACTAAATCAACAGGGGGTATTGATTGTTCACCAACCTGTGTTGTTGTTTCCTCTAGTGGAATAACAACTGGCTCTTCAAGATGGTTCTCTCCAAGATGTTGAACATCTTCTTCATCTTCACTGATTTCATCCTTATGTTGGTTAGGTGGATATACTTAATCCTTCTCTGCAATATGCAATCTGTCGAAATTTTTTGAAAGAGAGTTTACCTGCAAGGGTTCTATGGTAGAAGTGGACTTCTCCTTACAAAACATGTTAGTCTCATCAAAAGATACATTAACGGATTCTTCAATTTTAAGATAAGTTTGTTATAAACCCTATAAGCTTTACTGATCATGGAGTATCCCAGAAACACTCATTCATAAGCTTTAGCTTGGAATTTTGCTAAATACGTCTTGTCATTATTGTGAATATAACAAATACAACCAAAAATTTTGAAATAGTCTACTTTAGGTTTCTTCCCTTTGAGCAATTCATAAGGAGTCTTGCCCTTCAGTTTATGTATCAAACTTCTATTCAACACATGGTTGGAGGTGTTCACTGCCTCTGATCAAAAGGATAGAGTAAGGTGAGCATCTGTCAACAATGTAGTAGCAGATTCAATCAGGGTTCTATTTTTCCTTTTAGCTACCCCATTTTGTTGAGGAGTTCTAGGAGCTGAGAAAGTATGCCTGATCCCTTCACTCTGACAGAACTCTTGCATAAGAAGAGAATCAAACTCTGTCCCATGATCAATTCTGATCAAGGCAATGCGAGTATTGAACTCAATCTGTATACATTTGAGAAAATCTTTCAAACACTTAAAGTTATCAGACTTCTTCCTCAGAAAGAATACCCATGTCAATCTAGAGAAGTCATCTACAATCACTAAAGTGTAAGATTTCCCTCCTAAGATTTGTACTGTAATGGGTCCAAAAAGATCCATATGTAACAGATACAAGATCCTAGGCGAATCACACTTATTAAGTGACTTAAAACTATTTTTAGTTTGCTTGCCTAATTGACAAGCCCTGCAGAGTCCTTCCTTCTTATAGGGGCCAGAAGGTAGTCCTCTAACAAGGTTGTCCTTGGATAGCCTAGTAATGGTTCTAAGGTTTATATGCCCTAGTCTCTTATGCCAAAGATCATTTGGTTTGCAAACAGAATTAAATAAACAGATATCTATATTTGTTTAAAGGAAATTTACTAGATAAATGTTACCTTTCCTTTTACCTGTTAACACTGTTGTGTTATCCTCTGACTTGATCTTGCATAAGGATTTGTTGAATATCACTTGATAGCCTTCATCACAAAGTTGACTGATGCTGATTAGGTTGTGCTTCAGTCCTTCCACATAAGCCACCCTCTTGAATGTGACTGAGCCAATCTGAACAACACCATATCCTTTTGTTTGACCAAAGTTTGAATCACCAAATATCACTTTGGGTCCAAGTTTGGTTCTGAAGGATGTGAGATTCTCCTTGCTCCCTGTCATGTGCTTTGAGAACCCACTATCCAGATACCATTGTTGGTTCATTGCTGGATAGGTCTTCACCTACACATAAACAATTTATATGTTTTTGACCCAGTTTACCTTGGGTCTAAGTTTATAACCTTTAAACTCAGAAATAAAAGACATCCCTGGCTGACTCTTATATCCTTCAGGATGGTATCTCCTAGGAGGCACTATCCATTCAGTATAAGGGTTGAAGCTTTGGGATGAGGGACTTCTAGGATTGATTTTAGATTTACCTCTGAAAGAATGTTCAAAGCTCTGAGCTCTGTTCGACGATCGTTGAGCTGAGTTCGACGATCTTGGGTCAGATCGTCGAGCTTCGTTCGAAGATCGACTATACAAGAGTTCAAAGTTCAGAAGTCGTCGATCTGAGTTCGATGTTTTAGCCTGAGATCGTCGAGCTCTGTTCGACGATCGTCGACCTCTGTTCGACATTTTCTGTTGAACTTTGTTTTCCTTAGGTAAATGAGAATTCTTCCTAGCTACCTCTACAACACCCTTTTCTTTATTAGAAATAAATTTAATTGGGGTTGTTAATACTATAGGTTGGATGGATGAAGCACCCAAGCCCAGTGTACTGTTGAATCTTGAGTTTACTGTGCTTGTGATGTCCATTAGTCTGATGCTTCTGCCATTAAGGGATTCTTCAAACTTCTTTGCCTGGGATCGCTCACTTTTAGGTGAAGCTATCTCCTCCCTACAGCATTCTAACTCCTTAGAGAGTTTGAGGTTGTCTGATTTTAAGGTGCTATGTTCAGACAATTGATTTCTGAGAGAGATAATCTCCTTCTCAGACTTTAACAGGTCTAAACAAAATGCCTTAAATTCAGATCTAAAGTCCTCTGAATCAAAGTCAAAGGAGTGTATTACCTGGTCTTCTTCAGTTTGAGTTTCAGATTCAGACTCTGACTCTTATTCTGCATCAGAATTTTGTTGGGAGGCATTGATAGCCATCATGCAGAATTCCTTTTCTTCAGCATCATCTTCATCATCATCACTTGAGCTTGATGAAGCCTCTAATTCTTCTTAAGTTTCACTCCAGGTTTCTGCTACAAATCCCTTCCTTGTATGTTTATTTTTGCTGGAGGAGGATTTATTGTAATTGTTTCCCCTGGAGTCCTTTTCTTTTCTCCTATCTTTCCTGTCCTTCTTGTCCTTATTCTGATTTTCTAGACAGTCAGGCACAATATGGCCTGGTTTCCTACATCCAAAACAGATTATTTCTTTATTATTTGACTTGTCATATCTTGGCTTCTCATGCCCTCTAGATGACCTCTTTCTGAAATCTTTCCTGGCCATCTTATAGAATCTTTTGGCCAGCAAGCTCATCAATTCTTCATTTCTTGTGAACTTGTCTTCAGGCAGATCTTTTGTAGCTTTGAATGCTATTGTCTTCTCCTTCCTGATAGCTGGAGAAGAAACCTTTTGTTCTTCCTCTCTGTTCTTGATGAGCAGCTCATAAGACTTGAGCTTGCCCAACAAGGCTTTAGTAGTAATCTCAGTTAGGCTTCTGGCATCCATGATTGGCCAGATCCTTGAGTCCCAAGTGCTAGGGAAGCACATTAGGATCTTGTCATTTAATTCAGTTAGAGAGATCTCCTTGTCCAATGTTTTTAATTCACTGACTATTAGGCTGAGCCTGTTGTACATGTCAGCCACTGATTTAGTTTCTCCCTTTTTGAAGTACTCATATTGGCTTATGAGATGGGATCTCCTGTCTTTCCTTTCATCAGCAGATCCTGAGACAATTTCAGATAACTTGTCCCATATCTCTTTTGTTGAACTACATTCAGACACCTTTTGGAATATCTCATCAGACATATTCTGAGCAAGGATATTCATAGCCTTTGCATCTGCAACTTTCCATTTCTTTATTTCTACATCTGTTCTTGAAGGAGGTGGAACAACACTTGTACTTGTAATTACTGGGGGTCTTGTACAAACTGTCAAAACAGAATTGTAGATATCCTCATCAATAGAATTCATGTAAAGCCTAATACTTGCCTTCCAAAGTGCAAACTTAGAAAGGTTGCACACTGGAGGTCTTGTGCTAGCATAATCTTTGTTCTGTGCCATGGTTTTGTTTGAAAATAAATATAATACAAAAAGTAATAACCCTCTATAGAAGATTTATCTTATCAAGGATCTTTTGGTTCAGGTGTTAGCCTGTTCAACCAATCTGTTGAAGATTCAGTTGTTGAGTAACCAACCTCCCTCTGATACCAATTGAAAGTGAGGGTAAGATCTATCTTCACTCTAGAGGGGGGGGGTGAATAGAGTATTTTAAAATTATTTACAATTAAAACTGTAAAACAGTGGAAGACTTAATTTACTTATATGTGTAATGTGCTAGCAGAAAGGTAAACACTAAAGCAGTAAGAAAACAGAAACCCACAGCACACAACAAAGAAAAAAGCACAACAAGCCAGATGACACAAGGACCTATAGTAGTTCCCCAACAACCTGGGTACATCCACTCTTCTACAACCCTAGGTAGGAATCCACTGCAGGAATAGTTGATCAGGTGTCCTGGGCACCAATGAGCTTTTGATAAGGTGCTCAAACACCAAAACTAGATTTTTTGATAAGGTGTCTTGCCACCACTAAGTTTTGACAAGGTCTCAGAAACCAGCCACAAAACTTTTGAAGGGAGTTTTGAGAAACCCTTTTACAGGAGAGAAACAAAAAAGAAAATAAGTTGAGTTGTTCTTCTCTGTCAACAATTTGAGAGAAGACAAGTGGAAGATGTTGTCAAAGCTCCCCTTGAGATCTGTAAGGGTTCAGGAAGATGAGCTTTGCTTAGGGTGATAGGCCTTCAGTTACTTTAGATCTCAAGCAATAGATGATTTCAGCAGATGCTGAAATGTGTGATGTCTAGAGTCCTTGATAATGAAGCTTTTGAACACTTGAAGTTTGAAGGAGTAGAAAGGCAGATGATCTCCTTCACAATGATGTTCCTTGTGTTCTTGAAGAATTCTGGCTCAGTAATTCTGTAAGTTTTTGTCTACTGAATCTATTCTCAGAAGATGAATTCTTGATCAGTGAATTTCTTGTTCTCTCTTCTGTATATATTTTTCAAATCTTGTCTGTGTTATATTCAGAATAATTCTCTAGGTAGTATATCAGATCCTGACTTTAGATGGCCGTTATTCAGTCATTAATGACTTCCATAATTGACAACTGTCTCTGGGGAAGTCCTAAGTAACATTCCAATTATTCTTCCTTGAAACTTGCACCTGATTGCTTGAAACGGATACATAATCCTTTATTATAAATGCTGGAAATAAATCTGAATGAATTCCATAACTGTCCTGAATTTGAATCCTGAAAACGTCGACCTCTGAGAAAAATCGTCGACCTGAGCTCAGCTATCGTCGACCTGAGCTCAGAGATTGGATTTATACTAGAGACAGAAAACGTCAACCTGAGCTCTACGATCGTCGACCTGAGCTCAGCGACTTGGAAATCAGCTAGAGACAGAGCGTCGATCTGAGCTCGAAGATCGTCGAATGGAGTTTGACGCCTCATTGAACTGAGCTCAGAGATCGTCGACCTGAGTTCGACGTTTCGTCGACCTGAGCTCGACGAGAATTGTCTTTGTCTTAGCACTTGAATCCTGATCTGTAGAAGGTCTGGAGGGCAGCTTTCAAACCTAAGTACTAACCCTAAGACTCATTCTAATTGACCTATCAGACTATACAACAAGGTCAAAATAGAATCCTGATCACATAGTGATCCTTACCCAAATTAGTAATAGGGTGTTCCAACATAATCTTTGTTTTATTATAAGTGGTGTATATCATTGATCAAGGGTTATGACTTCTCCAAATAGGGGGAGATTGTTGGGTACACTGGAAACTATGTACCAGATTCTGAGAAGCCTCACTTAAATCAATGATATACATCAATGTGTATTTGATGTGATGTTGAGTTTCAATGTGCAGGTTAAAGAAATGCAGGAAAATATTCTAAGTACAAGTGTCGACACTTATGAGGGAAATGTGTCGACACCAGAAGCCAGATTGTGTCGACATACAGGACTTGTGTCGACACATAGAAATTCTATCAGTGGCAGTTATGTTGACACATGGGACTTGTGTCGACACACAGAAGTTCAGACTAGAAGCAGTTGTGTCGACACATAGGACTTGTGTTGACACTCACTCAAGAAATCTGTAAACACCAGCTATGTCGAGATTAGAAGCAATTGTGTCGACACACATGACTTGTGTCGACACACACTCAAGAAATCTATCAACACCAGCTATGTCGAGACTAAAAGCAGTTGTGTCGACACAAAGGACTTGTGTCGACACATCCAACAGAAGCTGTGTCGAGAAGATAAAGAATGACTGTATCGACATATTAGGAGCTATGTCGACATCATCAAGACTTGTGTCGACACATGGTCTATTTGTGTTGACACATTTGAAGTGTTATCCGAACAATTCTCTACTGTGATAGAAGTTCAAGGAGGGTGTTGGATCCGGCGTTCCTTCACTTGACCCGTGGCGCTCTGCTACTTATATAAAAAATTAAGTAGCACCCTCTCCAACAGTCCGGGCTTTTGGTGCAGTTGGGTATGCGCTTGATCCATCAATTGGTATCAGAGGAGGTCGCGGGTTCAAGACTGAGGGGGCGCTATTAAATCCTGATTTTTCCCTTCTACCTGTGTGGGTCCGGTGGGTCAGGCAACTGTGGACATGTGGTAATCCCACCTCTGAGCCGTGTGGGCCATGTGGTAACCCCACCTCTGAGCTGACGGGTTGTGCTGGACGCCGGGGGGGGGGGGGATTGTTGGTTCCGGCGTTCCTTCACTTGACCCGTGGCGCTCTGCTACTTATATAAAAAATTAAGTAGCACCCTCTCCAACAGTCCGGGCTTTTGGTGCAGTTGGGTATGCGCTTGATCCTTCAGAGGGGTCAGATATCAAGACTTGAGACCTGACAACTGCCATAAGTAACAAAGCTGTCACATCTGTCAGAGCTGTTCGAAGGCCATTATGTACCGGATTAACCAGTAACCTTGGATGGGTTCTATATAAAGACATATTCTATCACAAATAGAGAACAGTAAAGGGTGAATGGTGAACTAAGAGACAAAAACAAAAGAAGTAAAGTAAGAAGAAGGCAGATCATGAATAAGTCTGCAAGAGGAGTTCAGATCTAATTCTGAATACAAGAAGGAAGCTGGATTGAAGATCATCTCCAACTTCATTTGAAGATCAACCTTACTTTGTTCAAATTCAAGAAGATTTGAAGAAGCTAAGAGAGGTTGGATCTTAAGAAGTCAGTTCAATCAAGAACTTATCAAGAAAGTCTTCACCTCATTCTCTTTCTATCTGGGTGAAGAATTTATTATTTTAAACAATCAATTTTTTTGTAAGATCTCTTGTAGATCTGAGTGTAGGAGAGTTCTCTCTCTGAGTTGTAAGCCTAAATATATAAAGGCTGAGGTAGGGCTGAGTGCCTGAGGCAGGATCTTGGTGATCTTAGTTATAGGACTGGTGGTTAAGGCTGAGGTAGGGATGAGTGTCTAAGGTAGGATCTTGGTGATCTGAGTTGTAGGCCTTGTGATTAAGGCTGAGGTTGGGCTTTTGCATGAGGTAGGATTCTTGAGAAGAATCTGAGTTGTAGGACATGAAGAAGTCTGAGCTGTATGAACCAGTTGGGTTCTGAGTTGTAAGATCTGCGGATCTTAGATAGTGGAAGGAAGTTTGGTCGAATCCAGTACTCTACTGGATAGGTGAAGGGGGAGAGTGGATGTACCCATAAATTGGGGAACAACTATAAACCATTGTGTGCTGTGCTGTGAATTTTCTGTGATTGTTATTCTTTGTGCTGTGATAGTTGTGATGTGTTTAACTTTTTTAATTGCCTAAATTGTTAAAAAGGATTTGAACCTATTCACCCCCCCTCTAGGTGTTTAGGCTCTATAAACCAAATCTTTCAGTGAGGCCTTAAGGCCATAACTATGTGTACGACATTCATTACTATTGTCTTTATTAGTTGACATTCTTGGTTGGGTGATTCTTATAACTCCTTAAGCTTCCGCTAGAATGCAACTTTTTGATAGGGTGCCTTTAAATTAGAATGGATTATGGTTTCATCTCGTAACTCTTTTGTCTGCACATTTAATATTGTGTAGGTCCCCGACCGGACCTTCTGTTATATTACTCTCAACAGATGAGGGTGTTACACTCTCAATTCCAAATTTCTTAATTTACTCCTTGGTGAACTTGGACGGAGAGACGAATAGTCCATCCTTATATTACTTAACTTGGAGACTGATGAAATACTTGAGTTCACCCATACTGCTTATCTAAAATTGCCCTTGCATAAGTTTTGCAAACTTTTTACATAGACAATTATCAGTACACCCAAAATTATGTCATCAACATAAATTTGGCCTAGGGTAATCTTACCCTTGACTTCCCTTAGAAATAATATCTTATTTATCTTTCTCCTTGAGAATTTGTTCTCAATGAGAAATCTAGATAAGGTTTCATACCAAGCCCTTAGGGCTTGTTTTAACAAATAAAAGCTTTTGTAAAAGAAATACATGATTAGGAAAAGTTGAATTGATAAAACCTGATGGCTGCTCGGTGTATGGGAGAACCAGGAAGAGGTGACGGAAGCCATGCTCAAACGGACAGGGCTAAGATTACCAACTGCTCGGTGTACGGGAGAACCGGGCAGAGGTGACGGGAAACAAATAAAGAGAAAAAAGACGGAAGCCACGTGGTCTGGCGGATTTCCCACTGGCAACCTGAGCTACTTGCTCTTTAAGGCTTGGTGCTAATCTGGACCTTCCCTGACGGTGGCCTGATGTAGAAGGCTGCACGGTTTGACTGAGAACTAGCCGTCTTGCTATCAATGGCGGCTAAGAAGAATAAGCCACCCGGCTTGGAAAGACCTGTGAAGTAGTCGCAGATTCTGGTTTAACATAACCCCCACACATTTTTAAATTCGGAGGAATTTTGAAAATGTTAATCTTAACCGGAGACCGCGACTGTCTTAAATGATGCGATGTCTATAAAAAGCACTGAGCTCCATCATTTCATTAGAAATTCTCTTAAGCCACGGGTCGTTACTCACTATTAGAGGTGAGTGTCTTTCAAGCCATAGTGTCTTTCTGCAAAGTAGACATCATTTCTTTGGTGCTAGATAGCGAAAAGAGGTTGATTGAGAGGAAGAAGAGGAAGAGCCTGAAACTGTAGAGCTCAGGCCACCAGCATGATGGGAATAATTAGAAGCCAATTTCTCCAGCGGCTTCTGATACAGCAAAGAGACCGATAGAGACCGTCGCTGAGTCCTCGAAGGCCGCGACCAAAATAATAGCGACGTCTGAAACTGCTCTCCCACAAACTGTGACCAAATTGGTTACAATGCTTAAACCTGCACTCCAACAAACTGTTAATGATCTATCCTTTAATATCACCTTCTCGCCATCGGGAGAACCTCTCTTAAAAATCTATGGGCCCGAAGAGAAGAGTGTTGGCTCTCCTAAATAGGACGAGTTATCCTTCCCAATTGAAGTGATTATCCTTAAGGAAAACTAGTAGGAGAAGTAGCTGGAAGCCGCCCGATCTTCTGTTGAAAATGACAAGCGGGTAGAAATGGTAGTTGCCTCCATGAAGCGGCAGAGGAAAAAGAACGAAACCCTGGAGGAAAGAATGAGTAGGAAGGCGAGGAAGATACAAGCCAGTAATTAGAATGTTTGCGTAAAGACCGGAGCGGCTAGTCTTTTGTATAGGCCGCAGGAGAAAGAAGTGTTTGAGAGTCCATTGACACCATCTTCCAAGCATGAGACTGAAAATACTCCTATGGTTAATGAGACCTTGAGCGACATCTTCAAGTACATGGAGACGCTCCAACAGCAGGACAAGCTCTTGATGACCCCATCAGCTTCACAAGAGGCCGCCCTCCCCGACATCGATGTTATTGGGGAGAAGGCTGGTAAGCCGGCTTCTACGGTCTCTAAAGGAGACGAAAAATGGAAATTTATAGAGATGATGGAAGAGATGAAAAGGATAGTCACCGTAAAAAAGCCTACAACCACATTTGCTCTCCTGCAAGGTAAACACAAAGATGTTAAGCGAACAGTAAAATTATATAAGCCACGGTCACGGAAGAAGGGGGCGGATGCAATCTTGAATCCGCTGGCAAGCTTTTTTCTGACCATGGCTTAGCTGAAAATCAAGGGTCAAGAGACCGCGCGGCTATTAAAAGAACAACTTTTGCGGATGGATTCCAAACGACCCAAGTTGCTAGTGTTTAGATTTGTTACCGCAGACATTGAAGGAGAGAAAACCCAGACTTGCCGTCTCCTTATAAAAAGACTTTTGAAAATACGTCGCCATTATTTGACCAGTTTTGACCGTGAATTACTCTGCTATAGGTGAACCATAAATAGCGTTGAGACCGGGCGATCTGAATTCCTTCCTGCCTTTGCTACCACCACCCCTACCAAGTATCCACAATGAAAGGCTGATCTAATTCCAGAGGGAAGTCGATGCCTTGGAGATGAGGCTGAGGGAGTTTGGTGAGGCCATGCGGGTTCAGGAGGAGTAACAGCGGATTATAAGAGAAGAGCAACGGCCTGCCTTGGAGACTATTGAGAAAAAGATGCAAGAGATGCAGGCTGCACTGGAGCTAGAGAAGAAAGAGACGCTAGAGTTATAGAAGGAGCTGCAAGATCAAGTCACTGAGATGGCTACCTGACTTGAGAAGGAAAAGGAGACTATTCGTCGGCTTGACGATGACCTCCAGTATTACAGAGGAAAGTATCTAGATCTGCCACAAGAGGCTGATGGAAGCATGCGACCTGCTGCACTAAATACATAGAGTTCGCAACCACCAAGCTACTCAACTACTGGAGAGACCTCAAATCCTTCATAGGTCGCTT
Organism: Platanthera zijinensis; assembly: GCA_039513925.1. Classification (NCBI taxonomy): domain Eukaryota; kingdom Viridiplantae; phylum Streptophyta; class Magnoliopsida; order Asparagales; family Orchidaceae; genus Platanthera; species Platanthera zijinensis. The sequence goes on from CM077087.1 coordinate 110,246,141, forward strand.
TGGCTGGACAGTTCGCTACTTCTAGCAAACTGGAAGATCAAGCTCTGTAGATGAACCCATTCATTTGTGTGGAGCATGATGCCTCATGGGTTCACCGATCTCTGCATTCAATCCATCATCACTTGAGGCAGATCTATGCTACCCTCCTACAAACCGACAATTAGGTTGCGCGAATAGGAAGATAGGGGCTGGAAAGCGACAAGCAGCTTTGAGCGATTTGATTTGGCTGTGTAAGAAAATAATATTTGTTGCTGGGTAATGCTTGGATAAACATTTGTCGCGCTTAATTGCTAAGTATTTGCTTGATGCTACTATGAACTATTTGTGGCTTGTGAGGTTTATAAATTATTAGTCTCCATATCTACTTTGTTTTATGAAAATTTCCCAAGTGCAGGCGCTTTGTCGCCCGAACAGATGAACTGAATAGCAGCTTGATAGTATTACTTCAACTATGTACTTTGCAGATTTAGGTCGCACGGCTTGTAAACCTATTCGTGATTTGACATCCATTGTTGCGGGTCACTGGAATTCTATAAATAGAGAATTTTTGGGAGATTTCTACAAGGAATATCAAGATGCGAGCTAAGGCCAAGTCGATGTGGTTTGACAAGGAAACTGCAGTTTAGACTAATACGGATTTAGCCTTCCACTCTACAGAGCATAAGGAATGCAGTCTTACACAAGTCAAGCTCGACAACTTCACAGAAAAATATATACAGGAGTCCATTGCTCATTCGGCTTCAACTACTGACAGTTTTACTTTCAAGACAACCTAAACACCTAGAGGGGGGGGGGTGAATAGGTTCTAATTTCTTGTTTATACTTCTAGGCAGAATTCAATTACAAATTAAAACATCTAGCACAGCATTCACACACAACTAAGCATCACAGATTGCACAATGTTTTATAGTGGTTCCCCAAGGTCTGGGTACATCCACTTTCCCCCTTCACCTATCTAGCAGTATGCTAGATTCGGCCAAACTTCCACTATTCTCAGATCCTCAGATCCTACAGCTCAGAACCTGGATAGGTTCCTACAACTCAGGATCAACAGCCCTACCTCAGCCTTGCCTCAAGGCCTACCACTCAGAGAATAACCTTCTCCTACACTCAGGCAAATAGCCCTACCACTCAGAGATCACCTCTCCTACACTCAGCCTTTATAACACAGGCTTATAACTCAGATTTGTGTAAACAGATCCTACAAAAATTTAGAAAAGATATTTTAATGTCTTGCCTTTGTTGAGAGAGAAGAGGACAAGACACTTCTTGATCAGCTGATGAAATCAACTGAATCTGAGCTTTCTTCAAAGCTTCTTGAATCTGAACTTAGCTGAGTTGATTTCCAAACAGCTTCTTGAGAAACCATTGATGGCTTCCTTCTTCTTCTTCAAGATGACTGGATCCCTCTCTATCCAACACCTTTTCTGATACTTCAGACTTCTTCTTCTTCTTCTTAGATCTACTGATGAAGATCTTCTTTAGAGCTTAGCACTTTCTTGAATTGAAACTACAACAGGATCGTAATCCTTCTGTTTCTTCTTCTTAGATCTTCTTCAGTTATTTTTCTTAGCTTTAATTTCCTTCTGAATGTGTCTATTTATAGACTTTCTTCATGGTAACCGGCTGATCCGGTTTCTGACTGTTTTCTGACAGGTCTGACAGCTTCAGTTAAACGGTGGAAACCCACAGCTGTCAAGTCTTCAAACAGTTCCTGTACCTTAGCCTTGGACAGCAAAATGTCGAGGCAGTCTGTTAGAAAGTGTCGAGACCAATCTGTCTATCTGTGTCCACACAAGTGACTTTGGTGTTGACACAGTCTTTGATGTTGTCGACTAAGTTGCCTTTAAGTCGACACAGCTTCTTCAGAAAATAACTTGGTCTAGACTCTGCAGTGTGTCGACACAAGTCCTGTGTGTCGACACAGTTGTTGTAGATTCGGAACTCAGTATGTGTCGACTCAGCCTTCAGGTGTCGACACAGCAATCTTCAACTCTGCCAAAATGTGTCGACTCAGTCTTCTGGTGTCGACACAAGCATAGTCGACTTCTGCCAATATGTGTCGACTCAATCTCAAGGTGTCGACACATCCACCCAGTGTCGACACAGTTGAGGTCGACTATCTTCTTCTGTGAGTCGACTATCTTTCTCTGGTCGACTATCTTTCACTAGTCGACTATCTTCCACTAGTCGACTATCTTTCTCTGGTCGACTATCTTTCACTAGTCGACTAACTTTCTCTGGGTGTCGACTATCTTTCACTGTGTCGACACTGCTTCCCAGTGCTGAGGTCGACGATTTTCTTTATGTGTCGACACTGCTTCCCAGTGTCGACATAAATGTGGTCGACTATCTTTCTCTGTGTCGACACTGATATTCTGAAGTGTCGACACAAATATTCTGAAGTGTCGACACAATTTCTTCAGGTGTCGACATGTGGACTTAGAATATTTTTCTGCATTCTTTAATACTTCTTCACCTGCACATGTCAACTCAAAACAACATCAAATACACCTTGATGTATATCATTGAGCTAAGTTGGGCTTCTTCAAATCAGGTACACATTTTCCAATGTACCCAACAATCTCCCCCTATTTGGAGAAGTCATAACCCTATAGCCAATGATATACACCATTTATAAAAAGTATAAACTGATGATATATGACATAACAGGAATACTTAATATAAACAAAATAAAAACAATCCATCACAGAATGAACATTATATGATACCAAACAACATTTTGTTTATAACTTGATAATGTTTGAATACAGAGATTTACATTTAATGATTTAATCAAAACATTACAAAATACTTTGAAAGAACTAAAAATTAAGACTGATCAGGCTCTTTTATGACAATCCCTTTGCCAGATAGAATTTGAGCCTTCACAGGAGCTTCAGAATCTTCAGCTGGCTTCTTGCCTTTTAGATCAGCCTTCTTCTTTGCTTCTTCCTTGAGCCTTTGCCTTTCAAAATAATGAAAGGGCTTTGGAAAGTACTTGCTCGGCTCCTGAGCATCTGGAGGCAGCCTACCCAGCTTGGCTTTTCTTCTAAACTGTACTATGGCCTCTTGTCTGGCTTCATACTTCTGCCATTCCATCTCATTGAACCACTTGCCTCTTTTATGCACTTGGTCTTTGACAACCCTCCATGCAGTGAGTATAATATTTCTGGAAGTAGGACTCCACTGCTCAAAGTCTGGCTTAAGTTCAGCCTGCTCTCTAAATCTTTTCTTAGATAGTAGAGCATCTTGCTGGTCTTTCAAAGTAGCCTCAGGCTTATCAACCTTCCCAATAACAACATTAGTAACCTCCTTTGGAGGACTATACATTCCTTGAACTTGCTGATCAATCATATCATAATCTGGAGGAGGGTAAATGACTTGGGCAACCTCAGGTTGATTGCCTTCAAGTAGACTTGTTTGTATTCCTGACTCAGCCACCATAGCATCATCACACAAAGGTGGATATCCCAATGTGGCTCGAATACTATTGGTCACCCATTTGGTGTGCTCTGAGCCTGCATGAACTAACATCCTCTACCCCTTTATGGCTTCTCTAGTAACATGATCTCTTAGATCTTCCTTCTGAAATCTGATTTGGCCATCTAGATAATTCACACCCTCTTTAAAAAATGGTCTTATCAAATTCTTCCATTTCCTTTGCTCTAGCTGCAGGCAGGCGTGGAACAATCTTTTTCAGTTCATTAATAATCTCATGATGAGATTTAGTTAAATTCTCATTCATCCTTATCTGATTTTCCAAGACATAGCTTTGCTTTAAAGCAATATCATCCACCTTAGGGATGATAGACTGCTGTTGTTTTGCCAAATATACCACAACATTACCTCCCTTATGGAAGCAATCTGTCATCTCCTTCTTATGCATATTGACCTCAAACCTAATAGATTTTATATCTTGAGCTAAGTCAAATTGCAGGGACTTGTTGTTCTCATCAACATATTTTTCAATAGCCACTCTGTGTTCATCCAATTTCACTTGTAAATCGACCAAAAACTTGTTATAATCAAAGTCAGAAGGAGTGTGATGTGCTGTAGACTGTAGAGCCTGCTTATAGCTCTTACTCCTTCTCTGGAAGACCATAGGTTTTCTCTTCTTAGCCACCCTGGCTTCTTCATTCTCAGAATCAGAAGTACTATCAATTTGAACTCTTTCTTTGGGAGGAGGAGGAACAGCTGCTTCAGTGCCATGTTGTACAGTCTCCACATGCACAGGCTCCCCCTCAATTTCTTGCTCCACTTCCATTCTATCAGTAATTATTTTATTATCTGGAAATAACTCTTCTAGAGTATATTCCTTCTGGGCTGGAACATCTGCAGTATTCAAATTTTGAGATATATCAATTTGAGCATCTTCTTGCACTTGCTCAGACAGCTTCTCCCCCTGTACTTGTTCAGTATTGGGGATGTCCTGGGCAGGTGAGGACACTTGCTTTCCCTGGACCTGTGCATAAATAGAAATATTAGAAATGTCTTTTGTAGGAAAATACACCAGCTCCCCCTGGACCTGTACCTGGTCATGAGTAGATACAGTCTGTGTAGGTGAATAAACTTGCTGAGCTGGTATTCTTACTTCTTCTTCTTGAATCGCAGGTATTGTGGCATCCTGAACTTGTGTAGAAGCAGGCTGATCTTCAACCTCTTGTCTTACTTGCTCTTCTTGTGGGTGCTCAGTACTGGTAGCATGACCTGGGGATTTCTCAGGTGAATCCTGTCTTTCCACTTCAGACATCTCTTTGGTCAGCACCCTATCCCATCTGGAGAATAATCTCATGTCCATCCTTCTCATGTGATTAATTTTTGTTCCAGGTTGTTGTTGCATAACATCAGGAATCTCCTTACTTAGGTATATACTCATTATTCTAGCCAGATTTGGCTTCTTGATTCCTTCCTTAATCTTTTCAAAGATTACAGTTGACCAATCCGTTGGAATTATAAACACAATCATGGTCATTAGGCTGAACATATAGGCGAAAATCCTATCATGTCCACCTGGCTTGCACAGAATAACTTTTCCAACCACTTCAGACAGAAACTTGCCCTGTTGATTCATTCCTTTCCTATTGAAAGCAGCTCCAATTTTCATGGTGGAATCCAATCCACACCATTGAAGAGCCTCCCTTGATTTAGAAGTAGGGACATCCTCTTCATTCTCAATTATAGGTAAGTGTAGAATTGTTCTTAACTTACTTGGTGTAATTTCCACTGGTGACCCATGAACTGTTGATTTTATCTCATGACTTTCAGAGACTACAGATGCAGAAGTATAGAACTCATGCACCTCCTTCTTCCATATCTTAGATGGTTCGGAGACCAGAAATTCTAATCCTGAGTCGGAGAGGAGAGAGATAACCCCGAGAACATCTGGAGGGGCAGCAGCAAAGGCCTGGCGCACCAACTCATATCCTTCATTCACATTATCTTCAATCTTTGGCGGCATTGATCAGTCGAGAAAGCTTGAAAGATGAGAGAAAGAGAGAGAGAGGGAGAATGTCGACACAGGGTTTCGAAAACCTTGTAAGCGTGTCGACAGAATGAGTTTTTGACCTATTTATACCTCCTGTTTAAAGAAGATCAAAAGTCGCCAAAAACAGACTATAAGTGTCGACACAGATGGAATGTGTCGACACAAGCTTCTATTGTCTTGACATCAAGTCCGTCTATTATGTGTCGACACCAATTTACTATTATGTCGACACCAGAGATATATAGTAGAGAATCAGAAATTCTGTGTCGACTCTTAGTATAAGTGTCGACACAAAATCTGTAAGTGTCGACACCACTATCCTGGTGAAGTCGACACTACATTCTTGGATAAGTCGACAATAAGATTCTTAAGTGTCGACACATATTTTCTGTGTCGACACAATATCTCTGACTTGTCGACATTACTACCCTAAGTCGACACAATATTACTGAATGTGTCGACACCATCTTACTTAGCCAATTTCTGTTTGTTCAACACAACTTATAAGTACTACAAAGTACTTGATACTACTTCAATGTGTCTTTATATCACATGAATGTCTTGTTACCACTTCAACTTCATTGTTGATGATTTTGTGATTACACTAATCAATGGTTAACATACCTAATTCAATTTTGAATTTATTGAATTTGGTCTCATCTAGGGGCTTAGTAAACACATCTGCTATTTGATAATCTGTTTTCACAAATTCCAATGAGATGTCATCTTTTTCTACATGTTCTCTAAGAAAATGGTATTTTATTTCTATATGCTTAGTTCTACTATGAGAAACAGGATTATTAGCAATAGAAATTGCACTCTTAGAATCACACAAAAGAGGTGTTCTACTTACTTGAATACCATAATCCTTAAGCTGATGCTGCATCCATAATAGCTGTGCACAGCAGCTTCCAGCAGCAACATACTCAGACTCAGCTGTGGAAATTGCCACACTGGTCTGCTTCTTACTACTCCATGATATTAGTCTTCCTCCCAGGAATTGACAAGTACCTGTAGTACTCTTCCTATCCTCTCTACATCCTGCAAAATCTGCATCTGAATAGCCTGTTAGTTGAAAATCTCTATTCCTAGGGTACCAAAGACCTAGATTAGGTGTGCCCTTAAGATATCTTAGAATCCTTTTGACTGCAGTATAATGAGATTCTTTAGGGCAGGCTTGGTACCTAGCACAGACACATGTAGCATACATAATATCTGGTCTACTAGCAGTGAGATATAGTAGTGAGCCAACTATTCCTCTATACAAAGTCTCATCAACAGGTTTACCTGCTTCATCTTTGCATATAGGCATACTTGTTCCCATAGGAGTTCTCATGGTGGAGGATGACTCCATACCATATTTCTTAATCAATTCTTTGGTGAACTTAGACTGGGATATGGACAAGCCATCATCAGTCTGTCTTACTTGGAGTCCCAAGAAGAACTTCAGTTCCCCCATACTACTCATCTCAAACTTCCCTTGCATAAGTTTGGCAAACTTTTTACAAAGGTTGTTTTCAGTAGATCCAAAGATTATGTCATCAACATAGATCTGAACTAAGATGATCTTGCCTTTGGATTCCCTAAGGAATAGAGTTTTGTCAATTTTTCCTCTTGAGAATTTATTCTCAATAAGGAAAGTAGACAAGGTTTCATACCAAGCCCTTGGAGCTTGCTTTAACCCATACAGAGCTTTCCTAAGCTTATAAACAAAATCAGGTTTAAGAGGATCTACAAAACCTGATGGCTGCTCTACATATACTTCTTCTTTAAGATCACCATTCAGAAATGCTGACTTCACATCCATCTGGTATACTTTGAAGTCTTGATAGGCTGCATAGGCAAGGAATATTCTGATTGCCTCCAGCCTTGCTACTGGAGCAAAGGTTTGATCAAAGTCAATCCCTTCTTCCTGCCTGTATCCTTTTGCAACCAATCTTGCTTTATTCTTTACTATTATTCCACTTTCATCTAGCATGTTCCTATAGATCCATTTTGTGCCAATTATGTTGTGGACTCTTGGTTTAGGAACAAGCTCCCAGACATTGCACCTTCTGAATTGATTCAGCTCTTCTTGCATAGCATCAATCCAGTGCTGGTCTTGGATAGTTTCTTCAAACTTCTTAGGCTCCATTTGTAATAGGAAACTTGAATGTAGAACTGTGTTTTGATTTCTGCTTCTAGTTTGTACCCCCTGTCTTGGATCACCTATTATCTGATCAGCTGGATGATCTCTTAAATGTCTTGTAGCTGGAGGAAGATTCCCTTCTGGTTGAACATCTCCAGCTCCTTCATTTAGCTGAATCTCTTGGTTTTCATCAGCTTCTATAGTGTCTTGTTCTCCCTCTGGATAGAAGCCTTCATTTTCCTTTGATACTTCAGTAATGGAGAGCTTGTCCATACTTTTGCTTATACCTGTTGAGTCATTTGATCTACAAGACAACTCACAGTTGATTAATCTTGTTTCATCAAACACAACATGCACAGATTCTTCAACAACTTGAGTAATCAAGTTGAAGACTCTATAGGCCTTACTATTTGTGCTGTAACCAACAAATATCCCATCCTGGGATTTGGCAGCAAACTTAGTCAAATATGACTTGCCATTGTTAAGTATATAACACTTGCAACCAAAGATCCTAAAGTAAGATAGATTTGGTTTTCTGCCTTTCACAATCTCATAGGGAGTCATTTTGTGGCTTTTGGTGATAGTAGCCCTATTGATTACATGACAAGCAGTGTTAACTGCCTCAGCCCAAAAATATTCTGGGAGAGAGGTGTCACTCAACAGAGTTCTGCCTGCTTCAATTAATGTTCTATTCTTTCTTTCAGCAATTCCATTTTGCTGAGGTGTTCTAGGTGAGGAGAACTCTTGGAAAATCCCAAAGTCTTTACACAATTTTGTTATGCTTTCAGATTGAAACTCAGTACCATGGTCACTTCTGATTTTCACCACTGTACTATTTAGTTCATTCTGAATTTGCTTTACAAAATTAAGTAATACACTTGGGGTTTCAGATTTTTGTCTCAGAAAGAACACCCATGTAAATCTTGAATAGTCATCTACAACCACAAAAGTGTAGACTTTCCTACCTAGACTGTGAACTGGCATAGGACCAAAAAGATCCATATGCAAGAGGTATAAGCACCTCACAGAATCCTTGTTTTCAAGGCTTTGAAAGGAGGATTTTGTCTGCTTGCCCTTTTGACAAGCTGAGCATATCCCTTCCTTTATACACTTAACTTGAGGTCCATTCCTCACTAACTCTTTGCTAAAGAGTTGGCCAATTGTCTTGTAGTTTAGATGAGCCAATCTCTTGTGCCACTTAACACAATGAGAAGCATTGTCATCACCTATAAGACAGATGAGAGAAGCCTTATTCTCACATTCAAAATTAAGACAATATACATTTCTCTTCCTATACCCAGTCAATTTGATCTTTTGATCACTTGACCTTTTGATATGACATCCATCTTTAACAAATGAAATGTCATATCCTAAATCACTTAGCTGGCTTATGCTTATTAGATTATGTTTCAAACCTTTTACATAAGCCACTTGAGTGATAGTAATTAGGTTAGAAGAAATGTTACCAAACCCTTTGATGACTCCTTTTTCAGATCCACCAAAGATCACTTTAGGTCCATCTTTGAAAGATGAATACTCCTTCAGCAGCCCCTTTGTTCCAGTCATGTGCCTGGAACAACCACTATCCAAGTACCATATAGGGGCATGGTTACTTGGATTCACCTGCAACACAGAATTACTTACCCTTAGAACCCAAGTAAGTCTTGGGTCCTTGGTTCAGGTTAGCATTAATAAAGCTACCATAACCTCTTCTAACAGGTAGACTATTGTTCTTTATAACACTTGGGTTATACCAGCAGTCTAGTGCAAAATGGCCTCTCTTGCCACAACACCAACATTCAAACTTATTGTATCTAGATCTAGATACATCCTTGTCAGAAGAATTTCTGTTCATTGCTGGTGCTGCAGCAACTTCACCTACTGATTTCTTATAACCATTGGGTTTATGACCATGGGTAGGCCTGCTTGCATTTACACCCTTGTTCTTCAGAACATTAGTCTTAATATGACCTTGAATATCTTCATGATCATATTTGTTAGAAGGCACTTCCACCTTACTAAACTTTATGGGGACTGAAAGGTTTAGTGGCTGAATAGGAGCTTTGCCTTTCCTCTTGAATCTGCCAGCCCTGGAGTTACCTTTAAATCCTAATCCAGCCTTACCCTTTTGAGTGACAAATTCATCTATCAAGGGTAAGACAGATTTTGGCTTAGAGTAACTAGCCACTAAATCCCTTTCAATTCTAAGTTTGGCCTCCAGACTCTTCACTTGATCATTAGTATAGTTAATTGTGCCCATCTGAATAATAGTTATATTCTTCAGCTTGGCAATTTCATTTAATTTTTGATCAATAACATTCTCTAACTCAGTTGTAGCAACCCTTAGTTCAGCAATTTCCTAAGCCTGAGATTTAACCAGGTTCTTGCTTTTCTTAAGGGCCTGCAACAAGTCCCCTGTAACACCCCAGAATCTCAAAATATGTTTGTACACAGTTTTGAGTAGCAGGCTGTTAGACACGGCCTGGGACACGGGCGTGTCCCAGGGCGTGTCGGGGGTACACGGCCTGGGACACGGGCGTGTCCCAGGGCGTGTTCAGCTTAGTCGACGATTTAGAGTCGACGATCGTCGAGCTTGGGACACGGCCTTCGACACGGGCGTGTCCCAGGGCGTGTTCGAATTAAATTTCGAATTTGGCCTATTCGAGTCAAAGCCGTACACGGCCTTGAACACGGCCTTGAACACGGGCGTGTCAGGCTGGACACGGGCGTGTCAGCTGCCGTGTTTTGACCCGTGTACTGGTTTTGGAAATCGGTGAGTGCCGTGTAGCAGGAGACACGGGCGTGTCTCAAGAATGACACGGGCGTGTCAGGTTCGACACGGGCGTGTCGATGCCCGTGTTGTTCAGTCGGTTCGAAACCGCGTGTGCCGCTTAAGGGTACACGGCCTGTGACACGGGCGTGTCACAGGCCGTGTCAGCCAAAAATTGGGTTTTTTGGGCAGATCTCGGCCGTTCGTTTCCTTCTATTTGAATCTTGTGGTCCAAAGCATTTCCAGCCGCTTTAAGGCCGTGGATTGAGATGAAATCTCATTTCCACTTAGCCTTTCTCTCTCTAAAGAGAAGAAAGAGAGGAGAGCTTGGAGGAGGAGGAGAAGGAGCTTTCCGGCCGCCGGTGGAGCTTCGTCGAGCCAAATAGAGAGCCGAGTGCAGCGTTGCGGAGGCAAGGCCGCTGCGGTGATTTCCATCCGGCTAGTTCTTCTATGGCGCCGAAGCGATCGTCAAGGGTAACGATCTTTCTTCCTTGGGCAGGTGAAGCCCTTTGTTTTGCATGTGCATGGGATCCTCCATCAAGAGATGGAAACGCGTAAGTGATTCCAGCAGTTGAGTCTGCATCTAGAGCCGGAAATATGTAGTACGGCATAGGCATGCTGTGTGAAGCCCATCCAGACGTATGTCGGGATTGGTGATGTTTGTATTACGAACCGGAGAAGACTCCGTGTATTCATCGTTTAGCCTGCAGAGATGGTGAGGACGATGTGCTTGGTGTACAGGATGCTTTGCATAGCTCCTTTGGTTGCATGCTTGCTAAGAGCTGGAGGATGGAGTGCGGACACCTCTGAGTGGGTGGGCGCGGGAGGTCTTCAACAGGGGTTTGGAGGCTTATGCCCACTCCACCAAGTGGCGATGTTATGATCGGATGAGCGGTCGATTGGTAGCAAAGCAGCAGGGCGAATTCCCTAGGCTTGTTACACTACGTGGGTAGGTCGACTGGTAGTGCTCACGGGTTTTGGGGTGGTGCGTACCTCTGAGTGAGACGGGTGCGTGAGGTCTTCAACAGGGGTTTGGAGGCTTATGCCCGCCTACCAAGTACAAACCATAAAGGTGCCCTGAGTGCACGGAGCGCCTGGCATTGAGGCCGGCATTTGTGATGTTGTGTGTATGTTATATATATGTTGAAATTGCTATACATGTAGGGAAGGAACCACTACCCCGGGTAAGGGGTGGGGTCGTTATAATTGGTCAGCTGAATGCTGACCGTTGCTTTGTTTATCACCCATGGGGTGGACGTCCATATGCAGGTGTTGCGGGCTGATTGGATTGAGCGGGCAAAAGCCCATGTTGCTGGTAGGCCCTTGAAGGCCGTGCGAAGTGTTGGATTTCATGTGTGGCCGGCCTGCGTGCCGATGTATGAAATTATATGTGTTGTAAAGAGTAACTTGTAAGGCCTTAAGGCTGTGTGCGGTGTGGTCTTGTAAACATTCCTGGTCTTTTATATAAATGGGATATTTATATATTAGTGGACATTCATTGTTATGAGTTCTTGCACTTAATAAGCTTCCGCTAGAATGCTCTGAGTTAGGACTCGTTTGGTTTGGTATTATCCTGTGACCTCACCGTCTGTTTGTGGCATATAGTGTGGGGCCCCGGCCGGACCTTCTACTATACGTCATTTAACGGATGGGGTCGTTACATCCCCATACTTGTCTATCAATTGATAGACATCTCCTTCAGATTCAGATGCATCTACATCACTTGATGCAGATGTATCTGATTCTTCACTTGTACAACAATCAGATGTAATAGAAGGACATTGTACCTTATTAGGACCAGACTGATTCTGGCATATGTCCTCTTCTGATCCTGCCATCAGCCCCATACACTGATGATCCTTTTGTTCATTGATGGAGTCTAGCAACTGCAGAAACTCCTCTTCTTCAGATGCAGCATATAGTCCAATATATGCTTCAGCTTCAGATTCTGACTCTGAAGTTGACTGGTCTGTTAGACTCTTATCTTTCTTTGCAACAAAGGATTTCTCCTTCTTGCCTTTCTGATGAGTCTTCTTCTTGTCTGAAGACTCATTTCTCTTATCAGGACAGTCAGGCACTACATGTCCATGCCTATTGCAACAATAGCAGACAATCTTTGAAGTAGTGGCTTTGCTGGGCTTTGATCTGCTCTTCTCTTTCCTTGATGACCTTTTCTTCTGATAATAGTCATCAACTTGCTGTGATGTGGAAGGCCTAGACTTCCATTGCTTCTTTTTCAAGAACCTCTGGAATTGCCTTGTGAATGCAGCAAAATCTGCATCTGAATCACAGCTTTCTGAACCCTTATCTGAATTTTCAGAATTATCTTCTGCAACTTCCTTAGGAGGAGATGGTGATTTCCTCCTATTCTTTCTAGTGGCTTCTGCATTGAATGCCACAGTCTTTTCTCTATGCTCTCCTCTTGAATTCTTTTCCTCCTTCCTCACCATAAGTTGCATTTCATAGGATAGCAACTTTCCAAACAAGGTGGGAGGAGATATCTCTGCCAATTTAGCCACTTCTCTTATGGCACAGATCTTTGTGTCCCAATCCTTTGTTAAGGATCTCAAGAATTTGTCATTCAGTTCATAAGTACTGAAGACTCTTCCATAGGACATAAGCTCATTCACAATTCTATAGAATTTCTTGTAGCACTCAGTTATGCTATCAGACTTTCCTTGTCTAAAACTTTCATACTCCTGATTGAGCATAGATTTCCTGTCCTGCCTTACTTCTTCAGATCCCTCCATATAGACAATCAATGTGTCCCACATCTCTTTGGAGGTCTTGCAGTGAATCAGATTCTGAAATGTTGAATCATCTATGACACTAACAATAATGTTCTGAGCTCTTTTATCCATGGTTGCCAAGATGATTTCATCCTTGGTCATTTCTGAATAACTCTTTGGAGTTTGGATATTTGCATCAAGAACTGATACCTTCATTGGAATGAAGGGGCCTTCCTGTACTGTGATGTAAATCCTTGGGTCAGATGCCTCCATAAACAGTCTGACTCTTTCTTTCCAAATTCCAAAAATTTCTTTCTTGCATATGGGTAATTTCATAGACCCTAGCTCCTTATGATTCTCACCAGAACCCATCTTTTTGAATCTTGATTCTGCCTTTCAGATCTACCTCAGACTGTTAAGTCCTTTTTGAGGAACCTCCTTCTGATACCACTTGACAATTTTACTTTCAAGACAACCTAAACACCTAGAGGGGGGGGGGGGTGAATAGGTTCTAATTTCTTGTTTATACTTCTAGGCAGAATTCAATTACAAATTAAAACATCTAGCACAGCATTCACACACAACTAAGCATCACAGATTGCACAATGTTTTATAGTGGTTCCCCAAGGTTTGGGTACATCCACTTTCCCCCTTCACCTATCTAGCAGTATGCTAGATTCGGCCAAACTTCCACTATTCTCAGATCCTCAGATCCTACAGCTCAGAACCTGGATAGGTTCCTACAACTCAGGCTCAACAGCCCTACCTCAGCCTTGCCTCAAGGCCTACCACTCAGAGAATAACCTTCTCCTACACTCAGGCAAATAGCCCTACCACTCAGAGATCACCTCTCCTACACTCAGCCTTTATAACACAGGCTTACAACTCAGATTTGTGTAAACAGATCCTACAGAAATTTAGAAAAGATATTTTAATGTCTTGCCTTTGTTGAGAGAGAAGAGGACAAGACACTTCTTGATCAGCTGATGAAATCAACTGAATCTGAGCTTTCTTCAAAGCTTCTTGAATCTGAACTTAGCTGAGTTGATTTCCAAACAGCTTCTTGAGAAATCACTGATGGCTTCCTTCTTCTTCTTCAAGATGACTGGATCCCTCTCTATCCAACACCTTTTCTAATACTTCAGACTTCTTCTTCTTCTTCTTAGATCTACTGATGAAGATCTTCTTTAGAGCTTAGCACTTTCTTGAATTGAAACTACAACAGGATCGTAATCCTTCTGTTTCTTCTTCTTAGATCTTCTTCAGTTATTTTTCTTAGCTTTAATTTCTTTCTGAATGTGTCTATTTATAGACTTTCTTCATGGTAACCGGCTGATCCGGTTTCTAACTGTTTTTGACAGGTCTGACAGCTTCAGTTAAACGGTGGCAACCCACAGCTGTCAAGTCTTCAAACAGTTCCTGTACCTTAGCCTTGGACAGCAAAATGTCGAGACAGTCTGTTAGAAAGTGTCGAGACCAATCTGTCTATCTGTGTCGACACAAGTGACTTTGGTGTTGACACAGTCTTTGATGTTGTCGACTAAGTTTCCTTTAAGTTGACACAGCTTCTTCAGAAAATAACTTGGTCTAGACTCTGCAGTGTGTCGACACAAGTCCTGTGTGTCGACACAGTTGTTGTAGATTCAGAACTCAGTATGTGTCGACTCAGCCTTCAGGTGTCGACACAGCAATCTTCAACTCTGCCAAAATGTGTCGACTCAGTCTTCTGGTGTCGAAACAAGCATAGTCGACTTCTGCCAATATGTGTCGACTCAATCTCAAGGTGTCGACACATCCACCCAATGTCGACACAGTTGAGGTCGACTATCTTCTTCTGTGAGTCGACTATCTTTCTCTGGTCGACTATCTTTCACTAGTCGACTATCTTCCACTAGTCGACTATCTTTCTCTGGTCGACTATCTTTTACTAGTCGACTAACTTTCTCTAGGTGCCGACTATCTTTCACTGTGTCGACACTGCTTCCCAGTGCTGAGGTCGACGATTTTCTTTATGTGTCGACACTGCTTCCCAGTGTCGACATAAATGTGGTCGACTATCTTTCTCTGTGTCGACACTGATATTCTGAAGTGTCGACACAAATATTCTGAAGTGTCGACACAATTTCTTCAGGTGTCGACATGTGGACTTAGAATATTTTTCTGCATTCTTTAATACTTCTTCACCTGCACATGTCAACTCAAAACAACATCAAATACACCTTGATGTATATCATTGAGCTAAGTTGGGCTTCTTCAAATCAGGTACACATTTTCCAATGTACCCAACAACTACCTCATGAGAGGATTAACTTGTCTTATTACCACTAGATCGCCATCCCTATAGATCACTTTGACTGCGGCTTCTGGTTTCTGGTTTTGCTTAAGCCATTGCCATCTTCGATTACTATGGGGTTGTGCCTGGACAGCTGCCACCACACTCCATAGCCGCCATCTACAACTTCATCTCATATCCGCGGTCTGAAGGAGTCCGCTTCTCCATGAGCCTCTTTAGAAAATGCTTCTCGATACAGTCTATACCGGACACCGGGAAGAATATCCTCTGAGGGCATCTACACTTCTGTTGCGATGGGTTGAAGGTAGTTAACTTGGCGAACTATATACCGAGCTGGTCCGAGAGGAATTTGATCTTCGAGGGGTAGCTTGGGCTACTTCCAGTCAACCCACAAGTCCGTGACAAAGCCGCCTTTGCCAACAACAAATTGGACGGGGTGGAGAAGGACATTTACAAGTTCTTCAAATGGGAATGGCTTTATGTGAACCATTACATCCCGTCGCTCCCTTCTCTTTGTGTTGTCCGAGCTGAGGACATTAAGTATCAATCCAATCCGACCTGAATTTTTTTAGTCGCACGACGTACAAGCTGACTTGTTGCTTCTGTTCTGTAGCAATTATCACGGTTCCACTCAACAAACCGCTAACACCAGGTGGCCTGACCCAGAATCAACGGGAAAAGAGGGACAAAAGAGTCAGGCCGCAGCAGGTTGAAGAGGAGGAAGATTCGGCCTCTTCATCATGCTTCAAGGAATTGGCAGCGGCTTGAATGATCTATACAGTAATCTGACAATATGGTAGACTCCAGATTGTGATAGCATCCAAGTCTCCGCCTCCCTCCCGTATTGGGGGAGGGAAACGATTAGTCGCCACACCTCTATAGCCGGGGAGGCCTTGTATGGAAAGAACATTTTGAAAGGGCTGAAGAAGATTGCCGAGAAGGACCTGTCGCGGCTAGCCGCATAGGTTTGCGCGAGGAGTTTTGTGACTAACCACTTCATGGTACTAGCCTACAAGCAGTTAGTAAAAAACAAAAGCGAGCTAGAGAGGCAACTCACTGAGAAGGAGGAAGAAAATGGGCAGCTAAAATGGAAAAAATGGTAAATTATCACCTGATGTTCTTGCGGTTACCCTTATCAAGCTGCACAACCTAACCTTTCATTTCCATTATAGAAGATGTACGATCCGAAAAACCCGGTCTTACAAGATACCGTCTTCCCGCACATTATCAAAGGGATCAATGGAACGCTTATCCGTTTACGAGATCTTGGCAGCTTCGCGCAGGGATTTGGTGACTTCACCTTCCTTAACCTGTACCCTACCTTGAAGAAGAAGGTGGTCGCTATAATCCGTGCGGATACAGGTAAGGATAAGGTCGGGGAAGAGGAGGAAGATGAAGACGAGGAATACGAAGAGGATGCGGACAACCAGGAAAGCTAGAGAAAGGAAGCCACTTCCGAGACCGACGTTCAAGCACTGGAGACCGTGCAGGCTGATGTAGAGAAAACGAAGACTGAGGAGATGGCTAGTTCGAGCAACCCTTCATCGGGCTGTATCGGTAACTCGCCATCTGAAGTTGACATAGACGGCAAGACCAGTTCCAACACTCCTACGGTTAAAAAGCTCAAACCAAGTGATTACAAGAATTTGAACTTTGACTTTTATTTTTGATTTTGAAGAAGCCAGCAGTTTGGTAATGTTAACTGCACGGATATACTGCTTTAGTTTTTGAGAAAGAAATTAAAATATTGTTACCTTCTTAAATGTGTACTCTATTAATTTTGTTGTGATTTTACTTAAATGTATCAATTCGTGCGGTCATATTCTTTATTCCTCACTTCTGATCTAAAAATAATTATTGATTAACCACATGAAAGTCGTGCTGAAGATCGCGAATTCACTATTCTGCGGCTTCATTCTAATTAATTATAAGAAAGAGATTAACTGTCTTGGCAAATGCTTGCAAGATTATAAAAAACTAATCCTTGACAATATATATATCGAATATAAAGTCGCGCGGTTAGGTGAGTTAACCACTAATAAGTCACAATGATAAATAATATAACTGATAGCTGCTGCTTGGATGAAAACCGATGCAAGCCGTATTTCCAATATGAGAGTTGATATATTAATGGGTTGGGATAGACAATCTGCGACTTCTTTGATAATAACATAAGCATTCAATCAGATAACCCGAAATACTGATGTTAACCGGATGATTAACCAGGAGATAGGCCGACATATTAGACCGCACAACTTCCTTGAAAATATCCGACATAAGAATTTAGTCTGATAACCCAAAATATTGTTGTTAACTGCAAGATTAGCTGGGAAATAGGCCTTCTGACTGTAGACCAAACTCATATTGAGTAACTATGAACTAGAATGTTGCAGTCTGATAAGGTTGAATGATACAACTCAGCTGACTCAGGCCGTAAACAATAATAGACATTATAAAATAAGATGAATAGATCAGGCCGATATATGAAACAAAAAGCTGGCAGATAAACTCATGTCAGCCTGTAAACCTAAAAAGACCAATTCTAGAGAGGTCTTCACCCGAAAATGATCAGTTAGGTCAGGCACGCCGCAGAGGCATGATAACCCAATATCTGGAATATGAGCCATAGTAATACATAGAGGCTTGTAGTACCTGAAAATATTGATTGTCAACAAATGATAATATAAACAAGTATTTGTTCTAATCTATTGTCCAATCGTGGCATTACAATTTGTCAATTTGTTGATAGATAATTATTTCCAACCTTTCATCATATAGGTAATGTAGCAATCAATAAAAGTTTTCACAGTTACTAACAACAACCGTTATAAAGGATCAATTTTTACTATTACAACACATCCGCGAATAATTCGAGCGGGTTAACAATTAATATCTGTTAATGGTTCAAGTTGGGTTAACATTTAATATCTGCGATTGATTCGAGTGGGATAGCCACTACACATTTGTAAATGATTCGAGCGGCCAAAGAAGTAATATTACATTCAAATATCACCTTCAATATAAGCATTCTCTATATCCACACATATTATATTAAAAGCAAAGTTGAGAAATAGGATTTAAATGGCATATGACTGTTTGTTTGTAGTGGAGGATATAACAAAAGGATATTAACTTGAAGCTTGATTGAACCCAATTGTACATAACTGCCGAGAGGTCTTTGTCAAGATGGATGTTACCGAGAACTGATTTGCTGCTATCTCAATTACAAGTAATATCAAAAAGAAAAGGAAAAAGTGCCGGAAACTACGAACAAATGGGAGATATATGAAATATATGAAAGATACTATTTCTATTTTGAGTACTATTATTATTGTTAAACAGAATCTTCGCTTGTATCATTGACTTTATCAGAGGGAAATGCACTGGAATGTCATAGGACAACATAATCTTGTAGTTTTCCCGCCTTCGCAATTTGGTCTTCCAGTTTCCGTAGAGCCCGACAATCTTCTGTATCATGACCGATATCCTTATGATATTAGCAAAAAAGCTCTTTAAGATGATGCTTAGTCTTAGATTTCATATATTGAGGTTTTTCGAATCCTGGCATACTTTGAAGAATTGGCAAGAGTTCCTCCATAGGAATATTAAACTTGACATACCTGTCTGAATATATTTCTGAAAGTCTTTAATTTCAAGAGTAGCTAAACACCTAGAGGGGGGGGGGGGTGGGTGAATAGTTTTTTGTGTCTTTCTTGACTATCTTCTTACTTAGGTGTGTTGTGACTTTAATATTATGTTAGCTTTTAAGAATACACAGTCAACACACAGATATTTATAGTGGTTCCCCAAGGATTAGGTACATCCACTGTCCCTCCCACCTTTATGATAGTGTGTTATACATGGCCAACTTCTCCAAACTCGGCTCAATGAGCTTACAACATAGATCCCTCGGGATCTCTCAAACTCTTCCAAGTCCTACATCAGGCCCAAGGCCCTACACTCAGAGAAATATTCTCCTACAGATCAGTGATCTGCTCTAGAATACCTACCTCATACTTTAACTCAAAGTCCTACACTCAGACTAGAAGGTTAGACCTACACTCAGATCCACCACTAGATCCTACCTAAGAGAGAAAATCCCCTACAAATCAAATTCTCAACTAGGATCCTACAACTCAGGCACAAAGGCCTTACAAATCAGATCTATAGAAAAGATCTAACCTTGGCCTTTATAGTTTAGTATTACACTCAGATCAGTTAAGATCTTATAGAATGAAATGTTGGTTGTTGATGTTGATTGACTCCAGAGAAACAATCTCTGAGTCTGCCTCTTCCTGAACTGAGATGACTCAGTCCTATCTTCTTCACAACTCCAAGAATGAATCTTCAAGAATGTTCTGTTTGAGCTATGAAGTAACTACAGCTAGGACTTACACTATTCCTCCTTCTAACTCAGAGAGAACTCCCTAATCTTGCTGTTGAATGTGTGAATGACAACATTAACTTTATTTAACTTTCAGATCAACAGCCAAAAGTTATTTCTTCAAGCACTGTAACTCTGTTGAGAGGAAGAAGATGAAGCTCTGGATTTCCAAAAGTTAATTTCTTCTTCCTTGGAATACCACTTTTGTATCCCGCCGACCAACGAATCTTTGAATAATGGGACCACCTGGAGTTGGTAGCTGCAACTTCTCTTTTACATTAATTGTTGTACAATAGGCAAGCGGTGCCATTTGTCATCTACTGTTCCGTTCCCGCAACATTTCAATTCTTGCTGATGTCATCATGACTCAGCACCTGTGGACTTCGCCAAATTCAGACAATTCTGTATAGGCATTGAGTGAAGACTTGTCACTCAATTTCAAAACACTTAGGCAGAATTCTACACCACCAGCGGTTGAGTGATCCTTAACACCCCTATCCGTTACATAACATATAACAGTAGGTCCGGCCGAGGCCCGACACCATATACCACAGACAGACCGAAGGGTTACTCATTGAAATCATTCAACCAATACACACGTCCAACACAGAGTATCTAAAGGAAGCAATTATTAAGTTGTGAAAGCAAGAACCCAACCACAAGCACGAATGTCCACTAACATAACCTAGTAGGAATGAACTACAAAATACATAAAAGTACTGACCTTATGGCCTTACAATAGTTCATCAAATTTAAATAGTGTCTTACAAACTTCGGTTCGCAGGCCGGCCAAACATGATTTAAACAAGGAAACAAACAAGGCTTTCAAGGGCCGGCTCAGCAACTTGGGCTTTGGCTCGCTATTTGCCGCTCGGCTCCGCATCACTTGCAAGAACAATTCACCGCAATGGTGGCAAATAAGAATAACGGTCAGCTAAATCTGACAAAATTATAACGATTCTGCCCCTAAACTCGGGGCGGCAAAGCTCCTTCCTTGCACTTGTTAGCGTAACAAGCAATATAGTGAATAAACACAACATCACAGGTGCAGGCTCACACGACCACACACCCCATGCTCTCAGGGCACTAACTCGGTGAACCTGGTCTAAACCGCGGTCTCACCACCATCCCATGGACGAAAAATCTCGTTAGTATTTAGTCTTTCCGACCTAAGCCTAAGAATCGTACGACTAGGCCAGTGGCTAGTCCCATTTTTAGGTATCTATCACCAAACCACATAGCCCGGGTCCGGTTCCACAAGCCCATTACACACGCCATACTGTCAAACTTAATACAAGCGCGCGGGTCAAACTTCGCCGGATCCCAAATTCGATCATACAATCACATAACCCAGTTATGTTCAAAGCTGACTCCCAGGCCGCCAGGATGGCAGAAATGCGTTTCCGCCAAGTTTTCTGGGTGCTCTTTGGGGTTAATCCCCAAGGATCCCTGCTGCAATTTACCACGTAGAAACCCAAAAACAACCAAAGGCACGAAGTCTTCTCCGGCTAAACATGCATAGTAAAACATCACCGATCCAGACAAACTTGTTCGGGTAGGCTTCACACACCATGCCTATGTCCGCTTCTCGATTTTGGACTCTAAATGCAAACAAGGGGGACTTTACATATCTACCCCAAGGAACACTGCAAACTCACCGCACACTCGCGGGAGCGGGTTTTTCCTATGCAAAAGAAGAAGAGCTTCACATGCTCAAATAGATAATCGTTACCCTAGCATTCCTCTTCGGCGCCATGGAAATCTACATGGATGAAAAGCACCGCGATGATCTCGCGTTCGTAGAGCTGAACTCGATTTACGATTTGGCGCTCCAAATATCCTCCGGCGACCGGATCTCCCCTCCTTCTTCCTCCTTTCTCTCCCATCTCTCTAGAAGTTAGAAAGAGATAGAACTCAAGAGAATGAGGGTTTCTAAGCCCTAATCCCGGGTATATCCCAGCAATAACAACCTTGAGCCGTTGGATCCCAAAATAAGGAAATGGACGGCCATGATTTGGATTTAAAAAGAACTTCCTGGGCCAAACACGGCTTGCGACACACCCGTGTCCAAGGCCGTGTAACTCATTCGCCGCAAAAACTGTCACATCCCGAAAAGAACACGGGCACTCGACATGCCCGTGTCGGTATTGACATGCCCGTGTCATCTAGTACACGCCCGTGTAGCTGGGCGTGTTCCTCTATCGACACGGGACCAACACCAACCCGAGGAGAACATGGGTATTCGACATGCCCGTGTCGAATTTGACACACCCGTGTTGGACCCGAACACGCCTGGGCTCAGGCCATATCTCTACCCCGACATAACTCAGCTATCAACCCGAGTATGACACGTCCTGGGACACGCCCGTATCTCAGGCCGTGTTCGCTGTTCGACAATCTTTGACTTCAATTCCATCGACCACACGACCTTCATCGAACCCGAGCATGACACGCCCCTAGAATACACCCGTGTCTCAGGCCATGTGACCTCTACAAAGTCCAAGACTTGGCTCAAAATGCCACCCATCGCTCTTTTGAGTTTCGGGGCATTACATGATCATTCATCACTCAACGAATATCGACAAATGTAGCCTAATTGACTAGGCGTTGAGTAAGTCTTCATCACTCAATGCATCTGGACTTAATCAATTTTCTCTGTATTAAGGCATTGAGTGAGTTGTCTTCACTCAACACTTTTTGCCTTTGCCTGTTATATTGAAGAGGCGTTGAGTGAGCTTCCTTTACTCAACACTTATATCCTTAGGCATATTTTCTTTTGAAAAGGCGTTGAGTGAGTTGTCTTCACTCAATCCATCTATCCTTAAACAGATTTCCAAGTCAATTAACCCAGTTGCTTTGACTGAATAGTGTTCTATCAATGCTTTATTTTCCGGCCACTGAGTGAACTGCCATCACTCAACGCTTCTGGACTTAGCAATAATTCTTATCAGCTTTTCTCTAGCTTTCAATATTTGAGCTTTACTCAAGGCTTCTGGCTCTAGGCGTTGAATGAACTATCTTTACTCAATGCTTCTGTACTTAACAAAATTTCTGCTTTGGCAATGCTGAGGATTTAACTGCCTATGCTTTACTCAATGCTTAAAGTCATCTCGCATTGAGTGATCTGCCTTCACTCAACGCATCTAGATTTAGGCGGATTTATGCCTTATCAGCATCCTATCTTGTGTCCACCTGTCATTGTTTCTTAGACAACCTGTTTAAACAATGAACTAAGAGCAACCTGCATACATAGAACTTAGAGGATTCATCAAATACAATTATGTGTATACCATTGTCTTATAGGCATTCTTCAAATCTATGACATTGTGATCAATGGACCCAACAATCTCCCCCTATTGGAAGAAGTCAAAACCATAGACAATGATATGCACTAAAACATATAGAAGTTAATCATTCACATAAAATTGAGAACAGAATATAAAGCACACACAAATATATAAATATATTTAAAGACATTAATCATAAATATCTAGTGTGCTTAAAATAGTGTTCACATTCCAAAAGCCCTTAAGGAAAATTGCAAAAACACATCATGTTTCTGGTTCCTTAATTACTCTCCCCCTATTTGGCTTCTTTGTAGTCTTTGCTTTATCTTCTTTCTTTTCCTTCTACCTCTCAATTTAACTGAAAGGCTTGCGGAAGCATTTGCTGGGCTCCAATGCATCTAGTGGCAGAACACCTGACCTTTTGTCTCTTTTGTACTTCCTCCTTGCTTCTTCATTGCTCTCTAGCTTTGCCCATTATAGGGAGCTGTAAAGATTTCCCCTCTCAGGTTTCTTGGATTTTACTTGGTCCTAGGAAGACAATTTTACGCTCCATGATTGAGGACTCCATTGCTCAAAGTCTAGCCTGGACTCCATCTCTTCTCTGTACCTCTTCTTGCTGATCCTAGCCTCTTCCTCTTCTTCTACAATAGACTTGCCTTTGGCCCTGAAATTTGCTCAACAGTGAGACTGAAAGAGGGAATTTTAGCAACAGTTGTAGGTTCAGCCCACTAAGCATCTTCTCGAATAACATATTGTTGAGTATCATATTGCTCTTTATACTGACTATCATACTGACCCATCATTCCATCTTACAGAACTTGATGAATCTAGGGTAGGAACAACAGGGCTGTTGTTATATGTTATCTTTTCTAGACCAAGAAATCCTCTGATCACATTTGTAGTTCATACAACAATTTCTGTGTCGGCCTTTATCATTTCTTTCTCCGCCTTTTTGACTTTTTCAGAGATATCTCTAGTTAGGGAGGAGCTTGCCTTTTTTAGCTATCCATCCAGATAGTTTACACCCATGGTTACATGTCCTTTCAGTTAGAGCATGTGATAATCTAGAACTTGGGTGCATGCATCCATTCTCTTTTAAATAGTTTGCATGTGTGCATCCATCAAGTTATTCTGGACATTGTGGACCATCTCCATGTTGCTAGATGTGATGTTCTAGTTCTCCAAAATGTCATTCTGACTTTTTCTAATCTATTGAAGAATGCTTTCAGAGAGTGTTATAGCAGGAGCTTCTCTCCTGAAGAATGCGACTGTGTTGGCTTTCAGTAAATTAACTTCAAATCTAATTGACTTGATCTCAGTTGAGAGATCTTGTCTCACTCCCTTGATGGATTCATCAATGAAGTGTTCTAATTGCCTTCTCTAATCATCTAACAAACCTTTGAGTTGGGCTAGAATGGATGGTGACATCCGATCAGTCTGATGAGATGTCCCTTCATCATAGATGATTAGTTGCACTAGCCTTTCTTCTCCTTTGACAACTGAATTGGCCATTTCATACTCTGAGGAGTGTGTATCATAATGTACATCAGCATCAACATTATCCTCGTTAGAATTAGATGATTCTATCTCAACTATAGTACTTGGAGTAGGGAGTTGAGGGTGAATCTCTCCCTCAATTTTTGTAATGTCCACAGGGACATTCAGATCAACAATAGTGTTGATTTGATGTTCTTCTTCCATTATTTCAGCAGGTTGATAATTCACAGCAGGAATTTGATCACTCTCCTGCATGAGCTAGATTTGCTCACCCTCAGCAAGAGAATCTTCCATAATTATCTCAAGAAGTCGCTCCCCCTCACTTTGAGAACTGAAGCCACTATGTTGTTCTTGAACTGAAGGTGTTGCTTCTTCTTTAGTAGGAACTGGTGTTGTGTGTGTCTCCTCCTCCAGAGTAGCAGATATCTTGTTCACTATATCCTCTGTCACCTTTTCAGCAATCTCATCTGGAGGTATTTCCATAGTATTAATAAGAAGCCCTTCAGACTAAGTTCCACTCACTTGGATCCTTGCTGCAGGTTCAAAGGAAATTAATACCTGAGCACTTGTATCCCTTTTGGTTTCTTCAATAGACCCAGACAGATTTGGGTCATGTGGCTCTTCTTCACTATTCTCAGTTGAACTACTCTCTGTGCTGACATCTGGAAATGGAACTGCCTTCTTATTTTTCTTCTCAGCAGATTGAAGGTGTGGCTCTAGAACTCTCTCCCATCTGTCAAACATTTTGGAGTCCATTCTCCTCATATGATGGATCTTAGTCCCTAACCTCATATTGAGGATTCCTGGGACTATACTTTGAAGATATAAAGACAATATTATCCCCAGGTTAGGTTCTGGGATGCAGTCCACTATTCTATCAAACAACACTTTTACCCAGTCTGTTTTCTTTGATAGAATAATCCTGGTCATAAGTTCAAACATTTTCTTAGATATCTTGTCATGTGAACCTGTTTTGCAGAGCAGAGATTTTCCCACAATGTCTGCTAGGAACTGTCCTCTATTGTTCATCTCTTTTCTCAACACGGAACCAGTAGAATGCTTGAACAGTCCACACCACTTCAGTTCTAACTTGACATCATTCTGAAATAAGTCTGTATCTTCATTAGACTCCTTTACCTTGGGTAGATGCAAATCATTGCATAATCTCTTGGGAGTGATCTGATGACTAGTTTTAGTCATCGTTATTGGGGTAATTTAGTAGCTTATTTCCCTAAGTTTTATTATAATTTTGTGTTTTGTATGCTTGTTTTGATGTCATTCTATGTTTTGATATTAAAATTTTTTTAGCCTTATTATATGTATTATGTCACTATTTATGGTGTTATGTTTATTAATATTAGCTTATGTTTGGTTGTTATGTTTTAATGTTTTAATGTTTTTTTAATGTTTTGTTATTTTATTTTAATGTTTGAATGTTTTGATGTTTTGTTTTTATGTTTACATGTACTTGATGTTTTTTTTTGTTCAACTAGTCTATGTTTTGAATTTGTTTTGTAGGTTCAAGTTTGATCATGGAGCAGCCCCTTTGATCCATGGTGCAGCCGGCCTACTTGGTGCAGCCCAACATGGCCTACCCGAGCCCTCCATATGATTTAGCCTCCAAATAGCAAGCAGCCCGAGCCCTTGATGCAGCCCAAACAGCCCAACATGACCTACCCGAGCCTTTCCATGTTACAGTCCATCCAACCTTTTCATGCAAGCCGAGCACTTGAAGCAGCCCAACATGCCTTCAAATCATATGGCCGGCCCTCACACATTGAAGCAGCCCCTCTCTCCTCATAATTGCCATGCATGAATATTTCCATGCATGGCCAGCCACCTTATATCTTATGCATGCACTTTGCCCTCCCTCTCTTTTCATTTATTGCATGCATGAATCTTTTCTCCCCCTATGTGGCTGGCCACCTCATTTCCCCACCCATTTTTCTATTTTATAATTTTATACTTCATTTACCTTATATCTCATGCATGCACTTTGCCCCCTCTCTCTTTCCATTTATTATCATATAATGCATCCTCCCATTTTCTCTTCCCTTCATTAAATGCATGCATGAACCATCCCCCCTTCATGTGGCCGGCCACCCCCTTGTCTCCCCTCTTCATTTCCATTCTAGAATCTTCCCTCCTCATCTATATAAGGAACCCATGGTCTCATGTTTTGGAGGTTGGCTTTTGGAAAGAGCAAGTGGAGAGTACAAGTTAAGAGTGCTTTTGTAATTTTATTTCCTAGTTGTCTAGTTGTAATTTCAATTTTTGTTTAAGAGTTTTGTTTAAGATCATTTTGTTTAAGCATTGTGAACTTCTCTTTTTAGTAATATTAATGAAATTTCCTTCTCTTATTTTGTCTTCCTTTTCAATTATGCGTAGCTAATTTCCTATAGCATTCGATCATGAGGATCCATGAAGTGAGATGAGAGTTTATTTCTTTTCTTAGTTTTATTTTTGTTATTTCATGCTCGATCCTTCCTTGATTTATTTTGTGTCGACTCCGTATTTCCGGTATACGGTAGTAGACCTTGTTCTCATTTAATAGTAGTCGAGAGACTCATGATTTGAAAGACCATTCAAGAAGGAAGGAGTTGAACGCAATCCTAGAGATAGGACGACGTAAATTCTCCGGATTGGAGTCAAATCCAATAGTGCGGATCACATCGATAATGCAACTTTAGGCTTCTTTGGTTTGTAAAGAGATTTCGATCAAAGAGTCTACAAGTTAGGAGACCTAATGCTCTAGCGAGATTTTGTCTCATTTTCGGATCCGTCACGGTTGAGTATGATTTGCAAAATTAAAACTATCTTTATTTATATCTCTCTCATCTAATTTCATGGTGATTCACTGATCGGGTGCTAGCTTTTTATTATAAGTTTTTCGTCTTAAAATTGTCTTTTATTTTACCTTTAAAAAATTCTCAAATCCCAATAATTTTCCGGTAGGATAATAGTTAAAGCGTGAGTAGTAGTAATTGACAACCCCGTGTTTAAATACGACCTTGGTACTACAATTCGATAGGTACACTTGCCTGTTCGGGTTTTGGCCCACCAAGTTTTTGGCGCCGTTGCCGGGGATCTTTTCTTCGTCAAAATTTTGAAAACGCTTTCGCTATTACTTCTGCAAAAAAAAATCAAAAAAAAATTTATATATAAATATTTTATAATCAACCCACATAATATTATTTCTACCCAACCAAAATTCTCTCGAAAATGGTAAGGGGTTTTAAGCGCCACCATTTTACCTAGTACCTTGCGAACCCTTCACCGGGTAGCCCTTGGGAAGTTCGAGAGCCAAACCGTAAAAAATCTATTTTCAAAAAAAAAAGTCCTTTCTTCTCTTTTTCTTTCTTTTTCAAGTTTTCATTTTCATTCCCCTTCGTCTTCTTTGCTAGTACATGAACCGAGCGAATCCGTCGCTACTTGTTGATTTGGACCAAGAAATCGAACGCTCCTTTCAGAGACAACTACGATTCGGGGCTTCCACTTCTCAAACAGCGGTTGAGGATTCCTACGGGGATTGCAATTTCAATTCTGAAATGGGAGATCCTAACCCAGGAATGGCTCAGCAAAGGACCATGTCCGATTATGCTCGACCCATCTTGGAGCGGTCCCGTGGATCTATCATCTGGGTTTGCAAGCGAAGGGACTGAATCAAGTATTGTTCGACCTGCAATTGTGAACAATAACTTCGAGCTTAAGCCTAGCATCATACAAATGGTGCAGCAATATGTATAGTTCGACGGATTACAAGATGAAGATCTGAACATACATATTGCCAATTTTCTTGAAATCTGTGACACCTTTAAAATTAATGGTGTTTCAGACGATGCTATAAGGCTAAGACACTTCCCATTCTCCTTAAGGACTAAAGCCAAACAGTGGTTGAGTTCTCTTCCAAGAGGATCAATCACTACTTGGAACATATTAACTGAAAAGTTTCTTTCTCGATACTTTCCCCCCGCCAAAACTGCTAAATTAAGAAATGATATTACTTCATATTCTCAAATTGCTTCTGAGACCCTCTATGACACTTAGGAGAGGTTCAAAGAACTTTTGAGAAGATGCCCACATCATGCTCTGCCTGTATGGTTACAGGTCCAGACATTTTACAATGGGCTAAATCAAGAAACTAAGCAAATGATAGATGTCGCTTCCGCTGGTTCTTTAGACCGCAAAACTCCAGAAGCCGCTCTTGAGCTTATCGAGGACATGGAGATGAACACCTATCAGTGGAATTCATCTAGGACTCACCCATCTAAACCTGCAGGTATATATGAAGTGGATTCGGTGTCACAACTGGCGCTGCAAGTGGAAATGCTAAACAAGAAGATATCGGAGATGACTGCTCCCTCTGCCGCTAAGGTATATGAAAATGTTGCTGCTGCCGAGCAGGTGGATTATCTGGGGAACATACCCAGGCCTGCTCAAAATAATTCTGCCAATAATTTTTCTGCTTTTTCGAATTTTTCTTCTCCTCCTGGTTTTTCTTCTTCGAACACTTATCATCCTGGATGGCATAACCATCTTAATTTTTCTTGGAGTAATAATGCTAACGTCGTACACCCACCGTACGATTTTACACCGCCACCACCACCACCACAACAAAATTTTCAAAAACCTTCCCCTTCGGAAGAGATCCTTTCCAAATATATAAGCTCGAACGATGCTATTATTAGAAATTTAACAGGGTCAATGAAAAATTTAGAAAATCAGGTCGGCCAACTCGCCAAGGCCTTTTCCGAGAGACCACCTGGAACTCTTCCCTCGAACACTGAACCTAACCCAAGGGAGCACGCAAATGCGATTTCCCTTCGGAGCGGTAAGGTTGTTAACGAGCCCACCACAAGGGAAGAGCCAAAGGTGATTGTCCCTCCTGTTATTATCCCCACGGAAAATGATAAATCAACTCTTGAAAATGAAAAATCTATTTTTGACAAAGAAAAAGATATTTCTGTTCTTTCTGATTTTCAAAATGATGCCCCAGTTGTTATAAAGGAATTTCCGCCACCTCCTTATCCGGCTCGGCTTAGGAAGGAAAAACTAGACGATCAGTACCAACGCTTCCTTGAAATGTTCAAACAAATTCATATTAATTTGCCATTTCATGAAGCGATTAGTCAAATGCCTAAGTATGCGAAGTACCTTAAGGATTTATTAACAAACAAGACGAAATTGGAAAATTTATCACATGTAACATTAAATGAAGAATGCTCGGCGGTCATTAAAAACTCTAATCTTCCTAAAAAGATAAACGATCCGGGTAGTTTTTCCATACCTTGTGTCTTTGGTGATCTATTCGTTAAACATGCGTTAGCAGATTTAGGAGCAAGCATTAATTTGATGCCTTTTTCTTTATTCAAGAAACTAGGATTGTGCACTCTTAGCCCTACAAGAATGAGTATCCAATTAGCTGATAGGTCCATTAAGTATCCATTAGGTATCGTTGAGGACGTGCTAGTGAAGGTCGACAAATTCATCTTCTCGGTGGATTTTGTCATTCTCGATATTAAAGAGGACGTCGAGGTCCCTCTTATCCTTGTCCGACCTTTCCTAGCCACCTCTCGAGCGGTCATCGATGTTAGTAACGGTAAGTTGTTTTTGTGTGTGGGAGATGATGAGGTCACATTTTCTATTAATCAATCAATGAAAAACTCTTTAAAAAATGATGACTCATGCTTTTTTATTGATGTTTTAAATGAAGATTCTTCCCTTTCCCTTTCTAACATCTCTTCTAATGAATTTTCCTCTTCTTTTTCTGAAATTTCTTCAAATGATTTTGAAAACATGGTGATGTCAATACAAGAAAAGTTTGAAAATGATTCTGTCTTTAGTAGAAAAAAGTATGAAAATCTCATTTTTGAAAAAGAAAAGAATTTAAAAAACTCTTATGACGAACCACCTCATCTTGATTTAAAACCACGTCCTGACCATCTTAAATATGCCTTTCTTGCAAAAGACTCTAAATTGCCCGTTATAATCTCGGCCTATCTTTCTAAATCCGAAAACGATCAGTTGATCGAAGTACTACAAAAACATCGCCGAGCTATAGCGTGGCAAATTTCTAATATTCCTGGCATAAGCCCCTCTTTCTGCACCCACAAAATATTTTTTGAAAATAATTCTAAGGGTGTAGTCCAACCTCAACGTCGTCTTAATCCCAACATAAAAGAGGTTGTTAAGGGTGAGGTTCTTAAGTTATTAGATGCAGGGATCATTTATCCTATTTCATATAGTCAGTGGGTAAGTCCAGTCCAGGTTGTTCCTAAAAAGGGTGGAGTCACGGTAGTATCGAATGAAAATAACGATCTAATTCCAACTAGGACGGTGACGGGATGGAGGATGTGCATCGACTACCGTAAATTAAATGATGCCACTCGTAAAGATCACTTCCCCCTCCCCTTTATAAATCAAATCTTAGAACGCCTGTCCGGGCATAGTTTTTATTATTTTCTCGACGGTCTTTCGGGATACTTCCAAATCCCTATTGCACCCGAAGACCAAGAGAGGACAACATTCACTTGCCCCTTTGGAACCTTTGCCTACTGTAGGATGCCTTTTGGGCTATGCAACGCACCAGCCACCTTTCAGCGGTGTATGATAGCCATCTTTGATAAATATGTAGAAAACATTATGGAAGTTTTTATGGACGACTTTTCAGTTTTTGGCGACTCGTTTGAATTATTTTTAAATAATCTAGGAAAAGTTTTAAAATGCTGCGAAGAAACAAATCTAATTTTAAATTGGGAGAAGTGCCACTTTATGGTACGTGAAGGTTTAGTCCTTGGCCACAAAATTTCCGCTAAGGGAATTGAAGTGGACAAGGCAAAAATTGAAATAATTGAAAAGTTACCGCCACCTACAAATATTAAAGCGATTAGAAGTTTTTTAGGGCATGCGGGATTTTATCGAAGATTTATTAAAGTATTTTTAAAAATCACTAAGCCTCTCACCCACCTTTTCGAAAAAGACATTCCTTTCGTTTTTTATGAATCATGTATCGCGGCATTTGAATTAATTAAATCAAAACTTATAAACGCTCCTCTTATGATCGCCCCAGTTTGGGATTTACCATTTGAAATAATGTGCGATGCGAGTAATCATGCGATAGGTGCGGTTCTAGGTCAACGAATTGCTAAGAACTTTCATCCGATTTTCTATGCTAGTAAAACTCTAACTTCTGCTCAAGAAAATTACACCACGATGGAGAAAGAACTCTTAGCGGTTATTTTTGCTTTTGATAAATTCTGACCGTATGTTACTCTTTTTAAAGTTGTTGTTTCCACGGATCATTCCGCTTTGAAGTACCTCCTTTCTAAACTAGATGCCAAGCCGCGTCTTATTCGTTGGATCCTCTTACTTCAAGAATTAGACTTGGAGATTCGGGATAAGAAAGGAGCGGAAAACCTAGCAGCTGATCATCTCTCTCGTTTTGAAAATCCCAATCTTGATATTTTAAATGAAACTTTTATTAATGACTCTTTTTCGGATGAGCGTCTTTTAAATATTTCTTCTTCTACCCCCTGGTTTGCCGATCTGGCCAATTATCTTGTGGCATGGGTCGTTCCAAAAGAATACTCAACTCACAAAAAGAAGAAATTCTTTTCCGAGTTGAAGTATTATTTTTGGGAGGACCCATTTCTATTTCGCATTTGTGCGAATCAGGTGGTAAGAAGATGTGTTTCCCGGGAAGAGGGCCAACAAATTTTAAAACATGTTCATGAAGGTCCGACTGGCGGGCACTTTCAAGCAAACTACACCGCACACAAAGTACTTAGTGCTGGCTTCTATTAACCAAGCATATTTAAAGATGCACAAATCTTTGTGGGCGGAAGCGATCGATGCCAGCGGACTGGAAATATCTCTAATAAAAATGAAATGGAACAAAACAATTTTCTTGAGTGTGAAGTTTTTGATCTGTGGGGCATAGACTTCGTCGGCCCATTTCCCTCAAGTTTAGGTAATAAATATATTTTAGTCGCAGTTGATTACGTTTCCAGGTGGGCGGAGGCCCAAGCTTTACCAAATAATGATGCTCGTGTTGTTGTTGTTTTTCTTAAAAAATTATTTTCTCGTTTTGGTTTTCCTCAAGCGATCGTTAGTGATAGGGGAAGTCATTTTTGTAATGCCCAACTCGCTAAAGCTTTAGCTAAATATGGCATTACGCATTAATTATCCACCACTTATCACCCCCAAACTAACGGTCAGGTCGAGGTAGTTAATCGAGAACTTAAAAGAATTTTGGAAAAAACTGTTTCTACTTCTCGTAAGGATTGGTCTTTAAAATTAGACGATGCTCTTTGGGCCTATCGGACAGCGTACAAGACCGCCATCGGTTGTACTCCTTTCCGATTAGTCTATGGAAAATCGTGTCATCTTCCGGTAGAAGTAGAACACCGTGCGTATTGGGCGTTAAAATTTTTTAATTTCGATCCGCACTCGGACGACGAGCATCGAAAAAACCAACTAAATGAGCTTGACGAGTGGCGAGCGTACGCATATGAAAATAATAAAATTTATAAAGAACGCACAAAATTGTATCACGATAAGAACCTGCGTCATCCTAAAATGTTTAAACTAGGCGATCAGGTTCTTCTTTTTTATTCGCGTTTACGTCTCTTCCCTGGAAAACTTAAATCTAGATGGTCTGGACCATTTACGGTCAAGGACGTTTTTCCTTACGGCCTTGTGTTACTTTCGCACCCCGATAAGGGGGATTTTAAAGTGAATGGACATAGACTAAAACTTTACTTTTCAAATGATTCTGTGTTTCCTACAAAGGAGAATCTTCTTCTGGACTCTTAGATTGTTACTTTTTTAGGGACATTTTTTTTGACTTATTATTATTATTAGGAAACTTTTATTCGGACTTTAAATTATTGTAATAAAGAACACTATTGGGCACCTTCCCACGGACTCTATTATTTTTTGCTTTTATTTTGCTCTTCCTACTGGAGGCATCGATTACAAGTTCATGGTCGCCGCTCCGCCGCTGCTGATATCAAGATGGATCAAGTCAAACCTGCTGATGAACAAATGCACTAAAAAGCAAGCATGGGGGAGCGACATCCGCCTTCATCTCACGAACCCGGGGAAGTACTGTTCTTTTTTTTTTTATTTCCTTTACTGCATTTTCTTTTTCTCTTCTTCTCAGTCCCCTTCCCTTTTTCTTTTTATTTCCTTCATTGAGGGCAATGCAGAGTTTAAGCATGGGGGAGGGTTTATTTTCCTTCTTTCTTCTTTCCTTTTTCAAAAAAATTATGTTTTAAATTAGTATTGTACTTTATCAAAAAATCCAATAAAATTATAAAATATAAAACCCAAAAAATTAGAAAAACAACAAATAAAAAAGAAAAAAATGTGCTAAAATCTATTTGAAAAACAAAATCTAAAATTATTTCTATCTTTATTTTTATGTTTCTTCTAGTGATGTCTAAGCCCGTGCGGTTTTTGTAGTTCTATGTAGATTACTTTGAAAATGTTTTCTAAACTTATCATTCTACCATAGTTTAGTTCTACTAGTTTCTCTTTCTTAAATATAGGCATCCGTTTTTTTTTACGTTATAAGTTAGCAATTTGTAGTTATGTCTTTTTATTCAGTTAGTTACTTACGAATGGTTGCTAGGCAATATTTGCTCTTTTTCATTTGCGGGGTAGTCTTTCTTGGTGTCTAGAACTTGTCCCAAGCTACTCTCGAAACATTTGCGTCATTTTTACGTTCTTTAGAAATGATTTAGGCCACCATTTGTCTAGTTTGAGCTTTTCTTGCCCACCAAAAACATTACTATTGCAAAAAAATTTTGGGCCTTTTTCATGTTTTCTTTGTTTTTATCTCCACCTTTCATTTCACTATGTTCACCAAAGCCAAAATGCCTTTCCTATTTTTCACACTATAACCTTGAGCTTAAAAATTATTTTTGTGGGAGGGGTATTATCTTTGAAATGAAAAGGACATTATAAAGCCTATTTTTGGAGCTTTTCTTATCAAAATGTTATTGAAAAAAATGAAAAAAATCAAAATAAAAAAAAAATGAATGAAGAAAAAGTTTTTGTTTGGCCAAGTTTATAAAAGAAAAATTTCATGGCCTTGTTTTGTAGTTTAAAATGGGAGAAATGACATACTTGTTATTTCTCATTTTGGTTATGGTTTGTTTATTTTTGAGCTCACCTTGGTTTAGTGTTTAAGCCCTCATGTTTATCCTTGTTTTCACTTCCTAATTATTTACCTAAGCCAAGTCTTAACGCCAATTAGAAGTCCTATTGATCTTTAGAACGTAAATTCGCGTAGTGGAGAAAGTGTGAACGTACAAGCCTATGGCCACCATCATTGATGGATTTCTTTGGAGGTTACCTTTGAGTGTTTTAGGGTTAATGTTTATCTAGCAACCTAGTAGTTTGTTAATGCGTCGTTTATTTAGACCCTCTACTTTTGTTTTCCTTATTTTCATTTATTTTGGATGCCTTGTTTTAAGATTCAGAAATGTGTAGACTTTTCTTATGTTTTAATGAGATTTTTAGGGTTCCACTTTCAAGTTCTCTATTGTGCACTTCTCACCCCACTAGTTGATAACGTGGAAATTAGGATAGTTTAATTTTTCATATTTTGTTTTTTTCTTAATTATGGAACCTAATAAAAAATATCTTTTGTTTTTTCCTAGTTTTTATTTCTATTTGCTTGAGGGCAAGCAAATGTCTAAGCATGGGGGAATTTGATGACTAGTTTTAGTCATCGTTTTTGGGGTAATTTAGTAGCTTAATTCCCTAAGTTTTATTATAATTTTGTGTTTTG
The DNA here is from genome assembly GCA_039513925.1 of Platanthera zijinensis. Taxonomy (NCBI): domain Eukaryota; kingdom Viridiplantae; phylum Streptophyta; class Magnoliopsida; order Asparagales; family Orchidaceae; genus Platanthera; species Platanthera zijinensis. The sequence goes on from CM077087.1 coordinate 110,281,515, forward strand.
TATGCTTGTTTTGATGTCATTCTATGTTTTGATATTAAAATCTATTTAGCCTTATTATATGTATTATGTCACTATTTATGGTGTTATGTTTATTAATATTAGCTAATGTTTGGTTGTTATGTTGTAATGTTTTAATGTTTTTTTTAAAGTTTTGTTATTTTATTTTAATATTTGAATGTTTTGATGTTTTGTTTTTATGTTTACATGTACTTGATGTTTTATTATTTTTTTTGTTCAACTAATCTATGTTTTGAATTTGTTTTATAGGTTCAAGTTTGATCATGGAGCAGCCCCTTTGATCCATGGTGCAGCAGGCCTACTTGGTGCAGCCCAACATGTCCTACCCGAGCCCTCCATATGATGTAGCCTCCAAATAGCAAGCAGCCCGAGCCCTTGATGCATCCCAAACAGCCCAACATGGCCTACCCGAGCCTTTCCATGGTGCAGTCCAGCCCACCTTTTCATGCAAGCCGAGCCCTTGAAGCAGCCCAACATGCCTTCAAATCATATGGTCAGCCCTCACACATTGAAGCAGCCCCTCTCTCCTCATAATTGCCATGCATGAATATTTCCATGCATGGCCGGCCATCTTATATCTCATGCATGCACTTTGCCCTCCCTCTCTCTTCACTTATTGCATGCATGAATCTTTTCTCCCCCTATGTGGACGACCACCTCATTTCCCCACCCCTTTTTCTATTTTATAATTTTATACTTCATTTACCTTATATCTCATGCATGCACATTGCCCCCTCTCTCTTTCCATTTATTATCATACAATGCATCCTCCCATTTTCTCTTCCCTTCATTAAATGCATGCATGAACCATCCCCCCTTCATGTGGTCGGCCACCCCCGTGTCTCCCCTCTTCATTTCCATTCTAGAATCTTCCCTCCTCATCTATATAAGGAACCCATGGTCTCATGTTTTAGAGGTTGGCTTTTGGAAAGAGCAAGTGGAGAGTACAAGTCAAGAGAGTTTTTATAATTTTATTTCCTAGTTGTCTAGTTGTAATTTCAATTTTTGTTTAAGAGTTTTGTTTAAGATCATTTTGTTTAAGCATTGTGAACTTCTCTTTTTAGTAATATTAATGAAATTTCCTTCTTTTATTTTGTCTTCCTTTTCAATCATGCGTAGCTAATTTCCTATAGCATTCGATCGTGAGGATCCATGAAGTGAGATGAGAGTTTATTTCCTTTCTTAGTTTTATTTTTGTTATTTCATGCTCGATCCTTCCTTGATTTATTTTGTGTTGACTCCGTATTTCCGATATACGGTAGTAGACCTTGTCCTCATTTCATAGTAGTCGAGAGACTCATGATTTGAAAGACCACTCAAGAAGGAAGGAGTTGAACGCAATCCTAGAGATAAGACGACGTAAATCCTCCGGATTGGAGTCAAATCCAATAGTGCGGATCACATCGATAATCCAACTTTAGGCTTTTTTAGTTTGTAAAGAGATTTCGATCAAAGAGTCTACAAGTTAGGAGACCTAATGCTCTTGCGAGATTTTGTCTCATTTTCAGATCCGTCACGGTCGAGTATGATTTGCAAAATTAAAACTATCTTTATTTTTATCTCTCTCATCTAATTTCATGGTGATTAACTGATCGGGTGTTAGCTTTTTATTATAAGTTTTTCGTCTTAAAATTGTCTTTTATTTTACCTTTTAAAAATTCTCAAATCCCAACAATTTTCCGGTAGGATAATAGTTAAAGCGTGAGTAGCAGTAATTGACAACCCCGTGTTTAAATACGACCTTGGTACTATAATTCGACAGGTACACTTGCCTGTTCGGGTTTTGGCCCACCATGATCTTAATCTTCTTCCCACTAATTGAAGATTTGATTTTAGTTGAAGATGTGGCCACTATGGCATTTGAATAAAGTTCCAGAACTTCTCTCTTCCAAATCAGGATTGACTCAGATAGGACGAAACTTAGGTCAGCGACCTCCCGTAAGGGCAAAACCTTGATTACCTCCTCAGGAGCATCCTTGAAACCAATTTGAACCAGCTCGAATCCCTTAAACAAGAAATCCATTCCTTTTAGAGCCATTGATTTGCTGAGTTTTTGAAGAATTGACGAGCTTTTGTCGCAGGGAGTTAGTAGTTCACAAAGGGCCAGGAATAGTGTTTCTTATTCTAAGCACACTTAGGTCTATTTATACTAGCCTCTAAGTAGAGAAGGTGGAGAGGTTCATACCTTTTGTTATGATCACGAAGTGATCAACGGTTGTGATTAATCCTAATAATTAGGCGTAAATAGACGACCCTAGGAGTATGTATTGAGTGGACTCGACGCACGCAACGCTCTCGACACTTGTAGTTATCTCAACACACTCAATGACTGAGTACTTAGACTCAGCGCACTCATTTCCTTGACACTCAGTCCATTTATTATTTGTTATCCTACACGTATTAACACTACCTACGAAAGAAATATATGAATTATTACTGAAGCTAGACTAAGTTCAACATACCAGTTTAAATTTGAAGGGGTTGAACTAAGCTTCATCTAGTGGCTTAGTGAAGATATCAACTACTTACTTGTCTGTAGGGACAAATTCAAGACTAATGTATTGACATTCCACATGATCTCTAATGAAGTGATACCTAATCTCTATGTTCTTAGTCCTACTGTGAGACACAGGATTCCTAGCAATAGAGATAACACTAGTAGAGTCATAGAATATAGGAGTTCTACTTATCTTAAGATTATAATCCTAGAGATGATGCTTGATCCACAGCAGATGTGCACAATAACTTGCAGCAGATATGTATTCTGACTCTTTAGTTGAGATTGCAACACTTGTTTGCTTCTTGCTGCTCCAAGATACAAGCCTTCTTCCTAGAAATTGACAGGATCTAGAGGAGCTTTTCCTATCTTATCTGCAGCCTGCAAAATCTGCATCTAAATACCCTTTTAATTCAAAATCACTATTCCTAGGGTACTATAGGCCAAGATCAGGTGTGGCATTCAGATATCTCAGAATTCTTTTAGCTATAGAATAGTGAGACTCCTTAAGGCAGGCCTGGTATCTAGCACAAACACATGTGGCCTATATGATGTCTAACCTACTAGCAGTAAGATAGAGGAGAGAGCCAATTATCCCTCTATACAGGGTTTCATCAATAGGTTTTCCTATCTCATCCTTGTTTATTGACACACTTGACCCCATAAGAGTCTTCATTATGGAGGCACTCTCCATTCCAAATTTTCTTATTAACTCCTTAGTGAACTTAGACTAAGAAATGGATAATCCATCCTCATACTGCCTTACTTGGAGGTCCAAGAAGTACTTGAGATCACCCATACTACTAATTTCAAATTTCACTTGCATAAGTTTAGCAAACTTCTTGCAGAGATTATCATCAGTAGACCCAAAGATTATGGAATCTACATAAATCTAGACTAGGATGATCTTGTCCTTGACTTCCCTTAGGAATAATATCTTGTCTATCTTTCCCCTTGAAAATTTGTTTTCAATGAGAAAGCTAGACAGGGTCTCTTACCATGCCCTAGGGGCGTGCTTCAACCCATACAATGCTTTCTTATGCTTATAAACATAATCAGGTGAGTTATAATTGACAAAACCTGAGGGTTGCTCAACCTATACCTCTTCTCTTAGGTCACCATTAAGGAAAGTTGACTTGACATCTATTTGGTAGACCTTAAATCCCTTGTGTTTAGCATATGCAAGGAATATTCTAATGACTTCCAATCTAGCTACTGGAGCAAAGGTTTGATAAAATCATTACTTTCTTATTGTCTATATCCTTTGGCTACCAGTCTAGCTTTATTCTTTACTATAACACCATTTTCATCAAGCTTATTCCTATAGATCCACTTGTTTCCAATGATGTTATGCCCTTGTGGTCTGTGAACTAGCTTCCAGATCTTGTATCTCTTGAACTGGTTCAGTTCCTCTTGCATAGTCACAATTCAAAATGGATCAATGTTGGCATCTTTAAACCTTTTAGGCTCTACTTGAGACATGAAGCTAGAGTACATTGTAATATTCAGGCTTCTGCTCCTTATTGTAACCCCTTGGATAGCATCTCCAATTATCTGATCTTTGGGATGATCCCTCAAGTTCCTGACTGCTGGAGGCATTCTTACTTCAGCATCATGACCATTATTAGCTTGATCTTGCTGATCTTCAATCATATCAGGTGTACTTTGATCTCCTTCTAGATTGCATACTCTATCATCTTCTTCTAGGGTAGTTGGAGAATTGTCCTTGATGGTTAGTTTGTCCATCTTCATTTCTACACTTGTAGATCAAGAGGAGTTGTGCAGCTCACTATTAATCATTTATGACTCATCAAAGACGAGATAGTCTAGATTTAGTTTTCTGCCCTTCATAATCTCATAGGGAGTCTTCTTGTGGTACTTGTTGTTAGAGGCCCTATTTAGGACATGACATGTAGTGTTCACTACCTCAGCCCAAAAATATTATAGGAGAGAAGTATCACTGAGAAGGGTCCTGCCAGCCTCTATAAGAATCCTATTTTTCCTCTCAGCTATCCCATTTTACTGGGGAGTTCTAGGTGAAGAAAATTCCTTGTGAATCCCTTGATTTTCATAAAACTTTGTCATGGCTTCAGACTTAAATTTAGTACCATGGTCACTTCTGATTTTGACCAAAGAGCTATCTTTTTCATTCTAAACTTACCTAACAAATGTCACAACAGTGTCAAAGGTTTCAGACTTTTTCTTCAAGAAGAACACCAAAGAAAACCTGGAGAAGTCATCAACTATCACAAGTGTGTAGACTTTCCTACCTAGACTGTGAACTGGCATAGGACCAAACAAGTCCATATGCAGGAGTATAAGAACCTAATAGAATCCTTGGCACCAATATTCTTAAAGGATGCTTTGGTCTGCTCGCCCTTTTGACATGCAGAGCAAATGCCCTCCTTTGTGCATCTTATGGTGGGACCATTTATAACTAGCTCTTCATTGAAGAGCTTACTTATTGACTTGTAGTTCAAGTGAGCAAGTCTCTTGTGTCATTTCACACAGTATGAGACTTTCTCATTTGCAACCAGACATACGGGAGTGTCTGAACCTAAACACACAAAGTTTAAACAGTAAATATTCCAACTCCTAGTGCCTGTCAAGATGACCTTTTGGTCACTTTACCTTTTAATTTGGCACTCATCCGTGTGGAATATAATGACATAGCCAAGATCAGTTAGTTGGCTTATGCTAATCAGGTTGTATTGCAACCCTTCCACATAAGTCACTTTTATGATTGTGACCATGCCATTGGTGATCATACCATAGCCCTTGGTTACTCCTTTGTCTGAGCCTCCAAAGATAACCTTAGGCCTATTCTTTTCTGGAAAGTATTCCTTCAGATGGCACCTTATTCCAATAATATGCCTGGAACACCCACTATCCAAGTACCATATTGGTGCACGGGTACTTGGACTAACTTGCAATAAAATTTTTAATTTACCTTAGGACCCCAAAAGAGTTTGGGTCCTAGGTTCTTGTTAGTCTAAAAATTTGCTTGTCTGCCTGTATTATTTCTGATAGGTAGACTTGCCCTTGCACTAGGTATATTGGGGTTGTGCCAACAATCTATAGCAAAATGTCCCACTTTGCAATAGCACAAACACTCATGAATACTGTATCTCCTTTTCTGAACAGCCCTTGTAGATAAGTTGAAACCAGCTGACTGTTCAGAAGGGAAAACAATAACCCTTTTCAAGTATTTTTTAGCAATGATCTGAATGAATGTGAGTCTTCTAGTAGATGTACTTTAATTACTATGAATTCCACTAATAGCAGTCTTCTTTGCAGAAGACAAGTTGTTGATTGCATTAAAGACAGCCAATTCAGGCTTACTGATTGACTTACTTTTGGTCCGATTCTTTGCAAGAGGAGCTTGACTATTTGGCACTGCCTTATTCTTGAGTGTGGGGGCTGGTGCATCAAAAACAAATTGTCCATAATGGGCCATCTGAATTTCCTCATGAGGCACCTTAAAGGCACTCAAACCCATGCCCTTCCTTCCACTATAGTTGCGAACATTTTTGTTCTCACTAGTGGATCTTACATTCAACCATTGACCATATATGCTTTTTTGGTCATACCTGTTGGATGGCAGCATAACTTTCTCAAAGGAGATAACAGGCTGAATAGGAGCCTTGCCCTTCCTCCTATTCCTTCTTCAAGTGTTCCTCTAAATGTACCCCAGTCTCTTCTTATTTGTTTGTGAGGTGAAGGTATCAATGTGTGGCAAAACAGATTTAGGCTTGGAGTATTGAGCCACTAACATCCTCTCTTTGAGGAGCTTTTCTTCAAGATCCATAATGACCTTATTTTTATGGCTGATCGTTTTAATCTAGCTGACTGTGATATTATTTAGCTGGCTGACTTCCCTCCTCATTTGATCAAGCTGGGGTGCTGAGTCAGACTACAAGAAAGTAGCTAGCTATAGGGAGACAATTCCTTGGCTTATTTCTTAACTAGCCTCTTGCTCCTTTTCAGAGCATCTAGAATGACACCATATTTGTCAATTAATTGATTGGCATCTTCCTCAAATCCTGAGCCTTCTTCATCACGGGATGAAGGAGCCTCAGAATTGAGACTAGTCTCATAGTCAAATTAAGAGGAGGAGCTAGACAGAGAATGTACCTTATCTGAACCAAGATGATCCTGGCTGGGTTCTCCATCTGTCATGATCATGAGTCCATAACTGCTACTATAATCTTCATCCACCTCAGTATAACTATCTGAGTGTGATGGAGAGGCCCTGATACCTATCCTTATAGTAGGATAGTCATCATCTTCTTCATCAACAACAACAACAAACAACCCAATATAGGCTTCTTCTTCTTCTTCAGAATCTAAAGATGTTGAGTAACTTTGACTCCAGCTCTTCTCATCCTTGGCAATGAAGGTATTTTCCTTCTTTCCCTTTAGATGGTGAGGCACCTTCTTACTTGTCTCTTTTCTTTTGACTAGGAAATTAGCTATGATATGCAAGGCTTGCCATAATAATAACAAGCAATTTTTGAAAAACTCTATTTACTAGGTTTGGAATCATACCTGTCTCCTTTTGAGAACTTATTCTCAGACATGTGGTGATCCCTATTGTTATGTGAAGAGGAGGAATGTATGTTCTTCCACTGCCTTCTCTTCATCATTGTCTAGAACTACCTTGAGAAGGCAGCAAATTCTCCATCTGGCATATTACTGTCAGATGAACTTGACTTAAAGCTATCTGAATTAGCAGGACTTCTTGGGTGAGATGAAATCCTCTCCTTGCTCTTCTTAGAGATATTAGCCTTGAAGGCCACTATCTTCTCCTTGGCTTAGGATCTAAAGGTGCTATCCTCCTCCTTCCTGGCTGACAACTGCATCTCAAAGGAAATCATCTTTCCAAACAATATTTGAGGAGGAGTTTTAGATAGCTTGGACACTTCTCTTATAACACAGATATTTGTGTCCCAGTCTCTGGTTAGAGAACTTAGGAACTTGTAATTTAGATCATAATTACTGAAGACCCTCCCATTAGTCCTCAGCTCATTGGCTGTTCTGAAGAACTTTTCATAGCAATCAGCTATGCTGTCCTTTTTGCCCAGCCAAAAGGCCTCTTATTCCTAATTGAGTAGGGATTTTCTATCATCTTTAACCTCTTAAGTGCCTTCCATGTAGACAATCAAAGTGTGTCACATTTCAGTGGATGTGTTGTAGTGGACAAGATTTTGGAATGTGGAATCATCAATGACACTCACAATAATGTTCTGTTCCCTCTTGTCTATAGTAGCCAGGATGACCTCATCCTTGGTCATATCAGAATTCTTCTTAGGTGTCTAGACATTGGCATCCAGAATTGAGACCTTCATGGGGATGAAAGGTCCTTCTTGTAATGTTATGAAGATTCTGGTGTCAGATGCTTCCATGAACAATCAGTCTTTTTCCTTCCAAAAGCCAAAGCTCTCTTTCCTACAAATAAGAAGCTTTATTAAGTCCAACTCTTTACGGTTCTCTCCTGAACCCATAAAGACTATACTTATGCTACTCCTGAAGATCATCTCGGACTGTTAAGTCCTTAAAGAGAAACCTCCCTCTGATCCCACTTGAAAGTCTTTAGTTTCAAGAGTAGCTAAACACCTAGAGCGGGGGGGGGGGGGGGGTGAATAGGTTCTTATGTCTTTCTTGACTATCTTCTTACTTAGGTGTGTTGTGACTTTAATGTTATGTTAGCTTTCAAGAATACACACTCAAAACATAGATATTTATAGTGGTTCCCCAAGGATTGGGTACATCCACAGTCTCTACCACCTTTCTAACAGTGTGTTAGACAAGGCCAACTTCTTCAAACTCCGCTCAATGAGCTTACAACATAGATCTCTCAGGATCTCTCAGACTCCTCCAAATCCTACCTTAGGCCATGGCCCTACACTCAGAGAAATATTCTCCTAACACTATGTGATATACTCCAGAACACCTACCTCAGACTTTAACTCAAAGTCGTACACTCAGGCTAGAAGGTTAGCCCTATACTTAGATCCACCACTGGATCCTACCTCAAAGTAAAACTCTCCTACAACTTAGATTTTTAATCTGAATCCTACAACTCAAGAACAAAGGCCATACAACTCAGATCTACAGAAAAACCCTACCTAAGCCTTTATAGTTTAGTGTTACACTCAGATAAGTTAAGATCCTACAGAAAGATATGTTGGTTGTTGATGTTGATTAACTCCAGAGAAATAATCTTTGAGTCCGTCTCTTCCTAAAATGAGATTACTCAGTCCTATCTTCTTCACAACTTTAAGAATGAATCTTCAAGAATGTTCTGCTTGAGCTATAAAGTAACTGCATCTAGGGCTTGCATTGTTCCACCTTCTAAATTAGAGAGATAACTCCCTGATCTTGCTGTTGAAGGTGTGAATGACAATGACAATTTTCTTGAACTAATTTCTTCAATCTCTGTAACTCCATTGAGAAGAAGATGATGAAGCACTGGATTTCCAAAAGTTAAATATTTCTTCCTTGGAATACCACTTTTGTATCCCGTCATCAAATGGCTCTTTGAATAGTGGGACCACCTTGAGTTGGTAGCTGCAACTTCTCTTTTGCATTAATTGTTGTAAAATAGGCAAGCGACGCCATTTATCATCAACTGTTCTGTTCCCGCAACATTTGAATTCCTGTTGTTGTCATCATGACTCAACACCTTTGGACTTATCCAAATTCAGACAATTCTGTATAGGCTTTGACTGAAGACTTTTCACTCAATGGCAAAACACTAAGGCAGAATTCTGCACCACCAAGCTTTGAGTGATCATTCATCACTCAATGAATATCGACAAATGTAGTCCAATTGACTAGGCATTTAGTGAGTCTACATAACTCAACACATCTGGAATTAATTGATTTTCTCTATATTAAGGCATTGAGTGAGTTGTCTTCACTCAAAACTTTCTACCTTTGCCTATGTTATTGAAGAGGTGTTGAGTGAGCTGACTTTACTCAATGCTTCTGTCCTTAGACAGTTTTTTATTGAATAAACATTGAGTGAGTTGTCTTCACTCAAAGCATCTGTCCTTAGATAGATTTCCAAGTCAGTTAACCCTGTGACTCTGAATGAACAGTGTTCTTTCAACGCTTTCTTTTCTGGTCAATGAGTGAACTGCCTTCACTCCACGCTTCTGGACTTAGCCATAATTCTTGTCAGATTTTCTCTAGCTTTGACTATTTGAGCTTTACTCAATGATTCTGGCTCTTATCATTGAGTGAACTGCCTTCACTCCAAGCTTCTATACTTAACCAGATTTCTGCTTTAGCAATGATGAGGCTTTGACTGCCTAGGCTGTACTCAATGCTTAAAGCTATCTGGCATTGAGTGAACTGCCTTCACTCAATGCATCTAGACATAGGCAGATTTCTGCCTTATCATCATCCTGTCTTGTGTCCACCTATCATTGTTTCTTAGACAACCTATTTAAATAGTGTTTTAAGAGCAACCTACACACATAGAACTTAGATCATGCATCAAATACAGTTATGTGTATACAATTGTCTTATAGGCCTTCTACAAATCTGGGGCATTGTGATTAAAAGACCCAAAACTTTCGTATTTGAGTGCTTTAGGATCAAAAGATAGGATAGGACATGCTTCTATATACTCAGGTGTCTCATTCTGTTGTGGAGGCTCTACAGACATATTTTGGGGGAAAGAAGAAAACTGATAATTTCTAAATTCCAAAGCATTTTGCCAGTAACAAGGATGTTGATGATAAGAGTTTTTTTGATGTTGCTTAGTCCTCTGATTTAAAGAGGAGATATAGTTGGGGTTCATTACTTCACCTATTATAAACTTATTTTCTATCTTGATAAGATCTCCATAAGTCTTAGGTTCATTTTGGCTGACTTTAAATTTGAGAGGGCCTTCTTGAAGCCCATTCATTAAGGCATACTTATATTAGTCATGGTTGTCAATAATGACATCAAATGTTTCCTTCTGGAATCGTTCGATGAAATGAGCAGTTGACTCGTTGTCTTCTTGCTTGATTTCAAAGAGAGTTGATGGGCCTCTCTTCCGCTTCCTAAAGGTAGCAAAACATCAGAGGAATACTCTTTGAAGATCCTCAAAGCAAGTGATTGATCGAGATGGAAAGTTATAGAACCATTCTTTAGAATGATCGCCAAAAGATATAATAAGAAGCTTGCACTTGATTCCATCTGACATGGCTTTAATGAGATAGCTGATTCAAAAGATTACAGATGAGAGACCGGATCTCTTATCCCAGAATAAAATTGTAGAAACGGCTCTTTGAAATCATCAACAATAGTTTCCCAATTGATTTGGTCAATAAATAGAGAAGAGTCTTGCACTTCTTCGAAGGGAAGCATTTGCTCTCTATAAACTTGATGAGGATAAGCGACCATGCTTGCTTTATAGAGTTCGTGAGTGGGTGTTAGATCTCTTCTGTCTTAGGTTGCAATAAATGCTCAAGACAATAAGGAGAATATTCATTGTTATTATCAAATGCCACACTATTAGGATGATAGCCACCTTGTCTCTTTAGGAGATCCATTACGGATAACAGGAGATTATATTCACAACTACTATTCATCAACTATTCAGGATATGAAGGTCATGTGTTAAATGTTGATGCAAGAAATGTGCCTTGGATATAACGTTTGAGTTAGGAAGTGGAGGATGAAGGGAGGAGATGAGACTGCCGAATAGTTGGTTACTTTGAGTCGCAAGTGAAGAGGTGTGAGAGAGGAGAGGAGATTGTTGATGCGAAAATTGTGCGCTCGAGTGAACACGTTCGAGCAGATTACAAAGATAAGGGAGGTTTGGTTTCTGAGTATTTGGTTTCGGGCGGTTAGAACTTTGAAAAATAGCAAAATAAATGCAAATTTTTTTGCTCCAAAAAGATAATCATTACATAGGCATGCACCCTTATTTATAGAAAATGGGGGAGATGTGAGAATACAACAAGCGATGTGGGACTAAATACAAGCCGCACAGGCTGAGCGGTTTGACACAATTAAACCGCCAGGCTATACAGAATACATAAACAACAACCCCTAAATCCTCTGGGTGTCTAACACCAAGACCACAGTTGCGGATACATCTAGCCGCAGTTGCGGCTAATACCCAGACCGAGCTACGTCTAATCACCTGACCGCTACTATGGCTAATGGCCAGATCACTATTGCGGTTAATCACCAGACCATAATTGCGGCTAATGTCAAGACCACTGCTGCGGTTAATCACCAGATCGTTGCTGTGGCTAATAGTTAGACCGCTGCTACTACTAATCACTAGACCGTTGCTGCGGCTAATTGCCAGACTGCTGTTGCGGCTAGCACCTAGTCCGCTGCTGTGACTATCCATCAGACCGCCACTACTGCTCCTGACCACTATCTGTGATTCACCACTAGACTACTGAGCTAAACCTCCAGACCGCTGAGAGAAGCAGACCGTTGTGGCTAGATATCAAACTGCCATGTAACCTCATGTTCCAACACTCCCCTTCAAGTTGGAGCATATATATCTACCATGCCCAGCTTGCTACAATCCTCTCCAAAAGGATTAACTGGCTTGGTGAAGAAATTAGCTAGTTCTCTCTCTGAGGTAACAAATAGAGTGCATATCTGATTCTTTAAAATCTCATCTCTAATGAAGTGACAATCAACTTCGATATGCTTCATCCTCTCATGAAAGACAGGATTCCTCGAAATATATATGGCTGTCTTATTATCACATAACATTGGCATAAGATGATTATAAACCTCTCCAAAATCAAGCATAAGTGTCTATAACCACTTTAACTCGCAAGTAGTCAGAGCCATGCTCCTATAATCGGCTTTTGCACTTGACCTGGAGGCAACAACTTGTCTCTTGCTCTTCCAACTGAACAAATTTCCTCCAACAAAAGTATAGAACCCTGACATAGACTTCCTATCTTCTTTATCATCTGCATAGATAGCATCAGTGTATGCCTCAACCTTCAAATGTCCCTTTTTTTGAAATAGAATCACTTTCCTTGGAGCACATTTCACATACTCTAGAATCTTCATTACGCACTGAAGATGACACTTCTTAGGAGCTTGCATAAACTGGCTCACTCTTCCTACTGCATAACAAATATCTAGTCTTGTGACTGTCAGATAAATGAGTTTACCCACAAGCTGTCTATACCTGGTGACATCTTCAAGAAGAGGTGAGTCCTTACTCTAACACTTGTCATCTCCAACAAACATCGGAGATCGCACAGGTTTAGCCGCAAGGAGACCTGTCTCTTTTAAGCGGTCCAAGGCATACTTTCACTGTGATAGAATAATAGACCTTGGTTTCCTAGATATTTCAATCCCCAAGAAATATTTCGGAGAGCCCATATCTTTATTAACAAAATGCTTAAGAAGATGCTTCTTTGTCATATTCACACCTTCTCTATCATCCCTTGTAAGAAGAATGTCATCCACATAAATTACAAGGATAACAAGACCACCCAATGTTTTGTGAATGAACAAGTAATCTGCAACACTTCAAGCAAGTCCAACCATAGAAATAACTTCGTTGAACTTATTAAACGAGGCCCCGGGACTTTTCTTTAGACCATAGATTTCCTTTCGTAGTATATAGACCTGAGACTCCCCCTGAGTAACACACCCAGGAGGTTGCTCCATATAGACAGTTTCCAACAAATCACCATAAAGAAAGGCATTTTTTGCATCCAACTGAGACATTTCCCAATCTCTGTTGACATCCATCTAAAAGTGAACACAGATTGTAATAATCCTAGCCACAGGAGATAAAGTATCAAAGAAATCCACACCATAGGTCTGCGTAAAAACTTTGGCAACAGGTTGTGCCTTGTAATGATAAATAGAACCATCAGGGAGAAACTTGATGACAAAGGCGACAACCAACCACATCGGGTCCTAGAGGAGTAGGAACAAGAGTCTAAGTACGCCGTTCAGTAAGAGTATGCATCTCTTCATTTATAACAACCTTCCAATGATGAATAATAAGAGCATCTTGATACGAGGCTGGAACAACATTTGCCGAGAGGGCAAGAACAAAGGTCCTAGAAAAAGGAGAGAGCTGAGCATAAGAGACCACAACCTTAAGAGGATGTTGAGTGCAGGAGTGAACACCTTTTTGAAGAGCAATCAAAAGATCAAGATCTATCCTATCTACTGTATCAAACCCATCCAAATTAGAGACTACTAGCCTGGGAGCTTGTGGCAGCGATGCAGGAGAAGAATCAAGGACAATAGAAGAATCAGAAATAGGAGGAGAAGAAAGAAGGGCAAGCTCTAGAAGAGGTGTCAATATATTGAAAAAGAAGAAGAATCATCAGAAGAAGGAAGAAGAGAGGGAGAAGAAAAGAATGGAGCATTCTTAAAGAAAGTAACATCCGCCGAGACCCGAGACATACTGTCTCCGAAGAATAGAATCAAAACACCGATATCCTTTCTATGTCAGACAATAGCCCAAAAAGATGCATTTAATAGAACGATGAGAAAGTTTGTCACATCCAGAAGCGGGAGAATGGACAAACACTGTGCATCCAAAGACACGAGGCGGTAATAGAAACGATGTCCCATCAGGATATAGAAAAGAAAAAGGAGTCTTGTCATTGAGAACCGAAGATAGAACTTGATTAATGAGAAAACAAGAAAGAAGAATCGCATGACCCCAATAAGAACGGGGAACATGTTTATGAGTGAGAATAATACGAGCCATATCTAGAAGATGGCGATTTTTACGTTCAGCAATGCCATTATATTGTGAAGTGTAAGGGAAAGTAGTTTGATGGACAATACCATGATCCAAACAAAACGATGTAAACTGATGACTAAGATATTCCTTAGTATTATCAGTGTGAAGAGTTTTAATAGGGGTATCAAATTGTGTATGAATTTCATTATAAAATGCAGAAAAAATTGAGAAAATCTCAAAGCATTCTCTTAACAAATACAACCACATACACTGAGAAAATTCTTCTATGAATGTAATAAAATACAAACTACCCCTACCAACAGTTTAAAGGGGAGCAGGACCCCAAACATCCGAACAAACCTGGTTAAAGGGACGAGAAGAACTGCGGCCATGCTTAGCAGGAAAAGTAGACCGGTGATGCTTGCCAAACTGACAAGCTTCACAGTCAAGAGAAGAGTCACCGCGAGGTAAATCAGGCATAAGCTGATAAAGAATCCGAGGACGAGGATTTCCAAGTCGAAGATGCCACTGAAGCAGAGAAGAAGATGCAGAAAACACAGAAGCAGTGTCAAGATAGAACAAGCCGCTTCTCTCAGTCCCAGTAGCAATCATCTCCTTGGAATGAGGAATCTTAAAAGCACAAGTAGATGTAGTAAAAATAACTTCACAATTCTACTGTTTTCAAAGAGCAGTAACAAAAAGAAGGTTGCACGAAAAATTTGGGACATAAAGAGTGTCCTGCAGTTGAAGAGAGTGAGTAACATGCATGTTGCCAGAACCATAAACCGAAGAGGGAGAACCAACCATAATAAGAACTGGTGGTAATTGGTTGCTCTTGTCAAGAGAAGAGAAAAGGCGAGAATTGCCTATCATATGATTATTAACACCAGAATCTTTGAGCCACCTACCCGTTGTAGCCAACTAAGCAGCACCATAAGTAGTTAGAGAAGAAGTAGACTGCTTGGAGGAATCAATTGCACCACGATGTCCTCAGATAAAAAGCAATGAGAGGCTCTTTATATCGAACCGTGCTCTCTCCCGACAATCCAAAATCAGGACAAAGTCTAATTCAATAAGGTTAAGCAATACATAAGGTAGCAAGTATAAAAATAGCAAAAACTATATCTTAACTCATACCTATCACCACGTCACTTTGTTTAATGGCCTCCTATTTTCCAAGATTGTATACTCGGGGTTGCGCTTGGGATGCAGTTGACTCCACTTTCTTTCCCTTTTCAGCATACGACGCACCCGTCTTTTTCTCACTGGTCAACTAGAATCCACGACTAGTTCACATGTCTTTCCTTGCTGGGCAGCTTATTCTTCCTTGATGCCATTGATAGCAAGATGGCTAGTCCTCAGCAAAACCACGTAGCCTTCTCCATAAGGCCGCCATCAGGGAAGGAGAAAAACACCAAGCCCTAGAGGATAAGTTACTCGGCTCACTAGTGGGAAATCTGCCAGATCACGCGGCTTCCCTTATTTCTCTCTTTATTTGTTTCCCGTCACTTCTGCCAAATTCTCCTGTACCCCGGGTAGC
The DNA here is from genome assembly GCA_039513925.1 of Platanthera zijinensis. NCBI lineage: Eukaryota > Viridiplantae > Streptophyta > Magnoliopsida > Asparagales > Orchidaceae > Platanthera > Platanthera zijinensis. The sequence goes on from CM077087.1 coordinate 110,297,265, forward strand.
CGGTAATCCTAGCCCTGCCCGTTTGGGAAGGCCCCCGAGCCTATAAATAGGCATGAATAGTGCTGCATAGGGGGAAAGTTTGAATCCCTAAGCTAACCGTCTGTGGCAGCAGAATCGAACTCCACCTCTAGTAGATTACAGTTAGCTCAGGTTATCCTCTTAACCGATGTATTCATTTTCATTCTTAATCAAAGGAAAGACCGTCGTAGGAGAAGCATTTAGCTGCGGCGGGCTAACTTCTGTGTTACCACTTCCCACAACCTCTCTCTTATTTTCCCCCACTCTTTGGTCTTAACAAACTACTCTAACCGCCAGTAACTGTACACTCTAATCGCTCATTCTCGTTGGAACATGAGGAGATCGAGCAGTTTTATATCTAGCTGTAGTGTTCTGCTTCTCTCAGCGGACTGGCAGTTTGGCTCAACAGTCTGGTGGTGAATCTTAGCTAGTGGTTAGGAGCAGCAGTGCTGGTATGATGGATAGTCACAGCAGCGGTTGGGTGTTAGCCACAACATCAATCTGGCAATTAGCCGCAATAGCGGTATGGTGATTAATAGCAGCAGTAGTCTTGCTATTAGCCACAACAACGGTCTGGTGATTAACCGCAAGAGTGGTCTAGCCATTAGCCACAACACCGGTCTGTTGATTAACCGCAGCAACGGTCTAGCCATTAGCCGTAGCAGCGGTCTGGTGATTAGTTGTAGTAGTGGTATTGGTATTAGCTGCTGTTGCGGTCTGGAGGTAGCCGTAGCTACCGTCTTGGTGTTAGCCGCCGGGAGGATTCAGGGGTTGATGTTTATGTACTCTGTATAGCCTGGAGGTTTGACTATGTCAAACCGCTCAGCCCTTGTAAGAACCCCCTCCCGGAACACAAGACACGGCACGAGAGGGGTCTTATGCCCAGAACAGCCGCCTTGCGGTAATACTAGCACTCGGGCTAGCCTGTACCACAAGACGCCTATTCCGCCGGCAACAACCAATATCAACACACAATTGCCAACCCAACCATAATAATATAATTGCCCTGAGGGGGTACAACAAAATCTCTCTCACTCACATCTGTAACCGACGGTAGTGACGGTACCGTCCGTTCAGGCCCTGTCGTCCTAGCCTGACAGTCCAGCTGCATAGCCTGCTGCTCCACCTGCGGGGTTTCCTCCTAAAAAGGAAGACGTAGATACCATTAGTCATAAAGACTAAGTGGCCTCACATCCGCTCCCCCGGCGACTCCTCGGCACTGGGCGGAGAAAGGGATAGGTACAATATATAAGTAACAGTAGTACAACAGGTGAAGTGAGTATACATATCATAAGCAACAACAACAGTAGTGTATAATAAACAAGCTCTTATTTTAAAATCTACTATCTACAGCAGCAAGAGAGTATATAGCTATAACAGTAAGTAACTCAACTTATATGGATGCCCATACAAGCATATAAGTTGATGGTCGTTCAGCAATAAGTAACTCATCGTATAGGAGTGCCCATACAAACTTATACGATGAGGGTCTTATGTATGCAATGAAGTGTAATGCTATGAATGCAATGCAATGACACACCCATGATCAAGCACATGCAATCGCTATGTCGACATAGACTTATAGTTCCCACTATTTGAGCAGGTAGCTAACCTCTCAAGCGTCAAACGTCGTGGCCAAACGGTGACAGTAGAGCGGGCATATCCACTACTAGGCTGGTCTCCACACTATCTGGCCTAGGCCTCCATACGCCTCAATGCTAAGGACACAACAGCGGAGCTCACATGCGTACTACGGCTCAGCGGGTTCTCTTGGGTAAGTGAGCACCAAGATCCTAGCCCCGAACTGGCCTATGCGTGACACGGAAGGAGCCTCGGAAATGAACACGAGGACCAAGCCCAACTGTTCACTTGGCACGGAAGGAGCCTCAGGACATGAACACCGAGGACCAAGCCCAACCGTCCAAGTTCTAGCTGTCGACTCCTGTCGGTGTGACGATTGGCGAGCCCGTAGACCTGCCACACTTTCCTTAACCCGGGATTACGACACCATGTGTCGAATCACACCACATGCAATTTCACAGTATCGTGGCATGGAAGGAGCCTCGGGACGTGAACACCGAGGACCAAGCCCAACCATCCATCAAATGTGGAAGGAGCCTCGAGACATGAACACCGAGGGCCAAGCCCAACCGTCCAACTTTACTTATCCCAATCTCATTCCAACTAGTGATAGTCAACACCACACTTGTTACTTACACAATGCTACCCGTAGGGAGACGACACTCTAAGTATTGGATTACTAATTCCCTTTTATCCATCAAATATATATCTTGGCCATAGTTAAATCATTTATACATTTATCTAATTATATCTACCCAATTATATCAGGTTCTTTCCTTCAATTAAACTTGTCCACAACTCGTTATATGAATTTAGATTTATAACCTCAACTTATCACGTCACTATGATGATTATGTCAAAAGTGTCCACCCAAGCCTCGTGTTGGATCACAACATTAAATTCCACCACATCGCATTCCATGTTACACAACCCAGGATTTAGGTGCAGCCTTAATCCGGGCAGCAATTTCGACCAAGGATTCCCGAGGCTACAGAAATCCGAAGAGTGTGTGTAACCACTCGTTGGAAAGATAATTTCAAGGGCTACAACTTTTGTGTTTAGTTGAAAGCCCAGATTTGATCGCATCACACCATAAATTCACTCGAAGCCTGCTGCGTTTAGGATACAGATTTCCTGGGTGGAATTTCCCCCAATTACAGCAGATTCGAACAAGCTTTCCTGTGGCTACAGGTATCTCCTAGGAACGTGCAACCACTCGTTGGAAAGATAATTTCGAGGGCTACGACTTTTGTGTTTAGTAGAAAACCAGATATGACCACAACACCCCCGAAATTGGCCACGAAGGTCGCTGCGTGCAGAAAACAGATTTCTGCACGCATCTTAAGGCGAAATGAACGGCATCTGTTCATCTTCCTCCTTGCACCAAAATCCCAAAATCTCTTCCAGAAAATCGTCCACCCTTATTCACCCTCAAGAAGCCATATTTATCCATGAATCCTTCTCTCATCTTCACTTTGAAGGATGAAGAGGTTGGAGGGGGCTAAAGCCTAGACAACAAACCTAGGCATGGCTTTCCTAGGAAATCTCCTCCTCACCATCAAGACTCTATGGAGTCGATATCTCTCCTAGAATATATCTACAGATCTAGCACCAAGGGAGAGGGGAGGAAGCTCACCTCATTTTCAGCGGTACCACCGTTCCCGGCCATGGATCTAGTCGTTCTTCTTTGCGGCATCTCTCACTTGGTGCGGTTATTCTTCACGACAAAGGAAGGAGAGGGAGAGAGAGAAAGAAGGCCGCCTCCAAGAGCTCCGCCTGCTTCCCTCGGCTCCATCGGTTTCGCGAGATCCACAATGACGGCAAGGGTCGATCGGCGCAAAAGCTAGGGTTTGCTTTAACTCCCTTTTATAAGCCGATGTATTAGGTTACATCTTCTGTCACGTGTCAACGCCTCATTGGACCGCCCATAATGGGTCATATTGAAGTGACCCAGTCCAAGAAACCATCCAGAGCGAAAACCGAAATCCTGTTCGGTCCTCCTATACAAGCCGACGAATCTGCCTGGGCGAAGAAAACGCACAAGTCAAATTCGGCGGGAATCATCTGTCATTCTCGACGATCGGCGAGAATCGTCAGGCATTCTCGACGAATTCGTCGGGTATCAACAATGATACCCGGTGATTTTCCCTTAGCCTTACTTATCGGAAATCTGGCGTTGAGTGCGTTGAGTATTCTCAGCGATACTCGACGATCGGCGAGAATCACCAGGCATTCTCGACGATTTTCCCTTGGGCCATGCTTATCGGAAATCTGGCGTTGAGTGCGTTGAGTATTCTCAGCGATACTTGACGATCGGCGAGAATCACCAGGCATTCTCGACTATTTTCCCTTAGGCCATGCTTATCGGAAATCTGGCGTTGAGAGCGTTGAGTATTCTCATCGATACTCGACGATCGGTGAGAATCACTAGGAATTCTCGACGATTTTCCCTTAGGCCATTTCCTTTCGATCCGTTGGATATCACTCAACCCTACACTCCATACAACGCACTTGACACCTTTTGCCAGTGCGCCCCGAGCCCGAGTCAAGTGTCTTGACTCAAAACTCGTGCGAGGGGTCAAGCGCGAATTGGGACGTTGCAGCCCTCGCGACTTGTATTTAGTACCACATTGCTTGTTGTATTCTATCATCTCCCCCATTTTCTATAAATAAGGGGGCATACCTATATAAAGATTATCTTTTTGGAGCAATAAAATTACCCTTTATTTAGCTCTTTTTCACGTGGTATCAGAGCGAATCGGTCTCTTGCTCCAATATACGCTGCTTCTTTTCTATTCGTGTAGTTTCCCTCCCTTCCCTCCTTTGCTTGTTCTATTCATGCGGTTTGCTTTGCGGATAGTTCTGTTCATGTGGTTTTTCTTTTTGACTTGTTGAGTTCGCGCGGATTGTTTTCTCTACCCATGTGATTTCTCATTGTTTTCTATGGACACTCCTGTTCTATCTTCTTCTTCTACTATATCTGCCTCTTCTTCTCTTTCTACTTCTTCTTTCTCTCCTCTTGGTAATTTGGGTACTGCTTCGAAGCTTACAGGTCCTAATTACCCTGATTGGAGTGTGTCCTTAATTTTTCTATTGCATTCTCAATGCAAGCGTCATCATTTGACTGATGATCCCCCTCTTTTTGGCTCTGTTTCTTTTCATGATTGGGATGCTTCTGATTCCTTGGTGCATATTTGGTTGACCAATATTTTGTCTGTTGAGTGCCTTCCTATCATCTGACATAATCTGACGGTCAAGGCTGCCTAGAATCATCCTGCCGCTTTATATTTCAAGGGAGCCAAAACTTTGCGCATTTATACTATATATGCCGATCTTTTTGCTCGACAAGTCATGACTCCTGCTTTTGCCTATCAGGAGGTTCATGCTCTTGGTGTTGAACTTCTTCAGCATAGACCTTTTTATTCTGATCTAGCTGAGCAACACAAGCTTTGTTAGGAGCTTCTTGTTGTTTGCTATCTTCTTCGCCTATCGAACTCTTATGATATGATCCATTAGCAAATTCCTGGAGAGGCGGATACTCCGACTCTGGATGCTACTGTTGCTAGAATTTTTGTTGTTACTACTATTCTTCAGTATCCTTTGCTTCCCTCTCCCTCTCCGTCTCCTTATCTTGTTGCTCATCCTACCTATCATGACACCTTTGGTGGTCGTGGTGGCCGTACTGGTGGACGTACTGGTGGCCGTGATGGTGGTCTTGGTTATTCTAAGCATCTTTGTTCTCATTGTGGCCGACTTGGTCACTTGGTTGATCGTTGTTGGACCAAACATCATCATCTTTGTCCAATACGTATTGGAGTGCCTACTTTTGTATCAACATATAGAGTGAATGTGTTGCTGCCTGACGGGTGCTTGATGTGTGTATAGAGCCTGATGTATTAAGGTGCGGATAGGAAATCATGATTTTGGCTTGAAAGCATATGTGTTGCCGATAATTGAGTTTGATGCGATCTTTAGTATGGACTGGCTCTCAGAGTAGCGTGCCTATATTGATTAAAAATCAAAGGAAGTCATACTAGGGCCAAACACCTAACGCAAGATTAAGTTCATAGGTATGCGAGGATCGATCAAGATTTTGATGTCTGCTCTCTAAGTAGTCAAGGCGATTTAGAAGGGCGTAGAATTATTCTTCACGCTGTTAGATTCGTAGAGCCGAAGTCTAGTTTGAGTGATGTTCCTATTGTGTCAGAGTTTTTAGATGTGTTTCCTAAGGATCTCCCTAGGCTTCCACACTAGCGTGAGATTGACTTCACAACTGAGGTTTTGCTAGGTGCGAAACTTGTGTCACGCTCACCGTACCTTGTAGCGCCAAAGGAGATTGACTTCACGATTGAGGTACATGCTATGGGCATTATGAATTTACTGTGATGCGTATTGGGATCACTAATGTGCCATCGGTGTTTATGGAATTTTGATGCACATTGCATTTAGAGAGTATTTGGACCTGTTTGTGATCGTCTTTATTGACAACATACTGGTATACTTCAAGTCGGAAGAAGATCATGCGAATCATTTGAGATTGGTTTTGCATACCATGAGGCGGAATCTCCTATATGCCAAGTTCTCTAAGTGTGAGTTTTGGCTCCCTAGAGTGGCTTTTCTTGGTTATGTAGTTAGTGGAGAGGGTATTGTTGTGGATCCAGTGATGAGTCCGATTTATATAGGTTTTTCGGACTAATCCGGGCTAGTTTTCAAGCATGTGCACTACACTTTTATTATGTTTTCACCCGTATTCTATTTAAACCAATTTAGTACACAAAGTGCACTTTATAGGCCCGTTGGGGTGTGCAATTGTGCATCTCATGCTGGGGGTAAGATTTAGGTGCTCTCCATGCCTTTTCTTGCTCTTTTTGTGATATTTATGATGGTGTTCTAAGTAGGCACAAGGTGCTCTCCATGCCTACATGCAGTGTCGATTTGAATTTTATGCGACATCAGCCAAATAGACAAGATGCTCTCTGATTTAGAATAATTTCTGAACTTCTAATATAGACGTTGAGTGATGGAAGTAACATGACTTAGTGAAATTCTATATCACTGAAGAAGCATTGAGAGACAATACTGAACTCAATGCATACAACTAAGGCATTGAGTTATTTCTTGTATCTCATTGAATTTATACTTAAGTCATCTTTTTCCTTTTTGCTAAAGCGTTGAGTGAAGCCTTTCTGAAGAGGTTTCGAGTGATAACAATTAACTCAACACATTTTATTTAGGCATCAAATCATGTCTTGTAACTCGATGCATTTGAGCTTAGATAGTTTTACAGCTTCACTACTTAGCGTTGAGTGAATGATCTTCACTCGACACATTTGAACTTGGAATGTAACTCAGACCTTTTACTGAAGCGTTGAGTGAAAGACCTTAATTTGACGCAATTGAACTTAGCCTAAATTTCTGCTCTTTTACATAAGCGTTAAGAGAGTGACATTCAATCAGCACATTAGTCTTGAGCATCGAGTGATGTGATGTAACACCCCAAAAGGGCCAAAAGACTCAACTTGAAGTTTGAGTAGCAGGTCAGGTTACACGGCCTGGGACACGGGCGTGTCCCAGGGCGTGTCGGGTGTACACGGCCTGGGACACGGGCGTGTCCCAGGGCGTGTTCTATTTATTTTGCGAAATTGGCCTATTCAGGTCAGAGCCGGACACGGCCTTGAACACGGCCGGGAACACGGGCGTGTCAGGCTGGACACGGGCGTGTCAGCTGCCGTGTTCCGACCCGTGTACTGGTTGCAGCTCGATGGAGCAGGAGACACGGGCGTGTCTCAGGTTTGACATGGGCGTGTCAGGTCCGACACGGGCGTGTCGATGACCCGTGTTGGTCAGTCGGTTCAAGCTGTGTGCACCGCTTAAGGGGTACACGGCCTGTGACACGGGCGTGTCACAGGCCGTGTCGGCCAAAAAGTGATTTTTGGGAAGATCTTGGCCGTTCAGTTTCCTCTCTTTTGATCCAAAGGCTCAGGTGATTTCTTGGGCTGGATTAAGTCGTGAGAGAGACTTGAAGAAGCCATTATTCATTATCCTTAAGGAAGAGAGAATGAGAGAGGAAGAAGGAGGAGGAGAGCAAGCCACCGGCGGAGCTCCCGTGGTTCGATTCGTGATCCGAAGCCGGCGTTGTGACGGCAAGGCTGCTGCGGTTCTTTCTCACCGGCTAGTTTTCGATGGCACCGAAGAGATCGACAAGGGTAACGATCTCCCTCCTTGGACATGTGAAGTCCTTCTTTTCTGCATTGCATAGGGAAAGCCCTTCCCCGCGAGTGTGCGGTGGGTTGTGGTGTCCCTTGGGGTAGATATGTGAAGTCCCCCTTGTTAGAGGCCGGAATTGGAGTACGGCTCTAGGCATGCTGTGTGAAGCCCATCTGGATGTAATCTGGATTGGTGATGCTTGTTTGCATATCGGAGAAGGCTCCGTGATAATGGCTTGTGATGCCTATGGCTTGTGATGCCTTGTTCCTACCTGTTGCTTGGTGCGGCAGGAAGTACTGGACGATGTCCAGGAAATGAAGAGGGTTGGCGGCAACTCTTGTGGCCGTGTGTTGCCACTTTGTGAGTAGTTGAGCCGTTGGGCTGCAACTCGATGAAAAGGCAGATTGCCGAACAGGAAAGGTGAAACCGACCCGCGCCTATAAAATGCCATGGATACTTCCGTATTCGAGGTGGCTCGGCGACTTGAGCAACGGGGGGTGGCTGATCCGTACCTGCGTTAGGTCCGTCCGACTTGGAAGCCTGGTATAGGTTTTGTTGGAGCGCCTAATGAGAGTCTTAGGCCCGCGCGCCGGAAAGACTAGAAATGCTCAAATACCGTGTAGACGGTGGTGTTGACCCTGGTATTCCGGTACACCGAAAATGTGCCCTGAGTGCACGGACTGTCGGGCCGGGTGGCCGATGGTTGTGATGGCTTGAATGTGCCTGCGCGCACATAGTTGCTATTGATGATGCCATGCTTGCAGGGAAAGAATGCTCATGCCCCGAGAAAGGGGTAGGATTGTTATAATTGGGTCAGCTGAATGCTGACCGTTGCATTGTTTGCCACCGGTTGGGTGGATTGTTCCCGTGCAGGTGCTGGAGAGCCAAGTAGTAAGTGATGGGCGGGAGAGCCCTACTGCTGTTGCTGCTGCTGCTGCGGCTAGCCTGGAAGGCTAAGCCATTGTTGTGTTTCTCTTTTTACTCATGTATGGCCGGCCTGCGCGCCGAGGTTTGTAAAACATGATGTATGTTCAGAGGAACTGTAAGGCCTTAAGGCCAAACTCTTGTGGTTGTGTACATTCCGTGGTATTTATATATAAAGGTGGTTTTATATATATTGGACATTCCGGTTAAGAGTTCAAAGTTGTAACTTAAAGCTTCCGCTAGAATGCTCTGAGTTAGGATTCGTAATTGGTTTGGTATTATCCTGTGACCTCACCGTCTGTTTGTGGCATATAGTGTGGGGCCCCGGCCGGACCTTCTACTATACGTCATCTAACGGATGGGGTCGTTACATTTTGGTATCAGCTTTTCGTCGGTCTTCCTCTTTCGAATTCGTGGTCGAATTCTTTTGTGGGGTGGCGAGCACGTGTTTGTGCGACCTGCTGTAATGCTAATGAACTCTGGAATGTCCATTAAGGAATGTACAAAATCTTGTTTGAGGAATCTGCGCGTTCCTTTTTGTGTTGTTTTGCTTGCATACGTTCGCTAATGTGTGTCTTGTCCACCTATAGGTGACACGTAGTGGTGCGGGGCAGTCTGAGCCCCAGCGTTCTGATGAGAGTGCGGCACCAGCTGAGGTGCCAACACCTCCTCCATCTGCGGAAACTGTTCGCTTAGTGGCTGAGGCGCTATTTGCCATGATTCAGCCGACCGGGCAAGCGCAGCCGGCGGTAGTGCCAGTTCGTGTTGATGTAAGACCCGAGCCGGTTGAGGCTGTAGATCCACGAGCAGCTGACCGACAGTTGAAGCAATTTATGAGCTTCAGTCCTCCTACGTTTGCGGGAATGGGATCCCCAACGCAGGCGGAAGATTGGTTATCGCGTGTCAAGCGGATAATGACAGCGATCAGGGCGGAGGAAACTCTCAAGGTCACCTTAGCCACCTTCATGCTTGAAGGGGAGGCGCGGTTGTGGTGGGACGAGGTTGAGTTACACCATTTGGCGGGCAGGCAACTAACACAAGTGTCGATTGAGGAGTTCTCTCGGATATTTCTGGCGAAACATGTCCCAGCGGCGCCACGTATTGCTATGGAAAATGAGTTCCAACGGTTAAAGCAAGGGGACGATAGTGTGGATATCTACTTGCACGAGTTTACCAGGTTGGGACGATATGCGGGAACAATCTTCGCGGATGACCAAAGGAAAACGAATCGGTTCTATGAAGGATTGCGGGATGAGTTACGATTCCTGCTTTCGAGTTCTGTGAGCCAAGGGTTTCAGGCGTTGGTTGATACTGCGTGCGCGTTGGAAAAGGACATGAGGCGAGTGCAAGGGAATAAGGGCTTGGTGGTGTCTAAGCCAGAGTCTCAAGCACCTCGTCCAGGCAAGTCGTTTTACCAGAAGAAAGGGGGCAAGAGGTCCAAGCCATCTGGGCAAGTGACTACGACTGTGGTGTCGGGAGCGACATCAAGGCTGGATGCTCGTACGTGCTATAACTGTGGCCGGGTGGGGCATATTGCTCGTGACTGTCGAGTTGTGCAGCCCAAAGGGGAAAAGAAGACGGGTGCGTCGTATGCTGAGAAGGGCAAAGCGGTGGTGGATTCCTCTGCTTCCCAAGCGCAGCCCCGAATCTATCAACTTGGCCAACAGGAAGCGATTAAGCAAAGTGACGTCGTCACAGGTACGAGTTGAGTTAGTTTACTTGCTGTGCTTTTGGTTTTGGTTTTGTTTAGCTTGTGCATGATGTGTGTGTGCTGCAGGCTTTGTCCTGATTCGGAATACTTTAGCGAGAGCCCTGTTTGATACGGGTGCTTCGCATTCTTTTCTGTCTGAGGATTTCGTATCTCGCATTGGGGTACCGAGTCATGTGACGGTGGATAGTACAAGGGTGCTATTGCCGAATGGCTGTGTGATGCTTGCGGATAGGGCTTGCGATGTGGATGTGCAAATAGGAAGTCGGGATTTCGGTTTGAGTGCAGCTGTGTTACCGTTATCGGAGTTTGATGTGATCTTTGGTATGGACTGGCTCTCGGAGCAGCGTGCCTTTATTGATTGCAACTCCAAAGAGATTACACTGGGCCAGAATACCGGGCTTGTGACGAAGTTCGCTGGTATGCGAGGAGTTGGCGGAACGTTGTTGTCTGCACTCCAAGTCGTCAATGCTGTGCGGAAGGGCGCGGAGTTATTCTTCACGCTAATTCAGGCTGTTGAGCCAAAGGCCAGTGTCGGTGAAGTGCCAGTTGTGTCAGAGTTTGCCGATGTGTTTCCTAAAGATCTTCCTGGGTTACCACCCCAGCGGGAGATTGACTTCTCTATTGAGTTGGTGCCAGGTGCGAAACCTGTGGCCCGCTCTCCGTATCGCGTCGCGCCAAAAGAGATGGCTGAGTTGAAAGTCCAATTGTAAGAGTTGTTGGAGCAGGGTTTTATACGCCCAAGTATGTCACCTTGGAGCGCGCCTGTTCTCTTTGTGAAAAAGAAAGACGGTAGCTTACGGTTGTGTATTGACTACCGCGAGTTGAATAAGCTGACGGAGAAAAACAAGTATCCGATCCCACGGATTGATGACCTTTTTGATCAGCTGGCGGGATCAACGGTCTATTCCAAGTTGGATCTGAAATCGGGATATTATCAGCTAAGGATTCGGGAAGGTGACATTCCCAAGACGGCGTTTGGAACACGCTACGGTCATTATGAGTTCACGGTAATGCCGTTTGGCCTATGTAATGCGCCTTCGGTATTTATGGACCTAATGCATCGAACGTTCCGAGAGTACTTGGATTTGTTTGTTATTGTGTTTATCGATGACATCTTAGTATACTCTCAGTCGGAAGAGGATCACGCAAACCATTTGCGGTTGGTCTTGCATACCCTGCGGAGGAATAAGCTTTTTGCCAAGTTCTCAAAGTGTGAGTTCTGGCTCTCTTCAGTAGCCTTTTTAGGCCATGTTGTAAGCGGAGAGGGTATCGCGGTGGATCCGTTGAAGATAAGTGCCATCCGAGATTGGCCAGTGATGTCTTCAGTGGCCGAGGTCAGGAGTTTCCTTGGACTTGCGGGCTACTATAGACGGTTTGTGGAAAATTTCTCACGGATTGCTTTACCTCTGACCACACTGACGAGAAAAGATCAAAAGTTCATTTGGACGCCGGAGTGCGCGCGAGCTTTTGAAGACTTGAAGAGTCGTTTGACCACGGCGCCTGTGTTGACATCGCCATGTGGTACCGATGGGTATGAGATCTATAGTGATGCATCTGGGAGCGGCTTAGGCTGCGTTCTTCTGTAGTTTGGGAAAGTGATTGCTTATGGCTCGCGTCAGTTGAAAGTGCATGAGCGGAATTACCCCGTCCATGATTTGGAGTTGGCGGCGGTAATCTTTGCGCTCAAGTTGTGGCGGCACTATCTATATGGCGTGAAAGTGGATATCTATACAGATCATAAGAGCCTAAAGTATTTGTTGGATCAGAAGGATCTGAATATGCGACAACGAAGATGGATGGAGTTCCTCGGGGACTACACCTTCGAGATTCACTATACCCCCGGGAAGGGAAATGTGGTCGCTGAATGCACTACCTGTGCGTTGGTGAAAGCAGAATGCCAGAAGCCTGGCGGTTTTCTGAAGTCGTTACCTATTCCGGAGTGGAAGTTCGATGATATTTCGATGGATTTCGTGCACGGGTTGCCGAGATCTCAACGCGGTCATGATTCAATCTGGGTGATTGTGGACCGGTTGACGAAAGTGGCGCACTTCCTTCCAAACAGAAGAGACGATTCAGTGGAAACCTTGGCCAAGCTGTATGTGGAGCAGGTTGTTCGACTGCACGGTGTTCCCCGGAGCATCGTTAGTGACCGTGATGGGCGGTTCACATCGAATGATTGGCGGCTCGTTCATCAAATGTTGGGTACAAAATTAGCGTTTAGTACGGCCTTTCATCCCCAAACGGATGGCCAGACTGAACGAACCAACAGGACGATGGAGGACATGCTCCGCATGTGCGCCCTAGACTTTGGTAAGAGATGGGAAGAGTATATATTTCTCGTCGAATTTGCCTATAATAATAGCTACCAAGCGAGTATTGGTATGGCACCATTTGAGGCGTTGTATGGTCGGAAATGCCGTACACCCTTAGCTTGGGCAGAAGCAGGCGAATCGAAGCTGAATGGGAAAAAGGAAGTCGAAGAAGCTACTTCGCTCATACGCTCTATTCCGGAGAGGCTATTGATAGCCCAAGATCGTCAAGCAAAGTACTACAATGCCAAGCACCGGAACGTGGAGTTCGCGGTGGGTGATTGGGTATATTTGAAGATCAAACCCTTCAAAGGTGTGTCCAGGATTCGGCGTTTGAAAAAGCTCAGTCCGAGGTATCTTGGTCCGTTTGAGGTGGTGGAGCGAGTTGGGGAAGCTGCTTATCGACTAGCACTTTCGGCGGACCTGGGTGGATTACATGATGTGTTTCACATCTCAGTCCTTCGTAAGGCGGTAAAGGATCCAGCTCAAGTCGTGGAGGCTGATCGGGTACCGGTCGAATATGGGCTAACGACGAGGGTTAGACCCATTCGGATCGAGGATCGAGCCGAGAAACAGTTGCGGAACAAAGTAATCGGGATGGTCAAGGTCCGTTGGGACAATTGTGGCCGTGAAGAGCTAACATGGGAGCGAGAGCAGACCATGCGAGCTGAGTTTCCCGAGTTATTTGTATAAACTGTAGACCGTGTACTTTTTGTTATAACAGTGTTATAGCTTTGCTGGTTCTTGTTTCCTTACCGTGCAAATTTCGGGACGAAATTTTGATAAGGGGGAGAGGGTTGTAACACCCCAAAAAGGGCCAAAAGACTCAACTTGAAGTTTGAGTAGCAGGTCAGGTTACACGGCCTGGGACACGGGCGTGTCCCAGGGCGTGTCGGGTGTACACGGCCTGGGACACGGGCGTGTCCCAGGGCGTGTTCTATTTATTTTGCGAAATTGGCCTATTCAGGTCAGAGCCGGACACGGCCTTGAACACGGCCGGGAACACGGGCGTGTCAGGCTGGACACGGGCATGTCAGCTGCCGTGTTCCGACCCGTGTACTGGTTGCAGCTCGATGGAGCAGGAGACACGGGCGTGTCTCAGGTTTGACACGGGCATGTCAGGTCCGACACGGGCGTGTCGATTACCCGTGTTGGTCAGTCGGTTCAAGCTGTGTGCACCGCTTAAGGGGTACACGGCCTGTGACACGGGCGTGTCACAGGCCGTGTCGGCCAAAAAGTGATTTTTGGGAAGATCTTGGCCGTTCAGTTTCCTCTCTTTTGATCCAAAGGCTCAGGTGATTTCTTGGGCTGGATTAAGTCGTGAGAGAGACTTGAAGAAGCCATTATTCATTATCCTTAAGGAAGAGAGAAAGAGAGAGGAAGAAGGAGGAGGAGAGCAAGCCACCGGCGGAGCTCCCGTGGTTCGATTCGTGATCCGAAGCCGGCGTTGTGACGGCAAGGCTGCTGCGGTTCTTTCTCACCGGCTAGTTTTCGATGGCACCGAAGAGATCGACAAGGGTAACGATCTCCCTCCTTGGACATGTGAAGTCCTTCTTTTCTGCATTGCATAGGGAAAGCCCTTCCCCGCGAGTGTGCGGTGGGTTGTGGTGTCCCTTGGGGTAGATATGTGAAGTCCCCCTTGTTAGAGGCCGGAATTGGAGTACGGCTCTAGGCATGCTGTGTGAAGCCCATCTGGATGTAATCTGGATTGGTGATGCTTGTTTGCATATCGGAGAAGGCTCCGTGATAATGGCTTGTGATGCCTATGGCTTGTGATGCCTTGTTCCTACCTGTTGCTTGGTGCGGCAGGAAGTACTGGACGATGTCCAGGAAATGAAGAGGGTTGGCGGCAACTCTTGTGGCCGTGTGTTGCCACTTTGTGAGTAGTTGAGCCGTTGGGCTGCAACTCGATGAAAAGGCAGATTGCCGAACAGGAAAGGTGAAACCGACCCGCGCCTATAAAATGCCATGGATACTTCCGTATTCGAGGTGGCTCGGCGACTTGAGCAACGGGGGGTGGCTGATCCGTACCTGCGTTAGGTCCGTCCGACTTGGAAGCCTGGTATAGGTTTTGTTGGAGCGCCTAATGAGAGTCTTAGGCCCGCGCGCCGGAAGGACTAGAAATGCTCAAATACCGTGTAGACGGTGGTGTTGACCCTGGTATTCCGGTACACCGAAAATGTGCCCTGAGTGCACGGACTGTCGGGCCGGGTGGCCGATGGTTGTGATGGCTTGAATGTGCCTGCGCGCACATAGTTGCTATTGATGATGCCATGCTTGCAGGGAAAGAATGCTCATGCCCCGAGAAAGGGGTAGGATTGTTATAATTGGGTCAGCTGAATGCTGACCGTTGCATTGTTTGCCACCGGTTGGGTGGATTGTTCCCGTGCAGGTGCTGGAGAGCCAAGTAGTAAGTGATGGGCGGGAGAGCCCTACTGCTGTTGCTGCTGCTGCTGCGGCTAGCCTGGAAGGCTAAGCCATTGTTGTGTTTCTCTTTTTACTCATGTATGGCCGGCCTGCGCGCCGAGGTTTGTAAAACATGATGTATGTTCAGAGGAACTGTAAGGCCTTAAGGCCAAACTCTTGTGGTTGTGTACATTCCGTGGTATTTATATATAAAGGTGGTTTTATATATATTGGACATTCCGGTTAAGAGTTCAAAGTTGTAACTTAAAGCTTCCGCTAGAATGCTCTGAGTTAGGATTCGTAATTGGTTTGGTATTATCCTGTGACCTCACCGTCTGTTTGTGGCATATAGTGTGGGGCCCCGGCCGGACCTTCTACTATACGTCATCTAACGGATGGGGTCGTTACATGTGAGATGAAAAGACGCATTTATACTTAGGCAGATTCTCTGTCTCACTTATGAGGTGCTGAGTGAAGAGCATGGTGTCAATTCCCATAGAACTTGAGCATCAAGTGATGTGAGATGACTCAACGCGTTTGTACTTAGTAGATTTTCTTCATTTCTGGACAGTGCTGACTTATTATTAACCTGTTATTCAATCAAATATATGTTTCCTGCACTTGATAACGCAGAGGAAATGTCAAATACATGTATGTATATATTATTAACTTATAAGGCTTCTTCAAATATTTGACATTGTGGTCAATGTTCCCAACAATCTCTCTCTATTTGAAGTGGTAAGAATCATAGTCAATGATATACACCACTTCAAAATAAATGATAAAGAATAATATAAAATAAGAAAACACTCCAAATAAATGATGTAGAAGATTTTCATAATAACACAAAAGGTTAATGTCTATAATAAACATTTAACATCTAATGCCCATAGGAACCTAAAAATTATAACATTGATATGGATTAGATTCCTTAATTATTATGCTCCCCTGATTCCTTGTAGTCTTTTCCTCATCCTCTTTCTTCTTCTATCTTTGTCTCAAAAAGTAACTGTAGGCTTCGGATGGTATCTGCCGGGTTCTGGGGAATCTACTGGTATAGTTCTAGCTATCTTGTCCTTTCTGAACTTCTTCCTCACGTCTTCTTACTTTTCATACTTGGCCCATTCTATGGAATTGTAAAGCTCGACTCTATCTATCTTGTTTTATTTAATCTAATTCCAGGCAGTGAGAATGATTATTTTGGATTATTGACTATACTGCACATAGTATGGTCTAGATTCCAGCTTTTCTCCATGTCTCTTTTTCCTTAGCCTTACTTCCTTATCCTCATTTGCAACTTATTTTCCCTTGTCTTTTGATATCTGTTGGGTGGTGGGGTTGAATGATATAACATCATCAGGAGCAACATCTACTATAATAGCTTTTGCATTAGCTCCCGTACCATCTTCAGGAGCTGCAAGCTCATCATATATGATGGGATCT
Organism: Platanthera zijinensis; assembly: GCA_039513925.1. Lineage (NCBI taxonomy): Eukaryota > Viridiplantae > Streptophyta > Magnoliopsida > Asparagales > Orchidaceae > Platanthera > Platanthera zijinensis. Next base: position 110,313,864 of record CM077087.1, read on the forward strand.
AGGCCCAGAGCTTCTCTTACTACATTTGATGTCCAGATTGCATGGACTCCACTCACTCTTATAATTGACCTATCCTCCTTTATGACTACTTAAGTCATTAGATTGGTCGGGGATTTCTTGGAGGAGGAAATCTTATTAGCTAAGTGGTTGAAACCATCAGTTACAATATTCTTAACTTGCAACATATGATCATCAAGAACTTGAGTGCATGCATCCATTCTCCTTTCAACAATTTTTCTATTCTCCTCCATGAGGGCTTTGGTCACATTATGCACCATTTCTATATTTTCAACCGCAACACACTAATTTTGGATAATGTTTCTTTAGCTCTGCTGAATTTGTTCAAGATGAAGTGTTCTATAATCAACATCTAGAGCATCTCTCATGAATAAGTTAACTGTGTTATCTCTCAGCAGGATGACCTCAAATCGGATAGAGGTGATTTTAATTGAGAGATCCTTCCTAAGTTCTCTGACTGAATCATCCATATACCTCTCAATCTTCCTTCTTTGCTCATACCTCTGAGTTGTGACAGAAAAGGTGTAGGAATCTCCTCATTTAGTTGAGTAGTAGCTGGATAGTCAACCCTTACATATTTTTCCATATAATAATCAACAATAATATGTACAGAAGAATGGTCTGTAATGTCAACAACATCTTCACCTTTAATAGTCTAATCTTTCTCCTGCTCCTCAATAAGGGATAAAAATATATCACCTTGGATATCTCTGAAAGAAACTGCCATCTCAGCTTCATCAGCATGAGCAGGGAGCTCAGTATGAGTCCCCACCTCAAATACAGTAATAAATGTGTTGATCTACCCCTCAACAATAAAATACGGTGGGATGTTCTCTATCTTAACAATAGAACTAATTAGAATGTTCATCCCCAAATCATTATCATCTTTTTTCTGGGATCTCCCCCTCAGTATCAGTATAGATATCGTCCACAACTATTATTACTAAATCTTCAACATTCTCCATAGGTGTGTCTCCTTCAACATTAGTAGGTGACACCATGTCGAGAACATTCTTTACAGCAAGCTCAGAGGAAATTGAGACTTATGCACCTACATCCCTTCTGTTAGAATCACTTGAACTGGACAGGAGAGGGTCATGGGGTTCAGTGCTGCTTTCTGAAGAACTACTGCTTGAGTTTCCTACTATAACTGATTCATCTACCTTCTTCTTTTTCTTTTTCGTCTGCGTAGGGTGATTGAGCATCACCCTATCCCATATATCAAACATCTTGATATCTATACTCCTCATGTGAAGGATCTTAGCACCTAGCCTTATGTTTAAAATTCTTGGTACAGTATTGAGGAGAAATAAAGATAGGATTCTTCCCATATATGGCTCGGGAATACACTCAATTATCCTATCAATGATCACCTTGCCCTAATCAGTTTTCTTGGACAGAATGACTCTGGACAGTAGGTCAAACATCTTTCTAGAAATCTTATCATATGATCCACTTTTGCAGATTAAGGCTTTTCCAATTATGTCCGCTAAGAACTTTACCTTAAAGTTCATGTCCTTTCTGAGTACATAGCTACTAGTGTGTTGGACATTGCACCCCATTTGAATATAGATTTGATGTATTATTGATATAGATTGTAACGCCCCGAAACTCAAAAGAGCAACGGGAAGCGTATTTAGGCGTGTTTGGGCCTTGGTAAAGGTCACACGGCCTGGGACATGGGCGTATCCCAGGGCCGTGTCAGGCACGTGTTCGACGTCTCACCGAGCACTCAACGATTTTCACTCAATGAGCGTTGAGTGAGGGCACACGGCCTGACACACGGGCGTGTCAGTGGCCGTGTCCTGCTCGGGCAGTTTGCTGGATTGTGCTGAGGGAGTTACACGGCCTGGGGCACAGGCGTGCCCCAGGGCGTGTCTAGCACACGACATGTGACACGGGCAAGTCACATGGCCGTGTCCTTCTCGGGACGTTTTGAACCTGTGTCGATGGAGGAGCACACCCAGTTACACAAGCGTGTACTGGATTACACGAGCGTGTCAATCCTGACACGGGCGTGTCAAGTGCCCGTGTTCTTTTCGGGACGCGACGGTTTCGGCGGTAAATGAGTTACATGGCCTTGGACACGGGTGTGTCGCAAGCCGTGTTCGGCCAAAAAAGTTTATTTTCATGGCGAATCTTGGCCGTTCATTTCCTTATTTTGGGATCTAACAGTTCATGCCTCTCCATCCTAGGGTTAAGGCCGGGATTGGTGGTTTAAACCCTCACTTTTCATTGGCCACTCTCTTTCTAAGTTCTAGAGAGAATGCAGAGTAAGGAGGAAGAAGGAGGGAAGATCCAGTCGCCGGAGGAGATTCGGAGTGCCAAATCACAAACCGAGTCAAGATCTACGGAGGCGAGATCATCGCGGTGCTTTTCATCCGTGTAGATTTTCATGGCTCTGAAGAGGAATGCTAGGGTAACGATTTTCTACTTGAGCATATGAAGCTCTTCTTCTTTTGCATAGGGAAAACCCGCTCCCGTGAGTGTGCGTCGAGTTTGCGGTGTTCCTTGGGGTAGTTATGTAAAGTCCCCTTAATTTGCATGTAGAGTCTGAAATCGAGTTATGGATATAGGCATGGTGGTGAAGCCTACCCGGACATGTTGGTCTGAATCGGTGATGTTTCATTAAGCATGATTAACTGGAGAAGACTCCGTGCCTTTGGTTGTTTTCGGGTTTTCTACGCGGTAGATTGCAACAGGGAGTCTTGGTGATTAACTCTAAGGTGCACTCGAAAAACTGGGCGGAACTGCATTTCTACCAACTTGGTGGCCTGGGAGCCAACCTTGAACATAACTGGGTTATGTGCATGTTTTGATCGTTTTGGGACTCGGGGAAGCTTGACCCGCGCATATGGCTTAAATTGTCGATGCGGTGTGAGCAATAGGTTAGAAGGAACCGTACCCGCTCTGTGTTGTTCGGTTAAAGAGACCTAAAGTACATGGTACTTACCTTTGGCATAGATGGAGGGTCTTAGGATTAGGCAAGAAATAATATAATGCTCACGAGATTTGCCGTCCAAGGGATGGTGGTGAGACCGCAGTTTTGACCGGGTTCACCGAGTTAGTGCCCTGAGAGCACAGGGTGTGTGGCCGTGTGAGCCTGCACCTGTGATGTTGTGCATATTCACTATATTACTTGCTATGCTAACAAGTGCAGGGAAGAAGCTTTGCCACCCCGAGTTTGGGGGCGGAGTAGTAATAATTTAGTCAACTTTAACTGACTATTATTCTTGTTTGCCACCATTGCGGTGAATTGTGCTTGTAGGTGATGCGGAGCCGAGCGGCAAGTAGCGGGCCAAAGCCCAAGTTGTTGAGCCGGCCCTCGAAGGCCTTGTTTGTTTTCCTGTTTAAATCATGTGTGGCCAGCCCGCGAGCCGAAGTTTGTAAGTCACTTTTTAAATTTGGTGAACTATTGTAAGGCCATAAGGCTAGTACTTTTGCGTATTTTGCAGTTCATTCCTACTGGGTTGTTAGTGGACATTCATGCTTGTGGCTGGGTTCTTGCTTTCACAACTTATTAATTGCTTCCGCTAGATGCTCTGTGTAGGATGTGTGTTTTGGTTGAATGGTTTCATCTATTAACTCGCCGGTCTGTCCGTGGTATATGGCGTCGGGCCCCAGCCGGACCTACTACTATATGTTATGTGACGGATAAGGGTGTTACAATTTGGTATCAGACTACCGGTTTTGCCCAGACTTAAATGAATTCGTGGACGAATTCACTTTAAGGGATGGTGAGAACATGTGTGTGCGTCATCGTTATAACATGAATAGAACCCATGAATGTGAACTTAGGAATGAAAATACACATATTTGAGGAACCTGCGTGTTCCTATAATTGCTCTTTGCAATGTTGTTTGGTCACTTATTGGTGTTTTGTACGACTATAGGTGACCAGGAGTGGTGCGGGGCCGTCAGAACGTCCAGTTTCTGAGGCGAGTAGCGCACCAAATGATGCGCCGACAGCACCTCCTTCAGATGAGACCATACGATTGGTAGCGGAGGCAGTGTTTGCGATGATTAATGCGCAGCCTGCGATACAGGTGCAGCAGCCTGCCGCTGCTCTGGAGTAAGTACCGCTCTAAGCAGCGGAGCCAAGGAGAGTGGAGCAGGTTGTAGTGGAGCCAGTGTTGCCTAGGTGAGCAACGGAGAAACAGCTTTAGCACGTTATGGGCTTCAATCCTCCAGTGTTCTCGGGGACGGGAACCCCAACCCAAGCGGAGGATTGGCTCTCTAGAGTCAAGAGAGTAATGCTAGATACAGAGACAAAAGAGTGGCAGAAGACCACTATTGCCACGTTCTTGTTGGATGGTGACGCAAGATTTTGGTGGGAAGGCTTGGAGTTACACCATCTGAGGGGTAGATAGCTTACATACGTCTCGATAGAGGAATTTTCGAGACTGTTCTTAGCTCGATACCTCCCCTAGACTCAGAGAATTGCTATGGAAAACGAGTTCTAGAAGCTGGTAAAAGGTGAGAGTAGCGTGGATGAATATCTCCACGAGTTGACTCGTTTAGGTCGGTATGCAAGCACTACCTTTGCTGATAAGGAGTGAAAGACAAACTGATTCTACGAAGGTCTAAGGGATGATTTGAGACTACTACTCTCGGGGTCGATGATGTAGGGTTTCCTGACCTTGGTCAACACGGCCCGGTCTTTGGAGAAAGACATGAAGAATGTATAGGCAAAGAAAGCTATGTCAGGGGCAGTTAGAGATGCTGGTGCTAAGAAGTCAGAGTTCAAGGTTTCGCAGGTGGAATAAGAAGGCTAGGACGTCGGGTCCAGCCCTTCCTAAGGTGCTTCGGGGAAAACCAACCAAACCCCAGGCACTTGCTTTACTTATGGTAAGACGAGGCATTTTGCCCGTGACTGTTGGAGCGTACGTCCTAAGTCCGAGAGGAAGAAGGGAGCAACTTACGAGGAAAAAGGCTAGGCGGTGGAGTCAACCGCATCCTGATGAGTCCCTATTTCATACCGAATTTCGGACTCATCTAGGCTCATTTTCATGTCTTTGCACTACCATTTAGCGCCATTAGCACTCCTTTTGGTTCGCTATGACATTCCACGTCTTGTGCACCTTTTTAGCCTATTTCTGTGCGTGTGTGTATTTCCCTTTTGCTGTGCATTATATTTATGTCTGTGACTGCCATGTCGACATCCCGTCCAGTTTTCCTGTAGGTTTTGGGACCGTGTGGGCGTCCGAGATAGGGCTTTCACCATTTTCTGGCAAAGGAGTCAATGGTCGTGCGTTTTTACCCACGCACGACCATCGACCTCTTTGGCACACGATCATCGGTCGTGCGCAGTCATGACCTCTTTTGTGAAAGTTCTGTCCCGCCATATCGCACGATCACCAGCTATACTGCGCACGATCACTGCTCGTGCGCTGCCGGTCGTGCGCAGTCATGCCATCTTTTTCCACTTTTCTGCCTCCATATCGCACGTTCACGGACCATATCGCGCACGACCACTGGTCGTGCGCCTATGATCGTGCGCAGTGTTTAAATCTGCTTTCTATAAATTGCGCAGGTCTCGCCCTAATCCAAAAATCCGCGATTTTCTCCGCCGTTTTTCGTCCCCGACGAAGGGTTCCGCCATTTCCCTTCATCCTCCACCTTAAGGAGAGGCTCCAGGCAAGCTTTCACCTCCAAATCCAAGCCGGAGCTTCCTCTCGGCCTCCTCCATCATCTCTTGGGCTTATTTCAAGCTTCAACGCCATATCCACCAAGCAAGGGGAAGCTTGCAACCTTCTTCCGCTATCGTGACACGAAGAAGACGGGCCATTGGAAGGTGGTGACAGCCCTTCTCTACCCCGGACGCAGTTGAGGACCGAGCTTGGATGCGGATTGACAACCCGACGATTCCAACCGTGAATCCTCAGCAAGACTTCGGATACGGTCGATCTCTTGTCTTGTTCTTCCTTTGTTGTTGTTTATGTGTTGTTGTAAACTTCATTTATTGATGATGTACGCTTAATTGTAGAATACGTTTATATGAAATCATGTCTATGTGATTTGTATTTTCGTTTTATATTGCTTGAGGTGCGCCATATTCCATCCACCATCATCCTTGCCGCACTAGCAATTGCTAGTGGCGTGCGTTGCGAAGAGGTGCTTACGACCCTCATTCCGCTGTTCTCTCCACCTCATCCACTAGCCTACTCGTCCATCCGCCTTGCGAATCGGTGCATAGCGGCCCGACTAGTCTTCATCCCGCCTAGCGAAGCTTTGCATAGCGGTATTGCATAGGAGTAGTTTGTAACATTTATTTTCTGTTTCCACAACCATCAAAACCCCCCATTTCGTTACCTCCTACCCGAGGACTTCAATCTCAAGTCCTCCTTGAATTTAACTCCACCTTACTGTGTTCCTTGTGAGATCGATACTTGGGAAAACTCGCCCATTTTATATTACTTGTGCGGCCGGTTCACTGCCATGATCTTTTATGCATCATGTTTTTGGGGTCGTTGCCGGGGAACACAGTCATGTGAGTTTTTGGAGAGGGAGATTATAGATTGAAGCCCTTTTCCATCTGTTCACTCCATGTTTTATTTTTATTTGCTTTAGTTTTTATAATTTGTTGCTTATTTATCTTTATTCTTTTTCTAATTTTGATATTTCAGTAACAGGTGTTCCTTTTTATTTATCTGCTTGTGTGTAGTTAATTTTTGCTTAGAAAATTCTCGTGGTGAATTCTTTCTTGCTGCACCATGTATTCTTATGCGAATATCCGTTGCCGTTGGTGCGGGGATTATAGGCATAGCAGTGATGAGTGCCCCACTGAAGAATGAGAGCATAATTCTCGTGGTTCAGTGTATGGAGCACCGTTGTCTTATGGTACTTCATACACCGTACCCCAGTCTTATGGTCACTACTCTTCTCCGCCTTCACCTTTTTCATATTCCTCTCCGGTCCCACCTGCACCAAGGAGTAATGGAAAACAGTGTTTGTGTTGTCGTAGCACCAACCATGTGTTGAAAGATTGCGCAGAATTTCAGCGCCAGTTGGAGGCGGATGATGAACCGGATATTCGGATTGTCTCATCCACCTCTCAAAGGGATGCTCCTTCTGATTCTGATGATGTATCCGCAGTACCACCTTGTCTATGGGGGACTGCTGTGGATACACCCATCAGACTTTCTACTGATCGATGTGACGACATTGCGGTACCGTCGCCCTCTATACCTTCTTCCCCTCTTCTTGATTCACCCCCGGAGGAACCTGCACCTACTTTCTCTGATGTTGTTGTTCCTCCGCTTTCTTTGCAAGAATCATCTACTCCTCTTTTTAGTGAGTTGGTTGATGATGTTGTGCCCTTTGGAGATTGGGAATATGAGGATGCGCCATGGTGTGACGAGGACATTATTCTCTTTAATGGAGAGTATTACGTCTTGGAACATAATACCGCACCGAGGTGTGTTGATGAGGAGATCCTTTCTGATGCGGAAGTTTCCACTTCCGTGTTGGATGAGGGGATCCAAACCACCACCGAGGACCTCCTATTCTCAGATCCCCATCGTCATGACTCATATGACGCAGACAGTGATCTATGCTTGGATCCTGCTGGGAGTGAGACTGGGACCACTCCCCCGATTAGTTCCTTATGTTCTTCGTCTCCTTTATTCCTTGATCCCCCTTCTTTATCTGAGCCTGTGCAAGTGGAATCTCCACGGGTATGTGAGGTTGTCGATGTGCCTGGCATTTTTGCCGTTGCCGTCGCTTCCTACGAACCTGTGGTGGACGATACCTTGCTAGGCAAGGATTTGTTTTGTGGTGAGTTGAGTGAGGACCAGTGCTCCTCCTCATCTTACTTCCTATTTCCTCTGCCTGCAAGGAGCAGGTATGATTATTTAGGCAGAGGGGTAACTGCTCTATGTCCGTATCGGTACCCGTTACAGCAACGGATATTAGGCCAGTTACCTGTGCATTTTTCTTTTCATAGGCCCATTAGCTAGAACTGTTTAGAATTTAATAAGTCGTGCTGGGATGACAGTAACCCCAATAGTTATCTTATATTTTCTGCATTTTATTTTTCATGTCTCGTTTTAGTTTTAGTATTTCTTTTTGTATATTTTTCTTTTGTTTTTGCGGAGCTCACCCCTGCAGGTATTCATGGAAACTAAGTATTAGCGGGGTTGTGATTCTTCGTTTGGCGAGCCTGCCTCAGCTTTTCATGCGTCTTCTGGTATGCTCACTAGCTGAGCATTGGGTAACCTCTTCCCTTAGCTCTTTTTGATTTAAATTTCTATATCATTTGATGTGTTATTTAGTTTAAGTCTGGGGGAGAGTCAGTTTACCTTTTGCACGCACACATTTCATGTGCATACTAGAAGCTTTTATAGTTATTATTTTGTTTAGTTCATTTCATTGCACTCCACTGCACCCACTTGAGCGCGCGCTTAGCTTTTGCATATTGCGAGTCAAACTTGTGTCTTTGTTAGATTTGGGAAAATTTTGGTGCTGGTTTAGGATTGGGAGACAGAGTAAAATGTTGACCTTGCTGTGTTTCTAGTCAACTGCTCTCGTCTTGTGTAGAAATTCGTGTAGATTTAATTTTTCTTTATGCTTATAGTTTTGTAATTTTCTATTTGCGTAAATTCTTTTTATTCTACTCAAAAATTGTGAATTCGGTGTGAATCAAACGGTAGTTTAGGAATGTGTGTAGCCGCCACTAGACTCGTTTTGCTCGAGTCAGGAGGAAGGATTATCTTTCTCGGTGGCTAAGAACTTGCCCCAAGATACTCTCGAAGCATTGGTGCATGGTTAGTCTAGCGTGAGCGTGATGTAGGCCATCATTTTGGCCCGGTTGAGCTTTGTACCATTCCGAACGTCATACCCTCGCTAGCCCCGTTGTGCCTACCCTTCTTTTGATTCAGCTCCACCATTACTTCACCAATGCTTTATAGCCTATCCTAGCTGCACACCCAAGTCGAGCTTAGAGTTTCTCTCTTCAGGTTGGGATGTGAAGTGGTGTTATTATTTGTGAATATGTGGATGTGCTCCAAGACCTATTTCTGCTGAGATTGTGAAAATAAAGAAAATGTTTTGAAAAGAAAAAAATATATATGTGAAAAAGAAAAGTGAAAAGTAAAAGTCTAATTGAAATATTTATTTGAGATGACTTGGATTTGGAGTAGGCGGTGCACACACCCATGTTGTAAAAATTAAGTCTGGGGGTGTGGTGTACTCGTTTATATTGTGGTGTTTTTGAGGGATTCTTTTAGGCTAGCTCACTGGGGTTAGGTGCAAAGCCATTCTTTTTATCATTGTTTACCTCACCGTAACCCAAGCCCCGTAATTACCTTAAGTCCTACGGATTTGTGCTTGAGTTTAACTAGTGCCGTGGAGAGAGTGTGAACGGGCAAGCGTATGGTCCCTGACATTGGTGGATTCCTTTGGAGGTGATCCTGAGCCCCGATCTTTGGCAAAGCTCACCTTAGTGGCCAGCCTACTTTCTTCCTATGCGTGACCAGTTGATTCACCGTGATTCTATTTTTGAGTAGAAATAAAATGCTTTTACGCATTGTGAAAAATATAAACTATTTTGCATAATTAGGAATTTCTTCTATTGTATTTTTTATGCACGCGAGCATGCGACATCGCATGGTACCCCGTATTTCAATCTCTATGTCAGCTAGATTATTTTCCCGGCCTGCTTAGATTGTGTTTGCTCGGGACGCGCAAACAGTTAAGTCTGGGGGTGTGATGAGTCCCTTTTTCATACCGAATTCCGGACTCATCTAGGCTCATTTGCATGTCTTTGCACTACCATTTAGCGCCATTAGCACTCCTTTTGGTTCGCTACGACATTCCACGTCTTGTTCACCCTTTTAGCCTATTTCTGTGTGTGTGTGTATTTCCCTTTTGCTGTGCATTATAGTTATGTCTGTGACTGCCATGTCGACATCCCGTCCAGTTTTCCTGCAGGTTCTTGGATCTTGTGGGCGTCCAGGATAGGGCTTTCACTATTTTCTGTCAAAGGAGTCAATGGTCGTGCGTTTTTACCCACGCACGACCATCGACCTCTTTGGCGCACGATCATCGGTCGTGCGCAGTCATGACCTCTTTTGTGAAAGTTCTGTCCCGCCATATCGCATGATCACCAGCTATACCGCGCACGATCACTGCTCGTGCGCTGCCGGTCGTGCGCAGTCACGCCATCTTTTTCCACTTTTCTGCCTCTATATCGCACGATCACGGACCATATCGCGCACGACCACTGGTCGTGCGCCTGTGATCGTGCGAAGTGTTTAAATCTGCTTTCTATAAATTGCGCAGGTCTCGCCCTAATCCAAAAATCCGTGATTTTCTCCGCCATTTTTCGTCCCCGACGAAGGGTTCCTCCAATTCCCTTCATCCTCCACCTTAAGGAGAGGCTTCGGGCAAGCTTTCACCTCCAAATCCAAGCCGTAGCTTCCTCTCGGCCTCCTCCATCATCTCTTGGGCTTATTTCAAGCTTCAACGCCATATCCACCAAGCAAGGGGAAGCTTGCAACCTTCTTCCGCTATCGTGACACGAAGAAGACGGGCCATTGGAAGGTGGTGACAGCCCTTCTCTACCCCGGACGCAGTTGAGAACCGAGCTTGGATGCAGATTTACAACCCGACGATTCCAACCGTGAATCCTTAGCAAGACTTCGGATACGGTCGATCTCTTGTCTTGTTCTTCCTTTGTTGTTTTTTATGTGTTGTTGTAAACTTCATTTATTGATGATGTACGCTTAATTGTAGAATACGTTTATATAAAATCATGTCTATGTGATTTGTATTTTCGTTTTATATTGCTTGAGGTGCGCCATATTCCATCTGCCATCATCCTTGCCGCACTAGCAATTGCTAGTGGCGTGCGTTGCGAAGAGGTGCTTACGACCCTCATTCCGCCGTTCTTTCCACGTCATCCGCTAGCCTACTCGTCCATCCGCCTTGCGAATCGGTGCATAGCGGCCCGACTAGTCCTCATCCCGCCAAATCCAAGCCCCCATTACATAGGAGTAGTTTGTAACATTTATTTTCTGTTTCCACAACCATCAAAACCCCCCATTTCGTTACCTCCGACCCGAGGACTTCAATCTCAAGTCCTCCTCGAAATTAACTCCACCTTACTGTGTTCCTTGTGAGATCGATACTTGGGAAAACTCGCCCATTTTATATTACTTGTGCGACCGGTTCACTGCCGTGATCTTTTATGCATCACATCCCATTATGCTCCGACTCAACCAAGAGTCTACAATCAGGGCCAGCAGGAGGACATCAAAAAAGCGGATGTGGTGACATGTACGGTTTAAATTTATAGCAAGTTAGCTTTAAATATGATTATCTAGTGCTTGTTAGCTTATTACTGTTTGTATAGGATTTGTTCTGATTTGCGATAGTCCGGCACGGGCACTATTCGATGCGGGATCTTCGCACTCCTTTTTGTCCGAAGGTTTCATATCGCACATCTGAGTCCATTCTTTGATGGCGAAGGACAAATTGGACGTGTTGCTGCCGAATGGGTGTTCTATGCGTGCAGATAGAGTATGTGCCGTAAAGATTCGTATTGGAAGTCATGAGTTCGACTTACTAGCATCGTTACTGCCACTAGTAGAGTTCGACGTCATTTTCGGTATGGACTGGCTTTCGGAGTAGAAGACATACATTGATTGCAACCGTAAGGAAGTCAAGCTTGGTGTTGGGAGGGAGACAACATTTGTGAGACTGAAGGGGTCGAGCAGGACTCTAATGTATGCTCTTCAGGTGGTCAAGGCAGTTCGTGCTGGCGCAGAGCTGTTCTTCACGTTAGTGGAGGATGCAAATCCTAAGCCCACTTTGGTTGTATCCCAGTAGTGTGCGAGTACCCTGACGTGTTCCCGGACAATCTTCCCGGAGCCCTACCTCAGCGGGAGATCAATTTCACAATTGAGTTAGTGCTAGGTGCTAAACCTGTGTCATGCTCTCTTTATAGGTTGGCGCCTAAGGAGATGGCAGAGCTAAAGGTTTATCTAGAGGAGTTGTTGGAGAAGGGCTATGTGCGTCAAAGTTATCGCCTTGGAGCGCACTGGTCCTCTTTGTCAAGAAGAAGGACGGAAGTTTGCAGCTCTGTATCGACTATAGAGAGCTGAACAAGTTGACGGAAAATAACAAGTACCCGATCCCAAGGATTATTGATCTTTTTAATCAGTTAGTCGGTTCATCGGTGTACTAAAAATTGGATCTTAAGTCCGGTGACTATCAGCTGAGGATAAGGGAGAGTTATATCCCAAAGACAGCATTCAGCACAAGGTATGGGCATTTTGAGTTTACTGTCATGCCGTTCGGGCTGACTAATGCACCATCAATGTTCATGGATCTGATGAATAGAGCGTTCAGGGAGTACTTAGACCATTTTGTGATCGTCTTTATCGACGACATATTGGTGTACTCACAGTGTGAAAAAGACACTTCAAGCATCTACATTTGGTTTGTGAGATACTGAGGAGGAACAAACTATACACAAAGTTCTCCAAATGCAAGTTTTGGTTATCCTTAGTGGAGTTTCTTGGTCACATAGTCAGTGGAGAAGGGATTGCGGTGGATCCGACGAAGATAGTTGTGATACGGGAGTGGCCTGTGTTGTCTTCGGTAGTGGAAGTCCGGAGTTTCCTGGGGCTTGCCGGCTATTACAGACGCTTCGTAGAGAACTTCTCGCGGATAGAGTTACCTCTCACGACATTGACCAGGAAAGATCAGAAGTTTGTTTGGACGCGCGAGTGCGCACAAGCTTTTGAAGAGTTGAAGAGTTTGTTGACCACGACGCCAGTGCAAAGTTCGTCGAGTGGGACCGAAGGCTTTGAGATCTACAGTGATGCTTCGGGAAGTGGATTGGGCTGTGTGCTGCTGCAGCATGGAAGTGCTATTGCTTATGGCTCACGTCATCTGAAAGTGAATGAGAGGAATTTTCCTGTCCATGACTTGGAGTTGGCGGCCGTGATTTTTGCGCTAAAGCTTTGGAGGCACTATTTGTACGGCATAAAGGTCAATATTTATACCGACCACGAGAGCCTAAAATACCTGTTGGGTCAGAAGGATCTGAACATGAGGCAGCGAAGATGGATGGAGTTCCTGGGGGACTATACATTCAAAATTCATTACGTGCCCGGGAAAGGCAATGCAGTTGCGGATGTGTTGAGTCGCAGGGCTCCCGCCCAAGCCAACTGGTTGCCGGTTCATGATGAGCGGTTGATTCGGGAGTTGGAGGCGTTAGAGATCTGTTGTGTTGACAAGAAGACTAGTGCCAAAGCGTTATTGAACTGGACGAAAGTTCAGTATGATCTGGCTGATCGGATTCGGCAGGCTATGGATTTGGATAGCAGTATGAAGGAAATCATGGATGCAGCTTCGGATGGGTCAAATTCCCAATTTACAGTTGTAGATGGATTGCTAAGGAAAGACAGTCGTTTGTGCGTACCACACATGGGTAATTTACGGGTGGAGTTGATGTAAAAGGCTCATCATACCAAGTACTTAATTCACCCAGGGAGCACGAAGATGTACCGAGATCTGAAGAAGTTGTTCTGATGGCCAGGACTCAAGAAGGATGTGGCACTATATGTGGCGAAGTGTCAGACTTACGCCTTAGCGAAGGCAGAGTGCCAAAATCCAGGGGGTTTCTTGAGGTCTTTGCCTATTCCGGAGTGGAAGTTCGACGACATTTCGTTGGACTTTGTGCATGGTTTTCCATGGTCGCAGAAGGGAAACGACGCCATCTGAGTGATCGTAGATCAATTGACAAAAGTGTCACACTTCATTCCGCATAGGAAGGATGATTCGGTGGAGAAACTGGCAAAGCTTTAAGTGGATAACATTGTTAGACTGCACAGTGTGCCCCTCATCATCGTGAGCGATAGAGATGGGCATTTTACGTCCAATGACTAGAGGTTGGTGCAGCAAATGCTAGGAACTAAGTTGAAGTTCTGCACAACCTTTCATCCATAGACGGATGGGCAGACCGAGAGGGTCAACAGGACGATGGAGGACATGCTTCACATGTGCGTCCTGGACTTCAGAAAGCAGTGGGAAGATCATATGTATTTGGTGGAGTTTGCGTACAACAATAGCAACCAAGCGAGCATACAAATGACGTCTTCGAGGCCCTATATGGTAGAAAATATCGCACACCGTTATCGTTGTTGGAAATGGGTGATGCGAGGTTGTACAAAAAGCAAGAGGTGGAAAGCGCCACTTTATTGGTATGAGCCATTCAAGAGCATTTGTTGATCGCACAAGATAGACAAGCTAAATACTACAATACCAAGCATCAGAACGTGGAGTTCGCGGTTGGCGATTGCGTGTATCTGAAGATAAAGCCTTTCAAGGGTGTTTCACAGGTACGACGCTTGAAGAAGCTGAGTCCGAGATACCTTGGACCATTTGAGATTCTGGAGCGGATAGGTGAAGCGGCTTATCTTCTAAGGCTATCGGTGGAGTTGGGTGGTCTACATGACGTATTCCATATATTAGTGTTGCGGAAGGCCGTGCAAGAGCCTTCGCAGGTGATTACAGTCTATCAAGTACTGGTGGACGAAAGGTTAACGACAAGGGTCAAACCCGTTCGTATTGAGGACTCTGAAGTCAAGCGACTTCGTAACAAGGAGATCAGGATGATCAAAGTCCATTGGGACAATTACGGTCGGGAGGTGCTCTCATGGGAACGGTAGCAGACCATGCATGAGGAGTACCTAGAGTTATTCCACTCTGGTACCGCTTTTTGTTTTTTGTATCTTTTCCTTGGATAATTTCGTGGACAAAATTATTTTAAGAGAGAGAGAGAGTTGTAATGCCCCGAAACTCAAAAGAGCAACGGGTAGCATTTTTAGGCGTGTTTGGGCCTTGGTAAAGGTCACACGGCTTGGGACACGGGCATGTCCCAGGGCCGTGGCAGGCGCGTGTTCGACGTCTCGCCGAGCACTCAACGATTTTCACTCAATGAGTGTTGAGTGAGGGCACACGGCCTGACATACGGGCGTGTCAGTGGCCGTGTCCTGCTCGTACAATTTGTTGGATTGTGCTGAAGGAGTTACACGGCCTGGGACACAGGCGTGTCTAGCACACGGCATGTGACACGGGTGTGTCACATGATCGTGTCCTTCTCGGGATGTTTTGAACCTATGTCGATGGAGAAACACGCCCAGCTACACGGGCGTGCACTGGATGACACGGGCGTATCAAGCCTGACATGGGCGTGTCGAGTGCCCGTGTTCTTTTCGGGATGCGACGGTTTTAGTGGCGAATGAGTAAAACGGCCATGGACACGGGCGTGTCGGAAGCCGTGTTCGGCCCAGGAAGTTTATTTTTAGGGTGAATCGTGGCCGTTCATTTCCTTATTTTGGGATCTAACGGTTCAGGCCTCTCCATCCTAGGGTTAAGGCCGAAATTGGGGGTTTAAACCCTGACTTTTGATTGGCCACTCTCTTTCTAAGTTCTAGAGAGAAGGGAGAGCAAGGAGGAAGAAGGAGGGAAGATCCGGTCGCCGGAGGAGATTCAGAGCGCCAAATCGCAAACCGAGTCCAGATCTACGTAGATTAGATCATCGCGGTGCTTTTCATTTGTGTAGATTTCCATGGCGCCGAAGAGGAATGTTAGGGTAACGATTCTCTACTTGAGCATGTGAAGCTCTTCTTCTTTTGCAAAGGGAAAACCTGCTCTCGCGAGTGCGTGATGAGTTTGCGGCGTTCCTTGGGGTAGATATATAAAGTCCCCCTTGTTTGCATATAGAGTCTGAAATATAATTACGGACATAGGCATGGTATGTGAAGCCTACCCGGACATGTTGTTCTGGATCGGTGATGTTTCATTATGCATGATTAGCCGGAGAAGACAGCGTGCCATTGGTTGTTTTCGGGTTTTCTACGCGGTAGATTGAAACAGGGAGTCTTGGGGATTAACTCCAAGGTGCACCCGAAAAACTGGGCGAATACTATTTCTGCCAACTTGGTGGCCTGGGAGCCAACCTTGAAAATAACTTGGTTATGTGCATGTTTGATCGTTTTGGGACTCGAGGAAGCTTGACCCGCACATATGGCTTAAATTGTCGTTGCGGTGTGAGCAACGGGTTAGGCGGTACCGTACCCTCTCCGTGTCATTCGGTTAAAAAGTCCTAAAGTATATGGTACTTACCGTTGACATAGATGGAGTGTCTTAGGCTTAGGCCAGAAAGACTATAATGCTCACGAGATTTGTCGTCTAAGGTATGGTGGTGAGACCGCGGTTTTGACCGGGTTCACCGAGTTAGTGTTCTTAGAGCATGGGGTGTGTGGGAGTGTGAGCCTTCACCTGTGATGTTGTGCTTATTCACTATATTACTTGCTATGCTAACAAGCACTGTGAAGAAGCTTTTCTGCCCCGAGTTTGGGGGCGGAATCGTTATAATTTGGTCAGCTTTAGTTGACCGTTATTCTTGTTTGCCACCGTTGCAGTGAATTGTGCTTGCAGGTGCTGCGGAGCCGAGTGGCAAATAGCGGGCCAAAGTACAAGTTGTTGAGCCGGCCCTCGAAGGCCTTGTTTGTTTTCCTGTTTAAATCATGTGTGGCCGGCCTACGAGCCGAAGTTTGTAAGACACTATTTAAATTTGGTGAACTATTGTAAGGACATAAGGCTAGTACTTTTGTGTATTTTATAGTTCATTCCTACTGGGTTATTAATGGACATTCGTGCTTATGGCTGGGTTCTTGCTTTCACAACTTATTAATTGCTTTCGCTAGATTCTCTGTGTAGGACATGTGTTTTGGTTGAATGGTTTCATCAAGAAACTCGTCGGTCTGTCCGTGGTATATGGCGTCGGGCCCTGGCCGGACCTACTGCTATATGCTATGCGACAGATAGGGGTGTTACATAGATCATCTTCTTCCACATTATGGCTGAGCTTGGGGAGTTTTATAGCCTTGCAAATCTTCGTAGCAATGATTTTTACCTTTTCCCCATTAATGGTTGTCTTGAACTTTTTGGAGGAAGAGTCCATCTTGGCATTAGCATATATTTCCAACACTTCTCTTCTCCATATAATGCATGGTTCTGACAACACGAACTCCAGTTCAACAATTGTCAGAATATGGATAACTAAAAGAATTTCCTTTGGAGCATCTCTAAAACCATTTCGAACATCCTTAAAGACCTCGAACAGGAAGTTAGCGGCCTTGCGAGCCATTGAATTAGAGAGATTGAGCGAGGAGGAGAAGACTGTGCAAGAAATCTAGGGTACGAGACAAAAAAATTACGAAACAAAATTGAATGATAGAGTTTATTCTAGCCTCGATTCATATTTATACCATATTATTTGAAAGAAGTTGGAGAGGCACGTACCTTGTCGTTATTTCCAATTTAGATGGATGGCTGTGATTTAACCTGATAGATTTGTTTCTTTTCAACCTGTCAGAGTGTGTGTATTGAGTCTATTCTATGCCTACGGTGTTCACTTGATGCCTTCGTTTGATTCGATGCCTTCGACACCTGGTGTTGACTCAACGCTTTGCACTTCATTCAACGCAAAGTCAATTGACCTTTACATCCTTATATCCTACTATAAAATGGTTAGTCTCTAAAGCACATGTATGACAGAAAAACTTATGGATAACCCTTTAAAGCTCCTTCAAATTTAACATTCCCAATCCAAACTTGAAAATCTTAGACTTAGCTTCACCAGGAGGCTTAATGAAGATGTCAGGCACCTGTCTGTCAATGGAGACAAACTCAAGATTAATAACTTCCTTTTCAACATGCTCTCTTATAAAGTGATATCTGATTTCAATATGCTTGACTCTGCTGTGTGGTACATGATTCCTAGATATTGAAATAAGACTTGAAGAATATCAAAACATAGGGGTTTTACTTAGCTGGATATTGTAGTGCTGAAGTTGATGTTGTATCCACAGGAGCTATGCACAATAACTCCCTGCTGAGATATATTCAAATTCTGTAATAGATATTGCTACACTAGTTTACTTTTTGCTGCTCTAGGATACCAACCTTCTCCCTAGAAATTGACAAGTACCAATAATACTTTTCCTATCTTCATTGCAAACTACAAAGTCTGCATCTGAATAGGCTGTTAGTTAAAAATCATTATTCCTAGGGCACCATACACCAAGATCTGGTGTGCCCTTAAGATATCTCAAAATCCTCTTTGCAATTGTATAGTGAGATTCTTTAGGGCAAGTTTGGTACCTAGCACAAGTATATGTAGCAAAAATAGTTCCTCGCAAACTAGCAATCAAATAAAGGAGGGAGCCAATTATGCCTCTATATAAGGTTTCATCAACTTGCTTTTCATTCTCATCCATATCTAGTAACATTCTTGACCCCATAGGAGTTCTGATGGTGGAGTCACTCTCCATTACAAATTTTTTGATTAACTCCTTGGTTAACTTAGACTGAGAGATGAATAATCCATACTCAAATTGCTTAACTTGGAGACCCATGAAATACTTGAGTTCACCCATACTGTTCATTTCAAATTGCTATTCACTTGTAGTAAACTTCGTTTGGTGTGCTTAGATGTTTTGTTGATGATTCCTTAAACCCTAATTGTATTAATGTTAATTTACATGTCCATGTATTTGCTCTATGGTTTAGGCATGTGAGGAGTGACCCCATTTCTTGTCATCATTGTTGTCATTGTGTGAGTGCCACACTAGTAATTGCTAGTTATATGTGTTGTGAGGAGGTGTTTGCGACCCTCATCAATTTCGCTCCATCAACCTACGATTCTATACACCCTAGCGAGGCGGTGATGCAGACCCACACTTTTAATTTAGTTGCTCTTGTTCGAATCACTCCGCAAAATCAATCCCCCATGTTTTCATTTTGCCTCTATAACTAATTCTCTAATTATTCGAATCACACAATCACTCTATGTTCTTTGAGAGATCAATACGTGGAGATATTCTACAATTTTATTTTACTTAAGCAACTGATGCTCTTACCAAACGATCATCAGAGACCGTTGAGAATATACTTAACTGTATATCTCCCTATCTCAATGATACCACTAAGACGGGCTGATATATTAAACTCAATCATTTTCAACCATTAGATCATTTCTTTATGATCAATCTATAGCACTTAAATTCCCTTTTAAAACCAATTAAATATATATTAAATTAAATATACATATAAAGCCAGGATTAATTTGAAAACATAAAACCTAAACCCTAGAAAATCGTCAAAATCATTCTGTCTTTCTCAGCATCTCAGCGACTAGGTTTTCTGAACAAATGGCACCAAAATCAGTTAAGATTCTTCATGAAGGGTATGAACTTGTTCGACATAGATTCCATCATTCCTTCGAGGAAATTAAGGAGGTAATAGAGATGTTAGAAGCCATTGGCCTAGCGTATATTCTTTCTTAACATACTCTTATCCTAGAAGATGAATTATTAAAACTTGACTCCCATTTAAAGGTCTCGTCTTCAAGAAAAACAATAAAGAGCAAGGTAGGGGATGTTAAGATAAAGATCACCATCAATAGGATTGCCAATGCCCTAAACCCTCCTTCTATTGACATAGAAGAGGACCAAGATATTTCACCACAAGAAATAGCAGATGTATTGGACTAGTGTGAATTTGGTGGTGAAAGATGTGGATCCTTGAAAAGGAAATGCTTCAAACAATGAGGCAAAGAACTTACTAACATCATTAGTATTGGGTCCATTGATCACAATGTCCCAGATTTGAAGTAGACCCACAAGTCAATAATATACATATGTTTATATTTGATATATGTTCTCGTTCAATGTATGCAGGTTGTGCTCTATTCATTGATAAGATATGTTTAAAAGGTCAGAAGTTTGGTTGAACTCAAAATAGGATACTAAAGAGAGGCAGAAATTTACCTAAGTCTTGAAGCAATAAGTGAGCACTCATCACTCAATGCTAGAGTTCTAAAAGCGTTGATAGAAGCTCAGTCATTCAAAGCCTCAGTGATGTTGGACTCAAATCTGACAATGTCTAGATGCATTGAGTGAAGGCCATTCACTCAATGCCTACTCAAATGAAATCTGTCCAAGTACAGAAGGGTTGAGTGAAGAGGGCTCACTCAACGCCTTATCAAAGATACAATAAAGTCCAAAAGCATTGAGTGTAGAAGGTTCAATCAATGCCTTCATTCAGAAATTCTATACAAGTCTAGAAGCGTTGAGTATAGAAGATTCACTCAAAGTATTCAGTCATGATAACTGCCAAGTCCAGGGGCGTTGAGTGAAGAAGGTCCACTCAATTCTTTCAACCAGAATAATTATGCTAAGTAAAAATTCATTCAGTGATGAAGGGTCACTCCACGCCTTATCAGTTAAGCTATCAAAGGCAACAACGTTGAGTGATGAAGGGTCACTCAATGCCTCAGATGTTAGACAGTTATTCTGCTAAGTGTTTTAGAGTTGAGTGAAGACTTACCACTCAACACCTCAGCTGTTAACACTTAAAGTCAAGATGCATTGTGTATCAAGACAACACTCAATGCCTCTATGTGTTGAGTCACAAGACTTTACTCAACGCCTATGCAGACTGTATGGTGAAAGTTTCAAAGTCCACAAGCACTGAGTCATGCTGATGTCATTCTAAATTCAAATGAAGTGGGTTTTGTGCGCTAAAGGACAAATAACACTGCATGACTTTTGTAGTGTAGTAAATGGAAAATCTACTTTACAGCTGCCCATACCACTTGCCCATACGGATCAAAGAGTTGTTGAACTATGGGATATAAAAGGTTGAAGCAGAAAAATTTAAAACAATTTTTTTTGACACAACATATCATTTTTCTTGCTGAAAATTGGTTGTGATCAAAAACTCTAAGAAGTCTTGAGCAGAGCACTCAATATCGTTGTTATTCTTATTCAAGGCTGTTGTATTCAACTCAAACATATTCAAGCTTGAAGGAATAGAGCTCTATAATAGATCTTCTCAGCACAAGCAGATCAATATTGAAAACTTACTTTTTATTGCTGTGAAGAGTTAGGGTTGTTTCTACACAGTCCAAGAAACTGGCAAAGAGGTTTATTTCTCTGGAGTCAATCATTACAAAAACTTTACTCAAACTGTAGGATCACTATGTGATCTGAGCTGTATGCCTATATTACAAAGGTTGACTGGTAGGATCTGCTATCTCTAAGTAGGTAGGATCTAGGAGTAGATCTGAGGTAGGATCCTAAGGGATCTGAGGTAGGAGATCTGGTGTATCTCTGAGTGTAGGGTTACTAAGCCTGAGGTAGGAGTTACTTAAATCTAAGTGTAGGGCTGTTGTGCCTGAGGTAGGACTATTTTGAGTTTGAGTTGTAGGAGTGCGTCTCACTATGAGGTGTAATATCTTGAGGAATCTGAGGTGTAAGCTCAAGGAGCTGAAGAAATAGAAGAAGTTAGCTAAATCTAGCTCACTACTAGATAGGTGGAGGGGGAAAGTGGATGTATCCTAGATAGGGAACCACTATATATCTTTTGTGTTGTTGTGTATTCTTGAAAACTAACATCTAACCCAAAAACACACTAAGCTCATAACTTCAAAAGTTTAAAAGAGTTAAAATAAATCTATTTACCCCCTTTAGGTGTTTAGCTACCCTTAGAAAAGAATTCTAAGTGATATCAGAGGGAGATTATCCAAGAAGGACTTAACAGTCTGAAAGGGATCTCCATGGGTAGCAGAAGCTTATCTCTATGGCTTTAGGTGAGAACCACAAGGAGTTGGGTTTTATGAAACTTCCTATTTGCAGAAAGGAAAATTTTGAGATCTAAAAGGCTGCTCATGGAAGCCTCAAATCCTAGGATATTTATAACTATTCAAACGAGACCTTTCATTCCTATGAAGGTCTCTACTGCAAATGCAAATATCCTTACTCTTAAGAAATATACTGAGATGTCCAAGGATGAAGTAATTCTGGCCACTATGGATAAGAGGGCTCAGAATATTATTATAAAAGCTATAGATGATTCTACTTTCCAAAAATTGGTCCATTGTATAACTCCTAAGGAGATGTGAGAGTCTCTGATTGTGTATTTGGAAGGGACAGAGGAGGCGAGGGATGAAAGAAAATCCCTCCTGAATCAGCAGTTTGAAGACTTCAAGTAAAACAAGAAGGATTCCATAGCTAAATTCTATGAAATTTTTTTCGAGATTGTGAACAACCTGCTTGACTATGGGAGACAGTTCACAAACTATGAGCTGAATGACAAGTTCTAGAGATCCCTCAATAAGGAATGGGATATCAAGATCTGCGTCATTAGGGAGGTTGGCAACATGGCCAACACTCTGCCCCAGAATCTATTTAGGAAGCTGCTATCTCATGTGTTGTAGAAGAACTCTAAAAGAGCAAAAGAAGATGCTACCAAAACCCTCAATAGAGAGAAGACGGTGGCCTTCAAAGCTAAAGCCACAAGGAGGTGCATGGAAAAGACTCATTATCCACTAAGGAGAGCTGTTGAGTCATAGAGCTCAGATCCTAGCTCCTCATTCAATGAACTATTAGATGGAGAACTTACATTGTTCTGCAAATAGTTCAAGAATATGTTGAGAAGGAGAAGATAGTGGAAGAACAAGGGCTCTTCTAGATCTAGCTCAAGAAAGCCATATACCAACTTAGATAAGTCTAAAAAAGACCCCTCTATGGAAAGGTATGATTATAAACAGAACAAACATTTTATGACTAATTTTGTTTGTTATTGTTGTAATGGATCTTAACATATCATTGTTGATTGTCCAATCAAGAGGAAGAAGAACAAAAGATCATATGACAAAAAGCATCACAATGATAAGAAGGTTGAAAAGAGCTTCTTGGCCAAGAAGAAAATTGGCTTGTCAGATAATGATTCTGAGTCTTCAAAATTAGAAGAAGAAGAGGCCTATATTAGTCTCATTTTTATTTAAGAGAAGGCTGATCTTCCTACAGCCATAATTGGCATCAAGTCACCAGTGTCCTCTGTTGATAGTGATTGTGAAGATGATGAAGAATTCAGCCTCATGGCCTTAATTGAAGACAATTAGGAAAGTTCTGTTCCTGATGAGTTATTCTCTCTTCTAAACTCTCCTTCTGTCTATGAGACTGGCTCAGACTCTGAGGCATCCACTTCAATCAGTGGGGATAATGGATCAAAATCTGATGGGGATGTCAATCAATTGATTGACAAGTATAGTGATATCCTGAAATCCATATAGAAGAGTAAGAAGCTTGTCAATAGACAAGCTATGGAGATTACCTCTCTTCAGCAAGCTACTTCCCTACAGTCTGAGTCAACACCTATGCTAGACCAGTTGATGAGGGAAGTTAGTCAGCTGAATACAATTTCAATCATCTAAATAGGTACCATTATCTAGAAGAATAAGATCATTAAAGATCTTGAAGAGATTATCCTCAAATAGAGGATGCTGGTGGCTGCTTTTTTTAAGTCCAAGACAGTGCTGTGACTAATTGACTCCTTCTCCTCTCAAAATAATAAGAGGGGATTGGAGTTTAGGTGGAATACTAGAGCTGCCCATTCTAAAGGGAAAGGCAGGGCTCTAGTTGTGCCTCAAACCACCTTCTAGAAGGTTATTATCCCTTCTAACAGGTATGACCATGACAATATGTATGGTCACTAGAAGAATGAAAATTCTTCCTCTAAGAGCTTTGATGCTACTTCTAATGGAAGAAGAAAGGGTATGAGATTGAGTGCACTTAAGGATCCCCATGAAGAAATTCAAATGGTCCATCATTGTAACGCCCCCAATTTTTTCTGTGATTATTTAATTCTCGTTTGGCGTTACGTCGACGCGTTCTCTTGGCTTGTGTCATCTGTGGAGTGTGGTCTTAACTCCTTAGAACTGAGTGGCCCATTTTGTAGCCTATTGATAAGATCTCCCTAGTAAGCCGAGTTGTTTTGTGTGACCCGGTGTGGCCTCTCAGGGGATGCTTGTGTTTTGGCTTTGGGTGGGTATAACTCGAGTTCTGTTCGTCGAAAGTTAATTTCGACTTCGCCGTTGTATTTGTAGCGTGGATATTTAGCTACGGTGCATATTTCGTCGAATTCCGAGGATGTTCGGTGTTTGCGTCGTTCTATATTTTATGAAAAAAAATAAAGCTATTTCATAAATATTATGTTAAATATTATTTTTTCTTAAAGGTTTACGGATGCTTGGCGGTTTTGCCTGGTCATTTTTAGCCTTAATTAATTGATTAGCTAATTAAGATTAAGAGGATGCTATATATAGGATAGTTTAGACTTAGGAGGTAACCGCTCCTATTCATCTTTCTGAAAGACCGAACCAGTCTGCGGCTGATCACGAAAAGAAGCGGAGAAACCGCCGAACCTGCTCTCCTTCGGATGCCGATTCCGAGAGATTTTGTGGACGGAATTCGATTCCGAAAGCGGATTTGGATTTCTCTCGCCTAGACCTTCATTCCTACGGTAAGACATTCAGTTTTTGTGGTATTTCTAGGGGTCTCGAAATCCTTGGGTTGTCTGTTTCCCCCATTAAAGCTCCAGATCCCTGCTTTAGGTGTCATTGCTGCTGGTGCCGAGTGAGAGTAAGGGAGGCCGACCAAGTTTCACTGGAGATCGAGGCAAGTTGTGCTCTTGCCCTAGCCATGTAGTTTTTCTTGTTCATTTGGTTCCTTACTGTTAATGGTTTTCCAAATTTCTCTTGCTAAAAGGTCCAATCTCCTTTTGATTATGACCAAGTTTTGCTTAAGCCTGTAGATAGTTTCCTTTGCAGATTTTATTTATTTCTGAAATCAGCCTTGCTATTAATTTTTTTTCCTTCCTGCTGTTAAGTTGGCTAGTTCTCGAGTTGGGAGTAGAGAAATGATTGCTGGTTCAAGCATTGGAGATTTCAGGATTTGGCGCTGAGTGTGGTGCACACACTCAATGCCGGGTATGTTTGGACTTGGCATTGAGTGTGGTGCACACACTCAACGCCAGGTTTGCTAGGATTTAGCATTGAGTGTGGTGCACACACTCAACGCCATTACCCCTTGGTCTGTTCTTTTACGGCTAAGTAGTACGGCGTGAGTGAGAATATCCTTCTAAGTAAAAATCGACGGGAATCACTTAATGATTCTTGCCGACTTCGACGAGAATCGTTAGTGATTCCCGCCAATTCGGCGAGAATCAATCTGCATTCCCGCCGATTCGGCGAGAATCTATCTGTATTCTCGCCGATTCATAGAGAATCAATCTGCATTCCCTCCGATTCGGCGAGAATCAATCTGCATTCCCGCCGACCTCTTCCAGATGGCATTGAGTGAGTGGGCCTCACTCAACGCCATGATAGTTTAGGCGCTGAGTCAGGCGGGCTCACTCAACGACGCAGCCTTTTCTTGCAGGTAAGTACTTTGGCGTTGAGTGAGTTGATCTCACTCAACGCCAAAGCTATTCTATTGTTGAGAATGGTGGGCGCACTCAGCGGCGCAGTTTGTTTTCGCGGCTAAGTACTTTGGCGTTGAGTGAGTCAACCTCACTCAACGCCAAAGCTGTTTTGGCATTGAGAGAGGTGGACTCACTCAACGCCACAGTTGGGTTTTGCGGTTAAGTGCAAAGGCATTGAGGGAGTGGACCTCACTCAACGCCATATCTTCTTTGGCGTTGAGTGAGGTTAGCTCACTCAACTCCACAACCTGTTTTGCTGAAGGCATTGAGGGAGTGGACCTCACTCAACGCCATAGATTTTTTGGCGTTGAGTGAGGTTAGCTCACTCAACGCTACAGCCTGTGTTGCTGTAGGCGTTGAGGGAGTGGACCTCACTCAACGCCATTGCTATTTTGGCGTTAAGTGAGGCTAGCTCACTCAACGCCACCGTCTGTTTAGGCGTTGAGTGAGTGGGGCTCACTCAATGCCATTCCGTGTTGATCCATCTCAACACTTTTCTCTTACCTTGATTTTCTCCCCCAAGTGAATTCCTTGATTTTGAGGTTCCTTGTCGGCTATTTTCTTTTTTCCAAAAAGGCCGAATCGTGGGTCGTGGTTAGTAGTGGTGGTTTGAAGATCTTAAGGGGGGAGGTATTGTGTAATTTAGCCAAGGCCACCCTTTTTCTTTTATCTTGCTCCAGGTATTGGCTGGGCAAGGTGGTGGGAGGTCCCTAGTGCTTTCACATATAGACCCCTGAGCTTTGTTTCTTGGAAATGGTGATTGGGGGACTGAGTTTGCCTCCAATCCGGATCTATGTTGTTTTTGCTACTACCATCTCTCACAGCTTAGGGTGTTAGACATTTCTTCCTTTGTAAATTTGCAACGTTTGGGCTCATGGTAGCCTTGTAAACTCTGCAGGATTTTTTTTTGGGCAGGGTTGTTGATGTTTCCTCGCACTTAGTGTTTTTCTTTTGTCTTGCTTTGGATAGTGGTGCTTGTTTCGGTTTGCTTACTCTTCTTGCTTACCTTATAACCTAACATTTCTGTACAGTTTTTACTTGTTTAGCTTGCTGAGGTATTCTTTTCTTCTTTAAATGCCTCAGGTTCTGGTTAGTAGCCGATTAGGCGGCTAGTGGTGTTGTGCAGTTGCTGGTGGTCTTTGGTGCTTTAGAGATCAGTTCCTTGTTTTTGTGAGGTAGTTTTGGTGTTATTTTCTTACAGACATACATACTTGCTAGTGGGTTCGTGTCAGTTTGTTGGCGCCCACTGGTAGTTTTACCTTGATACTAGATATGTTATCTTTTTGCTGCTACATTTCTGGAGTTAGTCTACTTGCTCTTGGCATAATTTATGCTAGGTTGCTAGTTACTTTTAAACCTAAAAACACTATTATAAGTATATCTCATGATCAACATATTTTATAAAACTCAACACTATTTTCCAAATAACGTAAAAAGATCATTTTTCCTATATATAGTATAAATCAAAAGTAGGGTCCTACATAGTATAAGTTGTCCTCTGGGGACACTTATGCACTCTTTTAGGATGTCAAACCTGAATAAAGTATTTTCTGCAGCGTATAAGTATAGTTTTTAAATTGTGGACCAGGTGATCCACCGAGCCGAGGGATACGGCCTTTAAAAATATAACTGATTTTCCAATCATTTAACTTATGAATTTTCATAAAGTATAGTTGTTAGTGGTTTGCCTGAGCGTCGGCAGTTATCCCCTGCTTGACGTGGCATCATGACGCGTGTTTTCTCCTACTCTGATAATCCGTTTTCTTCGGAGAAAATGTGGGTTATGACAGTTGGTATCAGAGGGAGGTTTCTTGACAAGTTAGTCGGGCAACCTTCCCTTTTGATTGCATTAGTGGTTCAACATCATGTCGTTCACACACCGATATGTCATCAGCACGTCTTGGCAACCGCACAAACACTACACTCATAAGCATAACACGAAGTATACAGGGCATATTATGTAGTATGGGATGCATAATTTGTGTTCGTATATGGATCCACCATAGGGGCAACATGTGAGGGTTATGTAGTATGGGATGCATAACCTCACCATATGGCTGCGACTAACTCGTTTTCTTTTCGTTGCATGAAAATGTTATGTAGTATGAGATGTATAACATTTCCATGTGTACGCTGCTCAAACATGCATTAGGGCCTTTTTAGAAGGCATAACACAAACATGCATAGCATAACATTGCATAAGAACAACGTGCCAAGCTAAAGAATGGCAGGATGACATATGTACACACATAAGTTTTCGAGTCAAAAATAATGTAAAGTCATGCATTCCCGATCTAGGCACAAGAGTTAGTATGGTGGTGGTTAACCATCCTAGGTTAAAACATAACATCAATTCTTGTAAAAATAAACTCCGAGAGCAAGTTTAGACCTTAAAGTTCATATTTATGTATGTATTGTCTGTACTTGTAGTTAGTTGCAGGTATCGTACTAGGATCTGACTAAGGTTGCTATGAGTTTAGGATGGCAAGATGCCCTTTGACTAGATCGACCCCCCTATCAGAGGGTGAGTCATCTGGAGCACAGAATGATGCAGTGATCGAGAGCCTGCGACAGAGTAGCGATTCTTTGAGCAGGCAGATGGTGGAGATGCAGGCCCAGATCCAGTCTCTAGTGGCAGTTGTGGCAGGAAAGACTCAGGGAGTGCAAGGCCCTACAGGGGGGGTTAGCTGTTCTCCTCCTCCTGCACCCCTGAGACCTCCAGTGGTGGTTCCAGCGGAGATGGCATTTATCTCGCAGTTTTAGATTCTTAGCCCCCTACTTACGATGGGAAGGCAGATTTCATGGTCATAGACGATTGGCTGATCTCCATGGAGGAGATGTTCTCGTATTCCGGTATTGCAGATGATCAGAGAGTGGTGATAGCCGCCTATCAGCTTAAGGGTTTGGATAAGAGTTGGTGGCTGAGAGAAAAGGAGAGCTTGGTAGCTGGATGCTCTTGGGAAGTATTCAAGGAAATACAACTGAGGAAGTTCTTGCCCTCGGTCGAGCGTGACCGTCTTATGAATGACTTCGTCCACCTGAAGCAAAGGCAACTCACGGTCGGTGAGTATGAGATAGAGTTCAGCAAGTTGAGCCGGTTTGCTCCTGGGTTGGTGAGTGTTGAGGCTGATCGAGTCAAGCGATTCCTTGGTGGCTTTAGGAGCGAGGTGCAGCAGTTGACCAGTGCTTATGGATCAGAGACTTATGCAGGGGTAGTGGAGGTTGCTCTGAAGGTGGAGGCTATCGAGACCGCAAAGAGCAGAAGCCAGCAAATGAGGAAGGAAAAGAGGAAGTCTGTCGAGGAGAAGAAACCCAAGATACTCGGTGCTGCTTTGGGAAAGAAGAGCAAGGTGGTGTGTAGCTTCTGTGGCCGGTCAGGCCACCCTATTGAGAGGTGTTTCAAAAAGGCTGCAGCTCAGAAGAAGGAGCAAGTTCATGCTATTCAGGGTGCTCCTAGGAGGGATGTTTCCTGTACTGTTTGAAAGCGACACGGGCATGATGCTGCCCAGTGTTGGTCCAAGGATAAAGTCTACTATCAGTGCTGGCAGAACGGTCACAACAAGTCTAGGTGTCCTCAGGTCCAACCTGCTCTTCATGCAGTTCCACTTCAGGCACTACCTCTACCTCTGCGTGTGGACAAGGGTAAAGGAAAGCTGAACGTGATCTCTTCTGAGGAGGCTCAAGCTTCGACTCAGGTCATCTCAGGTTAGTTGTTTCTTTTTCTATCCTGAAGGTTTTATTTGTTAGAAAGTTTACAGTGTTGTTTTTGTAGTTTCCTTAGTTGTATATACTCCTATAGGGAAATTTAAGGTGAAGAACCGCTGGGCGCGTGTTCTGTTCGACTCCGGCACTACCCACTCATTTGTGGCTAGAGCCTTTGTGGAGCGACATCGGTTAACTCTAGATCGAGTTCGTAATACCTTCCGCGTCAAGTTCCCTTCTGGTGAATCTGTGTTATCAGATTTGGGCATTCTAGATTGCCCTATTTTGTTAGGGAATTTTCTTGCGAAGGTAGACTTGAAGACGTTTGATCTGGAGGACTTCGATGTTATTCTGGGCATGGACTAGCTGTCTAAGTATGATGTGGTCATTCAGTACAAAGGGAAGCGCTTGGACTTCATCAAGGACAATTATAAGCGGGGAAGCGTGTATGCTGATCCGTGCCAAGATTCTCCTGTCTTTTCTACGGTATGTGCTCAGAAGTTGTTTATTTCTGATTGCTTTGCTTGTTTAGTCTCCGTGGTTGGGACCGCTGTTAGTGTACCGCGCTTAGAAGAGATTCCCGTTATTCGTGGTTTCGCTGATGTGTTTCCTGATGACCTTCCTGGTCTTCCTCTCGATCGGGATGTCGAATTTGTGATTGATTTGGAATCGGGTACGCGTCCTATTGATAAGGCGCCGTACCGAATGGCCCCTCGTGAGCTAGAGGAGTTGCGAGTCCAGTTAGATGAGTTATTGGCAAAAGGTTTTATCAGGCAGAGTTCGTCGCCTTGGGGTGCTCCTGTCCTGTTTGTGAAGAAGAAAGATGGGTCGATGCGGCTTTGATCGACTACAGGGATTTGAACAAAGTAACTATTAAGAACATGTACCCTCTGCCGAGGATCGATGACTTATTTGATCAGTTGCGCGGTAGCACAGTGTTCTCCAAGATCGATCTTCGTTCTGGCTATCATCAGCTCAAGATTCGTGAGGCAGATATTCCGCGGACTGCGTTTAGATCGAGGCATGGTCATTTTGAGTTCTTGGTGATGTCGTTTGGATTGACAAACGCACCATCAAATTTCATGGATATGATGAACCGGGTGTTCAAGGATTTCCTAGACAAGTTTGTTATGGTTTTCATCGATGACATGCTGGTCTATTCCCGCAGCGCTGAGGAGCATGAACAGCATCTGCGCTTGGTTCTAGCGGAGTTGAGGAATCACAAGTTATTTTCCAAGCTGAGCAAGTGCGAATTTTGGTTTCCTCAGGTCTCATTTCTGGGCCACGTTGTGAACAAGGATGGGATCTCGGTCAACCCA
The DNA here is from genome assembly GCA_039513925.1 of Platanthera zijinensis. Taxonomy (NCBI): domain Eukaryota; kingdom Viridiplantae; phylum Streptophyta; class Magnoliopsida; order Asparagales; family Orchidaceae; genus Platanthera; species Platanthera zijinensis. Next base: position 110,344,247 of record CM077087.1, read on the forward strand.
GAAAAGATCACAGCAGTGATGGATTGGAGTAGGCCGAGCACGCCCAAGGAGATCAGGAGCTTTCTAGGGTTGGCCGGCTACTACGGGAGGTTCTTGGAGGGTTTCTCTACCCTAGCTGCACCTTTGACTAGGTTGAATCAAAAGAACGCGGCCTTTGTTTGGAGCGAGAAGTGCGAAGAAGCCTTCTTGGAGCTAAAAAACAGATTATGCACTGCTCCCGTTCTGACCCTACCTACTGAGGGTGTGGAGTATGATGTGTACGTGGATGCTTCGCAAGTTAGTCTGGGTTGCGTTTTGATGCAGGCTGGAAAAGTGATTGCGTATGGGTCAAGGCAATTAAAGACTCATGAGAGAAATTACCCTACGCATGACTATGAGTTTGCAGCGGTGATTTATGCGTTGAAGATGTGGAGACATCTACTTTATGGGGCTCAGTGCAAGATCTTCACTGATCACAAGAGCCTGAAGTATGTGTTCACGCAAAAGGAGTTGAATCTACGCCAGCGTCGGTGGCTAGAGTATGTTGCCGATTATGATGTAGAGATCCAGTATCATCCAGGCAAGGCCAATGTAGTGGCCGACGCCCTGAGTCGGAAGACGGGGAAGATCTTTAATCTCTTCTCCGACCGTTTAGTGGAAGAGTTCCTCCTTATGGATATCTCAGTGAGATGCTGTGTCATGCAGAGTAGTTTGGCAGTGGCAGAGCCGTCTTGGATTTCTCTTACTAGATTGCACCAGAAGGATGATCCGGACCTTCTGCACTTATACCTCAGGACTGGGAGAGGGGAGTTGCCAGATTTCTTTATCGATGATGGGGGTACTTTGAAGTACCACGACAGATTTTGCATCCCTGCTGTTGGAGACATCAGCGGTATGATATGCAGAGAGGATCATGGTTCCAGTGTTGCCTACCATCCAGGATCTACAAAGATGTATCATGATTTGAAGCAAATTGCCTGGTGGTATGACATGAAAAGTGATATAGCCCGATTTGTTGCTGAGTGCCACACTTGCAAGCGTGTGAAGGCCGATCACGGAAGGCCTGGTGGCAAGTTGACTCTGTTAGAGATCCCGACTTGGAAGTAGGAAAGTATTTCTATGGACTTCATCATGGGCTTAGCAAAATCTCTAAGGGGATTTGATTCTGTTTGGGTTATAGTGGATAGACTGACGAAGTGTGCTCACTTCGTGCCGTACAAGATTGATTACCCGATGAAGAAGATAGCAGAGTTGTACTTGAATGAGTTCATCAGATTGCACAGTGTGCCTATTAGCATCATTTTTGATCGAGACTCCCAGTTTACTTCTCATTTTTGGCAGAGTCTGCAGGAGGGTTTGGGTACAGACCTGAGGTATTCTACTACTTACCACCCACAGACCAATGGGCAGACAGAGCGGGTGAACCAGATAGTTGAGGATATGATCAGATGCTACATTCTAGACCACGGTGGAGCGTGCGATGAGCGGTTGCGACTTTTGTACGCGTTATATTTTAAATTTACTTGCTTTTGACTTCTATTTTTTAGAGATTAGAAGGTTTTCATGAGTTCACTTAGCATACTCGTGTTATATTTTAAATTTACTTTCTTTCGACATCTCTTTTACAGAGATTGGCAGGTACTCGCGAATTCACATCAGTTACTCTCATTATATTTTAAATTTACCTGTTTTTGACTTCTCTTTTGTAGAGATTAGTAGGTCTTTGTGAGTTCACTTTAGGTACTCGCTTTATATTTTAAATTTAGCTGCTTTTGACCTCACTTTTGTAGAGATTAGTAGGTGTTAGTGAGTTCACTTCAGGTATTCGCATTTTATTTTAAATTTGCCTACTTTTAACTTCTCTTTTAAAGAGATTAACAGGTGTTCGCGAATTTACTTTTGCTACTCATATTATGTTTTATATTTAACTGCTTTTGACATTTCCTTTGTAGAGATTAGCAGGTGTTCTCTAGTCCACTTCAGGTACTCGCGCTATATTATAAATTAAACAGCTTTTGACTTTTCTTTGTAGGGATTAGAAGAATTTCACGAGTTCACTTCAGGTACTTGCATTATATTTTTAATTTACCTCTATTGAGTTCTCTTTTGTAGAGATTGGCAGGTGTTTAAGAGTTCACTTCAAGTACTCGCATTATTTTGAAATTTACCTACTTTTGACTTCTCTTTTGAAGATATTAGCAAGTGTTCACGAAATCTCTTCAGTTACTCAAGTATTATTTTAAATTTCCTGCTTTTGAATTCTCTTTTATTGAGATTAGCAAGTGTTCGCAAGTTCACTTCATGTACACGCATTATATTTTAAATTTACCTGCTTTTGACTTCACCTTTCCAGAGATAAGCAGATGTCCACGAGTTCAGTTCAGGTACTTGCATTATATTTTAAATTTAATTGCTTTTGACTTCTCTTTTTGAGAGATTAGCAGGTGCTCGGGAGTTTACATTAGGTACTCGCATTATATTCTAAATTTACCTGCTTTTGACATCTCCTTTGTAGAGATTAGCAGGTGTTCCCGAGTTCACTTCAGGTACTCGCATTATATTTCAAATTTACCTGCTTTTGAATTCTCTTTTGGAGAGATATGATGGTTTTTGCGAGTTCAAATCAAGAACTCCCATTATATTTTAAATTTACCTGCTTTTGACTTCTCCTTTGAAGAGATTTGCAGGTGTTTGCGAGTTTATTTCAGGTACTCACGTTATATTATAAATTTTCCGGCTTTTGTCTTCTCATTTATGGAGATTAGTTGGTTCTCCCGAGATCAATTCAGGTAATCAAGTTATATTTAAAATTTACCTTCTTTTGACTTCTCTTTTGTAGAGATTAGCAGGTGTTCTCTTCAGGTTCTCACATAATAATTTAAATTTACCTGCTTTTTACTTCTCTTTTGTAGAGATTAGCAGGTGTTCATGAATTCACTTTAGGTACTCACGTATTATTTTAAATTTTCCTGCTTTTGACTTCTCTTTTGTAGAGATTAGCAAGTGTTCTCAAGTTCACTTCTTGTACGCACATTATATTTTAAATTTATGTGCTTTTGACATCTCATTCGCAGAGATAACCAAGTTTTCATGAGTTCAGGTACTCGCGTTATATTTTAAATTTACTTGCATTTTAATTCTCTTTTTAAGAGATTAGAAGTTATTCACATGTTCACTTAGGGTACTCGCATTATATTTTAAATTTACTTGCTTTTGATTTCTCTTTTTTAGAGATTGGCAGATGCTTGTGAATTCACTTCAGGTACTCGCATTATATTTTAAATTTACCTGTTTGTGACTTCTCTTTTATAGAGATTAGTAGCTCTTCGTGAGTTTAGTTTAGGTACTCGCTTTATATTTTAAATTTAGTTTATTTTGACCTCTCTTTTGTAGATATTAGCATGTGTTTGTGAGTTCACTTCAGTTATCGCGTTATATTTTAAATGTACCTGTTTTTATCTTCTCTTTTATAGAGATTCACAGGTGTTCGCGAGTTAACTTCAGCTACACATGTTATGTTTTAAATTTACCTGCTTTCGACATCTCCTTTGCAAAGATTAGCAGGTGTTTTCTAGTCCACTTCAGGTACTCGCATTATATTTTAAATTAAGTAGCTTTTGACTCTCTTTGTAGAGATTAGAAGATTTTCTTGAGTTCACTTCAGGTACTCGCACTATATTTTAAATTTACATGTTTTGACTTTTCTTTTGTAGAGATTAGCACGTGTTTAAGAGTTCACTTCAGGTACTAGCGTTATATTTGAAATTAACTACTTTTGACTTCTCTTTTGTAGAGATTAGCAGGTGTTAATGAATTCCCTTCCGGTACTCACATATTATTTTAATTTTTTTTGCTTTTAAATTCTCTTTTGTTGAGATTAGCAAGTGTTCGCAAGTTTAATTCATGTACGTGCATTATATTTTAAATTTAACTACTTTTGACTTCACCTTTCCAGAGATTAGCAGGTGTTGACAAGTTAATTTATTTTACTCGCAATATATTTTAAATTTACCCGTTTTTGACTTCTCTTTTGTAGAAATTAGCAGGTGTTTGGGAGTTTACTTCAGGTACTCGCAACATATTTTAAATTTACCTGCTTTTGACATCTCCTTTGTAGAGATTAGCAGGTATTCCCGAGTTCACTTTAGGTACTTGCATTATATTTTTAATTTACCTGCTTTTGATTTCTCATTTGGAGAGATTAGAAGGTTTTCGCGAGTTCACTTCAAGAACTCGTGTTATATTTTAAATTAACCTGCTTTGGACTTCTGCTTTGAAGTGATTTGCAGGTGTTCGCGAGTTCATTTCAGCTACTCACATTATATTTTAAATTTTCCTGCTTGTCTTCTCATTTACAGAAATTAGAAGGTTCTCCCTAGATCACTTCAGGTAATCGAATTGTAATTAAAATTTACCTTCTTTTGACTTCTCTTTTGTAGATATTAAAAGGTGTTCAAGAGTTCACTTCAGGTACTCGCATTATATTTTAAATTAACCTGCTTTTGACTTCTCTTTTGTAGAGATTAGCAGTTGTTCACAAATTCACTTTAGGTACACATGTATTATTTTAAATTTTCCTGCTTTTGTCTTCTCTTTTATAGAGATTAGCAGGTGTTCGCAAGTTCACTTCATGTATGCGAATTATATTTTAAATTTACCTACTTTTGACTTCACCTTCGCAAAGATAAGCAGGTGTTCACGAGTTCAGTTTAGGTACTCACGTTATATTTTAAATTTACTTTCTTTTAACTTCTCTTTTTGAGAGATTAGAAGGTTTTCGCGAGTTCACTTATGGTACTCGCATTATATTTTAAATTTACTTGCTTTTGACATCTCTTTTGCAGAGATTGGCAGGTGCTTGCGAATTCACTTTAGGTACTCGCATTATATTTTAAATATACCTTCTTTTGACTTCTCTCTCGTAGAGATTAGTAGGTTTTCGTGCGTTCACTTTAGGTACTCGCTTTATATTTCAAAGTTAGTTACTTTTGACCTCTCTTTTGTAGAGATTTGTAGGTGTTCGTGAGTTCACTTCAGGTATTGACATTTAATTTAAAATTTACCTACTTTTAACTTCTCTTTTAAAGAGATTAGAAGGTGTTCGTTAGTCCACTTCAAGTACTCGCATTATATTTTAAATTAAGCAGCTTTTGACTTTTCTTTGTAGAGATTAGAAGATTTTCACGAGTTCACTTCAGGTACTCACATTATATTATTAATTTACCTGTATTGACATCTCTTTTGTAAAGATTAGCAGGTATTTAAGAGTTCACATCAGGTACTCGTGTTATATTTGAAATTGACCTACTTTTGAATTCTCTTTAGCAGATATTATTAGGTGTTCACGAATTCACTTCCATTACTAACATATTATTTTAAATTTTTCTGCTTTTGACTTCTCTTTTGACTTCTCCTTTCCAGAGATAAGCAGGTGTTCACACGTTAAGTTCAGGTACTTGTATTATATTTTAAATTTACTTTCTTTTGACTTCTCATTTTGAGAGATTATCAGGTGTTCGGAAGTTTTATTCAGGTACTCACATTATATTTTAAATTTTCCTACTTTTGAAATCTCCTTTGTAGAGATTAGCAGGTATTCCCGAGTTCACTTCAGGTACTCGCATTATATTTTAAATTTACCTGCATTGAACTTCTCTTTTGGAGAGATTAGAATGTTTTCGCGAGTTCACTTCAGGAACTCGCGTTATATTTTAAATTTTCTTGCTTTTGACTTCTCCTTTGAAGAGATTTGCAGCTGTTCACGAGCTCATTTTAGTTACTCGCATTATATTTTAAATTTTCTTGCTTTTGTCTTCTCATTTACAGAGATTAGCAGGTGCTCCCTGTGAACCCAGAATTTGTGACAAGTTTGCATGGGCTTTCCAAGCCGGGCAGCATGGTTCCTTAGCCACCATTCTCAATGAGCCGGTCAATCCTCGTTGAAGCCGTCTGGCCTCTTCGCCAGGCCGCCGCCAGATAGGGTTCAAATCAGCCTGTCTAAGGGTCGAGCCTCTCAGCTTGCCAGACGAAGCTCTCCAGAGGAAGCCCGCCAGGCCGTGCGGCCATCCCTCATCCCTCTTCTCTTTTTGCTTGCTTCCCGTCACCTCTGCCCGGTTCTCCTGTACCCTAGGAAGCGGGTAATTTTAGCCCTTCCCATTTGGGCCAGCCCCCAAGCCTATAAATAGGGGTTGGGAGCACACCCCAATGCACGCTTACTCGAGTCTAGGAGCTCATTTGTTAAGAACTGCGGTATCGAGCCTAGTGCCTTGCGGCCTGTGTTCGGCCAACTTCTCATTTTCTCCTTTCATTCCTCTCTAAGTGTAAGCACTTCATTTTTGATAAAAGTAAAGCCCGCCGCAAGAGAGGCATTCATGCCGCAGCGGGCAAAGTGTGGTGTCGTAGCTTCTTACAGCTTACTCTGGTTTCTGCTCTAATCGCTAGTAACCGGCTACTCAGCAGTCCTTCCTCTTTTTCTCCTCATCCCTGTGAGATTTTGAACAGTTAACTAGAGGGCACATTTATTGCATCAACAGTTAACACGTGGCTATCAAATATCAAGTGATCGATGAAATCAGCGGACTAGAAGCATCATACCGCTCCAACCACTAGAACTCGGTGGCAGTTAACTAAGCCACACAACACTGGTTATCGCTTTCAGTCCGACACTAGCCTACCAATTAACCTGCCAGCTTTCCCGTCGGTCTCCTAACTTGCTTGTCCTACCATTAATTCGCCCGTTCAAGCCACAACTGTTCAGTGGGTTGTAAATCCTATTTGACTATTTTCTTCTGTTTAAAATGGGTTTTGCAAAGGAATAAGATGAGTCTAACTTCCTATTTGCTATTACGGATCTCTTGGAGAGACATGGTAGCTCTCATCTTAGTGACGGAGCACTTGACAGTAATGATGAATTTTCTGCCAATCATGATGAGCACGTGTCGCTATTCGCTCCAAAAGAGACCTTCGACCATCCTTGTGGAATTTGTAAACCAAACGCAGCCTCTTATAATATTCAAGATCATGAAAATCAAGTGTTCCCTTCTAAAGAAGAAGAAGACATCCCTTCTCCGTTCATCAACCGAATTCGTTGGGAGGTTGTCGCTGATGATTTCAGAGTACCTCGTCTGCCCGAAATTTCTTGATTTGATGACCCAGTTTCTCGTCTGCAAGCTTTTGAATCAGCTGTTTCACTAAGGAAAGTATTAGATGGAATTAAATGAAAACTTCTCATTATATCATTTGGCGATCTTGCCATAGAATGGTTCTATGGTCTACCATCTCGGTCAATCACCAGCTTTAAAGATCTTCGAAGACAATTCCTTTCAAGGTTTACTACCTACAGGAAGCATAAAAAAGACATAAGAGCTCTCTTCCAAATCAAGCAGGGGGATGACAAGTCTAATCCAGACTTCGTTGATCGTTTTCAAATGGAAATTCTGGATATTGTTAGTGTTCAGCAAGATTATTACCGATATGCTTTTGTGAACGGACTTCGAGAAGGTCCTCTAAAGTTTGAGCTCACTATAAAGGACCCCCAAACTTACGGAGATCTTATAAGATTATTAATAAGTTCTTAATGGTTGAAGAAGCGAATAAAGACTATATCTTGCTTTTAAAACATAAAGCTAAGCAGCCTCAGGAGATTTCTCATGATCAACAGCTTAGTTAATTTATTGCAAAGTGTTTCGCAATTCAGAAGTTACGAGTCTCCTCCTCACCTTCAGAGTATGCCTGCAGAGCCTCTTCAGCTGAATGAGATATCTGGGTTTGCAGAGGCACATCTTATAACATCCTTCAATCATAAAACTCTAAAAAGTGAAAAATGCTCGGATAGGTATGTCAAGTTTAAAATCTCTATAGAAGATATCCTGGAAGTCCTTCAAAGAATGCCAGAGTTCAAAAAGCCTCGACGCATGAAATCTAAGATTAAATACCGGCATGAAGAACTTTTCTGCAAATTTCACAAGGATATAAGCCATCTGACGGAAGATTGTATGGCTCTTCGGACACTTGCTGATCAATTTGCAAAGGCTGGGAAATTGTAAGATTATGTTATGCAGTGACCCTCTAGCACATTCTTCTCTAACGAAGTCAATAGTACCAGCAAAGTTTTGGTTTTCTTCATAATAAGGGTATTTGTGGTTGGAATAATGGAGCATTTTACACGCCATCTGATCAAGTCCCAAGTATATATCGTTTTACTACATCCTTCAATACAAACAAGCATTCATATGCCATTTTAGTCTTCTATCTTAGCTTCGCTTCTGATGCTAACATTCACTCGTATGGATGCAAAATTCATTTTGACAAAGGTAATATTTGAATATAGTGTTAAGTTCTTAAGCCCTCCACATCCCGCTTGATATTAGCCGCAGATGTGTAGTGTCAATTCTGCTTGACATCAGCCATAGATATTACGTACATATCCCACTCGACTATAGTCGCAGATATTACGCACTTATCCCGCTTGACATCAGTCGTAAATATTACATACTTATCTCGCTCGACTACAATCGCAGATATTATGTACTAATCCCACTTGACATTGGTCGCGGATATTGAAATTTAGTGCTGCTTATGTGGTCATTGTTTGGAAGCAATGCCTCATGAAACTGCCCACATCTACACATAAGTTTGTAGATCCTCCTGCTTTTTGAAGGTTAGTATGAGCTTATCCGCCATCTTACTGTTTTACGGCCTGCTCTAGCCGACTTATAATATGCAGTCCGTAGACTGCGCGGTTATGTATTCCTGTTTGTTCTATTCGGCTTATGGAGGCTTTTCTGCCATTTTATTATTAATATACTCGGTAATCCGGGAAACTTTAATTCTGTCAATTAATTCTAGGCCTGAGTCCCCCGACTTATGGTATTCATTTTAATCGACCTGAGACTTGTCGCTTCAAAGTTTGCATGAACTTTGCCTCTATTACCAGACGGTCTATTTGCAGTTAGGCACGCAGAAATATCTCTGGTCACCAGTTTGAATACTTATATAAGAAGCCGCAGGTTGTTTATCTCTATCCTTAAGAATAAATCTCATATTGGAAATGCGGTCTGTGTCAACATTCGGCCAAGCCGCAAATATCAATTGTCTTTGAAGCTACTTAGCGGCTAAATCGGTTAGCCGCATGGCTTAATATTCAGTGTACATGTTCAGGCATACCACAGGTTATTTATCCCAACCTGTTCCCTCACTATAAAATTACGGTCTACCTTGCGGTTTTCAAGTGTGTATTATCCATTATATAGTTCCCCTGGCTTATTAGCGGTTAAATCTGCCAAACCGTTCGGTTTGTGGCTTAGTAGATGACTTAAAGGAATTCTTCTCTTCCTTGTTGATAAATCAGATCAATTTACATAATGGTTATATTATGAAAAACGTCTAAGTTGTCTACCTAAATCACCTAGAGGGGGGTGAATAGGTGAGTTGTGCGTCTTTTTGCGGAATAAAAACTTTAGTGATCTAAGCACAAGAAATAAACAAGCATTCACAGAGGACACCAATAATTATAGTGGTTTCCTAATCTTGGGTATGTCCACTTTCCACTTACAGATCTAGCAAATGGCTTGACTCGGCTACTCCACTAATCTCAGATCTAAATGATCCTACCACTCGGAACAACGTTCCTATAATTTCGATCCAAAACGGATCTACACTCAGAAAAAGAAAACTTCCTACAACTCGGAGAGCAAATCTCCTATACTCAGAGAATAATCTCCTACAAGATTAAAAAGAAATTGTAGAATACAAACATTAATCTTATCAGATCTTAAAATCTCTCCCTAAGTCTTATTTCTTGGACTTTGTGACTTTATCAGAAATTGTAGAAGAACACGCTCGGCTAGATCTGTTCTGAGAAACTTTGATTCACACGATCAAGGAGTAGGTGGAGAAAGAAGAATCTCTTGATCTGCGAATCGATCTGGATTGAAAGTAGCCTTGGCAATCTTGAAGAAGAACAGCGGCTTCTGTAGAATATGAAACTGTCGGCCGATCCAGAAACTTAGAATAATACGCTTAGGGTTAGTCATAATGACAGGACCTTTTATAAGATCTCCCTAATTGTAATAATCGTTATTAATGATGGCCACGAGGACCAATCATATCACGAAATTCAAAAATTCGATCTATTAGGGACTTAAAGAATTTTTTGAAAATGGTTCAACATTTCTCGAGTAAGAAATATACTACTCGAGTGAATAAACTAGCTCTCGAGTGAAAGATTCTGACTACTCGAGAATAGCTAATTCTGGAAATTCTGGAGTAAAGAAAGAAATCAATCGAGTGGATAAGAGATCACTCGAGTGCTAGATATAATTCTCGAGATGTAGACTTATACTTCTCGAGAGCTTTGACTTAGAGAAAATTCTGGATGAAAATGTTGATCACTCGAGTACTGAAACTAGACTATTCGAGTGCTAATCGAACTACTCGAGTACAAGGATATGCCACTCGTGTGGTCTTAGAATTTTCTCAAGATCTATCTTCTGTCACTCAAAATAAGCTACTCAACTACTCGAGGACTCAGCTAGACTACTCGAGTACTTTACTTAGAAACTTTTCTGAGACTAAAAACTGAACACTCGAGAATTACATAAGGTCTACTCGAGTACTAGACTTGGCTATCGAGAGCTAGATTAAGGCTACTCGAGAACCACTTCCTATACTCGAGTTAAAGACATGACCTACTCGAGATCTTCTAAGGTTTTTACTCGATTACAATCAATCCACTCGAGTAAAAAACATAGATTATTTTCAGCTTAAAGAAAATTTTCCTTCTACATTCCAAACAGCATCCAGTCTTCCTTCATAAGTCCAAGTGCTTAAAAATGAAATGTATCCCAATAGAGAGGCTACACATTAGTCAACACCATGGATTACACAATGAGGGATTACATTATATGGTCATGTGTTTGATGACCTTATATAGACTTACATTGGTCTACACTTGGCAATAAGTCCTGCAAACACATAACTAGAACAGGAAATCAAATACAACCTAATTCGTCTTAGTTCAAGGGTGACTTCATACAAATCTAGGTTATACCCAACAATCACCCCCTATTTATAGAAGTTAGAACCCTCTACACTAAGGTGAATTATACCAACAAAAAGAACTAGATATGTGAAAAGTAAGCACAGAACAAAATGCATGAAATTTAGAAGTAAAAGATATTCATCAAAACTAAGAATTATATAACTAGAAATGTTTCAAGATTCCACTCTACATAGATTCAATCATTAATCTCAAAACATATATCCATTCCTAGCTTTGATGTTGTTGCTTTTGTTGTTGTTACTGCCTATCTTTCTTTTCTAGTTGTCTCCTTTGATAACTGAAGGGCTTGGGATAGTACTTTGAAGGTCTTGGTGGTGTATTTGGATTATTTCTCCCATATTCTTTGTTATAGATCCTTATCTTAGTCTTAGACTTCTCATATAACTCCCATTCAGTTGAGCTGTAATGAAGATTCCTTCTTTCATTATAATCCATAACAAGCTTCAGTGTATCTAAAATCAAGGATTTGGAAGTTGGACTCCAGATTTCAGCAAACCCCTGAGCTTTCCTTTTCTCTGTCTCTAGGTTTGGAAAAGATCTACTGGTAGAAGCTCCATCTCCATACTTCCTTCTTTTAGGAATCTGAATATCTGGTAGATCTTTAGGATGTCAGATTCCCATACCTGAGAGTAAGATTCTAGAGGTTTAGCTTCCCCTTGAGGCCTACGAGAGAAGGTTGGCATTTGAGTAGGCATCTGAGAAGGATGGCCTTCATTAAGAGGATTCAGATGGTGAGGAATAATGTTTGGATCAGCTTGGAATTCAAGGAATATATGATTATGCATCCACACAGTAGTATCATAAGTGTAAAACTTCACAGACTGAATCTGAGCTAGCACATCTTTATTAATTTCATTCATTTTCTCAGTCCAGAGGGTCTTGACATTAGTGTCATATTTTTCAACTTGTTCTTTCACTATTCCCTCCCCCTTTCTGATTTCTACACATATTTTCTTTATAGCTTCATCTTTGAAGGTGCCCACCTCTTCACAGATCTTCATGAGGTGCTTGTGGGCCTTCTTTTCTAATTAAATCTGATTATTTGCTAGAGTAACTCCTTGGTCCATGACATGTCCAACACTTGTAATAGTGTTATCCTGTAACACCCCTATCCGTCATATAACATATAGCAGTAGGACCGGTCGGGGCCCGACACCATATACCATGGACTGACTGGTGGGTTACTCATTGAAACCAATCAACCAATTACAATGTCCTACATAGAGCATCTAGCGAAAGCAATTTATTAAGTTTCAAGAAATAAAGAACCCAGCCACAAGCATGAATGTCCACTACTCAAACCAACAGGAATGTACAATACACAAGTACTGGCCTTATGGCCTTACAATAGTTTTCTCAAATATAAGTGTCTTCCAAACCTCGACACGCAGGCCGGTCACACATGAGAATACAAGAAAACACTCAAAAACTAGGCCTTCGAGGGCCGGCTCAGTAACTTGGGATTTAGCCCGCTATTTACCGCTCGGCTCCGCAGCACCTGCAAGAAATAATCCACCGCACGGTGGCAAACAAAAGAAACGGTCAGCCATGCTGACAAAATTATAATGACCCCGCCCCAAACTCGGGGCGGCGATGCTCTTTCCCTGCACTTTGTTAGCATAACCAAGCAGTATAATGTAAACACACTTCAACACAAGCGTAGGCATGCACGGCAACACACCCTGTGCACTCAGGGCACATTCACGGCGATCCGTCCAACGTCACGTCAATTTAAGCCATAGATCCTTCCGTCTCACCACTGCCCCTTGGACGGCCAACCTTATAAGCATTTTGTCTTCTCGGCATTGGTCACGTCATATTAAGCCATAGACTACCGAAGACCCTCATCTATGCCAACGGTTCCGCCGAATGACATAGAGCAGGTATGATTACGCCTGACCCATTTCTCATACCACAACGTCAATTAAAGACATATGCGCAGGTCAAGACTCCCCGAGTCCCGTTTCTATCAAATAGTTCACATAACCCAGTTATGTTCAAGTTGGCTCCCCGGCCACCATATTGGCTAAATCACGCATTTGCCCAATTTTCCGGGTGCACCTTGGAGTTAATACCCAAGGCTCCCTATTACAATCTACCTCATAGAAAACCCAAAAAACAAACAGTCGCACAGAGTCTTCTCTGGCCATTTGTGCAATGCAACATCACCGATCCAGACCAACTTGTCCGGGTAGGCTTCACACAACATGCATATGTCCGTTCTCGAATGCGGACTCTACACATGGCGGAGTTTACATATCTACCCCATGGAACGCCACAAACTCACCGCACACTCGCGAGAGAGGGCTTCCTATGCAAAGGAAAAGAGGACATCACATGTCCTAGGATGAGAATCATTACCCTAGGGTTTCTCCTCAGCGCCTTAGAAAACTACGCGGATGAAAAGCACTGCAATATCCTTGCCTCCATAGATCCGAATTCGGGTCGCGATTTGGAGCTCCGAAACTCCGCCGGTGACCGGATCTATCCTTCCTTCTTCCTCCTTGGTCTCTCCTCTTTCTAGATCTTAGAAAGAGAGTTAATCAAAGACAAATTATGTTTTCTAAACCCTAAACCCAAGTATAACCCAGGGGAAACAACCCCCAGCTATCGGATCTCAAAATAAGGAAACAAACGGCTACGATTTAGCCCAAAAATCTAAAACCTGGGCCGAACACGAGTTGCAACACGCCCGTATCCAAGGCCGTGTCACCCATTCGCCGTCAAAACCGTCGCGACCCAAAAAGAACACGGCACTCGACACGCCCGTGTCGAGATTGACACGCCCGTGTCACCCAGTATATGCCCGTGTAGCTGGGCGTGTTCCTCCAATGACACAAGTCCAAAACAACCAGAGCACGATACGACCATGTGATATGCCCGTGTGCTAGACATGCCCTAGGACACGCCCGTGTCCCAGGCCGTATTCACCCCCCCCCCCCGACGACCATTGACTCCAAAATCTTCGACCACGCGACCAACGCCGAACCCGAGCATGACACGCCCTGGGACACGCCCGTATCCCATGCCATGTCATCTCTACCAAATCTCAAATTTGGCTCAAAATGCCACCCGTAACACTTTTGAGTTTTGGGGCGTTACAACTCTCTCCCTCTTAAAAGAATTTCGTCAACGAAATTACCAAAGGAAAAGAAAATAGAAAACCAAAAGCGATACCTGAGTGAAATAACTATGGGTACTCCTCAATCATGGTCTTCTCCCGTTCCCAAGAGAGCTCCTCACAACCGCAATTGTCCCAATGGACCTTGACCATTCTGATCTCCTTGTTACGAAGTTGCTTGACTTCAGAGTCCTCAATACAAATGGGCTTGACCTTAGTTGTCAACCCTTCATCCACCGGTACTTGATCAATTGCGATCACCTGCGAAGGCTCTTGCACAGCCTTCCGCAACACTAATATATGGAATACGTCATGTAGACCACTCAACTCCACCGATAGCTTCAGATGGTAAGCCGCTTCACCGATCTGCTCTAGAATCTCAAACAGTCCAAGGTATCTCGAGCTCAGCTTCTTCAAGCGTCGTACCCGTGACACACCCTTGAACGGCTTTATCTTCAAATACACCCAATCGCCAACCGTGAATTCCATGTTCTAGTGCTTGGCATTGTAGTATTTAGCTTTTCTATCCTGAGTGATCAACAAACACTCCTGAATGATTCGTACCACTGATGTAGCACTTTCCACCTCTTGCTTTTTGTACAACCTTTCCTCACCCGTTTCTAGCCACGAAAATGGTGTGTGACACTTTCTACCATATAGGGACTCGAAGGGCGCCATTTGTATGCTCGTTTGGTAGCTATTGTTGTACGCAAACTCCACCAAATACAAGTGGTCTTCCCAATGCTTTCTAAAGTCTAGAACGCACATGTGGAGCATGTCCTCCATGGTTCTGTTGACCCTCTCGGTCTGCCCCTCCGTATGTGGGTGGAAGGTTTTGCTGAACTTCAACTTAGTTCCGAGAATTTGTTGCTCCAACCTCCAATCATTGGACATAAAACGCCCATCTCGATCACTAACAATGCTGCAGGGCACACCGTGCTGTCTGACTATATTATACATATATAACTTCGCCAGTTTCTTAACTGAATCATCCTTCCTATGCGGAATGAAGTGTGACACCTTTCTTAACCGGTCTACGATCACCTAGATGGCGTCGTTTCCCTTCTGTGACCTTGGCAAGCCATGCACAAAGTCCATTGAAATGTCGTCGAACTTCCACTCCGGAATAGGCAAGGATTTCAAGAATCCCCCTGGCTTTTGTCACTCCGTCTTTACCAAGGCGCAAGTTTGACATTTAGCCTCAAACAGTGCCACATCGTTCTTGAGCCCTGTCCACCAGAATAAATTCTTTAGATCCCAGTATATGTTCGTGCTCCCTAGGTGGATTGAGTACTTGGTATGATGAGCCTCGTACATAAACTTTGCCCGAAGATTTCCCATATTTGGGACGCACAAACGATTGTCCTTCCTTAGTAGCCCATCTTCAACTAAAAACTGGGAATTTGACCCATCCAATGCTGCATCCATAAGCTCTTTCATGCTGCCATCCAACTCCATATCCTACCGAATCCGATCATCTAGGTCATACTGAACTTCCGTCCCGTTCAATAATGCTTCGGCTCTAGTCTACCTGTCAACACAACATATCTCTAACACCTCCACCTCCTGAATTAGTCTCTCATCATGAACCGACAAATAGTTGGCTTGGGCGGGAGCCCTGCAACTTAACGCATCCGCAACTGCATTGCCTTTCCCAGGTACATAATGAATCTTGAACATATAGTCCCCCAAGAACTACATCCATCTCCGCTGCATCATGTTCAGATCCTTCTGATCCAACAGGTACTTCCTGCTCTTATGGTCGGTATAAATATCGACCTTTACGCCGTACAAATAATGTCTAAACAGCTTAAGCGTGAAAATCACGGCCGCAAACTCCAAGTCGTAGACCGGATAATTCCTTTCTTGCACTTTCAGCTGACGCAATCCATACGCAATAACACTTCTATGATGTAACAACACACAGCCCAAAACACTACCCGAGGCATCACTATAAATCTCGAAGCCCTCAGTCCCACTTGGCGAACTTAGCACTGACGTTGTGGTCAACTGACTCTTCAACTCCTCAAACGCTTGCACGCACTCTTGCGACCATACAAACTTATGATCCTTCCTTGTCAACTTCGTGAGAGGTAGAGCTATCCGCGAGAAGTTCTCTACGAAGCGCCTGTAATAGCCAGCAAGCCCAAGAAAACTCCGGACTTCCGCTACCGAAGACAACATAGGCCACTCTTGTATAGCAACAATCTTCGCCAAATTTACCGCTATCCCTTCTCCACTGTTTATATGCCCAAGGAACGCCACTGAGGATAACCAAAACTCGCACTTGGAGAACTTTGCGTATAGTTCGTTCCTCCTTAGCGTCTCCAACACTAGATGTAGATGCTTGAAGTGATCTTCATCGCACTGCGAGTACACCAATATGTCGTCAATGAAGACGATCACAAAATGGTATAGGTACTCTTTTAACGTCCTGTTCATCAGATCCATGAAAACCAATGGCGCATTAGTCAGCCCAAACGACATGACTGTGAACTCGAAATGCCCATACCTTGTGCTGAATGCTATCTTCGGGATATCACTATCCCTTATCCTTAGCTGATAATAACCAGACTTTAGATCGAACTTTGAATATACCAACGACTTGACAAACTGATCAAAAAGATCATCAATCCTTGGGATCGGGTATTTATTCTTTTCTGTTAGCTTGTTCAACTCTCTATTATCGATATACAGCCGCAAGCACCCGTCCTTCTTCTTAACAAAGAGGACCGGTGCGCTCCAAGGCGACGAGATTGGATGCACATACCCTTGCTCCATCAACTCTTCTAGTTGAACATTTAACTCTGCCATCTCCTTAGGCGCCAACCTATAAGGAGAACGTGACACAAGTTTGGCACCTAGTATTAGCTCGATCGTGAAATTGATCTCTCACTGCGGTGGGGCTCCGGGAAGATAGTATGAGAACACGTCGGGGTACTTACATACCACTGGGATACCATTTAAAGTGTGCTTAGTCTTTACAGCCTCCAGTAACGTGAAGAACAGCTCTGCTCCAGCACGATCCGCCTTGACCACCTGAAGAGCAGACATCAACGTCTTGCTCGACCCCTTCAATCCCGCAAACGTTGTCTCCTACCCAACACCTAGCTTGACATCTTTACGGTTGCAATCTATAAAAGCCTTCTGCTCCGAAAGCCAATCAATACCTAAGATGACGTCGAACTCTACTAGCGGCAGCAATGTTGCTAGCAAGTCTAACTCTTGGCTTCCAATATGAACCTTTATAACACATACTCTGTCCGCGGGCATCGAATACCCATTCGGAATCAGCACATCCAATTTGTCCTTCGCCATCGAAGAAGGGACTCCGATGCACGTTATGAAACTTTCAGACAAAAGGAGTGTAAAGCTCCTGTATCGAATAGTGCTCGTGCCAGACTATTGCCAATCAGAACAAAGCCTACACAAACAGTATTAAGCTACCAAGCACTAGGTAACAGTATATAAAGCTAACTTGCTATAAATTAAACCGTACATGTCACCACGTCTGCCTATTTAATGGCCTCCTACTGGCCCAAATTATAGACTCTCGGTTGAGTCGGAGCATAGTGGGACGCGGTTGACTCCACCGCCTTGCCCTTCTCTTCATATGTGGCTCCTTGCTTCCTCTCGGACTTCGGACATCCGATCCAATAATCACGGGCAAAATGCCCCGTCTTTCCACAAGTAAAACAAGCGCCCGGGGTTTGGTTGGTAGTTTCCCCCGAGGCACCTGAAGAAGGGGCTGGACCCGACGTCCTAGCCTTCTTGTAGAACCTACGATATCCAGACTTCAAAGTAGTCGGCACTTTGAACTCCGATTTCCTGCCACTAGAGTCCTTCTTTGCCTGAACATTCTTCATGTCCATTTCCAAAGACCGGGCCGTGTTGACCAAGGTTAGGAAACCCTACGCCATAGGCAACGAAAGTAACAATCTCAAGTCATCTCTCAAGCCTTCATAGAATCGGTTCATCTTGCGCTCCTCATCAGCAAAGGTAGCGCTTGTGTATCGTCCAAAACGAGTAAACTCGTGGAGATACTCGTCCACGGTACTGTCTCCTTGAATCAACTTCTAGAATTCATTTTCTAAAGCAATCCTCTGAGCTTAGGGGAGGTATCGAGCCATGAACAACCTCGAAAACTCCTCCATTGAGACATCAGTAAACTGCCTACCCCTAAGATGGTGTAGCTCCAAGCCTTACCACCATAGCCTTGCGTCCCCATCTAGCAAGAACGTCGCAATCGTGGTCTTCTGCCACTCTTCAGTGTCAGTAGCTATCCGTACTCTCTTAATTCTAGAGAGCCAATCCTCTGCTTGAGTCTAGGTTCCCGTCCCCAAGAACACTGGCGGATTGAAACCCTTCACGTGCTTAAGTTGCTTCTCCGTTGCTCTCCTAGGCAACACTGGCTCCACTACCACCTGTTCCACTCTCCTTGGCTCCGCCGCTTGGAGCGGTACTTTCTCCATAGGAGGAGAAGGCTGCTGCACCTGCCTCACAGGCTGCACATTGATCATCACAAACACAGCCTCCGCTACCAATCAAATGGTCTCAGCTGAAGGAGGTGTTGCAGGCGCATCATTTGGTGCGCTGCTTGCTTCAGAAACTGACCGTTTTGACGGCCCAACACAACTCCTGGTCACCTATAATCATGCAAAACACTTATAAGTGACCAAATAACATTGCAAAAAGCAATTATCAGAACACGCATGTTCCTCAAACAAGTATATTTTCATTCCTAAGTGGACATTCATGGGTTCTTTTATGTTATAACGATGACACACACACATGTGCTCACCACCCCTTAAGTGAATTCATCCACGAATACCTTTAAGCTTGACCGAAATCGGTAGTCTGATACCAAATTGTAACACCCCTATCTGTCACATAGCATATAGCAGTAGGTCCGGATGGGGCCCAACTCAATATACCACGGACAGACCAATGGGTTACTACTTGAAACCAATCAACCAATCACAATGTCCTATACACGGCATCTAATGGAAGCAATTTATTAAGTTGCAAAAAATAAAGAACCCAGCCACTAGCATGAATGTCCACTACTCAAACCAATAGGAATGTACAATACATAAGTACTGGCCTTATGACCTTACAATAGTTTTCTCAAATATAAGTGTCTTCCAAACCTCGGTATGCAGGCCGATCACCCATGAGAATACAAGAAAACACTCAAAAACTAGGCCTTCGAGGGCTGGCTCAGCAACTTGGGCTTTAGCCCTCTATTTACCGCTCGGCTCCGCAGCACCTGCAAGCAACAATCCACCGCACGGTGGAAAACAAAAGAAACGACCAGCCATGCTGACCAAATTATAATGACCCCGCCCCCAACTCGGTGCGGCGACGCTCTTTCCCTGCACTTTGTTAGCATAACCAAGCAGTATAGTGTAAACACACTTCAACACTGGCGTAGGCACACATGACCACACACCCCGTGCACTCAGGGCACATTCACGACGATCCGGCCAATGTGACGTCAATTTAAGACATAGACGTTTCCGTCTCACCACCGCCCCTTGGACGACCAACCTTATGAGCATTTTGTCTTCCCTGCATTTGTCACAACAATTTAATCCATAGACCGCCGAAGACCCTCATCTATGCCAACGGTTCCGCCGAACGACATAGAGCAGGTACGGTTCCGCCTGACCCGTTGCTCATACCGCAACGTCAATTTAAGACATATGCATGGGTTAAGACTCCCCGAGTCCCGTTTCCATCACATAGTTCACATAACCCAGTTATGTTCAAGTTGTCTCCCCGACCACCATGTTGGCAAAATCACGTATTTGCCCAGTTTTTCGAGTACATCTTGGAGTTAGTCCCCAAGGCTCCCTGTTGCAATCTACCTCGTAGAAAACCTGAAAAACAAACAGTCGCACGGAGTCTTCTCCGGCCATTTGTGCAATGCAACATCACCGATCCAGACCAACTTGTCCGGGTAGGCTTCACACAACATGCCTATGTCCATTCTCGAATGCGGACTCTACACAAGGGGGAATTTACATATCTACCCCAAGGAACGCCACAAACTCACCGCACACGCACGAGAGAGGGCTTACTATGCAAAGGAGAAGAGAACTTCACATGTCCTAGGATGAGAATCGTTACCCTAGCATTTCTCCTCGGCACCAAGGAAAACTAATCGGATGAAAAGCACCGCAATCTCCTTGCCTCCGTAGATCTGAAGACGGCTCTCAATTTAGAGCTCCGAAACTCCGCTGGTGACCGGATCTAGCCTTCCTTCTTACTCCTTGCTCTCTCCTTTCTCTAGATGTTAGAAAGAGAGTGAATCCAAGACAAATGAGGTTTTCTAAACCCTAAAACCCGGGTATAACCCTGGGGAAACAACCCCCAGCCATCAGATCTCAAAACAATGAAACGAACGACTACTATTTAGCCCGAAAATCGAAAACCTGGGCCGAACACGGGTTATGACATTCCCGTGTCCAAGGCTATGTCACCCATTCGCCGTCAAAACCGTCGCGGTTCAAAAAGAACACGACACTCGACACGGTCGTGTCAATATTGACACGCCCGTGTCACCCAGTACACGCCCATATAGCTGGGCGTGTTCCTCCAACGTCACAGGTCCAAAACAACCAGAGCACGACACAGCCATGTGACACGCCCGTGTCACATGCCGTGTGCTAGACACGCCCTGGGACATGCCCATGTCCCAGGCCGTATAGTTGCCTTAACACAACTCACCAATCGGCCCGAGCAGGACACGGGTAATCGACACTCCCGTGTCGAATTTCACACGCCCGTGTCAGACTCGAACATGCTTGGGCTCAGGTCGTGCGCCCTCACTCAACGATCGTTGAGTGGAAAGCTTTGAGTGACTAACATGCCCTGGTACATGCCCGTGTCCCAGGACGTGTTCACCCCCCCGACGACCGTTGACTCAAAAATCGTCGACCACGCGACCAACGCCGAATCCGAGCATGAGACGCCCTGGGACATGCCCGTGTCCCAGGTCGTGTCATCTCTACCAAATCCCAGATTTGGCTCAAAACGCCACCCGTCACACTTTTGAGTTTCGGGGCGTTACAGATCCAATGCTTTTCAACAATTCTTGAAGAGATTATTCAGCTGATCTTTATTATGTTGGATCTCAGCAAATCCTTAGCTCATTTCTTTTTCTAGATCAGTAACTTTATCTTGAATAGCTCTCAGAGATTCATCAAAATACTTCCTTTGTTCTAGTAGCATCTGTTCAATTTTACCAAGAATATCAGATGTAACTGGTGTAGCAGTAGCAGGAGGAGGAAAAGAAGCTGGAGGAGGAGGGGCAGTCCAGGGAGGAATTTCTTCAACTACTACTGAGCTCTGAGATCTTGTAGTATGAACCAGAGCATCTCCTTCAGTATAAGTGAAGGTGGGAGGAGAAAAATCCAATCTCCTTAGGGGAGCTTCAGCAGCTTCTAGTGGCTGTTCATTCTCATCTGAAAGAAGAATTGTCTCTTGTTCCTTCTCTGCAGTTGGTGAGTGATCAATGGGTGACTTTGGAGATGGTGTAGGAGATGGTGATGGTGCTGGAGTGGGTTCCTTGGATGGCTCTTCAACATTTACTTGATGGAGGGGAGGTAGAGGCTCATCTGAGCTAAGTTCTTCAATCATCTTGTTTATATCATCAGTGGTGGAGAGGATGGTTTCTTGCACCTGGGAATCTGATAGGATTTCATCTGCAGTGGATGGAGGGATAAAAGTATCTAGAGGAGGAGAAGGTATTCTGACTTGCTGACTAGAAGGAGCAGGAGGAGAGAGCACTCTAACTTGCTACATAGAGGAGGCAGGATCCCCCTCAGCTGCTGCACAAGATGTGCCAACAACATGATGGAGAGAGGGAGATGGGGTCCTTTCCTCTGCAGTAGGTTGCTCATGTACTTTAGCTGCCTGGACTAGGTTCTGCAATTTTAACTCCCATCTCTGAATGGAGGAAACAAAAACTTTCTTCATTTGATGGATGGTTGTGCCTTTGGAGAAATCAAGTACCGTAGGATTAATTTCATGTAACATTAAAGAAATAATCCTTGCATAGGTTGGAGCCTTAAAGCTCTCCCTTATCTTGTCTAGAATGAGCATACCAAACTGAAATCTTTTCCTGGAAATGATGGCTGTCATGATGTCAAAAAGATCATTTGTTATGAAACTGATTGAGCTTGTCCTACACAAAAGTATTTTTCAAATAATATCCACTAGCAACTTGTAATAACCCGACCCGTTAAATAACATATAATAGAATGTCCGGCCAGGACCCCACATTATATGCCACAAACAGACGGCGAGGTCACAGGTTAATACAAAAATACCAACGCACCCTAAAATAGAGATTTCTAGCGGAATTTTAAAGCTTGCAAGAACTCATCCAATGAATGTCCACTACAAATATATAAACAACTCATTTATATATAGAAAACACCAGGAATGTTTACAACTCAAACTCTCACGACCTTAAGGCCTTAAAATTTGATCTTTACAAAATATGATTTCATACATCGGCACGAAGGCCGGCCACACATGAAATCCAAAGCTTCGCACGGCCATCAAGGGCCTACCAGCAGCAACAGCACCAAGGGTTTCAGCCCGCTCAATCCATTTCAGCATCAACAAGGGCATCACCTGCATATGGACATCCACCCCATGGGTGATAAACAAAGCAACGGTCAACATTCAACTGACCAATTATAACGACCATACCCCTTACCCGGGGTAGTGGTTCCTTCCCTGCATGCAATACAATCACAACATATATATATATATATCAATACACAATATCATCACAAATGCGGCCTTCGATCCAGACTCTCCATGCACTCACAGCACGCTTACGGTGTACCGAAACATCCTTTGTACACTACCGACTAGAGCTTCTTAACTTGTTGGCGATGGAGCATAGTCTACTGCAGCGCGCAGACTGGAGACCCTCTCTCCAACCCCATTCAGAGGTAGTGTGAGCACTATTAGTCGACCTACCCATGTAGTGTAACAAGCCTAGGTAAATCGCCCTGCTGTATTTCTACCAATCGACCGCTTACCCGATCCTACCACTGAACTTGTTAAGTGGCCCACCCACTCAGAGGTTCTCAACTTGTTGACCATGGGCATCAGCCGCCAAATCCCTATTGGAGACCTCTCGCACCCAACCACTCAGAGGTGATCGTTTACAACAATCCGATCATTGAACTTGGTGGGTGGCCTACCCACTCAGAGGTTCTCGCATCCCTCTATTAACACTGGCACATAGTGCCGCTTTCCAGTCCATCATACGGCTCGTACCGAGCATACAACCAAAGGTACTATGCAAAACTTCCTTACCACACTTCACAAGCGTCCTCACACGCTCCACAAGCTATTTGTTGTATACACTGAGTCTTCTCCGGATCGCAGCATCACCAATCCAGACTATACGTCCAGATGGGCTTCACAAAGCATGTCTATTTTATACTACACACTTCTGGATCTAAATGCAGACACCACCACTAGAATCACTTATGCTCTTCCATCTTTTGATGGAGGATTCCATAGATATACATGCATAAACAAAGGGCTTCACCTGCCCAAGGAAGAAAGATCATTACCCTTGACGATCACTTCGGTGCCATGAAAGAACTTGCCGGATGGAAATCACCGCAGCGGCCTTGCCTCCGCAACGCTGAACTTGGCTCTCGATTCGGACTGCTAACGCTCCACCGGCGGCAAGAAAGCTTCTCCTTCTTCCTTCCTTGCTCTCCTCTCTCTCATCTCTTTAGAAAGAGAATGGCCAACATAAGAGTGAGATATTCATCTCCATTCTCGGCCATATACTAGCAGGGAGGAACTTGGACCATAGGATCCAAAAAGAAGGGAACGAATGGCCTCGATCTTCTTTGAAAAGCATCTATACAAAGCTGACACGGCTTGTGACAAGCCCGTGTCACATGACGTATTCCTTGAGCAGTACAAAAATGACTCAATCTGGATCAGAACACGGGCTACGACACGCCCGTGTTACTTCCTGACATGCTCGTGTCACTCAGTACACGGCCGTGTGACTGGCTGTGTCACCCCATCAACACAGGACAAAATCACCCGAGAAGAACACGACTAAGGCACACGCCCGTGTCCTTGGCCGTGTTCCCAACACGCCCTGTGACACGCCCGTGTCATAGGCCATGTTCCACACTCAATGCCACTCCACTTAACGCCGCCCGGTTACCCACCGGAGCAGGACACGCCTTGGGACACGCCCGTGTCCCAAGCTGTGTCACCTCTCGACGATCATTGACCGTGCTATCTCGAGAACTTGACTCGACGCACACCGTAAAGGACAAGCCCTGGGACACGCCTGTGTCCCAGGCCGTGTGCACCGGACACGCCCTGAGGCACGCCCATGTCCCATGCTGTATCACCCATCCTGAACTCCAAATAATAATTTGGGGTGTTACAACCCTCCCCTCCTTATAGAAATTTTGTCCCGAAATTTAGCCCAACTGTAATATCAACACAACAATACACTCGATGCACTATTAACCAAAACGATCCGGGTTTAGAGTTCAGAGGCCGCAGCTTGTCTCGCCCCACGACATCGCACAACCACAAGTGTTTTCAATAAACACACATACATACAACATAATATGTACCAATTATAGCACAACGAAATAAAGTACACCCTTTACTTTAATTTCGCGCCTCCACATCTTGCCTAAACCGCTTTATAGGCTTGTTCAATTCCAAATTATGCACGCGATTAGGCTGCTCTTCACGGTTTGAACTTTGCGGCTCCTACAACTCGAGAGTGTACACTCGAGGCTGCGCTCGAGATGCAGATGATTCCGCCACAGCTTTGGCCTTTTCTTCATAGGTCACATAGGGCTTTTTCTCACCCTTCGAGGCGCCACTCCAACAATCTCGGGAGATATGCCCCTGCCTTCAACATTTAAAACACGAATGTGTCTTCACACGTTCTTGCCCGTACGTTGCTTCCGAAGTAACATTCGACTGAGCTTGTTTAGCAGGCTTGAACCGCTTCTTATCACGTTTCCGAAACTCCGATTGATCGGACTGTGGAACTTTGAATTCCGACTTTTCCACCGCCAAGTTTTTCTTATCCTACACCCGTTTCAAATCTTTCTCCAACGCACAAGCTGTATCTACTAAGGCTTGGAAGCCTTGGTTCACTGAACTCGGAAGCGCCAATCTCAACTCATCTCAGAGTCCCTCATAGAATCTATTCGTTTTCCGAGCTTCTTCTGCAAAAGTCGACCCCGCATAATGCCCCAGCCTGGTAAATTCATGTAGGTAATCATCAGCAAACTTCTCTCCCTGCACCAGACGTTGGAATTCATTCTCCATTACAATTCTCCGCGATATTGGCAAATACTTTTCCCAAAACAATCTGGAGAATTCGTCCATCGAAATCGCTCCCAGGCCTCTGCCTACCAACTGGTGCATCTTGACTTCATCCCACTACAGTCTCGCCTCTCCTTCCAGTAGGAAAGTGGATAATATAACTCTCTGCCCCTCATCAATCATGTGCACTGTTAGGATCCTCTTCACTCTTGAAAGCCAATCTTCTGCCTGCGTTGGGGAATTCGCCCCAACAAACGTAGGTGGATGAAAATCCATAAACCACTTCAGTTGCTCGTTAGTCGCTTGCTCGTCCACCCGAGCTTCAACACGCTCTTGACTCGCACCAACCCGAACTGGCTCCACTACAAGCCTTGCCTTCCCAACAGGTTGTGCCTGAATCATGGAAAATACCTCCTCCGACAACTAGGCGTACGGTTTCCGCAGAAAGAAGAGGTGTGGGCACCTCAGCTATTGCCGCACTCTCATCCAAATGCTGGGGCTTAGACTGCCTAGTACCACTCCTTGTCACCTATATGTGAACAAGATATCAATCATCGACCTCCAATCCAAAAAGTAAAACATACCGAATACACACGCGCAAATTCCTAGTCGACATTCTTGAGTTCTGTTAAAACGGTTCGCACGTACACGTGCTCGCCACCGGATAAAAGAATTCGGCCACGAATTTGAAAGTGGAAAACCGAGGGGACTCTAATACCAAAATGTAACAACCCGACCCGTTAAATAACATATAATAGAAGGTCCAGCCGGAGCCCCACATTATATGCCACAAATAGACGGCGAGGACACAAGTTAATACAAAAATACCAACACACCCTAACTTAGAGAATTCTAGCGAAAGTTTAAAGCTTGAAAGAACTCATCAAATGAATATCCACTACTAATATATAAAAAAATCATTTATATATAGAAAACACCAGGAATGTTTACAACTCAAATGCTCATGGACTTAAGGCCTTACATGTTGCTCTTTATAAAATATGATTTCATACATTGGCACGCAGGCCGGCCACACATGAAATCCATAGCTTCGCACGACCTTCAAGGGCCTACCAGCAGCAGCAACACCAAGGGCTTCAGCCCGCTCAATCCATTTCAACATCAACAAGGGCAGCACCTACATATGGACATCCACCCCATGGGTGATAAACAAAGCAGCGGTCAGCAATCAGCTGACCAATTATAACGACCCTACCCCTTACCCGGGGCAGTGGTTCCTTCCCTGCATGCAATACAATCACAACATGTATATATATCAATACACAATATCATCACAAACGCCGGCCTTCGTGCCAGATTCTCCATGCACTCAGGGCACGCTTACAGTGTACCGGAACATCCTTCGTACACCACCGACTAGAGCTTCTTAACTTGTTGACGATGGAGCATAGTCTACTACATCGCGTAGACTGGAGACCCTCTCTCCCATCCCATTCAGAGGTAGTAACCTCATGATAACCGTGAGCACTATCAGTCGACCTACATACGTAGTGAAATAAGCCTAGGGAAATCGCCCTGCTACATTGCTACCAATCGACCGCTCACCCGATCCTACCACCGAACATGTTGGGTGGCCCACCCACTCAGAGGTTCTCAACTTGTTGGCCATGGGCATCAGATGCCAAATCTCTATTGGAGACCTCTCGCACCCAGCCACTCAGAGGTGCTCACTTACAATAATCCGATCATTGAACTTAGTGGGTGGCCTACCCACTCAGAGGTTCTCGCATCCTCTCTCAACACCGGCATATAGTGCCGCTTTCCAGTCCATCATATGGCTCGTACCGAGCATACGACCAAAGGAGCTATGCAAAGATTCCTTACCACACTTCACTAGCGTCCTTACACGCTCCACAAGCTATTCATTGTATACACGAAGTCTTCTCTGGATCGCAGCATCACCAATCCAGACTATACATCCAGATGGGCTTCACACAGCATGTCTATTTCGTACTACACACTTCCGGATCTAAATGTAGACTCAACCACTGGAATCACTTACGCTCTTCCATCTTTTGATGGAGGATTACATAGATATACATGCATAAACAAAGGGCTTCACCTTCCCATGGAAGAAAGATCGTTACCCTTGACGATCGCTTCAGCGTCATAAAAGAACTAGCCGGATAGAAATCACCGCAGCGGCCTTGCCTCCGCAACGCTGAACTCGACTCTCGATTCGGACCGCTGACGCTCCACCGGTGGCAGGAAAACTTCTCCTTCTTCCTTCCTTGCTCTCCTATCTCTCTTCTCTTGAGAAAGAGAATGACCAACATAAGAATGAGATATTCATCTCCATTCTCGACCTTATACTAGCAGGGAGGAACTTGGACCACAGGATCCAAATAGAAGGGAACGAACGGCCTCGATCTGCTTTGAAAAGCATCTATACAGAGCTGACACGGCATGTGACACGCCAGTATCACAGGGAGTGTTCCTTGAGCGGCTACAGAACCGACTTAATCTCGATCTGAACACGGGCTACGATACACCTATATCACTTCTTGACACGCCCGTGTCACTCAGTACACGTCCGTGTGACTGGCCGTGTCACCCCATCAATACAGGACCAAATCACCCGAGAAGAACACGGCTAAGTCACACGCCCGTGACCTTGGTCGTGTGCCCAACACGCCCCTGTGATATGCCCGTGTAACAGGCCATGTTACACACTCAACACCACTCCACTCAACGCCACTCAATGCCGCCCAGTGACCCACCCGAGCAGGATAGGCCCTGGGACACGCCTTTGTCCCAGGTCATGTCACCTCTCGACGATCGTCAACTGTGCTATCTCGAGAACTCGACTCGACGCACACCGTAAAGGACATGCCCTGGGACATGCCCGTGTCCTAGGCCGTGTGCATCGAAAATTCCCTGGGACACGCCCGTGTCCCAGGCTGTGTGCACCGAAAATGCCCTGAGACACGCCCGTGTCCCAGGCCGTGTCACCTAGCCTGAACTCCAAATTATAATTTGGGGTGTTACACAACTTGCTTTCTATATTGAGGTATGGCCTTCTGATAGATGTAAATTCAGGTGAAATACCATAGAAATGACAGGTTCTGTCATTATCTTCATTTGTTATGTCATCTTCTTCATCCACTACATGCATCTTAAGAAGTTTTGAAACAGAGGTTTTGGTAAGTTTAACCTTGATGCACTTGACCTTGTACTTCAACACTTTTCCATTCCCCTTTACTTTTATGTTCTGGAAAAATTCTTCAACTTCTTGAAAAACTATCTTGCACGGCTGTTGAAGGACTAATGTCAAACCTGCTATGTCGAGAAGAATCAACATGTTCCTGAAATCATCTGAAATCTCTGCGATGCCGGCGGCAACAGCCTCACTGCCAACTTCGATCTTTGACGGCGGCGTCTTGTCCTTCAGTGAACTGCGGGTGATTGATTGGAAGACGATGACGATGACGGCAAGCTCTGTTGGAACGGTGGAAGGCAAAGAGTCTTTCGAGAGATAGTGGATTTGAATTCGAGTAGATTCTTGAAATCTGATATTTTCTATTTATATAACCATAGTAATGATGAATAGGAATCTAATAAAGCTTAAACATACCTTAGACAGCGGCGGATAGGACTCGGGTTGTGTATATAAAAATTTTAATGAATTACAGAAACTATCGGGTCATTTATTGAGTGGAACTTCAGTACTCGAGTGATGGAATAATAGTACTCGAGTGGCAGTATGACAGTACTCGAGTGGTACAATCTACTTCTCGAGAAGAAGTTTACTACTTGAGTGATAGTACTCGAGTGACTTACGTAGTTCTCGATAATTCAAAGAAGTACTTGAGTAGTCATATTCGAGTTCTCGAGTAGTCATTCCTTCTTCTCGAGAATGAAGTCCACTTATAAAAATTCTAACCTTTTTGACTTGTCCTTGAATTCTGCGTTGTGAAATGAGTCCACCTTGTGTATTCCTCTCTGTTGAGCAAACCCAGTTCAGTTTTTAAGAAACTGAACTTGGTCTCGTCCAGCGGCTTCATGAAAATATCTGCAATTTTCCTATCTGTTAGAACATACTGCAGATCTATGTCCCCATGCTTCACATGCTCCCAGATGAAATGGTATCTCAGCTCTTTGTGCTTTGTCCGGCTGTGAGAGACTGGGTTATTGGATATTTCTATTACACTAGAGGAGTCGCAAAATAATGGGATGTCTTTGACTTGCATATTGTAGTCTTCCAGCTTGTTCTTTAGCCAAAGCAATTGTGCACAACAACTGTCGGGAGAAATGTATTCTGACTCGGCCGTTGAGATTGCGAAACAATTTTGCTTTTTGTTGCTCTAGGAAATGAGTCTTCTTTCTAGGAATTGGCAAGTCCTGGAAGTGCACTTTCTATCATCTTTACTACCTGCAAAGTCTGCATCGGAAAAACCAATTAGTTCGCTATCATTACTTCTTGGTACCATAAGCCAAGATTTGGTGTACCTTTAAGGAATCTCAAAATCTGCTTTGCAGCAGCATAATGAGATTCCTTACAGTTCACTTGAAATCTAGCACAGACACATGTGGAGAACATTATGTTTGGTCTACTAGCAGTAAGGTAGAGCAAGGATCAAATTATGCTTTTGTACTTGGTTTCATCAAAAGGTTTCCCTTTCTCATCCTTGTCCAGAGATGTAGCTGAGCCCACTGGAGTCCTCATAGAGGTTGCATTCTTCATTCCGAATTTCGTAATCAACTACTTGGTGAACTTAGTCTGGGAGATAAAAATTCCATCTTCAAATTGTTTCACCTGAAGTCCTAAGAAGTACATCAGCTCTCCCATACTACTCATTTCAAACATCCCATGCATAAGTTTAGAAAACTTTTTGCAGAGGTTGTCGTCAGTAGATCCAAAAAAATGTCGTCGACATAGATTTGCAATAGCAAAATCTTGCCTTTTATTTCCCTAAGAAATAATGTCTTATCTATCTTTCCACTTGTGAACTTGTTCTCAAGAAGAAAGCTAGACAGCGTCTTATACCAAGCTCGAGGAGCTTGTTTCAAACCATATAAAGCTTTAGATAAAAGATAAACATAATCAGGAAAGTTTGAATCAACGAAACCTGGAGGTTGTTCCACATACACTTCTTCTGTTATGTCACCATTAAGGAAGGCGGACTTCATGTCCATCTGATAGATGAAGAAGCCCTTAAGTGCAACATATGCTAGAAACAACCTGATTGCCTCCAGCCTTGCCACTGGAGCATACGTCTGGCCGAAGTCGTTTCCTTCTTCTTGTCGATATCCCTTGGCGATGAGTCTGGCCTTGTTCTTTATGATAATTCCATTCTCGTCCATCTTGTTTTTGTTGACCCACTTGGATCCGATGATGTTCTTACCTTTGGGTCTTGGAACAAGTTTCCAGACTTGACAGCACTTGAACTTATTCAACTCTTCTTCCATGGCCATAATCCATGATGCGTCCGAGTTTACTTCCTCAAATTTCTTTGGTTCAACCTGTGAGAGAAAACTCAAATATAAATTTTCATTAGTAGTACCTCAACGAGTTCTGACACCATCCCGGGGATCTTCGATGATTTGATCAATTGGGTGATCCTTTAGATGTATGAGCTCTAGGTTCCTTGCATCTGGAGACTCTTCAACCAAAGGAGTGACTTCATCAACTTGAATGATTTCTTCATCTTGATCATCAACCTCTCCAATCGGGTTGGAGTTGTGATCTTGATGAACTTTTCACCTCTTTATTTAGTTGCCTCGTCCAAGTTTAAATCTTTCAACCTTGAACTTGCATATTCAATGAACACACTAGAAGAGGTTCTTTGCAGCAAGCTCGTCTCATCAAATATAACATTTATGGATTCTTCAACCACCAGGGTTTTCTTATTAAAGACCCTATATGTCTTACTATGGCTACTATATCCTACGAAAATACCTTCAAAACTCTTTTCACTAAATTTAGTAGTTTGATACTTACCATTGTTAAGAACGAAGCATTTGCAGCCAAAGATTCTAAAGTATGAGACAGTCGGCTTTCTGCCCTTTAGAAGTTCACAAGGCATCTTATTGTGGTTCTTGTTTACGAGTGCTCGATTTTGCATATGGCATGCAATGTTGACGACTTCAGCCCAGAAGTACTCTGGTAGTGAGGGATCACTTACCATAGTCTTGCAGGCCTCTATAAGCATTTTATTCCTTCTCTCATCTACTCCATTTTGTTGCGAAGTACGGGGAGAGTAAAACTCATGAAAAATACCTAGGCTTTCACAAAATTTTGTCATGGCCCCAGACTTGAATTCAGTTCCATTATCACTTCTAGTTTTGACTACAGAACAATTGTATTCATTCTGGATCTTCCTGACAAAATTTGTAAAGATGTCGAAGGTATCTGACTTTTGTTTCAGAAAGAACACCCACGCAAAGCGCGAGTAATCATCGACAATAACCAACGTATAATCCTTACCACCTAAACTTCTAACTTGAAGTGGACCAAACAAGTCCATATGAAGTAGGTGTAAACACCTATTAGAGCCTTTGCCTATAATGCTTTTAAAAGTAGCCCTTTTTTGCTTGTCTTTCACACATGCATGACATGATCTATCCTTAGCAAACTTAATATTTGGGGAATCACGTACTAAGTTCAGGGAAAATAATTTATTAATAGTTTTGAAATTAATAATTGCTAATCTCCTGTGCCATTGTTCACCAAGTGACACACTATCTTTTGCCAAAAGACACACTGGTGTAGAAGAGTCTATACAGATAAAATTTAAACAAAATATATTTCTACTACGCGTAACTGATAAAATTGTTTCCAAATTGTCAATCGATTTTATCAAGCACTTATCAGCATGAAATTCAACTATGTATCCTTTATCGCATAGTTGGCTTATGCTTATGAGATTGTGTTCCAATCTTTCAACATAAGCCACATCTGAAAAGGATACACTACCATTAGTAATCATACCATAGCCATTCATAATTCCTCGGTCAGAACCTCCAAAGATGACATTTGGTCTATTCATGACTGGTGATAAATTCTGGAGAAGGCTTTTAGTCCCGGTCATATGCCGAGAGCATCCGCTGTCTAAATACCAAATGGGATTTCTTGAGGCCTTTGGACATACCGGCAATCACAAGTAAGTTTGCCTTAGGAACCCAACTTGCTTGGGACCTTGGTCTCTAGTTAGCTTGCCCCCCCTGTAACATCCCATTTTCGACCAGACCCCTAGGAGAGGTTTTGTCATGACCAATTCATGACAAAACCAAAGGAAGCCTAAGGAGGCCAAGTGACCCAGGCTCAAGGTGAAAATCACCTTGTCTGCAAATAGTAGGTCAGAAATTTACTTAAAACAAGATTTCGGATCGGGCATTGAGTGCATCGAGTGCACTCAAAGCCAAAGGATGGATGGCGTTGAGTGCATCGAATGAACTCAACGCCATAAGCTAAATGGCGTTGAGTGCACTAACTGCACTCAACGCCATCGCCAAAGGCTGGATGGCATTGAGTTCGTCGAGTGCACTCAACGCCAAAAGCTTAACGACGTTGAGTGCACTGACTGCACTCAACGCCATCGTCCAAAGGCTGGATTGCGTTGAGTGCGTCGAGTGCACTCAATGCCATAAGCTAAACGGCATTGAGTGCACTGACTGCACTCAATGCCATCGTCCAAAGGCGGGATGGCATTGAGTGCATTGAGTGCACTCAATGCCATAAGCTCAACGGCGTTGAGTGCACTGACTTCACTCAAAGCCATCTTTCCTAGGCTGGATGGCGTTGAGTGTATCGAGTGCACTCAATGCCATAAGTTGAACAGTGTTGAGTGCACTGACTACACTCAACGCCATCTTGTTTAGGCTGTATGGCGTTGTGTAAGCTGAGCTCACTTAACGCCGTCGGCTAGATGGCATTGAGTGGGCTGAGCTCACTCAACACCGTAGGCTGAATGTCATTGAGTCAGCTGAGCTCACTCAATGCAATTTTACTTAAAATTTTTCTGGCCGTTTTAGCTTGTTTGCTTGTTCAGCTAAACCGAACCATTTCGGGAAGCGGGCCAGGAGGCCTTAAAATTAGCTGTTTCTCTATTAACACCTAATTAAGTCTTATTTAAAAATATTGACCGGTCAAATGGAGGTAGGCCACGTGGCTGACGGTTATGAAAATGCAGAAGGCTCCAGTTATGGCCAAGCACCGGCTTTCATGGCCAATAATGGCACTTGATTCCTTGGCCCCTTCCCCTCCTCTTTTATGGCTGGATTCAACTCCTCTAAGAAAGAGGAGGAATTTCCAGCCATAATCTTGCTGGACAGAGCCGTTTTCAGCCCCCACCACGATGGTCGAAAAAGCTTTAAAGGACCATTAATGGCCACCAGCAGTTAGACCTTTCCCCTCCCTCCTTTTACTGGTTTAAAAGCTTCCCTAGACCTAAAGAACTAGTTTCCACACTTTGCCTGACGGATATGAGGGAGTTTAATGGCTTTTCGACGATCTACACGCCTCCAGCCCGCGAATAAGGTCCTCCCCTCCTCTCTCTCTATGGGTAGATCATAGCTTTCCTTAGGATTAAGAATCGGGCTAAACTGAGCCCGATCGGGAAGATCTTCTCTTCTGGGATTTTTCCCGCAAGAACATAGCTCTCGGGTTCGCCAGATAACACCTCTCCGGCGGTCGTACAGCCGCCCGATGATGGCCACCACCTCAATGGAGGTGGTGGTGGCGGTGGCCGGCTAGGGAGGAGGCTGGATGGCCGGTGGCAACGTCTAGAATGCGCTACAGGTCGGGCTAATCTCAGCCCTTAGCTAGAGGAAGAAGATTACTAGTAGACGATAGATCTGCTTTAAGATTTGTGCTGGGTTAAATTATTAATTCATATTATTTCAATTTTTGTCCTGTTTATAGGGAGGTTTTAAATTAAATATTAAAAATACTTAAAGGCTAGATCAGGAGAAATTGTTAATATGAAAATTATAGATCTATAAGTCTACTTAATTTTAAAATTAATTTGAACCAATTTGGAGTCCTGGTTAGACCACAACACTCATTTTGGTGAGATCTATACATAGGGTTGAATAGGGAATGATTTGAGTGCCCCCATCAATCCAGCCATCCAAATGACTTGAAATTTTGGATGGGGTTCAATATTACCTACATATCCAAAAATGAGGATTTTTTGGAAAACATTTTCCTATAGTTTTTTTGGAAAATTTTAATAATCCTTATATAAATTAATTAGGTGGCCTAATGACTTCCAAACCCTCCCAACTTTTGGTGAGTGGTCCTTGGGTTCATCATGAGTCTCTGTATTATTTTTCATCTCATTTGGAGATATTTTAGATTGGAAATGAATAAACCTAAGCTTTGCACTATTAAGGGATTTTAGGTCAAAAGTGCACTTTGTGATTTGGGTGGTCAAATTACCTCAACAGAGGCTGATATTTTGACCACTTACTAGGCATTATTTCTTTCATGCCCACATGGAAGATGGTGTGGATTGTGGGTAAATTTGCACTAGTACCCAAGACCAAACCCTAAGGATGGTCTTTGGTGTCTTGTGAAGGGAGTATGGTCAAATGAACTTGAAATGATTTGAAACATGGGTAGTGTAGTCATAGGATTAGTATGAACCTCTGGAAATTTAATTGGGAACATTGGAACATTAATCTTAGTACTTCCTTTGTAATGCATGAGTTATCCCTACTTAGTTACTTAGATATGGTGAACTCACTATCCATTGGGAAGTCATGAAAATTGGGCAGAGGAAGTTTTAGACCATTATACTCATGTATGAATTTTATTAGAATTTTTAATTACATAATTACAATATCTACTTCACAAGCTCATAAATTTGGAATCTTGTTAAATAATTCATTCGTAGCTCATTACTTATTCAAAAAATATGAAACTTGATCAGGGGTGTTTATAGGTCATTAGGTTCACACTTGAATTTTATCAGAATTTTTGGAAGTATATTTTTAGTACCTGCTTTATTAATTGATATATGATGGAACACAATCAAAATTATGATTAGACATTTAGACCTTGCTGAAAAATCTAGAAACTTTGTCAATATGTTTTTAGAGCATAATTTGTCATACATGAATTTTCATATAATTTTTGGAAGCTTATTTGTAATACTTGTTCCTTTAACTATAAATCTGTGATTATGTTCCAAAAATTGAGGATCAATGTTTTAAACCTTGAAAAAAAATTGGGAGATTTTCATATACTGTTAGGTTAATGCCTAGTATTTATCATAATTTTGTGGAAGCTTATACATGCTTGGAAAAGGTACTTTATGTTCAAGATCTCCATGTTTTAGTATTGGAAGAAATTAATTAAATATAACTTAAATAAGGAAAATTATAATTTTCTGGATTTAGCCTGATTATATCATGATAGACTCCCAGTAAATAACTTAGGCCATTTATATGAATATTTTGAGTACTTTCCATTATATACGTCATATAACTTAGGATGGTCTACGTTCAGTAAAAACTGCAGAAATCATATTAGGGTGCAGAAGTGAACTAAGGAGATGGAATATTAGTGTAATGGGATGATAAGGGATATGAGGAGTCATGATGAGGAGTAAGAAGTTTGGCTAGAGTTTAGAGGTGCTCGGGGACGACGAAACACCGTCTGCCAGTAGGAGAGAAATGTCAAATACACTTGGGTTAGAACAAATATAACTCAAGAGGGATTGGGAATTTGGGTATTAACTAATAACAATAAGTGCCTTACGAAAGGGAATGATTGGCTTCAGCTACCATCATAGTTCCTAGTGCCCTTTGAGAGCCCTTCACGGGGTATACCGGGGCAGTCCTGGGTTAACGTAAACCGTAGGAATAATAAACTAAAAGAGCAACTAGCATAACTAGGGTTTCACATTCATGCACCCCGGTAGCTAGGGAGGTTGAATAGGATTGGTTTGATTGCCTTTTGGACGGTAGCTTCGGAAGGTAGATGCATGGACGGGATAGTCCGGGGAGCTGGGGGCTCGAGGTTTTGAATACAGAATAAGGTGGTGGGTCTTCGATATTTGACGGTCGTTCACACCAGCGTTTGTACATTGACTCGGCGGTGTGGGACACTTAGGAAAAGAAAGTATGGTGGATATAGCCAACATTAGTATGCGAATACTCTAGGTTGAGTTCTTCTAGGGGCGTACAGAAGGGCTAGGACCGATAGTGTGGATACCCGCCTAGGAGTGGGGGGGGGGACCCACTGTCTCTGTTTTCCACTATGGAGGTTCCTGAGAGTGAAGCTAGCTGCCCGAATAGGGGGAACTAATGGTCTGTGCACATATAGTCGTGTGCGTGAGTTGCACTTGCATGAATCATGGCAAATCATATCACTACACTTATTTTTCCATATAACCGACACCCCAACGTATAAATTGGTATGAGAATTTTTATACGATGGGAGCCTTGTAGAAGACCCCTTAACTTATAAGTTTGTATGGGCATTCATATAAGTTAAGGTTACTTACTTATCTACTTATTTCTTACCATGTATTTTATTATATATGCTGCTTATTTTACATGTTTACCTTACTGCTCACTATTTTAGAACTGCTAGAGGTACCTTTCGTACTAGCTACTTATACAATATATATTTACTGCTAGATAAGTTCCACTGCCATCTGCTTTGCTTACTCTCCACCTTTGTAGCTTCACTTTCCTCCTCTTCGCTCGGTGCTTAGGAGCCGTGGGGGGAGGGGTAGGGGATGATAGGGCTTAGTCTTTATGACTAATGGTTTTCGAATCACAACATTACAAGAGCTCCGGATGGGAGACAGGGACCAGCACCAGCAGAGCACGATGCATATGGAGGTGGGCCAGTCTAGTTCCGGAGCACCTGTGACTAGCTCAGTGAGTGTTTAGTACTATCTTATAGATTTCGCGAGTGATATGTAGTGAGGATCTGATGTACCGGGCTTAAGCCCGTTTATATTTCATCTGTACGGGTCTTTTACAGTACTCTTTTTTCTTCCTTTTATGGACTTGTTGTGATTTACATTTACATGTGATTATGTGGAATTAATTATATTCAGTTTATACTCACTTCTCTCTCATTTGTGATCGAAAAGGCCGGCAGAATTGGCATTTTGTAGTGGCGGCCTTCCCGAGTGTCGGTGCCACCGCAATGCGACAATTCTAGGCATAAGACCCCGGTGGTTTAAAAAGAAAAAAAATGGGGTCTTACACCCCCTACATGTATTAGCATTATGAGCGGTCTTTCTCATATTGTTAATCTGAGGGGTAACATAGTTTTTGGGATTAAACCAGCAATCGATGGTAAAGTGACCAAATCTGCCACAACACCAATAGTCAAACATGTTGCATATTTGCCTAACTCCCTCCTGCTTGGCTTCTGGGGAGTCTGGTCTAGCAGGGGCATCATGCTTAGAGGTAGAAGCTTCATGGTGAAGACAATCACATGGCTTATTCTCTTTCATAGGCTTTTTAACAATAGGCTTTACTTTTGGAGCTTTCTTGATGTTATGACCTTGATTAAAAGGGCCATAGCTCTGAAGAGTGATCTCTTCATAAGGTTCCTTAAAGACACTTTCACCAAAGTTTCGAGGGCGAGTCCATCCTTGGTACCTCGACTTGGGCTCTACATAATTAGGCCTAGTGAAGTGAATGTCGGAGGAGTCAAGATCAAACTTATTAGTAGGAAAAACAACCTTCTTAAATATTGTCTGATCTTGTGGAGCTTTCCCTTTTTCCTTGGCCAAGCCCCTCTTGGCCGCCTTATTTTTCATTTGGGATTTATTTCTCTTAGAAGATTTACTAGGAGCACCCACATGGCCAAAGCCAGCACCTTTGGCCTTAGTAGAGAACTCAGCAATAAGAGGAAGAACTATCTTGGGCTTAGAGAAACCTTCAATAAGTTTATTTTCGGCTTCAAGTTGCTCTTCCAATCCCTTGATGATTTCTTGTTTCAGATCGAGGTGCTTGAGAGCCTTATTGTACTCATCAACTAGAGTATCTAAGTCTTCTCTGAGTGAATCCATCTTAACGACTTCCTCTCTCAGAGAGCTCTCTACATCCTTTAGAGACTTAATCTCTTTAGCCTGAGTTTTCACGACCTTTCAACATTTTTCGTAGGCCTTGATCAACTCCTTATACTGGGCCATGAGTTCAGACTCATCGTCAGAAGAGCTGTACTCATGATCATGATTAGAGACATCAGATTTTGTGAGGGGTGTATGAGATTTTACCTCCCCAGTAAACTGCGGCTCTTCTTCTTCGTCAGTATGTGCCATGAGCCCAAAGTAGGCTTCCACTTCTTCACTTGACTCAGATGAGTCAATGTCACTGAGAGTATTGCCCTTTTTTGCTACCAGGCTTCTCTCTGTTCTCTTCTTGTTGTAAGAAGATTTCTTCTCCTCTCTTTGGCCACACTCCTTCTTCTTATGGGGGAAATCAAAAAATTATATGAGTTGGCTTATTACAACAGTAACAAACTATGTTAGTAGAAATATGTTTGTTCGTTTTATACTTATACCTGTCGTGGCTACTTGATCCCTTCTATCGTCGATCACCATCATGTCATGATCTTCTGTATGAGGCATCCTTGCCTCTCCATTGCTTTTTCTTATTCAAGAATTTCTTGAATTATCTTGAGAGCAGCGAGAACTCTCCTTTAGATTGCTCTGAGCCTGAAGTGCTTGGCTCAGATAATTCTTTTTCTCTTTCTACTTGAGCAGGGGAAGGTGAAGCAACTTTGCCCTTTCTTGAGCTGCCTGCCTTCAGAGCGACATACTTCTCCTTGGGAGAGAATCGACTCTTCTCTTCTTCAGCTTTTCTAGAATTAATTTGAAGTTCATAGGACATCAACTTTCCAAAGAGGTTCTGAGGATCAGTCTCAGCTAACTTGCCAAATTCTCTAATGGCACAAACTTTGTTGTCCCACTCCTTGGTTAAGGACCTCAGAAACTTGTCATTTAGCTCTCCATTTATGAATACTCGACCATATACTCTTAGGTCATTAACTATTTTGAAAAAGTTCTCAAAAGTATCAACAATGGTGTCCTTGGGTCCTTGTCGAAAGGCTTCATACTTCTAATTCAGAAGGGATCTTCTATCATCCCTTACTTCTTCAGTACCTTCCATCAAGATGATCAGAGACTGCCACATCTCCTTAGCAGATTGGTAGTGAATCAAATTCTGCAGCATTGAATCATCGACTGCACTTACTATAATTTTTTGGATTTCTTGTCTAATGAGATAAGTGCAATCTCATCTTTGTCGAGATCCATCAGCTTCTTAGGAACTTTCTTCGTAGTATATATAGTGGAGGCGGTTGATAATTCGTTTTGTAGTATAAACTACAAGGGTATTTTCTAGTTATTAATATACAAATCATGTCTTGTATGCTCATATATTGGCCTCTTTTTGTATATAATTTTGTCACTAACATGTTTCTTTCTTCTTTTCAAATTTTTGTCAAATTTTGCTGTGACACGCCCCCTGGTCACGCCGTCCCCGGGCGTGTACCAAGGGCTTTTAACCTAGTGGAATGAAGCCGTCTGTCCGAAGTAAGTCTCGAGCTAAAATAAGCTCATATGCCCACGGTCACGCCCTCTCCAGCCGTGTATGACAGGCGTGTCCCGCAAAGTCCCGATAAGTCAGTTCGGAGCTTAATTTCAACGCGCCAAAGTCGCGCTGAATCCGACATGCCCAGGTGTTACACCCTCCTAGGGCGTGTTTGAGGGGCGTGTAATCCAGCCACCATGCCAGACATTGATTCCAATGCTTCATATGTCGCTCCGAGTCCGACACGCCCTATTGTCACGCCCTCCACGGGCGTGTCACAGGGCGTGACCCAGCAAGAAAAATTTCTATAAATAGTGATCATCTTCAAGGGTTGGGCATCCAGATCTTGGTAGGAGAGGTGCTGCTATTTTAGAGTAGTTCTAGTCTTAAGCTCTTCTCTCCCTCCTCCTCATTTGAAGTCTTTTTATTTTTTAGTTTTCATGTAAATCCTTGTAGCGTTCATGTACTATTTTTTCATCGCACTTATAGTCGTTGTGGAAGCTTTCTTTATAGTATATGTGTGCCCTTCTTGTGATTCTTCTTCACTATGAAATAAAATAGCTCATTATTCTCATTTTCTTCTGCTCAGTATCAGTTTTCATATTCTAAATATAATTTTCTTTTTCTACACCCTGAGTAAATAAATCCTCCTTATACTCGATCTTGATGATCCGAGGTTTGAGTTGATTAAGTAATGATGCTCTAGTTTTCTTTTTTTTCTTTATAAAGCTTAGACCTTGATTTATTCTTGATTAATCATGTTTGGAGAAGTATTATCGATGTACATTATCCATCTTTGTTTTCGCTCTTAGTTAGCCGAAAGGATCATAGTTCGAAGTGAACATTCAAGAGTAAAGAGAGTTGTGCGCATCCCTCGAGAGAGGCAGACGTCAAATCTCCTAGATTGGAAAAAAAATCTAATCGAGGGGTTCACAGCGTAAGGCAATTTTTAGGCCTCCGACTTAAGCGAGAGTTTGGTCAGACCTTCCTAAACACAGGAGGGCATGATTTCGAGAGAATCATGTTCATGCTTTAGGAACCTCCACGGTCAAGGTCCTGGGCTTTATTAAGTGAAAGTCAATTATCGCATTTTTTTAGTCAACCCCTGCTGAGGTGATTCTCGATCGGGTGCTTCTCCTTATCATAGTTTAACCCCCCCCCCCCCTCGTTTCAATAAGTAGTTTAAGTGTTGGCATTTTATTTTTCTACAAGTAATCTTTTCTTATGATTTAGTTAGTCAAATTTAAACAATCTTTCGGTAGGATAATAGTAGAAGCGTGAGTAGAAGTACTTGACAGCCCCGAGTTTAAATACGACCTTGGTACTACAATTTCATAGGTACACTTGCCTTTTTGAGTTGATAGCATTTATTTACACCGAGTTTTTGGCGTCGTTGCTAGGGAAGCTTTTTCGTCAATATTAAGAAAACGCTTTCGCTATTACTTCTACAAAAATCAATATATATATATATATTTATTATCATTATTATCCCACATCATCAGTCCCCCCCCCTTCTATTTTATTTTCTAGTGCATGACCCGCGCGAATCCGTCGCTACTTGTTGATTTTGACCCAGAAATCGAAAGCTCCTTTCGGAGAAACTTGCGATTTGGGTGTTCCAATTCTCAAATAGCGGTTGAGGATTCCCTGTGAGTGTAATTTCATTTATGAAATGGAAGAACCCAACCCAGGATTGGCACAACAAAGGATCATGTCTGTTTATGCTCGACCCATCCTAGAGGGTACGAAAACCAGTATTGTTCGACCTGCAATTGCGAACAATAATTTTTAGCTTAAGCCTAACATCATACAAATGGTGCAGCAATATGTAC
Source organism: Platanthera zijinensis (assembly GCA_039513925.1). Lineage (NCBI taxonomy): Eukaryota > Viridiplantae > Streptophyta > Magnoliopsida > Asparagales > Orchidaceae > Platanthera > Platanthera zijinensis. Next base: position 110,386,125 of record CM077087.1, read on the forward strand.
AGTTCGATAGATCACAGGATGAAGATCCGAACTTACATTTTTCCAGTTTTATTGAGATCTATGACACCTTCAAAATGAATGGTATCTCAGACAATGCTATTAGGCTAAGACTCTTCCCCTTCTACTTAAGAACCAAAGCTAAACAATGGTTGAGTTCTCTTCGAAGAGGATCAATCACTACTTGGAACATTTTAGTTGATAAATTTCTTGCTAGATATTCCCTCCCGCTAAAACTGCTAAATTAAGAAATGATATAACTTCATATTCTCAAATTGCTTCGGAGACCCTCTATGACACTTGGGAGAGGTTTAAAGAACTTTTGAGACGATGCCCTCACCATGCTCTGCCTGTATGGTTACAGGTTCAGACATTTTATAATGGGCTAAATAAAGAGACTAAGCAAATGATAGATGCCGCTTCCGCTGGTTCTTTGGACCGCAAAACTCCGGAAGCCGCTCTTGAGCTTATAGAGGACATGACGATGAACACCTATTAGTGGAATTCGTCTAGGTCTCGCCCAAATAAACCTGTAGGTATCTATGAAGTGGACTCTATATCCCAACTAGCGCTGTAAGTTGAGATGCTGAATAAGAAGATTTCGGAGATGACTTCTATCTCTGCCCCTCAGATATATGAAATTACGAGTGTTGTTGCTGCCGAGCAGGTGGATTATCTGGGGAACATACCCAGGCCTGCTCAAAATAATTTTTCTACTTTTTCTAATTTTTCTGCACCTCCTGGTTTTAATTCTCTTACGAACTCTTATCACCTTGGATGGCGTAACCATCTTAATTTTTCTTGGAGTAACCCTGCCAATGCCATACGTCCACTACACGATTTTGCACCACCACCACCACCACAACAAAACCAAAATCTTCAAAAACTTCCATCTTTGGAGGAAATTCTTTCTAGATATATGAGCTCGAATGATGCTACCATTCGAAATCTAACAGGCTCAATGAAAAATCTAGAAAATACGGTCAGCCAACTCGCCAAGGTTATCTCCGAGAGGCCACTTGGCTATCTTCCCTCAAATACTGAACCCAACCCAAAGGAGTACGCGAAAGTTGTTTCCCTTTAGAGTGGTAAAGTTATTCATGAGCCCACCACAAAGGAAGAGCCAGAAGTGATTGCCTCTCCTGCTGTTAAAAAAATTATAATTACGGAAAAGAACGCTGAAAATTTTGAAAAAGAAAAAGAAAAATCTCTTTTTGACAAAGATAAATCTACTTTTGAAAAAGACAATGATAATTTTCAAAATGATGCCTCAACCATTACAAAGGAATTTTTGCCACCACCTTATCCCGCTAGGCTTAGGAAGGAAAAATTAGATGATCAATATCAACGCTTTCTTGAAATGTTTAAACAAATTCATATAAATTTTCCATTTCACGAAGCCATTAGCCAAATGCCAAAATATGCAAAATATCTCAAGGATTTGTTAACGAACAAAAAGAAATTCGAAATTCTTTCTCACGTAACGTTAAACGAAGAGTGCTCGGTGGTCATTAAAAATTCTAATCTTCCTAAAAAAATAAACGATCCGGGTAGCTTTTCTATTCCTTGTATTTTTGGTGATTTTTTTGTAAAGCATGCGTTCGGACTTAGGTGCAAGAATCAACTTGATGCCTTTTTTTTATTCAAGAAGCTAGGTTTGGGCACTCTCATCCCTACATGAATGAGTATCCAGTTAGCTGATAGGTCAATTAAATATCCATTAGGTATCGTAGGGGACGTGCTAGTAAAGGTCGACAAATTCATCTTCACGGTGGATTTTGTCATTCTTGATTTTGAATAGGACGTCGAGGTCCCTCTTATACTTGGTCGTCCCTTCCAAGCCACCTCTTGATCGATTATTGATGTAAGTAATGAAAAACTTTTTATGCGTGTGGGAGATGATGAGGTCACGTTTTCTATCAATCAATCAATGAAAAAATCCTTAAAAATGATGATTCTTGTTTTTTTATGGATGTGTTAAATGAAGATTCCTCTCTTTCTCTCTCAAAAGTTTCTTCAAATATTTTTTCTTCTTCTTTTTCTGAAATTTCCTCGAATATTTTTGAAAACACGATTATGTCCTTGGAAGCAAATTTTGAAAATGAATCTGTTTTTAGTAGAAAAAATTATGAAAATCTTATTTTTGAAAAAGAAAAAAGTTTGAAAAACTCTTACGATGAACCACCCAACATAGAATTAAAACCACTCCTTGAACATCTTAAATATGCCTTTCTTGAAAAAAAATTCTAAATTGCCCGTTATAATCTCGGCCTATCTTTCTCAATCCGAAAACGATCAATTGATCGAAGTACTACAAAATCATCGCCGAGCTATAGCGTGGCAAATTTCCGATATTTCTGACATAAGCCCTTCTTTTTGTACGAATAAAATATTTTTTGAAAATAATTCTAAGGGCGTAGTCTAACATCAACGTCGTCTTAATCCAAATATGAAGGAGTTTGTGAAGGGAGAGGTGCTCAAGTTATTAGATGCGGGGATAAATTTTCCTATTTCCGATAGTAAGTGGGTAAGTCCAGTCAAAGTTGTACCTAAGAAGGGTGGGATCACGGTAGTGATGAACGAAAACAACGATATTGTACCCACTAGGACGATAATGCGATGGAGGATATGCATCGATTACCGTAAGCTAAAAAATGCCACTCGTAAAGATCACTTCCCCCTTCTCTTTATCGATCAAATTTTAGAACGATTATCCGGGCATAGTTTTTATTGCTTTCTTGACGGTCTCTCGGGGTATTTTCAAATCCCTATCGCACCCAAGGACCAAGAGAAGACCACATTCACTTGGCCCTTCCGAACTTTTGCCTATCGTAGGATGTCCTTCGGGTAATGCAACGCACCTGCTACCTTTCAACGGTGTATGCTCTCTATTTTTGATAAATACATAGAAAATATTATGGAAGTATTTATGGATGATTTTTCCGTTTTTAGCGACTCTTTTGATTTGTGTTTAAAAAATTTGGAAAAAGTTTTACAACGCTGCGAAGAAACAAATTTAGTTTTAAATTGGGAAAAGTGTCATTTTATGGTGCGTGAGGGCTTAGTCCTTGGCCATAAGATTTCCGCTAAGGGAATTGAAGTGGACAAGGCAAAAATTGACGTAATTGAAAAGCTACAGCTGCCTATGAATATCAAAGTGATTAGAAGTTTCCTAGGGCATGCAGGTTTTTACCGACGATCCATTAAGGAATTTTCAAAAATTACTAAGCCACTTACCCACCTTCTCGAAAAAGAAACTACTTTTGTTTTTGATAACTCTTGTCTTGCTTCGTTTGAATTAATTAAATCTAAACTTATAAATGCTCCAATTATGATCGCCCTAGTTTGGGATTTACCCTTTGAAATAATATGTGATGCGAGTAATTTTGCGGTAGGTGCAGTTCTAGGACAACGAATTGCTAAGCACTTTCATCCAATCTACTATGTAAGTAAAACTCTAACTTCCGCTCAAGAAAATTACACAAATACCGAAATTGAACTATTAGCTGTTATTTTCGCATTCGATAAATTCTGACCATACATTACTCTCTCTAAGGTTTTCATTTTTACGGATCATTCCGCTTTGAAGTACCTCCTTTATAAACCGGATGCCAAGCCACATCTTATTTGTTGGATCCTCTTACTTCAAGAATTTGACTTGGAGATTCGGGATAAGAAAGGAGCGGAAAATCAAGCGGCTGATCATCTTTCTCGCTGCAAGAATCCTGAACTAGGCATTTTAAATGAACATTTTATTATTGATTCTTTTCCAGATGAACGAATTTTAAATGTTTCCTCTTCTACCCCCTGGTTTGTCTATCTGGCCAATTATCTCGTGGCTCGAGTCCTTCCAAAAGGGTACTCTTCTAAGCAAAAGAAGAAATTCTTTTCTGAGTTGAAGTATTATTTTTGGGAGTACCCCTTTCTATTTCGAATTTGTGCGGACCAGGTGGTAAGAAGATGTGTTTACCAGGAAGAAGGTCAACAAATCTTAAGGCATGTTCATGAAGGTCCGACTGGTGGGCACTTTCAAGTGAACCGCACTGCCCATAAGGTGCTTAGTGCTTTCTTTTATTGGCCAAGCATATTTAAAGATGCACAAATCTTTGTGAGCGGGTGTGATCGGTGCCAGCGGACCGGAAACATTTCTAATAAAAATGAAATGGAGCAAAATTATTTTCTTGAATGCGAAGTTTTTGATTTGTGGGGCATCGACTTTGTAAGCCCGTTTCCCTCAAGCTTAGGAAATAAATATATTATAGTCGCCATAGATTATGTCTCTAGATGGGCGGAGGCCCAAGCTTTACCAAGTAACGATGCTCGCATCTTGGTTTCTTTTCTTAAGAAATTATTTTCTCGTTTTGTTTTCCCTCGAGCAATCGTTAGTGATAGGGGAAGTCATTTTTTTAACGCTCAGCTCTCTAAAGCTTTAACGAAACATTGTGTTACACAAAAACTATCCACCGCTTATGACCCCCAAACTAACGGTCAGGTCGAGGTAGTCAATCGAGAACTTAAAAGAATTTTGGAAAAAAACCGTTTCCACTTCTCGTAAAGATTGGTCTTTAAAGTTAGATGATGCTCTTCTGGCCTATCAGACAGCTTACAAGACCACTATTGGTTGTACTCCTTTCCGATTAGTCTACGAAAAATAATGTCATCTCCCAGTAGAAGTAGAGTACCATGCGTATTGGGCGCTAAAGTTTTTTAATTTCGATCCGCACTCGGTCGGCGAGCATAGAAAAAACCAACTGAGTGAACTTGACAAATGGCGAGCGTACGCTTATGAAAATAATAAAATTTATAAAGAACGCACAAAACTTTATCACGATAAGAACTTGCGCCATCCTAAAACGTTTAAACCTGGCGATCAAGTTCTTCTTTTCAATTCTCGCTTATGTCTTTTTCCTGGCAAGCTTAAATCTATAAGGTCTAGACCGTTTACGATCAAGCAAGTCTTTTCTTACGGAACTGTGTTACTCTCGCACCCGGATAAGGGTGACTTTAAAGTAAATGGACATAGATTGAAACTTTATCTTTCTAATGATTCTGTGTCTCCTACAAAGGAGGAACTTATTTGGACTCTTGAATATTTATCTTCATGAGAACTTTTATTTTATTTTGGACTTCTTAATTATTATGAAACTCTTATTATTCAGACTCTCTTTTATTTTATTACGTCGAGCTCAAACGATGCTTTAAACAAAGGGCGCTATTGGGAGGCAACCCAAGTTATTTTTTTATGTTTTCTTTACTTTTCACTTTTTGCCCCGGATGGCCCAGACAAGTTGAGATTTCTGTGATCCTCTACTCCAACGCTGCTGTATCCATCACAAAATAAAACGAAGATGTTTCACAAAGACCAAAAGTACAAGCGCAGGGGAGCAGCCTCACTCAGCTTTCGCAGCAAATAAATCTGGGGAAGTACTTGTGTTTCAATTCTGTACTTTCATTCTCTCTCCTTCTCTAACCTCCTTTCTCCATTGAGGACAATGTCCACTTTAAGTTTGGGGGAGGAATTCCTCCTTCTTTTTGCTAAAAACTAAAAATTATATATATATATGCGTTTTATTTTAAATAAATTTAGATCTTTCAATAGTACCCCTAGCTCTTGTTTTGTCTTTCTCAAAATTGCATATAAATAACTTAGCTAATTATAAATTTTCTAATCAATCATTTTAATCACACTTCACTAGTAAAATGTTGGCCTTGCTGTGTTTCTAATTCACGGTAGCATGTCAAAGTGAAATGTATTTCTAAAACTTGCATTTTTATTATGTTTTTTCATATTTTTTTATTTTCTTTACTTTCATAAAAATCTTTCATCCAATATTTTTTCTTTTTTTTGGATATTTTTTTTAAAGTCAGCATTTGATTAGTGTTGTAGATGTGAATGATTCTAGACACATATTATACTTATTTTTAATATAAGTTCATTAGTCTCTATTTAATTTCTACGACCTACTTTTTGTAATTTTTCAAAACTAATTCTTTAGGCAAAACTCTAGGATCATGAAAATGATGTAGAACGTGTTTTTGTTTTCATTTGAGCCTTCTGGCCAACCAAAAAAAAACAAAAAAAAACTTTTCTCCTAGTTAGCCACTTTTGAGCCTTCTTCTAGATTTCCATTTGATAGCTCCGCTTATCATTTTCACCAAAGGCAAATTTTTCCAACCCTTTTTATCATACTAAACTTTTTGAGCTTCATAAATTTAATGTTGTGATAAGATTGCTTTGTGAATTTTGGAAAACTTTTGGAAAAAGTATGCTTAAAATTTATGTTTCTTTTTATGGCCAATTTCAAAATGTTGATGGCCTTCGTTTTGAAAAAGAAAGAAAAAGAAAAAAAAACATATATATATATATAATATATATTTATATAGAAAAAAAAAGAAAAAAAAAAGAAAAAGCTCATGTTATATTTGAAATTTTTAATTTCTTGTTTTTGGTTTAGCGTGATTTTAAGCCTTCATGTTTATCTTTGAATTCCATTCCTTATTATATGCCTAAAACAAACATTTCAGTCCTATTAAGTCCTGTTGATTCATGCTCCTAGATTTTTCTTTTAAGCTAAGTAAAGAAAAATAGCAGACTAGTTGAGTCTTGGATTTAAATTTAGATTTTTGTTCTTTGTTTAAATTTGGTATAAAATGCCTCTTAAAATCTAGTAATATTTCAATGCATTTTTCGAATGAAGTGACCTTACTTAGGATTATTTAAGAAACAAAAAAAAACACAAATAAAAATTTTTGATGAATTATTTATGTTAGTTAAGTTTATAAAAATTGAAACCATGTTTAAGTAATTGTTTTAGGTTTACATTTCACCTCATCCCTACTTAGAATTTCGCATGGTACTTGTGTAGCATAATTAAAATTCTCCTGATTAGTCACTTGTTATTTTAGCTCGTTTTTATATCTTTGCTTGGGGATAAGAAAAGCTTAAGCTTGGGGGAATTTGATAGTTCATTTTGTAGTCTAAACTACTAGGGTATTTTCTAGTTATTAATATACAAATCATGTCTTATATCCTCATATATTGGTCTCTTTTTGTATATAATTTTGTCACTAACATGTTTCTTTCTTTTTTCAGATTTTTGTCAAATTTTACTGTGACAAGACACCTGGTCACGCCCTCCCCGGGCGTGTACCAAGGGCGTGTAACCAAGTGGAATGAAGCCGCCGGTCCGAAGTCAGTCTCCAGCTAAAATCAGCTCACACGCCCACGGTCATGTCCTCTCCGGCCATGTCTGAAACGCGTGTCCCGCCAAGTCTCGAGAAGTCAGTTCAGTGCTTAATTTCAACGCGCCAAAGTCGCGCCGAATACGACATGGCCAGGTGCCACACCCTTCTAGGGCGTGTCCGAGGGGCGTGTAATCCAGCCACCGCGCTAGACATTAATTCCAACGCTCCATATATTATGCCAAGTCCGACACGCCCTATTATCATGCCCTCCACGGGCGTGTTACAGGGCGTGACCCAGCAAAAAAATTCTATAAATAGTGATCATCTTCAAGGGTTGGGCATCCAGATCTTTGGAGGAGAGGTGCTGCTATTTTAGAGTAGTTATAGTTTTAAGATCTTCTCTCCCTCCTCCTCATTTCAAGTCTTTTTATTTTTTAGTTTTCATGCAAATCCTTGTAGCATTCCTGTACAATTTTTTCATCGCACTTGTAGTCGTTGTGGAAGCTTTCTTTATAGTATATGTGTGCCCTTCTTGTGATTCTTCTTCACTAAAAAATAAAATAGCTCGTTATTCTCATTCTCTTCTGCTCGGTATAAGTTTTCATATTCTTAATATAATTTTCTTTTTCTACACCATGAGTAACTAAATCCTCCTTATACTCGATCTTGATGATCCGAGGTTTGAGTTGATTAAGTTATGATGCTCTAGTTTTCTTTTTTTTCTTTATAAAGCTTAGACCTTGATTTATTCTTGATTAATCATGTTTGGAGAAGTATTATCGATGTACGTTTTCCATCTTTGTTTCTGCTCTTAGTTAGCCGAAAGGCTCGTAGTTCGGAGTGAACATTCAAGAGTAAAGAGAGTTGTACGCACCCCTCGAGAGAGGCATACGTAAAATCTTTTGGATTGGAATAAAATTTAATAGAGGGGTTCACAGCATAAGGCAAGTTTTAGGCCTCTGACTTAAGCGAGAGTTTGGTCGGACCTTCCTAAACTCAGGAGGGCACAATTTCAAGAGAAGCGTGTTAATGCTTTAGGAACCTCCACAGTCAAGGTCCTGGGCTTTATTAAGTGAAAGTCTATTATCGCATTTTTAGTCAACTCCTGCTGAGCTGATTCTCGATCGGGTGCTTCTCCTTATCATAGTTTAACCCCCCTCATTTCAATATGTAGTTTAAGTGTTGGCATTTTATTTTTCTGCAAGTAATTTTTTTTTATGATTTAGTTAGTCATAACAATCTTTCGGTAGGATAATAGTAGAAGCGTGAGTAGAAGTACTTGACAGCCCCGAGTTTAAATACAACCTTTGTACTACAATTTGATAGGTACACTTGCCTTTTCGGGTTGATAGCATTTATTTACACCAACGGTCATGGGAACATAAGGACCTTCTTCAATAATCATGAAGATCCTTGGATCCACAGCTTCCATAAAGTATTTTATCCTTTCTTTCCACATTGCAAAATTATTCTTTGTACACAAAGGAAGCTTGGCAAAATCCTTGGTTTTGTCCATGCTTGAATAACTCAAAGACAACTTGGGGCAGATCTGATCAAGGTGTTAACCTTCTAATTATTAATCTGCCTCTAATACTAATTGAAAAACGTCTAAGTTGTCTACCTAAATCACCTAGAGGGGGGTGAATAGGTGAGTTGTGCGTATTTTTGTTGAATAAAAACTTTAGCGATCTAAGCACATGAAATATATAAGCATTCACTGAGGACACCAAGAATTATAGTGGTTCCCCAACCTTGGGTACGTCCACTTTCCACTCACCTATCTAGCAAACCACTAGACTCGGCTACTCCACTAATCTCGGATCAAAACGATCCTACCACTCAGAATAACGTTCCTACAATCTCGATCCAAAACAGATCTACACTCAAAAGAAGAAAACTTCTTACAATCGGAGAACAAATCTCCTTCACTCGGAGAATAATCTCCTATAAGATTAAAAAGAAATTGTAGAATACAAACAATAATCTTCTCAGATCTGAAAAATCTCTCCCTAGGTCTTCTTTCTTGGACATTGCGGCTTTATCAGAAATTATAAAAGAAGATGCTCGGCTAGATCTTTTCTAAGAAGCTTTGACTCACACGATCAAGGAGTAGATGGAGAAAGAAGAATCTCTTGATTTGTGAATCGATCTGGATCAAAAGTAGCATTTGCGATCTTGAAGAAGAACGGCGGCTTCTGTAGAATATGAAACTATCGGCCGATCCAGAAACTTAGAATAACACGCTTAGGGTTAGTCATAATGACAGGACCTTTTATAAGATCTCCCTAATAGTAATAATGGTCATTAATGATGGCCACATGGAAAAGTCATATCACAGAATTAAAAAATTCGATCTGTCAGTGACTTAAAGAATTTTCTAAAAACGATTCAGCATTTCTCAAGTAAGAAGTATACTACTCGAGTGAATAAACTGGCTCTCGAGTGAAAGATTCTGACTACTCGAGAAGAGCTAATTCTGGAAATTCTGGAGTAAAGAAAGAAATCACTCGAGTGGATATGAGATCACTCGAGTGCTTGATATACTTCTCTAGAGGTAGACTTATACTTCTCGAGAGCTTTGACTTAGAGAAAATTCTGGATGAAAATATCAATCACTCGAGTACTGAAACTAGACAACTCGAGTGCTAATCGAACTACTCGAGTACAAGGATATGCCACTCGAGTGGTCTTTGAATTTTCTCGAGATCTATCTTCTATCACTCGAAATAAGCTACTCAACTACTCGAGTACTCATCTAGACTACTCGAGTACTTTACTTAGAAACTTTTCAAAGGCTAAAAACTGAACACTCGAGAATTAGATAAGGTCTACTCGAGTACTGGACTTGGCTACTCGAGAGCTAGTTTAATACTACTCGAGAACCACTTCCTATACTCGAGTTGCAGACATGACCTACTCGAGAGCTTCTAAGGATTCTACCGAGTACAATCAATCCACGCGAGTAAAACACTTATAATATTTTTCAGCTTCAAGAAAATTTTCCTTCTACATTCCAAACAGCATCCAGTCTTCCTTCATAAGTCCAAGTGCTTGAAAATGAAGTGTATCCCAATAGAGAGGCTATACATGAGTCAACACCATGGATCACACAATGAGGGATTACATTGTATGGTCCTGTGTTTGATGACCCATTATAGATTGACTGATAGAATTGATTTTATGATAACCCAAACACCTAGAGGGGGGGGGGGTGAATAGGTTCTTTCTTTTTTTCACTTAAGGCAGAATAAGAATTCATTTCTTTAAATAGAATTTAATTATTCTAGAGCTAACACAGCAACCACAGCACAGAATATACACATCACACACACATCACAGATTGCACACAGGTTTATAGTGGTTCCCCAAGGTCTGGGTACATCCACTTTCCCCTTTCACCTATCCATTAGTGTGCTAGATTCGGCCTAACTTCTTCATTCTTATCAGATCCATAGATCTTACAACTCAGAACTCTGAAAGGTTCCTACAACTCAGAATATATCCACACTCCTAAAGCTCAAGCTAACAACCCTACCTCAGCCTTGTCACAAGGCCTACAACTCAGAATGTATTCACACTCCTACAGCTCAGGCTAACAGCCCTACTTCAGCCGTGACACAAGGTGTACAACTCAGAGATCTATATCTCCTACACTCAGCCTTTATATTATAGGCTTACAACTCAGATCTTGAAAGATCCTACACTCAGCCTTTATATTATAGGCTTACAACTCAGATCTTGAAAGATCCTACATAATTTGAAAAATCTTATAGATTGACTCTTACCCTTGTTGAGAGAGAAGGGATAAAAGGTTTCTTGATCAGTTCTTGATAAAACTAATTGCTGAGATCAACCTGTTCTTAGCTTTCTTCAAAGCTTCTTGAATCTGAACTCAGTAGGGTTGATCTTCTTTGAAGTTGACTGGCTGACAGCTTCCTTCTTAAATTTCAAAAATAGATCTGAATTCTTCTTAGCGGATTTGTTTAGGATCTGCTTCTTAAGAGACTTGTAAATGTCTCCTACTTTACTTCAAACAGCTGGAGCTCTCTCTCAATCTCCAAATCTTTTAAAGTTTCTTCTGAATTCTTATTTGAATTCTCCTTAGACAAATTCTGAGTAGATTGCCACTTCAGACTGTCTTCTTAGATCTTCTCACGAAAATCTTCTTCTATGTGACGTTCTCTTTCTTGATCAATGACCAATACTTCATTAGTTGTTCCTTTGTTGTTTTTGTTTGATTTGACAGAATCCGTCTTTATATATAGACTTCATCCATGGTAACCAGCTGATCCGGTTTCTAACCAACTTCTGACAGTTCTGATAGCTTCAGCAAACTTGTTGAAATACACAGCTGTCAAGTCTTTTGTCATTTCTTGAACCTTTATCTTTGTCAGCAAAGCGTCGAGACTGATCTTCATTATGTGTCGACACAAGTAGATTAAGTGTCGACACAAGCTTTGGTGATGTCGACACAGCTCCTTTGGTGTCGACACTGCTTCTTGACACTGCATCTATAGAATGTGTTGACACTGCTTCTTTGTGTCGACACAGTCACTTCTTCAATTCATAGCAATCAACTTTGTTGAAACTCTACTGAGTGTCGACACGAGTCCTGTGTGTCAAAACAGTTGATATAGTCTAATAATTCTGTGTGTCGACACTGCCTTTAGGTGTCGATACAGTTGATGTCGACTAAAACTTCTGTGTGTCGACACTGCCTCTAGGTATCGACACTGTTGATGTTGACTAAAATCTCTGTGTGTTGACACAGTTGATTCTGGTGTCGACACTGCTTTTCCAAGTGTCGACACAGGCTTTCTTAAGTGTTGACTCATGGACTTAGAAACTTTTTCCTTCATTTTAGCAAAGTCTTAACCTTCACATATCAACTCAAAATAACATCAAATACACCTTGATGTATATCATTGAGCTAAGTGAGGCTTCTTCAAATCAGGTACACATTTTCCTATGTACCCAACAATCTCCCCCTATTTGGAGAAGTCATAACCCTTTAGTCAATGATATACACCACTTATAATAAACAAACATTATGATGTATATAAGCATTATATGACAGGGTAACTTATAAACAAAACATATACCAAAATGTCATTACAGAATAATGATGCAAACTTAATGAACATGAAACATTATTTTGTTTATATTATCAAAAAGTTTCTTAACAATTGTTTACATAGATTTCTTCCAAAACTAAAGATTACATTGTTCTTGTACAATCTAATAAATCTATACTAAGGCGTATCAGGCTCCCTGATGACAATGCCTTTTCCTGGCTTAATCTTAGCCTGTACAGTAGGTTCTGCATCATCGGGGCTTCTTTCCTTTCAACTCTGCATTCTTCTGTGCTTCAGCCTTAATTCTCTGCCTTTAAAAATAATGAAAAGGCTTAGTAAAGTATTTGCTAGGCTCCTGAGCATTAAGAGGTAGCTTCCCAATTTTAGCCTTTCTCCTATATTGCAGAATGGCTTCTTGCCTCGCTTCATATTTCTGCCACTCTTGTTCAGAATACCATTTTCCCCTTTCATGGATCTGATCTTTCACAGCTTTCCAGGCAGTCAAAATGATATTCCTGGAAGTGGGGCTCCACTGCTCAAAATCAAGCTTTAACTCAGCCTGTTCTCTGAACCTTTTCTTTGACAGTTGAGTTTCCTGCTGATCTTTCAAGGTAGCTTCTGGCATCTCTACTTTCTCAATAATAACATTATCAACTTCCTGTGGAGGACTGTACATTGACTAAACCTGTTGCTGTATTATATCAAAATCTGTTAGAGGGTAGATGACCTGAGCAACTTCAGGTTGATCACCTTGAAAATAAGCAGGTTGCACACCTGACTCAGCAACATTATCATCATCACAAAGGGGTGGATATCCCAGAGTGGCTCTGATGCTATTGGATATCCATTTGGCATGATTTGAGCCTGCTTTGACTAACACTCTCACCCCCTTTATGACTTCTCTTTCAATATGGTCTCTTAAGTCATCTTTTTGAAATCTCACTTGTCCATCAAGAAAATTAACACCATCTTTATAAAAGGATTTTAACTTGAGAAGCTTATTTAGGATTAAAGTCTAAGAAGTAGTAATGTCTGTCTTAAATGAGTCTAAGGCTCCCTGTAGCTTCTTATCAAACTCCTCTTTCTCTGTAGCCCTTGCTTCAGTCATTGTAGTGACTGTTTTCTTTATTTCAGTGACTATCTCATTGTGAGATTGAGTCAGATTGTCATTCATCCTAATCTGATTCTCAAGGACATAGCCTTGTTTAATAGCAATGTCATCCACTTTAGCCTTTACTTCTGCTTGCTGCTTAGCTAGAAATACTACAACATTGCCCCCTTTATGGAAGCAATCTATCATTTCTTTCTTATGTAGATTAACTTCAAACCTGATGGATTTGATTTCCTTAGCCAGATCAAATTGAAGTGTCTTATGGCTTTTATCCACATACTTCTCTAGAGCCATTCTCTGCTCATCTAATTTTAGTTGCAAAATAACCAATAATGAGCTTTAATCAGCCTCTGGGGCAGGTTGTGGAGCAGCAGTTTGCAATGCTTTCTTGTAGCTTTGACTCCTTCTCTTGAAAACCATTAGTTTTCTCTTCTTAGCACTTATTATTTCTTCATCTTCTGAAGCATATGTACTGAGAATGTCTACTCTTTCCTTAGGACTAGGAGGGAGCTCCTTTTCAGTCATAATCTGCTCCCCCTCAAAGTCAGCCTGCTCCCCCTCAGTCCTTATTTGCTCCCCCTTATTTGTTGCTCCCTAAATATCAGGAAACAACTCTTTAAGAGTAAACTCCTGTTGAGTGTGGACTGGTGTTACTTCTGTCTCAGGAGCATCAGCAGTTACAGATGTATCCTCCATGATAACATCTTGTACTGGAATGTTGGCACGAGGTCTTTCAAGAATTCATTGTGAATCCATTTCACTTGCCAAGTGTGTTGACTCTTCTTCCTGCACCTGTACATTATTTAGCTCCTCCTGCTCTTGTGTATTATCAGTATTGTACTGTTCCTGTGTATTATCTGGCTCCCCCTGCACCTGTGTAGTATCTGTAATGTCCTATGCAGGTGATTTCTCAGCAGTTTCTTGTCTTTCTATATTATGTACGTCCTTTGTTAGGACCCTATCCCATCTGGAGATAATCCTGATGTCCATTTTTCTCATATGGTTGATTTTAGAACCAGGAATCTGGTGCATTAACTCTGGAATTGCTACAGCCAAGTATAAGCTCATCAGTCTTGCCAAATTAGGCTTCTTTATGCCTTCCTTAATATTCTCAAAAATTACTAATGACCAATCTGTGTTTAGTTTAAAAATAATCCTTGTAATTAGGCTGAACATATAGGCCGAAATCCTATCATGTCCCCTGGCTTACAGAGAATTACCTTCCCAACCACTTCAGAGAGGAATTTCCCTTGTTGATTCATCCCTTTTCTGTTTATAGCAGATCCAATCTTCAAGGTGGGATCCAATCCACACCACTGTAGTGCTTCCCTTGTCTTAGAGACAGGTACTTCTTCTTCATCCTGAGTCCTTGGAAGATTAAGAATTTTCCTCAAACTCTTCAAGGTCACTTTGACTCTAACACCATGAACCTTTGATTTAATATTAAGGCCAGTTGAATTTACTATAGCTGCACCATAAAACTCAAGTATCTCTTTCTTCCATATCTTGGTTGGTTCGTATACCAAAAACTCCAAACCATTTTCAGTAATTAGGGTAATTACCCCTTTAATCTCAGATTATGCATCATCAAAGGCATGGCGAACCAACTCATATCCTTCGTTGATGTTATATTCTACCTTTTGCGCCATTGGGATGGTGAGAAAGCTTGGATTGAGAGAAGAGAGTTTGTCGACAAAAGGTTTTGGTCTCTAAAACCTAGGGAGTGTGTTGATAGAGATTGTTCTTGACCTATTTATACCCTTCTAAACAAAGAAGGTCAAAAGGCGGGCAAAAACAGTCTAAATGTGTTGACAAAGTTGAAATGTGTCGACACATACTTCTAATGTCTCGACAACGGTGTTGATTTCTATGTGTCGACACCAATTGATGATGTGCCGACACTAGACATACTTAGTAGTATAACAGAAATTCTGTGTCGACTCTTATTATAAGTTTCGACACAATTTCTAGATGTGTCGACACCACTACTCTGGATGTGTCGACACCACTTCTCTGGATGTGTTGACACCACTTTCTGAAGTGTCGACATCACTTCTCTGGATGTGTCGACACAGATTTACTTAGCCAAAATTGTTAAACTAATCTATGTTCAACATACCTAATTCAATTTTAAATTTATTGAATTTAGTTTCATCTAGAGGCTTAGTAAACACATCTGCAATTTGATAATCTGTTTTGAAAAATTCTACTGAAATGTCCTTTTTCTCTACATGTTCTCTAAGAAAATTGTATCTTAATTTCTATATGCTTAGTCCTATTATGTGAAATAGGATTATTAGCAATAAAAATAGCACTTTTAGAATCACAAAACAAAGGTGATCTACTTACCTGAATACTATAGTATTCTAGCTGGTGCTGAATCCCCAATAGCTGTGCACAACAACTTCCTGCTGCCACATATTCAGACTCTGCTGTGGAAATTGCCACACTAGTCTGCTTCTTACTGCTCCAAGACACCAATCTTCCTCCTAGAAATTGATAGGTGCATGTTGTGCTTTTTCTATCTTCTTTGCAACCTGCAAAGTCTGCTTCTGAATAGCCTGTCAGTAGAAAATCTCCATTCCTAGGGTACCAAAAGCCTAGATTTGGTGTGCCCTTTAGATATCTAAAAATCCTTTTTACTACAGTGTAATGAGATTTTTTAGGGCATGATTGGTACCTAGTACAGACATATGTTGCATACATAATATCTGGTCTACTAGCAGACAGACATAGAAGATAGCTAATTATTCCTCTATACAAAGACTCATCTACAGGTTTACCTGCATCATCTTTGCATAAAGGCATACTTGTTCCCATAGAAGTTCTCATAGTGGAGGATGATTCCATACCATACTTCTTAATTAACTCCTTGGTGAACTTAGACTGGGATATGGACAAGCCATCATCAGTCTGTCTTACTTGGAGTCCCAAGAAGAACTTAAGTTCCCCCATGCAGCTCATCTCAAACTTCCCTTGTATAAGTTTAGCAAACTTCTTGCAAAGATTGTTTTCTATAGACCCAAATATTATGTTATCTACATAAATCTGGACAAAGATTATCTTTCCTTTGGATTCCCTTGGGTATAGAGTATTGTCTATTTTCCCCCTTGAGAATTTTTTCTCAATAAGGAAAGTAGACAGGGTTTCATACCAAGCCCTTGGGGCTTGCTTTAACCCATACAAAGCTTTCCTAAGTCTATAAACATAATCAGGTTTGAGAGAATCAACAAAACCTGAGGGATGCTCTACACAGACTTCTTCTTTTAGATTTCCATTTAGGAATGCTGATTTTACATCCATTTGGAATACCTTGAAGCCTTGATATGCTGCATAGGCAAGGAACATCCTAATTGCATCTAGTCTTGCTACTGGGGCAAAGGTTTGATCAAATTCAATACCCTATTCCTGCCTGTATCCTTTTGCAACAAGTCTTTCTTTGTTCTTCACAATGATCCAACTCTCATCAAGTTTGTTCCTAAAGATCCACTTTGTTCCAATGATGTTGTGGTATCTTGGTTTAGGAACTAACTCCCAGACCTTGCACCTTCTGAACTGATTCAGCTCCTCTTGCATGACATCAATCCAATGTGGGTCTAGAATAGCTTCTTCAAATATCTTTAACTCTAGTTTAGATAGGAAGCTTGAATAAAGAACTGTGTTCAAGTTCTTGCTTCTGGTTTGCACTTCATGTCTTTGATCACCAATTATCTGATTTGCTAGACGATCCTTTAAGTGTCTAACAGCTGGAGGTAGACTATCTTCAGGTTTAACACCTCCAGTCTCTTCAATATGCTGCACCTCTTAGTTTTCATCAGCATCTAGAGAGTCCTATACTCCCCGTGGATAGTAGCCACCATTTCCACTTCCTGCTCTGCAGTTGACTCTTCTGTAATTGTAAGCTTGTCCATTCTCTAATTTATACTTGTAGAATTGCATGAGCTATAAGGCAACTCACTGTTAATCAGTCTTGTTTCATCAAAGACAACATGTACAGACTCTTCTACAACTTGAGTAATCAAGTTGTAGACTCTATAAGCCGTACTATTGTTGATGTACCCAACAAATATCCCATCAGGGGATTTGGCATCAAACTTTGTTAGATAAGACTTGCCATTGTTAAGGGTATAACACTTGCAAGCAAAGATCCTAAAATAGGATAAGTTTGGTTTTTTACCCTTCATGATCTCATAGGGAGTCTTTTTGTGGCTTTTGGTGATAGAAGCCCTATTGATCACATGACATGCAGTATTTACTGGCTCAGCCCAGAAATATTCTGGGAGAGAAGTGTCACTCAATAGAGTTCTACCAGCCTCAATCAGTGTTCTATTCTTCCTTTTAGCAATAACATTTTGCTGTGGTGTTCTAGGTGAGGAGAATTCTTGAAAAATCCCAAATTCTTCACACAGTCTTGTCATACTCTCAGATTGAAATTCAGTGTCATTGTCACTTCTGATTTTGACCACTGTACTGTCAAGTTTATTCTGAATTTTCTTGAAAAAATTATATAAAACACTTGGGGTTTCTGATTTTTGTCTCAGAAAGAACACCCAGGAATATCTAGAATAGTCATCTACCACCACAAAAGTGTAGACCTTTCTACCTAGACAATTAGCTGGCATAGGACCAAATAAATCCATATGCAAGAGGTATAGACACCTCACTGAATCCTTGTTTTTAAGGCTATGAAAGGAGGATTTTGTCTGCTTGCCTTTTTGACAAGCTGAGCATATCCCATCCTTTATACACTTAACATTAGGACCATTCCTCACTAACTCTTTGCTAAAGAGTTGGCCAATTGTTTTGTAGTTAAGATGGGCTAGCCTCTTGTGCCATTTGACACAATGTGAGGCTCTCTCATCAGCTACAAGACAAATAAGAGAATCTTTGTTCTCACACTCAAAGTTAAGACAGTGCACATTTCTTTATCTATATCCTGTCAAAATGACCTTTTGATCACTTGAACTTTTGATATGACATCAATTCTCAATAAATGAAATATCATATCCTAAATCACTCAGCTGACTTATGCTTATAAGGTTGTGTTTCAAACCCTTCACATAGGCCACTTGAGTGATAGTAATTTGGTTATTAGAAATATTACTGAATCCTTTAATGATTCCTTTTTCAGAACCACCAAAGATTATTTTAGGCCCATTTAAGGGCAGAAGTGAACTTCTCAAGGCTACCTTTTCACTTTGAATGACTATAGTTTCCCCTCTATGACCATCCTATCCACATCAGGACCCACTGTACGGTCAAATCCCACTATGGTAGAACCTTCCACTTTAGTCCCCTCTATGCTCCTGCATAACTTATTCATAACATCTATCTAACTTCTTTCATTCTTTCTTTATGAACTTCTTCGAATGAAAAAAGTCCTATCCCCACAAAAAGTCCCTTCACTCCTGAACAAAAACGAACGAAATATTCTTCTTTTTTCAAGTTGCAAAGCATAGCCGAGAAAAAAACACAAGAATGTTGACCGGGACGGTCCTAGCTCTATCAAGTAGGTATGACAAACACTCATAGTATTATCTTACTCAAAGAAAAATATCGTATAAGATAAGAAAAGTCGCGTCCTTTGCGATCTTGGGCATCGCCAAAGAAGGGTGTTCTCAGCGCCTATGCTTCACACGGCTCCCATGATAGTAGCAGAAAACAGGTTGTGCTGGTCGTCCTCGCTCTGAATGACTAACTAGGGTGATGGCTACTATTCTGACTCTTTGGACGAAGTACCGCTAACCGTCACTCTAGACAGCTTGTTGCGTGCTCAGAGGAATTCTAACTTACAACCCTTATTGGTACACTATAAGAAGCTTATAAGGTTTACTTTTTCACTTTAGATGTTTACTTCACTCCTTCTGCTCTGACTCAGTCCTAGTAAAGCGCCTACACCGCTCCATGGGGGTTATCGAATACCAAACAGCTACTTCTACAAGCTAGGTGGTTGATAAGCCAGCATCTTTCTGAGAATGAAATCTCACTAGCTTCTGACTGGCTTTGACCGGAGGCGATCAGGCGAGCGAAGCGAAGTTCGGTAAGCTAGTTGCTCTGCCCTAGAACAAGAAAAAGCAAGACACTGCTCCTATGCTAGTTTAGCTCCATCTCCACAGTCAAAGAAGCTTTCCAGCATGAATAACAGCTTACTAACTAGATCCTTTGCTTCGTACTGACTCCCAACCTCGGCTGGGGTAGTGATTTAGGTACTGACCTGCTCTATGTCGTTGTGCTATTAGGATCGACTTTTGCTCCTGGTCATGGTCATGGTGCATTTGATTTAGTGAGCTATTTCTTCTCTTCTGACCTAATCCTTGAGAGAGAGAGAGAGCATTTCAATACAAAATCAATTGACCTAGCTTAGTGAACGCTTCGAAAGAACTCTCTATTAGCCTGAGAGAAAAAGAGGAACCAGAAAGCAGAAAAGAACTGCTGGCAACCAACCCCCGTACCGTTACTGTACTATGACTCTTCCTATGGAAGGAAGCAGGTTCTTGATGCTCAGCAAGAGCTAGGATGCAAATCGAGTAGGGCAAGGGAGAAACCAAAGACTATTGGCAGTAAGCCCGGGGGTTGGCGACCATGGGAAAAACAACTACACAAAAAATGCTGGAATCTCGAAAGTGAAATCTGACTGACGGAAGAAAGTGAGCTCAACAAAAAAGCAAATACCGGAGTGAAAAAAGACAGGAACGAAGAGCACTATGAACTAGCACTTCTGGTAGGCAAGGAAAACCTACGTCCTTTTAGACTTTTATACAGGACATCGAAAGCATAACATACAAACCCATTGAGGGCTTCCTAGGGAGAGAGGGGTGCATTTAGCCTGCTTGGTCGATCCCTTCATAATCCATCCTTTCGTAGTTCAAGGGAACATGGACGCAACTCAAATCGTCGACACCAAGGAGAACGCACGTGACACTGGTCGGACAAGACGGGATACGTAGGAACTTTGACCATACCCAAGAAGGACTAGGGAAGATGCGGAAATGCTTCGCGCCTCACATTTTTCTGACGATCAACAGAAATCTACACTAAAAGGACCAGGAACTCAAAGAAAAGTCACTAATCCTTGAAGCGAAAGCTTCTTCTTATTCAGAATTATGTTGGGCAGGGCATAGTTTAGCTGGTACTTGGGGGGGTTATCTTTGAACCTCATCTCCCACTATGAGTAAGGAATCTAGTAAACTGCCCTGTGGGATAGAAAACATCTCTACGAAAGGAACCTATGAATGAAATCTGAAACAAACCAAAGACAAAGAAAGGGGGGGGACATAGTGGATGTTGAAAGAGATGATGTTGTTGATGCGCACTGGTGATGTTTATAAAGCTGAGATTAAGGAGTTCATGGATGTTAATATTGCTATGAAAAAGGAGATTGAGACTAGAAAAAATGGAAGAGCTTGGTTGATATCTGACCCCTTCCTTCTTGAGAGTTGTATAGTTGTCCTGCCCTTTTTTAGAATGTGATATCGAGACATCCAACGGGTCAACTACCTTTTTTTCTTGAGAGAATCTAGTTCAAGCAGAACCCGCGCCTCAAGGAAGAGTAGGAGAAGTTGGCCAGTCGATTCCCATTTCTGTCAAGACTTCTGTGTCAATATCTCCCCCAACCTCGGTTTCAACCTGCCCTTGTTGCGGGATCTCAGTGATCAAAGAAGGTAATAAGGAATGAGATCAGTTAGTTCAGTCTTCAAATAGCTAAGGATTGAGATCAGGAGGTTAAGGAAGCAAGAGAGATTAGTTAGTATTCTTATTTTCTTCTCTTTCTAGTCTGATATAGAAGACTCTTTTCTATTCTTCTCTTTTCAATATTCTTACCACTAGGATCTTGCTCTAGGTTCGGCCCCACATAGCGGCAGGCTTTCCCTTTTGATGTGTGATTCCATTCAATGAAGAATGAAGAGAAAAGTGTCTAGAGACATTACTAAGGTGTAAGGTAGGTAGGAGTAGCAGTAGGATAAACTGAATTAGAATGGCCCGAAAGCCTAGAAGTCAATGAGATTTTCTCATTATTCCTGTCATTTTCATTCTTCTTTTTCCTATTCGCTGCACAAAATAGAGTCTGAGAAAGAGAAAGAAGAAACTGCTAAAAGAGGTTCTTTCTTAGAACTAGAATAGGTAGTTTCTCTTCTTACCTTTCACCTCTCTTTTGCCTATCTGTCCTCTTACTGCTCTTCGACAAGTTATTTACTATTTTATTCATATAGAATATGCACATACGTGAATAGCTAAGAAAAAAGACATCAATGTATTGGATTTCTGTGAAAAGGGGCATTCCTTTTCATTTCTCATCAAGCAAATACTGGAACAGCAGGCAAAGCTACCCTTTCTTCAACCACTATTGTGGTAGGAACACATTCTTCAAGCGGGAGAACATTCTGACTTGAAAGAAAGTAAAAGCTAGGTCAAAGAATGGAATTGGATGAAAATGCCAATGTTGGAAACGAAGACTCAATGCATGTCGAACCTCAACCGCCAATGAGAGAAAGGTTAGCACTGCTTCTGCTACTATCTTGAATAGGAGAAGCAAATTTCTTCTTACTTGATGAAAAGATTGAAAAAAGCCTGATTTAGTGTGAAGCAAACCCCTTGCTTATTCTCGAGGAGATCAATAACCCTTTCCCTCTAATGTCAATGGTGGCCTCTCCTCACTTTTCTAGAAATTCATGTTGGCGGATTGCCTTATCCAATATGTGAATTGGACACGGAAAGTACTAAAAGAAAGGAATGAAAGGCCGTGGTGACATCTCCCTATTCTCCTAATTATGACTATTCTCTTGAATCTCCTAGCTAAGTTGATGTATTTTCTTAGTATTCAACTCGGATGGATCAACTCCCGCTCGTCAAAGTCTGAAACCCCAAACTCCAACGGATCAACAGACGATTCGGGAACAGAACCTGACTCAGAGACAACGGAGCAGGTACTATCTTGTCCCAGTAAACAAACTCCTAACAAAGAACCTTGTCGGAAAGGCCTCTTTTTCATTCTAGTGGGTGTTCTCAGTCCTGACGCTACGCGCCTCTTTCCTTTAAGAAAGTCTCTTTCTGATAGACCTCGAGAATGAAAGCCGATGAAGCCAATATGTTCTCCTAGCCTGGAGCCAATTTTCGACTTTCATCTTCTTTTGCCTTTATTTTTCAAGAACTAAAGGGGTGGAAACTGGTGAATTCTACTAAGAAGAGTAAAGTAAGGAAAAGAGGAAGCCGAGTGAAGGGCTTGATCGGTGTCACTAAGACATGGCCTTATAAATCCTTCTTAACCACGGCCGATGAAAGGGAAGTTTCCTTTTTTTCAAGTTGGTGTGAGACTACGTTTCTTAGTACAAGTTCCGACTGATCTCTTTATTGTCACAGTTCTGTTTGGACAGCTGTCCTCCGCTAGAATAGCTAATAGGCTAGCTTCCTTATCTCGATCTCTTTCTCTCTTTTTTCCCCACTTCGTTCCTTTCGCCTTTATATACCCTAAACCATTCGGGCGGCCTCAAGAACTAGACTCTATTAAGGCTTTGAGACATGAAAAGAAGCGGTAATAGGATGTTTTGAACTCATGTTTTGTATATAGAAAGAAAGAGGATGTGATATCTTTCTCAGAATAGGATAAGATGCAAGTATCTTCTGTTGATGACATCTTTCTCGTTATCGTATAGAAATAGAAAGAGAAAGAAAATCATCTGATCTCATGTTTCATATATAGAAAGAAAGAGGATGTGATAGCTCAAGTGTCAGATACGATATTTGAATAGGATAGGATAAAGAAGAAGATTCTCTTGATTTTTTGCTTTTCCTCTCGCAATTGCTCGAGCTACTTTGTAACCTCTCCTTACTCTAATAATGAAGGTTAAGGCGAGCGACTTCATACCTTCAGTATCGGAGGGGCCAAAGAGTACGTAGTAGGTGAGCATATAGAAATAGGCAAAGAGTACGTAGTAGGTGAGTCGCGATAGCGACGAAGAGGCCCCCGACGCTGAGCAACTAGAAAGAGAGGCGAAGGCCCGATCCGGTTTTCAACATCCCCGGCTCTGCTCCGAAGGAGATAGGTCATGATAGCGATGAAGAGTGAGCATATAGAAATAGGTGAACGGGACTTTAGTCCGTGAGGCCGCTAGGTCTGAAGGAGGTGAGCATATAGAAATAGGCGAACTAGCGTGGCCGATAGGCGAAGAGGGAAGAAGATAGAATAGCGAAGCGAAGAGGGGTCGCCCAATATAGGTTAGGAGACCTGAGCCCGCTATGGAATGACTAAATGGGAACGAAAGAAGAGGGCTATCGCTTCCCCCTTTTTTCATTCTCTTTTCTAGTGAGATTAAGGGATTGTGTTCAAAATGAGCCTCTTCCTTCACATAAAGTCTAGCTTGCCCCCGCTTCGACAGCTAGAATTGCTTTCCGTTCCTGCTGACCTCAATACCGCTAAGATGGTAGAAAAGAGGGATTCAAAACTTCTTAAGGATCCACCAAGTAGCTTAGTCACTCTTCTCTATCTGCATCTCGTCCAGTGAGTGGAAGCATGTCTCGCTGTTTGTATCTTATTTGGGAAATGCCTGAAAAAAACCCTTGCCTCAGAGTCTAATGCCTTAATATCATGATCATACAGCTAATATGCTTCAACGCCAGGAGCTTTTGTTGGAAAGGACTTGCTTGCTCTCTAGTTCTAGAAAAGCGTCTGCTAAATAAAGTAAAGAAATGTTAGTACTACCCTTTTTTTGACTGCTTTAGAATACCAGCACTGCCTCTTCTGCTAATCTCGGAGTCGGATGCCGAAAAAAAAGGAGTTAGCCCCTGTCTTCTACTCTTCGACCTGGTCTGCGGGATGTCTCATCTGCAAATTCCAGAAGGTTAGGACTTTTTGCTCAGGAGCTTGTAGCTCACAATTATGAGCCCGCTAAAAAGAGAATAGCTCTGCCATCGGGAAATTCTTATTCTATATAGATAGAAAGAAGGGATGCGGATAGTTGTAGGATTTATTCCCCCCTCCTCAAATCTCTATCCTGCTAAAACTGCGAGATGTGAAAGCACACTGAGGTGGCCTGTTAGGGCAAGGTGATGGAGGACTGGGCAGACTAGTATGGGGTCTTCTATCTTCCTATAATGCTACCTCAGCCATGTGCGCTGTCTCAGAAATGCAGGTTTCGATACTCCCGCAAAGAGACTTCTGCAGCTTTCCCCGCTCTGATTGAAGCTCTCAAGCCCGTTCCGAATAAGAATTGGATAACAAATTTTGTTGACTACAATTTCTTCAATCAAGGAGAAGATTCTCAAGTCCTTCTGGATCCTAATGAGTTGATCATCGTTGAGTCAGATTAGAGTCCTTTTCTCTTCCCTTTCTTATTACTAGATAGCTGGCAGCCTCTTCTTTTCCCTTCAAGAAAAAGAGAATTGAGAGCAGTTACATTTCTTTTTCAATATCAATAAGAGACGAGGTCTTCTGAGCTCGCTTTTTCTGTTAAGAAGGCTAAGAAGAAGATTCCGCGGGTAGATTCTACCTATCCCCGCACTGCGGTTAGCCAGTGAAATCTTTCGAATTCGAAAGAAAATAATGAAAGGATCCGGCCGCCGTCCGGTAGGGTTTGTCTTGAAATCAAAAGAAGAAATGGGTGTTTCGAGTCTTCATTGAAAGGAAGATGAAATCGGTTCCAATTCGCCTAATTTAGATCGGAAATAATATGGTTTGAAAACCTTCTTCTATGTTAGATTCTATATCCAAAGACTCAATTCTGATACAAAAACAAAAAGAGGAAAAGAAAGATCCATACCTTGTTAGAGTTAGAGGCTCTTTTTATAGAACTGGTGCTTCATAGAAATCTCAGATAGAATCGACAAATGATATAGGTGAATGAACAATTCACATCACAGATAAAGAATGAAAAAAAAAGCATTGGCTTCCCTCCCATATCTTGTGTCTCTACTCTTCCTGGTGGGTTTCTCTCTCATTTTAGAAATGTCTAGAAACTTGGGTTCAACATTGGTGGAATAAGGACAATATATCTCAATCTGAATGATATGAATGAGCAAAATTGATAGAATTAGAAGAACTCTTCCAGTTGGACGAGATGAGAAAGGAGTACTTCGAAACACATATGCAAAGGCTTCGTTCGTATATGAATGCACAAGGAAACGAGACTCATTTAGAACATAAGCAAAAAGACACAATGAATCTCATTTCCATATCATTTTGCATTTCTCGACAAATCTAATCTGTTTCGCTATTCTCAGTGGTGATTTTGTTCTGGGTAATTATTTCATTCTTCATTCTTGGATTCATAAATTTCTCTCTCACTTAAGTGACACAATCAAAGCTTTTTGGATTTTTTGACTTCTTTATGGATCGGATTTCACACGACCGGAACTAATGATTGGTTCGATCTACAATGATTTTGAATTGGCTGAGAATGATCAGATTCTATTTGGTCTTGTTTCCACTTTTCCAGTGATTCTAGATACGGCCATTTTTTCAATCGTGTATCTCCTTCGCTTGTAGTAATTTCTCATTCAATTCATGAAGAATTCATTAGATCACTTGATATCAATCAAATCAGAATTTTTCTTCGTGTATAAAGAAAGAATTTTTCTTGAGACTTCTACCTTTTCAATGAAAGGTATTCATACTATATTCCACCAGTACAATCAAGACAATGGCAAACTTGTTTCTATGGAATTAGACTAGCTACCTATCGATCGAATTTCTTGTCTCAATTCCAGGATCAATGATTGGACCATGCAAAAGAGGAAGAATCTTGGGTAAAAGAACAGATGACTCGATTTATCGATCATGATATATATAATAACTCGAGCATCTATTTCAAATGCATATCCCATTTTTGTGCAGCAGGGTTATTAAAATCCACGAGAAGCAACTGGGAAAATTTTATGTGCCAATTGCCATTTAGCTAAGAAGCCCGTGTATATTGAAGTTCCGCAAGCTATACTTCCTTTATATGAAGCAGTTGTTCGAATTCCTTATGATATGCAACTGAAAAAAGTGCTTGCTAATGGGAAAAAGGG
Source organism: Platanthera zijinensis (assembly GCA_039513925.1). Lineage (NCBI taxonomy): Eukaryota > Viridiplantae > Streptophyta > Magnoliopsida > Asparagales > Orchidaceae > Platanthera > Platanthera zijinensis. Next base: position 110,412,495 of record CM077087.1, read on the forward strand.
AGCTTTGAATGTAGGAGCTGTTCTTCTTTTACCTGAGGGATTCGAATTAGCCCCCCCCGATCGTCTTTCTCCCTAAATGAAAGAAAATATGGGCAATCTTTCTTTTCAGTGTTATCGTCCTAAGAAAAAGAAAAGAAAGATTCTTGTGATAGGTCCTGTTCCCGGTCAAAAAGAGAGTGAAATCGTCTTTCCCCCGACCCTGCTACGAAAAAAGACATTCACTTATGAAAATATCCCATATATGTAGGTGGGAACAGAGGAAGGGGTCAGATTTCTCCTGATGGTAGCAAGAGTAACAAGACAGTTTAGAATGCTACATCAGCTGTTATAGTAAGCAGAAGAGTACATAAAGAAAGAACCATAGTTGTTGATGCATCAGATGGACGTAAAGTGGTTGATATTAGACCTCCAGGACTGTTTCAGAAGGCAAGCTTGATCAACCATTCACAAGTAATCCAAATGGTTGAGGGTGGTCAGGGAGACGCAGAAAGAGTGCTTCAAGATCCATGATGAGTCCAAGGCCTTTTGTTATTCTTGGCATCTATGATTTTGAAAGATTTTTGGTTGTGAAAAAGAAACAGTTTGAAAAGGTGAAGTTGTACGAAATGATTTTCTAGATCTATAGATTCAATTCTTATCGATCGATAGAATTCGAAATGAGGCAAGTAGGTGAGGGTGAGAAAGAAGTCCTGCTCTGCTAGTCAGCTTCGTAAGCCTGTTATATCAGAAGCGGAGGCGTGAGCTTGATTTGAGTGAGAATCAAACTTCGCTCCACGCAACTATGATCTCTGAGCCTATGCAGATTCAACTGCCCTTTTTTCTTCGCTATCACTCGCCTTTGTATTCAGCGAAATTGCCTTCTTGCTTTGAAGCTGACTTGGCAGAAAGAGACTCTTATTTTATTTGACCGCGAAGTCAGATTTTCTCTCCGATCGGTAACCGATTCTAGGAGTAGAAGCATAGATACTATATTGAGCGCGGAACTTCTTTTCCTTGCTCAATCGAAGTCTATTGCCACTTCACCGGAATCAGAATCATAAAAAGTAGATTAGATAAAGGATGCCATGGAGTCGGGGTCTGTAGATTAGACCAGTTTTGTGGGAGTCTGCGGATGATACAACTTCCTTCACTGAGTCCTTATTTGTCACCATAGATGAGAAAATGGCTTTCACTTCATCAGATGCTTTTCATTGCTTTCAGTTACTGAAACGTCTGCTATTGCCAAAGAGGATGGATGCCGTCCCCAATCAGTAATCGGTTCGAGAATCTATCAAAAAGCTTTTTGTCATCGTAGTTTGTAGATGGTACATGGCAAAAAGGGAGTGAGTAATCTCGGAAATATTGAGTTATCGCCTCATACAGATTGAGTTCTCTTTGGTTTTCTTCCTTTGCATGGGAATGTTGATAGGCTATGCTTAAGTTACCACTCAGGGTATATTTCAGTACTCATTGGGAAATTAGACAGAGTTGATCTCTTTTCATCCAGTAGGACTCCTTTTACTGGGCGGGTCAGACCCTTCCCCGGTTCGGTTAAGGATATCTATTTCATTCAAAATTAGCGTTCACTTCCATTTTTCCAACACGATGGAGAATCATCCGTTTCGCTACGCGCCTATGAAAGAGATTGATATCAAAATTAAAGGAAACCCGCATCCTACGTTGACTATGACTGATCTATATCTCTGGCTGGGCATGGATTACCAATCCGAAGACATAGCAGACAACCAAGTCACAAGCCTGATTAGAATCTCTTTCTTTGGCAACAAATGAAAAAGGGATTGACAACCAGTGTAGCTCCCTCTTATCTATCCAACAAGGATAGAAACGTGCCACATCCCCTGAATACAATCTGAGAGTTTCTTCCTACAATCTTACTGGACTTGTCAATGATTCTTATCTTTCATCTTCAAAGAAAAAATGCATGGGAGTAATATCCCCCCAACCTCCTTTAGTAAAAGAAGCTCATATGCTTCATAAATGGAATTCAAACAGGCAGAAGAGAGTCCAACCTCTGCTCGACCTACTATTTAGCGGATCTAGTAAGAGCTGTGCCCTTATTGAAAAGAGTAGCTGAGAAAAAGTACTCTATCGTTCGTTGCCCAACAAAAGAATGATTGAAAGATTTCACTGGTAGTCCAAAAGGTAAAAAAGAGACTTCTCAATCATTTTCTTTCTAGGCACAAGCCTCTACTCTAACATCCATCAGGTTATTTCTAAGATCATAAAAAAGAGAAAGAATCAAGGCTATTCTGACATCCAAGTTTGTCGTCGAGGAAAGACGACTAGCTGATTTAGCTTCCTTTCCGTAGCAACATCCGTGTCTCTTAAAGTAGATGAAAGGTATCTGAAATCCTCTAGAACCGGAGAAGGCAAATCCACAAGAAACAGACATTCTTCGTATTCTGGGTTTAAGAAAGAGGATTTGAGACGATTTGTCTGTTTGAAGCATCTTCTTTTCCTGTGAAGAGTCAGCGCAGACGGCATTTCTTCGAAACGAGGAGACTCGGTTGAGTCGGCAAACCAATAAGTCAAGGAGTTTAACCCTTCATCCGGATTTCCCCCCTTCTGAGACTTTTCAACTCCCTTCACTTCAAAGTCAACTCTTTCCCTCGAGTTGAGCTAAGCAAGAAATCCGTAAGAGGCAGGAAAGAAGGTATTAAACCAATTCAGCTTGGAGAAAGCGGGCAATTCAGAAGACTTGCTCGGTTCCCTAGGTCAGGAGACAGAAGCAACATTAGCTATATTCGTATTCCATACACATCCTTCGATTCTTTTATCTAAGTGATATTGTCTACATAATCTGAGCGCCATTAGATAGATTTGTCTTCTTTACACCAGAAAGCTGGGCAAAAGGCCGCCGCTAATGATTCTGAGATTCTCCCACGGGGCGGTAAGGGCTACTCCTTTCTTCCAGTTCCATTACTGTTTCGGGAAAAAACCTTCATATACCCCCACAACATAAGCATAACATAATTGGAAGACGCAGAAGCATCATCTGAAGCAGCTAATACATCATCAACGGAAGCCGCTGAATCAACTTATGCAGTCAACTACGCCAAGGGCAAGGTATATGCATTCCACAAAGCTAAAGATTTAGTCTGGGTTTTGAAATAATTAGCTGATCTCTGCTCGGAAAGAGCAGATCACCACTGCATCTCACTTCCAAAGAGATTGGAAACTACTCTTGTCAAAAAGTAATGGCTGATCCAGCTAGGAATTCCACAGTGTAAGAAAAGAGAGAATTTTTCTTACGAAAACAACCAAAAGAAGTCCTATATTTAGGTGGTCATGATGCCACCACTATTTTCATATATGAAAGAGAGATGAGAAATGAAAAGTTTCAAAAAAGTGAGCATTATCGGAACAGCAAAAATGAAGAAACTGCGTTCATCAGGAACCGTTGAGTGATTCAACAAGAGAGGCACAAGTGAGTTATGACTCGCCTACTATCAAGAATCAATCCAAACCTACTCTAACCAGATGAAGACGCTCAAAAGGTTGGGGAGGGCCACCTCCATTCCCTCTCCCCCCGTCTCCGGGCCACTTGATGATACAAGCATAGATAAGCATTCTAGTTAAACATACAGCTAGAATAAGAGATCCTATCTTTCATTCATCGGTATACTCAAGTAACCAGTTTTTGACATCTATTCCTATCATGGATGATATTGACATCTATCTCAGACTTTCACCCCATTCTCAAGTGATTCCTTCAACCCATGTATGTACCTTTGCTGTCAGTCCCCGTGCTGGTACTCTTCTCAATGATTTGATCGATCAATTCTCAATCCATGAGCAAGCCTATGCCTCTGGTAGGTTTCTTTTGAGTTTGCATTCAACCCGAGAGATAGGCGCTTTTAGCAAGGAGATCTCACACGAAAAGCAGGATTAGGTCTTCTAATCGAAATTGACAGGCCTTCTTCCCTGGATTAGATTACTTTCACACACCTTGAGGCTAAAGAAAAGATTGCCATAGTTATAACATCCTAGCCAGAGAAGAAAGAGAGATCTTGTCCTGCTCATTTTCCAGTGCTTTCTGAAGCTGATATGTTGCTAAGCATTGGAATAGGATAGAAACACACCGCCCCATGGGGAGATGCTTCTTGTCATCTTTTGATCATCAAGAAGATCTTTCTTACTGCCGTTAAGCGTGTAAAAGATATTGAATCACTTGCTGGTGCTTTAGTTGATCCTAGTGAGGAAGGGGTCTGACTCTGCCAACAGTTACCGACTTTCATGAAAGCTAAGGAAGTAGGGGGAGCAGTTGTAGTTCCGTGTTCCTATTGGGAAGCGTATGTCACTAGTCTTGGCTTGGTAGTCTGTCCCCTCTAGTGGTCCTAGCCAGTCTAATGAAGGCCCGTAGCAATCAAAGGAAAGGAGATTACACCAACAACTATTCGATAGTCCAATCGTCAGGAGACCCTATCGGCTCACCTACTACGTACCCATCGCCTTACGGCTCACCCACCTTTGGGGCCCTTTCCCATCGCCTATTTTGCTTCTTTCTATAAGCTCACCGACTTCGTCCCCGGAGGGACTGAACAAACGGAAGAGAGAAAAGAGAGGTTCTAGATCTAGAAGCATAGTCTAGAGATTCGTGAAACCAGTAGACGGTGACCGGCTTCACGAGACCATCCGATCTACTCAAGGCTAAGCTCTACTGGGCGCTACCTTATTGATCGAATCAAACAAAAACTCTATGCCGCAGAACCAGAACCTCTCTTTTCATTGAAGTGGTTGCATGTGTGAAGCATGAAACTTTTTCAAGATTCTTGATAGCCCTAACTCTCTTTGACTTCTTCAAAAGCAACTACCGTGAACAGCCGTTCCCATTGCACGGTCTACTGCCCAGATGGATGTTACATTGCTAAAGAATCAGTCTAAGAAAAGTAAGAGCTAAGAATCACATCCTGTTCGCATTCGTTGAAGAATCATTCTATTCTATAGACGAGATATTCAATCAGAAGATTTGAACTTCACTTTTTTCTCACTCATACTCATTTCATTTCTCTTATAGAATAGAAAATCTTAGAGAGCCGCTCCGTGGGGCCAGATGATCTAGAGGAGAGCATGATGATGAGCCCTCCTGTGGGAGATGTTCAGGAGCTGAGGATTAGGAGGTCTACTCGAGTCATCCTGAGACCCTACTACTTTACTTATATAGCACATTGAGTTGTAGTTGCACCAGATGAGACTCCGTGGAGTCAGCATTGTCTTTGCTATATGCTATGTAATACATGGCATGGAGCCGTGGAAGAGGCGCGTAGCGATTATCTAATTCGTAATAAGGGGGGCCTATCAGATTCCCCATGGGGAAGGCGATCGCTGTAGCGGTGCTCGACTTCTAGCCCTTGCTTACTCTAAGATAGAAGACATTGATTCTTTTCTTTTTGCACAGGCTCACAACTCTTCAAGTTCGAATCTCACTAGCAGCATCACTTGATTGAAGAGCAAAATAGGGATGAAGAAAGCTTTGTGATCCCGGAGATTTTGATGAAATATAGATATCCATTCATAGAAATTCTTCTTCTTTATACGCGCCCGGTGGATTGAAACTCAGAGAGCCGGAAGCTTTCCTACAACCAACATCGGGTGGTTCGGCACAAGGTATTCTATTCCGGTAGAGAGCTCTTGTCCTTCCAATTGGATTGGGAGCTTTTTAGATTGCTAGAGATGCTAAGTTCCTCAGACTCCCAGTTCTGATTACTTATGTATGGCTCCAATCTAATCTAAGCGGTGGTTTCTTTGTGAGGGATCCTCAGTAGCCTCCTGCTTAGGTTAGGGGTCACCTTAGCGATCTGCTTTCTGAGAATACTGGGTGTTCTGCCTTTTCTTCTTTTCTCAAAGAATCCGCAAAGAAACACCTTGAAGTATGCATCAACGCTACGCGCCTGGCCTACCCATGAGTTTCTTCTTCGTATTGCGAGCATTATTCTAGTCTAGAAAAGGTTCCAGTCCTTCTCTAAAGAAGAAATGTGTCGGTAAGCAGACGCCGCCACTTGGCTTAATAGGAAGAGGATGAAAGCACCTACTCCTTCTGAAAAATGAGAAGCCTTTCAGAAAAAAAAACAGAGTTTGTTGCTGCTATTGAATCTTACCAAGGTGAGCCTATGAATTAAGAAGCCTTCAATGAAATGGATTCTTATAAGTTATTATAATGAATTGATGGCCTTGATAACGTGCATTATAGCGGTAATGGTCTTGGTATTGGTGCTGACCTCCCGAACAGCTATTATAAGAGAATGAATTAAGACGCTTCGCGCCTCCTATCTTCGACAAAAAGAATTCTTCAATGAAAGAAGAAGATTAGACCGGGGAAGAAATCAATTTTTTTCTTTTGATGGAAAGCATTTTCTTTCTATCTATCTGTATTAGTCTTTTCACTCCTATGTGGATTTCTTATTGCATAGCAATGTCAGTCGGGATTCATAGAACCAAAGGAGTAGAAGCATTTAGAAACATCCTAACCACCTGGGCCACAGGTCGATCCTATTGCATGCACGACCCAAAGTGATGATTTCATTCTGAGATTGTTCTCCTTTCAGTCGACCCTTATCCTTCTCATTTCCAAGGGAGGGGCCAACAGTCCCCGTAGAAAGAAGTGAGGTATGACATTCAACTGGGCGTCAAGGTACTCTTTCCTTCTTCACGGTAAAGAAAAACTTCGCCCTCCATTTTTTTTGAAAAGCAATCGAGAAAGAAGTATGATCTATGATCTTCTGCTAGCCGAGTCTCCAGCGCTGAAATCTTTGATAGAGATAGACCGACAAAAGCACTTGTGAAGTTCGTAAGATGAGGGGAATTTCTAGAAGAATTCAAATTGACATCTCTCAAAGTAAGGGAATCCATCTTGTTAGCTAACAATGAAGAAAACTTGTCTGGCTGTAAAGAATCGGGCTAGAAGACCTAATGACATTCCTATAGGTTGATGGACTAGTTAAGTAGGACGTTGCAATCCTTTCTTTTTCTTGCAAGAAAGAAGAGCCCCTTGCCACTTGCTTTCTGTCCCATCTCATCCGCTTTTTCGCATATCTTCTGTCAATAGAATCCTTTTTGAAATCTTTCTCCCTACCGCTACTTTGTCCTGACGTATCCTTGGTCCCTGCAGATCTTCTCACGTGACAGTCAGAAGGCCAAGGAAACTGATAGTTGCATTCCATTCCTTGCAACATGATTCTCAAAATCGCATTAGCTTTCAGGCTCCAGTGTCGCTGACATCAGCCTCTACTTCAAGAAAAGCTCGCTCAGTATCCGGAATCGGGACCCGGGTGGACCATGGTAACTCGGCGAGTCAATTACTCATGAGATCTAGCCTTGCCTCCCATACTCACGCGCTTTCTCTTTTTTTGAGACTTGGATCTAGGGGCCAACCCCATATCCCTGCTCGAAGAGATGGTCATCTGTTCTCCACAGCTACTGTGTCATCACCCTACAAAGAGGGCAAGATGTATGTCGTCCAACCCTTTATATACCCTAAACCCGTGGTACTCTTTCTTCCCAACCTATTTGACTCTCTGGTCGTAGTTCTTTAGGTGGTATCACGAGATTGATGAGATTGAATGACTCTCCGGAACAGACGGAATAAAGATATAAACTCGGTAAATAGAAATGGAAAAGAGATGTTTCCAATTCATCAAAAGAAGAGTCTTTTTCTACATTCATATGATCTACTAAAGTAGATCGGTATTGCCCATATAATGAAAGCAGATCCTGGTCCACGGAGTCCCAATAAGGCAACCTGTCCGATGCTTCTTCGGCCAAAGGAAATCTACAAGTGGGATGAGCAAGCGTCTGCTTCTTTTTTCCGGAAACAACTTGAACGAAATGGGGTTCTACCGGGAACCCATGGATTGGGGAGTTTTCGCCATTGGTTACTGGTCGAGCCACTAGAATGGAATGAGATAAGAATCTCTGATGATCTTTCCTCTCCAATTACTCGATACAGGCTTTCCGTTTGTAGAAGAATCTGAATGGCATAATTGTCTGACACTACGTTCCTCTCCTTGCAGTCGAGTGATCCCTATGGATCACCTCGATCTTCAAAGAAGAATGACTCCTCCTTCTCCTTTAGGATAAGATCGTCATTAGTCCTTCTTTCACTAATGATCTCACCATTTCTTAGTAGTTCGCGCGAACGCGCGAGGGGTTTTTATCGCATTCGCTTGCTTTTCACTCTCAATACAACAGTCTTTCTCTTCTATAAAGCGAAGAGCATGGTGAAGAAAGCTCAAGAAACACACGAAATGATGCAGGGCATAGGATAAATGAGACTGCGGATCATTTCATATCATAGACTCAGAAACTCTAATGATGGGCCTTTCTCGATGCTTTTTGGGCAATCGACCAAACAGTGATCGATGACAGAATGGTACGAACAAATCCAAGTCTTGGTAGTTCTCCATTGACTTCTCTCTTTACCCACTAAAGGCCTTTGCATATGTTCCTAAACAGGTGTGCACCTCCAGAGGGGTAGGGGCCAGTTTAAGAGAGGGGGGATAAAGACATGGAGAAGGAAGGTGTTTGAAGTGTATGGAAACGGGACATCGTTCTTTCGAGGCGGAGAAGTTGGCTCGAGCGGTCAAAGACGATGATGCTTGACAACGCCCCACAACCCCGGTAATCATACGCCCGGTAGGGGAAAGACCCTTTCCTTCTTTCTTTCGATGTAGGAAAGAAAGAACGTATGAACAGTAGTCTCAGTAAAGACCATCGAGTAGTGTGAAAGATGGGTTCTTGGGTTAGTAGTATGATGAGGTTGGAGGTTCGACTGGAAGCCTTTCTGAAACTTTCATGATTCGTATCCTTTCTTCTCGAATTTGAAAATGACCTTTCTTTCCCCACATAAGATCTAGATTATTCAATGCAAGATGATTTTGACTTTGAACCCGAATGGTCTTGAGAAGTGTTTCCTTGTTTGGATCTTCTAGCTCTAAGCAGTCCATCTTATTTTATAGGAATGAGAAAGAGATGGCATGCCTGAGCGTACTAAGAAAAAGGGAAGGCGAACACTCTTTGATCTCCGAGAAAGACTGAGAACTACAACTCTTCTACCTTTATGTCTTAGCATTTACGTCTAATTCCTTTCGTTCAATTGGAATGAGATTCAAACGAAGGCTAAATCCGAACCTGACGTTCTGACTAGACCTCTCTTTCATTTTGAAATGTCCTCCTAGATTCTGACCTGTTGGAGGTGGATGTGGGAAGGCTTGCAAGAGTGTTCAAATAGGTCTGACAGGGAATTTCTTTTCTTTTCAATTCCTCGCTCCAGTAAAAATCTGGAAAGGAGCTGTTCTTCACTTGAGTCTTTCTGCTCTCTTTTTACATTATGTGATCCACCCGGCACTACTTCTTATTTTGTCAGGAAGACTTTCCATAATAAGTAAGACGAATAAGGTAGGACCAGAATCCCCACTACGTCAATTTCGTCAGCCAATCGAAGAAAAGCAGAACCATAAGAAGACTTTACTAGGTAGACTGAGTATAGCAGGCGAACAGTACAGAGAGAAGGGCGGCCGAAGCAGCAGCTAAGGAAGTGGTACAAGATACAGATTAAGTGGCAGAAGCCTGCCGCGTTTTTCCGATATCTGGAAGAGTGTAAGGGGAAGCTTATGATCAGTTGAAGGCATACCTTGGGTCAATCATGTGTTTCAGAATGCTGACCTCCCCTTCTTCAATTGGTATGGATCCCATTCCCTCCATCTGAGGGTCATCAAAAACCATGAAGAGGACCAAGGGAGACCGGAATCCTTATTGGAGAGAGGGAAGGGTTTCCCAACTCAATTCTTGCCCTCGTCGATGCCTTCATCTTCTTCCGGAACACTTGAATATCTTTCTCCTTTGTACCTTGACGTGAATAGAAGCTTTCAGTTCTCACAAGAAAGTCTAGATGTCCGAATCTTGCTCTTGCATTTCGTGTAGTCAGCGGGAGAGGCGCGTAGCGCTTCGCTATCACTCGCCTTCTCACCCTCGGTGGAGTAGTATGAACGGAACACTTCACCAGAGCCCGATCACTTCACTCTCAAGAAAGTAACGAATCCTTTGCGATGCAGCTCAGAAAAGCATTTTCCAATCATCACTCATGCAAAGGATCCATACAATCACCAACCCGGACACGGGAATGTAGACTCGCTTGGATGCTCTTTTCTTTTAGAATAGAATGCACGCGGGATAAGCGAGAGGCCATGCATACGACCGATCCTCCTATACCTCCTAGGTCACGGAAGCCAGGGCTCTGCCTCGGGATAAGGATCGAAGTTATAGCCATAGAGTTGGATAGGGCTTGCAACGAGTTTAGACCATCTTTGAAGTCCCCGGAACGGAATCCGAAGGTACGCATACGCCGAGCCAAGTGAATCATCCACATCGGTAGCCAGGCCTGCTATTCGGGACTGGCACAGTCAATATATCAGTACAGGGATACCGACTGGCTAGGGCCCATAACTAACAACCCAGCCATGTTGTGACTCCAACTAGATCTTGTGGTAGACTGCCCTCCGTTGGACCGCTTGGGCAACTCACTCGTGGGGCATGACATCCCTCAATTTCTCAAAGATTTGCTACATTTCCTTCTCATAAAGTATGATGTGTATTGGATCCGCTCTTCAACTAGCATGAAGACGATTCTCTTCGCTACGCGCCTTATTATCAACAAAGAGAACCCCCCACCCTGAAGACTACCAAGCCCTCTCGAAGAAGTTCTACAATAAAAGCTTTCAACGTACACCCGGGGAAAAAATCTTTCACTCACTAAGAAGTGAAAACCTGTGACTATATCGTCCTAAAGACGGATGCGACGGGAAGAAGTGGCATTGAGAAGTGTTGCTGACTTTACATTAAGGTTTCGGCATAACAAAGCTTGCACTGTCTTTTCACACTTAGGGAGCGGAGCGAAGTTGGTAATGATTCTACTATGGTACCGCAAATTCGCAAGCTGATCCTAAGTTATCGTTGTTGTTTATTGGATTCCGGAGGAACTACTTCGTTAGGATTGGGGAATTGCTGCGATTCTTCCTGAATAGACTTTCTTCTCCCGTCGAGAATGACTTTGAAAGTCTGACCTAAACTCTTCCGACTGAATATGATAAAGCCTATAAAATAATGAGCTACTATCGTTTCTTCATTATAGATTGGATCTTCTTCGGACTTGATGCACAGATAGATGGAATAGCAGCATATAACATCTTCGTTGAACTCAATCTCATTGGGAAAGGTTATCAGTATCTATCTTTCAACAACGGAATGGGATAAGTGAAAAAGAAAGAAGAGAACGAGAACTTAGTCTTTGGTCACTCTCCCATAGTTCTCTTTAACCTTGAATGCAATTTCTAGATTCGACAGTAATTGTCCCTCGTACTCGAAAAGTCAGAATGAAAATGGCTGATCCAATAACAGATTCCGCAGCTGCCACTATTGGAACTAATGAAGCAAATGATTGACCCATCATATCATCCAAAGAAACGGAAAAGACCAAAAAGTTCGAATTGACAGCTAAAAACATTGATTCAATTGACATTGACATAATAGGAAGATTTCGTCTATTAAGAAGGATTCCCCGAAGACCTAAAAGAGAGATGATCATAGAAAATGTGAAATATTTGAGAAGATCCATTTCGAAAACGTGGAATGTCAGAAAAATGAAAATTATGTGAGGCTTAGAAAGAAGTCCTGCGTCAGAGAGTAGGAGCATGATCAATCTTCTTCAGATATATAAGAAGATGATGTTGATCCCCAGTTTCTCCTTTTTTTCTCTTACTCCCCTCGAAAAAAGATGCTTCCTTGGCCGTGTGGAACATGGATGAGCATTATTTCATTCCTACAAGTGATCCTACTGGAAGAAGTGTTATATGAGGACTTCGAGAGAAAATCTCTAATGTTCCTTTCAATTCCTCGTGAGCCACTGATTTCTCCGAAACAACAGATCAAAGTGATTTGACTTATTTTTCCCAAGAAGTCGACGGTCTTACACCATTGGGATACTTCGAAGAATATGGAGTACATATAGGAGACACCGGTGCTAAAACCTTTTCTCGAGATATCTTCCAAACTGTTAGGGTCGTTGCTCCGGATCTTGTTCCCCCGGTGCGAAAGTAGTTGGTTCCGTAATTTGAGAATTTTGCTGATCCCAAGTATTCCATCTCCATCATTGCATATCAAAATAGAAAAAGTAAAAAAGAGAAGGCATAACAAGAAGAATTGTGTCAAAAAACTCAATTTATCCAGTTGAGGCATTCTTTTTTCATCACCCTCCAGACAGAAAAACACTCCTTCCTTTGATATCTTCAATTTCTCGATCCGCGCAATAGAAAGCGATCTAGAAGGAAGTTAGTCACCCACCCCCTTCGTTCTCGCGTCAGTCCTTCTTCCACAATCCCCTGAGAGAGCTAGGCAGGTTAGAGATTCAAAAGGAGAATCTTCGACAGAGATCGTTCCGTTTAGCAATCAATTAGAATTAGATCCCTACTGACTGACTGAGCTTGAACCGTCGTTTGATGCAACTCTTTCTTTATACGATACATCTTCAAGCATCTCGTAGTTTACCATCTAAAGTTCCAACATGGATAAGGACTGCTGAACAAGGATAGAATGAGAGTCGAACTCGCATGTCTCTCTTTTCCAGTTAGTGAGGAAAAACTCTATCTTCCTTGACCTTGACTAGTTGGCATATCTTTTGACACCAATTACTGAAATAAGAAGAGTTGAAGTTTAGACTTTTTCTTTTGAAGTCATATTTGAACCCTCTGGTATCCCGGCTGTCGCCGACCCATTTCGGGTCACACAAGGCTAAGCTCCTGGGCAAGGACTACCTCACTTGACTAGAAAAGCAAAGGTCTATTATCTATGAGAATTCTTGTCTAACTTTATCTCTTCCTATTGAAATGAAGATCATTTACTCATTTTATAGAAGAGATGAGCTCCGCGAAACATCTTCTTGTTCATCCGTTCCAGGTATTCAATTATGTAGCTCTTTCTCCTTTCAAGTATGAAATGAACCTCCCTCGTTCGGGTATAGAGTAACATAGCTCGGTAAGAAGTAAGAACTCGGCTACTCCTGAACTCATTCACTCAAGAGCTAGGGAAGGCAATCTTCGGTAAGGGTCGTCCAGTGTTGATTTAGTCACGCTCGTGTTTCAGTACTCGGACTGAAGTCAAGTACATCAATCGGTATCAGGGCTCCGCATTTCTGGGCACCTCTCAGTGTTGTTCTCATTCAATTAAGCAGTAAGATCTCTAGATGGCAGCTAGCCTAGCTGAGAACCAGAACCCAAATGAATCTCTTGCGCCTCTATCATTTTGCCGAGAAAGGCTTGTGGCATAATATGAGAGGAGAGGATAGAAGGGCGCTCCAGCTATGTGCCACTGTCAAAATGTCAGTCTATCACCCTTGCCTCAGTTTTCTGCTACTTACCTCACCCTCGCTACTTGTAGACTTTCTCTACCCTACTCGTTCCCTATGGTCGTCGTTCATGAGTTGCTATCGCTTGAGATGTGATAACTCTAATTGAAGCTATCTTCTCGAGTGAAAACTGCTTTCCTTAGGATGAGCTTTTAGGGAAAAGTAGAAAGAGCTTCTTTCTTCGTCGAAAACAAGAACAAGCCTTTCAAAAAGGAAGAGAACCGGAAGCTAGCTTTGATGGTAGTAAAGTGAGTCCATCTGCACAAATAGATTCTCTCTATTCTTCGTATCCCGCTTTCTAGTTACTCCAGTGAAGCAAAGCAATGCAAGACAGATGGTTAGAGTGATACTTAGACTGGAACTATAAGATAACCTACTCCTTCTATTCTCTTTCCCATTAAGCTATGCATGCTTACCTGATGAAAGCCCTTGCCCTTCTTTCTTGAAAGGCGCGAAGCGTTTCATTTCGGTATGATCTTCCGGCTTAGCGGTCGGGTCATGGATCTTGCACTTCACTTGACATAGTTTAGGGGTTTTGAAATGGCAAAGTCAAGAAAAAGTTGACTGAATCCTGAATCGAATCTCCTGTGCCCCCTTCATTGATCTAAGAAAACTCTTATGAAAGGAAAGTGGAATGAAGAAGCTCTTCTTATTCTTAGAGTCCTAAGAAAACTCTAGTAGGCCACTTCGTCCCTGTATCCTGGAGTTCAGGAACTTTTAAAACTCCAATCAATTCCACGCTGCCACGATTCCATCTTTCTTGTGAGACTTTCATATTCACTTCTCTCCTCATTCGGAGCACGAAATGATGTTCCTCGGCCTGGCCGGGGAGGCACTATATGCATGGACAAGGAGAAGATCCGTGCGTAGGGACAGAGCTTCAATCCCGATCTCTTTTCTGAATGAAGGCCTTTAGCTCGCCCTATTAGATTCATTCAATGAATCCGTATTCTATATGAGTCTGAGTATTTGTGAAAAAACTGGTTGAAAAGAAAGACTCAAGACTCTTGATTTGGGCTAGCAGTGGGATTGACTTTGTCCTATCCACAAAACCTTGTGTGAACTCAAGTAAAAAGCGGCATCGGGATCAGGAGCGGACGGAGCTTCGAATGACTTCACTATCATCACTGTAAAGGACTAGTAGCATCACAGAGGGCACGAAGTGGTTGAGCAACTAGAAATAGGAGAAGATTCTTAATAGGTTGGAATGTCAGAATGTTCATGTTTGGTTTTCAGTGCTTCTGCTCTTGGGCATTGCATTGATTGGGGCCGCTAGCAAACACTGATCCTCTCCCCGGGATCCTATGCCTCCCCTTTATGGCCTGGTATCGAAGGCGACGGAAGTACTACCTGTCGCATGATGCTAACGAAATCGAAACCCGGGGCGACACTCTGTCTTGTATACTCAGAGGAACTCCAACAACCAACTAGAATTTTTCTTTCACACTCCATAGCTCTAGCTCTAAGACGATGATTTGTTTATTAACCCGAAGAGGAGCCCGTGAATGGAGTCCCTACGACTTCTTCTTTTCTGGAGTTGGAGTTAGGGATCAGATACGGCGGCTTCTTCCTGTTCCTCCAACGGGCAGCCGATAACCGATATGATGTCGACTATAAGTTCTATGTCCACTAAGCCCACGAAAACGAAGGAAGAGCATGGCACATCTGTGACACAAAGAAGGGAATGGCTGAAATTGAGCGTGATAGTACCCAAATCTAACCTGTGGTAGAGAGGGAGTGATCTTGTCACTGTTGCAGAAAGACGCAAAATAGCGAGCGAGGTCAATATCAGCAGCCGGAGCGGGTCGTCTTAGCTGTGGATTTACATCGTTTCAGAGGCTTTGCTAAACTGTCTATCAAGATAGAGATAGAGTAAGAAATGCTTGATTGATGATTGAAGGTTAGGGATTTCTACCGCTCCGTGGGTAGATGGAAGACCAACCAAATCTAAATGAAGAAAGATAGAACTTACTTCTTTCAAGCGATCGACGAAAAGCTTTCTTTAAAAGGCGGATCAGTGCTCTGGTTCTACTTAGGATATTTTTCATTAGAAAAAGCTTGACCGTGACATACTAAAAAAGATGGTTTGCGATGCTCCAGGGTCTCGTGGAAGAGTCGAAAGCGGAGTAGAAAAGTCACGTAGGGGCCCCCTAGAGCGTTCTTTTGAGGATCTTCACTGAATCAGCAGAGGGTAGGTGGTTTTACAAGTCCAATCCAGGTCTTCAATGAAATGAGATTGAGGGGTCGACCAATTCTTCGTAGTTTACCCAATATGCTGGAAAGCAGCCGGATGCGCTATAAGAAGAAGATGAAATTAATGCTTCGCTTTCGCTCTTTGGATTGAGTGAGAACTTCTAGTGAGAGCTTGCTGGCGTGCGGGGTTTCGTATTTAAGACACAATCTGATGAACTACTGGCTCTACAGTAACCGTTGTTAACCCCTATGGGTCACCTCTTTTTTACGTCTGGTGCAGTCGTCTCCAAATGATCCGGTGCTAATTCCAGGGTTGGATAATTGGCTGCAGCATGGAAGACTATGAAGAGGGAAGAAGAAGAGAAAAATCAATAAGGGTGAGTTGCGATAGGGACGAAGAGTACGTACGTAGTAGGTGAGTCGCGATAGCGACGAAGAGGCGACAAAATAGGGGTCTTGATGAGGTGAGCTGCTACGCAGCGAACTACTTGAACTTGACTCAGTACTTCGCTGACGCGAACATCTTTTCAGAAATCTCATATATTCACCTCCTTTGGACCTATCGGCATGTCTCATTCTGCTGTAGTGGTGCAAGTTCTTCAGAACTGCGAGAGTCACTCCCCGAAGATGAATCAGATCCATTAGTCTAGAAATATAATGGACTTCTCCTGGCCCTGAAACCTGTCCTGAGAGTGGTGAACCAATGGCTGGAGGAAAGGAGGTTGAGCTTTCGAGTTCTTCATCCATATGAGGACCGACGAACCAGTCTTTGAAATGATGACAACACTTCCAAAACATCTTGAAAATGGGCTGAAGAATTCAAGCTTTCATGAAGGTCTCACAAACGCTACGCGCCTCAAATGGAATTTCCATTCCAAAGGTCTTCATCATCAATCTCAATATGTAAGAGACGGTATCTCGTACATATATTGAGATGAAAGTACCTTCACTTAATTCAGTCCCAAGAAGTTCCTTAACTTTGAGCATAGAGGGCGCCTGATCTTCATGAATGATCCTTAGGTGAGGTGCCGAGTGAAAGGGCGACTGCTCAACGGGGATGCGAGTGAGTTACTAGGATGAAAAGGAATTGATAGAGTCTGACTTCCCTACGTTAAGCATATAGCACATTCATCAATAGAGGAAGAAGTAGATGGACCATGATCGGAGGAGGATATCTAATACTATTGAAAGAGCTCTGCTCTCTCTTATGTAATAGCTAAGTAAAGAAAGAGTTCATTCTCTCTTCGCGCAGTGTGATTTGACTCTTAGCGACTCTTTAGAACCGAAAGAACCAAACAAACCAACCAACCAATAGGCTGATTGAGTCTTATCCCAGCTCTCCAGGAAGCGAATGAGCCATTGGCTATGGGAGATGAGGGATGGATATAAGATAAGAAAGGAGTACGGATAGATTAGATTAGCTTTTTTTTTCACGTAGCGAATTTCTCCATAGGATTTATCCGCTTTACCCAAAACATAGACGAAAGAAGAGGGGGGAAGCAACCATTATTCAATGAAAGTCTCTATTCGAAAAAACATATGGAGAGAAAGGCTACTCCTTCTTCTTAATAGCACGAATAGGTGATAACCTGGCTAGCGAAACTCACTCAATTCTATAGCAACTGCCGGTAAAAAGAGACTGAAGGAAGCAATATGCGGTTGGATCAAACTGATTTTCATGGACAGTTACAAAGGAAAAAGGCATGCAGGAGCGACTTATCAGGAGCAAGTCTCACTCTTTTTTCATTGGACTGCAGGAAAGCCAATGGGAAAACACAGGCTTTCCATTAGGAGATGAGGAAATTTGCTTATAGAATGAGATTATTTTATAGAATAAGAGATAGGACTTAGCAGCAGGAGATCGAAAACATGAGGAAAGATCAACCAATAAAGCAGCAAGTTGTCTCGAGCAGCATCTTTATGCCAGCGCTTTCAAGGGAATAGGGTCCGCTCGGTGGTGTTCTTTTTCGGTCAATACTGCGAGTGCCTTCATGCGGCAAGAAAATTCACCAGAGAGTGAGTTGCTGATCATAATGCCCTCCCTTACCACCCCGTGGGTAGGATTTCAAGTCATCGGGGTTCTAGGTTTGGGGTGCGAATAGTAGCATAGTTGTTTAGTAACCTTCCTCTTACGTAAACCTATCTAGGGGCTTTGAAGCTGGTGTCTTTACTTCTTTTTTCAAATAAAATGTCATTAGCAAGGTGTCAAGTAGTATACTGCTCGCTTCGTACTGCTCGTTGCTTTTCATCCTTGAGTATCTTGCTGCTTTTTCTGCTTCTGAAGTAGCATCTCTATCAGTTAGTGAGCTAGCCGCTACTATAACTGGCGATAGTCTAAGTCTAGTTTTGACTTTGTGCAATTCGCTTGTTGGTTGGCTTAATTACGCTATAATAGAAGGGCTTATAACTCAAAGTCGTCTTAATAGTTGTTTGATAGCGCCTCTACCTTCACTCGCTGCCTTGCCTTCGACGACTAAGTGACTCTTGTTTTATTGTAGTTTCACTACGTGTAAGTTCCCCTTGTCCGATAGGTTGCCTAATGGTGCAAGTTTTGTTTAGGTGTTCCCGATCGACTCATTGTTATTATAATTAGTTAATGAGGAGTTGTGCGCCTTAATCTTCCGAAGGAAACAAAAGCATTTTTTACTTATGTAATAGCATAACCGATCCTGCTAGTTAGCAAGCCTTGCCATTCGGATGAAAGGAATATCATCCTAATTCAAGCCAGATTCTTCCCAACTCAATGTTTCAGATTCCTGTTTGTGCTAGTTGACAATATTCATGTCTGGCTGCAAAAGGAATAGGTTAGTTCACAACTCTTAAAGCCGAATACGAAGGGAGGAAGGCAGCTATAGCAGCACACAAGAGAGGGTTTGTTCTTCTGGATCGACATATCAAAAGATGTTTGTGCAGGTTACACAACCTTCTTTTATTCTGCCTTTAGATCCGCAGCTATAGCCTCCTTGATCGAAGATTAGTAGAAGAGGCACTAGCTCAAACGATGGATCTCTTTTTGTAAGTATCCCTTGCAGCTCCGAATCGTCACACTCAACAAACTCACTCAGGTCTCTCAGCGGTCAAGGCCTTTCTTCAATCTTTAAGCTCCAGTCGCCACTTCGTTTCTTTGCTATGACTTCGCCCCTCTCCTTTCAGTCGAGCCTCTTCTTCGCCCCTCATTCTTTCATTCTATTCCAGCGTAAGCCAACCACTTCCATTTCCAACTTGGGAAGGGGTGGTGAACCGACATACCTATCCGACCAATCTATGCAGAGCTAGGTGGCACGGGACCTACTTATGAAGCATGGGTCGCAAAAATCGGGTTAGCATGTCTAGTGGACGAGGGCGAGGAATAGATTGCACTTGATGTCCCTTCATGAAGAAGCTCGCCGAAGGTAGCTTTTTCTACTGAATACAAAATTCAAGTATGGGGCGGGGAAGCAGAGGCTTTCACTATGGATACGGCAAGGAAGCTAGCTCGAGCTATAGTTTTGGTTCGAGTAAGCAGGGACAGGTCAAAGGAATGGAGATGAGCCTGAAAAGGATCTGAAGTTTCACTCATATTCATGAGGTCTTTCCGGTCAGATTAGAAAGAGAGATGCACTGGAATCCTGGGGCGACTGACAGGAGCATTTGGTTTTGCTTTTGATGATGCTCTCACTGGTAGACCGGTATCCGTCTTTATTTTTTTGAGGAAATAGATGAAAGGAGGGACTTCGCTAACGATGGTATGTCTGTGCGTGAAGAAGGTCTTCTTTCTCCAACCATTCTTGACTAGGTTTGCGTTAGTCCA
This sequence comes from Platanthera zijinensis, assembly GCA_039513925.1. Taxonomy (NCBI): domain Eukaryota; kingdom Viridiplantae; phylum Streptophyta; class Magnoliopsida; order Asparagales; family Orchidaceae; genus Platanthera; species Platanthera zijinensis. Next base: position 110,431,871 of record CM077087.1, read on the forward strand.
CCAGCCAGACGATGTTGATCTTATTGACGCATCGGATCGCCGCGGTAGACCTGCATGACTTTTTGGGCGCTGGTCTCCGTAGAGTACTTTGTTAGCATGAGACCGGGTTGGCTGTGCTACCGCTTTGGTCAATCGGTGGCCTTAGAGGGATACCACCCTAACAGAGCAGCTCGACAGTTTAGGTTTTCTCCAATGAGTGCATATGACGGTCTTTCATCCGCAGATTGACGACAGCTTGGTTCAGTCCCTATTGAGACTCGCTTGTATGCCGCCTTGATGATTTGGACTGCTGAGATTTGGAACGGGTGATATATTTCACTTGGCTCCACCAGACAAAGGAACTTACGGGGGAGTCTGACTCAAAAGTACAGCCGAAGTGACAAGGCAGCCAAAGGAGGAATAAGATACCCTGGTTATCTTTCTCCCATCACCGAGCTAGTCCTATCTCCCATAATCTATTGAATCAGGGGAGCGCACTGGAACAACTACGTCAAGTCGAGAGGCTTCAGTAGCGCATATGGCCGTACTCTTCCTCTAGCCGATAGCTTCCCTCAAAATGCTTGTAGATGTAGACTCCCGAAGTCATAAAAAAGGAGCGACTGTCAGGAGTCTAAACGCATATTATGTAGAAGGAGCCCACTATTCTTTCTTCGAAATTCTCCTCCACGAAAAATCAAAGCTTCCGGCAATGCATTCACTGATTAGGACTGGGGTTTCATTATTCAGAAAAAGTCAGGTAGAAGACCACTCTTCTTTCTAGATTTGAAAGTGTGCCAATTTCAAGCTCCGGAAGTGTCGATTAGCCGCTACGCACCGGAACATACCATACTTAGAAGGGGAAGAGGACGCGCTAAAAAATGCTTTTCGCAAAGATTCGCTAGAGCTTCTTACTCAGTTCTTCTTTCCCACAGCGACCAGCCGGTCGCGACTAAAAGCGTTGCACCTACTTCTTTTCTTCTTCTGCTAACTCTTCCCTACTGAGACATGAGACATTGTTCAACAGATCCTGCTTGAATCAACTACCATTTCAGGTGGTATACTTACTTGCTTTTTGTCTTTATTTTAGAACATTTCTCTCTTTTACAGCATTGTGAGTTACGCTTGCTTTGTGAGTGGCGCTTTCATTTATTTCCTTAGAAGAAGGAGTACGTCTGGATGGGATGGGTTGGATGCGTTACGTAATACAGTACATCCAAGAAGGTATCGGATGTGCTGGATGCGTTAGTACGTCTGGATGTGTAGGAAGCACAAGTGCTAATCGGGCCTAGGGCGTCTTTCTCGTAATTTGCTAAGAAAGCTTGATTCATTCTATTGAGGCTTCCACTTCAAGGGAGTTGGCAAGTGTAGGGTCGGCCTTAGTTACTGATTTAGCTACAACTTCCCGATCAGCCTTAGCTAGTTATTTCTCTACTGTAGCAGCAGTAGCGCTGAGTTATCCTCATCAGGGTCAGCGCTAACAGCTGATTTCTCTTTAGCTAATCGTGCGTAATTCCTAGTGTCTTTTCTTTCTGCTACTAGATGGTCAGCCAACGCAGCTGAGTTAGCTCTATGGTCTATGCTAGTTTCACACTACGTGTAAGTGAGGGCCCTTGTTCTTTTTCTTCCAGCTGGTGAGACTCTGACAGGCAGGGCTTCCTGGGCCTGAGGACAGTGTTATGCCTGTACAGCTCCTATCATTAACCCTAAGCGATGCCATTGCCTTACGGCTCACCTACTACATACCCTTACGGGTCCCCTTCGCCTATCGGTGAAATAGGGTTTTCTTTACTATCGCAACCAGAGAGAGAGAGGCCTAATGCTCATCACTCATAAGGTCTTCAACCTTGACAAGAAAGAGCTTATTCACGTCAAAGAGCCAAACGGGAGGCTATCTATAACAAGCTTCTCGTTGAGCTGAGTGCTAACATCTGCTCAGATAAGCACTTCCCTAATATTCATCTCTCTTCTTTGCCCTCTTTAGAGGCTTTAGCATCCTTAGCGGATTAACACTCCGTCGAGCTCCCTTTGTCTTTCTACATATTTCATCTTCCAACCCATCGTTCTATTGAGAAGATGATGATAGATTATTCTGTTCAAGTTCCCAATGGAGCGGTGAGATAGCTGCGTAGCAGCGAATCGGAGAGGTACCATCAATCTAGAAGTCCCAAGCCATTTGGGTGACTTGCCCGGCGGAATACCCACTAGCGTACTCGGAGCTTATTATGCTCAGCTCCTAACGTACTGTTCGCCTATCTAAAAGCTCTAAAGACTCTTCGCCTATGGACCCATTGGCCTTTCACTTTGCACATTTTACCACCCATATTTTGATATACAATCACTTTCTTGCTCAAAATGAGAAAGAGTTTAAGTTGCTACTTGGAGGTTTCCGGGCTTTTGAGAGTTTGAAACAATTGATATTGGTGAATAAGTGAAAGCAATCCCGATAACTGAAACTCATTCAATTGACCTTCCTTCGGTTCAGACATTGAGCCATAAGGCTTTTCATGCCTGTGCCCCTATCCTAAGTCTTGAATTTCTCTCAACATTATAGCGAGTGGTACCGAGATTTCTTGACCCTCCACCTAAGTCCCGCATGACCCGAATCCTGCACAACTCTTTTTTCAATCAGAGAAGTTGCCGGGCTTTCGTTCACTTTGTGATTTCGAATTCTCTGATTTCATGAGAAATTACGTCAAAGAGGAGCATCATCACAGTCTTGGAAGTAGCCCGTCATTCGAATTAGCAAGCAAGATGGGGCTAAGATGAAAGAAAGGGTTGGTTGGTCTCATCTATCTAACAGGGCGGAGGTGAATTGAAAGATGTTGAGCTACGTTGCTTGTATCGAAAGAAAGCATATCGTCTCCTACACCGAAAAAGCTGACCTCCTTACGGGGCCCTTCTAGGCCGGTCACCGTTCGCCGCCAGATCTCACCCGTCTGACTGTCTAAAAATCGGGTAGAGACTCCGACGCTCTAGTTTCCTATGAAGAAAGAGGTTTTGATTGGACAACTAGTTAGCAAGAAAAAGAGGCTAAGAAGCTCTTTGCAAGTCAATTCCCCTGTCCGGATCTAACAAGAAATTCCATTGCAATGCCTCCTGAAGAAGGAGGCTTCGAGAAGGTAGGTCCCTTCCCCAACATGAAGATTTATGAAGTGAACGCTATGCACCTCTACACTCATCAGTAACTAGGGATGAAACCACAAGGTTACCCGAATCAACCACATCTAAGGGTAGAAGTGAACTTCTCAAGGCTACCTTTTCACTTTGAATGACTATAGTTTCCCCTCTATGACCATCCTATCCACATCAATACCCCCATTACGGTCAAATCCCACTATGGTAGAACCTTCCACTTCAGTCCCCTCTATGCTCTTGCATAACTTATTCATAACACCTGTCTAACTTCTTTCATTATTTCTTTATGAACTTCTTTGAATAAAAAAAGTCCTATCCCCACAAAAAAGTCCCTTCACTCCTGAACAAAAACGAACGAAATATTCTCCTTTTTTCAAGTTGCAAAGCATAGCAAGAGAAAAAAACACAAGAAAGTTGACCGGGACGGTCCTAGCTCTATCAAGTAGGTACGACAAACACTCATAGTATTATCTTACTCAAAGAAAGATATCGTATAAGATAAGAAAAGTTGCGTCCTTTGCGATCTTGGGCATCGCCAAAGAAGGGTGTTTTCAGCGCATATGCTTCACACATCTCCCATGATAGTAGCAGAAAACGGGTTGTGCTGGTCGTCCTCACCTTGAACGACTAACAAGGGCGATGGCTACTATTCTGACTCTTTGGACGGAGTACTGCTAACCGTCACTCTGGACAGCTTGTTGCGTGCTCAGAGGAAGTCTAACTGACAATCCTTATTGGTACACTATAAGAAGCTTATAAGGTTTACTTTTTCACTTTAGATGTTTACTTCACTCCTTATTCTGCTTTGACTCAGTCCTAGTAAAGCGCCTACACCGCTCCGTGGGGGTTATCAAATACCAAACAGCTACTTCTACAAGCTAGGCGGCTGATAAGCCAGCATCTTTCTGAGAATAAAATCTCACTAGCTTTTGACTGGCTTTGACCGGATGCGATCAGGCGAGCGAAGCGAAGTTCGGTAAGCTATTTGCTCTGCCCCAGAACAAGAAAAAGCAAGACACTGCTCCTATGCCATTTTAGCTCCATCTCCCCAGTCAAAGAAGCTTTCTAGCATGAATAGCAGCTTACTAACTGGATCCTTTGCTTCGTACTCACTCCCAACCTCGGCTGGGGTAGTGATTTATGTATTGACATTCTCTATGTCGTTGTGCTATTAGGATCGACTTTTGCTCATGGTCATGGTGCATTTGATTTAGTGAGCTCTTTCTTCTCTTCCGACCTAATCCTTGAGAAAGAGAGAGCATTTCAATACAGAAGCAATTGACCTAGCTTAGTGAACGCTTCGAAAGAACTCTCTATTAGCTTGAGAGAAAAAGAGGAACCAGAAAGCAGAAAAGAACTGCTGGCATCCTACCCCCGTACCGTTACTGTACTATGACTCTTCCTATGGAAGGAAGCAGGTTCTTGATGCTCAGCCAGAGCCAGGATGCAAATCGAGTAGGGCAAGGGAGAAACCAAAGACTATAGGCAGTAAGCCCGGGGGTTGGCGACCATGGGAAAAACAACTACACAAAAAATGCTGGAATCTCGGAAGTGAAATCTGACTGATGGAAGAAAGTGAGCTCAACAAAAAAGCAATTACCGGAGTGAAAAAAGACAGGAACGAAGGGCACTATGAACTAGCACTTCTGGTAGGCGAGGAAAACCTACGTCCTTTTAGACTTTTATACAGGACATCGAAAGCATAACATACAGACCCATTGAGGGCATCCAAGGGAGAGAGGGGTGAAATTATCCTGCTTGGTCGATCCCTTCATAATCCATCCTTTCGTAGTTCAAGGGAACATGGGCGCAACTCAAATTGTCGATACCAAGGAGAACGCACGTGACACTGGTCGGACGAGACGAGATACATAAGTACTTTGACCATACCCAAGAAGGACTAGGGAATATGCGGGAACGCTTCGTGCCTCACATTTTTCTGATGATCCACAGTAATCTACACTAAAAGGACAAGGAACTCAAAGAAAAGTCACTAATCCTTGAAGCGAAAGCTTCTTCTTATTCAGAAGTATGCTGGGCGGGGCATAGTTTAGCTGGTACTTGGGGGGTTATCTTTGAACCTCATCTCCCACTATGAGTAAGGAATCTAGTAAACCGCCCCGTAGGATAGAAAACATCACTACGAAAGGAACCTATGAATGAAATCCGAAACAAACCAAAGACAAAGAAAGGGGGAAACATAGTGGATGCTGAAAGAGATGATGCTGTTGATGCACACTGGTGATGTTTATGAAGCTGAGATTAAGGAGTTGATGGCTTCTAATATTGCTATGAAAAAGGAGATTGAGACTAGAAAAAACGGAAGAGCTAGGTTGATATCTGACCCCTTCCTTCTTGAGAGTTGTATAGTTGTCCTGCCCTTTTTTAGAATGTGATATCGAGACTTCCAACGGGTCAACTACCTTTTTTGCTTGAGAGAATCTAGTTTAAGCAGAACCTGCGCCTTAAGGTAGAGTAGGAGAAGTTGGTCAGTCGATTCCCATTTCTGTCAAGACTTCTGTGTGAATATCTCCCCCAACCTCGGTTTCAACCTGCCCTTCTTGCGGGATCTCAGTGATCAAAGAACGTAATAAGGAAGACCTTTCTACTTACCACGCACAAAGAACTCATGATAGCAGCCGATTTCATGCCATAAAATGACCCTGAAGATCATTCGGGTCTACTCACATGTGGAGCTGAGAACTACGTGACGTCAAATTGGTAGATCGGGAGTGAGTCTGCCTACTACAGGCAGAACTGCTAGAAGGTGGTCGGCCCACTACTCTCTTCCTTGTAATGAAGAGCCGGCAGCAGGGAAAGCAAGAGGTCTGAGACCACCTATGGCTAAGTTCCTCTGTCAGTCAACCAATAAAAAAAGATCTCTCTTTCAGGACTTCCTGAGAAAGGCGAGCGATAGCGAAGTCAAAGCAAACCAATCCCAATCAGAGTCAACAAAGCAAGGCCCCATACAATACACTGAGACCTTCAATCTGATTCTCCTAAGATGTTCTCACTGTTGGAGATCAGCTGCTACTAGTCTGACTCTATATGAGATGTCATTGAAACACATCTTCTTTCTCCTAAGGGATGAACTAGCTGACTATGCCAATTCTCTTTTTCTTCGCAACCACCCAGACTCCTAATAACTGACAGACATTAGGTCAGATAGAATGGTCTTGATCATATCATGGAGGTCTTTTGCTGGTCCCTTGTACTTGAGTACTTTTTTGCAAGAGAACCTTGGTCTTCTAGCTTAAGCAACCCAGATGAAATCACTTCTTTAGGTAGTGGCTGACTAAGCACAACAGAGTCTGTGTCTTTAGAGTAGCAGTCCTCTCTTGAGATATCTTTCTCTATATCCGCAGCAGTGATCGCAGCAGCTAGTTGTACAGCTGCGATCCCACGGGGTGAGATCCAGTAGGAAACGATGTACCTGTTCTCGCTTATGAGATCACCGTGTATGAAGCCCTCTTCCTTCTTCCACAAATGGTTGTACCCATCGCAGACCTCGGTTATCGTTCTCTTAGGATTTATGCCAAACGTATAGCGAATTAAGAAGGATCTTGTACACATAGGACAATCATTCCAGCCTCTAACCTGCTATCAAAGAGTGTGCTAACAAACTTTCTTCATTTCCATTCTCTCAAAGAGGTAGCCTGAGATTGGGATCACTTTGTAGCCTAGGTCTCTTGCATACTTGAACTCCTCACTATAGTATACTCTAATTCCCCTATTGGAAAGATGAGAGTGTTATTCTCGTCTCGCCCACGGAGCGGTAGAAATGGCTTGGAGATAGTCTTCGGACATACCACATAGGCCCGCCAAAGAAGCGGGCTTGCCTACCAGATTTCCGCACACCACCAGGTGGATAGAGAGAGTTGACATCGTAGTAGTATAGCCATCTTCTATATATACAATAAATTGGTTTGAGAAAAGATTTGCAAAAGAATTTCTAGTACACTGGGAATTAGTGAATTCTGAATCCACATCTTTTCCCATTCCGAGTACACAAACAATGATTGTATGGCTGGTCTAACCGATAGGTAGAGCTAGGATATGTTCCCGGAGAAAGCAACCCAACCTCCCGTATCCTCAGAGATGTACGCCTGTGTCAAGCATATTGCAAGTTTGTTTTCCCATTTTTTTCTTGACTTGAATGTAGTTTCACGAAGCTTGGACTTCAATCAAGGTCAATTTTGGAACGGGCTTGACCCAGACCTTTTGGGACCAGAGCTCCAAGGGGCGTCTTCTCTGGGAAAGAGAAAGATGTACGCTTGACACGCTAGATGTTATGTGCTCTCAAGGCGAAAGAGAAAAGTCAAAGGAGGAAATTGAGAGGTAGCATTTCGTCCCGTCCGCAGGTCGCCGTAAGAGCAGAGAAGCTATCTGACGAGCAAGGTGCTAGCATTCTCATCTGGGTGCCAAACAAAGGAAGAATAGAATTTCCATTAGACTCGTCGAAAACAAATGGTGTCTTTCTATGATTTCCATATCCTATTGGAATCTCAAATAGGTCAGGTATTCCAATCCGACGGGGGAACGTTCTCCTCATCCAGTCTAGCGGCTTCACTCCAGCTTGAGTTTTTCTTGTCTTGTTGCAAAAAAGCCATTCAAGTTCGAGCGAGAGATGGAAATAGAAAGCTTATTGTTACATGAGAGGTACTGTCAGAACAAAAGGGGGAACGAACAAGCATTCATCTATGCCTATCCAAGCGACGTATACTAAGACTAAGTGGATATTCGGGTGGAAGAAAGACCAACCCCGGCCCTAGTGAGAAGGTTAGATGCCAATTGAAAGAGTGAGAGTTTTTTCCCGGGTTGAAAGTCAACCTTCTCATATTCATGCCTGCCCTATCGAGTTTCCGATTCCAACTAGAACTCTTATGCAGTTTCTTCTTATGCCACAGATAGATGACCTTAGGAATTAGGTTCGGGAGTTGCTTTCTCAATTGAACTCCAGGTGTCAGTAAGATTGGGAAAAAAGAGCTGATACGCGCCAGAGACGTTTGACGACCTTTCCTGTACCTATCTTTTCGAGTTCTCTTTCGATCCTTCACCAATAATGAGATTCTATGAGAAAGTTGATCGCTAAATAGCTTCTTTCGCTTTTCTTGTACCTGACTCGGGTTTCTGCTCTCTCGCTCTTTCAAAACTAGGTGTAGGTAGCAATCGACAAGGGTGTGGACTTCACCTTTTTTCGGGACGTTGAAAGTTTTCCGCTGGAAATCATGATGTGGACTTAATTCTTGATCAAGCTTCTTAGTGAAAGGACCTTCCATGAACGCTCTCCTCGCTTGGGACCTTTCATCTAGGGCAATTGGTTGAAACTGCTCAATTAGGTTGAAGACGAGTGCCAATCTAGCATGCATTACTAGCAACTTTCGTAATTTCCAGAAGGTCTTCCTATGCAACTATCCCTAGCCCGTGCTATCTATCTCCATCACAGAAGAAAGGATCTTCTTTCGTGGTGACCTAGGTAGTTCTCTGACTCTGATGGAAATTCTGTAATTTTTCTATTCTGAAATCCCCAGTTGGGACCCCAGACGGTTTCTAACTCGAGCTGCTGCCTGCCATTGAGACCTCTTTCTTCTATGCCTTTATCTCTAGGCCATTTGAAAGAGTTGCCATCTTCGCTATCGCTCGCCTTGCTACGCACCTCACCCTCACGGGCTATCCACGTCACCCCTGTCCCTACCCAATTGAGATTCTTCAAGCTTCATTCTCTCACAGGAAGGTGAGACTGTGTGTCGATTACAGGGCCTTTTAGAGAGCCAGCCAAAAAGCATCTTTCCCCTATATAAATCGAGAAGAACTTGCTCCTTGCAGTCGTGCCTTCTCTTTCTCTGCTCGCCCCCGAGAAGTCTCTTTTGTGTTGTTCGCTTGTCTTCCGTTAGTCAAGTAAACGCCTCGTACGTGTACTTCTCGCTTCGATTTCTTAAAGAAAGCAAAAAAAGGCTCAGCCTAAAGCCATAAAGGAAATAAAAGGAAAGGTCAGTGCCTGGTTGCAGGCCGCGCATAAAGTAAGCTCCTATGTTCCCACACCCACGCGTGTACTTACCACTTGTTGCGGTCTTTTAGGGAAGACTACCCCACATACCTTTTTGAGTTTTTGATAGAGGATCATATTCGAAATAGGTATATCTTGAATCTATCTAGAATAGATAGCCTCTCCGGATGCTTAAGCCCCCCTCCCCTTTACATAAAAAAGTCAGGATACAACAACATACAACTACGGGTCTTTATCCTTCTACTTTTTCGGGAGGGGGAAAAGGAAAGGACCTACTTCGTCACCCTTTGTTGCTTTAAGCTTAGAACACCCAGTGCAAGAAGATTTCATTCGATTGAGAAATGGGAGTGGAGTTCTAGTTTGATTTCTTTTCGCTTTTCCTTTTTTCTTTCATTTAAGTAGTAACCAGGACATACCTAAAAACCGGGACCACTAAGTACTGGCCTGCCACTGTCTCTGATGAGCATCTTCCCCGAAGCACAAAGACCCCCCTTTTCCTGAAGATTCCAATCCCTGGAGTCCCTAACTCTCCTATCCAGCTTATACAAATGGAACCAGCGGAACTCGGTGTAAGACCCCCTTTTTTTTTCTTTTTCAACCACCGGGGTCTTAGCCCAGAATTGCCGCTTTGCGGTGGCACCGACATCTCGGGAAGGCAACCACTACAAAACGCCAATTCTGCCGGCCCTTTTCGATCACAAGAGAGAGAAGTATTTATACAAAAAATGTAAACAAGTCCACAGAAACATGTAAATAAAAGTGAATCATATCCAGTCCATCAATACATATAATAGGAAAATAGATAAATGGGCTCGAGCCCAGTACATCAGAGTCCTCACTACAAGTCACTCATCGCGGAAGCTAAGAAAATACTAATCACTCACGGAGCTGGTCATAGGTGCACCGGTGCTAGACTGTCCCACCTCCATGCGCACCATACTCCGCTGGTGCTGGTCCCTGTCTCCCATCCGGAGCTCCTGTAATGTTTGGTTCGAAAACCATTAGTCATAAAGACTAAGCCCTATCATCCCCTACCCCTCCCACCACGGCTCCTAAGTACCGGGCGGAGAGGAGGAAAGGGAAGCTACAAAAGTGGAGAATAAACAAGCAGGTGACGGTGGACCTAACTAGCAAGTTATAATAGGTGAACTGTGTAAATGTTATAATAGGTAGAGCAATTAATAAATAACAAATTGTATAAAAAGGCAGCTAGAAAATAGTAAGTAAACAAACAAGTAAGTAAGTATGTAACCTTAACTTATATGAATGCCCATACAAACTTATAAGTTAAGGGATCTTCTACAAAGCTCCCATCGTATAAAAAGTCCCATACCAATTTATGCATTGGGGTGTCGGTTGTATGCAAATATAAGTGTAGTGATATGCTATGCCATGATTCATGCAAGTGCAACTCACACACACGACTCTATGCGCACAGACCTTTAGTTCCCCCTGTTCGGGCAGCTAGCTTCACTCCCAGGAACCTCCGTAGTGGCAAACGGAGACAGTGGGTCGGGCCCCCCACTCCTAGGCGGGCATCCACACTACCAGGCCTAGCCCTTCCGTACGCCCCTAGAAGAACACAACCTAGAGTATCCGCGTACTGCTGCTGGATGTACCCTCCAGACTTTCTTTGGCTAAGTGTCCCACACCGCCGAGTCAGCATACCGATGTCGGTGTGAATGACCATCAGATACCGAAGACCCACCACCTTTATTCTGTACTCCAACCCTCGAGCCCTCGGCCCCCCGGACAGTCCTGTCCGTGCATCTACCTTTAGAGCTACTGTCTGAATGGCAACAAGTCCTATTATTCTACTTTCCTAGCTATCGGGGAGTGAGTGTGTGCAACCCTAGTCATACTAGTTGCTCTTTTAATTTATTATTCCTATGGTTTACGTTAGCCCAGGACTGCCCCCGGTATACCCCGTGAAGGGCTCTCAAGGGGCACTAGGAACCAAGACGGCGGCATTACAGCCCGAAGTTCCCTTTCGCAAGGCACTTATTATTATTGGTTGATCTCCCTTAACCCGATCCTCTTTTAGTTACTTTAGTTCTAACCCTAGAGTATTAAGACTCTTCCTCTTCTTTCCGGGATCGACGATCTTTCGTCGTTCCCGTACTCCCTTATCCTAACCAGTCCCACACTCTACTTCTCCTGACTTCTAATGATGAACTCAATCTTAACTTGCCCTACCAACCATCAATTACCAGAATTCCGTGGCTTTACTATATGCAGACCATCCTAAACTATATGAGGTACCCAAGGGGAGGTACACCAAGTTGTCTTCCAAATCTTCTATAATATTTACTAGTGGTCTACCATATCATACTTTGCCTAAAACCAGAAACTTATAATTTTCCTAATTAATCTGATATTTATTTAATTTTCCCAAAGGACGTGCCACGGGTCATTTTAAACAAGAACTACATGATCTTCCTAAGTAATGGTTACTCAAAAATCATGATCATTAAATAACAGCAAGATAACCTCAAATACAAATTCTCAGAATTTTATAGAAATTATTTAACCTCTAAATAATTTATTCAGTATAATCACGTTAATTCTACGTAATGAAGGAAGTACTGAAATTATTCATCTAAAAATTATAGAAAAATCACTAGTCAGTAGTATGATATATAAAAGATTCTTGTGCAGAGAATCATAATTTTACTAGCTTGCTAAACACCACTAAAGATTTAATCAAATAAACAAGGTAAAATATACTTAAAGAAGCAAGCCTTAGTATTAATCTTCCAAAAATCCCATAAAAAAGCACAGAGATTCAAAATCATACTAAACGTTCCCTGCTTAAATTTCATCACTTTCCAGAGAGTGTGTATTCCCTAATAAATTTTCTAAGCAAATCATATAACTACTAAATCATTAAAGGAAGTATCCAAAATAATGATAATAAAATTCATAGAAAAATATCCAGAGCTTGTACCCTCCCTATAATTCACTCTACCCAAATCTCACCATTTTTCTATGTGATTTAGTGTCATTTCCTATCTCTACAAGTTTTGCGCCCTAAACTAGGGTTAGATTTTTAGGTATCCCAACGGTCTCCAAATTTACTACGATTTCATCCAGAGAACTATATTGTCCCTATGGTTCTCTTCACCCAATTTCGGGTCAATCCAAGGTCATTTGACCACATGACCTTCACAAACCACCAAGATCCATCCTTAGGGTTTGGCCTTGGTCCTTAGGGCAAACTTACCCCGATCCACCTCAAACTCCATGAGGGGGTGCTAGAGAATATTACTAGCTAGTGGTAAAAATCTCAGCCTCTGTTGAGGTGGTCTGACCACTCAAATTTCAAAAGTGCACTTTTAACCTAAGACCCCTTATTAGGGCAAAACTTAGGTTTGTTCATTTCTAATCCAAACCATCTATAAATGAGATGAAAAATTATACAGAACCTTATGGTGACCCCAGGGACCACTCACCAAAATTTGGGAGGGTTTGGAAATTATTTAACCATCTAATTAAAATCGGCTAGGATTATTGAATTTTCCTAAAAACTATAGAAAAATATTTCCCAAAAATCCTAGATTTTGGATAGCACCTAGATATATGTAAGATTAGACCACACCCCAAATTTCAAGTCATTTGGATGACTGGATTGGAGTGGGGAATTTTTCTAAGGTCAAGGCAGCCCTCTGGATAGACCTCACCAAAAAGGGTGCTGTGGTCTAACCAGGATTCCAAATCGAGTGAAATTAATTTTGAGTTAAAGAAGACTTCAAGGGCTACATTTTCTATGTTGATCATTTTTCCTGTAGGAGCCTCTAGGTATTCTTCCCAACTTATTTAACATGACAGATATTTCATTCAGAAATTGTTTTAAAAATAAAATATAATTTGACGACACTGTTCATCTTCTTCTACAGCCCGAACCAGAGGACTGAAAACCTAATTTCCTGTAGCTTTTCCAAGCTATTTCCCGGCCATCCAGCCATCTCCCTGGCCGGCCACCACCACCACCACCTCCGTTGAGGCGAGGGCTATCGTCGGGCGGCGGCACGGCCGCCGGAGAGGCGGTTTCCGGCGAACCCGCCACCATGAAATTTTCGGAAAACCACGAGTACGCTCACCCGATCTGGCTCTTTTGAGCCCGATTTCTCTCCTAAAGAATTCTAAGATCTATCCGCAGAAGAAGGGGGAGGGGAGGACCTTGTTCGCGGGTTGGAGGCGTGCAGAGCGTCGGGAAGCCATTTGCGCGGTGGTGGCGTCGCCGGAAATTCTTCAACAGCAAGGCGGAGGTCTGAAACAGTTTGAGGGAGTGTAACCTTTTCCTCTTGCTCTTAGGAGTCTTTTATAGATCAGCAAATGAGGAGGGGAAAGGATGAAACGTTGGAGATGAAACGTTCGCGGCCATTAATAATTCCCTTATGACGTTTCGGTTATGGCGAATGGCAGTTGAAACGCTGGAGATGAAGAGGTGCTCGCCAGGTGGCGATTTCCTATTGGACCAACATTTCCTTAATTATTTAAATAATTAAAGTAGGAAACGGCCCATAAATACTCTTGGTTTTCATTCCCTTAATCGGATTTTATAACGACGTCAGTTACCGAAATTTCCAACCTGGCTGTTGTTTCGGCCTTGGTCACGGGCGTGATACATAGGTCACGGGCGTGACAGGCCCGGTTAGCCAGTTCTGGGTTCGACGATCGTCGAACTGAGATCGACGATCGTTGAAGGGTGGTCATGGGCGTGACACCTGGGTCACGGGCGTGACAGGCCTGTGCGGCCAATTCTGGTTCGACGACGTCGAACTGAAGTCGACGATCGTCGAGCATGTCACGCCCTATGTCACGGGCATGACATTGTGGGTCACGGGCGTGACATGCCTGGTGACTAACTCTGGTTCGACGACATCGAACTGAAATCGACGATCATCGAGCGTGTCACGCCCTATGTCACGGGCGTGACATGGCGAGTCACGGGCGTGACATGCCCGTGGGGCCAATTTTGGGTCGACGACCGTCGACCTGTAATCGACGATCATGGTCACGCCCTATGTCACGGGCGTGACATGGCGAGTCACGGGCGTGACAGGTCTGGTGACTAATTTTGGGTTCGACGATCGTCGAACTGAAATCGACGATCGTCGAATGTGGTCACGCCCTATGTCACGGGCGTGACGAGTCGGTCACGGGCGTGACCAACCCGTGACCCGATTTCTTGGTCGATTTATTTCAAGTTTTGGGCTCCCTAGGGTTCTACCACAACCAACTAACTCTTAGGGGTCTAGCCGGAAATGGGATGTTACAAATACCAATAAACAAAACAAAGATTTCGTCCCCGAAATCAAGGTTAAGCCTACGGGACTCTAATCGGGAAAAATAAGCTTGTAATATCCCATGAGAACTGAAAGATTATCTCTCTACGTTATGTTTGTTTGTGCGGTTTCGAATCTAAGATTAATTCGTCCACTTAACTAGGTATATACACCCCAATAAACAAAAGATTAGCCCCTATTCTTGAAATTTCAGTTCCATTGGTTTAAAACAGGAAGGCAAATTGATTGTCCAGAGGGGTTGTGAGGTATACCTGACGAAAAAAGTTCCGAGTATTTTTGCCGCATCAAGTCCTGTGGCTCCCATGTATGCTCCTCCTGCCCATGATTGTTCCACAGAACCTTGACTAACGGGACCTTCTTCCGTCGCAAGACCCGCACTGCTGTATCGTCAATCCTGATAGGCTCCAAATCGACTGACCGATCCGAGGCCACTGGGCCATCTGCCGAGGAAATCAGCTGCTCAGGGCGTAGCAGAGCCCTCCGAAGTGAGGAGACGTGGAAGACGTCATGCAATCCCGCTAACTCCGGCGGTAGCTCCAGTCTATAGGCTAAGGGGCCGATCCGCTCCGAGATCCTATAAGGCCCCATATATCTTGGACTGAGCTTCTTCCGCCCACGCACCCGCGAGACTCCGTGCATCGGCCGTATCTTCAAGAAAACTCGGTCCCCCACCTGGAACTCCACTTGACGATGCCTCGCATCGTAGTATTTCGCCTGTCTGCTCTGGGCTTCCAACATCCTGTCTCGGATCAATCTAATCTGAGCATCTGTATCTCCCACAAACTCCGAGCCCAGTGCCTGCGGATCCTCGTCCTGAACCCATGATAGTGGGGTTCTGCACCTCCTTCCGTACAACGCTTCGTATGGAGCCATGCCTATGCTGGACTGATGAGCGTTGTTGTATGAAAACTCGACCAGTGGCAACAATCTCTCCCAAGGCTCGCCACGGTCCAAAATACACAGTCGTAACAGATCTTCCAGTGTACGGTTTGTGCGCTCTGTTTGTCCGTCGGTCTGAGGGTGGAAAGCTGTGCTGAATGTCAACTGAGAACCCAGATGGGCCTGGACTGACCTCCACTCCCTGGATGTAAACCGCCCATCCCGATCCGAAATGATAGTCTTGGGCACCCCATGATAACGCACAAACTGCTCAATGAACCTCCGTACTAATACACTGACCGGTGTGTCTTTTGCCACTGGGATGAATCTGGCCACCTTTGTCAGCCTGTCCACTATCACCCAGATCGAGTCGTTCCCCGCACGGGATCTAGGTAGCCCATGTATGAAGTCCATGGCTATATCCTCAAACTTCCACTCCGCCACTGGAAGCGGCTGTAATAAGCCTGCTGGGTTCCTACACTCCGCCTTCACGAGCTGGCAGGCCTCACAATGCGTCACAAAATACGTAATATATTTCTTCATACCCGGCCAATACATCGTCCTCTTTAAATCCTTTACCATCTTGGTGATCCTCGGGTGTACCGAATACCGGCTGCAGTGAGCCTCCGTCAAAATATCCTCCCGGATCCGTCCTCCTGCTGGTATGTAGACTCTGCCCCGGAAACACAGGAGCCCATCCCTCAAAGAGTAATCTCCTGTCGTGCCTTCCTCCAAGGCTCGGAATATCGGCTCAGCTCTCTCGTCCAGCATCTGCCCATCTCTAATGCGGTCTCGAATGTCATCAGTAGTAGCCATCGACCCCAGGTACTCCATGTACAGCTCCGGGTCATCCTCAGATACTAGCGAAATCTGCATCTCCTCGAATGATCTAATCAACTCCAAAGCCATGAGCTGCGGGCCTACTCCAGTCGTACTCGCTCTCCGGCTCAGAGCATCCGTAACCACGTTCGCCTTCCCTGGATGGTAGTGCATGGTATACTGGTAGTGCGAAAGAAACTCCACCCAGCGTCTCTGCCTGATGTTTAACTCCTTCTGGGTGTCGACGTACTTCAAATTCTTGTGGTCGGAGAAGATATCACAATGTACCCCGTAGAGATAGTGCCGCCAGATTTTAAGAGCAAAAATGACTGCCCCCATCTCCAAATCGTGCACGGGGTAGTTCTGCTCGTGCTGCTTCAACTGACGGGAGGCATAGGCAATTACGTGCCCATTCTGCATAAGGACGGCACCCATCCCCTGATAGGAAGCATCTGTATATACCTGGAATCCCTCCCTCCCTGCTGGAAGAGCAAGGATGGGGGCCGAGGTGAGACGATCCTTCAGCTCCTGGAAGGCAGATTCGCATCGCGGCGTCCAAATAAAAGGGGACTCCTTCTTCGTCAGAGACGTAAGAGGGAGGGCAATCTGAGAGAACCCCTTTACGAACTTCCGGTAGTAACCGGCAAGTCCCAAGAAACTTCGAACATCCGTGGCCGACTTTAGTGGTGGCCAATCCCGTACTGCCTGGATCTTTGCCGGATCCACTGCCAGACCTGCTCCACTGATGACATGGCCCAGAAAGGCCACCTCCTTTAGCCAGAACTGGCACTTGCTGTACTTGGCATACATCTCGTGCTCATGCAGCTTCTCCAAGGTCAAAGCTAGATGTCTCGCGTGCTCCTCCTCCGTCCTTGAATAGATGAGGATGTCGTCGATGAATACAATGACGAAGACATCCAGATACTCCTCGAACACCCGATTCATCAAAGTCATGAATGCGGAGGGTGCATTCGTGAGCCCGAACGGCATCATGGTAAACTCGTACAAGCCATATCTGCTTCTGAAGGCCGTCTTCAGGATGTACTCCTCCCGAATACGAAGCTGGTAGTATCCTGACCTCAGATCCAGCTTTGAGAACCAATGAGCTCCCTCCAGCTGGTCAAATAGCTCGTCTATCCGTGGTAAGGGATAAGTATTCTGGACTGTCAACCTGTTCAGAGCCCGGTAATCGATGCACAGTCGAAGGGTCCCGTCCTTCTTCTTAACGAACAGCACCGGAGCTCCCCATGGTGAAGAGCTAGGCCGAACGAACCCGGCCTCCACTAACTCCTGAAGCTGGCTCTGGAATTCCACCAACTCCTTTGGGGCCATTCGATAGGGAGCTCTGGATACCGGCTTAGCCCCCGGTACGAGCTGAATCTGAAAGTCCTTCTCTCGGTGCGGGGGTAACCCTGGTAGCTTCTCTGTAAACACGTCGGCGAAGTCCCGCACCACTGGAATATCCGCAATGGAGTCCTTGGCTACGATAGCCTCAAAGAGGACCTGATAAACCTCTTCCCCCTGTAGGTGGGACTTAACGGCCTGCACAGACGATAGTAAAGTACGGGGTGCTGATATAATACCTTCGATAACAATGAAGGAGTCGCCGTGCCTCACGGTGATCCTCTTCGCCACGCAATCGATCTGGGCATGGTTCCAATACAGCCAGGTCATGCCCAGAATCAGATCGTAATCTGGCATCCTCAAAACCGTCGCTGGTGCCTCAAACGCCTTTCTGCCGATCCTCGCTTCCATATCACAATGAGTAGAGGTCAATATCTCTGATCCGTCGGGTAGGCGCACCCTCAGCATCTTCCCGGTGCTTAGCTCCACTCCTGCCAGTCCTTTCACGAAATCCTCCGACACGAATGATTGCGACGCACCAGTGTCGAAGAGGGTGTGAGCGGGCTTGCCGCTCACGAATACTATGCCTGGGGTAATTAAATGTCTTAGTATTCTTATTGTAGTTTATCTTCTCTTAATTTCTAACCAGGTTATGTTTAAAATAGTAGTTTATATGAAGAAAATCTGAAAAGTACTGCCATACCTGTGATAACCTGCTCCGGGTCCCGGGGCTGTGTCAGGTCTAGAGCATACACCTGCTCTCTCTCTGGCCTACGACCTCGATCCTGAAATCCTCGTCCTTGGTCCTGTCCTCGTCCGCCAAACCGTCGGGGAGGTGGAGCGCCCTGATGTGCTGGTGGGGGTGCTCGCCCCACAGGGCAGTTCCGCTTGATATGCCCCGGCTGGTTGCACTGATAGCATACCGGTGGCTGCCCTGCCATCCTTGGCATTTCCAGCATCTGTATAGGCTGGGGAGCCAATACCCCCTGAGTCCTCTGCTCCTGCCCAAACTCCTGACGAGGCTGATCCCCGTTCCTTCTCTCCCCGATAACCTGGCCACGAGGACGGTCTCTACGACCTCCAATCACTGAATCATCAGCCGGTCTCTTCCGATTCTTCACTGTAAGCTGATCCGCCTCTCTCTTCTTAGCCATCTCCAGAATCCTGGCCAGACTCCCCTCTGAAACGAAAAGGAGGGCCTGCCTCATGTCATCCTGCAGCCCCTTATAAAACCTCCGGGCGTAGCCAGCATCGTCTAACTGGTAAGCGTCCGCATAACGGGCCAGGTGAGTGAACTCCTGATAGTACTCCACCACAGTCCTGTTCCCCTGCCTCAACCGCAGGAATCTATCCTCCAGGTCATCTCTCGCCGACTGAGGTACAAAATGTCCCAAGAGCGCTGCTCTGAACTCCTCCCAAGTAATATCAGCACAGTCCATCCCTGCAAAGGTGGTGTCCAGCTAAGATTTCCACCATCTCTTTCCGTGTGACTCTAAGCAGGAGACTGTCAAAGCGACTGCCTCCTCCGTGGGGCATCGAATCCCTGCCAGCATCTCGTAAATGGTGTCCAACCACTCCTCCGTACGTACTGCAGACTCCGTCCCCTGGTAGGATGGAGGGGAAAGTCCTCGGAAGACCGTCATCCAATTGGCCCCGGGGTTTGGCTGTGGGGCCGGGGCTTGCTGAGCTCTGAAGGCCTCCAGGATGGCCGTCAGTGTTTGCCCCATCTCCGTCTGCTGGAACGGAACGGGTGCTGGCGGAGTCGGGACCACATTCGGAGCCTGAGGTGTCCCCTGCTGCGATGTAGGGTTCGTCGCAGGCTACAAGCAAAAATTCCATTTGTTAGAGAGCGAATGAATGGAATTTAAGAAGAGTTATGATGGACTTTCACATGTGATTTCCCTTATGGGCACACCACTGCTTCCGCTGCTAGTTTGTCCGCAAACTAAGCTCGCACGGGGGTGGCCCAAGGTTTTTGTGGACTACTTCTCTTTCGATCGAGGTCTCCTCTGATACCACTTGTAAGACCCCCTTTTTTTTTCTTTTTCAACCACCGGGGTCTTAGCCCAGAATTGCCGCTTTGCGGTGGCACCGACATCTCGGGAAGGCAACCACTACAAAACGCCAATTCTGCCGGCCCTTTTCGATCACAAGAGAGAGAAGTATTTATACAAAAAATGTAAACAAGTCCACAGAAACATGTAAATAAAAGTGAATCATATCCAGTCCATCAATACATATAATAGGAAAATAGATAAATGGGCTCGAGCCCAGTACATCAGAGTCCTCACTACAAGTCACTCATCGCGGAAGCTAAGAATATACTAATCACTCACGGAGCTGGTCGCAGGTGCACCGGTGCTAGACTGTCCCACCTCCATGCGCACCGTACTCCGCTGGTGCTGGTCCCTGTCTCCCATCCGGAGCTCCTGTAATGTTTAGTTCGAAAACAATTAGTCATAAAGACTAAGCCCTATCATCCCCTACCCCTCCCACCACGGCTCCTAAGCACCGAGCGGAGAGGAGGAAAGGGAAGCTACAAAAGTGGAGAATAAACAAGCAGGTGAAGGTGGACCTAACTAGCAAGTTATAATAGGTGAACGGTGTAAATGTTATAATAGGTAGAGCAATTAATAAATAACAAATTGTATAAAAAGGCAGCTAGAAAATAGTAAGTAAACAAACAAGTAAGTAAGTATGTAACCTTAACTTATATGAATGCCCATACAAACTTATAAGTTAAGGGATCTTCTGCAAAGCTTCCATCGTATAAAAAGTCTCATACCAATTTATACGTTGGGGTGTCGGTTGTATGCAAATATGAGTGTAGTGATATGCTATGCCATGATTCATGCAAGTGCAACTCACGCACACGACTCTATGCGCACAGACCTTTAGTTTCCCCCTGTTCGGGCAGCTAGCTTCACTCCCAGGAACCTCCGTAGTGGCAAACGGAGACAGTGGGTCGGGCCCCCCACTCCTAGGCGGGCATCCACACTACCAGGCCTAGCCCTTCCGTACGCCCCTAGAAGAACACAACCTAGAGTATCCGCGTACTGCTGCTGGATGTACCCTCCAGACTTTCTTTGGCTAAGTGTCCCACACCGCCGAGTCAGCGTACCGATGTCGGTGTGAATGACCATCAGATACCGAAGACCCACCACCTTTATTCTGTACTCCAACCCTCGAGCCCTCGGCCCCCCGGACAGTCCTGTCCGTGCATCTACCTTCAGAGCTACTGTCTGAATGGCAACAAGTCCTATTATTCTACTTTCCTAGCTATCGGGGAGTGAGTGTGTGCAACCCTAGTCATACTAGTTGCTCTTTTAATTTATTATTCCTATGGTTTACGTTAGCCCAGGACTGCCCCCGGTATACCCCGTGAAGGGCTCTCAAGGGGCACTAGGAACCAAGACGGCGGCATTATGGCCCGAAGTTCCCTTTCGCAAGGCACTTATTATTATTGGTTGATCTCCCTTAACCCGATCCTCTTTTAGTTACTTTAGTTCTAACCCTAGAGTATTAAGACTCTTCCTCTTCTTTCCGGGATCGACGATCTTTCGTCGTTCCCGTACTCCCTTATCCTAACCAGTCCCACACTCTACTTCTCCTGACTTCTAATGATGAACTCAATCTTAACTTGCCCTACCAACCATCAATTACCAGAATTCCGTGGCTTTACTATATGCAGACCATCCTAAACTATATGAGGTACCCAAGGGGAGGTACATCAAGTTGTCTTCCAAATCTCCTATAATATTTACTGGTGGTCTACCATATCATACTTTGCCTAAAACCAGAAATTTATAATTTTCCTAATTAATCTGATATTTATTTAATTTTCCCAAAGGACGTGTCACGGGTCATTTTAAACAAGAACTACATGATCTTCCTAGGTAATGGTTACTCAAAAATCATGATCATTAAATAACAGCAAGATAACCTCAAATACAAATTCTCAGAATTTTATAGAAATTTTTTAACCTCTAAATAATTTATTCAGTATAATCACGTTAATTCTACGTAATGAAGGAAGTACTGAAATTATTCATCTAAAAATTATAGAAAAATCACTAGTCAGTAGTATGATATATAAAAGATCCTTGTGCAGAGAATCATAATTTTACTAGCTTGCTAAACACCACTAAAGATTTAATCAAATAAACAAGGTAAATCATACTTAAAGAAGCAAGCCTTAGAATTAATCTTCCAAAAATCCCATAAAAATTCACAGAGATTTAAAATCATACTAAACGTTCCCTGCTTAAATTTCATCACTTTCCAGAGAGTGTGTATTCCCTAATAAATTTTCTAAGCAAATCATACAACTACTAAATCATTAAAGGAAGTATCCAAAATAATGATCATAAAATTCATAGAAAAATATCCAGAGCTTGTACCCTCCCTATAATTCACTCTACCCAAATCTCACCATTTTTCTATGTGATTTAGTGTCATTTCCTATCTCTACAAGTTTTGCGCCCTAAACTAGGGTTAGATTTTTAGGTATCCCAACGGTCTCCAAATTTACTACGATTTCATCCAGAGAACTATATTGGCCCTATGGTTCTCTTCACCCAATTTCGGGTCAATCCAAGGTCATTTGACCACATGACCTTCACAAACCACCAAGATCCATCCTTAGGGTTTGGCCTTGGTCCTTAGGGCAAACTTACCCCGATCCACCTCAAACTCCATGAGGGGGTGCTAGAGAATATTACTAGCCAGTGGTAAAAATCTCAGCCTCTGTTGAGGTGGTCTGACCACTCAAATTTCAAAAGTGCACTTTTAACCTAAGACCCCTTATTAGGGCAAAACTTAGGTTTGTTCATTTCTAATCCAAACCATCTACAAATGAGATGAAAAATTATACAGAACCTTATGGTGACTGGATAGACTGGATTGGAGTGGGGAATTTTTCTAAAGTCAAGGCAGCCCTCTGGATAGACCTCACCAAAAAGGGTGCTGTGGTCTAACCAGGATTCCAAATCGAGTGAAATTAATTTTGAGTTAAAGTAGACTTCAAGGGCTACATTTTCTATGTTGATCATTTTTCCTGTAGGAGCCTCTAGGTATTCTTCCCAACTTATTTAACATGACAGATATTTCATTCAGAAATTGTTTTAAAAATGAAATATAATTTGACGGCACTGTTCATCTTCTTCTACAGCCCGAACCAGAGGCCTGAAAACCTAATTTCCTGTAGCTTTTCCAAGCTATTTCCCGGCCATCCAGCCATCTCCCTGGCCGGCCACCACCACCACCACCTCCGTTGAGGCGAGGGCTATCGTCGGGCGGCGGCACGGCCGCCGGAGAGGCGGTTTCCGGCGAACCCGCCACCATGAAATTTTCGGAAAACCACGAGTACGCTCACCCGATCTGGCTCTTTTGAGCCCGATTTCTCTCCTAAAGAATTCTAAGATCTATCCGCAGAAGAAGGGGGAGGGCAGGACCTTGTTCGCGGGTTGGAGGCGTGCAGAGCGTCGGGAAGCCATTTGCGCGGTTGTGGCGTCGCCGGAAATTCTTCAACAGCAAGGCGGAGGTCTGAAACAGTTTGAGGGAGTGTAACCTTTTCCTCTTGCTCTTATGAGTCTTTTATAGATCAGCAAATGGGGAGGGGAAAGGATGAAATGTTGGAGATGAAACGTTCGCGGCCATTAATAATTCCCTTATGACGTTTCGGTTATGGAGAATGGCAGTTGAAACGCTGGAGATGAAGAGGTGCTCTCCAGGTGGCGATTTCCTATTGGACCAACATTTCCTTAATTATTTAAATAATTAAAGTAGGAAACGGCCCATAAATACTCTTGGTTTTCATTCCCTTAATCGGATTTTATTACGACGTCAGTTACCGAAATTTCCAACCTAGCTGTCGTTTCGGCCTTGGTCACGGGCGTGACACATAGGTCACGGGCGTGACAGGCCCGGTTAGCCAGTTCTGGGTTCGACGATCGTCGAACTGAGATCGACGATCGTCGAAGGGTGGTCACGGGCGTGACACCTGGGTCACGGGCGTGACAGGCCTGTGCGGCCAATTCTGGTTCGACGACGTCGAACTGAAGTCGACGATCGTCGAGCGTGTCACGCCCTATGTCACGGGCATGACATTGTGGGTCACGAGCATGACATGCCTGGTGACTAACTCTGGTTCGACGACGTCGAACTAAAATCGACGATCGTCGAGCGTGTCACGCCCTATGTCACGGGCGTGACATGGCGAGTCACGGGCGTGATATGCCCGTGGGGCCAATTTTGGGTCGACGATCGTCGACCTGTAATCGACGATCATGGTCACGCCCTATATCACGGGCGTGACATGGCGAGTCACGGGCGTGACAGGTCTGGTGACTAATTTTGGGTTCGACGATCGTCGAACTGAAATCGACGATCGTTGAATGTGGCCACGCCCTATGTCACGGGCGTGACGGGTCGGTCACGGGCGTGACCAACCCGTGACCCGATTTCTTGGTCGATTTATTTCAAGTTTTGGGCTCCCTAGGGTTCTACCACAACCAACTGACTCCTAGGGGTCTATCCGGAAATGGGATGTTACACTCGGGGGGCATCCTTTGTGACTACTTGTACATGTACATACAAAGTATATTCATAGTAGCTCACTGTCTCCTAAGAACGAGTAGATCGGGATGATTTTCCATTTTTGTTGACCCATCCTATCCTTATCTATGTCATTCTCATCATAGATTTCATACGTCTGCTTTCTCATTTCTGCGCCAGAAGTCTAGTAAGCATGTCAGATAGATCACCAATCGCGTATATAGAACGCGTATCTAGAACTATAACGAAGAAGAACGGACCACCAGGATAGTCAGTCGAATGTTGGCTTCCCTACGACGGGTCTTTAGTTCACTGTCTATTTCCTAAAAACTGGAGTGGGACTAGCAGTTGTATGTACTCTAACAGAGAAGACCTAAAACAAGAGCACCCCCTTTCAATAAGCCCCCACTCAACCTTTCCGCCTACCCACCGCCCTCCAAACCAGATGGAGACTGAGCTTACTGCGCTCTCTGCAATCATTCATCCCAGGGGATGAAATAAGAGTCGATTCTGGGCATCTGGCATTTGTCCTGAGAAAAGCTCCTTCTCTGCTCAGAGTCAAACAGGCAAAGTCTATGCGTTTCATGTGCTCTTTCAAAATTGACATAGTAGGGCTGATTGGACCTTTCATCCCTGTCTTCGTCGTTCTCAGTTCAATTCCTGGTACATGTATGTGGGCTTTCTGCTTCGACTTCTCATATCGATCTTCCAATGTCTTGCCATTTTATTTTCTCTGATATATGATCTATGATATATAGGCTATAGGCCTTGTCCTCTTCTATTTCTATTCCTCCTCGTCCATTCAGGCAGTTGCTTGCCTTGTAGATGTGTCAAACAGGGGATTCAATCACAATGAATTGAGTAAATTCATGAACTTGGATTGGAAAAGAGCTTTTCTTTTCACGCTCTAGATCGGGCAGAAATCAGTAAAGTGTTCCAACTAGACAAGAAGATTGTCTTCCTATCGAAAGGCTTCTACTTACGATGAAAGATTCACTAAACATTCAAACTTAGGCAAATAGAAAGAAGAATTTGCCCATCCCTTGACCGGAATGAACCCTGAGCTAGAGTAGTTGAGTACTGACTCGGTCATTCTAATTCTACAATTAGAAGGTGACCACTCTTGTTGGTCTACTCGGGTTGTTGGGGGACTCACTCTGGGCTTTTGCACACGAGCATGTTGGCGGTTGCTGCACAAAACTCAGGAAAGAGACTCGCATCTCATTCCAACAACTTCCGGTTTCAGAGAGGAGATTGGTTCGCACTCTGACGCGTGAAAGTGTTCACGTGTCTAACGATGCACAAAGAGAGACAACAATCGAGTCTTTGACACTTGAAGGGGAAAGAAAGGTCTATTCGGAATTCAAGTTTTTTTCCATTTATTTATGAGAAATAATACGGAATGGATGGGGAAAATAAGGGGAGGTATTGAAAATACTGTAGCGATTTCTCATGCTTTAGATAAGGGATAGCATCTCTATTTTAGAGAGGGTTCTTGTCCGTCTACAAAAAGAGGACAGTGGACCCATATCATAAAAGAAGAAGATTAACCTAACATGAACTCAAAGAAAAAGAAGATATCAAATTAGAGTTGTTTCCTTAAGAACATTTTGTTTTTTTGATTCAAATCTTTCTCTCTAAAGAAAAGAGCTTCCTTCTTTGAAAGAAAGGAGTGTAGCACGGAATTCTAGAGATAGCTAGATGATTCGCCAACATTGAAAGCGGTTTGGAAATCGGAGCGGTTGCTATATCAAGTCGATTCACTGACATTGGAAACAACACTTTCAGATCATCTAAGAATTGATCTTCAGTTGTCGTGCTTAGTCTACAAATCCTGAATTCAGGAAAGATGGCGAAGATGATAGGATAGCTCAGTGCAATGAAGAGTATGAATAAGAGGAAGTGAAAGAAAGAGTCACTGCTAAGATAACAAGCTGATACATCGAATTGAATTAGGAGACTGATTTTCTATCGGAAGAGTTGAAAATCACAACATGTATACGCGAAAGCGGAGAGCGGAAAAGTGAATTCTTGAAAATTTCTTCTTTCGTGTCGAAGAGCTTTGATAGTCATGAATGTTGATTACCTGGTTTAGATTGTATCTGACCAAATTCTCATATTCACCTATGTTCAGTTGATTTGAAGGGTATCGAAACATTGGCTTTCGAGTCAAGCTCAGTCGAGAGAGAAAGTTGCTCATGAAAAGGAACAACATAGAAAACCCTAAAAATGGAAAGCAACAACAATGATCCACAAACGCACAGATACACATATAATCAAACCAACATCTGTCACAGTAGCAGTAGCCTTCTCTCTTACAGACCCTTCCTAGAAGAACCTTGACTTTGCTTTTTCAGTGAGAAGTGAGAATTCAAGAACTCTGTCAAAAGGAAGGAAACATCAGAATGGGGAGAAAAGGAGAAGTGAAGAACGTAGAGCAAAGTCCTAGATTTACGATCTTTCTTTCTCTATGGATGTTTGTTTAGCTCAGGAGACGAAAGAAAGAGAATCGGAGGGGAGCTGTGAAGCGAAATAGTCAAACGAGCTGACTTTGAGCTACGCAGAAAAAGAGATGTTTCATACCCGTAGTCCAAGACCGGCTACGCACATATGTTGAGGGAAGATTAGTGCATCTCTCTCTCATCAGTGTAAAGAAAAATAAGTGAACGATATTGAGATGCTACTGCCCGGAGCCCTAAAAGGGCTTCAAGAGGCATTTTTTCTTCCCCGTTGTCGGGTGCATTTCTTTTGAAGGAAAACCGGGGGGCTAATGAAGTATGGAGGCTTTCAAACGAATTCGTCTAAAGGCTAGGTTTGACTCCTCTAGTTATGGAAAGGCCTAGTTCAATCAAATCAAGACCGGTACCACTCACTTTGATAAAGGGGCTGGCTTCGGGCTTCCAAGCTTTCTCTGACAATCTAGAAAAGAGAAAGCCCAGCAGCGTAAGCGGGCTTCCTTTAGTAGCTCCGCGCAAGTTGAGTACTTTTTGCTCCCGACGTGCTATATAACAATGGGGGCCGGCCGGTATACATTCTTTTCATACCCACAGAGCAGTGAGTGGCAACAAACTGGATTCGGACAGATTGATAGAGGAAATGCCAAAGAAGACTTTCGCCTGCTATTACCTCTTCAAGAAGTGAATCCGGATCCTCATTCTCATCTCTTGAACTCTCGGCTGATCCAGCGGGAAAGATTCCATTTCAACCGAGGGGCTGAAAAAGAAGAAGTAGTTTGGCTTCCATTCCCAAGTGTTGGTTTCCCAGTAGCAGGAGTGGAACACAGCTGATATTGATCCGCTGCTATATTCGCTGAAAGATCTCAGTTCCGGATAGGCGTGAAGTTCTTCCGGTTATCTGACTTTCCCTCGACAATGCCGGCGATCTCATAAGAGAAGTTTCGAGAAAATCGAAGCATTGGGGAAAGAGAACTACTCGACTAAGAAGTCAGGGTCGCCCAAGACCCAATATTGGTTAGGAGACCGCTCTTCTATCTTATTCTAACCAAGCAAAAAAGAAGTGACAGAGAAGTCAACCTTCTTTTCCATTTCCTATGTGTGATCGGGCCGAAGTGAAACAGGATCAAAGCGTCGAGGCGCGAAGTCTTGAAGATCGGATTCAATTCTGAAGCTGGTACATGCTGCCTTTCTTTCAGTTCAGATAGTATAAAGCCGGTCCGTCTTTCTTGCAAGCCTGGCATCTCTTAGCATCTTTTATGAAAGATTTTCTCTTCTAATATACCTGACTTGATGAGAGGCTCAATCATCCACTTCTGGCTCCATTATGTCACAGTCAAAAGTGCTCTGATATGTTGTTGGAATCATCCTTTGAACGTTTGTTCAGTTGTCTGATTAGTCAATCTAAAATATCGAAGCATGTATCTAGAAGTGCCATTGTGTTAGCCTCAACATTGGCCCTTCGAGGTACATGGTCAATCTTTCTTTCCTCGCCGAATCAAGTCTAGGGCTCTTTTTCTCTATGGCTGCTACTTTGCATCTATTACCTGATACTCAACGATGTATTATCTTACTCAAAGAAAGATCTCACTACTAGCTGAGAAGAACCCTTCTGAACGTGGATGGATTGCATGCCCATTGTCGCAGTTAGTTCTAATCCGATAAGCAAGGCTTCATAGTCAGCTACGTTGTTCGTGCATGGGAAATTCATCCAGTCTTAATGGTGAGAAACTCTACCATTAGGAGAGATAAAAAAAACCCATTTTCCAATCCGATATCGATACATACATCCAGAAACAGAGTTTGATCTATACCCCTCACATGACCTTTGCCTCGGTCAAAGATAATGTCGAAGCATGACCGCTGTGAAATCGTGCCTATATTCCACAAATTAGGTGGAGTGTCATTTTTCTCTTGCCCGGATAAGGCGACCCACGTAGCGGTAAGAAAGAGCTTGTCATTCCTCATTCTTCTGTGCCAAGAATGATCCAATTGAATCTTCTGAAGCTTATATGTACAGGCTCTCCATCCCTTGGTGGCATCAAAACATGCGTCTTGTTGGTCAGGAATTTCTTCATTTCATCGAACGCTTGCTAGTGCAGCACTTCCATCTTCTTTTTTTCGGGTAAAGAGGGCCGTTTGAGGTTTCTTTATCTATTGCTCGCTCCGTACACTCCGTTCATTTGCTCGTCATCGCTCTCACGCCCACTACCAATTTGCTACTATGTTGGTCTCTGAAGCGCCTTTATCCTCTTGTGGTAATTGACATGAAAAACCAAAATTCCCAAGAATTGCTTTTTTTAAAAGCAAGAACCCCGCCCTGCTCAGCAGTTCCCTACTCAGTATCTTGGAAAGGTTACCCGGAAGAGGTCCCCACGGGGCGGGAAGGATGCTCATCGAAGATGGCTAAGCTAGAGTGAGAGGGTAGACGCTGATAGACGAACAGTCCAATAAGGCTTTTTAACCCGGCTCCGAGCCGAAGGAGATAAGTCGCGATAGCGACGAAGAGTGAGCATATAGAAATAAGCAAACATGTTTCATCCCCGGGGCGTAGTCATAGCAAGGAAACGAAGGGGAAGAAAAGAAGAAAGCAAATGCACAAGCAAGTTACATCGTATAGTAAGTAAGAGAAAACGAACTTGAGTTGATTCAAAAAAATGATTCATGGCTCAAGCGGCGAAACCCTTCTTCGCGGTTCCGCACTCTCATCCTCGAAAGGGAAGGTAAGCAGAGGAGCGTAGCCGTCTCGAATCAACCAAGGTTTCTCCTACGAAGGCTAGTTTTGGAATTGTCCCCACAGTGGCTCAGTTGTATTGCACGCCAGCTGAGAGATACTCCACAAGTATCAACGCTCAATCGAAAGAAAAAGCAATCAATTAGATGCTTAACAGATGATACTGGTGTTTTTCAAACACCAGGGGGCACGAGCTCCATCGCCAGGAGATAAGCATCGAGTGCGTGGGCTCCCCCTTCTCTCGAGGGGTTGGGTTTTCCCTCTCTTTTCATTTGGCTTTCTGCTTCACGTTCGCTAGTGATGGAAATCATTCTCGACTCACTTGATAAGGGATGTATGATTCCCGAACCTTAACAAAAAGGATTTTTCTCATCCTCGGGGGTTTCAGTCTTTGGTTCCTGACTTGATGGGAGTCACAAGGCTTTCAATAAGGCCGAGGAGCGGGGTTGAACGAAATTCGCTTTGGTTTTGATGCTTTGACCTTGCTCATATATCAAGGCTGAGTCGCACTCCTTATGTCTTGGAAAGACAGATGTGCTTTCTGATACACTGGAAAGACCCACGGGGCAGTGACTAACCCACAGGACCAGAGATGAGACAGAGACAACGATTTTTCGAAGACACTGTGCCCGAATCAAGGAAAGCAACTGTGCCTGAGAAGAAAGAAAGATATTTTGAACAGCCCTTAAGAGATAGGGGGTACGCTGAACTTCAAGTGTGAAGGGGCGAGGCTGGTCACAGACAACAGAGCTTATGAATGAGCGACTTCTGCTTTTGTGTCCTAAGCTTGAGAACTCCTTTCCACACCCTCCGTGCACGGATTCAAAGCATTTCACCAAAACAGATGCCCGGGGGACCTTGACTCTCCCAGTCATGTCAATAATTGAGCTGAACACTAAAGAGAACAACGAATGGGAAACTCATCAAAAGTGACTCGGGATCGGACGCGAGATAAGTGGTGTTATAAGCATCCGCCTCGGGAAGCAGATATGCTGATAGCTGGAAGGCTAGGCTGCTTAGCAATATTCTCTTCTCTAATGAAAAAAAGGATATCCCTTCCCGCGGCTCTTCATTCAAAGCCTCCCTTCATCCCCGAGAGAGTCTTGCAGAGCAGACAGCTCACAATAATCATAATTGAGCCTCCTTGCTCCCACCATCAATTCTCAATCAAGTAAAGGGGAGACTTTAGAGGCCTTCGCCTTTCCAAAATGGTTTTGAATCAAAAAACACGGGGAAAAAAGCGGCAGGCGATTTTCGATTGACCAGTATAGTCTCATTCCCATCTCTACCTGATTTCTCATTTGTCAGCCTTCTTGGATCAGAAACGGAGCCAAGAGGTGCAGGAATCAAAGTGAAGTTATTCACCTTATTTTTGTGACTGAAGAGAAGAGACTTTAGGAAAGGAAAGCGCTTTCAGCTTAGTGTTGCATATAAGCTGTTTCTCAATTCTTTCTGAAAGATAGCGCATATCGGTTGTTCTTGTTGTTTACGCTTCATGAATGAATTTCGTCCAACCTTCGATCCTTCATGGAAGAGAAGATTTGGCCAACGTGCGGGGAGGAGGTCGTTAATAACATAACCAAACACTTTCTCACCGTAAGGACCTTCCCCCTTCTCAACTACAAAAAAGATCTTCGGCAGGATCGAATGCTTTCCCAGTAGATGAACTCTAGGTTTCATGAAATCCAAGCATTTCTGCTCCCTTTGCAATCCAATCCAAGAACTACGGCTCAAATAATCGTGCAGTGGATGTGTCGGGTTCGAAAGTCTATCCTCCTCCTTAGTTGGAATGGTGTGTTCGTCTCTGCCTGTTCAAATAGAGACAATTAATGGTCTTAAAGGAGCACCTATCTGCATGACTGGAAAAGAATCCACGCTCCCTCCGATGAATGATTGTTTGTTCTTGCTTGATTACCGGAGGACCAACGCTAGAAGGCGTTGTCACTGCTCCCAAGGGCAAGGCACTAAATGTGTTGTCCCTGACTGCTTTAGAATGGGTCGCATGAGAGAGACCAGGGAGTCCTTCTTTCGGTGTTCCCACGGGTCCTCAAGCGATTGGAATTCTATTTAAAATTACCTCGCCCCTATGATTCATCTGCCAGAAACTCGTACAGATCAGAGCTTTAGTTTCGCTGTTGATTGGGTCACATGAGACTTGCTTTCATAGGGATCACTCACGAGTGAGCTGCAGTCTGAAGTGCGCTACTTTCTTCCTTTCCCGTCCATGAACAAGCTGATTCAGCTTCGTCCGCATGCATATCAGACTTTCCTAAGAGCATTCTTATGCCTTCTATTGCTAGTTTGATAGTACCCGGTGGTGCTCTGAGTTTTCTCTTTCTTCTCTCGCAGCCCTTATAGAAAGCCTTCTTTATGATGAGTCACCTGTGCTGTGAGAGGAAGTAAGCTAGGCTTCTGGCTTTCTTTGCGCTAGTAGGCGCCAGTCGTCCCCATTCTTTCTTGATTGCTAGGCGCAGCCTGACCCGCTACTTCTTCGGCTATCGAATGCGTTGTTTTGGAAGAGATTGAGAAGAGAAAACAACTCATTTGTCTTCTTCTTTCCGTAGTCTAGCTATCATAGCTCCCCCTAGCTACAAATTCAGGCGTGTTGACTACGGATGGATTTGATCAAGAGCCTCTTTTGCTTCTGTATCTGCCCTCGCGGAGTTCTTAGAATAACCTGAAGTTCGAATCCTATGCTATGCTTTGTTTGGTCTATCTATTTCCCTGGTGGGCAAAGAGTCTCCCAAGAGAAATGGCCTGTTCACGTTCACTACGGGAAGCATCAAAAGAAATCACCCTAACTAATTTTTCTTTGCTCCCTCCTCGGAAGTGTGGTTTGTCCTACTTCTATTGAATATCGGAGGAAGCAAAAGCAAATCCAACGACTGAAAACCAAAATATGACTCAGTGAGGAGATCAGACATAGTACTTTTAGCAAAGGATATTATCATAACTATTCACTCTGGCGAATACGTTTTTCTTGCTTGCCACATACCTGGCGAACTAAGCAGGAACATGTGAACTAAGCACAGGGGATGGATGCTCTCGGATTGAAAACCCAAAGCCTGGATGTTCAAAAGATTTCAATCCTTCTTCTAGGATATTGGACTTGCTTACTTTACGATGACACCCTTGCTAGATTCACCTCCTTTAGCTCTGATTCTGCTAACACTCCAGAAAGTCGCGCCTCTAAGAGATTCTTCGTGAACATCGGATTCTCGGGTTCACATAGTGACAGCTACTACAGGCATCCAGATGGGCAAACGTACAATTCAGTATCGTAGAAAGCCCCAAACCGTCTTCTTCATATGAGGAATCACTTTCATGTTCGGTTGGTGAACTCAAAGTCAATGGCCAAAAGGACGAGCAAGAGTTGGTTATTCAAGACAAGAAGCTTTGGCTAGCTTTTGGAAAAAGAAGAGAAGGAAGGGTATAGAGAGTAGATAGGGTGGGCTGGTTGCTCATGTCTTCGTGGCTCCTGCTGCTTTCAGAGGTGGATTTGGTGGTTGGTTGAGAAACCACTACTAGGTTCAACTCCCTGAAGAACTCGATTGGTTGTTTCCGTTCTGTTCTAGCTCTTTCTCCTCTTCTGTGAAAGAGACTAGAAAGATGAAAGTGACTTGACTTTTGACTAATCCAATCCCCCCAAATCCACTTTGAGGTGTAGGCGGCCCGTATGGTCCTCTCCTCAAGAAAGATCCAGAACCACTTGCCTCAAAGTGCTTGATTCATGAGCTTGACAGGCCAGAGACCCAGACCTCCCTCCTCTTTTCTCGTCTCGGATGGGGCCTCCTGTGCTTATCCCGTCGCATAATCAGTGTCTAAAGACAGAAGTGCTCTTCGATCCAGCCAGATTTTTCATCACGTTTTCAAGCTCCTAAAAAAGAGTGACCGGGAAGAGTTTCTCATCAACTACTCCTTTGGGTCAAAGAAGCAAAGCAGAAGGAAGTCACCATATTTCTCTTTAGGTGTAGCCAGTCTCGTTATCAAGGAATTCGTCAATGAAAAAGCAAAATGAGAATGCCAAAGACATACCAAGGTGCGGAGCAAGAAAGCCACTTCTTTTCTTCATCGACAGGTTCAGGCGCGAAGTGAACCAAAAATAGCAGTAGGTTCAGCAACGGAACGGGCACTAGTTGAAGAAAACCGCCATGGAACGGATTCTTTCTAACCTTCCTTCGACCTATATTCAGTCTTGAGTTCAGTCTGCTCGGGTGAAAAGCACTGCCCCCTTTGCCAACGAACGACATCCCAGAAGTTCTCTCACTCGACCTGAGGGAAGGAAGTGCGGTCAAGATTCAACTCATTGGAAGAGGTGCGACTGTCAGGAGCAAAGCCAAGCAAGGACAAGGGCTCCAAAGAACCAATCAGCCTATATACCCCTATGAAGTATAGCCAGTAGCGCTTTTACCCGCTGAACTCAAACCTATCCGAGGGTTCGTTCGATGAGCGGTAAGGCGTCAGACAAGTTCTTGTGCTTCCTCCGCGAATCTTTCTCCTGTAGTCTTTGACTGTGGGGCTAGGATCGCCATCCCTATAGGTCTAGGTCTAGGTCAGAGAATCTGTCTCAAAATCTTCTTCAGTCTTCCTTGGAAAGTGCTTGATCGGATTCGGATGCTGGGTTAACAGGTTCTCAAAGCGAGTATCCAATCCGGGTAAAGAAATCCAACTCTAACGGTAAGAAAATGACCAAAGTGGGAATCTTCTCACTTCGATAGAGGCACTAACTCTAAGTCAAAGGGTAACTGAAACTCCCCTAATCAAAGGCATGGATTCGGAAGTACTAGGGTTCCACAGTGAACCATCCGGCGTAAGGTAAGCAGCGTCAAGCAAGCCAGAGGAGCATCTGAATCCACGGATGAGACGTGTTTTTTTCGTGACGAAAGTAGGGCAATTAGTTGACCAAAGTCAGTGAGTTTCGTGCCATGATTCACCACCGTTGTTTACTCAACGAAAGATGTCGAAGTAGAACTCCTGCATCTGCATGTCCAGTGGGGACCTCACAAGGAAGAGGAGAAAGATGCGAGCGGCTCCTTATGAGTAGCCCTATGCCCGCCAAGTGCTACGTTAGTCATAGTCTAGCTCCCTGCGGTCGCTCCTCCGTTCCATATCCTTCTGTTTCGGTCAGCATCCTATCCTAACTGGAGGAAGAGTTCGCTTAATCAGAATCAGATGGAGCATCATCATCGGCATAACCTCGGGTTATTGGATCGGGTCTAAGGGAAGCAATAGAGCACAGCTAAGTCAGCAAAGAAGCAAGACCGCGAAGAGACCATTTCGTACACCTTGAATCCTGCTGGGGAAGGGCGCGAAGAGGAAAGGTAGCCCCACCACACTTCCCAACAACTCAAGTCAAAGCCTGACTATTGAGGGCATAGATGAAGAATCAAAGAAGGTAACCCGAGAAATCAGTCCCTGACGAAGAAGCAAGTCAGGAGGTCAAAAAGCATTGAAACGGACTACGCAGACTGGAGAGCTTCATGGCTGGTAGGACAGACTCACTATTCTCTATATACGAAATAACGAGACAGATACAACTAGGAACCAGAATGCATAAAGTCAAGTAGGACTCGGGCATGAAAGACCTCCCTATATGGAGTTGGATAGAAGGGAACAAGCCCCTCCGCATAAGGAAGGAGAGAGAACCAGACATGCACAACAAGTGCTAAGCCAAAGAACTAGGACTCCACGAGTCGATCGTAATCCGAGGCTCGACTGAAAGGAGAGAGTGGATGCACTCCATTGGGTTGTAATGGCATCCCTTTAGTTAGATAGGAAGGCGTATAGGAAGTGAAGTTGATGTCCAAAGGATATCTGGAAGGAAGATGACAGAAGAGCAGGGTCCCAAAGCAAATTCCCATCTGGGCAAGAGCAAAGAAAGGGCAGGGGAAGTTGTGAGGCAGGGAGTAGAATGGTCAATGTCCCTGTTTGAGGTGTTTTATCCGACTCCGGTCTAGCATAAAGGGTGGAATGAATCGGGTTTGCTCCCTTCACCTAGAGACTCCATTCAGAAGGTTATAAAACAGGTCATAAGGAGGTCTTAGGAACATTTCTACTTGCTTGCTTGGTTCTACTTTGAACGGGCTGCCTGCCTACATCACTCTATTCCCTCTTTGAAAGAAAGCCCGCTCCTTATAAGTCGCCCCTATGTAGTTCTCGGCCCATTTGAACCAGTTCCTGTATTGACTTGAACTTCTTCGTTCGCTCGTACCTCCCTCACCCTCTGTTTTTAGGGTAACAAGATCTTTTTCTGCGGTCCTATGATTCAAAGAAATGTCAAAAACAAACTCTTTGAAAGACTAGTTACCTTGAAAACAGCTATTGCTCCAACTCAGTCGAGCACATAAGCCAGCCCCTATTGTGTTCTCTTTCTGTTTCTCTCGCTTTGCTCGAGTTTCGCATACGCTCGCCTCTCCTTCAAAAAAGGGGTTTTGACCGCTTTCTCTTCTCTCCAGCCCTCTCGGCTCGGACTGATCATCTTGCTGGAATTGGAGCTTATGTTAGAAGGTGCAACTCTTAGGATTGAGGTTTCTGACTTGTTCTAAAAGCATATTGCCGAGCTAAGGGAAGCTCGAATAGCTTTCTTTATATATATCAAATTCTCTCTCTTTCTTACTTGGGAAGAGATTGTACCGAACAAGGACCAACTAACTCGCAGATGGCATGACCACGAACGTCCTTTCAGTTGAATCGGGGGAACAACTCGAGGTTTTTTTCCTTCATTGAAACTG
This sequence comes from Platanthera zijinensis, assembly GCA_039513925.1. NCBI lineage: Eukaryota > Viridiplantae > Streptophyta > Magnoliopsida > Asparagales > Orchidaceae > Platanthera > Platanthera zijinensis. Next base: position 110,467,816 of record CM077087.1, read on the forward strand.
AAAGGGAGGGCTCACCCACTTATAGAAGAGTATGGGTCGACCCCAACCAATCCAAGATACGATTCGTTCACAGCCGATTCTCATTCTATCCATCTACATGAAGAAAAGTGTGTTTTTCCCGGTGTTTTCGAAGGCGTTGAAAGCTGGGATAAGTTTAGGAGGATGGACATGATGTTCTAAGTTTCATCTTTCTGTGCATGCCCGTCTAGAGATCAACGCTAGAAAACACTAGGATAGGAGCGTCCCTCTCCATAATCACGATCTACTAAAAGGAAAGTAGCGCCGATATTCGTTCCAATCCAATTCGTTAGATAGAAATGCTCTTTAGCCGCTCCAGTCGCCTTTCGAGCTACGCTCTCATCTCTCAGTTCGCCCCTCGTTGGGTAATTAGGCTATGTTGCCTAAGATTTTTCCGGGTTCTATTAAGATAACCAGATTCTTTCACTCACAAATAATTGAATCCGGCTCCTCATCTCGATCACTCTGGGAAAGACAGACTGACGAAGCAAAGCACCTACCAGGTTTAGGATATGGAAAACTTTTCTCAATCACCCAGCGCAGATACTATAACATCGGCAACAGAACAGCGGAGCGGAGAATTTCACTGCACTTGCATCGGTGAAATGAATCACACAGCGGATGAAATAGCAGCCGAGTCGAGCTTCAAACCATCTACCCGATAGGGAGAGGAATGAAATCCGCATGCATACAGAACTTCCTTTTTTTCAAAAGCTTCAGAAGTGGCAGTTACATAGAGTCTGGTGGTATTGTATCTAATCAAAAGGCAGCTCACAAACTCTAAATATCACTTCATAGAAGAAAGCTGTTAGCCTAGGGCAGATTCAAGGTATGCCACAAGGCTATCCGAGTTCACAGGCGCCCCCATCTTTCTGGTTATAGAAGAGATAAGAATCGAAATCGTTCAGTACGCTAATCTTCCATTTTTGATTGAGAAAGCGGTGGGTCCAGTGAGCTCTCCAATAGTGCACCGAAACGGGGCCGGAGAGACGGTCAACCGCCCCGTGGGATCGGCTAAGATCGAATTGAACTGTCTTTGATTGAGCGACTCCTGCCCTATTTTGATTTGGATCAATTTCCTTTGATGAGTATCCAGCGTCGTAGCGCGTCTCTTTAGATAGAGTCGTGAGTAGTCTCTTTCAACCCACGGGGCGGTGAGTGAAACTCTGGTCTGGAGGATAACCCTACAAGAAAGGAAAGCTTGCTTAGTAGTTACCATCTAACCTTTCCTTTTGCCTACGAGTTAGATTGAGACCTTGTAACCCAAGCTTCTTAGTTCACCATGGTTCCTTCTATTTAGATTCTTGATTCAGGGCGAGAACTCTTTTTTATAGGAAACATTCTTCTCTATCTCCTGGTATTCCATAAAAAAGAATGTCATCCAGCTCCTCATCACTCTCACTCTTTCTGACATCTAGCTCAACGGTATCTGGTTCAATGTTAGCTAATGTCTTCCTGTTTGATTTGAGGATGAATATTCAATCGGAAAGAACTACCTATAAGTCAGCCCAATTCTTCTCAGCCTATATAGCCTGACTACGCTGATTCAAAATACCATTCCTCCAAGAGAAGAAATGCTACCAAGTCACTAAAGGAGCTATCTTCCCCGGAAACAGAGTTGGATAGATGCCCTGAAGCTTCCCCGGTCCGGCTTCCCGAGACCAATGCCTATATGATCACTTTCCTTCCGCAGCTATTGAAATTGAAGTTGGTGAAAGATGAAGCTATCTAGGGCAGTCAAAGAGGCATTCCGTCTTTACTCCGTTACTATATGATGCCCAACTTTCCTGGTTTTCTTTCAATCCCGGGTAATCTTGTATACTATGCCTTTTTGTTCTCATTATGGTTCTGGCTGTTCACATTCACTTATGATTTGATTTTCGATCCTCTACCGAGCACTCAAGTAGAAAAAAGGCGGGTCTTCTCATGGCATTCTTTCAGCGCTTGCCATCTTCGGGTTGAATGAATAGGAACTATTAGAATGAACATACCCGATGCAGGTAGCTCAAAAGTAAAGCAACCCTTGATCCGCAATATGCTCCTGAAGTCGCGCCTCTAGGTCCTTCTATTCTTGATAGAGCTTGAGTAGGCATAGAAGGGCAGGCTGGGTCGATCATTTTTTAGTGAGTTCAAACACGTCGAAAGGCGCTAGAGAAAGGCGCGGAGCCCTTAATGAACTTAGATAGAGGCAAGAACTCGTTGTGAAAAATGCTTCGCTAGTCTTAGTCTTGGCAACTAACTCGAAAGGGAGTTTCAGTCACCCGGATAGTCTGATTTCATGAAAAAGAAAGATTTTATTCTTATAGGAAGCTGAATAGGAGCGGATGGTTCATGCTTCGAAGTCAACCTTTGACCCAATCTGAAACTTCTCCGGATCAGCAAAAAGCTTCTGTTTTCTGGGCTATAAAGAAGAAAGAAGGAATAGCCTTCGATCCATAGCTATGTTTCAAGGTGCGTCGCGGGAGAACACTTTCATACTGAAATGGATAACTGGCACTTTTCCAACCAATATTCAGCTAGCTTGCCTGGTACTAGCGCCTAGAATATGTGTTTCGATTGAAAACACCGACTCATAGGAGCGTAGGTTTTCCCTAGCGATCCATTCATTTCATTTTGTAGTTCAGTGTGCCAATGAATTTCAAATCAAAAATCAAAAGCTTGGTGTGACCATCCTTATGTATGCCGTGAAGTTCAATTGTCTCGAATCATCTCGTAGAGTACTGTACCGTCCTTGGTATGAAACCATCCCAAACTTCTTGAGTACCGATCGATGGAACCCTTAGACGTGCGTGAACGGAGGAAGAAAGCCCGGGCACTCCGAAACTTCCAGATCCTCTTCAGCCTGTCTCCCTTCTTCAGTTTCTACTTTGTCTTATTAGGATAACTGGCTATTGGTTACAAGGAGCTCTCTAAAGAACGAACCGAAATCCTGTCTCCATAACAAATAGACTCTCTCTAGTGACTAACACTAACCGACTGACCTACTGACGACCGGACAACTGGATATTCATCAAACCAAGCTGGTGATTCAAACGCATCGCATGCCTCCACCGCTTAACCAGTAAACTGGCGGACCTGTTTTATGATAAAGCAGCAGTTGGAATAGCAAACATAATTGAACTACTTCCTCATCGTTTACAGCTCCATTTAAACCCGACTCTATTTCAATCCGATCCGGTCGAGCCTTTCTCTAAGCATCCCTCTCCCTCTCCCTGCGGTCGAGCCTCATTGTCGTTCTCTCCTTTCCACTCCTTTCAGTCGCTCTTCGACCTATATCTATAAGTATAAGCTCATATCTCAGTTCGCTCCTCTTTACAATCATGCCTTGCTGCCTTTACTTGAAGAGCTTCCACAAGGGAAACGAGGAAGGAGAGATTTAGGGAAAGAGAATCTTATGGAATAGAGGGTGCGACTCCGGAGCACGAAAGGGAAAAAAACTCTTTCCGCTTCTGCTTCTGCTATAGGCCTCTGACTCCAGTCACACTCTTCTCAAACACTAAGCTATGCTTCCTCTGAAATGGATTCCCCCTTACCTTCTCAAGCAGGTAAAGAAGCTATTCTCTTTCCGCAAGAAACATGATGTTTTAGTTTTTGCTCTACTAGAAAGAGCTTAGGGGTCAAGAAGTCACCTTAGAATGTCAATAAATGAAAGACTTACTCTATTTTGTTTGACTCCTATGAATGAAATTGAAAGATGGCGTTTTCGGCCAATTCTCCATTCAAATGGCGGGATTTCCTGAAAAAGTGACAGAAACCTGTGAAGCTGATTGGGCATAAATTGGGCTTCCACCAGTTGTTAACCTAGAACTTGTCACTCTCCTCCTACCCAGTGGAATCCGGTGAAGACTTGAAGAGACGGTATGAAAGACCATGTTGAGGACTCTGAAATGGAAGGTTCGGAGAGCTATTAGGACTCTGGTACTTCCGCTAAGAGAGTTGGCGATTACCAGCTTTTGACTCCAACCCAACTAAGGAAGTCGATCCAAGGCTCAGAAGGAGGGGCGAAGAGCTGAGCTCGAGCTAGTGAGAGCGAAGGGGAGAAGTCATAGCAAAGAATCAATTCAGAGCTGAGACGAAAGAGTCAGTCGAAGTTAGACTGAAAGGAGAGAAGGAGTGATCACATTCGTTCTTCGTCATCCCCTGTCCCAGTTCTTAGCCATTGAAGAAAGGTAGGCAATCTTTCGAAGAATGAGCTAACTCTGTAGTGGGGTCATGATCATCTACAAGTAGAACGAGCTCTATATTGCTCTGCCTTTTTCCTATGAAGTTGGAACCTATTCCTTGCTCATTGAGCATTAGTCCATGTGTCCGGGGAGCAAAGAGCTTGATTATTGATCCGAGTTATCCGATCCATTCATTTCATCCTTTTATATGCAATAAGTCATGCTTTTCACCTTTATCCGAAAAGAGGAGGACCCTATATCTATCAATCAATGCCATTAGGAATATGAAGATTGGACACACTAAACCAACCGACAAGCTATGACCTCTTCGCACAACAAATCCACTTTGAAGTTGACTTATTTGCTCGGCCAATCGTCGGAATGTGTACGAGATACTATAAGGGCCCAATATCTCAATAGCACCTTTGTCTAAATCTTGGAATGAGACTTCATATCCAAAACGCAGGAACGATCTGACTAGAAAGTCATTCAAAACTTGATCGAAGAACCAGCGTTTATTGAAGAAGGTATAGAGTCGATTACAAAAAGTACTAGTTTGAAAGGCTCGTTGAAATTGATCCGCTACGGGATTGAAATTATATGCTAGAGAAGCACATGAAGTACTAAAAAGAATAGGTATGAGTTTTGTAATGGTTGGAGCAGCAAACTCGGATTCGGCAAGAATCTCATTTTTTGGTAGTACGAAGGAGGAATTGGCCCAAAAATTGGATGGGGTAAAGACGCTATCGGGCTAAGGCGGCTGAGTCAAGTGCCACCCAAACTGCGCGAAATGGACGCCTATTACACGGCTCACAAACTCCGCCTGGGGTGGGGGTACCTCTTCTTCGTGGTGGTACGGCGCGCGCAGGGTCTCGGTTTGCTGCATGGGCTTCTTATAGAGTGCAATGGAACCAAGCGAGCCAAAAGGAAATGCCGGAGGTGGACAGTAGAGTATAGCCTCTTGGCTAGACTCTTTCGTCTTTTGTCAAGGACCTAACGGAAGAGTCTAGCCAAGGGGCTCCGAAGTGCACTTAGAGTTTTTTTTCTTTTCAGAAACCCCTGACTTTACTATACGAAACGACCCCTGACCCCTTCTATTGAGCGCATTAAGAAGAGCTAGGCTAGGTGGAATCGGCAGGATTGAACCGAGGACGACCACCATTCTCATTTTTTGAATTCATAGGGGCGTCCCAGGAAGTGGTCCAATGAGAAAGAAAGGAGGGCAGGATTCGTCGTGGTCGGGCGAATTCCTTCTGTTCAAAAAAAGGAAGTCGTGGGCTGAGCCGGAGTTTTCCCGACCCAGTTTTTCCCTCTCTCGCCCCAACCCAGCCCAGCTATCGGCTCAGCCTCATCTCTTTCTTCGCTCGCCTTCGCTTCTCCTTTTCTTCTAAAAAGGCAAACCTCTCCTTCCAACTCATCAGTCGAGCTCCCTCTTTCGCCTCTTCGTCGCTATCGCTCCTTATTTCCCCTTTGTATTAATATGTGTGAAACTTCGCTATCGCTCGCCTTTTTCACTCGTAGCGTATTATCTTACTCAAAGAAAGATCCAATTTGCCTTTTCCCGGGTTTTTTGATTCAAAACATTTGAGATATTCTATATACGAGAAAGGAAAGTGTTCGCCTCTTTAGAGAAGCTCACCTCCTTCTTTCTTAGATAAGCTCGCATATTGAGATAGGGTCGCGTAGCGATCATATTTAGATACCTTTCTTTTCTGAGAAAAGCAAGCTAGCGATTTCTTTTCTCAGAAAAGAAACTACTCTTCGCTATCGCTCGCCTCGGGTATAAGTGTGTGATGGCTTTTTCCTCTTCCTATGGTGATGGTGGTAGCATTTTCTTTTGCATTTGCTTTTTCAACAGTCTTCTCTTTCTCTTTTCTTCTCTCATCGAAGGGATGGGTTCATTCTTCTCCGTCAGCAACGCATCAGACTCAGACTGAATCTCTTTAGCATCATACTTCCTCTCTTTCTTAGACGACTTCTGATGAAACTGTTCTTGCATTTCTTTTTGTAGTTGTTCTCTTTCTTTTTCTTTAATATGAACAAGAGTTCTTTCTTGTCCCGCGTAGTCTATGACATCTTTAGGTTTAGTGTCAATCCACACATTTCATTGTTCTTATCATATACAGGATCTCTTTTAGTATCTATTTTGATTCCCATGTTGACTTGGAATTCTTTCTTTGAAATGAGGAGCTAACTCGAAAGTCTGTTTCAGCTGAGATCTTTTTTTTTATTTGGATCAGCTAATAGTGACTGAAACCATTCAATATTGACAAATTGTTTTGCAGCCCCCTTATGTTTCAGAATATCAACATCTTCTTCTGTTTCCAAAGCATAACTCTTTGGTGCTAAGAAGATTCCTTTCTTTAATCTATGCTCTAGCTTGAACTTTCCTAATTCTGTTGAAGAGGTTTCATCTTCAGGAAGAGGACTCCCAAGAATAGTGGAGTCAGTATCTGTGTAGAAACAGTCAGGTCTGTTAATGTACTTGTACATATGTATACGTGCAGAAGCTGTAATAGCAGCAGCCAATTGAACAGCTGACATCTTAGGTTTTTCATCCCTTTCCGTGTCAGTCACTCTATAGTAATTATCGCTGAGCTTATCTCCGAATATCAAAGACGGTTTCATGGTCAACATTTTCTCTCTTTTTCAAGAGCAGACCTCTGTTATAGTACTTTCAGGATTGATACCAAATCTACCGTAAAGTGAATTCATGAAAGTTTTCTAGACATAAGTCATTGAGATATTACCAGTTCTCTTCGCTTCTTGTCTAGATTTGAAGACTGATTCTACAAAGCTTTTGAAGGGACTATCCTTCTTCTCAAACAAAAGTACCCCCTGAGGGGTCTAATCGTGTACCCTATATCGCGTGCATACTGAAGCTCTTCGCTAGAATAGAAGACACCCACGAATTGACCTGTAGGGAAGAGTAATGTTTTCTTCTTTTTCTCACGATAGGGTAAGAAGGGTCTACTTATTGTAGTAGGACATACTATATAAGCTTCGAGAAATCCAAACAAGTTGGACAAGTCCTCACCTCTCAAACCATACAGGGACTCCAAATATGTTAGCGCATTGCAAATGTTTTCATGACAAAGGGATATAAAGAATTGACGTCGTAGTAATAGAAATTCTCACCACATGGTATATCGGACTCAGCATGACCCCTATATACCCCTGTAGCCACGACGAATGAATCTATCCTCATTCTGACTTGGGATATGGATAGGAAAAGTTTCAGGGTCGTAATACACTTTTCTAGAAAGATTTAGAGCAAGCGAAGACAATGTCATGCTATCCAAGATATCCACTTTGTTAGAAATAGATAGCTTGAGCTTTCACAACCTAAGAGGAGGATAGAATGTCTTAGACAACAATTCTTTGCTATGTTCCTGAATATAAGGAACACAAATCGCAGTATGCTCGATAGATCCTTTAGATCCTAATTCAGGACAAAAACTATTACCTAAGAATTTCAGACTATTAGGGAGAAGACTCAAAGTAACGTATAATCTTTTGTCCTGAAGAGACTGAGAATTCATAGAGCTAATTATTACAAAGAATTGGTTTTCTCTTGTAATTACCCTTAGTTGCGTAATATTTAATTAAGAAAATCCCGTCGAATCGTGAGAAGTTGTGAAAATAGACTGTTCTCACATTTTCTTTATTAACAACAATTTCCAAACTCTAGAAAAAGTTTCACATCATTTTCTCACTACGTTGAGGAAATTCTTCCGAGATGATCCTCTGAGAAAAATGTATGAATAGACATATCCAACTTAGAACTCAGATCTTCACCAGGCTTAACCAATAGCCAACTAGCAGCATATGGAATATATGTCTTTCTTATTTATGAGAATAGTCTCTGTATCAGCTACAATGAATGATTTCAATTCCTTACTATCACCTTTGATTTTTGTCACAAAATTCTTCTTCCTAGTACCACCACGGAGTAGGAGTAGGTACTTGTACTTCTTCAACTATGCTGCTGCTTTTCACCAATTCAAAGAAGATCCTAACCACTTCATTCTCGCTAAGAAGAGGAAAGTTTTCCTTTCTTTCAAAATTCTAAACTAGACTCTTTAGACTATAGTTTTTGCAGGTTTCTAATAACCTATAGATTTGTTGAGAAACTCTAGCGTAGATAGATTTCATAGAATGAACATTAGAATAATCCACTCAAGGTATAGCTCTACCTATTGTAGTGAGAATATCCCCCCATTATCCTGTTTGAGAACATAACAAAGAGTCAAAGAATGAGCCAATCCTTTAATCTTGAGTACCTACGATGGGTGATCCAGAACATAGCGGGGATCTCGTATGGGACCGATCCCCGGTACGTGTCACCGGTTGGGAGCACCTCGTCGTGTTTACCTCCGGAGGTATGCATGTAGGGATTCCCTCTACTGGGACCAATTTCTCTCGGGTACGTGTGGATGGATTTCCAGCATGAACAACGTGGACCCCACGGGGCGGGAGAAGGGGACCTAGCAAGGGTTGACCACCGGGAGGCCTCGTGTTGACCCCACGGGGCGGTGCGCATGGATCACCAGCCAAAGCCACTGTTGACCCTACCAAGCACAAAGGCCTAAAGAAAAACTTTGCACTCCCTAATCAGGTAAGGTTACTGAAAGAGTGTCCTGATGACTCCGCTGCACTACGAAGGAAGAGGACAGCCAAGCTAGAATCCACCCTCACTTGTAAATGAGCAATACCAGCTCTCCTAGCCAAGAAAATACCTTCCTATAAACTCTGCCCCTCCGTTTTGCCAATGTTCACAAGGGAACCACCAAGCCACGAACCATGACTGACTCGAAGTCAACCCCCAGCCGACGCTTTACCTGTCGCCTTCACAGCACCATCAGTATGTTGAGCAACCCACCCCTCATCTAACGGAACCGGCACGAACCACCGTAGAACCTCTAAGAGACCATGCCACAATAATATCCCTACTCAGATTAGTAGCATAGAGTGCAACTTGAACATGAGAAGTGAGAGACGACCCCTCGATACAACGCTTGCATCTCGTCTTCCATACCATAATGTATAGAGAAAAAGAAGGCCCCAATGGCCCTGCTTCTCCTTTCCCCCTCTCTCCGTTTTATCGTCCAAACCAGGCCGTATGGAGTATAGCCAAGTGGTAAGGCATCGGTTTTCGACATGTAAAGGTTCGAATCCTTTGACTCCAAATTATGAACACCCGATCGGATCTATTAAGAACAAGCTGACGACTACAAGGGAAACGGCTGACTGAATGAAGTAGTTTCTTTACTGGAACTTTGGAATGCTTAACCCGGTCTTAGCTCTTTGAATCAGTTGTTTAGGGAATAAAGTGACATATAATAGAAAGCCTGCCTGAGAGAACTTCAAGAACTTCTCCTGCCTATCATATACGAGCTGCTCCGCTCCTCATAATCTCATAAGCGGTGTCAGCCTAGCCGCTGCTAGGTGAAAATGCTCCTGTTTCTCATCTATTGTATAGAATCCGCTTTCAAAGAGGGAAGTCTTCAACTCTTTGCTGAAGAAATTCACTTCTTTACCAACTTCAAGTGGTCTAAAGGCTGCAACTCTTAGATGGCCTTTTTTGGAATAGGCATGAATCCATCTCTCCTTTCTTCGGTGAATAATCAGTGAAGAACCCTTCTTTCTTTGTCTTCATCCTGGTAGAGAAATCCAGGGCATACATACAAGGCTTGAATGAGAGAAAATGGATGACTAGCGATGTCTCATATGTCAGTAGCAGTGAACATAACGGAAAGGCCAGCACCGGCCATGATGCTTTAAGTCATCAAAGGCCTCTAACCATTCTCTCCCTGGTAAGGAGATTAGTAAAAGGTGCAGCTTGGATGAACCTACGATAGTAGTTTACCAGGCCAAGAAAAGAGATTCACTCATATACCTTTGTTTGATGGGGCCTTCGTCCCTCTCCCCTAGTTTTTTCTTAGGTTGTTAGTGACTTATTGCTCCTACTATGTGATGAGAGTGAAATTTTCATAGGTCGAGTGGTTACGCTCCTTCTTTTTCCAGACAATCAGGCATGTCAGCAGACGGTCAAGCATTTACAGAAAGAGGGGCATATAAATATTTGAGGAAGGTCAGTCCAAGTCTTCCAGCCGGAGGGGAAGAAACTGGAAAAACGTTGGCCCAAGGTACCTCTAATATGAGAATACAGCGGGAAGGAAAGCAAGGGCGAACTAGTCAGAAGAAGGTACGTCAGCGGTGAAGCTCCCCTATGTTGCCCGTATGAAAAGAAAGAAGAGAAATTGGGCCAGGTTTCCGAGAGGGACTGCCTTCTCTCAGGCCAGCAGTATGAGACTTCTAGTCGACTGCTCTATGATTACCTCTTTCCTGGGCTTTGCTCGCTCGTCTACGCTCCAACTCAGTCAAAATGGAAACTCTCGCCTTGCTTGAAAAAGATGAGTCAAAAACTTCGCCGCGTAGCTTTCTTCGCTATCGCTTGCCTTTTTTTTATCCGGAACCCTATCTTTCTCTCTATCCACAGAGATACCTATCTATAGAGAGAGATCTAGATCTATGAATCGATCTAGACTAGCATAGTCTTATGCCTTTATTCTATCAAGATAGATATGTCCCTATGAGTGACTACGCCGATCTTTTCTTAGATGTTTTGGTCACATCCGTTTCCGCTCCGAAGAGGAAGGTTTGGATCTTTCAATCTGATGTCGTGAGGGATGTGACCTATGTGAGGTCCATAAGATACCACAGCTTTTAGTGTTCTATGATTCACCTCGGAATAATGAGTAGGTAGTTCGATCCTTTTTCTTCTGATCTTCCTAGTCAAAGGTGATCCAGAGCAATAGGTCGAATTACTATAGAAAGAATACTTGTAAACAAAAGGACTGATTGTTCGAGTAGGAAGATTTTGGTTTTTCTCGCTCCTTCTCTTCGAGAAGAAGAAAGATTTGAATGAACCGAAACCAGGTCTGGAGTCTGAGACTTGTTCTGCTTCAATAGATAGAAGTCAAAGATGAAAATAGATACATCATTCAGCCGATTCTCTTCCTTCGCTTCAGCTGCTAGAGTTAATCCTAGTCCCTATTTACCAGCAAGAGAATGGGACAGTTTCAAACTGAGTTGTCCGGAATAGAGACATTCAAAACCATTCGACCTCATCGCGCACTCAAAAGCTTCCTAAAGAAGTCGCTCATCAGTCGTCAAACTAATGCGCTCTTCTTTCTATAGGGCCCGGGGGAGTAGCCCGCCCAACTCCACAAACTCCCATTGCCTCGGTTTTTAGGAAACCTACATTCCAAACTAGACTAGGGGCCCCCTCCAGTCTGCCTTCAAAGGCTCCTTCCAGCACTTTGTCACAATCTTCTTCTGCGGAATAGGAATAATGAAGAATAAGAATCGAGAAAACGGAAAGCAAAAACTACTTTGCTAACGTATTCGCCTATCAACGAAGAAGATGTCAGATTAGGCGAAGAGTCTGAACATTTCTTTTCTCTTCTTTTTCTTCATGCGCCATAATATACAGATAATAGCTATGACTGAGATAAAGAGTAGTAGAATACAAAAAACAAATGTGGACTCAAATTGCTCAAGGGGGCTCTGGGCGCCGGGAATATACCCATACCAATACCAATAGGCGTACTCTCTATGGAGCATCGAGTCTAGCTTACCCGGGAGCAATTCCGCAGGAGTTTGGTCTAATTCCCATTGGAGTGATTGAATATAGCCCGGTTGCATTACCTCGTTGTAAAAATAGTACTTCATATTTATCAAAAAATGATTCAAATTTGTTAATTTGGAGATGGTGCTAGGTTCAACAATTTCACCCGGGATGTGAACCACTCCGGCACAGTAGAAAGGGTGGTTGAGTACCTCCTCCCATTTTTGAGGTAATATCTCAACAGGGACCCCCTCAAGAACTTCTTGCCCTGCCGATCCAGACGCTCCGGGGAAACCCTGAAATTTCATTGTTTGTTTTTTCATTTCCTTCTGAAACAAAAAACTTGATTCCCCAATTGCCGTAGGGTAGGGACAGACATCATTGAGATTTGTTTTTTTCGTTTTGTAGATGGAGAAACCCGCTTTACTAATTTACTGACATTTTGGGTGTGCTAACGGGTGGTAGACCTCACTTGGTTAAATAGATGGGACCTATTGATTCAACAGGATACCTGTTGTTGATTCAACAGATGGACATGGGATACCTATTGATTGATTCAGTATAGAGGTTGAAAACAGATGGGTGGTTAAACAGATGAGCATGGGAGCAAGGCAAAGAGTGGTCTCAGGAAGCCAAGCTAAGCGGAAGGCTTGAATGAACTATTCGGTTCGGCTCTTGATAAGAGTTCATCCCGGTTTGCTTCTTCTGTCCTGAAGTTGGTAAGCCAGGAAGGAGATATATCTAATGGAGTAAAGCAGTCTAAGGGCTTAGTGCTCCGATTGCGCCTATGAAACAAGAAGAATACCCCGATTGGATCTGTCAAGAAAACGAGCTGACGACTACAGGGGAAGTGGCTGCTCCTTCATAGTCGCACCTGAGCCCAGCTTGTAGCAAGCCAAAATTCTAAATTGCCCCAAATGGAGTGGTGAGAACTGTTCAACCTCCTTCCAATATTGGATTCCTGGTTCGCTATTGCATCCCCCTTCCCTTCCTTTATGAATGAATTTCTCTCGAGCAGAACCGTTCCAAAAGCACGAAAGTTCAAGAATCGCTTGGCAACTCAACCGCATGGAGTTGTAGTATCCCAGTCAAATTCGTCAAACCTTCTAAAAGCGGTTTATGCGTTTATCACCTAGCCGCATAGGACCAGATATTCTCTCTTTCTCCCAAGCGGGAAATCAAGCATAGGCACTCCTACAAACGAGATAGAGTCGCCAACCAACATATGAAGAACGAAACAAAGAAAATCGCATAGGCGAGCACCCTTCCTGCCACGCCCTATTACCACCCACAGTGTACCAACACTGACTGCGAGAAAGATGCCTAAAATCTTCCTTTGCCAAGGAGCTGGGATCGGGCATTGATCGATAGTACACCCTTCTATTCCTATTGCCTATTCTTTATTCCAATTTGGCTTGTTCACCCGCATTGGAAGTCTCGGATGAAGCTCAGATATTTCACTAGAACATGAAGTGTGTAGAAAACACAACACATTTCATAGGGTTGCCGGACCGTGAGAAAATCAGTTGACTGGCTCACGTAGTACTAGATAGATACTTGACTTCCTTCAGAGAAAGACATTCCCTAGAAAATGACTGACTCTCATGGTTCGCTACTGACTTCCTTCAGTGAGGACTTATCGATCACTCCATTGGAACTTCGACTTATTCTGCCACGGAACTAATCCCGTGCCAAGTGGCTCAATAGACTCTCTCTTTACCTTCCCCATCTGACCCACTCCTCTTTTTGCGGAATCCCCTTTCTAACTAGACTCGTGCAATTTCTACTCAGTGGCTTCCTTCCTTGAGATATCGCCCATCGCCTGAGATGGAGCCTAGCTTTCCTTTCTGACTGGGCAAGCAGCTCCTACCTCGTTAGACGAATTCGCTCCTAGAGGAGAGCGAAAGTGATCTATTGAGTCAACCGGGGCTCTTTATAGCCCTTTCTTTATTCGGATTCCGCTTGAAACTAGTCCCGTCTTCGCTGCTTTTCTAAGAAGTTCCGTTCCTATCAATAGAAATCTCTCTTTCTTCTAGTCGAGCGTCTTAAAAGCGACTGACTTCCATTTATATATGTCATTGTTGAGATCGTTGAGATCAGGCCTACGAGAGGTATTGTATTCAACAAGCGCCACTCAACTGCGCAAACTAAGCCCTCCATAGAAGTTCAAGGAAGTCAAGCTACATACTACTGGAAAGAGATGGGCTTTCTCCTTTCTATTTCTTGCGGGCTATTGATTTCGGGTTGAGACTTTGCTTGCTTACTTTCACACTTCCTTCAGTGAGCTACCCCACGGGGCGGTAAGGGGCACTCCTAGCATAGAAACCCATTCTAACCTGTCTTTGCTGGTAGATAGGTGCGCTTAATTAGTTACCTGAATTCACTCCTCCCCGGAGAGAGGACTCTTGAATAAGTGGACTTCGCCTGGGCGTCATCTTTCCTTTCATGAACTAGTTGAGTACTACCTCCTATCAGATAGAAGCTTTTCAAAGGGTGCTTCGCTTCCACCGGGAGGATTTCCTTGATTGCTCCTATTCCACTACGGAAACCTATGAAACTACGACTATTTGGTCCCTGACTCCTATTATTGATATGGAAACTTTTCGGGTGCGCAAACGAATCACTCCCTTGGAATGCCTCTTTCGAGATTGGAGACTTCTAAAATCTCAGCTATAACTGCAGACGCTGAAGTGTGACTTTCCTTGATTGATGAATTGCCCTTTCCAAAAGCGTACGGTACACGATCAATTAGTTATTCATCGAAGGTACTGAGGCGGTAAATAGAATATGGGTAAGATGGCAGAATGAAGCGACCTGCGCCAGTGCTTTTCTCCCTTTTTTAGGTAGGGGTAGCCCAATTGATTGCTTAGAAACCACATTGAATGGACTTGTAGTAAAATGACCCATTTATCGTGATCCAATTCCTTTTTTCGCTCGCTGCCTTGCCTTCTGATTGAAATCCAGAACAGGCCCACGAGACTCAACTGCACACACCCCCGACTCGCACCGTCGTATCATTGTGTTTTCCCATCTTTTTTGCTTGTGATCCAATTTCCCTTCTAACAGGACATTGAAATGTGATCAAAGTGCGTTTTCTCGGGATTTTTGCTTGTCAACGAAATTCCTTTCATATGGGGCATGGAGAATCAAACTTTTTACGTTTTCTGAGAAATTCGCTTGTTTTTACCCCATCTTTCATCAATATAGCCCATTCATTCCCTTTATAACTGGACTCGATCTTTACCGGACAAATGAGATCTCAATTCAACATTGAGCCTTTCCTTTCTTGTTTCTCCTTTCTATGTAGATGGATTGATTGCGGGTTTCTCCAACTCGATTCTCAGTTTCTCCTTTTCCTTTGGCTTTCAACACTAGAAAAGTTCGCGGAAAGAAAGAATTGGTATTTCAAAAAAAGGAGTATGGAAGACTTCTATGAGACTTTTCTTTTCTAGCTCCGGCCAGGGAATAGATTGTTGCATTGATCAGGGTAGACAGATCTGCTCCGTTGCAGCCCGAAGCTCGTCTCCTGCTCTTAGCCGAACTATCCGAATTCTCTATCATTTTCTGTAATATGAAGTGTTTTAAGATGTTGTAAGAAATGTTCTAGTTGAAAGAAATTCCACCTCC
This sequence comes from Platanthera zijinensis, assembly GCA_039513925.1. Taxonomy (NCBI): domain Eukaryota; kingdom Viridiplantae; phylum Streptophyta; class Magnoliopsida; order Asparagales; family Orchidaceae; genus Platanthera; species Platanthera zijinensis. Next base: position 110,483,257 of record CM077087.1, read on the forward strand.
TCTCATCCCTTAGCTCTTTGATGAACTCTTCGAGAGTATAGGCGTAGGATCATGACTCTTGAAAGTGAATATTGCTCGCAAGGGTCGCCCTGATAGTGGAACCCTTCAACGGAAAATTGCGTATGCTAGCTCCAATGAGTAGTAGAGGAAAGCTCGGCCTCAGCGCATCCTACTTGTGTCGTGTTTTAAGCCTGCTATGCATCCTTCTTCCATCTACCATTCCTGAAAATCCATTTCTGGTATGCCCGCTGCTTCGTCCACAAAGCCCGAAAATCCATCCTATATTTCTTTGTCTCCTTTCAGTCGACCCCTTGGACTTGACTCTTTTTTCTCTGTTTAAGGAATTCTTCCCTTGGCTTTCAATGGGCCCATGCCTTCTCAATACTACCCTCTAAGAAGAGATGCGCAAGACTGGGATCAGGAAGACCTAAATCTTTCTATGATGTCATCTTGAGAGAGCAAGTGCGCCAAGCGAGATACCAATTACTACAATATACAGATAGGGGAATAGGAACGCTTTGCTTTCCTTCGACCCCTAGCCCGGCTCCAGGCCATGAAGCTTCTCCGCGGGTTCCTTCGCCTCTTCTTCTTTTTGTGCCACATTCAAGAAAAAAGTGCTTCTTCTTAGCAGTTGAACAAGTGAATGGAATTCTTCTTCCCCCGATGGTGGGTTTGGAACCCTCATCTCTTGAACTCGTTCTGGCAGTCAGTTTAATGGCACTGGAGCTAGCCGAGAAAGCGGCGCATTCATGGTGTATGGAATCAAGGTCAACAAAATGAATCTATCTAAGAGGAGCTTAGTTCTATTCAACATCCATCAAGGCGAGGGAGACACAGATCCACAACCACAAAGTAAACCAAGAGTAACAGATGCTAGACCTGTAGACCCAGTACCCCCTCCGGTTGGTTCAAAATAAGCCCGCAGTTCCTGAACCTGTGGATCAATACGAGAAAGAGATCTAAAGAAAGCCTCATGCAGTACCGACCCTATCCTTGGCTCCCACTCCCATGAATCAGATAGTGTCATACGTCCCACCACAGCCGTTCGATCCTCTAATGGAGAAGATCAGTCACCTTGAGCAGACAGTGAATAATTTGAGTGGGGACAAGTATCATGTTGCATATTTTGATAATCTATCCCTATACCCCAAAGCCAGGCTTCCGTACAGTTTTCAGTGACCATAGATAGAGTTGTATAACGAAATCGAATGCATAACGAAAACGGATAAAAAGAGGCTGACCTCGGAGCTTAAAAAGACAGGATGTATGTCGGAACTCTACAGCCCATGGGAATCGACAATGAGCTACTTGTCCAACTATTCCAGCATAGTTTGACCGGACCTGGTTGATGAACACTGACCCAACATTCACACATGGCCAGATCTGTCTAAGGTGTTTTTGACGCACTATTATGCATACAATACAGATACTCAGTTAGAAAGGCGTAAGCTAGAATTTGTTAAGCAAGGATCCACTTAACTTAGTCTTTCACCGACTTCATCACATAGCAACAAAGGGGAAGGACCCAAGCTGCTCAGGTTCGAAAGAGACCCTCGGAGGAAGATCAAATTGCTATGGTCTTGAAGAGCCTAAACCCTGAGTATACCAATAGGTTGAAACTTACCCATCACCTAACTTTTCATTCTTTAGTTTGTGCTGGCTGCCAGATAGAAGATGCATTGGCAGCTGGTCGCCCCCCCTCTCTACACCGTAGCTTTGCAACGAGTCCTCGAATAAGAAGAAAAAGTCTGACGGGACCTTTCAGGCTAAAGCGGAGGTGAATACAATTGGAGCGACGTCGCTGAACCAAATGCCTTACTATAACAAGGGAGCACAGGTTTTTCAAAAGAAAAACCATTTTCGCTCGGGCGCGATCAGAAAGGTACTCGATAACCTCGTAGCAGAGAGACGGCTTATTGCTGTATTTTGAATCAGTAATCATCAATTCATAAGGGAAGAGCGCGAAGCGATTATATGCTTCGCAAGCAAAAGGGTCAATGACTAGATATCCACGTGAAGGAAGTCAGTAAGAGCAGCTTCAAGGTCTTCGGCAATGAGTTCAACTGCGTACCCAAGTGGAGATCAAAGAATATCAATCTACGCAATTTTCCGATCTGGATTTGAAGGAAGGAGGGCGGGATTGAAGTCAAAGAAAGAAGCCCCAAACGATGGTACTGTTTGCACAGAAGCCTGATTGATAGTTGCCCTCGAGTCTCACTACTTCTATTACCTGATCACACCCGGATGCCTAACATCATTGAGAACAGGAGAGCACACCCCGGATGTCACCCTTCTTTTAGTCAACTCCGCCCCCTTATTAGGCTTTCAGTGAAGTGAAGGCGAACGCTAGTGAAGTCGCTTAGCGCTTGTGCTAAGTAAGAAGGGTTCTTATAAGAGAATGAGGTACCGTTCGGACCCCTTATTCGCAAGGGTTCCTCACTCAATCAATCAAGTAAGGGTGATAACGGGAAGAGAGAAGTTCTCTATTAGCTAGGCTGGTGGAGGTCCTCAATCGATCTCTAGCCGTGTCTACGCCATATCTGTCTCAAGTGTGAGTGAGTTTTCAGCGGGTGAGGAGTTGAAGGGCCATGTTTCACAATGTTGTCCACTGGAACCCATTCCATGGTTTTGTTGCCTTCGGCTTTGCTGAGGTTATCATGGAGATTTCAGGCAAACCTTCTTCCTCCTTAATCTTTAGCTGAACACGAGTTCGCGGAGGTGTAATGAGTTGGGATGGATCGAACTTTCCTACTTCGGGCTGTGTTACCAGAGGATGTCGCTTCATCAGCTTTGCGCTCATGTGAAATGATGAAATCCCGAAAGTCTTCCCTTCTGTGCTTCATGCATTGCTGCTCGATATACTCTTGCATTTCGATCATGCGATAGCTTTGGTCAGGGTCTTCTGGAGGTGATTATTCCACTGACTCGCAAGGTATAGAGTTGAAAGCTGTTGTCACTTCTGTGAGTAGACGCATCATGGGGCCCGGCCCAGTGAGAGGGTAAGTGGACCACTGTGGATGAGGTATCATTTCATTGGAGGTGGAGCTAGAGCCGCCATGTTTCTTCTCGGGTAAAGGACAAGAGTTTCAAACTTTCGGGTCTCCGAGAAGGTCTACCGCCCCGTGGGGATCTCCTGCTTCATCTCGTTCCCGTCATTTTTGCTGAGTTGTTTTCTTCTTTCTCGGCTTAGGCTTCCGTTCTCTCTCGGCTTCGAGCTCGAGATCAGTTTCTTGTGCATTTTGGAAACCATTGGGCTTACTTTCTTTCTCAAGTTCAAAGCGTAGCAGGTGTTGTTCTCGGAGATCTTGGATCTTGTGTCTTAAAGCGAAACATCTGTCAGTCGTATGACCTAGACTTCCCATGTGATAGGTTTCTGGATCAAACTTTCTTTGTTCCTTTTTGGGAGGTGATGGATTAGGTCTCGTGCCTTCTCCTGTTGGTGCTTGTGGTTGAGGAATCTGAATCCCAGGTTGGTTAGTCTGCTGAACCTGTCCTGGTGAGTTTCTAAGGGGCTGCTGAGTGGATGGCTGTACGTATATTCTTTTGCTTGTCGGAGGCCGTAACGTAAATCGCTTTCTTGAGCTTGCATACCAAGTTAGGATTCCTAGGAGAAGAGAAGCCTGGAGTTGGAGGAGGCTGAATAGCAATTCTTGCGCCCCTTCACTTATGTTGTTGAAAGGCATTCTTCACGTCAAATTGAAATAAGGCCACCTTTTGATTGCAGCCAATGGCTTCTTTCCCTACAGGCAATGAGACTAAGTCTTATTCTTTTTTTCCTGGGCATTAATTTCTTCCTGTATAGCATCTCAAAAGCAAGAATGATTGGAGGCTTCAACAAATGATTCAGGTTCATGAGAAGATTGAACAGACCCCACGGGGCGGTAAGCTCGTTTGGGGAAAACGAGATAGTTGAGTTGATCAAAATCCTTCAACAGGATAAGAAACTTGAAAGGATCGAAGAACTTGAGAGAGCAGAATCTGAGGAGGCGACTTAAAGGGAAGCAACTTTGCTAGGCTGCTGATCTTCTAGAGTAGCCTGACCCTGGGAAAGAGACTGTAATCGCCGCCGAGAAGAAAGCTGCTGGCCTGAAGAGTGAGGCTGATCCGTAACATTAACTACAGAAGAATGAGGAAAAAGTTGATGAACAGGAGATGTAATACATCTCCATCAACTCTTTCTATAAGCTCATCCTCTTCGCTTCGCTCTTCCCTCTTCGCTGTTACGCTGCTCGAGCGACTATCTGGCTTAGACTAAATATGATCATTCGCCTATTTCTTTCTATATGCTTACCGACTCTTCGTCACTATCGTGACTCATCTCCTTTGGACCCTATCGATCGGGTCTCCTCTTCGTCGCTATCGCGACTCTTTCTTAGATTATTTTATATGCTTATTCGCTTCGCTCTTACCTTCGTTGCATCTTTTCCTATCTAGAAACCTTTGCTTGTTAGTCTATAGAAAGAACCGCCCCGTGGGCCTCCCCTCGGGCTGTTCTCCATCAGACCTTATTAAATCACCTCACTTCAAACTCTTAGCTTCAAAATCTTATTATTGAAGAACTGGCACAACTTTGTAGAACGATAGTTTACCATCTTCCTTCATTCCTTTGTCTTTGCCGACAGTATTAAGGTAAGGCGCCGTTAGGCGTCAACATCCGATTAGAGTACCCGTTGAGCACAAACTCTTGCTTCAGTTGGGAAATCCAGTGAGAGTGTTTTTTCCCAGAATCTCGGTAGGAGGTTTAATCAATAGGAATGCGAGCTAAAGACAGGGATTATTCAATAGGGGCTCAGACATGGCAATCCGAAGACCTGTTGAATGAGTACGATTTCAAGGCGAGCGATAGTGAAGTTGAAATGAAAAGAAAGAATTAGTTATCTGGCATTTCATGCTCTCTCAGTTCTCCTTCTCCCTCAAACTCAGCAGGAGATTCCAGTCTAATGCTCACTTCACAAAGGCTCATTATTTTGTTCTCGAGGTTGGAAAGGGTGGTTCTTTTAGGTTTCCCTGTTTAGTGGAACGACGATTTCAATTAGAAGGCGTTTTGTAATGAGCGTAATCAAGTTGTGCTTCATGATGATGAAGAGGAGCAATTTTCCAAGCAACATTCAGGTGGATGCCATGCTCTCACTAGACCGCCTCATCACTATCACAGTCAATTTTTAAAAGAATCATTATACCTGCTATCATGCCATGATGGTCAGGTTTTCTTTAAGTCAAAAGTGGAGGATACGAAAGGTAAGGTTCTTGGCGTGAGCCGCCATGGAAAGACCTGGGATAGTTGTGTTTCAAGGTAATTTCGTTGAGGTGGAGTCTATAGAGGAAGTTGAGCCGAAGAGAGGATACGCTTCAACTTTTGGCGAAAGGAGAGTAAGGGCGGGAAGTGGTTGGGGGGGATAAGGCTGGTGTTGGCCTTTCCAATGAAGGTGATTGGACATAGAGATGCCAACCGCTGAAGGTTTGTTGGGGAAAGAATCCACTGCTATCTCGTCAGCAGCACACCGGTCACTAGCGGGCAAAGTGAATCGCATTAGAATAACTGCTTAATGACCGAAGGAAGTTTAGCATAAGATGTTTTCTTTTTTGATTTTCTTCTTATGATTCATTGTTTTTGACATTTTCTATGTTTTTATGCGTGAGCTTCCGCGGAAGCAGCTCTTTAAAAGCACCCAAATCGGACTTCTTCACTTTCTTTATTGTGACTTCTTTTTCGTCTGACGTCCTAAAGGATGTGTTCTATTTCAGGGCGCGAAATGGCGGGAGAAAAGCAAAAAGGAGGTACCGTAAGAACCTCTACGTGTATTGTCTTTATGTTTCTAATCATAAAGTAAAGACAATAAGCTCGCGGATGAGGCCGACGTAGGGGCGGCTTGGAACTACTCAAATTGCTCTCATAATCATTTCTCATTTCTTTGGCGCTGTGTTCGTGAAATAGCTTGAGGATTCAAGTCGGAGGTAAAGAAAGGGCCTATATCTTTCTAGCTCTTCTAACAGATAGACTGAGACAAAAGTCACTTGCTACCTTGAGCCAACTCTCCTATATGCGATATTTTATCTCTTTCAAACCGATTGAAATCGATTCATATCATCACCATCTAGTTAGTCTATCTTTTGGCATTGTTACAAAACTCACTACTCGATTTGCTGCTTTCACAAGAATTAGCCCACATATGATCGATGATAATGTCAATGATCACACCCAGAACAACAAGCAGAAGGAGCAACGGAGAAGCTGAGTACCGCTTCAGCTACGGAGATGTAAAAAGGTACAGATAGGCGAAGCTTATACTATGAAAATCACAGGGGTAAAAGAAAAAAAGTTTGATTCTCAGCAAAGAAAGGCTCTGAACCCCGTCCTATTTGCTGTCGGCGTAGACTCAAAGCGACGCTTCCCCAAGGCCTCCCTCCCATTGTTCCTTCCTAAATTCTTCCTTCGTGCCCGACCAGTAGGCCTCAGTGTCTAAGACCTCTGTCTTCTTTCGTAGGAAGAGAGTCATCCAAGAAAACACTTCGTTAGAATTGAATGAAGCATATAGCTTCAGTAGCTGAATGCTTGAAAAACTATCGATACGCACCTTCTGTTACTATGATCATCGATCATCTATCTTTTTTTATGAGAGAGGATACGTTAGGAGATAGGCTAGCTAGCTTCCTTTCTTTGAGTCGCTTGGTTGGGTTCTTTGCTTGCTTCTGGAATTTGTTTCATTGGGAAGCAATAGCAGCAGGTTGGCTCATTTTTTAGATTCTATTCACATTACAATATAGGGTTAAATGAATGAGGAGTAGAGATTCGCCTTCGAACTACGTTCTCTCTCCCATTCAGATGATCCGATCTCGCGGGTGGGTTTTCTCCAAAGGCTCGCAATTGAATTGAAGATATTAGTACTCCTTCAGCAACCCCCTTATTCCAGTCATATGCCTGGAACATCCACTTTCCAAGTACCATATAGGGGCATGGTAAGTTGGACTCACCTGTAATTAAATATTACCCAACCTTAGAGCCCAAGTAAGTCTTGGGTCCTTGGTTCAAGTTTGCTTCATACTTAACAAATCTACCTACTGCTCTTCTAACAGGTAGACTGTTGTTCTTCCTGACACTAATGTTGTGCCAGCAATCTAAGGCATAATGGACTGTCTTGCCACAGCACCAGCATTTATACTTGTTGTATCAATTTTTAAATACATTCTTGGCAGTCTGGTTGACAGCAAATCTTTTGTTTTGTGCTGGTACTACTGCAGCTTCACCCACTATTTTCTTAAGAACATGGGGTTTATGGACATGGGATGCCTTATTGACATAAACACCCTTGTCATTCAAAACTTCAGTCTTACTATGACCATGAGTATTCTCAAGGTCATACTTGTTAGAAGGCACTTGTACCTTTCTAAAAATACAGGGACTTTAAAGTTTAGAGGCTGAAATGAGGCTTTGCCCTTTCTCTTAAATTGGACAGCCCTGGTGTTACCTTTAAAGCCTATTCCAGCCTTACACTTTTGAGCCACAAACTCATCTATTAAGGGTAAAACTGATTTTGGCTTGGAATAACTAGCCACCAAATCTTTTTCCTTTTGAAGTCTGTCTTCCAGACTTTTAATTAGATCATTTTTGTATGTGATTGTGCCCATCTGAATAATAGTTATAGTTTTCAGTTTGGCAATCTCATTCAATTTTTGATCCAACACATTCTCTAAATCAGATGCAACCATCTTAAGATCTGCAATTTCCTTAGCCTGAGTTTTGGCCAAGTTTTTGCTTTTCTGTAGTGCCTGCAACAAGACCCCATATTCATCTATCAGCTGATTAATATCTCCTTCAGACTCAGACCCATCCACATCACTTGATATAGATGTAGCCAACTCTGAACCAGTACTACAATCTGAATTTCTAGAAAAGCATTGTACCTTACTATGACAAGTCTGATCCTGGCACTTGTCTTCTTCTGACACAGCCATAAGCCCCATGCACTAATGGTCTTCTTGTTCATAGATAGAGTTCAGTACTTGCATAAACTCATCTTCTTCATCTGCTGTATATAGACCAATGTATGCCTCAGCTTATGATTCAGACTATGAAGATGATTGGTCTGTCAAACTCTTCTCCTTCTTGGCAACAAAAGATTTCGCCTTCTTGATCTTTTGTTGAGTCTTCCTTTTATAAGCAGAGTCCTTTCTTTTTTCTGGACACTCCGCCACAACATGTCCATGCCTATTACAGTAGTAGCAAACTATCTTTGATGTTGTAGATTTGCTAGGCTTAGACCTGCTCCTGTCCTTCCTAGATGACTTCCTCTTTTGATAATAGTCATCCACAGGCTGAGATGTGGAGGGCCTAGACTTCCACTGCTTCTTCTTCAGGAATCTCTGAAACTTCCTTGTGAAGGCAGCAAAGTCTTTATCTGAGTCACTATTGTCAGAACCTTGGTTGTCTTAATTATCTAAAGTAATTTCAGCAACTATCTCAGGAGGTGATGGAGACATCCTCTTATTCTTCCTAGTAGCTTCCACCTTGAAGGCCACAGACTTTTCTCTATGCTCCCCTTTTGCACTTTTCTCTTCCTCTTTCCTTGCCATCAGCTGCATCTCATATGATAGCAATTTTCTAAACAAAGTTGGAGGAGAGATATCTATAAGTTTGGCCACTTCCCTAATGGCACAAATCTTAGTGTCCCAATCCTTTGTAAAGGATCTTAGGAATTTATCATTCAGTTCATATGTACTGAAGATCCTTCCATAGGACATCAACTCATTTACTATTCTATAGAACTTTTTATAACACTCAGTTATACCATCTGACTTTCCTTGTCTGAAACTCTCATATTCCTGGTTCAGCATAGATTTTCTATCTTGTCTGAATTCTTCAGAACCCTCCATGTAGACTATCAAAGTGTCCCACATTTCCTTGGAGGTCTTGCGGTGAATCAAAATTTGAAAGGTTGAATCATCCATGGCACTTACTATGATATTCTAGGCTCTTTTATCCATAGTTGCCAGGATGATCTCTTCCTTAGTCATCTCTAAAAAATCCTTGGGAGTTCTTTGATTTGCATCTAGAACTGACAACTTCATTGGAATATAAGGACCTTCCTTTACTTTAATGTAGATCCTTGGATCAGAGGCCTCCATAAAAAACCTGACCCTTTCTTTCCATATTCCAAATATCTCTTTCATGCATATGGGTAATTTCATAGAACCTAGTTCCTTATGATTTTCTCCTGAACCCATTTTCTTGATCTTGATTCTGCCTTATGGATCTTACTTAGACTGTTAAGTCCTTCTTTGAGCAACCTCCCTCTGATACCACTTGATAGAATTTATTTCAAGATAACCCAAACACCTAGAGGGGGGGGGGTGAATAGGTTCTTTCTTTTTTTCACTTAAGGCAGAAAAAGAATTCAGTTCTTTAAATAGAATTTAACTATTGTACAGCTAACACAGCAACCACAGCACAGAATACACACATCACACACACATCACAGATTGCACACAGGTTTATAGTGGTTCCCCAAGGTATGGGTACATCCACTTTCCCCCTTCACCTATCCAGCAGTGTGCTAGATTCGGCCTAACTTCTTCCTTCTTCTCAGATCCACAGATCTTACCGCTCAGAACCCTGAAAGGTTCCTACAACTCAAAATGTATCCACACTCCTACATCTCAGGCTAACAGCCCTACCTCAGCCTTGTCATAAGTCCTACAACTCAGAATGTATTCACACTCCTACAGCTCAGGCTAACAGCCCTATCTCAGCCTTGACACAAGGCCTACAACTCAGTGATCTATATCTCCTACACTCAGCCTTTCTATTATAGGCTTACAACTCAGATCTTGAAAGATCCTACACTCAGCCTTTATATTATAGGCTTACAACTAAGATCTTGAAAGATCCTACAAAATTTGAAAAATCTTATAGATTGACTCTTACCCTTGTTGAGAGAGAAGGGATAAAAGGTTTCTTGATCAGTTCTTGATAAAACTGATTGCTGAGATAAACCTGTTCTTAGCTTTCTTAAAAGCTTCTTGAATATGAACTCAATAGGGTTGATCTTCTTTGAAGTTTACTGGCTGACAGCTTCCTTCTTAGATTTTAGAAATAGATCTGAATTCTTCTTAGCAGATTTGTTCAGGATCTACTTCTTAAGAGACTTGTAAATTTCTCCTACTTTACTTCAAACAGCTGGAGCTCTCTCCCAATCTCCAAATCTTCTGAAGTTTCTTCTGAATTATTGTTTGAATTCTCCTTTGACAAATTCGGAGTAGATTTCCACTTCAGACTGTCTTGTTAGATCTTCCAACGAAAATCTTCTTCTATGTGACGTGCTCTTTCTTGATCAATGATCAATACTTCATTAGTTGTTCGTTTGTTGTTGTTGTTTGATTTGATAGAATCCGTATTTATATATAGACTTCATCCATAGAAACCGGCTGATCCGGTTTCTAACAAACTTCTGACAGTTCTGTAAGCTTCAACAAACTTGTTGGAATACACAGCTGTCAAGTCTTCAGTCATTTCTTGAACCTTTGTCTTTGTCAGCAAAGCGTCGAGACTGATCTTCATTATGTGTCGACACATGTAGATTAAGTGTCGACACAAGCTTTGGTGATGTCGACACAGCTCCTTTGGTGTCGACACTACTTCCTGACACTGCATCTGTAGAATGTGTCGACACTGCTTCTTTGTGTCGACACAGTCACTTCTTCACTTCACAGAAATCAACTTTGTTGAAACTCTGCTGAGTGTCGACACAAGTCCTGTGTGTCGACACAGTTGATATAGTCTAAGAATTCTGTGTGTCGACACTGCCTTCAGGTGTCGACACAGTTGATGTCGACTAAAACTTCTGTGTGTCGACACTACCTCTAGGTGTCGACACTGTTGATGTCGACTAAAATCTCTGTGTGTTGACACAGTTGCTTCTGGTGTCGACACTGCTTTTCCAAGTGTCGACACAGGCTTTCTTAAGTGTCGACTCATGGACTTAGAAACTTTTTCTGCATTTTAGCAAATTATTAACATGCACATATGAACTCAAAATAACATCAAATACACCTTGATGTATATCATTGAGCTAAGTGAGGCTTCTTCAAATCAGGTACACATTTTCCTATGTACCCAACATTGACATTGGTCTACACTTGGCAATAAGTCCTGCAAACACATAACTAGAACAGGAAATCAAATACAACCTAATTCATCTTAGTTCAAGGGTGACTTTATACAAATCTATGTTATTGTGGATACAATAACCAACATATTATCTTTTAAATATGGAGCAGACCGTCTGGACTAATAATACAAGTAAGAAAAAATTATTTAATTAGAAAAGTGACGTCTAAGGTAAAGTGTTCTTTCATTTCCTTTTCAAAAGAAGATTACAAAAATCAAACCGTACGGTTAACATAAACAAACCGTCGGTTTCCAAAAGATTCAAAAAATACAAGTTAGAATTCAAAATTTGCTAATCGCCCGACTTGAGCTTCTTAGCTGCAGGGGTACATGAGTCACTACCACCATCAATGTCGACTTGAGACTACTAGTAACCACTGCTATTGGCTGAAGAAAAGCTCGAGCCACCAGAACTCGCCGGATCAGTCTGCGCTGTCTCCAAAGCTTGACCGCTTGCCTCAGAGGTGGTGCTTTTCGGGCTGTCAGATTCCTCGTCGTCTTCCTCCTCGTACTCAACCTCACCTTCCCCGACCTTAACCTTACCCTTGACCACGCGGTATACAATGGTCACTATTTCTTTCAAGGAAGGGAATAGGTCGAGGCAGGTGAAGTCGGTAAATCCTTCCGCGAAGCCGCCGAGATTTCGGAGGCGGTTAAGCGCCCTGTCAATCCCTTGGACAACTTATAGGAAGACATTGTCCTGGAAGACTGGGTTTGCTGGATTATACATCCCCTACAAGAGAAGTAAAAGGTTAGACCGAGCGGTTTCATAATTATAATCGCAAGAACATCAGGTGATAACTTACCGATTGCTTCATCTTTAATTGATTTATTTCTTCTTCTTTCTCCTCCAGTTGGATCTCCAAGTCGCTTTTGTATTTTGCTAACTTCTTGTAGGCCAGGCTCATGTAATGGATAGATACGGAGCTTCTCGCCCCGACCTGCGCGGCTAACCGCGTCAAGTCTCCTTCGGGCACCCTGCGCAATGCTTTCAGGTTGCGCTTTCCATACAGCGCCGCGCCGGCTATGTTGGCATGGCAGATAACATTAACCCTCCCCCAGTAAGGGATAGTGGTGTAAACTTTGACGGAGTTGCTGTCCGGACTCCACTGCATGGTTGGGTTGCCAAGGAGGTCCTTCAAGCCGCTGCCCATTCCATGCAGCGTGAACTCACTAGAGGAGGTTGATTCCTCTTACCCCTCAATACGCTCTAGCCTTGTTCGCCTGGCCCGTTTCTCCTTTTGTGTAAGGGTCAAACTGCTTGGAGTCAGGGGTTTGTTCAGTGGGACCGCCATAGCAGCTGCGCGACCAAAGCAAGCAGTCAGTTAATAAGCCATACGAATAATGGAACAATTTGCTTGGGTTGATACTTATTATCTTCTTCTTGAATGCCCTCCAAGGATGGGAGCAGCGGGATGTAGTGATTGACATTAAGCCTCTCACCCTTGAAGAAGTCGTATATCTCCTTCTCCATGTCGTCCAGCCCGTTGCTGTCAAAGGCGGCTTCATCGCAGACTTGCGGGTTGACCGGCAGAAGTCCCAGATTTCCTTCGAAGATCAGATATCTCTCTAACCAGCTTGGGATCTTATTCGCCAAGTTTACGACCTTTATCCCCTATAGCCAAAGTACAGATGCCCACAGAAAATTTTTGTCCCAGAGTCCGGAATAGACCAGATGGAGAAGCATTCCTGGAACAACTTAGTGGAGAAGCGGACTATTTACAAACTCAGATAAGAGATGAAGCAGAATATGGCGGAGATGAAATTCGGCGGAAACTATCCGGGCACAACCCCATAGTGTTCAAAGATCGCTATGGCTGCCATAAAGACAGGGAAGCGGAAGCTGAAGTCGAAATGGTCTATGGGGATAGCGATTTGGTTGGCAGTAGAGGTGTTAATTCGATCATGATGGAGAGGAAGCCGCGTGAGTAACGGGCTTCTCTACATATACATCTCCACAAAACTGTCCTGCTCGGCTTGATTAAGCCGGCATTCTTTGTGGTCTGTGAAAAGAAATGTGGAAGCCGCATCAGTCCTAACTACACTCGATTTATTAGAACGCATCGACTTTGCCTTAGCCCGCATCTTGATTTTTCGTGCAGAAGTCTCGAGGATCATCTCTTTTTATAGAATTTCTATGCAGCTACAGTGATCGACGTCAAATCGCGGTTATGATGTCAAGCCGCGTGGTCTTAACCTGCAAAAGTATAAAGACTAACAATACATTGAAACAATAGTCCAGTTCGGCAGTTCGCGCGGCCAAGTTCCTACACTTAGAAAATTTTTGAAGCAGAAAAATATGACGACTATGATTATTAAGCCGTATAAAGCCGCAGGCAATTTGCAGTAATATAAAACAAATATATAACAGTTGTTTACAACAATCAAGTTGTCGAACATCAACAGTTTGTAATTATTATAGAGCCAAATTAAAAAATTCAAGCTTGTTTGTCATCGCTCTCTGGAGCTTCTCTACAAACCCGCACGACTTGGTCGCCGGCCTGTTGATGCAGCGATCCAGAGCCGCCCCGCTCTGGCGCAGCCAGAGGAACACGTCCGGCGATCACTACCGGGCTGCAGGCTCAGGTGGTGATGAGGGCTGTTAGGAAAGCTCTTTATCAAGGGGGATGGGTTCGAGACCTCGCCTCAACATCCCGCCGCGCTGAGAATAGGTGCGGTCATGGGTGGGGTGCTTGGCCTGCAGCCCGGTAGTGATCACCGGACGTGTTCCTCTGGCTGCGCCAGAGCGGGGCGGCTCTGGATCGCTGCATCAAAAAAAGTGCACTTCAGGTGCTCACATTTTATTTTAAATTTTCCTGCTTTTGACTTATTCTTTCCAGAGATTAGCAGGTGCACACAAGTAAACTTATGGTACTTGCATTATATTTTAAATTTACCTGCTTTTGACTTCTCTTTTGTAGAGAGTTGTACGTGTTCGCGAGTTCACTTCAAGTACTTGTGTTATATTTTAAATTTACCTGCTTTTGAAATTTCCTTCGTAGAGATTAGCAGGTGTTCACTAGTTCAATTCAGGTACTCGCATTATATTTTAAATTTAACTTCTTTAGGCCTCTCTTTTGGAGAGATTAGAAGGTTTTCGCAAGTTCACTTCTGGTACTCGCGTAATATTTTAAATTTACATGCTTTTGACTTCTCTTTTGCAGAGATTAGCAGGTGTTCACGAATTCACTTCAGGTACTCGCATTATATTTTAAATTTACCTGCTTTTAACTTCTCTTTTTTTGAGATTAACAGGTGTTCTCGAGTTTTGTTCAGGTACTCGTTGTTAACCCCAGAATCCGCAACATGTTCAGCAGGACAGATCCTCCTCCTCTTTCGATGGACTCAGTTTTGGCAGTCTGTTCAGGTCGTCATGACCATGTAGATCCATCTCCAGCGGCGGACTTCGATTTCCAGTCCGCCCAGGTCTCCCAGTCGATTCCTAAAACCTTCTTCAGCAGCGGACTCGATCCTGCAGTCCGCCCAGGTCGTCCAGCGTCATTTGATCAGCTTCTAGATCGTCCACCAGCTCTTCAGGAAGACTCAAGCATCTGCCCGCATAGGTCGCAGACCTTTATCTAAGATCGCTCCCTACAGCCAGATGGAAGCTCCAGCTCGCGAGCCCAGTCCGCCCCTCTTGCGCGGACTGGCTTGTCTTTTCTTTTTTGATTCCTGTCACCGCTGCCCGGTTCTCCTGTACCCTGGGCAGCCAGTTATTATAGTACTGCCCGTTTAGACAGGCCACCGAACCTATAAATAAGGGGAAGTGGTGCACCTAATGTACGTTGACTCAAGCCCAAGAGTCCACTTATTAGAGGCCGAGGACTCGAATCTCAGACTTTGCGGTCTCCAGCCTATCGTGATATCACCGCGATCAGCGGTCCTGATTAATCTTTTCCTTTATCCACTAGTAGACAGTTGCTTGCAGTTTCCTTAATCTTTTTTTCCCTTCTGCCGGAACTTGAGAGCGCATTTCTTGCACCAACATCAACACGCGACCTTCAGATTCAAGTTACCGTTGATGTTCACGGACCGAAATGTCAGATCGCCGATCATCTCATCACCGTGTCCGCTCAGGTCGCACAAGCACGTCAGATGACCTGTGGGACGCGCTTAACCAATCCCGAAGAGAGGCTGAACAGTCTCGGAAAGAGACCAACCAGCGCCTCGACATAATCAGTCGGGCCCTAACCGCGCTTACTCAACGACTTGACTAGCCTATAGCGGCCTTCAAGGACGAGCCATCCTGCCAAATGCCAGCAGCAACACCACCGCCAGCCAGCTCGCCCATCCAGCCCGCAGCTCCCCTGCGACCTCAAGATGATGAGCTCGCTCCACTTATGGACTTTTTTTGTGAGGTGGCCAGGGGATTCCTAGCCCATAGGCTTGACTTTACTGAGGACAATCAGGTCGCACAGCCTCCTGCAATTTCTTCTCTAGCTCAAGCTAGAGAGTCTCCTTTCGTAGATAAGATCCGTCAGGAGCAGGCTCCTAATAATTTAAGAGAACCTCGCATTCCCTTTTACACTGGAGAAATAGACCCAGCCACTTATCTTAAGGACTTTGAGGATGTTGTAGCTATGAGGTGCCTGTTAGATTGCTTGAAGTGCAAGTTCTTGGTAACCACTTTCGACGGCCAGGCCCGAGAGTTGTTTCATGAATTGTACCCCCGATCTATCGCCAGTTTTTCCGAGCTTCTCCAGGAGCTCCTGCTAAGGTTTACAACTTCTAGGAAAAGGAAGAGTGGGCCAGCTACCCTCCTTAATATCAAGCAGGTAGACAATGAGTCGGTAGCACAGTTTGTGGATCGCTTCCAGAAGGAGAAGTTGGTGGTCAAAAATGTGGATCCTGAGTTTTAAAAGATCATCTTAATCAATAGACTCAAGGAAGGGCCATTAAAATTCGAAGCAACCACAAAAGATCCTGCCACATTCCATACCTAATAGCCTTTGCTAATACCTTCATTAAAGGGAAGAGTGCCAACCCCTCTTATGTATCCAACTTAATGGCAAAGGCAGAAAGAAGGGACACAACAGATTCCTCTAAAACTCATCGAGCATCCATACCTCCTCTACCAGAGTATTAGCCTCCAACACATAGAGGAAGAAATTTAGGACACAAGCGGCCTTATCAAAATCATCAACAGTTTCGTAAGCAAAACTGCCGTTAGCCGCTACCCCCGCTCCTGTTGCTCCTCGGATCCTGCCTGTCCTACAAATTCGGGATAGCTCATCTTCAGATGATCAACAAAGTCACGGTCCTGTGGAAGAGCTTGTCGTCATGGGCCTTATAGTTGATGAGGTTCTCCAAATCCTACAAAAAACGACTGAGTTCAAGAAAGAATTCAAGAAAGCAGAGGGAAAGACTCGAAACTAGGATCATTTCTGTGCATTCCACAAGGATAAAGGGCACCCAACCGAGGATTGTAGAGCTCTCTGACAGCTTGTGGACCGGCTACTTGCCGTAGGAAAAATGAAGGGCCTTGGAGTGAAAGATGCTTCAGCAAAACCATCCACCTCTAAAGGAAAAGAGGTTGTCGATGTTATTTGGGAGAATGAGGACATTGAGGTGGCAGGATACTTTGGCAGCGTCAAAATCGGAGAAAGCATCGACTCAAACGACATTGGTGTCCTCGGCGATCTATTTTGCATCCATGGAGGAGCGGGTGCAGAGTCAAGCATGAAGTCTTCCTTTGCTAAGATCTCACGGCATGAGGTAGCCATGAATTTTGCAGCCCCACCAAGGGAAATTTTTACTTTTGGCCCAGAGAATCTCCCGAAGAAGGCCAACCCCTTCAACGACACAGTCGTGATCAGAGCAATTATTGAGGATTACACGGTTCAGAGAATTTTGGTTGATACTAGAAGCTCGGTCAACCTTATATTCAAGAGCGCCTATGAGGCCCTGATATTTGGAAAGACTTTGCTATCCACCAAAGGGCCACTGTATGGCTTAACAGGAAAAAGGAAGGAAGTTGAAGGGATCGTTACACTCACAGTAACACTCGGCGGGGTTCAAATTTTATCACATTCGTAGTAATTGATGCGGCAAGCAGCTACTGCGCCATCTTTGGAAGACCCCTCCTTAACGAATATCAGGCGGTGGTTTCCACCTATCACTTAGTAATAAAGTTTGCAGCAGGAGGAAATCAGCACCGGGTCTGAAGCGACCCAAGAGAGGCCCGAGAGTGCTATGTCAAAACTGTCAATATGATCGAGTGGGTGCCTCCTTAGACGGCTCTAGTCGCTGTCTCAGAAGAAAGAGCTCCCCAAGAAGAGGTCGGAAATCATGAGGAAATCCAGGAAGGGGTTCATATGTAGCCTGCTCAAGCAACCCATGGAATTTCAATTGGCGTAGATAAAGAAAAAAAATACTTTCTATCAACTCTGAGCTCCCTAAGGAAGAAAAGGTAGATTTGATCGCCTGCTTATTAAAGAACCTGGATGTCTTCGCCTGGGCAGCGGAAGACATGACAGGAGTAGATCAAGATGTAGCTTGTCATCACCTCAATGTTACTCCTGACTTCAAACCTTTTCAACAAAGGAAGAGGGAGATGGCGATGAAGCTGGCCGAGCCAATCAAGGAAGAGGTTGTGAATATTTAAAGGCTAAGTTCATTCGTGAAATTCAATACCCGACCTGGGTATCAAATATTGTAATGGTGAGGAAGGCGGAGGGAAAATGGAGGATGTGCATTGACTTTACCAAATTGAATAAAGCGTGCCCTAAAGATTGTTATCCCCTGCCTCAGATAGATGCCTTAGAAGATTCTGCGGTTGGGTTCCCTTTTATGAGTTTTTTAGATGCATTTTCTGGTTATCACAAGCTTAGGATACATAATCCTGACATTCCCTATACGTCTTTTATCAAAAACGATGGCTATTACTGTTATCTTGTGATGCCTTTTGGACTAAAAAATGCAGGCGCTATTTATCAATGCATGATGGATTTTGTTTTTAAGGAACAAAAAGGAAGAAATCTAGAAGTATGCGTCGATAATCTTCTTATTAAAAGTAAAACCTTTGCTTCGCATTTATAAGACCTCACAGAGACGTTCACTACTCTTCGGAGATATAACATGAAGATAAATCTATTGAAATGTATCTTTGGAGCAAATAAAGGGAAATTTCTTGGTCATCTCCTTACCCCCGGAGGGCTTTCCCATAACCCAGATAAAGTTAAAGAAATCCTCAATATGTCATCACCTCGCTCCCGTAAAGAAGTTCAACAACTAGGGGGAAGGCTAGTAGGGCTTGGAAGATTTATTTCTAGAGTAGGGGATAAAAGCGCTTCGTTCTTCAAAACTCTTCGTGGGGGGTCTAAATTTGAATGGACCGAAGAATGCGCGAAGGCTTTTGAGCAACTTAAAAAGCAACTCACCTCCACTCCTTTGCTTCAAAGTCCTCGAACTGGAGAAATATTGTACATCTACCAAGGAGTCGGCTCAAAAGCGATAAGCTCGGTCCTTTTTAGAGAGGAAGGAGGGAGGAAATATCTGGTATATTATGTAAGCCAAATATTGAAAAATGCCGAAACCAGGTATCTGATCCTCGAGAATCTTGCATTAGCACTAGTAATGTCTGCTACAAGACTTCGACCATACTTCCAAGCACACTCAATCAAGGTGATTACTGATCAGCCATTAAAAAGTATCCTAGAGAAACAAGAACATTCTGGGAGACTGGCCAAATGGGCAATTGAACTCAGTGAGTTTGATATTTCATATGTACCCCGTACAACTATCAAAGCGTGGGTATTTGCTGATTTCTTAATAGACACAACTGAGTCCAATACTAAATAAGCCAATCAATCTCCATTAGCATGGACAATCTACACAGATGGTGCTTCAGGTAAAAACTCCTCGGGAGCAGGAGTAGTCCTCATTAACCCCAACGGGGTCAAGTTGAAACAGGTCGTAAAGTTCTATTTCCCAACCACCAATAACCAAGTAGAGTACGAAGCACTCTTAGCAGGTCTGCGGTTTGCAAAGGAGTTGGGAATGGACCATGCGCATATTAAAACCGACTCGTTAGTAATGGCATCACAAGTGCAAGGAAATTTTGAAACCAAATAACCCACCTTAAAGAAATATTTAATACTGGTGAAGGCAGAGATTGGGAGGTTTAAAAGTTTCACTATTGAGTATGTCTCAAGAGTGCACAATACTGAGGCGGACGAGCTAGCAATGTTTGGTCTCCCCTTGGGAGAGACAACTTTAGATCTTTTTACCCGAATATGGAAGAAGGGGAGTTGATGCAGATAGAACAACGACCCTCTTGGATGGACCCGTTCAAATCATATCTCTCGACAGGAGAATTACCTCAGACATTGAAAGATAAGAGAAGATTCAGAATGAAAGCGACAAATTATAAACTTATCTCTGGAATTCTCTATAGAAAAAATTTCCTCTCCCCAATGGCAAGGTGTGTGTCTGAGGAGGAGATTCCAATGGTGCTCTGAGAAATTCACTCTGGGGAATGTGGCAGCCATTCAGAAGCAAGAACTTTGGAGAGAAGAATATTATGACAAGGTTATTTTTGGCCCACGATGAGAAAAAATTCAGAATCCTATGCAATGAAGTGTGCCTAGTGCCAAAAATTTGATGCGCTTCAACTCCAATCATCACAGCGACTTGTGTCAATCACAACACCCTGGCCTTTCATAGTTTGGGGAATGGATCTCCTCGGACCATTTCCCATGGCGAGTGGACAACGACGTTTTATCTTGGTTATGGTTGATTACTTTAGTAAATGGATTGAAGCCAAGTCTCTAGCAAATACAACAACCCATGTGATAAAACACTTTGTGTGGGGGAGATAATTTGCAGGAATGGGATCCCGATGACAATAATTACGAAAAATTGGCCCCAGTTCAACAATGTAGAGAAGAAGAACTATTGCAAACAAGTCGACATAGAACTGCGATTCTCTTCAGTTCATCATCCCAAAAGCAATGGCCAAGTAGAAGCAATGAATAAGCAGATACATAATTTGCTAAAAAAAGTACAAAATCTGAGAGGCAGCTGGGCAGATGAGCTCCCTTTAGTTCTATGGACCCTCAGAACAACCCCTTCAACAGATACCGGAGAAACCCCTTTCAAGCTTGCTCATTGCTCAGAGGCTCTTATCCCGGTGGAATTTGAGGTTCCGACTCCAAGGGTATTGCTGGCCAGCCAGAGCTGGGAAGACTGGCTTGAGATTAACAACGAGAAGATGAAACATAGCTTGGTCAAATTGAAGAAATGCGTGATGAGACCGTCATCAGGCAAGAGGAAGTCAAGCGAAGGATGGCCAGATATTTTGACAAAAATTTCAAGGTCATGCATTTTTCGATGGGAGATCTCATTCTGAAAAAGGTAGATGCAGCCGCAAGAACTAGTTTTGTGGGTAAGCAGAACCCAAACTGGAATGGACCATTCATCATTAAAAAAGTTCTAAAAAATGGGGCATACCAACTGCAAACCTATGACGGAGAAGACATACCTCATACTTGGAAGGGTGATGATTTAAAGCGGTTTTATGCTTAAAAAACACTTGTCATTTGTATTAATTTCAATGATTATATCAATGAGAATTTATTTCTAACACTTTTTCTTGTATATCACAATCACTTCTCCTCATCTGCAACTCAAAGTAAAAGATCATTGAATCAAGAGACATCGCTAAGTCCAACTTGGACCCCTCCGAGAATTATTGTCATTAGCTTAACACCACGATGACCTCATGTTGCAGGGAGATTTCGCACCGTGTAGTAGGAGTTTGAAGATTCTTATTCGGTGTGCTACTGGATTTTTGATCCCAACTGGTACCTAACTCCACCTCTACATTTTTGGAGCGACAGGGTGGTTGTCAGCTCTACCATGCTTTGTAAGGGATAGTGTAAACCTTGATGGTCTCTTTGTGGAAAGCAATGCCATCCGGAACCTGCCCATAGATCATCCAAGTTTGTACTCTCGAACACTCTTTGGTACTCTCATGCGGTACCTGCTGGGAATCCACAACCCGTTTGATCCTTTGAGGAAAGCAATGCACCCCGCATGCACCTGCCCAATTGATCCAATCGATCTTAATCCAGGGCAAGGGAGCAGTGTTCATTTTCTATAAATAACTTAAAGCGCACAACTCTCATAACCTCGCGAGGAAAGCAATGCCTGCCCAGCAGGTGGGCCCGCGTGGTCACCTAAGCTAACAATTTCTTTAAATGCCGAAAAAATTTTAGCATCCGCTCAGTCCGCCAGTTCCAATAGTCCGCAGAGCTTGATCTTTCAGGCCGCCAAGTTATTTAGGTGATGTAGTTTTCAGCTCTTGTGACCCTGGGAGTAAAGTAATGGGCTCCGTGCGCACCTGCTCTCTTGGTCACATAAGTCTTTAACTCATCTTTCTCAGTCCGCAAAAGTTTATTTATAAGTTTCTTAATTCACAATAACAATCAATCTCTTTCGCTCGCAAAAATTTATTCAGTTGATTAATAAGTTTCCGGACTAAATTTTGGTATCCGTCATAGTCTGCCCATCATTTATCGTGGTGATTTTTATATGAACTCGGTGGGCTACAAATCAAGCATCACAGACTGGATTACTGTTAACCTTGGTTATTTTTAAGCTACTCATCCTAAGCAAGCAGCCTAAAGTCTAAGAGGCGTGGATTGATTCTTATTAAATTATGATGGCTATTATTGATCATACACATTACAGACAAGTCTTATCAAAGCATTGAAAGAAGCTTAAAATGAACAATAAAAATAGCAGAAGACGCGGACTGATCAAAATATCCTTTGCATTCATTGTCAAAAATTTACATCTTTTTTATCTTTGGAGACCTCAAATCAAGTCTGCCCCCTTTACAAAAAGCAAAATCAAAATACATCTTTTTTCATTCTGTGGTAATCCTTTGTCTTTTTTCCACAGGCGCATCCAGGCTAGAATATCCATCAACAATGACTTCAGGAGAGTAACCTCCTGAGTCATTGTTTCTGTCATGTGCACTTTTGCTATCCGCGGACTCACTCCACTGACTTCCCTCATCAGAACTTGAAGAAGATGCGGACTGCCAAGACTGGCTCCCCTCCTGCTGCTTGAAATAGCATCGTCGGGAACTTTGTATTTAGCTAGCCCGTCTACTTCTTCACCTTCCTCATAAGCAACTGCTTTTCCTTTCGCATCCCGCTCCAGATCAGCGACCTTCTCCTTTATCTCGGGGAAGAGCTACAGGAAAGGGACCTCGTCCACCTCTTCCTTTGTGAAGCCACCGTCAATGAAGCACTCAATAGCAACCTCGCCGCTCTCCTTTACAAAGGGAAACATCGCGTCTTGGAAGCTATGGTTAGTGACATTATACGCGGTCCAAAAAAAAGAAAACATGAGTTAGTTCTCCGCGGACAAGAAATAGAGATCGCCGCGAATACCGAAACTTACCGCTTTATTTTCTTTATTCAGATTAATCCTCTTCCCTAACCATTTTTTCCTGTCCTTCAACAACTTATTTTCTCACAGAAGTTGCTTGTTTTCTTTGAGCAGGTCACGTGTTAGACGACACATAAAATGGCTTGTCATGGCGCTGTTTGCGCAGGATTGAGTAGCGAGCAAGGGGATATCGGAAGACGCCACACTCTTCAGGTCACGCAAATTGCGCTTCCTATAAAGAGCGGAGATCGCCACATTGGCATCGCGGGAGATCCACGGACTCTACCAGGAGGGAAGAGTAGTGGAGAGGCGGACATGCTTGTTCTTTCCGTGCCGGTGGATCATTGGTTTTCCCCTCAGATCCTTCTGGTTCTTTCTGAAGCCTTGCATGTCAAAGCTTTCAGAGGAAGGGTAGTCCGTGGTAGGATCCCCTTCCTCCTTCCTTCTCCTTACTATTTATTTCTTCCATTCTCCTTGGGTAGGAGTCAGGCCGCCCGGTGTCTGGGGCAAATTCACTAGCATTGCCAAGGCCGCTGATAGAAAAGAACCTAAATCAACACTGTAGGTCGCGGCGGATACGCTCCAGGTAACGGCGGATACAAACACAGGACAAACATACTTTCTTGGCAGGCTATGGCATCCAAGCTGGGCAGGATTGAGATGTAATGCTCAATGTCCAGTCTTTCTCCCGCGAAGAATTCAACGATGGCGGTCTCCACCTCGTCGAGCTTCATGCTCTTGAAGACGGAGTCCGCGCGTTCTTGCGGATATGTATGAGTGAACACTAGGTCGCCCTCGAAGATGAGGTACCTCGAGGTCCAGTTATGGATCTTGTTCTACAAGCCCATTGTTGGAGTTACCATGATGATCTAGAAGTGGTCAAACATGTAATCTCACTGCCAACGCGATATGAGCATACAGGGTCGCACATAAGAGCATGTGGAGAAGTTGGAGGATGGACTGTGTTGGTAAAGGTTACCAATCACCATAGAGAATGGGGTCCGGCAAATGTTGCCAAGGTGATCGACGAGTATCGATCGTCGAGAATCGTCGATTATTGATCGTCGAGAATCGTCGAGTATCGATCGTCGATAATCGTCAAGTATCGATCGTCGAGAATCGTTGAGTATCGATCGTCGAGAATCGTCGAGAATCGTCGAGAGTCATCGAGAATCGTCGAGAATCGTCGAGAGTCATCGAGAATCGTCGGGAATCGAACTGTTCGATTCTCGATGAGTGCTGATTCCCGACGAATCATTTCCAAAAACCCTATTTTTATGTGGTCTGCGGATAGCGATTTTTCCTAGGTCAGTTTATCCTTCGGGTATAAATAAGGACTTAGGTTTGAGCGATGAACGATCTACTCACGACCCGACGGAAGTGTTCCGCCATTCCGCCGACGGAAGGGTTCCGGCGACGGATGTGTTCCGCCGACGGAAGTGTTCTGCTTTTGCCGATTCGCTCACTCTGCCGGCCTCCTCTCCGACGACAGTCGCTGGTGCTTGTCTTCCTGGAGCGGACCTATTAGTCCGTGGAAGTGCAAGGTGCAGTCGATCTCCCTTCCCATTTTTCGTGCGATGAAGATCGGTGTTCTTTCGCTCGTGTGGATTTCTGCAAAGACGTAGACGCTATTCTACATGGAACTCGTCGCCGACAAGAACTCATACATTGTAGCATCTTCGTTGAGTTGTGACTCAACGCCGCCAAGGTAATTTTTCCTAGTTATTTCTTAACTTCTTGATTCAGATTTCATGGCCCTATCCCAAATTTCTTTTGGGTTGTTCTTGATTTTAACTATTTCCGCTGCATGCACAACTGTTGTGCCACCTTCAAGAGAAACCCAACAGTGGTATCAGAGGGAGGTTTCAGCCATGATTGTTATATTAGAAGTTAGGTTATTCCAGTACGTGTAAACCTAGGGATTTAGAAGTGTTCTAAATGTCTAGATTTAATCCTGGATCATCAATTGTTTATGAGTTTGGAGCCCCTCCAGGAACGTCTGGGATTTCGTGGTAATTTCTAATTGTTAGAAATTATACTCTCCTGAGCAGTAACCGTCCCTCGAATGGTAAATGAACCCGTATATTGTTTAGATTTTGAATCCAACAAGGAGAGACGAGCTTTTCTACTGCTTTAAGTCGAGTTGCCTTTGCCTTTGTCCAATGCATGTAAATCTGAAGATTTGGAAGAGTCCGGATGTTTAGATTTAGCCCTTTCTTCCATCAAATGTTGATAGTACCAAGTTGTGCACATAAGGGATGCATGTGGATTTTAGAAAAAAAATTCTGTGGATGTGCACATTGATCAAATGTTGATCATGGTTAATTGTTAACCTATTATCAAAAATCCCTTTATAAAATATTAAGTGTTCGGATACCTTCCGATGGATGACACTCTTCCTGCCTCAATCGATGAAGTGGGGGCTTACCAAAGCAAGGTGCATTAATCTATCTTGGTAAGGGTGCGAGCGGATAATTGTGATATCCCACTGTCAACATCGGGTCTAACTTAACTAGGTGACCTCAAAGGTTGAGTGCCTAGAGGCATAGGGTTGGCATACACCATATGATGGATGCAAATAAGGAGTTATTCACCAACCATACAAGAATTGCATGAGGATGCAATTGGCAAGCGTTGCCTACCTAAATAACCACATCGTGAGAGAAAAGCCAAAGCTGACTCATTGTGTTGGTGAAATACGGATCTTGCCCACTAAGAGAGGAGCTCGCATAAACTCTCCGAATTGATAGTTAGGGCCATCATTTCGAATAAAATAGTGGGAGTTTTATTTAAAGTCCAAATTAAATAAAATTGTATTTTGAAATTTTGGTACTGATATTATTCTGCATGAATTCTTGTAGAATTCCATGGCAAGTGGTTCACACTCCACTCTATCTCTGAAAGCCATCCTTGAGAAGGATAAGCTCAGTGGGACCAACTACATGAACTGGTACAGGAACCTGAGAATTGTTCTCAGGCAAGAGCGAAAGCTCTATATCTTGGAAGAAGAAGCCCCTGAGGTGCCGACCAGGAACTCTTCCCGTGCTGATAAGGATACTTATAAGAAGTATACTGATGATGCCTTAGACGTCGAATGCCTTATGCTTGCCACCATGAACTCTGAGCTTCAGAAGAAACATGAGAACATGGCGTGCAAGGAGATTGACGAGCATCTCAAGAAAATATTTCAAGGGCAGGCTCGTCAAGAGAGGTTTGACGTCACAAAAGCATTATATCAGTGCAAGATGGGAGTTCGAGACTCAGTAGGGACTCACGTACTCAAGATGATTGGGTATATAGAGAACCTTGAAAGGCTGGGTTTTCCTCTAGGTCAAGAGTTGGCCACAGATCTGATCCTGCAATCGTTGCCGGACAGTTATGAGCAGTTTGTCTTGAACTACAACATGAATGAAATAGACAAGACACTGCCCGAGCTCCTAGGCATGTTAAGAACTACCGAGATCAACATGAAGAAGGCCAAGCCTGCAAGCCACATACTGATGGTGCATAAGAGCAAGGCCAAGGCCAAGGGCTCTAAGAAGACGAAGGTGGGACCTAAGTCACATCTTGAGCCCAAGTCTTCTGCACTGAAGAAAAAGAAGAGCACGGTGAAGGAAGGGAAATGCCACCACTGTGTCAAGGCTGGTCATTAGAGGAGGAACTATCCTTCTTACATTGAGGGTCTACAGAAAATGAAGGGGGGTATGACTTCTGCTTCAAATATTTACGTTATAGAGATAAACATTTCTGCTCCTTCATCTTGGGTATTGGATACCGGATGTGGTTCTCACATTTGTACAAATGTGCATGAACTGGGAAGGAGAAGATTGCTGAGTAAAGGGGAGGTGGACCTGCGCGTCGGCAATGGAGCAAGAGTTGATGCTGTAGCCGTAGGGGTTTACCGTCTTTCTTTGCCCAGTGGGCTTGTAATAGAACTAGATAATTGTTATTTCGTTTTGGCCATAACTAGAAACATTATATCCATTTCATACTTGGACATGATTGGATTTTCTTTTATAATTAAGAACAACTGTTGTTCTATATTTAAGAATGATGTTTGTTATGTTGTAGCCCAATTGTTTAATGGTCTTTATGTTTTGAACTTGGACCATCTAATCTATAATATAGAAAATAATAAAAGACTTAGAACAAATGACTAAAACCCTACATATCTCTGGCATTGTCGTTTGGGCCATATAAACGAGAAGCGCATATCCAAGCTCCATAAAGATGGACTTTTAGACTCATTTGATTATGAATCATTTGAGCGATGCGAATCTTGTCTGTCAGGCAAGATGACTAAAGCCCCTTTCACTGGTTATACTGAGAGGGCTGAGGATCTCTTGGGTGTTGTACATAGTGATGTATACAGACCTATGAGCTCCATGGCTAGAGGTGGGTATTTCTACTTCGTTACATTTACTGATGATTTTAGTAGATACGGATATGTGTATCTTATGAAGTGCAAATCCGAGACCTTTGAAAAGTTCAAAGAGTTCAAGAATGAAGTAGAAAACCAGCTGGGTAAAAGGGTTAAAGCACTCTGATCTGATCGAGGTGGCGAATACCTGAGTCATGAGTTCCGTGATCATCTGAAAGAGTGTGGTATTGTATCACAGCTCACTCCACCTAGAACACCACAACATAATGGTGTGTCTGAGAGGAGAAATCATACTCTGTTTGACATGGTACGTTCGATGATGAGTCATGCAGACTTGCCTGTTTCCTTTTGGGTTTTTGCTTTAGAGACTGCTGCAATGACATTGAATCGCACTCCAACGAAAACGGTTCTGAAGACACCATATGAGATATGGACTGGGAAGCATCCTAGTATGTCGTTCATTAAAATTTGGGACTGTGAGGCATACGTGCGACGTCAAATGCCTGACAAGCTGGAACCCAAATCAGATAAATGTTATCTGGTGGGATATCCTAAGGAAACGAAAGGGTATTACTTTTACCTATCGTTCGAGGGCAAAGTGTTTGTCGCAAGGACTGACGTCTTCTTGGAGAGAGAATTCTTATCAAGAAAGACTGAAAAGGTAGAACTTGAAGAAGTTCAAGAACCACAAGTAGTGAATGAACCGGAATTGGATTCTGAGATAGGACTGCAAGATGTTGTAGCTAGAGAACCTGCTCAAGAAACACAAGTCCTACGTAGATCTGGTAGACCAAGATTTGAGCCTGAGAGATATGGATTTCTTGTTTCTCAAATAGGTAATGTATTGCTTATGGATCATGATGATGAACCAGCAACCTACCAAGAGACAATGAATGGACCGGACACCGACAAATGTCTTTAGGCTATGAAATCCGAAATGGACTCCATGTACGTAAACCAAGTTTGGAACTTGGTGGAACCACCTGAAGGGGTACGACCCATAGGGTGCAAATGGGTATTCAAGAAGAAGACCGACATGGATGGGAATGTAAAGACATTCAAAGGGCGACTGGTGGCTAAGGGTTTTAAGCAAATTCATGGTATTGACTATGATAAGACCTTTTCCCCTGTTGCCATGGTAATGTCCATAAGGATATTGCTTGCTATTGCTGCGTATTATGACTACGAGATCTGGCAGATGGATGTCAAAACGGATTTCCTTAATGGAAACCTCCTTGAGGAAGTGTACATTACACAACCCGAGGGTTTTGTATCCCCAAATGAAGCCACTAAAATATGCAAGCTGAATAGGTCCATCTATGGACTGAATCAGGCCTCTCGAAGTTTGAATCTTCGTTTTGATGAGAAAATCAAAGAGTTTGGTTTCATCAAGAATGAAGATGAGCCTTGTATTTACAAGCGAATCAGTGGGAGCATTGTTGTCTTCCTGATATTGTATGTAGATGGCATACTGTTGATTGGGAATGACATTCCTACCCTGAAAGTTGTTAAGAACAACCTAGGGAACTGCTTTTCTATGAAAGACTTGGGTGAAGCGACTTATATACTCGGTATTAAGATCTATAGAGATAGATCGAAGAAGTTGCTGGGTTTGACCCAGAGTACATACATCGAGAAGGTGTTGAAGCGGTTCAACATGCTTGAGTCCAAAAAAGGAATTTTACCCATGTCTCATGGTGTGAATCTCTCTAAGGACCAGTGTCCAAAATCTTGTGAAGATAAGAACCGCATGAAGTTGATTCCATATGCTTCGGCAATTGGATCAATCATGTATGTAATGTTATGTACTAAACCCAATGTCTCCTTTGCTTTGAGCATGACTAGCAGGTATCAGTCAGACCCCGGTGAGTGTCACTGGATTGCAGTCAAGAATATCGTGAAGTACTTTAGAAGGACAAAGGATGTGTTCTTGGTGTATGGTGGAGAGGAAGAGCTCATTGTAAGTGGTTACACAGATGCTAACTTGCAAATTGATAGGGACGATTCAAAGTCTCAGTCAGGGTTTGTGTTTTGCCTTAATGGAGGAGCTGTGAGCTGGAAGAGTTCCAAGCAAGAGATAGTTGCTGATTCTATAATAGAAGCCGAGTATATCGCTGCAGCTAATGCAGCGAAGGAGGCTGTATGGATTAGGAAATTCATCGGTGAGCTTGATGTAGTTCCTAGCATTGTTGGTCACGTAGTTCTCTACTGTGATAACAATGGTGCAATTGCACAATCAAAGGAACCTAGATCCCATCAGCGCTCCAAGCACATACTTAGGCGGTTCCATCTTATTCGTGAGATTGTCGAACGAGGAGATGTGAACATCTGTAGAGTGCCGACTGAGGAGAATATTGCGGATCAATTGACAAAGCCTCTCGCGCAGAGAAAGCATGATGGTCATACTAGATCAATGGGTATACGATACCTAAATGATCAACTCTAGTGAGAGTCTTGTGGGTTGCGTGTAAACATATATTCTGTTTGCTATTTGTTATTTATTCATATGATGAATTGTGTACCAGAATTTTTCTTTTACAATTAATGGCAAGTTCTTTTATTATGATTTCTCTATGCGATAGTTAAATGTTAACATAATAAATACTCTTAGAATGTTCGCTTCCATAGGACATCAAGTACGTGACTTGAATGTGAGAGCCTATGATTTATTTGAAGCTTCATTCTTGAAAGGTCCCTGGTCATTGTATCATCATAGAAACTAATGGTGATGATGATACATTAAGACTAGCATGTGCGTTGACTGATGACCAGTTCTCACAGGTCATGATATTGTGATATCAAGTGATCATGTGGGTACTTGTTAATGAACAAGTTGTACTGGACAGACCCCACCTGAGACTACTTTGTGGATTATTATCTAATCGTGTCACGAGTAGGACTCAATTGACAATGGTGTTGTGGTCCTTTGACCTGAAGTCACAACATTCATCAAGTGAGGAAAAGCGTGCTTTGATGCCATCTAAAGTCTTCCTTGAGAAAGGTTGATTATAAGGGTGGTTGTTGGGCACGTTACGAATCATTTGGGTGTTTGTGTGTGAGCAGATATGTGATTTGTCCTCCTATATGACAGGAGTTGCTTCCATGGGCCCCTTGATGGAACTGGACTGAGAAATGCATGGCCATGCTTGGTTGAGCCAATATGTGATATTGGACTCACCATTCTCTGGAAGTCCGTTCTAGATCAAGATACTTCGATTGAGCTTTTATGAGGGTGACACGGTCCATGCCTCTAGTTCTTTCCGGATGTAAAGGACAAAGGGACTAAGACAACGTTGGAATATTGTTCATAAAGGCTTATGAGTTATGAACTCTTATTGCTTGGGTAGCAATGATGCATTACTAGATGCCGCTTACTGTTTGTGAGGTTTTTGGTTTGATACTTTCAAGATCAAGTTGGAGGCTGTTGGAGTTACCATGATGATCTAGAAGTGGTCAAACATGTAATCTCACTTTCAACGCGATATAAGCCTGTAGGGTCGCACATAAGAGCATGTGGATAAGTTGGAGGATTGACTGTATTGGTAAAGGTTACCAATCACCATAGAGAATGGGGTCCGGCAAATGTTGCCAAGGTGATCGACGAGTATCGATCGTCCAACATCGTCGAGTATCGATCGTCGAGAATCGTCGAGTATCGATCGTCGATAATTGTCGAGTATCGATCGTCGAGAATTGTCGAGTATCGATCGTCAAGAATCGTCGAGAGTCGTCGAGAATCATCGAGAATTGTCGGGAATCGAACTGTTCGATTCTCGATGAGTGCTGATTCCCGACGAATCATTTCAAGAAACCCTATTTTTCTGTGGTCTGCGGATAGCGATTTTTCCTAGGTCAGTTTATCCTTCGGGTATAAATAATGACTTAGGTTTGAGCGATGAACGATCCACTCACATCCTGACAGAAGTGTTCTGCCATTCCGCCGACGGAAGGGTTCCGGCGACGGAAGTGTTCCACCGACGAAAGTGTTTCGCTTTCGCCGATTTGCTCGCTCCGCAGGCCTCCTCTCCGATGACAGTCGCTGGTGCTTGTCTTCCTGGAGCGGACCTAGCAGTCCGTGGAAGTGCAAGGTGTAGTCGATCTCCCTTCCAGTTTTTCGTGCGATGAAGATCGGTGTTCTTCCGCTCGTGTGGATTTCTGCAGAGACGTAGACGCTATTCTACATGGAACTCGCCGCCGACAATAACTCATACATTGGAGCATCTTCGTTGAGTTGTGACTCAATGTAGCCTAGGTAATTTTACCTAGTTATTTCTTAACTTCTTGATTTAGGTTTCATGGCCCGATCCCAAATTTCTTTTGGGTTGTTCTTGATTTTACTATTTCCACTGCGTGCACAACTGTTGTGCCACCTTCAAGAGAAACCCAACACCCATAACTTTCATCCCTCGACAGTAGAAGTAAATGATACCTTTATACGGGCGTCCTCCGGATGGAGTTATTAAGCGGACAGAATTTTTTTTTCTAAATATATTAAAAGAAAATGCAAACTTTTCAGATCACAGGTATGACAAATAGCTGTAAATCGCAGCTAAAGTGTTCGGCGAAAGCTGCCCTTGTACCATACCGTAATGCTCAATGATCTAAGAGATCTCCCACAGTAGGGGGAACTTGAATCTGCAGTTGAAGTGGTCAATTGGCACTACGATCTGCGTTGTAGTGGAGAAATTTATCCTCTCTTGGTCTTCTGGCAATCGGGCAAGAACTGGCGAGTCCGTCATGTGCTTCTCGACTAAAGCATCCAGATCGGCCTCTGTTAGCTTGCATTTCTTGTGGTCGGGAGAATGGAAAGAAATCGCTGTATCAGTTCGTGCGGACACCATTTTCACAGACCGCAAGGACTTATGCTTCGATCACGTTTCCTATACAGAAAGAATACTAGAGCTCTATTTATAGAAAACTGGTCTGACAGTTTTTTCAGCCAGTCTGCAAAGATTTTTCGCTCAGTCTGCACGGACCTGTAAAAGATAGCGCACTCAAATCCAATCCCCCCCAGCTCGCTTTATTTAGTGTTCCAGTAATTCCAAAGCAAATCTACAAGTCAAGATAGAGGACTCAAAGGCAGTCCGCCCAGCTCGCTATTTTCAGTGTTCAAAATAATGTACGTCAAATATGCGGACACAACGCCAGTCCGCATAGCTCGCATTCAACATCAACCTGTAGAAAGATCTTCATCACACAGAACGCAATATTGTTAAAACTCAGAGCAACAGTATACAGAACAAATAAAGTTCACATCAAAGTTCAAATGAAGCAACAAGCAATGTTTAAAAGCACACCAAATGATACAACAAACAACAAATGAAATTGATTGTTTTCGCTCGTTTGTGGACTCAGCGACCTCTACGGTCAGGTTGAGTAGGTCACTCCTGCTTATCCTTCCCAAGATGAGCTTCCTGGTCACTTCCTCGTAGTATTTATCCTTATAGCTGGTAGACGAGATGGTGCATTGAGTTGAAAGTGCGGTGCATGTACGTGACCTCCTTGTTTATCCGGCTCACCAGAACCACAGGCTCGGCTATCGACCTCTGCTTCTCGTCCGCCGCAGGCTGCCCACTTGCTACTGGAGCTTGAGCCTCTGCTGAAGCAGGGCAAATTGGTAGTTGTGGCCTCACCACGGCGACCTCGGAATCTTGCTTCTTCTTCCCTTCTTGAACCAAGGCCAAGTACCTTCTTCTTTAATGGAAGTCATCTTTTCCTAGTCGCTGCTTCTCCTTCTTGCATTCCTCCAATTCCATTGAGATGCTGGCGAACTGATTCTCCATAGCTTTTTCTCTCTCTATCCGCCTTTTAAGTTCTACTTGAACGTCTTTCAACTTTTTTCATACATCTACTTTTCTAACAAAATCAAGTTGTCCAGGCTGGATTGCTCGCCTTGCGCGGACTCACCATGAGAGATCGCGCCAGTCCGCTCCGGTGTATTTGCTTCAAGGGACGGAACAATCTCGTCAGCTTCAATAGAACTGGGTGGCGACTTCCGTCCTACAACAAAGAAAACAAATTTCGAATTAATTCCCAGATCACGGCGGACTCAAAAGTTAAAAAGTTAATCACTTTTTGTAATTATTGCAGCGATCTGGCGACTATCAAAGACAGGCCGCCCTACCCGCTCTGGGTCAAAAGTACTTAAGTGTTGTTTCCATTCTTGATGAACCCTTGCTCTTGTCTCGGCCATCGATCTACTTGAAATGACTATATAATCAGTCTCCATATTAATCTTGATCGTCCTGGACTTCTGTGGGGGAGATTTATAGAGCCATGAACGGTGAAATTGCTTAGGAGCTGGCTGTAGTTTACCTGACCGCATCAGCTCGACCGCAGTCCGCAAATCAGCAGCACGCTTGTTCGTGTCGAGCTTTTCTGAGACAGCCTCGACCTTGGCCTTCATGATGGCGAGCTGCTCCTTCGCCACTTTATCTCTTCCCTTAGACGCAGACGTGGAGGGGGGATCCACAGCTTTTACTCCTAGTATCTCAACGTCAGATTGCAACACCTCAAGCAGAGATTGATTCTTATCAGCGAGCTGCTCGTTATCGATGGTGTTGAGAATTTCAGTGGTGGACAAAATGGCCGTTGATAGGGAATCATTTCCCACAATCGAGGTGTCTGGGGTGACGAGGCCAGCGTCTTGAACCTCCTTTTCTCGCGGCCTGTGCTACAAGCTCGTAACACTAGTCCGTACAGAGATGTTTTTCTCTTTGCTAGCCCGCAGTTTCTTCTCTACCCGCTCGGTGGCGATGGACTTGTCCCTCTTTCTCTTCTTCTCAGGTGCTCTTTTCTCCGAGGTAGCAGCAACCTGTTTCGAGTCTGGCAGATTATCGCGCACTGTGCTCGAATCAACGACAACCAGAGCCAGTGAATATGCTTGCTCTTCAGCTCGTTCTTCAGCTCGTTCTTCAGCTTGTTCTTCATCTTTTTCTTCACCCTGTTCTTCAGTAGGCTGCTTCTCCTCAGCATTTGGCTGTAGAACTTCCTGTGATGAGACCTCCTTGTTTAGGTCTATCTGCAACATATATGTTCCGGAGGAAGCAGGAAGTATTTCCATACCACCTGAGTTCGCAGGGTTCTGGTTAGAAATCAACGACGGATTCAAGATTCTATCCGCACTTTTCGATGGCACGTTTTGAGCAGCAGATACATCCGTGGACTTCTCATGTTCAAAATCTTTGGAACTGTGAATTGAGTCAATTCTCTACTGTCCCTTCTTTGAACTTCCCCTATGTGGCGGACAGGCATCCCGCTCTAGTGAACAACCTTCTTAGTCCTTGTGTTCGTCTTGGGTTTCTCTATCCTTGAAGAAAAGTTGCCAAAGAATGATCCAAGCCTTGCCATTCTGTACTGCAAAGCATAGACCGCAAGAGGTGAATAACAACCCGTGGCACAAACAATTTTGTCATAATACTGAGTTTCCAGCGGTATTTATAGCACTGACAACATTTATGAGAGTTGCGGACTCGGTGGTTAAGGAAACATTTTCAAAATTTTATGAAACTTGAAAATGTGAGGGGATTATATTAACC
Source organism: Platanthera zijinensis (assembly GCA_039513925.1). Classification (NCBI taxonomy): domain Eukaryota; kingdom Viridiplantae; phylum Streptophyta; class Magnoliopsida; order Asparagales; family Orchidaceae; genus Platanthera; species Platanthera zijinensis. The sequence goes on from CM077087.1 coordinate 110,517,740, forward strand.
CCAGAATCCACAACATGTTCAGAAGGACAGATCCTCCTCTTTCGGCAGACTCGGTTTTGGCAGTTCGTCAAGACCATGCAGATCCGTCTCCAGTGGCGGACTTTGATTTCCAGTCTTCCCAGGTTGCCCAGTCTATTTCAGAAACCTCCTTCAGCGGCGGACTCGATCCTCCAGTCTGCCCAGGTCATCCAGCCTCAGTTGATCAACTTTTAGATCATCCGCTAGCTCTTAAGGCGGAATCAAGCATCCACCCGCACAGGTCGTAGACCTTCAGCCAGGATCGCACCCTGCAGCCATACGGAAGGTCCAGCTCGCGAGCCCAGTCCTCCCCTCTTGCGCGGATAGGCTTATCATTTCTTTTTTGATTCCTATCACCGCTGCCCGGTACTCCTGTACCCTGAGCAGCCAGTTATTTTAGCACTTCCTGTTTGGGCAGGCCCCCGAACCTATAAAAAGGGGGAAGCGGTGCACCCAACACACACTAACTCGATCCCAGGAGCCCACTTATTAGAGGCTGCGAACTCAAATCTCAGACTTTGCGGTCTCCAGCCTGTCTTGATTTCACCGCGTTCAGCAGTCCTGATTACTCTTTTCCTTTGTCCACTAGTGGACGGTTTCTTGCGGTTTCCTTAATCTCTTTTTCCCTTCTGCCGAAACTTTAGAGCGCATTTCATGCCCAACACTCACGTTATATTTTAAATTTACCTTATTTTGACTTCCCTATTGCAGAGATTAGTAGGTGTTCGTGAGTTCTCATTAGGTAATTGTGTTATATTTTAAATTATTTGTTTTTAATATCTCTTATGAAGATATTAACAGGTATTCGTGAGTTAACTTCAGGTACTCGCATTATATTTTAAATTTTCCTACTTTTGACTTCTCTTTTGGAGTGATTAGAAGGTTTTCGCGAGTTCACTTCAGCTACTCGAATTATGTTTTAAATTTACTTGCTTTTGACATCTTGTTTGAAGAGATTTGTAGGTGTTTGCGAGTTAACTTAAGGTACTTGCGTTATATTTTAAATTTACCTTCTTTAGACTTCTATTTTGTAGAGATTAGTAGGTGTTCACGAGTTCACTTCAGGTACTCGCGTTATATTTTAAATTTACCAGCTTTTGACTTCTCCTTTCTAGGGATTAGTAGGTGCTCGCAAGTTAATTTTTGGTACTCGAGATATATTTTAAATTTACCTGCTTTTTACTTTTCTTTTGTAGAGATTAGCAGGTGTTTGCGAATTTACTTCAGGTACTCGCGTTATATTTTAAATTTACCTGCTTTTGACATCTCCTTTATAGAGATTTGCAGGTGTTCCCGAGTTCACTTAAGGTACTCATATTATATTTTAAATTTACCTGCTTTTTACTTCTCCTTTGGAGATATTAGAAGGTTTTCGCGATTTCACTTCAGGAACTCATGTTATATTTTAAATTTACCTGCATTTGACTTCTCCTTTGAAGAGATTTGCAGGTGTTCACGAGTTCATTTCAGGTACTCGTGTTACATTTTAAATTTTCCTGCTTTTGTCTTCTCCTTTATGGAAATTAGCAGGTGCTCCCGAGATCACTTCTGTTGATGCAAAAAATGCGCTCTCAAGTTCTGGCAGAAGGGAAAAAGAGATTGAGGAAACTGCAAGTAATCGTTTACTAATGATCCAAGGAAAAGAGAAATCAGGACCGCTGATCGCGGTGGTCAAGGCAGGTTGGAGACCGCAAAGTCCGAGATTCGAGTCCGCAGCCTCTAATAAATGGGCTCCCTGGCTCGAGTCAGCGTGCTTTTGGTGCACCGCTTCCCCCTATTTATAGGTTCGATGGCCTGCCCAAACGGGCAGTGCAAAGATAACCGGTTGCCCGGGGTAAAGGAGAATCGGGCAGCGGTGACGGGAAACAAAAATGAAAATATAAGTAGTCCACACAAGAGGGGTGTACTGGCCTCGTGAGCTGGAGCTTCCATCAGGCTGCAGGGCGTGATACTGGCTGAAGGTTCACGACCTGTGCGGACTGACACTTGAGTCCACCTGAAGAGCATGCAAACGATTTGGAAGCTGATCAACTGAGGCTGGACGACCTGGGCGGACTGGAGGATTGAGTCTACCGCTGAAGGAAGACAACTAGAAATCTGGCTAGGCGACCTTGGCGGACTGGGAACTAAGTCCACCGCTGGGGAGCCTTGGATTCTGCATGTTCTTGATGACCTTATCGGACTGCCAAAACCGAGTCTGCCGAAAGAGGAGGTGGATCTGTCCTGCTAAACATGTTCCAGATTCTGGGGTTAACAACTTCAGGTAATCACGTTATATCTAAAATTTATCATCTTTTGACTTTTCTTTTGTAGAGATTAGTAGGTGTTCAAAAGTTCACTTCAGGTACTCCCATCATATTTTAAATTTACCTTCTTTTGACTTCTTCTTTCCAGAGATTAGTAGGTGTTTGCAAGTTAACTTCAGGTACTCGCATTATATTTTAAATTTACCTGCTTTTGACTTCACGTTTGTAGAGATTAGCAGGCATTCACGAGTTCACTTCAGGTACTCACATTATATTTTAAATTTACTTACTTTTGACTTCTCCTTCGCAGAGATAAGCAGGTGTTCACCATTTCACTTCAGGTCCAAACGTTATATTTTAAATTTACTTGCTTTTGACTACTCTCTTTGAGAGATTAGAAGTTTTTCACGAGTTCACTTCAGGTACTCACGTTATTTTTTATATTTCCCTGTTTTTGACTTCTCTTTTGAAGAGATTAGCAAGTGCCCGCGAATTCACTTTAGGTACTCGCGATATATTTTATATTTTCCTGCTTTTGACTTCTCTTTTGTAGGGAGTAGGAGGTCTTTGCGAGTTCACTTTAGGCGCTCGCTTTATATTTTAAATTTACCTGCTTTTGACCCCTCTTTTGTAGAGATTAGCAGGTGTTCGTGAGTGCACATCAGTTATTCGTATTATATTTTAAATTTACCTATTTTAACTTCTCTTTTATAGAGATTAGCAAGTGTTCGCGAGTTCACTTCTGGTACTCATGTTATATTTTAAATTTACCTACTTTTGACATCTCTTTTGTAGAGAATAGCAGGTGTTCGCGAGTTAATTTCAGGTACTCGCGTTATATTTTAAATTTACCTGTTTTCACTTCTCTTTTGTAGAGATTATCAGGTGTTTACAAGTTCACTTCAGGTACTCGTGTTATATTTTAAATTTACCTATTTTTGACTTCTCTTTTGCAGAGATTAGCAGGTGTTCACAAATTCACTTTCGGTACTCACATTTTAATTAAAATTTATCTTTTTTGAGTTCTCTTTTGCAGAGATTAACAGGTGTTCGTAAGTTCACTTCAGATACTCTAATTATATTTAAAATTTATTGCTTTTGACATCTTCTTTGCAAAGATTAGTAGGAGTTCACGAGTTCACTTCAGGTAATCACGTTATATTTTAAATTTACCACCTTTTGAATTCTCTTTTGCAGAGATTACTAAGTGTTCGCGAGTTCACTTCAGGTACTTGCATTATATTTTAAATATATCTACTTTTTGTTGATGCAAGAAATGCGCTCTCAAGTTCCGGCGGAAGGGAAAAATAGATTACAGAAACCGAAAGCAACTATCTACTAGTGGAAAAAGAAAAAGATTAAATAGGATCGCTGATCGCGGTGATGTCAAGATTAGCTGGAGAATGCAAAGTCCGAGATTCGATTCCACAGCCTCTACTAAGTGTTCTCCTGCGCTCGAGTCAGCGTGCGTTGGGTGCACCACTTCCCCCTATTTATAGGTTCGGGGGCCTGCCCAAACAGGCAGTGCTAAAATAACTGGTTGCCTGAGGTACAGGAGAACCGGGCAGCGGTGACGGAAAAAAAAAAGACAAGCAGTCCGCGCAAGAGAGGTTGACTGGGCTCACGAGCTGGATCTTCCATCTGGTTGCAGGGCATGATATTAGCTGAAGGGTCGTGACCTGCGCGGACTGATGCTTGGATCCGCCTGAAGAGCAGGCGACCGATCTGGAAGCTGATAAACTTAGGCTGGATGACCTGGGCGGACTGGAGGATTGAGTCCTCCACTGAAGGAGTATTCTGGAATCGACTGGGCGACCTGGGCGTACTGGAAATCACACTCCGCCGCTAGAGATGGATCTGAATGGTCTTGATGACCTGAGCAGACTGCCAAAACTAAGTCCACCGAAAGAGGAGGAGGATCTGTCCTGCTGAACATGTTTCAGATTCTAGGGTTAACATAATCCCCGCACATTTTTAAGTTTTAGAAAACTTCGAAAATGTTTGCTTAACTGCCGAGTCCGCAACTGTCATAAATGCTGCCAGCGTTATAAATACCGTCGGAAACTCTATTTTCTGACAAAACTGTCTGTGCCACGAGTCAGTTTTCACCTCTTGCAGTTTGTACTCTTCAGTCCGACATGGAAAGACTTGGTTCATTCTTTGGCAACTTTTCTTCAAGAACAGAGAAACCCAAGATGAGCACGAAGACAAAGAAGGTTCTGCACCGGAGCGGGATGACTGTCCGCCATGTAGGGGAAAGCTCAAAGAAGGGACAGGAGAGGACTAACTCAGTCCGCATCATCAAAGAATCTGAACACGAGAAGTCCACGAATGTCTCTTCTGCTCAAAATGTTCCATCGAAGAGTGCGGATAGAATCTCGAATCCGTCGTTGATTTCTGACCAGAACCCTACAAACTCAGGGGGTATGGAAATACTTCCTTCTGCCTAAGGAATATATATGTTGCAGATAGACCTGGAAAAGGAGGTCTCATCACCGGAAGTTTGGCAGCCAAACACTGAGGAGAAGCGGCCTACTGAAGAACAGGCTGAAAGACAAACTGAAGATCAAGCTGAAGAATCAAGCTGAAGAACGGGCTGAAGAGCAAGCGTCTTCACTAGCTCTGGTTTTCATCGATCAAGACACAGTCCACGAGAGTCTGCTGGACTCGCAGCAGGTTGCTACTATCTTGGAAAAAGAATACCTGAAAAGAAGAGGAAGAGGGAAAAGTCTACCATCGCCGAGCGGGTAGAGAAGAAATTACGGGCTAGCAAAGAGAAGAACATCTCTGTGCGGACTGGTGCTGCGAGCTTGCAGTATAGGCCGCGAGAAAAGGAAGTTCAAGATGTCGGCCTTATTACTCCAGATGCCCCGATCCTAGGAAATAACTCCCTGTCGACGGTCAGTTTGTCCACCACAGAAATACTCAACACCATCGATAACGAGCAGCTCGTTGATATGAGTCAATCTCTGCATGAGGTATTGCAGTCTAATGTTAAGATAATGGGAGAAAAATCTACTGATCCCCCCTCTGCGCTTGCGGCTGAAGGAAGAGTGATGCAGCGCCACCGCTACTTGATGATGACCCAGTTGTCGAGGCGCTACGACATAAAGATCTGAGACGCCGTGATGATGCTGAAGGAAGTGCACGTTACAACCTCCTCCCGCGGCGTGCTAAAACCGCCATGAAAAAATTAGCCTAATTTTCTTATTTCATGCACTTTATTTAATATTTTGAGAATATAAAATTATCCTATGCTTAAGTGATAATTTTATATTCATGGCATGTGTTATTTTTTTATTTGGAACAATATTTTATTTTGGGTGTGCAAAGAATGGATGAGATTACATCTCCATCACGAAGGGCTAAGAGTTATTGTAAACTCCTATTTAAGGAGGTGTTTAAGAGGAATAATATCATTGAGATTTGAAACCTAATTTTATTCCCCTTAAGAGGAATTTCGGCCAAGAGGAGAGAATCCAAGCTGCCCCCCTTGTGTGGTGTGAAACCGCCGGCCCCTTGTGGTGGTGTAAAGCCGCCGCCCCTCCTTGCTCCCTCCATCCGCTTTGGTGCGACTCCGGCGCGGCTTCCTTGGTGCGACTCCGTGGAAGAAGGTTGCAAACCCTTCGGTGTGACGCCGGCTGATCCGTGGAGAGAGTGATTCTCCCACCTTATCTTTGTGTGAAATTTCTTCCCGGTTGGGTAAACTCTTCCCTTTGTGTGATTCTTGCTTTAGAATTGTGGAGGTTTTTCATGCACCGTTTTTTACATGATTTTTTAATCCGTCGCTTGCAAAATCTGAATTTGACGGTGCTGTTATTGAATCTCTTGTTGTCCGGAACGGGTAGATCCGTCTTGGGAGTGCAACGTGGCCTAGCCTCGATTTGCTCTTCCGTTCGGCGCACTTTATGTGCCAACAAGGGAATTAATCACGACTCGAATTTCGATCGCTCTTAAAGGTTTTCCGCCGCTCCGAAATAAACTATTGCTGCGCTTGAAACGGCTATATTGAAATGAATAGATACTTGTGTAGGTGCGGTGAGTTTTGTGCTTGTTGGAGAGGTAGGTCTTAAGGACGTTGTATCGAGTCCGTCTTACGGTGAGTTGTGTGCTTGTTGGAGAAGTAGGTCTTAAGGACGTGGTATCGAGTCCCGGATTTTGGGAACCAACCGACCCCTTTTCGTTCGATTTTGGTCGGCGTTCCCTCTTTTATTTCTTGTTCGGTAACGTTTAGGTGTCCGTATTGTAGTCACGTCCGAATCATGGTCGTCCCTACATCAATTTGTTATAAGAGGGAGGTTGTTTCAACTTCCACGTTGCAAACATCCTCTCTGTGTTCTTCGTTGGTCGATCTGAACTTTCAAAGATCTGAAATTTTCGGATTGGTCTGCGTTTAGTAAAATCTTCGGAATTTTAAAACTTGTCGAACAAATCTGAAAAAAATTCTGTAGCTTCCTAACTTTATTTCCAGCAACATTAAAACTGAAAATATTTCGATTCGTCCTCGTTAGGTCAGCCTGCAAATTGAAAATGTCGTAATTCTATCTAGTTGGTCTGCAAATAGCGGGCTGAAATCCTTATTTTTTAGCGAAATCTCAAAATTTTTTTTTTTAATGATCTACGTGTTACTCACTTTGGGAATCTATATGAATATTATATTTTCAGTATAGCTACAGCCCTACGAAAATTCATCTTTCCAAGGTTTCTAATCCTGAATGCGCACTAGGCTAGGTTCGGAATATTCGACTCCGTCTATGTCTAGGATGGCTGCGAATGAACATGTGGATCCCAACACTGAGGCCATAGCGGGGCTGCGTAATGAGATAACTGAGCTTAGGAACATGTTAACCCAGTTCATACAAACCCAAGCTAGGCCACCCCCACCACCCGCTAATGTTGAGTTGCCCCGACGGCGCCAACAAAGCTCCGATTCGGATTCTGATGGGGACTCCCCTCGAGTACCCCCACGAGGCCGTCGACACGAGCGAGAGTTTGACATTACTAGATCCATTAAGATTGAGGCCCCCACTTACGACGACATGGGAGATCCACAGAACTTCCTAAATTGGACCGTGGATATGGAATGTTATTTCGACTGGCACCATCTCACGGACCCCCAAATGGTCCAAGTTGCCAGGATGAAGCTGACAGGCCATGCCAAAACTTATTGGCTGAATGAAGAGCGTAGGCTACGAGTTGGTAACGGAGACCCAATTATTGGGTGGACCGTAATGAAGAATTTGTTGACCGATCAGTACGTCCCCGCGTACCACCGGACACAGATGTTTGACGAGCTTGCCACCCTGCGGCAGGGTTCAAGTTCAGTAGTGGAGTATATGGGAGAATTGAAGGACCGAATGGTACGTTGTGATATGAAGGAAATCCCCGAGGTCACCCTTTCTAGATTCCGTAAGGGGCTTCAACCCGATATTAAGCGGAAGCTTTTACGATATGGCCACACGGATCTAAACACGACATTCAATGCCGCCCTCGACATTGAGAAACACTTAGCATCTAAGGCTCACTCCTGTTATTTGCTTACGAAGGGGAAATCCACTACCAGATCATCTTCCTCCACATATCAGGACAAAGGGAAGTTCCGGTCCGCCGAGTCAAAGTCTGTCGTAATCACTGCTAGGAACACTAAGAACCCGGCGAGCGAACGTATTCCCATCGGAAAGGTTAGCAAGACTAACGCCACATGTTACTCTTGCGGCATTCAGGGTCACTATGCCTTCGAATGCCCAACGAAAACTAAAGCAATAGCCTTATTAGAGTCGACGACCGATCTTGCGGATTACGTTTATGAGGCTGCTGAGGAGAGCGACCCAAAAGGGGTCACAAGTGTCTTAGAGGACGATCACCCCCTTATGGTGATGCGTTGTATCTTGACCACTCCTCGTCCGATGGTAGCTGTGTGAATGTCGTCTCTATGAACGCCGTTGCACGTATGTCCTTGACCACGGAGCCACACCCGACCCCATATAAGGTCGCCTGGATCAACAAGATCTCCGTACCCGTTACCAAGCGATGTCTGGTCCTACTCTCATTCAAATCCTACAATGATGAGGTGTGGTGTGATGTCCTTCCGATGGACGCTTGTCATGCGTTGTTAGGCCGCCCTTGGCTATACGACCGTGATATTACACATTTTGGTAGAACCAACACTTATGAATTAAAATTCAATGGCAAAACCATCACTTTGAGGCCGACCATCCCAAAGGAGCCGTAGTCTTGGTTAAGGACACCACTATCCCGGTAGAACGGAAAACGTTGAATCTAGTTTGGAGGAAAGAGTTTGAGAGAGATCTGTTCTTTGATGGAATTATGTATACGCCGTTGTCTATTCCTTCCACCCCATGGGAAGATGTGAGCATGGACTTTGTCTTAGGCTTACCCACTACTTTATGATGTCACGATTCTATTTTAGTAGTTGTGGATAGGTTCTCCAAAATGGCATATTTCATCCCGTGCACTAGAACTAACGATGCGTCTCATATCGCCAAATTATATTTTAAAGAAGTAGTTCATCACCGGCGAGTGCCGAAGACAATAGTCTCGGATCGTGATATTAAGTACACTAGTTATTTCTGGAAGACACTTTGGGTCTTAATGGGTACCAAGCTATTGTTTTCCTCTGCCTATCACCCCCAGACTGACGGGCAGACGAACGTGGTTAATCGAAGCTTGGGCAGCCTTCTTAGATGCCTAGTGAGAGATCACAAAGGCACGTGGGATCTTATTCTTCCCCACGCCCAGTTAGCTTATAATAATTCCAAAAATCGGTCTACTGGTCTGTCACCAAACGAGATTGTCCATGGATACAAGGCCCGTGTGCCTATTGACTTGGTACCGTTGCCCCCAACATACAAGACAAGTCAGTTTGCGCAATCCTTCGCCCAACATATTCATGACTTACATGCACGTATACGAGCTACCTTGACTGCTCAATATGAGTCTTATCAGTCGCACGCTAATTTACATAGGAGGGTGTCGCACTTTCAAGTTGGCGATTTGGTCCTAGTCCGCTTAGTTCCCGAACTCTTGCCATCTGGCACCATTAAGAAGTTGGCACCGAAGCGCGCCGGCCCTTTTTGGATTATCAAGAAACGAGGTGACAACGCTTTCGTTTTGGATTTGCTGGCTGATTGGGGTATCTCCCCTATTTTTAATGTCTCGGATTTGACGCTGTTTGTTTTACCTCCACCTGAGTTGAATTCTATGTCATCTTCTCCCTCCACTAAAAATTCTGATGGGTTGGGGAGTGGTAGTTCGGATGATCTCTCTCCTTCGGTCCCCGCAGGTAAAACATCGGATGGTACATTGCCTTCTTTTACTCCTACTGCTAACATGTTTCCCAGGTTCCCCAGGACATTTCTCACTCCAGATATGATACTCATTGCGGAACCATTCACTACTCTGGATGGTGCTACTTACCCCTTCCTTGTCCGTTGGCGTGACCGCCCCCTTCGGACGACTCTTAGGTACTCGCGACAGAGCTTCAACGTTTGGATGCCGAGCTTCTCCGCCGCTATCTATCAACTCACGCATCAGAGATACGCGATTTTGAGTGGGGGAGGATTGATGCAGCGCCACCGCTACTTGATGATGACCCGGTTGCCGAGACTCTACGACATAAAGATTTGAGACGTCGTGATGACGCTGAAGGAAGTGCACGTTACAACCTCCGCCCGCGGCGTGCTAAAACCTCCATGAAAAAATTAGCCTAATTTTCTTATTTCATGCACTTTTTTTTAATATTCTGAGAATATAAAATTATCCTATGCTTAAGTGATAATTTTATATTCATGGCATGTGTTATTTTTTCATTTGGAACAATATTTTATTTTGGGTGTACATTTAGCTTTTTGGATGGATGAGATTACATCTCCATCATGAAGGGCTAAGAGTTATAGTAAACCCCTATTTAAGGAGGTGTTTAAGAGGAATAATATCATTCAGATTTGAAACCTAATTCTATTCCCCTTAAGAGGAATTTCGGCCAAGAGGAGAGAATCCAAGCCGCCCCCTTGTGTGGTGTGAAACCGCCGGCCCCTTGTGGTGGTGTGAAGCCTCCGCCCCTCCTTGCTCCCTCCATTCTATTTGGTGCGACTCTGGCGCGGCTTACTTGGTGTGACTCCGTGGAAGAAGGTTGCAAACCCTTCGGTGTGACGCCGGCGGATCCGTGGAGAGAGTGATTCTCCCACCTTATCTTTGTGTGAAATTTCTTCCCGGTTGGGTAAACTCTTCCCTTTGTGTGATTCTTGCTTTAGAATTGTGGAGGTTTTTCATGCACCATTTTTTCCGTGATTTTTAAATCCGTCGCTTGCAAAATCTGAATTTGATGGTGCTGTTATTGAATCTCTTATTGTCCGGAACGGGTAGATCCGTCTTGGGAGTGCAACGTGGCCTAGCCTCGATTTGCTCTTCCGCTCGATGCACTTTATGTGCCAACAAGGGAATTAATCACGACTCGAATTTCGATCGCTCTTAAAGGTTTTCCGCCGCTCCGAAATAAACTATTGTTGTGCTTGAAACAGATATATTGAAATGAATAGATGCTTGTGTAGGTGCGGTGAGTTGTGTGCTTGTTGGAGAGGTAGGTCTTAAGGACGTTGTATCGAGTCCGGCTTACGGTGAGTTGTGTGCTTGTTGGAGAAGTAGGTCCTAAGGACGTGGTATCGAGTCCCGGAATTTTTGAACCAACCGACCCCTTTTCGTTCGCTTTTGGTCGGCGTTCCCTCTTTTATTTTTTGTTCGGTAACGTTCTGGTGTCCGTATTGTAGTCACGTCCGAATCATGGTCGTCCCTACATCAAAGAGAGAAAGAGGCGAAGGAGCTGCTCGCCATTATGAATTCCAAGGTTGAGGCGGTCTCAAAAAAGCTTGACGCGGGCATGCAGGCTAAAAATTTGCGGACTGCGACCGAGCTGATGAAGTCAGGTAAACTACAACCGGCTCCTAGGCGATTTCAGCATTTGTTGCTCTATAAATCTCCCCCGCGAAAGTCGAGCCCAGTCAAGATTATTACGGAGACGGATGATATAGTCGTTTTAAGTAGATCGATGGCTGAGATAATAGAAAGTGTTCAACGAGATTGGAAGCAACACTTAAGTACTTTTGATCCGGAGAGCGTGAGGCAGCCTGTCTTTGATAGTCGTTAGATCGCTGCAATAATTACCAAAAGTGATTAACTTTTTACCTTTCAAGTCCGCCGCGACCTGGGCATTAATCCGAACTTTGTTTTCTTTATTATAGGACGGAAGTCACCACCGGCTCTGTTGAAGCTATCGAGATTGTTCCGTCCCCCGAAGCAAATACACCGGAGCGGACTGGCGCGATCTCTCATGGTGAGTCCACGCAAGGCGAGCAGTCCAGCCTGGACAACTTAATTTTGTTAGAAATGAAGAAGTATGAAGAAAAGATGAAAGACGTTCAAGCAGAACTGAAAAGGCGGACAGTGCGAGAAAAGCTCATGAGAACCAGGTCGCCAGCATCTCAACAGAGCTAGAGTAATGCAAGAAGGAGAAGCAGGGACTAGGTGAAGATGCCCGCCATTACAGAGGAAGGTACTTGGCCTTGGTGCGAGAAGGGAAGAAGAATCAAGATGCCAAGGCTGCCGTGGTGAGGCCACAACTACCAGATTACATTGTTTTAGGATAGGCTTCAGTTCCAGCGGCAAGTGGCAGCCCGCGGCAGATGAGGAGAAGAGGCCGGCAGCCGAGCCCATGGTTTTGGTGAGCCGGATAGACAAGGAGGTCGCGTACATGCACCGCACTTTCAACTCAATGCACCATATCGTCTACCAGCTATACAGAGAAATACTGCGAGCAAGCGACCAGGCGGCACATCGTGGGAAGGATAAGCAGGAGCGACCTGCTCAACCTGACCGTAAAGGTTGCTGAGTCCACGGACGAGTGAGAACAATTAATTTGATTTGTTGTTTGTATGTTGTATAATTGGTGTGCTCTTGGACATTGCTTGTTGTGTCATTTGAACTGTGATGTGAACTTTATTTGTTCTGTATACTATTGCTCTGAGATTTGAACAATGTTGCGATCTGTGTGATGAAAATCTTTCTGCAGGTTGATGTTGAATGTGAATTATGCGAACTGACTTTATGTCCGCATATTTGACTTGTAGATTGCCTTAAAATTGCAAGAATATTGAATAAAGCGAGCTGGGCGGACTGGCTTTGAGTCCGTGATCTTTCATAGGTCCACGCGGACAGAGGGAACAATCTTTGCGGACTAGCTGAAAAAATTGTCAGACCAGTTTTCTATAAATAGAGCCCTAGTCTTCTTTCTGTATAGGAAATGCGATTGAAGCAGAAGTCCTTGCGTTCTGTGAAAAAGGTGTCCGCACGAATTGATGTCGCGATTGCTTTCCATTCCGCCGGCCACAAGAAATTCAAACTAACAGAGGCCGATCTGGATGCTTTCGCCGAGAAGTATATGGCAGACTCGTCAGTGCTCGCCCGCCTGCCCGAAGATCAAGAGAGGATCAATTTCTCTACTATAACACATATTGCAGTGCTAATTGACCACTTCGAATGCGGATTCAAGTTCCCCCTGCTGTGGGAGATCACCAAAATCTTTTAGCATTACAACATGGTCCCGGGGCAGCTCGCGCCAAACACTTTAGCCGTCATTTACAGCTACCTGTCTTACTTGCAATCTGAAAAGATTTCATTTTCATTAAATATATTTAGGAAAATATTTTCTGTCCGTTCAATAACTCCCTCTGGAGGTCGCCCGTATAAAGGCATTATATACTTCTATTGCCGAGGAATGAAAGTTATGGACATACCGAACAAGATCCATAACTGGACCTCGAGTTTCCTCATCTATGAAGGCGACCTGGGGTTCGCACATACGCATCCGCAAGAGCGCACAGACTCCGTCTTCAAAAGCGTGAAGCTTGACGAGGTGGAGGCTACCATCATTGAATTCTTGGCAGGGGCAAGGCTTGACATTGAGCATTACATCCCGCTCCTGCATAGCTTGGAAGCCATAGCCCACCAAGAAAGTAAGTTCGTCCTGTCTTTGTATCCGCCATGACCTGGAGCATATCCATCAAGACTTGCAGTGTATTGATTTAATTTCTTTTCTTGCAGCGACCTTGGTGGTGCTAGTGAATCCTCCGCAGACTTCGGGCGGCCTGACCCCCACCCAAGGAGAAAGGAAGAAAGAAATAGCAAGGAGAAGGAAGGAGGAAGGGGATCCTGCCGTGGACTACTCTTCCTCTGAAAGCTTCGACATGCAAGGCTTCGGAAAGAACAAGAAGGATCTGAGGGGAAACCGATGATCCACAGGCACAAAAAGAATAAGCATGTCCGCCTCTCCACTACTATTCCCTCATGGAAGAGTCCGCGGATCTCTCATCATGACCATGTGGCGTTCTCCGCTCTTTACGGGAAGTGCAATTTGCGCGGCCTGAAGAGCATGGCGCCTGCTGATATCCCCTTCCTCGATGCTCAAGCCAGCATGAATAGCGCTGTGACAAGCCATTTTATGAGTCGTCTGACGCGTGACCTGCATAAAGAAAACGAGCAACTTCTGCGAGAGAACAAGTTGCTGAAGGACAAGAACAAACAGTTAGGGAAGAGGATTAATCTGCACAAAGAAAATGAAGCGGTAAGTTTCCGTATTCGCGGCGATCCCTATTTTTTGTTCGTGGTGGACTGACTCATTCTTTCTTTTTGCAGACTGCGTATGATGTAACTAACCATAACTTCTAAGACGCGATGTTTCCCTCTGTGATGGAGAGCGTCGAGGTCGCTATTGAGCGCTTCATTGACGGTGGCTTCGCAAAGGAAGGGGTGTTCGAGGTCCCTTTTCTGAATCTCTTCCCCGAGGTAAAGGTGAAGGCCACTGATCAGGAGCGGGCTGTGAAAGGAAAAGCAGTTGCCGATGAGGAAGATGAAGAAGGAGATGAGAGTCTAGCTGAAGACGAAGTTCCTGACAATGCTGTTTCAAGCCAGCAGTACGAGAGCCAGTCTAGGCAGTCCGCATCTTATTCAAGTTCTGATGAGGGAAGTTCGCGAATAGCAAAAGTTCATATGACAGCAGCAGTGACTCAGGGGGTTATTCTCCTGAAGTAAATGTTGATGGATCTTCTATCCCGTATGTGCCTGCGGAAAAGAAGCACCGGACATCTACAGAATAAAAGATGTAATTTGATTTTGTTTTTTTGTAAAGGGCGGACTTGGTTAGAGTTCGCTAAAGATGAAAAAGATGTAAATTTTTTACAATGAATGTAAAGGATATTTATGCTTAGTCCGCATCTTCTACTATTTTTATTGTTCATTTTCTGCTTCTTTCAATGCTTTGATGAGACTTGTCTATAATGTATATGAATAATAGCCATCGTAGTTTTAATGAGAATAAGTCTGTGCCTCCTAGACTTTAGGCCGCTTGCTTAGGATGAGTAACTTTAAAATAACACTTGTTGGCAGTAATCCAGTCCGTGATGCTTGATTTGTTGCCCGCCGAGTTCATATAACATTAATCTCACCACGATAAATGATGGGAGGAATCTGACGGATACCAAGATATAGTCCGCAAACTTATTAATTAACAATCAATTTTTGCTGGCGAAAGAGATCGATTGTTACAGTGAATTGAAATACTTTATAAATGAACTTCTGAGGGCTGAGAAAGATGGGTTACAAACTTAAGTGACAAAGCGGGCAGGTGCGTATAACATTTCTTTCCTCGCAAGGTCAGAGTTGTAAACCACATCCAAGTAACTTTGCGGCCAAAAAGATCAAGCCTTGTGGACTGTAAATATCAGAAATACATTCCGACTTAATAGTGATGATCCACAACATCAGTGACAAAGAGGGCAGGTGCATATAACATTGCTTTCCTCTTAGGTTCACAAAAGCTTAAGACCAAACCACTGTACAAAACGGAGGACTGCGCAGATACCAAAATATAATCCACGAAGAGAAATGATTCACAACATAACCGAGCGGGCAGGTGCATATAACATTGCTTTCCTCGCAAGGTCATAGTTGTAAGATCAATCCAACTGGCAGAAATCGGCGGACTGCGTGGATTGAGCAGATTGAGCGGACTGAGCGGATGGTAGAAATTTGTGCGCATTTAAAGAAATGGTCAGCTTAGGTGACCATGCGTGCAGGTGCCTACAGGGCAGGCATTGCTTTCCTCGTGAGGTTAAGAGAGCTTTGTGCTTTAAGTTAAAAAAGAACACTGATCCCTTTCCTAGGATTATGACTGATTTGATCAATTTGGCAGGTGCATGAGGGTTGTATTGCTTTCCTCAAAGGATCAAACGGGTTGTGGATTCCCTGCAGACACCGCTTGAGAGTAGCAAAGAGTGTTCGAGTGTACAAAATTGGATGATATATGGGCAGGTGTCGGATGGCATTGCTTTCCACAAAGAGACAATGAAGGTGTACTCTATCCCTTACAAAGCACGATAGAGCTGACAACCACCCTGTCCCTCCAAAAATGCAGAGGTGGAGTCAGGTACCAGCTTGGATCCAAAATCTATTATCCCACCGCACGAGAATCTGTAAGCTCCCACTTCAAGGTGCGAAATCTCCCCGCAACACATGATCATCGTGGTGTTACTCTAATGACAATTATTATCGGGGGGGGGGGGGGGGGGGCAAGCTGGACTTGGAGATGTCTCTTGATTTAGTATTCTTTTACTTTGAGGTGCAGGTAAGGAGATGTGATTGTGATATGCAAGAAAAAGTGTTAGCAAGAAATTCTCATGTATATAATCATTGAAATGAATACAAATGACAAGTGTTTGTTTAAGAATAAAATCGCTTTAAATCATCCCCATTCCAAGTATGAGGTAAGTCTTCTTCGGCATAGGTTTGCAGTTGGTATGCCCCATTTTTCAGAACTTTTTTAATGATGAATGGTCCATTCTAGTTCGGGTTCAGCTTACCCACTGAACAAGTTCTTGCGGCTGCATCTACTTTTTTCAGAATGAGATCTCCCATCGAAAAATGCTTGACCCTGATATTTTTGTCAAAATATCCGACCATCCTTCGCTTGACTTCCTCTTGCCTGATGACGGCCTCATCCCGCATTTCTTCAATTTGATCCAAGCTATGTCTCATGTTCTCATTGTTAATCTCAATCCAGTCTTCCCAGCTCTGCCTTGCTAGCAATACCCAAGGAGTTGGAACCTCAAATTTTACCGGGATGAGAGCCTTTGAGCCATGAGCAAGCTTGAAAGGAGTTTCTCCGGTAGCTAATGAAGGGGTTGTTCTGAGCGTCCATAGAACTGAAGGGAGCTCATCTGCCCAGCTGTCTTTCAGATTTTGCACTTTCTTTTTTAGCAAATTATGTATCTCCTTATTCGCTGCTTCTACTTGGCCGTTGCTTCTAGGATGATGAACTGACGAGAATCGCAGTTCTATGCCGACTTGTTTGCCAATGTTCTTCATGTCTTAATTGTTGAATTGCGGCCCATTATCCGTAATTATTGCCATCGGGATCCCATGCCTGCAAATTATCTCCCCCCACAAAAAGTTTTTTATTACCTGAGTTGTTGTCTTTGCTAGCGCCTTGTCTTCAATCCATTTGCTGAAGTAATCAATCATAACCAAGATAAAACGTCACTGCCCACTAGCCATGGGAAATGGACCGAGATGATCCATTCCCCAAACTGTGAAAGGCCAGGGTGTGGTGATTGACACATGTCGCTGTGATGATCGAAGTCGAAGCGGAGAAAATTTTTGTCATTGGGCACACTTATTTGCATAGGGTTCTGAATCTTTTCTCATCGTGGGCCACAAATAACCCTATGAAAATATTCTTCTCTCCAAAGTTCTTGCTCCTGAATGGCTGACACATTCCCCAGAGTGAACTTCTCCGAGCACCATTAGAATCTCCTCCTCAGATACACACCTTTCCATTGGGGAGAGGAAAGTTTTTCTATAGAGAATTCTGGAGATAAGTTTGTAATTTGTCGCTTTCATTCTGAATCTTCTCTTATCTTTAAATGTCTGACGTAATTATCCTTTTGAGAGATACGATTTGAACGGGTCCATCCAAGAGGGTCATTGTTTTATTTGCATCAACTCCCCTTCTTCTGTAGCAGGTAAAAAAGCTCGGAAGTTTCCTCTCCCGAGGGGAGACAAAACTTTGCTAGCTCATCCGCCTCAGTATTGTGCACTATTGAGACATACTCAATAGTGAAACTTTTAAACCTCCCAATCTCTGCTTTTACCAGCATTAAATATTTCTTTAAGGTGGGTTCTTTGGTTTCAAAATTTCCCAGCACTTGTGACGCCATTACTAACGAGGTGGTTTTAATATGCGCATAATCTATTCCAAACTCCTTTGCAAACCGCATACCTACTAAGAGTGCTTCATACTCTGCTTGGTTATTGGTGGTTGGGAAAGAAAACTTTATGGCTTATTTCAACTTGACCCCGTTGGGGTTAATGATGACTACTCCTGCTCCCGAGGAGTTTTTCCCTGAAGCACTATCTATGTAGATTCTCCATGCTAATAGATATTGATCGGCTTGTTTAGTATTGGATTCAGTTGTGTCTATCATGAAATCTGCAAATACATGTGCTTTGATAGCCGTTCGGGGTACATATGAAATATCAAACTTGCTGAGTTCAATTGCCCATTTGTCCAGTCTCCTAGAGGGTTCTGGTTTTTTTAGGATACTTTTTAATGGATGATCAATGATCACCTTGATTGAGTGTGCTTTGAAGTATGGTCGAAGTCTTATGGCAGATATTACTAGTGCCAGCGCAAGCTTCTCGAGGATCGGATACCTGGTTTTGGCATTTTTCAAAATATGGCTTACATAATATACCGGATATTGCCTCTTTACTTCCTCTCTAACAAGGAATGAGCGTATCGCATCTGAGCCGACTCCTAGGTTGATGTATAATATTTCTCCAGTTAGAGGACTTTGAAGTAAAGGAGTGGAGGTGAGTTGCTTTTTAAGTTGCACAAAAGCTTTCGCGCATTCTTTGGTCCATTCAAATTTAGATCCCCCACGAAGAGTTTTAAAGAACAAAGCTCTTTTGTCCACTACTCTAGAAATAAATCTTCCTAGGCCTGCTAGACTTCCCCCTAGTTGCTGAACTTCTTTAGGGGAGCGAAGTGATGGCATGTTGAGGATTGCTTTAACTTTATCTTAGTTAGGGGCAAGCCCTTCGGGGGTAAGGAGATGACCGAGAAATTTCCCTTTATTTGCTCCAAAGATACATTTCAATGGATTTAACTTCATGTTATACCTCTATAGAGTAGTGAATGTCTCTTTGAGGTCTTATACATGTGAAGCAAAGGTTTTACTTTTAATAACAAGATCATCAACGTATACTTCAAGATTTCGTACTTTTTGTTCTTAAAAACAAAATTCATCATGCGTTCATAAGTAGCGCCTGCGTTTTTTAGTCTAAAAGGCATCACAAGATAACAGTAATAGCCATCGTTGGTGATAAAAGACGTATGTGGAATGTCAGGCTTATGCATCCTAATCTGGTGCTAACAAGAAAATGCATCTAAAAACTCATAAAAGGGTACCCAACCACAGAATCTACTAAAGCATCTATTCGAGGCAGAAGATAACAATCTTTGGGGAACGCTTTATTTAATTTGGTAATGTCAACGCAAATCCTCCATTTTCCCCCCGACTTCCTCACCATTACAACATTTGATACCCAGGCCTGGTATTGAATTTCATGAATGAACTTAGCCTTTAGAAGCTTCGCAACTTCTTCCTTGATTGGCTCGGCCAGTTTTGTCGCCACCTCGTTCTTCTTTTGCTGAACAAGTTTGTAGTAAGGAGAAATATTGTGGTGATGGAAAGCTACATTAGGATCCACTCCTGGCATGTCCTCCACTGCCCAAGCGAAGACATCCAGGTTCTTTAAAAAGCTGGCGATCAACTCTGCCTTTTCTCTTTCAGGGAGCTCCGAGTTGATAGAAAGTGTTTTTTCTTAATCCACACCAATTTGAATTCCTTGAGTTGCTTGAGAAGGCTCGAGGTGAACCCCTTCCTGGATTTCCTCCTGATTTCAGACCTCTTCTTTGGGAGATCTTTCTTTTGAGGCGGCAACTAGAGCCTTCTGAGGGGTTATATGCTCGATCATGTTGATCATTTTGACATAGCACTCTCGAGCCTTCCTTGGGTTACTTCTGACAAGGTGCTTGTTTCCTCCTACTTTAAACTTGATTGCAAAATAATAGGTGGAAACCACCGCCCGATATTCGTTAAGGAGCGGCATTCCAAAGATGGCGCAGTAGCTGCTTACCGTATCAACTACTACGAACGTGATAAGCTTTGATACCCCCCTCCCCACACGAGGGTTACTAAAAGTGTAATGCTCCATTCAACTTCCTTCCTTTTGCCTGTGAAGCCATACAGTGGCCCTTCGGTGGAGAGTAAAGTCTTTCCAGATCTCAAGGCCTCATAGGCACTCTTGAATATAAGGTTCACCGAGCTTCCAATATCAAATAAAATTCTCAGAACCGTGTAGTTCTCAATAATTTCTCTGATCACGACTGCGTCGTTGAAGGGGTTGGCCCTCTTCAGGAGATCCTCTGGGCCAAAAGTAACAATTTCCATTGGTGGGGCTGTAGAATTCATGGCTACCTCATGCCATGAGATCTTAGACAAGGAAGACTTCCTGCTTGACTCTGCACCCGCTCCTCCATGGATGCAAAAGAGATCGCCGAGGACGCCTATATCACCTGCATCCTCTGATTTTGATGCTGCCAAATTATCCTGCCCCCTCAAGGTCCTCATTTTCCCAAAAGACATTGGCCACCTCTTTGCCTTTAGAGGTGGATGGTTTTGCTGAAGCATCTTTCACTCCAAGGCCCTTCATTTTTCCTGCGTCAAGTAGCCGCTCCACAAGCTCTCGGAGAGCTCTACAATCGTCGGTTGGGTGCCCTTTCTACTTGTGCAATGCACAGAAAAGATCCGAGTTTCGAGTCTTTCCCTCTACTTTCTAGAATTCTTTCTTGAACAAAGTTTTTTTATGTAGGATCTTGAGAACCTAATCTACTGTCAGGCCCATGATGGCAAGCTCTTCCACAGGACCATGACTTTGTTGATCATCTGAAGATTAGCCATCCCAGATTTGTAGGACAGGCAGGTTCAAGGAGAAACAAGTGCGGGGGTAGTGGTCAATGACAGTTTCTGCTCATGAAACTATTGATGATTTTGATAAGGCCGCTTGTGCCAGAAATTTCTTCCCCTTTATGTCAGAGGCTGATACTCTGGTAGAGGAGGTTTGGAAGCTCGATGAGTTGCAGCGGAATCTGTTGTGTCCCTTCTTTCTGCCTTTGCCGTTTAATTGGATACATATGAGGGGTTGGCACTCTCCCCTTCAATGAAGGCATTACCCGAGGCTATTAGGTTCTGTGTTGGGTATTGCATCAACAATAACCAAGATTTGCTTGAAGTCACCCTTGAACTAAGATGAATTAAGTTGTATTTGATATCCTTGTTTAGCTGTGTGTTTGCAGATTACCTTTGCTAAGTGTAGACCAATGTCAGTCTATAGTTGGTCATGAACACAGGACCATACAGTGTAATCCCTCACTGTGTGATCTAAGGTGTTGACTCATGTGTAGCCTCTCCATTGGGATACACTTCATTTTCAAACCTTGGATCATGGAATGAAGATTGGACTCTTAAAGAGACGAGAAATATTTTTTCTAAAGTTCAAAAAATTCTCTAAATCCACTTCTCGAGAAGTGCCTCTTAGTTCTCGAGAAGTCCTTTGAATTCTCGAGAAGCTTTGCTTCAAAGTTCTCGAGAAGTGCTTAGAATTCTCGAGAAGCTTTGCTTCAAAGTTCTCAAGAAGTGCTTAGAGTTCTCGAGAAGCTTAGCTTCAAAGTTCTCGAGAAGTCCCAGCTTTTGGTTCTCGAGAAGTCCAGACAGCTTCAAGAATTTCTCCAAGTATGAATTCTCTAGAAGTCCAGTGTACTTCTCGAGAAGTCCTTATATTTCTTGAGAAGTAGAAGTGTAGTTCTCGAGATGTCCTATAGTTCTCGAGAAGCTTAACTTCATAGTTCTCAAGAAGTCATCTTATAATTCTCAAGAAGTCAAGTTTGTTCTCGAGAAGTATTAGCCCTGAAGTCTCGAAAACTTACTTAAGTTCCAGATAGTATAGCTCTCGAGAAATCAAATCTAGTTCTCGAGAACTAATGTCACTTCTCGAGAACTACAAGTCATATTTTTTTCAGAATTTCTCTTAAGTCCAGATCGGCCGGATTTTCAAATGACTTGACATGATTGGTCCACGTGTCGTCATTAATGTCTTTTCTAACCGTTAGGAGTAATCCTATATAAAGTATTTTCATTAAGACCAAACCCTATGAAAAAAACTATTACAGAAGCGGATTTCTTCTCTCTGAAATTTTTCTAGATCGACCGACTGTTTCTAAAAGACATTTCTCTGAAGCCGTCGTCGCCGCCACTCACGAATAGACCGACTTTTCTGTGTTCGATCTAGGAAGACTTGCTGTTCAAGGGATCCTCATCCTCTCCTTGATCTAGTAGATCAAAGTTTTCTCAGGTCAGATCTACCAGTCTTCTTCGACCTTTTCTGAAAGAGCCGCAAAGTTCAAGAAGAAGACTCAAAGACTTATTTTTCCAGATCTGAGAAATTTTTGTATTTGTATTTTTTCAAATCTCTTTGTTATTATTGTAGGAGATTTTATCCGAGTGTAGGAGCATTGCACTCCAAGTTGTAGGAAGTTTTGTTTATCTTCCGAGTGTAGATCCATTTGGATCGAGTTTGTAGGAACTTGGTTCCGAGGCGTAGGATTATTTTCAATCTGAGATAGTGGAGTAGCCGAGTCTAGTGATTTGCTAGATATGTGAGGTAAAGTGGATGTACCCAAGATTGGGGAACCACTATAAATCTTCTTGTCTTCTATGATTGCTTGATTTCTTGTGCTAGATCGTTAAAATTTTTATTCCGCAAATAGTCGCACGATTCACCTATTCACCCCCCTCTAGGTGATTTAGGTTGACAACTTTACACTTTCAATTAATATCAGAGTGAGGTTGGTCGTTAAAAGGTTAACACCTTGATCAATTTCCTCTCGAAAGTTGTCATTTGGTTATTCAAGCAATGGACAAGGCCAAAGATTTTGCCATGCTTCCCCTGTGCACAAAGAATAACTTTCCCATGTGGAAAGAGAGAATCAAATTTTTCATGGAAGATGTGGACCTCCGGATCTTCATGATTGTTGAAGAAGGTCCTAACTTCCCCATGACTACCTCCACTATAGATCCAACTAAGATGGTTCCTAAGAAATTGATGGATCTAGATAAGGACGAGATTGCACTTGTCTCTATGGACAAGAAAGTTAAAAATATTATAGCATGTGCGGTCGATGACTCGATGTTGTAGAATCTGATTCACTGCCAATCGGCTAACGAGATGTGGCAGTCTCTAGTAACTCTGATGGAAGGTACTGAAGAAGTGAGGGATGATAGAAAGTCCCTACTGAACAAGAAATATGAAGCCTTCAGGAAAGGGTCAAAGGAGACCATTGCAGATACTTTTGAGAATTTCTTCAAGATAGTAAATGGCCTAAGAGTGTATGGCCAAGTCTTCACCAATGGGGAGCTGAATGATAAGTTTCTGAGGTCTCTCACAAAGGAATGGGACAACAAAGTTTGTGCCATCCGGGAGTTTAACAGACTAGCTAAAACAGACCCACAGAATCTATTTGGCAAGCTGATGTCCTATGAACTGCAGATCAATTCCAGAAAAGCTGAAGAAGAGAAAAGTCACTTCTCCTCAAAAGAGAAGTCGGTTGCATTAAAAGCTGACAGTTTAAGGAAGGGCAAAGCTGCCTCACTAGCACCTGCTCAAGAAGTGAGTGAAGAAGAAAACTCTGAGCCAAGCACCTCGGGCTCAGAATTATCTGAAGGAGAGTTCTCATTGCTCTCTCGGCAGCTCAAGAAATTCTTGAACAAGAAGAAGCAGTGGAGAGGCAATAATGCCTCATATAGAAGATCACGACAAGACGGTGATCAGTGAAAGAAAGGCTCAAGTAGCCATGACAGGTATACCTCTAAACAGAACAAACATATTTCTATTGACATTGTCTACTACTGCTGTAACAAACCAGGTCACGTCATAGCTGACTGCCCCCACAAGAAGAAGGAGGGTGGCAGAAGAGAGGAAAAGAAGTCCTCATACCACAAGAAGAGGACAAAGAAGAGCCTGTTGGCCAAGAAGGGCAAGACTCTCAGCGACTCCGACTCATCTGAGTCAAGTGAAGAAGAGGAAGCCTACTTCAGGCTCATGGCTCAACCAGATGATGAACAAGAGCCCCAGTTTTTTGGGGAGGTAAAATCTCACACTCCTCTCTCTGAATCTGAAAGTTCTGAGCATGAACATGAGGACAGCTGTTCTGACGATGAATCAGAACTTATGGCTCAGTACAAGGACTTGATCATGACTTACGAAAAATGTCGTCGAGTCGTGAAAACTCAGGCTAAAGAGATTAAGTCTTTAAAGGATATTGAGAGCAGCTTGAGAGAAGAAGACGCCAAGACTGACTCTCTTCAAGAGAACTTTAATCTTTCTATTGAAGAATACAATCAAGCTCTTAAGAACCTCGACCTTAAATAGGAAATCATCAAAGATTTGAAAGAACAACTCGAGTCTGAGAAGAAACTCGTTGAAAGTTTATCTAAGCCTAAGATAGTTCTTCCACTCGTTGCTGAATTCTCCGCTAAGGCCCAAGGAACTGGACTAGGCCATGTTGACGCTCCTAGTAAATCTTCTAGGAGAAATAAGGCTCAACGGAATAATAAGGCCGCCAATAAGGCCTTGGCCAAAGAAAAGGGGAAAGCCCCTCTAGATCAGACTGTCTTTAAGAAAGTTATCTTTCCAACAAATAAGTTTAATCTTGACTCGTCCTATGGTCACTTGACCAGACCTACTTATGTAGAGCCAAAGTCTCGGTACCAAGGATGGACTCGCCTTCGAAACTTTTGTGAGAGTGTCTTTAAGGCACCTTATGAAGAAGTGATTCTTTAGGGCTATGGTCCTTATAATCATGGACATAACTTCAAGAATGCACCTAAAGTAAAGCCAGTTGGGGAAAGGCCTCCGAAGGAGAAGAAATCATGTGACTGCCATCACCATGAAGCCTCCTCCTCCAAGGATGCTACCCCTGCTAGACCACCATCTCAAAAGGTCAAGCAAGAGTACGTAAGGCAAAGATATAACAGGTTTTACTGTTAGTGTTGTGGCAAAATTGGTCATTTTGCCAACGATTGTTGGTTTAATACAAGGAAGGTCACTACTCCTCAAGTTGGCAACATGAGACTGAACACTCAGAATGCTAATCTTCGTAGGGGGAGTGTTCTAACCCGAGACTAAGGACCCAAACATGTTTGGGTTCCTAAGGAAAAGTGATTATGAATGTTGGTATGTCCAAAGGCCACCAAAATGCCAATCTAGTACTTGGACAGTGGATGCTCTCGACACATGACCGGGACAAGAAGTCTACTCCAGAATTTCACTTCAGTCTGCAACGGACCAAAGGTCATCTTTGGAGGTTCAGACCGAGGGATAACTAAAGTCTATGGTATTATCACTAACGGTACTTTATCCTTTTCGGATGTAGCTTATGTTGAGGGATTGGAACACAATCTCATAAGCATAAGTCAACTATGCGACAAAGGATACATAGTTGAGTTCCACGCTGACAAGTGCTTGATAAAGTCTATTGACAATTTGGAAACAATTCTATCAGGCACTCGAAACAGGAACATATTTTTCTTAAATTTCATTTGTATAGACTCTTCTACACCAGTGTGTCTTTTTGCAAAAGATAGTGCGTCTCTTGGTGACTAATGACATAAGAGGCTAGCATATATTAATTTTTAAACTATTAATAAATTACTCTCCCAGAACATAGTACGTGATGCTCCAAATGTCAAGCACGTCAAAGAGAGACCTTGTCATGCATGCGTAAAAGGCAAGCAAACAAGGGATACCTTTAAAAGCATCATAGGCAAAAACTCTAATAGATGTTTACACATAGTTCATATGGACTTGTTTGGTCCACTGCAAATTAGAAGCATAGGAGGTAAGGATTATACGTTGGTAATTGTTGATGACTACTCGCGCTTTGCGTGGGTGTTCTTTCTGAAACACAAGTCAGATACCTTCGATATCTTTACAAACTTTATTAGGCAGATCCAGAATGAATACAACAACACCATAGTCAAAATCAGAAGTGACAATGGAATAGAATTCAAATCTGGGGCCATGACAGAATTTTGTGAAAGCCTAAGTATCTTTCATGAGTTTTCCTCTCCTTATACTCCACAGCAAAATGGAGTAGCTGAGAGAAGGAATAGAACACTCATAGAGGCCTGCAGAACTATGTTGAGTGATGCTTCACTACCGGAGTACTTCTGTGCTGAAGCCATCAACACTGCATGCCATGTGCAAAATCGAGCCATCGACAACAAGAATCATGATAAGACACCTTATGAACTTCTAAAAGGCAGGAAACCAACACTTTCATATTTTAGAATTTTTGGCTGTAAATGCTTCGTGCTTAACAATGGTAAGTATCATACTACCAAGTTTAGTGAGAAAAGTTTTGAAGGTATTTTTGTAGGATATAGTAGCCATAGTAAGACATACAGGATTTTCAATAGAAAAACTCTGGTTGTAGAGGAATCCATACATGTTGTATTTGATGAGACGAGCTTGCTGCAAAGAAAATCGTCGAGTAGGCTCTTTGAAGATGTAGGTACAAGGATTAAAGAGATCAGCTTGGATGAATCGACTGAAGATAAAGATGAAAAGTTCATCAAGATCACCTCTCCAACCCCTATTAGAGAGGTAGAGGATCAAGATGAAAATATTGTCCAAGTTGATGAAGTCACTTCAGTGGATGAAGAAGTCCCAGATGCGAGGAATCTAGAGCTCAGACATCTGAAGGATCACCCAATGGACCAGATCATAGGAGATCCCTGGGATGGTGTCAGAACTCGTCGAGATATAACTAACGAGAATTTATATTTAAGTTTTCTCTCACTGGTTGAACCAAAGAAGTTTGAGGAAGCAAACTCAGACGCATCATGGATCTTTGCCATGGAAGAAGAGTTGAATCAGTTCAAGCGCTGCAAAGTTTGGACGCTTGTTCCAAGACTTAAAGGTAAGAATGTCATCGGAATGAAATGGGTCTACAGGAACAAGTTGGACGAGAATGGGATAATCATCAAGAACAAAGCCAGACTCGTCGCCAAAGGATATCGTCAAGAAGAAGTGATCAACTTCGACCAAACATACGCTCCAGTGGAAAGACTGGAGGCCATTAGACTGTTCCTAGCTTATGCTGCACTGAAGGGGTTCACTGTCTATCAAATGGACGTGAAGTCTGCCTTCCTGAATGATTACATAAAGGAAGAGGTGTACGCGGAACAGCCCCCATGTTTCGTTGATCCTAACTTTCCTGAGTATGTTTATTTATTATCAAAAGCGTTGTACGGTTTGAAACAAGCTCCTCGATCTTGGTACGAAACGCTTACTACCTTTCTCCTCGAGAATAAGTTCACAAGGGGAAAGATAGATAAGACATTATTTCTTAGGGAAATTAAAGGTAAGATTTTGCTAGTGCAAATCTATGTCAACAACATTATTTTTGGCTCTACAGATGAAACCCTCTGTAAAAAGTTCTCTAAACTTATGCAAGGGAAATTTGAAATGAGTAGTATGGGAGAGCTGAAGTATTTCTTAGGAATTCAGGTGAAACAATCTGAAGATGGAATTTTCATCTCACAGACGAAGTTCACCAACGAGTTGATTAAGAAATTCGGAATGGAGAGTGCAACCTCTATGAGGACTCCAATGGCCTCAGCTATGTCTCTAGACAAGGATGTGAAAGGGAAACCTTTTGATGAAACCAAATACAAAAGCATAGTTGGATCCTTGCTCTACCTTACTATCAGTAGACCAGACATAATGCTCTCTACATGTGTTTGTGCTAGATTACAAGTGAACTGTAAGGAATCTCACTATGCTGCTGCAAAGCGGATTTTGAGATACCTTAAAGGTACACCGAATCTTGGCTTATGGTACCCAAGAAGTAATGACAGCGAACTAATTGGTTTTTCAGATGCATACTTTTCAGGTAACAAATATGACAGGAAAATCACTTCCGGGACATGTTAGTTCCTTGGAAGAAGGCTTATTTCATGGAGCAGCAAAAAGAAAAATTGTGTTGCAATCTCAATGGCTGAGTCAGAATACATTTCTACCAGTATTTGTTGTGCACAGTTACTTTGGCTCAAGAATCAACTACAAGATTACAATATGAAGGTCAAAGACATTCCATTGTTCTGCGACTCATTCAGCGCGATCGCAATCGCAAATAACCCAGTCTCGCACAGCCGGACAAAGCACATCGAGCTCAGATATCATTTCATCCGGGAGCATGTGGAGCAAAGGGATGTGGATCTGCAGTACGTGCCAACAGATCGACAAGTTGCAGATATTTTCACGAAGCCGCTGGACGATACCAAGTTCAATTTCTTCAAAACTGAAC
The DNA here is from genome assembly GCA_039513925.1 of Platanthera zijinensis. Classification (NCBI taxonomy): domain Eukaryota; kingdom Viridiplantae; phylum Streptophyta; class Magnoliopsida; order Asparagales; family Orchidaceae; genus Platanthera; species Platanthera zijinensis. The sequence continues at coordinate 110,545,562 of CM077087.1, forward strand.
TTGGGATGCTGAACAAAGAAGGATAAGTCACTGGAAATCAGTTCAAAGCTCAAGAATCGAGGATACCTCAAATAGATCAAAAATTTCTCAAGAGTAAAGTACTAGTTCTCGAAAACTCAGTCTACTTCTCGAAAAGTAAAGCACTAATTCTCGAAAACTCAGATTACTTCTCGAGAACTTTGATCTATTTCTCGAGAAGTCTCTTCAGTTCTCGAGAACTAATATCATACTTCTCGAGAAGTCCTCTGACAGTTCTTGAGAACTAACCCTACCTCTCAAGAAATGCCCGTCCTTTTTCGACTTCTGATTAATTTCTTCTATTTTGAAAACCCGCTTGATTTCAGTCCTAACCCTAGATTAATTAAACACTTAATTGACATTAATAGGATTATATATATATATATATATAATACTTTATAAATCCCAAATCAACCGCCACTTCAAACAGTCTTCTTGAAAACTCTTAGTCTTCTGCCAACAGAAAGCTTTGTCGCAGCCATCGTCTTACGCTTCGTCTGTCGCCGCCGTCAGTGTCCATGGCGCAGAGTTCTAAAATAGGAGTCGGCAGTGAACTCGTCATCGCAGGGATTGCAGATATTTATGATGACTTCAAGAATTTGCTCCTTCTCTTGGAAATAGCCGGTCTGATGTTCTTTCTCTCAGAACCCTGCAAGATTTCATTTCCAGATGTAGAGGAATTCTTCAGGAATGCCAAGGTAAGGAGAAATGGTACAGTTTTGAAAACTAAAGTCAGGGGGATCAAAATCAAGTTGGATAAAACCAGAGTTTCAATGCTCCTAAAGCTTCCCATTATGGATGAAGAGGATGACCTAACACTTGAAGATTATGACAGAACTTACTCTTTCTGTAGAGTTTCTGTGGATTTAATCTCTTTAAGGAGAAATCTCTTCAATGATGTAGGAAAGCTTCTGGTAAATTCAATTGGAATGATCTTATGGTGCAGAACAAGGTCCATTAATTTCTTAACCAATGACCTATTTGGTGTTATGACAGCTATTATTTGCAGAAAGAAATTTCAATATGGAATGATGGTATTTGAATTAATCAGGGATAGTATTCAGGCTCTCAAGTTTGCAAGGATAATTTCCCTATTGCTGAGTGAGATTGGCCCAGTCACCTTCAAAACCTCTAAAGGTACTCAGATCCATCACCTGAAAAAGATTTCATTGGCCTCCATCCAAAGATGGAACTCAAGGTGAAGAATTCCTAGTAGTTAGCTAAAGAACTTGCAGCTTCTGCCTCTGAGAGCAGGACCCCATCTCCCTCCTCTCATCATGTTGCATAACCATCTAGTGCAGCAATTGAGGGGGAGCCTGCAGCCTCTATTCCTGTTGTTAGACCTACTCCTTCCTCTCTAGCCAGATCAGCAAGCAGATCACCCATCAGAAGTCCTGTCAGAAGCCCAGTAAGCTCTCCATCCAGGTTCCCAGTGGAAATTGCTCCAGATGATACTTTCTCAGATATTCAAGTACAGGAAACCCTCTAGAACACAAATGAAGCCATTGACAGAATGGTTTAAGAACTCACTTCAGATGATCCTCTACCTCCTCTTTTCAAGGACAATGCTGAAGAACCCTCAAAGGATCCCTCATCAGTTCCATCCTCACCCCAAGCTACTCCAACTCCTTCTCCCTCTCCAAGGAAAGACTCAACTCCAGCTAAACACCCTTCAGCACCAGAGACCATCCTTCTCTCTGCAGAGGATGAGCAAGAACCTGAATAAGTGGAAGCCCCTCTTAAGAACCTTGACTTCTCCCTCCCCATAATTGTTGATGAGGAGGCTAATACAGTCTTGCACACTGTAAGAACCAAGAGCTCTGTGGTAGTGGCAGAGATACCTCCCTGGGTAGCTCCTCTTCCACCCCCAAATAACTCTGTTGGTGATGTTAATCCTATTGTTGCTACTGCTGATGCATCTCTCTCTTCTGACATTTTGAGTAAGATTGGAATTTTGCTGACTGAACAAAGGAAACATTTTGATGACTCTCTGAAAATAGTGCAAGACAAAGTGATTGCTCTGGAAACAGAAATGAGCCGAGGATTTGCTGAAATACAACATAACACTGAATCTCCCAAAAGACTGCTTCAGATTGGTGGCAAAGCTATAGATCACACCATTACTAGTGTTGGTCAGGTAATGGAACAGTCTGTCACTCTTGTTAATAACCAGATTCAGTTAGAAACGAAAGCTCAAGAACATGTGATGAAGATTTGTGAGGAAGTTGGTACTTTCAAAGAAGATGCCATAGAAAAACTTTGTGTAGAATTCAGAAAGGGGGAGAATCTAGTGAAAGAACATGTAGTCAAACTTGTAGATAAGTTTACTGAAGATGCAAACACTCTCTGGTCTGAGAAAATTTCTGAAATTAATAAGAATAATTTAGATCAAATCCAGTCAGTGAAGTTCTATACTTTTGACACCACAGTTTGAATGCACAACCAAATATTCCCTTACTTTCAGGTTGAACCTAATCTTATTCCTCATCACCTGAACCCCCTTGCTGAAGGACAGCCCGGTCAGAGGACAGCTCAGATGCAACAACCTCAGATGCCCTGCTTTTCTCCAAGGCCAGAAGATCTGAATCCTCCTCCTGCTTCCTATGACCAGGTTTGGGATGATATTATTCCTCAGAATTTACCAGAAATCAACACCTCTAAAAAGAGAAAGTATGGGGAAGGCCCCTCTGCCAGCAGAAGCATCCCTAAGACAGGATCAGAGAAAAGGAAAGCCCAAAAGTTTGCAGAAGTCTGGAGCCCTACTTCTAAAATCTTAATTCTTGATATTCTAAAATTAGTGATTGTCACAACCCGTATTTTACCCGAGATTAAGAAGTATCAGAGTACCGGAAAACACGCGTTGTGATGCCACGTCGAGCAGGGGAAAACTTCTAATGCTCAGGCAACACACTAAGACTTCAAATCAAAAGTTTTAAAATAGTAGAAAACCAGTTTATTTAAAGGCCGTATCCCTCGACACAGTGGATCAGCTAGTCCACGATTGGAAAATATATTTGCTTGCAGTGGAAAAATACTTTGATTTAGTTGATTTGACACCCTAAATGAGTGTAAGGGCCCTCAAGGGACCACTTATAGTATGCACGACTCCTAAGGTGAGTATAGTATTTATATATGAAAGATATTCTTTACGCTTAAAGAAGATAGTGTTTTAGTTTTACAAATATGATATGCATGAGATACATATAATAGTTTAGAGTTTTAAAATACCTAACATGCAACCTAGCAAAAAATCTTCCTAGAAGCAAGTAAGCAACCCCAAAATGGCAAAAATAGCAGTTTTAATTCATATCCAGCAAAACAAGTAAGCCATCAGTGGGCGTCGACAACTCGACACGAACCCACCGGTGAGTGTGCATGCCCATACAGAAAAGAAGAATAACTACCTCACAAGGTGGAAGATCTGAAGCTCAACTACCCTGGAGGCTATCAGCAAAACCCACTAAAAGAGAACAACCGCTCTATTGTCTACAACCTGGACCTGAGGCATTCAAGAAAGAACACCTCAACACAATATAAAAGCATGAAGAATATATGATTTAGGTGCGAGTAAAAAGGGTTTACCAACCCGGTAACCAAAGAAACAGCTAACAACAAGTGAAAAGTATGACGGTAAGAAGAAAAATACTATCAAAAGGATAGTAAAGTAAATCACACCAAGAGTGAGCACAAAATCTACCTTCTCGGCAGAAAGAAAAAACCTGCAGCAGTAAAGCATCAGTATACTAGCAGGAATAGCCAAAAGCAGGAAAAGAAAGAGCTTACAATCCTAACTTTGTGGCAAATGACCGGGGTGTAAATAATAAGGGGCTGGAGTGGGTGGCAGTACCAGCACCAACACCCAGACCCCAAAATAAGTACTCAAGGGTGAACATAACTAGTGGCAGCCTTAGGGTCCACACACCTAAACAAGTCAACCCCATTGACCAGACTTCGTGGTGTCCACAGCTCAGCACACACATTTCACCTCTCTAGAGTCAAGAAAACACCCCCTCCGGCCATAGTCCACGAGTCGGCATGCAAAAACTAGCCGAACATCCCAAGATCCCCCTTAGGAAGGAAAAACTCCTCTAACAGTCCTAAAGAAGCACACATCCCAAGGCTAAAGACTTATCCTAAAAAAACACTGCGGTGTTGAGTGAGTCTACCTCGCTCAACACAAAAACAGCCACGGCGTTGAGTGAGGTACCCTCAATCAACGCCAAAGAATCAACCGCATGCCCTGGCTGTGGCGTTGAGTGAGTCTACCTCACTCAATTCCAAACCTGCTTTTGCATTGAGTGAGGTCAACTCACTCAACACCAAACCTGCTTTGGCGTTGAGTGAGGTCGACTCACTCGATGCCATCAGACTTAACTGCTGAAAAAAAACTACGGCGTTGAGTGAGTCTACCTCACTCAACGCCAAAACAGCTGAGGCGTTGAGTAAGGTCTACTCACTCAATGCCAAAGACTTAGCCGCAAGTCTTAGCTGTGGTATTGAGTGAGTTCACCTCACTCAATGCTAGACCTGCCTTGGCATTGAGTGAGGTCGACTCACTCAACTCCTCGGCACCCTTAGCCGCAAAAATAACCGTGGCATTGAGTGAGTGCACCACACTCAACGCCATAAGCCTAACAGTCTAGGCGTTGAGTGAGGTACACTCACTCAACGCTTTTGACTTAGCAGAGAATCCAAGAAAAAAATTTCATGAGCTAACTCGACCCAGCACCCTCAGCTCCTCCTAACCCGAGAGCTGCAAAAGGCCGGAAATGCGTCAACATAACGCCAAATGATAAACAAACAAAACACCGAAAAACTGGGGGCGTTACAGTGATGGACTTTAATGAGAACAGGAATCTCCACTACTGTTCCTCTAAGTGGGAATTATATGAGAAGTCCATGACCAAGATAAGAATATATGATAGAGAGTTTGTGGAAGGAAAAATACCAAAGCTCCTCCAAAGCCTCCTAGGTACTATCCTAAGCCCTTAAGCTATCAGAGGAGACAGCAGGAGAAGCAGGATAGACAGCATCAAAGCAAAGAATGAACTCTTGTTTATATGTTTTTGAGAATTTGGATGAAATGGTTGTTGATTAGAAATCTAAAACATTACATATGTACTATTCCTAATTTTGCCTAATTGTGTGTTCAAGTAATCTCTTATTACATTAAGATTAAATTATTCATTTCCAGTTTTTTCTTAATCATCATAATTCACCTTAGTGTAGAGGGTTTTGACTTTTACAAATAGGGGGAGATTTTTGGGTATTGCATCCACAACAACCCAGATTTTCTTGAAGTCACCCTTGAACTAAGATGAATTAAGTTGTATTTGATATCCTTGTTTAGCTGTGTGTTTGTAGATTACCATTGCTAAGTGTAGACCAATGTCAGTCTACAGTGGGTCATGAACACAGGACCATACAGTGTAATCCCTCGCTGTGTGATCCAAGGTGTTGACTCATGTGTAGCCTCTCAAATGGGATACACTTCATATTCAAACCTTGGATCATGGAATGAAGATTGGACTCTTGAAGAGAAGAGAAAGATTTTTTCTAAAGTTCAAAAAATTCTCTAAGTCCACTTCTCGAGAAGTGCCTCTTAGTTTTCGAGAAGTCCTTAGAATTCTCGAGAAGCTTTGCTTCAAAGTTCTCGAAAAGTGCTTCGAATTCTCGAGAAGCTTTGCCTCAAAGTTCTCGAGAAGTGCTTAGAGTTCTCGAGAAGCTTCGCATCAAAGTTCTCGAGAAGTCCCAGCTTTTGGTTCTCGAGAAGTCCAGACAGCTTCAAGAATTTCTCCAAGTCTGAATTCTCGAGAAGTCCAATGTAGTTCTCGAGAAGTCCTTATATTTCTCAAGAAGCAGAAGTGTAGTTCTCGAGATGTCCTATAGTTCTCGAGAAGCTTAACTTCATAGTTATCGAGAAGTCAGCTTATGGTTCTCGAGAAGTCAAGTTTGTTCTCGAGAAGTATTAGCCCTGAAGTCTCGAAAACTAACTTAAGTTCCAGACAGTATAGCTCTCGAGAAATCAAATCTAGTTCTCGAGAACTAATGTCACTTCTCGAGAACTGCAGGTCATATTTTTTTTAGAATTCCTCTTAAGTACAGATCGGCCGGATTTTCAAATGACTTGATATGATTGGTCCACGTGTCGTCATTAATGTCTTTTCTAACCGTTAGGAGTAATCCTATATAAAGTCTTTTCATTAAGACCAAACACAATGAAAAATAAAATAATTACAGAAGCAGATTTCTTCTCCCTGAAATTTTTCTGGATCGGCCGACTGTTTTTAAAAGACATTTCTCTGAATCCGCCGCCGCCGCTGCTCACGAATAGATCGACTTTTCTGTTTTCGATCTAGGAAGACATGCTGTTCAAGGGATCCTCATATCCTATAACACTTCAAAATTTAGTGTTGAAACGGGTGGTGTTTGTACCAAGTTTGGATCTTGGTAGGGTGAACACGGCCTGTGACATGGGCATGTCACACGGCCGTATCCTGCTTAGGTCATCCAGTGGAGGACACGGCCTGGTACACGGGCATGTCCCAGGGCATGTCAGTGCACACGGTATGGGACACGGGCGTGTCATATGGCCGTGTACTTCTCTAGAATATTTTGGGTTTTGTGTCGACTGTGGAACACAATCGTGTACTTGTTGATACGGGCGTGTCAAATTCGACACGAGGGTGTCGTCACCTGTGTCCGCCAAGCGACGTGATGGTTGGCATGGCAGTTATTGGTGACACAGCCCCTGGACACGGGCGTGTCGAGGTCCCAACACGGGCGTGTTAGGTTGGGACACGGGCGTGTCCCAACCCGTGTCCTTTTCTATGCTCGATTTGGGTGGCCGGATCGAGGCACACAGCCTAGAACACGGCCATGTTCAAAGTCATGTTCGACCCAGGATTAAAGATTTCAGGCAAATCTGAGCCGTTCATTTTCTCTAAATAAGATCCAACGGCCTAGATGAGTTCCGGCATGTGTTTAGTCTGGGATTAGAGGTTTTATTTCCTCATTCCATCCTTAACTCCCTCTTTCTAAGAAGTTAGAGAGAGAAGAGATCAATGAAGAAGGAAGGGAGGAATCCAGTCGTCGGCGGAGCATCGGAGCACCAATCTGAGAACTAAGACTGGATCCATTGAGAGAATTCCTTTGCGAAGCTTTCTATCCGACTAGTTTTTCATTGCGCCGAAGTGGACTTCAAGGGTAACTATTTTCAACTTGAGAACTTGAAGCTTTTCTTCCTTTGCATGGGAAAACCCGTTCCCGCGAGTGTGCGGTGAGTGCACGGTGTTCCTTGGGGTAGATATGTGAAGTCCCCCTTGTTAGAGTCCGGAATCGAAGTACGAGCATAGGCATTTTGTGTGAAGCCTACCCAGACTTGTTTGTCTGGATCGGTGATGTTGCATTGCATGAATAGCCAGAGAAGACTCCGTGCGTTATTTTCGGGTTTCTACGCGGTAGATTGCGGTAGGGATCCTTGGAGATTAACTCAAAGGCGCACCCGAAAAACTGGGCGGAAATGTAATTCTGCTAACTTGGCGGCCGGGGAGTCAGCCTTGAACATAACTTGGTTATGTGCTGTTTGGTAATGATTTAGGATCCGGGTGAAGCTTGATCCGCGCGTACGTATTAAAGTGACTAGGCAGCGTGAGCAACGGACGGGTGGATACGGACCTGGGCTATGCGGTATGGTGCTAGAGGCCCTAAAGTGGAACTGGCCGTTGGCATAGTCAGGAGTCTTGGACTACGTTCGAAAGGACTCAAAAATGCTCACATAGTTTGCCATCCTAAGGATGGTGGTGAAGCCACGGAATTGACCGGATTCAGTGTGAATGTGCCCTGAGTGCACGGGGTGTTTGGCCGAGCGAGCCTTCACCTGTGGCGAAAGTCTTTTATGCACTTTATTATTAAGCTGGGCTAATGTTATGTAAGGAAGGAGCACCACCGCCTAAATAAGGGGGCGGGGTCATTATATTTTGGTCAGCTTTAGCTGACCGTTGCTCTATTTGCCACCATGCGGTGGAATGATTGCTTGTAGGTGCTGCGGAACCAAGCGCCAAATAGCGGGTTGAATCCTAAACTACTATGCAGGCCCTCGAAGGCTGAAGTGAACTGCTATTTTTATTTTCTATCATGTATGGCCGGCCTGCGAGCCGATGTTTGTAAGACATTACCTTGTTAAGAGAAACTTTATAAGGCCATAAGGCCATGTATCCATTTATGTATTCATGTTATTTCATTCCTATTTTGGTTAGTGGACATTCATGCCTCTATTGTGCAGATTTTGGGTTCTATTAACCGTTTAAAAGCTTCCGCTAGAATGCTCTGTGTTATGATGAATAGTTGAGTATTTGGTATTATTTTGTAACCCCTCCGACTGTCCGTGGTATATGGCATCGGGTTCCAGCTTGACCTTCTGTTATATACCATACGACGGATGGGGGCATTACAATTTAGTATCATACTAGGGTGTCGGTCGTCTGTAATCGAATTCCTGGGCGAATTCTTTTAAGGGGTGGTGAACATATCTATGTGCGTCATCATTATAATATAAAAGAACCCATGAATGTCCATTTAGGAATGAAAAATACACTTGTTTTGGGAACCGAAGTGTTCCAATGATTGCTTTTAGTAATTTGTGTGTTGCTTAATCAAGGGTTTATGCTATTATAGTTGTCTAGAAGCGGTGCGGGGCAATCGGAGCATCCGCAATCAGCGGAAAGTAGTGCACCAAGAGACGTGCCTACAACACCTCCTTCAGCATAAACCATCAGATTGGTGGCTGAAGAAGTTTTTTCCATGATAAATGCCAAGCAAGTGCAGCACGCACCACCTGTTAATGAGCAAGAATCGATTAGAGTGGCAGTGCCGGGAGTAGTCGAGCGTGGGGAAATTGATCCGGTAGCACCAAGAAGAGCTACAGAGAAACAACTCAAGCACGTGATGAGTTTTAATCCTCCGGTATTCGATGGGTTGGGAACGCCAACTCAAGCTGAGGATTGGCTCTCTACGATGAAGAGGGTCATGACCGCCACATAAACTACAGAGTGGCAGAAGACCATAATAGCGACCTTCTTATTGTCCGGTGAGGCAAGGATGTGGTGGGACGAGTTGGAGGTTCATCTCTTAGTGGGAAGGTAACTTGTTGAAGTACCGATGGAGGAATTTTCAAGGTTGTTCTTAGCCAAATACCTACCTTCTGCCCAGATTCTTGAGATGGAGAATAAGTACCTTGGATTGACTCAGGGAGCGAGTAGCGTGGATGAGTATCTCCACGAGTTTACTTGGTTAGGTCGTTATGCTGGTGCTATGTTTACAAAAGAAGAGAGGAAGACCAACCGATTTTATGAGGGTCTACGGAACGACCTACAGCTACTCCTTGATGAGCCTAATGCGTAGGGCTTCCTAGCCTTGGTAAATGCGGCTCGGTCTTTGGAAAGGGTTGCAAGGAAAGTGCAAGAGAAGAAGGACCCAGTGGAGAAGAAGTCAGAGTTTAAAGTGCCAAATTCAAAGTTAGGTTTCTGCAGGTGGAACAAGAAGCAGAAGACTTCCAGCTCAGCCTCTTCGCCTAGTACGACGGGGGCAAACCCTAGTCGAGCCCCAAGAGCCTGTTACAACTGTGGAAAGGTGGGACATTTTGCAAGATAATGTTGGAGCGGACGTGCAAAGTCCGAGAGGAGGCAAGGAGCAACTTATGAGGAAAAAGGGAAGGCACCGGAGTCGACCGCATCCCACCTTGCTTCGGCCCAGCCTAAAGTTTATAACCTTGGCCTGCAAGAGGCCATAAAACAAGCTGACGTGGTGACAGGTATGAGTTAAATTTATTAAAGTTTAGCTTTTGTTGTACTTGTTACCTTTGTATGTGGTGGCTTATTTGTGTTGGTGCTAGGCTTTGTATTGATTTTCGATCGTCCGGCGAGAGCCCTGTTTGATACGGGAGCATCGCATTCCTTCTTGTCCAAAAGATTCGAATTGCTCATCAGAGTCCCTTATTCGATGGCAAAGGACAAGATGGATGTGTTGTTGCCCAATGGGTGCTCAATGCGCGCGGATAGAATCTGCGTGGTAAAGTTGCGGATTGGGGATCAGGAGTTTTATTTACTAGCGTCGGTGCTGCCGTTAGTGAAGTTCGACCTAATCTTTGGAATGGATTGGCTTTCGGAGAAGCGAGCCTTCATTGATTGTAACAGAAAAGAGGTTAGGTTGGGACTGAATACTGGGCGGGAGACTAGGTTTGCGGCTTGGAAAGGTCGAACAAGTTTATGATGTAGGCTATTCAGGTGATTAAGGCCGTTCGGTCTGGGGATGAGTTGTTTGTCATTTCAGTACAGGCTTAAACGCCTAATACTAGTCTAGATAGTATAGCAGTGGTGTCCGAGTATCCTGATGTATTTCAAGATGATCTCCCGGGAGCCCCTCCTCAACGGGAGATTGATTTTACAATTGAGCTAGTGTCGGGTGCCAAACCGGTGTCACGCTCTCCGTATCGGATATCGCCTAAGGAGATGGCAGAGTTGAAGGTACAACTGTAAGAGTTATTAGAGCAAGGGTATGTGCGTCCAAGTTCGTCGCCTTGGAGCGCACCAGTCCTTTTCGTTAAGAAGAAAGACGGGAGTTTGCGACATTGTATTGATTATCGAGAGTTGAACAAACTTACGGTAAAGAATAAGTATCCAATCCCAAGGATTGACGATCTATTTGATCAATTAGTTTGGTCAACAGTATATTCGAAGCTAGATCTGAAATCTGGATACTACTAGTTAAGGATAAGGGAATGTAACATCCCTAAGACAGTGTTCAGCACGCGGTTTGGACATTTCGAGTTTACGGTCATGCCGTTTGGGCTGACCAATGCGCCATCCGTGTTTATGGACCTAATGAATAGGACGTTCAGAGTGTACCTGGACCAATTCGTGATAGTGTTTATCGACGACATCTTGGTATACTCGCGGTGTGAGGATGATCACTTCAAGCATCTGCGTATGGTGTTGGAGAAGTTGAGGAAGAATAAGTTGTATGCTAAGTTATCCAAGTGTGAGTTTTGGTTGTCCTTAATAGCGTTCCTTGGGCATATTGTTAGTGGTAAAGGGATTGCGGTGGATCCGGCGAAGATAGCGGCAATTCAGGAGTTGCCTGAGTTGACTACAGTGGCGGAAGTCCGGAGCTTTCTGGGGCTTGCCGGCTACTACAGGTGCTTCATTGAGAATTTCTCACGGATCACTCTACCACTCACGACGTTGACAAGGAAGGATCAAAAGTTTTTGTTGATGCTGGAGTGCGTGCATGCTTTTGAAGAGTTGAATAGGCGGTTGATCTCGGCACCTATCTTGTGTTCGATGAGTGGGTCCGAAGGATTTGAAATTTATAGTGATGCTTCAGGCAGTGGTTTGGGCTGTGTTCTGCTACAACATGGGAGAGTAATAGCATATGGATCACGATAGTTGAAGGTCCATGAGAGAAATTATCCGGTCCATGATTTGGAATTAGCGGCCGTGATATTTGCTCTAAAGCTGTCGAGGCACTATCTGTACGGTGTAAAGGTTGACATTTACACCAATCATAAGTGTCTAAAGTACTTACTAGATCAGAAGGACCTGAACATGAGGCAGTGAAGATGGATGGAGTTCTTGGGGGACTACACTTTCAAGATACATTATGTGCCTGGGAAAGGAAATGCAGTGGTGGATGCTTTGAGTCGTAGGGCTCTGACGCTGGCGAACTGGTTGGCAGTGCATGATGAGAGATTAATCTGTGATTTGGAGGCATTGGAGATCTCTTGCGTCTACAAGAAGTCTAGTGCTGAAGCAATATTGTGTTGGACAGAGGTGCAGTACGACTTAGCTGATAGGATTCAGCGGGTTTTTATTCAAGATAGCAGTATAAAGCAGGCATTGGATGAATCGTTGGATGGGTCAAATTCCTAGTTTGCAGTTGTGGATGGGCTGCTAAGGAAGGACGGTCACCTATGCATTCCTATTGCGGATAGTCTTCGGGAGGAGTTGACGTACGAGGCTCATCATACCAAGTACTCAATCCACCCGGGCAGCACGAAGATGTATAGGGACATGAAGAAGTTGTTCAGGTGGCCAAGGCTGAAGAATGATGTAGCTCTATATGTGGCAAAGTGCCAAACATGTGCCTTAGTAAAGGCGGAGGGCCAGAATCACAGAGGTTTCTTAAAGTCCTTATCTATCCCGAAATGGAAGTTTGACGACATATCCATGGATTTTATGCACGGTTTGCCAAAGTCACAGAAGGGAAATGAATCCATTTGGGTAGTCGTAGATACATTGACAAAGGTGTCGCATTTCGTTCCAAATAAAAAGGAAGATCTGGTGGAAAAGTTAGCCAAGCTCTATGTGGATAATATTGTATGGTTGCATGGTGTGCCCCACAGTATTGTTAGTGACCGAGATGGGCGCTTCATGTCCAATGACTGGAGGTTGGTGCATAAGTTGTTGGGAAATAAGCTGAGTTTCAGCACAGCCTTCCATCCGCAAACAGATGGTCAGACCGAGAGGGTTAATAGGATGATGGAGGATATGCTCCACATGTGCGTCCTAGATTTCAGAAAACACTGGGAGGATCACCTGTTCATGGTAGAGTTTGTATATAATAACAGTTTTCAAGCAAGTATTGGAATGACACCTTTCGAGGCCATTTATGGGAGAAGGTGCCGCACACCGTTGTCTTGGTGGAAGCAGACGAGTCAAAGTTATTCAAACGTCAGGCAGTGGAAGAAGCCACTTCAATGGTGTGTACGATTCAAGAACGGTTAAGGATCACCCAGGACAGGCAGACAAAATACTATAATGCAAGGCATTGGAATGTGGAGTTCAGTGTTGGCGATTGGGTTTATCTTAAAATCAAGCCGTTCAAGGGTGTCTCGCGGATTAAACGCTTGAAGAAGCTGAGTCCGAGATACCTTGGGCCGTTTGAGATCCTTAAGCGTGTTGGCGAAGCAGCGTATCAATTGAGGCTGTCGATGGAGCTGAGTGGACTACACGATGTATTCCACGTATTGGTATTGCGAAAAGTGGTTCAAGAGCCTTCAAAAGTCATTGTTGTCGATCAAGTGCCGATTGATAGTGGGTTGACGATGAAGGTCAAGCCAGTTTGCATTGAAGACTTTGAAGTCAAACGGCTCCGCAACAAGGAAATTCGAATGGTTAAAGTCTGTTAGGACAACTGCGGACGTGAGGAGCTTTCTTGGGAGTGAGAGCAGGCTATGTTGGAGGAATATCCCGAACTATTCAATACAGGTACTATTTAAATTGTTTTTTGTACCCTTTTTATAAATTTCGTGGACGAAATTCTTTAAGGGGAGGAGATTTGTAACACCCTGTAATTTAGTGTTGAAACGGGTGGTGTTTGTACCAAGTTTTGATCTTGGTAGGGTGAACACGGCCTGTGATACGGGCGAGTCACACGGCTGTGTCATGCTCAGGTCATCCAGTGAAGGACACGGCCTTGGACACGGGCGTGTCCCAGGGCGTGTCAGTGCACACGGCATGGAACACAGGCGTGTCACATGGCCGTGTACTTCTCTGGAATATTTTTGGTTTTTTGTCGACTGTGGGACACGGTCGTGTACTGGTTGAAACGGGCGCGTCAAATTCGACACGGGCATGTCATCACCCGTGTGCACCAAGCGAGGTGACGGTTGGCATGGCGGTTATTAGTGACACGTCCCCTAAACACGGGCGTGTCGAGGGCCTGACACGGGTGTGTCAGGTTGGGACACGGGCGTGTCCCAACCCGTGTCCTTTTTTGTGCTCGATTTGGGTGGATGGATTAAGGCACACGGCCTGGAATACGGCTGTGTGCAAAGCCGTGTTCGGCCCAGGATTAAAGATTTCAGGCTAATCTGAGCCATTCGTTTTCTCTAAATAAGATCCAACGGCCCAGATGAGTTCCTGCTTGTGTTTAGTCCGATATTAGAGGTTTTATTTCTTCATTCCATCCTTAACTCCCTCTTTCTAAGAAGTTAGAGAGAGAAGAGATCAAGGAAGAAGGAAGGGAAGAATCCGGCCGCCGGCGGAGCATCAGAGCACCAATCTGAGAACCGAGACCGGATCCATGGAAAGAATTCTTTTGCGAAGCTTTCTATCCGACTAGTTTTTCATGGCGCCGAAGCGGACTTCAAGGGTAACGATTTTCAACTTGAGCACTTGAATCTTTTATTCCTTTGCATGGGAAAACCCGCTCCCGCGAGTTTGCGGTTAGTGCGTGGTGTTCCTTGGGGTAGATATGTGAAGTCCCCCTTACTAGAGTCCGGAATCGAAATACGGGCATAGGTATTGTGTGTGAATCCTACCTAGACGTGTTTGTCTAGATCGGTGATGTTGCATTGCATGAATAGCCGGAGAAGACTCCGTGCATTGTTTTCGGGTTTCTATACGGTAGATTTCGGCAGGGATCCTTGGAGATTAACTCCAAGGCGCACCCGAAAAATAGGGCGGAAACGTAATTCTACTAACTTGGCGGCCGGGGAGTCAGCCTTGAACATAACTGGGTTATGTGCTGTTTGGTAATGATTTAGGATCCGGGTGAAGCTTGGTCCGAGCGTACGTCTTAAAGTGACTAGGCGGCGTGAGCAACAGACAGGTGGATATGGACCTGGGCTATGCGGTTCGGTGCTAGAGGCCCTAAAGTGGAACTGGCCGTTGGCATAGTCGGGAGTCTTGGACTACGGTCGGAAGGACTCAAAAATGCTCACATAGCTTGCCATCCTAAGGATGGTGATGAAGCCATGGAATTGACCGGATTCACCGTGAATGTGCCCTGAGTGCACGGGGTGTTTGGCCGAGCGAGCCTACACCTGTGGCAAAAGTCTTTTATGCACTTTATTATTTAGCTGGGCTAACGTTATGCAGGGAAGGAGCACCGCCGCCCGAATAAGGGGGCGGGGTCATTATATTTTTGTCAGCTTTAGCTGACAGTTGCTCTGTTTGCCACCATGCGGTGGAATGATTGCTTGCAGGTGCTGCGAAACCAAGCGCAAAATAGCGTGTTGAAGCCTAAGCTGCTGTGCAGGCCCTCGAAGGCCGAAGTGAACTGCTATTTTTATTTTCTTTCATGTATGGCCGGCCTGCGAGCCGATATTTTTAAGACATTATCTTGTTAAGAGAAACTTTGTAAGGCCATAAGGCCATGCATTCTTTTATGTATTCATGTTATTTCATTTCTATTTTGGTTAGTGGACATTCTTGCCTTGATTGTGCAAATTTTGGGTTCTATTAACCATTTAAAAGCTTCCGCTAGAATGCTCTGTGTTAGGACGAAAAATTGAGTATTTGTTATTATTCTGTAACCCCTCCGACTGTCCGTGGTATATGGCGTCGGGTTCCAGCTGGACCTTCTATTATATACCATAAAACGGATGGGGGCGTTACATCCTCTCCTTGATCGAGTAGGTCAAAGTTCTCTCAGGTCAGATCTACCAATCTTCTTCGACCTTTTCTGAAAGAGCCGCAAAGTTCAAGAAGAAGACTCAAAGACTTATTTTTCAAAATCTGAGAAATTTCTGTATTTGTATATTTTTCAAATCTCTTTGTTATTATTGTAGGAGATTTTCTCCGAGTGTAGGAGCGTTGCTCTCCGAGTTGTAGGAAGTTTTGTTTATCTTCCGAGTGTAGATCCATTTGGATTGAGTTTGTAGGAACTTGGTTCCGAGGCGTAGGATTGTTTTCAATCCGAGATAGTGGAGTAGCCGAGTCTAGTGATTTGCTAGATCGGTGAGATAAAGTAGACGTACCCAAGATTGGGGAAACACTATAAATCTTCTTGTCTTCTGTGATTGCTTGATTTCTTGTGCTAGATCGTTAAAATTTTTATTCCGTAAATAGTCGCACGATTCACCTATTCACCCCCCTCTAGGTGATTTAGGTTGACAACCTTACACTTTCATCCTGGAATGTGGCAGGATCTTTTGTGTTTGCCTCGAATTTCAATGGCCCTTCCTTGAGTTCGTTGATTAAGGCGATCTTATAGAACTCAGGATTCACAATCTTGACCCCTAAATTCTCCTTCTAGAAGCGATCGACAAACCGTGCTACCGACTCATTGTCTGCTTGGTTGATCTTAAAGAGGGTAGCTGGCCCACTCTTTCTTTTCCTGGAAGTGGCATACCATAGCAGGAGCTCCTGGCAAAGCTCAGCAAAACTGGCGATAGAGCGGGGGTACAGTTCATGAAAACAATCTCGGGCCTGTTCGTCGAAAGTGGTTACCAAGAACTTGCACATCAAGTCATCTGACAGGCACCTCATTGCTACAGCATCCTCAAAGGCCTAAAGATGAGCGACTGGGTCTGTCTCTCCAGTATTAAAGGGAATGTGAGGTTCTCTGAAGTTATTAGGAGTCTGCTCCTGATGGATCTTATCTATGAAAGGAGACTCTCCAGCTTGAGCTAGAGTAGAAATCACAGGAGGCCGTACGACCTGATTAGCCTCAAAAAAGTCAAGACTACGGGCTGAAGTTCCCCTGGAAACTTCACGAAAAAATCCATAAGTGGAGCGAGCTCATCGGCCTGAGGTCACGACGGAGTTGCGGGCTGGATGGGCGAGCTAGCTGGTGGTGGCATTGCTGATGGAATTTGGCAGACTGGTGTTTGGCGGACTGACTCGTCCGCGAAGGCCGCTCTGGGCTTATCAAGTCGCTGAGTAAGCACGGTCAGGGCCCGGCTGATTGAGTCGAGGCGCTGGTCGGTCTCTCTCCGAGAATGTTCGACCTCTCTTCGGGATCGGTCAAGTGTGTCCTACAGGTCGTCCGACATGCTTGAGCGACATGAGCAGACATGGTGATGAGACGATCGACGATCTAACATTTCGGTCCGTGAACTTCAATGGATTCTTGAATCTGAAGGTTGCGTGATGATGTTGATGCAAGAAATGCGCTCTCAAGTTCCGGACGAAGGGAAAAAGAGATTACGGAAATCGTAAGCAACCGTCTACTAGTGTACAAAGGAAAAGAGTAAACAGGACCGCTGATCGCGGTGATGTCAAGACAGGATGAAGACCACAAAGACCGATATTCGAGTCTGCAGCCTCTATTAGTGGGCTCCTAGGATCATGTCAGCGTGCGTTGGGTGCACCGCTTCCCCTTATTTATTGGTTCGGGGGCCTGCCCTAACGGGCAGTGCTAAAATAACCGGCTACCCGGGGTACAGGAGAACTGGGTAGCGGTGATGGGAAATAAAAAATAAAAGACAAATAGTCCGCGCAAGAGGGGCGGAATGGGCTCGCGAGCTAGATCTTCCATCTGGCTGCAGGGTGTGATATTGGCTGAAGGGCCACGACCTGTGCGGACTGACGCTTGGGTCCGCCTGAAGAGCAGGAGGACGATCTGGAAGCTGATCAACTGAGGCTGGATTACCTGGGCGGACTGGAGGATCGAGTCCGCCGCTAATGGAGGCTTCTTGAATTGAATGGGCGACTTGGGCGGACTTGAAATCAAAGTTCGCCGCTAGAGATGGATTTGTATTGATATGGCCATAACACCTACGCGATAGATTTTACGAAATAACACGTGAATCTCTTTAAACCCCGCTTCTACACTCGCACAGAAACTCAAACGCAGCACACTCATAGGGCAAGTTATCAGGTTAATGCTAACATACGGTAGCCACACCATTTTAAGATCAAACAATAAGCTATAGGCCATTGTCCTCTCAAGCTAAAAGGACCCACCCGGTCCAAACGAGCAATAGTTGTACCAAAAGGGATCTACCGAAAAGTTCGATTCGGAAAATGGTAGATCTCTCCTGACCAAAAGTATGAGGGTTTGCCAAATCCTCTCGTAAAATATTCAAATAGGATGAACGACAAAATACTATCGGAGAGACTAATAGAAAATTTAACGTTTCCAAAATCACGCAAAAATCACTTCCACCACAAGAAAAATCTAGGAAAGAGAATCACACACAAAGTAGAACGTATCGTTACCCAAATCGGAATAGATGATTCTGATTCACTCGTGGACCACTCTTCCGCGTATTCGTTGGAATTGCGCCGGATGGAGAGAAAACTTTTACGCCTTCCTCGCTTCACGCCGGATGGATAGAATATCCTTGGCCGGATTTCCACCAAGGAGTGTTGGCTGGCCGTGTCTTGCTTTAATGAGGGTTGGTCGGTTTGCTTGAAAAAAAGTTGTTCGAGAGGTGAAAGGAAGGTGGCTGCTCGGGTGGAGGAGGGAGGTGGCTGCTCGGGTTGTGGAGGAGGGGTGGCTGCTCGGGTTGTGGAGAAGAGGTGGCTGCTCGGGTAGTGGAGAGGAGGTGGAAGGAGGAAAGGTTGCTAGGTGTTGGCTGAAACTTGAGAGAGAGAGAGGAGGGAGAGGGGTTGGCGGCTAGAGAGGAAAAGAGAGAGAAGTGAGAGAGATACTTAAGGAAAGTTATAGGGTTTTCTTAATCTTCATTCAACTTAATCCAAAATGAACAACACAAGGCCTTATATAGGCTTACAACAAAAATAGGCTACATGCAGCCCAAAAAATAAAAATAAAAATAACTCTAATGTATTTTTAAAAGCATAATGAAATAATAAAATGCTCAAAACAACTAGCATAATTAATTCAACTAAATAATATTAAACTTATGCAACCCAATAATATTAAGTGGTCTTGTGCCGAGGGCGGAGATTGTAGGGCCGCTCCACACGATCACCATGGCGACGCAATTTTTTTGTTGGAGACAGATCTTCTACGAGCGTGCCTTCATATTCTTCCACAAGTTGGGGGGTCATCGTCTCCATCAATCCTCCCCCGGTCAAAAGTACTCATCACCGATGAGTTGGCATGCAGGTACTGGCGTAAAAGATCATCATCCAAAAGAGCCACCTCCGACTCCAGAAGCCAAGAATCATCGGAGGCCGGACGATCACGCCATCGAATCAAGTAACGATGTATATCACCACATGGAGAGGCGAGCCATTCATCTTGAAGGATCCTGTCTGGCAGAAAATTGGTCATGTGGAACTTGTGAAAAACGTTAGGCAATAAAGAAGGAAACTTTTCACCATCAACCACCAACGTACCTCCATTGGAGACCGATGGAGAGAGCGATCCAGAAACTAATTCACCCCCCAACCTATTAGAAATTGTAGTGGAACTAAACAGACAGTTAGATAATTCAGGTGGTGGAGAGACATAAAGCGTTAAATTGGAAACATTTAAAATGGGGGAAATGCACCAATCAGTAGGTAACTCCAATAGATATGCGTTTTCTCCTAATTTTTTTTATAATTCGAAAGGGTCCAGCTCATCGATTCGCCAACTTTTTTATAGTGGCCGAAGACATCCGTTCAGGGACGAGACACACCATGACTAAATCGCCATCCTTAAAGTGAGATGCCCTCTTATGTAGGTTAGTATGTGCTTGATAAGATGCATATTGAGTGGTGAGCGCATCATTAATGTGCTTGTGTAAATTATGAATATGGGAAGCAAAATCCTGTACAAACTGACTTGACTTATAAGATGGCGGTAACGGAATCAAGTCAAGTGGCACTGGTTCTTTATAACCGTGAACGATCTCATTTGGTGATAATCCTGTGGACCTATTTTTTGAGTTGTTGTACGCTAACTGAGAATGGGGGAGGATGAGGTCCCACATTCCCTTGTGGTCACCCACAACACAACGAAGCCAACTCCCTAAACTTGTGTTTACCACTTCTGTTTGCCCATCTGTTTGGGGATGGTAGGCCGAAGTAAACAATAGTTTGGTGCCCATAATTCTCCACAGGGTTTTCCAAAAATTAATAGTAAATTTCACGTCTCGATAAGTCACTATCATTTTTGGAATGCCCCTATGCCCAAAACCTTCTTTAAAATATTATTTTGCTATATTGGACGCATCATCGGTCTTATTGCACGCAATAAAATAGGCCATTTTTGAAAATCGATCTACTACCACTAGAACGAAATCATGTCGTCTAAACGTGACTGGTAGGCCTAGGATAAATTCCATACTAACATTTTCCCATGGAATGGAAGGAATCAGAAGAGGGGTATAGAGACCCGTATTTGTTTTGCCTCATTTTACAAATTGGCAAACGCTACAACTTTCCACAATTTTCATTCACCGTAGATTTAAGGCCTGGCAAGTGGAACTTGTCTTCTACTAGCGTAATAGTCTTATCGTACCCGAAGTGTCTACCTAGAACACCACTATGTAACTACTATACAATAAAATATCGAAGGGAAGAGTGAGGGATACACAACTTCGAATGTTTAAAAAGATACCCGTCCTGAATATAATATGCTGAAATCATAGTGGGTGAGTTATTTTGAGTGGAATAGTAGATGTCCTTGAAATCCGGACAATTAACGTACTCATATTTTATCCTATCGAACCCAATCACCTTGACCTCTAACGTAGACAACAACAAGGATACACGACTAAGAGAATCTTCCACACGATTTATGGTTCCCTTTAGATGTTTAATTATGAAGGTATACTCCTGAAGATAGGAGACCCACTTGGCATGCCTAGGGCTTACTTTATTTTGGGAATTAATGAATATAAATGCCTCGTGATCAGATAAATTAACAAATTCCTTAGATATCAAGTAATGACGCTAATGTTGTAAATACTGAATAACCGCATAAAACTCTCTGTCATAATTAGAATAATTTAATTTTGGTCCCGAGAGTTTTTCACTAAAATATCCAACCAGATGACCCTCTTGACTCAAGCCTCCACCGATACCGATTCCAAATGCGTCACAGGACAATTCAAAAGCTCGGTTGAAATCTGGTAATCGTAAGAGAGGCGCTTCCGATATTCGGGATTTAATTACATCAAACGTTTTGGCGGCCGATTTAGTCCATAGAAAATCTCCTTTTTTCATGAACTCCATGATTGGTGCCATGATACTGCTAAAATCCTCTATAAAGCGGCGATACAAAGTAGCTAATCCGTAAAAACTCTGAACATCTCGTATATTGGTATGCTCCGGCCAATCCTTGATAGCTTGGACCTTCTTCGGGTCAACAAGGATACCTTCCGAACTTACGATATAACCTAAGAACTCCACAGATGGGACGTTAAACGTACATTTCCTTAAGTTAACAAATAATGTCTCCAATCGCAGTGTGGTGAGTACTGTCCTCAAATGAGACTCATGATCGTTCAGTGAGGAGCTAAAGACTAGTATATCATTAAAGTAAATAACGACGAATTTTCCTAAATATGGATTGAAGACTAAGGTCATCAATCGTGAAAAAGTACTTGGGCCGTTATTGAGCCCTTCCCCGAGCACTAACTACTCATAAAGTCCGACCTTCGATTTAAAGGCCGTTTTCTATTCATCTCCTTCCCTAGTCCTGATTTGATGATAGCCGCTCTTAAGATCTAACTTAGAAAAAATCGTCGCTCTGACTAGCATATCCAATAGGTCATCCAATCGAGGCATAGGAAATCGGTATTTAACGGTTATTTTATTAACGGCACTATAATCCATGCACATCCGCCAAGATCCGTCTTTCTTATGCACCAATAATGCGGGAACGGCACAAGGACTCTTACTATGACGGATGAACCCCTTACTTAGCAAATCCGAAATTAATTTGTGCAATTCTAGGTGCGCAGAGGGGTTTAACCGATAATGGGGAAGGTTAGGCAACGAGGAACCCGGAACGAAATCAATCTCGTGTTGAATTTCCTGCATGGGGGGTAACTCAGGCAGTAAGTCATCCGGTTAGACATCCCTAAATTCCTCTAAAAGGTTTTTCAAGACTGCAGGTAGATTCTCAAACGTGGAGTTATTTTCCTTGACTTGCAAACATACTAGCACATACATGACTCCGTTAATAAAAGACTCGCACTCCAACTCCTTCTTTCCAATCAAACTTAATGTTTTCTTCTCGACAGACACAATGGTTTCATTAGAGGAGACCGACGTATCTTTAGGTGGAGTTGGTTTAAGGATAACAATCATACCATTAAATTTAAATTCATATGAGTTGTCTCTCCCAAAATGAGTTACATCATGGTCATATAGCCATGGACGACCTAATAATATGTGACAAGCATCCATGGGGATGACATCACACCAAATCTTTTCAGAATAAGCCTTGATGGTAAGTGGTACCAAACAACGCTTCGACACTGGGAGGGATGTCTTATTTACCCATGCCACCTTATAAGGGTGAGGGTGCGGCTTAGTAACTAAAGACATTCGAGTCACCGCATTTTCAGAAATGGCATTCATATAGCTACCACTATCGATGATCAACTTGCACCACTTCTCTCCACTCTTAAAATTCAATGAAAATATTATCGTCCTATTCCAATCATCTAACGCATGGGGGGTATCCAGAATACATCGCATGACCATCATATGAGATTCCTCCTCAATATCACCCGACACTCCTTCCGACTCGCTATCCTCTCCTGCCTCATATATAAGATCGTCGGATTCACATGTGGAATCTAACGGGGCTAAGGTCTTGGGCTTAGTGGGACATTCACTAGCATAGTGACCTTGAATCCCGCAAGCGAAACAAGTAGCATTTGTTTTGTTGACCCTAACTACAAGAAATTTATCACCCGTTGGGTTTCTAGTATTCCTGGCAGTAATTACTATGGAGTTCGAGTTAGTGGACCAGAACTTACCCTTATACTTATAAGTAGAGGTGGGAGGCGGTCCAAAGATGGACTTTCCCTTCTGATATGTGCGAGACTTATTCTTAAAAATGTTGTGCTTCTCGATATCTAGTGAAGCATTTAAGGTGGTGTTTAGGTCGGTGTGACCATAACACAGTAGTTTTTATTGGATGTCGAGGTTTAACCCCTTGCGAAACCTAGAGAGGGTGATCTTAGGCATCTCCCTCACATCACACCTAACCATCATGTCCTTGAGAAGACTCATATATTCAGATACCGACCTATGCCATTGCTTAAGGGTAGCCAAGTCATCAAACATCTGAGTACGATGGTATGAAGGGACGTACTGGTCTTTCAGCATGGCCTTCATGATAACCCAACCAATAATTAATTCACTATTATCAACTCTCAGACGACGTTCCTCATTTAGCCAGAATATTTTGGCTCTACCAAACAACTTCATTCTCGCCACTCGCACCCTATCCGCGTCAGTCAAGTATTGCCACTCAAAATAGCATTCCAATTCCATAACCTAGTACAGGAAGACTTGGGGTTCACCCAGTCCATAATATGATGGGGGTTTGACCCGGACTGCTCTAGTAATGTCAAACTCATACGGTGCACATGGGGATCATTCCTTGTTAATATTATTGTTTGGATTATTATTCCCTTCAACATGTGGGTTGGCGACTTTATTTTGGGGAAACGCTGGATTTACTCGTAATCCTTGTAGCTATTCCCTAATCTCTATAAACTGATCGTTAAACTCTCGATAAAGTTCCTCAATCGCTGCGGGAACATGACCTATTTCCTGCTCGTCCTCCATTTGGAGGAAGAGGGGGAATACTCTGTGCCCAATCTTGTGCGCATGTAGAAAAAGTGAACATTGACTCAAAGGAAACCATAGATGGATTTGTTCACGCCTAAGTACCCGGGTAAAAAAAATTTTTGTTTTCTTACTGAAAATACCCAAAAGACTATTAAAATTTTTTTTTTGCTGGAAAAATAGAAATTTAAGCCGCTATTGGCAGACCATAAATAAATTTTTTTGTTATTTTGACTCAATACGTGCAAAGCAAGTGCGTGTGGACGTGCTAATAAAATGGGAGGGTGCAAATTCAGAAATTGACATGAACCTCCCTCTGATACCAAATTGATGTAGGCTAAAACACCTACGTGATTGATTTTACATAATAACACGTGAATCTCTCTAAATCCCGCTTCTACACTCGCACAGAAACTCAAACGCGGCACACTCGTAGGGAAATTTATCAGGTTAATGCTAACGTATGGTAGCCACGCCATTTTAAGATCGAACAATAGGCTATAGGTCGTTGTCCTCTCAAGCTAAAAGGACCCACCCGGTACGAACAAGCAATAGTTGTAGCAAAAGGGATCTACTTAATAGTTCGATTCGGAAAATGGTAGATCTCGCCCAATAAAAAGTACAAGGGTTTGCCAAATCCTTTCGGAAAATTTTCAAATAGGATGAATGACAAAATACTATCGGAGAGACTAACAAAAATTTAACGTTTACAAAATCACGCAAAAATCACTTCCACCACAAGAAAAATCTAGGAAAGAGAATCACACACAAAGTAGAACGTATCGGTACCCAAATCGAAATAGATCATTCTGATTCACTCGTGGATCACTCTTTCGCATTTCTACCGGAGTCACGCCGGATGGAGATAAAATGTTTCTTCCTTCCTCGCTTCATGCCGGATGGATGGAATCACTTTGGCTGGATTTCCACCAAGGAGTGTTGGTTGGCCGTGTCTTGCTTTAATGGGGGCTGGTCAGTTTGCTTGAGAAAAAGCTATTCGAGAGGTGAAAGGAAGGTGGTTGCTCGGGTTATGGAAGAGGGGTGGCTGCTCGGGTTGTGGAGAAGAGGTGGCTTCACGGGTAGTGGAGAGGAGGTGGAAGGATGAAATGTTGCTAGGTGCTGGCCGAAACTTGAGAGAGAGAGAGAGGAGGGAGAGGGGTTGGCGGCTAGATAGGAAAAGAGGGAGAAGTGAGAGAGACACTTTAAGAAAGTTTTAGGGTTTGCTTAATCTTCATTCAACTTAATCAAAAATGAAAAACACAAGGCCTTATATAGGCTTATAACCAAAATAGGCTACATGCGGCCAAAAAAATAAAAATAAAAATAACTCTAATGTCTTTTAAAAAGCATAATGAAATAATAGAATGCTCAAAACAACTAGCATAATTAATTCAACTAAATAATATTAAACTTATGCAACCGAATAATATTGAGTGGTCTTGCGCCGAGGGCGGAGATTGTAGCGCCGCTCCACACGATCACCATGGCAACGCAAATCCTTTGTTGGAGACAGATCTTCCACGAGCATGCCTTCATCTTCTTCCACAAGTTGGGGGTTGTCGTCTCCATCATGTATGGTATTGATGACCTGAGCGGACTGCCAAAACCGAGTCCGCCAAAAGAGGAGGATCTATCATGCTGAACATGTTGCGGATTCTGGGGTTAACACTTTTGACTTCTCTTTTATCGAGATTAGCAGGAGTTCACGAGTTTACTTCAGGTACTCGCGTAATATTTTAAATTTACATGCTTTTAACTTCTCTTTTCTAGAAATTAGCAGGTATTCACGAAATCACTTCAGGTAGTCGCATTTTATTTTAAAATTATGTACTTTTAATTTCTCTTTTGTAGAGATTAGCAGGTGTTCGCGAGTTCTCTTCAGATACTCTCATTATATTTAAAGTTAACATGCTTTTGACTTCTCCTTTGCATAGATTAGCAAGAGTTCATGAGTTCACTTCCGGTACTCGCATTATACTTTAAATTTACTAGAAAATAACTTCTCTTTTGTTGAGACTAGCAGGTGTTCATGAGTTCACTTCAGGTACTCGGGTTATATTTAAAATTACCTGCTTTGGTATTCCCTTTTATAGTGATTTGTTGGTGTTCACTTATTCACTTCAGGTACTCGCATTATATTTTAAATTTACCTACTTTTGACTTCTCATTTGTAGAGATTAGCAGGTGTTCGTGAGTTCATTTTAGGTACTCGCATTATATTTTAAATTTACTTGCCTTTGACTTCTACTTTCCAAAGATTAGCAGTTGTTCGCGAGTTAACTTCTCGTACTCGCATTATATTTTAAATTTACATGCTTTTAACTTCTCTTTTGTAGAGATTAGAAGTGGTTCACGAGTTCACTTCAAGTACACGAGTTATATTTTAAATTTATCTGATTTTGATATCTTTTTTGCAAAGATTAGCAGGTATTCGCGAGTTCACTTCAGTTACTCGGGTTATATTTTAAATTTACATGCTTTTGACATCTCTTTTGAAGAGATTAGAAGATTTTTGCCAGTTCACATCAGGTACTCATGCTATATTTTAAATTTACCTTCTTTTGACTTCCCATTTGTAGAGATTAGCAGGTGTTCATGAGTTCACTTTAGGTACTCGCATTATATTTAAAATATACCTGCTTTTGACTTCTCCTTTTAAAAGATTAGAAGGTGATCATGAGTTAAGTTATCGTACTCGCGTTATGTTTAAAATTTACCTGCTTTTAACTTCTCTTTTGTAGGGTTTAGCAGGGGTTCTCGAGTTTACTTCAGGTACTCGCGTTAAATTTTAAATTTACCTGCTTTTTACTACTCCTTTGTATAGAATAGCTTGTGTTCGCGACTTCACTTCTGGTACTCATATTATATTTTAAATTTACGTACTTTTGACTTCTCTTTTGGATAGATTAGAAGGTTTTCGTGAGTTCACTTCAGGTACTCGCGTTATATTTTAAATTTACCTGTTTTTGACTTCTCATTTGAAGAGATTTGAAGGTGTTTGCGAGTTCACATCAGGTACTTGCGTTATATTTTAAATTTATCATCTTTTGACTTCTCTTTTGTATAGATTAGCAGGTGTTCACGAGTTCACTTTAGGTACTCGAGTTATATTTTAAATTTACCTTCTTTTGACTTCTCCTTTCCAGAGATTAGCAGTTGCTCGCAAGTTAACTTATGGTACTCGTATTATATTTTAAATTTACCTGCTTTTGACTTCTCTTTTGTTAAATTTGCTGGTGTCGCGAGTTCACTTCAGGTACTTGCGCTATATTTTAAATTTACCTTCTTTTGAAATTTTCTTTATAGATATTAACAGGTGTTCGTTAGTTCACTTCAGGTACTCACATTATATTTTAAATTTAACTGCTTTTGACTTCTCCTTTGGAGAGATTAGAAGGTTTTCGCAAGTTCACTTCCGGTACTCGCATAATATTTTAAATTTAAATGCTTTTGACTTCTCTTTTGTAGAGATTAGCAGGTGTTCGTGCATTCACTTTAGGTACTCGTGTTATATTTTAAATTTACCTGCTTTTAACTTATCTTTTATTGAGATTAGTAGGTGTTCACGAGTTCAATTTTGGTACTCGCGTTATATTTTAAATTTACCTGCTTTTGACTTCCCTGTTGTAGATATTAGCAGGTGTTCGTGAGTTCTCTGAAGGTACTTGTGTTATATTTTAAATAACTTGTTTTTAGTATATCTTATGAAGATATTAACAGGTATTCGTGAGTTCACTTCAAGTACTCACTTTATATTTTAAATTTACCTATTTTTGACTTATCTTTTGGAGTGATTAGAATGTTTTCGTGAGTTCACATTAGCTACTCGAATTAGATTTTAAATTTACTTGCTTTTGAAATCTTGTTTGAAGAGATATATAGGTGTTCGCGAGTTAACTTCAGGTACTTGCATTATATTTTAAATTTACCTTCTTTAGACTTCTGTTTTCTAGAGATTAGTAGGTGTTCACGAGTTCACTTCTGGTACTCGCGTTGTATTTTAAATTTACCTGCTTTTTACTTCTCCTTTCTAGAGATTAGCTGGTGCTCGCAAGTTAATTTTTGGTACTCGTGATATATATTAAATTTACCTGCTTTTGACTTCTCTTTTGTAGAGATTAGCAGGTGTTCGCGAGTTTACTTCAGGTACTCGCATTATATTTTGAATTTACCTGTTTTTGACATCTCCATTGTAGAGATTAGCAGGTGTTCCCGAGTTCACTTCAGGTACTCGCATTATATTTTAAATTTACCTGGTTTTGACTTCTCTTTTGGAGATATTAGAATGTTTTCGCAAGTTAACTTCAGGAACTCACGTTATATTTTAAATTTACCATCATTTGGCTTCTCCTTTGAAGAGATTTGCAGGTGTTCACGAGTTTATTTTAGATTCTCGCGTTATATTTAAATTTTCCTGCTTTTGTCTTCTCCTTTATGGAGATTAGCAGGTGCTCTCGAGATCACTTCAGGTAATCGCGTTTTATTTAAAATTTTCCTTATTTTGACTTCTCTTTTGTAGAGATTAGCAGGTGTTCAAAAGTTCACTTCAGGTACTCCCGTTATATTTTAAATGTACCTTTTTTTTTACTTCTCCTTTCTAGAGATTAGCAGGTATTTGCAAGTTATCTTTAGGTACTCGCGTTATATTTTAAATTTACCTGATTTTGAACTTCTCGAAGCTGTCAGTAATATTACCGCTTGATCCTTGCTTGAATGCTTCATATTCCTGATTTAGTAATGATCTAAGGTCGCCTTTGACTTCCTATGTCCCTTCCATCACTAAATTAGGCAGTCCCACATTTCTTTGGCAAATTTACAGTGGAATAGATTATGAAGTATTGAGTCATCCACTGCACTTGTGATGATGTTCTTTACCTTCTTATCCAGGGAGACTAAGGCAATTTCATCCTTAGTTAAATCCATCATCTTCTTGGGGATCATGACTATAGGATTCAGTCTGGATGGTTGAGTTAGTATGTGGGGTCCTTTTTCCACAATCTGAAAAATTCTCAGATCAACAGCTTCCATGAAGAACGTTACTCGTTTTTTCCACATATGAAAGTTTTCCTTTATGCATATTGGGAGCTTCATTGAAGACATGTCCTTACTTCTATCCATGGTTACTAGACGGAATATCTTAACGCTAGAAAATAATGATCTTGTTCAAAGTGTTAACCTTATATCGAACAAAATGCCCCTCTGATACCAATTAAAAGTATCTAGCGTCTACCTAAATACCTAGAGGGGGGTGAATAGGTTATGTTTGTGTATTTTTGCGGAATATAAATCACTGTAAAAATTAAGCACACGAACACAGAGATTTATAGTGGTTCACCGAGGTGGGTACGTACACTTTCCTGCCTCGCCTATCTACCGCGAAGGTCTAGATTTGGCTACTTCACCAATACTCAGATTTCTTCAAACCTTATACCTCAGAGCGACAACTCCTACAACTCAGAGGCAATCATCGTACCACTCAATCCACAAACAGATCTACAAACTAGATCCATAATCAGATCTACAAACTCGATCCACAAATGGATCTGCAAACTCGAAGGAATAATCTCCTATAACATTAAATGAATATTACAAAACACAAACGATTACAAGTCTTCACCCCACGTTCTTCAAAAAAGTAGATCTTGAATCTTGGAGAACATGGAGAAATGAAATCTTGAAGGTCGCCAGATAGCCTGGCTTCATCGCGGCTTCTGGTACACCTGCAGCGGATAAATAAGAGGTCAGATTTGGTCAGATAATTGCGACCTCTTTCAAGAATCTCGGTAGGATGAGACTGTCGGTCTTGGTTTTCTCTCCTTCAATAGTCGTGTTATAAAATCTAAACACGGGTTGCCATAATCGTTTGGAGTATATCCGCTTTAGCTGTTCTTTCCATAGCCACGTGGTCTCTTGAGCTTTGTTTTTCAGTTGAGCCGTGGTCAAGAAAAAGCCAGCCGAAAGATTAAAAATTATGTCCGCCCCCTTCTTCCTTGACCGCGACTTGTATAAATTTATAATTCGCTTAACGTATCCATGTTTACCTTACATAAGTGGAAATGTGGTTGCAAATTTTTCACGGCGATTAGTTTCCTCATCTCCTCCTTCTTCCCTCTAAGTTTCTGTTTTTCGGCTCCTTTAGAAGCCACAGAAGCCGGGTCGCTAGGCCTCTCCACAGCAACTTCGACATCGGGGAGATCGGCCTCTTATGGGGTCGCTGGGGTCTTTAATAGCTTGTCTTGCTTCTGTAATGTCTCTATATCCATGAAGATGTCGCTCATGGTCTGGCTAGCCGCAAATATGTTCTTTGGCTCGTTCAGCTTGGAGGATGGTGTCAACCGACTCTCAGACACTTCTTTCTCCCACGTTATATGCTGAATACTAGCTGCTCCGGTCTTTATGGAAACATTTCGGTTTCCGGCTCACATATTTCGCGCCTTCCTCCTCATTTCTTCCTCAAGGGTCTCATTCTTTTTCCTCTGCTATTTTAAGGGGCCGACAACCATTTCTCCCTGCTTGCTCTTTTAAACTGAAGACTGCGTGGCCTCCCTCGACTTCTTCGGCTCGTTCTCATCAATGACGATCACGTCGACTATGGTTGAACACTCGTACGGTTAAGATGAGTCGACACTTTTCTCTTCCGCCTCAGATATTTTTAAGAGAGGTTTACCCGATGGCGAGTAGGCGATCTTGAAGGGATTGGCGGTCCCGGTTTGTGGGGGAGAAGGTTTGGAAGCCGCTTTAATTTTGGTCGCGGCCTTTGAAGATTCCACAACGGTTTCGATCGGCTTCTTCCCAAAATCAAAAGCCGATGGAGTGATCGGCTTCCAATGTTTCCCCTCAGGATGTCGGTCAGAGCATTCCGGTTTCCGACTCTTCCTCTTTTTCTTCTGAGTAGATCTCTTCTCGCAGTCTAACATCGAAGACACGTCATTTTGAGAAAAGCCGAGCCGGCTTGAAAGATGCTGACAGCTAGTGGCGAGTAACGACCTGTGACTTGGCAGAATATCTGAGGAATTATATAGTTCAGTGCCTTTTATAGACATCATAACATTAAAGGCAGTCACAGTATCTGGCTTAGTCTCACATATCCGAAATTTCCTGAAATTTGCAAATGTGCGGATGATGTTTACCCAGAATCCACGACTAGTCCGCAAGCCTTACCAAACTGGGCGGCTTGTGTTTCCTAGCCGCCATTCTCAGCGAGCCGATCAGTCCTCGTCGAAGCCGTGTAGCCTTGTCGTCAGGTTGCCTCCAGGGGCCGTCCAGATCAGCCCGTCCCAAAGGTCAAACCGCTCAGCTCGCTAGGGGAAATTCTCCAGGCCACGTGGCTTCCCTCTTTCCTTTTCTTTTTTGGCTTGCTTCCCATCACCACTGCCCGGTTCTCTTGTATCCCAAGCAGCCGGTAATTTTAGCCTTGCTCGTTTGGGTAGGCCCCCGAGCCTATAAATAGGGGTGTAGCACTCCCCAAAGCACACTGGCTTGAATCCAAGAGCTCGCTTGTTAAGAGCTGCGGTCTCGATCCTAGTGCATTGTGGCCTGCTGTCCGACCGACAACCCTTTTTATCCTTCTTTCCCTTCTAGTTGTAACCGCTTAATTTTAAAATCAAATGAAATCCCGTCACAGGAATGGCATTTAAGCCGCAGCGGGCGAACTCTGGTGTTGTCGGTGCCAGTAGTCTCTCTTTTCCTGCCCCTTAGTCCTAACCGTTAGTCCTAGCCGCTAGTAACCGACTATTCGACAGTTTCCTCCCCCCTCTTTTCTCTTCGCAGAACCCGGAAGCACATTTTGTGCATCAGCAAAAGTGATGTTTCCTTAAAATAGGTATGACTATGAAAGCATCTATGGTCACTGGTTGAATGGTAGATCTACTAGTGTGAACAAAAATGTTCATAGCTATGGTGGAAGATATAGAAAGGGGTTGAGTTACTTCAAGGCCCCAGGTGAGGAAATTTGAATGGCCCATCATGGACCATTTGTATTTGGTGCACCAACCCCCACACTCAAGAAAAAGGTAGTGGCCTTTTCTCAGGATCTCTCACACACACTCAGACCAAGGGAAAATTTATCAGCAAGCCTAATTTGGGTATCTCTGAGGCCATCAACAGTATGTCTTCTGCAAAGAAGACCACTGTTAATAGAACTCAATATAATCCAAGCTCTTCTACTGGAAAATTCACCTTCAGTCAGATAGTGGCTGGAAGAAATAAGAATAAGGAAGTTATTCTTCCTTCTGAATAGTTAGCAGCTAACCAATCTACCAGACCTGCTCAGAAAAGAAGATATAATAAACATGATTGTTTGTGTTGTGTCAAAGTGAGACATTCTGCCTCATATTGCTGGCACAATTCTATTGTGCCCATATCTAGTGTTAGTCTTCCTGTCAGAAAATCTGCATGAAGACAATTTCTTTTTCAAGCTAACTAGAACCAAGGACCCAATAAAAATTGGGGTCCTAAGGTAAATTAAATTATGTTTTGAAGGATAGTCAAAGTGCTCATACCCCTATATGGTACTTGGACAATGGATGTTCCAGGTACTGACAGGAATAAGAAGCAAAATAAAGGAGTACACTCTAGTGAAGAATATACCTAAAGTAATCTTTGGAGAATCAGATAGAGGAGTCACAAAGGGAAATGGTATGATTACCAATGACATAGTCTCAATCTCAAAAGTAGCTTATGTGGAAGGGTTGTAGCACAACCTGATAAGCATAAGGAAACTCTGTGATCTTGGCTATTTCATTGTATTCCACAAGGATGAGTGTCAAATTTAGAGATCAAGTGACCAAGAGGTCATCTTGACATGCACTAGGAGTGGAAATGTTTACTGTTTAAACTTTCTTTATTTAAGTAATGACTCTCCCATATGTCTAATTTCAAATGAGAAAGTCTCATATTGTGTTCAATGGCATAAGAGGCTAGCTCATTTGAACTAAAAGACTATTGGTAAGCTCTTTAGTGAAGAGTTTGCGAGAAATGTTCCCAAAGTAAAATGCACCAATGAGGGGATTTGCTCAGCTTGGCAAAAGGGAAAGTAGACCAAAGCCTCTTTTCAGAGCATTGGGGCCAAAGTCTCTGTGAGGTATTTATATCTCCTGCATATAGACTTTTTTGGTCCTATAACAGTTCATTGTCTAGGTAGGAAAGTATACACTCTTGTGGTTGTTGATGACTTCTCCAGGTTTGCATGGGTTTTCTTTCTTAAGAAAAAGTCTGAAACCCATGATATCTTCAGGACCTTTGTCAAGCAATTTCAGAATGAATTTGACAATACTGTGGTCAAAATCAGAAGTGACTATGGGACTGAATTCCAGTATGAAGGGATGGCAAGGTTCCGTTAAGAGCAAGGGATTCATCAAGAATTTTCTTCTCCAAGAACACCCCAACAAAATGGGATAACTGAGAGGAAAAATAGAAATCTCATAGAACCTGGCAGGATATTGCTAAGTGACACATCTCTCCCAGAATATTTTTGGGCTGAGGTAGTAAAAACTTCATGTCATGTCCTAATTAGAGATTCTTTCACCAAGAGTCACAAGAAGAATTCACATGAGATCATGAATGGTAGAAAACCAAACATGGCTTATTTCAGCATCTTTGGTAGAAAATGTTATGTGCTCAATAATAGGAAGTTTTATTTGACTAAGTTTGCTACCAAATTCAATGATGGGATATTTATTGGGTACAAAAATCATAATAAGGCTTATATGATATACAATTTGAAAAATCAAGTTGTAGGAGAGTCCGTAAATGTAGTGTTTGATGAATCTACTATGATTAATAGTGAGCTACCAAGCTCCTCGTCTACTCATGCAGGTATAAAATTGGTGATGGACAAATAGTCCATCAAGGAAGCTCCTCCTGCTGCCAAAGATGAAGATGGAGTGTGCATTTCAGAACTAGGGCGAAGATCATATTATGAGGATGAAGATCAGCAAGCTCCAGCCACTAATGCTCAAGATGCTGATGGGATAATGCCTCCAGCTATCAGGCATCTAAGGGATCATCCCAGACACTAGATTATTGGTGATGCTAACTAAGGAATTTTAACTAAGAGCAGAAGTCTCAACACATCCATGTATTCAAGCTTCCTATCACAGACTGAACCCAAAAGATTTGAAGATGCCAACATAGAATTATTTTGGATTGTGGCAATGCAAGAAGAAATGAACCAATTCAAAAGATGTAAGGTCTGAAAGCTAGTTCCCAGACCACAAGGACATAATATCATTAGAACCAAGTGGATCTATAGGAATAAGCTTGATGAAATTAGCATTATAATCAAGAACCAATCTAGGCTGGTGGTTAAAGGATATGGACAAGATGAAGGTATTGATTTTGATAAAACCTTTAACCTAGTTGCTAGGATAGAAGCCATCAGACCGTTCCTTAAATATGCTACCCACAAGAGAATTTAGGTCTACCAAATGGATGTGAAGTCAGCCTTCCTGAAATATGACTTAAGGGAAGAAGTCTATGTTGAACAGCCATCAGGTTTTGTCAATCCTATTTTTCCTGTCTTTGTTTATAGACTTAGGAAAGCTTTGTATGGGTTGAAGAAAGCCCCTAGGGCATGGTATGAGACTCTGTCTAGCTTTCTCGTGGAGAATAAATTTTCAAGGGGAAAAATAGACAAGACTCAATTCCTAAGGGAATCTAAGGGCAAGATCATACTAGTCCAAATATATGTAGATGACATAATTTTTGGGTCTACTGATGATAACCTTTGCAAGAAGTTTTGCCAAACTTATGCAAGAGAAGTTTGAGATGAGCGGTATGGGTGAGCTTAAGTACTTCTTGGGCCTCACAGTAAGTCAAACTAAAGACGGATTGTCTATCTCACAGTCCAAGTTCACTAGGGAGTTAAATAAAAAGTTTGGAATGGAGAGTGCCTCCACAATGGAAACTCCCATGGGGTCAAGTATGTCAATATACAAGGATGAGGCAGGGAAATTTGTTGATGAAACCTTGTATAGAAGCATAATTGGCTCCCTCTTTTATCTTACTGCTAGTAGACCAGACATCATGTATGTTAAATCCTAAGGAATCTCACTATTCTGCTGCTAAGAGAATTCTGAGATATCTTAAGGGCATACCAGATCTTGGCTTATGGTACCCGAGGAATTGTGATTTTGAACTAATAAGGTATTCAGATGCAGATTTTGCAGGCTATAAATAGGACAGGAAAAGCACATCAGGCACCTTTCAGTTCTTGGGAGGAAACTTGTGTCCTGGAGTCGAAAAAAGCAGAATTCTCTTCAGTTACTCGCGTTTTCCATTTTCTTTTTACCTTCGTTGACTTCTCTTTTGCAGAGATTAGCAGGTTCTCCAGAGTTCTCTTCAGGTACTCGCATATTTCATTTTCTTTTTTACCTGTGTTAACTTCTCTTTTGCTGAGATTAGCAGTTGCTCGCGAGTTCTCTTCAGGTACTCACGTTTTCATTTCTTTTTACCTGTATTGACTTCCCTTTTGCAGAGATTAGCAGGTGCTCGTGATACTCTTCAGGTTCTCACATTTTCATTTCTTTTTCCCTGCTTTGACTTCTCTTTTACAGAGAATAGTAGGTGCTCGTAAGTTCTCTTCAGGTACTCATGTTTTCAATTTTTTTTACCTGCTTTGACTTTTCTTTTGCAGAGATTAGCAGGTTCTCACGAGTTCTCTTCAGGTACTCACATTTTCATTTCTTTTTACCAGCTTTGACTTTTCTTTGATGAGATTAGCAGGTGCTCGAGAGTTATCCTCAGGAACTCGCATTTTCATTTCTTTTTACCTGCTTTGACTTCTCTTTTGCAGAGATTTGCAGGTGCTCGCGAGTTCTCTTCAGGTACTCGTGTTTTTCATTTTCTTTTTACCTGCGTTTACTTCTCTTTTGCAGAGATTAGCTGGTGCTCGTGAGTTCTCTTCAGAGATTAGCAAATGCTCGCGAGTTCTCCTCAGATCTCAGCAAGAAGATGTTTGAATGTCTTCTTCACTTCGCTAGTTCATTTCAGGTACTCACGAGATACGTATACTTTATACTTACTTTGGCTCTCCTCCTTTGCAAAAGAAAAAAGTAAGAGTTCACAGACTCTTGAAAGGAGACATCAGGTACTTGCTCTAATTTTTGTACACATTTTCTTACAATATTTGAGGGGTGGATCACGATTTTCCTGGGTTTCCAACTTTTTTGAAGTTCCCTTCGGGACTTAAAAAAGTGCGGGGATTATGTTAACCCAGAAATCGGCGATCCTCTCCAAGGCAACCATTTTCTACTTTTCTTCTACAGGTCGATCGGCTCAGAAGGTCTAGTCCCCCCACAAAGGGTCAGCCTACTATTTATGGCTGCCCAGTAGGGGCGGCCTGCCTTCTAAGTCCATCCAGCAGAAGCGGCCTGCTCTTCGACTCTGCCTAGTAGGGGCTGCCTGCTCTTCGAGTCCGCACAGTATGGGAGGCCTGCTCCTCAAGTTCGCCCAACAAGGGTGGCCTGCTTTTCGAGTCCGCCTACCAAGGGCGGCCTACTCTCCGAGTCCTCCCAGTAGGGGCGGCTTGCTCTTCTAGTCCGCCTAGTAGGAGCGGCCTGCTATTCGAGTTCGCCCAGTAGGGGTGGCCTGCTCTTCGAGACCGCCCAGCAGGGGCGGCCTGCTCTTCGAGTCCTCCTAGTAGGGGCGGACTGCTCTTCGAGTTTTCCCAGCAGGGGTGGCCTTCTCTTCGAGTCAGCCTAGTAGTGGCGGACTGCTCTTCGAGTTAGCCTAGTAGGGGCGACCTACCTTCTGAGTCTGCCCAAACCATAGGGATGATGTCACTAGGCCCAGTTCTATAAGGTTCCTCCCCGGGCCTATAAATAGGCCCCCATACCTATTTAGAAGGGGGACGACAGCGAGAGGGTACCTAGGTTGTGGTTACAAAAATTCAGTTCGCACACCCTTCCTGGCAACCTATGCGGCCTGAAGCAGTAACCCGCGCGGCCTGAGGCAGCAACCCGCACGGCCTGAGGCAGCAACCCGCACGGACTAGCGACCTGTGCAACCTGAGCAGCATCCATTTTCCTATATGCCGATCTTCTCTCCCTCCTATTATATTCTTTATTTTCCTTTATATGTAAACAAACTTAATCTAATCTGTAATACAGGTTTTTATATAAATGGAAAGCCCATCGCAAGAGTGGCATTTCCCACGGCGAGCAAAGTCTGGTCTCGCCGCATGCTAGCGGCCCTCTCTTCTTTTCTCTCTCTATCTTCATGCGCAACTCAGAGTAACCAGCTGCTCGACAGTCTCTCTTCCCTTCTCCTCAACCCCTGTAATATTTTGAATAGTTAACTGGAGGGCGCATTTCTTACATAAACAATTTGAAGTGCAAGTTCTTGGTGAACACTTTCAATGCCTAGGCCGAAGAATGTTTCATGAACTGTACCCCCGATCTATTGCCTGTTTTTCCGAGCTTTGCAAGGAGCTCCTGCTAAGGTTTTCCACTTCTAGGAAAAGGAAGAGCAGGCCAGCTACCCTCTTTAAGATCAAGCAAGAATATAATGAGTTGGTAGTAACCAAAAAAGATCCTGAATGTGGATCCTGAATTCTATAAGATTGCTTACAGAAGGAGAAGCTGGGGGGTCAAGAATGTGGATCATGAATTCTATAAGATCTCCTTATTCAACCAACTCAAGGAAGGGCTATTGTAATTCGAAGCAACCACAAAATATCCTGCCACATTCCAGGACCTAATAGCCTTTGTTAATACCTTCATTGAAGGGGAGAGTGCCAACCCCTTATATGTATCCAACCTAATGACAAAGGCGGAAAGAAGGTACACAACAGATTCATATGCAACTCATCAAGCATCCAGACCTCCTCTACAAAAATATCAGCCTCCAACACATAGGGGAAGGAATTTCCGGCACAAGCGGCCTTACCAAAATCATCAAAAGTTTCGTGAGCAGAAACTTGCGTTGGCCGCTACCCCCGCTCATGTTGCTCCTCAAATCCTACCTATCCTTCAAATTCGGGATAGCTCACCTTCAGATGATCAATAAAGCAACGGTCCTGTGGAAGAGCTTGCCTCCATCGGCCAGACAATAGATGAGGTTCTCTAGATCCTATAGAAAAAGACTGAATTCAAGAAAGAATTCCAGAAAGCAGAGGGAAAGATTCGAAACCTAGATCTTTTCTGTGCATTCCACAAGGAGAAAGGGCACCCAACCGAATATTGCAAAGCTCTCTAATAGCTTGTGGGGCAGCTACTTTCCGCAGGAAAAATGAAGGGCCTTGGAGTAAAAGATGCTTCAACAAAACCTCCACCTTTAAAGGCAAAGAGGTGGCCGAAGTTTTTTTGGAGAATGAGGACATTGAGGAGGCAGGATACTTTGGCAGCATCAAAATCAAAGAAAGCGTCGATGCATACGACATAGGCATCCTCGGCGATCTCTTTTGCATCCATGGAGGAGCGAGTGTAGAGTCAAGTAGGAAGTCTTCCCTGACTAAGATCTCACGGCATGAGGTGGCAATGCATTTTACATCCTCGCCAAGGGAAATTGTTACTTTTGTCCTAGAGGATCTCCCGAAGATGGCCAACCCCTTCAACGACGCTATTGTCATCAGAGCAATTATTGAAAATTACATGGTTCAGAGAATTTTGGTTGATATTGGAAGCTCGGTGAACCTTATATTCAAGAACGCCTATGAGGCCCTGATATCTGGAAAGACTTTGCTCTCCACCGAAGGGACACTTTATGGCTTCACTGGCGAAAGGAAGGAAGTTAAAGGGAGCGTTACACTCTCAGTAACACTCGGGGGGGGGGGGGGTATCCATGCTTATCACGTTCGTAGTAGTTGATGCGGCAAGCAGCTACTGCGCCATCTTTGGAAGACCCCTTCTTAATGAATATCGGGTCGTAGTTTCTACCTATCACTTGGCAATCAAGTTTGCAGTAGGTGGAAAGCAGGACCGGGTCAAAAGAGATCTAAGGGAGGCCCGAGAGTGCTATACCAAAATTGTCAACAAGATTGAGTAGGTGCCTCCTCAAATGGCTCTAGTCATCGCCTTAGAAGAAATGGCCCCCTAAGAAGAGATCGGAAATCAGGAGGAAGGAGTTCACTTGGAGCCTGCTCAAGCAACCCAAGGAATTCCAATTGGCGTAGATGAAGAAAAAAGACTTTCTACCAACTTGGAGCTCCCTGAGGAAGAAAAGGAAGAGTTGATCGCCTACTTATTGAAGAACATGGATGTCTTCGCCTGGGCAGTGGAGGACATGTCAAGAGTAGATGCTGATGTATCCTTTCACCACCTCAATATTGCTCCTG
Organism: Platanthera zijinensis; assembly: GCA_039513925.1. NCBI lineage: Eukaryota > Viridiplantae > Streptophyta > Magnoliopsida > Asparagales > Orchidaceae > Platanthera > Platanthera zijinensis. The sequence continues at coordinate 110,584,283 of CM077087.1, forward strand.
ACTTCAAACCCGTTCAACAAAGCAAGATGGAGGTGGCGATGAAGATGCCGAGCCAATCAAGGAGGAGGTCGCGAAGCTTCTCAAGGCTAAGTTCATTCGTGAAATTCAATACCCAGCCTGGGTTTCAAACGTTGTAATGGTGAAGAAGCCGGGAGAAAATGGAGGATGTGTGCTAACTTTACCAAATAGAATAAAGTGTTCCCCAAAGATTGTTATCCCCTGCCTCGGATAGACGCTTTAGTAGATCCTACGGTTGGATATCCTTTTGTGAGTTTTTTAGATGCATTCTCTTGTTATCACCAGATTAGGATGCATAAGCCTGACATTCCACATACGTCTTTTATCACAAACGATGGTGTTACTGCTATCTTGTGATGCCTTTTGGACTAAAAAACGCAGGCGCTACTTATCAACGCATGATGGATTTTGTTTTTAAAGAACAAAAAGGAAGAAATCTTGAAGTATACATCGATGATCTTCTTTTTAAAAGTAAAACCTTTGCTTCGCATTTGCAAGACCTCGCAGAGACATTCACTACTCTGCGGAGTTATAACATGAAATTAAATCCGTTGAAATGTATCATTGGAGCAAATAAAGGAAAATTTCTCGGCCATCTCCTTACCCCCAAAGGGCTTTCCCCTAACCCACATAAAGTTAAAGAAATCCTCAACATGCCATCACCTTGCTCCCCTGAAGAAGTTCAACAACTAGGGGGAAGGATAACAGGCCTTGGAAGATTTATTTCCAGAGTAGGGGATAAAAGCTCTTCATTTTTTAAAACTCTTCGTGGGGGATCTAAATTTGAATGGACCAAAGAGTACGCGAAAGCTTTTGAGCAAATTAAAAAGCAACTCACCTCAACTCCTTTGCTTCAAAGTCCTCGAGCTGCAGAAATATTGTACATCTACCTAGGAGTCAGCTCGGAAGCAATAAGCTCAGTCCTTGTTAGAGAGGAAGGAAGAAGGCAATATCCAGTATATTATGTGAGCCATATATTGAAGAATGTAGAAACTAGGTATCCGATCCTCGAGAAGCTTGCACTGGCACTGGTAATGTCTGCCTGAAGACTTCGACCATACTTCCAAGCACACTCAATCCAGTGATTACTGATCAGCCATTGAAAAGTATCCTAGAAAAATTGGAATACTTTGGGAGACTGGCCAAATGGGAAATTTAACTTAGCGAGTTTGATATTTCATATGTACCCAAAGCGGCTATCAAAGCACGGGTATTGGAAGATTTCTTGATAGACACAACTAATTCCAATACTAAACAAGCTGATCAATCTTCGTTAGTAAGGACAATCTACATAGATGGTGCTTCAGGCAAAAACTCCTCGGGAGCAGGAGTAGTCCTCATTAACCCCAACGGGGTCAAGCTGAAATAGGCTGTAAAGTTCTATTTCCCAACCAACAATAACCAAGCAGAGTTTGAATAACTCCTAACAAGTCCGTGGTTTGTGAAGGAGTTGGGAATAGACCATGCGCATATTAAAACCGAATCTTTAGTAATGGCATCACAAGTGCTGGGAAATTTTGAAACAAAAGAGCCCACCTTGAAGAAATATTTAATGCTGGTGAAGTCAGAGATTGGGAGGTTTAAAAGTTTCACCATTGAGTACATCTCAAGAGTATACAATACTGAGGCGGACGAGCTAGAAAAGTTTGGTCTCCCCTCAGGAGAGACAACTTTAGAGCTTTTTTACTCGGCTACGGAAGAAGGGGATTTGATGCAAGTGGAACAACGACCCTCTTGGATGGACCCATTCAAATCATATCTCTCAATAGGGGAATTACCTCAGACATTGAAAGATAAGAAAAGATTCACAATGAAAGCGGAAAATTATAAACTTATCTCCGGAATTCTCTATAGAAAAACTTTCTTATCCCTAATGGCATGGTGCGTGTCTGAGGAGGAGATTCCAATGTTGCTCTGAGAAAGTCACTCTAGGGAATATGGCAGCCATTCAGGAGCAAGAATTTTAGAGAGAAGAATATTGCGGCAAGGTTACTTCTGGCCCACGATGAGAAAAGATTCAGAATCCTTTGCAAAGAAGTGTGCCCAGTGCCAGAAATTTTCTCCGCTTCAACTCCAATCATCTCAGCGACTTATGTCAATCACCACACCCTGGCCTTTCACAGTTTGGGGAATGGATCTCCTCGGACCATTTCCCATGGCGAGTGGGCAGCGACGTTTTATCTTGGTTATGGTTGATTACTTCAGCAAATGGATTGAAGCCAAGGTGCTAACAAAGACAACAACCTAGGTGATAAAAAACATTATGTGGGGGGAGATAATTTGCTGGCATGAGATCCCGATGGCAATAATTACGGATAATGGGCCGCAGTTCAACAATGAAGAGATGAAAACATTTTGCAAACAAGTCGGCATAGAACTACGATTCTCGTTAGTTTATCATCCCAGAAGCAACAGCCAGGTAGAAGCAGCGAATAAGCAGATACATAATTTGCTAAAAAAGAAGGTGCAAAATCTGAGAGGTAGCTGGGAAGATGAGCTCCCTTTAGTTCTATGGACCCTCAGAACAACCTCCTCATCAACTACCGGAGAAACCCCTTTCAAGCTTGCTCATGGCTCAGAGGCTCTAATCCCGGTGGAATTTTAGGTTCCGACTCCCAGGGTCATGCTAGCCAGGTAGAGCTGGGAAGACTGGCTTGAGAATAACAATGAGAACATGAAACATAGCTTGGATCGAATTGAAGAAATATGAGATGAGGTCGTCATCAGGCAGGGGGAAGTCAGCGAACAGTGGCCAGATATTTTGACAAGAATATCAGGGTCAAGCAATTTTTAGTGGGAGATCTCGTTCTGAAAAAGTTAGATGCAGCCGCAAGAATTGGTTCAGTGGGTAAGATGAATCTGAACTTGAATGGACCATTCATTATTAAAAAAGATTCGAAAAATGGGGCATACCAACTGCAAACCTATGACGGGGATGAAATACCTCATACTTGGAATGGTGATGATTTAAAGCGATTTTATTCTTAAACAAACACTTATCATTTGTATTCATTTCAATGATTATATCAACAAGAATTTCTTGCTAACACTTTTTATTACATAGTGTAATCACTTCTCCTTATCTGCAACTCAAAATAAAAGATCACTCTGAAAGTGAGGGGATAAGTTGTAAACTACTCTAGAGGGGGGGTGAATAGAGTATTCAAATTTTATGAACAACTAGTCAGCTCCCTTGGAGTTTATTTGCGGAATAAATAATCTGATACTTGAACCCTAAGAGCCTAACACAGTGAAGTGCACAAGTGAGAGAGTTAACTGAAATTTCAGTTTAACTATAAGCCTATCACAGCAACTAGCAATCCTAGGTAGTTCTATCACAGCCACAGAATAAACAATTATCGTCGAACATCTCATGATGTCGACGACTAAAAGCAGAAATCTGTCGAACAGGGGTTCGATGATCGTCGACCTAGCTAACAGATCGTCGACTAAAAGCAGAAATCGTCGAAACAGAAATCGTCGACCAGAAATCTTCGACCAGCTCAAGATATCGTCGACTAAAGCAGAAAATTTGTTTAAACAGAAATCGTCGAACATCTCATGATGTCGACGACTAAGGCAAATATCTGTCGAGACAGAAATCGTGAAGCAAGAACACGATCGTTGAACTGCTGATGGCAGATCGTCGACCAACCTTCAGAGCATAATAAACTTGCTCTGAGATCGTCGACGATCGGTCGACGATAATTGTCTTGACTTCAACGATTCTATAGCCCTGCTATCGTCGACCAATGATCGACGATCGCGAGGCCTCGTTCGACGATGGTCGAACGGAAAATGCCTTAACCAAAAATACATCTAGAACATCTAGCCTAAGCTCTAGGTCAGTTATAAACTGTCCTAGGGAAACTGAACAAGGCCTAATCATGATCATATATAGTTATATGGATCAAGAGGGGCTGGAAAGGGATTACATAAGCCAAATCACATCTAGGGTACCAACAATCTCCCCCTATTTGGGTTATGTTATCCAATCCGATCTAAAAACTAATGCACACAATAACAAAAGCAGAGATTAACCAAAAATTTAAATCACAGGCAATCTACAGAAAAACATAAAAACATAAATCAGCAGAACTATAAAGTATCAAGCAGATTTATTAGAGGTTTTAGCATCAGATGAGTTCTTAGGGATCACAGCTGGTTTGAAAATAATTTCTCTGTTTGGATTTGCTGCTTGTCTTTTGGTTAGCATTAGGTCATGTTCACCAATAATTTTCTTTTCAGCATAGCTTGGCAGAACTGCAGCAGGGTGCAACTTCATGTATTCTTCAGTATTAAAAATTTCAGAGTTGACTTGAATTTTGCTGAGTTCCTTTTCTCTGAATTCAGACATAGTTGTATATGCTGTAGGGTCTAGTCCTTGAGCTTTGGCTCTCTCCATCATGCTTAGTGCAATAGATTCCTTAAATCTTGCCATAGAGGCAATTCTTTCAGTTTCAGTCATATCTGATGGAGAGGGTGGTCTGTCAGTATCAGCTTGAGCTGCAATCTCCATGTTCCTTTGAAGAGCTGTGGTTAATTTGCTTGAGCCAAGAGGAATCTGTGCAGCCTTCTTAGGATCAGTTTCAGCATATAGAGATCTTGGAGGTGCAAGTTCAGTGAACTTCTTGTGGGATTTCTCTGAATAGACCACTCTTTTTCCTTTTGTTTCAACTGTCTCAGAAGCAGTAAGTTTCCTTGATGTGGAGGATAGACCTCTCCTGGGAGGAGAAGGTTTCCATTCTGGAACTTTCTTTTTAGGAGAAGGAGGAGGAGAGAAAGTAGGTTGCTGAAATGTCATCTCCTTTATTTGTTTCATGGGAACATTTTCATTTCTTTTCCTTCCTTGTCCTGATACATCTTGGCCTCCCTGGCTTTGGTTACTCCTTCTCTGGTAGGACTGAAAGGTGTTAGAACTGGCTGATTTTGCAGATGGGGCAGAAGAGAGACTTCCAGAGGCTCCAGCACCAGGAGGTGGAGGAGGACCTCTGGGGGGGAATTTCTGAATTGGAGTGTCATATCTTTTTGTTCTCTTCTTCTCTCTTGTCTAATTCTTTGAGAGTCTCATCCATGGTTGAAATTCTTTGCTCTTGGGATCAATTCCCTTCATAATGAAATAGGGAACATCCTTGTCTGGATTAGCAGTAGGAGGAGCAGATGCTTTTCTTTTCTTGGATACAACCTTTTTCTTCTTTTGGGTGCTATCAGAATCCTCAGAGTCATCATCATCAGAGGAGTGGGATGAGGTTCTGCCAGCATAATCATCAAAGTCTTGTTCTGAGATATCCTTGGCAACTATAGCATGTTCAGCCTTTTCTTTCTCCTGCTTCTCTCTATCTTCTTTTTCTCTTGCTTCCTTAATGGCATCTTGCTCAAGGAGGGCATCAAGATCAACATTTGGAGATCTCTTCCAGAGTTCTGATTCAGGATACAAGTCAGGAACTATCCTGGGGACCAGTTCTGCAATAGAAGGAATGGATAGAGGATAGGTAAGGATAGGTGGAGAAAAGATGACTGTATCTGCAGGGGCAGATGCTTTTCCTAGAGAGATGGCTAGGGAAACCATATGAGATTTAGCCAACTCTTCAATGTACTCAGAGGCAATATTCTCAGCCATAAAGGCTATATATTGTTCAAGGTTTAGAGTACCTGAGCTTGATTCCTTTTCAGTCATCTTGGAGGCATTCTCTGGTAAGTCTTGCACAGCCTCAGCTTCTCCAGCAGCAGCAGCAGCAGCATTCTCAAGTTGTTGAGCCACTACTTCTGAGTCAGTAGTGTTCATTGGAACTTTTTCACACAAGTCCATGAGGACTTCCTCATTATCTCTCTCAGAGACTTCTTCATCAGAAGCTAGATTCACTAGGGAGTGAATGACTTTGTTAGATAAAGATATCAATTTAAAGTCCTGATTATAACCTTTAGAGGAAGTGTTTTACCTTCTGGTTGCTCTGGATCTTTCATCAGAGACTCTTTCTCTGGAATAGCTTCCTTTAGAAGCTCTTGAGGTTCTTCTACAATTGCTGGAAGGGGAAGGGAAGAATTGCCCTGAAGGGCCAAGGCATCACCTGAGACCACTTCAACAGACATCTCCCCCTGCATGACTTCAGTGGGGACTGGAGTCATGCATCTTACTGAAGAGGGCTCAGCAGAGGGTGGAAGTGATTTGATGGCTTCAGTAAGGGCATTAATGGATGCAATGAGAGGGGCATTGGCAGCCTCAATCATGATTTGGATGGATGGAGTGATGAGCTTTACAATATGTGAAAGCAATTCAGGAGTTATCTGAAGTGCTGAGGGTGTGGAGGTGGATGGATGACTGTGGGATGCAAATTGAGGTGGTGATGGAATGGAAGCAGTATGATCTGCCACATGATCAAATGAATCATGTGGAGATGGGTGATCATCACCATGAGTGTGGGATTCATGTTGAGAGAGGTGTGTGAGGATGGTAGCAGTTACTATGTCAACACTGGCTGAGGCTGCCAGATGTTGTGGTGTGGGTGACTGGGGTGGAGATGCATGTAGGATGTGAGATGCATGTAGGGATTCATGTTGTGGTGGCACTGCAGATTGTGTGGAGGGTAATGCAGGAGATGAGGATGCAGGGGTAAAGAGGGAGGATGGAGGGATTACTAAGCCTTCCCCAGCAAGCTGGAGAGTGGCTGAATCAGCCCTTGTGTCTGATGGAGGGTTAGGATCAACCCTGGCTGACTTCTTGATGACTCTTTGGGATTTCTTGAACAGAGAGGGGTCCAACCTCTTGCTGGTGTTGACTGCAGAGGGTGCAAAAACAAGCAGCAGGGGTGCTTTCACATACAGAAACACACCCAACACCCTGGCAAGGTTTACCTCTTTCTTGTTGTTCTTTCTCCTTATCAGTTCAAACAGAACTTTTCCCCAGGCTATCTGCGTCTTATTCACCAAAGCTGACATTAAGGCAAATTGTTGCCTGTTGATGTTATCGTGAGCAGAGTGTTTTCCCAAAACGACCTTGCCCACCAGGTCTGCCAGAAACTTATACTCTGGAGACAGATTGATCTTCAGCAGCTTAGCTGGAATACCCTCAGCATGGCCCATCTCAGTTAGCATGCGGCCATATTCCTCTGTATTTTGCTCATAGTCCTCAGTACCGGTTGGTAGTCCAAACAGCTCAGCCAGAACTTCAGGAGTCAGAATGACCTCCTCTCCATTTATCTTTCCAGTCATGGCTTCGTCGCTGGAGGACGAAGTATATACCCATTCTCGAATCTCTGGTATATGAATCTTCGGTGAGAATGACATAAATCTCTTTAGGCCTTGATCTTCACACAGCTGCAGAATATCTTGGATGGGTTGATCACATCGACTGAAGGAATCGAAGTCGACACAGAATCCAGTGTCGAACTTCATCCCGAAGAGAACTGCTGAAGGAATCGCCATTGGATTGAAGAGAGAATGGAGAATCGAGATGCAAGGCAGGGGAGAAGAGAATCGCGCGGGATTAGAGTTCGAGAGCGAGTTCTAAGCCAGAAGATGGAATATGAAAAGACGGAGCGGAAGAACGACGATCTCCAGACCTAAATCGACTATCAGATATAAATCTGCGATCGTCGAACCCGGAACAAAATCGGTCGTCGAACAATGACCGACGATAGTTAATATTTGACTAATCGTTAAACATCGACCGACTACAAGCAATCACCACGATCGTCGATCAATATATGTTGGTCGACGATTCTCCACACAGCACAGAAAATCTGTCGTCGACCATTGGTCGACGATAGATACCTAAGGAGAGATCGTTGACCAGTTGATCGACGATTTCTGCCTTACTACAAAAATGATCTGTCGTCGACCATTGGTCGACGATAGATACCTAACCTGGTCGAAGATCGTCGAGCAGTCGTTCGACGATTTTAGGCAGAAAACAAATCTATCCAAATTTTCACTACTCTGAACCATTAATCATACCTAGCTGGTTCAGGAAGAACAAATGCCTTTGTTCATCAAGGGGCTTAGTGAAAATATCTCCTCTCTACAGGTCTGTGGATATAAATTCCATTGCTATCTTGTTCTTTTCCACATTATCTCTCAGAAAATGATGTCTAATCTCAATGTGCTTGGTCCTGGAATGGTGCACAGGATTTTGAGCAATTGATATTGCACTGGTACTGTCACACAGAATTTTTTTTTTGAGTGTGTGTACCCATAATCCACTAGCTGATTTTGAATCCACAGGATCTGTGAACAACAACAAGCTGCTGCTATATATTCAGCCTCAGCAGTTGAAGTAGACACTGATGCCTGTTTCTTACAAAACCAAGAGACAAGTCTCTCTCCCAGGAACTGACAGGTCCCTGAGGTGCTTTTCCTGTCAACTCTACAACCAGCATAATCAGCATCTGAATATCCAATTAATTCAAATCCTGACTCAGTTGGGTACCACAGTCCTAAGTTAGGGCATCCCTTAAGGTATCTCAAGATCCTCTTGAGAAGAGTTAAGTGAGATTCCTTTGGGTTGACCTGAAACCTAGCATATAGGCATGTAGCAAACATTATGTCAGGCCTACTTGCAGTCAAATACAGCAGGGAACCAACAATGGCTCTATAGTTCTTTTGATCAACAGACTTGCCATTCACATCAGAATCAATAACTGCATTTGAGGCCATAGGTGTGCTCATTGATGAAGCATCAGACATTCCAAATCTTTTAACCAGCTCTCTGGCATATTTTGATTGAGAAATGAAGATACCATCAACACACTGTTTCACTTGGAGACCAAGGAAATAGGATAACTCACCCATGCTGCTCATCTCAAACTTGGAGTGCATTAGTTCAGAGAACCTCTTGCATAGTTTGGGATCAGTGGAGCCAAATATAATGTCATCTACATAGATTTGAACTAACAGTTGTGAGTCCTTATGATGTCTAATAAATAGGGTTCTATCTACTACACCTCTCACAAACTTGTGTTCTAGAAGGAAATTTGCTAAGGTCTCATACCAAGCTCTAGGAGCTTGCTTAAGTCCATATAGAGCCTTTTGGAGTTTGAACACATGAGTGGGTAAGGTTGATGAAACAAACCCTGGTGGTTGTTCAACAAACACTTCTTCCTTTAAATCTCCATTGAGGAAGGCACTCTTCACATCCATTTGGAAGACCTTAAATCTCTTATAGGCAGCATAGGCTAGGAAAATCCTAATGGCTTCTAGTCTAGCTACAGGGGCAAAAGTCTGATCATAATCTATGCCTTCCTCCTGTCTATAGCCTTGAGCTACTAGCCTAGCCTTATTCCTAACTACTATGCCTTGGGCATCAAGCTTGTTTCTAAACACCCACTTGGTGCCTATGATCAGTTGGCCTCTTGGTCTTGGAACCAAAGTCCAAACTTTACATCTTTCAAACTGGTTAAGTTCCTCTTGCATGGCTATAATCCAGTGTGGATCAAGCTCAGCATCTTTAATGATTAAGGGCTCAACCTGAGAAAGGAAACAAGCAAACATCACATCTTTGTTGAGTTGATGTCTTGTCTGGACTCCTACTGAAATGTCTCCAATCACTTGAGATACAGGGTGATCTCTAAGTGTGACAAGATTAGTAGGTTCAACAATGATCTGATCTTCAACATGTTCAAGATTTAATTCCTCATGTGGAATTTGATCAACTGTTGGAGCAGGTGCTTTAACTTCTAAAAGTTCTACATCAGATTCAGAATCTGAAGAAGCAACCTGAGGAGTTTGTTGGGGATAATTCTCCTGTGTGAGTCTCAAACCTTCCAAATCCTTACTTACTCCTAGGACTTGCACTGTACTATTAGAGGAAGAGTCCTTCTCCTTATAATACATGACTGTCTCATCAAAAGAGACATGTGCAGACTCTTCTATCTTAAGAGAGGATATATTAAGGACCCTATAGGCTTTGCTTACTTGAGAGTATCCTAGAAAAACTCCCATTGAAGCTTTTGCCTCAAATTTTCTAAGGTATTCTTTGTTATTGTTATGAACAAAAGCAACACAGCCAAATACTCTAAAATAGTCTATTTTAGGTTTCACTTGCTTAAGTAACTCATAGGGAGTCTTACCCTTAAGTTTATGTATCAGACTTCTGTTCAATACATAGTTAGCTGTGCTAACTGCTCCAGCCCAAAAGGACAGAGGCATGTTAGCATCTGCCAACAATGTACTTGCAGCTTCAATTAGGGTTCTGTTTTTCCTTTCAACTACCCCATTTTGTTGAGGAGTTCTAGGAGCAGAGAAGCTATGTTTGATACCTTCCTTCTCACAGAATTCTTGCATAAGAAGAGACTCAAACTCAGTACCATGATCACTTCTGATCAAGGCAATCTGAGTAGAATACTCACTCTGTATACACTTTAGGAAATCTGTAAGAACCTTGAAGTTATCAGCCTTAGTTCTCAAGAAGAATACCCAAGTGAACCTAGAGAAGTCATCTACAATTACTAGAGTGTAAGACTTTCCTCCAAGACTCTGTACAGCAATAGGACCAAATAAATCCAAATGTAGCAAGTACAGAATCCTGGGAGAATCACTTTTATTAACTAATTTAAAGCTATTTCTTGTTTGCTTACCTAATTGACAAGCTTTGCAAAGGCCTTCCTTCTTGTAGGGGCAAGAAGGTAAGCCTCTTACAAGATTGTATTTAGCCAACCTAGAAATGTTTTTCAAATTTACATGACTAAGTCTCTTATGCCAAAGGGTATTATTACTGGTTACTTCATTAAATAAGCATATTTCAGATTTGGATGAGTTAAAATCTACAACATAAACATTACCAATTCTAATACCTACTAACACAATAGTATTATTTAAAGCAATATTACAAGCAGTGTCAGTAAACCATACCTTGTACCCAACATCACACATTTGGCTTACAGAGATTAGGTTGTGCTTTAGTCCTGAGACATAAGCAACCTTCTTGAATGTTACAGCTCCTATGGTGAAGCTGCCATACCCTTCAGTCTGTCCACAGCTGGAATCCCCAAATACAACTTTTGGTCCCAGCTTGGCTTTGAACCCTGACAGATTCTTCTTCTTTCCTGTCATATGCTTTGAGCATCCACTATCCAGATACCATTTGTCATGTATGACTGGATAGGTCTTCACCTACAGAAAGAACAGTTATACATTGTGGACCCAGGTTACCTTGGGTCTAGTATTCTTCACAAAAGAAAAACTAGATATAAAAGATTTTGCAGGCTTAGATTTATATCCTAAAGGGTGTGATCTCCTAGGTGGGATAATCCATTTAGTTGAAGGATTAAACAACCTAGGGTAGTGATTGGGATTTGCAATTCTGGAAGTTTGAAATTTATTTTCCAGCTTAAGTCCAGATCGTCGATCCACGGTCGACGATCGCAAGCCATATCGTCGATCATTTGTAGTAGTGCTATGTTCTGGATTCCACGATCGTCGATCACTGGTCGATGACTCAAGATGAGATCGTCGATCACTGGTCGACGACTCAAGATGAGATCGTCGATCTCCTGCACCAAAGATATCATACTTGGTGAAGGTGTTCAGCGATCGTCGATAGACGTTCGACGATTGGTTTGATGATCGTCGATTAATGTTCGACGATTTTTGTAAAGCTAGAAATTTTTTCTTCCTGTTCTCTTTCTTAATCTTATTCTGAATTTTCTTACATTTTTCAATTTCCTCAGTATTCTTTATTCCTGATTCAGAAATAAATTTTACTGGAGTGCTAAATCTCTCCTTTGTGAGGAGGATGGGTTCACTAGATGTAGCACCTAAGCCTACTTTATCATTACCAACCCTAGTGTTTGCTATACTGGTTATTTCAGATAATTTAAGGCTTCTGCCATTTAATTGTTCTTCTAACCTCTTAGATTTAGCTAGTTCTAATTTTAGGAATGTTACTTCTCCTCTTAAGCTTTCTAATTCTTTTTCTAATCTGATTATTTCAGTACCTTCAATGTCTAGTTCCATTATCTTTGATCTAAGTGACTTGATTTCTTTTTCAGATAACAGTAGATCTAAACATAGAGTTTTAAATTTTAATTTGAACTCAGGAGATGAAAAATCAAATGAGTTGATTACCTGGTCTTCCATAAGAAGATCTTCTTCATTGTCTCCTTCTTCTTCAGAATTCTCTGCAGCTGACAAAGAGCTGCAGGCATTGATAGCCATGAGGCAGACCTCTTTGGCTTTCTTCTCTTCTTCTCCTTCTAAATCACTGGAGCTAGAGGAGCAGGTATCCTCTTCTGTTTCACTCCAGGTAGCAGCCACAAATCCCTTGTCCTTCTTCTTGTATTTGTGTGAGGAGGACTTGGAGTGGTGCTTCCTGTACTCTTTCTCATGTTTCTTCTCCTTGTGTTTCTTCTCTGGACAATCTGGAGCAATGTGTCCAGGCTTGCTGCAAACATAACAGATGATTTCTTTAGATGGAGTCTTGTCATACCTTGGTTTGTCCTCATACTTGGAGGACTTCTTTCTGAGGTCTCTTCTTCCCATGTTGAAGAACCTCTTGGCAATGAGTTCCAGTAACTCCTCATTTGATTGACTTCCTTCAGAAGTCTCAGCAGCCTTAAGAGCTAGAGAGTGCTCTTTCTTTGTAGGTGTAGGAGTTTTTACTTCAGTTGCAGCAGCTCTGCTCTTTAAAGTTTGCTCATATGACTTGAGCTTTCCCAACAGAGCTTCTGTGGAGAGTTCCACAGTGTTTCTTCCATCCTTGATGGGCCATATCCTTAAGTCCCAAGAGATGGGAAGGCACATCAGGATCTTGTCATTGACTTCTGACAAAGTTATCTCCTTGTCCAAGGACCTCAGTTCACTTATTATTGAACTGAGTCTTGTGTACATTGAGTCAATGTCTTCAGCATCATCCTTCTTGAAATTTTCATATTGAGAGGTGAGGTTGGATCTCCTTTCCTTCCTCTCATCAGCTGAGCCAACAACTATATGGTTGAGGGAATCCCACATAGCTTTGGCTGAGGTACATTCAGCAAGCTTCTGGAATATTTCATCAGACATTGTCTGAGCTAGGATATTCATTGCTTTTGCATCAGCTGCTTTTGCCTTCTTGTAAGTTTCATTGTAATCAGGAGGTGGCACAGCACTGAGATCAGCAGATGTGATAGAAACAGCAGCAGGCCTAGCAGGTGGTCCTGTCAAAATAGAAGAAAAGATATCTTCATCAATAGAATTCATGTATAGTCTTATCCTGGCCTTCCATATGCCAAACTTGGACAAGTTGCATACAGGAGGTCTGGTGCTTGCATAATCCTTAGACTGGGCCATGTGTGAAAGTGTTTGTGAATGGTATCAGGAAACAACTTATCACTGGATCTTTTAACTCAGGTGTTAGCCTGTATGAACAGCAACCTCCCTCTGATACCAATTGAAAGTGAGGGGATAAGTTGTAAACTACTCTAGAGGGGGGGTGAATAGAGTATTCAAATTTTATGAACAACTAGTCAGCTCCCTTGGAGTTTATTTGCGGAATAAATAATCTGATACTTGAACCCTAAGAGCCTAACACAGTGAAGTGCACAAGTGAGAGAGTTAACTGAAATTTCAGTTTAACTATAAGCCTATCACAGCAACTAGCAATCCTAGGTAGTTCTATCACAGCCACAGAATAAACAATTAAACAAGATGGCCAGAGACACAGGATATATAGTGGTTCCCTCTAAATAGGTACTCCACTCTTCTACCACCCTGGTAGGAATCCACGACAGGTTTTTGCTAAGGTGCCCTGCCACCAATGATCTGATTCAGGTAGATCAAACAGACCCTTTGAGCTTTTGATAAGGATGCTCAACCACAGGTTGTTGATAAGGTGCCCTGTCACCAATGTTCACTTTTGAAGAGGTGTGAACAAACTCTTTTACAAAGGGGTTGAGAGGGTTAGATTATCTTCTCTGTTGTAAATACAGATTAGAGAAGACTTGTGGATTCTCTAAAGAATCAAAGTCTCCCCCTGGCTCAGTGAAAGTCCAGGGAAAGCCTTTGCTTCAGGATGAAGGAGTTTCAGATATACTGAAACTAAATCCTCAGAGATCTGTAGACTGATTTTTATCAGGTCTTCAGATTCTGGAATAATTGAAGCAGAACTGGAGCTCTTTCTGAAGTCTTGAAAACTCTAAGCAGATGCTCAGGAGACTTGAGAATGAAAGTAATTGCTCTGGGCTTTTTCTTCAGGGGAGCTTTTCTTCTTCTTTTTGTGAGATGGTGAAGAGTTGCTCTGAAGATGCTTGAGAGAATGCAGCACTAAGAAAAAAAATCTCTCTGTATCTGTAACTTGTTATTTTTCTGAGAAAAAAATCTCTCTTAAATATGTCTTCTCATTTTTCCTTTGGAACGGCTCTATTGATTTGAATTCTCGAGCCCTGCAACAGATTATCTCAAAATAAAATATAGCAATAGGAATAGAATGACCTATTAGCTTACTGTCAGTCCCAATAAGGAATTAAATAAGTGGGAAAATATCTCAGTATAAAGACTTACCATTCTTGGAAATAGCAAACAGTGCCAACGGCTAGAATACAGCCTGGCAATATATTTTGTATAATAGGTCAAAAATGCTTTATCAAAATACTGAATCCCGTGATTTAAGCTTGACATATTTGGTAATTAAATTATTTTGAATTTAAGCCATAAATCTGCAAAAACAACTTCAGAAAATTCTCTAACCACAAGCTAAAGCACTTGAAAATATACCAAGGAATAGAATGAATACAAAAAGATAAAGGCAGACAATAATCGTCGAACAGGGGTTCGATGATCGTCGACCTAGCTAACAGATCGTCGACTAAAAGCAGAAATCTGTCGAAACAGAAATCGTCGACCAGAAATCGTCGACCAGCTCAAGATATCGTCGACTAAAGCAGAAAATCTGTTTAAACAGAAATCGTCGAACATCTCATGATGTCGACGACTAAGGCAAATATCTGTCGAGACAGAAATCGTGAAGCAAGAACACGATCGTTGAACTGATGATGGCAGATCGTCGACCAACCTTCAGAGCATAATAAACTTGCTCTGAGATCGTCGACGATCGGTCGACGATAATTGTCTTGACTTCAACGATTCTATAGCCCTGCTATCGTCGACCAATGATCGACGATCGCGAGGCCTCGTTCGACGATGGTCGAACGGAAAATGCCTTAACCAAAAATACATCTAGAACATCTAGCCTAAGCTCTAGGTCAGTTATAAACTGTCCTAGGGAAACTGAACAAGGCCTAATCATGATCATATATAGTTATATGGATCAAGAGGGGCTGGAAAGGGATTACATAAGCCAAATCACATCTAGGGTACCAACACACTCAATAAAGGGACATCACCAAGTCTAGCTTGGACCTCCCCGAGAATCATTCTCGCACGGTGGGCTACTGGATTTTGGATCCCAGCTGGTACCTGACTCCACCTCTGCATTTTTGGAGGGACATGGTGTTTGTTAGCTCTACCATGCTTTGTAAGGGATAGCGTACACCTTGATGGTCTCTTTGTGGAAAGCAATGTCATCCTACACTTGCCCATTGTTCATCCAAGTTTGTACTCTCGAATGCTCTTTGATACTCTCAAGCGGTGCCTGTAGGTAATCCACAACCCGTTTTATCCTTTTAGGAAAGCAATGCACCCTGCGTGCACCTTCCCAATTGATCCAAACGGTCTTAATCCCAGGCAAGAGAGCAGTGTTCTTTTTCTCTAAATTAACTTAAAGCGCAAAGCTCTCATAACCTTGTGAGGAAAGCAATGCCTGCCCTACAGGCACTTGCCCACGTGGTCACCTAAGCTGACGATCTTAAAATACGGACAAGGTTCCAGCATACGCTGAGTCTGCTCAGTCTGCCAGGATTCCAATAGGTTGGTCGCACAAATCAACCTCGTGAGGAAAGCAATGCCTGCCCTGCAAGCACCTGCCCGCATGGTCACCTGAGCTGTTGATCATCACTTCATATATTGTTATTGTTTACAATACACAGAGCTTGATCTTTCAGGCCGCCAAGTTACTTGGGTGATGTGGTTGACAGTTTTTTTGACCCTGCGAGAAAAGCAATGGGTTTCGCATGCACCTTCCCGCTTGGTCACTTAATTTTGTAACCCATCTTTCTCAGCTCACAGAGTTTGTTTTTAATTATCTCAATTCACAACATCGAACATCTATCTCTATATTATCAAATTTATAGTTAATGAATTTGCGAACTGGAATTGATATTCGCCAGAGTACGCCAATTATCTTCTTAGTAAAGTAGGAAAATCACTCGTTTGAGAAATTACGGCGAACTGCACCTAAATCATTCCTGTTATATAATTTGGCGAGCTACAACTCAAGCATCACGGCCTGGATTATTATCAACCTTGGTTTTCCATCCTCTATGCAGGTGACCTAAATACTAAATGACTCGGACTTATTCTACTAAGCTCTAACAGCGATTATTAATCATACCTATTATAAACAACAAAGTCAACAAAATATTGAAGAGAAAAAAACGATGTGAGTAAGAACTGATCAAAATATCCTTTGTATCAAATAATTAAAATTTTACATCTTTTTTACATATTCGGCGAGCTCTGATCGAGTCCGCCCCCTTTACAAAAACAAAAACTGAAATACATCCTTTCACTCCGTCATCTTCTGTTTCTTCCCCACAAGAGTATCTAGACCTAAAGATCCTTCTATGTTGGCGTAAGGAGAATAACCTCCAGAGTCGCTTTCGCTGTTATCTGAGCTCTTGCTTCTCGCGGACTCACTCTGTGGGCTGCCATCTTCAGAGCTGGAAGAAGAAGCGGACTCGCCAGACTGATTTTCCCTCTGTTGGCTTAAACCAGCATCCTCGGGAGCTTCATCATCCTCTAAACTTGCTTTGTTTTCTGCTTTTTATTCTTCCTCATCAACCATCGCCTTTCCTTTTGCAGCTTGTTCCATCGCTGCGACCTGCTCCTTTAGCTCAGGGAAGAGCTTCAAGAAGGGGACTGCTTCCACACCAACTTTGGCGAAGCCACCTTCTATGAATCCCTCAATGACGACCTCTACTCTTTCCTTCACATAATGAAGCATCACGTCTAGGAAGCCATGATTTGTAATATCATACGAGGTCTGCAGAAGAAAAAAAACACGTTAGTCCGCCGTGGACAGACAATAGATATTGTCGTTAATATAAAATTTAACGCTTCATTTTCCTTATAAAGATTGATCATCTTCCCCAACCTCTTGTTTCTTTCCTTCAGCGATCTGTTCTCCTACTGAAGTTGCTAATTTTCCTTTAGCAAATCGCGCGCCAAACAGCCCAAGAAGTGGCTCTTCACCACGCTATTCGTGTTTGCTTGGGTGGCCAGGAGAGGGAGGTTGGCGGGAGGAACGTTCTTCAGCTTGCGCAAGTTACGTTTTCCGTAGTGTGCGGAGATCACCACATGCGCATGGCGGGATATTTTCGGACTCCTCCAAGAAGGAAGAGAAGTGGAGAGGCGGACATGCTCATCCTTGTGAAGCCAGAGGATCATCAGGTTTCCCCGTAGATCCTTCTAATTCTTCTCAAATCCTTGCATTCCAAAGCTTTCTGAGGAAGAGTAGTCCGCGGCGGGGTCCCCTTCCTCCCTTCTTTTTCTCGCCATTTCCTTTTTTTCTTTCCCCTTGTGTAGGGGTCAGGATGCTTGGAGTCTGATGTGGATTCACCGGCACCGCCAGGATCACTGTAAGAAAAGAAAAGTAAGTTAATTTAAGGCAGGACGCGGCGAATACAATATAAGGTCGCAAAAACTTACTCTCTTGATGAGCAACGGTGCTCAAGCACGGAAGGAGCAAGATATAATGTTCAATGTTGACTCTTGATCCCGCCAAGAACTCAACAATCGTGGTCTCCACCTCGTTAAGCTTTATACTCTTGAAGGTGGAGTCCGCGCATTCCTCTGGGTGAGTATGCTCGAACCCCAGGTCTCCCTTGAAGATCAAGTACCTTGAGGTCCAGTTATGAATCTTGATCGACAGACCCATAACCTTCATTCCCTGATAGTGGAAATATATCACACCCTTGTACGGGCGGCCTCCGGACGGTGTTATGGAGCAGACTGAGAAAATTTTCCTGAAAATATTCAAGGAAAATCCAATCTTCTCAAATCACAGGTAAGAGATGTAGCTATAAATGGCGGCTACGGTATTCAGCGCGAGCTTCCTCGGAACCATGTCGTAGTGTTCAAATATTTCAGCGACCTCCCAAAACAGAGGAAAGCTGAATCCGCATTTGAAGCTGTCGATCGGCACCGCAATTTGAGTGGCTGTGGAAAAATTCATCCTTTCCTGGTCTTTGGGCAGGCGGACGTGCACAGGTGAGTCCACCATATGCTTCTCCATAAAGGCCACGTGGTCGGCATCAGTTAATTTGCATTTCTTATGGCCCGCAATATGAAAGGCGATCGCAGCATCAGTACGTGCAGACACTATTTTTCGAGACCGCAAGGATTTCTGCTTCGATCGCATTTCCTATAAACAATGAAGATTTGAGCCCTACTTATAGAAATCAAGCCTGACAGTTTTTTAATCAGTTCGCATACTTTAATCCTTCAGTCCGCGCCGACCCAGTTTATAATCAAATTTTGCGGACACAAAAATAGTCTTCTCAGCACGTTGCATTGTCAGTAAACATTCAAAAACAATTTTCAAGTCAAATTATGCGAACACATAGTCAGTTCGCATAATTCGCATTCAACATCAACCTGAAGAAAGATTCGCTTCACACAGAACACAACATTGAGCAAACAATAATACAAATGTTATACAGATCAAACCAATTCACATCATAGTTCAATAAAGGAACAAAGCAATATTCATAGTAGACAAATTATATAATTACACATCTAATTTCAAATTAATGTTCACGCCGGACTCAATGGCCTCTACGGTCAGGTCGTGCAGGTAGCTCCTAACTATCCCTGTCGAGATGCGCCACTTGGTCACTTCCTTGCAACACCTCTACATACAGTTGGTAGATAAGACGGTGCATAGAGTTGAAGGTGCGGTGCATATGCGCGGCCTCCCGATCTATGCGGCTCAGAAGAACTACGGGCTCGGCTGCCGGCCTCTGCACCTCATTCACCGCGGGCTGCCAACTCTTTGAAGCTAGAGTCGCAGCTGGCATTTGTAACCTCTTCGCGGGGACCTCAGTGCCTTGCTTGTTCTTTCCCTCTCGCACCAAATCCAAGTATCTTTGCCTTTAATGACGGGCGTCCTCTCCCAGCAGCCGCTTTTCATTCTCGCTGGCCTCAAGCGCTTTTAATCCATTGGAGACTTGTTCCTCCAGAGCATTTTCCCGCTCTATCCTCCTTTTCAGCTCTACTTGAATTCCTTCAAGTTTTCTTCATACTTCTTTCTTTTTAATATCATCAAATTCTCAAGGCTAAGATGCTCACCTTAGGGGACTTAACAATGGAGGTCGCGCCAGGCCGCTCTTGTAAGACCCCAGTTTTTTTTCCAACAACCATCGACTGAAGAAGTAGTAAGAAGGACGTAAGTGTCCAAGGCCACAATATCAAATAAAGAGGAAATCACAAAATCATATAGTCCACAACATAACAGTCTAAAGTAAATGGTAAGGTAAAATAGGAAAAGCGCGCTTATGCCCAGTACATATAATCCTCACGACAAGTCACTCGCAGAAGCAAAACTAAAACTAAACATCACTGAACCGAGAGCACCCAAGCTAGACTGGCCCATTTCCACCGACTCCGTACTCTGCTGGTGCTGCAACTCTTGGTGCTTCTTCCTTTTCGGCTTGCAGTCGCCACCTCGCAATCCAAGTCTACGTCTACGTCTTCGGCCTCCTGGCCGCTGAGCTGGTGGGAGCCCACCAATCATGGGGCATTTGACTCGTGTATGCCTCGGCTGATGATAATGGTTGTACGACCGTGGGGTCAACTCTGTCGGAATCTGCAAAACCCGTGTCTCTTCCATATGGTACACCTAAAATGGTGTGGTCAAACGACCGTCAGTCAAACTAGACTTAGTCAACGATCCCCCACCCCTCTACCCGTGGATCCTAGGCACCGGGCGGAAAGGAGTGAAAAGGAGGACCAAAAGCAGGGCGTAATCAAGCAGGTGACATCTACCCTAAGGAATAAAAGATGGCAGGTGCATCACAGTAATTAAATATGAGTAAACAAGTGTGTAACAAAAGTAAACAGTAAGGAGTAGCAAGTATGTAAAAGCAACAAGAAATGTAACCATTGATTTATAGGGATTACCCTTATAAACCAAAGGGTCGTTTTACGTGGCCTATCGTATAAAACGTCCCATACCATTTTATATGTTATGTGTCATGGGTTAAATGCAATGATTATTCTATGACGTGCGTGTATGCTATGGTATGCAAATGTAAGTGCAACTCACACACACAACTCTATGCACCCAGACCTTTAGTTCCCCTTTTTTGGAGTTAGCTAAACTCCCAGGAGCCTCCATTGTGGCAAAACGGAGACCGTAGGTTGGGCCTCTCCACCCCTAGACTGGTAATCACACTACTCAGCCTAGCCCCTCTCGTACGTTTTCGTACTATTCCTAGCAAACTAGCTAGTCTCCTGAGTCAACGTACCGACGACGGTGTGATCGATCGTCCAATACCAAAGACTCACCACTATTATGCATATGCAACCATGATAGTTTATATCTAACTATAGTATCGAGCCTCAAACTCTCTAGACTATCGAGCCTTCTAGTTCACCAAGTTCCTGAACATCCAGCACACCGGACTTCCAAGTCTATACCAAGTCCCCGAGAATCCAGCTCCCTGGACTTCCAAGTCTATTCCAAGTTCCCGAGCATCCAGCTCCTCGGACTTCAGTCAACCAGCAAACCCATCCACCATGGGTCTACGTTATCCATTCACTACCTATTTATCTCACTACGCGTACAAGTGTGAGTGGAAGGTGAAGCTATTACTAAGGTTTCTCTTGTCCATATTAAACCTAAGGTTTAAGGTTAACCGTTGACTTCCCGAGGTCTACCCGAAGACGGGCTCGCAGCGGTACTAGGAACTATGATGGGACGAAGCTCAAAGTTCCCTTTCCAAGGCACTTACTATTATTGATTTCTACCCATGACCAACCCTCTCTTTCTTTTCAGTGAGACTAACCCTAAGTGTATTTAAGCTCTTCGAGTTAGCCTATTTCAGACCTACCCACTATATGCAGACCGTGCTAAGCTATATGGTGCTCCCATTAGGGGTACCCTAATTACTCTTCTAATAGATCCCTAACAATTACTGGGAGTCTACCATGACCTATTAAGACTAAATCCAGAGTCTCATAATTTTCCCAGATATGTGGGCATTTAATTTAATTAACCCTAGACTCCAAATGCCCTACTTTGAACATGAAGTGCTCTCTAAAGTCAAATCACCAAAATATTATGATAAATACTAAGTGATATTTAAACAGTAAATCCAATGTGTGAGAATTTTCAGAGGTGATTAGACCTTGCTTCCATAATTTAGAACTTAAGGACAATAATACCATCTAATGAAGAAAAGGCCTGCAATATTGTTCTAAAAATTATAATAAAAATCCAGTAGGACTATCATGGCTTAAAAATACCCAAGAAGTAGTCTCATAATTTTTACAGTGAGTAGTAGCCCCTAATTTAATTTATAATCATTAATTCCATAACCATTGGTGAATGAAGCAAGTACTATAAAAACTCATCTAATAATTATAAGAAAATTCCAGAAGTCTGACAATGGTCTAAAATTAACAGTAACCAAGTTTTACAATTTTTCTCATACATGAGGGGCCCTGAATCTAATTAAATATAAACTTCCAAATTTACAGACTTGTGAAGTAAGTACTCGTTTTATCCATCTAAAAATCATTGAAAAATTAAAGGATAATTATAATGGTGAGATACACTCACTGGCCTAATTTCATAATTTTCTTGACAATATTGGGGCTCTGTTCCTATTTTTGATCAGAAACCACAAATCATAATTTTATGAAGTAGGTACTTGAAACAGTCATCTAAAAATTTAAACAAATTTCAGAGGGCTCTATTATGATATAAAATGTCATATTCCAAGGTTTAACAATTTTGCAATAAACAGAAACTTCACAATCAACATAATAATCTTTTAGTGCACATCTAGGGTTGAAAAGGAAGTACTGATTTTATTAGCCCAAAAATTTCACCAAAATTAATTTAGGAATATTTCTACCAGGGAACTACCCTTCCCAAATTTCAAATGATTTTAAAGTGTTTTGCTAGCCTAACCTTAATATAAGGGTTTGTGCCCTAAGCGAGGTTTAGGGTTTTGAGGGGGTTAAAGGCTTCAAAATTCCCTAAGATTTTAACCAGAGGACTATACCAACCCTATGGTACTCTCCAACAATTCTCAAGTCATTCCAAGGTAATCTGACCCCATGACCTTCAAACCTTAAAAATCTCCATAAAGGTGTCTACCCTAGGGTTCTAGGGCTACCCTACTCCAAACAACCCCAAATTCTATTGGATGGTGTGTCATGCCATATAAAGTCAGTGTCCAAAATATCAACCTATGTTGAGATGATTTGACCACTCAAAACCCAAGGGGGTGTTTTGACCTAATTAACTCTATAGGGGTCAACCTAAGGTTGGAAAAAATCCTAATCAAAACATCTCAAAATGAGATGAAATTTTTACCAGAGCCCTAATATGCTCTTTAAGACCACCCACCCAAATTTGGGGGGATTTTTATGTGTTTAAGACACTTAAATAATTTATACATGGATTATTAAATTTTTACAAAAACTATAGAAAAATATTCTCCAAAAATTCTGATATTTGGATATGTCCTAGGTATTGCTAATAATAGCCCATACCCAAAATTTTAAGTCATTTGAATGTGTGGATTGATGTGGGAATCCAAATAAATCTCAGGACAGCCCTATGGATAGACCTCACCAAAATGTGTGATGTGGTCTCACCAGGACTCAAAATCGAGTGAGATCAATTTTAAATTAAACTATACTTCAAGGGCTACATTTTCTTTGTTGACCACTTTTACAGTAGATGCCTTTAAGGGCCTCATATTTCAGGTTCAATACAGTGCATGTTCAGGGAATAAAATAATCACAAATAATATAATTATTACATGATCTATTTGAACGGAATCCGTTCATCTTACTCAATCAGCAAAGGGCTGAGATTGCCAGCGCTTGTAGCACCTTCCACCCCATTTTCTGGCCACCACGACCACCTCCCTGGCCGGCCACCACCACCACCACCTCCATTGAGGGGGTGGCTAGCGTTTGACGACAACCATGCCGCTGGAGGCGGCGGTTTCTGGCGAACTTAACACCTCCATTTTCCTTGAAAAAGCCGAAAATCCAAGCTCCCAATCAGGCTCAATTGAGCCCGATTTCTCCACCTAAACCAAGTTAGATCTAGCACTAGGAGAGGGGAAGAGGATCAGACCTTATTTGGAGCATTTCCTTGCTCCATCCGCCAGCCTCCATTGTTCCTCCTCCAAGCTTTGGGTGTCATGGATTCTCTACACAGCAAGCCCTACTCTTACTGGAAACAGGGGGTTTCGAAAGCTTGGCCCCTTTGGAAGCTAATGAGGGGATTTAATTTGATGGGGGATGGCTCCATTAATTGGTCCTAAGGTGACCTTCCACCTCCTCCGTGGCCGGCCACCCCATGCACCCCCCTTCCCTCAATTCTTTCTGAAAACTATTGGAATTCCCTTTAATTCATCAGGGGGGATGAATGGAAGCATTATGGAGGGATACCAAGGGGTGTATCACCTTAATGGCCATGAATGACCACTTTCTCTCTCCTCCAAATTGGGGAAAACCCCCCATTTCTCACTCCTAATTACTATGGCTGAAATTTCTCTCTCTTCTCTTGTTTAATATCAGTCCATTAGGCTTGTTGACCACTCACTTTGGGCCTAGCCCAAAGGGTTGGGCCAAGTTTAAGTATTTGACCTAAGTTGACCAAGTTTGACTTTTCGTCAAGTTGGGCTCTAGGGTTCACCAAACCATGGAATTTTTGTGCCATTGGGTCCCTTATGAGGTTATTACCCTAGGAGTGTGGTCAACTTGAAGTTGTGGTGGTCAACAAGGGTGTTTAATAAAAAAATCACCATTTTGACCTATTAGGGGTATTTGGTCATTTTGCCCTGTGGTGACCCTAGAATGGGTATTTTTGGTCCACTAGGTCTCTTATGATGATTTAGACCTAGAAGTGAAGTCAATTCCATATGGTGATGGTCAATTAGGTCAATTGATGGGGAATTGACCATTTTGCCCTAATTAGGGTTAGGGTTGACTTTGGTCAACTTGGCCTATTTGACTGGTCCCAATGGGTCCTGAATGTCCCCATGGGCTCCTAAATGACATATGGATATTGTGGTGGGGTCACTGAGTCAAGTTAAGGCCCTTAAGTAAAACCCTAGGTTTGATATTGGGAAATTACTATTTGCATACCAAGGTGCTTCAACCCCTTTTTTTGTCTAAGTCTAAGAGGTTCCTGAGCTACCAAAGCCTTGTCATGACCTAGTCATGACAAATTCACTTGGGTGGTCTAGCTGTCTGGGGGATGTTACTGCTCTAGATAATTCTGTTCTGGGGATGGCACAATCTCACCGGCTTCAACAGAGCCAGGTGGCGACTTCCGGCCTGCAGCAAAGAAAAGAAGGATCATATTCAAACCCAGGTCGCGGCGGGCTCAAAATACAAAGAAAAAAAGTCAAACTTTGGGCAATCGCCGCGGCGAGCTGGCGATTATCGAGTATAGGCCACCTTATCCACTCTGGGTCAAAAATACTCAGTCTCTTTCTCCATTCGCGATGAACTTTAGTTCTTTTCTCAGCCGCCAAGCTCGTTGAAACGACTATATCATCATTAT
Source organism: Platanthera zijinensis (assembly GCA_039513925.1). Classification (NCBI taxonomy): domain Eukaryota; kingdom Viridiplantae; phylum Streptophyta; class Magnoliopsida; order Asparagales; family Orchidaceae; genus Platanthera; species Platanthera zijinensis. The sequence goes on from CM077087.1 coordinate 110,609,142, forward strand.
CGGTGATTATCTTGATTGGCCTCGAACTCCGCTGGGGCTACTTATAGAGCCACTGACACTAAAAGTGTTTGGGCGCCGGTTGAAGTTTACCTGACTGCAACAGTTCAGCTGCATCCCGCAGATCCACAGCCTGCTTGTTTGTAGCGACCTGCTCCAAGACCACCTCCACTTTTGCCTTCTGGGCGGCGAACTCTCCTCTCTGTGTGGCAATCTGTTTCCTTAGCTCCTCTCCCTCATCTTCAATAACAGATGTAGATGGGGGATTGCCAACCTTCACCCCTTATATCTTAACTTCGGACTGCAACACCTCCAACAGAGATAGATTCATGTCAGCGAGCAGCACATTATCGATGGTGTTGAGTATTTAAGTAGTGGAAAAACTGACCATTGATAGGGAATCACTTCCCTGGATAGGATCATCTGGGGTGATGAAGCCGACTTTTGGAGCCTCCTTGTCCCGCGGCTTGTGCTGCAAGCTCGCAGCACCAGTCCGCATAGAAATATTTTTCTCCTTATTCGCCCGCAGCTTCTTCTCTACCCGCTCAGCGATAGAAGACTTGTCTCGTTTTCTCTTCTTCTTCTCAGAGAGTGCTCCCTCCTCCAGGTTAGCGGCGACCCGCACCAAGTCTGGCAGACTCTCGCGGACTACCGGGTCGACTACAACTAGAGCCTAAGAAAGCAGTTGTTGCTCAGCTTTCTCTTCAGCAGATAGCTTCTCCTATTAAAGGTCAACGACCGGCTGCCGAGCCTTTAGAAATGAGACTTCTTTATCCAGGTCTATCCTCAGCATAATTGTCCCGAAAGAAGAAGGATGCACTTCCATACCCGATGAGTCCGCGGGGTTCTAGTCAATTTTAGCCTACAGCTCTGATGTCCTGCCCACACTTTTAGATGGCACATTCTAGGAAGTTTCTCCGGAATGGCGGACATGCATTCCTCCTCTATATAACCTTATTGGTTTTTGTGCGAGGCTCTGCTTTCTCCGGCCTAGAAGAAAAATTACCGAGGCACGCTCCGAGCCTAACTATCTCGAACTATAGTGTGCTGACCGCAATGGGTAAAAATCTACCTGTGGTGCAAAATGCTTTTAGCAAAAATAGAGTTTCAAGCGATATTTATTGCACTAGCAGCATTAATGAGTGTTGTTGACTCGGCGATTAAGAAAAATTTTTCGAATTTTTCCGAAAACTTAAAAATTTATGGGGATTATGTTAACCCCAGAATCCGTAACATGTTCAACAAGGAGGCTGATCATCCTTCTGCCCTAGCGGACACGATTCACCAGTCCGCTCAGGTCAGCAAGCTTCGTTCGACGAGCGGTGAGCTCGGCTCAACAAACGATGAAGTCCAGATCTGGCGAACTCAGTACCTAGTCCGCCCAAGTCGTCAGCCTCGGGTTCTAGATCCTCTACAGGCAGACTCAAGCATCAGCCCACAAAGGTCGCGACCCTTCAGCTAGGATCGTGCCTTACAGCCAGACAGATGCTCCAGCTCGCAAGCCCAGTTCTCCCCTCTTACACTGACTGGCTCATCTTTTATTTTTTGATTCCCATCACCACTGCCCGATTCTCCTGTACCCTGGACAATCGGTTATTTTACCCCTGCCCGTTTGGGCAGGCCCTCAAACCTATAAATAGGGGGAAGTGGTGTACCCAAAGGATGTTGACTCGAGCCCAGGAGCCCACTTATTAGAGGTTTCAGACTCGAATCTTAGACTTTGCGGCACCAGCCTGTCTTGACACCACCACGATCAACAGTCCTGATTACTCCTTTTCTTTGTCCACTAGTAAACGGTTGCTTGCAGTTTCCCTAACCTCTTTTTCCCTTCTGCCGGAACTTGAGGGCGCATTTCTTGCATCAACACTCGCGATGATGGATATAGAATTCTTCTTAGATAGTAAGAGACTGTAGTCGCTACTTGAGATAGGATTTTCTGAAAGATTTTAGGGGCACTTGAGATCTTTTGACGAAAAATCCTTGAAGACAGAAATTACCGAAAGAGAAAAACTTCAATAACTTCCCAATGGAGTGGAATTTGGGCAATCTGAGGGGCAAAAAAGCATCTGAATGAGTTTTCAATTCGAGGGGGAATAGATCTTCTCGAGCTGGTTCCAACAAGCTTTGAATTTCTAAAATCAGACACCCGGATAGAAAGTTATGGCTGTTTTAAGTTAAGGTGTATTTTGAGCTCAATCTCAAGTCTTTATTATAACTGATGTTCATAAACTGCTCAGGATCTGAAGGTTGTGTGTTAACTGTTGATGTGGGAAATGGCACCACCAGGTAACGGGTGTTCGAATCATAAGGGGGGATGAGGAAAAGGGAAGAGAGACTGCCGAGCAGCTGGTTACTCTGAGTCGCGCATGAAGATAGGGAGAAAAGAAGAGAGGGCCGCAAGCATGCGGCGAGACCAGACTTCCCCCGCCGTGGCAAATGCCACTTGTGTGATGGGCTTTCCCTTTATCTAAAAACCTTTATTACAGATGAGGTTAACTTCGTTTTTCAAGCAAAGGAAAATAGAGAATACAACAGGAGGGAGAGAAGGTCGTCCGATAGGAAAATAGAGGTCGCACAGGTCGCACAGTTCGCATAGGTCGCCAGTCCGCGCGGGTTACTGCCTCAGGCCGTACGGGTTGCTGCCTCAGGATGCACAGGTTGCCAGGCAGGATGTGCAGACTGACTTTTTGTAGCCACAACCTTGGTCCCCTCTCGCCGTCGTCGCCCTCTGAAGAGGCATGGGAGCCTATTTATAGGCCCAAGGAGGAATCTTCCAGAATTAGGCCTAGTGACGTCACCCCTACGGTTTGGGAGGACTCAAGAGGTAGCCAGCCCCTGCTGAGACGGACTCGAAGAGTAGACCGCCCATGCTAGGGGGTCTCAGAAGGCTGGCCGCCCCTGCTAGACGGACTCAGAAGGCTGGCCGCCCTTGCTGGGCGGACTCCAAAAGCAGGCCGCCCCTGCTGGGCGGACTCAGAAGGCAGTCCGCCCCTGCTGGGCGGACTTGAAGAGCAGACCGCCCCTATTGGGCAGACTCAGAAGGTAGGTTAACCCTACAAGGCACACTCGAAGAGTAGGCCGCCCCTGCTAGGCGGACTCAGAAGGCAGGGGTTCGCAAGTTCACTTCAAGTACTCGCGTTATATTTTAAATTTACCTACTTTTGACTTCTCTTTTGCAGAGATTAGAGAGTGTTCGCGAGTTCATGTTAGGTACTCATATTGCATTTTAAATTCATCTTCTTTTGACTTCTCAATTATAGAGATTAGTTGGTGTTAGCATCTTCACTTCAGGTTCTCGCGTTATATTTTAAATTTAACGTTTTTTTTACTTCTCCTTTGTAGAGATTAGCAGGTGTTCGCGAGTTCACTTCAGGTACTCATATTATAATTTAAATTTACCTATTTTTGACTTCTACTTTGTAGAGATTAGCAGGTGTTCGCGAGTTCACTTCAGGCACTCGCATTATATTTAAATTTTCCTGCTTTTGACTTCTCTTTTGGAGAGATTAGAAGGTTTTCCCGAGTTCACTTCAGGTACTTGGAATATATTTTAAATTTGCCTATTTTTGACTTCTCTTTTGCTGGATTAAGAGTTGTTTGCGTGTTCACTTCGGGTACAAGCCTTATATTTTAAATTTTCCTAATTTTGACTTCTCTTTTGTAGAGATTAATAGGTTTTCATGAGTTCACATCAGGACTTGCGCTATATTTTAAATTTTCCAGCTTTTGACTTCCATTTTATTAAGATTAACATTGTTCGCGAGTTAACTTTAGGTACTTATACTATATTTTAAATTTACCTTATTTTGAACTCTCCTCTGTAGAGATTAGTAGGTGTTCGTGAGCTCACTTCATATACTCGCTATATTTTTAAAATTTACCTGGTTTTGATTTCTCTTTTGTAGAGATTTGCAGGTGTTCGCAAGTTCACATAAGGTACTCGTGTTATTTTTTAAATTTACCTGCTTTTGACCTCTCCTTTGCATAGATTAGGAGGAGTTCACGAGTTAACTTCTGGTACTCACGTTATATTTTAAATTTACCTATTTTGACCTCTCTTTTGTAGAGATTAGCAGGTGTTCGCGGGTTCACTTCAGGACTTGCGTTATATTTAAAATTTACCTGTTTTTGACTTGCGTTTTATAAAGATTAGTAGTGTTCGCGAGTTAACTTTAGGTATTAATACTATATTTTAAATTTACCTTATTTTGAATTCTCCTTTGTAGAGATTAGCAAGTGTTCATGAGCTCACTTCAGGTACTCGCGATATTTTTAAAATTTACTTGTTTTTGACTTCTTTTTTGTGGAGATTTGAAGGTGTTCGCGAGTTCACATAAGATACTCGTGTTATTTTTTAAATTTACCTGCTTTTGACGTTTCCTTTGCATAGATTAACAGGTGTTCACAAGTTAACTTCAGGTACACGCGTTATATTTTAAATTTACTTTCTTTTGACCTGTCTTTTGTAGAGATTAGAGGGTGTTCACGAGTTCACTTCACTTACTAGCATTATATTTTTTTAATTTATCAGCTTTTGAATTCTATTTTGGAGAGGTTAGAAGGTTTTCTCGAGTTCACTTCAGGTACTCGCATTATATTTTAAATTTACCTGCTATTGACTTTTCCTTTTCATAGATGAGTAGGAGTTCACGAGTTCACTTCAGGTACTCACGTTATATTTTAAATTTTCTTGTTTTTGACTTCTCTTTTACAGAGATTAGCAAGTGTTCACTTCAGGTTCTCACATTATATTTTAAAATTTACCTGCTTTTGACTTATATTTTATAGAGATTAGTTGGTGTTCGTAAGTTCACTTTAGGTTCTCATATTATATTTTAAATTTACTTACTTTGGACTTCTCCTTTGTAGAGGTTAGCAGGTGCTCGCGAGTACACTTGGAGTACTCGCATTATATTTTAAATTTACGTGCTTTTGACTTTGCTTTTGGAGAGATTAAAAGCTTTTTGCGAGTTCACTTCTGGTACTTCCAATTTATTTTCAATTAACCTGCTTTTTACTTCTCTTTTACAGAGATTAGCAGATGTTCTCAAATTCACTTCAGGTACTCTCGTTATAATTAAAATTTACCTGCTTTTGACTTCACTTATGTAGAGATTAGCTGGTGTTCGCGAGTTCAATTCAGGTGTTCACGTTATATTTTAAATTTACCTGCTTTTGACGTCTCTTTTATAGAGATTAGAAGGTGTTCGCGAGTTCACTTAAGGTACTGGCATTATATTTTAAATTTACTTGGTTTTAACTTCTCTTTTATAGAGATGAGCGTGTGTTTGCGAGTTAACTTTAGGTACACGTGTTATATTTTAAATTTACCTGCTTTTGACTTCTCTTTTATAGAGATTAGTAGGTGTTTGCGAGTTCACTTCAGGTACTCACGTTATATTTTAAATTTACATGCTTTGACTTCTCTTTTGGAAAGATTCACAGGTGTTCGCGGGTTCACTTAAGGTACACACTTTATATTTTAAATTTACCTTCTTTTGACTTCTCCTTTGCATAGATTAGCAGAAATTCATGAGTTCACTTCAGGTACTCGCGTTATATTTTAAATTTACCTGCTTTTGACTTCTTTTTATAGAGATTAGCAAGATTTCACGATTTCACTTCAGGTTCTCGCATTATATTTAAATGTACCTGCTTTTGGCTTCTCTTTTGTAGAGATTAGTTAGTGTTTGCGAGTTCACTTCTTATTCTCGCGTTATATTTTTAATCGACCTCCTTTTGAGTTCTCTTTTGACGAGATTAGCAGTTGTTCATGAGTTCACCTTAGGTTCTCGCAATATATTTTAAATTTAACTTCTTTTGGCTTCTCTCTGACTGAGATTAGCAGGTGTTTGCGAGTTCATTTCATGTAATCGCGTTATATTTTAAATTTTCCGTGCTTTTGACTTCTCCTTTGCAGAGATTAGCAGGTGTTCGCCAGTTCACTTCAGTTACTCGCATTATTTTTTAAATTTACTTGTTTTGACTTCTCTTTCGGAGAGATTAGCAGGTGTTTGCGAGTTCACTTCATATTCTCGCGTTATATTTAAAATTTACCTTCTTTTGACTTCTCTTTTGCATATATTAGTAGGATTTCAAGTGAACTCGCGTTACATTTTAAATTTACCTGCTTTTGACTTCTCATGTATATAAATTAGAAAGTGTTTGCAAGTTCACTTCAGGTACTCGTATTATATTTTAAATTTACCTTCTTTTGACTTCTCTTTTATAGAGATTAGTTGGTGTTCACAAGTTCACTTCAGGTACTCACATTATATTTTAAATTTAACGATTTTTTACTTCTCTATTGCAGAGATTGTTAGGTGTTCACGAGTTCACTTCAGGTACTCAAATTATGTTTTTAATTATCCTTCTTTAGACTTCTCTTTTGGAGAGATTAGAATGTTTTCTTGAGTTCACTTCAGGTACTCGCGTTATATTTTAAAATTGCCTGCTTTTGACTTCTCTTTTGTAGAGATTAGGAGTTGTTTGCGTGTTCACTTCGGGTACACGCATTATAGTTTAAATTTACCTACTTTTGACCTCTCTTTTATAGAGATTAGTAGGTGTTCGTGAGTTCACTTTTGGTACTCGCGTTATATTTTAAATTTACTTATTTTTGACTTCTCTCTTATAAAGATAAGCAGTGTTCGCGAGTTAACTTCAGGTACTCGTGTTATATTTTAAATTTACCTGATTTTTAATTCTCCTTTGTAGAAATTAGCAAGTGTTCACGAGCTCACTTCAGGTACTCGCATTATTTTTTAAATTTACTTGTTTTTGACTTCTCTTTTGTAGAGATTAGTAGGTGTTCGCGAGTTCACATAAGTTACTCACGTTATTTTTTAAATTTACCTGCTTTTGACTTCTTCTTTTCATATATTAGCTGGAGTTCACGAGTTCACTTCAGGTACTCGTGTTATTTTTTAAATTTACTTACTTTTGACTTCTCCTTTGTGGAGATTAGCAGGTGTTCGCGATTTCACTTCAGGTACTCGCGTTATATTTTAATATTACCTGCTTTTGACTTCCCTTTTGAAGAGATTAGAATGTTTTCGCGAGTTCAATTTAGGTACTCGAATTATATTTTAAAATTACTTGCTTTTGACTTCTTTTTTCTAGAGATTAATAGGTGTTCGCGAGTTCACTTCTGGTACTCGTGCTATATTTTAAATTTACCTACTTTTGATTTCTCTTTTATAGAAATTTGGTTGTGTTTGCGAGTTAACTTCTTGTACTCGCATTATATTTTACATGTACCTACTTTTCACTTCTCTTTTTTAGAGATTAGCAGGTATTCGCGAGTTCACTTCAAGTACTCATGTTATATTTTAAAACTTACCTGCTTTTGATAACTCCTTTGCAGAGATTAGCTGGTGTTCGCGAGTTCACTTTAGGTACTCATGTTATATTTTAAATTACCATCGTTTGACTTCTCTTTTCGATAGATTAAAAGGTTTTCACAAGTTAACTTCATGTACTCGCGTTATATTTTAAATGTACCTGCTTTTTACTTCCCTTTTATAGAGATTAGCAAGTGTTCGTGAGTTCACTTTAGGTACTCGCGTTATATTTTAAATGTACCTGCTTTTAACTTTGCTTTTGTAGAGATTAGCTTGTGTTCGTGAGTTCACTTTAGGTACTCATGTTATATTTTAAATTTACCATCTTTTTACTTCTCTTTTGGAGAGATTAAAAGGTTTTTGCAAGTTCACTTCATGTACTCACGTTATATTTTAAATGTACCTGCTTTTGACTTCTCTTTTATAGAGATTAGCAAGTGTTCGCGAGTTCACTTCAGGTACTTGCATTATATTTTAAATTTACCTCCTTTTGACTTCACTTTTGTAGATATTAGCAGGAGTTTGTGAGTTCACGTTAGGTACTCGTGTTATATTTTCAATTTACTTGCTTTTGACTTATCTTTTGGAGAGATTAGCAGGTGTTCGTGAGTTCACTTCAGGTACTCCCATTAAATTTTAAATTTACCTTCTTTTGACTTCTCATTTGCATATATTAGCAGGAGTTCATGATTTCACTTCAGGTACTCACATTAAATTTTAAATTTACCTACTTTTGACTTCTCTTTTGCAGAGATTAACAAGTGTTCGCGACTTCATGTCAGGCACTCGCATTATACTTTAAATTTATCTTATTTTGACTTCTCTATTGTAGAGATTAGTTGGTGTTCGCATCTTCACTTAAGTTACTCGCGTTATATTTTGAATTTACCTATTTTTTAATTCTCTCTTGTAGAGATTAATAGGTGTTCGCGAGTTCACTTCATGTACTTGCTTTATATTTTAAATTTACTTGTTCGCGAGTTCACTTCAGGTACTCACTTTGTATTTTAAATTTACCTACTATTGAATTCTCTTTTGGAGAGATTAGATGGTTTTCATGAGTTCACTTCAAGTACTCGCGTTTTATTTTAAAGTTACCTACTTTTTACTTCTCTTTTGAAAAGATTAGCAGGAGTTCACAAATTTAGTTCAGGCTCTCGCGTTATATTTTAAATTTACCTGCTTTTGACATCTCCTCTACATATATTAGTAGTTGTTCACGAGTTCACTTTAGGTACTCGCGTTATATTTGAAATTTACCTGCTTTTGTCCTCTCTTTCGGAGAGATTATCAGGTGTTGCCGTGTTCACTTCAGGTTGTCGTGTTTTATTTTAAATTTCCCTTCTTTTTACTTCTTTATTAAAGAGATTCGCAGGTCTTCACGAGTTAACTTCAGGTACTCGTATTATATTCTAAATTTACTTGCTTTTGACTTTTATTTTGTAGAGATTAACAGGTATTTACGAGTTCACTTAAGGTACTCGCGTTATATTTTAAATTTACCTGCTTTGACTTCTCTTTTGGAGAAATTAGAAGGTTTTCGCGAGTTCACTTCAGGTACTCGTGTTATATTTTAAATTTACCTGCTTTTGACTTATCTTTTATTTTGATTAGCCGGTGTTCACAAATTCACTTCAGGTACTCTCGTTTTATTTAAAATTAACCTGCTTTTGACTTCTCTTTTGAAGAGATGAACAAGTGTTCGCTAGTTCACTTCAGGTACGCGTTTTATTTTTAATTTTCCAACTTTTGATTTCTATTTTACAGAGATTAGCAGTTAACTTCTAGTACTCGTGTTATATTTTAAATTTACCATCTTTTGACTTCCCTTTTGGAGAGATTAGAAGGTTTTCTCCAGTTTACTTCATGTACTCAAGTTATATTTTAAATTTTCTTGCTTTTGACTTCTTTTTTATAGAGATTAGCAAGTGTTCCCGAGTTCACTTCAGCTACTCACGTTAAATTTTTAATTTACCTCCTTTTGACTTATCTTTTATAGAGATTAGCAGGTGTTCGCGAGTTCACTTCAGTTACTCGCGTTATATTTTAAATTTATTTGCTCTTGACTTCTCTTTTCGATAGATTAGTAGGTGTTCGCGAGTTCACTTCAGGTACTCACATTATTTTTTGAATTACCTTCTTTTGAGTTCTCCTTTGCATAGATTAGCAGGTGTTCATGATTTCACTTCAGGTACTCGCGTTATATTTTAAATCTACCTACTTTTGACTTCTCTTTTGTAGAGATTAGCGAGTGTTCGTGAGTTCACATCAGGTACTCGCATTATATTTTAAATTTATCTTCTTTTGACTTCTCTATTCTAGAGATTAGTTGGTGTTAGCATCTTAACTTCAGGTACTCACGTTATATTTTAAATTTACTTATTTTTGACTTCTCCATTGTAGAGATTAGCAGGTATTCGCGAGTTCACTTCAGGTACTAGCATTATATTTTAAATTTACCTGATTTTGATTTCTCTTTTTGAGAGATTGTTAGGTTTTCTCGAGTTCACTTCAGATACTCACGTTATATTTTAAATTTACATGCTTTTGACTTCTCTATTGCATAGATTAGCAGGTGTTTGCAAGTTCACTTCAGGTACTCATATTATATTTTAAATTTTCTTGCTTTGTACTTCTCTTTTGGAGAAATTAGAAGGTTTTCCCAAGTTCACTTCAGGTACTCACATTATATTTTAAATTTTCCTTCTTTTGACTTCACTTTTGCAGAGATTAGGAGTTATTTGCATGTTCACGTCGGGTACATGCGTTATATTATAAATATACCTGATTTGAACTCTTTTTTTAGAGATTAGCTGGTGTTCGCGAAGTGAGACACATGAAAGACATCATGTAGATTTTGTAGCTCAGGTTGTAACTCCAGGTGATAGGCCAAAGGTCCAATCCTTTCCAATACAGCATAAGGCCCTACATATCTCGAGCTGAGCTTCTTTCTACCATGCACTCATGACACTCCATACATTTGCTGGATCTTTAAGAATACCTTGTCACCTGCTTGAAGCTCCACCATCCTATGTTTCACATTATAATATTTTTCTTATCGACTCTGAGCCTCCAACATATGTTCTCATATCAGCCTAACCATAGCATTGGTGTCATCAATATACTCTACTCCCAAAATCCTCGGATCTTCATCCTACACCCACGATAAAGGGGTTCTAAACCTCCTCCCATAAAGTGCATGGTGGATTTCCATTTCGATGTTGGCGTGATGACTGTTATTGTACGAGAATTCCACCAGTGGTAAGAGCCTTTCCCATGGCTCTCATTTATCCAATACGCACAATCTTAATAGATCTTCAATGGTTCTGATAGTCCTCTCAGACTGGTCATCTATCTGAGGATGAAAAGCTATTCTAAAGATAAGGCAGGAACCCAGATCATCTTGAACTTCCTTCCATTCCTTGGAAGTAAAATGACCTTCGTGATCTGAGACTATCGTCTTAGGCTCCGCATGGTACCGTACAAACTATTCCAAAATGAGAAATACCAACACATCTACACGTGTCTCTTTTCTCATTGGGATAAACCAGGCAACCTTGTTCAAGCGATCCACAATCACCCAAACTAAGTCATTCCCTAACTGTGATCGGGGGAGACCGTGAACAAAATCCATGGAGATTTCCTCAAATTTCCACTCCAGAATGGGCAATAATTGTAACAATCCACCAGGGCACATGTGTAATGACCCAATTTTCTTAAGACAGAAAATGGTGTTCTGGATGTTATCGCCCGACGCTAGAAAGTTACCGCGCGACGGTAGCTCTAGTGATAGCTTTGAGAGCATTTAAATCGTTGAGAGCATTGAGTCAACTCGACGCTGGAATTACTGTGTGGAAGTAATAAGGGAATTAAATATGCAGAGCTCTCGGGAAGCTATCTCACGAGAGCTTGGAGAGTTTCCTCTTCATTATTCTAGAGTTGGAGAGTTTGGCCTGGTTTTCTAGAGGAGGAGTAGTAGTGCCGTAAGAAGGGAGATCTTGCCGCCGTTCGTGTTTTGAGTATTGGATTCGCAAGGCAAGTTCAGATTTGTGTAGGAAAAGTCGAAGCGGTCATTTTCAACCGTCTGGATTTCTCCCATGGCGCCAAATCGTACATCAAGGGTAACGATCCTATTTCTTTGACATGTGAAGTCCTTCATTTTTGAATTTTGGGTAGACGCTCAACGAGCACGTGGAAGTGGTTCTCCCGACGGGTAGATCCATGCATACCCGTAGTTTTGCATTTAGATTCGGAAGCGTAGTACGAAATATGCATGATATATGAAGCCCATCCCGACAAATTGGTCTGGATTGGTGATATTTATATACATTGTATGTCGGAGATGACTATGTTAATCGTGTAGATTTCCGAGTCGAGGGGTGTACAGATGTCTGTAGTGAGAGTACTGGCGGAAGTATCTAGGGAAACACCCGAAAGTGGAAGAAACGATAGTCTGTCCCCTACCACTCGGCGGTAGTGTCATTGTCGGCGGTAGCTCCCAGTGAGCAATATATTGTTTAGAAGCCTGTCTCGTAGAGACCTGAGGGTTATGGTTGTGAGGCCTGTCTCGTGGAGACCTGGTGGCCGTATATTGGTGTATAAGCTTAATCTGCTCAGCTTTGGTGGCCATGTGTGCCAGCCTTGGGCATAACCTTGTTATGCATTTTGTGAATGGGCAAGGGGACGTTGAACCCATGTCATGTAATGACCATGAAGGTTTTGGCTTTCGACGAATTATGGTTTGATCTATGGGCATTCACTGAACTGTACCCACTCTATAGTATTCTACTTGGAGTGATTCAATGGTATGTATCCAGTAGGGAGTGCCTTGACTTTATCGTAGCATAGAAAGAGACATTAGCTCTGGCCCTAGGAAGACTTTTAATGCTCAAAGGTGTCGTTATGAGAACGGTGGCAGGGCATGAAACCTCAGTACACTGACAATGTGCCTTGAGTGCACGGAGCATTGGGCCGGCAGTGCTAACGTCTGTGGCGAATAGTGCCTAGACTGCGCTTTTTGTTGCCATATTATTGTTGATGCTAATGCATGTAGGGAAGGAGCACCGCCACCTCGAGTTAGGGGTGGAGTCATTATTATTTATTCAGCTAATGTTGATCGTTGCTTTTGTTTGCCACCGTTGTGGTGGGATTTTGATTGCAAGTGCAGTGGAGACAAGTAGTAAATAGCGGGTTAGAGCCCAGGACAGCTATGCCAGCCCTCAAAGGCCAAAGCGAATAGCTAGTGTTTGCCTTAGAACTCATGTGTGGTCGGGCTCCATGTCGATGTTTGGAAAAATTAACATTTGAGTAAACATTGTAAGGACTTAAGTCCATTACTACTTTTGTGTATTTTCTGTACTCATTCCTATTTCTTATTTAGTTGACATTCATGATTTCTGTGGGTTCTGTTTTTAACCTTTAAATTTACTTCCGCTAGAATGTAGTCTGTGTTAGGATACGTTGTGTTGGATGATGGATTCAATTAGTGACTCCTTGGTCTGTCTATAGTATATGGCGTCGGGCCCCGACTGGACCTTCTCTTATAGGCTATATGACGGATGGGGTCTTATATCTTGCACTCCACATTCATCTTCTGATAAGACTCACAGTGTGTAATGTAGTATGTGACAACCTTCTCCATCCCTGGCCAAACCATGGTCTTTCTCAAGTAAGTATACATTTTGGAAATTCCAGGGTGCACCGAATACTTGGTGTAATGAGCCTCTCTCAAAATATCTTCCCGGATTCTACTACCAGCGGGAATGTAAAGTCTGCAATGGAAATAACTTAGGTCTTCTTTTAGCTTATAACCATCTATTAATCCTCTCTCCATGGCTTGAAACACCGGGGCCAAAGCAGCATCCTTCCCTTTATCTGCCCAAATTTGATCTCGAATGTCAACTACTATGCTCATGACAGCTAGGTATTTTGTATATTTCTCGGAATCATCCTTGCTCACTAGCATAATCTCCATCTCTTCAAGCACTCGAGCCAATTCCATACTCATCATATGAGACTCAGGGCTTCTCTGGTACCTTTCTACTGAATGCATCAGCTATAAAGTTTGCTTTCCCGGGGTGGTAATTCAATGTAAATTCATAATCACACAAAAATTCTAACCACTGCCACTGCCTCAAATTCAATTTCGTTTGAGTATGAACATACTTCAAATTCTTATGATCCGAGAAGATTTCGTAGTGGATGCCATACAAATAATGTATCCAAATCTTTAAGGCGAATACCACAGCCCTAACTCCAAATCATGTACTAGATAATTAATCTCTTGCTTCTTCAATTGTCTTGAAGCGTAAGCAAACACATACCCACGTTGCATCAACACTGTTCCCATCCCTTGATAGGAGGCATCTGTGTAAAAAAGAAAGCCTTCTTTCCCTAATGGAAGAGTTTGGATCAGTGCGGAGGTAAGTCGATCATTTAGTTCTTGAAATGCAGCCTCGCACTGGGGTGCCCACTCATACGGCACACCTTTCTTTGTCAAAGCGGTGAGAGGAAGGGCTATCTTTGAAAATTCCTTCAAAAACTTCCGATAATATCCAACAATTCCAAGAAAGCTTTGTACATCGGCCGCTGACTTCAAAGTCTAACACTCCTTCATGACACACATCTTGGCCGGGCCTACTGCTAATCATGCTTCGCTAATGACATGGCCCAAGAAGGCAACTTCTCGGAGCCAAAACTTGCACTTGCAGAACTTAGCAAACAAGGAGTCCTCTCTTAATTTCTTCAACCCAAGGACAGGTGTTCAACATGTTCCTCTTCTATCTTCAAGTAGACAAGAATGTCATCGATGAAGATGATGACGAAGATGCTCAAAAATTATTCAAACACCTTGTTCATCAAACTCATGAATGTGGAAGGGGAATTCGTGAGCCCGAATGGTATTATGGTGAACTCGTATAAACCGTATCTCGAGCTGAACACTGTCCTCTGAATATCTTCCTCTTGAATCCTCAATTGATAGTACCCAAAATTCAAATCCAATTTGGATAACCAATGCGTTCCGAATAACTGATCGAATAACTCGTCAATTCGAGGTAATGGATTGATGTTTCACACCGTTAGTTGGTTGAATTCTTGATAGTCTATGCACACCCGTATTGAACCATCCTTCTTCTTAATAAACAAAATAGGGGATCCCTAGGGTTATGAACTGGGATGAACAAACTCTGATTCCACCAACTCCTGTAACTGAACTTTAAACTCAGCGAGTTCCTTTAGAGCCATTCTATAAGGGGTCTGAGAGATGAGCTTAGCACCCGGTACAAGTTTATTTTGAAATTCCACTTCTCTATGTGGGGGTAATCCTGGCAGGTTCTCGGGGAATACCTCAAGAAAATCCCGCACCACCGGCACATCTTTCATACTCGCCGCCATCTCTTTCAGTTCGAAACATATCATGTATACCTCTTCCCATTTCATATGGACCTTAAGGGCCTGGATTGAAGATAACAACATTCGAGGTGCAAATGTAATACCTTGAAAAATGACCTCAGAGTCTCTATACCTCAAAGTTCTTTTCTTTGCTGGACAATTAATACTGGGGTGGTGCTGGTCAAACCATGTCATGACCAAAATAAAATCAAATTCTGGCATTCTCAACACCGTTGCAGGGGTTTCAAAAAAATTTCCTTCAATGTATACTTATAAATCACACTTGGCGGACGGCGTTATCTTAGAAAAAATTGGGAGGCGTACTCTCTGAGTGATACCGGTGAGTATTGCATGCCATTTAATTCATTAATGAAGTCCGCCGACAAAAACGAATGAGTGGCACTGGTATCAAATATGGTGTGGGCTAGTTTCCCACTAACCATCACGATGCCTAAGTATAAAATTATAACAACCTCAATGCTAAATTTCTAGCACTACTTAGGCAAGCTAAGGACGAATGCTCATAAATATCTTAATCAATTTGTGACATACCTGCAATCATATCATGAGGATTACGCTCCTGATTCATGTCCAGGGCAAACATCTGCTCACTAGTAGGGCCAGGATTCCTTCCTCATTGTCCTCGTCCTCGATCACAAACTTGTTCTCGTCCTCTCGGAGCTGCCAGTAGAAAAGCAGGGGAGCATCTCCACCTAGTTGTGGTCAATAATGTGGGATGTGGCCCAGCTTGTTACACTAATAACAGACTTGTTCGAACGATCCTTCTGCATGTTGATGAGGTTGGAACTGTGGGGGTAGAGGTAGTGTTAACTATAAGCCCGGACGTTCCATCCTAGAATTTTGGTGAAAACAGAGGTTACTTCTTCGATTTCCTCTTCCACCTCTACTTTTATTTTAAAATTCTGAAGTTGGGGCCTTCTTCCATCATGACCTCGGTGGGTCTCTTACACTTCCCAAGTGATCTGCCTCCAAACTTTTTGTCATATCAATTATCTTCGCAAAGCTCGAGTTTGCTATAAACAAAAGTTCTTTCCTTAGGATATCTCGCAAGGCTTTGTAAAATGTTTTGCGTACTAGCGGCCGTCCAACTAGTAGGAGGAAGCAAATCTTGCGATGTGCTAAAACGCCCTTTGATATTCTGTCACGAACAAGGATCCTTGCTTCAACTGCAGAAACCACTTTTCGAGCTCGTCTCAAGCAGTAAGTTGAATGAAATGCTCCAAGAAGTCTTTAGAAAATTCACTCCAACTCATCTCAGTGTACACTCGACCTTAGAATGTGGAATCCATGTGGGACTTCCACCACCTTTTGGCGTGTGACTCCAGGACTGACACAACTAAGGTCGCAGCCATACTGGCTGGACATTTGATTTAATCCATTAGCTCTTGCACAATCTCTAGCCACTCCTCAGTACAAATAGCCAACTCCATCCCATGGTAAACAGACGGGGAGAGGGCTCACAAGGTACTCAGTATGTTGGATCCCGGGGCTTGTTGCTGCACTGGGGACTTCTGGGATCTAAACGCGTCTAGAATCACTGTGATGGTATGTCCAAGATCCTACATACTTAAACTAAGTAGGGACGGAAGGGGCGGGAGTGCCCACTACTGGCTCTGTGTATTCCGGGATCTACGTATAAAGGTATAAACCTATGGTCAGGTTGTCTAATCATAGGATAATGACTAGACATTCTTAGTGTGAATTACACATGGGCACACCACTTGATCCACTATGTCAGTTTGACCGTAAACTGACCAATCGAGCGGGGCTGGCACCATTGTTCAATGACTTCTTTAGCTTAAGATCATTGCAAGCTGATACTATTTGTAAGTCCCCCCTCCCGAAACACAAAACACGACCGAAGGGAGTCTTATGCTCAGAATAGCTGCCTTACGGTAGTGTGATAAATTGTAATTATACCTACTTTTATAGTATTGTTATTATGATATTTTACTTTATTTTTGCCTTTTTTGTTTGTTTTGTTCAATAAATTGTTCAAATTTTGTAAATTTTATTTCTAACTTAGTTATTTTTGTTTTCCAGAAAAATTCAGAAAAATGTCAAAATTTGATCTAACACGCCCGTGTCATTGACCGACACGCCCGTGTCAGGCACTCAATGCCTTCGGCCAGTGGACACTCAATGATTCTACTGTTCAACATTCAACGCCAAGCCCGTCACGCCCGTGTCCAAGCCCGTCACGCCCGTGTCGATGTTGACACTCAATGCTTTTTCACACTCAATGCTGCCGACATCAGAACTGCCAGCTGACCAAGTTACGCCCCCCCCCCCCCCCCCCCGTCACGCACGTGTCTGACACCTGTCACGCCCGTGACGGACACGTGGCCCTTTCCAAACCATCCAGAACGGCGCCAGCTCGCCAAAGTCACCTAGTCAAATACGGCAGCTATGACACGCCCCCTGTCACGCCCGTGACCAGGTCATGTCACACCCAAAATTTTGCCTATAAATAAAAATTTTCTGTAATGCCCAAGGGTTCACTTTTTTGATCCAATTTTAGTGTGTTTTGTGGGCTGCCCTTGTGGACTCCATTTTCATGTAAGGAGACTTTCTCCCCCCACTCTCTTTCTTATGTTTGTTTTAGCTTTTAAATAACTTTGTAATAGTTTGTAATAGCTTTAATTGTCAAAATAAAAATGATGTTCTCTTTTTGTCTCTCTACATGGAATGAAAATGCATTTGGGTGGTTCACTTTGCTTCTCCTTTTTTTTATTCTTATGTTCATCTTTATGAAAAAGTGTGTGTGTGTGTATGAGAGTAATTTGTTTTTTATGCTCTTAGTTAGATGTCATGATAGGTTTTATTCTAGGGTTTTATCAAAAAAATGAGCCGTTATAATGGCAAAATTTAGTTTAAGTCTTCTTTTAAAAAAAATCAAAGTTATATTGAAAACTTTCTAAAGGCTAATATTTTCATTCCTATGAAATTGTAAAAGTGGGTTTAAAGTGTTTTGTTTTGTTTTACTTAGCTTTGTTTTAGGATTGTAAAACCTTTTTGTTCCTTTAATTTTTATTTTCACTTTTTCATCACTTTTATGAAATCCTAAGGATGAAAATATAAACGTTTTAATTTTTCAACAACTTTGATTTCAACTTTATTTTAAAAACTTTTGCTTCTTAAATTTTTATTTCATCTTTTTATTTGTTTTTGGCAAGTTGTAATGGTAGAGAAGTTGTAGTTTTAATTTTTAGATAACTTTCATTTTTGTGTTGCTTTTATGTGTGTGTGAGTGTATGAGTTAAATTTTCATTTTGTTCTTTTAAATTCCATGTTGTGTGTGTGAGTGTATGAGAATAACTTTTTGCGCTTTCTTTTATGCTTTCTCTAATTTACGTAGAGTCCGTGCGTGTAGGTGATAATTTTATTGCTTTCATTTTCCTGCCCACTCATTTGAGCCGGGACTCGCAATTTTATCGCTTTCTCAATTATGTAGAGTGTGCGCGTGTGCGCATCTATTTCCGCCTACTCGTTAAGAGTTAAACAGCGCTCTGCTTTAATTTTCCGCCCACTCAGTTTGAGTGGGACTTGTAATTTTCATTTTTTGTAACTTAGTTTCTTTTTATTTATGCATTTATTTATGCCTACTCGTTAAGAGTTAAATGGCGCATTGCTTTAATTTACCGCCTACTCAGTTTTGAGTAGGACTTGTACTTGCATTTATTTCCCGCCTACTCATTCGAGTAGGACTCGCTTTACTAAATTTCCTTATGGTTTTGAAGTGTGCGTGAGTGTCTGCATAAATTAGCTTTTTTTCAATTTTATCTAAACGCCTTTTTTTTTTCTATATTTTCTCTTATAATTGTTTAGTACTTAATTTCCAACTCACGTTTCACTAAAAACCATAAAGCCGTCCCCATACCGATGAGTGGCTAATATCTTTTAGCCTTCGGCATCGAAGAGCATTGGGACATATAAAATGATTTGAAATAATTAAAGAACTTTATTTTTATCTTAATTTAAGGACTTAAGGTTTGCCCCGGGTTAACGACGCATAGGACCACATAATCGATGTGTGGGCTCTATTTCCATTATCCATACGCAACGCAGAGAGGCTGCACATATGGACCGATCCCCCTTGGGTAAAGAGAACTGCGTATGCCCCCTCAAAAGAGGAGAAGCGTAGTTCTGCCAGATTGGGTTCCCAACCCAATAGCGGGGTTCTTAGCGTAATGCGGGCATTAAGAAGAATCCTTCGTCGGACTAACGGTTGGTCGAATAGCCTTAGCGTCCAGGTGAGCGATATACCTAGACCCAGGTGAGCTCATGTCTATGGAACCTCCACGGCCATGTGCCTTTTGTTTATTTAAAAAATAAGTTCAATAATTGTTAAGAATTATTTTAGTCTTAATCTGATTCGATGTCGAGCGTTAACCCGTCATCGAATTAATCTAAGTAAAATTCTGCTCTCTTTTCTTTCCGCCTTAATTAACTAAAAATATCACCTTATTGTTAGTAAGATAATAGTCTTCCTGGAAGAGTAGATATAATGAATGCGCCCCCGAGAACAATATGACCTCGGTATTCTCCTGAATACGGAGTACTACTTGCGATAGGTGCACTTGCCTCCTTTCGTTAGCAAACTCGATCTTCTAACTCGGCGCGCGGAATCAGACCATTTCGAACCACCCACAGTCGGTCTCTATTCTGCGGGCATCAAGTTTTTGGCGCCATTGTCGGCGACCACGATTGTTATATCGAATCCGGGACTCTATTAATTTTACTTTATTTTTTTAAAAAAAAAATTTAACACAAAAAAAATTCCTTCCCCCTTCGTTGTTTTTTTAGGGTGTATGACCCGTGGACAACCTTCGAGTTCTGAAAATCTTGAATTCGACCCTGAGATCGACTGCTCTCTTTCGCGTATCCGATCTCTATGCCGAATTCCCCTTTTATACCCGGAAGAATCCACCGGAGAACCCTCTTTCTCTTCTATGGCCGACCCAAATAATGCCCAAGCGGCCAAGCGTACGATGTCTTACTACGCTCGACCCAACTTGGATGATACAGGGTCAAGTATTGTTCGGCCTGCTGTGGCGAACAATAATTTTGAAATTAAGTCAAGTGCTATACAAATGATCCAAAATGCCGTGAAGTTCGACGGACAGCCGGATGAGGACCCTAATAACCACTTGTCTAATTTTTTAGAAATTTGTGATACTTTCAAGATAAATGGCATCACTGATGATGCCATTCATTTACGCCTCTTTCCCTTCTCCCTTAAGTCCAATGCCAAGGAGTGGTTGGTCTCCCTCCCGCGGGGATCCATCACGATCTTGGTGGAGTTGGCAGAGAAATTACTTACTAAATATTTTCCGCCCGCAAAAACTGCTAGATTGCGGGCGGACATATCCTCCTTTGTGCAAAACAAATCCGAGTCTCTTTAAGGAATTTCTCCGCTGGTGCTAGATTGCGGGCGTTTTAAGGAATTTCTCCGCCAGTTCCCGCACCACGCGCTGCCAACGTGGTTGCAGGTACAGATTTTTTATAATGGACTGAACAGTCAGACGCGTCAAATGATTGATGCGCCTGCCGGGGGCACTCTGAATAATAAGACCCCCGAGGCCGCCCAGGCTCTTTTCAAGGAAATGGCTATGAACGCCTACCAATGGAATGTCCTGCGGGCATGTCATAAGTAGGGGGGCCTTTATGAAGTGGATGCCACTGCTCAGCTAGCCCTTCAAGTCGAAAGGCTAACTAAGCAGGTGGCGGAGATGTCTGTTTCCTCCCCCACTCCGTCTTCTTTTCTCCCCCCTAATGCCTGCATGGTCGACGAGTTCGTGGACTAGATGGGGAATCCGGTGTGTCCCTCCTTTCAAAACAACCCTTATAGTATCCACTATAATCCGGGTTGAAGGAACCACCCGAATTTCTCATGGAGTAACCCGAATAACGCGCATCGCCCTCCTCCCCCTTCTTTTGTGCCCTCCGTTCCGTCCCCTCCTCCGAAGCCTCTTCCGGTGGAGGAAAATTTTAATCGATATGTTGCGTCCAACGAGTCTAATATCCGGAACATCACCGGATCGCTTAAAAATTTAGAAATACAGGTTGGACAGCTGGCGCGACTTATGTCGGAACGCGCTCTTGGGGCACTGCCAGAGAATACGGAGCCCAATCCAAGGGAGAATGCCAACTCTATAACCCTCCGTAGTGGTAAGGAGGTGGTCGATCCAAAACGGATCGTTCCTCAGGTACATATTTCACCTCCGACCCCTCTTCCCTCTTCTTCGATTACGCAGCCCTTGCCGATTTTAAACGACAAAACTATTTTAAACAAGGCGTTGCTCTACCCGCATAAGTTAGATAACGAGCGAGTGAACGCGCAATGTGGAAAATTTATTTTATTACTTAATCAAATTCACATTAATGTTCCTTTTTGCGAGGCCATCTCGCAAATGCCTAAGTATGCAAAATTTTTAAAACAGCTTCTTTCTAACAAACGAAAACTTGAAGATATTTCGCATATTTCTCTTAATGTTGTCTGCTCGGCGGCTCTTACTAATAAGTTGCCCTCGAAACGAAATGACCCGGGACGGTTTTCCATCCCGTGCCTTTTTGGCGATGTACTAGTAAAATACGTCTTGGCAGACTTAGGCGCGAGCATTAATTTGATGTCGTTCTCGCTCTTCCTGCGTTTAGGTTTGGGTACTCCTGCTCCTACCAATATGCGCATCCAACTAGCAGATCGCTCGGTTAGGTTCCCCATCGGGGTAGTTGAGGATGTCCTTGTCCGAGTAGACAAGTTCACCTTCCCAGTGGACTTCGTAATCTTAGACATCGAGGAAGACGCCGAGGTACAAATAATAATCGGCCGCCCGTTCCTCGCAACCTCACGTGCACTAATCGATGTAAGTAACGTGCATCTTCTCCTTCGGGTAGGAGACGACCAAGTTACTTTTTCTATTAACCCCTATATGGAAGACTCGTCACCGAGCGACGATGTTTGCTACTCTTTAGATTCTTTTTATGGAGATTGTTCTTCTCCGGCTTTCGAGTCCGAGTTTTTAAACGAAGATATTTTTTCACTCGAAAATTTTTATTGCGATGAGGACGCGTCTACGGATTTGCCTTTTGAACCAATTGGTTCAAAAGAAATTAGAACTAAAACCTCGCTAGAAGAACCACCCACCCTAGATCTCAAACCATTACCCGAATCCCTCAAATACGCCTTTTTCGGGAAAAATGATACACTCCCGGTAATCATTTCATCGCATTTAAGCGATTTGGAGACCTCCGATTTATTGGAGGTTTTGCTTCAACATCGTCATGCAATTGTGTGACAAATTTCTGACCTTAAGGGGATTAACCCTTCTTTCTGCACTCATAAAGTTTTCTTAAACGATAATTGCCGTAAAACCATTCAGCCGCAGCGACGTCTTAACCCAAACATGAAAGACGTCGTGAAAACTAAAATAATTAAATTATTAGATGCGAGGATTATTTATCCCATTTCTGATAGTGCATGGGTTAGTACCATTCATGTTGTGCACAAGAAGGGCAGTCTGACCGTAGTGGCGAATGAGCACAACGAGCTCGTCCCAACTCGTACTGTTACGGGTTGGCGTGTGTGCAGCAATTATCGCAAACTTAATAATGCCACCCGCAAGGACCATTTCCCACTACCGTTCCTTGACAAAATTCTCAAGCGTCTTTCCGGTCATCCATTTTATTGTTTTCTCGATGGTTTATTGGGGTTTGTCCAAATCCCCATTTCCCCCAAAGACAGAGAGAAAACAACTTTTACTTGCCCCTTTGGCACCTTCGCCTACCGAAGAATGCCATTTGGCCTCTGCAATGCGCCAGCTACATTCCAAAGATGTATGCTAGCAATCTTTGGCGAGCTAGTAGAAGATATTATGGAAGTATTTATGGATGACTTTTCTTGTATTCGGATGCTCATTCCCGGATTGTCTTCATAATCTCAATCGTGTCCTCCAGCGATGCGAGGACACACATCTTGTTTTAAATTGGGAAAAGTGTAACTTTATGGTTCGAGGAGGTTTGGTCCTCTACTATAAGATTTCGATTAAGGGGATAGAGGTCGATAAGGCCAAAGTAGAAATCATAGAAAAGCTTCCTCAGCCGACTAACATAAAATCTATTAGGAGTTTCTTAGGCCACGCGGGCTTTTACATGCACTTCATTCAAGATTTTTCAAAAATAACAAAGCCGCTTACTCACCTCTTGGAAAAGGAATCACCTTTTGTCTTTAGTAACGATTGCGAGTCTGCCTTTAATTTTATAAAACAAAAAATTATCAATTCTCCAATTCTAGTGACCCCTAATTGGTCCCTTCCGTTCGAAATCATGTGCGACGCTAGTGATATTGCCTTAGGTGCCGTTCTTGGCCAACGCGTAGAAAAACATTTTCATCCTATTTATTACGCTAGCAAGACGCTCACTTCCGCACAAGTGAATTACACAACGACGGAAAAGGAACTCTTAGCCGTCGTTTTTGCTTTCGATAAATTTCGCTCGTATTTAATGCTATCTAAAGTTATCGTTTTTACCGATCACTCCGCCCTTAAGTATTTACTAGCTAAAATAGACGCGAAACCCCGCCTTCTTTGATGGATTATCCTCCTTCAAGAATTTGACTTGGAGATCCGAGATAAGAAGG
Organism: Platanthera zijinensis; assembly: GCA_039513925.1. NCBI lineage: Eukaryota > Viridiplantae > Streptophyta > Magnoliopsida > Asparagales > Orchidaceae > Platanthera > Platanthera zijinensis. Next base: position 110,632,533 of record CM077087.1, read on the forward strand.
GCGTGGAAAATCTAGCGGCAGACCACCTCTCCCGTTTAGAAAATCCGGGTGCGGAAGCGCTCATCGAATATGAAATAAATGACAGATTCCCCGAGGAACGTCTTCTTGCCATTCATTCGTCTTCGTCATCTTCGCCTTGATTCGCAGATTTTGCAAACTATTTAGTAGCGCGGGTGCTTCCAAAAGAATTCTCAAGTCAGCAAAAGAAGAAATTCTTTTCCGACTTGAAAAATTTCTTTTGGGAGGACCCATTTCTTTTTTGTATCTGCGCGGACCAAGCAGTCCGAAGGTGCGTTGCGGGTTTGGAGTGCTTGCAAATATCGAGGCACTGCAACGAGGGTGCAGTCGGGGGGCACTATCAAGCCAACCAGACTGCTAGGAAGGCGCTAGAGGCGGGCTACTTTTGGCCCACTCTCTTCAAAGACGCGCACAATTTTGTTCGCGCATGCGATAGCTGTCAACGGTCGGGTAACATCTCACGTCGAGACGAGATGCCCTAAAACATGTTTTTAGAAAGCGAAGTCTTCGATTTATGGGGCATAGATTTTGTTGGCCCCCTACCTCCTTCTTATAAATATACATATATTTTAGTGGCGGTCGACTACGTATCAAGGTGGGTGGAAGCGCAAGCTCTCCCCACCAACGATGCGCGAGTCGTCGTTACATTTCTAAAAAAATTATTTTCTCGCTTCGGCTTGCCTCGCGCTATTGTTAGTGATATGGAAACGCATTTCTGTAACACCCTAATGGCAAAGATGTTAGCTAAATATGGAGTCACACACAAACTTTCCACCCCCCAAAACCCGCAAACAAGTGGCCAAGTTGAGGTAGTAAATCGAGAGATAAAGTGAATTTTAGAAAAAACCATTTCACTTAATAGGAAAGATTGGTCTGTTAAACTTGACGACGCGTTATGGGCGTATTGTACGGCGTACCAAACCACTACCAGTTGTACTCCTTTTCGATTAGTTTATGGCAAAGCGTGCCATTTACCCATAGAACTGGAGCACCGCGCACTTTGGGCATTAAAACTTTTAAACCTCGACGCTAACTTACCCGCTCAGAATAGAAAACTGCGACTAAACGTGCTCGATGAATGGCGTGCGAACGCTTACGAGAGAAATAAGTTCTATAAGGAGCGTTCTATGTTATATCACGATCGAAAAATCAAAGCCCAAAATTTTTTTTCTCCAGGCGATCTTGTCCTTCTATACAATTCACGTCTTAGACTTTTCCCGGGTAAACTAAAATTGCGATGGTTCGGCCCCTTCAAGGTTGAAGAAGTTTTTCCATATGGGACCATACTCGTCTCCCACCCCGAAAAAGGCACTTTTAGTGCGAACGGTCATCGGTTAAAGTCTTATATAGCGAGCGACCCTGTGATGGAATTCATCCACAAGAATTCCTGAATGGTGACATAAAGGAAGAAGTGTGTGTAGACAAACCACCAGGTTTTGTTGACTCAACTTTTCCTAATCATGTTTATCTACTGCAAAAAGCTTTATATGGTCTTAAACAAGCTCCTCGAGCTTGGTATGAGACGCTGTCTAGCTTTCTTCTTGAGAACAAGTTCACAAGAGGAAAGATAGACAAGACATTATTTCTTAGGGAAATAAATGGCAAGATTTTGCTAGTGCAAATCTATGTTGATGACATTATTTTTGTCTCTACGGATAACAACCTCTGCAAAAAGTTTTCTAAACTTATGCAAGGGAAGTTTGAAATGAGCAGTATGAGAGAGCTGATGTATTTCTTAAGGCTTCAGGGGAAACAATCTGAGGATGGAATCTTCATCTCACAGACCAAGTTAACCAAAGAGCTACTTAAGAAATTCGGAATGGAGAATGCAACCTCTATGAGGACTCCAATGTCCTCAGCTATGTCTCTGGACAAGGATGAGAAAGGTAAACCTTTTGATTAAACCAAGTATAGAAGCATAATTTGGTCCTTATTCTACCTTACCGCAAGTTGACCAGATATAATGTTCTCAACATGTGTATGCGCTAGATTCTAGTTGAACTCTAAGGAATCTCACTATATTGTTGCGAAGTGAATTTTGAGATACCTTAAAGTTACACAAAATATTAGCTTATGGTACCCAAGAAGTAATGATAGTGAACTGATTGGATTTTCAGATGCAGATTTTGCAGGAAGCAAAGACGACAGGAAAAGCACTTATGGGACTTGCCAATTCCTAGGAAGAAGGCTTATCTCTTGGAGCAGCAAAAAGCAAAACTATGTCGCAATCTCAATGACCGAGTCAAAATACATTTCTGTCGATAGTTGTTGTGCACAGTTGCTTTGGCTAAAGAACCAGCTAGAGGATTACAATATGAAGGTCAAGGACATTCCTTTGTTCTGTGACTCCTCCAGCGCAATCGCAATCGCAAACTACCCAGTCTCTCACAGCCGGACAAAGCACATCGAGCTGAGATACAACTTCATCCGGGAGCATGTGGAGCAAGGGGATGTGGATCTGTAGTACGTGCCAATAGATCGGCAGGTTGCAGATATATTCACAAAGCCGCTGGACGAGACCAAGTTCAATTTCTTCAAAACTGAACTTAGGTTGCTGAACAAGGAGGATTAGACCAAAGTGATCAGTTCAAAGGCTCAAGAATCGAGGATACTCCTAAAAGGTTAAAATTTACCTAGTGGAAGGCAGTTCTCGAAAACTTACTTCACTTCTCAAAAAGTAAAAGTCATTTCTCGAAAAACCTAAGTACACTTCTCGAGAGGCAGAAATTAGCTCTCGAAAAGTATCTTAAGTTCTCGAGAAATACTTAAACTTCTCGAAAAGTCCATCGTAAGTTCTCGAGATCTAGTTCTCGAGAAGTCAGCCTATCTCTCGAGAACTTTGAAATCCGGTTCTCGAGAACTATCTTACTTCTCGAAAACTGTTGGCCACTTCTCGAAAAGTATAACCTACCTTTCGATAGCTGGCCCTTCCTTCTGCCGGTACTTCGTAACTCTATTATTTCACAAAATTCTTGATTTCTGCCCTAACCTAAGACTAATTAGGCATATAATTAATGTTACTAAGAAACAATATATATCTATAATATTTTAGAATCCTAAATCAACCGCCATTTCAAACATTCCTCTCGCAACTCTTCATCTTCTGCCGTACGAAAGCTCTGTCTCTACTGCTGTTCCCCGCTCCGTTCGTTGCCACCATCGGCGTCAATGGCTCACAGTTCCAAGATTAGCATCGATAGCGAACTCGTCGTCGAAGGACTGGCCGATATTTCTGACGATTTCCAGAACTTGCTGATTCTTCTGGAAATGGCTGGATTGATGTTCGTTCTCTCTTAGCTCGTTAAGATAGTGTTTCCAGATGTCGAGGAATTTTTCAGGAATGCTAAGGTAAGGAGGAATGGAACAGTTTTGAAGACAGAAGTTAAAGGGATCAAAATCAAGCTTGACAAGCACAGGATTTCCAAACTTCTGAAAATGCCTATTGTTGATGAGGATGACGACTTTACTTCAGAAGATTATGCCAAAACCAATTCTTTCTGTGGAATTCCTGAGGAATACATCTCACTAAGGAGAAATCTTCTAAATGATGTAGGGAAACTTCTTGCAGATATTATTGGAAAAATACTGTGGTGCATAATAGGGTCAGTCAGTTTTATCTCTCATGACTTATTTGGAGTAATTACTGCCGTAGTCTGTAGAAAGAAGTTTCAGTTTGGAATGACGGTGTTTGAGATGATCAGAGACAGTATCCAAGAACCAAAATTTGCCAGGATAATCTCTTTACTGCTGAGTGAGATTGATCCAATCACCTTCAAACTCTCCAAGGGTACCCCAGTTCATCACCTGAAAAAGATTTCCTTCACCTCCATCCAGAGATGGGAGCTAAAACTGAAGAACCTAAGAAAGTTAGCTAAGGAAGTTGGAGCTTCTGTCTAAGAGGTCAGGACCCCATCTCCTCCTCCACATCATACTGCTTAACAATCTGGTGCAGCAACTGAGGGGGAGCCTGTACACTCTGCCCCAGTTATCAAAATTCCTACTTCTCCAGTACCTTCTCAAGTCAGAAGCCCCATGCCAAACTGTCCAGCTCCAACCCAGTCAGATCTTCCAGCACAAGAAGCTCTCTAAGACACCAATAAGGCTATAGATAAGATGATAGAGTAACTCTCTTCAAAAGAACCTCTTTCCCCCTTCCCAAAAGATCTCCCAAAAGACCCATATAAAGAACCATCACCTCAAGGTACTCCAGCTCCTTCTCCCTCTCCTAGAAAAGATTCAACTGCACCAGACACCATCCTTTTGTAAGAAGAGGATGAGCAAGCTCCTGAGGAGGTGGAAGCCCCTCTTAAGAATCTTGACTTCTCTCTTCCCAAATTTGTTGATGAAGAGGAAGATATATCATTACAACTATAAGAGCCAAGAGCTCTATTATCATAGAAGAACTTCCTCCATAGAAAGCTACCACTGTATCTGCCACCCCTACTACTACTGCTTTATCAGGTGCCCCTCCAGTTCCTACTGTTTCCATCACTCCTGCTCCTACTACTACTACTGCTGCTACTGTTATAGTAAACTCAAATATTCATTCAAGGATTGAAGAAATGCTAGCTGCACAGAGGAAACATTTTGATGAATCACTTCAGACTGTTCAGAAACAGGTAAATGCCCTGGAAAAAGAAATGAGCAGAGGTTTTGCTGAGATCCAAGCCAATACTGATCCGCTGAAAGAGTTATTCAGAATTGGGGGCAAAGCAATAGATCACATAATTACCAGTATTGGTCAAGTAATGGAACAATCTGTCACTCTAGCAAACAATCAGATCCAATTAGACAAGAGAGCTGAAGAAAATGTCATGAAGGTATGCACTGAAGTTGGTACATTCAAGGAAGATGTGATAGCAAACCTATCTATAGAAATCAGAAAGGGGGAGAGCATAGTAAAAGAACAAGTTGAAAAGCTTACTACTGATGCCAAAACTCTTTGGAGTGAAAAAGTAACTGAGATCGATAAAAGTGTTTTAGAACAAATTCAATCAGTAAAATTCCATACTTATGATACAGCTGTATGGATGCATAATCAAATCTTTCCAGATTTTCAGACAGACCCCAATGTGATTCCTCATCATTTAAATCCTCTTGCTGAAGGTGAGTTTAGCAAATTGCCTCAACCTCAATTTCCTATATTCTCTCCCAGGCCAGAAGATTAGGAACCTCCTCCAGCTTCCTATTCCCATGTTGGGGATGATGTGATTCCTCAAGATCTACCAGAGGTTCACATTCCCAAGAATAGGAAGTATGGGGAAGGTCCTTCTGCCAACAGATTAGTTCCCCAGCCAGAGGCAGAGAAGAGATAGGCTAAAGAATTTGCTGAAGTTTGGAGCCCAACTTCCAAAGCTCTAATTCTTGAAACCCTTAAACTTGTCATGGATATTAATGAGAATAGACATCTGCACTACAGTTTAGTTGAGTGGGAGTTATATGAAAAATCCATGACCAAAAGAAGAATTTATGACAGAGAATATGGTAAGAATAATCCTAAAGCTCCTCCAAAGCCTCCAAGGTACTATCCAAAGCCTTTCAGTTATCAGAGGAGGCAGCAGGAAAACAAAGACAGGCAACAACATAACAAAGGATGATTCATGATGTTGTGGTGTTGAGAAATGTTGAGGAAATGGATGTTGACTAATTTTAAAACATTATTGATATATATAACATTTCCTAGTTTTGCTTAATTGTGCTTTCTAATAATCTGTCTGTGCATTTATTCTTACTTTTCTTCCTTCATGTTCTTTATTTATTATAATAATTCACCTTAGTGTAGAGGGTTCTGACTTCTACAAATAGAGGGAGATTGTTGGGTATTGTATCCACAATAACCCAGATTTGCATGAAGTCACCCTTGAACTAAGATGAATTAAGTTGTATTTGATATCCTTGTTCTAGTTGAATGTTTGCAGATTCATAGTACTTAGTGTAGACCAATGTCAGTCTACAGTGGGTCAGGAACACAGGAACATTCAGTGTAATCCCTCATTGGGTGATCCAAAGTGTTGACTCATGTGTAGCCTCTCAATTGGGATACACTTTATGTTCAAACATTGGGAGCAAAGGATGGAGATAGGGCCAGAAGGAAATTTTCTCTAAAGTTCTTGAAAAACTTTTTAAGTCCAGTTCTCGAGAAGTAATCTCAGAGTTCTCGATAAGTATGGTATAGTTCTCGAGAAGCTCAGACTCTACTTCTCGAGAAGTCAGGACAGTTCAAGAATTTCACTAAGTTAAGTTCTCGAGAAGCTCAGACTCTACTTCTCGAGAAGTCAGGACAGTTCAAGAATTTCACTAAGTTAAGTTCTCGAGAAGTCAGTAAATTTTTCGAGAAGTCTTCTATAAGTTCTCGAAAAGCCAATTTAGTTCTCGAGAAGTATTCCTTTTATTCTCAAGTTAAGAAATTCAATCAGAAGTTGATTCTAAGTAAAGTTCTCGAGAAGTCTTATATAAGTTCTCGAGAAGTCAATTTAGTTCTCGAGAAGTATTCCCTTGGTTCTCGAGAAGTCCAGGAAAAAATTTCTCTAAGCTCAAGTTCTCGAGAAATCCTATATTATTTCTCGAGAAGTAAATTAGTTCTCGAGTACTATACTCTTGTGTTCTCGAGAAGTCCAACCCTTTCTAAAGAGATTAGTTTTCGAGAAGTCTCTACAGTTCTCGAAAACTCAGTTCATAGTTCTCGAGAACTATAATCACTTCTCGAGAACTAAGTCAGATTTTTTCCAGAAAATTTCTTCAAGTCCAGAACGGCCAGAATTTCAAATAATCCAACAGGATTGGTCCACGTGTCATCATTAATGATATTTCCAACCTTTAAGAGATATCCTATATAAGGTCTTGCCACTAAGACATAACCCTAAGAAGGATTAAGAAAAACTATTGAGCGGATCTCGTACTTTCCAAAAATCTCTGGTTCGGCCGATCTTTTCTCAAGCTCGACATCTTGAGGCCGTCGCCACTGCTCTCATCAAGATTGATCCTCATCCTTTCGATCTAGAAGATCTACTGATTCAGGAAACGTTCTTTCTTCTTTGATCGAGTAGATTTAAGAATTTCTCAGGTCAGATCTACTAGTATTCTTAAACAATTCTGAAAGGGTCGCAACTTAAAGAAGAAGACCTATTGATTTATTTCTTGTAGATCTGAGAATGTTTATGCTTGTATTTTCATATCTATTTGTAAATCTTGTAGGAGATTATTCTCCGAGTGTAGGAGCGTTGTGCTCCGAGTTGTAGGAAGTTTTTGTATCTTCCGAGTGTAGATCTGTTTGGATCGAGTTTTGTAGGAACGTGGTTCCGAGGTGTAGGATTGGTTTTCAATCCGAGATAGTGGAGTAGCCGAGTCTAGTGATTTGCTAGATCGGTGAGGAAAGTTGGCGTACCCAAGATCGGGGAACCACTATAAATCTCTTGTCGTATGTGTGATTGCTTGCTTACTTATTTGTGCTTGTTGTCAAATTTTTATTCTGCATTTGATGCACATCTCACCTTTTCACCCCCCTCTAGGTGATTTAGGTAGACAACTTGCAACTTTCATAAGGCTATCCATGAACAGTAGCCAGCAAGTCCAAAGAATTTTCTGACTTTAGCTACAATAGATAACACAGTCCACTCCTATATCATAACTATCTTCGCAGGATCTACTGCAATACCAACATCACTATCCACATGGCCCAAAAACCCACCGACGATAGCCAGAACTCGCTCTTTGAGAACTTGGCCTAGAGTTTGTTCTTTCACAGCGTATGCAAAACCATTCATTCGTGATTGTTTAGCTAAGTGTACACCAATATGTCATCAATTAAGATGACATAAATAAGTCTAAGTACTCCTTAAAATCTTAAGGCATTAAGTCCATGAAGACCAATGTCGCATTTGTCAGCCCAACCGACAGTATCGTGGACTTAAAATGACCATATCATTTTTCATATGCCAACTTGGGGAATGTCACATCCCCGTATTTTCCACTGGTAATGGCCAGACTTCAAATCTAGCTTTGGTTATACCATTGATCCAACTAGCTGATCGAACAAGTTATCAATCCGTGGAATCATGTGCTTATCCGTTAGCTTGTTCAGCTCTCTATAATCGATGCATAGATGCAAGCTACCGTCCTTCTTTTCTTTTTACTAAATGGGTCCGGTGAACCTCAAGATGACACCCTTGGACTTCAATAGCCTTATCTTAGCAATTCTTACAGTTGAACTATCCATTTTTGCCATTTCCTTTGGCGTTACTTGATATAGTGAGCAGGCCACAGGTTACACACCTGACACCACTATAATAGTTCAATCGGTCTCCTGTGGGGACATCACCCATGGAGATCATTAGGAAACACATCAACATAGGCTATCACAATTGGAGCGTCACTCAACCGAGCTTCGGCCTAATGGCCTATATAGGCATGAAGAATTACTTCGCACACAACCAAACAGTTTTGACGACTTGGAGAGTAGATATCAATATCTTGCACGATCCTCACATACAAGCGAACTTAGTCCCTCGTTCGGTGATCTATCCCAGTTTGACTTCCCTAAAGGTGCAATCTATACTAGTACACTGCTCCAAGAGCTAGTCCATACCTATGATCACATCAAACACAACTATTTCCAACACAAATGCTTCCACGTCATGATATGATGTCATAACTTCATCTTAACATATCACTTTCTACCCATATTCACTTTTTATTACTACGGCCATGCCATTTCCCTCTTATTTGTGATACAATGATAAGCACACAGGAAATACATTAAGCCTTAATCAAACGACTTCTTGAGTTGTCATCACAATAGTTTTATACATGTAAAACATGCATTGTGTATATTATGACATACTATTAAATGTACAGTACACGATAACAGTTATTTATGTACATATACTTATATGTCCCGTTAAGTTTGCCATCGACGAAGGCATTCGCGATCCTTATGACCCTCTTTGCCACATGTTTTGCATGTAGGTGGTGCTCGCCTCGTAGTTGCTCCATCCTTCGCCTTCTTTGTCCTTGGCGAATCACCATGATATTGTCGGGCAAGATTTCCTACCTTGCAATAAGAAAAGAAAAAATATGGACCACACCATATCTTTGTTCTTATGATTTTAGAAGATGTTGATTCCAACAGATGTAACTTCTTCTTCCACTTGCAAGAGTTTGATTTTGAAACATTTGCAAAGTTAGGCACTTTGAACTCTTGCTTCGCCCTGAACTTTTCCAAGCCCATTTCTAAAGACCTAACAGTCATTACCAAGGCATGGAATCTAATTAATTTTGGAACCACCAATAGACGCCATTGTTCATCATGCAGACCATCATTAAATCTGTTAGTCTTAGTCTCCTCATTCTCAAACAAGAACTCTTCATGTTGTCTTAGCACAACAAATGCATGAAAGTACTCCGCGATTGTGTACGGTCCTTGCACCAAACACATATTCAACGGTGGGGCCGATGCTCTTCCCCTTGCAATTTGCTCAAGTACGACACTCGGCATTGAACTCACCACTAGAACAGAGGGATGTACATGCCTCTCATGTTAGGCCTTGATAATTGTTAAGACCACATCAGCGATCATTAGAACCGTTTCTACCAAAGGAGGAGGTGTTGACACCTCAGTTGGTGCATTACTCCCGATCAAATGTTTGGGTTTTTGCTGCCCCTCATTACTTCTAGTCACCTACAATCGTGAAACACACAATTAAGCAACTCAAACTATTGCAAAAGCAATAACATGAACGCATAAGTTCCTCAAACATGTGTATTTTCATTCCTAAGTGGATATTCTTGAGTTCATTTATATTATAACGGTAAGCACTTACACATGCTCTCTAGCCCTCAAAAGAATTCGATCACGAATTCGCAGGAGGAAGACCAAGACAAGCTAATACCAAATTGTAACACCTCCGTCCGTCAAATGTAATATAACAGAGGGTCCGGCCGGGGCCCCACGCCATATTCCACAGACAGTCAGCGACGTTACTTATTTATATCACATACCAAACGCATCCTAACTCAGAGCATTCTAGCGGAAGCTTCAGGGGTTAAGTTTGGAACTCAAGTATAACTGTAATGTCCACTATTAAAATACAGGAATGTTTATTACAAAAATACACAAAAGTTACTATCGCCCAATGATAGTCACTGTCTCCTGGAGATAGTCAACAGTAGCTTAAAACTGTTCTGGCCTTATGGCCTTACATTTACTCTTTGCAAGGTGTGGATTACAAACATTGGCAGGAAGGCCGGCAACACATGAAATTAATAAAACTTCGCTTGGCCTTCGAGGGTCAGCATAGCTTTGGGGTCAAAGCCCGCAACTTCCCTCTTCTCTCTCCAACACCTGAACAGGGACAATCCACCACAAGGGCGACAAACAAGGCAACGATCAGCATTCAGCTGGCCATATTATAACGATCCTACCCCTTTCCTGGGGGAGTGGTATTCCTTCCTTGCAGGCATAGCATCAATATACAAATATATTACAATAAATTGCACTCACGCACATTTAAACATTTAAAAAACAAATGCCTCTGTGGTGAAACATTTCGTACACTCAGGGCATATTCTCGGTGTACTGGCAATGCCTAATTCCACCACCGTTCAGAGGTCTCGGACATGACGGTCAATTTATGAGCATTTTTAGTCATTTTGGCTTATGACCTAAGACTCCCTCTCTCTCTATGCAACCAGTAACTCCCATGTACTTTAGGTTTGTTTAACTAGTCAGCATCGAGTAGGTACAGATCAGCCTTGTCCTGCTGCTCAAATCGTCTCCCCCCCTGCCGAAAGTCACACTCTCAGGCTGATCAAAAGGATGCGGGTAAGCCTCCCCTTTCCCGTATCTTAAATCATAACTAACGTTATGTACAATGGCTCTTATGGACAATTAGATCTCGTGGCTCACACTAGCCACACTATCTCCGACAGACTTGCTTTGCAATCAAAAGGGTATCTTGGAGCTATTGCACACGATACTCACTATCACCAGGCGTTAACAATAGAACTCACTCTCTGTACCCAGACCTAGCCAAAATCCTGCAGTAACCTGTAGTGCCAGAAACACTGGACTTTCATAGCACACAACAGAAATAGATCACCATGAGCTATCGCCATTGGCGATACTCACTATTTCCCGATGATATCCAATAGGTCTTAAAACTGTGGAATTTCGTGGGTCTTTTCCTGGAGTGCAACTCCAGTACTTCCACCCCGCAGACACCGTAGCTTACCAGTTTATACTCGAAGTCTTATCTGGCATGTAAGTCAACACATCACCAATCCAGACCAACATGTCCGGATGGGCTTCACATAGCATGTCTATTTTGTACTACATATTTCTGGATCTATATGCAGGACTAACCAGGGATTTCATTAATCGACCCAAAGGAATTCCCTTCACTTTTCCACCTTTTGGTTGGGGATTCCATGCATATGCCAAAAGAAGGACTTCACTTGTCCAAGAAAGAAGATCGTCACCCTTATAGTTTTCTTCAGAGCCATGACCACTTTTATGTCCGGTTGGAAAGGAGCACCACGCTTTACACTTCACGAACTAAGCCTTAGATCTTGCTTCCGACTACTGGATCTCCTTCATCAAGCTATTCAAGCTCAGTTATAGACCTTAGCTCGAACCCTTAGATCCAACCCTTAGCTCGAACCCTTAGATCCAACCCTTAGCTCTTTCTCTTAAAAACATGGATTAAAGAAGGAGAGAGAGTGAGAAGAAGAGAATGAATTCTCATTCCTCTACTCCTCTGCATAAGTGGCCTTAGGATTAATCCCAGCCACAGGATCATTTCATCAAAAGGAAGCAAAGACCAAGATTTTAGTTGAATAGTCAACATTAACGCTATCGCCTGGCGATATCCGCTATCGCCTGGGCGATAGAGTCGATAGATTCTTTGACCCCGGTAAACCACTGCTCATCGGCCGCCTTCTGGACATCCTACACGTATGTAGCAGACGTGGCACTATTGCCTGGCGATATCCACTATCTCCACGTGACATCTCACTCAACGCTTCATGGTATCGAGTGCGTTAAGTCTATTGCAATCACCATGCAATATCCACTATCACCAAGTTATATCTCACTCAATGCTCCCTGGCTTCGAGTGTGATGAGCTCATTTAATGCTTCATGGCACTAAGTGTTCTCGCTATCACTGTCGGCGATACCCATTGTTTCCCGGCGATATCACCAAAGGTTCTGCTATAATTTTTGGGTATTACATCATGCAGGTGGGTAGTCAGGCCAGGGGGAAGGGCTTGATACTACGATTCCTTCACTCCCCTTGGTGACAGATGTGAGAATTTTGAGCGCCTTGTTGTAGCCCTTTAGGAAAATTCTTGTACTCTCATATTACATGAGCTGATATCATTTTATGTTGTTTTTTTTGGAGATTTACTTTTTGTGGATTGTGACTTATGTGTTCTTCTTTTTGGTTGGGTTGGCATTACGATATTAGAAATTAGCCAGCAGAATAGGTGACTTGTGGTACAGATTAGCCTGTGTGCTGATGCTACCACAAGGAGGATGTTCCGGGCATAAAATTTCCCTCGGCCGTGTCCTGGGTTACGGGAGGGGGGGTTTTACAATTGGTATCAGATTTCACCGATCCTACAATAAATAAGTCATTGAATGGGGTGTTACCCCTGCTTGATTATTCGGTCTGCGAGCAAACTTGGTTGAGGAAGCAGTGGTATGCCCATTTGTGATTCACACTAAGTATGTCCACCCGTTACCCTATGTTTAGACAACCTAACCCTAAATTTATACTCTGTGTATAGATTCCGTTACATACAGAGCCAATAACGGACATTCCGGTTCCTCCAATCCCTTGTCCCTTCCAACTATCAGAGTTGGGGAAGACCCTAACTGTGATTTTAGATGCCTTCAGGCCTCAGTAGGTTCAAGTGCAGTAGTAGGTCTCGGGTTCCAATTAGCTGAGTACCTTCTGAACACTTTCTCTACCCGCTTATCACAGGATAGAGTCGTTTATTCGCACGAAGGAGTGGTTGGATTCTGTGCATGAGTTGATGGCCGGAATCCGATGTCCATCCAGTATTGTTGTCACTTTAGCAGTATCTGTCCTAGAATCGCACACAAAGAGGTGGTGGAAGTCCCTTATGGTCTCCACTTTCGAAGGGCACATTTACACCGACATCAGTTGGAATGAGTTCTCTGATGATTTTCTAGAGTATTTCAATCCCTCTACTGCTCGAGATGAACTCAAAGAAAGGTTCATGGAGATTAAGCATGGATCTAAATAAGTTGTGGAGTGTCAATGGGAGTTTCAACACCTTGCTAGGTTTGCTGACTCCTATGATTTGGATGATTATGGGTATGTGAAGTGATTCTAGTAAGGTTTGTGATACCCCCTAAGGCAGGATCTTTTATTTATAACTGGCTCGAACCTTGCTCAAATAATAGATATGGAGAAAAGATTAGAGGAGAACCACCTTTGGTTCCAGGCAAGTCGTAAGAGACAAACAAAAGGAGTAATGGAGGCAAGGCCTAGTAGGAAGATTCAGCTTACAAGAGGCAGAGGTTGAAACCAAGGAGGAGGTGGCGAATGATTTCATTATAATTTTAGAATAGAACGTTTGGAACCACAGGTTGCACTACCCTCGTTCTAGAAATTTCAGGCATATCGACATCCCAGGGAGCACTTCAGGGAAGGTTGCTTCTATTGTCACCAGCTAGGCCACATCTGGCATTTTTGCCCGCAGCCAGTTCGTAGTGTTCCAAATCGTTTAGTATTTCCTCCAATAGCTTAGAGAGGACAAGGACTTGGTCGAGAATGACGACCACAAGGTAGGAACTCTAGATTTTCTCGAGAATAGGTGTTCGCTTTGGATATGACTCAGGAGTGGGACCCGCGGGACGTTATTACTGGTACTTTGTAGTCAAACTGATATGCTTATAAACATTCATCCTTAGCATGTCGGTGATCGCGCTAAAAGTCTAGTCTTGAAAATATTATAACTTAACATTTAGGTATCGTGATTATTTGTAGGAGACCTTCCCACACTCTATTTGATACCGGTTCCACATGTTAACCCAGAAATCCACGATCCTCACCAAGGTGGAAAGCTCGCATGCCGCGGACTGCTCAAGCACATCCCAGGAGTTCACGACCTATTTTTCAGCTAACCGCCAGGATAGACATTTCTGTCCCCACAGTTAGGCAATTCTGTCCACACGCAGATAGGTAGGTAGTCGCCAGTTGTACAGAGGCGCAGACTACTTCCCAGTCCGCACTAGTAGGTCGTACGGCTAGCCAGGCAGATGGTCCTCTTCTTTAGCTCGCGGCTAGTGGGCGTACTCTCCCCCATGTCACCGCAAGCAAGAACTTGCCTAGACCAACCAAGGCTTATCTCCATTCCACCTCTAATATGAGACCTCACTTTCATGTCTGCGGTGGATTCCTCACCAGCCCGCTAAGCAGAGCTGATTCTCCAAGAAAGGTGGAGGACTCAGTCTCAGTTCTCTAGCAAGTGGAGGACTCAGTCTAAGTCTGCCAGCAGGTGGTGGAGTCGGCCTCAGTCCCCCAGCAGGTGGCGGACTTGGCCTTAGTCCGCCAGTAGGTGGCGGACTTGGCCTCAGTCCGCTAGCAGGTGGCAGAATCACTTCATCTAGCAGTAGTACGCGAGCTCCACCTCAGTCCGCATAGCATGTCGCAGAACCCCTCACAGCTCGCCCAAACCATCAGGGGTGATGTCATCAAGTCCAGTTCTAGGAGTTTCCTCCTTGAGCCTATAAATAGCCCACATATCTTTCATATAGGGGAGGAAGGATTGGGGAGCAACCTTTGCAACCAACCTTCTAGACACACTATTCTAACTGCCAATAGCACTCGCAGACTGTTCATCAAGTCTGTCCATGTTGCCTCAGCGGCTAGCCCTTTCCACCTAGTTCTTGGACTTGTCTCCAGCAGTCTTCAGCTGCCTATCCGGGCAAACTCAACAATTATCCCAAGCAGATAAATCTCCCGACCTTTGTAGCAAATACCTCAGCGACCTTCCCGGTCATACCGTGCGGCTAGACTGTGATCAACTTATTTTTGGCGGACAATAGTCTGCGTGCCCTTGCGACCTAAGGCGGATACCTTTGCAGTCAGGAGGCTTGAAGTGGCGAGCTGCGGAGCAAATCAGCCCGCGCGGCCTCGGTGACCTCCATATTCAAACCACCAGCTTCTCTTGTACCCTTTATTTTCTTTTCCATGTAAAGGAGCGACTCAAGCTGTAATATAAATATGCAATCAAAGGAAAGCCCGTCGCAAGAGTGCCATTTAGCAGCGACAGGCAAACTCTGGTGTTACCAATGCCAATGACCTCTTTCTCTTCTCCCTACTCTCGGTCTAAACTCCCCATCCTAACCGTCAAAACGGGATATTAAACATTCCTCATCACCTACCTTATCCCTGCATCCCGGATCGAACGTGTTCACTCTCGAGTGCAGCCATTTCCTACATCAACATTTTAACACGCGGTTTTCAGATTTCGAATAGACTGTGAAATCTGATGGTAGTTATGTCAGACCGTCAACCCGCCAAGATCTTCGCTCCTTCAAGTCCTAGTGAAGAGCCTCTCTAGGAATCCCTAGAGCAATCACGTCAGGAAACTGCCCAGCGGCTCAAGGAGAATAACCATACACTAGCCGCTATCGTACATCGACTAGAGGTGCAACCCGCAGCACCGCCGGTTCCTCCAATCAATCTAGCACCAATGATGGGAAATCCACAGACCTATTTGCTGGCTTATCAGCCGACCTATCATGCAACCTACCTACCAGGGAAGGCAACAACCCCTTTGTGGTCTCAAAATGGCGAGTTCACAGCTCGTCAAAACTTCTTCTTGGAAGATGCCCGGGGAAGTCCAGCGAGATTCCTAAAATTTCAGTGAACTTATCCCTACCCTTCAGCTCCTGCAGCTCCTCCCACAAAAGCTTTTCCTTTCTATCCTCCAGCTTATTTTTCAACTGCAGCTTATATTCAATTTTTTCCTTATGTTCTAGGAGAGTAGGAAGATCCATCGCAATTACAGAGAGTGTACGGCAAGAACCGACACCGGCTCACTTCAGGGAGCCTTGATTGCTAATTTACACTGGAGAATCTGATCCAATTGCAAAACTACAAGAGTTTTAGTCAGTCGTCGATCTCAAGACCCTTATAGATGCTACCAGGTGAAAACTCTTCATAATGTCCTTTTATGGACAAGCGAGAGATTGGTTATGGACAACGTCCTCAGTCCATCGCATCCTTTGCTGATCTGCGAAGAGAGCTTCTGCTTAGGTTTTCTACATCTACAAAGAGGAAGGGAGGTCCTGAAGACGTTTTGAGATCAGACAGCAAGAGAATGAGTCTTGGGCTCATTTTGTCGATCGCTTCCAAAGAGATATTCTGGAAATTGAGAACGTAGATCTAGAAATGTACCGAGTTGCCCTTATAAGTGGTTTAAGAGAAGGACCACTAAAATTTGAGGGTAATATCCGAGTGCCAAGGACATACCAGGAGATTATTAGTCTAGCCAACATGTACATACGAGGTGAAAAGAGCAATCCCAACTATATCTCAAGGCTTATAACAGATAAAGATTCTTCTTCTTCGTACGTGCAACCTCCAAAGTCTCCTTAAAAGGATTTTTAAACTCGAGCAAGGAAGGAAAGAAATTTCCACTGTAACTGACACCTCTTCCCGAACCAAGATCACTTTCGTATTGAAAGATTACAATTGCCGGTCCCTCCTGCTTATCCGGCACTAGTGTAACGACCTCATCCGTTAAATAACATATAATAGAAGGTCCGTCCAGGGCCCCACACCATATGCCACAAATAGGCGGCGAGGTTACAGGTTAATACCACAAATATTCGCATCCTAACTCAAAACATGCTATCGAAAGCTTTTAAAGTTAATGTTGAACTCACCAGCCACTAATGTCCACTATATATATAAACAACCAAATTTATATATAACCCCAAAGGAATATACACCAAATACACAAAGGTTTGGCCTTAAGGCCCTATAGTTAAGCTTCACCAACATGGATTACAAACATCGGCGTGCAGGCCGACCACACATGAAAATAATAGTGTTCTTTGCTTAGCCTTCGAGGGCCAGTAGTAGCAGCAGCAAGGGATTTAGCACTCTATTTCTCGCTCAGCTCTCTAACACATGTATAAGGATAGCCCACCAAGATGGTTGCAAACAAGGCAACGGTCAGCATTCAGCTGACTAATTTATAACGACCCTACCCCTTTCCCTGGGCAGTTGTATTCCTTCCCTGCAGGCATAGTATTTCACAAGCGGATATATCATAAGATGTGCACTCACACACAATCAATACATCATAACTGTCTTCCACGCGGCCCGATGATCCGTGCACTCAAAGCGCATTCTTGGTGTACCGGCGAACCAGAATTCCACCACCATTCACGGTTCGAAACCCAACGGTATTGAGCAATTAGTCTTAATAGTGCGCAGGCCTAAGACTCTCATTATTCCACCGAAGAAAGCCCAATGCCTTGACGCTCTCTTGTCAAGCCGACATAACACAGGTATAGATCTGCCACCCCCGTTGCTCAAGTCGCCATACCATCGCCGAATACCGAAGTACTCGTGGCATGTTTACAGCCGCGGGCTGGTTTCACTTTCCCTGTTCGACACTAAGCATTTTTAAAGAGCACGCAGCTCACAATAGCCATAGTGTCCTCCAAGGACTTGCTTCACGAAAGGGGAGTTAATGCCATTGTCCTTCACGATCGCGTGGCGGGTTCAGCAGAACTCTCTTTTTGCGCCCAAACTCAACCCAAACCCTGCAGCATCCTGCTGTGCAAGAAAACTGGTCTTTCATAGCATACAACACAAAAATTACGAGGGTGTTTTCCTGGAATTCCACTATAGTACTTCCTGCTACTGCCCTTCACAGGTACAACCCAACGACTCCATAAACTACACGTTTATACGTGGATTCTTCTCTGGTGTGCAAAATGAAATATCACCAATCCAGACGAACCTTTCCAGATGGGCTTCACACAGCATGCCTATTTCATACTACACATTTCCGGATCTATATGCAAGACTGATTTGGGATCTCAAGAATTAACTCAAGGAAATCCCTAAAAAGCCACCTTTTAGTGGGGGAAATCCATGCACATGCCAAAACGAGGACTTCACATGTCCAAGAAGGAAGATAGTTACCCTTGACGATCTCTTTGGAGCCATAGAAATCTAGCCAGACAGAAAGCACCGCAACACTCTTGGCTCCAAAAATATGGACTCGGCTCTCAATTAGGAACTCTAAAGCTCCACTGGCGGCTGGATCCCTTCTCCTCTTCCTTCCTTGCTCTCCCTTCTCTCTATCTCCTTTTGAAAGAGTATGGCCAAGATGAATGAGAGATAACTCTCAATTCCTTGCATTAATATAGCAGGGAAAGCCCTGGGAAATAGATCCTAGGTGAAGGAAATGGACGACCATAAATCGCCCTGAAACCTTTGTTTTTGATCTGACACGGCTTGTGAAACGCTCGTGTTACAGGCTGTGTACCTTAAGCGGTACACAAACCGACTTACCCTGAATAGGACACGGCCATGTGACACGCCCGTGTTACAGGCCGTGTGCCCTAATACGGCTTCAAATACGCTCGTGTCTAGCCCGTGTTCACCAGGCCTCATAGCCCTGACCAATCTTGAGAAGGACACGGCCTCTAACACGCCCGTGTACCCAACTCGACTTACCTCTCGATTATCGTCGAGTACATTTCTTTGAGTGATGTTTTTCGACCTATATGAGGACACGGCCTAGGACACGCCCGTGTCACAAGCCATGTATCTCAACAAACGTCGAGTGCATTTCGTCGAGCACTCGATAGGCTGTGTGTCCACTCGAGTGCACAGAGTAAGACACAACCTTAGACACGCCCATGTCCCAGGCCGTGTGGCTCACTCAAGACACACTCGAGACCCACTCGAGACCCACCTCGCTCCACACTCGAGTGCACAGAGCAGGACACAACTTAGGACACGCCCGTGTCCAAGGTCGTGTTGCTCATCCTATAATCCTTTTGAGATTTGGGGTGTTACAACCCTACCCTTCTTGTAAGAAATTTCGTCACGAAATTTAGATACATTAAGGAAACAATAGTCACGATGTTATAACTTCACAAAAGTTTGATACAACTTGACACGCAATGTCCAAAAGTTTAAACAAATAGCTCAGGAAATTCAGCTCGCATGGTTTACTCTCGCTCCCATGTTAGCTCCTCACAGCCACAGTTGTCCCATCGAAGCTTGACCATCCTGATTATCTTGTTACGCAACTATTTATCAGCTCTATCCTCGATCTGAATTGGCCTAAACTTCGTCGTTATTGACGGAGCCCGTGAGTAGACTCTTATTTGGGTGGTTGGTTCGATGAGTCGACTGTCGCGGACTGGCTAGAAAATCGAAGTTTCTAACGAAAGGAGGCAAGAGCACCTATCGCATGTAGTAATCGATATTTGGGAGAATACCGAGGCCGTATTGTTCTCGGGGTCAGGTTGATTATTCCTACTCCTTCAGGAGGACTATTATTTTAATGAAAGTAAGGTAAATTTTTGTTTGTCACTAACAATGGAAATAAAAGAAAGCTTAAAATTTCTAGATTAATTCGATGACAGGTTAACGCTCGGCATCGAATCAGATTAAGACTAAAATAATTCTTGATAATTGTTTAACTTAATTTTCAAATTAATAAAAGGCAACTTGGCCGTGGAGGATCCAAAAAAATGAGCACACCTATCCCTAGGTAATATCGCTCACCTGAAAGCTAAGACTATTCGACCGAACGTTAGTCCGATGAAGGATTCCTCTTAATGCCTGCTTTCCGCTAAGAACCCCTTTATTGGGTGGGGAACCCAATATGGTAGAACTACGCTTCTCCTCTCTCGAGGGTATGTACGCAAATCTATTTACCCAAGGGGGATCGGTCCATATGCATGACCTCTCGACAAGCTAGCATATGGATAACGGAAATAGAGCCCACACATCGATTATGTGGTCCTACACATCGTTAACGCGGGGTAAACCTTAAGTCCTTAAATTAAAATGAAAATAAAGAACTTTAATTATTTCAAATCATTTTATATGTCCCAATGCTCTTCGATGCTAAGGGCTAAAGACTATTAGCCACTCATTGGTATGGGGACGGCTTTATGGTTTTAATGAGGCGCGAGTTCGAAACTAAACACTAAACGATTATAAGAAGAAGACATAAAATAACAAACATTTAGATAAAATTGAAAAGCTAATTAAAACGAGAACTCACGCACACTTGGAAACCATAAAATAAAGTAAAGTCAAGTCCTACTCGAATGAGTAGGCAGGAAATGAAAACACGCCATTTAACTCTTAACAAGAAGGAAGAAATAAATGTGTGTACAAGTTCTACTCAAATGAGTAGACGGTAAATGACAAGTCCTACTCGAATGAGTAGGCGGTAAATGAAAACACGTCATTTAACTCTTAATGAGTAGGCGGAAATAAATGCGCACACGCACACACTCTACATGAATTGAAAGAAAGCAATAAAATTATCTCCTACACACACACACTCTACATAATTGAATAAATCGATAAAATAAAGCATGAAAATTTATCTCATACACTCACACACTCTGCATAATTGAAAGAAAGCAATAAAATAAAGCATGAAAAATTATCTCATAAACTAACACACAAAACATGAAATTTAAAAGAACAAAATTAAAACCTAACTCATACACTCACACACACAAATTAAAGACAAAATGAAAATTACCTAAAAATTAAAACAACTACTTTTCTATTTTTAGAATTTGTTAAAAACACATAAAAAGATGAAATAAAAATAAAAAGAGCAAAAGTTTTTGGAAATTAAAGTTAAAATCAAAGGTTTTTAAAAATTAAAATTATAACTTTTTCATTCTTAAGAGTTCATAAAAGTGATGAAAAAGTAAAAATAAAATTTAAAAGGACAAAAAGTTTGTTGGAACACCCTATTACTAATTTGGGTAAGGATCACTATGTGTGTCTTAGGATACCAGGTTGACCTAGTTGTATAGTTGTAAAGGTCAACATTAGAATGAGTCTAGGGCTTAGAACTTAGGTTTGAAGCTGCCCCCAGGACCATTCCAATGTCAAGGATATAGAGCCAAGTCTAAGGCAATTCTCGTCGAGCTCCGGTCGACGAAACGTCGAACTCGGTTCGACGCTCTCTGAGCTCAACTTGATAAATCGTCGAACTCCGGTCGACGATCTTCGAGCTCAGATCGACGATCTGCTTTCAGACAATTTTGGTTAGTCGTCGATCTGCATTCTACGTTTTTCTAGCTCAGGTCGACGATCTCTCTTCAGCTATTCTTCAGGTCGCTGAGCTCGGTTCGACGATCTTCGAGCTCAGTTCGACGTTTTCTGTCTGTTTGATCTATTTCCATCTCTGATCTCAGTTCGACGATAGTAGAGCTCAGATCGACGATTTTTCTGAGAGATCAACGATTCTAAGGATTCAAATGCTGCCAGTCTTTGGAATGTTTTTGGAATCCCTCAGCATTTATGTTAAGGAGATCTGCCAGCCGTTTGTCTTTATTTTGGAGCAAGTTTCAAGGAATTATTCAGGAAATGTTTTATTGGACCTTCCTCTAGAAGACAAGACTCTTATTGGAAGACATTTATGACTGCCAACGACTATCCTTGACAAGAATTCTTTTCAGAGAATGAGATCTTTTCTTCTTATCTTCAGAAATATAGAGAGAATATACAACACCCAGAGAACAACAAGAAGAATTAAGCTGTGACAGATAACAAGTGATCATCTTCTGAAGAATCAGAAAACAGTCTTTTTGCTTACAGAAAAGTGATCACAGTCTCATCTCAAGAACTCCAGAAACCTCATCTTTCAGCCTTTTTGCTGAAACAATTCTTTGCTGGAGATCTAAAGTTCTGAAGGCCTATCACCCTAGAGCAAAGTTTCCATTCCTGAACCTGTCTACAACTCAGGGGGAGCTTTGACAACAAAAGATCCACTAGTCTTCTCTCATTTGATTTGAGAACAGAGAAGACAACTTCACCTCTTTATCTTTTCTTTTTCTACTGTAAAAGAGTTCTTGAACTCCCTTCAAAGGTTCTATCTGGTTCTGAGAGCCTTGTCAAAACTCAGTGGTGGCAAGACACCTTATCAAAAAATCCAGTTTTGGTTTTTGAGCACCTTATCAAAAGCTCATTGGTGTCAGGACACCTGATCAACTCATCCTGAGTGGATTCCTACCAAGGGTGGTAGAAGAGTGGATGTACCCAGGTTTTTGGGGAACCACTATATTTCCTTGTGTCTTCTGGGTTGTTTGTGTGATTGATTTGCTCTGTGCTGTGCTCTTTACTTCTTTGTTTTTAACTCTCCATTAACACTCTACACTATACTATAAATTGAATTTTATATTTGCTGATCAATTTCAACTGTGAAATTAATTTAAATAAACTCTATTCACCCCCTCTAGAGTTGAGATAGATCTTACCCTCACTTTCAATTGGTATCAGAGGCAGGTTGGTTGCTCATACAGGCTAACACCTGAACCAAAAGATCCTTGATAATATCAATCTCTTAAGAGGGTTATTTTCTTTATATCTTATATTATTCAAAAACATGGCACAGAACAAGGATTATGCAAGCACCAGACCTCCAGTGTGCAATCTATCTAAGTTTGCACTCTGGAAGGCAAGGATTAAATTATACATGAACTCTATTGATGAAGATATTTTCAATTCTGTCTTGACAGTTTGTCCAAGTCCACCAGCAAGCTCAAGCACAAATGCTGTTCCACCTCCCTTAGGAACAGATGCAGACATAAAGAAATGGACAACTGCAGATGCAAAGGCCATGAACATCTTAGCTCAGACAATGTCTGATGAGATATTTCAGAAAGTAGCTGACTGCAACTCAGCCAAAGGAATTTGGGACAAGCTCTCTGAAATTGTCTCAGGGTCTACTGATGAAAGTAAAGATAGGAGATCTCACCTCATAACCCAATATGAGAATTTCAAGAAAGGAGAGACTGTGTCAGTAGCAGATATGTACAACAGATTGAGTCTGATTGTCAATGAGCTAAAGACCTTGGATAAAGAAATCTCATTGACTGAGCTCAATGACAAGATCCTAATGTGCTTCCCCAGCACTTGGAATTCAAGAATCTGGCCAATCAAAGATGCCAGAAGTCTAAATGAAATCACTACTGAAGCTCTCCTAGGCAAGCTCAAGTCTTATGAGCTGCTCATTAAGAACAGAGAAGAAGAACAGAAGGCTGCCTCACCAGCCTCAATGAAAGAGAAGTCAATAGCTTTCAAAGCCATTGAGAATCAGCCTGAAGAAAAGCTCACAGGCAATCAGGAGTTGGTCAGCCTACTGGCCAAAAGATTTTACAAACTGGCCAGAAAAGACTTCAGAAAAAGGCCATACAAAGGACATGATAAACCAAGGTATGATAAGTCAAATAATGATAAAGAAATTATATGCTTTGGCTGCAGGAAACCAGGCCACATTGTGCCTGACTGTCCAGAAAACAAGAACAAGGACAGAAAGGATAGAAGAGAAAGAAGGAAAGAGAAAGACTTCAAAAAGAACAGCTCAGATAAGGCCTCCTCCAGCAAGAACAAACATACAAGGAAGGACTTTGTTGCTGAGACATGGAGTGAGACAGAAGAGGATTCTGAAACTTCATCCAGCTCCAGTGATGATGAAGATGATGCAAATGAAAAAGAATTTTGCATGATGGTTATTAATGCCTCACAGCAAAACTCTGATGCAGAATCAGATTCAGACTCAGAAACTCAACCAGAAGAAGATCAAGTAATTGACTCTTTTGACTTTAACTCTGAGGACTTTAAAATTGAATTTAAGATATTGTGTTTGGACTTACTAAAATATGAGAAAGAGATAATCTCTCTCAGAAACAAATTGTCTGAATACAGTGTCCAAAACTCAAATAACCTCAAACTCTCTGAGGAGTAGAATGTTGTAGGGAGGAGATAGCTTCACTGAAAAGTGAACTATCAAAGGCCAAAAAGTTTGAAGAATCCCTAAATGGGAGAAGTATCAGACTGATGGACATTACAAGCACAGTGAACTCTAGATTCAATAGTACACTGGGCTTGGGTGCCTCATCCAGCCAACCTATAATATTAACAACTCCAATCAAATTTGTCTCTGACAAAGGAAAGGGAGTAATAGAGGTAGCTAGGAAGAATGCAGATCTGCCAGAGAAAACTTCAGTTCAACAGATTGCGTCGAGCAGAGCTCGACGATCGTCGAATAGAGCTCGACGATCTAACCCAAGATCGTCGACCTCAGCTCGACGATATCCAAACTCTGAACTTCAGTATAATCGATCTTCGAATAGAGATCGACGATCTGACCCAAGATCGTCGACCTCAGTTCGACGATCGTCGAACAGAGATCAGGTCAGTGAACATTCCTTCAATGGCACATCTAGATTCAATCCTAGAAGTCTCACTTCCCAAGGCTTTAACCCCTATACTGAATGGATAATACCTCCTAGGAGATATCATCCTGAAGGCTATAAGAGTCAACCTGAGATGTCTTTCATTTCTGAATTCAAAGGATATCAGCCTAGGCCCAAGGTTAACTGGGTCAAAAACAAGTAAGTTGTTCATGTGCAGGTGAAGACCTATTCAGATCTAACCAACAATGGTATCTGGATAGTGGGTGCTCAAAGCACATGACAGGGAACAGGGAGAACCTATCATCCTTCATAACCAAACTTGGACCCAAAGTGATTTTTGGTGATTCCAATTTTGGCCAAACCAAAGGATATGGTGCTGCTCAGATAGGCTCAGTCACTTTCAAGAAAGTGGCATATGTAGAAGGACTGAAGCACAATCTGATAAGTATCAGTCAGCTATGTGATGAAGGATATAAGGTGACTTTCAACAAATCCCTGTGCAAGATCAAGTCAGAGAATAACACAACTGTGTTAACAGGTAAAAGGACAGGTAACATTTACTTAGTAGATTTTCTTTCATCTAAAGTAGATATCTGTTTATTTAATTCCATATCTAAGCCAAATGTTTTATGGCATAAGAGATTAGGACTTCTAAACCTTAGAACCATTGCTAGGCTATCCAAGGACAACCTTGTTAGAGGACTACCTTCTGGCCCCTACAAGAAGGAAGGACTTTGCAAGGCTTGTCAATTAGGCAAACAAACTAAAAATAGCTTTAAGTCACATAATAAGAGTGATTCACCTAGGATTTTGTATCTGTTGCACATGGATCTTTTTGGACCCATCACAGTACAAAGCTTAGGAGGGAAGTCCTATACTTTAGTGGTTGTAGATGACTTCTCAAGATTCACTTAGGTATTCTTTCTGAGGAAGAAGTCTGATAACTTCAAGTGTTTGGCAGATTTTCTCAAATGCATTCAGATTGAGTTCAACACTCACATTGCCCTGATCAGAAGTGATCATGGGACAGAGTTTGATTCTCTTCTCATGCAAGAGTTCTGTCAAAGTGAAGGGATCAGGCATACTTTCTCAGCTCCTAGAACTCCTCAACAAAATGGGGTAGCTGAAAGGAAAAATAGAACCCTAATTGAATCTGCTACTACATTATTGGCAGATGCTCACCTACCTCTATCCTTTTGGGCTGAGGCAGTGAACACCTCCAACTATGTGCTAAATAGAAGCCTGATACATAAACTAAAGGGCAAGACTCCCTATGAATTGCTCAAAGGGAAGAAACCTAAAATAGCTTATTTTAAAATTTTTGGCTGTACTTGTTATATTCATAATAATGACAAGAAATATCTAGCAAAATTCCAAGCTAAAGCTGATGAAGGAGTGTTTCTGGGATACTCTATCACCAGCAAGGCATATAGGGTATATAATAAATCTTCTTGTAAAATTGAAGAATCTGTTCATGTTACTTTTGATGAGACTAACATGTGTTACAAGGAGAAGTCTACTTCTACCATAGAACCTTTGCAGGTACATTCTATTTCAGAAAATATGAACAGATTACAGGTTAAAGAAGAGAACACAACCTCTCAACAAAAGAATGAGAGCAGTGATGATGAAGAAGAAGTTCAACCTCTTGAAGAAAATCATCCTGAAGAGCCAGTTGTTATTCCACAAGAGGAAACAACAACACAGGCTGGTGAACAATCAACAACCCCTGTTGATTTAGTAACAACAAGAGATCATCCAATCACCCAAGTAATTGGAGAGATCTCAGCTGGTTTGCAAACCAGAAATCATGTCAACCAGAACCTAATGCACACTTGCTTCCTATCTCAAGTTGAGCCTCAATCCATTCAAGATGCAGAGCAAGATCCACACTGGATCATTGCAATGCAAGAGGAGTTGCATCAATTTGAAAGGAATAAGGTTTGGGAACTAGTGCCTAAGCCAAAGGATCACTCCATTGTTGGAACAAAGTGGGTGTTCAGAAACAAGCTGGATGACCAAGGAATTATAGTCAGAAATAAGGCAAGGCTAGTTGCCCAAGGCTATTCTCAGCAAGAAGGAATAGACTATGACCAGACCTTTGCACCAGTTGCAAGGTTAGAGGCCATTAGAATATTCCTAGCTTTTGCTGCTCACAAGGGTTTCAAGGTTTACCAGATGGATGTGAAGAATGCATTTCTCAATGGGGACATCAAAGAGGAAGTCTATGTTAGACAACCTCCAGGTTTTATCTCTCTAACTCACCCTGATTATGTTTTCAAATTGCATAAAGCATTATATGGTCTCAAGCAAGCTCCTAGAGCATGGTATGAGACCCTAGCATGCTTTCTTCTGGAAAATGATTTTGTTAGGGGGAGAGTAGACCAAACTCTTTTTATTAGAACCCATAAGTCCCACACCCTACTAGTACAAATTTATGTAGATGATATCATATTTGGATCTACTGATTCAAACTTGTGCAGAAAGTTTTCCAACCCAATGCATTCCAAATTTGAAATGAGTAGCATGGGTGAGCTCTCTTCTTCTTAGGATTGCAAGTAAAACAGCATGCTGAGGGCATATTTATTTCCCAAACCAAGTATGCTAAAGAATTGGTTAAGAGATTTGGTATATCTGAGGCATCTTGTATGAAAACACCCATGCCTACCAATGCTGTATTGGATGCTGATGAACATGGGAAACCAGTTGATTAGACAATATATAGAGCAATGATTGGCTCTCTATTGTACCTTACAGCCAGTAGGCCTGATATAATGTTTGCTACATGCATATGTGCTAGATTCCAAGTTAGCCCTAGAGAGTCACACCTAACTCTAGTTAAAAGGATTCTTAGGTATGTAAAAAGTTGTCCAAATCTAGGACTCTGGTATCCAAAAGACTCAGGATTTGAATTAACTGGATTCCCAGATACTGATTATGCTGGATGCAGAATAGACAGGAAAAGTACCAGTGGAACATGTCAGTTCCTTGGTGATAGACTTGTCTCCTGGTTTTGTAAGAAGCAAACATCTGTGTCAACCTCAACTGCTGAAGTTGAATATATGGCTGCAGGCAGTTGCTGTTCATAAATATTGTGGATACAAAATCAGCTCATAGACTATGGCTACAACTTAGAGAAGTCTAAATTTTTTTGTGATAATACTAGTGCTATCTCTATAGCATAAAATCCAGTCCTCCATAGTAGGACAAAACATATAGAGATTAGGCATCACTTTCTAAGGGATAATGTAGAGAAAAACAAAATAGAACTTCAATATATACCTACTGATTTGCAAAGGGGAGATATTTTCACCAAGCCCTTAGATGAAAAGAAACACAGTTTCTTCCTAAATCAGTTAGACATGTTAGATGGAGGAAGCCTAAACTAACTTACAAGATTTTTTGAAAAGATAAAACAGACCAAGACTAGGCTAAAAAATCAGTTCCTTTTGTGTCTATAGTATAGGCTTTGTCTCTGAACTGCACTCGACGTTTTCCCAGAAATCGTCGAACGTAGATCGACATTTTTCTAAAAATCGTCGACCAGAGATCAACGTCTCCAAAATCGTCGATCTGAGTTCAGCGCCTCCGTTAGCTCCAGGTTTTCTCTCCTTCTGCTCAGAGGCCGTCGAGCGGAGCTCAACGCTTTTCAACATCGTCGAACGGAGATCGACGATATTGACGTCTCTTCAGATTCCCTCTGTAGCCCAAATCGTCGAGCTGAGATCGACATTCTGTCGAACCGAGCTCCACGATTTTCCGTTTCGCCATCGAACCCTAATATAAAATCATTTCCGCGGCCGTCGTTCATCTTTGCGCTTTCATACTCTCTGCAACTATCTTCGTTTTCCCTCCAAATCTTCTGCGCTTGGTTATGTTTGGTTCTTTGTTGCAGGTAAAAATGGCTGGCTCCAGTGCTTCAATCTCCAAAATGAAATTTGACACCGGATTTGACATCGACATGAACTCGTTTGATGGAAGCGATCAGCGCTTCAAGGATATTCTTAATCTATTCACAGATCATCAGCTATCGCAAATAATGACTATCAGAATGAAGATTGCATCCGAAGAGATAAAGGAGTGGTGTTATACAGCGACAGATGAGAACGAGAACTCTATCATCGGCTTCATAAAAGGGACTCAGGTACAACTGTACCCTGCTCTTTTAACTGAAGTTTTTCATCTTAGTTCTGGAGAAGATTCCTTCGAGTTATCTGGAGAGGAGTATGAATCCATGCTTGATAGAATGGGTCACAATGCTGTGAACCCTAGCAAACTGCTGAAGAAAAATTTGTCGATAGAATTCCAGTTTTTGGCTGATGTAGTTGGGAAAGTGCTTCTGGCCAAGCACTCAGCCCATGATACCATATCAAGATATCAATTCTGTCTTATTGGAGCTCTGCTTGATAAGAAACATATAGACTGGGGGTCAATTTTCTTCAACCTGATTAAGAAAAAGCTGAGTAAGACTGCTGTCAGCTTTGGGAGAATTCTAGGGGTCTATCTGAATTCCAGATGCCCTGAGCTGCTAACCTCTTCTGGGATGTTCATTAATGCATCCAAGAGGCTCTCCTGTGCCCTTTTCAGCAAATGGGACAGGCAGATTGTAAACCCCTCCAGAGCTGCTGCACCACTATCTTCAGGCACCAGGACTGATTCAGTCACTCCACCTCTGGTCTCTGCCCCAGTAGAAGTGTTGCCTGCTTCTTCTCCTCCTCCAACTGTCTCCACCCCAGCCACTTCATCCTCACCTCCAATCACCACCATATTGATATCTTCCCCCATTAACATTTCTTCACCTGTTTCAACCCCTCCAGCATCTACCTCAGAGGAATTCCATCCTCTTTTCTCTTATCCTAGCTTCACCTCTCCATCATTTTCCTTGGTAGATGATTCCTTTATGGATGATTCCCCCTCCTCTCCTCCAGATCCTCCCTCTACCTCCTCATTCCAACAAATGCTCCAATAAATTCTATCCCAATCTTCCTTCACACCTTCTCTTGCCTCACCTATCTTCACCCCAACATCTTCAATCCCCTCCTTTCCACATTCAGAGCCATCCATACCCTCATTCTCCATGCCACCAGCTCCAGCAATCATCCTCCCAACAACCTTCTTTCCTACCTCTGCTCAAGCCCCTCTTGAGCATGTAGCTTTATCAGCCCTGGCTGACAGGTTATATGAGCTGCTAGCTCCTAAGCTAACCTCATTACTGGAGAGCACTCTGGCTCCACTCCTGACCCATGTCAAGGAGCTGTCTTCCAAGCTCTCCTCCCTCTCTCCCTCTCAGGCAACTACCTCTTCTGGGTGCCTTGACTCAGTTATCCCTGAATCCAGGCAGGGGGAGATGCCTTCTGAAGTAGTGTTTGTGCCTGAGTATGCTCCAGCTCTGGCTCCTGCTCCTGTCTTTGCATTGGACCTCCAGAGCTTGCTCTCTATGTTTGATACAGTTTACCTCAGATCTTTGCTAGTTCCTCATGCTGAAGACTTGTCTAAGTCCATTGTGCCTATTTCTGTCTGTGATCCCAGCCAAATTGAAGCATATGTAAATTCTTGGAACGCTGTGGATGTTTGTGTTTCCATCTCTGATGCTGCTACTAAGGCCATTGTGCCTCTTGTTGTTGAAACTGCTGCTGCTGTTACTGAGGATTCTCAAATGGTTTTTGTAATTGAAGATACATCTGCTGCTGAAGAAGTTGCTGCTTACCTAGAAGATCCTACACTTGCTGTTGTTACTGTGATTACTGCTGCTATTGCTTCAAAAGTTCCCTCTGCTCAAATTTCTGATGCTGCTCCTGCCCTGACTGCTGATCAGTTGAAGTTACAAGAGAAATACATAAAAAGCATTGATGATTTGTATGACAATCCTCAAAGTTCAGAGAGTGATCAATTTCAAATTGATTCAGATGACTCTACAAATGCTATTGCCAAGAAGAGGAAGGCCAGAAGCAAGGCCATGATGTCAGTTCCCCCAGCTAAGGCAAAGGATTCTAATGACATTCCCTACTACATTCTGCATGACTGCCCCATATCTGAGCCTTGGATGCAGTATTCCAAGAACCAATCAAAGGCTATGAAGAAGAGAAGGAAACTGAATAAGTATGAAAAAGGATCTTCTCAGTATCAGCCTCCTCCTCTAGATTCAGGTTCAGGCTCAGCCCCTCAAGCTCCAGCTTCCAGGCATAGCTCCTCCCAGTCTTATCAGAAATATTATCAAAGGGGGCAACATCAAAGGGGATATCAATCTAGTAGAGGCCTGTATAGAGGAAGCCAGAGAGGGCACAGATTTCTTCAAAGGGGAAGGACAAGGCCATACTGATTCTACTGCAGGTCCTTTCCCTTATAAGCTAAAAGATGCAGTTGTCTCCAGGACTCCTCCTACTGATTCTGAATCCATCATCAGATATGAACTTCCTGTTTCATTTGAGGATCCTGAGAACAACCCCTTGTCCTGGACAGCTAGAATGAAAGAGTTGGTTGCTCTTGATCAAATAAAAAAGGCCAGAGAGCAAGGCAAGGACACTTCCAACATAACAACTTTATCAGATCAGAGAAAGAAAGAACTGGAGAAATATACATCAAGAAAATTCTTTGACCCAGAAGATTATATGAAGCTGCACCCTGAGGCTGTAGTTCCAAGGCCCAGATCTCAAACTTCCTTAGGTGCAGAAGATGATAGAAGATCCAAGAAAGAATCCCTCAATCCCAATAGGGAAATTTTGTTTAAAAAGGGAACTGAGAAGTAAATTGTGTAAGCTGAACAATCATCCTCCTTTGGATATTTACTGACCTCTTATCTATGATCTGCTTTGCTGCTATATCTTTTCTTCAGCATTGTTGATTTAGTTTCTGTCTTGAATGTATGCTTATTTATTTCCTAATTCTGTCTATAAATAGTAATCCTAACCCAAATAGGGGGAGATTGTTGGAACACCCTATTACTAATTTGGTTAAGGATCACTATGTGTGTCTTAGGAAACCAGGTTGACCTAGTTGTATAGTTGTAAAGGTCAACATTAGAATGAGTCTAGGGCTTAGAACTTAGGTTTGAAGCTGCCCCCAGGACCATTCCAATGTCAAGGATATAGAGCCAAGTCTAAGGCAATTCTCGTCGAGCTCCGGTCAACGAAACGTCAAACTCGGTTCGACGCTCTCTGAGCTCAACTTGATAAATCGTCGAACTCCGGTCGACGATCTTCGAGCTCAGATCGACGATCTGCTTTCAGACAATTTTGGTTAGTCGTCGATCTGCATTCTACGTTTTTCTAGCTCAGGTCGACGATCTCTCTTCAGCTATTCTTCAGGTCGCTGAGCTCGGTTCGACGATCTTCGAGCTCAGTTCGACGTTTTCTGTCTGTTTGATCTATTTCCATCTCTGAGCTCAGTTCGACGATAGTAGAGCTCAGATCGACAATTTTTCTGAGAGATCAACGATTCTAAGGATTCAAATGCTGCCAGTCTTTGGAATGTTTTTGGAATCCCTCAGCATTTATGTTAAGGAGATCTGCCAGCCGTTTGTCTTTATTCTGGAGTAAGTTTCAAGGAATTATTCAGGAAATGTTTTATTGGACCTTCCTCTAGAAGACAAGACTCTTTATGGAAGACATTTATGACTGCCAACGGCTATCCTTGACAAGAATTCTTTTCAGAGAATGAGATCTTTTCTTCTTGTCTTCAGAAATATAGAGAGAATATACAACACCCAGAGAACAACAAGAAGAATTAAGCTGTGAAAGATAACAAGTGATCATCTTCTGAAGAATCATAATAACAGTCTTTTTGCTTACAGAAAAGTGATCACAGTCTCATCTCAAGAACTCCAGACACCTCATCTTTCAGCCTTTTTGCTGAAACAATTCTTTGCTGGAGATCTAAAGTTCTGAAGGCCTATCACCCTAGAGCAAAGCTTCCATTCCTGAACCTGTCTACAACTCAGGGGGAGCTTTGACAACAAAAGATCCACTAGTCTTCTCTCATTTGATTTGAGAACAGAGAAGACAACTTCACCCCTTTATCTTTTCTTTTTCTGCTGTAAAAGGGTTCTTGAACTCCCTTCAAAGGTTCTATCTGGTTCTGAGAGCCTTGTCAAAACTTAGTGGTGGCAAGACACCTTATCAAAAAATCCACTTTTGGTTTTTGAGCACCTTATCAAAAGCTCATTGGTGTCAGGACACCTGATCAACTCATCCTGAGTGGATTCCTACCAAGGGTGGTAGAAGAGTGGATGTACCCAGGTTTTTGGGGAACCACTATATTTCCTTGTGTCTTTTGGGTTGTTTGTGTGATTGATTTGCTGTGTGCTGTGCTCTTTACTTCTTTGTTTTTAACTCTCCATTAACACTCTACACTATACTATAAATTGAATTTTATATTTGCTGATCAATTTCAACTGTGAAATTAATTTAAATAAACTCTATTCACCCCCCTCTAGAGTTGAGATAGATCTTACCCTCACTTTCAAAGTTTTACAACTTAAACAAAGACTAAGTAAAAGAAAATTAAAATCACTTTTAAAATCTCTTTTACAAAACTCATTAGGATGAGAAAGTTATAATTTTAAAGTATCATAAAAGCTTGAAGAAAAACTATCCTAATAACATTTCATTTTTTTGAAATAAAAAATATAATAAAATATAACATAACAACTAATTAAAAGTATGAAGAAATTAACTAGTGAAACTCATACACACACACACACACTTTTCATAAAGAGAAACACTAAGAAAAATATGAGAATAAAAAGAACAAAGTGAGCACACAAGTTCATTCCAAAACCTTTTAAGAAGAGAAAAGCTAACATGTTTTTATTGATGAAAAAGAACTATTGCAAAGCTAAGACAAAAATAAAAAGAGGGGGAGAAAGTTCTCCTTACATGTCAATGGAACACACCAAGCAGCCCACAAAACACACTAAATTTGGCTCAAAAAAGTGAACCCTTGAACCTTATAGAAATGTTTTATTTATAGAAAAAATTTTGGGCGTGACACGGCTTACAACACGGGCGTGTCGGGGGGCGTGTCACAGTTGCTGTGTTTGACTTGGCGAAATCTAGCAAGCTTGCTTGTTTTAGAAGCTTCGGGATGATACACGTGTCCGACATGGGCGTGTCGTGGTTGGACACGGGCGTGACACGCTGGCATTGAGTGTCGAGTTGATGGAATTAAGTGGCGTTTAGATGTGAACAGTAAAAGCGTTGAGTGGCTTTGAGAGATGAATAGTAAAAGCGTTGAGTGGCTGACAGCATTGAGTGGCGTTGAGTGTCGACAGGATGAAGGCATTGAGTGGCAGACACGGCCGTGTAGGGTCTACGGACACGGGCGTGTCCTGCTCGGGTTGATGAAGCGTTGAGTGTCGAGTTGGGGTTGACGATGGTTGATCGTCAAGGGGCGACACATGCGTGTCGGTCAGCATGACACAGGCGTGTCAGGTCTATTTTTGACCATTTTCTGAAAAATTTCATAAAATCAAAATAAACTAAGTTAGATCAGTTTTTACAAAAAGAAGCATATTTATTAAAGAAATATAATATAAAAATAACTAAAACATTCTAAAACTACTTAAATAAAATACTAAAAAATGTGTATATTTACAACTCATAAAAAACCCCCATACTTAAGCTTTTGCTATTCCATAGCAAAAGTTTGATGTGAACTTATAAGGAATAAAAAATACTCTAAGTTTAGCTACCATTTTAAAATTAATTATAATAGAGATCTAAATAAATATATGGGGTATAAGAGTTAAGTCCTAAAATTATGTAGATGATTTAAACAGGGCAAAAGTTTTGGCCAAAAGACTTTTTGATGTAATAAAAAAGAAAGCAATAGTTGTAATGGTTAGGTTAACAAGAATAGTTTGGAATTATATGAACTTTAGCTTATAGGAGTTTTATGGGAAATAATGCAATTTACAAATTATGCTCTCAAAATGATTTTTAAATTAATTTTAGAGTCGTGAAATTGGCTGAGGGGGTTTAGCGGTTTATGAAGTGGTTTGGATTTTGAGGTGAGTGAATTTTTTCTCGAACCTCCATTTTTTTTCTTTTTGAATTATTAGGAAAATGAAATCTTATTTTCCTAATATGAATTTTTTTCTTTTTCAACTTTATAATAATAAAATTAACCCAATGTATATGTGTAGGAGTAATGAATTTTATCCCCTTACTCCATAATATATAATCTTTTAAAATTAACGGGTGCCTATGTTTACGAAACGAAATCTTATTTCCATTGACATAGGATCTTTAAGGGTAAATTTTTTATCATGCAAAGTTGGAAATTGAAAGACTTGATTTCAAGAGCTTAAACACCTAGATGGGGGGGTGAATAGGTTCTAAACTTTTTAAACAAGTTTTATTTGCAAACAGCTAGATAAAAATTCTGCACAGGTAATTTAAAACACAGACCACAATTCACAACATAGCATACACCAGATTTATAGTGGTTCCCCAAGGTATGGGTACATCCACTTTCCCCGTTCGCATATCCATTAGATAACTAGATTCAGCCTAACTTCCTTCCACTGGCTTAGATCCGTAGATCTTAAAATTCAGAACCAGAATGGTTCTTACAGCTCAGACTTAAACAAGTCCTACCTCAGATTCTTCCCAAGAATCCTACCTCAGGCCTCAGCCCTACCTTATCCTTTATCACTAGGCTTACAACTCAGACTTTTCACAAGTCCTACACCTCAGGCTCTCAGCCCTACCCAGCCTTTATAATTTCAGGCTTACAACTCAGATCTAATAATAGAACCTATAGAAAATTGAATGATATAAAGATATAGAAAATTCACCAGCTAGATTTCTTTATTGATGTATCCTTCTTGATCAGTTATTAAATGAACTGACCCTTTTGATCCAACCTGACTTAGCTTTTCAAAGCTTCTTGATAAAACAAAATAAGGTGGATCTTCAATTAATTTAGAAGATGATCTTCAGTCAGCCTCTTCCTTAAATTCAGAATGAATTATGAATCTTTCTTGCAGACAGCTCTGGATCTTCCTTCGTAAGGGTTTTCTCTGTTCTTGTTGAAGAATTCTCTAGTGATGTTCTTCTTGTTATGTTGTGTTCATCATCTTAATGTTGTTACAGATCTGACTCATATATAGAGTTTCCCAATTATTACCGGCTGATCCAGTTTGTAACAACCTTCTAACAGTTCTAACAGAGGTGACAGACCGGTTGGTTATGACAGCTGTCGAGTCATCAGTCAAGTCAGTTGATTCGTCAAAGACTTTCCAACTCAGCACATTTCACTATGCAAACTGCTTCACATGTGTCGACACATATAGGCTAAGTGTCGACACAAGTCTTCATGATGTTGACAAAGCATTCAATGTGTCGACTCAGTCAATCTTCTGCTACTCGACACTTCTTCTATTGTATGTGTCGACACAAGTCCAGTGTGTCGACACAAGTCTTCATGTTCTCGACATAACACTGCAGATAGATGGCGTTGAGTGTATGTCAGACGGGTGTGTGTCGACACAAGTCCTGTGTGTCGACACAAGTCCTTCTAATCTCGACATAACTGATGCACACAGATGGCGTTGAGTGTATGTGAGACAGCTTTGAGTGTGTGTCGACAGCGTTGAGTGTGTCTAGATGGCGTTGAGTGTGTGTCGACACAAGTCCCGTGTGTCGACACAAGTCCTTTTGATCTCGACACAGCACTTTGAGAGTTGATGTGTCGACACAAGTCCAGTGTGTCGACATAACTGCTTCCAGTGTCGACATAGCTCCTTGGTGTCAACATAGATCCTGTATTAGGTGTCAACACAAATTCTGCCTCAGGTGTCGACACAATTCTGGGTGTCGACGCAGCTGCTTTTTTAGGTGTCGACTCAGTTTGAGTGTCGACACAACTTCTTCATAAGTGTCGGCTTAGCTTGGGTGTCGACACAACTCCTTCATAAGTGTCGACTTAGCTTGGATGTCGACATAACTTCTTCACAAGTGTCGACACTTGTACTTAGAAAATTTTCTTCAAATTCTTAAACTTGCACAATATAACTCAAATATCTATCAAATACAAATTGATGCATATCATTTACAAAGATGAGGCTTCTCTAAATCTAGTACATATTTTTCAATGTACCCAACAATCTTCCTCTATTTGGAGAAGTCATAATCCTTAGTCAAAGATATACCTCTCTTATAATAAAACATAATAGAAATAGATGTACATCAATTTCACAGCAGGTTAACATATAATCATTGTAAACAATAAGAATTAATACTAATCCTGACTTCATTTAATTCAGAAAAAATGATATGTTTACAAGATTTTCTTTTAGAACAAAAAACAAAATATTACATTGTTCTTTTACATAATCCTAGCTATCCTATTACTGACTAGGCTCCTTATGACAATGCCTTTTCCAGACTTGATCTTAGCCTGCAAAGGAGGTTCAGTATTATCAGCAGGCTTCTTTCCTTTCAGAGCTTTTTTTTCTGTTCTTCATCTTTAATTCTGCCTTTCAAAATAGTGGAATGGCTTTGGGAAGTACTTTCTTGGCTCATGAGCATTAGCAGGTAGCTTCCTAGCCTTAGCCCTTCTTCTTTGTTGAAGAATGTCTTCCTGCCTAGCCTGATACTTATTCCATTCCTACTCTGAATACCATTTACCCCTATCATGGGTTTTATCCTTCACAACTTTCCAAGCAGTCAGTATAATTTTTCTGGAAGTTGGACTCCAATGCTCAAAGTCTGTCTTCAACTCAGCTAATTTTGTGAACCTCTTTTTGGATAGCTGAGCTTCCTTCTGAGCTTCTATGGCAGCTTCTGACATTTCTACCTTCTCCAGAAAGATATTGTATGCCTCTAGTGGAGGACTATATATTTTTTGAACTTCCTCTTGAATCATTTCAAAATCAGCTGGTGGGTAAATCTCCTGAGCAATTTCAGGCTGATCTCCTTCAGTATGAGCAGGTTGTATTCCAGACTCAGCTACATTGTCATCATCACATAGGGTAGGATATCCAAGAGTTTCTCTGATGCTATTTGATATCCATTTAGCATGTTCAGAGCAGGCTTTGACTACTACTCTCTCCCCTTTATGACATCTCTATCAATATGATCTCTCAGATCATCTTTTTGAAATCTGACTTGATTATTAGCAAAGTCAGTTCCTTCATTATAATAATCTCTAAATTTTGTCAAGAAATCAGACATATTTTCCTGTGAGGCTGGAAATGTGGCCTTAACAGCAGTTATATCTTCCTTGATCTGCTTTGAGTCTTCAGCTTTGATATCAGTTATTGGAGCATCAATTTTTATCAAGATAGCATGATGTGAATCTTTAAGATTCTCATTCATTCTTATTTGATTCTCGATTACATAACCTTCTTTACTACAATATCTTCCACTTGTACTTTCAGATCCTGCTGTTGTTTGGCCAGGAATACCACATCATTACCTCCCTTATGGAAGCAATCTGTCATTTCCTTTTTATTTTGATTAACTTCAAATCTTATAGACTTGATATCCTGGGCCAATTGGAATTGAAACTCCTTGTGAGTTACATCCACATATTTCTCCATAGATTGTCTTTGCTTATCCAACTTAATTTTCATTTGGACTAGTAGAGAACTGAAGTCCAAGCCTTGAGCAGGTGGTGCTGTGCCTGTTTGTAAGGCTTTTTTGTAGGCATAAATCTTTTTCTTTAAGCCAACTATTTTACTTTTCTTTGCCATTGAGGATTCTTCATCATCAAAAGTTTCAGATGTACTTTGTATATCAACTGCGTCTTTATCTGTTGGGGCATGCTGATACAGCTCCCCCTCAGTCCTTGGTAAATCTGTTTCTTTGATTTGTTCCTCCCTCTCAGTCCTTGGCAAATCCTTTTCCAGCAGGGATTGCTCCCCCTCAGTTCTTGCATCAGGTAAATCAGAAAAGAGCTCTTCCAAAGTGAACTCTTGTTGCACCTGTATAGGAGGAACAAGATTAGCTTTTAAAATAAAAGTTTCTCCCGGAACATTGTTGAGGAGAATTCCACTAAATACCGCAAAATTATTGAGGAGATACTTACTGGCTCATCTTAAGCTTCTGTCTCATCATTTTCTTGTGCTGCATTATCGATTTCAGATACTATGTTCATTACAGTATCTACAGCAAATTCACTCTCATGGGAAGCTTAATCCATGCCTCCCCCTTGGGCAGAGAGCTCAGTTTGTTCAGTATTTTCTCCCCCTAGAGTGGAGCCAATTTGTTATTCTTGGGGCTCACTTCCCATCACTTGATCTTGGGCTTCTTTTGGTTGCTTGTCTTCATCTGAGCTGAAGATTAGTTCCTCTTCAGAATCACTATAGGATTCTGCTTGTTGAACAACTTTATTCTGCCTTTTATCTTTCTTAGTTTGTTTCTGAGGAGTAGTGACTTCCTTTGTCAGAACCCTATCCCACCTTGATAGAATTCTCGCATCCATTCTCCTCATGTTATTGATTTTGGATCCAGCCACTTGTTTCAATACATCTGGTATTACTGAAGATAAACATAAACTTAGGATTCTTCCCAGGTTTGGTTTCTTCACTCCTTCTTGGATCTTATCAAACATTACTGCTACCCAGTCAGTTTTCACTTTGAATATGATTCGTGTCATCAGATTGAACATGTGGACTGAAATTCGATCATGTCCACCAGTCTTACATAGTATCACCTTCCCAACTATTTCTGACAAGAACTTCCCTTAGGAATTCACTCCTTTACGAGTTATGGATGATCCAACCTTGATATTAGGGCTTAGCCCGCACCAACTTAATACTCATGTAGTCAGGGATGGAGTTAGTTCATCTGTATCCTTAACCAAAGGAAGCAGAAGAGATTTCCTAATTGTCTTCAGTATAAGTTTCATTTAGGAATCCTGGACTGTTGCTTTGATATTCTTCCCTTCTGTATCCACGCTTACTGTTGATTAGAATTCCAAAAATTCCTTCCTCCAAATCTTGGTTGGTTTAGAGACCAAGTACTCAAAACCATTCTCAGAAATTAGGGCAATTACACCCTGAATTTCTTCTGAAGTTGTCATGAACCCTTCACGAACCAGCTCATATGCTTTATTGACTTTGTCTTCTTGATGAGGCGCCATCGACGAGAGAGATGAGAGATAAAAGAAGAGAAGGTCTTTGTCGACAGAAGGTGTAGAGCTAAAAATTCTGAAAGCGTAGTCGACAAGTTTTTGGCTTCACCTATTTATAGTATTAGTGTCAAGGGTAGGTTAAACGATTGGCCTTAGTCAACAAATCAGCATATGTGTCGGAAGAAATGACCTAGGTCTCGACAATACTTAGTTTAAGTCGACACGACTATGTGTCGATATACTAATGTCTGAGTCGACAATACTTACATTAAGTCGACACATTTATGTGTCGACATACTTGTGTTAGTGTCAACACACTTGTGTTTGTGTCGACACAGGCCATTTACGTCTCAACAGATTGTGTCGACACCAGTTCTTCTTTCGACACAGATACTGTTTCTGTGTCGACACATCCTTTTTCTGTGTCGACACATCCTTTTTCTGTGTCGACACAACATACTAAGTGTGTCGACACAACTTGCTTGTGTCGACACAAACTTTATACTAAGACAAATTTCCAGAGAAATTTGCTGCTTACATATGCTACTTAAGGAAGCTTGTACTTACCTGAAATTTAGGATAGATACAACTCTAGAGGGGGGGGGG
Organism: Platanthera zijinensis; assembly: GCA_039513925.1. Taxonomy (NCBI): domain Eukaryota; kingdom Viridiplantae; phylum Streptophyta; class Magnoliopsida; order Asparagales; family Orchidaceae; genus Platanthera; species Platanthera zijinensis. Next base: position 110,672,697 of record CM077087.1, read on the forward strand.
TGAATAGAGTAATTAGAAATATCAAAATATACTCAACTCCCTTAGAGTAAATTTGCGGAATAAGTATATAGATATATGAAACCCTAGAGCCTAACACAAAGTGAGGTGCACAAGAGAAAGCTAACTGTAATTATAGTTTTAGCTTTAGTCCTAACACAGCAACTAGCAATCCTAGTTAATTCTACTCACAACCACAGTACAGTAATTAAAATAAGCAACACAGACAACACAAGAAGATTCATAGTGGTTCCCTCTCAATAGGTACATCCACTCTTCTACCACCCTGGTAGGAATCCACTACAGGTTTTTGTTTAGGTGCCCTGCCACCAACTAATCTGATTCAGGTAGATCAAGTAGACCCTTTGAGCTTTTGATCAGGAGCTCAAAAACCAACACAGGTTTTTGCTAAGGTGCCTTGCCACCAAGGTTCACTTTTGAAGGGAGTAATAACCCTTTGTACAGGAGGTTGAGAGAGTTAGAATGTCTTCTCTATTGTTAAACAAAATCAGAGAAGCTAGTGGATTGCACTGAGCTATAGAAAGCTCTGAAGGAATCAAGGCTCCCCCTGGCTTAGAGAATATCCAGGAAGAAGTCTTTCTTCAGGGTGCAGGATCTCTTCAGAGCTCTTGACAGAAACTGTTGTCTTGAAGTTCTTGAAGGAGCAGCTTGAAGAAGACTCTTGATGTGGAATGGTTGTTCTTCTTCAACAGCTTTTCTTTCTTCTTCTTCTTCTTTTGAAGCACTGAGTATGAATGATCCTTTGATAAGGATGAACTCAGTATTGAAGAAGAGAATTGTTCTTCTCAGCTGAATGTAAAAGTACTTGAGAGCTGTATCTTCTTTTTTTGGTTGTATATGAATATATGAATATCTGTGTTCTGAATTCTATATTAACTTCTCTCTCTCTAGAACTTTATATATATCAGCCTTTTTCAACGGCTTCTATCTTTCTCTTAATTTGAAACTTATCTTCTTCTGAGATCTGCAATCTAGGCTACAAATAACACATTGTACAAAAAAGCCTGCAGAAAGACATCTTATAAAGAAATAAAGCTTCCTTAGAAGCTGCTTATCCATTCTGCAAGACCAAAAGATATTAGAGAAAGTCACATCAAAAACAACCTCTTTACAGCCAGAGAAAGACATCTGTGTCTAACGGCTATAAAGGACAACATGACAGATAAAGTAAAAAGATTATATCAACTAATAAGACAAAAGACTTTATCAAATAGAACTTGACTTATGCATAAAGAATAAGGCAATGATTGCCTTGATATGTAAGCATAAAATCAATGAAATAATCTTTAATAAAATAAGCCACATAAATAATAAATAAATCACAGAAGAGAAGGAATACAATATTACTAAAAGCAGACAAACAATCGTCGAACGATCCACAGAGATCGTCGAACGAACCACAGAGAAGATAGTCGAGCTATCAGAACAGATAGTCGACCTACAAGAATAGATAGTCGACCTACAAGAACAGATAGTCAACCTACAAGAATAGATAGTCGACCTACAAGAAATCTGTCTGGACAAAAAGAAGTCGAGCAGGACTCGACGATCCACGAGGCAGAGACCACATATCGTCGAGCTAACAGAGTTGAACTAACTCATAGAAAGACGATCTGCTGACATACGATAGTCGACCAACTAATAGACGATAGTCGAGCGGCGTTCGACTATAGTCGAACCAAAAACAACTTATTAAGATTTTTATCTTGATAAGCAACAACTCTACAACTGAGGGAATCTAACCGAACAACTAACCTTTGACCATAGATAAATCTTGGGTCAAGAAACTAATTGAGAGGACTTAACTCAAATCCAAACTAGAGTACCAACAATCTCCCCCTATTTGGGTTAAGTTTCTCAAAACAAAAAGAATGCTATAAATAGATATAAAAGCAACATTAACCTGTTAGGATCAAAGTGTATCATATCATATCAATAAGCAGCATTTCATATCAAACATGAAATCAAACAAACAAGAAAAACAGATTGGCAATACAAATAAATCTAAACAATATCAGAGTCTGGATTAGAAGAAAATGGACGAAAAGAAATCTTCCTTTTGGGATCAAGAGCATCCTTCTTTGAAGTCTTCAAGTCTTGTTCTCTAATAATCTTAGATTCACTTGCTCTGGGCAAAACAGCCTCTGGATGCTTTTCCATATATCTTGAGGCATCAAAAAATTCTGGTCTGACTTTATATCTGTCTAGTTCCTTTTCTCTGAACTTTGACATAGTTGTTAAGCCTGTTATGTCTTTGCCTTAGCCTTTAGCTTTCCTAATTTGGGATGATCCAACTAACTCAAGAAATCTGGCCATCCTGAACTCAGGATTAAGATCTTGGCTTTCATAATCATTTTCAGCAGCTGGATCAAGAGGCTTTACAGTCCTGAACTTGGTAGAAAGGTCTAACAGATTTGCAGCAGGTTCTATGTCTTCTTGAATAACAAGAGATGATGGTTGAGCAACCTCTGTGAATTTCTTGCTTGACTTGTCTTAGTAAATTACTCTTTTTTCCTTTTAAATCTACTTGCTTAATCTGATCTGGCTTTCTAGGGGGAAGAGTTTTGCTTTCCTTAGAAGGTGAAACTTTTCTTTTGGGTGAAGGAGGTTGAGAAAAAGTTGGTTTCTAATAAGACATCTCCTTCACCTACTCTTTAGATTCAGCTATTTGTCTTTGATGGCCTGAATGTGGTCTGCCCTGGTAGCCTTGGTTTCCTCTTCTTTGATAGGTCTGAGAAGGTGTAAATTTGGCTGGAGGAGCTGAGGGATTAGAAACATTTCCTGAAGCTCCTGCACTAGGAGGAGGAGGAGGACCTCTTGGAGTCCACTTGGAAACTAGAGAATCATATCTCTTGCTTTTCTTTGTCTTCTTCTGTTGATTCCTGGACAATCCCATCCAATGTTGAAAATCTTTAGACATGGGGTCAATCCCTTTCAATATGTAATAGGGGATGTCATGGTCTGGATTTGGAGGAGGAGGAGGAGCTTGAGCTTTCCTTTTCCTTTGAGCAGTTTTTCTTTTCTTGGTTCCTTCAGAGTCCTCTGAATCTTCCTCATCATCAGAGTGTGATGACTGAGGTTGGTCATAGGGATCAATGAAATCTTGAGCAGCTTTTTCTTTTGCTTTTAAAGCAGCCTTGTCCATTTCTTCTTCGATGGCATCCTGAGACAATAGAGAATCCAGATAAAGTCCTGGAGTATCATCCCATACAGTTGATTTCTCTTCTGAAACATCTGCAATTATCTTGAGGACAAGTTCTTCTACAGCAGGTTCTGGAGCAGGTTCTTGAGCAGGTTTTGGAGCATCTTGAGCTTGATCTGTAGCCAAAGGGACAAAAAAATTTCTAAATGGTATAGAAACATCCCTTCAAGGTATTCACAAGTTAACTTGTCAGTTAACTGGTCAGTGAAATGAGTAATTATATAACCTGCAGAATTTCCTAACTCCCAAAGATCATCTAGGTAGGAGGTAATGAATCCTCCTAGATACATGGCAATAATAGGAGTAGAAGACTCTTCAAGACAATCTCTGAAGGCAAATTCAGCCTCAGTTATAACTTGAACTTCTGAAGCAACATCTGTGTCTTGAATTTCAGCTGTATCTTGAACTGCAACTGCAACTGATGTTGTAATCTCTGAATCTGCAGCTATAAGAGTGACCAGTGGAAGTCCTGAGATATCTTCCTAGAACATCTCCCCCTGCCTGACTTCAGTGGGAACTGAACTCAGGCCCCTAAGAGAGGAGGGCTCAGCAGATTTGGAGAGGGCTGTAATGGAGGATGTAAGAGATGAAACGGAGGCATCAAGAGGGGAAATTGATTCTTCAAACATTGATTTGATTGAAGGAGTAATTAGCTCCATGATGCTTGCAATGAGAGCTGGTGTGATTTCAAGAGATGTAGATGGGGGAATCACAACAGATGGATGATCATCAGGGATGATGTTCTCCTGATGAGATGCAGATGCATGAAATGGTGATGGAGATGCAGATGTATTAAGATCAATATGATCTTGATGTGAAATTGGTGACTTAGGTGGAGTTGGCAGTGTATCAGAAACTAACAGATCAATGCTAAGATTGGAAATCCCACCAAGGTGTGAAGGAGTTGGAGATGCTGGTGGTGATGCATGGAGAATAGAAGTGGATGTAGATGGAACTGCAGTAGAGGTAGATGGCAATACAGATGTGGATGGAATTACCGTAGAGGTGGATGGCAATGCAGATGTAGATGGAACGGGGGAAATGGAAGAGCGTTCTCAAGTTAGGTGGGGGTGACTATTACTTTCCTGGTGTTCTCAGATGTAACAAGAGCAACCCCAGTAGGTGAAGGCTTCTGGATGTTCCTTCCCCACTTGATGAACAGAGTGGGATCGATCTTCTTGCTTGCATTGATTGATGTTGACACTGTTCCCAGCAGCTGAGGGTATTTCTCTCTCAGAAATATCCCAATTACCCTTCCTAGGGTCACCTCTTTCTTAGAATTCTTTTTCCTGATTAAATCAAAAACTATTCCAGCTCAATTTATTGCTTTACTGTTAGCAATAGCACACATTAAGGCAAACTGCTGCCTGGTAATGTTATCGTGCGCTGAGTGCTTTCCCAACAGCACTTTTCCAACTAGTTCTGCTAAGAACTTGATCTTCATCGGGAAGTTTACCTTCAGCAACTTGGAAGGAATGCCTTCAGCATGTCCTAGCTCTACTAGCATCCTGCCATACTCTTGAGTTTCTTGATCATACTCTTCTTGTCCATTTATCAAACCAAAAGTTTCAGTTAAGACGGCAGGAGTCAGAATTACCTCCTCGTCGCCAATAGTCTCGGTCATCGATTCGTCGCTGGAGGACGATGTGTAGACCCATTCTTTGATCTCTGGAATGTTTATCTTAATCCTTGTAGACATAAGCTTCTCCAGTCCTTGATCTTTGCATAACTGTAGTATCTCGAGAATTTCGGCATCGCAGGCACTGAAGGAGTCAAAATCGACGCTAAAGCCAGCGTCAAACTTCATCACGGTCAGCAAAGCTGGAGCAATCGCCATGGATTTGGTTGGGGAAGACGAGAGAAACGAAAGCACAAAGCGCGGGGCAGAGCTCAAGACAAACCTTTCAAGCAGGAAAGAGGAATATGAAACGACGAGCTCTGTCGACTACAAAAAGCACGATCTATTAACCTAGGTCGACCATCGGTTTATATTAAAACAATAATCGTCGACCTATTTCAACAGATACTAGAAACAATAGTCGATCGATCGTTCTACGATCGTTTCTTGAAGCAAAGTAGTCGAGCTATCGATCGACTATTTCTGTCTTCACAAACAATCGAGCCGTCATCAACCATAGGTCAACGATAGGCTCAACATGTTCGACTATGGTCGAACGACGTTCGATAATATTCGAGCAGATTTCAACATAGGAAGAAATCTATACTTGGTCTATTCCATTTATCATACCTAGTTGATTCAAAAAGAACAGATGCTTCTGTTCATCTAAGGGCTTGGTGAAAATATCACCTCTCTGAAGGTCAGTAGATATGAACTCAAGACTGATTTTGTTCTTTTCCACACAATCTCTTAGAAAATGGTGTCTGATCTCAATGTGCTTGGTCCTAGAGTGGTGCACAGGATTTTGTGCTATGGAAATAGCACTGGTACAGTCACACAAGATTTTTGTGTTCTTGTGTGTGTCCCCATAATCCAAAAGCTGGTTTTGGATCCACAGGATCTGTGAACAACAACTAGTAGCTGCTATATATTCAGCCTCTGTAATTGAAGTTGAGACAGAAGCCTGTTTCTTGCAGAACCAAGAGACTAATCTCTCTCCCAGGAACTGACATGTCCCTGAGGTACTTTTCCTGTCAACTCTACAACCAGCATAGTCAGAATCAGAGTATCCAATTAACTCAAATTCTGCTTCAGCTTGGTACTACGGTCCTAAATTTGGACATCCCTTCAGGTATCTCAAAATTCTCTTGAGAAGAATCAAATGAGATTCCTTGGGGTTGACCTAGAATCTAGCACATAGGCATGTGGCAAACATTATATCAGGTATACTTGCAGTTAAATACAATAGGGAAACAACAATGGGCCTATAGTTTTTCTAATCAACTGGCTTACCCTGATCATCAGAATACATAACTACATTTGTAGCCATGGGTGTATGCATTGCTGAAGCATCAGCCATCCCAAATTTCTTTACCAATTCCTTAGCATATTTTGATTGGAAGATGAAGATGCCATCAGCATCTTGCTTCACTTGGAGACCAAAAAAGTAAGACAGCTCACCCATACTACTCATCTCAAACTTAGAGTGCATCAGGTCTGAGAACCTTTTGCATAGTTTGGGATCAGTGGAACCAAAGATAATGTCATCCATATAGACTTGAACTAACAGGATGGTGTCCTTGTGATGCTTAACAAACAGGGTTCTATCAATTACTCCCCTAACAAAGTTGTGCTCTAACAGGAAACTAGCTAGAGTCTCATACCAGGCTCTGGGTGCTTGCTTAAGTCCATAAATAACTTTTTGCAACTTATAAACAAATGAGTTGAGGAAATAAACCCAGGAGGTTGTTCAACAAACAGCTCTTCCTTTAGCTCACCATTTAGGAATGCACTCTTGACATTCATTTGAAAAACCTTAAACTTCATATAGGATGCATAATCTAGAAAGATCTTTATTGCCTCTAGCCTTACAACAGGGGCAAGGTTTGGTCATAGTCTATACCTTCCTCCTGTCTATAGCCCTGATCTACAAGCCTAGCTTTGTTCCTTATAATAATTCCTTGGGCATCCAACTTATTTCTAACCACCCACTTGGTGCCTATGATCAGTTGGCCTTTTGGTCTTTGAACCAAAGTCCATACTTTACATCTTTCAAATTGATTAAGCTCCTCTTGCATAGCAATGATCCAGTGGGGATCTAGATCAACATCTTTTATGGTGAGGGGCTCAATTTGTGAAAGGAAACAAGCATGCATCACATCCTATCTTAATTTATGTCTTGTTTGCACACCAGATGATATGTCACCAATCACTTGAGATGTAGGATGATCTCTAAGTGTGACAATATCAGCAGGTGGGATGTGATCTTCAACAACAGTTTGGATTAATTCCTCTTGTGGAATAGGATTAACTGTTGGTGGTACAATAACTACTTCAACAAAGTCTTTATCACTGCCTGAATAAGTAATATAAAGAGTTGATAGAGGGGGAATCTCTTGGGTGAGATCCTTGCATAACTCAGGTACCTACAATGAGTTTGAGGAAGGAGAAGTTTCCTTCTCCTTGTTAAACATTTTTGACTCATCAAAGGAAACATGCACAGACTCTTCTATTTTTAAAGTTGATTTGTTAAACACCCTATAAGTTTTTCTTACTTGGGAATATCCAAGAAAAATTTCTATTGAAGCTTTTGCTTCAAACTTTCTAAGGTATTCTTTGTTGTTATTATGAATGTACACTACACAACCAAAGACTCTAAAATAGTTAATTTTAGGTTTCTTTCCTTTAAGTAATTCATAAGGAATTTTACTCTTAAGCTTGTGTATCAGACATCTGTTCAAAACATAATTAGCTGTGCTAACTGTAACATTCCATTTCCGGCTAGACCCCTAGGAGTCGGTTGGACGTGACAGAACCCTGTGAAGCCCAAAAATTGAAATAAATCGATCGAGGTTTCGGGTCACGGGTTGGTCACGCCCGTGACTGACCCGTCACGCCCGTGACTTTGGGCGTGACTGCTTCGACGATCGTCGATCTCCGCGAGACGATCGTCGAACTTGTTGCCCGGGCATGTCACGCCCGTGACCAAGGTGTCACGCCCGTGACCTAGGGCGTGACCCCTTCGACGATCGTCGATCTCCGTGAGACGATCGTCGATCTGGCAGCCCGGACATGTCACGCCCGTGACCAAAGTGTCACGCCCGTGACCAGGGGCGTGACTCCTTCGACGATCGTCGATCCCCGTAAAACGATCGTCGAAATTGAACTCGGGCCTGTCTCGCCCGTGACCTAAGTGTCACGCCCGTGACCTAGGGCGTGACCAGCCTTCGACGACCGTCGATCTCAATTCGACGATCATCGACCTCAAAATTGCCGTTCGGGCCTGTCACGCCCGTGACCTAGGTGTCACGCCCGTGACCTAGGGCGTGACCACCCTTCGACGACCGTCGATCTCAGTTCGACGATCGTCGACCCCAAAATTGTCACCCGGGCCTGTCACGCCCGTGACCTATGTGTCACGCCCGTGATATTGGCCGAAACGACGGTTCAGGCCCGAAATTATTCTAACACGCGTGGAAATAAATGCTGGTATGGGAAGTTACACCAGGAGTAATTACGGGCCGTTCTTCCTTCTATAATTATATAATAAAGGAGGAAGTGTTGGTCCAATAGGAAACCGCCAACTGGACACACCTGTTCATCTTCCACCGTTTCTTATCTCGTCACTATAACCGAAAGGCTATTAAGAGAAGCCTTCATGGCCATTACGACTTTACCCTTTCACCTCCCCACTTTCTGACTTATAAAAGCCCACTTGGGGCAAGAGGAGAAGTTTACACACTCAAGTAAACGGATCAGATCTTTGTTCTTGCTGTAGGAGAAGTTCGGCTACGCCACCACTGCGCCATGGAACCCCGTCGCTCTTCTCGCCTCCAAACCGCGAACAAGGTCCTCCTTTGCTTCATCTCTTTCGTGGGTAGATCTTAGGATTCTTAGAAAGGAAGTTCGCGCTCAACGGAGCCGGACCCATCTCTCGTTTTCATGGGAAAACCATGAAAAAGGTAATTTTGAGTTCGCCGGAAACTGCCACCTCCGGCGGCCAAACCACCGCCGACCGCTAGCCATCGCCTCAACGGAGGTGGTGGTGGTGGTGGCTGGCCAGGGAAGTGACCGGACGGCCGGCGACGGATCACGAAAATGTTACAGGAAAAATGACTTCCTGAGTTCTGGTTTTCGGGTTCATGCAGAAGATGAACAGTAAATTAGTTTTATAATTTATAATTTAAGTACATAATACATAGAGGAAAGATGTATTATTTGAATATATTTTGGGGCTGCAAAATGAGGCACTTAGAGGCCGTTTTAGGAAAAATGACCAGACACGAAAGTCGTAGCCCTTCGAGTCTAGATAAATCTAAAATTGGTTTCAACTCGTTTGGGTAAGCGGTTCGGCCGCAGCACCCGTTTTAGTGGGGGCTGTACCTAGAGTTGGGCAGAAATTAAAATGGATGCCCACTCTTCGTCCCTTGTCCAAATGACCTGAAATTTGGGCAGAGGGTTAACCTTAGCTATACCTAACGGCAGACCAAAAATGGAAATTTTTGGAGATACTTTGCCTAAAGTTTTTGCTTTAATTTAATAAACTTAGAGGAATTTATTCAAGTGGTCAAATGACCTCCAAACCCTCCCAAATTTTGGTGAGTGGTCCCTGGCTATTAAACCTAGGTCTGTACAAAATTCCAACTGATTTGCTGGAGTTTTGGGTGGAAAACCTTCTACCCTTAACTAGGCATTAGTGAGACATCTTTTAGTAAAAAGTGCACTAAGAGTTTGGAAAGGTCAAATCACCTCAACAGAGGCTGATATGCTGACCCCTGACTTAGAAGGGTGTTATAACCAGCTTGGAGAAACATGGTGTGGATTAGGGTGGATTTTACCCTAAGAGATCGGCTCAAATCCAGTGGGTGGGAGTTTGAGGTTTGTGAAGGACATAGGAGCAAAAGCTCTTGTATGCCCTTGAAATTTGGAGGAGAGTGGGATGATATGCTGAAAACCCTCTGGTTGAAATAGTGAAGAAATTGGAGGTAAATAGGTACCTCGGAAGTTGGGATTTTGGATTAGGATAAACATGTAATTTAGTTATTTTAAGCACTAAATCTAATCTAAAAATTATGAAACTCGGGAGGAGGGAGTTTTAGGAGGTTTTAATCTTATGGTAATTTTCCTGGAATTTTATGATTAATAAATATTATACTTCATGCGTTAAAGGATTATTAGCCCGATTTGTTGTTTCAAATATTTGGAGGTTTTAAATTAATTATAATCAGTTAAAATTCTGGATTTAGATCTTGACCAGTAGAGCATTGATCCCTGAATTTTTATAGAATTTTATGTTGAATAATTCTGGTACTTTGTTCACAGATATTAGAAAGGGGTTTTATTGTTTAAAAATTAATTATGGATAAAATACTTGCTGGAAAATTATGAAACTTGGCCAGTGCTAATGTTAGGCCTTTATCTGTATGGAATAATTTATTTATAATTTTTGGAAGAATATTTTCTATACTTGATTCATAAACAACAGAAGTTAGAGATTATTTCTAAAATAGTTTTCATGCCTTTTTAATGATAGAAAAATTATGATACTTAGGATTTAACCTATTGAGATAACCTACTATTTATCATAAATTTGCTGGACATCTTGCATGATTACTTAGGGTAGTTCATGTTCAAACAGGTAGCCCTTGAGATTTTCGAGGAATTTAATTAAATGCCAAATAGATTAGGAAAATTTCCATTTTCTGGATTTAGATCATTTATATCATGGTGAGTCTCCAGTAAATAATTTAGGGCATTTGGATGAGTATTGGATCATTGCATAACCGATTCGACATGAAGTCTAAGTCGGTCTGCATGTAGCAATTGTGAAATGCATTAGGACATGATTTGAGGAAGTCATTGGAGTTAATCATTTTTGTCTGGGTGGGTAATAGTGGGGGAAATCACAATAGGAAGATATAAAGAGTAGCGAGAAGTGGTGATAGCTAGAGTTAAGAGGTGCTCGGGTTCGGCAAAAGATCGCTTTTCCCGAAGAGAGGAAGGTTAAAAATCACCCTAGGATAGTCTATCGTAATATGAGAAGGGAATCGGGTCATGGGAGATCAACCAATAACAATAAGTGCCTTGCGAAAGGGATCTTCGGGCCGTAATGCCGCCGTCTTGGTTCCTAGTGCCCCTTGAGAGCCCTTCACGGGGAATACCGGGGGCAGTCCTGGGCTAACGTAAACTGTAATAACAAACCGACAAGAGTAACTTAGTAACTAGGGCTGCACTTTTCACAACACTGTTGGCACAGGAAGCTTGATGAGAGCTTCGGCTCGGTTGGTTTGGAGACGGACATTTTGGTCCGGGGAGCTTCGGCTCGGTTGGTTTGGAGACGGACGTTTTGGTCCAGGGAGCTTCGGCTCGGTTGGTTTGGAGACGGATGTTTTGGTCCGGGGAGCTTCGGCTCGGTTGGTTTGGAGACGGACATTTTGGTCCGGGGAGCCTTGGCTCGGTTTTTGTGTGTTTACGATTAAACTTGCATGTGCATAAAATAGGAAAAGTTAAGGTGGTGGGTTTTACGATATCGGGGAGTTCGATTGCACTGACACCGATATCGTTGACTCGACAAGGTGATTAGCACTTCGCCAACAGAAGTCCGGTGCGCCAGCCAGCAAGAGTACGCAGGCGTCCGCTTAGTGCACCAAGCGTTGAGGCGTACGATAGGTCAGACCAGTGGTGCTTTTACTGGTTTTGAGGTGGGCGAGGCCCAACCCACCGCTTCCGTCCGCCACTACGGAGGTATCCTGGGAGGTAACGGCTCTGAAAGGGGGAACTAAAGGTCTTTGTGCACAGAGTCGGGTGTGTGAGTTGCACTTGCATGTTTCATCATACCCACTAGCATGTCATAGCATATTCGATTCATTTAACCCTGACACCTAAAGTATAAGTGGTATGGGACGCTTATACATTAGGACCTGCAAAACGACCCCTTGGTCTATAAGCTTGTGTGGGCAAGTTTATAAATCGAAGGTTAATTTCAATATATAACAACCATTGCTGTTTGATAACCGACACCCCAAGGTATAAGTGGTATGGGACACTTATACGATGGGAGCCTTGCTAAAGATCCCTTTTGCTTATGTTTTCTCGCATAAGTGAAGGTTAAATTCATATATTTGCTTTTCTTACTGCTAGACCTATTATAACAATTATATTACTGCTCACTGAATACAACTTGTTAGATTAGTTCCGCTGCCATCTGTTTCTTGATTAATCTCTACTATCATGTCCTTCCCTTTCTTCCTCCCCGCTCGGTACCTAGGAGCCATGGGGAAGGGGTGGGGGATGATAGGGCTTAGTCTTTATGACTAACGGTTTTCAAACCGCATCATTTAGGGGATCGTGGAGCCCAGCATGGAGGAGCAGCCCCAGAGATCGGTGCGCCTAGAGATGGGGCAGTCTAGCTCCGGAGTTCATACAGCCGGGACCGTAAGTCTCGACCCTGAGTAGTATCTGTTTTAGCTTCCGCTTGAGTGATATTGTAGTGAGGACATGATGTACCGGGCATAAGCCCGCATTTATAGTACTTTGATGTTTTCTGTGGACACTCCCTTCGTGGAGATTTTTATTCTATATATGTGATCTATTGCTGTGGACTGCATTACTCTTACTTCATTTATTGAGCTACCTTTCAGTGATCGAATTGGCCGGCAGAATCGGCGCCTTGTGGTTATAACCCTTCAGGACGTGAAGGTGTCACCGCAAAGCGGCGATTCTGGGCCTAAGACCCCGGTGGTTGAAAAAGAAAAAAAAAGGGGGTTTTACAAGTGGTATCAGAGGCAAACATCGATCAGAAGGAAGTAGCAGTCCACAAACCCTTGGTCACCCCCGCTCGAGTTTAGTTTGGGGACAAACTAAGCAGCGGAAGCAGTGGTGTGCCCAAAGGGGGATCCCATATAACTTGTCCACTTTTATTTAAGTTTGAACGTTTTCTCAGCGTGTGTTTTTGTTACGCAGCCTCCAGCACGGACTACGCCACAAGGTGGAGTTCAACAGGCTCAGGATGTTGCACCACCCCCACCGGTCCCCACTCCTTTCCTTCAGTCAGACCTGGGACAGACCCTGACTGCCATCCTGGAGGCCTTCAGGGCCCAGCAGGTTCCGGCCCCGCAGCCAAATCCGGGGGCCAACTGGCTAAGCATCTTCCGAGGATTGTCTCCCCCGTCCTATTTGGGGACTGAGTCGGCGGTTCGGACAGAAGAGTGGCTAGATATCATGTACGAGATGCTGACCGGGATACGGTGTCCCTGGGAGGAGAGGGTGGCTCTGGTCGTCTCTTGCCTGGAGTCCCATGCAAAGAGGTGGTGGAAGACGCTGTTGGACACGATATTTGCCGACAGGGAGGTTGCGGAGGTTACCTGGGAGGAGTTCAGGGCCGTACTGCTGGAGTATTTCGTTCCGCAGTCAGCCAGGGATGATTTGGAGGAGCGGTTCTTACAGCTGAAGCAGGGCACCCGGACCGTGGTGGAGTACCATCGAGAGTTCGACCATCTGGCTCGATACGCAGATTCCTACCAGCTGGACGAGGCAGGGTATATCAGGAGGTTCTATAAGGGCCTGCGGGAGGACTTGAGGGAGGCCCTGTTATTTGTATCTGACGGGCCCATCTCCCGGATTTTGGAGATGGCAAAAAGTATTGAGGCAGATTGGCACGCTACCCGGGGCCGGAAACGGCCAGCAGAGGATCAGGGACGGAGAGGTAGAAATGACCAGCGGCGAGGTGCTGTACTAGAGGGGAGGAGGACAGAGGACCAGCCTCATCGGGACGTGAGGCAGGAGCCGAGGGAACAGGTGATATTGGCCCCTCCACCTCTTCGGATGCAGGAGATGCCGAGACTCGGGGGAATGGCGTATCCCCCACCGGAGTGCTTCCTTTGTCATCAGATTGGGCACATTCGGAGGAACTGCCCGATGAGGGGGGCACCACCTCCAGCACCACAGGGCGGCCCACCAGCTCAGCATTACGGAGGCCGAGGACGCGGCCGCGGTCGTGGATACCATGAGGGAGATCGTAGACAAGGAAGAGAGCAGGTATATGCTTTGGACCATGCGCAGCCTCGGAATCCGGAGCAGGTCATCGCAGGTACGCTGCAATGCTTCTTTTTTTTCATAGAATTTCCCTTTAAGTTGTTAAAACTTTGAATCGCACTAGATGGATTAGCAAGGAAAGAAAATTTTTTATAGAACCCTAAGATGTTTAATCACCCCAGGTATAGTCTTCATCAGCGGCAAGCCTGCCCGCACGCTTTTTGATACTGGAGCTACTCACTCCTTTGTGTCGGAGACGTTCGTAGAAGGGCTAGAAGGCGTGGAGCGGTTCACAGGCTCGAGTATGAGGGTGCGACTACTGGATGGATCTGAGCTCCTTACCACGGATCACTGCAATATGGAGGCAGAAATTGGTGGAAAAGCGTTCGAGGCTCCAGCGACGATTTTGAAGCAGACGGACTACGACCTGATCCTGGGCATGGTATGGCTGCACTGGAACCATGCCCAGATTGACTGCCAGGCAAAGAGGATCACCGTGAGACACGGGGACTCTTTCATTACCATCGAAGGTATAAGACCTGTCTCTCGTATACTCTTATCTTCGGTACAGGCTGTTAAGGCCCATCTGCAGGGAGAGGAGGTCTATCAGATTCTATTTGAGATGGCGGAAGTTAAGGAGTCGCTGACGGACATCCCGGTGGTGCGAGATTTCGCTGACATCTTTCCAGAGAAACTGCCAGGACTACCTCCACACCGAGAGCAGGACTTTCAGATACAGCTTGTGCCGGGGGCCAAGCCGGTGTCTAGGGCCCCTTATCGGATGGCCCCAAAGGAGTTGGCAGAGTTTCGGACTCAGTTGCAGGAATTAGTTGAGGCAGGATTTGTTAGACCGAGTTCCATGCCATGGGGAGCACCGGTCCTATTCATGAAGAAGAAGGATGGGACACTCCGCCTGTGCATCGATTAACGAGCACTAAACAGGCTGACCGTCCGGAATACCTATCCGCTCCCACGGATAGATGAATTATTCGACCAGCTGGAGGGGGCCCATTATTTCTCGAAGCTGGACTTGAGATCAGGATACTACCAGTTGCGGATCCAGGAGGAGGATATCCCGAAGATGGCCTTTAGTAGCAGATATGGCCTGTATGAGTTCACCGTGATGCCCTTCGGGCTCACGAATGCTCCGTCGGCGTTCATGAGCCTCATGAACCGGGTTTTCGAGGCCTACTTGGATGTGTTCGTCATAGTGTTCATAAACGACATCCTGATCTACTCTAGGACGGAGGAGGAGCACACTCGACATCTGGCACTGACTTTGGAGAGGTTGCGGGAACATCACCTTTATGCAAAATTCAGCAAGTGTCAGTTTTGGTTGAAGGAGGTGGCTTTTCTAGGCCACATTATCAGCTGAGCCGAGTTGGCAGTGGACCCGGCAAAGATTCAGGCAGTTCGAGATTGGCCGCAGTTGAAGACAGCCACCGATGTACAAAGTTTCTTGGGACTTGTCGGCTATTACCGGAAGTTTGTGGAGGGGTTCTCTCGGATTGCCCTCCCCCTCACATCTTTGACGAAGAAGGAGGCACCTTTTTTTTGGACCCCGCAGTGCCAGGCGGCTTTCCAGGAGCTGAAGGACCGACTCATCTCAGCCCCTATTCTGGCCCTTCCATCTGGAAAGGAAGGATTCCAGGTGTATACCGACGCATCATACCAGGGAATGGGAGCAGTGCTGATGCAGAAGGGACACGTCATAGCATATGCCTCCCGCCAGCTGAAGACCCATGAGAAGAACTACCTAGTGCACGACCTTGAGATGGGAGCGGTCATTTTTGCTCTGAAGGTCTGGCGCCATTATCTTTACGGAGTCCACTGCGACATCTACTCCGACCACAAGAACCTGAAATACGTGGACACGCAGAAGGAGCTGAATATCAGGCAGAGGCGCTGGGTGGAGTTCTTAGCAGATTATCAGTATGAGATGCACTACCATCCAGGGAAGGCAAACGTGGTGGCCGACGCGTTGAGCCGGCGAGCTGCCACTTCCGAAGCTGGGCCCCAGGTTATGTCCATGGAGCTAGTCCGGTCATTCAGAGATATGCAGATATCCCTAGTGTCCGAGGATGACCCAGTTCTGTATAGGGAGTATCTGGCATCGATGGTGGCCATAGACGATATTCGGGATCGCATTCGGGACGGACAGAGGACAGATGCGTGGGCAGAGCCGATGTTCCGAGCTTTGGAGGAAGGTTCGACAGGAGATTATTCCCTGAGAGATGGATTGCTACATTTCAGAGGCAGAGTATATATACCCGCAGGTGGCCAGATCCGAGAGGATATTATGATGGAGGCGCATTGCAGCCGGTACTCTGTGCACCGGGGATCACAAAGATGACCGCTGATCTGAAGAAGATGATGTTTTGGCCGGGCATGAAGAAGGACATTACGTACTTCGTGACCCATTGCGAGGCGTGTCAGTTGGTGAAGGCGGAGTGCAGGAACCCCGCAGGATTGTTGCAGCCACTCCCGGTGCCGGAGTGGAAGTTTGAGGATATAGCTATGGATTTTATACATGGTCTTCCCCGGTCTCGGACGGGGAACGACTCGATCTGGGTGATTGTTGATCGGTTGACAAAGGTGGCCCACTTTTTACCGATCAGGAAGGATGACTCGGTGGGAGTGCTGGTACGGAAGTTTGTGGAGCAGTATGTCCGATATCATGGCGTGCCCCGGACGATAGTGTCGGACCGCGATGGACGGTTTACATCCAGGGAGTGGCGATCAGTGCAGGCATATTTGGGCACCCGGTTGACTTTTAGTACGGCCTTCCACCCTCAGACGGACGGGCAGACAGAGCGCACCAACCGGACCTTGGAGGATTTACTACGACTGTGTATACTGGACCGAGGGGAGCCGTGGGAGAAAATGTTACCGTTGGTCGAGTTCTCCAATAATAATAACTACCAGTCCAGCATCAGGATGGCGCCTTATGAAGCCTTGTATGGAAGAAAGTGTAGGACCCCGCTTTCTTGGGTTCAAGACGAGGATCCGAAGCTGTTGGGATCGGATTTTGTTGAAGACACCGAGGTCCAGGTGAGACTGATTAGAGATAGGATGTTGGAGGCGCAGAGCAGACAGGCTAAATACTATGACGCCCGACATCTTCAGGTGGAGTTTCGGGTAGGGGATCGAGTGTTCTTAAAGATCCGGCCCATGCACGGAGTCTCACGGGTGCGCGGTCGGAGGAAGAAGCTCAGCCCTAGGTATATGGGTCCTTACCGGATCCTGGAGCGGATCGGACACCTAGCCTATAGGCTAGAGTTGCCGCCAGAGCTGGCAGCTCTACACGACGTCTTCCATATTTCTTCACTGAGAAGGGCTCTACTACGCCCGGAGCAGCGGATTTTGACCACCGAAGGGCTGGTAGCTTCAGACCGATCTGTTCACTTGGAGCCGGTTCGGATCGACGACAAAGGAGTACGGATCTTGCGCCGCAAAAAGATCCCCTTAGTCAAGGTTCTGTGGAGAAATCACGGTCAGGAGGAGCACACCTGGGAACCGCAGGACCTGATGAGGCAAAGATACCCGGAGTTGTTCAGTCAGGTACATCTCACCACCTCTTGGTATACTATAGATTGCCTTCTTGTTTTGGACAGTTAAGACTAGATAAGGAAAATTCAGGACCTAGGCATGAGCACTCAATCAGAAAGGTAGGGGCTAATCTTTTGTTTATTGGGGAGATTGTCTTCGTTTATCAAACGAATAGTCGCTTAAACCCGATAGAAAGATCGTATGGGATGTTACAAGTTTAATTTATTTCGATAGAAATCCCCGTAGGCTCAACCTCAATTTCGGGGACGAAATTTTTGTTTTGTTTATTGGGATTTGTAACATCCCATATCCGGCTAGACCCCTAGGAGTCGGTTAGACGTGACAGAACCCTGTGAAGCCCAAAAATTGAAATAAATCGATCGAGGTTTCGGGTCACGGGTTGGTCACGCCCGTGACCGACCCGTCACGCCCGTGACTTTGGGCGTGACTGCTTCGACGATCGTCGATCTCCGCGAGACGATCATCGAACTTGTTGCCCGGGCATGTCACGCCCGTGACCAAGGTGTCACGCCCGTGACCTAGGGCGTGACCCCTTCGACGATCGTCGATCTCCGTGAGACGATCGTCGATCTGGCAGCCCGGACATGTCACGCCCGTGACCAAAGTGTCACGCCCGTGACCAGGGGCGTGACTCCTTCGACGATCGTCGATCCCCGTAAAACGATCGTCGAAATTGAACTCGGGCATGTCACGCCCGTGAACTAAGTGTCACGCCCGTGACCTAGGGCGTGACCAGCCTTCGACGACCGTCGATCTCAGTTCGACGATCGTCGACCTCAAAATTGTCGTTCGGGCCTGTCACGCCCGTGACCTAGGTGTCACGCCCGTGACCTAGGGCGTGACCACCCTTCGACGACCGTCGATCTCAGTTCGACGATCGTCGACCCCAAAATTGTCACCCGGGCCTGTCACGCCCGTGACCTATGTGTCACGCCCGTGACATTGGCCGAAACGACGGTTCAGGCCCGAAATTATTCTAACACGCGTGGAAATAAATGCTGGTGTGGGAAGTTACACCAGGAGTAATTACGGGCCGTTCATCCTACTATAATTATATAATAAAGGAGGAAGTGTTGGTCCAATAGGAAACCGCCAACTGGACACACCTGTTCATCTTCCACCGTTTCTTATCCCGTCACTATAACCGAAAGGCTATTAAGAGAAGCCTTCATGGCCATTACGGCTTTACCCTTTCACCTCCCCACTTTCTGACTTATAAAAGCCCACTTGGGGCAAGAGGAGAAGTTTATACGCTCAAGTAAACGGATCAGATCTTTGTTCTTGCTGTAGGAGAAGTTCGGCTACGCCACCACTGCGCCATGGCACCCCGTCGCTCTTCTCGCCTCCAAACCGCGAACAAGGTCCTCCTTTGCTTCTTCTCTTTCGTGGGTAGATCTTAGGATTCTTAGAAAGGAAGTTCGCGCTCAACGGAGCCGGACCCATCTCTCGTTTTCATGGGAAAACCATGAAAAAGGTATTTTTGAGTTCGCCGGAAACTGCCACCTCCGGCGGCCAAACCACCGCCGACCGCTAGCCATCGCCTCAACGGAGGTGGTGGTGGTGGTGGCTGGCCAGGGAAGTGACCGGATGGCCGGCGACGGATCACGGAAATGTTACAGGAAAAATGACTTCCTGAGTTCTGGTTTTCGGGTTCATGCAGAAGATGAACAGTAAATTAGTTTTATAATTTATAATTTAAGTACATAATACATAGAGGAAAGATGTATTATTTGAATATATTTTGGGGCTGCAAAATGAGGCACTTAGAGGCCGTTTTAGGAAAAATGACCAGACACGAAAGTCGTAGCCCTTCGAGTCTAGATAAATCTAAAATTGGTTTCAACTCGTTTGGGTAAGCGTTTCGGCCGCAGCACCCGTTTTAGTGGGGGCTGTACCTAGAGTTGGGCAGAAATTAAAATGGATGCCCACTCTTCGTCCCTTGTCCAAATGACCTGAAATTTGGGCAGAGGGTTAACCTTAGCTATACCTAACGGCAGACCAAAAATGGGAATTTTTGGAGATACTTTGCCTAAACTTTTTGCTTTAATTTAATAAACTTAGAGGAATTTATTCAAGTGGTCAAATGACCTCCAAACCCTCCCAAATTTTGGTGAGTGGTCCCTGGCTATTAAACCTAGGTCTGTACAAAATTCCAACTGATTTGGTGGAGTTTTGGGTGGGAAACCTTCTACCCTTAACTAGGCATTAGTGAGACATCTTTTAGTAAAAAGTGCACTAAGAGTTTGGAAAGGTCAAATCACCTCAACAGAGGCTGATATGCTGACCCCTGACTTAGAAGGGTGTTATAACCAGCTTGGAGAAACATGGTGTGGATTAGGGTGGATTTTACCCTAAGAGATGGGCTCAAATCCAGTGGGTGGGAGTTTGAGGTTTGTGAAGGACATAGGAGCAAAAGCTCTTGTATGCCCTTGAAATTTGGAGGAGAGTGGGATGATATGCTGAAAACCCTCTGGTTGAAATAGTGAAGGAACTGGAGGTAAATAGGTACCTCGGAAGTTGGGATTTTGGATTAGGATAAACATGTAATTTAGTTATTTTAAGCACCAAATCTAATCTAAAAATTATGAAACTCGGGAGGAGGGAGTTTTAGGAGGTTTTAATCTTATGGTAATTTTCCTGGAATTTTATGATTAATAAATATTATACTTCATGTGTTAAAGGATTATTAGCCCGATTTGTTGTTTCAAATATTTGGAGGTTTTAAATTAATTATAATCAGTTAAAATTCTGGATTTAGATCTTGACCAGTAGAGCATTGATCCCTGAATTTTTATAGAATTTTATGTTGAATAATTCTGGTACTTTGTTCACAGATATTAGAAAGGGGTTTTATTGTTTAAAAATTAATTATGGATAAAATACTTGCTGGAAAATTATGAAACTTGGCCAGTGCTAATTTTAGGCCTTTATCTGTATGGAATAAATTATTTATAATTTTTGGAAGAATATTTTCTATACTTGATTCATAAACAACAGAAGTTAGAGATTATTTCTAAAATAGTTTTCATGCCCTTTTAATGATAGAAAAATTATGATACTTAGGATTTAAACTATTGAGATAACCTACTATTTATCATAAATTTACTGGACATCTTGCATGATTACTTAGGGTAGTTCATGTTCAAACCGGTAGCCCTTGGGATTTTCGAGGAATTTAATTAAATGCCAAATAGATTAGGAAAATTTCCATTTTCTGGATTTAGGTCATTTATATCATGGTGAGTCTCCAGTAAATAATTTAGGGCATTTGGATGAGTATTGGATCATTGCATAACCGGTTCGACATGAAGTCTATGTCGGTCTGCATATAGCAATTGTGAAATGCATTAGGACATGATTTGAGGAAGTCATTGGAGTTAATCATTTTTGTCTGGGTGGGTAATAGTGGGGGAAATCACAATAGGACGATATAAAGAGTAGCGAGAAGTGGTGATAGCTAGAGTTAAGAGGTGCTCGGGTTCGGCGAAAGATCGCTTTTCCCGAAGAGAGGAAGGTTAAAAATCACCCTAGGATAGTCTATCGTAATATGAGAAGGGAATCGGGTCATGGGAGATCAACCAATAACAATAAGTGCCTTGCGAAAGGGAACTTCGGGCCGTAATGCCGCCGTCTTGGTTCCTAGTGCCCCTTGAGAGCCCTTCACGGGGAATACCGGGGGCAGTCCTGGGCTAACGTAAACTGTAATAACAAACCGACAAGAGTAACTTAGTAACTAGGGCTGCACTTTTCACAACACTGTTGGCACAGGAAGCTTGATGAGAGCTTCGGCTCGGTTGGTTTGGAGATGGATGTTTTGGTCCGGGGAGCTTCGGCTCGGTTGGTTTGGAGATAGACGTTTTGGTCCGGGGAGCTTCGGCTCGGTTGGTTTGGAGACGGACATTTTGGTCCGGGGAGCCTTGGCTCGATTTTTGTGTGTTTACGATTAAACTTGCATGTGCATAAAATAGGAAAAGTTAAGGTGGTGGGTTTTACGATATCGGGGAGTTCGATTGCACCGACACCGATATCGTTGACTCGGCAAGGTGATTAGCACTTCGCCAACAGAAGTCCGGTGCGCCAGCCGGCAAGAGTACCCAGGCGTCTGCTTAGTGCACCAAGCGTTGAGGCGTACGATAGGTCATACCAGTGGTGCTTTTACTGGTTTTGAGGTGGGCGAGGCCCAACCCACCGCTTCCATCCGCCACTACGGAGGTATCCTGGGAGGTAACGGCTCCGAAAGGGGGAACTAAAGGTCTGTGTGCACAGAGTCGGGTGTGTGAGTTGCACTTGCATGTTTCATCATACCCACTAGCATGTCATAGCATATTCGATTCATTTAACCCTGAAACCTAAAGTATAAGTGGTATGGGACGCTTATACATTAGGACCTGCAAAACGACCCCTTGGTCTATAAGCTTGAGTGGGCAAGTTTATAAATCAAAGGTTAATTTCAATATATAACAACCATTACTGTTTGATAACCGACACCCCAAGGTATAAGTGGTATGGGACACTTATACGATGGGAGCCTTGCTAAAGATCCCTTTTGCTTATGTTTTCTCGCATAAGTGAAGGTTAAATTCATATATTTTCTTTTCTTACTGCTAGACCTATTATAACAATTATATTACTTGTAACGACCCCATCCGTTAAATGACGTATAGTAGAAGGTCCGGCCGGGGCCCCACACTATATGCCACAAACAGACGGTGAGGTCACAGGATAATACCAAACCAAATACGAATCCTAACTCAGAGCATTCTAGCGGAAGCTTTAAGTTACAACTTTGAACTCTCAACCGGAATGTCCAATATATATAAAACCACCTTTATATATAAATACCACGGAATGTACACAACCACAAGAGTTTGGCCTTAAGGCCTTACAGTTCCTCTGAACATACATCATGTTTTACAAACCTCGGCGCGCAGGCCGGCCATACATGAGTAAAAAGAGAAAACAAAACAACGCCATTCGCTTAGCCTTCCAGGGCTAGCCGCAGCAGCAGCAGCAACAGCAGTAGGGCTTCAGCCCATCACTTACCACTTGGCTCTCCAGCACCTGCACGGGAACAATCCACCCAACCGGTGGCAAACAATGCAACGGTCAGCATTCAGCTGACCCAATTATAACAATCCTACCCCTTTCTCGGGGCATGAGCATTCTTTCCCTGCAAGCATGGCATCATCACATAGCAATTATGTGCGCGCAGGCACATTCAAGCCATCACAACCATCGGCCACCCGGCCCGACAGTCCGTGCACTCAGGGCACATTTTCGGTGTACCGGAATACCAGGGTCAACACCACCGTCTACACGGTATTTGAGCATTTCTAGTCTTTCCGGCGCGCGGGCCTAAGACTCTCATTAGGCGCTCCAACAAAACCTATACCAGGCTTCCAAGTCGGACGGACCTAACGCAGGTACGGATCAGCTACCCCCCGTTGCTCAAGTCGCCGAGCCACCTCGAATACGGAAGTATCCATGGCTTTTTATAGGCGCGGGTCGGTTTCACCTTTCCTGTTCGGCAATCTGCCTTTTCATCGAGTTGCAGCCCAACGGCTCAACTACTCACAAAGTGGCAACGCACGGCCACAAGAGTTGCCTCCAACCCTCTTCATTTCCTGGACATCGTCCAGTACTTCCTGCCGCACCAAGCAACAGGTAGGAACAAGGCATCACAAGCCATAGGCATCACAAGCCATAATCACGGAGCCTTCTCCGATATGCAAACAAGCATCACCAATCCAGATTACATCCAGATGGGCTTCACACAGCATGCCTAGAGCCGTACTCCAATTCCGGCCTCTAACAAGGGGGACTTCACATATCTACCCCAAGAGACACCACAACCCACCGCACACTCGCGGGGAAGGGTTTTCCCTATGCAATGCAGAAAAGAAGGACTTCACATGTCCAAGGAGGGAGATCGTTACCCTTGTCGAACTCTTCGGTGCCATCGAAAACTAGCTGGTGAGAAAGAACCGCAGCAGCCTTGCCTTCACAACGCCGGCTTCGGATCACGAATCGAACCACGGGAGCTCCGCCGGTGGCTTGCTCTCCTCCTCCTTCTTCTCTTCCTCTCTCTTTCTCTCTTCCTTAAGCCAAATGAAGAATGACCTCTTCATTCCTCTCTCACGACTTAATCTAGCCAGGAAACCATCTGAACCCTTGGATCAAAAGAGAGAAAACTGAACGGCCAAGATTTTCCCACAAAATCACTTTTTGGCCGACACGGCCTGTGACACGCCTGTGTCACAGGCCGTGTACCCTTTAAGCGGCACACACAGTTTGAACCGACTGCACAACACGGGTCATCGACACGCCCGTGTCGAACCTGACACGCCCGTGTCGAACTTGAGACACGCCCGTGTCTCCTGCTCCATCGAGCTGCAACCAGTACACGGGTCGGAACACGGCAGCTGACACGCCCGTGTCCAGCCTGACACGCCCGTGTTCCCGGCCGTGTTCAAGGCCGTGTTCGGCTCTGACTTGAATAGGCCAAATTCGCAAAATAATTCGAACACGCCCTGGGACACGCCCGTGTCCCAGGCCGTGTACACCCGACACGCCCTGGGACACGCCCGTGTCCCAGGCCGTGTAAACCAGCCTGCTACTCAAACTTCATGTTGAGTCTTTTGGGGCCTTTTTGGGGTGTTACAACCCTCCCCCCCTTAACAAAATTTCGTCCCGAAATTTGCACGGTAAGGAAACAAAACCAGCAATGCTATAACTCTGTTATAACAAAAAGTACACGGTCTACAGTTTATACAAATAACTCGGGAAACTCAGCTCGCATGGTCTGCTCTCGCTCCCATGTTAGCTCTTCACGGCCACAATTGTCCCATCGGACCTTGACCATCCCGATCACTTTGTTCCGCAACTGTTTCTCGGCTCGATCCTCGATCCGAATGGGTCTAACCCTTGTCGTTAGCCCATACTCGACCGGTACCCGATCATTCTCCACTACTTGAGCTGGATCCTTTACCGCCTTACGAAGGACTGAGATGTGAAACACATCATGTAATCCACCCAAGTCCGCTGAAAGTGCTAGTCGATAAGCAGCTTCCCCAACTCGCTCCACCACCTCAAACGGACCAAGATACCTCGGACTTAGCTTTTTCAAACGCCGAATCCTGGACACACCTTTGAAGGGTTTGATCTTCAAATATACCCAATCACCCACCGCGAACTCCACGTTCCGATGTTTGGCATTGTAGTACTTTGCTTGACGATCTTGGGCTATCACTAGCCTCTCCCGAATAGAGCGTATGAGCGAAGTAGCTTCTTCGACTTCCTTTTTCCCACTCAGCTTCGATTCGCCTGCTTCTGCCCAAGCTAACGGTGTACGGCATTTCCGACCATACAACGCTTCAAATGGTGCCATACCAATACTCGCTTGGTAGCTATTATTATAGGAAAATTCGACGAGAAATATATACTCTTCCCATCTCTTACCAAAGTCTAGGGCGCACATGCGGAGCATGTCCTCCATCATCCTGTTGGTTCGTTCAGTCTGGCCATTCGTTTGGGGATGAAAGGCCGTACTAAACGCCAATTTTGTACCCAACATTTGATGAACGAGCCGCCAATCATTCGATGTGAACCGCCCATCACGGTCACTAACGATGCTCCGAGGAACACCGCGCAGTCGAACAACCTGCTCCACATACAGCTTGGCCAAGGTTTCCACTGAATCGTCTCTTCTGTTTGGAAGGAAGTGCGCCACTTTCGTCATCCGGTCCACAATCACCCAGATTGAATCATGACCGCGTTGAGATCTCGGCAACCCGTGCACGAAATCCATCGAAATATCATCGAACTTCCACTCCGGAATAGGTAAAGACTTCAGGAAACCGCCAGGCTTCTGGCACTCTGCTTTCACCAACGCACAGGTAGTGCATTCAGCCACATAACGAGCCACATCTTTCTTTAGTCCGGGCCACCAGAACAGCTTTTTCATATCCCTGTACATCTTTGTGCTCCCTGGGTGAACTGAGTACTTTGCAAAGTGAGCTTCGTACATCAACTCTTCCCTCAGTTTACCCACACTTGGGACGCACACTCGACCATTTCTCCGTAACAACCCGTTATCCCAAGAGAATTGATCATCCGGCCCATCTTTAGCATAGCGCTGGAGACTTTCATCAAGCTCCGTTGCTCGTCGAACTCTGTCCGTAAGGTCATACTGCACCTCCGTCCAGTTCAAGCACGCATCGGTTGACGCACCCTTGTCAACACACGATATCTCCATTGCTTCCAATTCTTGGATCAAACGCTGATCATGCCTCTGCAACCAGCTTGCCCGTATCGGAGTCTTCCGACTCAAAGCATCAGCGACCACATTTCCCTTCCCGGGAGTATAGTGAATCTCGAAGGTGTAGTCCCCGAGGAACTCCATCCATCTTCGTTGTCGCATATTCAGATCCTTCTGATCCAACAAATACTTTAGGCTCTTGTGATCCGTATAGATATCCACTTTAACGCCATATAGATAGTGCCTCCACAACTTGAGCGCAAAGATTACCGCCGCCAACTCCAAATCATGGACGGGGTAGTTCCGCTCATGCACTTTCAACTGACGCGAGCCATAAGCAATCACTTTACCAAATTGCAGAAGAACGCAGCCTAAGCCGCTCCCAGATGCATCACTATAGATCTCATACCCATCGGTACCACATGGCGATGTCAACACAGGCGCCGTGGTCAAACGACTCTTCAAGTCTTCAAAAGCTCGCCCGCACTCCGGCGTCCAAATGAACTTTTGATCTTTTCTCGTCAGCGTGGTGAGAGGTAAAGCAATCCGTGAGAAGTTTTCCACAAACCGTCTATAGTAGCCCGCAAGTCCAAGGAAGCTCCTGACCTCGGCCACTGAAGACATCACTGGCCAATCTCGGATGGCACTTATCTTCAACGGATCCACCGCGATACCCTCTCCGCTTACCACATGGCCTAAAAAGGCTACTGAAGAGATCCAGAACTCACACTTTGAGAACTTGGCAAAAAGCTTATTCCTCCGCAGGGTATGCAAGACCAACCGCAAATGGTTTGCGTGATCCTCTTCCGACTGAGAGTATACTAAGATGTCATCGATAAACACAATAACAAACAAATCCAAGTACTCTCGGAACGTTCGATGCATTAGGTCCATAAATACCGAAGGCGCATTACATAGGCCAAACGGCATTACCGTGAACTCATAATGACCGTAGCGTGTTCCAAACGCTGTCTTGGGAATGTCACCTTCCCGAATCCTTAGCTGATAATATCCCGATTTCAAATCCAACTTGGAATAGACCGTTGATCCCGCCAGCTGATCAAAGAGGTCATCAATCCTCGGAATCGGATATTTGTTTTTCTCCGTCAGCTTATTCAACTCGCGGTAGTCAATACACAACCGTAAGCTACCGTCTTTCTTTTTCACAAAGAGAACAGGCGCGCTCCAAGGTGACATACTTGGGCGTATATATCCCTGCTCCAACAACTCTTGCAATTGGACTTTCAACTCAGCCATCTCTTTTGGCGCGACGCGATATGGAGAGCGGGCCACAGGTTTCGCACCTGGCACCAACTCAATAGAGAAGTCAATCTCCCGCTGGGGTGGTAACCCAGGAAGATCTTTAGGAAACACGTCGGCAAACTCTGACACAACTGGCACTTCACCGACACTGGCCTTTGGCTCAACAGCCTGAATTAGCGTGAAGAATAACTCCGCGCCCTTCCGCACAGCATTGACGACTTGGAGTGCAGACAACAACGTTCCGCCAACTCCTCGCATACCAGCGAACTTCGTCACAAGCCCGGTATTCTGGCCCAGTGTAATCTCCTTGGAGTTGCAATCAATAAAGGCACGCTGCTCCGAGAGCCAGTCCATACCAAAGATCACATCAAACTCCGATAACGGTAGCACAGCTGCACTCAAACCGAAATCCCGACTTCCTATTTGCACATCCACATCGCAAGCCCTATCCACAAGCATCATACCGCCATTCGGCAATAGCACCCTTGTACTATCCACCGTCACATGACTTGGTACCCCAATGCGAGATACGAAATCCTCAGACAGAAAAGAATGCGAAGCACCCGTATCAAACAGGGCTCTCGCTAAATTATTCCGAATCAGGACAAAGCCTGCAGCACACACACATCATGCACAAGCTAAACATAACCAAAACCAAAAGCACAGCAAGTAAACTAACTCAACTCGTACCTGTGACGACGTCACTTTGCTTAATCGCTTCCTGTTGGCCAAGTTGATAGATTCGGGGCTGTGCCTGGGAAGCAGAGGAATCCACCACCGCTTTGCCCTTCTCAGCATACGACGCACCCGTCTTCTTGTCCCCTTTGGGCTGCATAACCCGACAGTCACGAGCTATATGCCCCACCCGGCCACAGTTATAGCATGTACGAGCATCCGGCCTTGATGTCGCTCCCGACACAACGGTCGTAGTCACTTGCCCAGATGGCTTGGACCTCTTGCCCCCTTTCTTCTGGTAAAACGACTTGCCTGGGCGAGGTGCTTGAAACTCTGGCTTAGACACCACCAAGCCCTTATTCCCTTGCACTCGCCTCATGTCCTTCTCCAACGTGCACGCAGTATCAACCAACGCCTGAAACCCTTGGCTCACAGAACTCGAAAGCAGGAATCTCAACTCATCCCGCAATCCTTCATAGAACCGATTCGTTTTCCTTTGGTCATCCGCGAAGATTGTTCCCGCATATCGTCCCAACCTGGTAAACTCGTGCAAGTAGATATCCACACTATCTTCCCCTTGCTTTAACCGTTGGAACTCATTTTCCATAGCAATACGTTGCGCCGCTGGGACATGTTTCGCCAGAAATATTCGAGAGAACTCCTCAATTGACACTTGTGTTAGTTGCCTGCCCGCCAAATGATGTAGCTCAACCTCGTCCCACCACAACCGCGCCTCCCCTTCAAGCATGAAGGTGGCTAAGGTGACCTTGAGAGTTTCCTCCGCCCGGATCGCTGTCATTATCCTCTTGACACGCGATAACCAATCTTCCGCCTGCGTTGGGGATCCCATTCCCGCAAACGTAGGAGGACTGAAGCTCATGAATTGCTTCAACTGTCGGTCAGCTGCTCGTGGATCTACAGCCTCAACCGGCTCGGGTCTTACATCAACACGAACTGGCACTACCGCCGGCTGCGCTTGCCCGGTCGGCTGAATCATGGCAAATAGCGCCTCAGCCACTAAGCGAACAGTTTCCGCAGATGGAGGAGGTGTGGGCACCTCAGTTGGTGCCGCACTCTCATCAGAACGCTGGGGCTCAGACTGCCCAGCACCACTACGTGTCACCTATAGGTGGACAAGACACACATTAGCGAACGTATGCAAGCAAAACAACACAAAAAAGGAACGCGCAGATTCCTCAAACAAGATTTTGTACATTCCTTAATGGACATTCCAGAGTTCATTAGCATTACAGTAGGTCGCACACACACGTGTTCGCCACCCCACAAAAGAATTCGACCACGAATTCGAAAGAGGAAGACCGACGAAAGCTGATACCAAAATGTAACGACCCCATCCGTTAAATGACGTATAGTAGAAGGTCCGGCCGGGGCCCCACACTATATGCCACAAACAGACGGTGAGGTCACAGGATAATACCAAACCAAATACGAATCCTAACTCAGAGCATTCTAGCGGAAGCTTTAAGTTACAACTTTGAACTCTCAACCGGAATGTCCAATATATATAAAACCACCTTTATATATAAATACCACGGAATGTACACAACCACAAGAGTTTGGCCTTAAGGCCTTACAGTTCCTCTGAACATACATCATGTTTTACAAACCTCGGCGCGCAGGCCGGCCATACATGAGTAAAAAGAGAAAACAAAACAACGCCATTCGCTTAGCCTTCCAGGGCTAGCCGCAGCAGCAGCAGCAACAGCAGTAGGGCTTCAGCCCATCACTTACCACTTGGCTCTCCAGCACCTACACGGGAACAATCCACCCAACCGGTGGCAAACAATGCAACGGTCAGCATTCAGCTGACCCAATTATAACAATCCTACCCCTTTCTCGGGGCATGAGCATTCTTTCCCTGCAAGCATGACATCATCACATAGCAATTATGTGCGCGCAGGCACATTCAAGCCATCACAACCATCGGCCACCCGGCCCGACAGTCCGTGCACTCAGGGCACATTTTCGGTGTACCGGAATACCAGGGTCAACACCACCGTCTACACGGTATTTGAGCATTTCTAGTCTTTCCGGCGCGCGGGCCTAAGACTCTCATTAGGCGCTCCAACAAAACCTATACCAGGCTTCCAAGTCGGACGGACCTAACGCAGGTACGGATCAGCCACCCCCCGTTGCTCAAGTCGCCGAGCCACCTCGAATACGGAAGTATCCATGGCTTTTTATAGGCGCGGGTCGGTTTCACCTTTCCTGTTCGGCAATCTGCCTTTTCATCGAGTTGCAGCCCAACGGCTCAACTACTCACAAAGTGGCAACGCACGGCCACAAGAGTTGCCTCCAACCCTCTTCATTTCCTGGACATCGTCCAGTACTTCCTGCCGCACCAAGCAACAGGTAGGAACAAGGCATCACAAGCCATAGGCATCACAAGCCATAATCACGGAGCCTTCTCCGATATGCAAACAAGCATCACCAATCCAGATTACATCCAGATGGGCTTCACACAGCATGCCTAGAGCCGTACTCCAATTCCGGCCTCTAACAAGGGGGACTTCACATATCTACCCCAAGGGACACCACAACCCACCGCACACTCGCGGGGAAGGGTTTTCCCTATGCAATGCAGAAAAGAAGGACTTCACATGTCCAAGGAGGGAGATCGTTACCCTTGTCGATCTCTTCGGTGCCATCGAAAACTAGCTGGTGAGAAAGAACCGCAGCAGCCTTGCCTTCACAACGCCGGCTTCGGATCACGAATCGAACCACGGGAGCTCCGCCGGTGGCTTGCTCTCCTCCTCCTTCTTCTCTTCCTCTCTCTTTCTCTCTTCCTTAAGCCAAATGAAGAATGACCTCTTCATTCCTCTCTCACGACTTAATCCAGCCAGGAAACCATCTGAACCCTTGGATCAAAAGAGAGAAAACTGAACGGCCAAGATTTTCCCACAAAATCACTTTTTGGCCGACACGGCCTGTGACACGCCCGTGTCACAGGCCGTGTACCCTTTAAGCGGCACACACAGTTTGAACCGACTGCACAACACGGGTCATCGACACGCCCGTGTCGAACCTGACACGCCCGTGTCGAACTTGAGACACGCCCGTGTCGAACTTGAGACACGCCCGTGTCTCCTGCTCCATCGAGCTGCAACCAGTACACGGGTCGGAACACGGCAGCTGACACGCCCGTGTCCAGCCTGACACGCCCGTATTCCCGGCCGTGTTCAAGGCCGTGTCCGGCTCTGACTTGAATAGGCCAAATTCGCAAAATAATTCGAACACGCCCTGGGACACGCCCGTGTCCCAGGCCGTGTACACCCGACACGCCCTGGGACACGCCCGTGTCCCAGGCCGTGTAAACCAGCCTGCTACTCAAACTTCATGTCGAGTCTTTTGGGGCCTTTTTGGGGTGTTACATTACTGCTCACCGAATACAGCTTGTTAGATTAGTTCCGCTGCTATCTGTTTCTTGATTAATCTCTACTATCATGTCCTTCCCTTTCTTCCTCCCCGCTCGGTACCTAGGAGCCATAGGGGAAGGGGTGGGGGATGATAGGGCTTAGTCTTTATGACTAACGGTTTTCGAACCGCATCATTTAGGGGATCGTGGAGCCCAGCATGGAGCAGCAGCCCCAGAGATCGGTGCGCCTAGAGATGGGGCAGTCTAGCTCCGGAGTTCATACAGCCGGGACCGTGAGTCTCGACCCTGAGTAGTATCTGTTTTAGCTTCCGCATGAGTGATATTGTAGTGAGGACATGATGTACCGGGCATAAGCCCGTATTTATAGTACTTTGATGTTTTCTGTGGACACTCCCTTCGTGGAGATTTTTATTCTATATATGTGATCTATTGCTGTGGACTGCATTGCTCTTACTTCATTTATTGAGCTACCTTTCAGTGATCGAATTGGCCGGCAGAATCGGCGCCTTGTGGTGATAACCCTTAAGGATGTGAAGGTGTCACCGCAAAGCGGCGATTCTGGGCCTAAGACCCCGGTGGTTGAAAAAAAGAAGAAGGGGGTTTTACACTAACAGCTTCTGCCAAATAAGAGAGAGGCATATTAGCATCTGCCAACAATGTTCCTGCAGCTTCAATTAGGGTTCTATTTTTCCTTTCCACTACCCCATTTTGTTTGGGAGTTCTAGGAGCAGAGAAGCTATGTTTGATACCTTCTTTCTCACAGAATTCTTGCATCAGAAGAGACTCAAACTCAGTGCCATGATCACTTCTGATCAAGGCAACATGAGTAGAATACTCAGTCTGCACAAATAGCAGAAAGTCTGTAAGAATTTTGAAGTTATCAGCCTTAGTTCTCAAAAAGAACACCCAAGTGAACCTAGAGAAATCATCTACAATCACTAAAGTGTAAAATTTCCCTCCTAGACTCTGTACATTTATTGGGCCAAAAAGGTCAAAGTGTAATAAATATAGGATTCTAGGTGAATCACTCTTATTTACAGATTTAAAAGAATTTTTGGTTTGCTTGCCTAATTGACAAGCCCTGCATAGACTTTCCTTCTTGTATGGGCAAGAAGGTAAACCTCTAAAAAGGTTGTATTTAGATAACCTAGATATATTCTTGAGGTTAACATGGCTAAGCCTTTTATGCCATAAGTTGTTATTATTGGTTACTTCATTAAACATGCAGATTTCAGATTGAGTTGAATTAAAATTTAATAAGTAAATGTTACCCTGTCTAATGCCTACTAACACTACATTACTATTCAAAGTA
The DNA here is from genome assembly GCA_039513925.1 of Platanthera zijinensis. NCBI lineage: Eukaryota > Viridiplantae > Streptophyta > Magnoliopsida > Asparagales > Orchidaceae > Platanthera > Platanthera zijinensis. The sequence continues at coordinate 110,705,042 of CM077087.1, forward strand.
ATATTGCAAAGAGTGTCAGTGAATTATACCTGATAACCTGCATCACATAACTGGCTTACTGAGATTAAGTTGTGCTTCAGCCCAGTTCCATATGCAACCCTTTTGAATGTCACTGCTCCAATGGTTAACTTACCATATCCTTCTATTTGACCACAACTGGAATCCCCAAAGATCACATTTGGTCCAAGCTTGACATTGAAGATTGATAGATTGTTTTTGTTTCCTGTCATATGTTTGGAATAACCACTATCCAAATATCATTTGTCTTTAGTAATTGGATAGGTCTTCACCTGAAAAATAAAAAGTTAGACATTGTGGACCCAGACAACCTTGGGTTCATTATTCTTCACATAATTAAAACTTGAAATGAAAGAATAAGCAGGCTAAGGTTTATATCCTAAGGGATAGGATCTCCTAGGTGGAATACTCCATGCAGTTGATAGGTCAATGAACCTGGTGTTTCTATTTTCCTTAGTGTTTCTAAGATTCTGGTTATTATTTTGAAAATCATGTTCAGATCGTCGATCGACGTTCGATGATCGATGCCCAGATCGTCGAGTATCGGTCAACCAATGGGCCTGTGATCGTCGAGCATAGTTCGACGATTTTTGTAGTTCTTTAAATTTCTGTTTTCTCTTTTCTCTCTTAGCCTTATTTAAAGCTTTGTTAACTTGATTTACTTGCTCAGTATTCTTTATTCCATCGGCTAAAATAAAGTTTACTGGAGTGGAAAGATGGTTTTTCAGAACCATGGGGGGTTCACTTGGTGAAGCTCCTAAGCCTGGCTTATTATTACCTGTCCTAGTGTTTGATATGCTAGTAATCTCTAGCAGCTTAAGACTTCTACCATTAAGAGATTCTTCTAATCTTTTAGATTTGGCTAGTTCAGTTTTAAGAAACTTGATTTCTTCAGTAGATCTAGTGAGTTCAGCTTCTAGCCTAGCATTTTCACTAGATAGGGATTCTGATTCAGCTATCCTATTTCTAAGCTCCTTAATCTCCTTCTCTGAGCTAATTAAATCTAAACAGAGAGATTTAAATTAAAATCTAAATTCAACAGAAGTAAAATCATAAGAAGACAATACCTGATCTTTAGTAGGCATTTCTTCTTCATCAGAACTCTCTGCAGCTGAATGATTGCTGCAGGCATCAATTGCCATTAGGCAAATTTCTTTTGCCTTTTTCTCTTCCTCATCTTCACTTGAGCTTTAGGAGGAAGATTCCTCATCAGTCTCACTCCAGGTTTCAGCCACAAATCCTTTCTCCTTCTTCTTGTTTTTGTAGGATGAGGACTTAGAATGCTTCTTCTGATATTCTTTGTCTTTTCTTTTCTCCTTATTCTTTTCCTCTGGACACTCAGGTAAAATGTGTCCAGGTTTCCTGCAACCATAACATATAATTTCTTTAGCAGCTGATCTGTCATACCTTGGCTTGTCTTCATATCTTGAAGACTTCTTTCTGAAGTCTTTTCTGCCCATTTTGAGAAACCTTTTGGAAAAGAGTGCCATTAGCTCCCCATTTGATTGGCTTCCTTCAGATGCATCATCAGCCTTTAGAGCAAGAGTTTGCTCTTTCCTTATTGGAGTAAGTGCTTTGGCTTTAGCTTCCCTGGTCTTTAGTACTTGCTCAAATGATTTGAGCTTGAAAAGGAGAGCTTCGGTTGAGATCTCAATTGTACTTCTGGACTCTTTATTGGGCCAGATCCTAAGATCCCATGTACTGGGGAAGCACATCAATATCTTGTCATTGACCTCTGTCAATGTTATCTCCTTATCAAGGGTTCTCAGCTCATTTATGATGGAGCTGAGCCTCGTGTACATTGCCTCAACTAATTCTGCTTCAGTCTTCTTGAAATTCTCATATTAGGATATGGGGTTGGACCTTCTGTCCTTCCTCTCATCAGCTGAACCAGCTATAATCTAGTTCAGTGAGTCCCACATGGCTTTTGCAGAAGTGCAATCAGCCACTTTCTGGAAAGTTTCATCAGACATGGTCTGAGCCAGAATGTTCATAGCTTTTGCATCAGCTATCTTTGCTTTCTTGTAAGCATCATTGTAGTCAGGAGGTGGCACTACACTCAGATTTGTTAAAGTTGTAGCAGTATTTACAGCAGGTGGTGTTGGTGGTCCTGTCAAAATAGAAGAAAAAATATCTTCATCAATAGAATTCATATACAGTCTGATTCTTGCCTTCCAGATACTGAACTTTGCTAAGTTGCATACTGGAGGTCTGGTGCTAGAATAATCCTTATACTGGGCCATGAAGTGAATATCTATAAACTTGGTATCTATCTAGATCTTGTGACTCAGGTGTTAGCCTGTACAGTCATTCAACCTCCCTCTTATACCAATTAAAAGTGAGGATAAATACAACTCTAGAGGGGGGGGGGTGAATAGAGTAATCAGAAATATGACAATCTACTAACCTCCCTTAGAGTAAATTTGCGGAATAAGTATATAGATATATGACACCTTAGAGCCTTACACAAAGTGAGGTGCACAAGAGAAAGCTAACTGTAATTACAGTTTAAGCTTTAGTCCTAACACATCAACTAGCAATCCTAGTTAATTCTACTCACAGCCACAGTACAGTAATTAAAATAAGCAACATAGACAACACAAGAAGATTTATAGTGGTTCCCTCTTAATAGGTACATCCACTCTTCTACCACCCTGATAGGAATCCACTAAAGGTTTTTGTTCAGGTGCCCTGCAACCAACTGATCTGATTCAGGTAGATCAAGTAGACCCTTTGAGCTTTTGATAAGGAGCTCAAAAACAAACACAGGTTTTTGCTAATGTGCCCTGCCACCAAGGTTCACTTTTGAAGGGAGTAATAACCCTTTGTATAGGAGGTTGAGAGAGTTAGAATGTCTTTTCTATTGTTAAACAAAATTAGAGAAGCTAGTGGATTGCACTGAGCTATAGAAAGCTCTGAAGGAATCAAGGCTCCCCCTAGCTTAGAGAATATCCAGGAAGAAATCTTGCTTCAGGGTGCAGGATCTCTTCAGAACTCTTGACAGAAACTGTTGTCTTGAAGTTCTTAAAGGAGCAGCTTGAAGAAGACTCTTGATGTGGAATGGTTGTTCTTCTTCAACAGCTTTTCTTTCTTCTTCTTCTTCTGAAGCACTGAGTATGAATGTTCCTGTGATCAGGATGAACTCAGTATTGAAGAAGAGAATTGTTCTTCTCAGCTGAATGTAAAAGTATCTGAGAGTTGTATCTTCTTGTTTTGCTTGTATATGAATATATGAATATCTGTGTTCTGAATTCTATATTAACTTCTCTCTCTCTAGCACTTTATATATATCAGCCTTTTTCAACGGCTTCTATCTTTCTCTTAATTTGAAACTTATCTTCTTCTGAGATCTGCAATCTGGGCTGCAAATAACACATAGTACAAAAAAGCCTGCAGAAAGACATCCTATAAAGAAATAAAGCTTCTTTAGAAGCTGCTTATCCATTCTGCAAGACCAAAAGATATTAGAGAATATCACATCAAAAACAACCTCTTTACATCTAGAGAAAGAAATCTGTGTCTAACGGCTATAAAGGACAGCATGGCAGGTAAAGCAAAAAAAATTATGTCAACTAATAAGACAAAAGACTTTGTCAGATAGAACTTGACTTATGCATAAAGAATGAGACAAAGATTGCCTTGATATGTAAGAATAAAATCAATGAAATAATCTTTAATAAAATAAGCCATATAAATAAGAATTAAATCACAGAAGAGAAGGAATACAATATTACTAAAAGCAGACAAACGATCGTCGAACGATCCACAGAGATCGTCAAACGAACCACAGAGCAGATAGTTGAGCTATAAGAATAGATAGTCGACCTACAAGAACAGATAGTCGACCTATAAGAACAGATAGTCGACCTATAAGAACAAATAGTTGACTTAAAATAAATCTGTCTGGATAAAAAGAAGTCGAGCAGGACTCGACGATCGACGAGGCAGAGACCACAGATCGTCGAGCTAACAGAGTTGAACTAACTCAGAGAAAGACGATCTGCTGACTGACGATAGTCGACCAACTGATAGACGATAATCGAGCGGCGTTCGACTATAGTCGAACCAAAAACAACTTAACCAGATTTTCATCTAGATAAGCAACAACTCTAAAACTGAGGGAATCTAACCCAACAACTAACCTTTGACCGTAGATAAATCTTGGGTCAAGAAACTAATTGAGAGGCCTTAACTCAAATCCAAACTAGGGTACCAACATAACCTATTCTAGGTTCAACATACCTAATTCAATTTTAAAATAATTGAATTTAGTTTCATCAAGAGGTTTTGTAAATATATAGGTTATTTGATCATCTGTTCTCACAAACTCTAGGCTATTATTTTCCTTCTTTACATGTTCTCTAATGAAATGAAACTTAATTTCAATTTGCTTGGTCCTACTGTGTGATACAAGATTCTTAGCAGTATAAATAGCACTAGTAGAATCACAAAACAATGGAATTCTACTTACCTGGATGTCATAGTCTTCAAGTTGATGTTTTATCCACATTAATTGTGCACAGCAGCTACCTGCAGCTATATATTCTGATTCAGCTGTTGATATAACTACACTGGTTTGCTTCTTGCTGCTCTATGACACCAGCCTCCTACCAAGGAATTGACAAGTTCCTGTCGTACACTTCCTGTCTTCTTTGCATCAAGCAAAGTCTGCCTCTGAGAAACCAGTTAGAATGAAATCACTATTCTTAGGATACCAAAGGCCTAGATTAGGTGTGCCCTTAAGATATCTAAATATTCTCTTAACTGCAGTATAATGAGATTCCTTTGGGAAAGCTTGGTACCTAGCACAGACACATGTTGCATACATGAGGTCAGGTCTACTAGCAGTCAAGTAAAGTAGGGAGCCAATTATCCCTCAATACAAAGACTCATCAATAAGTTTCCCCGCCTCATCTTTGCCTATATGCATAATTGTTCCCATTGGAGTTTTCATGGTAGAAGCTGAGTCCATACCATACTTCTTAATCAACTCCTTGGTGAACTTAGGCTGAGATATTGACAAACCACTATCAGTCTTTCTAACTTGAAGTCCCAAGAAGAACTTCAACTCACCCATACTGCTCATCTCAAACTTCCCTTGCATAAGTTTTGTAAACTTTCTACAAAGGATATTTTCAGTAGAACCAAAGATAATGTTATCCACATATATCTGGACTAGTATTATCTTGCCTTTATATTCCCTATAGAATAGATTTTTGTCTATTTTTCATTTAGAGAATTTATTCTCAATAAGGAAAGCAGAAAAGGTCTCATACTAAGCCCTTGGAGCTTGTTTCAAACCATATAGAGCTTTCCTAAGCCTATATACATAATCAGGAAAGTGAGAATCTACAAAACCTGAGGGTTATTCAACATAGACTTCCTCTTTTAAATCCCCATTCAGAAATGTTGATTTCACATCCATCTAGTATACCTTGAACCCTTGATATGCAGCATAGGCTAAAAACAGCCTTATGGCCTCTAGCCTTGCCACTGGAGCAAAGGTTTGATCAAAGTCAATACCTTCCTCTTGCTTGTAGCCTTTAGCTACCAGTATGGCCTTTATTTTTACTATGGTGCCCTTATCATCAAGCTTGTTCCTCTAGATCCACTTAGTTCCTATTATGTTGTGATCCTTAGGTTTAGGAACCAGTTTCCAGACTTTACATCTTCTGAACCTACTGAGCTCTTCTTGCATAACATCAATCCAGTTGGAGTCTTGCATTGCTTCTTCAATCTTCCTGGGTTCTATTTGAGACAGGAAGCTATAACATAGAACTGTGTTCATGCTCTTGCTCCTAGTTACAACCCCTTGACTTGCATCACCAATCATTTGGTGAGCTGGATGATCCTTCAGATCTCTTTTAGCTGGAGGAAATCTGTTAGCATCATGGCCTTCTTTAGTTTCCTCAACTTGATTCCCCACATTATCTTCTTCATCCAGTGGGACTTGTTCTCCCCCTAGATAGCTGGCATCTTTTTCTTCATCCAGCCTGGCAGGAACTTCATCATTGATAGTAAACTTGTTCAGCCTGTCTGTTATACCTATAGAACTAACTAAAGAACAAGACAATTCATTGTTAATCAATCTAGACTTATCAAAAATAACATGGACTGACTCTTCTACAACTTGAGTAGTCAAGTTGAAGACCCTGTATTCCCTACTGTTATTGCTGTACCCAATAAATATCCCTTCTAGGGATTTGGCAGCAAACTTTGTTTGGTAGTGTTTACCATTAACTAGGACATAACACTTGCTACAAAAGATTTTGAAATAAGAAATGTTTGGTTTTCTGCCCTTCAAAATATGATAAAGAGTCAACTTAAGTTTCTTATTTATGGATGCTCTATTGAGAACATGACAAGTGTTTACTGCCTCAGCCCAACAATATTCAGGGAGAGTAGTATCACTGAGTAGAGTTCTACCATCCTCAATGAGAGTTCTATTCTTTCTTTCAGCAATTCCATTTTGCTGAGGTGTTCTAGGTGAGGAGAACTCCTGATGTATCCCAAGTTCTTCACAAAATTTTGTCATACATTTAGACTGAAATTCAGTTCCATGGTCACTTTTGATTTTGACCACTGAATTGTTAATTTCATTCTGAACTTGTCTAACAAAAGTCTGGAAAACACTAGGAGTTTAGATTTTTGCCTCAAGAAGAACACTCAAGTGTATCTAGAATAGTCATCCACAACAACTAGTGTATATACTTTCCTACCAAGACTGTGAACTGTCATAGGACCAAACAAATCCATATGAAAGAGATATAAACATCTCAATGAATCTTTGGTATCTAGTGCAGGAAAAGAGGACTTGGTCTGTTTGCGCTTTTGGCAAGCTAAGCACACTCCCTCTTTAATGCACTTGACTTGAGGACCATTCCTCATCAGACCCATGCTAAACAGCAGTCCTATGGACTTATAGTTCAGATGAGCTAGCCTTTTGTGCCATTTGACACATAGTGAAGCTTTCTCATCTGCAACTAGGCAAATAGGTAAGTTGTTCAACTCACAATCAAGGTTAAGACAATAGACATTTCCTTTTCTAGTGCCAGTCAAAATGATCTCTTGATCACTTGACCTCTTAATTTGGCACTCCCCTTTGTGAAAGGAGATGTCATAACCTAGATCACTAAGCTGACTTATGTTAATCAGGTTATGTTTCAGACTCTTCACATAAGCCACTTTAGTGATAGTAATTGAGTCACAAGAAATGTTACCAAATCCTTTGATGACTCCTTTTTCTGATCCACCAAAGATGACTTTAGGACCATTCTCTATGGGTACATAGTCCCTCAACATTCTTCTTGTTCCAATCATGTGTCTATAACAACCACTATCCAAGTACCTTATAGGGGTATGGTCACTTGAATTCACCTGCATCAAATAAGAATCACTTACCCTTAGAACCCAATTTGCTATTGGGTACTAGGTCCTTGTTAGTATGTAATCCTGCAGCTGTTCTAACAGGAAAACTACTCTTTATTTTAACACTTGTGTTAAACCAGCAATCCATGGCAAAGTGGCCCACCTTGCCACAACATAAACACTCAAATATATTATACCTTCTCTTAGGTACATACTTTGCTACTTTATTTCCAGTAGTCTTGTTAAGTGGTGGTGCTGGAGTAGCAAACTTCAAGAATTTCTCTTGTATATGATGGGCATGCCTATAGAGTGGCCTATTGGCATTTGCAACTTTGCCCATGAGATTTCCATACTCACAGTGACCATGAGTAGTGTCATGATCATACCTGTTTGTAGGATTCATCATCTTCCTAAAGAAGAAAGGGGGTTTTGCAGCTAGAGGCTGAACTGAGGCCTTACCTTTTCTATGTGAATTGGTGGCCCTAGTTCTTCCCTTAAAACCTAGACCAGTCTTCCCTTTTTGTGAAATGAAATTGTCTATTAAGGGTATGACAGATTTTGGCTTGGAGAATTTAGCCACTAGCTCTCTTTCTTGTTGAAGTTTTTTCTCCAGTTTCTTGATATGATTCTCCTTGAAAGAGATTGTGCCCATCTGAATAACAGTAATGTTTTTCAGTTTGGCAACCTCATTCAATTTTAGATCCAACAGCTTTGCTGAATCTACTATAGCCAGCTTAAGAGACTCAATCTCCTTGGACTGCTCTTTGACAAGAAACTTGCTCTTCTTTAGAGCATGCAATAACCCACCATACTCATTAATGAGTTGATGTACATTTCCCTCAGAATCAGAACCATCCCCTTCTCTTGAAGTTTATGCTACTGATTCTGATCCAGTAAAATAATCATAATCTAAGGGAGAAATGTATACCTTACTAGGATCAGCCTCATCCTGACATTGATCATTTTCAGATAGGGCCATCAGCCCTCTGCAGCAGTGTTCTTCCACTCTATTTATGGAGTCCAGCATTTGTAGGAATTCTAACTCCTTAGAATCCTCTTCAGTTGAGAATAGCCCAACATATGCTTCAGCATCTTCTTCTTCTCCTGATTCAGATGATGAAGAATCTGTCCAGCTCTTCTGCTTCTAGGCAATAAGGGATTTTTCCTTCTTGCCTTTTACTTGATGTTTCTTCTTTTCTTTTGACTCCTTCCTTTTGTCAGGACAGTTAGATATGACATGTCCTTGCTTATTGCAACAATAACACACAATCTTAGAATTAGATTGTTTACTAGATTTAGAAGCATACCTATCCTCCTTGGGAGTCTTCTTTTTCTTGTAGTACTCATCCATGGAAAATGATGTAGAAGATCTGGTTCTCCACTTCTTCTTCTTCATGAATCTTTGGAACTGTCTTGTGAAGGCAGCAAAATCCTCATCAGAGGTGTGGCTGTCTGATGAGTTGTTGTCAGGAATTCCATCTTCTGCCTCAGCACTCTTTCTGGGAGGAGAAGGAGATTTTCTCCTGCCCTTTCTTGTGCCTTCAGCCTTGAAGTAAACTGAATTATCCTTGTGTTCAGATCTGATGCTCTTCTCTTCCTCCTTCCTGCTGTAAGCTGCATTTCATATGAAAATAGCTTTCCAAACAGTGTGGGAGGAGGTGTATCTTCCAGCCTTGCTACCTCTCTGATAGCATAAATCTTGGTGTCCCAATCCTTTGTCAGAGATCTCAAAAACTTGTCATTCAGTTTATAAGTGCTGAAGACTTTTCCATAAGTCATCAGCTCATTTACAATCCTGAAGAATTTCTAATAGCATTCAGTTATGCTGTCATTCTTGGCTTGTCTAAAGCTCTCATACTCCTGATTAAGCATAGACTTCCTATCCTCTCTGACTTCTTTTGTGCCCTCCATGTAGACAATAAGGGTGTCCCACATTTCCTTGGGGGTTTTACAGTGTACCATATTCTGAAAAGTGGCATCATCTATGGCACTTACAATGATATTCTGTGCAATTTTGTCTAGAGTTGCCAGGATGATTTCATCCTTTGTCATCTCAGAATAACTCTTAGGAGTTTTAACATTTGCATCAAGGACTGATACCTTCATTGGAATGAAGGGGCCTTCCTATACTGTGATATAGATTCTTGGATCAGATGCTTCCATAAACAACCTAACCCTTTCCTTCCATATGCCAAAGGATTCTTTCCTGCAGATTGGAAGTTTCATAGATCCAAACTCATTTTGATTCTCATTTGAACCCATTATTGTTATCTATTATTTTCCTTGGAGATTCACTCAGACTGTTAGGTAAATCTTTGAGCAACCTCCCTCTGATACCACTTGAAAGACTTGATTTCAAGAGCCTAAACACCTAGAGGGGGGGGGGGTGTGTGAATATGTTCTAAACTTTATAAACAAGTTTTTTTTGCAAACAGCAAGATAAAAATTCTACATAGATAATTTAAAACACATACCACAATTCACAGCACAGCATACACCAGATTTATAGTGGTTCCCCAAGTTATGGGTACATCCACTTTCCCCCTTCGCCTATCCAATAGATAACTGGATTCAGCCTAACTTCCTTCCACTGGCTCGGATCCGCAGATCTTACAACTCAGAACCAGAATGGTTCTTACAGCTCAGACTTAAACAAGTCCTACCTCAGATTCTTCCCAAGAATCCTACCTCAGGCCTTAGCCCTACCTCAGCCTTTATCACTAGGCTTACAACTCAGACTTTTCACAAGTCCTACACCTAAGGCTCTCATCCCTACCCCAGCCTTAATAATTTCAGGCTTACAACTCAGATCTAACAATAGATCCTACAAGAAATTGAATGATATAAAGATATAGAAAATTCACCAGCTAGATTTCTCTATTGATGTAGCCTTCTTGATCAGTTCTTGAATGAACCTACCCTTCTGATCCAACATGACTTAGCTTTTCAAACCTTGTTGATAGAACAAAATAAGGTGGATCTTCACTTGATGTAGAAGATGATATTCAGTCAGCCTCTTCCTTAAATTCAGAATGAATTCTAAATCTTTCTTGCAGACAGCTCTAGATCTGCCTTCGTAAGGGTTTTCCCTGTTCTTGTTGAAGAATTCTCTAGTGTTATTCTTCTTCTTATGTTGTGTTCATCATCTTATTGTTGTCACATATCTGACTCTTATATAGAGTTTCCCAATTGTTACTGGTTGATCTGGTTTGTAACAACCTTATGATAGTTCTGACAGAGGTGACAGACCAGTTGGTTATGATAGCCGTGGAGTCATCAATCAAGTCAGTTGATTCATCAAAGACTTTCAAACTCAACACATTTCACTCTGCAAACTGCTTCACATGTGTCGACACATATAGGCTAAGTGTCGACACAAGTCATCATGGTGTCGACACAGCATTCAATGTGTCGACTCAGTCAATCTTCTGCTACTCGACACTTCTTCTGTTGTATGTGTCGACACAAGTCCAGTGTGTCGACACAAGTCTTCATGTTCTCGACATAACTGCTGCAGACAGATGGCATTGAGTGTATGTCAGACGGCTTTTAGTGTGTGTCGACACAAGTCCTGTGTGTCAACACAAGTCCTTCTGGTATCGACAAAACTACTGCACACAAATGGCATTGAGTGTATGTTAGATGGATTTGAGTGTGTGTCGACAGCGTTGAGTGTGTTCAGATGGCGTTGAGTGTGTGTCGACACAAGTCCTGTGTGTCGACACAAGTCCTTCTGATCTCGACACAGCACTTTGAGAGGTTATATGTCGACACAAGTCCAGTATGTCGACACAACTGCTTCCAGTATTGACATAGCTCCTTGGTGTCGACACAGCTCCTGTATTAGGTGTCGACACAAATTCTGCCTCATGTGTCGACACAATTTTGGGTGTCGACACAGCTGTTTCTTTAGGTGTCGACTCAGTTTGAGTGTTGACAAAACTTCTTCATAAGTGTCGACTTATCTTGGGTGTCGACACAACTCCTTCATAAGTGTCGACTTAGCTTGGGCGTCGACACAACTTCTTCACAAGTGTCGACACTTGTACTTAGAAAATTTTCTTCAAATTCTTAAACCTGCACAATATAACTCAAACATCTATCAAATACAAATTGATGCATATCATTGACAAAGATGAGGCTTCTCCAAATCTGATACATGTTATTCAATGTACCCAACAGACATGATAAATAAGGGGAAGGAAAGAAAACTAGATTTTTAATTAAAAAATTTTTGAGAGCAAACTTTATAAATTTTACGTTCTAATTTTTCAGAAAGCTAAAAGTAAGCATAATTGAATTTGTTGGAACCATCAAGGTCGATTCCCCCTAAAGCTCGGAACTACTGGGGCAGCTCACGCTTACTCCATTGGGATCACACTCAAGGAGAAGAACTAGACCGGAGGCTCCAGCGAGGAGGTCCCACCTCGTACCCGGAAGAGACAAGCCTTTCCCGTCCCTAGCCAATGCTGAGCTAGGTGCCTTAGAAAAAGTGGAAGGAGTCAAGAAAGCTTGCTCTTCTAAGGCACCTTACCGGTGTATTTATAGGCCTCTGAACTGGGACTGCAAATAACACTTTTACACCGCCCTAAAATTACCAGAATACCCCTGGCTAGGTCTGCTAACAGCCAAACTCCGCTGTCCGCAAGGGCTAAATGCAGACCACCCGGGGTAAAAAGGGTAAAACCTCCCTGGGGCCCAAAAAGTGGGCCCGGCCCTACCTGAATCAGCCTTAAACCAAAGTGGCACTTGGCGAATGCTCCTCTATAAGGTCCTCTCGCATAAGGTCCTCTCGCATGGCGAGAGGGCGACCCCGGGCGAGAGTTCCACTCTTAGAGCCTTCTCACGCGGGGAGCTGGTCACTCGCCGGAAAAGCTTGCCGTCTCGCCATGCTCCACTTAGGGCGTCTCGCTTGGTGCGGTGAACCTCACTCCTTACCCTGTCCCCTGGCACCTCTCGCCTGGTGCCTCTCTCTCCTGGCACCTCTTCCCTTGCACCTCTCGCATGGAGCCCTCTAGCTCGATTCTCTTGCTCGCCTGGGAGTCCGAGGTTGTACACAATCCCCGTTCTTTTCGAGGTTGTTTACAAGCTCGGAAAGATAGTTCAACCGAGGCTCGGTAGTACGGCGAATTTATTAGGGGGAATCTTCAGGTGGGCCCCTTGCCTAGTCTATAAATACAGAAATCGCCTCCCCGCAAGGGGCCATCCTCTTCCCGCCTCTGCCTCTATGTCTCTCAGTCAAAGCTTTTGGGATCGCATCGCGACCGTGCGCCAACGGAACAAGGCGACGGCGGCGGGTCTGAACAAGATCCCCGCACGCGATTATCCTTCGCTACCGCCATCCACCTCTCTCCCAAAAAAGGCAAAGGTTCCGGAGTCTCCCCTCTCGGCAAAAGAACCTTCTCGCCCCTTTCCGGGGGGTATGTACCTCCCACTCCCGCTAGTCTCAAAGGAAAAGAGGTGAGTCTTTCAAACTTGCTATGATCTCTTTGCACCACACGCTTTTTACCTGCTACCTTTTCCCAGAAAATCTCGGCGCCTACTCATCGTTCTGAGACCATTCGCATCAACCTTTCAGAGCTTTCTTCCCGGCCTCTCTCGCCCCAAGCCTCCACTCCCCCCTCCACCCCCGTGACAAGGAGGGATGATCCTTCTATCACATCGGGCTCCACCCGCCGCTTCGGTAAGAGGCCCTACTCCTGACACCTGCTCTCTTCTTCTTGCCACCTGTATTTATCCTTACCACTTTATCTCTTTGGCTCCTCCATAGGTGCGAGTGGAACCCCTATCGAGGACTCCCTGGCTGCCGACTCGCCGGTCGACGATTACTCCAGGCAGCTGGCCCCCTCGCCTCCTCCTCCTATAGATGAGATCGAGGAATACCTGGGCGACCCCACGGACCCTATAGAGATGAAGCGTAAGGTGGCCGAGATGCTGCGGAAGCACGCGCGCATCATTAAAGCGCTGGAAAAAGGGAAACAAGCCGCAGACCACCGGATCGACTGGCTAGAGGTGGAATGCGCTCGCCTGTCTTCGGAGATAGACGCCGACATTGAGGTGGACCAGACGAATCCTCAGGAAATCTTGGATGATGTCGACCAACAGCTCTGCCTCGCCTGTAGTGGTGTTGAGGCGGCTCGCGCCTTCCACCTCCCCAGTCGTCCTCCCTGCGTGATAAGCCGCGGAGGAGGGCGATGGAGGTGGGATAAGAATTGACGAGAGCTTCGCCTCTCGCCTCTCGCTTCTCGCTCTTTCGCTCACCTTGCCTCTGTAACGAAATTATTGTTTATATAGTTCCAACCGTGCGCTCTTCGAACTTGCCACCTGTCTTTATGCGGGATTAAATTTATTACTTTGGTGACTTGCCTGTTTAAATGGTGCTACCGCGTTAATATCTTCTTTTATGCTTACTTTTATTTCTCTGCATCCATCTTTTCACCTCCTTCTTGGGCTGATGGCCCACTTAGGGTTCCGCCTCCCGAGGCTTGGAGGGAGGAGGGTCGGCCGACCCCTGCCCTTCCCCGGCATAGTCCTCTATCCGCTTATCCTCCTTACAAGGGCTATAAATACCCCCGCGACATCGACTGGAAACATGTTTTCCTAGACTTCTGCTCGCGGCTCCCCCTCCTTCCCCAGCTCGCCTCGCGCTCCAGCCCCCTCACCCTTCCTCTTTACTGTCCTTTGTGTCCTCTCGCTGATTCTCCACTCGCTAACTTCCCCTTTTGAGAGGACTTAGCGCTACCAACTGCACCAAAAGACCGGCCTGAAGGTCAAAGGCGCATACTAATCTTTATATCAAAGGTCCTCGGGCGGATCCACGGGGCAGCCAGTTAAGCCATTACCGCATAGCGCCGCAACGCGGGGGCGATTCCGGACCGCAGCCCCAACAATCCCCCCCCCCCGGAAACGACCCCGGGGTTTCGAACCCGCGACCCCCTCTGATACCAATTGAGAGGACTTAGCGCTACCAACTGCACCAAAAGACCGGCCTGAAGGTCAAAGGCGCATACTAATCTTTATATCAAAGGTCCTCGGGCGGATCCACGGGGCAGCCAGTTAAGCCATTACCGCATAGCGCCGCAACGCGGGGGCGATTCCGGACCGCAGCCCCAACACCTTTGTCTCGCGCACTCATGGGAAAAAGGAGGCCAGAGGATGGTTAAGGCCACAGCTGCTGTGGGAAGAGATTCTCCGACCACGATTTCTCTCCCGGTCGCCTCTCTGCCGATGAATACGAGGCCTTCCGGAGCGACTTTTTGCCAGAGGGCTACGTGTCACGCCCTACCATGGTTGGCGAGAGCGTGAATACATTCTACCTGGGCGAGCTCGCCTTCCTCGTCTCGCACTTCAAGGCGGGGCTCCGGCTCCCCCTCTGGCTCGAGGTGAAGCAAGTTCTCAAGTACTTTGGCATCGTGCCTGCCCAGTTAAACCCAAATGCGATCTCAGTTATCGTCGCGTTCGCGTGTTACATGCGGCGAGAGAGAATAAAATTCAGTCTCACCATCTTCGGGAAGATGTTCGTCTACCATGCCAATCAGGACGAGGTCTCCTTTTTCACTAGTTTAATCTGAAAGTTTGTGAGACACCAAACAAGAATGATCACGGGCTAACCCGCTTCGTCTTCATCCACGGGAACCTGGGCGGCGTCCCTCTTGCGCCCGTCTCGCCCGCGGAAATCTTCTATGTGACTCCGTAGGTTGGCGGCACGGACAAGCTTCTTTGCAAGTACCTCGCTGGGAAGAACTTCGAGGTTAGGTTTTTGAGACGAGGGCTCACCTCGCTGCTCCCCGTGCTCCCTGGAGAAGGTATGCTCAACCCCCCTCATCTTTTCCTTGCCTTCAGGACCTTCCTCTCGCTGAACCTTTTCCCTGACTCTGTCTTGCTTCTCCCAGGAGAGCAGAACGTGCCGGTGCACCCCCCTACAAAAGTAATATCAAGTCGTCTAAAGACATGGCTCTTGCTACTATGGCCGCCGAGGCGGCCAAGGATTCGTTGGCCCCTCCTCTTAGAAAGAGGGCGGCTGAGGACTCGGCCCCCTCTCGCCTCAGCCCCTCAAATAAACTAAGGATGAAGTTGAAGAAGGTAGTCTCCTTCTCTTCCGAAAAGGGCAAGGTCCCTGCGGACACCGCGGCGACGCCGGGGTCCCTGAGCCCCATATCCTTGGGATCTGGATCTCCCCACTCGCCTCCCTTGACCTCTCCGCACAGGGCCGTCTCGCTTCCTGAAGACGCGGCCCCTCTCGCATCGCCCGCCAGCTCTTCTCACCAACCTCTCCGGTCCCCCACTGGCGGGGAGGCTCCTCTCCAGTATCCCGCTCCATCCTCCCACCTAAACTTCAACGTGGGCCCGTCTGTCCCCGACGGTGCCAATGAGCCTTCGCTTATCTGGGATAAGGGGGCACATCGGGTATCCATATCTACCCTCCTCCCCTCCTGGAGAGAGCAAGTGGAGTCTTCTGCCCATGCCTTCTCCTTGGGCTTCGGCCTCTATGGGGGTCTCGCCCCTGACGAGCTTGACGTGGCCTCCACGCAAGATCTCATTTTTAGGACGGCCCACTCGCAGCTACGTACCTTCGAGCTTTCTCATCGACTCTCGCGCCGCCTAATTTACAACACTCGATGCTGGAAGGAGATAAACACCCAACTCTCTGCCGAGTGCGAGAAGTCTGGGGATCTCACCAAGCGACTGGAGGTGGCTGAGAATCTTCTCTCCAAGGCCAGTGGCGGAGTGGAGAGTTGATACTGGGCCGGACATCTCAAGCACTCTCCTGCTAGATTTAACGGTTCGTTCTTTTTGCAGGATGTCGAGACGGCTGAAAGACTGCGTTCGCGTGTCGAGGAGCTGGAGACGGAGGTGAAGGAACTGAAAAGAGAGAAGACCCGGCTCAAAGAGGCCTCTACCTCTCGCTTGCGGGCCACTCCTCCTCCCGCGCATTATACGCACGACGAGGTCGAGGACTTTTGTCGGGATGCTAACATACGGACCGCCGAGCTCATCCTGAAGATGATGCGAGAGATGGGCGTGGTTAAAGATGACTGCGAGGACATCACCGCCCGGGACCTCGTGCCCGAGATTTATGGCGAGGATGAGGAGTCTTCGGCGGGCGAGAAGGACTAGGGCCCTTGAGCACAACCGCTTTTTCCTTTTACTTTTTTGCTATGATTACAATGCCTCCCGAATTGGGAATGTCCTGTATTAAGACATGAATATGATTCACGTGTATATATATATATTTTTTGCTCGCGCCTGAAGCTAGACTCTTTCTTTTCTTCCTCCTCTCTCTTTTTTTCTTTTTCTCTCGCTTGGACAGCTCGCGAGATCCTCGAGATCCTCGGCGGCGAGAGGGGGTTGTCTTTCCCCTCGCCGACTGTTACTGTAAGACCCCAACCTCGGAGATGATCGCGTTCGGGCACCGTTTTGAGGGTCAAAACGGTGTCGGGTGGAAAAATGGTCAACATGAATTTTGTTCGTCTCGACGAGATCTACAACTTTTATGTTGACCACTTTTCGATTTGAGGTCATCTCAGGGGCACACGACCAGGCACACGGCCGTGTGCCTACCCGTGTTCAGTGGTCGAATGCGTTTTTGTGCAGTCTCGAGTCAGAGAAGGACACGGCCTGAGACACACGGCCGTGTCTCAAGCCGTGTGTGGGGCACACGGCCTCGAACACGGCCGTGTCAGGAGCCGTGTCGATCGGCGAATGAGTTACACGGCCAGACACACGGCCGTGTGTCAAGCCGTGTTCGGCCCAGTTTTTGGGATTTTGGATCTAATCTCGGCCGTTCGTTCCCTTGGATCTGGATCCGACGGTGGGGACTGCTCCTGGGGGGTTTTTAGCCGGGATTAGGGTTTTGTATCCCCATTTTCTTTGGTCCACTCTCTCTCTAAGTGTTTAGAGAGAAGGGAGAGCAAGAGGAAGGAGGAGCCCAAGATCCGGCCGCCGGCGGAGCACCGGAGCACCGATTCGCGATCCGAGTCCGGATCCTCGAAGGCAAGGGCGAGGCGAAGCTTTCCATCCGACTACATCTTCATGGCACCGCGGAAAAATGCGAGGGTAACGATTCTCTTCATAGGGCATGTGTAGTCGCCCTTCTTTCTTTGCATGGGGAAATCCCCCTCTCGCGAGTGAGCGTTGAGGTGCGGAATCCCTTCGGGTAGATATGTAAAGTCCCCGTTGTTAGAGCCCGGAATCGGAGTACGGGCGTAGGCATTGTGTGTGAAGCCTATTCGGGTTTAACCCGGATCGGTGATGTTTGCATTGCATGGCCGGAGAAGACTCCGCGCCGGTGAATTTAGTTTTCCGAAAATTCTACGCGGTAGATTGCATACAGGGATCCTTGGGGGTTAACCTCGAGGCGCACCCGGAAAGCTTGGGCGGAATCGCATTGCCGCCACGATGTTGCCTTGGAGGTCAAATCGGTACATAACGGGGTTATGTGCGTGTTTTGATCGATTGTGGGAATGAGGAGAAACTTGGCCCGCACCGATGGCTAAATGGCCGTGGTGAAGTGAGCAACGGGCGGGTGGAACTCTACCCATTCCAAGTGGTCTCGGTAGAAGCGACCTAAAGTACATGGGACTTCCCGGGGGGCTGGAAACGAGCCTAGGCTTCGGCCGAAAGGGCTAAATGCTCACGAGTGTTGCCATCCGAGGGATGGTGGTGGAATCGCGGTGTCGGGCTGGGTCCGGACCGGGTTCACCGATTAGTGCCCTGAGAGCACGGAGTGTGCGGCCGTGCGTGCCGACACTTGTGGCGAATAGAATGCTTTATATAATTGCTATGATAGTTTTATATGCAGGGAAGGAGCACCGCCGTCCCGAGAAACGGGACGGGGTCGTTATAATTTGGTCAGCTTTGCTGACCGTTGCCCTTTTGTATTGCCACCTCTTGGGTGGGTTGTTCCTGCAGGTGCTGCTGCGGAGCCAAGCGGCAAATAGCAGGCTAAAGCCCAAGTTGCAGCGCCAGCCCTCGAAGGCTTATTTATTAGCTTTTTCATATTCATGTATGGCCGGCCTGCGTGCCGATGTATGAAAGACGCTATCTTGTTAAGCGAACACTTTTGTAAGGCCTTAAGGCCGTGAACTCTTTTGTGTATGTACTCATTCCTGGGTTGTAGTGGACATTCATGCTCTGTGGCAGGGTTCTTATCTTTTTGCAACTTAATATAATTGCTTCCGCTAGGTGTTGTGTAGGACGCTCTGATTGGTTGTGTGGTTTCAACGCGTAACCAACCGGTCTGTCCGTAGTATATGGCGTCGGGCCCCGGCCGGACCTACTGTTATATGCTATGCGACGGATAGGGGTGTTACAAATTGGTATCAGACTTCTGGTTTCGGTCAAGCTTAAATGAATTCGTGGACGAATTCACTTTAAGGGGTGGTGAGCACATGGTGTGCGTCATCGTTATAACATGAAAAGAACCCATGAATGTCCACTTAGGAATGAAAATACACATGATTGAGGAACCTGCGTGTTCCTATAATTGCTGTTTGCAGTAATTTTTGGGTCGCTTATCGGTGTTTTGCACGATTTTAGGTGACCAGAAGTGGTGCTGGGCCGTCTGAACGGCCAGGTTCTGAGGCGAGCAGTGCGCCAAGCGATGCGCCTGCAACACCTTTGTCTGCTGAGACCATTAGGTTGGTGGCAGAAGCGGTCATGGCAATGATCAATGCGCAGCCTGCAAGGCAGGTGCAGCAGCCTGCTCCTGCTGTGGAGCAAGTACCGGTTCAGACGGCAGAGCGAAGGAGGGTTGAGCAAGTAGTTTTGGAGCCAGAGTTGCCTAGGAGAGAAACTGAAAGACAACTGAAGCATGTCATGGGCTTTCACCCACCAGTGTTCACGGGGGCAGAAACCCCGACCCAAGCAGAGGATTGGCTCTCAAGGGTCAACAGGGTGATGACTGCGACGCAAACTGAAGAGTGGCAGAAGACCACTATAGCGACGTTCCTTTTGGATGGGGACGCAAGACTGTGGTGGGAGGGCCTAGAGCTGCATCAGTTGAGGGGAAGGCCATTGGCCGAAGTCCCGATGGAGGAGTTTGCGAGACTATTTATGGCTCGATACCTCCCCTCGGCGCAGAGGATCGCGCTAGAGAGCGAATTCCAGAAGTTGGCGCAGGGTGATAGCACCGTTGATGAATACCTCCACGAGTTTACTCGGTTGGGGAGATATGCCGGCGCTACCTTTGCAGACGAGGAGCGCAAGACGAGCCGCTTTTATGAAGGGCTAAGGGATGATTTGAGATTGCTGCTGTCGGGGCCCAAGACTCAGGGTTTCATGACCCTGGTCAGTTCGGCCCGGTCCTTGGAGAAGGATATGAGAAACGTGCAAGCAAAGAAGGAGAGGGAATCTGGTGGCAAGAGATCAGAGTTCAAGGCGCCGACTACGTCGAAGTCGGGCTACCGCAGATTCTCCAAGAAGTCTAGGACGTCGGGTCCAGTTTCTTCTGCAGGTGCCTCGGGGGCAACTACCCATCGAACCCCGGGCGCTTGCTTCACGTGTGGAAAGCTGGGGCACTTCGCCCGTGACTGCTGGAGTGGACGCTCAAAGTCCGAAAGGAAACAAGGAGCCACCTACGAGGAAAAGGGCAAAGCGGTGGAGTCGACCGCGTCCCACTATGCTCCGACTCAGCCTAGAGTCTACAACTTGGGCCAGCAGGAGGCCATCAAGCAAGCGGATGTGGTGACAGGTATGAGTTAATTTATGCAAGTTGACTTGAGAATGCTATTACCTATTGCTTGTTAAGCTAATGTCTTTTGCTTAGGCTTTGTGGTGATTAGCGATAGTCCGGCACGAGCACTGTTCGACACTGGTGCTTCGCATTCTTTCTTGTCCGAACAGTTTATATCGCGCATCGGAGTCCCTTCTTCGATGGCAAAGGACAAGCTAGATGTGTTGCTACCAAATGGGTGCTCGATGCGTGCGGACAGGGTGTGCGCCGTGAAGGTTCACATAGGGAGCCAAGAGTTCGACTTGCTAGCGTCATTATTACCGTTGGTAGAGTTCGATGTTATCTTTGGAATGGATTGGCTGTCAGAGCAGAAGGCTTGGATCGATTGCGACCGTAAGGAGATCAGGCTGGGTGTAGGGCGGGAGACTACTTTCGAGGGGCTTAAGGGGTCGAGCAAGACACTAATGTCTGCTCTTCAGGTGGTGAAGGCGGTTCGTGCTGGTGCAGAGCTGTTCTTTGCGATAGTGGGGGCTGTGGAGCCAAAGTCCCCGTTGGATAGCATCCCCGTGGTTTGCGAATACCCCGATGTGTTCCCGGATAGCCTTCCCGGAGCCCCACCGCAGCGAGAGATTGATTTTACGATCGAGCTCGTGCCGGGTGCCAAACCCGTGTCACGTGCTCCTTATAGATTGGCGCCAAAGGAGATGGCGGAGTTGAAGGTTCAGTTGGAGGAACTGATGGAGCAAGGTTATGTGCGTCCAAGTTCATCGCCTTGGAGCGCACCGGTCCTCTTCGTTAAAAAGAAGGACGGTAGTATGCGGCTGTGCATTGACTACAGAGAATTGAACAAGTTGACGGAGAAGAACAAGTACCCGATCCCGAGGATTGATGATCTCTTTGATCAGTTAGTCGGATCATCAGTATACTCCAAGTTGGACTTGAAGTCGGGGTACTATCAGCTGAGGATCAGGGAGTGTGATATCCCGAAGTCGGCGTTCAGTACGAGGTATGGGCATTTCGAGTTCACGGTCATGCCGTTTGGACTGACAAATGCGCCATCAGTGTTTATGGATCTGATGAACAGGACGTTCAGAGACTTCCTGGATCGCTTTGTGATCGTCTTTATTGACGATATTTTGGTATACTCGCAGTGCGAAGAAGACCACTTCAAGCATTTGCATTTGGTGTTGGAGACTCTGAGAAGGAATGAGCTTTACGCAAAGTTCTCCAAGTGCGAGTTCTGGCTACCCTCGGTAGCGTTCCTTGGTCATATAGTGAGTGGGGAAGGTATAGCGGTGGATCCGGCGAAGATAGTTGCGATACGGGAGTGGCCTGTGTTGTCTTCGGTAGCGGAAGTCCGTAGTTTCCTTGGGCTTGCCGGCTATTACAGGCGCTTCGTGGAGAACTTCTCGCGGATAGCGTTACCTCTCACAAAGTTGACCAGGAAGGATCAGAGATTCTTATGGACGCAAGAGTGCGTGCAGGCTTTCGAGGAGCTGAAGAGGCGGTTGACCACGGCGCCAGTGCTTAGTTCGCCGAGTGGGACCGAGGGCTTTGAGGTGTATAGCGACGCTTCGGGTAGTGGCTTGGGCTGCGTGTTGTTGCAGCATGAAAGTGTGATCGCGTATGGATCGCGTCAGCTGAAAGTGCATGAAAGGAATTATCCGGTGCACGACTTGGAGTTGGCGGCCGTGATTTTTGCACTCAAGTTGTGGAGGCACTACCTATACGGCGTAAGAGTCGATATATACACCGATCACAAGAGCCTAAAATACTTGTTGGATCAAAAGGACCTTAATATGAGGCAGAGAAGGTGGATGGAGTTCCTGGGGGACTACACCTTCAAGATACATTATGTACCCGGGAAGGGCAACGCAGTTGCGGATGCGCTGAGCCGCAGGGCTCCCGCCCGAGCCAACTGGTTGTCGGTGCATGATGAGCGGCTAGTGCGGGAGTTGGAGGAGCTTGAGATCTGTTGCGTTGACAAGCAGACGAGCGCCAAGGCAATGTTAAACTGGACAGAGGTGCAGTATGACCTGGCTGACCGGGTTCGGCAGGCATTGGAGTTAGATGACTCCATGAAGGAGCTGTTGGAGGCCGCTCTGGATGGGTCAAATTCCCAGTTCTCGGTGGAAGATGGTTTGTTAAGGAAGGGTCATCGGTTGTGCGTCCCGAGTGGGGGTAACCTCCGGGCGGAGTTGATGTACGAGGCTCATCATACCAAGTACTCAATCCACCCAGGGAGCACGAAGATGTATCGTGATCTCAAGAAGTTGTTTTGGTGGCCGGGGCTTAAGAAAGATGTGGCGTTGTACGTGGCTAAATGCCAAACGTGCGCCTTGGTGAAGGCGGAGTGCCAAAAGCCGGGAGGATTTCTGAAGTCCTTGCCTATACCGGAGTGGAAATTCGACGATATATCTATGGACTTTGTGCACGGGTTGCCAAGGTCGCAGAAGGGGAACGACGCCATCTGGGTGATCGTAGATCGGCTAACTAAGGTGTCGCATTTCATTCCGCATAGGAAGGATGATCCAGTGGAGAAATTGGCGAAGTTGTACGTTGACAATATTGTTAGGCTGCATGGTGTGCCTCGTAGCATTGTGAGTGATCGCGATGGGCGGTTCACGTCAAATGATTGGAGGTTGGTGCAGCAGATGTTGGGAACAAAGTTAAAATTCAGTACAGCTTTCCATCCGCAGACGGATGGGCAGACCGAGAGGGTTAATAGAACGATGGAGGACATGCTCCGCATGTGCGTTCTAGACTTCGGGAAGCATTGGGAAGACCATCTTTATTTGGTGGAGTTCGCGTACAACAACAGCTACCAAGCGAGTATACAAATGGCGCCCTTCGAGGCCCTGTATGGTAGGAAGTGTCGCACGCCGTTATCGTGGCTTGAAACGGGTGAGGCAAGGTTGTACAAGAAGCAGGAGGTGGAGAGTGCTACCTCGTTAGTGCGGATCATTCGGGAGCGCTTGTTGATCGCTCAGGACCGGCAAGCGAAGTATTACAATGCCAAGCACCGGAACGTGGAGTTCGCGGTGGGCGATTGGGTATATCTGAAAGTGAAGCCGTTCAAGGGGGTTTCGCGGGTGAGACGCTTGAAGAAGCTGAGCCCAAGATACCTTGGACCTTTTGAGGTCCTGGAGCGAGTCGGCGAAGCGGCCTACCGTTTGAAGCTATCGGTGGAGTTAAGTGGATTACATGATGTGTTCCACATCTCGGTGTTGCGGAAGGCGGTGCAAGAGCCTTCGCAGGTGATCGCGGATGATCAAGTGCCAGTGGACGAAGGGTTGACGACTAGAGTCAAGCCCATTCGTATCGAAGATGGTGAGGTCAAGAGGCTTCGTAACAAGGAGATCAGAATGGTGAAGGTCCGTTGGGATAACTGCGGGCGCGAGGAGCTCTCTTGGGAGCGAGAGCAGACAATGCGCGAGGAGTACCCCGAGTTGTTCCCCTCAGGTACTCGTTATGTTTATTTTGTGTAGTCTCTGTTCTTAATTTCGGGACGAAATTCTCTTAAGGGGGAGGGAGTTGTAAGACCCCAACCTCGGAGATGATCGCGTTCGGGCACCGTTTTGAGGGTCAAAACGGTGTCGGGTGGAAAAATGGTCAACATGAATTTTGTTCGTCTCGACGAGATCTACAACTTTTATGTTGACCACTTTTCGATTTGAGGTCATCTCAGGGGCACACGGCCAGGCACACGGCCGTGTGCCTACCCGTGTTCAGTGGTCGAATGCGTTTTTGTGCAGTCTCGAGTCAGAGAAGGACACGGCCTGAGACACACGGCCGTGTCTCAAGCCGTGTGTGGGGCACACGGCCTCGAACACGGCCGTGTCAGGAGCCGTGTCGATCGGCGAATGAGTTACACGGCCAGACACACGGCCGTGTGTCAAGCCGTGTTCGGCCCAGTTTTTGGGATTTTGGATCTAATCTCGGCCGTTCGTTCCCTTGGATCTGGATCCGACGGTGGGGACTGCTCCTGGGGCGTTTTTAGCCGGGATTAGGGTTTTGTATCCCCATTTTCTTTGGTCCACTCTCTCTCTAAGTGTTTAGAGAGAAGGGAGAGCAAGAGGAAGGAGGAGCCCAAGATCCGGCCGCCGGCGGAGCACCGGAGCACCGATTCGCGATCCGAGTCCGGATCCTCGAAGGCAAGGGCGAGGCGAAGCTTTCCATCCGACTACATCTTCATGGCACCGCGGAAAAATGCGAGGGTAACGATCCTCTTCATAGGGCATGTGTAGTCGCCCTTCTTTCTTTGCATGGGGAAATCCCCCTCTCGCGAGTGAGCGTTGAGGTGCGGAATCCCTTCGGGTAGATATGTAAAGTCCCCGTTGTTAGAGCCCGGAATCGGAGTACGGGCGTAGGCATTGTGTGTGAAGCCTATTCGGGTTTAACCCGGATCGGTGATGTTTGCATTGCATGGCCGGAGAAGACTCCGCGCCGGTGAATTTAGTTTTCCGAAAATTCTACGCGGTAGATTGCATACAGGGATCCTTGGGGGTTAACCTCGAGGCGCACCCGGAAAGCTTGGGCGGAATCGCATTGCCGCCACGATGTTGCCTTGGAGGGCAAATCGGTACATAACGGGGTTATGTGCGTGTTTTGATCGATTGTGGGAATGAGGAGAAACTTGGCCCGCACCGATGGCTAAATGGCCGTGGTGAAGTGAGCAACGGGCGGGTGGAACTCTACCCATTCCAAGTGGTCTCGGTAGAAGCGACCTAAAGTACATGGGACTTCCCGGGGGGCTGGAAACGAGCCTAGGCTTCGGCCGAAAGGGCTAAATGCTCACGAGTGTTGCCATCCGAGGGATGGTGGTGGAATCGCGGTGTCGGGCTGGGTCCGGACCGGGTTCACCGATTAGTGCCCTGAGAGCACGGAGTGTGCGGCCGTGCGTGCCGACACTTGTGGCGAATAGAATGCTTTATATAATTGCTATGATAGTTCTATATGCAGGGAAGGAGCACCGCCGTCCCGAGAAACGGGACGGGGTCGTTATAATTTGGTCAGCTTTGCTGACCGTTGCCCTTTTGTATTGCCACCTCTTGGGTGGGTTGTTCCTGCAGGTGCTGCTGCGGAGCCAAGCGGCAAATAGCAGGCTAAAGCCCAAGTTGCAGCGCCAGCCCTCGAAGGCTTATTTATTAGCTTTTTCATATTCATGTATGGCCGGCCTGCGTGCCGATGTATGAAAGACGCTATCTTGTTAAGCGAACACTTTTGTAAGGCCTTAAGGCCGTGAACTCTTTTGTGTATGTACTCATTCCTGGGTTGTAGTGGACATTCATGCTCTGTGGCAGGGTTCTTATCTTTTTGCAACTTAATAAAATTGCTTCCGCTAGGTGTTGTGTAGGACGCTCTGATTGGTTGTGTGGTTTCAACGCGTAACCAACCGGTCTGTCCGTAGTATATGGCGTCGGGCCCCGGCCGGACCTACTGTTATATGCTATGCGACGGATAGGGGTGTTACAGTTACTAGTGGACCAGGCCCCGGGGGCGAGCTGGCGAGTCTCTGCCACTCTCGCGAGCGTGGGGACACCCTCTCCTTCTTCTCGCGCAGCCTACCGGCTCCTCTCGGCGCGAGTGGACATGGGGGGTCAATTATTCCCCCCCCCCTCTCTTCTTTTTCTTTGTAGGAAGTCATCTTGAAGTATTCCCCCCTTGTGTTTCCCTGATTAATCATCTTCTGTGTCAGGACCTCAGTTACCTGCCTTCGGAAGACACCTACCCCCGGTTACAGTCGTAAGGCCTTTATGCTCTCCAACTGCACCTTCTATTCCCCTATCCAGTACCGCAATGGAAACAAGTCCTTGCTTGCAAAAAACTGTAGCCCGGTAGAGTCAAAAGCTAAGTGGGGGTGAGGGAGGAGGTAACCACTCCACGGAAAGGGCTTGATCCACCTTGTCATTGTTTCCAACCGCCGAGTGAGCCTACAGCCCTGCCAGCTTGATGAGAGCCTGGTCAGCGAGTCTACTCGGGGTCTCCTCTCCTCTCTCATCCAACCACCGAGTGAGCCTACAGCCCTGCCAGTTTGATGAGAGACTTGTCAACGAGTCTGCTCGGGGTCTCCTCTCCTCTCTCCTCCAACCACCGAGTGAGCCTACAACCCTGACAGCTTGATGAAAGCCTGGTCAGCGGGTCTGCTCAGGGTCTCTTCTCCTCTTTTCTCCCCCAACCATCGAGTGAGCCTACAGCCCTGCCAGCTTGATGAGAGCCTGGTCAGCAGGTCTGCTCGGGGTCTCCTCTCCTCTTTCTCCTCCAACCACCGAGTGAGCCTACAGCCCTGCCAGCTTGATGAGAGCCTGGTCAGCGGGTCTGCTCGGGGTCTCCTCTCCTCTTTCTCCTCCAACCACAGAGTTGGCCTACAACCCTGCCAGCTTGATGAGAGCCTGGTCAGCGGGTCTTCTCAGGGTCTTCTCTCCTCTTTCTCCTCCAACCACCGAGTGAGCCTACAGCCCTGCCAGCTTGATGAGAGCCTGGTCAGTGGGTCTGCTCGGGGTCTCCTCTCCTCTTTCTCCTCCAACCACCGAGTGAGTCTACAACCCTGCCAGCTTGATGAGAGCCTGGTCAGCGGGTCTGCTCGGGGTCTCCTCTCCTCTTTCTCCTCCAACCACCGAGTGAGCCTACAGCCCTGCCAGCTTGATGAGAGCCTGGTCAGCGTGTCTGCTCGGGGTCTTCTCTCCTCTTTCTCCTCCAACCACCGAGTGAGCCTACAGCCCCTGCCAGCTTGATGAGAGCCTGGTCAGCGGGGCTGCTCAGGGTCTCCTCCCCTCTTTCTCCTGACCACCGTCTTTCAAGAAGGACGCCCTGAGGAGCATTGTGCTAGGAAATTGCGACATATTCAACAAGTACGATCATTAAAGTTATATTAAAGCATATTCAAAGGAAAATTATCATTATGGATAGAAACGCTTCAGATCGTCACCGTTGCGGGCGCGATCCATGGGTACCCCGTCCACATCCTGGAGGTGATACCCTCCTGACTTCAAAGCTTCTTTTACAATGAAGGGACCCTCCCAATTGGGGTTGAGCTTTCCTACCGAGGCCCCCTACCCGCGGCATCAACCTTCTTGAGAACCAAGTCCCCCTTTTGAAATTGCTTGACCCGGATGTGTTTATCAAAGTACCTGGACATCCGGCGCTTGACCTCCTCCTGTCGGATTGATGCTAGCTCCCAGAGCTCCTCCACGAGGTCGAGTGAAAGCCTCTGCTCCTCTCTGTTGTCGACCTGCCACCTTTCATATCCCCCCTTTGCTGCCGTTACCCTGGGAGATTCGACCTCAAACTCTACATGTATGACGGCCTCCGAGCCATGGGAGAGCTTAAAAGGTGTTTCTCCAGTGGCCGTATTCGGAGTAGTTCGCAGAGCCCACAGAACGGAGGGGAGTTGTTCGACCCAGCTCCCCCTCAAGTTCTCCACTTTCTTTTTTAAGAGATTCACAATAATCTTATTTGCTGCTTCCACCTGTCTGTTGCTTCGAGGGTGATGAACCGAGGCAAACCAAAGGTCTATGCCAAGCTGCGCACAAAAGTCCACAAACTCCCTGATGGCGAATTATGGCCCATTGTCGGTGACTATGGCCAAAGGGAGCCCGTGCCGGCAAATAATCTCTCCCCACACAAAGTTCTTGACTACTTGCGATGTCACCTTCGCCAAAGCCTTCACCTCCAGCCATTTCGAAAAGTAATCCACCATGACTAGTAGGAACTTCCTCTGACCGCTAGCTTGAGGGAACGGCACTACTAGGTCCAGTCCCCATATGGCGAAGGGCCATGGAGAGGTGATCGTTCGCAGCCTCTGTACTGGGAGGAGCTACAAGGGAGCAAACTCCTGACACTTTCTACATCTCTTAGCAAGCTCCTCCGCATCTTTACGGAGGGTAGGCCAGAAATAGCCTTGCCTTAGTACCCTCCCTTCCAAAGTCCGACTCCCTGAGTGGCTTACGCATTCCCCTGAATGGACCTCCTCCAATACCTTTGATGCTTCCTTCTCGGATACACACCGGGCTAGCAATCCGGACAATGTTTTTCGGTAAAGTACTCCTTCCTTCAACAGATAATAAGCTGACTTGTACCTAATCCGCTTCCTCTCGAGATCCCCCTCGGGTAGACGTCCCGACGCCAAGAAGGTCACCAAAGGGTCCATCCAAGACACCTCCTGGTCGACCTCCATTATCTCCCCTTCTTCTATGGAAGGCCTGAAGAGTTCGGTCATAGTCCCTCCGGCCTGAGGACCATGCTTTGCGTGCGAGTCTTCCTTAGCACTCTCTTCCCGAGGAACGTACTGGATGGAGAAGCTATGAAACTGCCCAACGATACCCTTTATCTTTACCAGGTACAACTGGAGGGTCGGTTCCCTCACCTCGAATTCTCCGTTGATGTGTCTTGCCACCACCAAGGAGTCCGTGAAGACCCTGATATCCTGTATGCCCAATTCCCTAGCCAGCCGAAGCCCGGCGATGATTGCTTTGTACTCAGCTTGATTGTTCGTGAGGGTGAAGCGTATCTTCAAGGCTTGCTCGATCCTAGTCCCCTCGGGACTTGTCAAGATGACTCCTCCCCCAAAAGAATTCTTACCAGAAGCTCCATCAACCAACATCTCCCAAGCCGCCACGGGAGATACCTCCACCTCCCCGGCCTCTACCACATAGTCCGCCAAGAAATCCGCCACTACCTGCGCCTTAATAGCCTCTCGAGGGATGTAGGAGAGGTCGAATTCGATGAGCTCTATCGACCACTTGGCCAATCTTCCCAAGTGCTCGACCCCCTCGAGGATGCGGCGAAGGGGGTGGTCCGTCACGACCTGAATTGCATGGGATTGAAAGTATGGCCTAAGCTTCCGGGCCGACATGACGAGAGCGAAGGCCAGCTTTTCTAGGATGGGGTACTTCAGCTCTGCCTTTTTGAGGACCCTGCTTACATAATAAATAGGGAATTGCTTCTTTCCCTCCTCTCGGACGAGGACCAAGCTAACCTCCCCCGTCCCTACCCCCAAATAGAGGAACAAACTCTCCCCTTCCCTCGGCCCTTGAAGTAGCGGCATCTGGGTAAGCTGCTGCTTCAGAGCCTCAAAAGCCTTATCGTATTCCAATGTCCATTCGAACTCCCTTCCTCCCCTTAGAGTTCGGAAGAAAGAGGAGCATCTCTCTCCTGCCCTAGAGAGGAGCCTGCTCAACCCTGCTATCTTGCCAGTAAGATGCTAAACCTCCTTGGAATTCCGAGGAGATTTCAGCTCTAGTATCGCTTTTACCTTGTCCGGATTGGGTTCCACCCCTGCGGGAGTAAGGAGATGTCCCAAAAACTTCCCCTGCTGGCCCCGAACACACATTTCAGAGGGTTAAGCTTAATCTTATACTTCCTTACAGTTGTAAACGTCTCCTGCAGGTCCAAGACATGGGACCCGAGGTCCCGACTCTTAACCATCAAGTCATCCACATAGACCTCGAGGTTCCGCCCCTTCTGCTCTTGAAAAATCTGGTCCATCATCCTTTGATATATTGCTCCCGCATTCTTTAGCCCGAAGGGCATCATGTTATAACTGAAGCACCCATCCTCCGTGACGAACGTGACGTCCTTGACGTTCGGAGGGTGCATGCGAATCTGATGGTATCCTGAAAAAGCATCTAAAAAGCTCATCAGTGAGAAGCCGACGGCTGAGTCAACCAGCGCGTCGATTCGAGGCAGGGGGTAACAATCCTTAGGGCAGGCTTTATTTAAAAGAGAGAAATCGATACACATCCTCCATTTCCCCTCCCCCTTTTTCACCATTACAACATTACTCACCCACCCCGGATACCTGTTGGCAGATATGAATCCCGCTTGGAGCAGCTTCTCCACCTCTTCTCAGATAGGTCTAGCCATCTTGGAGGCGATGGCCCTTTTTTTCTGTTGGATGGGGCGGACCTTAGGATCAAGGTTGAGACGGTGGCACGCCATGTCCGCGTCGATCCCTGGCGTGTCCACTGCGCTCCAGGCAAAGACGTCGATGTTCTCTTACACGCACCTCCGGATCTCTTCCTGGTCTTTGGGAGTGAGCTCTCCGCTGATCTTTATCTTTTCCCTCCTTCCGTCCTTCGTGAGGATCTCCACTTTTAGAACTTCCACAGCCGCCCTCAACCTTGAAGGTTCTTCTCCTTCTGGCTCCCTCAGATCCTCTTCCAGGTCCTTTGCCCCGTACTCAACTCCCAGACCTCCCACAGCAGCTACCCTCTCCTGGGCCCTCCCTTTATCTCTTCCAAGGTCCCCCTCTGGTGATGCCCTCTTTCTCTTCTTTTCCCCAATACTCCCTTCATTCCCCCTACGCTCCCGCTCCCTAGCCACTTGCTCTCCCGCCATTACTGGCTACACCGCAATGCCTCTGTCACCTCCTCCCTCTTCTCTCTCCAACTCCTCTCCTCTAGCCATCTCCTCCTCTGCTACAAGACTTCCCTCCACCCTTGCTTCCTCTCTCACCAGCTCCACTCCTCTAGCCACCTGCTCTCCTGCCATTGCTGGCTCCACCGCAATGCCTCTTTCACCTCCTCCCTCTTCTCTCTCCAACTCCTCTCCTCCAGCCATCTCCTCCTCTGCTACAAGACTTCCCTCCACCCTTGCTTCCTCTCTCACCAGCTCCTCTCCTCCAGCCACCTGCTCTCCTGCCATTGCTGGCTCCACCGCAATGCCTCTTTCACCTCCTCCCTCTTCTCTCTCCAACTCCTCTCCTCCAGCCATCTCCTCCTCTGCTACAAGACTTCCCTCCACCCTTGCTTCCTCTCTCACCAGCTCCTCTCCTCCAGCCACCTGCTCTCCTGCCATTGCTGGCTCCACCGCAATGCCTCTTTCACCTCCTCCCTCTCTCTCCAACTCCTCCCGTTCCATCCTTTTCTCCAGCTCCTCTGCATCCCCCTTCCATTAGATGGTGTTGACCACCGTCACGTAGCACTCCCGAGCCGCCTTTGGATCCCCCCTTACCCTGATCTGGGTTACTCCCGAATTAAGCTTCAAGCACTGATGGAACGAGGATGGTACACACCTAAAAGCGCTGATCAAAGGGCGCCCAAAGATCGCATTATAGCTGCTGGGGGCATCCACTATCACGAAACGACAGTTCCTGGACAGCCCCCCAGCGTCACCTGAAGTCCAACTCCCCCCTCGACCTCCTTCCTCTCCCCCGAGAATCCAAACAATGGCCCATCCGCCGCCAACACCCTTCATGCCTCCACCCTCATCTCATTGAATGCCTTCTTGAAGATCACATTGACGGAACTCCCATTGTCCACCAAAATTCGGGACACCGTGAAGTTCTCAATGGCGGTCCGGATTACCAGCGCGTCGCAGAAAGGGTCCTCATGATCTGGTAGGTCCCTTCTGGAAAAGGTGATTTTCTCATTCGGGGGTGGGGCTTGCGATGTCGAGGCAACGCTCCGATGATACATTGTGTGAAGACTGGCCTTACGGGTGGCCTCGATCCCCACCCCCCATGAATCACCCCGATCCCTCCTCGATCTCCTGTGTCCGACCGATCCACACATCGATCCTCCTCCGCAGCTCCTGGCATCTCCACTATCTTCACTGGTGGCCGTTGGTATTCTCCTCCTCTGCTTCTCCTCAACTCTAAGAACTCTGGGCACGTGGCCGTCGCATGGCCCTCTTCCTCATGGAAGTCGCAATATGGCAGAACTCCTCCCCCACATCTCCCATCTTGGGGGTTCCTCCTCCTCCCCCCAATCGCTCTCCCACGCTCTCTTACTCTTCCTCTCCCTCGGCCAATGGCCATAGCTTGCTGAGGCGGAGGTGGGAGCGGCCTTGGGCCATGCCCCCATCCTAGTGGATGAAATCTCCCTGGTCCCTGATAAAAGTTCCTTCCCCCCTGCGGAGGACCCCTTCCTGGTCCTTGAACTGGGCCTCCCGGTTGCCTCCAGCCCAACTCTGGGTGCACGGGTCCCCTTGGCTCCTCCCTTCTCCTTCCCTCTTGCTGCCTTGTTCCTCCTGACTCTCTCTGCTCCCCCTTCGTCAGCCTTGCTAACTTCCTTGCAAATGCCGGGTTTGCCGCCTCCATGGCTATCTCCTTTGCTGCCTTCTCCATCAATCCCTCAAAGGACAATGGCGCCTTCCGGGATAGGCTCATCTTGAAGAAGCCTTCCCTCAACCCCACGGTGAAGGCCATCTGAAGGGCGAAACCGGGCACCTCCTGGATGTCTAAGATCTCCTCCTGGAAACGATCCACATACTGAGCCAAAGACTCGTCCGTATTCTGCTTGATCAGGAAGATGGACTCCAGGTTCTTCTTCCTCTTCTTCGAGGTCGAGAAGCGCAGCTGGAAGCTCCTGCTCAGGTCTTCAAAGCAATAAATAGAACCCGCCAGGAGTTGATGGAACCAGTCCCTGGCCTTATCCTTCAAAGTGATGGCGAAGAGGCAGCACTTGAAGGCGTTAGTCATAGGTCTGATGGAGACCACATCTTAAAACCATTACAGGTGTTGGAGGGGATCATCCTTCCCCACATAGTAGGTCATCTCCGGCTCGCGGAACCCTTCCGGAACGGGTGCCGAGAGGACCAACTCGCAGAAGGGGGATCCTCTCGCCGATGGTCTCGCCAGGTCTACTCGCGCGACTAGCCCTGCGGGCGCGACGACACTCGCCGGGCTGGGGAAGAGCTCCCATCCTTACACCTCTCGCCGACTTCCATCCACCGCCACTTCCTTTCCCGGTCGCCTCCCGGGTGCGTCCTCACCTATCCGTGCCGGCTCGACCCCCTCGCGGAGCGCATGGTCCGGCACTTGGGGCGGGGGGGGGGGGGTCTCGCACTCCCCTCTCTGTGCGAGCTACTTCAGCATGTCCATGATCCCTCCGATGGATGACATGAACTCTGCCCTCCCGACATAACCCCCTGGCTCGGGGACCCCTCGTCTTCTCCTCCTGCATCTCCCGCCATGAGGTAACCCTTCGTTCTTCCACACAAGCTGCTGTTCCACGCTCACCGCACCAAAAATGTTGGAACCAACAAGGTCGATTCCCCCTAAAGCTCGGAACTACTGGGGCAGCTCACGCTTACTCCCTTGGGATCACACTCGAGGCGAAGAACTAGACCGGAGGCTCCAGCGAGGAGGTCCCGCCTCGTACCCGGAAGAGACTAAAGCTCTTCCCCTCCCTAGCCAATGCTGAGCTAGGTTCCTTAGAAGAAGTGGAAGGAGTCAAGAAAGCTTGCTCTTCTTAGGCACCTTATCGGTCTATTTATAGGCCTCTGAACTGGGACTACAAATAACCAATTTACACTGCCCTGAAATTACAAGAATACCCATATCTAGGTCTGCCAACAGCCAAACTCCGCTGTCCGCAAGGGCTAAATGCAGACCACCCGGGGTAAAAAGGGTAAAACCTCCCTAGGGCCCAAAAAGTGGGCCCGACCCTACCTGAATCGGCCTTGAACCAAAGTGGCACTTGGCAAATACTCCTCCATAAGGTCCTCTCGTATAAGGTCCTCTCGCATGGCGAGAGGGCGACCCCGGGCAAGAGTTCCACTCCTGGAGCCTTCTCGCGCGGGGAGCTGGCCACTCGCCGGAAAAGCTTCCTGTCTCGCCATGCTCCACTTAGGCCGTCTCGCTTGGTGCGGTGAACCTCACTCCTTACCCTGTCCCCTGACACCTCTCGCCTGGTGCCTCTCTCTTCTGGCGCCTCTTCCCTTGCACTTCTCGCCTGGAGCCCTCTCGCTCGGTTCTC
Source organism: Platanthera zijinensis (assembly GCA_039513925.1). Classification (NCBI taxonomy): domain Eukaryota; kingdom Viridiplantae; phylum Streptophyta; class Magnoliopsida; order Asparagales; family Orchidaceae; genus Platanthera; species Platanthera zijinensis. The sequence continues at coordinate 110,738,801 of CM077087.1, forward strand.
TCGCTCGCCTGGGAGTCCGAGGTTGTACAGAATTCTATAGTCGTTATTTTCTAACAAGATACATGTGCTCCTATCTATTAAAAATTAAAAGGAGTGCCTAAAATAAGTTCACTATTTTAAACAAAGCATAATAAATTCTTTAAAACTTAACCCCGATTATTTAAATTTTTCAATCTACAATTAACAAACGAATAGTGAAAAAAGAATTAATAAAATTCACATATAAATAAACTCAAAACAAAATTGTTGGATAGCAAGAAAATTAAGAATGATATATTTAATTTATTTGTTTTATAAAATATTTTTTGAATTTTTATAGTTATTCTCTTTTTTTGTATTTTTTATTTATTTCTTTAATATATACATACTAAAGAAAGGAAAATTTGAAAATAAAATTAAAAAAAAAGTAGATTTTTAAGTTTTACAAATTTTTTGTATTTTTAAGAAAATTTTCATTCTATTTACAAAAATTGGGAGAAAAGGAGAAATTATTTACAAGGATGAGAGAGAAAAGGGGAGAGGGGAAAGAGAAAAGAATATTTACAAAAAATATTTACAAAAATTTATCTACAAAAAATATTTACAAAGTAAAACAAAATATTTTTGCAATTTTTTTTGTTTTTGTTTTGTTTTTTTTTTTCATTTTTTTGTTTTTGAAATATAAGTGCAAATAAGAGAAGTGCAGAAAAAAAGCAGGGAAAATACGAAAACACCCTCATACTTAGTTCCAACATTGTCCCCAATGTTGTAAGATAATTATGCGAAACAAGAAAAAATAAATGTTATATGTACAAAAAAAAGACGGAGGGTAGAAACGTCCCTGATGCGTGTTCGGGAAAGCCCTTTTAGAAACCCTGCATATTTAGAAAAAGTTACAAACATGATAAATAAAGGGTGAAAAAGATAGACGTGGGGTGCCTCCTAGGAGCGCTTTGTTTAGAGTCGTGTAGCTTGGCTATATTGGCGGTTATATGTCGAGGAGGGTTATGGTTTCGTTATGGTCGATCACTGGGTCGCCCGCAATGTAAGACTTTAACCGATGACCGTTTACTTTAAACGAGCCTCTTTCTGGGTGGGAGACGAGTACGACCCTGTATGGAAAAATTTCTTCAATTTTGAAGGGACCGGACCAATGAGATCTAAGTTTACCCGGAAAAATTCCAAGACGTGAATTATAAAGAAGGAAAAGATCGCCTGGAGAAAAAAATTTTGTGGACTTGATTTTTCGATCGTGATATAACTTAGAATGCTCCTTATAGAACTTATTGCTCTCGTAGGCATTCACATGCCATTCATCGAGCTTGTTTAGTTGCAGTTTTCTATTTTGAGCGGCTAAGTTAGCGTCGAGATTTAAGAGTTTTAAAGACCAAAGGGCGTGATGTTCTAGTTCTACGGGTAAATGGCACGCTTTGCCATTGACTAATCAAAATGGAGAACAACCGGCTGCGGTTTTGTATGCCATACGATACGCTCATAACGCGTCGTCAAGTTTAACAGACCAATCTTTCCTATTTAGTGAAATAATTTTTTTAATATACGCTTAATCTCTTGATTTACTACCTAAACCTTGCCACTTGTTTGAGGGTGGTAGGGGGTGGCCAGTTTGTGCGTGACTCCGTATTTATTTAACATCTTAGCCATAAGAGCATTACAGAAATGCGTTTCCCTATCACTAACAATTGCGCGAGGCGTGCCGAAGCGAGAAAATAGCTTTTTAAGAAATGTAATGATGACTCGCGCATCGTTGGTGGGTAGAGCTTGCACTTCCACCCACCTTAATACGTAGTCGACCGCCACTAAAATATACATATTTTTGAAAGACAGAGGTAGGGGGCCAACAAAATCTATGCCCCATAAATCGATGACTTCGCATTCTAAAAATAAATTTTGGGGCATCTTGTCGCGATAAGGGATGTTACCCGACCACTGACAGCTATCGCATGCGCGCACTAAATTGTGAGCGTCTTTGAAGAGAGTGGGCCAAAAGAAGCCCGCCTCTAGCATCTTCCGAGCGGTCCAGTTGGCTTGATAATGCCCACTGACTGGACCCTCATTGAAGTGCCTTAGTATTTGCAAGCACTACACACCCGCAACGCATCTTCGAACCGCTTAGTCCGCGTAGATACGAAAAAGAAATTGTTCCTCCCAAAAGAAATTTTTCAAGTGAGAAAAGAATTTCTTCTTTTGATGACTTGAAAATTCTTTTGGAAGTACCCGCGTGACTAAATAGTTTGCAAAATCTGCGAACCAAGGCCAAGATGACGAAGATAAATGAATGGTTAGGAGGCGTTCCTCGGGGAATCTGTCATTTATTTCAGATTCGACGAGCGCTTCCGCACCCTGATTTTCTATGCGGGAGAGGTGGTATGCCGCTAGATTTTCCGCGCCCTTCTTATCCTGGATTTCCAAATAAAACTCTTGTAGGAGGAGAATCCATCGGATAAGGCGGGGCTTCGCATCATTTTTAGCTAATAAATATTTAAAGGTGGAGTGATCGGTATATACGATAACTTTATATAATGTTAAATACGAGCGAAACTTATCGAAAGCGAAAATTACGGCTAAGAGTTCATTTTCGTCGTCGTGTAATTCACTTGTGCGGAAGTGAGCGTCTTGCTACCGTAATAAATTGGATGAAAATGTTTTTCTACGCGTTGGCCAAGAATGGCACCTAAGGCAATATCACTAGTGTCGCACATGATTTCGAACGGAAGGGACCAGTTAGAGGCCACTAAAATTGGTGAGGTTATAAGTTTTTGTTTTATTAAATTAAAGGCGGACTCGCATTCGCTACTAAAGATGAAATGTGATTCCTTTTCCAAGAGGTGAGTCAGCGGCTTTGTTATTTTTTAAAAGTCTTGAATGAATCGTCGGTAAAAGCCCGCATGGCCTAAGAAACTCCTAATAAATTTTACGTTTGTTGGTTGCGGAAGTTTTCTATTATTTCTACCTTGGCCTTATCTACCTCCATCCCTTAATCAAAATCTTATGGCTGAGGACCAAACCTCCTCGAACCATAAAGTTACATTTTTCCCAATTTAGAACAAGACTTGTGTCCTCGCACCGTTGGAGGACACGATCTAAATTTTGAAGGCAATCGGGAAAAGATCGCCCAAAAATAGAAAAGTCATCCATAAAGACTTCCATAATGTCTTATACTAGCTCGCCAAAGATTGCTAGCATACATCTTTGGAATGTAGCCGGCGCATTGCAGAGTCCAAATGACATTCTTCGATAAGCGAAGGTGCCAAACTGGCAAGTAAAAGTTGTTTTCTCTTGGTCATGAGGGGAAATAGGGATTAGGAAAAACCCTTATAAACCATCAAGAAAACAATAATATGGATGACCAGATAAACGCTCTAAAATCTGGTCGAGAAACGGTAGTGGGAAATGGTCCTTGCAGGTAGCATCAATAAGTTTGCGATAATCGATGCACACACGCCAACCCGTAACAGTACGAGTTGGGACGAGCTCGTTGTGCTCATTCGCCACTACGGTTAGACCGCCCTTCTTGGGCACAACATGCCCGGGACTAACCCATGCACTGTCTGAAATAGGGTAGATAATCCCTGCATCTAACAACTTAATGATCTCGACCTTAACAATGTCTTTCATGTTTGGGTTAAGACGTCGCTGCGTCTGAATCGTTTTGCGGAAATTATCGTTAAGACATATCTTATGGGTGCAAAATGAGGGGTTAATCCCCTTTAAGACAGAGATTTGCCACGCATTTGCGTGGTGATGTTAAAGTAAAACTTCCAATAAATCGGAAGTCTCCGAATCACTCAAGTCTGAAGAAATAATAACGGGAAGCGTATCACCTTTTCCCAAAAAAACATATTTGAGCGATTCGGGTAAGGGTTTAAGATCTAGGGTGGGCGGTTCTTCTAGGGAGGTTTTAATTCCTATGTCTTTCTTACCAATTGGTTGGAAAGGCAAGTCTATAGAGGTATCCTCATCGCAATAAAAATTTTCGACCGCATAAATATCGTCATTTAAAAATACGGACTCGAAAACGGGAGAAGAACGATCTCCAAAAAAGATATCTAAAGAATAGCAGAAATCTTCACTCAATGACAAATTGTCCATCGAGGGATTAATAGAGAAGTAACTTGATCATCTCCTACCCGGAGGAGAAGATAACCATTACTAACATCTGTTAGTGCACGGGAGGTGGTGAGAAAAGGGCGACCGAGTATTATTGGTACCTCGGCGTCCCCTTCTATGTCTAAGATGATGAAGTCTACTAGAAAGGTAAACTTGTCTACTCGGACAAGGACGTCCTCCACTACCCCGATAGGAAACTTAACCGAGCGATCCGCTAATTGGATGCACATATTCAAAGGACTAGGAGTACCCAAACCTAAATGTTGAAAGATCGAGAATGACATCAGATTAATTCTAGCCCTTAAATCAACTAAGGCGTATTTTACTAATATAATGCCTAAAAGGCACGGGATGGAAAACTGTCCCGGGTCATTTTGTTTCGTGGGCAATTTATTAGTAATAGCCGCCGAGCAGACAACGTTGAGAGAGATATGCGAAATATCCTCTAATTTACGTTTATTAGAAAGTAGTTCTTTTAAAAATTTCGCATATTTGGGCATTTGCGAGATAGCCTCACAAAAAGGAACATTAATATGAATTTGTTTTAATAATAAAATAAATTTTTCATATTGTATGTCCTTACGTTCATTTTCTAATATAAGTGGATACGACAAGGCCTTATTTAAAAAAAAATTCGTTTAAAATCGGTAAAGGCAGCGTTATCGAAGAAGGGGGAAGAGGGGTCGGAGGAGAGATATGTACCTGAGGATCGATCCGTTTTGGATCGACCACCTCCTTACCGCTACGGAGGGTTATAGCGTAGAGGTTCTCCCTGGTTTTGGCTACGTATTCAATGGCAGTGCCCCCTGCACGCGTTCCGACATGAGTCGCGCCAACTGTCCAACCTGTAATTCTTAATTTTTTAGCGATCCGGTTATATTCCGGATATTGGACTCGTTTGACGGGATGTATTTGTAAAAATTTTCCTCAACCGGCGAAGGTTTCGGAGGTGGAGGCGGAAAAAATGCGGGTGCAGAATAAGTAGGGGGATGCTGCGTATTGTTCGGGTTGCTCCATGAAAAATTTTGGTGGTTCCTCCAACCCAGATTATAGTAATTACTATAAGGGTTGTTGTTGGGGTTGAAGGAAGGGCGACCCGAATTTCCTAAGAATTCCACGAACTCTTTAACCACACAGACGTTAGGGGGAATAAAATAAGGCGGAGTGGAGGAGGCATTAGTCATCTCCGCCACCTGCTTTGTTAACCTTTCATCTTGAAGGGTTGACAGAGCATTGGTATCCACTTCAAATAGGCCAACAGCCAACTTCGGGCGTCCCCGCATGACGTTCCATTGATAGGTGTTCATAGCCATCTCTTTGAATAAAGTCTGGGTGGCCTCGGGGGTCTTATTATTATGGGTGCCCCCGGCAGCCGCGTCAATCATTTGACGCGTCTGGAAATTAACGCCGTTATAAAAAATTTGTACCTGCAACCACATTGGTAGCGCATGGTGCGGGCACTGGTGGAGGAATTCCTTAAACCATTCCTAAGTCTCATAAAGAGACTCAGAATCGTTTTGAACGAACAAAGAAATGTTCGCCCGTAACATTGCTTTTTTTGCGTGCGGAAAGTACTTCGTTAGGAACCGTTCCGTCAATTCAGCCCAGATGGTGATACATCCTCGCGGGAGGGAATTCAACCATGCCTTGGGTTTGGATTTGAGGGAGAAGGGAAATAAGCGCAGACAAATGGCGTCATCAGTGACGCCAATGTTGCAAATCTCCAAAAAGTTGGACAAGTGGACATTATGGTCCTCATCCGGCAGTCCATCGAACTGTATTGAATTTTTGATCATTTGGATTACATTTGACTTTATTTCAAAATTGTTATTTGCAACCGTAGGGTGAATAACACTCTGAAAGAAAAGGGGATAGATACTACTCTAGAGGGGGGGGGGGGGTGAATAGAGTAATCAAAAATTGCACTAGCAAAGTTGACTATCTACTCAACTCCCTTGGAGTGAATTTGCGGAATAAAGGTTATAGATATTTAAGATTAAACCTTAAAGCCTAACACAAGTGATGTGCACAAAAGGCAGCCAACTATAATTACAGTTAAGGCTAGGAATCCTAAGCAGCAACTAGCAAACATAGTTAAAATCTAATCACAGCCACAATGCAAGTAATTAATTAAAGCAATCCAGACGACACAAGGAATTTATAGTGGTTCCCCAAACAACTTGGGTATGTCCACTCTTCTACCAACAAGGTAGGAATCCACTCAGGTTTTTGATCAGGTGCCCTGCCACCAACAAGATCTGCTTCAGGTAGATCCAGAAACCCTTTAGACTTTTGATCAGGTGTCTAAAAACCAACACAGGTTTTTGATCAGGTGCCCTGCCACCAAGGGATACTTTTGAAGGGAGTAATAACCCTGTACAGGAGGGGGAAAGGAGGTTAAGGTGTCTTCTCTATTTTACAATAGATTAGAGAAGCACAATAACTTGCACTGAGCTAGAAAGCTCTAAAAGAATCAAGGCTCCCCCTGGCTCAAAGAACGTCCAGGTGAAGTCTTGCTTCAGTGCAGAAACACTTCAGAAATTACTGAAGGAAAAAGAAGCTACAAGAAGATAAATAATATTAAATAAAATTTCTTCTTCAGACAGCTATCTTCTTCTTCTTCTTCTTCAAAAAGCTCTGAGTGAAGATCTTCCTGTAAGCAGGAGAACTCAGGTTGAAGAAGAGTGAAGAACTAAAACATCTTCTCAGTTAGATGTGAATGAGCTGAGAGCAGTTGGAAACTGTAAGCTTTTAGTTTGAATGCTGCAGTTAGCTTTTGAATATGTGAGAACTCAACTCATTTATTTCTTTCTTCAAAGAAGTCTTTATATAGCAGCAGCAACAACGGCTCTTACTTGAGTTTGAATCTTGTCTTCTTCTGAACTCTGCAAGTTGGGCTGCAAAAAACATAAAGCAAAACAAAATACTGCAGGCATATATCCTATAAAAGGATAAAGCTTTCTAAGAAGCTGCAAATTACTCTGATGAAATAATATAAGAGAAAGTCACATCAGAAGAGACTCTTTACAGCCAAGGAAGACATTTTGAGTCTAACGACTATAAAGGACAGCCTGATAGATAAAGCAGAAATCATATCTCAGCTATAAGACAAACAACTTTGTCAGAAAAGATTAGCTCATGCATAAGGAATAGAATAGATTTTGCATGGAAATGTTATCACAATTTATTCAGATGATCTTTTATAAAATGTGGCAAAATAATTATGAAATTAATCACATCACAGAAGACGACAAAACTATTTAAAACATACAGCAAAACGTCGAACGACCCTCGGAGATCGGTGACCGAAGCACGGAGATTGTCGACCTATCAGACAGATAGTCGAACGATCCAGATAGTCGAACTATCAAAGAAGATAGTCGAACTACCTCAGCAGATAGTCGACCTATCAGAACAGATAGTCGAGCTATCAGATAGTCGATCTATCCGGACAGATAGTCGAGCTATCAGATAGTCGATCTATCAGGACAGATAGTCGAACTACCAAAGCAAAACAGATAGTCGACCTATCAAGCAGATAGTCGACCTATCAAAGCAAAACAGATAGTCGACCTATCAACAGATAGTCGAACTATCAAAGCAAAACAGATAGTCGACCTATCAACAGATAGTCGAACTATCAAATAGTTGAACTATCCAAGCAGATAGTTGAACTATCAAAGAAGAGCAGATAGTCGACCTATCAACAGATAGTCGAGCTATTACAGAAAGCAGATAGTCGACCTATCAACAGATAGTCGAACTATCAGATAGTTGAACTACCCAAGCAGATAGTCGAACTATCAAAGAAGAGCAGATAGTCGACCTATCAATAGATAGTCGAACTATTAAGGGAAAACAGATAGTCGACCTATCAACAGATAGTCGAACTATCAACACAGACAGAACGTCGACCAACTGATAGACGATCGTCGATCAGCCGATAGACGATAGTCGAGCGGCGTTCGACCATAGTCAAACGAAAAAATTACTTAGCCAGATTTTCATCTGGACAGGCAATTCTACACAACTAGAGAATCTAACCTATCAACTAACCTTTGACCATTGATATATCTTGGGTCAAGAGACAGAAAGAGAAGACTGAACTCAAATCAAAACCTAGGGTTACAACAATCTCCCCCTATTTGAGTTAAGTCTCTCAACAATTAAAACATACAAACCTAATTACTGAAAGTAAAATAGAATGCATAAAGGGAAATGACTAAGCAGATAACATCAATCAAACAGATAAACATTTAACTGTCAATCAATGAAATATTAAGATGCTTTAGGGTTAGGCTTAGGATCAGAAGAGCTAGAAACAAAAGTAATCTTTCTTGTGGGATCTAGAGCTTCTTTTCTTGATAACTTCAAGTCTTGTTCTCCAATGATTTTTAATTCTGTTGTTCTTAGGACCACTGCCTCAGGATGCTTTTCCATATACTTTGAAGGGTCAAATATCTCAGGTCTAACCTGGAACTTATCGAGCTCCTTCATTCTGAATTTAGACATTGTGGTCAATCCTGCAGTGTCCTTTCCTTCTGCTTTTGCTTTCTTCATTTGCGGTGCTCCAACGAGTTCAAGAAAACGAGCCATCCTAAAGTTAGGATCAAGCTCTGGGCTTTCATAAACATTCTCAGAAGAAGTATCAACTGGTTCTTTATCCTGATTAACTAGATAACAAGAGGGAGCAGACTTAGCAAATATCTTGCTAGAATTTTCAGATAAAAATAAATCACTTACCTTTTGGAGCATCCTTCACAGAGTGAACTGGCTTAGGAGAGATTGAGCTTTTGATTTCTTTAGACTGAGGAGGAGAGAAGGTTGGTCTTTGATACACTACCTCCTTAACTTGTTCTTTAACAGCATCAGGTCTTTGATAACCAGTTTGACTTTTACCTTGGTATCCTTGTGAACTTCTCCTTTGAGCTGACTGAGATGGATTTGATCTTTCAGATTGAGCAGCAGATTTTTAAGATAAGTTTCCTGAGGCTCCTACACTGGGAGGTGGAGGAGGAGGACCTCTAGGATTCCATCTAGGTACAGGAGAGTCATACCTCTTTGACTTTTTCCTTTGCTTTTGCTGGTTCTTAGAAAATAACATCCAATGCTGGAAGTCTTTTGACTTAGGATCAATTCCTTTCAGTATATAATACGGGGTCTCATTATCTGGATTAGCAGGAGGAGGAGCTACAGCTTTTCTTTTCTTTTTAGCAATTCTTTTTCTTTTAGACTCAGCAGACTCATCAGAATCGATTTCATCTTCAGAATTAGAGGAGATGGGCAGATCATAGGGATCAAATGCATCTTGCATAGCCCTTTCTTTTTCCTTTAAAGCAGCTTTCTCTAGTTCTTCTTCTATGGCATCCTGTGCCAATAGAGCATCTTAATCCAAACCTGGGGAATCATCCCATACAGTAGATTTTTCAATTTGAACATCTGCAGCTGATTCTTGAAGATCAGAAACTGTCATAGTAACTAGTTCTGCTTGCACTTCTGGCTGAATAACTTCAGAAATTTGAACACCTGATTTTGGTTAAACTTCTAGAGCAGTTTGGATAACAGGTTCTTGAGCATCTAGAACTTCTTCCATTTTATCTGTAATTTTATGAATAAAATTTTTCTAAATGGCATCTAATCATCCCTTCCAGATATTCCCATACAAGCATATCAGTTAACAAGTCTAAAAAGTAAGTAAAGGGAATACCTTCAGAATCAACCACAGCGTGTCCTAACTCCCACAATTCATCTAGAAAGGAAGTGATGATTCCTTCTAGGTACAGGGCAACCAAGGGAGTAGAACATTCTTCTAAGCAAGCTTTAACAATAAATTCAGATTTCAGTACTGCATCAGAAATTTCCTTTTCAGATAGAGGAGGAGGAGCTGAATCTTCTATTGCTTTCTCTGCTACTGCATGATGATTTGCTGGAGGGGAGGCCAAAGGCTGCTCTGAGACATCTTCATCAAGCATCTCCCCCTGCCTGATTTCAGTAGAAACTGAAACCAGGCCCCTAGAAGAAGAGGGCTCAGCAGACTTTGAGAGTTTTTGAATAGCAGCAGTCAAGGAGGATATAGAAGAAGCAAGGGGAGCAATTGCCTCTTCAATCATGATTTTGATTGAGGGGGTAATTAACTCCACAATGCTAGAAATAAAAGCTGGAGTTATTTCAAAAGATGATGATGATAATGATGGAGGAATTTCAAAGGATGGAAGATCAGCAGGGATGGTATATGCATGATGAGCTAGAGAATGAACTGGAGATGGAACTGGAGATGTATGAGTGGATGCAGGGTGATCAATGTGATCAAAAGAGGGAATTGGAGAATGGACTGGAGTAGAAATCTCAGACACCAATAAATCAAAACTGGGATGAGAGATCCCAGCAAGATGAGTCGGGAGAGGAGATGTAGGAGGAGATGCAAGAGGAGAGGCAGAAGGTCGTACTTCAATTGAAGTTGAGGGAACTTCAACTGAAGTAGACGGTAAGGCAGATGAAGAAGATGGAAGGGATGGATTTGCTGAGCCAGCTGCTAGAAGGTGGGAGTGACTGCGGCAGTCCTGGTGCTCTCAGATATAACTGGAGCAACCCCTATGGGAGCGGGCTTCAGGAAGGTCCTTTTCCACTTTGTGAACAGGGATGGATCCATCTTCTTGCTTGCGTTGATGGAGGTGGCAGCTGACACTAGCAGATGGGAATATTTCTCCTTCAGAAAAATCCCAACTACCCTTCCCAGGGTAACTTCTTTCTTTCCATTCTTTTTCCTGATTAAATCAAACATAACGCCTGCCCAATTGATCTGCTTCTTATTTACAATTGCACACATTAGTGCAAATTGCTGCCTTGTAATATTATCGTGGGCGGAGTGCTTTCCCAGTAGCACTTTTCCAACTATTTCAGCAAGAAACTTAATCTTAAATGGAAAGTTTACTTTCAGCAGCATAGAGGGAATGCCTTCGGCATGTCCCAGCTCTATCAGCATCCTCCCAAACTCAGGGGCATCTTGCTCATACTCTTCTTCTCCATTAATCAATCCAAAAATTTCTGTTAAAATAGCGGGAGTCAATGTTACCTCTTCTCCGCTAATGGTTCCAGTCATCGAATCGTCAGTTGAAGACGAAGTGAATGCCCACTCTTTGATCTCTTGAGTGTTTATCTTTATTCTGGAAGACATGAGCTTCTCTAACCCTTGATCTTTGCACAGAGTAAGAATTTCCACTATTTCGGGTTTGCAACAGCTGAAGGAGTCGAAATCTATACTGAATCCTGCATCAAACTTTACTACTGCCAGGAGCGCTGGAGAAATCGCCATCGAGAGAGCTGGAGAAGACGAGGGAGAGACGGCGAGGACGGAGCGGAAGAAATCGCAAGACAAAGAGCAAGTGGGAAGACGAAATGCGAAAAGACGCTCTCCGTCGACGATAAAAGCAACTATCTCTTAACCTAGGTCGACCATCGGCTTTATATTAAAACAACGATCGTCGATCTATTTAAAAGATACTGGAGATGATGGTCGAACGGTCGTTCGACGATCGATCCTGAAACAGAGTAGTCGATCAATCGTTCGACTATTTCTGTCTTCACAAATAGCAAGCTATCGTCAACCATAGATCGACGATTAGCTCGACCTGTTCGACTATCTTCGAACGCCGGTCGACGATCTTCAAGAAGATAAGCTATCTTCAACCATAGGTCGACGATAGGCTTGATCCGATCAACTATCTTCGAACGTCGTTTGACTATCTTCGAACAAGTTTCAACAAGGCAGACGTCACACTTAGTCTCTTCCATTAATCATGCCTAGTTGAACTAAAAAGAACAGATGCTTCTGTTCATCTAAGGGCTTGGTGAATATATCAGCTCTCTGAAGGTCTGTGGATATAAACTCAAGGCTAATCTTGTTCTTTTCCACACAATCTCTCGGGAAATGGTGTCTAATCTCGATGTGCTTCGTTCTAGAGTGGTGCACTGGATTTTGTGCAATGGAGATAGCACTTGTACTGTCACACATGATTTTAGTGTTCTTGTGTGAGTACCCATAATCCAAAAGTTGGTTTTGTATCCACAGGATCTGTGAACAACAACTAGCAGCTGCTATATATTCAGCTTCTGCAGTTGAAGTTGAGACAGAGGCCTGCTTCTTACAGAACCAAGAGACCAATCTCTCTCCTAGGAACTGACAAGTTCCTGAGGTACTTTTCCTGTCAACTCGACAGCCAGCATAATCAGAATCAGAATATCCAATTAATTCAAATTCTGACTCAGCTGGGTACCAAAGTGCTAGATTTGGACATCCCTTCAGGTATCTCAAGATTCTCTTGAGAAGAATCAGATGAGATTCCTTGGGGTTGACCTGGAATCTAGCACAAAGGCATATAGCAAACATTATGTCTGGCCTACTTGCGGTTAAATACAATAGGGAACCAACAATGGCCCCATAATTCTTTTGATCAATAGGCTTTCCCTGATCATCAGAATCAATAACTATATTAGTAGCCATAGGTGTATGCATTGCTGAAGCATCAGCCATCCCAAACTTCTTTACCAATTCCTTGGCATATTTGGATTGGGAGATGAAGATTCCATCAGCATCTTGCTTTACTTGGAGACCAAGAAAGTAAGACAGCTCACCCATACTACTCATCTCAAACTTGGAATGCATCAAGTTGGAGAACTTTTTGCATAGTTTGGGATCAGTGGAACCAAAAATAATGTCATCCACATACACTTGAACTAACAGGATTGTGTCCTTGTGGTGCTTGACGAAGAGGGTTCTATCAACTACTCCCCTAACAAAGTTGTGCTCTAACAGGAAACTAGCTAGAGTCTCATACCAGGCTCTTGGTGCTTGTTTTAGTCCATAAAGAGCTTTTTGCAACTTAAATACATGTGAGGGCTGAGTTGAAGAAACAAAACCGGGTGGCTGTTCAACAAATACCTCTTCCTTTAGCTCACCATTAAGAAAGGCACTCTTGACATCCATCTGAAAAACTTTAAACTTCATATATGCTGCATAGGCTAAGAAGATCCTTATTGCCTCCAGCCTTGCAACAGGAGCAAAGGTTTGGTCATAATCTATACCTTCCTCCTGTCTGTAGCCCTGAGCTACAAGCCTAGCTTTGTTCCTTACAATGATTCCATTTGCATCCAACTTGTTTCTATACACCCACTTGGTGCCTATGATCAGTTGGCCTTTAGGTCTTGGAACCAAAGTCCATACTTTACATCTCTCAAACTGATTGAGTTCCTCTTGCATAGCAATGATCCAGTGGGGATCTAGCTCAACATCTTTACTAGTTAGGGGCTCAATCTGTGAGAGGAAACAAGCATGCATCACATCCTGTCTTAACTGATGTCTTGTTTGAACACCAGCTGATATGTCTCCTATCACTTGAGATGTAGGATGATCTCTAAGTGTGACAACATCAGCAGGTGGGATGTGATCTTCAACAATAGTTGGGATCAATTCCTCAGGAGGAATTTGATCTACTATTGGTGGAACAACAACAACTTCTGTAATGTCTTCATCACAGTCTGATTCAGTGATATGAAGAGTTGAAAGATGGAGAATATCTTGAGTGACATCTTTGGTAGATTCTTGTACCTGTAATGAACTTGAGGAAGGGGAAGTTTCCTTCTCCTTGTAAAACATTTGGGATTCATCAAAGGACACATGAACAGACTCTTCAATTTTAGAAGAAGATTTATTAAATACCCTATAAGCTTTGCTTACTTGGGAATATCCAAGAAAAATTCCCATTGAAGCCTTTGCTTCAAATTTTCTAAGATATTCTTTATTATTATTATGAATATAAACTATACAGCCAAAAACTCTAAAATAATTTACTTTAGGTTTCTTTCTTTTAAGTAACTCATAAGGAGTTTTACACTTAAGCTTGTGTATCAGACTTCTATTCAAGACATAGTTGGCTGTGCTAACAGCTTCTGCCCAATAGGAAAGAGGCATATTAGCATCTGCCAACAATGTGCCAGCAGCTTCAATTAGTGTTCTGTTCTTCCTTTCAACTACCCCATTTTGTTGGGGAGTTCTAGGAGTTGAGAAGCTATGTTTGATACCTTCTCTCTCACAGAATTCTTGCATGAGAAGAGAGTCAAACTCAGTACCATGATCACTTCTGATCAAGGCCACATGAGTAGAGTACTCAGTCTGCATACATAATAGAAAATCTGTAAGGGCTTTGAAGTTATCAGCCTTAGTTCTCAAAAAGAACACCCAAGTGAACCTGGAGAAGTCATCTACAATGACTAGGGTGTAATACTTCCCTCCTAAACTCTGTACATTTATTGGGCCAAATAGGTCCAAATGTAATAAATACTTGATTCTAGGAGAATCACTTTTATTTATTGATTTAAATGAATTCTTGGTTTGCTTGCCTAATTTACAAGCCTTGCATAGGCTCTCCTTCTTGTAGGGGCAAGAAGGTAAACCTCTAACAAGGTTGTGTTTAGATAACCTAGATATATTCTTGAGGTTAACATGGCTAAGCCTTTTATGCCATAAAGTATTGTTATTGGTTACTTCATTAAATAAGCAGATTTCAGAGTGAGTTGAGTTAAAATCTACTAAATAAATGTTACCTTGTCTAATAGCTACTAATACAACATTATTATTTAAAGTAATATTGCAAAGAGAGTTAGAGAATGATACCTGGTATCCAGCATCACATAACTGACTTACTGAAATTAGATTATGCTTCAGTCTAGTCACATAAGCAACTCTCTTGAATGTTACAGCTCCAATTGTCATCCTGCCATAGCCTTCAGTTTGACCACAGCTTGAATCTCCAAAGATTACCTTTGGGCCAAGCTTTGCCTTGAACCTTGACAGATGTTCTTTATTTCCTGTCATATGCTTGGAGCAACCACTATCCAAATACCTCTTATTTTGAGTGATAGGATAGGTCTTCACCTGCAAATAAATCAATTTAAACATTGTGGACCCAAGTAACCTTGGGTCCCTTGTTTTTCACATAAGAAAAACTGGAAATAAATGAATAAGCAGGCTGAGGGTGATAACCTAATGGGTAAGATCTCCTAGGTGGGATTCTCCATGCAGATGATGGGTCAATGAACCTAGGGTTTCTATTCATATTCGGGTTTCTAAAGTTCTGGTTGGAATTTTGAAATTCTTGTTGAAAGCGTCGATCGGCGTTCGACGATTGGTACCCAGATCGTCGATCTCCGTTCGACCACTGGGCCTGCAATCGTCGAGCAGCGTTCGACGCTCTTTGTAATTCCTTAAATTTCTGTTTTCTTTTCTCTCTTTTAGCTTTATTTAAAGCTCTATTTACTTGATTAACTTGCTCAGTGTTTTTTATTCCACTAGATGAAATAAAATTCACTGGAGTTGAAAGTTGGTTCTTAAGAATGATTGGGGGCTCACTAGAAGATGATCCTAAGCCTAATTTGTTATTGTCTGACCTAGTGTTAGACATGCTGGTTATTTCAAGCAACTTAAGGCTTCTACCATTCAGAGACTCTTCTAACCTTTTGGACTTAGCTAATTCATTCTTAAGGAATTTTATTTCTTCACTAGCATTAGTGAGTTCTGCTGTTAACTTAATGTTTTCATTAGCAATCAATTCAGATTCAGCTAGTTTAATTCTAAGCTCTTTTATTTCTTTTTCAGAACTAATTAAATCTAAACATAAAGATTTAAAATCAGATTTAAATTCAGCAGATGTAAAGTCATAAGAAGACAATACCTCATCTTTAGTTGGCATTTCTTCATCAGAATCTGAATTCTCTGCAGCTGAGTGATTGCTGCAGGCATCAATTTCAATCAGGCAAACTTACTTTGCCTTCTTTTCTTCTTCATCCTTACTGGAGCTTGAGGAGGAAGATTCCTCATCAGAATCACTCCAGGTTTCAGCAACAAAGCCTCTCTCTTTCTTTTTGTTCTTGTAGGAGGATGGCTTGGAGTGCTTCCTGTGCTGATCCTTGTCTTTCCTTTTATCTTTGTTCTTTTCCTCTGGATAATCTGGAAGAATATGTCCAGGCTTCCTGCAACCATAACAGATTATTTCTTTAGTAGGAGTGCGATCATACCTTGGTTTTTCTTCATATTTTGAAGACTTCTTTCTGAATTCCTTCCTTCCCATCTTGAGAAACCTTTTGGCAAATAATGCCATCAGTTCCTCATTGGACTGGCTTCCTTCAGAAGTGTCAGCAGCTTTGAGAGCAAGGGTTTGCTCTTTTCTTGTAGGAGTTGGGGTCTTTGCTTCAGCTTCAGCTTCCCTGGACTTCAGCACTTGCTCAAAAGATTTGAGCTTGCCGAGAAGGGCTTTTGTTGAGATTTCTGTTGTGCTTCTGGCCTCCTTGATAGGCCAGATCCTCAGATCCCATGTGCTAGGGAAGCACATAAGAATCTTATCATTGACCTCTGTCAATGAAATATCCTTGTCAAGAGTCCTCAGCTCATTGATGATTGAGCTGAGCCTTGTGTACATGGCTTCAATTGATTCAGCATCAGTTTTCTTGAAATTCTCATACTGTGTGATGAGGTTGGACCTTCTGTCCTTCCTCTCATCAGCTGAACCAGCTACAATCTGGTTCCGTGTGTCCCACATTGCTTTTGCTGAGGAACAGTCAACAACCTTCTGGAATACTTCATCAGACATTGTCTGAGCCAGAATGTTCATTGCCTTAGCATCTGCTATCTTTGCCTTTTTGTATTCATCATTGTAGTTTGGAGGAGGCACTGCACTCATATCAGATAATGATGAGGCAGTAGCTGCAACAGGTGCTCTTGGTGGTCCTGTCAAAATAGAAGCAAAGATACTTTCATCAATAGAGTTCATATATAGTTTAATCCTTGCCTTCCGGATGCCAAACTTAGCCAAGTTGCATGCTGGAGGTCTGGTGCTAGAGTAATCCTTGGACTGGGCCATGATAGTGAAAGTGAATATCAATAAACTTTGGTATCTATCAGGATCTTGTGACTTAGGTGTTAGCCTATTCAGTCAGTCAACCTCCCTCTGATACCAATTAAAAGAAAAGGGGATAGATACCACTCTAGAGGGGGGGGGGGGGTGAATAGAGTAATCAAAAATTGCATTAGCAAAGTTGACTATCTACTCAACTCCCTTGGAGTGAATTTGCGGAATAAAGGTTATAGATATTTAAGATTAAACCTTAAAGCCTAACACAAGTGATGTGCACAAAAGGCAGCCAACTGTAATTACAGTTAAGGCTAGGAATCCTAAGCAGCAACTAGCAAACCTAGTTAAAATCTAATCACAGCCACAATGCAAGTAATTAATTAAAGCAATCAAGACGACACAAGGAATTTATAGTGGTTCCCCAAACAACTTGGGTACGTCCACTCTTCTACCAACAAGGTAGGAATCCACTCAGGTTTTTGATCAGGTGCCCTGCCACCAACAAGATCTGCTTCAGGTAGATCCAGAAACCCTTTAGACTTTTGATCAGGTGTCTAAAAACCAACACAGGTTTTTGATCAGGTGCCCAACCACCAAGGGATACTTTTGAAGGGAGTAATAACCCTGTACAGGAGGGGGAAAGGAGGTTAAGGTGTCTTCTCTATTTTACAATAGATTAGAGAAGCACAATAACTTGCACTGAGCTAGAAAGCTCTAAAAGAATCAAGGCTCCCCCTGGCTCAAAGAACGTCCAGGTGAAGTCTTGCTTCAGTGCAGAAACACTTCAGAAATTACTGAAGGAAATAGAAGTTACAAGAAGATAAATAATATTAAATAAAATTTCTTCTTCAGACAGCTATCTTCTTCTTCTTCTTCTTCAAAAAGCTCTGAGTGAAGATCTTCCTGTAAGCAGGAGAACTCAGGTTGAAGAAGAGTGAAGAACTAAAACTTCTTCTCAGTTAGATGTGAATGAGCTAAGAGCAGTTGGAAACTGTAAGCTTTTAGTTTGAATGCTGCAGTTAGCTTTTGAATATGTGAGAACTCAACTCGTTTATTTCTTTCTTCAAAGAAGTCTTTATATAGCAGCAGCAGCAACGGCTCTTACTTGAGTTTGAATCTTGTCTTCTTCTGAACTCTGCAAGCTGGGCTGCAAAAAGCATAAAGCAAAACAAAATACTGCAGGCAGATATCCTATAAAAGGATAAAGCTTTCTAAGAAGCTGCAAATTACTCTGATTAAATAATATAAGAGAAAGTCACATCAGAAGAGACTCTTTACAGCCAAGGAAGACTTTTTGAGTCTAACGGCTATAAAGGACAGCCTGGCAGATAAAGCAGAAATCATATCTCAGCTATAAGACAAACAACTTTGTCAGAAAAGATTAGCTCATGCATAAGGAATAGAATAGATATTGCATGGAAATATTATCATAATTTATTCAGATGATCTTTTATAAAATGTGCAAAAATAATTATGAAATTAATCACATCACAGAAGACGACAAAACTATTTAAAACATACAACAAAACGTCGAACGACCCTCGGAGATCGTCGACCGAAGCACGGAGATCGTCGACCTATCGGACAGATAGTCGAACGATCCAGATAGTCGAACTATCAAAGAAGATAGTCGAACTACCTCAGCAGATAGTCGACCTATCAGAACAGATAGTCGAGCTATCAGATAGTCGATCTATCCGGACAGATAGTTGAGCTATCAGATAGTCGATCTATTAGGACAGATAGTCGAACTACCAAAGCAAAACAGATAGTCGACCTATCAAGAAGATAGTCGACCTATCAAAGCAAAACAGATAGTCGACCTATCAACAGATAGTCGAACTATCAAAGCAAAACAGATAGTCGACCTATCAATAGATAGTCGAACTATCAGATAGTTGAACTATCCAAGCAGATAGTCGAACTATCAAAGAAGAGCAGATAGTCGACCTATCAAGCTATCACAGAAAGCAGATAGTCGACCTATCAACAGATAGTCGAACTATCAGATAGTTGAACTATCCAAGCAGATAGTCGAACTATCAAAGAACAGCAGATAGTCGACCTATCAACTGATAGTCGAACTATCAAGGGAAAACAGATAGTCGACCTATCAACAGATAGTCAAACTATCAACGCAGACAGACGTCGACCAACTGATAGACGATCGTCGATCAGCCGATAGACGATAGTCGAGCGGCGTTCGACCATAGTCGAACGAAAAAATTACTTAGCCAGATTTTCATCTGGACAAGCAATTCTACACAACTAGAGAATCTAACCTATCAACTAACCTTTGACCATAGATATATCTTGGGTCAAGAGACAGAAAGAGAAGACTGAACTCAAATCAAAACCTAGGGTTCCAACACACTCGACCCTGTATCGTCCAAATTTTGCCGGGAATAGTAAGACAATGTAGCTCCGCAGCCATATTTGGAACATGGTCGGACATAAAAATAGCAGTGGGTTCTCCGATAAATACTTCGGGTTCTAAAGTTTGATATTGGCATTGAGATCGAATACGCGTAAGGGTGCGGTCGATCTCAGGATCAAAATAAAAAGATTTAGAATCCGAAGGCTATCCACGGGTCATACACCCTAAAAAAATAGAAATAAAGATAATTAAGACAATGTGGGGGATTTTTTTGTTGTTTTAAGTACTTTTTAAGTAAAAATAATTTTTTTAATTTTGTTGGTGTTTTATATGAAAATAAAGTAAAAGTAATAGATTCACGGATTCGAAATAACAACAAGGTTGCTCCGCGGCAACGGCGCCAAAAACATGATGGGCCCGCGAGCAGACTCTTATTTGGGTGGTTGGTTCGATGACTCGACCATCGCAGACTGGCTAGAAAATCGAAGTTTCTAACGAAAGGAGGCAAGTGCACCTATCACACGTCGTACTCGATATTCGGGAGAATACCGAGGTCGTATTGTTCTCGCGGTTGGGTTTATTATTCCTACTCCTCCAGGAGGACTATTATTTTACTGAAAGTAAGGTGTATTTTTGTTTGTCACTAACAACGGAAATAAAAGATAGCTGAAAATTACTAGATTAATTTGATGACGGGTTAACACTCGGCATCGAATCGGATTAAGACAAAAATAATTCTTGATAATTATTGAACTTAATTTTCAAATTAATAAAAGGCAACTTGGCCGTGGAGGTTCCAAAAAAAAAGTGCACACCTATCTCTAGGTAATATCGCTCACCTAAACGCTAAGACTATTCGACCGAACGTTAGTACGACAAAGGATTCCTCTTAACGCCCGGTTTGCGCTAAGAACCCCGCTATTGGGTGGGGAACCCAATCTAGTAGAACTACGCTTCTCCTCTCTCGAGGGTATGTACGCAATTCTATTTACCCAAGGGGGATCGGTCCATATGCACGGCCTCTCAGCAACTAGCATATGGATAACGGAAATAGAGCCCACACATCAATTATGTGGTCCTACGCGTCGTTAACCCGGGGCAAACCTTAAGTCCTTTAATTAAAATGAAAATAAAGAACTTTAATTATTTCAAATAATTTTATATGTCCCAATGCTCTTCGATGCCAAGGGCTAAAGACGATTAGCCACTCATTGGTATGGGGGCGGCTTTATGGTTTTAATGAGGCGCAAGTTCGAAACTAAACACTAAATGATTATAAGAAGAAGACATAAAATAACAAACATTTAGATAAAATTGAAAAGCTAATTAAAACGAGAACTCACGCACACTTCGAAACCATAAAATAAAGTAATGACAAGTCCTACTCGAATGAGTAGGCGGGAAATAAAAACACGCCATTTAATTCTTAACGAGTAGGCGGAAATAAATGTGTGTACAAGTTCTACTCAAATGAGTAGACGGTAAATGACAAGTCCTACTCGAATGAGTAGGCGGTAAATTAAAACACACTATTTAACTCTTAACGAGTAGGCAAAAATAAATGCGCACACGCACAAACTCTACATGAATTGAAAAAAAGCAATAAAATTATCTCCTACACACACTCTACATAATTGAAGAAAGCGATAAAATAAAGCATGAAAATTTATCTCATGCACTCACACACTCTACATAATTGAAAGAAAGCAATAAAATCAAGCATGAAAAATTATCTCATAAACTCACACACACAACATGAAATTTAAAAGAACAAAATTAAAACCTAACGCATAAACTCACACACAAATTAAAAACAAAAGGAAAGTTACCTAAAAATTAAAACAACTACTTTTCTATTCTTAGAATTTGCTAAAAACACATAAAAAATGAAATAAAAAAAAAGAGCAAAAGTTTTTTGAAATTAAAGTTAAAATCAAAGGTGCCCAAAAATTAAAATTATAACATTTTCATTCTTAAGAGTTCATAAAAGTGATGAAAAAGTAAAAATAAAATTTAAAAGGACAAAAAGTTTTACAACTTTAACAAAGACTAAGTTAAAGAAAATAAAAATCACTTTTAAAATCTCTTTTACAAAACTCTTTAGGATGGGAAAGTTATAATTTTAAAGTATCATAAAAGCTTGAAGAAAAACTATCCTAATAACATTTCATTTTTTTGAAATAAAAACTAAAATAAAATCTAACATAACAACTAATTGAAAGCATGAAGAAATTAACTAGTTAAACTCTCACACACACACACATTTTTCATAAAGAGAAACACTAAGAAAAACATGAGAATAAAAAGAAGAACAAAGTTGGAACACAAGTTCATTCCAAAACCATTTAAGAAGAGAAAAGCTAACATGTTTTTATTGATGAAAAAAACTATTATAAAGCTAAGAAAAAAATAAAAAGAGGGGGAGAAAGTTCTCCATACATGGTAATGGAACACACCAAGCAGCCCACAAAACACACTAAATTTGGCTCAAAAAAGCGAACCCTTGGACCTTACAGAAATTTTTTATTTATAGACAAAATTTTGGGCGTGACACGGCCTACAACACGGGCGTATCGGGGGGCGTGTCACAGTTGTCGTGTTTGACATGGCAAAATCCGGCGAGATGGCTTATTTCTGGAAGCTTCGGGAGGGGACACGTGTCTGACACGGGAGTGTCATGCTTGGACACGAGCGTGACACACTGGCATTGAGTGTCGAGTTAATGGCGTTGAGTGGCGTTGAGAGGTGAACAGTAAAAGCGTTGAGTGGCTTTAAGAGGTGAACAGTAAAATATTTGAGTGGCTGACATCATTGAGTGGCATTTAGTGTTGACTAGATGAAGGTGTTGAGTGGCTGACACGGCCGTGTCGGGTCTACATACACGGGCGTGTCCTGCTCGGGTTGATGAAGAGTTTAGTGTCAAGTTGTGGTCGACGATGGTTGATCGTCGAGGGGCGACACGGGCGTGTCGGTCAGCAAGACACGGGCGTGTCAGGTTAATTTTTGGCAATTTTCTGAAAAATTCCAGAAAAAAAACTAAGTTAGATCAGTTTTTACAAAAATAAGTATATTTATTAAAGAAAAATAACAGAAAAATAACTAAAACATTCTAAAACTACTTAAATAAATTACTAAAAAATGCGTATATTTACAACTCATCAGTTATCCCAACTTCGACCGGTACACGATCGTTTGCAATAAATTGAGCTGGATCTTCTACGGCTTACCGAAGCACAGATAGGTGGAACACATCATGTAATCCACTCAATTATGTTGAAAGAGCTAACCGATAGGCAGCTTCCCCAACTCGCTCCACCACTTCAAACAGACCAAGATATCTCGGACTTAACTTTTTCAGACGCCGAATCCTGGACACACCTTTGAAGGGCTTGATTTTCAAGTATACCAAATCGCCCACCGCAAACTCCATGTTCTTCTGCTTGGCGTTGTAGTATTTTACTTGTCGGTGTTGGGCTATTAGTAGCCTCTCCCGAATAGAGCATATCGTCGAATTAGCTTCTTCGACTTTCTTACGCTTATACAATTTAGATTCGCCTGTTTCTGCCCAAGCTAACGGTGTACTGCATTTCCGACCATACAAAACTTCAAATGGAGCCAAACTTATGCTCGCTTGGTAGCTATTATTTTAGGCAAACTCTACCATGTAGAGATGATCTTCCCATCTCTTTCCAAAATCCAAGGCGCACATTTGGAGCATGCCCTCCATCATTTAGTTGGTCCTCTCAGTCTGGCCATCAGTTTGGGGATGAAAGGTCGTACTGAATGTTAACTTTGTTCCCAATTATTGATGGATTAGCCACCAATCATTTGAAGTGAATCGCCTGTCACGGTCACTTACAATGCTACAAGGAACACCGGGCAATCATATGATTTGCTCAAGATAAAGTTTTTCCAAAACTTCCACTAAATCGTACCTCTTGTTCGGAAGGAAGTGAGCCACTTTAGTAAACCTGTCTACGATCACCCAAACCGAATAAATACCGCGTTGAGATCTCGACAACCCGTGCACAAAATCCATCGAAATATCATCAAACTTCCATTCCAGAATAGGTAACGACTTCAAGAAACCTCAAGGCTTCTGGCATTCCGCTTTCACCAAGGCACATGTTTGACATTTAGCCACATAATGTGCTATGTCTTTCCTTAACCCTGGCCACCAGAATAACTTTTTCATGTCTTTCTACATCTTTATGCTGCCTGGGTGAATTGAGTATTTTGTAAAGTGAGCTTCATACCTCAATTTGTCTCTTAACTTACCCATACTTGGGACACACAAATGACCCTCTTTCCGTAAAAGTCCGTAAACCTAGGAGAATTGGTCAGGTTAACCATCCACTGCATAGCGTTGTAGACTTCCATCCAGTTTCGTTGCTCTCCAAACCCTGTCTGAAAGGTCATACTATACATCCGTCCAGTTCAAGCATGCATCGGCTGTGGAATTCTTGTCAACACAAGAAATCTCTAACGCTTCCAACTCCTAGATCAGACTCTCATCATGCATCTGCAACCAATTTGCCCTTGACGGAGTCCTACGACTCAAGGCATCTGCGACCACATTTCCCTTCTCGGGAGTGTAGTGCATATCAAAGGTGTAGTCCCCAAGGAACTCCATCCACCTTTGATGTCGCATATTGAGATCCTTCTGATCTAATAGGAACTTTAGGCTCTTATGATCCGTAAATTTTTCCACTTTTACACCATATAGATAATGATGCCACAACTTAAGTATAAATATCACTGCTGCCAACTCTAAGTCATGGACGGGATAATTTCGCTCATGCACTTTCAAATTGCGTGAGCTATAAAAAATCACCTTTCCAAACTACAGAAGAACGCAGCCTAATCCGCTCCCTGAAGCATCACTATAAATCTCATAGTCGTCTGTACCACATGGAGATTTCAAAACATACGCTGTGGCCAAACGATTATTTAGCTCGTCAAAAGCTCGCACGCACTCCGGCGTCAAAACGAACTTATGATCCTTCCACTTGAATGTGGTAAGAGGAAAGGTGATCCATGTGAAGGTTTCTACAAAACATCTATAGTAGCCTGCTAGTCCAAGGAAACTCCTTACTTCGGCCACCGAAGACAACACTGGCTACTCCCGTATGGCTCTTATCTTTGATGGATCCACTGTTATGCCCTCTCCACTAAACATATGGCCAAGAAAAGCCACAGACGATAGACAAAACTTACAATTTTAGAACTTGACACAGATCTTATTTCTCTGCAGAGTATGTAACACCAACCTTAAATGGTTTGCATGATCAGCTTAAGATTGAGAGTACACCAAGATATCATCAATTAATACAATCACAGACAGATCCAAGTACTCTCGAAATGTTCGGTGCATTAGATCCTTGAGCACCGATGGCGCATTACATAGCCCAAATGATATTATAGTGAATTCATAATGACCACGACGCATTCCAAACGGTGTCTTGGGAATGTCACCTTACCGAAACCTCAACTGGTAATAACCAGATTTCAAGTCCAGTTTACAATAGACGGTCGATCCCACTAGCTGATCGAAAAAGTCATCTATCTGTGGAATCGGAGACTTGTTTTTCTCCGACATCTTACAGGTTTCACACCTAGCACCACCGCAATAGTGTCGTTGGTCTCCTGTGGGCTTCATCACCCATGAAGGTCATGAGGAAACAAATCTGTATATGCTGACATAATAGAAGTATATCTTTACCAGGCTTCGGCCTAATGTCCATTATCCACATGCAGAATTACTTCTTGCACGACTAAACAAGTTTGACGACTTGGAGAGCAGACATCAACATCCTG
The DNA here is from genome assembly GCA_039513925.1 of Platanthera zijinensis. Taxonomy (NCBI): domain Eukaryota; kingdom Viridiplantae; phylum Streptophyta; class Magnoliopsida; order Asparagales; family Orchidaceae; genus Platanthera; species Platanthera zijinensis. Next base: position 110,764,004 of record CM077087.1, read on the forward strand.
CTCAACCCTCGCATACAAGTAAACTTGGTCTCTCTTTCGTTGTTCCTTCCTTGTATAATGTCTGTGAAGATGTAACCTACACTGGTACGCTGCTCCAAGAGCTAGACCATACCTATGACCACAACAACCACAACTATTATTAGCACAGACGCTCCTACGTCCTGATATGACATCATAACGACATCTTAACATATAACGTTCTACCCATAATCACTCTTTTCACTACGGCCATATTATTCCACTCTTATCTGCGATACCAAGACAAGCCCACAGGGCATAAAAAGCCTTAAACCAACAACTTCTTGATTAGTCATCATAACATGTTTATATACACAAAACGAGGATTGTACACATTATTACTGACTAGGAAATATACGGTACATAATTACAGTTAGATATGTACATAAATTCTTTCCCTTCTTGTTTAGTGTCGTCTAAGGGCCACTTTTGCGGTCCTAGGCTTTATTTCCTTCTTTGCCACACGAGTAGTAAATGGTTGGAGTTCGCCCTGCAACTGCTCCTGTCTTAGCTTTCTTTATCCTTGGTGTAATACCATGGCATTCTCGGGTATGATGTCCTACCTTACCACAAGAAAAACAAACATGTGGACCACACCTTTTCTTTATTCCCATGATGGAGGAAGAGGTTGAATCCAACAGATGTAACTTCTTCTTCCACTTACGAGAATTTGATTTTTACACATTTACAAAGGTTGGCACATTGACAACATGCCTCGCCCTTAACTGCTTTAAGTCCATTTCAAAAGACCTAGCTGCCATTAATAAGGCACAAAATCCAAGCAACTTTGGACCCACCAATAAACATCGTAGTTCATCGCGCAGACCAGCGCAAAATCTGTTGGTCTTAGTCTCCTCAGTTTTAAACACAAACTCTGCATGTTGTCTCAACTCAACAAACGCATGGAAGTACTCCTCGACCGTATATGGTCCTTGGATCAAACACATATTCAACGGTGGGGCCGATGCTCTTTCCCTTATCATCTGCTCACGTACTCCGACCTGCATGGGACACACCATAGAAATAGAGAGTTGTACATGTCCCTCCTGGTGGGCCTTGATCATTGCGAAGACCACATCTGCGATCAACCGAACCGTCTCTACTGAAGGAGGAGATGTTGGCGCCGCAGTTGGCTCATTAATCCCCATCTAATGTTGGGGTTTTTGCGGCCCCTCATTACCTCTAATCGCGTATAATCGTGAAACACACAAGTAAGAAACTAAAATATTGCAAAAAGCAATACCAGGAACGCACAAGTACCCCATATATGTGTATTTTCATTCCTAAGTGGACATTCTGGAGTTCAATAATGTTAAAGCAGGTCTCACTTACACGTGCTTGTCACCCCACAAAAGAATTTGACCATGAATTTGAAAGAGGAAAACTAAGACAAGCTGATACAAAATTGTAACGACTCCATCCGTTAAATGACATATAATAGAAGGTCCGGCCAGGGCCCCACACCATATGCCACAAACAGGCGATGAGGTTACACGTTAATACAAAAACATATTTGCATCCTAACTCAAAGCATGCTAGTGGAAGCTTTTAAAGTTAATGTTGAACACACCAGCCATGAATGTCCACTATATATATAAACAACCACATTTATATATAACCCCAAAGGAATATACACCAAATACACAAAGGTTTGGCCTTAAGGCCCTACAGTTAAGCTTCACTGGCGGGATTACAAACATTGGCACGCAGGCTTACCACACATGAAAATAATAGTGTTCTTTTCTCATCCTTCGATGGCCAGCAGCAGCAGCAGGGGCTTTAGCCCTCTATTTCCCGCTCGGCTCTCCAGCACCTATACAAGGATAGCCCACCAAGATGTTGTCAAACAAGGCAACGGTCAGCATTCAGCTGACCAATTTATAATGACCCTATCCCTTTCCAGGGGCAGTGGTATTCCTTCCCTGCAGGCATAGCATTTCACAAGCCGATATATCACAAGATGTGCACTCACGCACAATCAATACATCACAACCGTCGGCCATGGGGCCCGACAATCCGTGCACTCAGGGCACATTCTTGGTGTATCGGCGAACCAGGATTCCACCACCGTTCACGGTCCAATACCCAACGGTATTGAGCAATTAGTCATAATGGCATGCAGGCCTAAGACTCTCATTATGCCACAAACATAAGCCTAATGCCTTGACGCTCTATTATCAAGCCGACATAATGCAGGTACAGATCCACCACCCCCATTGCTCAAGGTACCATAGAATCGCCTAATACCAAAGTACATGTGGCCATTTTACAGGCACGGGTCGGTTTCACTTTCCCTGTTCGGCACGAAACCTTTTGAAAGAGCACACACCTCACAATAGCCATACTGTCCTCCAAGCACTGGCTTCACAATCCAAAAAGGGGAGTTAATGCCAGGGTCCTTCACGATCGCGTGGCGGGTTTAGCAGAACTCTCTTTCTGCCCCCAAACTCAACCCAAACCCTACAGCATCCTGCAGTGCCAAAAAACTTGTCTTTCATAGCATACAACACCATAATTATGAGGGTGTTTTTCATGGATTTCCACTCCAGTACTTCCTGTTACTGCCCTTCACAAGTACAACCCATCGACTCCACAAACTACAGGTTTATACGCGGAGTCTTCTCCTGTGTGCAAAATGAAACATCACCAATCCAGACCAACCTGTCCAGATGGCCTTCACACAACCGGCCTATTTCGTACTATAAATTTTCGGATCTATTTGCAAGACTGATTGGGGATCTCAAGAATCAACCCAAGGAAATCCCTCAAAATCCACCTTTTTTTTTGGGGGGGGGGGGGAATTTAAGAACATGCCAAAACGAGGACTTCATATGTCCAAGAAGGAAGATCGTTACCCTTGACGATCTCTATGGAGCCATGTAAATCTAGACAGACATAAAGCACTGCAACACTATTGCCTCCATAAATCTGGACTCGGCTCTCAATTCGGAACTCTAATGCTCCACCGGCGGCTGGATCCCTTCTCCTCTTCCTTTCTTGCTATCCCTTCTTTCTATCTCCTTTAGAAAGAGAATGGCCAAGATGAATGAGAGATAACTCTTAATTCCTGGCCTTAATACAGCAGGGAAAGCCCTGGGTAATTTGATCCTAAGTGAAGGAAATGAACGGCCATAAATCTCCCCAAAACCTCTGTTTTTGGGCTGATATGGCCTGTGACACGCCCGTATCACAGGCCGTGTACCTTAATAGGCACACAAATCGACTTACCCTGAATAGGACACGACCATGTTACATGCCCGTGTCACAGGCTGTGTGCCCTAACACGGCTTCGGACATGCCCCTTTCTAGCCCGTGCTCACCAGGCCTCACAGCCCTGGCCAATCCAGAGAAGGACATGACCTCTGACATTCCCGTGTTATAGGTCGTGTACCCAAATCGACTTTCCTCTCAAGTATCGTCAAGTACATTTCGTCGAGTGAAGTTCGTTGACCTATAGGAGGACACGGCCTAGGACACGCCCTTGTCGCAGGCTGTGTTCCCTCTCGACAAACGTCGAGTGCATTTCGTCGAGCACTCGACAGGCTGTGTGTCCACTCGAGTGCATAGAGTAGGACATGGCCTTGGAAATTCCCGTGTCCCAGGTCGTGTGCCTCACTCGAGACACACTCGAGACCCACTCGAGACCCACCCCATGCCGCACTCAAGTGCACAGAGCAGGACATGGCTTGGGACACGTCTGTGTCCCAGGCCGTGTTGCTCAGCCTATACTCCTTTTGATATTTCGGGTGTTACAACTAGCTCCACAAGCAGCTTCAGTTTATCAACAGCAACGTGATAACTCGCCAAAATTTGAACTAGACAAAGTTATGCAGGAAGTGACTCAAGTCATGAAAGATAAAACCGATTATAAGAGGCCTTACCAGCCCGTAGATGAAAGATCTAGAGATTTAGATCCTTACTGCGAATTCCATAGAGAGAAAGGGCATCCAACTAAAAATCGCTGAGAACTTCGCCAATTTTTGGAAAGAATGCTAAAGAAGTGCAAGTTGTGTGACTTATTTCCGAAGAATGATCACGCTAATTTGTCTACTTCAAAAGGCAAATAAGTAGCGGACATTCCTTTCGGCTTAAAGGGAGTGAGCCAAATAAGCAATGACATTAACTTCATCATTGGTGAGTGTATTTAAGTCGATGATGAAGGCACTCTTGGAGATCTATTTCGAGGTGAAGGGAGACATGGAAAAATCCAAAAAACACTCTCCGCGATCATGGTTGGTTGTTTTTGTTTCTTTGAATTTTTTCTCTGGCACACTTTTAAGTACTCTTTCATTCATTTCTTACATCAGAGATCCCATACTGACACTTTTCCCTTTTTGGAGTTCCTCCTCCTCTCTATTTTCTCTTTGCCAAAGGGATCGCTAAAACGAGGAGATATTGCCTAGTCTTGCTTGACTCCCCACAGATTGGTTTCTGGCGTAACACCACGATGACTACATATAGAGGGGAGTGTTCGCATGTATGTAGTGGGAGCCATCTAACTCTGTGCAGATGGACTTCAGGACTTCGGGCACTAGCCGATATCTAACACACAGCGTGTATCAAGAGAGGTCCCAGTGTTGTTAGCTCTACCGTGCTTCGCTTGGGATAAATTATAGTTGAGATGATCTTTGCTGGGTAAGCAATGGCTCCTGGTGAAGACTTACTTCCTTGATCATCTCAAGCTGTGATAGTCGAATACTCCATGGTACTCTCAAGCCGTGCCTTCAGGGGCCCACCACATCGCTGATCTTTTAGGGTGAGCAATGTTGTAGACTATTTGGCGCACTTGGTCTAATTGATCAACGATGCTTGTAGCCCAAGGCATGAGAGCAGTGTGTCCGTCGTTTCTTCTTTAGATAGTGCATTTATCTTTTTTCCCTTTTGGGGGAATTGCGGTTAATCTTCCTTTAGTACTATGCCTCTGATGATCTTTCTTGGCGATTAATGTTATAGACCTTTTGGCGCACCTAGCCTAAATGATCATCTTTGGGTGTAGATCCTCTCTCTTTTTGTGAACTGCCTTTTTATTGGTTAACCGTCTAACATAAGTCTATCCAGTAGATAGCAGTTAGTTCGCGTGATTGTATTAATAGGTTAAATTCAACTTTTCCAAGGGTTCGTGACCTCATATTTCTTGCTTATACTCGCCTTATATACTCCGCCTGTATAAAACTCTATCTGCTGGCGGCTAACAGTTCCTATATTATGCCTATTAAATGCTTTTGGCGCAAATTGTTTAATAGAAGAATCTGATTCTCTTCGTCTATAAACCATGCGGTTAAATTCTAATTGAAGTGTTTTCATCCTACTGATCTGGATTTCATATTGAGGATATCATATCTTACCGCGCGAGAAGATTATTGTTATAGCTTGATCTCTACTTGATTTTGGTCATTTTCTTATTCGGTTAATAGCAGGGTTTGTCGGATTTTCCTTTTACTGTTTAATTATATCTGCCTTACCGCATCAATATTTAACATTTTGCAAAGATTAGCAGATATCCATGACTCCTCTTCAAAGATTAGCATGTATTTGCGAGTTCCCTTCAGGTACTCGCGTTCTATTTTTTCTTTCATATCTGCTTCTTACTCTTCTTTTGTAGGGATTAACAGGTACTCGTGTTTTTATTTCTTTCATATCAATTTTTTACTCTTCTTTTGCAGAGATTAGCAGGTATTCGCGAGTTCTCTTCAGGTACTCACGTTTTATTTTTTTTAATGTTTGCTTCTTACTCTTCTCCTTTACAGAAGAAAAAGTTGGTATTTGGACTCTTTTGTGGAGAGACATCGGGTTCTATCTCTCTCGCCGTCCTTTATCATTTTTACCTAATTTCTGAGGGGCGGATCGCGATTTCGGGGGTTGTCTCTACTTTTTCGAAGTTTCATACAAACTTCAAATAGTATAGGGATAATGTTAGCCAAGAAATCTACAATCCTCTCCAAGGTGGCTAGCTCGCAAGCCGCGTACTACTCCAACTCCTCCCAGGAGTTTGCGGCATGTTTTTTATCAAACCGCCGGGATAAACATTTCTGTCTGTGTGGTTATGTGATTCTGTCCACACGTGGATAGGCAGGAAGTCGCCCGGTAGTTTCAAGTCCTATAGAGGCACAGACTGCTTCCCAGTCCGCACCGGCTGTTCGCGCGGCTAGCCGTGCAGATGGTCCTCTTCTCCAGCTCGCCGCTAGTGGGCAGACTCTCCCCCATGTCGTCGCAAGCAAAAAACCCACCAAGACCAACCAAGGATTCTCTCCAGTCCGCCTGCAACATGCGCTCACTTTCATGTCCGCGACGGATTCCTCAATAGCCCGCTCAATAGAGCGGATTCTCTAAGTAAGGTGGCGGACTCGGTCTCAGTCCTCCAATAGGTGACGGACTCAGTCTCTGTCCGCAAGTTGGTGGCAGACTCGACCTCAGTCCACCAGCAGGTAGCGGACATGCTTCATTCAGCAACAGTACGCTATCTCACCCTTAGTCCGCACAACATGGCGCAGACTAGCTCGTAGCTCGCCAAAACCAACAGGGGTGATGTCATCAAGTCTAGTTCAGGGATTTTCCTCCTCGATCCTATAAATAGCCCACCACACTTCTCATATAGGGGAGGAAGGATCAGGGAGCAACCTTTGCAACTAACCTTGCAGACACACTTTTCTAACCGTCAATAGCACTCTCGGACTAGTCATCAAGTATGCATGCGCGGCCTCAACTGCTAGCCCTTACAACCTAGTCCCTAGACTTGTCTCCAGCAGACTTCAGCAGCCTGTCCGGGCGGACTCAGCAATTAACCCAAGAGGATGAATCACCCGACCTCTGCAGAATATACCTCAGTGACCTTCCCAGTCAGACCGCACGGCTAGAACGTAATCAACTTCTTTTTGGCAGACAACTATCTTCGCGCCCTTGCGACCTAAGGCGGCTACCTGTGCATTCAGGCAGCCTGAAGTGGTGAGATGCGCAGAAAATTAGCCCGCGCGGCCTTGACGACCTCCATATTCAAACCGCCAGTTTCCCATGTACCCTTTATTTACTTTTCCATGTAAAGCAGCGACTCAAGCTGTAATACAAATTAGCAATCAATGGAAACCCCATCGCAGGAGTGGCATTTAGCCGCGGCGGACGAACTCTGGTGTTGTAGCTGCCAGCGGCATCTTTATCTTCTCTCTACTCTGGGTCTTAACTCCTCATCTTAACTATCAGAAACCGGCTATTTGAATGTCCTTATCACCTCCCTTATCCCCACATCCCGGATTGAATGTGTTCACTCTCGAGCGCAGACATTTCCTACATCAACACCACCCATTTGTTCATCTCAGCGGACTTTGTGAAGGATTTCAATGGTGTGCAATATTTCACCAGAGTCACTCGGATTATACGCCTCCCATAGGGATCCGAGATGACCTCATCCGCTAAGTGCAACTTGGATGTATGTATTAGAGGGAAGATTTTTGAGATCTTTGGAACAGTGTTATGGATACCAGAATTTTATCTTATTCTAGGTATAATAGGGCTGGATTGGCATCACACTAGGATTAACTATGCAGTAAAGCAGACCACTTTGAGGCATGGTGTCTTTAATTTCAAGGATAGCTAAATCACATAGAGGGGGGGGGGGGTGAATAGGTTATTGGTCTCTTTATTAATTCTTTTCTCTTTTTTAGTTTGTTGCTTGAGTGGTTGATTAATTTATGCTTTCAAGATGATTTACCCTGCATAAAGAAAACAAACACAACACAACACACAAATATTTATAGTGGTTCCCCAACTGAGTACATCCACTTTCCCTCCCACCTATCCAAATGTCTTGTTAGACTAGGCACTTCTCCAAAATGCTCTAAGGATCTTACACCTCAGGCCCTCAGCCTTATACATAGATTCTTCACAGAATCCAAGATCAGAACCACAAGTGTTCCTACCTCAGAGCCCTACAAAGCTACTACAGCTCAGTGATCCACTGATCACCTACCTCAGCCTTATTTCTAAGGCCTATAACTCAGGCTCTTCAGCCCTATAGCTTCAGGCACACAGCCCTGCTCTCAGAGTGTTGCAATACTCCTACAACTCAGTACCCTTTTAGGTACCTACAACTCAGATCCAGGTAAACAGAATCCTACAGGATGAAAGTGGGTTGATGGATATACTTGACACAAGAGATATTTCTCTGTGTCAAGCTTCTTGACTGGGATAGAATCAGCCCAATAATGACTATAGGAGTTTATTTCCTGAGTCTACCTTTACTGAACTAAGATATACTTAGTCCTAACTACTTCCACAATAACAAGTAATTACTTGTGTTGGAAGTTACTTGCAAAACCCTGTTCTGCCCTTCTCTATTTCCCAGGCTAAGTTGATTCAGCCTTAACTTTGATTCCTGAGGAATAGTCCCCTGAGCCTTCTTTCAGATCTATGCTTCTTCAAGTTCTCTTCTCTTCACAACTTCCCGTCAAAGATCTTCAGGTGCTTGTGTTGCTGGATTTGTTAAGAACCTGCATCAAGGGTCGGCCCTTGGCTGCTACCTTATGATCAGAGAAAATACTCTGAACTAGCTTGCTGGTGTAGATGAGAATGACACCAACTATATTGCTGTTGAAGATGTTTATTCCAACAGCTGACTTGCTCTCTTTCTTTCTCAACTTGAGCTTCCTGTTCTATATCTCCACACCAATGGCAGCTAGCAAGAACAATTGTTACTTCTTTTATTTATTGAGACCCAACGACTCTTTTAGCAATGGGTCACACACATTTAATGCTGGCTACAAATTTGTTTTAACGCCAACTATTGTACAGTAGGTCTGCGACAACCTTTATTGCGTACTGTAGACATCCCGCCACTTATTTTAAATATGTTGACTTGTTGACGTCACCAGCTGTGGACTTAGCAAAAAAATCAAGCTTCAAAGAATAGGGGTTGAGTGAGTAAGCATCACTCAATGCCAAAACACTAAAACATATTAACTATGATATGGCATTGAGTGAGTCACCTTCACTCAATGCCAAACTACATAGAATATTAAGTCTGATTCTAGGCGTTGAGTGATTCAGCTATATTCAACGCAAATCTTGCTTTATCAGCTTTAAGCTGCTTGACGTTGAGTGAGTAAGCATCACTCAACGCCAAACCCCTTAGACAAAATTTTGTCTTCACTAGGCGTTGACATTGTTTAGTGAGCAACCTCCACTCAACGCTTTTTGCCTTAACCATGTTTCTTCCTCTGTAGTATCTTAGGCGTTGAGAGCGTTGAGTGAGCACGCCTCACTCAACGCTTTTTGCCTTAGCCAAATTCTGTGTTTAAAACCACTGTGTTACTTTGAACTGAGTTCGACGAATGGTGAACTGAGCTTGATGAACTCTGAACTGAGCTCGACGAACTCTAAACTAAGTTTAACTCATAACTTTTTGTTGTATGGCATTGAGGGTGTCTTCATCACTCAATGCCAAACTACTTATCCATATTTCTTCCTATAGATGTATGGCGTTGAGTGAATCTCCTTCACTCAACGCCAGTGGACATAGCCACATTTCTAGCTTGCCAACATTTTTTCCTTACCTCTGGCATTGAGTGAGCTTGCTCCACTCACCGCCTATGGACTTGGGCATTTTCTCAGCTTGCCACTATCTTGGCTTTGACTGTATAGGCTTCACTCAGTGCTATAAGCCATTTGGCGTTGAGCGACTGATCTTCACTCAATTTTAGTGTACATAGACAGTTAGCTGTCTTTCCACCACTTAGGTAAGAACTTACCTGACTTAGCAACTTAGGCTACCTGTCCCATCATAGCTTATCAGGACAAACTGCAATCATTCACCTTAAACACAAGTTAGATCACAACATGTGTATATATTATTTTGCTAGTCCTTCTTCAAATTCAGGACATTGGGATCAATGGACCCAACAATCTCCCCCTATTTGAAGAAGTCAAAACTTAAGCTAATGTATATACTAAATATACCTATGTTATAAAAATTTAAAACATATCATCACAACATAATTCAAATAAATCATAGACATAATCATCACAACATAATTCAGATAAATCATAGACATATCAAATGATGTAGCAGATAAGTCAAAGACATAACAAATGATGAGTTAGTCAGATTATGATTTTAACAAAAGGTTGTTCTATTTAATCATAATGGGAATAAATGTTTGAGCAATATAAACACAGTGTTTCATCCCTAGCCCTGAAAGCAGAACCTGAAACATTTAAAGTTTAAGGTTCCCTTATCATAATTCCACTGCCTCTAGATTTCTTTACCAGCTTGTCTTCATCTCCAGCTATCTTCTTTCCTTTCTTATCAGCTCCATCAACATCCTTAGCCTTAGTAGCTCCAGCTTCAACTTTATCCTTTTGTCTTTCAAAATAGCTGAAAGGCTTGGGAAAGTATTTGGATGGTTACATAACATCAGGAGTGAGAAGACTTGACTTTTTATTCCTCTAGAAAGTCCTTCTCTCTTTGTCTCTCTTTTCCTTTTTATCCCATTTAATCTTGTTGTACCATTAACCTCTATTTGATTTCTTATTCTTGACCTGGTCCCAAGCAAGCAAGAAGATGGACCTGGACTCTGGGTTCTATTGCTCTAAATCAAGTCGTTTTCCATTTCTTCTCTGTAATTTCTCTTTCTCATCCTGAAAACTTCTTCTGTTTCAGCAGTGTCAGCAGTCATTTCCTTTTTCTTAAGTACCGGGTCAATAGTAGGGCTGAAAGAGGGAATTTCAGCATTAGTGGGCCGCACTTCCCACTGATTTCCAACACTATCATAATCTTCCATATACATTACATACTCTTGCTAATCATAGGCGGGCTCTCTGTTTAAGATTCTAGTACTTGAGTAGGCATCATTGGACTTGAACTCTGCGCTCCATTGCTCGAAATCAGGTCATTTTTCAATTTCTTCTCTGTAATTTCTCTTTCTCATCCTGACAACTTCTTTTGTTTCAGCAGTGTCAGCAGTCATTTCCTTTTTCTGAAGTACCTGGTCAACAGTGGGGCTGAAAGAGGGAATTTTAGCATTAGTGGGCCGCACTTCCCACTGATTTCCAGTACTATCATGATCTTCCATATACATCACATACTCTTGCTAATCTTGGGTAGGCTCTCTGATTAATATTTCTAGTACTTGAGTAGGCATCATTGGGATATTGTCATATTGCACTGGCTCTAATCCCAATGACCCACTCACAACATTTGTTGCCCAAACCATGTTTTCAGTATTGGCCCTTATGGCTTCTCTCTCCACCTTTTTTGCTTCTTCAATTAGCTTAGTGGTCTGGGAGCTGCTAGCCTTGCTTCTTTCCCCTTCCAGGTAGTTTACTCCAGCAGTTACTTGATTTTTAACTTCTAACATTTTGTCGTCAAGCATCTTGTTGCAGGCATCTATCTTTGTGAAGATTTCAGTATTTTGTTCTTTTCTCAGAATTGTATCATTCTCATGAATGGTCACAGAGTTCTTAGCTCTTATAAAGAATTTTACTGTTTCTCCTTTTAGCAGATTCAGTTCAAACCATATAGATTTGATCTCAATTGTAAGATCATTTCTAACATCTTTGAGGGCTTCATCCACATAGTTTTCTAATTCCCTTCTTTGCTCATCTAGCAAACATTTTAGCTGGTCCATGAAGGTTGATGGCATCTGATCAAATCTGGTAGATGTTCCCTCATCCAGGGCTTTAATTTCTCCTTGTACAGGCTTGCTCCCAGTTCCTTGAGCTGTGCCACTCTTGTGTTGTTCTGTTTCTATATATGGTGAGGAGTGTGCTTTCTCATTATTGTCATCCGCTTCCTCAGATTCTGATGACACTATATTATGTACCTCATGACTAGGGAGATCAGAAGGTTGCTCCCCGACAAATAATGCATCATGCATTATTTCTTGCATCAGTTTCTCCCCCTCAATTTAAGCAATCCTTCCCTTAGCACTAGGAGTTTTCAAGACTTTATCATGTAGTTCCTCATCTTCAGACATAGGTATATGCATATCTTTATCTTCCAATCTGGAGGCATCTTCCTCCATTTCTGCAGATATTTTGTTAACAATTTCCTCTGCTATTTGGCCAGCATCCCTGGCTGGAGACAAATCATCGCCTTCCTCTCGCCCAGATCCAGCTAACCCGACAACAATCTCATCCACTTCAGGAACTGAATCTGACTCTAGTCTGCTCATACGACTAAGAGGGGTAGCTCAGGCGGGGCGGATACCTGGATATTCATGTCCCTCCTGAACACTCCAGCAGATGAAGAAAGATTAGGATCATGAGGATCTTCGTCCTCAGATGAGCTGCTAGAGGAGCTGGGCTCAGTAGCAGCAATTCTCTTCCCTTTTCTCTCCACACCTTCTATACCATGGGGCAGAAGGACCCGGTTCCATCTCTAAAGCATCCTGATGTCCATCCTTCTCATGTGGTGTATTCTTGCACCAAGTTTAAGATTAAGAATTTCTGGAGTAGTTTCTCGCAGAAATAATGAGAGAATTCTCCCCAAATTGGGTTCATCCATGCAATCCACTACTCTTTCAAACATTTCTCTTCCCCAATCAGTTTTCTTGGTCAGTATGACTCTGGCCATTAATTCAAACATCCTTTTTGAGATTTTGTTATGGGAGCCTGTTTTGCATATCAGAGCTTTCCCAATGACATCAGCTAGAAACTTACCTCTCAGGTTACGTTCTTTCCTTTGAATTGATCCGGTTGAGTGCTTGGACAGTCCACACCATTTCATTACCAATTTTGCATTGTCCAGCAATAGTACTTCTTCGTCCTCAGTTGCAGAAAGCTTTGGTAGCTGCAGAGCCTTGCTTAGCCTTCTGGGAATTATCTTGATCTTCTTTCCATTTACCATGGTCTAAATTTTACCAGCCGAAGCATCCGCTTTGGTGTTAGCAAACAACTCTAGTACTTCCCTCTTCCATAGAAGACAGGGTTCCGTCAAGACGAAAGCTAGTTAGATTTCTGAAGAAGATTAAGCACCTGTAGAACTTCTTCCAGAAAATCAACGAATCCATTTTGAACTACATCTGCTCCTTCGAATAGGAAATCTGGTCCCTTGGGCGCCATTTCTCTGGAGAATTTGAGAATGCTAGTGAAAGAGGTTTCCCATCGATTTAGCGAATGCAGGCGGGAGAGGGTAAGGAATACTTGGCGTATTGCACAAGTCCTTCTATTTATATGAATTGCTAAAAGGAAGGAGGAAACTCACTAATCCATTTTTGTTGTTTAATTTTGATCAATGGCTATGATTAAATCCCGAAAAATATCCGCAATCCGTCTTTTCTCCCCTATGTGATAAGTGGGCTTAATTAGCTTAACATCAGTTTTCTTTAGTAATTAAATTTTCGATTAGCCCCTAACTTTGTTGTCCTAACTTGCAGGGGTAATATAAACCTGCAGTACACATTCTAAAATATGTTCTATTGGGGTGCAATTAGAAAAAATTTCAATAACCTTATATTTATTTCAACTGAGAGAGTATTAGCCCCCAACCTCAATTGACTCAACCAAAATTTGATACTAATCTAGCTTGGTATTCCATATGCAATATGTATTTGGGTATGTTGAGACAAGTTATATTTTGTGGCATGGTGAATATGTAAGCCACTAACACATGTATTAAGAAGTGTTGTTGTTTTTAAAACTTCTTAGTCATTTGTTTCAATTTCCCTTCTTATGAATGAGTAATCAATTTTGAAATTAAGTGGTAAAATAAAAGAAAGGGGAATTCTACTTATCTCTGGTCTATAGACTTGAAATTGAAAGTTAGGGTTAGAGTTGATATACTCTAGAGGGGGGGTGAATATAGTACGTAAGTATAATTTAAATCTTTTTCTGAACAATAAGTAGTACTCCTAACCTTGGATAATATATCACAGAAACCAAAGAGAAATAAGTGTAAACACAGAAAGACCTAAATATCACAGCCACAGCAAGAACAAAAAGAAAAAGGGGCAACCAGACGACACAAGAAATTATAGTGGCTCCCCAACCTGGGTACGTCCACTCTTCTACCACCCTGGTAGGAATCCACTCAGAGTTTTGATCAGGTGCCTGACACCAATGAGCTTTTGATCAGGTGCTCAACAACCAAACCTCAAGTCTTTTTATCAGGAGACTTGCAAACAAGAATCACTTTTGAAGGGAGATGACAACCCTTTTTACAGTGGGGGGGGGTGAAAGAATGATTGTGTCTTCTCTTTCTCAATTCAAAAAACTGAGAAGACTTGTTGATTTGATGGTAGCAAATGCTCCCCCTGAGATGTTGCTTGTTCAGGATGATGTAAGCTTTGCTGTAGGGTGATAGGCCTCCAAGCTTTCAATTTTGATAAGAAGAACTTCAGGAACTATTTTGACAGATGCAGTATTGTTGTCCTTCAGAGAGTTCCTGAGAAGAAGACACTTGATTTGGATGGTTGTTCTTCTTCTTAAGAATTGTTCTTCTTCTTGTCTAGCCGCTGCTGATTCTTGACTGATCGATTTTTAATCTCAAGAATTCTATATGTCTCATAGAATGTTATTGTCTGTATGTCATCCCATTCTCAGGAAACAATAATCTCTGTTTTTATATTTCCAACGTGAATGTCCATTTGAATTTTGAAATTCCTTCTGCAATTAATGCTGACGGCCTTGGAATATTTTTGGCATTGATTTGTTTCCCCAACTGTCCCTTATAAAAACGGCAGGCAACAATTCTGATGAAGACCATAATTAATGTTCTTGTCTAACGGTAATATTCAGAGAATATTAGAGCATTAATTACTCTGGAATTATTGCCACGTAATAAAGACAAAAGAGGGAAATTGCCAAGACTGGATTCGTCGACCTGAGTCCAAAGTTCGTCGAGCTGAGAATGGTTGTTCGTCGAGCTGAGATCCAATATCATCGACCTCTAAATATTACTTGATAACTTTCTTCTTCTATGTATCAAGTTCGTTAATCTGAATCTAAGATCATTGAGCTGATCCCTGAGAACAGAGTTAGTCAAGTTGGGGTCCAAGATCGTCAAGCTGAGTCTGCAGTCTGGACATAGACTATTTTCTGATGTAGAGTATTGAAGTATCATTTTTTCCATTGAGTGTGATGTCCTCTGGCTTTGAGTGTTAACTCACCATTCTGGCATTGAGTGTAATGTCATCTGGAATTGAGTGTTGAATCACCTCATCCAGAATTAGTCGACCAGAGAAAAGAATTCTTCTAGCTGATGTTCTTAGTTTGTCGACTGAGGTTTGACTTGAGTTATTACTTTGTCCAGAGTTCGTCGAGCTGAGAACTAAGTTCTTCGAGCTGAGATCAGAGAATTGTCCCTGAGTTCGTCTAGCCGAGCTTGACTTTTGTCGACCGGAGATCCACGAATGTAGAACTCCTTTCTTTTAAGTCTTGAATTCTCTAAGTCTTGAGTCTCTAGTAGTGTTGAAGGCTGGTCCTTTGTACTGTTGACTCAAAGGACTTGACCTAGACTCTAGGACATAACCATGACCCTAGTCTATACATGTTGGGTCGTATCCTAACTTAGTGAACCTAGCCAAAATCCAACTAGGGATCCAACAATCTCCCCCAATTTGGTTAAGGCCACTAATTATAGAATCAAACAAATTGAGATAACAAAGCAAGAAGACATATATCTGGCAGAAAAATAATACATGCAACAGATATATTTATACACAGTAAGCTTTGTATTATAAAAACGCAGTTTTTCAAAAATGATACCATAATCACATCAGTTCAGGTTTTTACTTCTTCTGCTTCTTTTCCCTTGGCTTTTCTTCTTTGCTTTTATCCCCAGGCTGAGTGAAAATGATTTTCCTGTTGGGATTGGCAGCTTCTTTCTTTGATATGTATAGATCTGCTGCTCCAATCACAGTCTGGGTAGAGGCTCTGGGTATAGTAGCCTCTAGATTTTGTGCCATGTATTATGCTTGATTAAACACTTTCTTGCTGACTTGAAGCTTATCCAATTCTTTTTCTTTATATGATGACATAGTTATATACTTTGATAGATCTTCATCTAGCGCTATAGCCTTCTTTATCTGAGATAGACAAATCAATTCTTGAAGCCTAGCCATCCTGAAATTAGGATCATCATCCTAACTGACAGATAATTGATCATCTTGAGAGGGTAGGAGAGATGCAGGCCTGAATTGAGTTGACTGTGCTTGAAAGTTTGTTGGCTTCTTGCTTTGATCACTCTGAATGTATAGTGACTTTGGAGGTGCAGCTTCACTATATTTTCTTTTAGGTTTGTGTGATTCTAAATGTCTTCTTTGTTTAGCTTGTTGTTGGGGAGGAGAGAACTCTGGCTTCTGATGGATTACTTCCCTTATCTGCTCTGTATCACCAGTACTTCTTTGCTGACTGTGATGTAGGCTTGCACGTTTCACACCGAATAGAACTACGGTCTAACGTCACGCCACTCTTCGATCCAATCCCTACACTCGCACAACCGCTCTACGCGACACCACTCAATTAGATTTATCAATATTATGCTAGCATACGGGTAGCCAAACCGATTTGGATCCAACAAGGGCTATAAGGCCAATGTTCGATCGAGCTAAAATGAACAATATTGGGTCCGACCGAGCGGCGTTGTACCAAAAGAGATCTACCAAAAAACTTCGATTCGGAATGGGTAGATCTCTCCCAATGAAAAGATTGTGAAGGTTCGCCAAACCTTTTGAATGAAAAATAACCATAAAGAGAATAACAAACAAGAGAAAATCAACCACGATGAAATCCAAAAATTTCAATAGTTAACGCTACGGATAAAAACCACCACTTGAATGTTTCTAAAGAAAAGAATTCTCACAAAAGGGGAAGTATTTCGTTACCCAATCGGAATGGGTGATTCCGATTAATCTCGACTTGGATTGTTCTCCAACGGCTCCGCCGGAGTCGCGCCGGAAGGAGATGAGAACCTCGTTTGCCAATATTTCTTCACGTCGGTGTTGGAGATCCACAAAGGGAGTTGTAGGAGATGATGTAGGTGGCCGGATTTTTTGAGAGGAGGTATGGAGGTGGCTCGGGTTGGTGGAGGTTGGCGGCTAAGGGATGGGGGTTGTTTTCTTTATAAGGAGAGGGGAAGGGGAAGAGAATAGGGAGGAGGAGATGGGAAGAGGCCGGCGGCCAAGAGGGAGGAGGGAAAAAGAGAAATTCGGCCAGGTGGATAAGGGAGAGAGAACTCAAGAGGGAGGCAATTAGGGTTTCAATTTTTATTTCATCAATCAATGCCTCCAAATGAAAATATTCATGCCTATATATAGGCTTACATCAAACAACAAGGGAAAAGGCTACATGCAGCCCAAAATTAAAATACAACTAATCATGGTTCAAAACATAATCATGCCACATATTATGAAAATTAAATAAAATGCAGAAATAAAATAGAACCAAAATGCATAAATAATTAATAATAATTTTAGTAATAATTATTATTAATTATTTAAATATAGGCTTGCGTCGCGGGCGGATATTTGGGCGACGCGCCACATAGTCTTCACGGCGCCGCACGTCACTACTTGGAGACGGAGAAATATCTTCCGTAAGCGCACCGTCCTTGTCTTCAACCTGTTGAGGGTCGTCGTCTCCATCAATCCTCCCCCACTTGAAAATACTCATCACCGATGAGTTGGCCTGAAAGTACCGGAGCGGGAAAGCATCATCCAATAGAACCTCGGGGCGGCAGACAACACCACTTGGAGAGTAGAGCACAACAACCTGGAGTATCCTGTCAAGCATAAATATGTTCCTACGGAACCTTGGAAGAACATTAGTCAATAAAGGAAAACAATATTCAGCATCCACAACCAACGTACCTCCAGAGAAGACCGATGAAGAAAACAATCCAAGTACAATCTCACAACCCATACCCAAAGAGAACATAGTGGACCCACACGGACAGGCTGAAAATTCAAGTGGCGGAGAATCATATAGCGTTAAATTAGAAACATCGAAAATAAGGGGAAAACCCCAATCAGTGGATAATTTCAAATGAAATGTGTATTCTCCTAATGTCATTAATAACCAAAGGGGGTTCAGCTTACCAACTCGCCAACTTTCTAAAGTGCCCGAAGGCATCCGTTCAGGGACGAGACACACCAAAACTAAATCGTCACTCTTATAGTGAGAAACACTTTTATGTAAGCTAGCATGAATATGATACGAAATAATTGGAATGACTAGCACTTTACTAGTGTGCTTATATAAGAGGGGATCATAACGAGCATAATCTGGAGTGATTTTCGCCAACAAACTAAAGGGTAAGTAATGAGACGCCACCAGAGCGATTAATTCAATTAAAATGCGCCTAGATAACTTGCTACAGTGTTGTGTGAACCCATGCGCTATGTGACTCACCCCAAATTCAGAGAATAAAGGATTTAAGTCCGGAGGGATGGGAGCCTTAAAATCAAAGATGATTTTCATAGGCGTGAGCATCGCAGTTCTACTTTTATAATTAATATAATTACGCTTGGCATGAAGATATGCCAAGGAAAACTGCTCATCATAAATACTAGTAGAGCTGAACGCTCCCGGGTGTGGCAATAGGTGCGAGCGATACAACTCATGTGGCCTAACCGTGGTCACTAACGAGTTGAAAAAAGGGTCATCAAATGGCGGGGGGGTAAATTTGCGCGTTCAGTCTTGGCAAATAAGTGTGTTGAGGGGACATCACATCAAAAGGCACCATAGCCAAGGTATCACTAGAAGTCCATTTCGAAACCTCAAAACTCGGATTTGACGTCCAAGAAATATCGTCCGACTGCAAGCCATTAAAATCATAAGAAAAATCAAACAGTGGATTCACCCTTATGGAAAACTCATCCGACATGTCTTCCAATTCATTATGTATATCATGTGATTCAGACTCAGTGATCGGGTCATAGATCGGCACCAATACTACGAGATCAGGCGGCACTAAGGGGACCACCTCTGGTGGTACCAGCAGAGTGAACTCAGGGCATACCATAAGACTACTATAATCAGACGTACCACACTCGTGTCCTAAATAGTCTGCTCGTCGAGTCAATGGGTCAGGAGAAAAAGTCGGTAATATAACGATCGGGAGAGAGTTAAGATCACATTCAAATTCAGGCAACGGAATTAGCATCAGGGGATGCTCATCCGGCTCCATTTCAATAACGTCTTCCAGAGTTATAACTCCCTCACTAATACAATCTTCCAACGCATCGGTCAGGACATCAGTAGTAATAAAAATCTCAGGGACGGGCACTTCGATATGTCTCGGGCTTGAAATATCAAGCTCAAGTCCAAACAGATTATCACCTGAATCACGACTGGGTAAGCTCTCATCGAAATATAAATCTTCCGACTCATCCAGTTTATCACCCGACTTAGGCTCAACAGAGAATTCCATGCCAATCAAGATAGACAACGCAGACATATCGTCGGAGGGAAATGGAGATGACTCTTCGGGGAAGAAGTCGACATCCATGTCACTAGGGTAACCAGTCTCCTCAATGTCGCTACCATCGTCAGTGATATTAGCCTCGTCCTTAGTGACGAGCACACTCGTAACCACAGCCTCAGACTCAATCATGCTAATAGGAACACTCTCACCCCGTGGGCTCATGGCATTCCTAGCACTTACATCTAACGACCTAGGGATAAAGGTCCTAAGTTTCTCTTTCCTCTCATAGGTAGGTGTACTCATGCTTGAGATAATCAGATATTTGCGGGGCAAGTATCTAGCGTGAGGATTATAGTCATTCCTAAAGGTTGGTATGGAACTAGCGCCATAACGATACTCACTCAAAGGTTTGGCGTTAGTAGTACGGAGATTGGCGGGATCAAATTGATCCGAGAGGAGGCTACGCATCGCCCACCACGTGTGTTTATAATTGCCAACACGACGCTCTTCGTTTATCCAAAATGACTGGGCTCGACCTATTAACCGCTCTCGGGCGAAGTGAACCTTTTGGAGGTCATCCCATTCGCGACAGTCAAAATGAAGTTCTATCTCCTTAAGCCAATCCCTAAAATTTTTAGGATACCCTAAACCGTCATAGGTAAGATTAATGTGGCGTTGCCTAGGGGGAGGCTTAACCATGGATTTATCATACCAATAGTCTAAATGGGAAACGTGAACGTCATAGGCCATAATCGTAAGAACCGGAGAGAAAACTCGATCTGATACTTGTGTTCATGCAAAGAAAAGTAAACTGACCCA
Source organism: Platanthera zijinensis (assembly GCA_039513925.1). NCBI lineage: Eukaryota > Viridiplantae > Streptophyta > Magnoliopsida > Asparagales > Orchidaceae > Platanthera > Platanthera zijinensis. The sequence goes on from CM077087.1 coordinate 110,784,192, forward strand.
AATAAATTAGGATTGTCAGAATTGTTCCCGCTTAACCACTAGGGTAAAACTTATAGAAAATAGATTTTCTTGCTAAAAAAAATATGAAGATTATTAAAAAAAAATTATTTTTGAATTTTGCTGAAAAAATAAAAATATAGGCCGCTATTGGCAGACCAAGTATTAAATTTTAAAATAACTTAATAAAAATAATGACTTAATGAAAAATAATTTTTTTTGGATTTCTTATTAAAAATAAGATAGAGAATTTCCAGAATTTTATTTTTTAAGATTTTGAGAAAAATTTGAAATTTAGAATTTGAAATTGGAAATTTGAAATTTTGAAATTTGAAATTTTAAATTTTGAAATTTGAAATTTGAAATCTTGAAATTTGAAATTTTAAATTTGAAATTTGAAATTCGAAATTTGAAATTTTTAAATTTGAAATTTGAAATTTTGAAATTTGAAATTCGAAATTTGAAATCTGAAATTTGAAATTTAAAATTTGAAATTTGAAATTTGAAATTCGAAATTTGAAATTCGAAATTTGAAATCTGAAATTTGAAATTAAAAATTTGAAATTTATATTTTCTTTAGCCTACCTAAAAATAGAAGGATGGTGCCGATTAGGAAATCGACAATAACCTCTCTCTGATACCAAATTGATGTAGGCTTGCACGTTTCACACCGAATAGAACTACGGTCTAACGTCACGCCACTCTTCGATCCAATCCCTACACTCACACAACCGCTCTACGCGACACCACTCAATTAGATTTATCAATATTATGCTAGCATACGGGTAGCCAAACCGATTTGGATCCAACAAGGGCTATAAGGCCAATGTTCGATCGAGCTAAAATGACCAATATTGGTTCCGACCGAGCGGCGTTGTACCAAAAGAGATCTACCAAAAAACTTCGAATCGGAATGGGTAGATCTCTCCCAACGAAAAGATTGCGAAGGTTCGCCAAACCTTTTGAATGAAAAATAACCATAAAGAGAATAACAAACAAGAGAAAATCAACCACGATGAAATCCGAAAATTTCAATAGTTAACGCTACGGATAAAAACCACCACTTGAATGTTTCTAAAGAAAAGAATTCTCACAAAAGGGGAAGTATTTCATTACCCAATCAGAATGGGTGATTCTGATTAATCTCGACTTGGATTGTTCTCCAACGGCTCCGCCGGAGTCGCGCCGGAAGGAGATGAGAACCTAGTTCGCCAATATTTCTTCACATCGGTGTTGGAGATCCACAAAGGGAGTTGTAGGAGATGATGTAGGTGGACGGATTTTTTGAGAGGAGGTATGGAGGTGGCTCGGGTTGGTGGAGGTTGGCGGCTAAGGGATGGGGGTTGTTTTCTTTATAAGGAGAGGGGAAGGGGAAGAGAATAGGGAGGAGGAGATGGGAAGAGGCCGGCGGCCAAGAGGGAGGAGGGAAAAAGAGAAATTCGGCCAAGGGGATAAGGGAGAGAGAACTCAAGAGGGAGGCAATTAGGGTTTCAATTTTTATTTCATCAATCAATGCCTCCAAATGAAAATATTCATGCCTATATATAGGCTTACATCAAACAACAAGGGAAAAGGCTACATGCAGCCCAAAATTAAAATACAACTAATCATGGTTCAAAACATAATCATGCCACATATTATGAAAATTAAATAAAATGCAGAAATAAAATAGAACCAAAATGCATAAATAATTAATAATAATTTTAGTAATAATTATTATTAATTATTTAAATATAGGCTTGCGTCGCGGGCAGATATTTGGGCGACGCGCCACATAGTCTTCACAGCGTCGCACGTCACTACTTGGAGATGGAGAAATATCTTCCGTAAGCGCACCGTCCTTGTCTTCAACTGTTGAGGGCCGTCGTCTCCATCAGCTCAGTTGGTGATGAGAGCTGTTAGGAAAGCTCTTTATCAAGGGGGCTGGGTTCGATACCTCGCCTCAACATCCCGCCGCGCTGATAATAGGTGCGGTCATGGGTGGGGTGCTTGGGCTGCAGCCCGGCTGTGTGTCGCTGGACGTGCTCCTCTGGCTAGGTTGTGACTGCCGTCAGAGCGGGGCGGCTCTGGGCCCACTGCATCAAAAAAGTGCACTTTTTTGATGCAGTGGGCCCAGAGCCGCCCCGCTCTGACGGTAGTCACAACCTAGCCAGAGGAGCACGTCCAGCGACACACAGCCGGGCTGCAGCCCAAGCACCCCACCCATGACCGCACCTATTCTCAGCGCGGCGGGATGTTGAGTCGAGGTCTCGAACCCAGCCCCCTTGATAAAGAGCTTTCCTAACAGCTCTCATCACCAACTGAGCTGCAGATCAGTTGGTGATGAGAGCTGTTAGGAAAGCTCTTTATCAAGGGGGCTGGGTTCGAGACCTCGCCTCAACATCCCGCCGCGCTGAGAATAGGTGCGGTCATGGGTGGGGTGCTTGGGCTGCAGCCCGGCTGTGTGTCGCTGGACGTGCTCCTCTGGCTAGGTTGTGACTGCCGTCAGAGCGGGGCGGCTCTGGGCCCACTGCATCAGACTGCTTCCATGTGATTGATGTCTAGATGGCCTTCCTTGTCTTTGATAAGTTTTTGTGAAAGATGTAGACTTGGAGTGAGCATCTGAACTTTGAGGAGTTGTTGTTGAAGCACCAGCAACTGGAGGAGGAGGAGGAGGGGGGTCTTTTCTGTATCTGTGAGCTGGGGGAGGAGAGTATATTCTGCTTTTCTTTTTGGCCTTTTGTTCATTCTTTGAAAGCCACATCCAGGCCAGCATCCCTTTGTATTGGGTTATGTTTTGTAAAATGTAGTAGGGAGTGTCATTTGTATTTCCAGGCTTGGGAGCAGGAGGAGGAGGAGCCTTCCTTTTCTTAGAGATTTTCTTCCTCTTTTAATCCTTATCAGAATCATCATCATCATCATCATCATCATCAGACTGAGGATTGTCATACATAGCATCAATTTGTCTTATTGTATCCTTGGAGATTTCTTTATTGACTGGAGTGGGCACAACTTCAGCATGAGCTACTTCAGTTTCCATGGCAATGTATTGAGCTATTATGTCATCCAGATTGGGGAGAGGGCTATCATCCATGATATAAGATGGCCCAGGAGTGCTAGATCTCTGATCATCAGACTTATTTTCTGGAGGAGCTATCAAACGTTTCTTTATAGTGTCTAACACATCTGAGCTAGCAGGAGAGGTCTAGCACACCATTGCTTTAGATGATGGAATGGGGGGGGGAGATAGAAATAAATGTATGACCCAAATATTTTTATTAAAGCTGCTAGATGCACTTTAGATTTAATGAAGTAAACCCTTCCTGGCCGAATCTCTGGCAGAGTGATCTCTTGAGTATTTGACATTGTAATATCTGTTCATGCTTCTAACACTTCTGTTGTTGCTACTGATGATTCTGCTGGCAGAGTGATCTCTTGAGTATTTGACATTGTGATATCTGTTCTTGCTTTTGACACTTCTGTTGTTGCTGCTGATGCTACTGCTGCTTCTGCATCTACTACTGCTGCTTCTTCATCATCAAGTATCTCCCCCTGCCTAGTTTCAGTAGATACTGAAGCCAGGCCCCCAAATGAAGAGGGAGCAGTGATGAGAGCAGAGATCTGGGAGGAAAGAGAGGAGTTGGAGGCATCTAGAGGAGAAATGGCCTTTGCTATAAGAGATTTGAGTAGGGGTATGAGGAGAGTAATGAGTGGGGTGACAAGAGATCGATCCAGGTTTGGAGAAGTGGATTGTGGGGCAGTAGTTGGTTGAGTGGAGATTTCAGTTGCTGAGGGGGTGATAGGTGGAGATGAAATGGGAGTGTCTAAAGGGGAGTCATGTTGAGGAGAGGGACTGTGTAGTGGATATGATAATAGGTTGAAGGATGGGAATGAGGAGAGGTTGATGTGGGGGATATTAGAAAGATGAGATGGAAGAGGGAATTGAGGTGGTATTGGCATTGGTGTATCTTGTTGGGGGGAAGATATAGAGGAGGAAATGTGTTGGAGATTGAGGAATTGGGGATGATGAAGGTAGGGTAGTAGAGACTATAACATGAGTTGAAGCTGGGGTGTGTTGAGTTGCTCACAGAGATGAAGGTTGGAGAGCTTGAGATTGAGGAATGGCTGGAGTAATGTTGGATGGAATAATGTTGGATGGGATCTCTTTAAAAGGGTGGGAAGTGGCTGGAACAGCCCTTGTACTTTCAGAAGCTTGGGTGGCAGAGGATGAAGCCTTAAAGGGCTTTGTGATTGTCCTCTCCCACCTGCCAAACAAGGAACATGTGAGCCTTTTGCTGGAATTGATGAATGTGGTCTAGGAGACTAGTGATTCAGCAGCCTTTCCTGTCAAGAAGATCCCTAGGATCCTTCCAAAGTTTACTTCCTTTTTACTGCCCCTTTTCTTGATAAGATCAAAGATGATCTGTGCCCAGTTTACTTGCCTCATGTTTACCACTGCACACATAACAAAAAATTGATGCCTGGTTATATAATCGTGTGCAGTGTGCTTGCCCAGCAATACTTTCCCAATAATATCTGCGAGAAACTTGAACTCGGCAGATATGTGTTTCTTCAGTAGTTTATTTGGGTTATCTCCAGAGTTACCCATCAGATTCAACATCATATCATTTTCCTCATTATCAATTTCTAATTCTTCTTCTCCATTATTTAATCCAAAGATTTCAGTTAGTACAGCGGGAGTGAGAGAGATGGCAGCACCCGTTATTGATCCGGTCATTGTGTTGTCCTCGGTTGTAGACGCAGTATAGACCCATTCTCTGATTTTCGTGCTGGGTAATTTGATTCTAATGGACAGTAGACTTTTCAATTGCTGGTCTTCCAGCAATTGCAGAATGTGGAGGAACATTGGCTCAGAGTGCTGGAAGGAGTCGAAATCCACGTCGAATCCGGTATAAAACCTCATTGCCGCAAGAGCGCCTGCTAGAATCGCCATGAGTGCACCTGCAAGAGAGAAAATGAAGATCAAGTGCAAAGGGAACTGAAAGCACGGGATGGAGGTCGAAGAAAACCTAAATATAAGGTTTTCCGGAATATGAAATGACAGACTCCGGTCCACGAGAAATAAAAATATCTTCGTTCTGAAGTCGACGAAATAATTTAGAGTTAAACAGTTTGTCGATCTCTGTCTGAAGGGTTGAAGACATTTCGTCGATCTCTGGTCGACAAAAGTTTTCTGAAGTAAGTTCGTCGATCGCAGGTCGATGAAGATCACTTACCACCGAGAGTTTGTCGATCTCAAGTCGTTGAAAATCTCAAGAACCTTTCGTAGTTCGTCGACCTCTGATCGACAAAATTTGAAGAGTTCTTCGAGTGCAGACAGAAACTAAACTAGGTCTTCTCCATTGATCATTCCAAGCTGATTTATAAAGAACAAGTGATTTCTTTCATCCAGGGGTTTGGTGAAAATATCAGCTCTTTGTAAATCAGTGTAGATATAGACAAGTTTGATTTTGTTTTTGTCTACACATTCTCTAATGAAATGATGCCTAATGTCTATATGCTTTGTCCTACTGTGATGGATTGGATTTTGTGCTATGGCTATAGTAGTTGATGTGGATACAACAACTGCCAGCTGCAATGTATTCTGCTTTAGTAGTTGATGTGGATACAGATGATTGTTTCTTGCAGAACCAGGACACTAATCTCATACCAAGGAACTGGCAAGTTCCTAAGGTACTTTTTCTGTCCACTCTGCATCCAGTAAAGTCAGCATCTTAGTATCCAGTTAACTCAAACTCTGACTCAGTGGGATACCAAAGACCTAGACTAGGACAACCCTTTATATATCTAAAAATTCTTTTTAGAAAAACTAGATGAGATTCTTTAGGGTTCACCTGGAACCTAGCACAAAGGCATGTGGCAAACATGATATCAGGTCTGCTTGCTGTAAGGTATAGTAGGGACCCAACAATGCCCCTATATAGTTTCAGATCCACAGGTTTCCCTTGTGCATTAGAGTCTATTACAGCATTTGTAGCCATGGGTGTTTTCTTTGCTGAGACATCAGCCATCCCAAACTTCTTGATAAGCTCCTTAGCATATTTAGCCTGGGAAATGAAGATTCCATCAGGAAGCTGCTTCACTTGGAGACCAAGGAAGTAGGAGAGCTCACCCATGCTACTCTTCTCAAATTTATAATGCATTAGATCAGAGAATCTTTTGCAAAATTTGGGATCAGTAGACCCAAATATTATGTCATCTACATAAATTTATACTAACAAAATTTTATCATGATGCATTTTAGTGAATAAAGTCCTATCTACTATGCCTCTTGAAAAACCATGCTCTAAGATAAAGCTAGCTAAGGTCTCATACCAAGCTCTTGGAGCTTGCTTTAAACCATAGAGAGCTTTATGCAATTTAAATACATGAGAGGGATGAGTTGGAGAAACAAAACCTAGAGGTTGTTCAACATAACTTCTTCTTTAAGTTCCCCATTTAAGAAGGCACTCTTCACATCCATTTGATAAACTCTGAACTTTTTGAATGCAACATAAGCCAGGAATATCCTTATAGCTTATAGCCTGGCAACTGGAGCAAAGGTTTGATCATAGTCAATTCCTTCCTCCTGCCTATATCCTTGAGCAACAAGCCTAGCCTTGTTCCTCACAATCACACCTTGGGCATCAAGCTTATTTCTGAATACCCATTTGGTTCCAATGACTGGGTAGTCATTTGGTCTTGGAACCAAAACCCAAACTCTGCATCTCTCAAACTGATTGAGCTCTTCTTGCATTGCATTGATCCATTGGGGATCTTCCTCTGCATTAGTTATGGATTGAGGCTCAATTTGAGAGAGGTAACAGGCATGCATCAAGTCTTGATTGAGTTGATGCCTTGTTTGTACACCTGCTGTTATGTATCCAATCACATGGGATCTGGGGTGATCCCTTAGTGTGACAAGATCAGTAGGTGGAGTTTGTTCAGCCACAATATTTTGAAGGAATTCCTCTTGTGGAATAGCCTCTATTATTGTAGGAAGTTCGGCTATTTCCACAATTTCTTCATCACTTTCATCACTGACTTATTGAGAAGGATGAGATACAACTTTGGGGGTAAAGTGTAAGCCATCAAATTCCTTACACAAGTTGTGTACCTTTAAGGAGTCTTTGATAGAAACTCTTTCTCCTTATAAAACATGTTAGCCTCATCAAATGTAACATGTATAGATTCCTCTATTTTCAATGTGGATTTATTAAATATCCTATAAGCTTTGCTGACTTGAGAATATCCTAGAAAAATTCTCACTGCAACCTTTGCTTCAAACTTTCTAATGTGCTTTTTGTCATTATTATGAATATTACATACACAACCAAAAACTTTAAAATAGTTGATTATTGGTTTCTTCCCTTTGAGTAATTCATAGGGAGTCTTATGCTTTTGTTTGTGTATTAAACTTCTATTCAGGATATAGTTTGCTGTGCTCACTACCTCTGCCCAATAGGATAGGGGCATGTAAGCATCTACAAGTAATGTGCCTGCAGCTTCAATGAGTGTTCTATTTTTCCTTTCAGCTACCCCATTTTGTTGAGGAGTTCTAAGAGCTGAGAAACAGTGCTTGATACCTTCTTTCTCACATGACTCATGCATAAGAAGAGACTCAAACTCTGTACCATGATCACTTCTGATCAATGCAACATGAGTAGAGTACTCAATCTGTATGGTCCTGAGAAAATCTGTAAGAACCTTAAAGGTATCTAACTTAGATCTCAAAAAGAATACCCAAGTGAACCTGGAAAAGTCATCTACAACCACTAAGGTATAAGATTTCCCTCCTAGTCTTTGTACAGCCACAGGGCCAAAAAAGTCCATATGTAGCAAGTACAATATTCTAGGTGAATCACTCTTATTAATGGATTTGAAGCTAGATTTAGTTTGCTTGCCTAGTTGACAAGTACTGTAGAGGCCTTCCTTCTTATAGGGGCCAGAAGGTAAAACTCTAACAAGGTTGTCCTTAGATAGCCTAGTAATGTGTTTAAGATTTACATGTCCTAATCTTTTATGCCATAAGTCATTTTGACTACTAACTATATTGAGCAGGCATATGTCTGAAGTAACAGAATGAAAATTTACTAGGTATATGTTTCCTTGTCTACTTCTAATTAAAACATGTTGGTTTTCTTTTGAAGTAATAATACAGGAACTAGAGTTGAATGATTCCTGATAACCTTCATCACCTAGTTGGCTTATAGAGATGAGGTTATGCTTCAGTCCCTTACATATGCAACTCTTTTGAAAGTTACTGCTCCAATTCTGACTTTGTCATAGCCTTTTGTTTGGCCACAATTGGAGTCACCAAAGATGAACTTTGGTCCTAGCTTTGACTTGTAATCAATCAGATTGTCCTTGTTGCCTATCATATGCTTGGAGAAACAACTATCCAGTTACCAATGTTGATTGTATGCTCGACAGTCTTCATTTGCAAACAAGACAGTTAGTTGTTCTTGACCCAGGTAACCTTTGGTCCTTGTTGATTTTCATAACTATAACTTGAGATGTAAGGGCATTCAGGTTGATCTTTATATCCTTTAGGATGGAATCTCCTAGGTGGAATTATCCATTGAGTGAAGGGGTTAAAGTTATTAGAATTTAAGTTTCTGTTATTACGATCTGGGTTCGACGATATCTGGTTGGATCGTCGACCTGAGCTCGACGATGTTGGATGAGATCGTCGATCTTTGTTCGAAGAATGAAAATATTCATTCTATGGGCACCAAAATCGTCGATCTCTGGTCGACGAACCATACTGGTATCGTCGATCATAGATCTAAGAATGATTATTACTAATGTTTGCGTTCAAAGATCGTCGTTTTGAGTTCGACGATCTATTCATATATCGTCGATCTGAGTTCGACGATAACTGCTGAACATTGTTATTTTTGTTATTCTTCTGGATATAGAGTTTATTCTTGGTTTCAATTTGTTCAAGAATCTTATTAACTTTATTTACCTGTTCAGTATTCTTCTTTCCCTTGTCATATATGAAGTTTACTAGTCTGTAAAGATTATTTTTCTTAATCAAGGGTGGATCACTAGAGGAGGCACCTAGTCCTATTTTGCTATTGTTGGTCCTAGCATTTACAGTACTAGTGATATCTAAAAATTGTAGACTTCTTCCATTCAGTGATTCTTCTAATAGTTTTCCCTTACTTAGTTCAGTTTTCAGAAAAGATATTTGCTTATTAGCAGACATTAGTTCATTGGTTAGTTTTGCATTTTCTGTAGTGATGTTGTCTAGGGTGTTTAACTTTTCTCTGAGAAGTTTGATTTCCTTATTAGAGCTTATCAAGTCTAAGCATAAATTTTTAAATTCAAATTTAAATTCATCTGACTCAAAATCATAAGAAGCTATTACCTGATCTTCAGCTGATAGAGATTCTTCATTATCTGATTCATCTGTGTCAGATCTGCTACTGCCTGCCTCAATATCCATGAGGCATAATTCCTTTGCTTTCTATTTTTCTTCATCCTCACTGGAGCTGGAGGATGTAGATCCTTCTTCAGTATCACACCATGTCTCAGCAACAAAGCCTTTGTCTTTCCTCTTTTGCTTGCTTGAGGAAGGCTTGTTGTAGTGACTCTTCCTTGAGTCCTTCTCCTTTCTTCTGTCCTTCTTATGAGCTTCTGGACACTCAGAAATGAAGTGCCGAGGTTTCCTACAGCCAAAACACACTACTTCTTTAGAGGGTATTTTTTCATACCTTGGCTTATCTTCATATTTAGAAGGTTTCCTTCTGAAGTCCTTTCTAGCCATCTTGAAGAATCTCTTGGCAAAGAGACTCATCAACTCTTTATTTACTGGAATGACTTCAGAGTCTTCTATAGCTTTGAAAGCTATGTTGTGCTCCTTCCTAGTTGGTGTAGGAGTCTTTACTTCAGCTGTTGCTTCCCTTGCTTTGATCAGCTGCTCATAGGACTTTAGTTTTCCTAGAAGAGATTCTGTTGAAATCTCTATCATGCTTCTGGCTTCTCTGATGGGCCAGATTCTTGAGTCCCATGTACTGGGAAAGAACATTAGGATCTTTTCATTCACTTAAGTTAAAGTGAATTATTTGTCTAGAGTCCTTAGCTCACTGATGATGGAGCTAAGTCTCTTATACATTACTTCTACTGTCTCTGCTTCATCCTTCTTGAAGTTCTCATACTGAGTGATGAGATTTGACCTTCTGTCTTTCCTCTCATCTGCTGATCCAGCCACCATTTGGTTCAGGGAATCCCATATCTCCTTGGCTGATTGACACTCAGCAACCTTTTGAAATATTTCATCAGACATAGTTTGAGCCAGTATATTCATGGCTTTGGCATCAGCTATCTTAGCCTTCTTATGTGCATCTGTCCATCCAGGGGGTGGAACTGCACTCAGGTCAGTTATTGTAGTTGAGGTTGAGGCCACTGGAGCTGGTGGTCCTGTTAAGATAGAATTAAATATATCTTCATCAATAGAGTTCATGTAAAGCCAAATTCTTGCCTTCCAGATTGTGAACTTGGACAAGTTACACACTGGAGGTCTGGTGCTTACATATTTTTTGTTCTGTGCCATGTTGTATGTATAAATCTAGTAATAAAAAAAGATCTAACTTAGGATCTTGGGTTCAATGGTAAGCTTGTACAACCAAAAGAACCTCCTATGATACCAATTGAAAGTTAGGGTTAGATCTAATATACTCAAGAGGGGGGGGGTGAATATAGTATGTAAGTATAATTTAATTCTTTTTCTGAACTATAAGTAGTACTCCTAACCTTGGATACTATATCACAGAAACTTAAGAGAAATAAGTGTAAACACAGAAAGACCTAAATATCATAGCAACAACAAGAACAAAAAGAAAAAGGGGCAACCAGACGACACAAGAATTTATAGTGGTTCCCTAACCGGGGTACGTCCACTCTTCTACCACCCTGGTAGGAATCCACTCAGAGTTTTGATCAGGTGTCTGACACCAATGAGCTTTTGATCAGGTGCTCAACAACCAAACATCAAGTCTTTTGATAAGGAGACTTGCAACCAAGAATCACTTTTGAAGGGAGATGACAACCCTTTTTACAGTGGGGGGTGAGAGAATGATTATGTCTTCTCTTTCTCAATTCAAATAACTGAGAAGACTTGTGGATTTGATGGTAGCAAATGCTCCCCCTGAGATGTTGCTTGTTCAGGATGATGGAAGCTTTGCTGAAGGGTGATAGGCCTTCAAGCTTTCAATTTTGACAAGAAGAACTTCAGAAACTATTTTGACAGATGCAGTATTGTTGTCCTTCAGAGAGTTCCTGAGAAGAAGACACTTGATTTGGATGGTTGTTCTTCTTCTTCCGAATTGTTCTTCTTCTTGTCTAGCCACTGTTGATTCTTGACTGATCTATTTTCAATCTCAAGAATTCTGTATGTCTCACAGAATGTTGTTGTCTATATGTCATCCCATTCCCAAGAAATAATAATCTCTATTTTTATATTTCCAACATGAATGTCCATTTGGATTTTGAAATTCCTTCTACAATTAATGCCGATGGCCTTGGAATATTTTTGGCATTGATTTGTTTCCCCAACTGTCCCTTATAAAAATGGCAGGCAATAATTTTGATGAAGATCATAATTAATGCTCTTGTCTAACTGTAATATTTAGATAATATTAGAGCATTAATTACTCAGGAATTATTGCCACGTAATAAGGACAAAAGAGGGAAATTGCCAAAATTGGATTTGTCGACCTAAGTCCACAGTTCATCGAGCTCAGAATGGATGTTCGTCGAGCTAAGATCAAAGATCGTTGAACTCTCAATGTTGCTTGATAACTTTCTTCTTCTGTGTATCAAGTTCGTCGAGCTGAATCTAAGATCGTCGAGCTGAGCCCTGAGAACAGAGTTAGTCCAGTTGGGGTCCAAGATCATCGAGCTGAGTCTACAGTCTGGACTTAGACTATTTTCTAAATTAGAGTGTTCAAGTATCATTTTTGCCATTGAGTGTGATGTCCTCTACCTTTGAGTGTTAACTCACCATTCTGGCGTTGAGTGTAAGGTCATCTGGCATTGAGTGTTGAATCACCTTATCCAGAATTAGTCGACCAGAGAACAGAGTTCTTCTAGCTGATGTACTTAGTTCGTTGACTGAGGTTTGACTTGAGTTATTACTTTGTCAAGAGTTCGTTGATCTGAGAACTAAGTTTGTCGAGCTGAGCTCAGAGAATTGTCCCTGAGTTCGTCTAGCTGAGCTCGAATTTCGTCGACCGGAGATCGACGAACGTAGAACTCCTTTCTTTTAAGTCTTGAATTCTCTAAGTCTTGAGGATCTGACAGTGTTGAAGGCTGGTCCTTTGTATTGTTGACTCAAAGGACTTGACCTAGACTCAAGGACACAACCATGACCCCCCTGGTCTATACATGTTGGGTCATATCCTAACTTAGTGAACCTAGCCCAAATCCAACTAAGGATCCAACAGAAGTCCATACTGGATTCATAGTTTTTGAGCATACTAACAACCTTGCTTCTAAGCTTTAGCCTTTGATGTTCATCTGGCATTCCATTGTAAACTCCCCATTAGTAATTGCACTTGTCATTGACATTTAGTGTATGTTGATAAGTTGAATCATTTCTTATATCCAGACTTGGGTTTGGTACAACATTGTCCAAGGACCATAAATGGTTATGGCAACTTGGACTATCCTGTAAGACAGAATTACCTTCCATTAAGAACTCAAGCTGACTTGGGTCTTAGGTTCTTGTTAGCTTGAAAAAGCAAATGTTTATCTATAGGAGCCCTGTCAGGAGGACTTTCTCTTGCCCTTGGCACACTAGGGTTGTGCCAACAATTTATGGCAAAGTGCCCCACTTTTACACAGCACCAGCACTCATGAATATTATATCTTCTTTTCTGAGCAGGTTTGATAGCAGACTGAACAGAAGAAGAAGAAGCTTCCTTGTTCAAAATTCTCTTAGCCACAGTTTGACTGAGAGTAGGTTTGACATAATAAGATCTAGGATTTTCACAAGGTCTATCAGCAGCAGATCTCTTTATATAGGACATGTTGTTGGTGTCCTCGTAAGAATCCAAGTCTTGTATCCTGGCAGATTTACCCATAGTCAGAGTGTAAGTCGGGAGATTTTGAGAAAAGGCCACTGCCTTGCTCAAGAGAGATGGAGTTGGTGTATTAAATACAAAAGGTCCAGGATGGACCTTTTGCACTTCTTTATGGGGAGCCTTCTGAGCACTCAGACCCATATCCTTTCTTTTTCCATTGTAAGAGACATTTGTAGTATTACAAGGAAGATTCCCATTCCTCTAGTGACCATCCCTGGGATCTTGGTCATACCTGTTGGAAGGGAGAATTACCTTGTGAAAGGTAGGATGAGGCCTGACAGGAACTTGGCCTCTTTTTTGAGATTGGATTACTTTAGAAATCCACTCAGATTCAGATCTTCTCTTGATATAATCTATCTTAGACAACTTAGCCATAATTCTCCTCTCCCTATCAAGTTTCCTCTCAAGATTCTTGATAATAGAGTCCTTGTATTTTAAGGACTCAATATGGATATCTATCATGATTTTTAGATGAGCTGCTTCCCTCTCTTTTACATAAAGGAAGGATGAAGCTTCATCTAGCTGGGAAGCAGTCTTCTGTAGGGAGGCTATTTCCTCTACTTGTTTCTTAACAAGCAGCTTGCTTTCCTTGAATGATTTTAGAAGGGCAGCATGATTGGCAATTAATTGATTGATATCATCATCTGTAAAATGATCCTCATCATCACTAGATGAGGAGATATCAGAGTCTGTACAGGATTCATATCCAGACTCTGAGGATGAGATAGATGGGGAGTGTACCTTATTTTGACCAGGCTGATCCTGACAAGATTCTACTTCTGGGGTAGCTATTTGTCCATGGCATATATATTCCCCTTCTTCATCTTCAGTCACCTCTGTGTCACTCTATGAATGTGACAGAGGGGCCCTAATTCTTGCTCTTGCATCTGGAAGGACTTTGTCATCACCAAGAGAAGCCAATAGCCCAATGCTGATCTTGCCCTCTCTGCAGATTTGTTGCTCCATATAGTTCCTCATCTTATGGTTCATCCTTGAACACATAAGTTTAACCTTTTTGCTATCCTTGGAGGTCAACTCAGACTGTTAGGTCCTTTTTGAGTAACCTCCCTATGATACCACTTGAAAGTCTTTAATTTCAAGGATAGCTAAATCACCTAGAGGGGGGTGAATAGGTTATTGGTCTCTTTATTAATTCTTTTCTTTTATTTTAGTTTGTTGCTTTAGTGGTTGATTAATTTCTGCTTTCAAGATGATTTACCCTGCACAAAGAAAACAAACAAAGAACATCACACAGATATTTATAGTGGTTACCCAACTGGGTGCATCCACATTCCCTCCCACCTATCCGTCTTGTTAGACTAGGAACTTCTCCAAAATGCTCCAAGGAGATTACACATAAGGCCCTCAGCCTTACACACAGATTCTTCACAGAATCCAAGCTCAGAACCACAAGGGTTCCTACCTCAGAGCCCTGCAGAGCTCCTACATCTCAGTGATCCACTGATCACCTATCTCGGCCTTATTTATAAGGCCAACAACTCAAGCTCTGTAGCACTATAGCTTTAGGCACACAATCCTACTCTCAGAGTGTTGCAGCACTCCTACAACTCTGTACCCTTTCAGGTACCTACCGCTCAGATCAAGGTAAACAGGATCCTACAGGATGAAAGTGGGTTGATGGATATTCTTGACACAAGAGATATTTCCTTGTGTCAAGCTTATTGACTGAGATAGACTCAGACCAACAATGACTATAGGAGTTTATTTCCTGAGTCTACCTTTACTGAACTAAGATATACTTAGTCCAAAATACTTCCATAGCAACAAGTAATTACTTGTGTTCGAAGTTACTTGAATAACCCTATTCTGCCCTTTTCTCTTTCCTAGGCTGAGGTGATTCATCCCTAACTTTGACTCCTAAGGAATAGTCCACTGAGCCTTCTTTCAGATATCTGCTTCTTCAAACTTTCTTCTCTTCACAACTTCCAGTCAAAGATCTCCAGGTGCTTGTGTTGTTGGAACTGTGAAGAACCTATAGAAAAGGTCGGCCCTTGGCTACGACCTTATGCTCAGAGAAAATACTCTGAACTAGCTTGCTAGTACAGATGAGAATGGCACCAGCTATCTTGTTGTTGAAGATGTTGATTCCAACAACTAACTTGCTCTCTTTCTTTCTCATCTTGAGCTTCCTGTTCTATAGCTCCACACCAATGGCAGCGAGCAAGAACAATTGTTACTTCTTTTATTTATTGAGACCCAACGACACTTTTAGCCATGGGTCCCATACATTTAATGCTGGCTATAAATTTGCTTTAATGCTAACTGTCGTATAGTAGGTCTGCGACAACCTTTATCGCGTACTGTAGACATCCCACCACTTATTTGAAATATTTTGACTTGTTGACTTGCTGATGTCACCAGCTGTGAACTTAGCAAAAAAATCAAGCATTTGAGAATAGGCATTGAGTAAGTAAGCATCACTCAATGCCAAAACACTTATATAGATTCACTGTCACTTGGCGTTGAGTGAGTCACCTTCACTCAATGCAAAACTACATTGAATATTAAGTCTGATTCTAGGAGTATAGTGATTCAGCTCCATTTAACACCAATCTTGCTTTATCAGCTTTCAGTTGCTTGGCGTTGAGTGAGTAAGCATCACCCAACGCCAAACCCCTTAGACAAAATTATGTCTTCACTAGGCATTGACAACGTTGAGTGAGCAACCTCCACTCAATGTTTTTTTGCCTTAACCATGTTTCTGCCTCTACTGTATCTTAGACGTTGAGAGCGTTGAGTGAGCACGCCTCACTCAACACTTTCTACCTTAGCCAAAATTTTGTGTTTTAAGCCACTGGATTAGACTATCTTACATTGAACTGAGTTCGATGAATGGTGAACTGAGCTTGACAAACTCTGAACTGAGCTCGATGAACTCTAAACTCAGTTCAACCACAGCTTTTTGTTGTATGGCTTTGAGGGTGTCTTCATCACACAACGCCAAACTACTTAGCCATATTTCTGCCTATAGATGTATGGCGTTGAGTGAATGACCTTCACTCAATGCCAATGGAACTAGCCACATTTCTAGCTTTCCAACATTCTTCCTTACCTCTGGCATTGAGTGAGCTCTCTCCACTCAAAGCCTGTGGACTTGGAAATTTTCTCAGCTTACCACTTCCTTGGCTTTGACTGTATAGGCTTCACTCAGCGCTATTAGCCATCTAGCATTGAGTGACTGATCTTCACTCAACACTAGTGGATATAGACAGTTATCTATCTTTCTAGCACTTAGGTAAGAACTTACCTGACTTAGCCACTTAGGCTACTTGTCCGATCATAGCTTATTCAGAAAAATTGCAATCATTCACCTTAAACACAAGTTAGATCACAATATATGTATATATAGTTTTGCTAGACCTTCTTCAAATTCAGGACATTGGGATCAATGGACCCAACACATGGAGATTCAGAGATCATTTTTCAAGGTATTAGATTCGCACCCTGTGTGCTGTTATCTTCTATTCAGGCCATTAAGGCCCATAAGCAAGGGGATAAGGTGTTCATGATATGTTTTGAGCTAGAAGTGTTGGTGACTAGTATGAAGGACGCACCTATTGTGTGGGATTTTCCTTAGGTTTTTCCTTAAAATCTACCTGGATTACCCCTCCTAGGGAATTATACTTACAGATTAGGCTAGTGTCAGGTGCTAAGCCCATTTCTTGGACCCCTACAGAATGGGAACTAGCAGAGTTTAGGGTTCAATTACAAGAGTTAGTGGAATCAGGGTTTGTTTATCCCAGTTCATCATCCTGGGGAGCCCCTATTTTGTTCGTTAAGAAGCAGGATGGATCACTACGATTTTGTATAGACTACCGGGAGATCAACTGACTTATGGTGCGGAACACTTATTCTTTTCCCCAAATTAACAAACTATTCGATTAGCTGGTGGGAGCGTGTTGGTTCTCCAAGCTAGATTTATGATCGGGGTATTATCAGTTGAGGATACGAGAAGAAGATATCCAAAAAACAGCGTTTAGCTCGAGATACGACTTATACGAATTCACCATGATGTCGTTTAGACTCAAAAACACCCCTTCTATATTTATGAGTCTAATGAACAGGGTGCTTGAGCTGTATTTGGATGTTTTTGTCATCATATTTATTGATGACATTTTTGTCTACTCGAGGACAGAGAAGGAACATGTAGAGTACTTGGCCTTAGTTTTAAAGAAACTAAAGGAGAACTCTTGTTTTTCTAAGTTTAGCAAGTGTAAGTTTTGGCACTGATAAGTTGCTTTCTTGGGCCATATTATTAGTGGATCTGGACTAGCAGTAGATATGTCCAAGGTGCATGCCTTGAAGAAGTGGCCGCCTTTGAGGTCAGCGGCCGATGTGCGAAGTTTTCTCGGACTTGCTGGGTACTATCAGAAATTTGTCGAAGGATTTTTTAAGATTTCCCTTCCCCTCACTGCTCTGACGAAGAAGTGTGTACCTTTTGTATGGACACCCAAGTGTGAGGCTGCATTCAAAGAGCTAAAGGACCGTCTTACCTCCGCACCAATCCTTTCCCTATCATCAGGGAAGGAAGGATTTCAGATTTATATTGATGCATCCTATCAGGGCATGGGGGAAGTATTGATGCAACATGAGCATGTGATTGTGTAGGCTTCTAAACAACTTAAGAAGCATGAATTGAATTATCCAGTGTATGACTTAGAACTGGTAGCAGTGGTCTTCACTCTAAAAATTTGGAGATATTAACTTTATGGAGTTCACTACAAGATTTTTTCAGATCATAAGAACTTGAAGTACATCCACACTCAGAAAGATCTAAACTTGAGACAGCGGCGGTGGTTAGAGTTTCTATATGATTATGAGTTTACATTCAACTACCACCCAGGAAAGGCGAACTCAGTGGCGGATGCTCTAAGCAGGTAGGAAATCGTGTCGAACCCCGAGTCTTGACTAATGGATATGAGGCTAGCTAGAGTAATTGAAGAGACCGAGAATACATTGGTATCTAAGGCCTATACGGAGTACCTAGATGACATGAGTATAGTTTGTGATATTTGAGATCGGATTCGGGCCGAGCAAAGGAAGGATGCTGTCTTGGTTCCTATGTTCCAAACAATTGTGGGAGGACCAATGGAGAGATACACGCTAGATTAATACTTCATTCATTTCCATGGTAGACTATACATTCCCGCGTGTGGTGTAATTTAGGAAGACATCTTAAGAGAGGCCCATTGGACTAAGTATTCGGTGAATCCCAAAATTACCAAGATGTATGTTGACTTGCAAAGGACCATGTCTTAGCTAGGAATAAAGAGAGACGTAACGTACTATGTTACACACTGTGAGGCTTATCAAAAGCTGAAAGTGGAGTGAAAGAGCCCTGGTGGATTATTACAGTCGTTGCCCATCCCATATTGGAAGTTCGAGGATATTTCCTTGGATATTGTTCACGACCTTCCCCGATCTCGCTCCGGGAGTGATTAAGTATGGGTGATTGTGGATCGCCTGACAAAGGTTGCCAGGTTAATCTCGATGAGTAAGGAGGCGCATGTTTATGTGTTGGGGTGTCTCTTTGTAGAGTAGTTTGTTCAATATTATGGGGTGACTAAGACAATAGTCTCGAACCGTGATGGTCTCTTCACTTCCAAGGAATGGAGGGCAGTTCAGGCATATTTGGGCTCTCACCTTACCTTCAGCAAGGCTTTTCACCCTCAGACTGACGAACAGTCTTAGAGAATATCAGAAATATGGAGGACTTGTTGCGGTTATGCATTTTGGATAAGGGAGAGCTGTGGGAGAGACATCTACCATTAGTAGATTTTTCATGCACTAATAGCCACCAATCAAGCATTGGAACAACACCTTATGAAGTACTCTATGGTAGGAGGTGCAGAACCCATGTATCATGGGTTTAGGACAAAGATCTTAAGGTTTTTGGAGTGCAGTACATTGATGACACTGATGCTATGATTAGGTTGACCCGAGAGCGCATGCTAGAGGCTCAGAGCCTGTAGGCAAAGTACTATGATGCAAAACACATGATGTTGGAATTCTAAGTGGGTGACAATATATTTTTAATGATTAGTCCGATGCATGGGGTGTCACATATTCGTGGAAGGAAGAAGCTCAGCCTGCGATACATGGGGCCTTATTCCATTTTAGATAAGATCGGTCCCTTAGCTTATATATTGGAGCTACCACAGGAATTGGAGAACTTACACAATTTCTTTCATGTGGCATCCCTTAAGAAGGCATTACTTCGGCCTTAGCAATTTTTCATCGCTACATCTGGCCCTGTGGCATCTGATAGATCTGTTCAACTAGAGTATATGTGGATAATAGATTATGAAGTACAAAGGCGGAGGAGAAAAAGTGTTCCTTTGTTAAGGGTCCTATAGTCCAACCATGGAAAAGAGGAGTACACTTGGGTACCAATGGACCTTATGCAGCAACGCTACCAAAAGTTGTTTCCCCAAGGTAAATTTAAACACTTACCTTGTATACCTCGTACCTTATTAATTGTAGACTTAACCTTGATTTCGAGGATGAAATCTTTTTGCTTGTTTATAGGATTTGTAATGTCCCATTTCGAGCTATACCCCTCATGCATGTTTTGGTGTCACTATGGTGACTTGAACCGATAGAAAATGTTGGGAGAGAACCCAAGGTCATGGGGGAGTTAAGACAGGACTTTGGAGAAATCCAGAATTCATCGAGTAATCAATAGAATTTGTCGGGTCATCAGATTTGTCAAGAAGAGTCAAAAGCATTGAGTAGTCTCGATGAATTCGTCGAGTGGATACAATGGGTTCGTCGGAAGGGAGTCAGTAGATTCGTCGAGTATCATCGACAAATTCGTCGAGTATCATCGATGAATTCGTTGAGTAGATTTGACAAGTTCGTCGAAAGGGACTGAGTAGGTTCGTCAAGTACCATTGACGAATTTGTCAAGTAGATTCGGTGAATTCGTCGAGATAGGTTAGATAAATTCGATGCGTAGTAAGTGAACTTGTCGAGTCGACTTGACGATTCGTTAAGAAATCTTGATGATTCGTTGAGTACACTCGAAGAATGGGCTTGGAGTTTCTCCGTGCTGACTTGTTTCTTAAGCATAGAAGGAAAGTGCAGACTGTAATACCTCAGGAACTATCCACACGGCACGTAAATGACGTTGTACTCTTCTGAAGGTTTATTTTATGATATAAAAGGGGGTATTCCAATGAAAGGTTTACATATGACATGACAACCATCAACCCTAGATTTATCGGTCATTCTTTATAAGCAAAACCTTACCCATATCCTCACTCAGCCAACTCATGTGTTGGAAGAATGAAGAACATAACAGTACTGTCGGAAATCGAATACTGGCATGCCGCCAAGAAGAAGGACTCGGTCCATGGACGGAAACCTGGTGAGATTCCCACCCTCTCCCTTGGTGTTAGATCTTTAGATCCAAAATATAGGAGAGACATCAGCTCAAGTGTGTTTGATTTGGGATTTTAATAGAGTTTTCCTACGAAGGGACCATGCTAGAACTTGTGTTCTAGGCCGTCAATCGTGAGAATGTCTTCAATCACTTCCTTTCTTCATTATGAAGACGAAGAACTTGATTTCTTGAAGATTAATGGTCTAATGAGGGAGAAAGGGAGGAGAGAAGTTGAACGTGCCTTGTTTCATGGCTGGAGGAAAGAGACGAACCGATGTCATTCGTCCATCTTTACGATGCGTTCTTAAAGCACTGAACAGAAATTTTTTTTATGTGCGCAGTAGGCTTTAAGCCCAATTTTAGGTATGATCAGTTCAGATTCAGGTCTAGGGCTCAACCTGAAAGTCATATCCTTCGTCAAGACATTTCCAACGAATGGTTACATGTTTTATGGGGAGTTATCGAAATTGTTGCATTGAAATGACGTTTGTACATGATGAGTTCTGACCAAGTGTACACAGCCAGACTGAAGCCCGATTTCAGGCATGATGGAATTAGATTTGGACCATAGGCTCAACACAGAAGTTGTAGCCCTTGAAAATACCTTTCCGGTTTGGGGTTGCACATAATTTTTTGTGGATTATAGCTTCCCTAAATCCAGTTTTAGTAAACTTTAATGGGCACGAGTAATGTGTTGATGTTTAGCTTGATTCTCTTAAATTATCGACTAAAAGCTTATGAGATTTGGTGATTATGTAGAAGATGATATTAAAGATCACACCCCGCCTAGTTAATAATTTCCGAAGAGCATTTGATGCGGTTTTTATAAATTGTATTGTATAAACCTCTTGTGATATAAACAGATATAACTGGATATCGAAACATGTGATTTGATGGGAACAATTGATTATTTATTTGAAAGAGGTATGTTGAATATCAGGAAGGGGCTTTGAGACAAATAACCCTTGATTATATGTCGATTGTTGTCAATGATCTCTAGTGTTGAGGATATAATATTGTGCACCAGCAATCCTATATTAAAGTAGAAAAGGGACTCAGGGTGGATCCCTTGTATGCTTAAGGGCACGAGTATGATGTAACATGAAGAGACTCGGTTGGAGCCCTTGGATGCTTGGGAGCATGGAAATGTGGGGGATTTGTATGTATGTGTGTGTGTGTGTGTGTATTAACACACAGTGTATGATCCTGTGTTGAGGATTAATGTGGCAGGTCAACGGGCTTGCCAGTCATCACACTGACAGAAGCCGGCAGTTGAACCTCAGATGGTTGGGGTGGGCTCTTTGGTGATTACTTCCCAAAGATACCTTTCGTACCTGTTGAGTTTGTTGGGTTGGGCTCTTTGGTGTTTACTTCCCGAAGACCCCTTCTGTGATGTTAGGCCAGTTGGGTAGGGCTCTTATTGCACATCTACCCAAGACCACATATGTATCGCGTACACAAGAGCTCCGCTGGTTGGAGTACAATAACGTTTAGGCATATAGAGGCCTTGTAAGACACCATTTTTTTTCTTTTTAAAACACCGGGGTCTTAGGCCAAGAACCGCCGCTTTGCGGTGACACCTTCACACACAAGAAGGTCGCCACTACAAAATGCCAATCTTGCCGGCCAATTCGATCACAACAGTAGCAAAGTAATAAAAGGCAAGTTCACAAACAACACATATATAGTAAATAATCTCCATGAAGGGAGTGTCCACAGATATAATAAAAGTACATAAAACTTGGGCTCATACCCAGTACAACAAAATCCTCACTACATATCTCTCATGGAGGAAGAAAAACTAAATAACTACTAGCGATCGGGACTCACAGTCCTAGCTTTATGAACTCCGGTACTAGACTATCCCATCTCCAAGCGCGCCGACCTCCGGGGCTGCTCCTCCATGCTGGGCTCCCTGGTCTCCTAAAATGATGTGGTTCGAATACTGATAGTCTAAAAGACTAAGTCCTATCATCCCTGCCCCTTCCCCCATGGCTCCTAGTCACCGAGCGGGGAGGATAAAAGGAGAGGAAATGAAGGTGGAGAATAACAAATAACAGGTGACGGCAGAACTAGTCTAGCATTTCTATAAGTATGTGTGGCAGTAATAAAAGTAAGAAAGACTGAACAAGGAATAAGTAACCTTAACTTATATGAAAACACAAAAGCCAAGGGATCTTTTACAAGGCTCCTATTGTAAAAAGAGTCCCATACCAATTTATACGATAGGGTCTCGGTGTTCTAGTAAGCATATATATATCTACCGATGAAACCTTAACTTATAAGCACGCTCGCGCGAACTTATAAACCAAGGGGTCATTTTGCAGGGCCTATTGTATAAAGTGTCCCATACAAATTTATACAATAGGTGTCAGGATTATATGCAATGGTTATGCTATGACATGCAATTATGCCATGATGTGAACATACAAGTGCAACTCACCCACACGACTCTGTGTACACAGACCTTTAGTTCCCCCTTTCTAGAGCCAAACCTCTAAGGATACCTCCGTAGTGGTAAACAGAAGCGGTTGGTTGGGCCTCGCCAACCCCTAAACCAGTAATTGCACTACCAGTCAAACCTATCGTACGCCTTAATGCTAGTGCACTAAGCGGAGCACCTGCATACTCTTGCCGGTTGGCACACCGGACTTTATCTAGCCAAGTGCTAAACCACACATACGGAGTCAACGTATTGGTGTCGGTGCATCGACCCTCCAATACCGAAGACCTACCACCTTATACTTTATGCACATGCAACTTATGTATCAACTACCGAGCCAAAGCTTCCCGGACCATCCCGTCTATCACAATTAACAACCGAGCCAAAGCTCGTCGGGCCAACCTGCCCATCACCAAATCCACCGAGCCTACAGCCCGAGTGACCCATCCTAACATCCCGAGACATCAAGGTGAGTGAAAGTGAATACCTATTTATGCTAGTTACTCTTCCAATTCAGTTTTTCATATAGTTTAGGTTAGCCCAGGACTGCCCCCGGCAAACCCCGTGAAGGGCTCTCAAAGGGCATTAGGAACTACGATGGGCCGAAGCCCAAAGCTCCCTTTCGTAAGGCACTTATTATTATTAGTTGTTACCCAACTCCCAATCCCTTTAATGTTGTACTGGATCTAACCCTAAGTATTTTGACTCTTTCTCTCTCTCCACGGGGAAGACGATGTTTCGTCGACCCCGAACATCTCTTAACACTAGTCAAACCTTTCACTCATCATCACAAATCTCGATGATGAACTCATTTCACTTAACAGATCAATACACTAACATCCCGACTCTCTGGGTTTATTTTGCACCATACCATGATTTCTGCAGTTTTACTAAACGCAGACCATCTTAAGCTATATGATGTATACAATGAGAGTTACTCCAAATTCACTATAATATTTATTGGAGGTCTACCATGACATGATTAGACCAAATCCATAATTACATAATATTACAAATTTAATTAACAATTTATTTAATTTTTTCTAAGTAATCCAAAAAAACCAAGTTTAAACATGAAGTATCAATTTTAGCCATGCAAATGCTCCACAAAATTTATGATAAATACAAGATAACTATTTAAAAGAAAATCCCAAGTCTCCCAATTTTTCAGCAAGGTTTAACCTCTAAACCTAATTTTAAAACAAAATTTACATTAATCATTTTAAGGAAGCAAGTACAACCAAAATACTTCCAAATATTCTGAGAAAATCCAAGCATGTATATAATGCCCAATAAACACTCTAGGTCAAGTTTCATAGTTTTCAAGTGAACAAAGAACTCTAAACTTAATTTTGAACAATAATCCAAATCGGTAAGTTAATGCACTAAGTACAGAAATTATTCATCTAAAAATTGTAATAAAATTTCCACAAGAGCATGTTGAACTAGAATCACTACTAATCATGTTTCACAATTTTTCAACAAGTGTGGAGCTCTGAATTCATTATTGAACATATTTGTATTTTTAAAAGCTTGTGAATAAGGTACTGAGAATACACATCTAAAAATTATATTAAAATTCAAGGAGATGTATATTAACCTATAACACTCTCTGCCCAATTTTCATAACATCCTATCATGCAGTGTGATCATAATAATTAGAAGATTATCAAGGGCAATTCCATGTACTATAAAGGAGGTATTAAATGCATTGTTCCAAAATTACAAATAAAATCCCCAAAGGGCCTTATTGACCCTATGACTATATTACCCAAGTTTCATGGCTTTTGATTACGTTTTGGTCGCCTATCTTCCATGTGTATGGGTTATGCCCTAAGATAGGGTTAGGGTTTTGAGGGATCTACCCATCTCCAAATCCTTCAAGATTTTTACCAGAGGACTTTAGCTACCCTAGTATCCTCCCTACCAAATTTCAAGTCCATAAAAGGGCATTTGACCACATGCCCTTCTCAAACCCCCAATGTCCAAACATAGGATTTGAACTTAGGTCCTAAGGCAATTAAATCCCAAACCACCCCATCTCTCATATGAGGGTGTTATATGTCATGCTAAACTAGTGGCCCAAATCCCAACCTCTGTTGAGGGGATTTGGCCACTCAAACCACAAAGTGCACTTTTGACCTAAAAACTCTTATTATGGCAAGGCTAGGGTTTGCATAAATTCAATCCAAATCATCTCCAAATGGGAAGAAAATTTATCCAGACCCTTATAATGACCCCAAGGACCACTCACCAAAATTTGGGAGTGTTCGGAGGTCATTAAGTCCCTTAATTAATTTACCCTAGGGTATTTAAATAATTTCAAGAACTATAGGAACATTGTCCCCAAAAATTCACATTTTTGGGCAGGACCTAGGTATAGGTTAGGGTGACTCCCTGTCAAAATTTCAAGTCATTTGGACAAGAGATGAAGTGGGGCCACACATTTTAATCTTTGTCTAGCTCTATGTATAGACCCCACCAAAATGGATTCCTTGGTCAAACCAGTTGTCCAAATTACCTCAAATCTCTTTTAAAATAGAGAAGACCCATAGGGATACAAATTATGTGTGGACCACTTTTTATAATTTA
Organism: Platanthera zijinensis; assembly: GCA_039513925.1. Taxonomy (NCBI): domain Eukaryota; kingdom Viridiplantae; phylum Streptophyta; class Magnoliopsida; order Asparagales; family Orchidaceae; genus Platanthera; species Platanthera zijinensis. The sequence continues at coordinate 110,809,699 of CM077087.1, forward strand.
GCCTCTATATATTTGTAAAATAATTTACAAGATAACTGAAATGGTGTGACAAATTCATTAAAATGAAATAAACATAATCCTATAGTTTTAACAGTAGCCGCACGCATCTTGACGCAGCTTTGGATGGCATCCCGTCATCGTCCCCGCGCGCCAATGGCAAGGATTTATTCCTCTTGGGCCAACTTCATGCCTCTGCCACCGGCCTCCCAACCACCTCTCTGGACGGCCACCGCCACCACCACCTCCGCCGAGGTGGTGGCTATCGCCAGGTGGCGGCACAGTCACCGGAGGGGCGGATTCTGGCGATCCCAACAAGTTAATTTTTACGGAAAAACCTGGGGAAAACCAATTGAGCCCGATTCTTGGCCATAAACATTCCTATGATCTACCCACAGGAAAAGAGGAAGGGGAGGACCTTGTTTGCGGCCTGTGAGCGGGTGGTTTGCTTCCTTGCCATCTCCGACCGCGGATTTGGTCTTCTCAGCAACTTCTACACCAAATCCACTGAAAATAAAATGTAATTAGGTGAAAATCTTTCTCTTGCCCTGGTGAAGGTTTCTAATGAAGGAATTGGGGAGAGGTGGCTTGTAACTCCCCAATTCATCAAAGAACCATTAATGGCCATTAGGGTGAAATTTTGGTTTCACCCAAATTAAGAGGCTGAGCCACCCCACTGGTCGGCCATCTACTGAAAACTTCTCCCCTGCCTCCAAGGAGTTAAAGAACCATAAAAGGGAGGGGTTATGGAGCCTCTATGGCCATGATGGCCATTAAGCTATTACTTTCTCTCTGCTCCAAATTAGGGTAACTTCCTCTCTCTCTCTCTCTCTTAGTCACCACATTTTGAATTTGGTGGGCCCAAAATGTGTCTCTCCACATCTTAGACCAATGGTCCACACTTGTTTGGGCTTAGCCCACTTGGATTGGGCTTGAGCTAGCCATTTATGCTTGTTTGACCACTTTGACCCATGAGTTGACTTTGGTCAAAATAGCCACTAGGGTTGACCCCAATGGGTCCTTGGTGACCCATGGACCTCACTTAAGGTTTAGTAACACTGAGGTAGGGTAGGTTGGGAATCTTGGAGGTCACCTGCCCCTTAGTTAGGGCACTTTGACCAATTTAGGGCTAAGGTTGACTTAGGTCAACTTAGTCTCTTTGGTTGACTCCAATGGGTCCCAGGTGACCCTATGGACTACCCAAGGTGTTAAGGGTGTTGTGGTAGGGTTATGGGGTAAAGTTGAAGCCCTAAAGTTAGACCTTAGGTCTGATGTTGAGGATGTGCTATAAACAGACCAAGGTGATTTCCACCTTAGGCCTTGCACACTTGATCTAGAGCTTCTGATGGTTTTGTTATGACCTATTCATTAAAAAACAAAGACCTAGGGGTCTAGTTATTTGAGGGATGTTACAAATCCCAATATATAAGCAAAAAAATTTCATCCTCGAAATTCTAGTTGGGCCTATGGGGTTTCAAGTATGAAAGGTAAATTGTAACATCCAGAGAGGTCGTGAGTAATACCTAACTTAAAAGCTCCAGGTACCTTTATTACATCAAGTACTGAGGCTCCCATGTGAGCTCCTCTTGCCCATGATTTCTCAACAGTACCTTGACCAATGGAACCTTCTTGCGATGCAAGACTCGTATCCCCTTGTCGTCAATCCGGATCGGTTCCAGGTGAACTGACTGATCATATGCTATCGGCCAATCCATGGTCGTAATCTGCTGCTCCGGGCGTAGTAGAGCCCTCCTAAGAGAAGATGTTGGGTATTATCTCCACAATAACCCAGATTTGCATGAAGTCACCCTTTGCACTAAGATGAATTAAGGTGTATTTTACATGTGTACTCTAGTTGTGTGTTTTATGATTTTCAGTTCTAAGTGTAGACCAATGTCAGTCTACAGTGGGTTAGAAACACAGAACCACTCAGTGTAATCCCTCATTGGGTGATCCAAAGTGTTGACTCATGTGTAGCCTCTTAATTGGGATACACTTCATATTCAAACTTTGGAACATAAGATGGAGACATGACAAGAAGGAGATCTTTCATGGAATTCTTAAGAAATTTTTCTAAGTCCATCTCTCGAGAAGTTCCTTCAAAGTTCTCGAGAAGTAGTACATAGTTCTCGAGAGGCTAAGAATTTACTTCTCGAGAAGTCAGGACAGCTAGAATTCCTCTAAGTAGAAGTTTTCGAGAGGTTAACAAAGTTCTCGAGAACTACTATAGAAGTTCTCGAGAAGTATTCCTTAGCTCTCGAAAAGTTCTGCCCTTCTCTTCAGGAATTGGACTCTAGCTAAGTTCTCGAGAACTAGACTAGAAGTTCTCGAGAAGTCAATAGAGTTCTCTAGAACTGCTTAACAAAGATCTCGAGAAGTTCGCAGTTCAGAATTTTTCTTTGGCAACTGACTCTAAGTAAAGTTCTCGAATAGTTCTGACTAAGTTCTCGAGAAGTGCTAACCAAGTTTTCGAGACGTTTCCTTTAAGCTCTCGAAAAGTTATGTTAAGTTCTCGAGAAGTTCTATATCAGTTTTTGAGTAAGTGTTTTAGTTCTCGAAAAGTCAGCATAGTTCTCGAGAACTATAATTCCAAGTTCTCGAGAAGTCCAAGACCATTTCCAGAAGTTCAGTGATCGAGATCCTGCCATAGTTTTCGAAAGGTCAGTACATAGTTCTCGAGAACTATTTCGACCTCTCGAGAACTAAGTACTTCATTATTCCTGAAAATTCTCTAAGTCCAGTTTTGACGAGATTTCGAATTAATTTTTTCTGATTGCTCAACGTGTCATCCTTAATTATGATTATGACCGTTGGAGATTTCCTATAAATAGGTCCTTTCAGATTTGACTAAATACACACAAGTTATTACAGAGATAATATGATAATTTCGTCCGTCCTTGTTAAGAAAGAATTCCTGAAAACCTAATCTCTCAATCATCCAGCCGCCGCCATTAGCGTTTTCTGGAAGAAAGCTTTGGATCGACGTTCTCTCAAGCGCTGCTACCTAGATCGATCCAAGATAAAGAACAATCATCTGATCCGATCGTGCTTCAACGACTTGTGGATTTCTCGTTGATCGTGGTGATTTCAGATCTCAGTTTCTTGGAAAACAGTCCAACCTTCTTCTAACTTTCCTGATCAAGCCTAAAGTTCTCAATGAAGAAGACGAAGACCAAGATCCAGATCTGAGTTATTTTTGTTTGTAACTTTTATTCAAACAACTTTCTTTGTAGGAGATTTATCTCCGAGTGGTAGGAAGTTTTATCTTCCGAGTGTAGATCCCTTGTGGATCGAGTTTGTAGGAACGTTGTTCCGAGGCGTAGGATTTGTTTGCAATCCGAGATAGTGGAGTAGCCGGATCTAGTGATTTGCTAGAACGGTGAGGTAAAGTCGACGTACCAAAGGACGGGGAACCACTATAAATCTTTTGTGTCCTTCTGTGATTGCTTTATTACGTGCGCTAGATCTCTAAATTTTTATTCCGCAAACATATGCACGATTCACCTATTCACCCCCCTCTAGGTGATTTAGGTCAACAACTTTAAACTTTCAATTGGTATCAGAGGGAGGTTGATCGTTTAAAAGGTTAACACCATGATTAAGTTCCTGTTTCTGAAAGTTGTTACTCAATCTAGCAATGGACAAAGTTAAAGATTTCGCCAAGCTTCTTCTATGCACAAAGAACAATTTTCCCATGTGGAAAGAAAGAATTAAATTCTTCATGGAAGCTGTGGACCCCCAGATCTTCATGATTGTTGAAGAAGGTCCCCATATTCCTATGACCATCTCCACCATAGATCCAACCAAAAAGGTTCCCAAGAAATTGATGGATCTGGACAAGGACGAGATAATACTTGTCTCTTTGGACAAAAAGGCTAAAAAAATTATAGCAAGTGCAGTCGATGACTCAATGTTGCAAAACCTAATTCACTGCCAATCGGTTAAAGAGATGTGGCAATCTCTAGTTACTCTTATGGAAGGCACTGAAGAAGTGAGGGATGATAGAAGGTCCCTTCTTAACCAGAAATATGAAGCCTTCAGACAAGGACCAAAGGAGACCATTACTGACACCTTTGAAAATTTCTTCAAGATAGTGAATGGCCTAAGAGTGTATGACAGAGTCTTCACAAATAGAGAGCTGAACGATAAATTTCTGAGATCTCTCACCAAGGAATGAGACAACAAAGTCTGTTCCATTCGTGAGTTTGGGAGACTAGCAGAGACAGATCCACAAAATCTGTTTGGGAAGCTGATGTCCTATGAACTGCAAATAAACTCCAGGAAAGCTGAAGAAGAGAAAAGTCGCTTCTCGTTGAAAGAGAAGCCTACTGCATTAATGGCTGACAGTTCAAGGAAGGGAAAAGCTACCCAACCAGCACCAGCTCAAGAAGTTAGTGAAGAAGAAAGCTCCGAGCCAAACTCCTCAGGATCAGAACTATCTGATGGAGAGTTCTCACTACCTTCACAACAGTTTATGAAATTCTTGAACAAGAAGAAGCAATGGAGAGGCAAGGATGCCTCATATCGAAGATCACGACGCAATAATGATCAAAGAAAGAAAGGCTCGGGTAGCCATTACAGGTATAATTCTAAACAGAACAAACAGATTTCTACTGACATCGTTTGCTACTGTTGCAACAAGCTAGGTCACGTCATAGCTGACTGCCCCCACAAAAAAAGAAAGGTGGCAGAAGAGAGGAAAAGAAATCCTCATACCATAAGAAGAGAACTGAAAAGAGCCTGGTGGCCAAGAAGGCAAAACTCTCAGTGACTCCGACTCATCTGAGTCAGGTGAAGAAGAGGAAGCCTACTTCGGCCTCATGGCCCAATCAGATGATGAATAAGAGCCCCAGTTTACTGGGGAGGTAAATTATCATACTCCTCTCTCTGAATCTTAAAGTTCTAACCATGAACATGAGGACAGCTCTTCTGACGATGAGTCTTAACTTATGGCCAAGTACATGGAGTTAATCATAACTAACGACAAGTGTCGTCGAGTTGTGAAAACTCAGGCCAAAGAGATTAAGTCCCTAAAGGCTTTTGAGAGCAGCTTGAGAGAAGAAGTCGCTAAGACAAACACTCTTCAGGAGAACTTCAATCTTGCTATTGAGGAATACAATCAGGCTCTCAAGCACTTCGACAGTAAAGATGAAATCATCAAAGAGTTGGAAAACCAACTCGAGGCTGAGAAGAAACTTGTTGAAAGTTTCTCTATGCCTAAGACAGTTCTTCCACTCGTTGCTGAATTCTCAGCTAAGGCCAAAGGAGCTGGACTAGGCCATATTGCCGCTCCTAGTAAATCTTCTAGGATAAATAAGGCCAAGAGAAAGAATAAGAATGCCAAGAAGGCCTTAGCTGAGGAAAAAGGGAAAGCTCTTTTGGAGCCAGTATCGTTCAAGAAAGTTATCTTTCCTACGAACGAATTCGACTATGAGTCAACCTATGGACACTTCTCTAGGCTGATCCCGGAGAAGCCCAAGTCAAGGTACCAAGGTTGGACCCGCCCCTGTAACTTTGGCGAAAGTTTCTTTAAGGCACCTTATGAAGAAGTGATTCTTCAGGGCTATGGTCCCTATGTTCATGGTCACAACTTCCATAAACCACCAAAAGTAAAACCTATTGTGGAAAAGCCTATAAAGGAGAAGACTTCATGTAGCTGCCATCATCATGAAGCTTCTTCCTCCAACAATGCTACCCCAGCTGGACCTCCACCCAAGAAGGTCAAGCAGGAGTTTGGAAGGCAAAGATACAACAGATTTGACTGTTGGTGCTGTAGTAGAGTTGGTCACTTTGCCACAGATTGTTGGTTTAATCCTATAAATTCTGCAACTCCTCAAGTTGTCAACATGAGAATGACCACTCATGAGGCTAATACTCGTAGTGGGAGCAATCTAACCCGAGACCAAGGACCCAAATATGTTTGGGTTCCTAAGGCTAAGTGAATATGATTACAGGTATGTCTAAAGACCACAAAAATGCCAATTTGGTACTTAGACAGTGGATGCTCTCGGCATATGACCGGGACGAGGAGCCTACTTCAGAATTTTTCACCGGTGTTGAACGGACCAAAGGTCATCTTTGGAGGTTCAGACCGAGGAATTACCAAAGGCTACGGTATGATTACTAACGGCAGCGTATCCTTTTCCGATGTAGCCTATGTTAAAGGATTTGAACACAATCTCATCAGCATAAGCCAACTATGCGACAAAGGATACGTAGTTGAATTCCACGCTGATAAGTGCTTGATAAAATCTGTTGACAATATGGAAACAATTCTATCAGGCACTCGAAGCAGGAATGTGTTTTGCTTAAATTTTATTTGTATAGATTCTTCCACACCAGTGTGTCTTTTGGCTAATGATAGTGCGTCTCTTGTTGACCAATGTCACAAGAGACTAGCACATATTTATTTTAAAACTATTAATAAATTATTCTCCCAGAACTTAGTGCGTGACGCCCCGAATGTCAAGCATGTCAAAGAGAGACCTTGTCATGCATGCGTAAAAGGCAAGTAAACAAGGGCTACCTTCAAAAGCACTATAGGCAAAAACTCGAACAGGTGTTTACACCTGCTACATATGGACTTGTTCGGTCTACTATAAGTTAGAAGCTTAGGAGGTAAGGATTATACGTTGGTTATTGTTGATGACTACTCGCATTTTGCGTGGGTTTTCTTTATAAAACACAAGTCAGATACCTTCGATATCTTTACTAATTTTGTCAGGCTAATCCAGAATGAATACAACTGTTCCGTTGTCAAAATCAGAAGTGACAATGGAATGGAGTTCAAATCTGGAGCCATGAAAGAATTCTGTGAAAGCCTAGGTATATTTTATGAGTTTTCGTCTCCCCATACTCCAAAGCAAAATGGAGTAGCCGAGTGAAGGAACAGAACACTCATAGAGGCCTACAGGACCATGCTAAGTGATGCTTCACTACTAGAGTACTTCTGGGTTGAAGCGGTCAATACTGCATGCCACGTGCAAAACTGATCCCTCATAAAAAAGAACCATGATAAGACACCTTATGAACTTCTAAAAGGCAGGAAACCAACAGTTTCATATTTTAGAATTTTTGATTGTAAATGCTTCGTGCTTAACAACGGAAAGTATCATACTACCAAGTTCAGTGAGAAGAGTATTGAAGCTATTTTTGTAGGATATAGCAGCCATAGTAAGGCATACAGGATTTTTAATAGAAAAACCCTGGTCGTTGAAGAATCGATGCATGTTGTATTTGATGAGACGAGCTTGCTGTAAAGCGAATCATCTAGTGTGCGTGTTGAAGCTGCAGGTACAAGAATTAAGGAAATCAACTTGGATGAACCCACCAAAGATAGAAATGAACAGTTACTTGAGATAACCTCTCCAAACCCCATTGAAGAGGCAGCTGATCAAGATGAGGAGATTTTCCAAGATGATGAAGTCACACCAATGGCTGAAGAACTTCCAGAGACCAGAGATCCTGAGCTCAGACACCTAAAGGATCATCCTTTGGACCAAATCATAGGATACCCCGGAGTTGGTGTCAGAACTCGTCGAGGTAAAGCTAACGAGAATCTTTATCTAATCTTCCTCTCGCAGGTTGAACCAAAGAAGTTTGAAGAAGCAAACGTAGACGCATCATGGATCTTTGCCATGGAAGAAGAACTGAATCAATTCAAGCGCTGCAAGCTGTGGACACTTGTTCCCAGACCCAAAGATAAAAACTTTATCGGAACAAAATGGGTCTATAGGAACAAGATGGACGAGGATGGGACGATCATAAAGAATAAGGCCAGACTCGTCGCTAAAGGATATCGTCAAGAAGAAGGGATCGATTTTGACCAGACCTACGCTCCAGTGGCAAGGCTGGAGGCAATCAGACTGTTTCTAGCATACGCTTCACTGAAGGGCTTCACCGTATACCAAATGGACGTGAAGTCCGCCTTCCTGAATGGTAACATAAAGGAAGAATTGTATGTGGAACAGCCCCCAGGTTTCATTGATCCTAACCATCCTGATTATGTTTATTTATTATCGAAGGCACTATACGGTTTGAAACAAGCCCCTCAGGCTTGGTACGAAATGTTGTCTAGCTTTCTCCTCAAGAATAAATTCATGAGGGAAAAGATAGACAAGACATTGTTTCTCAGGGAAATTAAAGGATAGATTTTGCTAGTGCAAATCTATGTCGATGACATCATATTTGGCTCTACTGACGACAACCTCTGCAAAAAGTTTTCCAAACTTATGCAAGGGAATTTTGAAATGAGCAGTATGAGAGAGCTGAAGTATTTCTTAGGACTTAAGGTGAAACAATCTGAAGATGGGATCTTCATCTCTTAGACCAAGTTCACAAAGGAGTTACTTAAGAAATTCAGAATAGAGAGTGCAACCTCTATGAGGAATCCAATGGCCTCTACTATGTCTCTCGACAAGGATGAGAAAGGGAAACCTTTCGATGAAACCAAGTATAGAAGCATAGTTGGATCCTTGCTCTACCTTACTGCTAGTAGACCAGATATAATGTCCTCCACATGTGTCTATGCTAGATTCCAAGTGAACTGTAAGGAATCTCATTATGCTGCTGCAAAGCGGATCTTGAGATACCTTAAAGGTACACCAAATCTTGGCTTATGGTACCCAAGAAGCAATGACAGTGAACTAATTGGTTTTTCAGATGCTGACTTTGCAGGAAGCAAAGATGACAGGAAAAGCACATATGGGATGTGTCAGTTCCAAGGAAGAAGACTCATTTCATGGAGCAACAAGAAGCAAAACTGTGTCGCAATCTCAACGGCCGAGTCAGAATACATCTCTGCCGGTAGTTGTTGTGCACAGTTGCTTTGGCTGAAGCACCAACTGGAGGATTACAACATGAAGATCAAGGATATTCCTTTGTTCTGTGACTCTTCCAGCGCAATCGCAATCACAAACAACCCAGTCTCACACAGCCAGACTGAACACATCGAGCTGCGATACCATTTCATCCGGGAGCATGTGGAGCAAGGGGATGTAGATCTGAGGTATGTGCCTACAGACCAGCAGGTTGCAGATATCTTCACCAAGCCGCTGGACGAGACCAAGTTCAATTTCTTCAAAATTGAACTTGGGTTGCTGAACAAGGAGGATTAAGCCAAAGTAGTCAGCTCAAAGGCTCAAAAATCAAGGATTCACCTTAAAGGTCAGATTTCACTAAGTAGACGGAAGTTCTCGAAAACTCACTAAAATTTCTTGAAAAGTTGAAGTCACTTCTCGAAAAACTAAGTCAACTTCTCGAGAGGCAAAAAATTGCTCTCGAAAAGTGACCTAAGTTCTCGAAAAGTCCTTGAACTTCTCGAAAAATTCACTGTAAGTTCTCGAGAACTAGTTCTCGAGAAGTCCATCAGTCTTTCGAGAACTCTGGAGGCCAGTCTTCGAAAAGTCAATTTCTGTCTCGAAAACGATGGACCCCAATTCTCGAAAACTTTTTAAACTTCTCGAAAACTTCTCGGCCACTCCTCGAAAGTTAACCCTACTTCTCGAGAGGTGGACCGACCTTCCGCCAAAATTTTCTAACTCTGTAATTTCGTAAACTTCATGATTTCTGCCCTAATTTACGGCTAATTAGACTTTTAATTAACTTAATTAGGATACTATATATATCTAAATCCCTTTAGAATCGGAAATCAACAGTCATTTCAAAATTTCTCCCGCACCTCTTCATCTTTCGCCGAACGAAACCTCCGTCTCTGTCGCTATCTCTCCGCTCAGTTCGTCGCCTTCTTCATCGCAAATGGCTTACAGTTCTAAGATAGGGATTGGGAGTGAACTCGTGGTTGCAGGCATGACAGACATCTCCGACGAATTCAAGAATTTGCTGATACTTCTCGAGACAGCAGGTCTCATGTTCGTTCTAACAGAGCCAGTAAAGATGGTATTTCCAGAGGTAGAGGAGTTCTTCAAAAATGCTAAGATAAGGAGGAATGGGAAGATCTTGAAGACTAAGGTCAAGGGAATTAAGATAAAGCTTGACAAGCATAAAGTTTCTCAACTTCTGAAATTACCTATTGTGGATGAGGAAGATGACCTCACTCTAGAAGATTATAACTGAGCCTATTCCCTCTGTGGAATTTCAGAGGAATACCATTCCTTCAGGAGAAATTTGCTAAATGATATGGGCAAACTACTCGGTTATAACATTGGGAAAATACTATGGTGCATCACAGGTTCAGTAAGTTTCATCTCACATGATTTATTTGGAGTTATGACAGCTATAATCTGCAGGAAGAGTTTTCAGTTTGGAATGATGATCTTTGAAATGATAAGGGATAGCATTCATGAACCAAAGTTTGCAAGGATAATCTCAATGCTGTTGAGTGAGAATTATCCAGTAACTTTCAAAATCTCCAAAGGTACACCAGTCCATCATCTGAAGAAAATCTCTGTCACCTCAATCCAAAGATGGGAACTCAAGTTGAAGAACCCTAGACAGCTAGCCAAGGAAGTTGATGCTACTTTCATTGAGGTCAGGACTCTATCTCCACCTCAACATCATGTTGCTGAACCATCTGGTGCAGCAATAGAGGGGGAGCCTGCACCTTCTACCTCAGTCCTAAGGATACCTACTCCACCAGAGAGCCCCAGGGAGGCTTCTCCAATATCTACCCACTCAGAACTACCAGCTCAAGTGGTACTTAAAGATACAGATGAAGCAATAGACAGAATGATCAAGGAACTCTCAGCTGAAGACCCTCTTCCTCCTCATCCAAAGGATGTCTCTACTGATCTACCAAAAGATACTCCTTCCCCCCACTCTTCACCTAAAGGTACTCCTCCTCCACAATCCCCTGTACAAGTATCCAGTCCTCCAGAAACCATTCTGCTATCTGGAGAGGATGAGCCAGCACCTGAGGAGGTAGAACCACCTCTTAGGAATCTAGACTTCAACCTTCCTAAGTTAATTGATGAGGAAGGTGATCCAGTCCCTCACACTGTAAGAGATCAGAGCTCTGTTATTTAGAAAAACTGCCTCCATAGCAAGCCCCTCCTCCTCCAGCTTCTCCTACCCATGCTTCTGCCTCAACCACCTTATCAGTTGCCCCTCCAGCTCAAATCACTTCCATTCCTCAAGCTACTACTACTAATACTGCTGCTGCTGTGATGGTGAATACAGTTATTATTTCCAAGATCAAAGAAATGCTCTCTGAATAAAGGAAATATTTTGATGAATCTCTTAAGGACATTCAGAAGCAAGTCACTGCCTTGCAACAAGAGATGAGCAGAGGCTTCACAGAAATTCAGGTAAACACTGATCAGCTCAAAGAACTATTCAGAATAGGAGGAAAGGCTCTAGATCATACTATCACAAGTGTTGGACAAGTTATGGATCAGTCAGTTACTCTGGCCAACAATTAGATTCAACGTGACAAGAGAGCAGAGGAAAATGTTATGAAGGTATGCAATGAGGTTGGCACCTTCAAAGAGGATGCAATAGCTAAACTAACTGTAGAAGTCAGAAAGGGGAAGGATATTGTCAAACAACAAGTTGAAAAGCTAAATGGTGAAGCAAAAACTCTGTGGACTGCCAAAATTACTGAGATCAATAAAGGTGTTCTTGAATAGATTCAGTCTGTAAAATTCCACACTTATGATACAACAGTATGGATGCATAATCAGATCTTCCCAGACTTTCAAGCAGATCCAAATGTGATTCCTCACCACCTCAATCCTCTAGCTGAAGGCACTTCTAGCCAAGTGGCTCAACCCCAAATGCCTCAACCTCAGTATCCAACCTTTTCTCCTAGGCCTGAAGATCAGGAACCTCCTCCATCTTCATACTCTCATGTCTGGGATGATGTAATACCTGAAGATCTTCCAGAAATTCATATCCTAAAGAAAAGGAAGTATGGGGAGGGACCTTCTACCAGTAAATCAGTTCCTCAACCTGGAGCAGAGAAGAGGAAAGCCCAAGAGTTTGCAGAAGTATGGAGCCCTACATCAAAATCTCTAATTCTTGATACTTTGAAGCTAGTAATGGATCCTAATGAAAAAAGAAACCTGCACTACAGCTATACAGAATGGGAATTATATGAGAAGTCAATGACTAAGAGGAGACTATATGATAGAGAATATGGCAAAAACAATCCCAAAGCTCCTCCAAAGCCTCTAAGATACTATCCCAAACCATTCAGCTACTATAGAAGATAACAGGCTAAGCTGGACAAGCAACACGAGAAAAAAAATGATTCTTGATGATTATGGTGTTAAGAACTATGAAATGAATGTTGATAAAAACTATAAAAGATTTTTGATATATATACAATTTCCTATTTTTTCCTAATTATAAGTTCTAATTTTCTTTCTGTGTTTTACTGCTTTTAATTTCCATTATTCTTGCTCTATTTTTGTTATAATAATTCACCTTAGTATAAAGGGTTTTGACTTCTACAAATAGGGGGAGATTGTTGGGTATTGTCAACACAATAACCCAGATTTGCATGAAGTCACCCTTTGCACTAAGATGAATTAAGGTGTATTTGACATGTGTACTCTAGTTGTGTGTTTGCAGATTTTCAGTTCTAAGTGTAGACCAATGTCAGTCTACAGTGGGTCAGAAACACAGGACCACTCAGTGTAATCCCACTCTGGGTGATCCAAAGGGTTGACTCATGTGTAGCCTCTCAATTGGGATACACTTCATATTCAAACTTTGGAACACAAGATGGAGACAAGACCAGAAGGAGATCTTTCATGGAATTATTAAGAAATTTTTCTAAGTCCATCTCTCGAGAAGTTCCTTCAAAGTTCTCGTGAAGTAGTACATAGTTCTCGAGAGGCTCAGACTTTACTTCTCGAGAAGTCAGGACAGCTAGAATTCCTCTAAGTAGAAGTTTTCGAGAGGTTAACAAAGTTCTCGAGAACTACTATAAAAGTTCTCGAGAAGTATTCCTTAGCTCTCGAAAAGTTCTGCCCTTCTCTTCAGGAATTGGACTCTAGCTAAGTTCTCGAGAACTAGACTAAAAGTTCTCGAAAAGTCAATGAAAGTGAAGGGATAGATACTACTCTAGAGGGGGGGGGGGGTGAATAGAGTTATCAAATTTTGCACTAGACAAAACTTGAAGGTTTACCCAACTCCCTTGGAGTGAATTGCGGAATTAAAAGATTATAGATATAGAATTAACCCTAAAGCCTAACACAAGTGTTGTGCACAAACTCAAGCTAACTGTAATTACAGTTAAGGCTTGGAAATCCTAATCAGCAACTAGCAACCTAGTTATATCAATTCACAGCCACAGTGCAGGAAATAAACAAGGCAATCCAGACGACACAAGGAATTTATAGTGGTTCCCCAAACAACTTGGGTACGTCCACTCTTCTACTAACAAGGTAGGAATCCACTCAGGTTTTTGATCAGGTGCCCTGCCATCAACAGGATCTGCTTCAGGTAGATCCAGAAACCCTTTAGACTTTTGATCAGGTGTCTAAAAACCAAGCATAGGTTTTTGATAAGGTGCCCTGCCACCAAGGGATACTTTTGAAGGGAGTAATAACCCTGTACAGGAGGGGGAAGAAGGTTAAGATGTCTTCTCTATTTTACAATAGATTAGATAAGCACAAAAACTTGCACTGAGCTAGAAAGCTCTAAAGAATCAAGGCTCCCCCTGGCTCAAAGATGTCCAGGTGAAGTCATGCTTCAGTGCAGAAAACTCTTCAGAAAGCTCTGAAGGAAAAACTACATAAAATAATAAAATTAAAGATCTTCAAACAGCTATCTTCTTCTTCTTCTTCTTCAAAAGAACTCTGAGTTTGAACTTCCTGAAAGCAGGAGAACTCAGGTTGAAGAAGAGTAGAAGATCTTAACACTTCTCAGTTAGATGAGTATTGCTGAGAGCAGAAGACTTGATCTTGATGAAGGCTTGAATGCTTAAGTGAACAACTGGTTAGCTATTAGCTAGCTTGAATCCTTCTTCAAAGGGTCCTTTTTATAACAGCAGCAAGCAACGGCTCTCTTCAATTTGAATTACTTGTCTTCTTCTGAAACTTGAGACCTGGGCTGCAAATAACACACAGCAAAACAAACTCTGCAGCAAGACATCCTATAAAAGGAATGAACCTCTTTCTAAGAAGCTGCAGGATCAAATCAAATAACAGAAGGACTAAATAAAGTCACATCAGAGAAATACTCTTTATAGCAGAAGGAAGACTTTTCAGTCTAACGGCTATAAAGGACTGTCAGCAGATAAAGTAAAATACAAAGTCAGCTAATAAGACAAACAACTTTATCTAAAAATATTTTACTCAGGCAAAAAGAATAGAGCACATATGCCTGGAAATATTATCATAAATCAACTGAAAAGATATGCCAGATAATGTATTAATTAATTAAATATAATAAATAAATACAAAATATAAAGGCAGACAGAAAGCGTCGAACGACCTTCGGAGATCGTCGACCGACGCACGGAGATCGTCGAACTATCGGACAGATAGTCGAACGATCCAGATAGTCGAACTATCAAAGGAGATAGTCGAACTATCACAGCAGATAGTCGAACTACCAGAAGATAGTCGAACTATCAGATAGTCGACCTATCAACAGATAGTCGAACTATCAGGGCAAAACAGATAGTCGAGCTATCAACAGATAGTCGAACTATCAGATAGTCGAACTATCAACAGATAGTCGAACTATCAAAAACAAACAGATAGTCGACCTATCAACAGATAGTCGAACTATCAGATAGTCGAACTATCAAAGCAGATAGTCGAACTACCAAGCGAGAACAGATAGTCGACCTATCAACAGACAGTCGAGCTATCAGATAGTCGACCTATCCAAGCAGATAGTCGAACTATCAAAGCACACAGATAGTCGAACTATCAACCGATAGTCGAACTATCCACGCAGACTGAAAGTCAAACAACTGATAGACGATTGTCGAACAGTTAGTCGACGATAGTCGAGCGGCGTTCGACGATAGTCGAACGAACAAACTACTTAACCAAATTCTCAATCTGGAAAAGTGAGGACTCTACAGCTAGACTACTAACCATTAACCATAGATATTTCTTGGGTCAAGGGACTAGAACGACAAGACTAAACTCAAATCAAACTGGGGTAGACACTACTTGAACTGTCATCACAGTATCTGTTACTGCTGGAAGGGAGGCAGGAGGCTCTGAGGCATCTTCACAGAACATCTCCCCCTGCCTGATTTCAGTGGAAACTGAAACCAGGCCCCTTGAGGAAGAGGGCTCAGCAGATTTGGAAAGTGATTTGATGGTAGCGGTTAAGGTATCAATGGAGGAGGCAAGTGGAGCGATTGCCTCTTCAATCATAATTTTGATTGAAGGGGTAATCAACTCCAAAATGCTGGAGATGAGTTCAGGGGTTATCTCAAAAGAAGATGGAAGTGCAGTGGATGGAGATGCAACAGATATGGTTGTAGTGCTGGGATGAATAATGGTGTGGACTGGAGATTGAATTGGAGATGGAGCTGGAGAGTTAATAGGAGTGTTAACTGGAGAATGAATGAGAGACTGAGGAGGTGTTGGAATCCTCTCAGATCCTAACAAATCAAAACTAGGAGCAGATATCCTAGTCTGATGAGAAGGAAGAGGAGATGCTGGAGGGGAAGGAAGAACAACCGTGGTTGTTTCTCTAACAGGAGAAGGGGAAAGTCGTACTTCAGCTGAAGTTGATGGAACTTCAACTGAGGCAGACTGCATAGCAGAAGAAGAGGGAAGGGAAAGAGCTGAGCCAGCTTCTACAGGGTGAGGAGCGACCGAATCAGTCCGGGTTCTCTCTGATGTCGCTGGAGCAACCCCTGTGAGAGCGGGTTTCACAAAGGTTCTCTTCCACTTGTAGAACAGGTTTGGGTCCATCTTCTTGCTTGCATTTATTGTTGTTGCGGCGGAGACCAGCAGCTGGGGATACTTTTCCTTTAGGAAAATTCCAATAACCCTTCCGAGGGTAACTTCCTTCTTAATATTCTTTTTCCTTATCAAATCAAACATTACTCCTGCCCAATCAATCTTTTTCTGATTAACAATTGCACACATCAGTGCAAATTGTTGCCTTGTTATATTGTCATGAGCAGAGTGCTTACCGAGGAGCACTTTTCTGACCAACTCAGCAAGAAACTTAATCTTGAAAGGGAAATTTACCTTGAGCAGCTTCGTGGGAATGCCCTCTGCAAGTCCCAGCTCAACTAACATTCTTCCAAATTCTTGAGCATCTTTCTCATAATCTTCTTCACCATTTATCAAACCAAAAATATCAGTCAGAACGGCCGGAGTTAAAATTACCTCTTCTCCGCCGATGGTGCCAGTCATCGAATCGTCGGTGGAGGACGACGTGAAAGCCCATTACTTGATCTCGGGTATATTTAACTTAATCCTTGATGACATTAATCTCTCTAGTCCTTGATCCCGGCATAACTGAAGAACTTCCACGATCCCTGCTTCACAGCAACTGAACGCGTCAAAATCAACGCTGAAGCCTGCATCGAACTTTACAACTGCTAACACTGCGGGAGAAATCTCCAATGATTGCTGGAGAAAGCGCGAGAAGGACGGCGAAGACGAAGGGGACGAAGCGGCAGAAAATTGCAAGCGGGAAGACAGAATGCGAAAAGTCACGCTCCATCGACGAAAGAACAAAAGATCTTTTAACCTAGGTCGACTATCGGCTTTATATTAGACCGGAGATAGTCGATCTATTAAAAAGATACTAGACCCGATAGTCGAACGGCCGTTCGACGATCGGCTCAGAAGCAGAGTAGTCGAGCCATCGTTCGACTATTTCTGGCTTCTCAAACAACAAGCTGTCGTCGTTCAGAGATCGACGATAAGCTCGACCTGTTCGACGATCTTCGAACGCCGGTCGACGATCTTCAAACAGATAAGCTATCATTAACCAGAGGTCGACGATAGGCTTAATCCGTTCGACGATCTTCGATCATCGTTCGACGATCTTCAAGCAGGTTTCAACATAGGCAGATATAGTCACACTTAGTCTCGTCCATTGATCATGCCTAATTGAACTAAAAAGAACAGATGCTTCTGTTCATCTAAAGGCTTGGTGAATATATCACCTCTCTGAAACTCAGTGGATATGAACTCAAGACAAATCTTGTTCTTTTCCACACAATCTCTCAGGAAATGGTGCCGAATCTCAATGTGCTTCGTTCTAGAGTGGTGCACTGGATTTTGTGCAATTGAAATAGCACTGGTACTATCACACAAGATTTTGGTGTTCTTGTGTGAGTAACCATAATCCACAAGCTGGTTTTGAATCCACAGGATCTGTGAACAACAACTAGCAGCTGATATATATTCAGCCTCTGTAGTTGAAGTTGAGACAAAAGCCTGCTTCTTTCAGAACCAAGAGACCAATCTCTCTCCCAGGAACTGGCAAGTTCCTGAGGTGCTCTTCCTGTCAACTCTGCAACCAGCATAATCAGAATCAGAATATCCAATTAATTCAAATTCTGACTCAGCTGGGTGCCAAAGTCCTAGATCTGGACATCCCTTCAGGTATCTCAGGATTCTCTTTAGAAGAATCAGATGACATTCCTTGGGGTTGACCTGGAATCTAGCACAAAGGCATGTAGCAAACATTATATCAGGCCTACTTGCAGTTAGATATAATAGGGAACCAACAATGACCCTATAATTCTTTTGATCAACTGGCTTGCCGTGATCATCAGAATCAATAACTATATTAGTAGCCATAGGTGTAGGCATTGCTGAAGCATCAGCCATCCCAAATTTCTTTACCAATTCCTTGGCATATTTGGATTGGGAGATGAAGATACCATCAGCATCTTGCTTAACTTGGAGACCAAGAAAGTAAGACAGCACACCCATACTACTCATCTCAAACTTAGAGTGCATCAGGTCAGAGAACCTTTTGCAAAGTTTGGGATCAGTGGAGCCAAATATAATATCATCTACATACACCTGAACTAACAGGATTGTGTCCTTGTGATGCTTGACGAAAAGGGTTCTATCAACTACTCCCCTAGTAAAGTTGTGCTCTAAAAGGAAACTAGCTAGAGTCTCATACCAGGCTCTGGGAGCTTGCTTTAGTCCATATAGAGCTTTTTGTAACTTAAACACATGTGAGGGCTGAGTTGAAGAAACAAACCCTGGTGGTTGTTCAACAAACACCTCTTCCTTAAGCTCACCATTCAGGAATGCACTTTTGACATCCATTTGGAACACCTTAAACTTCATGTAGGCTGCATAGGCCAAGAAGATCCTTATTGCTTCTAGCCTTGCAACAGGAGCAAAGGTTTGGTCATAATCTATACCTTCCTCCTGTCTGTAGCCCTGAGCTACAAGCCTTGCTTTATTCCTTACAACAATTCCATTTGGATCCAACTTGTTTCTATACACCCACTTGGTGCCTATGATCAGTTGGCCTTTAGGTCTTGGAACCAAAGTCCAAACTTTACATCTCTCAAACTGATTGAGTTCCTCTTGCATAGCAATGATCTAGTGGGGATCTAGCTCTGCATCTTTAAAGGTGAGGGGCTCAACCTTGTAGAGGAAACAAGCATGCATCACATCCTGTCTTAATTGGTGTCTTGTTTGCACACCAGCTGATATGTCTCCAATCACTTGAGATGTGGGGTGATCTCTAAGTGTGACAATATCAGCAGGTGGGATGTGATCTTCAGCAACAGTTGGGATTAATTCCTCAGGAGGAATTTGATCTACTGTTGGTGGTACAACAACAGCTTCAGCAATGTCTTCATCACTGTCTGATTCAGTGATCTGAAGAGTTGATAGTTGAAGAATTTCTTGAGGAGCATCAGGTACCTGCAATGAACTGGAAGAAGGAGAATTTTCTCTCTCTTTGTAAAACATCTGAGATTCATCAAAAGATACATGCACAGATTCTTCAATCTTACAGGTTGATTTGTTATAAACCCTATAAGCTTTGCTTACTTGGGAATATCCTAGAAAAATTCCCATTGAAGCCTTTGCTTCAAACTTTCTAAGGTATTCTTTATTATTATTATGAATATAAACAACACAACCAAATATTCTAAAAAAATTAATTTTAGGTTTCTTTCCTTTAAGCAACTCATAAGGAGTTTTACACTTAAGTTTGTGTATCAAACTTCTATTTAAGACATAATTGGCTGTACTAACAGCTTCTGCCCAATAGGAGAGAGGCATGTTAGCATCTGCCAATAATGTGCTAGCAGCTTCAATGAGTGTTCTATTCTTCCTTTCAACTAACCCATTTTGTTGAGGAGTTCTAGGAGCTGAGAAGCTATGTTTGATACCTTCTCTCTCACAGAATTCTTGCATGAGAAGAGAGTCAAACTCAGTACCATGATCACTTCTGATCAAGGCCACATGAGTAGAGTACTCAGTCTGCACACATAGTAGAAAGTCTGTAAGGGCTTTGAAGTTATCAGACTTAGTTCTCAGAAAGAAAACCCAACTGAACCTAGAGAAGTCATCTACAATTACTAAGGTGTAATACTTCCCTCCTAAACTCTGTACATTTATTGGGCCAAAAAGGTCCAAGTGTAATAGATACAGGATTCTAGGAGAATCACTCTTATTTACAGATTTAAAAGAGTTTTTGGTTTGCTTGCCTAGCTGACAAGCCTTGCATATGCTCTCCTTCTTGTAGGGGCAAGAAGGTAAACCTCTAACAAGGTTGTGTTTAGATAACCTAGATATATTTTTAAGGTTAACATGACTAAGCCTCTTATGCCACAAAGAATTATTATTAATTGTTACTTCATTAAACAGGCAGATTTCAGAATGAGATGAATTGAAATCTACTAAATAAATATTACCTATTCTAATACCTACTAAAACAACATTATTATTTAAAGTAATATTGCAAGAAGAGTTAGAAAATGAAACCTGGTAGCCAGCATCACATAGCTGACTGACTGAAATCAAATTGTGCTTCAGTCCTGTCACATATGCAACTCTCTTGAAAGTAACATCTCCAATAGTAATCCTGCCATAGCCTTCTGTCTGACCACAGCTGGAATCTCCAAAGATAACCTTTGGGCCAAGCTTAGCTTTGAATTTTGACAGATGATCTTTATTTCCTGTCATATGCTTGGAACATCCACTATCCAAATACCACTTATTTTGAGTGATTGGATAGGCCTTCACCTGCAAGACATTTATTTAGACAGTGTGGACCCAGGTAACCTTGGGTCCCTTGTTTTTCACATAAGAAAAAAATGGAAATATATGAAAATGCAGGCTGAGGGTGATAACCTAGTGGGTGAGATCTCCTAGGTGGGATTCTCCATGCAGATGATGGGTCAACCAACCTAGGGTTTCTATTTTCATTTAGGTTTCTATGGTACTGATGATGATTTTGAAAATCATATTGAAAACGTCGATCGACGTTCGACGATGGGCGCTCAGATCGTCGAGCTTCGTTCGACCATTGAGCTTCCGATCGTCGAGCGGCGGTCGACGCTCTTTGCATGTCTTTAAAAAATTTCTTTCTCTTTTCTCTCTTAGCTTTATTTAAAGTTTTATTAACTAGGTTTACTTGCTCAGTGTTCTTCATTCCACTAGCTGAAATGAAGTTTACTGGAGTTGAAAGATTATTTTTAAGTAGAACTGGGGGTTCACTAGGAGAAGCTCCTAAGCCTAGTTTGTCATTACCTGACCTAGTGTTAGTCATGCTGGTAATTTCTAACAACTTAAGGCTTCTACCATTAAGTGATTCTTCTAACCTCTTAGACTTAGCTAACTCCATTTTAAGAAATTTAATTTCTTCACTACAAGTAGTGAGATCTTCCTTTAACCTAATATTTTCTGTAGCAATTACTTCTGAGTCAGCTAACTTATTTCTAAGTTCTTTTATCTC
Organism: Platanthera zijinensis; assembly: GCA_039513925.1. Lineage (NCBI taxonomy): Eukaryota > Viridiplantae > Streptophyta > Magnoliopsida > Asparagales > Orchidaceae > Platanthera > Platanthera zijinensis. Next base: position 110,830,528 of record CM077087.1, read on the forward strand.
CTTTTCTGAGCTAATCAAATCTAAGCATAAAGATTTAAAATCTAATTTAAATTCTTCAGAAGTATAAGAAGATAGTACCTCATCTTCTGTTGGCATCTCTTCATCTGAATCTGAACTCTCTGCAGCTGAGTGGTTGATGCAGGCATCTATTGCCATCAGGCAAATTTCTTTTGCCTTTTCTCTTCCTCATCCTCACTGGAGCTTGATGAGGAGGATTCTTCATCAGAATCACTCCAGGTTTCAGCAATGAAACCTCTCTCCTTCTTCTTGTTTTTGTAGGAGGATGGCTTGGAGTGCTTCCTGTGCTGTTCCTTTTCTTTTCTCTTGTCTTTGTTCTTCTCCTCTGGACACTCTGGTAAGATGTGTCCAGGCTTCCTGCAACCATAACAAATAATTTCTTTAGCAGGTGAACGATCATACCTTGGTTTGTCTTCATAGCGTGAAGACTTCTTTCTGAACTCCTTTCTCCCCATCTTGAGAAACCTCTTGGCAAACAATGCCATTAGTTCCTCATTTGATTGGCTGCCTTCAGAAGCATCAGCAGCCTTAAGAGCTAGAGATTGCTCTTTTCTTGTTGGAGTAGGGGTCTTTGTTTCTGCTTCTGCTTCCCTTGTCTTCAGCACTTGCTCAAAAGACTTGAGCTTGCCGAGAAGAGCTTTAGTAGAGATCTCATTTGTACTTCTGGCTTCCTTGATGGGCCAGATCCTTAGATCCCATGTGCTAGGGAAGCACATAAGAATCTTATCATTGACCTCTGTCAATGATATGTCCTTGTCAAGGGTCCTCAGCTCATTGATGATTGAGCTGAGCCTGGTGTACATGGCTTCAACTGATTCAGCATCTGTTTTCTTGAAGTTCTCATACTGTGAGATCAGGTTGGACCTTCTGTCCTTCCTTTCATCAGCTGAACCAGCCACAATCTGGTTCAGTGTATCCCACATAGCTTTTGCTGAAGAGCAGTCAGCTACCTTCTGGAATACCTCATCTGACATTGTCTGAGCCAGTATGTTCATTGCCTTGGCATCTGCTATTTTGGCCTTCTTGTACTCATCGTTGTAATCTGGAGGAGGCACTGCACTCATATCAGATGATGAGGCAGTAGCAGCAGCAGGTGCTCTTGGGGGACCTGACAAAATAGAAGCAAAGATGCTTTCATCAATAGAATTCATATATAATTTTATCCTTGCCTTCCAGATGCCAAACTTAGCTAAGTTGCATGCTGGAGGTCTGGTGCTGGAATAATCCTTGGACTGGGCCATGATAGTGAATATCTATAAGCTTTGGTATCTATCAGGATCTTGTGACTTAGGTGTTAGCCTATTCAGTCAGTCAACCTCCCTCTGATACCAATTGAAAGTGAAGGGATAGATACTACTCTAGAGGGGTGGGTGAATAGAGTTATCAAATTTTGCACTAGACAAAACTTGATGGTTTACCCAACTCCCTTGGAGTGAATTGCGGAATTAAAAGATTATAGATATAGAATTAACCCTAAAGCCTAACACAAGTGTTGTGCACAAACTCAAGCTAACTGTAATTACAGTTAAGGCTTGGAAATCCTAATCAGCAACTAGCAACCTAGTTATATCTATTCACAGCCACAGTGCAGGAAATAAACAAGGCAATCCAGACGACACAAGGAATTTATAGTGGTTCCCCAAACAACTTGGGTACGTCCACTCTTCTACCAACAAGGTAGGAATCCACTCAGGTTTTTGATCAGGTGCCCTGCCACCAACATGATCTGCTTCAGGTAGATCCAGAAACCCTTTAGACTTTTGATCAGGTGTCTAAAAACCAAGCACAGGTTTTTGATCAGGTGCCCTGCCACCAAGGGATACTTTTGAAGGGAGTAATAACCCTGTACAGGAGGGGGAAGAAGGTTAAGATGTCTTCTCTATTTTACAATAGATTAGAGAAGCACAAAAACTTGCACTGAGCTAGAAAGCTCTAAAGAATCAAGGCTCCCCCTGGCTCAAAGATGTTCAGGTGAAGTCTTGCTTCAGTGCAGAAAACTCTTCAGAAAGCTCTGAAGGAAAAACTACAAGAAGATAATAAATAATAAAATTAAAGATCTTCAAGCAGCTATCTTCTTCTTCTTCTTCTTCAAAAGAACTCTGAGTTTGAACTTCCTGAAAGCAGGAGAAATCAGGTTGAAGAAGAGTAGAAGATCTTAACACTTCTCAGTTAGATGAGTATTGCTGAGAGCAGAAGACTTGATCTTGATGAAGGCTTGAATGCTTAAGTGAACAACTGGTTAGCTATTAGCTAGCTTGAATCCTTCTTCAAAGGGTCCTTTTTATAACAGCAGCAAGCAACGGCTCTCTTCAATTTGAATTACTTGTCTTCTTCTGAAACTTGAGACCTGGGCTGCAAATAACACACAGTAAAACAAACTCTGCAGCAAGACATCCTATAAAAGGAATGAACCTCTTTTTAAGAAGCTGCAGGATCAAATCAAATAACAGAAGGACTAAATAAAGTCACATCAGAGAAATACTCTTTATAGCAGAAGGAAGACTTTTCAGTCTAACGGCTATAAAGGACTGTCAGCAGATAAAGTAAAATACAAAATCAGCTAATAAGACAAACAACTTTATCTAAAAAGATTTTACTCAGGCAAAAAGAATAGAGCACATATGCCTGGAAATATTATCATAAATCAACTGAAAAGATATGCAAGATAATGTATTAATTAATTAAATATAATAAATAAATACAAAATATAAAGGCAGACAGAAAGCGTCGAACGACCTTCGGAGATCGTCGACCGACGCACGGAGATCGTCGAACTATCAGACAGATAGTCGAACGATCTAGATAGTCGAACTATCAAAGGAGATAGTCGAACTATCACAGCAGATAGTCGAACTACCAGAAGATAGTCGAACTATCAGATAGTCGACCTATCAACAGATAGTCGAACTATCAGGGCAAAACAGATAGTCGAGCTATCAACAGATAGTCGAACTATCAGATAGTCGAACTATCAACAGATAGTCGAACTATCAAAAACAAACAGATAGTCGACCTATCAACAGATAGTCGAACTATCAGATAGTCGAACTATCAAAGCAGATAGTCGAACTACCAAGCGAGAACAGATAGTCGACCTATCAACAGACAGTCGAGCTATCAGATAGTCGACCTATCCAAGCAGATAGTCGAACTATCAAAGCACACAGATAGTCGAACTATCAACCGATAGTCGAACAATCCACGCAGACTGAAAGTCGAATAACTGATAGACGATCGTCGAACAATTAGTCGACGATAGTCGAGCGGCATTCGACGATAGTCGAACGAACAAACTACTTAACCAAATTCTCAATCTGGAAAAGTGAGGACTCTACAGCTAGACTACTAACCATTGACCATAGATATTTCTTGGTTCAAGGGACTAGAACGACAAGACTAAACTCAAATCAAACTGGGGTACCAACAGTCAATAGAGTTCTCGAGAACATCTTAACAAAGTTCTCGAGAAGTTCTGAGTTCAGAATTTTTCTTTGGCAATTGACTCTAAGTAAAGTTCTCGAAAAGTTCTGACTAAGTTCTCGAGAAGTGCTAACCAAGTTTTCGAGAAGTTTCATTTAAGCTCTCGAAAAGTTCTTTTAAGTTCTCGAGAAGTTCTATATCAGTTTTTGAGTAAGTGTTTTTGTTCTCGACAAGTCAGCATAGTTCTCGAGAACTATAATTCCAAGTTCTCGAGAAGTCCAAGGCCATTTCCAGAAGTTCAGTGATCGAGATCCTGCCATAGTTTTCGAAAGGTCAGTACATATTTATCGAGAACTATTTCGACCTCTCGAGAACTAAGTACTTCATTATTCCTGAAAATTCTCTAAGTCCAGTTTTGACGAGATTTCGAATTAATCTTTTCTGATTGGTCCACGTGTCATCATTAATTATGATTATGACCGTTGGAGATTGCCTATAAATAGGTCCTTTCAGATTTGACTAATTACACACAAGTTATTACAGAGATAATACGATAATTTCGTCCGTCCTTGTTAAGAAAGAATTCCTGAAAACCTAATCTCTCAATCATCCGGCCGCCGCCGCCATTAGCATTTTCTGGAAGAAATCTTTCGATCGACGTTCTCTCAAGCGCTGCTACCTAGATCGATCCAAGATCAAGAACAATCATCCGATCCGATCGTGCTTCAACGACTTGTGGATTTTGTTGTTGATCGTGGTGATTTCAAATCTCAGTTTTTTGGAAAACATTCCAGCCTTCTTCTAACTTTCCTGATCAAGCCTATAGTTCTCAACGAAGAAGACGAAGACCAAGATCCAGATCTGAGTTATTTTTGTTTGTAACTTTTATTCAAACAACTTTATTTGTAGGAGATTTATCTCCGAGTGGTAGGAAGTTTTATCTTCCGAGCGTAGATCCCTTGTGGATCGAGTTTGTAGGAACGTTGTTCCGAGGCATAGGATTGGTTTGTAATCCGAGATAGTGGAGTAGCCGGATCTAGTGATTTGCTAGAACGGTAAGGTAAAGTGGACGTACCCAAGGACAGGGAACAACTATAAATATTTTGTGCCTTTCTATGATTGCTTGATTGCGTGCGCTAGATCTCTAAATTTTATTCCGCAAACAAACGCACGATTCACCTATTCACCCCCCTCTAAGTGATTTAGGTCAATAACTTTCCACTTTCAGAAGATATTTGGAATACATTGTGTAGACCCGCCATCTCCGGTGGCAGCTCCAGCCTGTATGCTAAGGGACCGATCTGCTCCAGGATCCGGTAAGGCCCTATATATCTTGGGTTGAGCTTCTTCTTCCGACCACGCACCCGTTAAACCCATGCATCGGTCGGATCTTCAAGAATTCCTGGTCCCCCCTGAAAATCTACCTAACGATGTCGAGCGTCGTAATATTAAGCATGTCTGCTCTATGCCTCTAACATCCTATCACGTATCAGCCTCACCTAAGCCTCAGTGTCCTCAACAAACTCCGAACCCAAAGCCTTCGGATCCTCGTCTTGTATCCATGACAGCGGAGTCCTACACCTCCGTCCGTATAGGGCCTCATAAGGAGTCATCCCTATGCTTGACTGGTAGCTGTTTTTATATGAGAACTCGACCAGTGGAAATAGTTTTTCCCAAGGTTCTCCGCAATCCAGAATGCATAGTAGCAGCAGATCCTCGAAGGTCCGGTTGGTGCATTCCGTCTACCCGTCAGTCTGGGGATGAAAAGCTATACTGAAAGTCATTCGGGTGCCCAAGTAAGTTTGCACTGATCACCACTCCCTGGAAGTAAACTGTCCATCCCAATCTGATACAATCGTTTTGGGTACGTCAGGATAATGGATGAACTGCTCCACGAATTTCCGAACTAGCACACCAACTGAGTCATCCTTCATTATCAAGATAAATCTGGCTACCTTGGTCATCCGGTCGACGATCACCCAGATCAAATCATTCCCTGTTCGTGATCGGGGAAGCCCATGTATGAAGTCCATCGTAATGTCCTCGAACTTGCACTCTAGCACAGGGAGTGGTTACAATAATCCTGCGGGGTTTCTGCACTCCTCCTTTACCAGTTGGCATGTCTCGCAGTGGGTCATGAAGTAGGTGATATCATTCTTCATGCCTAACCAGTACATGGTCTTCTTCAGATCCGCAGTCATCTTTGTAACTCCCGGGTGTACTGAATACTGACTACAATGGGCCTCCATCATGATATCCTCCCATACCTGCACTCCCTCTAGTATATAAACCCGTCCTCTGAAGCATACCAAGTCATCTCTCAATGTGTAATCCACAGCAGTACCTGCCTCCAAGGTCCGGAATATCGGCTCAAACTTGGCATCCTGCCTCTGCCCATCTCTGACTCAGTCTCGAATATCATAAGTAGCGCTCATCGCGGCTAAATACTCCTCATAGAGCTCGGGGTCATCAGACAACACCAGCGTGATGTGCATATCCTCTAATATCTACACAAGCTTCATGGACATAATTTGGGGCTCCGCTCCGGATGTGGCGGCTCTCTGACTCAGCGTATCAGCTACCACATTCGCCTTCCCTGGGTAGTAATGCATCTCGTACTAATAATCTTCTAGAAATTCCACCCATCGCCTCTGCCTGATGTTCAGCTCTTTCTGCATGTCCACATACTTCAAATTTTTGTGATCGGAGTATATGTCGCAGTGGACACCGTACAGATAATGCCGCCAGACTTTCAGAGCAAATACGACCGTTTCCATCTCGAAGACATGAACAGGGTAGTTTTGTTCATGCTTCTTCAGCTGGCGGTAAGCATAAGCAATTACAAGGCCATTCTGCATCAGCACTGCTCCCATGCCCTAGTATGAATCATCGGTGTAGACCTGGAATCCTTCTCTCCTCGAAGCAAGAGCTCGAATAGGAGCTGAGGTGAGTCGATCCTTCAACTCCCAAAAAGCCATCTAGCTTTGCGGGGTCCAGACAGAGGGCACATCTTTCCTTGTCCTGGATGTAAGTTGAAGGGTAATACGAGAGAATCCCTCCACGAACTTACGGTAATAACCGATAATTCCTAGAAAACTCTGCACGTCTGTGGTCGCCTTCAGCTGCGGCCAGTCCCGAACTACTTGATTCTTGGCTGGGTCCACTGCCAACCCAGCTCCGCTGATAATATGGCCTAGAAAGGCCACCTCCTTCAACCAGAAATGACATTTGCTGAACTTTGCATAAATATGGTGCTCCCGTAGTCTCTCTAGAGTCAGCGTCAGATACCGTGTGTGCTCCTCCTCCGTCCTTGACTAGATGAGGATTTCTTCAAAAAACACGATGACGAACACATCCAGATAAGCCTCGAACAACCGGTTCATGAGGCACATGAACGCCGATGGTGCATTCATGAGCCCGAAGGGCATCACGGTAAACTCAAATAACCCATATCTGCTACTGAAGGCAGCCTTCAGAATGTTCTCCTCCCGAATCTGCAGCTGGTAGTCGCCCGACCTAAAATCTAGTTTCGAAAAGAAATGCGCCACCTCTAGCTGATAAAACAGTTCATCTATCCTTGGCAGAGGATAGGTATTCCGTACTGTCAGTCAGTTCAGTGCACGGTAGTCGATGCACAATCTAAGTGTCCCGTCCTTCTTCTTGACGAATAACACTGGGGCTCTCCATGGTGAAGAGCTCGGCCGGACAAATCCGGCTTCCACTAGTTCCTATAGTTTGCTTCGAAACTCTGTAACTCCTTTTGGGCCATTCGGTAAGGGGCTCTAGATGTCGGCTTAGCCCCTGGCACCAGCTGTATTTGTAAATCCTGCTCTCAATGTGGGGTAGTCCCGATAACTTCTCTGGGAATACATTAGCAAAGTTCCGCACTACCGGGATACCAGAGATGGAATCCTTGGCCTCGGCCATTTCAAACAGCACTTCATAGACTTACTACTCCTGCAGATGGGCCTTGATGGCCTACACGAATGATAACAAGAGAGGGGGAATAGGTTGTTGAAGTTGGTGACCGGGCGGTCTGGCAGTCTGTCTTGGCGGTTTGGAGACCGCATGGTCTGGCGGTTTCCCTTCAGCGGTTTTGATTGTTGTGCTGTTGCAGTCTGGTTACCGAGCGGTCAGGTGGTCTCACCTGGCGGTCTCTCTCTCTCTCTGGTGGTAGCCGTGCGGTTAGCCCTTCTGTCTAACCGCGCGGCTTTTGCGGTTTGTTCTGTATAGTTCGCTTAGTCCTGTATTTTTTAGTCCCACATCTCTTATTTGTATTCTCTCATCTCTCCTCCATTCTATATAAGGGAGGGCATACCTTTGTAATAGATACCTTTTTCTGATAATAAAATTTCAGTTATACCATTTCCGGCTTGTTTTAGTTCGCTTCTAACATGGTATCAGAGGAATCGATCCTTTCCTACTGATTCTGTGAACCGTCTCTGTCCGCGCAACTTGCTTCTCCGGCTTGCGCCCTGTCCGCGCGGTCTACTTTTCTCCTTGTCGTTGCCCTCTGTGTGCGCGACCTGTTGTCTTGTTTGCTACGATCTGTCGCCTTGTTCGCCGCGACCTATCGCCGTGTGCCTTGCCTCCTCCTGTTTGCTCTTGCTCTGATCGTCGCGACCTGTTGCCTTGTTCACTGTGGTCTGTCGCCTTGTTCGCCGCGACCTATCGCCGTGTGCCTTGCCTTCTCTTGTACTTCTGTTCGAGCGGACTTTCTGCTTGCCGCTCGACTTCTACCCTTCTGTTTTATACTGCGGCTTGGTCGTGGTCTTTCTGGCCGCTGGTGTTTGACATCCTGACCGCTGCAGTTCTTCTTCTGCCTATCCGCGCGGCTTGTTTCCTAACCGCGCGGCTTCCTATTGTTTGCTCTTATGGCTCTTTCTGATGCTTCCACTGCCACCACTCCTGACGCCACCCCTGTTGCCAATCCGGCTCCGCCTCTACCTCCTACTCCTTCCGGGAACCTTGGCACCGTTTCCAAGCTTGTCGGCTCCAACTTCCCGGATTGGAGCGTCTCTTTCACCATTCTCCTTCGATCGCAGCGCAAATGCCACCATCTAGTTGATGACCCTCCTCCTACCACTTCACCTCTCTTTGATGACTGGGATGCGAGTGACGCGCTTGTGCGTACTTGGCTCGCTAACAGTCTATCTGATGAGTGTCTTCCCGTCATCCGTCATGATGAGACGGTGAAGGCTGCTTGGCTTCATCTTGCTGCTCTATACTCCAAAGGGGCTCAGACGTCCCGCATCTATACGTTATAAGCGGACCTCTTTGCCCGGCCTACCTTGTCTCCTACTGCAGCCTACCAACAAGTTCAAGCTCTTGGGGCTGAGATTCTTCAGAATCGCCCCTTTTCTGCGGATCTGGCTCAACAACACAAGCACTTCCAGGAGCTTCTGTTTGTGTGTTATCTGCTCCATCTTCCTGACACTTATGACATGATCCGCCAACAAATTCTGGGTGAGACGGAATCTCCTACTTTAGATGCCACCGCTGCTCGCATCGCCGCTGTCACCTCTCTCCTTCAGCGCCCGCTTCTGTCCGCTCCTTCTCCACCGGATAACTATGCTCATCAAACTCAGCGGAGTGGCTCTGGTATCCGCAGTCATCAGTCTGGCGGACGTCCTTCTTCCCGCTACCTCTGCTCTCACTGCGGCCGCACCGGACATACTCTTGACCGCTGCTGGACAAAGCATCCCCATCTTCGTCCCTCGGGTGACTCTTCCGCCTCCTCTTCCAAGCCGTCTGCTTCCGTGGTCACATCATCAGGTAGTGCCCATGTGGTCACTCAAGGTAAATGTCTTATCGACTCCGGTGCAACTAATCATATGACGGGTAATCCTCAGTGCTTCTCTCTCCTCGAACAGCATGATCGGTTTCCCCCGGTCCTCATTGCAGACGGTTCTCCCTCCCCGGTTCATGGGTCGGGAGTGGTTCATGTTACTTCGTCCCTTCGGCTAGAGGACACTCTCTATGTGCCCAATTTTCCGTGCAATCTATTGTCGGTTACTTCTTTGTGCAAGCAGCTTCAATGTTCTGTAACGTTTACTCCATATTCTTGTTCTTTTCAGGATCCGAGCTCCCAGCTGACGATTGCTACTGGGACTGAGAGCGGCGGCCTCTACTTCCTCGACAACGTTTCCGCTTTGTCCGCCTTCTCTTCTTCTTGTACGGATCTTCTCCAGTGGCATATCTGTCTCGGTCATCCTCCACCACGGCTTCTACATCAGCTTCTACCCCACCTCCCTCCCTCCAATACTCCTCTCAACTGCGAAGCATGTCAACTTGGCAAGCATCACCGTTCCTCCTTCCGGCCGAAGCAAGGTCGGGGCTCTACTCGTTCGTTTGATCTAGTCCACTCCGATATCTGGGGACCTGCTCCTACCCTTACTGTTGGTCGGAGTAGTTCTTATTTTGTAACCTTTATTGATGATTTTTCTAGATGTACTTGGGTGTATCTCTTACGAGATCGCTCTGAACTTTTTAATGTATGGACCTCCTTTTATCATTTAATCAAAAATCAGTTTAGTGTTGGTATTAAAACTTTTCGCTCTGATAATGCAAAAGAGTACTTAAGTCATGCTTTTACCTCCTTCTGTGTGCAACATGGCATTATCCATCAGACAAGCTGTGTCTATCTATCCCAACAAAATGGGGTGGCAGAACGCAAAAACCGTCACCTCCTCGATGTCGCTCGCACATTGATGGCTCAAATGCATGTCCCTCGCTCATATTGGGGCTATGCTGTTCTTCTTGCCTGCTATCTCATCAATCGCATTCCCTCCTCCGTTCTCAACGGAAAAATCCCTTTTTCCATCCTTTATCCAGGCAAGGAGCCTTTTCCTCTCCCTCTCCGAATCTTTGGGTGCACTGCTTTTGTGCATGCCCCATTTGCCACCCGTGATAAGCTCTCCCCTCTCTCCACCAAATGTGTCTTTCTGGGGTACTCCGCCACTCAGAAAGGCTACTGCTGCTTTGACCCTGTTCTTCATAAGCAGTTCGTCTCCGCTGACGTTACCTTCTTCGAGAATGCCTCCTACTTCTCGGATGACTCCTCCTCTCTTCCCCCCACCTCTGATTCTCCTGTTATTCCGTTCGTTCCCTCGTCTCCTACTGCGATATCCGCCCCTCCTCCACCTCCGCCCACTCCTCTCCCTCCGCCTCTCTCTCCGCCTCCATCTCCCTCATCTCCGCTACCATCGCTCTCTCCTCCCGGGCCAGCTCTCTCTGTCATGGATGCTCTGGATACCGAAGAGCCCGCCGACCTGGATCTTCCTGTCGCTCTTCACAAAGGGGTGAGGACGTGTACCTAACACCCCCTTACTGTTGTTGTTTCATATGATCGTCTTACCTCTTCTCGCAGGGCCTTTGTGCTGGCTATCTCTGCCACTACCACACCTCGTTCCTACCAGGAGGCCCTTGCTATTCCTCACTGGAAGATGGCCATGGATGAGGAAATGGCGACCCTAACAGAGCGGGGTACCTGGACTCTTGTCCCTCCTCCCTATGATACTGATGTTGTTGGCTGTCGCTGGGTCTATGTGATCAAATTTGGCCCAGATGGCACTGTGGACCATTATAAAGCTCGCATGGTGGCTAAGGGATTTACTCAGACCTATGGGGTTGATTACTTTGACACCTTCTCTCCCGTGGCTCGTCTCAGCTCTATACGGGTCCTTCTCTCTGTGGCGGTCAACAAAGACTGGCCACTTTCCCAGCTGGATATCAAGAATGCCTTCCTTTATGGTGATCTTCAGGAGGCCGTCTACATGGAGCAACCTCCTGGGTATGTTGCTCCGGGAGAGACACGAGTATGCCGGCTACAAAAGGCAATCTATGGCCTCAAGCAGAGCCCTCGAGCTTGGTTTGACAAGTTCAGTGGCATCGTGGCGGCTGTTGGTTTTGCTCGCAGCTCTGCTGATCACTCTCTATTTATTCGCAAAACCTCTTCGGGACTGGTGGTTCTTGCAGTATATGTTGATGATATTCTTCTCACTGGCGATGACCAGGAAGGGGTAGCCTTGACAAAGCGGCATCTTCGCCAACATCTGGTCACGAAAGATATGGGTTCTCCGAAGTACTTTTTGGGGATCGAAATCTCTCGAAAGCCCAACTCTTTAGTCATCTCTCAACGTAAGTATGCCCTTGATATTTTAAAAGAAGCAGGATTGACTGGGGCCAAACCTGCCCGATGTCCCATGGCTGTTGGAGAAGACAAAACCTAAACAGATGATTCGTCTCTTCTTTCAGATGCTTCGCGGTACAGGAGTCTTGTTGGTAAGCTCATATACCTCACCGTGACTAGGCCCGACATTTCTTATGCTGTGGGCAAGGTGAGTCAATTCATGCAAGCTCCCAGGGAGTGCCATCTACAGTCCGCCTTACGGATCTTAGAGTACGTCAAAGCAGCCCCAGGGAAAGGATTGCTCTTTCAGAAGAATGATCATCTGAGGGTTGAAGCATACTCAGATGCTAGTTACGCTGATGACAAAGGGGACCGCAAGTCTACCTCCGGTTTCTGTACTTTTGTTGGGGGCAATCTGGTAAGCTGGAAGAGCAAGAAGCCGTCTGTTGTTTCCAGGTCCAGTGCTGAAGCTGAGTATCGGAGTATGGCATCGACCACTTATGAGCTAAAATGGCTACGGGCTCTAATGCTGGATTTAGGAGAGGTCTACAACCATCCTCTACCTATGTTCTGTGATAACAAGGCTGCCATATACATCTCCAAAAATCCGGTCTTCCATGAAAGAACCAAGCACATTGAGGTTGACTGTCATTTCATTCGTGAAGAAATCTTAAGGAACAAATTTGCACTCCCTTTGTCACTTCTGACAAAGAGCTGGCTGACATCTTCACCAAGCCAGTTTCCGCCTCGTTTCATCATATTTGTGACAAGCTGGCCATTATCGATATATATGCTCCAGCTTGAGGGGGAGTGTTGAAGTTGGTGACCGGGCGGTCTGGCGGTCTGTCTTGGCGGTTTGGAGACCGCGCGGTCTGGCGGTTTCCCTTTAGCGGTTTGATTGCGGTGCTGTTGCTGTCTGGTTGTCGGGCAGTCAGGCGGTCTCACCTGGCGGTCTCTCTCTCTCTCTCTCTGGTGGTAGCCGTGCGGTTAGCCCTTCTGTCTAACCGCGCGGCTTGTGCGGTTTGTTCTGTATAGTCCGCTTAGTCCTGTATTTTTTAGTCCCACATCTCTTTTTTGTATTCTCTCATCTCTCCTCCATTCTATATAAGGGAGGGCATACATTTGTAATAGATACCTTTTTCTGATAATAAAATTTCAGTTATACCATTTCCGGCTTGTTTTAGTTCGCTTCTAACATAGGTATGATACCTTCGATGATGACGTAAGAATCCCCATGCCTTACAATGATCCTCTTTGACAGGCAATCGATCTGTGCATGGTTCCAATACAACCATGTCATGCCCAGGATCAGATCATAGGCTGGCATCCTTAGGATCGTTGCTTGTGCTTCGAATGCCTTTCTGCCGATCTCCGCCTCCATGTTACAGTGGGCGGAGGTGAATAGCTCCAATCCGTCAGGTAGCTGTATCCTCATCATCAAGCTTGTGAATCTATCCACGCCTTCCAACCCTTCCACGAAGGCTTCCGACACAAATGAGTGTGAAGCACCCGTATCGAACATTGTATAAGCGGGCTTGCCGTTGATGAAGACTATGTCTGGGGTAGTTAAATATCTTAGAAATGTAGTTGTGGTTTTCTTTCCTAGTCTGTAAATTCTATATCAAAGAGTCTAATTATTTAGGAAAGAAATCATAAAATTTACTGGCGTACCTGTGATCACTTGCTCCAGGTTCCGTGGCTAGAGCTAGGGAAAGGAAGCTACTGAATCTGCCTAGTAGAGCTAGCCTCCTTCTCCAACTCTGCCCAGATCCAATGCATACACTTGCTCCCTCTCCTGCCTGTGGTCTCCGCCCTGGTATCAACATCCTTGGCCACGTTCTCGGCCTCCAAAATACTGAGCAGGCGGGGCAGTCGATGGTGCTGGTAGTGGTGCCCCCCTTCATGGGGCAGTTTCTCCGGATATGCCCTACCTGATGAAAGTTGAAGCACTCTGGCGGGGGATATGCCATACCCCCGGGTCTCTGCATCTCCCGCATCTAGAGAGGCTGAGGATCCATCACAACTAGTTCTCTCTGCTCCTGTCACACCTCCTGATGAGGCTAGTTCTCTTCCCTTCTCTCATCTCTCCCATCAGCAAAGCGGCCCCATCACTGATCATTTCTGGATCCCCGGCCCTGATCCTCAGTTGGCCGCTTACGGCCTCGAGTAGTGTTCCAATCTGCCTCAATCCTCTTCTTCATCTCAGATATCTGAGGAATAGGCCCGTCGGATACGAACAGCAGAGCCTCCCTCAGATCATCTCGCATGCCATTATAGAACATCTTGGTGTATCTTGCCTCATCCAACTGATAAGAATCCGCAAACTAGGCCAAATGATTGAACTCCGAGTTGTACTCCACCACCGTCTTGTTGCCCTGTCTCAATAATAAAAATCTGTCTTCTAGCTCATCTCTGGCCAACTACGGAACAAAATTCTCCAACAGAGCGGCGCTGAACTCCTCCCAAGCAATCTCTGCAACCTCTCTATCAGCAAACGTCGTGTCCAGTGATGTCTTCCACCATCTTTTGGCATGGGATTCCAAGCAAGAGACAACAAAAGGCACCCTCTCCTCTCAAGGGAACTGTATCCCAGTCAGCATCTCATACATTATATCCAGCCGCTCCTCTGTCCGAACAGCCGACATTGTCCCCAAGTAAGACGGGGGAGAAAGTCCTCGAAAGATACTCAACCAATTTGCCCCCAGGTTCGGCTGCGGAGACGGAACTTGCTGGGCCCTAAAAGCCTCCAGTATGGATGTCAGGGTTCTCCCCATCTCCGACTATAGGAACGGAGTGGGGACCGGGGGAGGTGGTGCAACATTCGGAGTCTGCTGGACTCCGCCCTATGGTTTAGGCAGTGTTGGGGGCTACGTAACAAAAGTAATTCGTAAGTAATGGACTAAAACCTAATTAAAGGTGGATAATTTACATGTGATCCCCCATATGGGCATACCACTTCTTCCGCTGCTTAGTTTGTCCCCAAACTAAACTCGCGCGGGGGTGACCCAGGGTTTGTAGACTACTACTTTTCGATCGAGGTCTCCTCTAATACCACTTGTAAGACCCCATTTTTTTTTCTTTTTAAAACACATGGGTCTTAGGCCCAGAACCGCCGCTTTGCGGTGACACCTTCACACCTGGGAATGTCTCCACTATAATATGCGGATCTTACCGGCTTATTCGATTACAACAGCAGCAAAGTAATAAAAGGCAAGTCCACAAATATCACATATATAGTAAATAATCTCCAGGAAGGGAGTGTCCACAGATATAATAAAAGTACAGAAAACTTGGGCTCATGCCCAGTACATCAAAATACACAAAACATATCTCTCATGGCGGAAGCAAAACAAAATAACTACTAGCGATCGGGACTCACAGTCCCAGCTATCTGAACTCCGATACTAGACTGTCCCATCTCCAAGCGTGTCGACCTCCGGGGCTGTTCTTCCATGCTGGGTTCCACGGTCCCCTAAAATGAGGTGTTTCGAAAAATGTTAGTCTAAAAGACTAAGTCCTATCATCCCCCGCCCCTTTCCCCATAGCTCCTAGGCACCGAGCGGGGAGGAGGAAAGGTGAGGAAATGAAGGTGGAGAATAACAAATAATAGGTGATGGCGGAACTAGTCTAGCAGTTCTATAAGTATGTGCGGTAGTAATAAAAGTAAGAAAGACTGAACAATGAATAAGTAACCTTAACTTATATGAAAGCACATAAGCCCAGGGATCTTTTACAAGGTTCCTATCGTATAAAGAGTCCCATACTAATTTATACGATAGGGTCTCGGTGCTCTAGCACGCTCGCGCGAACTTATAAACCAAGGGTCATTTTAGAGGGCCTATTGTATAAAGCGTCCCATACAAATTTATACAATAGGTGTCAGGATTATATGCAATGGTTATGCTATGACATGCAATTATTCCATGATGTGAACATACAAGTGCAACTCACCCACACGACTCTGTGTACATAGACCTTTAGTTCCCCCTTTCTAGTGCCAAACCTCCCAGGATACCTCCGTAGTGGCAAACAAAAGCGGTTGGTTGGGCCTCGCCCAACCCTAAACTGGTAATTGCACTACCAGTCAGACCTATCATACGCCTCAATGCCGGTGCACTAAGTGGAGCTCCTACGTACTCTTGCCGGCTGGCGCACCGGACTTTATCTGGCCAAGTGCTACACCACACTTGCCGAGTCAACATATTGGCATCAATTCATCGACCCTCCAATACCGAAGACCCACCACCTTATACTTTATGCGCATGCAACTTATGTATCAGCTACCGATCTAAAGCTTCCCGTACCATCCTGTCCATCACAATCAACAACCGAGACAAAGCTCACCAGACTAACCTGCCCATCACCAAATCCACCTAGCCTATAGCCCGAGTGACCCATCCTAACATCCCGAGACATCGAGGTGAGTGAATGTGAATCCCTATTTAAGCTAGTTACTCTTGCAATTTAGTTTTTCCTACAATTTAGGTTAGCCCAGGACTGCCCCTGGCATACCCCGTGAAGGGCTCTCAAAGGGCACTAGGAACTATGATGGGCTGAAGCCCAAAGTTCCCTTTCGCAAGACACTTAATATTATTGGTTCTTACCCAACTCCCAATCCCTTTAATGTTGTACTAGATCTAACCATAGAGTATTTTGACTCTTTCTCCCTCTCCAAGGGTAAGACGATGTTTCGTCGACCCGAGTATCTCTTAACACTAGTCAAACCTCCTACTCCTCATCTCAACTCTCGATGATGAACTCATTTCACTTACCAGATCAATACACTAACGTCCCGACTCTCTAGGTTCATTTGTCACCATACCATGATTTCTGCAGTTTTACTAAACGCAGACTATCCTAAGCTATATGATGTATAAAATGAGAGGTACTCCAAATTATCATCCAAATTCACTATAATATTTATTGAATGTCTACCATGACATGATTAGCCTAAATCCAGAATTACATAATATTCCTAATTTAATTAACAATTTATTCAGTTTTTCTAAGTAATCCAAAAAAACCATGTTTAAACATGAAGTACCCATTCCAGGCATGCAAATTCTCCACAAAATTTATGATAAATACAAGATGACTATTTAACAGAAAATCTCAAGTCTCCCAATTTTTCAGCAAGGTTTAATCTTTAAACCTAATTTTAAAACAGAATCTATATTAATCATTTTAAGGAAGCAAGTACTTCCAAAATACTTTCAAAAATTCTGAGAAAATCCAGGCATGTATATAATGACCAATAAACACTCTTGGTCAAGTTTTATAGTTTTTTAGTGAACAAAGAACTCTTAACTTAATTTTGAACAATAATCCAAATTGGTAAGTTAATGCACTAAGTATTGAAATTATTCAGCTAAAAATTATAATAAAATTTCCACAAGAGCATGTTGACCTAGAATCACTACTAATCAAGTTTCACAATTTTTCAATAAGTGTGGAGCTCTGAATTCATTATTGAACATATTTGTATTTTTAAAAGCTTCTGAACAAGATACTAAGAATACACATCTAAAAATTATATTAAAATTCAAGGAGATGTATATTGACCTATAACACTCTTTGTCAAATTTTCATAACATCCTATCAAGCAGTGTGATCATAATAATTAGAAGATTATCAAGGGCAATTCTATGTACTATAAAGGAGGTATTAAATGCATTGTTCCAAAATTACAAATAAAATCACCAAAGGGCCTTATTGACCCTATTGCTATACTACCCAAGTTTCATGGCTTCTTATTAAGTTTTGGTGGCCTATCTTGCATGTGTATGGGTTGTTCCCTAATCTAGGGTTAGGGTTTTGAGGGGTCTACCCATCTCCAAATCCTCTAATATTTTTACCAAAGGACTGTAGCTATCCTAGTATCCTCCCTACAAATTTCCAAGTCCATACAAGGTCATTTGATCATATGCCCTTCTCAAACCCCCAATGTCCAAACATAGGGTTCCAACTTTGGTCCTATGGAAATTCAATCCCAAACCACCCTATATCCAATATGAGGGTGTTATATGTCATGACAAACCAGTGGCCAAAATCCCAACCTCTATTGAGGGGAATTGGCCACTGAAACCACAAGTGCACTTTTGACCTAAATACCCTTATTATGGAAAGGCTAGGGTTTGAAAAATTTCAATCCAAATCATCTACAAATGGGATGAAAATTTATCCAAAGCCTTATGATGACCTAAAGGACCACTCACCAAAATTTGGGAGGGTTTGGAGGTCATTAGGTCCCTTAAAATAATTTCAAAAAATATAGGAAAAGTGTCCCTAAAAATTTTTATTTTTGGGCACGACCTAGGTATAGGTTAGGGTGACTACTTGTCTAAATTTCAAGTCATTTGGACAAGAGATGAAGTGGGGGCACTCATTTTAATCTCTACCTAGCTCTAGGTATAGACCCCACCAAAATTAATACCCTGGTCAAACCAATTTTCCAAATTTACTCAAATCAATTTTAAAATAAAGTAAACCCATAGGGATACAAATTATTTGTGGACCACTTTTTCTGATTTAGCATCTATATAGTTTTAAACTAATTTACAAGATAACTGAAATGGTGTGATAGAATCATTAAAATGAAATAAACATAATCCTATAGTTTGAACAGTAGCAGCACGCATCTTGACGCAGCTTTGGATGACATCCCGTCATTGTCCCCGCACGCCAACATCCAGAATTTATTCCTCCTGGGCCAGCTTCACGCCTCTGCCTCCTGCCTCCCGGCCACCTCCCTGGCCGGCCACCGCCACCACCACCTCCGTCGAGGTGGTGACTATCGCCAGGCGGCGGCATAGCCGCCGGAGGGGCGGATTCTGGCGATCCCGACAAGTTAATTTTTACAGAAAAACCAGGAGAAAACCTCTCCCAATCGGGCTCAATTGAGCCCGATTCTTGGCACTAAAAATTCCTATAATCTACCCACAGGAAAAGAGGAAGGGGAGGACCTTGTTTGCGGCCTGTGAGCGGGTGGTTTGCTTCCTTGCCATCTCTGGCCACCGATTTCAGCCTTTCCACAACTTTTACACCAACTCCACCGAAACTGAAATGTAATCGGGGGAAAATCTTGCCCTTGCCCCGGTGAAGGTTTCTAATGAAGGAATTGGGGAGAGGTGGCTTGTAACTCCACAATTCATCAAAACATTAATGGCCATAAGGGTGAAATTTCGGTTTCACCCAAATTGAGGGGCTGAGCCACCCCACTGGTCGGCCATCTACTGAAAACTTCTCCCCTTCCTCTAAGGAGTTAAAGCCCCATAAAAGGGAGGGGTTATGGAGCCTCCATGACCATGATGGCCATTAAGCTATTACTTTCTCTCTCCTCCAAATTAGGGTAACTTCCTCTCTCCCTCCTAGTCACCACATTCTGAATTTGGTGGGCCCAAAATGTTTCTATCCACCTCCTAGACCAATGGGCCACACTAGTTTGGGCTTAGCCCACTTGGATTGGGCTTGAGCTAGCCATTTAGGCTAGTTTGACCACTTTGACTCATGAGTTTACTTGGTCAAATTAGCCACTAGGGTTGACCCCAATGGGTCCTTGGTGACCCATGGACCACACTTAAGGTTTAGGAACACTGAGGTAGGGTAGGTTGGGCATCTTGGAGGTCACATGTCCCTTAGTTAGGGCACTTTAACCTTTTTAGGGCTAAGGTTGACTTAGGTCAACTTAGCCTCTTTGGTTGACTCAAATGGGTCCCAGGTGACCCTATGGACTACCCAAGGTGTTAAGGGTGTTGTGGTAGGGTCATGGGGTCAAGTTGAAGCCCTAAAGTCAGACCTTAGGTCTGATGTTGAGGATGTGCAATAAGAAGACCATGGTGATTTCCACCTGGGTCTTGCCCACTTGATCTAGAGCTTCTGATGGTTCTATCATGACCTAGTCATGATAAAACAAAGACCTAGGGACTAGTTATTTGAGGGATGTTACTGTAACACCCCCGATTTTCCTGCGATTATTTAATTCTTGCTTGACGTTACGTCGACGCGTTTTCTTGGCTTGTGCCATTTGTGGAGTGTGGTCTTAACTCCTTAGAACTGAGTGGCCCATTTTGTAGCCTATTGATAAGATCTCCCTAGCAAGCCGAGTCGTTTTGGTTGTCCCGGTGTGGCCTCTCAGGGGATGCTTGTGTTTTGGCTTTAGGTGGGTATAACTCGAGTTCTGTTCGTCAAAACTTAATTTCGACTTCGCCGTTGTATTCTTAGCGTGGATATTTAGCTACGGTGCGAATTTCATCGAATTTTAAGGATGTTCGGTTTTCGCGTCGTTTTGTATTTTAAGAAAAAATAAAGCTATTTAATAAATATTATATTAAATATTATTTTCTGAAAAGGTGTGGATGCTTGGCGGTTTTGCCTTGTAATTTTTAGCCTTAATTAATTTATTAGTTAATTAAGATTAAGAGGATGCTATACATAGGATAGTTTATACTTAAGAGGAAACCGCTCCTGTTCATCTTCCCGAAAGACCGAACAAGTCTGCGGTTGTTCGCGGAAAGCAGAGAAACTGCTGGAATTGCTCCCCTTCGGAAGCCGATTCCGGGAGCGTTTGTGGAAAGAATTCGATTCTAAAAGCGGATTTGGATTGCTCTCGCCTAGACCTTTATTCATACGATAAGAAATTCAGTTTTCGTGGTGTTTCTAGGCTCGATTTTCTAGGGTTGTCCGTTTCTGCCATTAAAACTCCAGATTTCTGCTTTAGGTGTCGTTGTTACTGGTGTCGAGTGAGAGTAAGGGAGGCTGACCAAGCTTCGCTCGAGATCGAGGCAAGTGGTGCTCTTGCCCTTGCCATGTAGTTTTTCCTGTTCATTTGGTTTCTTACTGTTAATGGTTTTCCAAATTTCTCTTGCTAAAAGATCCAATTTCTTTTTTATTATGACCAAGTTTTGCTTAAGCCTGTAGATAGTTTTCTGTACAGATTTAATTTTTTTCCGAAATAAGCCATGCTATAAATTTTTCTTTCCTTCCTGCTGTTAAGTTGGCTAGTTATCGGGTTGGGAGTAGAGAAATGATTGCTGGTTCAAGCATTGGAGATTTCAATGCTTGGCGTTGAGTGTGGTCCACACACTCAACGTCGGGTCTGTTTGGGCTTGGCGTTGAGTGTGGTGCACACACTCAACGCCATTGCCCCATGATTTGTTCTTTTGCGGCTAATAGTGTGGCGTTGAGTGAGAGAATTCTTCTAAGTCAAAATCGACGGGAATCACTTAGTGATTCTCGCCTACTTCGACGAGAATCGTTATTGATTCCCGCCGATTCGGCAAGAATCAATCTGCATTCCTGCCGATTCGGCGAGAATCAATCTGCATTCCCGCCGATTCGGCGAGAATCAACCTGTATTCCCGCCGACCTCTTCCGGATGGCGTTGAGTGAGTGGGCCTCACTCAACGCCATGGCAGTTTAGGCGCTGAGTGAGGCGGGCTCACTCAACGCCGCAGCCTTTTCCTGCGAGTAAGTACTTTTGCGTTGAGTGAGTTGACCTCACTAAATGCCAAAGCTGTTCTATCATTGAGAATGGTGGGCGCACTCAAAGCCGCAGTTTGTTTTCACGGCTAAGTACTTTGGCGTTGAGTGAGTCGACCTCACTCAATGCCAAAGCTGTTTTGGCGTTGAGAGAGGTGGACTCACTCAACGCCACCGTTGGGTTTTGCGGTTAAGTGCTAAGGCGTTGAGGGAGTGGACCTCACTCAACGCTATAGCTGTTTTGGCATTGAGTGAGGTTAGCTCACTCAACGCCACAGTCAGTGTTGTAGAAGGCATTGAGTGAGTGAACCCCACTCAACGCCATTACTGTTTTTGCGTTAAGTGAGGCTATCTCACTCAACGCCACCGTCTGTTTAGGCGTTGAGTGAGTGGGGCTCACTCAACTCCATGCCGTGTTGAGTCATCTCAACTCTTTTCCCTTACCTTGATTTTCTCCCCCGAGTGAATTCCTTGATTTTGAGGTTCCTTGTCGGCTATTTTCTTTTTTCCCAAAAAGGCCAAATCGTGGGTCGTGCTTAGTAGTGGTGGTTTGAAGCTCTTATTGGGGAAGGTGTTGTGTAATTTAGCCAAGGCCTCCCTTTTTCTTTTATCTTGCTCCAGGTACGGGCTAGGCAAGGGGGTGGGAGGTCCCGAGTGCTTTCACATGTAGACCCTTGAGCTTTGTTTCTTGGAAATAGTGGTTGGGGGACTGAGTTTGCCTCCCACCCGGATCCGCGTTGTTTTTGCTACTACAATCTCTCACAGCTAAGGGTGTTATACATTTCTTCGTTTGTAAATTTGTAATGTTTGGGCTCATGGTAGCCTGGTAAACTCTACAGGATTTATTTTTGGGTAGGGTTGTTGTTGTTTCCTCGCACATAGTGCTTTTCTTTTTGTTTTGCCTTGGACAGTGGTGCTTGTTTCGGTTTGCTTACTCTTCTTGCTTACCTTTTAACTTAACATTTCCGTACAGCTTTTACTTGTTTAGCTTGCTGAGGTACTCTTTTCTTCTTTGAATGCCTCAGGTTCTGGTAAGTAGCCGATTAGACGGCTAGTTGTGTTGTGCTATTGCAGGTGGTCTCTCGTTCTGTGGAGATTAGTTCCTTGGTCTTAAGAGGTAGTTTTACTGTTTTTCTTACAGACATACATACTTGCCAGTGGGTTCGTTTCAGTTTGTTGGCGCCCACTTGTAGTTTTTACCTTGATACTAGATGTGTTACTTTTTGCTGCTACCTTTCTAGAGTTAGTCTACTTGCTTTTGGGATGATTTATGCTAGGTTGCTAATTACTTTTAAACCTAAAAACACTATTATAAGTATACCTCATGATCAGCATGTTTTATAAAACCCATCACTATTTTCCGAATAACGTAAAAAGATCATTTTCCTATATATATAGTATAAATTAAAAGTAGGGTCCTGCATAGTATAAGTTGTCCTCTGGGGACACTTATGCACTCTTTTAGGATGTCGAACCTGAATAAAGTATTTTCTGCAGCGTATAAGTATAGTTTTTGAATTGTGGACTAGGTGATCCACCGAGCCGAGGGATACGTCCTTTTAAAAATATAACTGATTTTCTCATCATATAACTTATGAATTTTCATAAAGTATAGTTTTTAGTGGTTTACCTGAGCGTCAGCAGTTATCCCCTGCTCGACGTGGCATCATGACGCGTGTTTTCTCCTACTCTGATAATACGTTTTCTTCAGATGAAATGCGGTTTGTGACAGTTGGTATCAGAGGGAGGTTGCTTGACAAGTTAGTCGGGCAACCTTCCCTTTTGATTGTATTAGTGGTTCAGCATCATGTCATTCACACACTGATATGTCATCAACACGTCTTGGCAACAGTACAAACACTACACTCATATCATAACACGAAGTATACGGGGCATATTATGTAGTATGGGATGCATAATATGTGTTCGTATATGGATCCACCCTAGGGGCAACATATGAGGGTTATGTAGTATGGGATGCATAACCTCACCACATGGCTGCGACTAGCTCGTTTTCTTTTCGATGCATGAAAATGTTATGTAGTATGGGATGCATAACATTTTCATGTGTACGCCGCTCATAACATGCATTAGGGCCTTTTTAGAATGCTTAGCACAAACATGCATAGCTTAACATTGCATGAGCACAGCGTGCCAAGCTAAAGACTGGCAGGATGACATATGTACACACATAAGTTTTCGAGTCAAAAATAATATAAGTCATGCATTCCTGATCTAGGCACAAGAGTTAGTATGGTGGTGGTTAACCATCCTAGGTTAAGGCATAACATCAATTCTTGTAAAAAAAAATTCCCAGAGCAAGTTTAGTAGCTTTAAGTTCATATTTTTGTATGTATTGTCTGTACGTGTAGTTAGTTGCAGTTGTCGTACTAGGATCTGTCTAATGTTGCTATGATTTTAGGATGGCGAGACGCCCTTCGACTAGATCGACCCCCCTATCTGAGGGTGAGTCATCGGGAGCGCAGAATGATGCGGTGATCGAGAGCCTGCGACAGAGTAGCGATTCCTTGAGCAGGCAGATGTTTGAGGTGCGATTCCAGATCCAGTCTTTGGTGGCAGTTGTGGTAGGACAGACTCAGGGAGTGCAAGGCCCTGAAGGAGGGTTAGCTGTTCCTCCTCCTTCTACACCCCTGAGAACTCCAATGGTGGTTCCAGCACAGATGGCATTCAACTCGCAGTTTCAGAGACTTAGCCCTCCTACTTATGATGGGAAGGAAGATTTCATGGTCATAGACGATTGGCTGATCTCCATGGAGGAGATGTTCTCGTACTTAGGTATTGCGAATGATCAGAGAGTGATGATAGCCGTCTATCAGCTCAAGGGTTTGGCTAAGAGTTGGTGGCTTAGAGAAAAGGAGAGTTTGGTAGCTGGTTGCTCTTGGAAAGTGTTCAAGGAAATGCTGCTGAGGAAGTTCTTGCCTTCGGTCTAGCGTGATCGTCTTATGAACGACTTCCTCCACCTGAAGTAAATGCAACTCACGGTCGGTTAGTATGAGATAGAGTTCAGCAAGTTGAGCCGGTTTGCTCCTTAGTTGGTGAGTGTTGAGGCTGATCGAGTCAAGCGATTCCTTGGTGGCTTGAGGAGCGAGGTGCAACAATTGACCAGTGCTTATGGATTAGAGACTTATGCAGGGGTTGTGGAGGCTGCTCTGAAGGTGGAGGCTATCGAGACCGCAAAGAGCAGAGGCCAGCAAATGAGGAAGGACAAGCGGAAGTCTGTTGAGGAGAAGAAACCCCAGGTACTCAGTGCTGCTTCTGGAAAGAAGAGCAAGGTAGTGTGTAGCTTCTGTGGTTGGTCAGGCCACCCTGTTGAGAGGTGTTTCAATAAGGCAGCAGCTCAGAATAAGGAGCAAGTTCATGCTATTCAGGGTGCTCCTATGAGGGATATTTCCTGTTCTATTTGCAAGCGACCCGGTCATGATGCTGCCCAGTGCTAGTCTAAGGATAAAGTCTGCTATCAGTGCGGGCAGAAGGGTCAAATCAAGTCTAGGTGTCCTCAGGTCCAACCTGCTCTTCATGCAGTTCCACTTCAAACACTACCCCCGCCTCAGCGTATGGACAAGGGTAAAGGAAAGCCTAACGTGATCTCTTCAGAGGAGGCTCATGCATCGACTCAGGTCATCTCAGGTTAGTTGTTTTCTCCAGCTCGAAAGTTTTATTTGCTAGAATGGTTACAGTTTGGTTTTGGTAGGTCCTTAGTTGTATATACTCCTAAAGGGAAATTTAAGGTGAAGAACCGCTGGGCGCGTGTTTTGTTTGACTCCGATGCTACCCACTCATTTGTGGCTAGAGCCATTGTGGAGCGACATCGGTTAACTCTAGATCGAGTTCGTGATACATTCCACGTCAAGTTCCCTTCTGGTGAATCTGTGTTATCAGATTTGGGCATTCTAGATTGCCCTGTTTTGTTAGGGGATTTTCTTGCGAAGGCAGACTTTAAGATTATTGATCTATAGGACTTCGATGTTATTCTGGGCATGGACTTGCTGTCTAAGTTTGATGCGGTCATTCAGTGCAAAGGGAAGCGCTTGGACTTCATCAAGGACAATGGTCAGCCGGGAAGCGTGTATGCTGATCCATGCCAAGATTATCCTGTCATTTCTGTGGTATGTGCTCAGAAGTTGTTTCTTTCTGATTATTTTTCTTGTTTAGTCTCGGTGGTGGGGACCGCTGTTAGTGTACCGCACTTAGAAGAGATTCTCGTTGTTCGTGGTTTCGCCGATGTTTTTCCTGATGACCTTCCTGGTCTTCCTCCCGATTGGGATGTCGAATTTTTGATTGATTTGGAACCGGGTATGCGTCCTATTGCTAAGGCACCGTACCGGATGGACCCTCGTGAGCTAAAGGAGTTGCGACTCCAGTTAGATGAGTTGTTGGCAAAAGGGTTTATCAGGCAGAGTTCATCGCCTTGGGGTGCTCCTGTTTTGTTTATAAAGAAGAAAGATGGGTCTATGCGGCTTTGCATCGACTATAGGGAGTTGAACAAAGTCACTATTAAAAACAGGTACCCTCTGCCGAGAATCGATGACTTATTTGATAAATTGCGTTGTAGCACGGTGTTCTCCAAGATCGATCTTCATTCTGGATATCATCAGCTCAGGATCCGTGAGGCAGATATTCCACGAACTGCGTTTAGATCGAGGCATGGACATTTTGAGTTCTTGGTGATGTCGTTTGGATTGACCAATGCACTATCAGCTTTCATGGATATGATGAACCGGGTGTTCAAGGATTTCCTAGACAAGTTTGTTTTTGGTTTTCATCGATGACGTGTTGGTCTATTCCCGAGCATGAATAGCATCTGCGCTTGGTTCTATCAGAGTAGAGGAATCATAAGTTATTCGCCAAGTTTTGCATGTGCGAATTTTGGTTGCCTCAGGTCTCGTTTCTGGGCCAAATGGTGAATAAGGATGAGATCTCGGTCGACCCGGAAAAGATCGCAGCAGTGTTGGATTGGAGCAGGTCGGGCATGCCCAAGGAGATTAGAAGCTTCCTAGGGTTGGCCGGCTACTTCAAAAAGTTCGTGGAGGGTTTCTCTACCCTGGCTGCACCTTTGACTAGATTGACTCAGAAGAACGCGGCCTTTGTTTGGAGCTAGAAGTACGAAGAAGCCTTTATGGAGCTAAAGAACAGATTGTACACGGCTCCTATCCTGACCCTACCTACTGAGGGTGTGGAGTATGATGTGTACGTGGATGCTTTGCATGTTGGTCTAGGTTGCGTGTTGATGCAAGTTGGAAAAGTGATTGCGTATGGGTCAAGGCAATTAAAGACTCATGAGAGAAATTACCCTACATATGACCTTTAGTTTGCAGCGGTAATTTATGCGTTGAAGCAGTGGAGGCATCTACTTTATAGGACTCAGTGCAAAATCTTCACTGATCACAAGAGCCTGAAGTACGTGTTCATGCAAAAGGAGTTTACTCTGCGCCAGCGGCGGTGGCTAGAGTATGTGGCCGATTATAACGTAGAGATCCAGTATCATCCAGGAAAGGCTAATGTGGTGGCCGACGCCCTGAGCCGGAAGACTGGGAAGATCTTTAATCTCTCCGCCGATCGTTTAGTGGAAGAGTTCCTCCTTATGGATATCTCAGTGGGATGCTGTGACATGCAGAGTAGTTTTGTAGTGGCAGAGCCGTCTTGGATTTCCCTTACTAGGTTGCACCAGAAGGATGATACGGACCTTCTGCACTTATACCTCAGGACTGAGAGAGGGGAGTTGCCGGATTTTTCCATCAATGATGCGGGTACTTTTAAGTACCACGGCAGATTTTGCATCCCTGCTGTTGGATACATCAGGGGTATGGTATGCAGAGAGGCTCATGGATCCAGTGTTGCCTACCATCCGGGATCTACAAAGATGTATCGTGATTTGAAAAAAATTGCTTGGTGGTATGGGATGAAGAGTGATATAGCCCGATTTGTTGCTGAGTGCAACACTTGCAAGCGTGTGAAGGCCGATCATGGAAGGCCTGGTGGCAAGTTGACTCCACTAGAGATCCCGACTTGGAAGTGGGAAAGTATTTTTATGGACTTCAACACGGGCTTACCGAAATCTCCAAGGGGACTTGATTCTGTTTGGGTCATAGTGAATAGACTGACGAAGTGTGCTCACTTCGTTCCGTATAAGATTGACTATCCGATGAAGAAGATAGCAGAGTTGTACTTGAATGAGGTCATCATATTGCACGGTGTGCCTGTTAGCATCATTTCTGATCGAGACTCCCGGTTTAATTCTCATTTTTGGAAGAGTCTGCAGAAGGGTTTGGGTACAGATCTGAGGTATTCTACTGCTTACCACCCATGGACCAATGGGCAGACGGAGCGGGAGAACCAGATAGTTGAGGATATGATCAGATGCTACATTCTAGACCACGGTGGAGCGTGGGATGAGCGATTACGACTTATGGAGTTTGCATACAATAACAGTTATCAAGAAAGTTTGCAAATGGCTCCGTTTGAAGCTTTGTATGGGAGGCGCTGTAGAATTCCCCCTATTTTGGGTTGAAGCAGGTGAGAGACCCTTGTTGGGTCCGGATGCGCTCGAGGAGATGGAAGTCGCGGTGAAGCTTATTCGAGAAAAGCTTCATATAGCTCAGGAGAGATATGAAAATAATGTAAATCGGCGTAGGTCGGACTTGGAGTTTTCTGTAGAGGACCTTGTGTTTCTTAAGGTTTCCCCGATGGTTGGTGTTAGGAGGTTCGGTAAGAACCAGAAATTAGACCCGAGGTATGTGGGCCCGTTTAAGATTGTTGAACGGATTGGCGTGTCAGCTTATAGGTTGGATTTGCCAGCCAACTTCCCAGAGGTTCATAATATATTTCATGTAAGACAATTGCGGAAGTGTGTGTGCAATAGTGGAAAAGTCTTGGATGTTGTGCCCCAGTTGGAGCCTAACCTCTCTTTTATTGAAGTGCTGGTCCGTATTTTGGATACTCAAGATCGGGTGCTACGAAGGAAGTCCATCCCGATGGTAAAAGTTCTATGGAAGAATAAGGGTTTGGAAAGAGCGACTTAGGAGTTAGAGTCGGCTATGAGGGAGGCTCACCCTCAATTGTTTCCCTGATTAGTTTGGTTTTTTTTCTTCTTGTAATGTTTAGCTGGTTACTTTTCCTTCTATAGTTGAGGCGTTGTGCATAAAGTTTTGGGACGAAACTTTCTTTTAGGGGGAGTGACTGTAACGCCCCCAATTTCTCTGCGATTATTTAATTCTTGCTTGGCGTTACGTCGACGCGTTTTCTTAGCATGTGCCATATGTGGAGTGTGGTCTTAACTCCTTAGAACTGAGTGACCCATTTTGTAGCCTATTGATAAGATCTCCCTAGCAAGCCGAGTCGTTTTGGGTGACCCGGTGTGGCCTCTCAGGGGATGCTTGTGTTTTGGCTTTTGATGGGTATAACTCGAGTTCTGTTCGTCGAAAGTTAATTTCGACTTTGCCGTTGTGTTCGTAGCGTGGATATTTAGCTACGGTGCGAATTTCATCGAATTCCGAGGATGTTCGGTTTTCGCGTCGTTTTGTATTTTATGAAAAAATAAAGCTATTTTATAAATATTATATTAAATATTATTTTTCTGAAAAGGTGCGGATGCTTGGCGGTTTTGCCTTGTCATTTTTAGCCTTAATTAATTGATTAGTTAATTAAGATTAAGAGGATGCTATATATAGGATAGTTTTGGCTTAAGTGGAAACCGCTCCTGTTCATCTTCCCGAAAGACCGAACCAGTCGACGGCTGTTCGCGGAAAGCAGAGAAACCGCCGGAACTGCTCCCCTTCAGACGCCGATTCCTGGAGCGTTTGTGTACAGAATTCGATTCTGAAAGCGGATTTGGATTGCTCTCGCCTAGACCTTCATTCCTACGTAAGAAATTCATTTTTCGTGGTGTTTCTAGGGGTCTCGATTTTCTAGGGTTGTCCGTTTCCGCCATTAAAGCTCCAGATTTTTGCTTTAGGTGTCGTTGCTGCTTTTGCCGAGTGAGAGTAAGGAAGGCCGACAAAGCTTCGCTGGAGATCGAGGCAAGTGGTGATCTTGCCCTTGCCATGCAGTATTTCCTGTTCATTTGGTTCCTTACTGTTAATGGTTTTCCAAATTTCTCTTGCTAAAAGGTCTAATTTCCTTTTGATTATGACCAAGTTTTGCTTAAGCCTATAGATAGTTTCCTGTACAGATTTTATTTTTTCCGAAATCAGCATTGCTATAAATTTTTCTTTCCTTCATGCTGTTAAGTTGGCTAATTCTCGGGTTGGGAGTAGAGAAATGATTGCGGGTTCAAGCATTGGAGATTTCAGGGCTTGGCATTGAGTGTGGTGCACACATTCAACGCCATTGCCCCTTGATCTGTTCTTTTGCGGCTAAGTAGTGTGGCGTTGAGTGAGAGAATTCTTCTAAGTCAAAATTGACGGGAATCACTTAGTGATTCTCGCCGACTTAGATGAGAATCGTTAGTGATTCCCGCCAATTCGGCGAGAATCAATCTGCATTCCCGCCGATTCGGCGAGAATCAATCTGCATTCCCGCCGATTTGGCGAAAATCAATCTGCATTCCCGTCGATTCGGCGAGAATCAACCTGCATTCTCGCAGACCTCTTACGGATGGCATTGAGTGAGTGGGCCTCACTCAACGCCATGGCAGTTTAAGCGCTGAGTGAGGCAGGCTCACTCAATGCCACAGACTTTTCCTACGGGTAAGTACCTTGGCATTGAGTGAGTTGACCTCACTCAACGCCAAAGCTGTTCTATCGTTGAGAATGGTGGGCGCACTCAACACCGCAATTTGTTTTCACGGCTAAGTACTTTGGCATTGAGTGAGTCGACCTCACTCAACGCCAAAGCTGTTTTGGCGTTGAGAGAGGTAGACTCACTCAACGCCACCGTTGGGTTTTGTGGTTAAGTGCTAAGGCGTTGAGGGAGTGGACCTCACTCAATGCCATAGCTGTTTTGGCATTGAGTGAGATTAGCTCACTCAACGCCACAACCAGTATTGCAGAAGACGTTGAATGAGTGAACCCCACTCAATGCCATTGCTGTTTTGGCGTTGAGTGAGACTAGCTCACTAAACACCACCGTCTGTTTAAGCGTTTAGTGAGTGGGGCTCACTCAACGCCATGCCGTGTTGAGTCATCTATACGCTTTTCCCTTACCTTGATTTTCTCCCTCGAGTGAATTCCTTGATTTTGAGGTTCCTTGTCGGATATTTTCTTTTTTCCCAAAATGGTCGAATCGTGGGTCATGGTTTGTAGTGGTGGTTTGAAGCTCTTATTAGGGAAGGTGTTGTGTAATTTAGCCAAGGCCACCCTTTTTCTTTTATCTTACTCCAGGTACGGGCTAGGCAAGGGGGTGGGAGGTCCCTAGTGCTTTCACATGTAGACCCTTGAGCTTTGTTTCTTGGAAATAGTGGTTGGGGGACTGAGTTTGCCTCCAACCCGGATCCGCGTTGTTTTTTCTACTACCATCTCTCACAGCTTAGGGTGTTAGACATTTCTTCCTTTGTAAATTTGCAACGTTTGGGCTCATGGTAGCCTGGTATACTCTACAGGATTTATTTTTGGGCTGGGTTGTTGCTGTTTCCTCGCACAGTGCTTTTCTTTTTGTTTTTCCTTGGACAGTGGTGCTTGTTTCGGTTTGCTTACTCTTCTTGCTTACCTTTTAACTTAACATTTCCGTACAGCTTTTACTTGTTTAGCTTGCTGGGGTATTCTTTTCTTCTTTGAATGCCTCAGGTTCTTGTTAGTAGCCGATTAGATGGCTAGTGGTGCTTTGTTATTGCTGGTGGTCTCTCGTTTTGTGGAGATTAGTTCCTTGGTCTTGAGAGGTAGTTTTACTATTTTTCTTACAGACATACATACTTTCCAGTGGGTTCGTGTCAGTTTGTTGGCGCTCACTGGTAGTTTTTACCTTGATACTAGATGTGTTACTTTTTGCTGCTACCTTTCTGGAGTTAGTCTACTTGCTCTTGGGATGATTTATGGTAGGTTGCTAGTTACTTTTAAACCTAAAAACACTATTATAAGTATACCACATGATCAACATGTTTTATAAAACCCATCACTATTTTCCAAAAAACGTAAAAAGATCATTTTCCTATATATATAGTATAAATTAAAAGTAGGGTCCTGCATAGTATAAGTTGTCCTCTGGGGACACTTATGCACTCTTTTAGGATGTCGAACCTGAATAAAGTATTTTCCGTAGCGTATAAGTATAGTTTTTGAATTGTGGACTAGGTGATCCACCGAGCTGGGGGATACGGCCTTTTAAAAATATAACTGATTTTCTAATCATTAAACTTATGAATTTTCATAAAGCGTAGTTGTTAGTGGTTTGCCTGAGCGTCGGCAGTTATCCCCTGCTCGACGTGGCATCATTACGCGTGTTTTCTCCTACTCTAATAATCCCTTTTCTTCGAAGAAAATGCGGGTTGTGACAGTTACAGGCCTAGAATTTGTAGTGTGGATACCCGCCTAGTATTGGAGATGCCCGCTCCACTATCCCTGTTTGTCTATAATGGGTGATGCCGGAGAGGGTCACTACCTCACGAAATGTGGGAACTAAGTCTAATGTCGATATAGCAAATATGTGTGTGTGTAAGCATGGGTGAGTCATCATATTGCATTCATTTCATTGCATTATATTGCACTGCATAAGATCCTCATCATATAAATTTGTATGAGCACGTTTATAAGATGAGTTACTTTGATGTACCTGATCCTTTACTTATAAATTTGTATGGACATTTTTATTAGTTAAGGTAAATTCTATACTTATGATTTGATATCTACTGTGGTCACCTACTTATTATAGATGTGATGATATATACATGTACTGCTAGATCTAGAAAAATCTCTCCGGTCACTTGTTTGATATATACATTACTGCTATATTGTTCTCCTCTTTATTTTCCTCCACCCGATGCCTAAGAGTCGTCGGGGTGAGCGGATGTGAAGCCACTTATTCTTTATGATTAATGGTTGCTATGTCTATCATTTTAGGAGGATACCCTGCAGACGGAGCAGCAGCAGTACCTCATGCAGTAGGGCAGTCAAGCAAGGGGGATAGGGCTTGATATTACAATGCCTTCACTCCCCTCGGTAATAGATGTGAACATTTTGAGCGCCTTGTTGTAGCCCTTTTGGCAGATTCTTGTACTCTGATATTATAGGAGAAGATGTAGCTTCCTGTTATATTATTCTATTTTGGACATTTACTTTATGTGAATTATGACTTTTGTGTTCTTCTTTTTGGTTGGGTTGGCATTGCGGTATCAGAAATTAGCTGGCAGAATAGGCAACTTATAGTACAGATTATCATGTGTGTTGATGCTACCACAAGGTGACTATTCTGGCCATTAAACTTCCCTCGACTGTGTCCTGTATTCCGAGAGGGGGGTTTTACATCATCAGTATTCATGGATTTGATTAACGGAACCTTTAGAGAGTATTTGGACCGGTTTGTGATTGTCTTTATTAATACTCTGCTGGTTTATACTCATTCAGAAGAAGAACATGTGGTTCAATTATGCATTATTCTAGACACCTTTAGGAGGAGTCAGCTATATACAATGTTCTCAAAATATGAGTTTTGGCAAGCATTTGTGGCATTCTTGGGTCATGTGGTTAGTGAAGAGGGTATTGCAGTGGATCCAGCAAAGATAGTTGTGATACGGGAGTGGCCTATTTTGACTGCGGTGGCGTAAGTCAAGAGTTTCCTAGGCCTTGTGGGCTACTAAAGGCACTTTGTAGAGAAATTTTGAGGATAGATCTATCTCTCACAACCTTTACTAGGAAGGATCAAAAGTTCATTTCGTCGTCAATGTGCACACGAGCTTTTGAAGAGTTGAAAGTTTATCTAACCAAGGCTATGATATATACAGTGATTGCCCCAGGAATCATCTTAGTCTGCATTCTTCTTCAGTTTGGAAAGTTATTGCTTATGGCACTCGTCGACTAAAGGTGCATGAGGGGAAATATCGTGTCCACGATTAAGAGTTGGCGTCCGTGATATTCATGTTTAATATTTGGCGGCATTATTTGTTTGGCGTGAAGGTTGACATATTTATGGACCACAAGAGACTTAAGTATTTATTGAATCAAAATGATTTAAATATATGACAAAGGAGGTGGATAGAGTTCCTTGGGGACTACACCTTAAAAATTTATTACACTCCGGGGAAGGAAAATATAGTCATTGTTACATTAAGTCGCAAGGCTCTAACACAGACAAACTGGATTCAGATGCATGATGAGCATTTAATTCTCTATTTCGTGGCCTTAGAGATATCTTGTGTGGAAAAGAGAATGAAAGTGCAGGATAAGATCAATCCTAACTCTAGAGGGGGGTGAATAGAGTTATTTAAAATAATTTTGCAAATAAAAACTTGTGTGCAGAGAAAATTTGTATTTACTTAGTGTATGGTGCTATAGCAAATAATCAGAGTAAAAGGAAATTCACAGCACAAAGCAAAACACAAAAAGACAAGCAATCCAGACGACATAAGGAGCTATAGTGGTTCCCCAAATCTGGGTACATCCACTCTTCTATCACCCTTGATAGGAATCCACTTCAAGATGAGTTGATCAGGTGTCTTGAGCACCAGAGAGTTTTTGATCAGGTTCTCACAAACCAAAGGAGCTGATTTTGACCAGGTTTCAGCAAAACCAAAAGTAACTTTTGAAGGGAGTTAAAACCCTGTACAGAAAGAAAAACAAAAAGAATGATGTTGTCTTCTCTATCAACAAGCAGAGAGAAGCAAAAGTGGATCTGTAGTTGTTGTCAAAGCTCCCCCTGAGATCAAGAAGAGGTTCAGGAAGGAGAGCTCTGCGCAAGGGTGACAGGTCTTCAAAAGATCTGATTTGCTCCAGCAAGAGATGATCCAAGAAGGTTGGAGGGTTGTGTCTGAAGCAATCAGAATTCCTGTGAGTGAGTCTTTCAAAATAATTTCACAGAGAGAAAAGAGATCTGAAGTCTTGTATTGTTGTTCTCTTTTTTTTGTTCTGTATATTCTCTGCGTTCTGAAGAATTGAAAGAAAATTGAATTATATATCTGAGTCTTCTTCTTCCTTTTCTTTGATAGCCGTTGGAAGTCAGCATTAATTGCTTTCCTTAAATATCCATGCCTCAAAGGAAATGACAGGCAGACATTCCTTAGAAAATTCCTTGAGCCATGCACCAGATATGCTGTAACGGCCAATAAATCTTCAGCATTAATTGTCTGACAGAGGGATTTTGAATTCCTATCCAAAACTGACGGCGGTCTGAAAAGCGTCGAGCTCACAATAAAACGTCGATCTGAGCACGACACACGTCGGCCAGAGAGTGTTTTCTGTAAGCAGAACTGGGTTCGACGGAACGTCGAGCGGAGTTCGACTCTACGTCGAGCTGAGGTCGACTCTGCGTCGAGCTGAGGTCGACTCTGCGTCGAGCTGAGGTCGACTCTGCGTCGAGCTGAGGTCGACTCTGCGTCGAGCTGAGGTCGACTCTGCGTCGAGCTGAGGTCGACTCATCGTCGAGCTGAGATCGACTCTACGTCGAGCTGAAGATTATTCTACCTAGCCTATGTGACCTTTATAACAACAAGGAGGTCACAAACCAAAATCCCTATAGAAGTATAGTCATCCTGGTCCAAATAGTAATAGGGTGTTCCAACAATCTCCCCCTATTTGGATTAGGATTACTATTTACATGAATTTAGGGATTCAAAGAAAGATAAAACAGATACAATACATTACAATACAACCAGACAGAATAAAAAGCAGCATATATATAACATTATATAGCAGCACAAATGTTCAAATGTCCTGAGTCCAGCATATATAGAAAGAATTAAAGCATCTTACTTTACTTTCCCTTTGAGGCTTTGTCTTGATCACTCTTCTTGAAGATGATTTCTCTGTTTGGATTTGAAGCTTCCTTTTTAGATCTGTAGTCATCAGCTGTACCTAAAGATTTTTGATCTCTTGCACTGGGTGGTACAGCTGCAGGATGAAGTTGCATGTATCTGTCTGAATCAAAGAATTTCTTAGACTTATATTTCTCCAATTCCTCTTTTCTTTGGTCTGACATAGTACTGATATGAGAGGTGTCCAGACCTTTTTCTCTAGCTTTATTAATCTCATTTAAAGCAGCCATTTCTGTCATTCTGGCTTTCCAGTAGGCTGGAGTTTTGGTAGGATCTTCAAAGGGTACAGCTGGTTCAAATCTGTTAGAGGAGAGTTCTTGAGAGGTAGTTGGGGTGAGGTCAGCTCTAGGTCTATAGGGATAGGGGCCAGAGGTTAGATCAATGGCTCCTCCCCTTTGATAAGGTTGAGAACCTGATCTTCCTCTAGACTGCCTGCCCCTATAGTTTCCTCTTTGCTGACCTCCCCTTTGCTGACTGTCTCCTTGATATCTTCTTGCTTGATATGTTTTTCCATGTAGGGCTGAAGGGGCTGGATTGGAAGAAAAACTGGCACCTGCACCTGCATCTGGAGGAGGTGGAGGTGGAGGCTGATGGACAGGTTTGGATGGTCCTTCATTAAACTTTCTTTTCTTCTTCATTGCTTTTCTCTGATTTTGGGAGTACTGCATCCATGGTTCTGTGATTTCACAATTGTATTTGATATAGTAGGGAATGTCATGATCTGTAGCTCTGGCAATTGGAACTCTTTTCAAAGCTTTTGATCTAGCTTTCCTCTTCCTTGCAATTGTTGCAGAGGAGTCATCAGAATCTGTAGCAAACTCATCTTCAGAACTTTGAGATTCTTCATATGGATCTATGTACTTCCTTTTAGAGATAGGAAAGCTGATGGAATCTGGAGCTGCTGAGGAGGAAACTGAAGGAAGAACTGCTGTCAGTGGGGAGGAGGAGACTACCACTGCAAAAAAGAGCACAGCCTCAGGAGCCATAGAGACTAAAGAGGCTAGTTCCTGAAGGGCTTGGGAGACATGAGTCTCAACTGCATCCAGTGTTTCCATTTCTTCACCTGAGGTTTCAATAGCTGCTAACATTTCAATTTCATTATTAGCAGGAGCCACTGCTACCACTGCTACATCAGGGATCTTCAAAAAAGGGACAATAGCCCTGGACAGATCTTCTTGAATCTGAGCTGGAGGGGAGAAGCTCTGAACAGAAGCTGGAGGAGGAGCCTCAGATGCTATCTGAACTTCTACAACTGATACTGTCTCTGAACATGTCTGAACAAACTGAACTGAAGAAGGAGGCAGCTCTTCTTCTGCTGACATCTCCCCCTGCCTAGAATCAGTGGCAGCTGACTCTAGGCCCCCAGAAGAAGGGCATGCCAACTGAGAGGAGAGGGAGGATACAGAGGCAGAAAGAGTGCTCAGGGAAAGAATTAGAGGAGCCAGCTTGGCATCCAGGAGGGAGGAGAGCCTAGGGGACAGAAGGTCAAAAATTTGATTGGCTAGGGGGAGGAGAGCTACTTGCTCAAGGGGAACTTGAGTAGAGGTAGATGGAGTAGCAGAAACTGTAAAAGAGGAAGATGTTGAGGGAGGTGCAGACAGTGGAGGTGTAACTGGCTCATGGATGGAAGAAAAAAGTAGCTCTGAAAAAGTAGATGAATGGGGGAATTCATGAGGAGAGGAGGTAGAGGCATCCATGAAGGAGTCTTCATGCATGTTAAAAGAAAAGAGATCCTCATGAGGGGAGGAATCCAAGCTTATGGGAAGGAAAGTAGTGTGAGGTGGAAGGGAGGAGGCAATGGTAGAGATGGAGGAAGGTAGAGGTTGAGAGGATGAGAGAACTGAGGTTGAGGGGATGAAAGAGGATGGGAGGGTGAGAGAGTCAGATGGCACAGACCCTGCTTCTGGACCAGTGGACTGAGGGGAAGTGACCTCTATAGTCCTGGTGTCTGTAGAGGACTTCATTGCTGCTGCTGCCCTGGGATTCACAATTCTTCTGTCCCACTTGCCAATTAGGGCACATGTGAGCCTCTTGG
The DNA here is from genome assembly GCA_039513925.1 of Platanthera zijinensis. Lineage (NCBI taxonomy): Eukaryota > Viridiplantae > Streptophyta > Magnoliopsida > Asparagales > Orchidaceae > Platanthera > Platanthera zijinensis. Next base: position 110,867,524 of record CM077087.1, read on the forward strand.
AAGCATTGATGTGCTTCTTGGAGGACACAAGCAGTTGGGGGCAGCAATGGTTGAGAATCAACCCAAGAACTCTTCCAAAGTGGACAGAGTTTTTATCCAATTTTTTCTTAATCAAATCAAACACAATCAATCCCCAGTTGGGATGTTTCTTATCTATAAGTGCAGCCATGAGGCAGAACTGATGCCTAGTGATTGCATCATGTGCAGTCCTCTTTGCACAGATCACTTTTCCTGTAATGTCTGCTAATAACCTATATTCAACAGCTAGGTTAACTTTGAGGAGTTTAGAGGGGTTGCCAGCAGCATGCCCCATCCTGTCTAGCATCAAGGCATACTCTTCCACAGATAGTTCTATGCCATCATCTCCAGCAGCAAAGTTGAAAACTTCTGTAATGACTTGAGGTGAGATGGCTACCTCATTTCCTGAAACTTTCCCAGTCAATGTATTGTTGTCTGAAATAACTGCTGTAAGACTCCACTCTTTGATTTCTGACTCTGGGAGAGGGATCCTGGTTGACATAAAGTTAACCAGTTGCTGCTCCTTGAAGAGGTCCAGTATATCCAAAAAGTATTGTGGAGATCCATCAAAAGAGTTGAAGTCGATATCGAATCCAGAATCGAACTTCATGACCGCCAGAGCTCCTGCTGTGATCGACATTTTCCTGCAAAAAGAATACCTTCCAAGATCAAGAGTAAGGAATTTGGAGGGAGAAAGCTTGAGCAGAAAGATATGAAAGCGCAACTGCGAACGATGATGAGAAAATGATTTTATACTTAGGGTTCGACGCAGAAAAGGAAAGAACGTCGAGCTCAGTTCGACGCTCTAAGGCTCTAGGAGAACTGAAACGACTCAACAGCGTCCAGCTTAGGTCGACGTTCGACGCTTTGGCTGAATCTATACGTCGAGCTCAGGTCGACGTTGAACGAAGACGTCGACCGGGGAGAGAGAAACTCAAGAAGCCAGGGAGCTGTGAACTTAGTTCGATGCTGGAAGCTGAGTTCGACGTTCGACGCTTTTGAGGGCGACGGACCGTCGATCTCCGTTCGACGCCGCGTCGAGCTTAGTTCAGAGCTCAGAACAACCACTCAGACAGGAAATTTTAAACTGCAATTTTCCTATTCCTGTTAATTATGGGTTTCAAAATCTTGGAGTTTTAATTTATGCTGTCTCCATCTAGCATTCCCAACTGATTGAGGAAAAAGAAGTGCTTCTTTTCATCCAAGGGCTTGGTGAAGATATCTCCTCTCTGTAGTTCAGTGGAAATGTATTCTAGTGCAATTTTCTTCTTTTCTACATTATCCCTTAAGAAGTGATGTCTGATCTCTATGTGCTTGGTCCTACTATGGAGAACTGGATTTTGAGTAATAGATATTGCACTGGTATTATCACAAAAGATTTTAGACATCTCTAAGTTGTACCCATAGTCTAGGAGCTGGTTTTGAATCCACAAAATCTGTGAGCAACAACTATGTTGGGTCCGGCGTTCCTTCACTTGACCCGTGGCGCTCTGCTACTTATATAAAAAATTAAGTAGCGCCCTCTCCAACAGTCCGGGCTTTTGGTGCAGTTGGGTATGCGCTTGATCCTTCAATTGGTATCAGAGGAGGTCACGGGTTCAAGACCGGGGGAGCGCTATTAAATCCTGATTTTTCCCTTCTACCTGTGTGGGTCCGGTGGGTCAGGCAACCGTGGACATGTGGTAACCCCACCTCTGAGCCGTGTGGGCCATGTGGTAACCCCACCTCTGAGCCGACGGGTTGTGCTGGACGCCGGGGGGGGGGGGGATTGTTGGGTCCGGCGTTCCTTCACTTGACCCGTGGCGCTCTGCTACTTATATAAAAAATTAAGTAGCGCCCTCTCCAACAGTCCGGGCTTTTGGTGCAGTTGGGTATGCGCTTGATCCTTCAAACTACCTGCAGCCATGTATTCAGCTTCAGCAGTTGATGTGGACACAGAGGTTTGTTTCTTACAAAACCAGGAGACAAGTCTATCACCAAGGAATTGACAAGTTCCACTGGTGCTTTTCCTGTCTACTCTACATCCAGCATAATCAGAATCTGAAAATCCAGTTAGATCAAATCCTGAGTCATGTGGATACCAGAGACCTAGATTAGGACAACTTTTTACATACCTAAGAATCCTCTTAACTAATGTGAGGTGGGACTCTCTAGGGCTTACTTGGAATCTAGCACAAATGCATGTGGCAAACATTATATCTGGTCTAGTAGCTGTTAGATAAATTAATGAGCCAATGATTGCTCTATAGCTTGTCTGATCAACTGGTTTTCCAGATTCATCAACATCTAAAACAGCATTTGTAGGCATAGGTGTTTTCATAGAGGATGCTTCAGACATTCCAAATTTCTTAACCAATTCTCTAGCATACTTGTTTTGAGAAATGAAAATGCCATCCACATGTTGTTTAACTTGCAATCCTAGAAAGAAAGCAAGCTCACCCATGCTACTCATTTCAAACTTTGAGTGCATAAGTTGTGAGAACTTTTTGCATAAGTTTGAATCAGTAGACCCAAATATGATGTCGTCTACATAAACTTGTACTAGTAGGGTATGGGACCTATGGGTTCTAACAAAAAGAGTTTGGTCTACACTACCCCTTTTAAAATCATTTTCCAACAAAAAACAAGCTAAGGTCTCATACCATGCTCTAGGGGCTTGCTTGAGACCATATAAAGCTTTATGCAGTTTAAAAACATGATCAGGAAAGGTTGGAGAGATAAAACCTGGAGGTTGCTTTACATAAACTTCTTCCTTGATGTCTCCATTGAGAAAAGCACTCTTGACATCCATCTGATATACCTTGAATCTCTTGTGAGCTGCATATGCAAGGAAGATTCTTATGGCCTCCAACCTTGCAACTGGTGCAAAGGTTTGGTCATAATCAATTCCTTCTTCTTGGCAATATCCTTGAGCAACAAGTCTTGCCTTATTTCTCACAATTATTCCTTGATCATCTAACTTGTTTCTGAATACCCATTTGGTTCCAACAATTTGCTGGTTCCTTGGTCTTGGTACTAATTCCCAAACTTTATTCCTTTCAAATTGATTCAACTCTTCCTGCATTGCAATGATCCAGTTTGGATCTTGCTCTGCATCTTGTATGGTTTGAGGCTCAATTTGAGAGAGGAAGCAGGTGTGCATAATATTTTGATTAACTTGATTCCTTGTTTGCACACCCACTGAGATATCTCCAATTACTTGTGAGATTGGGTGATCTCTTGTTGTTGCAAGATCAACAAGGGGTGTTGATGATGCACCAACCTGTGTTGTTGTTTCCTCTTATGGGACAACAACTGGTTCTTCAATTTGTTGGCCTTTTGAACTTTCCAGAACCTGAAATTCCTCTTCATTGTCACTGAGTTCAGTGTCTTGCTGAATTGGTGAAGGTAATGACCCTTTGTCTGTGATGGTAAGCTGCTTCAGATTTTCTGAAATTGAATGTTCCTGCAAATTGCTTATGGTAGAAGTCTCCTTCTCCTTATAAGACATGTTAGTTTCATCAAATGTAACATGCATGGATTCTTCAATTTTATTTGAGCACTTGTTAAAAACCCTATAAGCCTTGCTAGTCATGGAGTATCCCAGAAACACTCCTTCATCAGCTTTGGCTTCAAATTTAGCTAGGTATTTCTTGTCATTATTGTGAATGAAGCAAATGCAACCAAAAATTTTGAAATAATTCACTTTAGGTTTCTTCCCTTTGAGTAACTCATAGGGAGTCTTACCCTTTAGTTTATGTATCAGGCTTCTATTCAAAACATAGTTGGAGGTGTTCACTGCCTCTGCCCAAAAGGTTAGAGGAAGGTGAGCATCTGTCAACAATGTTGTGGCAGATTCAATAAGGGTTCTGTTTTTCCTTTCAACTACCCCATTTTGTTGAGGAGTTCTTGGAGCTGAGAAGGTGTGCCTGATTCCTTCCTTCTGACAGAACTCTAGCATGAGAAGAGAATCAAACTCTGTCCCATGATCACTTCTGATCAGGGCAATGTGAGTATTGAACTCAATCTGTATGCCTTTGAGAAAATCTGTCAAAATCTTGAAGTTATCAGACTTCTTCCTCAGAAAGAACACCCAAGAGAATCTTGAGAAGTCATCTACAACTACTAAAGCATAAGATTTCCCTCCTAGGCTTTGTACATTAATTGGTCCAAAAAGGTCCATGTGCAATAAGTACAAGATTCTAGGTGAGTCACTCTTATTAAGTGACTTGAAACTGTTTTTAGTTTGCTTGCCTAACTGACAGGCCTTGCAAAGTCCTTCCTTCTTGTAGGGACCAGAAGGTAGTCCTCTAACAAGGTTGTCTTGGGATAACTTAGCAATGGTTCTAAGGTTCACATGTCCTAGTCTTTTATGCCAAAGTTCATTGGGTTTGCTAAGGGAATTAAATAAGCAAATATCTACTTTAGATGAATTGAAATCAACTAGATATATGTTATCTTGTCTATTACCAATTAAGACAATGTTGTTATTTAATGTAATATTGCATGCTGAGTTTGTAAACCAAACCTGATAACCAGTATCACATAGCTGGCTGATGCTGATTAAGTTGTGCTTTAGTCCTTCCACATAGGCCACTTTCTTAAATGTGATTGACCCTATCTTGACTTGGCCATAGCCTTTTGTTTGTCCAAAATTTGAATCTCCAAAGATTACTTTGGGTCCATGTTTGGCTTTGAAGGACACAAGGTTTTCCTTGTTGCCAGTCATGTGCTTTGAGCACCCACTATCCAAGTACCACTGCTGGTTCTCAATTGGATAGGTCTTTATCTGCACATACAACAAATCAATTGTTTTTGACCCAGTTTACCTTGGGCCTTTCTTGATATCCTTTAAATTCTGAAATAAAAGACATCTCAGGTTGACTCTTATAGCCTACAGGATGATATCTCCTAGGAGGTATTATTCATTCAGCATAAGGGTTAAAGTGATGAGATGTAGAGCTGGAATTGAATTTTGAATTAACCCCTGAGAAATGACTTTTGCTCTGAGCTTGCCTCGACGCACGTCGAGCTTTGGTCGACGGACTCTGGTGAGTGCGTCGAGCTCCGTTCGACGGCGAAGGCTTGCTTTGTTCAGAGGGTAGAAGGCGTCGACCTGAGTTCGACGTTTTCTTGCGATTACGTCGAGCTCTGGTCGACGTCCGTCGAGCTTCGTTCGACGCTTCTTGTCCAGTTTCCTGGGTTAAGTCAGCATTCTTCCTAGCCACTATCAAGACTCCTTTACCTTTCTCACTGGTAAATTTGATTGGAGTTGTCAGCACTATGGGTTGGCTGGATGAAGCACCCAAGCCCAGTGAACCATTCAATCTTGAGTTCACTGTACTTGTGATGTCCATCAATTTGATACTTCTCCCATTAAGGGTTTCTTCAAATTGTTTGGCCTTAGATAGCTCACTTTTCAGTGAAGCTATCTCCTCCCCACACTGCTTCAACTCTTCTAAGAGTCTAAGATTATCTGAGTTAATGGATTTGCATTCAATTAATTGTTCATTTAGAGTTTTAATCAACTTTTGAGACTCAATCAAGTCAATGCACATAGATTTAAACTCAGATTTGAAATCATCAGAAGTAAAGTCAAATGAATCTATTACCTGATCCTCAGTAAGTTCCTGATCAGATGGGTAGTCAGCATCAGGCTCTGAATCAGTGTTCTTTTGAGATGCACTGATGGCCATCATGCAGAATCCCTTTTCTTCTGCATCATCCTCATCATCACTGGAGCTGGATGATGAATCAGACTCATCAGAGTCACTCCAGGATTCAGCCACAAATCCTTTTCTGGTGTGCTTGCTGTTGCTGGGGGAAGGCTTGTCATGGTATTTCCTTGACTCCTTGTCCTTCCTTTTATCCTTTCTTTCCTTCTTGTCCCTTCTGTCCTTGTCTTGATTTTCTGGACAGTTGGGGAAAATGTGTCCTGGTTTCCTGCAGCCAAAGCAGATAATATCTTTATTATTAGATCTGTCATACCTTGGCTTGTCTTTGTCTTTGGATGACCATCTTCTGAAGTTCCTTTTATTTAGCTTATTGAACCTTTTGACCAGTAGGCTCATAAGCTCTTCATTTCCCAACACCTTTTCTTTAGGTTCTTCTTCCTGTGCTTTGAAGGCAATAGTTTTCTCAGCCTTCTCTGTTGGTGTGGATGTCTTCTGCTCTTCTTCTCTCTTCTTAATAAATTGCTCATAGCTCTTGAGCTTTCCTAGAAGAGCTTCTGTGGATAACTCACAGACATTTCTTCCATCTTTAATTGACCAGATTCTTGAGTCCCAAGAGCTAGGGAAACAAGTCAGTATCTTGTCATTTATCTCAGTGAGAGATATGTCCTTCTCTAGTGATCTAAGCTCACTGATGATTAGGCTCAGTCTGTTGTACATGTCAGCAACTGACTCAGACTCTGCCTTTTTGAAGTTCTCATACTGGGTGATGAGGTAGGATCTCCTATCCTTTCTTTCATCTGCAGAACCTGATACAATTTCTGAAAGTTTTTCCCAGATCTCTTTAGCAGTATTGCAATCAGCTACTTTCTGGAAAATGTCATCTGACATGGTTTGAGCCAAGATGTTCATGGCTTTAGCATCTGCTGCCTTCCACTTCTTTATGTCAACATCAGTTCCTGAAGGAGGAGGAACAGCTGATGTACTTGTTCCTGTGGGAGGTCTTGGACAATCTGTCAACACAGAATTAAAAATGTCTTCATCAAAAGAGTTCATATAAAGTCTAATCCTTGCCTTCCATAGTGCAAACTTAGAGAGATTGCACATAGGAGGTCTGGTGCTAGCAAAGTCCTTGTTTTGTGCCATGAGTTTCAAAGATAAGTAAAACTAAAGAAACTAACCCTTTGAGAGAAATGATCTTATCAGGGATCTTTTGATCCAGGTGTTAGCCTGTATGAATGATCAACCTCCCTCTGATACCAATTGAAAGTGCAGGATAAGATCAATCCTAACTCTAGAGGGGGGTGAATAGAGTTATTTAAAATAATTTTGCAAATAAAAACTTGTGTGCAGAGAAAATTTGTATTTACTTAGTGTATGGTGCTATAGCAAATAATCAGAGTAAAAGGAAATTCACAGCACAAAGCAAAACACAAAAAGACAAGCAATCCAGACGACACAAGGAGCTATAGTGGTTCCCCAAATCTGGGTACATCCACTCTTCTATCACCCTTGATAGGAATCCACTTCAAGATGAGTTGATCAGGTGTCTTGAGCACCAGAGAGTTTTTGATCAGGTTCTCACAAACCAAAGGAGCTGATTTTGACCAGGTTTCAGCAAAACCAAAAGTAACTTTTGAAGGGAGTTAAAACCCTGTACAGAAAGAAAAAGAAAAAGAATGATGTTGTCTTCTCTATCAACAAGCAGAGAGAAGCAAAAGTGGATCTGTAGTTGTTGTCAAAGCTCCCCCTGAGATCAAGAAGAGGTTCAGGAAGGAGAGCTCTGCACAAGGGTGACAGGTCTTCAAAAGATCTGATTTGCTCCAGCAAGAGATGATCCAAGAAGGTTGGAGGGTTGTGTCTGAAGCAATCAGAATTCCTGTGAGTGAGTCTTTCAAAACAATTTCACAGAGAGAAAAGAGATCTGAAGTCTTGTATTGTTGTTCTCTTTTTTTGTTCTGTATATTCTCTGTGTTCTGAAGAATTGAAAGAAAATTGAATTATATATCTGAGTCTTCTTCTTCCTTTTCTTTGATAGCCGTTGGAAGTCAGCATTAATTGCTTTCCTTAAATGTCCATGCCTCAAAGGAAATGACAGGCAGACATTCCTTAGAAAATTCCTTGAGCCATGCACCAGATATGCTGTAACGGCCAATAAATCTTCAGCATTAATTGTCTGACAGAGGGATTTTGAATTCCTATCCAAAACTGACGGCGGTCTGAAAAGCGTCGAGCTCATAATAAAACGTCGATCTGAGCACGACACACGTCGGCCAGAGAGTGTTTTCTGTAAGCAGAACTGGGTTCGACGGAACGTCGAGCGGAGGTTGACTCTACGTCGAGCTGAGGTCGACTCTGCGTCGAGCTGAGGTCGACTCTGCGTCGAGCTGAGGTCGACTCTGCGTCGAGCTGAGGTCGACTCTGCGTCGAGCTGAGGTCGACTCATCGTCGAGCTGAGATCGACTCTACGTCGAGCTGAAGATTATTCTACCTAGCCTATGTGACCTTTATAACAACAAGGAGGTCACAAACCAAAATCCCTATAGAAGTATAGTCATCCTGGTCCAAATAGTAATAGGGTGTTCCAACAGAGAACAAGTGTAAATGCGTGCTTGAACTGGATGGAGGCGCAATTTTACCTTGCAGACAGAGTTCGATAGGCGTTGGAGATTGATGAAAGCATAAAGGGCTATGTTGCAGAGATTGTGGATGCATCTAATGCTTAGTTTTCTTTTGAAGATGGTCTATTATGGAAAGAAGGTTGGTTGTGCGTCCAAAATATTGGTAAATTATGGGATGAGTTGATGTATGAGGCACATTTTACCAAGTACTAAATCCACCTACCAAGCACACAGATGTTTAAGGACATGAAAAAGTTGTTTTGGTGGCCGGGTTAGAAGAAAGACATAGCTCGCTATATGGCGAAGTGTCATACTTGCGTATTAGTAAAGGAAGAATGTCAGAAGCCTGGTATATTTCGGAAGTCATTGTCAAATCCGGAATGGAATTTTTACGATATTTCTATGGATTTCATGCATATTTTGTCGAGATCACAATAAGGGAACGATGTCATTTGGGTGATCATAGAACGTTTGACGAAAGTGGCACACTTCATTGTGAATTGGAGGGACGATTCAGTGAAAAAGTTACAAACCTTTATGTTTGTAACATAGTACGATTGCATGGTGTGACCCGTAGCAACGTAAGTGGAAGAGATGGGTGTTTCACGTCGAATGATTAGAGGTTAATTCACCAACTATTGGATACCAAACTGAAGTTTAACATGACCATTCATCCTCAAACGGATGGCCAGACAGAATGGACCTTTTAGACATTGGAGGACATGCTCCGTATATGCGGCTTGGAATTCAAAAAGAGATGGGAGGATCATCTCTATATGATTGAGTTCGCCTACGATAAAAACTACCAAAAAAGTATTAAAATGGCCCCCTTCGAAGCCATTTATGGTAGAAAGTTTCGTACTCCCTTTGCTTGGGCAGAAACAGGTTAAACGAGGTTGTATAAGAGAAAGGAAGTCGAAGATAAAAATTCAATGATTCAAATGATTCGGGAATGATTGTTGATTGCTCAGGATATGCAGGCAAAATATAACAACACCATGCACACAAATGTCAAGTTCGCAATTAGCAACTGGTTTTATCTGAAAATCAAACCTTCAAGGGTATATCAAGGATTTGACTCTTGTAAAAAGCTAAGTTCGAGATTCCTTAAACCATTTGAGAAGTAGTACGTATTGGTGAAGCTATATATCAGCTTGCTCTTTCAACAGAGATAAATGGTTTGCATGATGTATTTTATATATCGGTGTTGAGGAAGGTTGTGCAAGAGCCTACTCAAGTTTTTACGTCTAATAAAGTGTTGGTCGATGGTAGGCTAAAGATAATGGTCAGGCCTATTCACATCAAGGACACTGAAGTTAAACAATTGCGGAATAAAACGATCTGAATGGTCAAATTCCACTGAAACCATTGCGGTCGCGAGGAACTTTTGTGGGATCGTGAGTAAACCATGTTGGAGGAATTCCCCGAGCTATTCCGCTAAGGTAAAATTTAAGTTTTGTTATTATATTGCTTTCTTAATTTTGGAAGTTTGGGATGAACTTTATTTAAGCGGAGGAGGTTTGTAACACTCCAGTTTTTCCCCATTGAAAAATAACAAGTTCCTGGCTGTTGACACTATTGCCCCGCGATAGTGAGAAATCATCGGTGATAACGGTCATGCCAATGCAGTCAAAAAAAATGATGTAGTCAAAAAACTGATGTAATCGTTAAGCCGATGTAGTCGACAAGCCGATATTGTCAACAAAATGATGCAGTCGACAAACTGATGCAGTTAACAAAATGATGTAGTAGACAAACCGATGTAGTCAACAAAATGATGCATTCGACACAGCGATGCAGTCGATGCGGCGATGTAGTCGACAAAGTGAGCTATTGCCAATGAAAGTGTGATATCGTTTGTGATAGCATGCCGCATGTCCTTTGGTTTTTAATCTGTGAGGCAGTCATTAAGAAGCTATTGATAAGGTCCACTGCCACTGCCAAAGATATTGCCTAGCGATAGTGGATATTTAAAGTCTTTGCTTCAAGAGCACCTAAACTCCTAGAGGGCGGTGAATAGTTTTTAAGTCTTTTATGGCTACTTTTAGTCTTTGGTGAGTTTTGTGATTGATTTTATGTTAGCTTTCAAGAATAAAAACAACACACCAAAATTTATAGTTGTTCCCCAAGGTATGGGTACATCCTCTTTCCCTTATACCTTTCTAATAGTGTCACAACCCACATTTTCTCCGAATTTAAGTGTATATCATAGTACGAGAAAACACGTGTTGTGATGTCATGTCATGCAGGGGATAATTGCAGACGCTCAAACAACACTCCATCCTTACATTTATATGAAATTCATAAGTATTTATGAAGAAAATCCAGTTAAGTTAAATTAATTATTTGTATCCCTCGGCTCAATGGATCACTATTCCACAAGTAAAGACATAATTATACGTTGCGAAAAAATAGTTTATTTACAATGGTTAACACCCTATATGAGCATAAACATCCCAAAGGACAACTCATGAAATGCATACCTCTAAGTTTTGAATATAAATATAGAAATATTTTTTACACAAGTTAAAATATGGTGACATTAGTTTTAAAAGATGACATAAATGTGGTAATAGAAATGATACTTTTATATTTTTAAAATATCTAACATGTAACATAGCATAAAACCTCCCAAAGAGCAAGTAGGAACTCATAAATCCTACAAAAGTGACTTAGCAGCTAGAAAGTACTTAACAATAAACAAAATCATGTGGGCATTAATAACTTGACACGAACCCACAAAAACAATGTGTAACACCCCTATCCGTCGCATAACATATAGCAGTAGGTCCGGTCGGGGCCCGGCGCCATATACCACAGTCAGACTGGTGGATTACTCAATGAACCAATCATTCTAATAACACGTCCTACTCAAAGTACATTCTAGCGGAAGCAATTTAAAAGTTGTAAAGAAAGAACCCAAGACAATAGTATGAATGTCCATGTTGGGATTTGTCTCCACAATACCTCAGATTTGTAGGAGGTCAGACCTTGAACTAAGATGAATTAAGGTGTATTTGATGCTGTGTTTAAGTTGTATGTGTGCAGGTTCTAATTGCCAAGTGTAGACCAATGTCAGTCTATAATGGGTCACCAAACACAGGACCATACAATGTAATCCCTCATTGTGTGATCCAAAGTGTTGGCCCATGTATAGCCTCTCTATTGGGATACATTTCCTTCATGCACTTGGATTGATGGACAGAAGCATTGGAGCAAATTTCCTCTTAGAATTTTCCTAAGTCCTTTATACTCGAGTATTTCCTTGTAATACACGAGTAAGTATGCTTATACTCGAGTAAGTGTTTCCTGATACTCGAGTATATCTTCTGATACTCGAGTAAGTCTGTCTATACTCGAGTAAGTGTTTTCTGATACTCGAGTAAGTATGTTTATACTCGAGTAAGTATTTTCTGATACTCGAGTATATACTCTGATACTCGAGTATATCTTCTGATACTCGAGTAAGTATGTTTATACTCGAGTAAGTATTTTCTGATACTCGAGTATATACTCTGATACTCGAGTATATCTTCTGATACTCGAGTAAGTATGTTTATACTCGAGTAAGTATTTTCTGATACTCGAGTATATACTCTGATACTCGAGTATATCTTCTGATACTCGAGTAAGTATGTTTATACTCGAGTAAGTATTTTCTGATACTCGAGTATATACTCTGATACTCGAGTATATCTTCTGATACTCGAGTAAGCATGTTTATACTCGAGTAAGTGTTTTCAGATACTCGAGTATATCTTCTGATACTCGAGTAAGTATGTTCATACTCGAGTAATTGATTTTTGATACTCGAGTAAATTCTTCCATACTCGAGTAATTGACTCTGATATAAACGGTTCTCAGGTATATTTTCTGATACTCGAGTTTAGCCTTTTGATACTCGAGTATATCGTCTTGATACTCGAGTATACTTTTCTATTACTCGAGTATACACTTCTGATACTCGAGTATACCATTTTTGATACTCGAGTAATACATTCTTCTCTCCTGTAATTCTCTCTTTCTATACTCGAGTATACTGCTTCTTGCTACTCGAGTAATCCATCTCTCCATACTCGTGTATATCCTCCATTACTCGAGTATCGCAGTCAACTTCTCCAGAATTATTCTAAGTCCATTTTCATCACAAGTACTTTGAATCTGTCAATTCTGATTGGTCCACGTGTCATCATTAATCAATGTTATGACCGTTGGAACCCACCTATAAATAGGTCTTTTCAGAAATGACTTTTCAAGCGTAATTACAGAAATATTCTTTTTAAGAAAGAGAAATTCCGTGAACCCTAATTTTCACGCCGCCGCCATTGCCGTTCACGGAAGAAGAAGAAAAGTTTGGATCGCCACCTTCGTCTTCATCGATCTTCTCTCCAGCGATCCAGAAGAAAGAGAATCACTCGATCTTACCAAGCCTTGAAGATTCCAGATCTTCTTTCTTGATCGAGGTGGTTCTAGATCTCAGATTCGTGGATATTTCTCTAGTCGTCTTCTACATTTTCTGATCAAGCCGAAGTTCCTAAAGAAGAAGACAGATCCAGATCTGAGATTGTTGTTTTGATTTTTGTTTTCAAACCAAATTTCATTGTAGGAGATTCTTCTCCGAGACTTGTAGGAAGTTTTATCTTCCGAGTTTTTGTAGATCCGTTTTGGGATCGAGATTTGTAGGAACGTGGTTCCGAGGTGTAGGATTGTTTTCAATCCGAGATAGTGGAGTAGCCGAGTCTAGTAATTTGCTAGATCGGTGAGGAAAGTGGACGTACCCAAGATTGGGGAACCACTATAAATCTCTTGTCTTCTGTGATTGCTTGATATTTGCTGTGTTAATTTTTAATTCCGCATTTGACACGCATTTCACCTATTCACCCCCCCCCTCTAGGTGATTTAGGCTAACAACTCAGACCTCTCAATTGGTATCAGAGGGAGGTTGATCGTTAAAAGGTTAACACCTTGATCTTATCCTTCTAAGTTGTTTTCTGAAAAGTATCAAGCATGAGTAAGACCAAGGATTTTGCTAAACTCCCTATCTGCACCAAGAACAACTTTCCTATGTGGAAGGAAAGAGTAAAGTTCTTCATGGAAGCTGTAGATCCCCGGATCTTCATGATTGTTGAAGAAGGTCCCCACATTCCTATGACTGCATCCACCATAGATCCCACCAAGCAAGTTCCCAAGAAGCTGATGGATCTAGATAAGGATGAGATTGCACTTGTCTCTCTGGACAAGAAAGCCAAAAATATTATAGCAAGTGCAGTGGATGACTCAATGCTGCAAAATCTGATTCATTGCCAGTCTGCCAAGGAGATGTGGCAATCCCTTGTGACTCTAATGGAAGGCACTGAAGAAGTGAGGGATGATCGGAGATCCCTTCTGAATCAAAAGTATGAAGCCTTCCGGCAAGGTCATAAGGAAGCCATAGCTGACACCTTTGAGAACTTCTTCAAGATAGTAAATGGCCTAAGAGTGTATGGCCGTGTCTTCACCAACGGGGAACTCAATGACAAATTCTTAAGATCCCTAACCAAGGAATGGGATAATAAGGTATGTGCCATTCGGGAGTTTGGAAGGTTAGCTGAGACGGACCCGCAGAATCTGTTCGGAAAGCTTATGTCTTACGAGCTGCAAATCAACTCAAGAAAAGCTGAAGAAGAGACAAGCAGGTCTGCATCCAAGGAGAAATCTGTCGCTCTAAAGGCAGATAGCTCAAGGAAGATAAAAGCTAGCTCTCCTGCCCCAGTTCCTGAGGCTGATGAAGAAGAATCATCTGAGCCTAGCTCATCTGGCTCAGAACTATCTGATGGAGAGTTCTCCCTACTCTCAAGGCAGTTCAAGAAATTCTTGAACAAGAAGAAGCAATGGAGAGGCAAGGATGCCTCATATAGAAGATCACGACATGACAGTGATCATCGGAAGAAAGGCTCAAGTAGCCATGACAGGTATAATCCTAAACCGAACAAACAGATTTCTACTGACATCATTTGTTATTGCTGCAATAAGCCAGGTCACGTCATCGCCGACTGCCCTCACAAAAAGAAAGAGGGTGGAAGAAGAGAGGAAAAGAAATCCTCAAACCCCAAGAAGAGGACAGAGAGAAGCCTAGTAGCCAAGAAGAGCAAAACTCTCAGCGACTCTGACTCATCTGAGTCGAGTGAAGAAGAGGAAGCTTACTTTGGGCTCATGGCTCATTCGGATGATGAACAAGTCCCCCAGTTTACTGGGGAGGTAAAATCTCACACTCCTCTCTCTGATTCTGAAAATGACAATGAGCAAGAGGGATATTCCTCTGAAGATGAATCTGAACTCATGGGACAGTATAAGGAATTACTCACCGCTTACGAGAAATGTCGTAGAATGGTGAGAAGCCAAGCCAAAGAGATCAATTCTCTACAGGCTAGTGAGAGCAACTTGAGAGAAGAAGTCAATAGGACTAACTCTCTTCAAGAGAACCTAAATGAAGCTATGGAGGAATACAATAAAGCTCTCAAGCACCTCGACCTTAAAGAGGAAATCATCAAAGAACTGGAAAAACAGCTCGAGGCTGAAAAGAAGCTTGTTGAGAGCTTCTCTAAGCCTAAGACAGTTCTTCCAATCGTTGCTGAATTCTCTGCTAAGGCCAAGGGTGCTAGGTTAGGCCACATTGGATCTTCTAGTAAATCCTCTAGGAGAAACAAGGCCAAGAGGAAGAATAAGGCTGCCCGGAAGGCTCTAGCTGAGGAAAAAGGGAAAGCTCCCTTGGAACCTGTTGTGTTCAAGAAAGTTATCTTTCCCACGAACGAACTCGATTATGAGTCCACCTATGGACACTTTTCTAGGCCGATCCCTGAGAAGCCTAAGTCAAGATACCAAGGTTGGACTCGTCCTCGTAACTTTGGCGAGAGTGTCTTCAAGGCACCTTATGAGGAGATTCAGCTTCAAAGCTATGGACCTTATGCTCATGGTCATAATTTCAAAAAGACACCAAAAGTAAAACCCATTGTAGAAAAGCCTATGAAGGAGAAGACCTCATGTAACTGCCATCATCATGAAGTCTCCTCCTCCAAGAGTAAAGCTCCTGCCAGACCGTCATTCCAGAAAGTCAAGCAGGACTACACAAGGCAAAGATACAACAGGTTCAACTGTTGGTGCTGTGGCAGAATTGGTCATTTTGCCAGTGATTGTTGGTTCAATCCTGAAAATGCTGCAACCCCTAAGGTTAGCAACGTGAGAGTGACCACTCATAAGGCTAATACTCGTAGGGGGAGTATTCTAACTCGAGACCAAGGACCCAAACTTGTTTGGGTTCCTAAGGCTAAATGATTGTAATTGCAGGTATGTCCAAAGGCCACCAAAATGCCAATCTGGTACTTGGACAGTGGATGTTCTCGGCATATGACCGGGACAAGGAGCCTACTACTAAACTACACCTCAGTCTGCGACGGACCAAAGGTCATCTTTGGAGGTTCAGATCGAGGAATCACTAAAGGCTATGGTATGATTTCTAACGGTAGCGTATCCTTCTCGAATGTAGCCTATGTTGAAGGATTGGAACACAATCTCATCAGCATAAGCCAACTATGCGACAAAGGATACGTAGTTGAATTTCATGCAGACAAGTGTTTGATAAAATCGGTTAACAATATGGAAACTATCTTATCAGGCACTCGAAGCAGAAATATTTTCTGTTTGAATTTTATTTGTATAGACTCTTCGACACCAGTGTGTCTTTTGGCAAAAAGTAGTGCACCTCTTGCTGACCAATGGCACAAGAGACTAGCACATATTAATTTCAAAACTATTAATAAATTATTCTCTCAAAACTTAGTGCGTGATGCACCCAAGGTCAAGTGCGTTACAGACAGTCCTTGTCACGCTTGTATCAAAGGCAAGCAAACAAGAAGCTCGTTCAAAAGCATAATAGGCAAGGATTCCAATAGAAGTTTACAGCTTCTTCATATGGACTTGTTTGGTCCACTGCAGGTTAGAAGTTTGGGAGGTAAGGAATATACGTTGGTTATTGTGGATGATTACTCGCTCTTTGCGTGGGTGTTCTTTCTGAAACACAAGTCAGATACCTTCGGTATTTTCACTAACTTTGTCAGGCAAATCCAGAATGAATACAACTGTTCCGTAGTCAAAATCAGAAGTGACAATGGAACGGAATTCAAGTCTGGAGCCATGACAGAATTTTGTGAAAGTCAAGGTATCTTTCATGAGTTTTCCTCTCCCCGCACACCACAGCAAAATGGAGTGGCTGAGAGAAGGAACAGAACACTCATAGAGGCTTGTCGGACCATGTTGAGTGATGCCTCACTTCCGGAGTATTTCTGGGCTGAAGCCGTCAACACCGCTTGTCATGTGCAAAATCGAGCACTCATCAACAAAGACCATGATAAGACTCCTTACGAACTTCTAAAAGGCAGGCAACCAACCATTTCATACTTTAGAATCTTTGGTTGTAAGTGCTTCGTACTTAACAATGGCAAGTATCACACTACAAAGTTTAGCGAGAAAAGCTTTGAAGGTATTTTCGTAGGTTATAGTAGCCATAGTAAGGCCTATAGAGTTTTCAATAGAAAAACTCTGGTTGTGGAAGAGTCGATACATCTTGTATTTGATGAGACGAGTCTGTTGCAAAGCAACTCATCTAGTGTGCCTATTGTAGATGCAGGTACAAAGTTGAAAGAACTCAGCTTGGATGAACCTATTAAAGATAAAGATGAGACGTTCATCAAGATCCCCTCTACAACCACCTTTGGAGAGGGAGATGATCAAGATGAAGAAGACATCCCAGCTGAAGATATAACTCCAGTGGCTGAAGAGATCCCAGATGCAAGGACTTTAGAGTTCAGACACTTGAAGGATCATCCTGTTGACCAAATCATAGGAGATCCTCGGGATGGTGTCAGAACTCGTCGAGGTACAACTAACGAGAATTTACACTTAAGCTTTCTCTCACAGGTTGAACCAAAGAAATTTGAGGAAGCCAACTCCGACGCATCCTGGATTCTAGCCATGGAAGAAGAATTAAACCAGTTTAAAAGATGCAAAGTCTGGACACTTGTTCCTAGACCCAAGCATAAGAACGTCATCGGGACAAAATGGGTCTACCGGAACAAGATGGATGAAGACGGAACAATTATAAAGAATAAAGCCAGACTTGTCGCCAAGGGATATCGTCAAGAGGAAGGGATCGACTTCGACCAAACTTATGCTCCAGTAGCAAGACTGGAGGCAATCAGGTTATTTCTTGCCTACGCTGCACTCAAGGGCTTCACCGTCTATCAAATGGACGTGAAGTCCGCCTTCCTAAATGGTAACATTAAGGAAGAAGTGTACGTAGAGCAACCCCCAGGTTTTGTTGATCCAACCCTTCCTAACTATGTGTATTTATTACAAAAAGCACTATATGGTCTTAAGCAAGCTCCTCGAGCTTGGTATGAGACGCTATCTACCTTTCTTCTTGAGAACAAGTTCACGAGAGGAAAGATAGATAAGACATTATTTCTTAGGGAAATAAAAGGCAAGATTTTGCTAGTGCAAATCTATGTCGACGACATCATTTTTGGCTCTACAGATAACAACCTCTGCAAGAAGTTTTCTAAACTTATGCAAGGGAAGTTTGAAATGAGCAGTATGGGAGAGCTGAAGTATTTCTTAGGGCTACAAGTGAAACAATCTGAGGATGGAATCTTCATCTCTCAGACCAAGTTCACCAAAGAGCTGCTTAAGAAATTCGGAATGGAGAATGCAACCTCTATGAGGACTCCAATGGCCTCAGCTATGTCTCTGGACAAGGACGAGAAAGGGAAACCTTTTGATGAAACCAAGTACAGAAGCATAATTGGGTCCTTGCTCTACCTTACTGCAAGTAGACCAGATATAATGTTCTCGACATGTGTATGTGCTAGATTTCAGGTGAACTCTAAGGAATCTCATTACATCGCTGCAAAGCGAATCTTGAGATACCTCAAAGGAACACCAAATCTTGGCTTATGGTACCCAAGAAGTAATGATAGTGAACTAATTGGATTTTCAGATGCAGATTTTGCAGGAAGCAAAGACGACAGGAAAAGCACCTCCGGGACTTGCCAATTCCTCGGAAGGAGACTCATTTCCTGGAGCAGTAAGAAGCAAAACTGTGTAGCCATCTCAACGGCTGAATCAGAGTACATCTCTGCAGGGAGCCGTTGTGCACAGCTTTTGTGGATCAAGAATCAATTTGAAGATTACAACATGAAGTTCCAGAACATTCCACTGTTCTGTGATTCTTCCAGCGCAATTGCAATAGCCAACAACCCAGTCTCCCACAGCAGGACCAAGCACATAGAGCTTCGCTACCATTTCATCCGGGAGCATGTGGAAAATGGAGATATAGATCTACAGTATGTCTCCACAGACAGGCAAGTTGCAGATATCTTCACCAAGCCGCTGGATGAGTCCAAGTTTTCATTCTTCAAAACTGAGCTTGGACTGCTTAACAAAGAAGACCAATGATGGACTCAGAAATTTAGAAGAGGTCAGAAATGTTGGATACTCTGAGGTACATTTTTTTAGTTTAGTGAAAATTCCTTCAAGAAATTTGAGACTCGAGAATAGTTACATTTACACGAGTGAAATAGTGAATACTCGAGTAACAAGTCAAATATACTCGAGTAATCAAATCAATACTCGTGTATGCATTCCTTATACTCGAGTATGAAAAGTCTTCAGAATTTAATACTCGTGTATTGAACTTCATATACTCGAGTAATCAGATTGATACTCGTGTGTGAATTTCTTATACTCGAGTATGGAAAAATCCGTCTAGACTTAATACTCGTGTATACTCAGTCCATACTCGAGTATATGTTAAGGATTACTCGTGTATGCCGTAAACTTCTCTCATGTAATCGGATTTCTCTGGAATTTTTCAAACTCTCTATTCGCACAACTAAATTGCCGCCTCTTCAGGTATGTCTTTATACTTAATTCGTTTTAAACCTAATTAGAATTATTCATATATAAATATTCAAAACGACAAAGTCCTTTCCACTTCTCATTCACTCGAGTAGCCGCCGGCTGTTCGTATTCCCGGAACCCTGTTCTTCGTCTTCCGTCGCCGCAGATTCCTGTCTTCCTCATTGAAGAATCGCTGATGGCTCCTCCCTCCTCCAAGTTTGGAATCGGCTCGGAATTAGTGACTGATGGCATAGAAGATATCTCCGATGATTTCAAGAACCTTCTGATTCTCCTCGACACGGCCGGATTAACCTTCGTTCTTCAAGAACCTTGCCGCCTTTTGCTTTCTGATGTTGAAGAGTTCTACAAAAACTTGAAGATTAGGCACAATGGTACAGTTCTGAAATCAAAGGTAAGGGGAGTTGATGTTCGGTTAGATAAAACCTCTGTCGCCACTCTGCTTCGGATGCCAGTGGTCGACGAAGAAGATGATTTAGACAAGGCAGATGCCGACCGCACCTCCTTATTCTGTGGTCGAGATCCAGAAGGTGGAGGTGAAACCCTGAACCGCTCTCTGTTCAATCCGGAAGGGAAGTTTCTAGTTGACATCATTGCCAAAATCCTCTGGTGCAAGACTTACTCCATTCGAGATGTATCACAAAATCTTTTTGATGTTATGCAAGCTATTGTCTGCAGGAAGAAGTTTCAGTTTGGAATGATGATACTAGATAAGATCAAAGAAAGCGTCAAACATCCCAGCTTTGCCAGGATTATCTCCCTCCTCCTCCATGAGATAAATCCTACAGTGTTTGACTTCTCTAAAGGGACTCCTCTTCACCACATGAAGAAAGTCTCAATATCATCCATTCAGAGGTATGACCTCAAGATCATGAACCCTGCCCAAACCTCCAGACAGCAAGCTGTCATCAGGACCCCATCTCCTCCTCAACATCAAATTGCTGACACTATGGGTGCAGCAATTGAGGGGGAGCCTGCCTCTTCTCTACCTCAGAATCAGGTCTCTTCACAATCAGTAATTCCAGAAACAGAAGAAGTAAGAATTCCTACTCCTCCAATCTCTCCTCCTCCAGCAGATATTCAATCAGCAAATCCAGACTCAGAGATTCCAGACTCAGCAGCCCTTCTGTCTACAGCTGAGGATATCAACAAACTCATTGATGAGCTCAGCTCAGATGCCCCTCTCTTCCAAAATGACTCAGCTGCTAAGTCTCCAGTTCAGTCTCCTGCAAGAACCCCAGCTCCATCTCCTGAAAGATCTCCAGTCCAATCTCCTGAGAGTGAGCCCAGTAAATCAGCTCATATTCTCCTGTCTGATGATGAGATGTCTCCAGATCCTGTGGAGGCACCTCTGAGGACCTTGGATTTCTCCATGCCCTCTCTCCTACCCTCAGAAGAAGATGTTGACACAGTTCCATTCAAGAGAGCAGTCAGCTCAGTGGTGATCTCAGAAATCCCTCCTTGGACTGCTTCTGCTTCTACCTCTGCCCTTGCTCCTGCTGCTTCAGCTCCTGAACCAACCTCAGCTCCCTCCTCTTCATCCTCAGATATTATCAGCAAGATAGAGCTTATGCTAAAAGAACAGAGAGATTACTTTGATGCCTCTCTGCAATCAGTAACATCCAAGGTCTCTGCTCTTGAAAAAGAGATGAGCAGAGGCTTTGCTGAGATTCAAGCAAATACTGATGAGTTAAAAAGGTTGTTCCAAATTGGAGGCAAAGCCATAGACCACACCATTACAAGCATTGGTGAACTAAGAAATCAGGCTGAGACAGTAGCTCACAAGCAGCTCAAGCTAGATGAGAGAGCTGAACTGAATGTTGTGAAAGTGTGTAATGAAGTGAGCACCTTCAAAGATGAAGCCATTGCAAAGCTAAACATAGATATCAGCAAGGGGGAGAAAGTTGTAAAAGAACAAGTGGAAAAACTTCATGAGCAAGCTCAAATAGCTGTAAAGGAACAAGTTGAAACTCTCTCTAAACAGGCTCAAACTACAGTGGATGGAATTGTAAAGGAAATGAAAGCAGACATTCTCTCTCAACTTCAATCTGTAAAGTTTTATACATATGATACTGCTGTGTGGCTGCATAACATGAACTTCCCCAATGCTCAGCTCAACCCAGCCATCATTCCTCAGCACCTCAATCCTCTTGAAGAGCAACCCTCTGCAGATGCCCCTGTCCAAGCTACCATTCCAGAAAGTGGTGTGCCAGTCTTCTCTCCTAGACCTGAGGGTGATCTGACTGAGCCTCCTCTCAACTACTCTGACTTGTGGCAAGATGATTTTGTTTCCAGTTCTCAAGGTCCATCTAAAAGGAAAAGAAAGTATGGTGAAGGTGCTTCTGCAAGTCGTTCTGAACCCAGAAGAGATCCAGCAATTGTTCACTCAGAGGTTTGGAGTCCAACCTCCAAATCCCTTATTCTTGATACCCTGAAATTAGTGACAGATCATGGGGAAAACAGAGACAATCATTACAGCTACTCAGAGTGGAAAGCATATGAAGCTTCACAGATTAAAATCAGACTCCATGACAGAAACTGGGGACACAACAACCCTGCTGCTCCTCCCAGGCCCAGGACCTATTTCCCAAAGCCTTACAGCTACCTGGAGAGGCAACAGCTCAAAAGGGAAAGGATGCACAAGGATGCTCCTTCATGAGTGGATCTGAGAAAGTGGAATTGGACTATTTTGTTTATGTGCTTTAAAAACATTTCCTCATATATATATATTTAATTCTGATTATGGCCATATTTTGTTTACTCTGCTTTAGTTAAGCTTATTCTCCTGTTATATGCTTGCTGTTCTTTTACTCTTAAGCAATTCACCTTAGTATAGAGAGTGCTGACATCTACAAATAGGGGGAGATTGTTGGGATTTGTCTCCACAATACCTCAGATTTGTAGGAGGTCAGACCTTGAACTAAGATGAATTAAGGTGTATTTGATGCTGTGTTTAAGTTGTATGTGTGCAGGTTCTAATTGCCAAGTGTAGACCAATGTCAGTCTATAATGGGTCACCAAACACAGGACCATACAATGTAATCCCTCATTGTGTGATCCAAAGTGTTGGCCCATGTATAGCCTCTCTATTGGGATACATTTCCTTCATGCACTTGGATTGATGGACAGAAGCATTGGAGCAAATTTCCTCTTAGAATTTTCCTAAGTCCTTTATACTCGAGTATTTCCTTGTAATACACGAGTAAGTATGCTTATACTCGAGTAAGTGTTTCCTGATACTCGAGTATATCTTCTGATACTCGAGTAAGTCTGTCTATGCTCGAGTAAGTGTTTTCTGATACTCGAGTAAGTATGTTTATACTCGAGTAAGTATTTTCTGATACTCGAGTATATACTCTGATACTCGAGTATATCTTCTGATACTCGAGTAAGTATGTTTATACTCGAGTAAGTATTTTCTGATACTCGAGTATATACTCTGATACTCGAGTATATCTTCTGATACTCGAGTAAGTATGTTTATACTCGAGTAAGTATTTTCTGATACTCGAGTATATACTCTGATACTCGAGTATATCTTCTGATACTCGAGTAAGTATGTTTATACTCGAGTAAGTATTTTCTGATACTCGAGTATATACTCTGATACTCGAGTATATCTTCTGATACTCGAGTAAGCATGTTTATACTCGAGTAAGTGTTTTCAGATACTCGAGTATATCTTCTGATACTCGAGTAAGTATGTTCATACTCGAGTAATTGATTTTTGATACTCGAGTAAATTCTTCCATACTCGAGTAATTGACTCTGATATAAACGGTTCTCAGGTATATTTTCTGATACTCGAGTTTAGCCTTTTGATACTCGAGTATATCGTCTTGATACTCGAGTATACTTTTCTATTACTCGAGTATACACTTCTGATACTCGAGTATACCATTTTTGATACTCGAGTAATACATTCTTCTCTCCTGTAATTCTCTCTTTCTATACTCGAGTATACTGCTTCTTGCTACTCGAGTAATCCATCTCTCCATACTCGTGTATATCCTCCATTACTCGAGTATCGCAGTCAACTTCTCCAGAATTATTCTAAGTCCATTTTCATCACAAGTACTTTGAATCTGTCAATTCTGATTGGTCCACGTGTCATCATTAATCAATGTTATGACCGTTGGAACCCACCTATAAATAGGTCTTTTCAGAAATGACTTTTCAAGCGTAATTACAGAAATATTCTTTTTAAGAAAGAGAAATTCCGTGAACCCTAATTTTCACGCCGCCGCCATTGCCGTTCACGGAAGAAGAAGAAAAGTTTGGATCGCCACCTTCGTCTTCATCGATCTTCTCTCCAGCGATCCAGAAGAAAGAGAATCACTCGATCTTACCAAGCCTTGAAGATTCCAGATCTTCTTTCTTGATCGAGGTGGTTCTAGATCTCAGATTCGTGGATATTTCTCTAGTCGTCTTCTACATTTTCTGATCAAGCCGAAGTTCCTAAAGAAGAAGACAGATCCAGATCTGAGATTGTTGTTTTGATTTTTGTTTTCAAACCAAATTTCATTGTAGGAGATTCTTCTCCGAGACTTGTAGGAAGTTTTATCTTCCGAGTTTTTGTAGATCCGTTTTGGGATCGAGATTTGTAGGAACGTGGTTCCGAGGTGTAGGATTGTTTTCAATCCGAGATAGTGGAGTAGCCGAGTCTAGTAATTTGCTAGATCGGTGAGGAAAGTGGACGTACCCAAGATTGGGGAACCACTATAAATCTCTTGTCTTCTGTGATTGCTTGATATTTGCTGTGTTAATTTTTAATTCCGCATTTGACACGCATTTCACCTATTCACCCCCCCTCTAGGTGATTTAGGCTAACAACTCAGACCTCTCAGTCCACTAGCAATCCAAAATTAGGAATGGACGTACAAAAATACACAAAGTACTTGGCCTTATGGCCTTACAAAGAGTTTACTTAAATAACAAGTATTTTACAAACATCGTCTCGCAAGTTGGTCACACATGAATAAAACAAGTAAACATTCGCATGACCTTTGAGGGCCGGCTCAGCAACCAGGGCTTCAGCCCGCTACTTGCCACTCGGCTCCGCAGCACCTGCAAGCAACAATCCACCGCACGGTGGAAAACAAAGCAACGGTCAGCTAAAGCTAACCAAATTATAATGACCCCACCCAATTTCTGGGGTGGCGGTGCTCCTTCCCTGTATTGCATTAGTATAATCCAATGATTAAAGTGAAAGTACAATATTTGCAGAATACATAATCGGTGCAAGCCCGCGACCACACACCCCGCGCTCTCAGGGCACTTACTCGGTGAACCCGGTGAAACTCCGTGGTCTCACCACCTCCTCTAGGAAGGCAAATCTCATGAGCATTATAGTCTTTCTGACCTAAGTCTAAGACCCTCCATCTATGTCAATAGTAAGTACCATGTACCTTAGGTCTCTTTAACTAAAACACATAGAGGAGGTACGGTTACGCCTAACCCGTTGCTCACACCGTAACGTCAATTTAAGCCATATGCGCGGGTCAAGCTTCCCCGAGTCCCAAAGAGATTACACTAATCTTACATAACACAGTTATGTACAAGTTGGATCCCAGGCCACCAAGTTGGCAGAATCACACCTCTGCCCAGTTTTCCGGGTGCACCTTGGAGTTAATCCCCAAGATTCTCTGATGCAATCTACCGCGTAGAAAACTCGAAAACAACCATCGGCACGGAGTCTACTCCGACCATTCATGCATAATGAAACATCACTGATCCAGACCAACGTGTCCATGTAGGCTTCACACGCCATGCCTATGTCCGTACTTCGATTCCGGACTCTTCATGCAAAATAACGGGTACTTTTCATGTCTACCCGAAAGAATACATCACACTAACTGCATACTCGCTAGAGCGGGCTTCCTATGCAAAAAGGAAAGGGGACTTCACATGTCCAAGAAGAGAATCGTTACCCTAGCATTTCTCTTCGGTGCCATGAATATCTATTCTGATAGAAAGCACCGTATCGGCCTCGCCTTCGCAGATCTTGACTCGGATCGAGAATCGGGGCTCCGAAGCATCTCCGGCGGCCGGATTTCTTCTTAATCTTCCTCCTTGCTCTCCCCTCTCTCTAATGTTTTAGAAAGAGAATGCTTATGGGAAATTAGGGTTTCAATCTCCCATTACCGGCCTTAACACTATAAGAACAGCCTTGAGCCCTTTGATCCCAAAAGAAGGAAATGGACCGCCACGATTCGCAGTTAAAGTCAATTTACTGGGCCAAACATGGCTTGCAACACGCCTGTGTCCAAGGCCATGTTCCACACTCGCCGTAACCCAGAAAATACAGAACAGGACACAGCCTGTTACATGGCTTGTGACACGCCCGTGTCACCCATGGACACGCCCGTGTCATGGGCTGTGTGCCTCTATCAGCACTGAAACTGTCATGTCCCGAACGGGACACGGGCTTAAACACTCCCATGTCAACCTGGACATGCCCGTGTCATACAGTACATGCCCGTGTTGCGGGGCATGTTCCCCAATCAACACAGAACCAAAACTTCCAGAAGAGGACATGGCCATGTGACATGCCCGTGTCACATGTCGTGTGCCAAACACGCCCCTATGACACGCCCGTGTCCCATGCCGTGTAACTCTTTCAACACAGCCTGTCAAAAAGCCCGAGCAGGACACGTCCCTGGGACACACCCGTATCCCAGGCCGTGTGACCCTTACCAGGGCCCAAACTCGACTCCAAACGCTGCCCATTCTTCTTTCGAGTTTCAGGGCATTACAATTCTCTCCCTCTTAAAAGAATTTCGTCCCAAAATTATATAAAGGAAAAGAAAGTACTCGAACTTAAACGGTACCTAAGAAGAAGAGTTCGGGATACTCCTCGAGCATGGTCTGCTCTCGCTCCCACGAAAGCCCCTCATGACCGCAGTTGTCCCATCGAACTTTGACCATCTTGATGTCCTTGTTACGCAGTCGTTGACTCCTGAGTCCTCAATGAGTACATGCTTGACCTTTGTCATCAACCCAACATCAATCGGTAATTGATCGACCGCAACAACTTGTGACAGCTCTTGCACCGCCTTTTGCAATACTAATATGTGGAATACGTCGTGTAGACCACTCAACTCTACCGATAGCTTCAGATGATAAGCTGCTTCACCAATTCGCTCCAGGATCTCAAACGGTGCAAGGTACCTCGGGCTTACGTTCTTCAAGCGTCGTATCCGTGAAACACCCTTGAACGGCTTTATCTTTAAATACACCCAATCGCCAACAGCGAACTCAACGTTCTGATGTTTGGAATTATAGTACTTAGCATGTCTTTCCTGAACGATCATCAATCATTCTCGAATAGTTTATACTAACGATGTGGCGTCTTCCACCTCTTGTCGTTTGTATAGCTTCGTCTCACCCGTTTCAAACCTTTACGACGGCGCGCGAAATTTCCTACCTTAAAGGTCCTTGAAGGGCGTCATTTGAATGCTCGCTTGGTATCTATTGTTGTACGCAAATTTCACTAAATACAGGTGATCTTCCTACTGCTTCCCGAAATCTAGGACGCACATGCAAAGCATGTCCTCCATCGTCCTGTTAACTCTCTCGGTCTGACCATCTGTTTGTGGATGAATGGCCATACTGAAACTCAGCTTGGTTCCCAACATTTGCTACACCAGCCTCCAGTCATTGGACGTGAACCATCCATCTCGGTCGCTCACGATGCTGCGGGGCACACCGTGTAGTCGAACAATGTTATCCACATACAGTTTCGCCAGTTTATCCACCGAATCATCCTTCCTATTTGAAATGAGTGTGACACCTTTGTTAAACGATCTACGATCACCCAGATGGCGTCGTTCCCCTTCTGTGACCTTGGCAACCCATGCACAAAGTCCATAGAAATATCGTCGAACTTCCACTCTGGGATAGGCAAGGAATTCAAGAGACCTCCAAGCTTCTGGCACTCCGCCTTCACCAAGGTGCACGCCTAAGAATTTGCCACATAAAGTGATACGTCCTTCTTCAGTCTTGGCCACCAGAACAACTTCTTCAAATCATGATACATCTTCGTGCTCCCTGGGTGAATCAAGTACTTGGTATGATGAGCCTCGTACATCAATTCCTCCCTCAGTTTACCTACATTTGGGATGCACAGACGATCGTCCTTCCGTACTAATCCATCAACAACATCAAACTAGGAATTTGACCCATCCAAAGCCTCATCCATGATTTGCTTCATATTGCTTTCCAAATCCAGAGCCTGTCAAATCCGATCAGTCAGGTCATACTGCACCTCTGTCCAGTTCAGCTATGCTTCAGAACAAGTCTGCTTGTCATCACAAGAGATCTCTAATGCCTCCAGCTCCTGAATCAACCGCTCGTCATGAACCGACAATCAGCTAGCCCGCGCAGGGGCCCTGCGACTCAATGCGTCCGCAACTGCATTGCATTTCCCAGGAATATAGTGAATCTTGAATGTATAGTCCCCCAGGAACTCTATCCATCTCTGTTGTCGCATGTTTAGATCTTTTTGATCTAACAAATATTTCAGGCTCTGGTGGTCGGTATAGATATAGACCTTCACCCCGTATAGGTAATGTCTCCACAGCTTCAGAGCAAATATCACGGCCGCTAACTCCAATTCATGGACCAGATAATTTCTCTCATGCATCTTCAGCTGGCACGAGCCATAAGCTATCACTCTCCCATGCTGTAGTAGAACACAACCGAAACCACTGCCTGAAGCATCACTGTAGATCTCGAAGCCTTCAGTCCCAGCCGGTGAACATAGAATATGCGTTATGGTCAACCGACTCTTCAATTCTTCGAAAGCTTGCGTGCACTCTGGCAACCACACAAAAGTTTGATCTTTCCTCGTCAAAGTCGTGAGGGGTTACGCTATCCGCGAGAAGTTCTCTATGAAGCGCCTGTAGTAGCCGGCAAGCCCCATAAAATTTCGGACTTCCGCTACTGAACACAACACAGGACACTCCCGTATCACAACTATCTTCGCCAGATCCACCGAAATCCCTTCTCCACTGACTATATGACCAAGGAACGCTACTGAGTATAAACAAAACTCGCATTTGGAGAACTTTGCGTATAGCTGGTTCCTCCTCAGCGTCTCAATCACCAAATGCAGATGCTTCAAGTGATTCTCTTTGCACAGCGAGCACACCAATATGTCGTCGATAAAGACTATCACGAAGTGGTCCAGGTACTCTGTAAAAGTTCTGTTCATCAGATCGATGAACACAGATGGCGCATTAGTCAGCCCAAACGGCATAATAATAAACTCGTAATGCCCATACCTCGTACTGAAAGCTGTCTTGGGGATATAACTTTCTCTTTTCCTCAACTGATAATACCCGGACTTAATATCCAATTTCGAGTACACCGACGACCCGACTAACAGATAGAACAGATCATCAATCGTTAGGATCGGGTACTTGATATTTTCTGTTAACTTATTTAGCTCTCTGTAATCGATACAGAGCCGAAAACTTCTGTACTTCTTCTTAACAAAGAGGACCGGTGCGCTCCAAGGCGACAAACATGGACGCACATAACCCTGTTCCAAAATCTCTTCCAGTTGAACCTTTAGTTCTGCCATCTCCTTAGGCGCTAACCGATATTGAGAGCGTGATATGGGTTTGGCTCCTGGTGTAACACCCCAAAAACCCTAAGTCCCAAAATGGGTTTAGGCTGGGTGATACGGCCTGGGACACGGGCATGTCCGGTGCACATAGCCTGGGATACGGTCGTGTCCGGTGCACACGGCCTGGGACACGGGCGTGTCCTTTGCAGTGTGTATGTCGAGTTGAGTTATCGAGACTGCACGATCGACGTTCGTCGAGAGGCAACACGGTCTGGGACAGGGGCTTGTCCCAGGGCGTGTCCTGCTCGGGCGGCGTTGAGTGGAGTTGCATTAAGTGGCGTTGAGTGGAGTGGCGTTGAGTGTGGTACACGGTCTGTGACACAGGCGTGTCATAGGGGCGTGTTGAGCACACGGTCGAGGACACAGGCGTGTGCCTTAGCTGTGTTCTTCTCGGGTGTTTTGACCTTGTGTTAATGAGTTGACACAGCCAGCCACACGACCATGTCCTGGTTGACACGGGCGTGTCAGAGAGTGACCCGGGCGTGTCATAGCCCGTGTTCTGTTCCAGATTGAGTCGGTTCCCAAACTGCTCAAGGAACACGGCCTGTGATACGTGCGTGTCACAGGCCGTGTCAGTTCTGTTTAGATGCTTTTTGAAGCGATCGAGGCTGTTCGTTCTCTTCTATTTGGATCCTGTGTTCCAAGTTTATCCCTGCTCTTATAAGGCCGAGAATGGAGATGAATATCTCATTCTCTTATTGGCCATTCTCTTTCTAAAGTGAAGAGAGAGTGAGGAGAGCAAGGAAGGAAGAAGGAGAAGTTTTCCGACCGCCGGTGGAGCTTCAACGGTCCGAATCGAGAGTCGAGTTCAGCGTTGCGGAGGCAAGGTCAATGCGGGGATTTCCATCCGGCTAGTTCTTTCATGGAGCGAAAGTGATCATCATGGGTAACGGTCTTTCTTCCTTGGGCAGGTGAAGCCCTTTGTTTATTCATGTATATCTGTGGAATCCTCAATCAAAAGATGGAAGAGCATAAGTGATTATAGCAGTTGAGTCTGCATCTAGAGCCAGAAATGTGCAGTACGACATAGGCATGCTGTGTGAAGCCCATCTGGATGGATGTCTAGATTTGTGATGCTGCGAACCGGAGAAGACTCCGTGTATACATCGGTTAACCTACGGAGATTGGTGAGGACGATTGTGATGGTGAGAAGGAAGCTTTGTTTAGCTCCCGTTGTTGTATGCTCGACACGAGCTTTATTGATGGAATGGAAGGCGGCACTATGTGCCGGTGTTGGGAAGGAATGCGAGAACCTCTGAGTGGGTAGGGCACCCACCAAGTTTAATGATCGGATTGTTGTAAGAGAATACCTCTGAGTTGGTGGGTACGAGAGGCCTCCAACAAGCGGTTGGCGGCTGATACCCATTGCCAACATGTTAAGAACCTCTGAGTGGGTGGGCCACCCAACAAGTTCAGTGGTAGGATCGGGTGAGCGGTCGATTGGTAGCAATGCAGCGGGGCGATTTCCCTAGGCTTGTTACACTGCGGGGGTAGGTCGACTGATAGTGCTCAAAGTTTGCTATGAGGTGCGTGCCTATGAGCGGACGGGTATGTGAGGTCTCTAACACGAGTTTGGAGGCTTATGCCCGTCCAACAAGTAAACACCTCGAATCGTCGGTGGAACCCTGAGAAGCTTGGTACACCGTAAGTGTGCCCTAAGTGCACGGAACGTCTTGCACGAAGGCCGGCGTTTGTGATGATATTGTGTATTGTGTATATGTGTTGAGACTGGAATACATGCAGGGAAGGAACCACTACCCCGGGTAAGGGGTAGGGTCGTTATAATTGGTCAGCTGAATGCATACTGTTGCTTTGTTTGTCACCCCTTGTGTGGATGTCTATATGCAAGTGCTTACCTTGTGGATGCTGAAATGGGTTGAGCGGTTTGAAGCCCATGCTGCTGCTGGTAGGACCTCGAAGGTCATGCGAAGATTTGGATTTCATGTGTGGCCGGCCTATATGCTGATGTATGAAGCCATATGTTTGTAAAGAGAAACTTGTAAGGCCTTAAGGTCGTGAGCAGTGTGCTTGTGTACATTCCTGTTCTTATATAAATGTGTTGTTTATATAGTAGTGGAAATTCATGGATTGTGTTCGTGCAATTTATAAACCTCCGCTAGAAAGCTCTGGGTTAGGATGCGTTGGTATTTTGGTATTAACCTGTGACCTCGCCGTCTATTTGTGTTATATAGTGTGGGGCCCTAGCCGGACCTTCTATTATATGTTATTTAATGGGTCGGGTTGTTACACCTTGCACTAGCTCAATTGTGAAGTCAATCTTTCGTTGTGGTGGGGCTCTCGGGAGATCGTCAAGGAACACATCAGGATACTCGGATACTACCGAGATACTGTCCAAAGTAGGCTTAGGCTTCGAAGCCTCCACTAGTGTGATGAACAGCTTTGCACAAGCACGAACCACCTTGACCACCTGAAGAGCAGACATCAATGTCTTTCTCGACCCTTTCAAGCCTGCAAAAGTTGTCTCATGACCAGTTCCCAACTTAAACTCCTTGCGATTGCAATTGATGTATGCTTGTTGTTCCGAGAGCCAGTCAATACCAAATATTACTTCGAACTCAACCAGTGGAAGTAACGATGCTTGCAAGTCGAACTCCTGACTCCCAATCCGTATCTTTACGCAACAGATTCAATCTGCGCATATCGAACACTCGTAAGGCAACAACACATCCTGTTTGTCCTTCGCCTTTGAAAAAGGTACTCCAATGTGCGATATAAATCCTTCGGACAAAAAGGAGTGCGAAGCTCCCGTATCGAAGAGTGCTCTCGCCAAATTTCAAAAATCAAAACAAAGCCTATACAAGAAATAATAAGCTAATATGTGCAAGGTAACAGTATTTAAAGCTAAGCTGCTATAATTTTAAACCGTACCTGAAACCACATCACCTTGCTTTATGGCCTCCTGCTGGCCAAGGTTATAGAATCTCGGTTGAGTTGGAGCATAGTGCGATGCGGTGGACTCCACTGCCTTGCCCTTCTCTTTATATGTTGCTCCCGGCTTCCTTTCAGACTCTGGGCGTATGCTCCAGCAATCACGGGCAAAATTCCCCGGCTTCCCACAGTTGTAGCATGTGCCTGGGGTTCGGCCTGTAGTTGCCCCAAAAGCACCAGAAGAAGGGGTTGGACCCGAAGTCCTAGCCTTCTTATTGAACTTACGATAACAAGACTTTTAGGTAGTCGGCACCTTGAACTCTGTCCTCTTAGCACCAGAGTCCTTCTTTGCCTGCACATTCTTCATATCTTTCTCCAAAGACCGGGCCATGTTGACCAAGGTTATAAAACCCTGCGTTATAGTCCCCGAGAGCAGTAGCCTTAGGTCATCCCTCAGACCTTCTACAAACGATTCATCTTCCGCTCCTCATCAGAAAAAGTAGAGCTAGCATACCGACCCAATCGTGTAAATTTGTGGAGGTACTCATCCATGCTACTCTCTTCTTGCATCAACTTCTGGAATTTGTTCTCCATCGTAATCCTCTAAGCCGAGGGGAGGTATCTTGCTAAGAACAGTCTCGAAAATTATTTCATTGAGACGTTTGTTAGTTGTCTTCCCCTCAAGTGGTGTAACTCCAAACCTTCCCACTGTTGAAGTTGGTGACCGGGCGGCCTGGCGGCCTGTCTTGGCGGATTGAAGACTGCGTTGTCTGGCAGTTTCCCGTTAGCGGTTTGGTTGTTGTGCTGTTGCTCTCTGGAGTCCGAGCGGTCTAGAGGTTTGTCTCTGGCGGCTTGGAGACTGGGCGGTCTAGCAGTCTCCTATGGTGATCTCTCCTTCCTCTCTGGTGGTAGCTGAGCGGTTAGCCCTTCTGTCTAACCGCGCGGCTTGTGCGGGTTATTTCTGTATAGACCGCTTAGTCCTGTAATTTTTTAGTCCCACATCTCTTATTTGTATTCTCTCTTCTCTCCTCCATTCTATTAAAGGGAGGTCATACTTTTGTAATAGATACCTTTTTCAGATAATAAAATTTGTGTTATACCTCTCCCGGCTTATTTTTTATTCGTTTCTTACATGGTATCAGAGGACTCGATCTTCTCCTCCTGATTTTGTGTGCCTTCTCTGTCCGCGCGACCTGTCCGCACAGCTTGCTTCTTCTTCTCACGACTTGGTCTCGCGACTTGTTTCTTCCGCCGGATTACGCCCTGTTCGCACGGCTACTTCCTCTTCTTCTCGCTGTGACCTCTCCTTTAGTCATCGTGACCTATTATCGTGACCTGTTTTCCTTGTTCGCCATGTTTGTCTCTCGCGGTCTTATCTCTAACCGCGCGGTTTTCTTTCTTCTGTTTGCGCGGGCTGCCTTCTATCCGCTCGACTTCTTCCCCTCTGCTTTGTTCTGCGGCTTGGTCGTGGCTTTTCTGTCCGCTGGTGTTTGTCATCGTGACCGCCGCAGATCTCCTTCTTCTAACCGCTGCGATTTCTCCCTGTTCACGCAGTTTGTTTCCTAACCGCACGGTTTGTTTCCTAACCGCGCAGCTTCCTGTTGTTTTATCCTATGGCTCTTTCTGATGCTTCTAGTGCTACCACTCCTATCGCCAATCCGGCTCCGCCTCTTCCTCCTACTCCTTCCGAGAACCTTGGC
Source organism: Platanthera zijinensis (assembly GCA_039513925.1). Taxonomy (NCBI): domain Eukaryota; kingdom Viridiplantae; phylum Streptophyta; class Magnoliopsida; order Asparagales; family Orchidaceae; genus Platanthera; species Platanthera zijinensis. The sequence goes on from CM077087.1 coordinate 110,900,984, forward strand.
ACCATTTCAAAACTTGTCGGCTCCAACTACCGGGATTGGAGCGTCTCCTTCATCTTTCTCCTTCGCTCGCAACGCAAACGCAACCATCTCGTTGATGACCCTCTGCCCACCACTTCACCTCTCTTTGATGACTGGGATGTGAGTGACGCACTTGTGCGTACTTGGCTCGCTAACAGCCTCTCTGATGAATGCCTCCCCGTCATCCGTCATGATGAGATGGTCAAGGCCGCTTGGCTTCATCTTGTCGCTCTGTACTCAAAGGGGGCTAAGATGTTTCACATCTATACGTTGTATGCGGACATCTTTGCCCGTCCTACATTGTCTCCTGTTGCTGCCTACCAATAGGTTTAGGCTCTTGGGGCTTAGATTCTTCAGAATCGCCCCTTTTCTGTGGATTTGGCTCAATAACTCAAGCATTTCAAGGAGCTTCTCATTGTGTGTTATCTGCTTCGGCTTCCTAATACTTATGATATGATTCGCCAGCAAATTCTGGATGAGGCAGAATCTCCTACCTTAGATGCCACCGCTGCTTGCATCACTGCTTTCACCTCCCTCCTTCAACACCCTCTTCTGCCCACTCCTTCTCCACCGGACAACTATGCTCACCAAACTCAGTGGAGTGGCTCTGGTAGCCACAGTCACCAGTCTGGCGGACGTGCTCCTTCCCGCTACCTCTGCTCTCATTGTGGCAGCACCGACCATACTATGGAACGGTGCTGGACGAAGCATCCCCATTTTCGCCCCTCGGGTTACTCTTCCGCCTCCTCTTCCAAGCCGTCTGCCTCCATGGTCACATCATCAGGTAGTGCCCACGTGGTGACCCAAGGTAAATGGTTTATCGACTCTAGTGTGACTAATCACATGACGGGCAATCCTCAGTGCTTCTCTCTACTCGAATAACATGATCGGTTGCCTTCTATCCTCATTGCAGACGGTTCTCCCTCCTCGGTTCATGGGTCAGGAGTGGTTCATGTTACTCCGTCTCTTCGTCTAGCAGACAATCTCTATGTTCCCAAATTTCCGTGCAATTTATTGTCGGTTACCTCTTTATGCAAGCAGCTACAGTGCTCTGTGACATTTCCTCCGACTTCTTGTTCTTTTCAGGATCTGAGCTCCCAATGGACGATTACTACTGGGACTGAGAGCGGCGACCTCTAATTCCTCGACAACATTCCGCCTTGTCCGCCTTCTCCTCTTCTTCTACGGATCTTCTCCAGTGGAATCTCCGCCTCGGTCATCCTCCTCCGTGACTTTTATATAAGCTTCTGCCCTACCTCCCTCCTTCTAGTACTCCTCTCAACTGCGACGCTTGTCTTCTTGGTAAGCATCACTGTTCCTCCTTCCCACCGAAGCAAGGTCGGGGCTCTAGCCATCCGTTTTATCTAGTCCACTCCGATGTCTGGGGCCCTGCTCCTACCCTCACCATTGGCCGGGGTAGTTCTTATTTTGTCACTTTTATTGATGATTTTTCTATATGTACTTGGGTGTATCTCTTACGAGATTGCTCTTTACTTTTGGATGTATGGATCTCTTTTTATCAATTAATTAAAACTCAGTTTGGTATTTGTATTAAAACATTTCACTCAGATAATGCTAAAGAATATCTGAGTCATGCGTTTACATCTTTCTGTATGCAACATGGCATTATTCATAGAACTAGCTGTGTTTATACCTCCCAGCACAATGGGGTGGCGGAACGCAAAAACCGTCATCTCCTCGATGTCGCTCGTACCTTGATGACCAAGATGCATGTTCCTCGCTCCTATTAAGGCTATGCTGTTCTCCTTGTCTGCTACCTCATCAATCGCATTTCCTCTACGGTTCTCCACGGGAAAACACCATTCTCCATTCTGTATCCGGGCAAGGAGCCCTTCCCCCTCCCTCTCTGAATCTTTGGGTGCACTGTCTTTGTGCATGGCCCATCTGCCACCCGAGATAAGCTCTCTCCTCACTCAACCAAATGTGTCTTTTTAGGGTACTCCCCAACTCAGAAAGGCTATTGTTGCTTTGACCCCGTTTTTCGTAAGCGGTTCGTCTTTGCTGATGTCACCTTCTTCGAGAATGCCTCCTACTTCTCGGCTGAATCCTCTCCTCTCCCACCAGCTTCTGATACTCCCGCTATTCTCTATGTTCCCTCGTCTCCTACTGCGATCTCAACCCCTACTCTGTCTCCGTCCATTTCTCTCCCTCCGCCTCTTTATCCCTCTTCTCCACCACCGTCTCCCTCATCTCCACCATCGTCGCTCTCTACTCCCGGGCAAGCTCTTTCTGCCAAGGATGCTCCGGATGCCGAGGGACCCGCCGACCTGGATATTCCTGTAGCTCTTCGTAAAAGGGTGGGGACGTGTACTCTACACCCCCTTGCTGGTGTTGTTTCATATGATCGCCTTACCTCTTCTCACAGGGCCTTTTCTCTGGCTATCTCTGCCATTGCCACACCCCATTCCTACCAGGAGGCCCTTGCTATTCTTCATTGGAAGATGGCCATGGATGAGGAAATGGCGACCCTAACTGAGTGTGGTACCTGGACTCTTGTTCCTCCTCCCTTCGGTACTGCTGTTGTTGGCTGTCGCTAGGTCTTTGTGGTCAAATTTGGCCCGAACTGCAATGTGGATCGTTATAAGGCCCGCCTTGTTGCTAAGGTCTTTACTCAGACCTATGGGATTGATTACTTTGACACCTTCTCTCCCGTGGCTCGTCTCAGCACTATCCGGGTCCTACTCTCTGTGGCCGTCAATCGAGATTGGCCGATTTCTCAGCTGGATGTCAAGAATGCCTTCCTTTATGGTGATCTTTAGGAAGCCATCTACATGGAGGAACCTCCTGGGTATGTTGCGTAGGGGGATACACGGGTATGCCGGCTGAAGAAGGCCATCTATGGCCTCAAGCAGAGCCCTCGAGCTTGGTTTGACAAGTTCAGCGGCATCGTGGCGGCCGTTGGTTTTACGCGAAGCTCTGCCGATCACTCACTATTCATTCGCAAAACCTCCTCAAGACTGGTGGTGCTTGCTGTGTACGTCGATGATATTCTTCTCACTGGCGATGACCAGGAAGGGGTTGCCTTGACAAAGCGGCATCTTCGTCAACATTTGGTCACGAAAGATATGGGCTCTCCGAAGTACTTTCTGGGGATTGAAATCTTTCGGAAGTCAAACTCCTTAGTTCTCTCCCAACGTAAGTATTCTCATGATCTATTAAAAGAGGCAGGATTAACTGGAGAAAAACCTGTCTGAAGCCCCATGGCAACTGGAGAAGACAAAACCTGGACAGATGATTCGCCTCCTCTTTCAAATATTACGTGATACAGGCATTTGGTTGGTAAGCTCATATATCTCACAGTGACCAGGCCCGACATTTCCTATGTTGTGGGCAAGGTGAGTCAATTCATGCAAGCGCCCAGGGAGTGCCATCTATAGTCCGTCTTACGGATCTTGGAATATGTCAAAGCAGTACCTGGGAAAGGATTACTCTTTCAAAAGAATGGTCATCTGAGGGTTGAAGCATACTCAGATGCGAGTTATGCTGATGACAAAGGGGATCGCAAGTCAACTTCGGGTTTTTACACCTTTGTTGGGGGAAATCTGGTGAGCTAGAAGAGCAAGAAGCAATCTATTGTTTCTAGATCCAGTGTAGAAGCAGAGTATCGTAGTATGGCATCGACCACTTATGATTTAAAGTGGTTACGGGCTCTCATAATGGATTTAGGAGAGGTCTACAACCATCCTCTACATATATTCTGTGATAACAAGGCGGCCATATACATCTCCAAAAAATCCGGTCTTTCATGAAAGAACCAAGCACATTGAGATCGACTGTCTTTTCATTCGTGAAGAGATTTTGAAGGAACAAATTTGCACTCTCTTTGTCACTTCTGATAAAGAGTTGGCTGACATCTTCACCAAGCCAGTATCCGCCTCGTTTCTTCAAATTTGCGACAAGCTGGGCATGATCGATATATATGCTCCAGCTTGAGGGGGAGTGTTGAAGTTGGTGACCGGGAGGTCTGGCGGCCTATCTTGGCGGTTTGAAGACCGCGCGGTCTGGCGGTTTCCCTTCAGCGGTTTGGTTGTTGTGCTGTTGCCTTCTGGAGTCCGATCAGTCTAGCGGTTTGTCTCTGGCGGCTTGGAGACCGGGCGGTCTAGCAGTCTCCCATGGCGATCTCTCCTTTCTCTCTGGTGGTAGCCGAGCGGTTAGCCCTTCCGTCTAACTGCATGACTTGTACGAGTTGTTTCTGTATAGACTGCTTAGTCCTGTAATTTTTTAGTCCCACATCTCTTATTTGTATTCTCTCTTCTCTCCTCCATTCTATAAAGGGGAGGCCATACCTTTGTAATAGATACCTTTTTTAGATAATAAAATTTCTGTTATACCTCTCTCTGCTTGTTTTTTGTTCGTTTCTTACACCCACCACAGCCTTGCATCGCCATCCAACAAGAAAGTGTCTATAGTGGTCTTCTGCCACTCCTCCGTATCTGTAGCTGTCAGGACTCTCTTAACTCGGGAGAGCCAATCCTTAGCTTGGGTTGGGGTTCCCGTCCCCGAGAACACTGGAGGGTTGAAGCCCATAACGTGCCGGAGTTGCTTTTCAGTTGCTCTCCTAGGCATCAATGGCTCCACGACCACTTGATCCACCCTTCTTGGCTCCGCCGCTAGAAGCGGTACTTGCTCCGTAGTAGGGGAAGGTTGCTGTATTTGCCTTGCAGGCTTGGCATTTATCATTGCGAACACCTCTTCAGCCACCAATATTATGATTTCTGCTGAGGGTGGTGTTATAGGCACATCATTTGGTGTGCTACTTGCCTCAGAATGTGGGTTCTCTAAAGACCCTGCACCACTCCTGGTCACCTATATATATACGCACAAAACACCGTTAAGTGACCAATCAATATTGCATAAAACAATTATAGGAACACGCAGGTTCCTCAAACATATGTATTTTCATTCCAAAGTGAACATTCATGGGTTCTTTTTATGTTATAAAGATGACGCAAACACATGTTCTCACCACCCCTTAAAATAATTCACCCACGAATTCATTTAAGCATGACTGAAACAGGTAGTCTTATACCAAATTGTAACACCCCTATCTGTCGCATAGCATATAACAGTAGGTCTGGCTGGGGCTCGATGTCATATACTACGGTCAGACTGGTGGATTACTCAATGAAACCATCCTTCCAATAACACATCCTACTCAGAGTACATTCTAGCGGAAGCAATTTAAAATTTGCAAAGAAAGAACCCAAGCCAATAGCATGAATGTCCACTAGCAATCCAAAATTAGGAATGAACGTACAAAAATAAACAAAGTACTTGGCCTTATGGCCTTACAAAGGGTTTACTTAAATAATCAGTGTTTTACAAACATCGGCTCGCGGTCCGGTCACACATGAATAAAACAAGTAAACATTCTGTTGGAACACCCTATTACTAATTTGGGCAAGGATCACTATGTCTCTTAGGAAGCCAGGTTGACCTAGTTGTATAGTGTAAAGGTCAACATTAGAATGAGTCTAGGGCTTAGAACTTAGGTTTGAAGCTGCCCCCAAGGACCATTCAAGCTCAGGATTTCAAGCTAAGTAAAGAGATAAAAATAGTCGAACGACGGTCGACTATCGTCGAGATCAGGTCGACGATCGTCGAGCTCTGGTCGACTACTTATGTCCTCAGCCTTCTGCTTATTGCTGGCTTCGGTCGACTATCGTCGAGCTTCAGTCCGACGATCGTCGAACTTTGGTCGACGATCTCTGGCTGTGGTTGGGTCGACTATTTCTGGGAAAGTTTAGGTCGACGATCTCTGTTTGCTTCAGGTCGACGACTTCTGTCTTAATCAGATCGACTATTTCTGCCAGACCAAGAACTTAGATAGTCGATCTCAGATCGAAGTTTTCTGTCTACTGCTTATCTTCAATATCTCTGAGCTCAGGTTGATGATCTTCGAGCTCAGATCGACGTTTTCTGTCAGAATGATATATTCCTTCTCTGAGCTCTGGTCGACGATCGTGGAGCTCAGATCGACGTTTATTTTGAGAGATCGACGTTCTTAAGGATTCAAATGCTGCCAGTCTTTGGAATGTTTTTGAATTCTCTCAGCATTTAATTCCAAGAAGATTTGCCAGCCGTTTTCATTTATTCTGGAACAAGTTTCAAAGGAATTATTCAGGAATGTTTCATTGGACTTTCCTCTAGAAGACAAATCATTTATGGAAGGCATTTAATGTCTGATAACGGCTATCTTGGAAGAATTATATTCAGAGAAAAAGATCGTCTTCTCCATCACTACTTTCAAAGAGAATTAATCCAGAGTCAATATACAATAGAATCAAGAGACACACTGATATAGAAGAACAAGAAGAATTAAGTTGAAAAAGATAACCATTCACTTGCTTACAGAAAAGTGATCAAAGCTTCATCTCAAAGAACTCCAGACACCTCATCTTTCAGCCTCTTTGCTGAATCAATTCTTTGCTGGAGATCTAAAGATCTGAAGACCTATCACCCTAGAGCAAAGCTTCCATTCCTGATTCATTCAACATCTCAGGGGGAGCTTTGACAACAAAAGATCCACTAGTCTTCTCTCATTTGATTTGAGAACAGAGAAGACAATCTCACCTCTTTACCTTTTTCTTTTTCCTGCTGTAAAGGGTTTTTGAACTGCCTTCAAAAGTTTTGTCTGGTTCTGAGAGCCTTGTCAAAACTCAGTGGTGGCAAGACACCTTATCAAAAAATCCAGTTTTGGTTTTTGAGCACCTTGTCAAAAGCTCATTGGTGTCAGGACACCTGATCAACTCATCCTGAGTGGATTCCTACCAAGGGTGGTAGAAGAGTGGATGTACCCAGGTTTTTGGGGAACCACTATATTTCCTTGTGTCTTCTGGTTTGTTTGTGTGATTTGTTTGCTGTGTGCTGTGCTCTTTACTTCTTGGTTTTTAACTTCTTACTAGCACTCTATACTATATCATAAATTGAACTTTATATGTGCTGTTTATTTCAACTATGAAAAACTATTTTAAAATACTCTATTCACCCCCCCTCTAGAGTTGAGATAGATCTTACCCTCACTTTCAATTGGTATCAGAGGGAGGTTGGTTGCTCATACAGGCTAACACCTGAACCAAAAGATCCTTGATAAGATCAATCTCTTAAGAGGATTATTTTCTATACATCTATCTATTTATTTAAAGACATGGCACAGAACAAAGATTATGCAAGCACCAGACCACCAGTGTGCAACCTTTCCAAGTTTGCACTCTGGAAGGCAAGGATTAGATTATACATGAATTCTATTGATGAGGATATTTTTAATTCTGTCTTGACAGTGTGTCCAACTCCACCAGCAAGCTCAAGTACAAGTGTCGTTCCACCTCCTTCTGGAACAGATGCAGACATAAAGAAATGGAAAACTGCAGATGCAAAGGCCATGAACATCTTGGCTCAGACAATGTCTGATGAGATATTTCCGAAAGTAGCTGACTGCAACTCAGCCAAAGGAATTTGGGACAAGCTCTCTGAAATTGTCTCAGGATCTGCTGATGAAAGGAAAGATAGAAGATCTCATCTGATAAGCCAATATGAGAACTTCAAAAAGGGAGAAGCTGAATCAGTGGCTGACATGTACAATAGACTAAGTCTAATTGTCAATGAGTTAAAAACCCTAGACAAAGAAATCTCACTGACTGAGCTGAATGACAAAATCCTGATGTGCTTCCCCAGCACTTGGGATTCAAGAATCTGGCCAATCAAAGATGCCAGAAGTCTAAATGAGATCACCACTGAAGCTCTCCTGGGCAAGCTCAAATCCTATGAGCTGCTCATTAAAAATAGAGAAGAAGAACAAAAGGCTACTTCTCCAGCCACAAGGAAAGAAAAGACCATAGCCTTCAAAGCTGCAGAAGAAGAGCCTGAAAATAAAGCTACAGGAAATGATGAGCTCATAAGTCTACTGGCCAAAAGATTCTACAAGATGGCCAGAAAAGACTTTAGAAAGAGACCATACAAGGGTCATGATAAACCAAGGTATGATAAATCAAACAACAATAAAGAAATTATATGCTTTGGTTGCAGGAAACCAGGCCACATTGTGCCTGACTGTCCAGAAAACAAGAATAAGGACAAGAAGGAAAGAAGAGAAAGAAGAAAAGAAAAGGATTACAAGAAGAATAGCTCAGACAAAGCCTCCTCCAGTAAGAACAAACATACAAGGAAGGGCTTTGTTGCTGAGACATGGAGTGAGACTGAAGAGGAATCTGAAGCCTCATCCAGTTCCAGTGATGATGAGGATGATTAAGATGAAAAAGAATTTTGCATGATGGCTATCAATGCCTCACAGCAAAACTCTGATGAAGAATCAGAATCAGATTCAGAAACTCAACCAGATGAAGATCAGGTAATCAACTCTTTTGATTTTAATTCTGAGGACTTCAAAGATGAATTTAAGACACTGTGCCTAGATCTATTAAAATCTGAGAAGGAGATAATCTCTCTCAGGAATCAATTATCTGAGCATAGTGTCCTAAACTCAAAGAACCTCAAACTCTCTGAGGAGTTAGAATGCTGTAGGGAGGAGATAGCTTCACTGAAAAGTGAACTATCAAAGGTCAAAAAGTTTGAAGAATCCCTAAATGGGAGAAGTATCAGACTGATGGACATCACAAGCACAGTGAACTCTAGATTTAATAGCACACTGGGCTTGGTTGCCTCATCCAGCCAACCTATAATATTGACAACTCCAATCAAGTTTGTCTCTGACAAAGGAAAGGGAGTAATAGAGGTACCCAAGAAGAATGCAGATCTGTCAGAGAAAAATTCAGTTCAACAGATGGCGTCGAGCAGAGCTCGACGATCGTCGAACAGAGCTCGACGATCTAACTACAGATCGTCGACCTCAGCTCGACGATATCCAAACCCTGAACTTCAGCATAATCGATCTTCGAACAGAGATCGACGATCTGACCCAAGATCGTCGACCTCAGTTCGACGATCGTCGAACAGAAATCATGACTGTGAACACTCCCTCAATGGCACATCTAGATTCAATCCTAGAAGTCCCACATCCCAAAGCTTTAATCCCTATACTGAATGGATAGTACCTCCTAGGAGATACCATCCTGAAGGTTATAAGGATCAACCTGGGATGTCTTTTGTTTCAGAATTTAAGGGATATCAACCTAGGCCCAAGGTTAACTGGGTCAAAAACAAATAAGCTGGTTTTGTGCAGGTGAAGACCTATCCAGCATCAAACCATCAATGGTATCTGGATAGTGGGTGCTCAAAGCACATGACAGGGGACAAGGACAACTTCACTTCCTTCAAAGCCAAGCTTGGACCCAAAGTAATTTTTGGAGACTCAAGCTTTGGAACTACAAAAGGATATGGTGCAGTCCAAATTGGCTCAGTCACATTCAAGAAGGTGGCATATGTTGAAGGACTCAAGCACAACTTAATAAGTATCAGTCAACTGTGTGATGAAGGATATCAAGTGACATTCAACAAAGCCATATGCAAGGTCAAGTCAGAGGACAACACAACTGTGTTGACAGGTAACAGAAGAGGTAACATTTACTTAGTGGATTTTCATTCACCTATAGTAGATATTTGCCTGTTCAATTCCATTTCAAAATCTAATATTTTATGGCATAAGAGACTAGGGCATATTAACCTGAGAACCATTGCTAGGCTATCTAAAGACAACCTTGTTAGAGGACTACCTTCTGCTCCCTATAAGAAGGAAGGACCTTGCAAGGCTTGTCAATTAGGCAAGCAAACTAAAAGTAGTTTTAAATCAATTAATAAGAGTGATTCACCTAGAATTTTGTACCTATTGCACATGGATCTGTTTGGACCCATATATGTACAAAGCCTAGGAGGGAAATCCTATACTTTAGTGATTATAGATGACTTCTCAAGATTCACTTGGGTATTCTTTCTGAGGAAGAAGTCTGATAACTTCAAGTGTTTGACAGATTTTCTCAAATGCATTCAGATTGAGTTCAATACTCACATTGCCCTGATCAGAAGTGATCATGGGACAGAGTTTGATTCTCTTCTCATGCAAGAGTTCTGTCAAAGTGAAGGGATCAGGCACACTTTCTCAGCTCCTAGAACTCCTCAACAAAATGGGGTAGCTAAAAGGAAAAATAGAACACTCATTGAATCTACAACTACATTATTGGCAGATGCTCACCTACCTCTATCCTTTTGGGCTGAGGCAGTGAACACCTCCAACTATGTGTTGAACAGAAGCCTGATACACAAGCTGAAGGGCAAGACTCCCTATGAATTGCTCAAAGGGAAGAAACCTAAAATAGGCTATTTTAAAGTCTTTGGTTGCACTTGTTTTATTCATAATAATGACAAGAAATATCTAGCAAAATTCCAAGCTAAAGCTGATGAAGGAGTGTTTCTGGGATACTCCATGATCAGCAAGGCCTATAGGGTTTATAATAAATCTTCCTGTAAAATTGAAGAATCTGTTCATATTATTTTTGATGAAGCTAACATGTCTTTCAAGGAGAAGAATGCTTCTACCATAGAACCTTTGCAGGTACATTCTCTAGCTGAAGACTTGAACAAATTGCAAGTTGCTGAAAAGAATGAGAGCAGTGATGATGAAGAAGAAGTTCAACATTTTGAAGAAAATCATCCTGAAGAGCCAGTTGCTGCTCCACTAGAGGAGACAACAACACAGGCTGGTGAATAATCAACACTCCCTGTTGATTTAGTAACAACAAGAGATCATCCAATCACCCAAGTAATTGGAGAGATCTCAGCTGGTGTGCAAACTAGAAATCAGGTCAACCAGAACCTGATGCACACTTGCTTCCTATCTCAAATTGAGCCTCAATCCATTCAAGATGCAAAGCAAGATCCACACTGGATCATTGCAATGCAAGAGGAGTTGCATCAATTTGAAAGGAACAAGGTTTGGGAACTAGTTCCTAAGCCAAAGGATCATCCCACTGTTGGAACAAAGTGGGTATTCAGGAACAAGCTGGATGATCAAGGAGTCATAGTCAGAAACAAGGCAAGGCTAGTTGCTCAAGGATATTCTCAACAAGAAGGAATAGACTATGATCAGACCTTTGCACCAGTTGCAAGGTTAGAAGCCATCAGAATATTCCTAGCCTATGCTGCTCACAAAGGTTTCAAAGTGTACCAAATGGATGTAAAGAGTGCATTTCTCAATGGGGACATCAAAGAGGAAGTCTATGTTAGACAACCTCCAGGTTTTATCTCTCTAACTCACCCTGATTATGTTTACAAATTGCATAAAGCATTATATGGTCTCAAGCAAGCTCCTAGAGCATGGTATGAGACCCTAGCATGCTTTCTTCTGGAAAATGATTTTGTTAGGGGGAGAGTAGACCAAACTCTTTTTATTAGAACCCATAAGTCCCATACCCTACTAGTACAAATTTATGTAGATGACATTATTTTTGGTTCTACTGATTCAAAATTGTGCAAAAAGTTTTCCAAGCTTATGCATTCTAAATTTGAAATGAGTAGCATGGGTGAGCTGTCTTTCTTCTTAGGACTGCAAGTCAAGCAACATGCTGAAGGCATATTTATTTCTCAAACCAAGTATGAAAAAGAATTGGTTAAGAAATTTGGTATGTCTGATGCATCATGTATGAAAACACCCATGCCCTCAAATGCTGTAATAGATGCTGATGAACATGGGAAACCTGTTGATCAGACAACATATAGAGCAATAATTGGCTCTTTATTGTACCTTACAGCTAGTAGGCCTGATATAATGTTTGCTACATGTATTTGTGCTAGATTCCAAGTTAGCCCTAGAGAATCACACTTAATCTTACTTAAGAGGATTCTTAGGTATGTGAAAAGTTGTCCAAATCTAGGTCTCTGGTATCCAAAAGATTCAGCATTTGACTTAACTGGATTTTCAGATGCTGATTATGCTGGATGCAGAATAGATAGGAAAAGCACCAGTGGAACATGTCAGTTCCTTGGTGACAGACTTGTCTCCTGGTTTTGTAAGAAGCAAACATCTGTGTCAACCTCAACTGCTGAAGCTGAGTATATGGCTGCAGGCAGTTGCTGTTCACAAATATTGTGGATACAGAATCAGCTCTTAGACTATGGCTACAACTTAGAGAAGTCTAAAATTTTCTGTGATAATACTAGTGCTATCTCTATAGCACAAAATCCAGTCCTCCATAGTAGGACAAAACACATAGAAATTAGGCATCACTTTCTAAAAGATAATGTAGAGAAAAATAAAATTGAACTTCAATATATTCCTACTGATTTACAAAGGGGAGATATTTTCACCAAACCCTTGGATGAAAAGAAACACAGTTTCTTCCTAAATCAGTTAGGCATGTTAGATGGAGGAAGCCTAAATTAAATTACAAGATTTTGTAAAGCTAAAATAGACCAAGACTAGGATAAAAATTTCTTTCTTTTTGTGTCTGTAGGATAGTTTCTGTCCCTGAACTGAGCTCGACGTTTTCCCAGAAAACGTCGAACGGAGATCGACGATTTTCCACAAAATCGTCGACCGGAGATCGACGGTTCTTGAGACGTCGATCTGAGCTCAGCGCCGCCGTTGGATCTAGGCTTTCCTTCTGTCTGCTCCTTGATCGTCGAGCGGAGCTTGACGCTCTCAATAACGTCGAACGGAGTTCGACGCTATTGGCGTCTCTTCAAATTCCTTCTGCAGCCCAAATCGTCGAGTTGAGTTCGACGCTTCTTCGAACTGAGCTCCACGATCTTCCTTTTTCGTGTCGAACCCTAATATAAAATCATTTCTTGGCCGCCGCTCGTCGTTTACGCCTTCATACTCTCTGCAAATTATTTTTCCCTCCAAACCTTCTACACTTGGTCGCGTTTGTTCAATCTTTGCAGGTACAAATGGCTTCAACTATTGCTGCCCTTTCGAAGATGAAATTTGATACCGGTTTTGATATCGATATAAGCTCGTTTGATGGAAGCGATCAACGCTTCAAGGACATTCTTAGTTTGTTTAGAGATCAACAGCTGTTGGAAATAATGTCTACCAGAATGAAAATTGCTTCAGATGAAATAAAAGAATGGTGCTATTCTGCGACAGATGAGAATGAGAATTCTGTCATCGGCTTCATAAAAGGGACCCAGGTACAACTGTCCCCGGCTCTCTTAACTGAAGTGTTTCATCTCAGTACTGGAGAAGACTCTATCGAATTATCTGGAGAAGAATATGATTCCATGCTTGATCGGATGGGTCACAATGCTGTGAATCCTAATAAACTGCTGAAGAAGAATCTGTCCTTGGAATTTCAGTTTTTGGCTGATGTAGTTGGGAAAGTGCTACTGGCCAAGCACTCTGCCCATGATACAATATCAAGATATCAGTTTTGTCTGATGGGAGCTCTGCTGGATAAGAAACACCTGAACTGGGGATCAATTTTCTTCAATCTGATTAAGAAAAAGCTGAATAAGACTGCTGTCAGCTTTGGGAGAATTCTAGGGGTCTATCTGCATTTCAGATGCCCTGAGTTGCTGACCTCCTCTAGGATGTTCATTAATGCATCCAAGAGGCTCTCCTGTGCCCTTTTTGGCAAATGGGACAGGCAGATCATCAATCCCTCCAGAGCTGCTGCATCGACTACTGCTTCAGGCACAAGGACTGTCTTAGTCACTCCACCCCTGGTCTCTGCACCAGCAGAAGGGTTGCCTGCTCCTCCTTCTCCTTCAGCTGTCTCTACCCCAGCCATTTCATCCTCACCTCCAATCTCTACCATAGCCATATCTTCCCCAATTACCATCTCTTCACCAGTTTCATCCCCTCCAGCATCTACCTCTGAGGTATTCCTTCCTCTCTTCTCTTACCCATCCTTTACCACTCCATCATATTCTCTTTTAGATGAATCCTTCATGGATGATTCTCATCCTTCCTCTCCTCCTGAGCCTCCCTCTACCTCCTGATTCCAACAAATGATGGAAGACATTTTCTCTCAAGCCATCTTCACTCCTTCTCTTACCCCTTCTATCTCCACCTCACTTCACTCAATCTCCTCCTTTCCTATATCAGAACCATCCATTCCCTTACCTCCTATCTCCTCTTTCCCCATGCCACCAGCTCCAGCCAACATCCCTTCAATAACCTTCTATCCTACCTCTGCTCAAGCCCCTCTTGAGCATGTAGATCTCTCAGCCCTGGCTGACAGGTTATATGAGCTGTTAGCTCCAAAGCTAACCTCATTACTGGAGACCTCTCTGGCTCCACTACTGACCCATGTCAAGGAGCTGTCTTCCAAGCTATTATCTTTCATCTCCTCTCAGGCAACTTCATCTTCTGGGTGCCTTGATTCACTTATCTCTGAACCAAGGCAGGGGGAGATGCCATATGAAGTAGTTTTTGCAATGAACCTCCAGAGCCTGCTCTCCAAGTTTAATGCTGGATACTTCAGATTTCTGCCAGTTCCTCACACTGAAGATCTGTCTAAGGCCATTGTGCCTATTTCTGTCTGTAATCCCAGCCATATTGAAGCATATATAAATTCTTGGAAGGCTGTGGATGTTGTTTTGTCCATATCTGATGCTGTTACTAAGGCCATTGTGCCTCTTGTTGATGATGATGCTACTGCTGTTGTAGATATTTCTGCTGATATTGCTGTTGACTCTGATATGCTTGTTGATGCTTATGCTGCTGCTTCTGTTTGCTCTACTGCTGCTCCCTCTCCTCCTGCTCCTGCTGTTTCTGCAAAGCTTAAAGCTCAAGAAGAGTATATCAGAAGAATTGATGATCTGTATGATCAACCTCAGAGTTCTGAAAGTGATCAGTACAGGACAGATTCTGACGATTCTGCTAGCACTATTGCCAAGAAAAGGAAAGCTAGAAGCAAAGCAATGATGTCTGTTTCCCCAGCTCAAGCAAAGGACTCCAATGATATTCCCTACTATATTTTGCATGACTGCCCCTTATCTGAGCCTTGGATGCAGTACTCGAAGAATCAATTAAAGGCTATGAAGAAGAAGAGGAAGCTAGACAAGTATGAAAAAGGATCTTCTCAATATCAGCCTCCTCCTCCTCCTCCTCCAGATTCTGGATCAGGCTCAGCCCCTCAAGCTCCAGTTTCCAGACACAGTTCTACTCAGTCCTATCAGAAATCCTATCAAAGGGGACAGCATCAAAGGGGATATCAATCCAGAAGAGATCAATATAGAGGAAGCCAGAGAGGGCACAGACTTCTTTCAAGGGAAGGACAAGGCCACTCTTAATCTTCTTCAGGTCCTTTCCCTTACAGGCTGAAAGACTCAATTGTTTCCAGGACCCCTCCTTCAACAGATATGAACCTCCTGTTCCTTTTGAGGATCCTGAGAACAACCCTGTGTCCTGGACAGCTAGAATAAAAGAATTGGCTGCCCTTGATCAAATGAAAAAGGCCAGAGAACAAGGCAAGGATACTTCCAACATAACTACTTTATCAGAACAGAGAAAGAAAGAACTAGAGAGATATGCATCAAGGAAATTCTTTAATCCAGAAGACTATATGAAGCTGCACCCTGAGGCTGTTGTTCCAAGGCCCAAATCTCAAACTTCTCTAGGTGTAGAGGATGACAGAAGGTCAAAGAAAGAAAGTCAGAATCCTAACAGAGAAATTGTGTTTAAAAAGGGAACTGAAAAGAAGTGATCTGTGTAAGCTGAACATCATTCTCCCTTGGATATTTGCTGTCTTTTTATCTATGATCTGCATTACTGCTATATATCTCCTCTGCAGTATTGATTTAACTTTTGTGTTGATGTATGCTTATTTATTTCTTATTTCTATCTGTAAATAGTAATCCTAACCCAAATAGGGGGAGATTGTTGGAACACCCTATTACTAATTTGGGCAAGGATCACTATGTCTCTTAGGAAGCCAGGTTGACCTAGTTGTATAGTGTAAAGGTCAACATTAGAATGAGTCTAGGGCTTAGAACTTAGGTTTGAAGCTGCCCCCAAGGACCATTCAAGCTCAGGATTTCAAGCTAAGTAAAGAGATAAAAATAGTCGAACGACGGTCGACTATCGTCGAGCTCAGGTCGGCGATCGTCGAGCTCTGGTCGACTACTTATGTCCTCAGCCTTCTGCTTGTTGCTGGCTTCAGTTGACTATCATCGAGCTTCAGTCCGACGATCGTCGAACTTTGGTCGACGATCTCTGGCTGTGGTTGGGTCGACTATTTTTGGGAAAGTTTAGGTCGACGATCTCTGTTTGCTTCAGGTCGACGATTTCTGTCTTAATCAGATCGACTATTTCTGCCAGACCAAGAACTTAGATAGTCGATCTCAGATCGAAGTTTTCTGTCTACTGCTTATCTTCAATATCTCTGAGCTCAGGTCGACGATCTTCGAGCTCAGATCGACGTTTTCTGTCAGAATGATATATTCCTTCTCTGAGCTCTGGTCGACGATCGTGGAGCTCAGATCGACGTTTATTTTGAGAGATCGACGTTCTTAAGGATTTAAATGCTTCCAGTCTTTGGAATGTTTTTGAATTCTCTCAGCATTTAATTTCAAGAAGATTTGCCAGCCATTTTCATTTATTCTGGAACAAGTTTCAAAGGAATTATTCAGGAATGTTTCATTGGACTTTCCTCTAGAAGACAAATCATTTATGGAAGGCATTTAATGTCTGATAACGGCTATCTTGGAAGAATTATATTCAGAGAAAAAGATCGTCTTCTCCATCACTACTTTCAGAGAGAATTAATCCAGAGTCAATATACAATAGAATCAAGAGACACACTGATATAGAAGAACAAGAAGAATTAAGTTGAAAAAGATAACCATTCACTTGCTTACAGAAAAGTGATCAAAGCTTCATCTCAAAGAACTCCAGACACCTCATCTTTCAGCCTCTTTGCTGAATCAATTCTTTGCTGGAGATCTAAAGATCTGAAGACCTATCACCCTAGAGCAAAGCTTCCATTCCTGATTCATTCAACATCTCAGGGGGAGCTTTGACAACAAAAGATCCACTAGTCTTCTCTCATTTGATTTGAGAACAGAGAAGACAATCTCACCTCTTTACCTTTTTCTTTTTCCTGCTGTAAAGGGTTTTTGAACTCCCTTCAAAAGTTTTGTCAGGTTCTGAGAGCCTTGTCAAAACTCAGTGGTGGCAAGACACCTTATCAAAAAATCCAGTTTTGGTTTTTGAGCACCTTGTCAAAAGCTCATTGGTGTCAGGACACCTGATCAACTCATCCTGAGTGGATTCCTACCAAGGGTGGTAGAAGAGTGGATGTACCCAGGTTTTTGGGGAACCACTATATTTCCTTGTGTCTTCTGGTTTGTTTGTGTGATTTGTTTGCTGTGTGCTGTGCTCTTTACTTCTTGGTTTTTAACTTCTTACTAGCACTCTACACTATATCATAAATTAAACTTTATATGTGCTGTTTATTTCAACTGTGAAAAACTATTTTAAAATACTCTATTCACCCCCCTCTAGAGTTAAGATAGATCTTACCCTCACTTTCACATTCGCATGGCCTTCGAGGGCCGGCTCAGCAACCAGGGCTTCAGCCTGCTACTTACCACTCGGCTCCGCAGCACCTGCAAGCAATAATCTACCGCACGGTGGAAAACAAAGCAACAGTCAGCTAAATCTGACAGAATTATAACGACCCTGTACAACCCCGTGTCCGCTGAAGGGGCCCCAGCAAGCAGGCGGGCCGGGCCCCAGCCGCCTCTCTCAGGCGGGCCAGCCCCCGCTCGCCTCTCCTAGGCGGGCCGGGCCCCAGCCGCCTCTCTCAGGCGGGCCAGCCCCCGCTCGCCTCTCCTAGGCTGGCCGGGCCCCAGCCGCCTCTCTCAGGCGGGCCAGCCCCGCTCGCCTCTCCTAGGCGGGCCGGGCCCCAGCCGCCTCTCTCAGGCGGGCCAGCCCCCGCTCGCCTCTCCTAGGCGGGCCGGGCCCCAGCCACCTCTCTCGGGCGGGCCAGCCCTCGCTCGCTTCTCTTAGGCGGGCCGGGCCCCCAGCCGCCTCTCTCAGGTGGATCGGCTGCAGTCCACCTCCCTCCAGGTGACAGGGGGTGACTCAACAAGAGGTGCACATAACCAGCCAGAACAGCGGGGTTTGGCTGTTGGCAGGCCAACCCAAGGGGCTCTTTAGTAAATTCAGGCTACCAAGGGCAGGTTATTTGCAGACCATCCAAGGTAATCTATAAATAAGACCCAAGGGGTACCTCAGAAGGCACGCTTACTAGTTCACAAATCTTATAGCGCTTTCTGAGGTACCTTAGCCCGGCAACTGGTTAAGGAGGGGAAGCGCTCTAAGATCTTCCGGGTGTGTGGTGGGACCTCCGAGCCGGGCCCTTGGTCCTGTCCACTGTTTTTCTTTCCCTTGTTGTTTCTCTTGCAGGAGCGAAGTAGGTGAGAGACCACCCCTTCCCCAAGGGTCGAACTCCACAGAGGCCGGTTTCCGGTTTCAACAGACCCCACCTTCTTTTTGGGGTGGCGGTGCTCCTTCCCTTCATTGCATTAGTATAATCAAATGATTAAAGTGAAAGTACAATATTTACATAATACACCACAGGTGCGGGCCCGCGGCCACACACCCCGTGCTCTCAGGGCACTTACTCGGTGAACCCGGTAAAATCCGTGGTCTCACCACCGCCTCTAGGACGGCAAATATCGTGAGCATTATAGTCTTTCTGGCCTAAGCCAAAGACCCTCCATCTATGCAAACGGTAAGTACCATGTACCTTAGGTCTCTTTAACCGAACCACATAGAGCGGGTTTGGTTCTGCCTAACCCGTTGCTCACATCGCAACGTCAATTTAAGCAAAATGCGCGGGTCAAGATTCCCTGAGTTCTAATGCAATTACACAAATCTTACATAACCCATTTATGTGCAAGTTGGCTCCCAGGCCACCAAGTTGGAAGAATCACGCCTCTGCCCAATTTTACGGGTGAACCTTGGAGTTGATCCCCCAAGATTTCCTGATGCAATCTACCGCATAGAAAACCCGAAAACAACCATTGGCACAGAGTCTTCTCTTACCATTCATGCATAATGAAATATCACTGATCTAGACAAACTTGTCCGGGTAGGGTTCACACATTATGCCTATGTCTGTACTTCGATTCCGGACTCTACATGTAAAACAATGGGGACTATTCATGTCTACCCGAACGAATACTTCACACATACCGCATACTCGAAAGCGGGCTTCCTATGCAAAAAGGAAAGGGGACTTCACATGTCTAAGAAGAGAATCATTACCCTAGCATTTCTCTTCGGCGCAATGAAGATCTATTAGGATGGAAAGCACCGTATCGGCCTCGCCTTCGCAGATTAATATGCGGATCGAGAATCAGAGCTCTGAAGATTCTCTGGCGGCCGGATTTCTTCTTCCTCTTCCTCCTTGCTCTCCCCTCTCTCTAAAGTTTTAGAAAGAGAATGCTTATGGGAAATGAGGGTTTCAATCTCCCATTCCCGGCCTTAACTCTGCAAGAACATCCTTGAGCCCTTGGATCCGAAAAGAAGGAAACGAATGGCCATGATTCGCAGTTAAAGTTAATTTACTGGGTCGAACACGGCTTGCGATACGCCCATGTCCAAGGCCGTATTCAACACTCACCATAACCAAGAAACTACAGAACAGGACATGGCTTATGAAATAGCTTGTGACATGCTCGTGTCACCCATGGACACGTCCGTGTCATGGGCCGTGTGCCTCAATCGGCGCTGAAACCATCATGTCCTGAACGGGACAAGGGCTTAGAAATGCCCATGTCAAACTGGACACGCCTGTGTCATACAGTACACGCCTGTATTGCGGGGCGTGTTCCCCAATCGACAAAGAACCAAAACTTCAAGAAGAGGACACGACCATGTGACACGCCCATGTCACATGCCGTGTGCCAGACACGCCCCTGGGACACACCCATGTCACATGCCGTGTGCCAGACACGCCCCTGGGACACGCCCGTGTCTCAGGCCGTATAACTCTTTCAACACAGCCCGACAAACAGCCCGAGCAGGACACGCCCCTAGGACATGCCCGTGTATTAGGCCGTGTGACCCTTACTAGGGCCCAAACTTGGCTCCAAATGATGCTCGTTCCTCTTTTTCGTATCGGGGCATCACATAATGTATGTCTGAACTAAAGGAAAAGTAAACAACAACAACTGCCTCACAATCGGTGAGGAATAGACAGCTGCAGAACACCAGCCTAAATCCAAAACTCTTAGCCGCTCAACTAGCTACTGCTCCAATCTAGAGGCATTCGCAAGAAAAGAATACCACAGTAAAAATATACAAGTAATGATAGGAAGGTCGGTAAAATTCAATAAACAAGGAGGAAAAAGGGTTACTAACCCTAAATCAAAGATTAGCTGACAAAACCTTAAACAAATCAAGAAATAAAAAGCATGGTAAACGATAAACTTACCCGGTCCAAAGGTAAGGTCCCTACACTAGGTGAAATAAAGAACTAAGCTTCATAAGATGCATATACAAGTATATAAAAGTAAGAAATAGGTCGGCTCAATATTAGTGAGCAAACTAACCGGCATAATACGGTACTTGTGGGGGAGACACCTCCGCCGACACACCCACAATAAAAATTCACAAGGGCCCAAGGAAAGGAGGTCTTATATCTTAACACTCCCAAACCGGGGAAAAACCGGCATCTGTGGGGGGAGACACCTCCACCAGCACACCCACAGTCATAAACCCATCAGGGTCAAAAGAACTGCCAACATACCGGGAATCATAGCCAAGACACAGAAAAACCCAAAACCAAGCATTGGACTTCTCCAACAATAAATGCAGGAATAAATCCCCAAAAAAATTGGACTAAGAACAAACCTTACGAAAATAGCAGGCACTATACTAATTTTATTTAGCAAAACTAGCCTACAGGTGATATACTATGAGTTAGCAAAAATAAAACTAAGTCCATAGAAAAGCGTCGACTATACTCGACGCCGTATCGAGTGTTGTCCACGCTCTCGACGCCAACCAGAAAATAGGATGGCGTTGAGTTTATTCAGCTCACTCAATGCCGCGTTGAGTGTAACACACTCACTCAATGATTTTAACTTAGAATTTAAATTTTAACCGATGGCATTGAGTGTATTCAACAGACTCAACGTCGCGTTGAGTGTAGTCAGCCCACTCAACGCTTTTACCCTAAAGCTCTAAATAAATCAATGGGGTTGAGTGTATTTAACACACTCAATGCCGCATTGAGTGTATTCAACACACTCAATGCTTTTACACTTGGACTCCAGAACAAGTCGATGGAGTTTAGTGTATTAAACACACTCAATGTCGCGTTGAGTGTAGTCAGCACACTCAATGCTTTTAACTTGTCTTCAGATTTAAATGATAGCGTTGAGTGTATTCCGAACACTCAATGCCATGTTGAGTGTATAGAGCACACTAAACTCTTTTGCATTAGACACAGAATTTAAAAGATGGCGTTGAGAGTAATCAGCTCACTCAACGCCGCGTTGAGTGTATAGTGCAGACTCAACGCTTTTGACTTAGCCTATGGAAATATTTGATGGCGTTGAGTGTATTCAAAACACTCAACGCTTTAATACTTAGCCTCTAAAAATTACCCGATGGCGTTGAGTGTGTGCAACACACTCAACGCTTTTTCCTTAGACTAAAAACTGAACTTCAATGCTATGATTACACTCAACGCCTAACCTTCCCTACAAAATTGCTTAAGTCTAAGGCTCAGTTTGACGAGTTAACCTACTATCATCAAGGATTAATTTCTGACTTAGCTTAATAAGGCATATAAGACACATTTAACCTAACCGAAATGTCAAACTCGATGGGATTACCCTAACTAGTTTAATTCGATAATCAAGTAAGTTTTCTCAACTATCTGCTACAGATCGACTAGGTTAAACCTAGCCGAAAAAGACTCTACTGCCCAACAGATTGTGATGGACATTCTCTACCCTAATCCTAATTTCTTTACAGGAAAGGATCCAGGAAGAGGAAAAATAAAGAGCAAGGGGGAAAACCACCACTTGCCTCAAACCTTGTCAAACTTTAGCAACACTAGCACTCCTTTTTTTATAGATCTTGCCCCAAAAACTCCTAAGCAGAAAAACCTGAAACTTTTCGAGAGGAAGGAAGGTCAAATCTGAAACCTAGACCTCTAAAAATCCTCGAAACGGGAAAAACTTACCGTTGAAACGTATATCTTGGTGAGAGCTATCCGGATCTACTCTCCGACGATGATTTCGTACACCGGAGCTCCTACAATCGTTGGCCGAAGGCTCTCCAAAGACCGCCTCTTTCTCTCTTACGCAAACAGGCCGACGGTTTAAAGAAGAAGATGATGAACAGGTTTTTCGTCATATCACAAGGATTTTTATACTTATAGATATAAGTATAATAATAATAATTTATCATTATTTAATCAGCCAAATGACTCAAAATTCGCACCAACATGGAATTCAACGAAAATCGCGCTGTAGCTAAATGTTGACGCTATGAATCCAATGGCGAAGTCAGAATTAAAATCCGACAAACTAAACTCGGGCAAAAAAAAATCTCCTACAGTCAAAATATCATCATTCCCAAAAAGGCTCCACTGTGTTCCAAAATGAACCCCGGCTCGCAAGGGAATATCAAAACACGGGAGAAATTAGCCAAGCCAATACTCCTATACCAAAACCTCGGATACCAATGAGCAAAAATCACGCTACGACAACGGTAACCACCAACTAAGGGTCAACGTAACGTTCTGACGTCAAATTTATGCCAATAAAAGAATTAAATTAAACATCGAAAAATCAGGGGCATTACTGCCACTCCCCCTAGAACGAAGTTTCGTCCCGAAACTTTACGCATAAAAAATTCCACTATAAAAGGAATATAATCAAAGATTATAGAAGGGAAATACATACCGTAAGAAATAAGGAGAGAAGATGAGGATGAGCCTCCCTCATAGCATACCCCAACTCCCAAGTGGAGCTTTCCACATCTTCGTTTTGCCACAAAACTTTAACCATTGGTATGGTTTTACTCCCCAACACTCGATCTTGAGTATCCAGAATGCGGACAGGCATCTCAACATAGGAAAGATTAGGCTCCAACCGGGGCACAACATCAAGAATCTGCCGGTCGCTGAGCACGCATTTCTGCAACTGGTTCACGTGAAACATGTCGTGCACACCAGGAAAATTTGCGAGCAGATCCAGCCTATAAGCTGATACACCAATACGCTCAACAAACTTAAATGGTCCCACATACCTCGGGTCCAACTTATTATTCTTTCCAAATCTCTTAATGCCATACATTGGGGAAACCTTCAGAAAAACTAGGTCGCCAACAAATCTAAATCAGTCCTTTGGCAATTAGCATTCTTCTCATTATACTCCTGAGCTATACAGAGCTTTTCTCTGATATGCTTCACAGAAATATCCATTTATTCTAACGCTTCAGGACCAGACAACAGTCTCTCACAAACCTCAGCCAAAATAAGGGAGTTCTGCAACGTCTCCCATATAAGGCCTTAAACGAGGGCATCTACAAGCTCTCTTAATAGCTATTATTATAAGCAAACTCCATCAATCTGAGTCGCTCATCCCATGCTCCTCCGTGGTCCAAAATATAACATCTGATCATGTACTCCTCGATCTAATTCACTCTATCCGTTTGACCATTAGTCTGCAGATGATAAGCGGTGGAGTACCTCAGATCGATACCCAACCCTTCCTGTAAGATTTTCCAAAAGCGAGACATAAACCTGGAGTCTCAATCTAA
Organism: Platanthera zijinensis; assembly: GCA_039513925.1. Lineage (NCBI taxonomy): Eukaryota > Viridiplantae > Streptophyta > Magnoliopsida > Asparagales > Orchidaceae > Platanthera > Platanthera zijinensis. Next base: position 110,924,706 of record CM077087.1, read on the forward strand.
CACAATGCTAATGGGCACTCCATGTATCCTTATAACCTCATCCAGGTACAACTCTTCTATCTTCTTCATGGATTAGTCAATCTTAAAAGGCACGAAGTGGGCACACTTCGTCAGTCTATCAACAATAACCCAAACCGAATCATTCCCTTGGGGAGATCTCGATAATCCAGTAATGAAGTCCATATAAATACTCTCACATTTACAGCTTGGAATATCCAAAGGCGTAAACTTGCCTCCCGACCTTCTATGATCGGCCTTAACTCGCTTGCAAGTAAAGCACTTAGATATGAACATGGCTATATCACCCTTTATTCAAAACCACCAGGAAATCTGCTTTAGGTCTTGATACATCGTTGTAGAACCTGGGTGGTAGGCAACACTAGAACTGTGCGCCTCACTGAACAACTTAAATCAAATGTCCTTGGCAGCAGGGATACAAAATCTGCCGCGGTACATCAAAGTACCCGCGTTATCAATGGAAAAGTCTGGAAACTCCCCTTTCTCCGTTCTAAGATAGAGGTGCAGCAAGTCCGGATCATCCTTTCGATGTAGCCTCATAAGAGTAACCCAAGAAGGTTCTGCTATAACCAAACGTATCGATGAGTCACAACTTCCAACAGAAATATCCATCAAGAAAAGTTCTTCTACCAACGAATCCACGGAGAGGTTAAAATTTTTGCCATCTTCCTACTCAGGGCATCGGCTACCACATTGGCTTTGCCCGGATGGAATTGAATCTCAACATCATAATTAGCAACATACTCTAACCATCTTTGTTGGCGCAGATTCAACTCCTCTGAGTGAAAACGTACTTTAAATTTTAATTATCCGTATAAATCTTGCATAATGCGCCATACAACAGATGCCTCCACAACTTTAAGGCATAAATCACCACTACGAACTCAAGATTATGCATAGGGTAGTTCCTTTCATGTATCTTTAACTTTCTCGACCCATGCGCAATTACCTTGCAATCTTACATCAACATGCATCCAAGTCCAACATGCGATGCATCTACACATACGACATATTCTATTCCTCCCATAAGTAAGGTCAATACCGGAGCAGTGCACAATATCCTCTTTAATTCCTGAAAAGCTTCCACGCATTGATCGATCCAGACAAAAGCTGCGTTTATTTGCATCAGTTTAGTCAGTGAAGCAGACAATGTAGAGAAACCCTCTACAAACCTTCTGTAAATGCCCGCCAACCCTAGGAATCTCCTTATCTCCTTGGGTGTGGTGGGCCTATTCCAATCCATAAAAGTAGTTATCTTCTCGGGGTCATCTGAAATCCCATCTCTATTAACCACATGACCTAAGAATGAAACTTGAGGCACCCAAAACTCACACTTGCCCAGCTTGGCCAACAATTTATGCTCTCTCAAAGCAGACAAAAGTAAACGCAAATGTTGGGCATGCTCCACAATATTTCGGGAATACACCAAAATGTCATCTATGAAAACGACCACAAAACGGTCCAGGAAATCCTTGAACACTCGGTTCATCATATCCATAAAGGCAGAGGGTGCATTGGTCAAACGAAAAGACATCACCAAGAACTCAAAATGTCCGTGACAGGAATGAAAGGCAGCCCGTGGGATATTCGTCTCACGAATCCTCAACTGATGGTAGCCTGCATGAAGATCAATCTTTGAAAACACAGCGCTACCACGCAACTGATCAAACAAATCATAAATTCTCGGCACGAGATACCTATTATTGATAGTTAACTTATTCAATTCCCTAAAGTAATTGCACAGCCTCATGGATCCATTCTTTTTCTTCACAAACAGCACAGGAGCACCCCCAAGGTGAATAACTCGGCCTAATAAATCAATTTTGCAAAAAATCATCCAGCTTGGTACGCACCTCCTCTAGCTCACATGGGGAAATTCGGTACGGTGCCTTGGTAATAGGACGAGTACCCGGATCCAAATCTATGACAAACTCCACGCCTCTCTCAGGAGGGCGACCAGGAAGATTATCAGGAAATACATCTGGAAAATGACGCACCACAGGGATCTCCTCTAAACATGGCAAACAAAACCTTGGTTTCCAAAATTGAAACCAAACAAGCAAAACATCCGGAATCTAAAAGCGTCCGAGCACATACTGCAGAAATAATCGGAGAACTCTGGCGCGGATAACCATAAACACTCCTGGGTTGACTGTTGTCCATCTTAAAGTCCAAGCGCTTAAACTTGCACTAGATAATAACATCATACCTAGAAAACCAGTCCATGCCCAAAATCACATCAAAATTCTCCAGATCTAAGACCTTCAAATCAGTAACCACTAAAAAATCACATAACAGAATCAGACAACTCTGAATAACTTGGTATGATACCATAGAATCACCAGAAGGAAACTTGACTTGAAATGCATCGCCGACCTAATCGAGAGTCAAACGATGATGCTTAACAAAGTCCCTAACCACAAACGAGTGGATAGCACCGTGATAAAAGAGAACACGTGCCCAATGATTCTTTACCTTAAACCTTCCTATAAAATTGAATATGCAACTAAGCGAATGATCATCAAAACTACAGCTATTAACTGAAAAAAAACTAGAACTAGATTAGAATCTGAATTAAGATAACTTGAGTAGACGTCTGCCCTTCCTCTAAATATACCACGTTCAGCTGCCCTTTCCCTTTTCCAATCGTTGCGGCAGCGACAAGGCTTGTTTTGGAACAGCCTATAGCATGGGCTGAAGATGGGGGGCAATTTGGCTTCAGGTGACCTTCTGTCCACACTCGTAGCACACTCTTTCCTTGCTCCAACAACGGCCAGCATCATTCCCCTTTATCTTCCATAGGGTACACACCATATCTCCTCTGGGAGCACCCTGAATAGCATGAACATGCTCCTTTTGGGCTCCTATTCTCTTGAAACACTTCTCAAACGGGTGGCCTGGTCGGCCACAGAAGCTACATATCTCCTTTCTTCTCTATCTCGAAGAAGAACCCGATCCCTAGAGCTTCTTTCCCTCGTCAGACTTCCTCTTTTCTTTTCTCAACTGTTGACCTCGATTCTTAGCATTGTCGATCGCTTCGACCTTCAGAGCAACTTCTACTTCTTTAGCATAGGTTTCTGATCCATGAGCATTTGCTAGCTGCTGGATGTCACTCCTTAGACCACCCAAAAAACATTTAACTATGTTGGCTTCAAAAATAACTAAATCCGGGGCGAATCGGCTCAGCTTGCTAAACTCCACCTCATACTCACTCACTGTGAGATGTCTCTGCTTTAAATGCAGGAATTCATTTAATAAACAGTATCGCTCGACCGACGGCAGAAAATTCTTCAGAAAATGCTCCTTGAAGGCTTCCCATGAACATCCATCCTTAAAGTTTACCTTTTCTCTCAGCCACCAACTCTGTGCAAGTCCCTTGAGCTGATAAGCAACGACCATCACTCTCTAGTCAGCAGAAACACTAGAGTAAGAAAACATCTCCTCGATGGCTATAATCCTGTCATCTAAATCCATGAAGTTTGCCCTACCATCATATGTAGGGGGTCCTAGTTGCTGGAAGTGCAAAAAAAAAGTTCATCTCTGGTGGTAGCATAACAGGGGGCACCAAAAGAGCAAGAATAGCCTGACCCATAGCAGGGTCCTGAACTCTAAGTGGCTGTCCTGACACAGCAGTCAACAAGGCTTGGATCTGCGATTGCATCTCCAACATTTGCCTAGACAAAGCTTTGTTGCCCTGCCACAATCCTTCTATTACTGCCTCATTCTGAGCTCAAGACAACTCACCCTAAGACTGGGGAGTCGACCTTGTCATAGGACGTCTCGACATCCTAATATCAAAATTAACAACTAATCAAAACCTAGCTTATCGCTAGAACTACCAATCTTAGTTTAGACAATATATGTACAAATACTTGCTTAAGCTGCTAACTTGCTCTGGGGATAGTATTAATGATGTCATGCCTAAACTTAGGATGTTATACCATCATCCTATTGACTCATGTTCATAGACCATGAATGCACGAATTCTTATTCTTTTTGACCCAAAAACCATGTGTGTACATGTGTCATCATGTAAAACTTTAGCTTGGCATGTATGTTATGCGATGTTATGCAATGTATGTTGTGTTATGCAATCTAATAAATTCCTTAATGCATGTTATGAGCAGTGTACACATGAAATATTATGCATCACATACTATATAATATCGCATGCAATGAAAATCATAATCTAATGTGCATTCATGTAATGATTGTTATGCATCCCATACTATATAACAGTCACATGTTACCTCCTACGAGGATCCATATACAAACACATATTATGCATCCCATACTACATAATATGCCATGTATACTTCTTATCATATTTATGGGTGTAGTGTTCATGCTTCAGCAAAGACGTACTGATGACACATCGTTGTGTATATGAAATGACACTAGACAACTAACACTAGCTAGAGATGGTTGCTCGACCAATTGTCAAACAACCCATCCCTCTGATACCAACTGTCACAACCCATATTTTCTCCGAATTTAAGTGTATATCATAGTAAGAGAAAACACATGTCGTGATGCCATGTCATGTGGGGGAAAAATGCAGTTGCTCAGGCAAGACTCCATCTCTACATTTTATATGAAATTCATAAGTATTTACGAAGAAAATCTAGTTAAGTTAAATTAATTAGATGTATCCCTCTGCTTAGTGGATGACTATTCCACAAGTAAAGACATAATTATACAGTGCGGAAAAATAGTTTATTTATAATGGTTAACACCCTATATGAGCATAAACATCCCAAACGACAACTCATGAAATGCATACCTCAATGTTTTTACTATAAGTATAGAAATAGTCTGTACGCAAGTTAAAATATGGTGACATTAGCTTTAAAAGATGGCATGAATGTGGTAATAGAAAAAAATACTTGTATACTTTTAAAATATCTAACATACAACCTAGCATAAAACCTCCCAAAGAGCAAGTAGGAACCCATAAATCCTACAAAAGTGACTTAGAACCTAGCAAGTACTTAACATTAAACAAAATCATGTGGGCTTCAACAACCTGACACAAACCCACCAAAACAATGTATGTCTGAACTATAGGAAAAGTAAATAACAACAATTGCCTCACAACCGGTGAGGAATAGACAATTGCATAACACCAGCCTAAATCCAAAACTCTTAGCCGCTCAACTGGCTACTGCTCCAATCTTGAGGCATTCACAAGAAAAGACTACCACATTAAAAATATACAAGTGGTGATAGGAAGGTCAGTAAAAAGGAATAAACAAGGAGGAAAAAGGGTTACCAACCCCAAATCCAAGATTAGCTGACAAAACCTAAAACAAATCAAGAAATAAAAAGCATGGTAAACGATACACTTACCCGGTCCAAAGGTAAGGTACTTGCACCCGGGTGCAATAAAGAACTAAGCTTCATAAGATGCATATACAAGTATATAAAAGTAAGAAATAGGTCGGCTCAATATTAGTGAGCAAACTAACCGACATAATCCGGTACATGTGGGGGGGAGACACCTCCGTCGACACACCCACAATAAAATTTCACAAGGGTCAAAGGAAAGGAGGTCTTATATCTTAACACTCCCAAACCGGGGAAAAACCGGCACCTGTGGGGGGATACACCTCCACCAGCACACCCACAGTCATAAACCCATCAGGGTCAAAAGAACTGCCAACATACCGGCAATCATAGCCAAGACACATAAAAACCCAAAACAAGCATTGGACTTCTCCCACAATAAATGCAGGAATAAATCCCCCAAAAAAATTGGACTAAGACCAAACTTAACGAAAATAGCAGGCACTAGACTAATTTTATTTAGCTAAACTGGCCTACTGGTGATATACTATGAGTCAGCAAAAATAAAACTAAGTCCATAGAAAAGCGTCGAGTATACTCGACGCCGTATCGAGTGCAGTCAACGCTCTCGACACCAACCAGAAAACAGGATGGAGTTGAGTGTATTCAGCTCACTCAATGCCGCGTTGAGTGTATAACACTCACTCAATGATTTTAACTTAGAATTTAAATTTTAACCGATGGCGTTGAGTTTATTCAGCACACTCAATGCCGCGTTGAGTGTAGTCAGCCCACTAAACGCTTTTACACTAAAGCTCTAAATAAATCGATGGGGTTGAGTGTATTCAACACACTCAAAGCAGCATTGAGTGTATTCAACACACTCAACGCTTTTACACTTGGACTCCAGAATAAGTCGATGGCGTTGAGTGTATTCAACACACTCAACGCCGCGTTGAGTGTAATCAGCACACTCAACGCTTTTAAATTGTATTCAATTTTAAACGATGGTATTGAGTGTATTCAGAACACTCAATGTCATGTTGACTGTATAGAGCACACTCAACTCTTTTGCCTTAGATTCAGAATTTAAAAGATGGTGTTGAGTGTATTCAGCTCACTCAACGCCGCGTTGAGTGTATAGAGCACACTCAATGCTTTTGACTTAGCCTATGGAAATATTTGATGGAGTTGAGTGTATTCAGAACACTCAACGCTTTAATACTTAGCCTCTAAAAAGTTTCCGATGGCATTGAGTGTGTGCAGCACACTCAACGCTTTTGCCTTACACTAAAAACTGAACTTCAATGCTAGGATTACACTCAACGCCTAACCTGCCCGACAAAATTTCTTAAGTCTAAGGCTCAGTTCGACGAATTAACCTACTACCATCAAGGATTAATTTCTGACTTACAAGACACATTTAACTTAACCGAAATGTCAAACCCAATGAGATTACCCTAACTAGATTAATTCCATAATCAACTAAGATTTCTCCACTATCTACTACAGATCGACTAGGTTAAACCGAGCCGGAAAAGCCTTTACTGCACAACAGATTGTGATGGCTATTCTCTCCCCTAATCCTAATTTCTGTACAGGAAAGGATCCAGCAAGAGGAAAAATAAAGAGCAAGCAAGGGGAAAACCACCACTTGCACCAAAAATCTACCAAAAGAAAATTTGACAAGGAGGAAATCTCTACTTTTATTCCAATTTCTGTACAGGAAGGAAAATCAAGACAAAAAGAAACAAAGAACAAGCAAGGGGGAAAACCACCACTTGTCTCAAACCTTGCCGAACTTTGGCAACACCAGCACTCCTTTTTTGTACAGATCTGGCCGCAAAAACTCCTAAGCAGAAAAACCTGAAACTTTTCGAGAGAAAGGAAGGTCAAAACCGCAATCTAAACCTCTAAAAATCCACGAAATGGGAAAAACTTAGCATTGAAACGTAGATCTAGGTGAGAGCTATTCGGATCTACTCTCTCACAATGATTTTATTCACCGGAGCACCTATAATCGGCGGTCGAAGGCTCTCCAAATACCGCCTCTTTCTCTCTTACGCAAACAGGCAGACGGTTTCAAGAAGAAGATGATGAATATTGTTTCCGTCTTATCGCAAGGCTATTTATACTTATAGGTATAAGTATTATAATAATAATTTATCATTATTTAATCGTCCAAATGACTCAAAATTCACACCAACATAGAATTCAACAAAAATCGCACTATAGCTAAATGTCGATGCTACAAATCCAATGCCGAAGGCGGAATTAAAATCCGACAAACCAAAATCGAGCAAACAAATGTACCAAAGTCAAAATATCATCATTCCCGAAAAGGCTGCACTGTGTTCCAAAATGAACCTCAGCTTGCAAGGGAATATCAAAATACGGGAGAAATTAGCCAAGCAAATACTCCTAAACCAAAACCTCAGACAACAACAAGCAAAAATCAGGCTCTGATAACGGTAACCACAAAGTAAGGGTCAACGTAATGCCCTGACGTCAAATTTACGCCAATAAAAGAATTAAATTAAACATCGAAAAATCAAGGGCATTACAAACAGTGTAATACACAAGGCAATCTTCTCCAAACTCGGCTAGAAGAGCTTACAACACAGATCCTTCAGGATCTCTCAAGCTTCCTCCAAGCCCTACCTCAGGCTTAAACCCTACACACTAAGAGTAAACTTTACTCCTATGGCTCAGTGATCCTCTAGATAACATACCTTAGGCTTAATAAGAAGCCCTACCACTCAGGCTAGATGGATGGCCCTACACTCAGAGAAATTATCTCCTATATGAGATCTAACTCGGATCCTTCCTCAGGCACACAGGCCCTACCTTAGATTATCAAAAGAATCCTACCACTCAGCCCTTATATTTTAGGCTTACAACTCAGATCATGATTAATCCTATAAAAATAGTAAGTTGTTGTTGATGATTGAATCCAGATAAATTGTCCTCTGAGCCTTCTTTCTGGACTGTGTGAACTCATCCCTAACTTCTTCACAATAATAAGAAATTAGTTCTTTAGGAAGTTTCTGCTTGTGTTAAGAAGATTACTGCACAGTACTTCTTCTTTAAGGCTTGGATGTAGTATAGTTGAGTGCAGTGGCCTTGAAGATGAACAACAACTTTGAGTTGGCTCTACTTCTTCTTCTTACTCAGAAAATGAGATGTTTGATCTTGATGTGGAAGACAGAATGATTCTTCAGTGCTTGATTTCTTCAACAGCCAAACTTTGTCTGTGGTTCACAAACTTGTAGTAAGAACTAGTTCCTGGAAAACTTCTTCAACTTTTCTCTCAAGAAGATGACCAAAAAGCTCCCTTTAATTTCTTGGAAATCACCTTTTATCGATCTTCGTTCAACGGCTCTTTGCGCAGTATGGACCATCCAGAAATGGAAACTATAACATGTCTTTTGCATTTACAGTTGTACTAAAGGCATACAACGCCTTTTTTCATATTGCGCGTTATTCCCGCAACATTTGAATTATTGATGACGTCACATGACATAGTGCTTATGGACTTGGTAAATTTAAGACAATCTTCATAGAAATTGAGTGAAGCCTTATCACTCAACGCAGAAATACTTAGCATAATTCTGCATCTTGAGGTGTCGAGTGAACCTTCAACACTCAATGCTTTTGACATTTAATGTCTAACTGTTAAGGCATTGAGTGATCCTTCATCACTCAACGCTTTTGGACTTAGTTGGAATTTCTTTGCTTGAAGGCGTTGAGTGTAACTTCAACACTCAACGCTTCTAGACTTTGATTGTCTTCTTGATGAGGCATTGAGAGGCCTGTCTTCACTCAACGCTTGTATACTTGATCTGAAATCAAGTTGAGTAGGCATTGAGTGAACTGTCTTCACTCAATGCTTCTATCCTGAGATAGATTTCTTGTCAGCAACACTGAAGCTTTGACTGCTTGAGGTTTTGTCAATACTTTTTGCCTCATGGCGTTGAGTGAACTGCCTTCACTGAATGTTTCTAGACTTAGCCAGTTTTCTGATGTGCCAACATCCTATCTTGAGTTCAACTTTCATTGTGACTCTAACTACCTATCTAATCAAATAACAATAGACAACCTGCATATAATGAACTTAGAGTAAGCATCAGATACAATCATGTATATACCATTGACCTGTGGGCATTCTTCAAATCTAGGACATTGTGATCAATGGACCCAACAATCTCCCCCTATTTAAAGAAGTTAGAACTCTAGTCAATGATATACACTACCACAATACAGAAGATAAACATTCACAATAGATAAGAATAGAAATTAATACACACACAAAAATATGATTATCATTTAAGACACAAGTCATAAATTGACAGTGTGCTTATAACAAAATGTTCATAGTCCTAAAGCCCTTAAGGAAAAAAACATCTCATGTTTTAGGTTTTTTGATGACAATCCGCCTGCTGGGTTTCTTTATAGCATTTTCCTTGTCTTCAGTCTTCTTCTGCTTTTGTCTCTAAAAATAACTGTAGGGCTTTGGGAAGTAATTGCTAGGCTAAAGAGCATCTGGTGGCACTGCACTTGTCTTTTTGTCTCACCTGAACTTTCTCCTGGCCTCTCCATTTTTTCTAGTTTAGCCCATTCTAAGGAGCTATACAGCTTTCCCTTTTCAGTTTTCTTGTCTTTAATTTGATTTTAGATAGACAATATAATAGTCAATGATTGAGGACTCCATTTCTCAAAGTCTGGCCTAGTTTCCATCTCTTCTTTGTACCTCTTCTTACTGATTCTGACCTCTTCCTCCTCTCCAACAATAGACTTGCCTTTGGCTCTAGCTTTTTGATCAGTAGTTGGAATGAATGTAGGAATTATAGAAGTAGTAGAGGGTTCAGCCAACCGAGCACCACCTTGATCATCATATTGATTTTCCCTCTAATCACCATACTATACATCATATAGTCCTTCTAGAATAGCAGGACTATTATCATATGTATGTTGATCAAGCCCTAATGAACCTCTGATGAAATTGGTAACACAAACAACATTCTCAGTGTTGTCCTTGATCATTGCCTTCTCGCTATTTATGACTTCTTCACCAATAGTTGCAGTCAGGGAATCCCTTGCAATAGAGAGTCTTTGATCCAGAAAGTTGACTCCCTTAGTAACATGGTTCTTAACTTCTAACATGTGATCATCTAGGTACTGAGTGCAAGCATCCATCCTTCTCTCCAAATTTTGTCTTGTGTGCTTCCATGAGGTTCTTCTGCATATTATGTACCATTTCCATGTTGCTGGAAGTGATGTTTTGATTTTCCATGATATCTAGCTGTTTCTTCCATATTTCTTCAAGCTTTCTCTCTATGTGGGTAATAGCTGGAGCAGCTCTCATGAATAATTATACTGTGTTGGCCTTCAGCAAGTTAACCTCAAATATAATGGACTTTATCTTAGTGGATAGATCCTTTCTCAATTCCTGGATGGAATCATCAACAAAGTGTTGAAGTTGTCTTCTCTAGTCATCTAGCAGACCTTTGAGTTGAGCTAAGAAAATGGAGGAACTTTTTTCACCCTAAAGAGATGTACCTTGGTCATGTACCTCCTTTTGTTCTTCTTTTGCTTCTTCCCTTATTGCAAAATCAGCTCTCATATATTCAGAAGAATGATCAACAACATCACTTTTTGGCTCATCAACAACAGGTTCACCATCTTCAGAAATGTCAATAACATTTTTAGTTGTTTGATTAGGGAGCTCTGTTAGAACCTCCCCCTTAATCTCTACATTACCCATGGGAATTTGCTAATTTACATCACTTATAGCTGGAGCATCTTCAATCATCTTATCAAGGACTTGCTCCCCCTCAACTTGAAGACAAAAAGAAGGACTTCAGGACCTTCTAGAATTTGAGTAATCCTGTTCTGCAGATTATTAATGAATGAATCAAAGTTGTTCTTGAACTGATTGAACTGTCTCCCCAACAGCAGGTGGAAGCATCTGGGAAGTCTCCCCCTTAATATCTATTCATATTTTGTTCACAAGACCTTCAGTTACTGGTTCAGCTACCTCTGTTGGAATGTTCTCTGATTAGGTGCACTAACTTGGACCGACTTTGTCATAGGTTTAGAAGATATTGAAACCTGAGCACTCATATCCCTTCTTATTTCCTTAGAAGACTCAGTTCGCTGAGGATTATGTGTTTCTTCCTCACTGCTCTCAGAAGAGCTGCTTCTTGTGCTTTCCTCAGTGATGTGTACAGCCTTCTTTTTCTTCTTGTCACTTATTTGTTGATGTGGCAGTAGCACTATCACATCTGTCAATCATCTTTGAGTCCATCCTCCTCATGTGATGGATCTTAGTTCTTAGCCTCACATTGAGGATACAAAGAATAGACACAGAGATATAGGGACAAAATTCTCCTTAGATTAAGTTCAACCATACATTCCAAAACTCTGTCAAAAATTACCTTTCCCCAGTCTGTTCTTTTGGAAAAAATTACTCTTATCATGAGCTTAAACATTTTCCTAGATATCTTATCATGTTACCCTGTCTTTCAGATCAGTGATTTCCCAATCACATAAGATTGAAATTTTCCTTTGAGATTCATTTCTTTTCTTAAAGCTAATCTAGTGGTGTGTTTTGAAAGCCCACACAACTTAAGGGCAGATTTCACATCATTTTGATAGAGTTCCTCTTCTTCATCAGACGGCTTGAACTTGGGCAAATGTAAGGCCTTGCTTATTTGTCTTGGAGTGATTTTGAGCTTATGCCCACTATTGGATGATTTGATTTTTTTTGACGATGAGTCGATAGTGGCATTAGAGTATAGTTCAAGCACTTCTTTCTTCCATATCGAGCTTGGCTCTGACAGGAAAAAATCTAGGTCAGTTACCTTCAGTAAGTGTAGAACTAGTTTAACTTCCTCTGGAGCATCCTTGAATCCATTTCGCATTAATTCTGATCCCTCGAAAAGGAAACCCATGCCTTTTGGTGCAATTGAGTCTCTGAATCTCTCGAGTTTTGGATGAGCTTTCATTGCAGGGAGGCAGAAAGTTGAGAAGGGCTAGGAATAATGTTTTTATTCTAAGCACACACACTTATATTTATACTTACCTATTATTTGAGAATGTGGAGAGGAACTTATATTTATACGTACCTATTGTGATAGTCACGAGGAGATCAATGGCTGCAATTAATCCCATGAGATAGACGCAATCCAAAGTCCCTGGGAGAATTCATTGAGTGGTCTCGACGCACTCGATGGATTCGACGCCTGAAGTTTTCTCAATATACTCGATGCCTATACAATTGTACTCAGCGCACTCGATGCCTAAAGTTGTCTCAACGAACTTGACTCCTGAGCACGTAGAATCAGTTTATTAGATGCTTGGACACTTAGTCCATGTCTACCTTGATATCCTGCAAGATAAAATTTTACCTGCAACACATATGCATGAAAACATTGAAGCTAGACTAAGTTCAACATGCCCAACTCAATTTTAAAGGTGTTGAACTTGGCTTCATCTAGTGGCTTAGTGAAAATGTTAGCTACCTGTTTGTCTGTGGGGACAAACTCAAGACAAATGTCTTCTTTTTATACATACTTCCTAATAAAATGATATCTAATCTCTATATGCTTAGTCCTGCTATGAGTCACAGGATTCCTAGCAATAGAGATTGCACTAAAAGAATCACAAAACATTGAAGTTCTACTTAGTTTGAGATTGTAGTCCTGGAGCTGATGTTGGATACACAGTAGCAGTGCACAGCAACTTCCAGCTAAGATATGCTCTGATTCTACTGTTGAGATGACAACACTTGTTTGATTCTTGCTGCTCCAAGAGACCAATCTTCTTCCTGGAAATTGAAAGGTGTCAGAGGTTTTTTTTCCTATCTTCTCTACAACCGGCAAAGTCTGCATCTGAGTATCCAATTAGTTCAAATTCATTATTCCTAGGGTATTATAGACCAAGATCAGGTGCGCACTTAAGATATCTCAAAATTCTATTTGTTGCAAAAAAATGAGATTCCTTAGGGCTGGTCTGGTATCTAGCACAAACACATGTAGCATACATAATGTCTTGCTTAATTATAGTACGGTAGAGGAGGGAGCAAATTTTGCCATAATATAAGGTTTCATCAACAGGTTTCCCTATCTCATCCTTGTCTATTGATACATTTGACCCCATAGGAGTTTTCATTATGATGGAATTCTCCATTCTAAAAATTTTAATTAACTCCTTGGTGAACTTAGACTGAGAGATGGATAGCCCATCCTCAGACTGTCTAACTTGGAGGCCCAATAAATACTTGAGTTCACCCATACTTCTCATCTCAAACTGCCCTTGTATAAGTTTAGCAACTTCTTGCAGAGGTCATCATCAGTAGAACCAAAAATTATGTCATCTACATAAATTTGGACTAGAATGATCTTACCCTTGACTTCCCTAAGGAATAATATCTTGTTTATCCTTCCCCTTGAGAATTTGTTCTCAATGAGAAAGGTATACAAGGTTTCATATCAAGCCCTGGGAGCTTGCTTCAACCCATATAAATCCTTTCTAAGCATAAATACATAATCAGGAGAGTCAGTGTTAATAAAACCTGACGGTTGCTCAACATAGACCTCCTCTTTTAGGTCACCATTTAGGAAATCTAACTTTACATCCATTTGGTAGACCATGGATCCTTTATGTGCAGCATATGCAGGTAATAGTCTTATAACTTCAAATCTAGCTACTGGTGCAATGGTTTGATCAAAATCAATACTTCCTCTTATTTGTATCCCTTAGCCACTAGTCTATCTTTATTCTTGATTATAACACCATTCTCATCAAGTTTATTCCTATAGATCCACTTGGTTCCAATGATGTTATGTCCAGGTTGTCTAGGATCCAGCTTCCAGGCCTTGCATCTCTTGAACTAGTTCAGTTCTTTTTGCATAGCCACAATCCAAAATGGGTATATCTTGGAATCTTCAATCCTTTTAGGTTCAACCTAAAATAGAAAGCTAGAGTATATAACAATGTTGAGGCTTCTACTCCTCATTATAACCCATTGGCTAGCATCACCTATGATTTGATCTCTTGGATGATCCGTCAAATGCCTTACAGCCGCTGGCATTCTATTCTCAGCATCTTGTCCTTCAATGGTTGGATCCTGCAGGTCTTTACCCATGTCTTGTGTAATTTGTCCTTCTGGAATGCATACCCCATTCTCTTCCTCTTGGGTAGGAGAATGAGTATCCTTAATGGTCAGTTTATCCATCTCCAACTCCACACCTGCAGATCTAGAGGAGCTAGGCAGCTCACTGTCAATCATAGATGATTCATCAAACACAACATTTATAGACTCTTCTATAATTTAATTTTTCAAGTTGTAGATTCTATAGGCTTTGCTATGGTTGTTGTACCCAACAAAGATTCCTTCATAGGATTTGGCAATAAACTTAGTCAAGTAGGACTTTCCATTATTGAGCACAAAGCATTTGCTTCCAATGATCTTTAGATGGACTAGATTTGGTTTTCTACCTTTCATAGTCTCATAGGGAGTCTTCTTGTGATACTTTTTGATAGAAGCTCTATTCAGGACATAACATGTAATGCCCTGAAACTCAAAGTATGATGGGTTGCTTTTTGAGCCAAATATGGGATTTGGTAGAGGTGACACGTCCTGGGACACGGGCGTGTCCCAGGGCATTTTGTGCTCGGGTTCAGCGTTGGTCGCGTGGTCGACAATTTTGGAGTCAACGGTCATCGGGGAAGTGAACACAGCCTGGTACACGGGCGTGTCCCAGGGCATGTCAGTCACTCAAAGCTTTCCACTCAACGATCGTTGAGTGAGGGCGCACGGCCTGAGCGCAGGTGTGTTTGGGTTCGATACGGGCGTGTGAAATTCGACACGGGCGTGTCGAATATCCGTGTCCTGCTCGGGTCATTTGGCGAGTTTTGATAAGGTAGCTACACAGCCTGGGATACGGGCGTGTCCAAGGGCATGTATAGCACACGGCATGTGACACGGGCATGTCACATGGTCGTGTCGTGCATTGGTTGTTTTGGACCTGTATCGTTGGAGGAACACGCCCAGCAACATGGGCGTGTACTGGGTGACACGGGCGTGTCAAGCCTGAAAAGGCCGTGTCGAGTGTCGTGTTCTTTTTGGGCCACGACGGTTTTGAAGGTGAATGGGTGACACAGCATTGGACACGGGCGTGTCGCAACCCGTGTTCGGCCCAAGTTTTGGATTTTCGGGCTAAATCGTAGTCGTTCGTTTCCTTGTTTTGAGATTCGACGGCTGGGGGTTGTTTCCCCAGGGTTATACACGAGTTTAGGGTTTAGAAAACCTCATTTATCTTTGATTAACTCTCTTTCTAAGATCTAGAGAGAGGAGAGAGCAAGGAGGAATAAGGAAGGCTAGATCCGGTCACCGGCAGAGTTTCAGAGCTCCAAATTGCGAGCCGACTTCAGATCTACGGAGGCAAGGAGATTGCGGTGCTTTTCATCTGCATAGTTGTCCATGGCGCCGAGGAGAAATGCTAGGGTAATGATTCTCATCCTTAGACATGTGAAGTCCTCTTTTCCATTGCATAGGAAGCCCTCTCTCACGAGTGTGCGGTGAGTTTGTGGCATTCCTTGGGGTAGATATGTAAAGTCCCCCTTATATAGAGTCCGCATTCAAGAATAGACATAGGCATGTTGTGTGAAGCCTACCCGGACAAGTTGGTTTGGATTGGTTATGTTGCATTGCACAAATGGCCGGAGAAGACTCCGTGCGAATGTTTATTTTTCGGGTTTTCTACGAGGTAGATTGCAACAGGGAGCCTTGGGGACTAACTCCAAGGTGCACTCGGGAAACTAGGCAAATGCGTGATTTTGCCAACATGGTGGTCGGGGATCCAACTTGAACATAACCGGGTTAGGTGAACTATGTGATGGAAACAGGACTCGGGGAGTCTTGACCCGCGCATATGTCTTAAATTGACGTTGTGGTTTGAGCAAAAGGTCTGGCGGAACCGTACCTTTAATATGTCATTCGGCGGAACCGTTGGCATAGATATGAGTCTTCGTCGGTCTATGGCTTAAATTGACGTGATAAATGCCGGGAATACAAAATTCTCATAAGGTTGGTCGTCCAAGGGGTGGTGGTGAGACGGAAATGTCTATGGCTAAAATTGACGTAACATTGGCCGGATCGCCGTGAATGTGCCCTGAGTGCACGGGGTGTGTGGCCGTGCATGCCTACCCCTGTGATGAAGTGTGTTTATACTATACTGCTAGGTTATGATAACAAAGTGCAGGGAAAGAGTATCGATGCCCCATGTTGGGGGCGGGGTCGTTATAATTTGGTCAGCATAGCTGACCGTTGCTTTTGTTTGCCACCGTGCCGTGGATTGTTGCTTGCAGGTGTTGCGGAGCCGAGCGGTAAATAGCGGGTTAAAGCCCAAGTTGCTGAGATGGCCATCGAAGGCCTAGTTTTTGAGTGTTTTCTTGTATTCTCATGTGTGACCGACCTGCGTGCCTAGGTTTGGAAGACACTTATATTTGAGAAAACTATTGTAAGGCCATAAGGCCAGTAGTTGTGTATTGTACATTCCTGTTGGTTTGAGTAGTGGACATTCATGCTTGTGGCTGGGTTCTTTATTTCTTGCAACTTAATAAATTACTTCCGCTAGATACTCTGTATAGGACGTTGTGATTGGTTGATTAGTTTTAATGAGTAACTAACCGGTCTGTCCGTGGTATATGGCGTCGGGCCCCGGCCGGACCTACTACTATATGCTATGTGATGGATAGGGGTGTTACAATTTGGTATCAGACTACCGGTTTTGGTCAAGCTTAAATTAATTCGTGGACGAATTCACTTTAAGGGGTGGTGAGCACATGTGTGTGCGTCATCGTTATAACATGAAAAGAACCCATGAATGTCCACTTAGGAATGAAAATACACTTGTTTGAGGAACCTGCGTGTTTCTATAATTGGTTTTGCAATGTTGTTTGGTCGCTTATTGGTGTTTTGAACGATTATAGGTGACCAGGTGTGGTGTTGGGCCGTCAGAACGACCAGTTTTTGAGCCAAGCAGCGCACCAAATGATGCGCATGCAACACCTCCTTCATCTGAGACCATTCGATTGGTAGCGGAGGCTGTGTTTGGGAGGATCAAAGCGCAGCCTGCAAGGCAGGTACAACAGCCTGCTCCTTCTATGGAGCATTACCGCTCCAAGCGGCGGAGCCAAGGAGAGTGGAATAGGTGGTAGTGGAGCCAGTGTTTCCTAGGAGAGCAACGGAGAAGCAACTTAAGCATGTGATGGGTTTCAATCCGCCAGTGTTCTCGGGGACGGTAACCCTAACTCAAGCAGAGGATTGGCTCGCTAGAATCAAGAGAGTGCTGACAGCTACTGAGGCTGAAGAGTGGCAGAAGACCACGATTGAAACATTCTTACTGGATGGGGACGCAAGGCTATGGTGGGAAGGCTTAGAGCTACACCATCTAAGGGGTAGGCAGTTGACGGATGTCTCAATGGAGGAGTTTTCGAGGTTGTTCATGGCTCGATACCTCCCCTTAGCACAGAGGATTGCTTTAGAAAATGAATTACATAAGTTGGTTCAAGGAGAAAGTACCGTGGACGAGTATCTCCACGAGTTTACTCGTTTAGGACAATACGCAAGCGCTACCTTTTTTGATGAGGAGCGCAAGATGAACTGATTCTATGAAGGCTTGAGAGATTGCTTGATATTATTACTTTCGAGGCCTATGGCGCAGGGTTTCCTAACCTTGGTCAACACGGCCCGGTATTTGGAAAAGGGCATGAAGAATGTTCAGGCGAAGAAGGACTCCAGTGGCAGGAAATCGGAGTTCAAAGTGCCGACTACATTGATGTCTGGATATCTAAGGTTCTACACGAATGCTAGGACGTCGGGTCCAGTCCCTTCTTTAGGTGCCTCTAGGGCAACTACCAACCAAACACCGGGTGCTTGTTTTACTTATGGAATGACTGGGCATTTTGCCTGTGATTGTTGGAGCAGACGTCCGAAGTCCGAGAGGAAACAAGGAGCAACATATGAAGAGAAGGGCAAGGCGGTGGAGTCAATCGCATCCCACTATGCTCCGACTCAACCGAGAGTCTATAATTTGGGCCAGTAGGAGGCCATTAAACAAGCAGACGTGGTGACAGGTACAGTTTAATTTATAGAAAGTTAGCTTTAAATAATATTACCTAGTGCTTGTTAGCTTAATACTATTTGTATATGCTTTGTTCTGATTGGCGATTGTCCAGTACGAGCACTATTCGATACAGGAGCTTCACCCTCCTTTTTGTCCGAAAGTTTCATAATGCGTATCGAAGTCCCTTCTTTGATGGAGAATGACAAATTGGATGTGCTGCTGTCGAATGGGTGTTTGATGCGCGCAGATAGAGTATATGTCGTAAAGGTTCATATTAGAAGCCAAGAGTTCGACTTGCTAGCGTCGTTGCTGCCGCTAGTAGAGTTCGACATCATATTCGGTATGGATTGGCTTTCAGAGCAGAAGGCTTTTATAGATTTCAATCGTAAAGAGGTCAAGCTGGGTGTTGGGTAGGAGACAACGTTTGCGGGATTGAAGGGGTCGAGCAAGACGCTGATGTCTGCTCTTCAGGTGGTCAAGGTGGTTCGTGATGGGGCAGAGCTGTTCTTCACGTTAGTGGAGGCTGTAAAGCCTAAGAACACTTTGTTTGGTATCCCAGTTGTATGTGAGTACCCCGACGTGTTCCCAGATTATCTTCTCAGAGCCCCACCGCAGCAAGAGATCGATTTCATGATCGAGATAGTGCCAGGTTCCAAACCTGTGTCACGTTCTCCCTATAGGTTAGCGCCTAAGGAGATGGTGGAGTTAAAGGTTCAACTAGAAGAGTTGATGGAGAAAGGGTATGTGCATCCAAGCTCGTCGCCTTGGAGTGCACCGGTCCTCTTTATTAAGAAGAAGGATGGGAGCTTGCGGCTGTGTATCGACTATAGAGAGTTGAACAAGCTAACAGAAAAGAATAAATACCCGATCCCTAGGATTGATGATCATTTTGATCAGTTAGTCGGGTCGTCGGTATATTCAAATTTTGATCTAAAGTCCGGTTATTATCAGCTAATGATAAGGGAGAGTGATATCCCGAAGACAGCGTTCAGCACAAGGTATGGGCATTTCGAGTTCACGGTCTTGTCGTTTGGGCTGACTAATGCGCCATCGGTGTTCATGGATCTGATGAACATGACATTAAGTGAGTACCTAGACCATTTTTTGATCGTCTTCATTAACGACATATTGGTGTACTCGTAGTGCGAGGAAGATCACTTCAAGCATCTGCATCTGGTGTTGGAGACGTTGAGGAGGAACGAACTATATGCAAAGTTCTCCAAGTGCGAGTTTTTATTATCCTCAGTGTCGTTCCTTGGGCATATAGTCAGTGGAGAAAGGATAGCTGTAGATCCGACAAAGATTGTTGTGATACGAGAGTGGCCTGTGTTGTCTTCGATAGCAGAAGTCCGGAGTTTTCTTGGGCTTGTGGCTATTACAAGCGCTTCGTAGAGAACTTCTCGCTGATAGTGCTACCTCTCATGAAGTTGACAAGGAAGGATCAGAAGTTTGTATGGTCACAGGAGTGCGTGCAAGCGTTCGAGGAGTTGAAGAGTCGGTTGACCACGGCGCCAGTGCTAAGTTTGCCAAGTGGGACCGAGGGCTTCGAGATTTATAGTGATGCCTCATGCAGTGGTTTGGGCTACGTGCTGTTACAGCATGGAAGTGTTATTACGTATGGATCGCATCAGCTGAAAGTGCACGAAAGGAATTATCCGGTCCATGACTTGGAGTTGGCGAACGTGATTTTCACGCTTAAGTTGTGGAGACATTATTTGTACGGCGTAAAGGTCGATATTTATACCGACCATAAGAGCATGAAGTACCTGTTGGATCATAAGGATCTGAACATGAGGCAGCGGAGATAAATGGAGTTCCTTGGGGACTATACGTTCAAGATTCATTGTGTACCCGGGAGAGGCAATGCAATTGTGAATGCGTTAAGTCGCAGGGCTCCCGCCAAAGCCAACTTGTTGTCGGTTCATGATGAGAGATTAATTCGGGATTTGGAGGCGTTAGAGATCTATTGTGTTGACAGGCAGACTTGCATCAAAGCATTATTGAACTGGATGGAAGTTCAGTATGACCTCACTGATTGGATTCGGCAGGCTATGGAGTTGGATGGCAGCATGAAAGAGCTTATGGATGCAGCATTGGATGGGTCAAATTCCTAGTTTTCAGTTAAAGATGGGCGACTAAGGAAGGACAATCGTTTGTGCGTCCCAAACGGGGGAAATCTTCGGGCGGAGTTGATGTACGAGGCTCATCATACCAAGTACTCAATCCACCGAGGGAGCACAAAGATGTACAGGAATCTAAAGAAGTTATTCTGGTGGTCAGGGCTCAAGAAAGATGTGGCACTGTTTGTGGCTAAATGTCAAACTTGAGCCTTAGTAAAGGCGGAGTGCCAAAAGCAAGGGAAATTCTTGAAATCCTTGCCTATTCCGGAGTGGAAGTTCGACGATATTTCAATGTACTTTGTGCATGGCTTGCCAAGGTCGCGGAAGGGAAACAACGCCATCTAGGTGATTGTAGACCGGTTAACAAAGGTATCGCACTTCATTCCGCATAGGAAGGATGATTTAATGGAGAAACTGGCAAAGTTATATATGGATAACATAGTCAGACTACACGGTGTGCCCCGCAGCATCGTGAGTTATCGAGATGGGCGTTTTACGTCCAATGATTGGAGGTTGGTGCAATAGATGCTCGGAACTAAGTTGAAGTTCAGCACAGCCTTCCACCCGCAGACGGATGGGACTGACCGAGAGGGTCAACAGAACCATGGAGGACATGCTCTGCATGTGCGTTCTAGACTTTAGAAAGCATTGGGAAGACCACTTATATTTGGTGGTTTTTGCGTACAACAATAGCTACCAAACAAGCAAACAAATGGCGCCCTTTGAGGCCCTATATGGTAGAAAGTGTCGCACACCGTTGTCGTGGCTAGAAACGGATGAGGCAAGGTTGTACAAAAAGTAAGAAGTGGAAAGCGCTAATTCAGTGGTACGAATCATTTGGGAGCGTTTGCTAATCGCTCAAGATAGACAAGCTAAATACTACAATGCCAAGCACCAAAACGTGGAGTTCGCGGTTGGCGATTGGGTGTATTTGATGATAAATTCGTTCAAGGGTGTGTCACAGGTACGACGCTTGAAGATGCTGAGCCCGAGATACCTTGGACCGTTTGAGATTCTGGAGCGGATCGATGAAGCGGCTTACTGTCTGAAGCTATCGGTGAAGTTGAGTGGTCTACACGACGTTTTCCACATATCAGTGTTGCGGAAGGCGGTGCAAGTGCCTTCGCAGGTGATCGCAGTTGATCAAGTATCGGTATATGAAGGGTTGACAACTAAGGTCAAGACCATTTGTATTGAGGACTCTGAAGTCAAGCGACTTTGTAATAAGAAGATCAGAATGGTCAAGGTGCGTTGGGACAATTGCGGTCATTAGGAGCTCTCTTGGGAATGGGAGCAGACCATGCTTGAGGAGTACCCAGAGTTATTTCACTCAGGTACCGCTTTTGGTTTTCTGTTTTCTTTTCCTTTGGTAATTTCATGGACGAAATTCTTTTAAGAGGGAGAGAGTTGTAACGCCCAAAACTCAAAGTATGACGGGTGGCATTTTGAGCCAAATCTGGGATTTGGTAGAGGTGACACGGCCTAGGACATGGACGTGTCCCAGGGCGTGTCATGCTCGGGTTCGGCGTTGGTCGTGTGGTCGGCGATTTTTGAGTAAACGGTCGTCGAGGGGTGAAGTGTCCCAGGGCGTGTCAGTCACTTAAAGCTTTCCACTCAACGATCATTGAGTGAGGGCGCACGTCCTGAGCTCAGGCGTGTTCGGGTCCGACACGGTCGTGTGAAATTCGACACAGGCGTGTCGAATACCTGTGTCCTGCTCAGATCATTTGGCGATTTGTTCTAAGGCAACTACACGGCCTGGGACACGGGCGTGTCCCTGGGTGTGTCTAGTACAGGACAAGTGACACGGGCGTGTCACATGGCCGTGTCGTGCTCTGGTTGTTTTAGACCTATGTCGTTGGAGGAACACGACCAGCTACACATGTATGTACTAGGTGATACGGGCGTGTCAAGCCTGACACGGGCGTGTTGAGTGCCGTGTTCTTTTTGGGCCGCGACATTTTTGATGGCAAATGGGTGACATGGCCTTGGACACGGGCGTGTCGCAACTCGTGTTCGGCCTAGGCTTTGGATTTTCGGGCTAAATCATAGTCGTTCGTTTCCTTATTTTGAGATCCGATGGCTGGGGGTTGTTTACCCAGGGTTATACACGGGTTTAGGGTTTAGAAAACCTCATTTGTCTTGGATTCACTCTCTTTCTAAGATCTAGAGAGAGGAGAGAGCAAGGAGGAAGAAGGAAGGCTAGATCCGGTCACCGGCGGAGTTTCGGAGCTCCAAATCGCGAGCCGACTTCGGATCTATGGAGGTAAGGAGATTACAGTGCTTTTCATCCATGTAGTTTTCCATGGCGCCGAGGAGAAACGCTAGGGTAACGATTCTCATCCTAGGACATGTGAAGTCCTTTTTTACTTTGCATATGAAGCCCTCTCTCGCGAGTGTACGGTGAGTTTGTGGCGTTCCTTGGGTTAGATATGTAAAGTCCCCCTGGTGTAGAGTCCGAATTTGAGAACGAAAATAGGCATGTTGTGTGAAGCCAACCCGGACAAGTTGGTCTGGATCGGTGATGATGCATTGTACAAATGGTCGGAGAAGACTCCGTGCGAATGTTTATTTTTCGGGTTTTATACGTGGTAGATTGCAACAGGGAGCGTTGGGGACTAACTCCAAGGTGCACCCGGAAAACTGGGCAAATGCGTGATTTTGCCAACATGGTGGCCAGGGAGCAACCTTGAACATAATCGGGTAATGTGAACTATGTGATGGAAATGGGACTCGGGGAGTATTTACCCGCGCATATATCTTAAATTGACGTTGTGGTATGAGCAACGGGTCAGGCGGAACCGTACCTGCTCTGTGTCGTTCGGCAGAACCGTTGGCATAGATGAGGGTCTTCGGTGGTCTATGGCTTAAATTGACGTGACCAATGCCGGGAAGACAAAATTCTCATAAGGTTGGCCGTCCAAGGGGCGGTGGTGAGACCGAAACGTTTATGGCTTAAATTGACGTGACGTTGGCCGGATCGCCGTGAATGTGCCCTGAGTGCACGGGGTGTGTGGCCGTGCATGCCTACGCCTGTGATGAAGTGTGTTTACACTATACTGCTTGGTTATGCTAACAAAGTGCAGGGAAAGAGCATCGTCGCCCCGTGTTGGGGGCGGGGTCGTTATAATTTGGTCATCATGGCTGTCTGTTGCTTTTGTTTGCCACCGTGCGGTGGATTGTTACTTGCAGGTGCTGTGGAGCCGAGCAGGAAATAGTGGGCTAAAGCCCAAGTTGCTGAGCCGGCCCTCAAAGGCCTAGTTTTTGAGTGTTTTCTTGTATTTTCATGTGTGACCGTCCTGCGTGCCAAGGTTTGGAAGACACTTATATTTGAGAAAACTATTGTAAGGCCATAAGTCCAGTACTTGTGTATTGTACATTCATGTTGTTTTGAGTAGTGGACATTCATGCTTGTGGCTGGGTTCTTTATTTCTTGCAACTTAATAAATTGCTTCCACTAGATGCTCTGTGTTGGGCGTTGTTATTGGTTGATTGGTTTCATTGAGTAACCCACCAGTCTGTCCGTGGTATATGGCATCAGGCCCCGGCCGGACCTACTGCTATATGCTTTGTGACGGATAGGGGTGTTACATAACAAGCAGTGTTCACTACCTCAGCCCAAAAGTATTCTGGGAGAGAAGTGTCATTGAGTAGTGTTCTGCCAGCTTTTATGAGAGATCTATTTTTCCTCTCAGCAATTCAATTTTGCTGGGGTGTTTTTGGAGAAGAAAACTCCTGATGAATCTATTGTTCTTCACAGAACTTTGTCATGCCTTCAGACTGAAATTCAGTACTATGGTCACTTCTGATTTTAACCACAGAACTATCCTTTTCATTCTGAACTTGCCTAATAAAGGTCACAAAGATGCCAGGGGTTTTAGACTTTTTCTTTAGAAAGAAAGCCCAAGAAAATCTTGAATAGTCATCAACTATCACAAGTGTGCAGACTTTCCTACCTAGACTATGAACTAGCATAGGACCAAAAAAGTCCATATGCAAGAGGTACAAGCACCTCTCTGAATCTTTCACCACAATGCTCTTAAAGGAAGCTTTGGTCTGCTTTCCCTTTTGACATGTAGAGCAACTGCCCTCTTTTGTGCATCTTAGATTGGATCCATTTCGGACTAGCCCTTTACTGAAGAGCTTGATAATTGTCTTGTATTTCAAAAGAGCAAGTCTCTTGTGCCATTGTAGATAATATGAGACTTTAACATTTGCTACCAGACAAACTGGTGAGTCTGTACTTAAACATAATAAGTTTAAATAAAATATATTTCCACTCCTTGTGCCTGTCAAAATGACCTCTTGGTCACTTGACCTTTTGAGCAGACATTCATCCTTGTGGAAGATAATGACATAGCCAATGTCACATAGTTGTCTTATGTTAATCAGATTTTACTATAATCATTCCACATAAGCTACTTTTGTGATGTATACTATGCCATTGGTGATCATACCATAGCCCTTGGTGACTCCTCTGTCTGAACCTCCAAATATCACCTTAGGTTCATTCTTCACAGGAGTATAATCCTTAAGATGGCTCCTTGTTCTAGTCATGTGTCTCGAACATCCACTTTCCAAGTACTATATTGACATTGTATGGGTACTTGGACTACCCTACAAACAAAGTTTAGTTTACCTTAGGACCCCAAAAGGGATTGGGTCGTCAGTTCTTATTAGCTTAAAAATACGCATGTCTACCTGCATCAGTTCTGACAGGAAGACTCGCCATTGCCCTTGGCACCCTAGCTAGGGTTGTGCCAATAATCTATTGCAAAGTATCCCACCTTGCCAGAACACCAATATTCATGAATGTTGTATCTCCTCTTCTAAACAGCCTTGTAAGAAGTTGTCTGTTCAGAGGGGAGAGCAGCAACATTCTTCTTGTTTCTTTCAACAAGTATGTAAGACCCCCCTCCAGGAACACAAGACACAACTGAGGGGAGTCTTATGCCCAAAACAGCCTCCTTACGGTAACGCCGACACATAGGTCGACCAATACTATAAGACACCTATCCTACCGGCTAAAATCAATATCATCCATGCCAACCCAACATTAAGAATAATCATAAGTCAAAATCCACACAAGTATATAAATCCAAAAAGTACAATAATAATAAGAAGCAACAACAACTTCTATAATATCAGAGTACATAAAAACTTTGCCCAAAGGGCTACAACATGATTCTCTCTAAACTCACATCCATAACTGATGGCAGTGAATGTAACATCGTATCAGGCCCTGTCACCCTGGCCTGGCTGCCCTCATACAAAACCTATTATTATTGCGGCTCCATCCGCGGGGTTTCCTCCTAAATAGGAATACGTAGAAACCATTAGTCATAAAGACTAAGTGGTTGTCACATTCGCTCACCCGACGACACTTAGGCACTGAACGGAGAAAAGAAGAGGGTACAATATATATAAGTAAGCAGTAGTACAAGCAGGTAAAGAATCTATATATCATGAGTAGTAATATCAGCAATGTATAGAAACTTTATCAACATTCCACTCCAACAGTTCTACACAAGCAATATCCATCCATCAAAGTAAGTAGATCTACAAAAGGAAAGAAACTTAACTTATAAAAATGTCCATACAGATTTATTAGTTAAGTATCAGCTTAACAGTAAAGTAACTCATCATATAAGAGTGCCCATACAAACTTATATGATAAGGATCTTGTGTATGTAATGCGATGAAATGTTATGAATGCAATATGATGACTCACTTATGCACATATGCATACTGCTATGTCGACACAGACTTGTAGTTGCCACTTTTTGAGCAGGTACCTAACCTCTCAGGAGCAAACCATCGTGGCCAGATGGTGACAGTGAGACGGTCTTTCCACTACTAGATGGGCATCCACACTACCACACATAGGCCTCCATACGCCTCAATGCTATAAACAAAACAACAGAGCTTCCTCCGTACTATGTCTCAGAAGGAGCCTCATGTAGATGTGCACTTAGGACCATGCCTAACTGGCCTATTTCGTGGCTCAGAAGGAGCCTATGGGAGAGTATCACCATAGGACCAAGCCCAACTGTTCACTTAGCTTGGAAGGAGCCCCGGGAATGAGCATAAGGGACCAAGTCCAATCGTCTAAAGTCTATCTGTCAACTCCCATTGGTGTGATGACTGGCAAGCCCGTAGACCTGTCACACTATCCTTAACCCAGGAATATGACATTGTGTGTCAACTAACACCACATGCAATTTCACATGGCCTTACCATCAACCATCCAGTGCTCAACAGCACACAATGGCTCCACACCGAGTCCCTTATAATCACATCAATCTAGCGCGGTCAAATACTCAAGCACTTACACACTTTTAAAATTTTTGTGCTCCAAAGCACTTAAGGGTTCAACATCAACACAGGTGGCAAGCCACCTTCAATAACATACCAATCCCACACTGCTACCCGTAGGGAGACACACTTTAAGTAGTGGAATATACCAATTATACCTTTCAACACTCGAGATCACAATTCAACACATTTCAAGTCCATAAGGTTTACCTCATCCAAATTCCTTCCTTATAACCAAGCATTTTTCCAACAAATATGCTTTCAAATACATATCACCACAAAATAATCACTCTTTACGCATTAACACGGTTTTATAAAAAAGTATAGATTTCACATTTAGTTATCGGGAACCACAACCTCTTTCAAGATTTATACCATCCGTTAGATTACAATCATGTGCGTACTTACCTGATTTCACTCGTCGCCATTTGTACAATCAAATCCTATCAAACCATTTGTTCACTAATTCCCCAAATCAT
This sequence comes from Platanthera zijinensis, assembly GCA_039513925.1. Lineage (NCBI taxonomy): Eukaryota > Viridiplantae > Streptophyta > Magnoliopsida > Asparagales > Orchidaceae > Platanthera > Platanthera zijinensis. Next base: position 110,952,057 of record CM077087.1, read on the forward strand.
TTGTTTATTAAGTTCCTCTTACCATTTGTTTGTCTCGGCTATATAACTAGGCTCATCCAAAACTTAATATCATCTTGCTATGTTTCTCCTACCTAGACCAAACCCGGTTATACACTAACCGAAAGCATCCTGCATATAAGTTGTTACCATGTAACAACTTCGACTTGACATTCCAGGAGCTACAATGCTATTATGAGAACGTGTAACCATCCATTTGAAAGTTCTTTCTGAGGACTACAACTTTTGTGTTCCGCCCAAGACCTATATCCGGCAGTATCACACCCGAAAACAGCCTCGAAGTTTGCTGCACACAAAAAATAGATTCTGCACACATCTTAAAGCGAAACGAATGACTTCCGTTCGTCTTCTTCCTTTGGCCATTTGTTCAAAGCTACATCCATATTTCCTCCTCCCTTATTCACCCTTAATAGACCATCCATCTTCACAAAACCAAGTACACCTTCTTCATAGAGAAGAGAGGAAAGGTTGAAGATAACTACTCTCTAGGACAAGATCCTAGCATAGTCTTTTCCTAGGAGATCTTCATCCGCACAAGTTAAACTCTTTTGATTCAACATCTCTCCTAGTTCATAACTAATATCTAGCACCAAGGGAGGGGGTAGGAAGCTCACCTCATTTCTGGCCATGGATCTTGTTATCCTTCTCGGCGACATCTTCTTCCTCGTTGATGTTGTTATTCACAAAAAGGAAAGTTCTTCCTCTAGAAAATCCGACTCCAGCAACTCTGTCGTCCCTCCGCTTCTATCGGGTGTGCACAGTTACTACTCGGAAAGAATGATGAAGTGACGGCTAGGTTTTTCCACGTCTTCCCTTTTTATACGAAATATTAGGGTTTGAGACATGCTGCCACGTGTCACCTTCTCATTGGAACATTTATTATTATTTAAATTAGGTCTTATTGAAAAGACCAGTCCAAAGGAGTCATCAGTTCCTATTCGGAAAACCCGGTGCAGCCCGTACACATGAACTAGCCATACGGTCTGCCGAAAATTCTCTAAGTCAAAATCATTGTGTATACTATAAACACTCGGCGAATCACCAAAATTCATCGTGATCACTAGATGCCTCGTCAAGTCCTGTACTTTTCTAAGTTGAAGTGTCGGGATTGTCGAGTGGCGTCGAGTCCACTTAGCGCACTCGACGCTTTCCGAATACAGAATTATTATAAGTGAAATTCGTCTTATCTACTCGACGCTTAGTCGAATGGCATTGAGTTCACTAAAAGCTTTTGACGAATTCTACTGGCCGAAATATTATAAGTCAAATTCGTCTTATATACTCGACAAATTTGTCAGATATTCGCTATGATATTCGACGAATAGTACTAACCCCGAGCCCGAGTCATACTCGACGAATTTGTCGGATATCCGTGATGATATCCGATAAATTTTACTTGTCGAAGCTGACACACCCCAAGCCCGAGTAAGGTATCTTGACACAAAACGTGTGCGAGGGGTCTAGCATGAAATGTGATGTTACAAAGTATCTGAATAAAAGTTAGCCTGCCAGTGGATGCACATGGCTTATTCTGAGTGACACCAATAGATGTCATCTTTGCAGCTGACATGGAGTTGATGGTTTCAAAAATGGCAAGGTGTGGCTTACTGACTGGCTTACCCTTCGTCAAGGTGTTTGTTGGAGGATCTTGAGAATAGCCCACTCCCTTATCCTTGAATGTGGGGGTTTGACAACCAAACATAAATGGTTCATAATGGGCCATTTGGATTTCCTCATATGGAGCCTTCAGTGCACTCACACCCATATCCTTTCTCCATCCACTATAAGATACCCCTGTATTCTTACATGAAGAGTTCTCATTCTTCCAATGACCATACATTTTGTCCTAGTCATACCTGTTGGAAGGGAGGATTATCTTGTGAAAGGTGGTCTAAGGAACTATAGGAGCTTTGCCTTTCCCTTTGGAATAGACTGCTCTAGAGTTCCACTTGAACCCCAACCTCTCCTATCCTTTTGAGAGGTGAAGGAGTCAATCAGTGGCAACACAATTTTGGGCTTGGAGAATTCAGCCACAATCTTCCTCTCCTTGAGGAGCTTCTCTTCAAGATCCATGATGATCTTGTTCTTCTAACTAATGGTCCCAATTTGGATAATTGAGATTGTATTCAGTTGGCTAACTTCCCTCCTCATCTGAGCTAGCAAGGGTACTGAATCAGGCTGTAGGGAAGCAGCTTGCTAAAGAGAGGCAATCTCCTCAACTTGTCTCTTGACAAGTCTTTTTCTCTTCTTCAAAGCATCCAGAATTGCACCATACTTGTCAATCAATTGATTGACATCATCTTCAAAATTGGATCCATCATCCCTACTAGAGGAAGTGGATGCTTCATACTCTGAGCCAGACTCATAGATAGAGGGAGAGCCAGGGATAGAGTGTACCTAATCAGGAGTAGGATTATCCTGATTGTCTTCAGACATGGCCATGAGACTGAACTCCTCATCCTCTTCAATATCAATGTCAATAGAGGACAGTGGGGACCTTATGCCAGATGGTGTAGCGGGATGTTCAGCCTCTTCTTCAATAGTCATGATACTAATGTACGCCTTCTCTTCATCTAATTCTGAAGACTCCTAATTACTGTCTGATAGGCTGACTTTATTTTTGTCCAAGAAGCTCTTCTCAGCCTTCTTGTCCTTGTAATGTTTTTTCCTTCAGACTTCATGTGCTCCTTCCTCTTAATTCGACAGTAAGCAATGGTATGTCCACTCATATTGCAACAGTGGAAAACAACATTAGACTTAACATGTTTGTTCTTTTTTGAGTCATACCTTTCCCCAAAGGGATCATTTCTGGACTTGTCATTACTAGAGTAGGGCTTTATTGATGAGGAGCTTGAAGAGCCCTTGTCCTTCCACTATATCCTTTTGCTTAGCATCTTCTTGAACTGCTTGGATAATAGTGTTAGTTCTCTATCTAACAGCTCATTTCAAGAGGAGCTGGGATCTGAGCTCTCTAACTCAGCAACTCTCCTTGGTGGAGAAGAAGTCTTTTCCCAATTTTTTCTGGTGACTTCAGCTCTGAAGGACACAGTCTTCTCTTTGTTGAGAGATCTGACAGCATCCTTTTCAACCTTCCTAGAGTTCAGTTGTATATCATGGGAAAGAAACTTTCCAAATAGATTCTGAGGCATTGTGTTGGCCATGTTACCAACTTCTTTGATGACACAGATCTTGATATCACATTCCTTGTTTAGGGATCTCAAGAACTTGTCATTCAACTCATAATTAGTGAACTGTCTGCCCTAGGTGATCAGAATGTTCACTATTATGAAGAACTTCTCATTACATTCAGCTTATGGAATCCTTCTTCCCTTGCTTGAATGCAGCATATTATTGATTTAAGAGGGATTTTTTGTCATCCCTCACGTCATATGTCCCTTCTATATAAACAATGAGAGAGTCCTGCATTTCTTTGGTTGTCTTGCAGTGGAAAAGGTTTTAGAAGGTGGAGTCGTCTATGGCACTAATGATGATGTTTTGTGCCCTCTTATCCATGGTTTCCAAGATGACTTCATCCTTGGTCATCTCAGTGTACTTCTTAAGAGTTTGGGCATTTGCATCAATGACTTGCACCTTCAGGGGAATGAAAGGTCCCTCTTTGACTGTAATAAAGATCCTTAGGTCTGAGGCTTCCATTAATAGCCTAACCCTTTCTTTCCAAATCCCAAAGTTTTCTTTTTTGTAGATAGGGAGCGTCATGGAGCTCAACTCCTTATGGTTCTCACCTGAACCCATGGAGTAAATCTTTAGCTACTCTTGTAGATCTGTTCAGACTGTTAAGTCCTTTTTGAACAACCTAGCTTTGATACAACTTGAAAGTCTTTGTTTCAAGAGTAGTTAAATACCTAGAGGGGGGAGTGAATAGGTTTTTAACTCTTTTATGAATACTTTTAGTCTTTAAAGAGTTATGTGATTGATTTTATGTTAGATTTCAAAAATAAGAAAAGTACACCATAATTTTTAGTGGTTCCCTAAGGTATGGGTACATCCACTTTTCCTCCCATCTTGCTAACTGTGTGTTAGACATGGCAATCTTCTCCAAACACGGCTCAAAGAGCTTATAACACAGATCCCTCAGGATCTCTTAGGCTTCCTCCAAGCCTTACCTCTGTCCTAAGCCCAACACATTCATAGTAAACTTTACTCCTACAGCTTAGTGATCCTCGAGATCATCTACCTCAGGCTTAACAAGAAGCACTACCACTCATACTAGATGGATAGCCCTACACTCAGAGATATTATCTCCTACCTCAGCTCTGACTCAGATCCTACATCAGGCACGCATTCCCTTCCTCAGATTCTAAACAGAATCCTACCACTCGGCCTTTAGATTTTAGGTTTACAACTAAAATCAAGATTGATCCTATAGAAAGAATAAGTTGTCATTGATGTTTGACTCCAGAGAAAGTGTCCTCTGAGCCTTCTTTCTGTACTGAGTGAACTAAGCCCTAACTTCTTCATAGCAATAAGAAAGTAGATCTTTAGAAAGTTTCTTCTTGTGCTGAGAAGATTACTACAAAGCACTGCTTCTTCAAGCCTTAGATGTAGTATAGTTGAGTGCAGTGGCCTTCAAGAAGAACAACGACATTGAGTTTGCTCTGCTTCTTCTTCTTACTCAGGAAATGAGATTTATGATCTCACTGTTGAAGACAGAATGATTCTGCAGTTCTTGATTTCTTCAAAAGCCAAACTCTATCTATGGTTCACATGTAACACCCCAAAAATCTCAAAATTGAATTTGAGGTGCAGGCTGTTTGACACGGCCTGGGACACGGGCGTGTCCCAGGGCGTGTCGGGGGTATACGGCCTGGGACACGGGCGTGTCCCAGGGCATGTCACTCAAGAAATAGGCTGATCGAGTCAGGGAAGTACACGGCCCGGAACCAAGCCTTGAACACGGCCATGTCAGATTTGACACGGGCGTGTCCGATGCCGTGTGACTACCCGTGTACTACTTGTTGGTTTTGGAGCTCGATGAGGCAGGGGTGACACAGGCGTGTCTCATGACTGACACGGGCATGTCAGGTCCGACACGGGCGTGTCGATGCCCGTGTTCTGGTAGAGTTCAGTTGGTACGAGTACTGCGTGTGCCGCTTAAGGGTACACGGCCTGTGACACGGGCGTGTCACAGGCCGTGTCAGCCAAAAAAGTGTAATTTTGGGAAAATCGTGGCCGTTCCTTTTTTCTATAGGGATCCAAGGGCTCAGGTGATTCCTTGCTGTATTAAATCACCAGAGGCTTGATGAAGAGTTCATTCTTCATTTGGTTAAGGAAGAGAGAAAGAGAGAGGAGGAAGAAGAAGGAGGAGGAGATCAAGCCACCGGCGGAGCTCCCGTGGTCCGATTCGAGATCTAAGGCCAGCGCTGTGAAGGCAAAGCTGCTGCGGTGATTTCTCATTGGCTAGATTCCGATGGCTCCCAAGAGATCGTCAAGGGTAACGATCTCCCTTCTTGGACATGTGAAGTCCTTCTTTTCTGCATTCCATAGGGAAAACCCTTCCCCGCGAGTGTGCAGTGGTTTGTGGCATCCCTTGGGGTAGATATGTGAAGTACCCCTTGTTAGAGTCCAGAATTGAAGTACGGATCTAGGCATGCTGTGTGAAGCCCATCTGGACATGTTGGTCTGGATTGGTGATGCTTGTTTGCATATCAAAGAAGACTCCATGGTTATGGCTTGTTTTGCCTTGTGCCTACCTGTTGCTTGGTGCAGCAGGAAGTACTGGATGCAGTCCAGGAAATGAAGAGGGTTGGATGCAACTCTTGTGGCCGTGCGTTGCCACTGTGTGTGCGGTTGAGCCGTTGGGCTGCAACTCGATGAAAAGGCAGATTGCCGAACAGGAAAGGTGAAACCGACCCGCGCCTATAAATTGCCATGGATACTTCCGTATTCGAGGTGGCACGGTGACTTGAGCAACGGGGGGTGGCTGATCCGTACCTGCGTTATGTCCGTCCGACTTGGAAGCCTGGGTATAGGTTTGTTGGAGCGCATAATGAGAGTCTTAGGCCCGCGCGCCAAAAAGACTAGAATGCTCAATACCGTGTAAACGGTGGTGTTGACCCTTATTTTCCGGTGCACCAAGAATGTGCCCTGAGTGCACGGACTGTCGGGCCGTGTGGCCCACGGTTGTGATGGCTTGAGTGTGCCTGCGAGCACATATTTGCTATTGTTGATACCATGCTGTGCAGGGAAGGAATACTACTGCCCCGAGAAAGGGGTAGGATTGTTATAATTGGGTCAGCTGAATGCTGACCGTTGCCATGTTTGCCACCGTTTGGGTGGATTGTCCCTATGCAGGCGCTGGAGAGCCAAGTGGTAAATGAAGGGCTGAAGTCCTTGCTGCTGTTGCTGCTGCTGCTGCGGCTGGCCCTTGAAGGCTATGTGAATGTTTTTGTTTGTTTTCTTTTACTCATGTATGGCCGGCCTGCGCGCCGAGGTTTGTAATCCATACGGTGTGGAAAGAGGAACTGTAAAGGCCTTAAGGCCAAACCCTGTGTATTTGTTGTACATTCCGTGGCTATATATATAACTGTGGTTTATATATTGGACATTCCTGGTTAGAGTTCAATTTACAACTTAAAGCTTCCGCTAGCATGCTCTGAGTGAGGATGCGTGTATGGTTTGGTATTATCCTGTGACCTCACCGTCTATTTGTGGCATATAGTTTGGGGCCCCGGCCGGACCTTCTACTATACGTCATGTAACGGATGGGGTCGTTACATTTTAGTATCAGCTTTGTTCGGTCTTCCTTTTTCGAATTCGTGGTCGAATTCTTTTATGGGGTGGCGAGCGCGTGTTTGTGCGCCCTGCTGTAACGCTAATGAACTCTGGAATGTCCACTAAGGAATGTACATAATCTTGTTTGACGAATCTGCGCGTTCCTTTTCTGTTGTTTTGCTTGCATGCGATCGCTAATGTGTGTCTTGTCCACCTATAGGTGACGCGTAGTGGTGCTGGGCAGTCTGAGCCCCAGCACTCTGATGAGAGTGCGACACCAGCTGAGGTGCCAACACCTCCTCCATCTGCGGAAACTGTTCGCTTAGTTGCTGAGGCTCTCTTTGCCATGATTCAGCCGACCGGGCAAGCGCAGCCGGCAGTAGTGCCAGTTCGTGTTGATGTAAGACCCGAGCCGGTTGAGGCAGTCGATCCACGAGCAGCTGACCGACAGTTGAAGCAATTCATGAGCTTCAGTCCGCCTATGTTTACGGGACTGGGATCCCCAACGCAGGCAGAGGATTGGTTATCGCGTGTCAAGCGGATAATGACAGCGATCAGGGCGGAGGAAACTTTAAAGGTCACCTTGGCCACCTTCATGCTTGAAGGAGAGGCGTGGTTATGGTGGGACGAGGTTGAGGTACACCATTTGGCGGGCAGGCAATTAACGCAAGTATCGATTGAGGAGTTCTCTCGAATATTTCTGGAGAAACATGTCCCAGCGGCGCAACGCATTGCCATGGAAAATGAGTTCCAACGGTTAAAGCAAGGCGAAGATAGCGTGGATACCTACCTGCATGAGTTTACAAGGTTGGGACGGTATGCGGGAACAATCTTTGCTGATGACCAAAGGAAAACGAATAGGTTCTATGAAGGATTGCGGGATGAGTTGAGGTTCCTGCTTTCGAGTTCAGTGAACCAAGGGTTTCAGGCTTTGGTTGATACTGCGTGTGCGTTGGAGAAGGACATGAGGCGGGTGCAAGGGAACAAGGGCTTGGTTGTGTTGAAGCCAGAGCAAGCACCTCGCCCTAGCAAATCGTTCTACCAGAAGAAAGGGGGCAAGAGGTCCAAGTCGTCTGGGCAAGTGTCTTCTACTATTGTGTCGGGAGCGACGTCAAGGACGGAGTCTCGTACATGCTTTACTTGTGGCCGGGTGGGGCATCTAGCCCGTGATTGTCGGGTTGTTCAGCCCAAAGGGGAAAAGAAGACGGGTGCGTCTTATGCTGAGAAGGGCAAAGCGGTGGTTTATTCCTCTGCGTCCCAGGCACAGCCCCGAATATATCACATTGGTCAGCAGGAGGCGATTAAGCAAAGTGACGTCGTCACAGGTACGAGTTAATATAGCTTAATTGCTTAAGTGCTATTGCATTTGGTTATGTGTAGCTTGTGCATGATGTGTGTGTGCTGCAGGCTTTGTCCTGATTCAGAATAATTTGGCGAGAGCCCTGTTTGATACGGGTGCTTCGCATTCTTTTCTGTCTAAGGACTTCGTATCTCGAATTGGGGTGCCGAGACATGTGATGGTTGATAGTACAAGAGTGCTATTGCCGAATGGCTGTGTGATGCTTGTGGTTAGGGCTTGCGATGTGGATGTTCAAATAGGAAGTCAGGATTTCGGTTTGAGTGCAGCTGTGCTACCGTTATCGGAGTTTGATGTGATCTTTGGCATGGACTGGCTCTCGGAGAAGCGTGCCTTTATTGATTGCAACTCCAAGGAGATCACACTGGGCCAGAATACCGGACTTGTGACGAAGTTCGCTGGTATGCGAGGAGTTGGCGGGACTTTGTTGTCTGCGCTCCAAGTCGTCAATGCTGTTCGGAAGGGCGCGGAGTTATTCTTCACGCTAATTCAAGCTGTTGAGCCAAAGGCCAGTGTCAGTGAAGTTCTGGTTGTGTCAGAGTTTGCCGATGTGTTTCCTAAAGATCTCCCTAGGTTACCACCCCAGCGGGAGATTGACTTCTCTATTGAGTTAGTGCCAGGTGCTAAACCTGTGGCCCGCTCACCATATCGCATCGCGCCAAAAGAGAAGGCTGAATTGAAAGTCCAATTGCAAGAGTTGTTTGAGCAGGGATACATACGCCCAATCATGTCACCTTGGAGCGCGCCTATTCTCTTTGTGAAAAAGAAAGACGGTAGTTTGCGGTTATGTATTGACTACCGCGAATTGAATAAGCTAACGGAGAAAAACAAATATCCGATCCCACGGATTGATGACCTATTTGATCAGCTGGCAGGATCAACGGTCTATTCCAAGTTGGATTTGAAATCGGGATATTATCAGTTGAGGATTCGGGAAGGTGACATTCCCAAGACGGCGTTTGGAACACGCTACGGTCATTATGAGTTCACGGTAATGCCGTTTGGCCTATGTAACGCGCCTTCGGTATTTATGGATCTAATGCATCGAACGTTCCGAGAGTACTTGGATTTGTTCGTGATTGTGTTTATCGATGACATCTTAGTATACTCTCAGTCGGAAGAGGATCATGCAAACCATTTGCGGTTGGTCTTGCATACCCTGCGGAGGAATAAGCTTTATGCCAAGTTCTCAAAGTGTGAGTTCTGGCTCTCTTCAGTAGCCTTTTTAGGCCATGTGGTAAGTGGAGAAGGTATCGCGGTGGATCCGTTGAAGTGCCATTCGAGATTGGCCAGTGATGTCTTCAGTGGCCGAGGTCAGGAGCTTCCTTGGGCTTGCGGGCTACTATAGACGGTTTGTGGAAAACTTCTCACGAATTGCTTTACCTCTGACCACGCTGACGAGAAAAGATCAAAGGTTCATTTGGACGCCGGAGTGCGCGCGTGCTTTTGAATACCTGAAGAGTCGTTTGACCACGACGCCTGTGTTGACATCGCCATGTGGTACAGATGGCTATGAGATCTATAGTGATGCGTCTGGGAGCGGCTTAGGCTGCGTCCTTCTACAGTTTGGTAAAGTGATTGCTTATGGCTCGCGCCAGTTGAAAGTGCATGAGCGGAATTACCCCGTCCATGATTTGGAATTGGCGGCGGTAATCTTTGCGCTCAAGTTGTGGAGGCACTATAATTATGGCGTTAAAGTGGACATCTATACAGATCATAAAAGCCTAAAGTATTTGTTGGATCAGAAGGATCTGAATATGCGACAACGAAGATGGATGGAGTTCCTTGGGGACTACACCTTCGAGATTCACTATACTCCCGAGAAGGGAAATGTGGTCGCTGATGCTTTGAGTCGGACTCCGGTACGGGCAAGCTGGTTGCAGAGGTATGATCAGCGTTTAATCCAGGAATTGGAAGCATTGGAGATATCTTGTGTTGACAAGGGTTCTTCGACCGATGCATGCTTGAACTGGACGGAGGATCAATATGACCTTACAGACAGAGTTCGGCGAGCAACGGAGCTGGATGAAAGCCTCCAGCGCTATGCTAAAGATGGGCCGGATGACCAATTCTCTTAGGATAACGGTTTGTTACGAAGAAATGGTCGAGTGTGCGTCCCGAGTGTGGGTAAATTGAGGGAAGAGTTGATGTACGAAGCTCACTTTGCAAAGTACTCAGTTCACCCAGGGAGCACAAAGATGTACAGAGATCTGAAAAAGATGTTCTGGTGGCCCGGACTAAAGAAAGATGTAGCATGTTATGTGGCGGAATGCAATACCTATGCGTTGGTGAAAGCAGAATGCCAGAAGCCTGGCGGTTTCCTGAAGTCGTTACCCATTCCGGAGTGGAAGTTCGATGACATTTCGATGGATTTCGTGCACGGGTTGCCGAGATCTCAACGCGGTCATGATTCAATCTGGGTGATTATGGACCGGTTGACAAAAGTGGCGCACTTCCTTCCAAACAGAAGAGACGATTCAGTGGAAACCTTGGCCAAGCTTTATGTGGAGCAGATTGTTCGACTGCACGGTGTTCCTCGGAGCATCGTCAGTGACCGTGATGGGCGATTCACATCGAATGATTGGCAGCTAGTTCATCAAATGTTGGGTACAAAATTAGCGTTTAGTACGACCTTTCATCCCCAAACGGATGGCCAGACTAAACGAACCAACAGGACGATGGAGGACATGCTCCGCATGTGCGCCCAAGACTTTGGTAAGAGGTGGGAAGATTATAATTTTCTTGTAGAATTTGCCTATAATAATAGCTACCAAGCGAGCATCGGTATGACACCATTTGAGGCTTTGTATGGTCGTAAATGCCATACACCGTTAGCTTGGGCAGAAGCAGGCGAATCTACGCTGAATGGGAAAAAGGAAGTCGAAGAAGCTACCTCGCTTAGACGCTCTATTCGGGAGAGGCTATTGATAGCCCAAGATCGTCAAGCAAAGTACTACAATGCCAAACATCAGAACGTGGAGTTCGCGGTGGGTGATTGGGTATATTTGAAGATCAAACCCTTCAAAGGCGTGTCCAGGATTCGGCATTTGAAAAAGGTAAGTCCGAGGTATCTTGGTCCATTTGAGGTGGTGGAGCGAGTTGGGGAAGCTGCTTATCGACTAGCACATTCAGCAGACTTGGGTGGATTACATGATGTATTTCACATCTCAGTACTTCGTAAGGCTGTCAAGGATCCAGCTCTAGTAGTGGAGAATGATCGGGTACCGGTCGAGTATGGGCTAACGATGAGGGTTCGACCCATTCGGATCGAGGATCGAGCCGAGAAACAGTTGTGGAACAAAGTGATCGGGATGGTCAAGGTCCGATGGGACAATTGTGGCCGTAAAGAGCTAACATGGGAGCGAGAGCAGACCATGCAAGCTGAATTTCCCGAGCTGTTTGTATAAACTATAGACCGTGTACCTTTTGTTATAACAGAGTTATCAAGTTATAGCATTGTATTTTCTGGTTCCTTATCGTGTCAAATTTCGGGACGAAATTTTATTAAGGGGGGGGGAGGATTGTAACACCCCAAAAATCTCAAAATTGAATTTGAGGTGCAGGCTGTTTGACAGGGCCTGGGACACGGGCGTGTCCCAGGGCGTGTCGGGGGTACACGGCCTGGGACACGAGCGTGTCCTAGGGCGTGTCACTCAAGAAATAGGCTGATCGAGTCAGGGAAGTACACGGCCCGGAACCAAGCCTTGAACACGGCCGTGTCAGATTTGACACGGGCGTGTCCGATGCCGTGTGACTACCCGTGTACTGCTTGTTGGTTTTGGAGCTCGATGAGGCCGGGGTGACACGGGCGTGTCTCATGACTGACATGGGCGTGTCAGGTCCGACACGGGCGTGTCGATGCCCGTGTTCTGGTAGAGTTCAGTCGGTATGAGTACCGCGTGTGCCGCTTAAGGGTACACGGCCTCTGACACGGGCGTGTCACAGGCCGTGTCAGCCAAAAAAGGGTAATTTTGGGAAAATCGTGGCCGTTCCTTTTCTCTATAAGGATCCAAGGGCTCAGGTGATTCCTTGCTGGATTAAATCACCAGAGGCTTGATGAAGAGTTCATTCTTCATTTGGTTAAGGAAGAGAGAAAGAGAGTGGAGGAAGAAGAAGGAGGAGGAGATCAAGCCACCGGCGGAGCTCCCGTGGTCCGATTCGAGATCCGAGGCCAGCGTTGTGAAGGCAAAGCTGCTGCGGTGCTTTCTCAACGGCTAGATTCCGATGGCTCCCAAGAGATCGTCAAGGGTAACGATCTCCCTTCTTGGACATGTGAAGTCCTTCTTTTCTGCATTGCATAGGGAAAACCCTTCCCCGCGAGTGTGCGGTGGGTTGTGGCATCCCTTGGGGTAGATATGTGAAGTCCCCCTTGTTAGAGTCCGGAATTGAAGTACGGATCTAGGCATGCTGTGTGAAGCCCATCTGGACATGTTGGTCTGGATTGGTGATGCTTGTTTGCATATCGGAGAAGACTCCGTGGTTATGGCTTGTTTTGCCTAATGCCTACCTATTGCTTGGTGCAGCAGGAAGTACTGGATGCAGTCCAGGAAATGAAGAGGGTTGGATGCAACTCTTGTGGTCGTGCATTGCCACTGTATGTGCGGTTGAGCCGTTGGGCTGCAACTCGATGAAAAGGCAGATTGTCGAACAGGAAAGGTGAAACCGACCCGCGCCTATAAATTGCCATGGATACTTCCGTATTCGAGGTGGCACGGCGACTTGAGCAACAGGGGGTGGCTGATCCGTACCTGCGTTATGTCCGTCCAACTTGGAAGCCTGGGTATAGGTTTGTTGGAGCGCATAATGAGAGTCTTAGGCCCGTGCGCCAAAAAGACTAGAATGCTCAATACCGTGTAAACGGTGGTGTTGACCCTGGTTTTCCGGTGCACCAAGAATATGCCCTGAGTGCACGGACTGTCGGGCCGTGTGGCTGACGGTTGTGATGGCTTGAGTGTGCCTGCGAGCACATATTTGCTATTGTTGATACCATGTTGTGTAGGGAAGGAATGCTACTGCCCCGAGAAAGGGGTAGGATTGATATAATTGGGTTAGCTGAATGCTGACCGTTGCCATGTTTGCCACCGTTTGGGTGGATTGTCCCTATGCAGGCGCTGGAGAGCCAAGTGGTAAATGAAGGGCTGAAGTCCTTGCTGCTGTTGCTGCTGCTGCTGCGGCTGGCCCTTAAAGGCTATGCGAATGTTTTTGTTTGTTTTCTTTTACTCATGTATGGCCGGCCTGCGCGCTGAGGTTTGTAATCCATACGGTGTGGAAAGAGGAACTGTAAAGGCCTTAAGGCCAAACCCTGTGTATTTGTTGTACATTCCGTGGCTATATATATAACTGTGGTTTATATATTGGACATTCCTGGTTAGAGTTCAATTTATAACTTAAAGCTTCCGCTAGCATGCTCTGAGTTAGGATGCGTGTATGGTTTGGTATTATCCTGTGACCTCACCGTCTGTTTGTGGCATATAGTGTGGGGGCCCGGCCGGACCTTCTACTATACGTCATGTAACGGATGGGGTCGTTACATCACAGACTTGCAGTAAGAACTAGTTCTTGGAAACCTTCTTCAAATTTTCTCTCGAGGAAGAAGATGACCAAAAAGCTACCTTTAATTTCTCGGAAATCACCTTTTATCGATCTCCTTTTAACAGCTCTTTATGCAGTATGGACCAGCCAGAAATGGCAACTACAACATGTCTTTTGTATTTATAGTTGTACTAAAGGCATATGGCGCATTTTGTCATCTAGAACGCTATTCCCGTAACATTTGAATTATTGATGATGCCAGCATGACACAACGTTTGTGTACTTTGTAAATTCTAGATAATCTTCATTGGCATTGAGTGAAGCCTTGTCACTCAATCCAGAAACACTTAGCAGAATTCTACATCTTGAGGGGGTCAAGTGAACCTTCAACACTCAATGCTTTTGGCATTTACTATCTAACTATTAAGGTGTTGAGTGATCGTTCATCACTCAACATTTCTGGACTTTGTTGGAATTTCTCTACATGAAGGCATTGAGTGCAGCTTCAACACTCAATGATTTTGGACTTTGAATGTATTCTTGATGAGGTGTTGAGTGGCCTATCTTCACTTAATACATTTATACTTGATCTGAAATCCAGTTGAGTAGGCATTGAGTGAACTGTATTCACTCAACGCTTCTGTCCTTTGACAGATTTCTTGTCAGCAACACTGGGGCTTTGACTGCTTGAGGTTCTGTCATCGCTTTTAGCCTCTTGGTGTTGAGTGAACTGCCTTCACTCAATGCTTCTGGACTTAGCTAGTTTTCTATTGTGCCAACATCTTGTCTTGAGTCCTACTGTCATTGTGACTTTGACTACCTGTCTAATCAAAGAGCAATAGATAAAATGCATATAATGAACTTAGGGCAAGCATTAGATACAATCATGTGTATACCATTGACCTATATGCCTTCTTCAAATCTAGGACATTATGATCAATGGACCCAACAGCTATCGCTGGCAATAACACTTAAGTCAGAATCTCAAATTAAATTATGGTCATCCATTCTATTAGGATTATGGGATCTGATTGTTAGGATTTATCCTGAACCAGCTAAGATGGTTGAAGAGAAGAATCACTTCTCATTATTTATTTTACATTCTCACTCTCTCACTCAAGTGAATGAAAGAAGGGGCAAAGAAAGAAGAATGGTTCATCCAGCCTATTGGGAATATTACCCTCAATATTCCTAGATTTGAAGAAGCATCACAAACAATGCTTAGAACATATTGTATTTGATAGAACATCTATTTTAACTGTATACATGACAATTAATATTGTCTATAAAATAGTCTTAGAGCAAAGATGTATTATATGTTGAGATAGTATATCAGAGGTCAACTGTATTGTTGATGTACTGCTAAAAATAAGTTCTTGTCTCAACATTATCGTAGAGAATCCGTTGAAAGCCATAGAACTTGTTGGAGTATATGGTTCACATCTCTTTAGTTTTACAACATCAAATCCCGTGTTATATTTGATCATACAAGGTTTGGGTATAGTGTGCAGATTTACAAGCACAAAAAATCGAGAAAATCAGGTCCTAAACCTACCGTCGAGCGCTAGCGCTACCGCCCGTGCTAGCTTTGAAATTAATTCAAGACAAGCGCTCGGTAGACTACCACATAGATCTATCATTACCGTGCAGCGCTATCATTATCGCGCGACACTAGCTCTCTCGAAGAGCATAGAGTCATCACACTACCACCAGGCAATAGCTCTGTACCGTGTTGCGATAGCTCGAAAAAATAGAAATATATTTTATTTGGATATTTTTACAAATCTGCGGGACAGCTATCACATCCAAGCTTATCGACCTACCGCTGAGCGCAATATCTATCGCCGGTGGTAGCTAATTTTCTCAAGGCGTATAAAAGTGTGCTTCTTTTTTCCTAGTGAACAGTGAGAGGGACATATTCTTATTCTAGGGTTCGTGTGCTGTCTCAGAGCAACATTCCACCGTCTACGTCAATGGAAGAAAAAGTCACCTCCCTCCCATTTGCGCACGAAGATCTCTGACAAGCCCAGGACTACAACGACTAAGAGGAGTTGATCGGGTGGAATAGAACGAAGATCTTTAGCACCGAGCACACACCACTCAATAGAGGAATCGTCTTGAGGGAGAATAACTTTAAATCATCTATACTCTCTTATTGTATTTTTCTCTTTTCTAATTGTTTATGGGTGAGGAAAATCGACCGACGTAGGTTGTCGGAATTCGGGATGGGTTCCATGAGAAATCATCCCGGGGAAGGGACGTTTAGATCAAGGGAACTAGTGGGGCTCTGAGACACTTTTGGGAAGAAAGGTTAAGAGTCGGCTCTAAGACCTTTCCAGTAAAGGAAAGGGAGGGAGCCAACCGGTCTTGATAGTGGATCAGTATATAAAATGAAAAGGAGTTTGTACTTCACTGCCTCTGATCTCCGACGTCATGGAGATCTAGTTGTTCTTAAGGGTAAACCATGTTCATAACTTTTGAATAAAATTATTATTCATTCTTTATTCTTGTTTTTATTTCGCGGTTGTATGTTGGTATATCTCTAAAGGGTGTGTGAGCACTGAAAAGCGAAGCTTTACGGAGAAAAATGAGTTATGTGACCTATCACCGCACGCTAGAAATCTAGCTCCCTGAGTTAGCATCCAGAACTAGTTTCCTCGGTGATAATCATTTGTAATTCTTAAATTAATTTTAAAACCTTATTCACCCCTTATAAGGTTGGCCACCAGATCCTACAAGTGGTATCAGAGGGACATCACTTCAAAAAGGGGTTAAAATCCTGAAGTAAGATGGTCAATGTTAATCATGCTTTTCATGAGTGTCAAGGTGTTAGTAGACCCCCACTATTTATGGGGAGTGATTATAGCCATGAGAGAACCCACATGAAGATATTCGTAATGACACAAAACATGGATTTATGGGCCTTGGTAGAAACAAAATACATCGTACCCACAATCACTATAGGCGATAAAATTTTAATCAGACCGCAAGATAAATGGGATGTCGCTAATAAACTGAAATGTATTAACAATGCAAAAGCCATGAACTCTTTATTCTATTAATTGGATAAAACTGAATTCAATAGAATTTGCAATTGTGAAACTGCTTATGATATTTGGCGTTTACTTGAACTGACTCATGAAGGTACCTCGCAGGTGAAGGAGTCGAAACTATTCTGACTGGAATCTGAATACGAACAGTTCTGGATAGAGATCGAAGAGGAGGTGGATAGCGTGTACACTCACTTACCAAAATTGTCAATGCCTCTAGATCTCTCGGGAAGACGTACTCAAATGGAGACCTTGTGAGGAAGATCCTACGATCTTTGCCTCTATGAATCAACCTAAAGGTGATGGTGATAGCTTAATCACATGATATCAGCACCCTAGAGATAGAGAGACTCATTGGAAACTAGAATACCCATGTGCTCGAACTAAAGATACAAGCTGAGGAGTATCTTAGGTAAATTAAAAAGAAGGTGCAGGTACTGAAGGCCACAAAAGAGAGGAAAGTTGTTGAAGAGTCTGAGGAAGAAGATTAAGAAAGCCTATGTGTTCGAGAATTTAGAAGATTCACAAAGAATCCAAAGAGTCAAGGAAAGTTCAAGAAGTTTCTGAATAGAAGTGCTGAAGAGAAGAAGAGGTAGAACAAACTATCAAAGGAGACGAAGAGTGATGATGAGAAGTCTCTACCAGAGTGCTACAACAGTCATGATCCTGGGTACATCAAGAGGAAGTGTACAAGGCTCCAGAAGGAGGAAAAGGAGAAATAGAGCTGAGATAAGGGAAAGAAGAAAGTGTTGAAGGCATTAACATGGGATGAAGATGGATCTAACGTGTCAAGCATTTTCGGCTCAAGTAGTGAAGATGAGGCAAATATGTGCCTCATGGGGAAGAATCAACATGAGTTCAACAACGAATCCAGTGACCAAAGTGACACTGAGGTAACCCCACCTTCTTATAATGAACTTTTTGAAATTTATGAACATCTTTGTGATAAGCTAGATAGTGTAATTCTTGAGAAAAAGGCCTTCAAAACTTAAAACAAGAAAATAAAAAGAACTTAAAAATTTAAAGAAAGAGTTAATTAAATGCATCAAAGAGAAGATCGAGTGCTAAGAGTGCTCTCACTCAGTGGAAACGATGAAAGAGATAAAAGAAAGTCTCTCCAAGACATCCTTAAAAATAAACAATCTAATTAATGAAAAGAATGTTTTGGAGAAAAAGCTTCAAATATCTCTTGTAAAAATATAAGAAGTTATAACAATTCGCAAATCGGTGTGTAATGCTAGTCACAAAAAACACCGCCCTAAAGGCTAGGATCCATGATCTAAACTGTGTTGTCCACAAATTTGGAATAGGGCAAAAATCTCTTAATACGCTGCTGGGAGCACAGTGTCATGGATATGGAAAGTTTGGACTGGGGTACATAAGTCTAAAGCTACCACCGAGCGGTAACCGATTTCCAATTGAGTCAAATGCTTTAAATAAAAAATCACAAGATGAAATCAATAATTCTAGAATGGTGTCCCCATCCTCTAGCATAAGATCTAGAAACACGAAAAAGGCGGCTTCCACTACTTATACCTTATGTGCAAACTATAAAATGTTTGGTCACACATCAGGCTCATGTCTGAGGAAAGGTGCCAAGAAAACTATGGAATCTGTCTACCAAAGACTTCTACCTATTGTATGGGTTGGACAACTTGGGTAACCAGATATTTACCCTCATCTTCCTTTTAGGTATGTTGGCAGGCTAAAGATAAGGAGAACATGTGGTACTTGGACTCTGGATATTACAAGCAAATGATAGGAGATAAAGACAAGTTCCTTAGCCTAGAGAAGAAGAAAGGGGCATGGTGAAATTCGAAGATAATAGCATAGCACGTATTCTTGGAATCGGCACTATAGGTTACAAAGCATTTTCAATTTCAAATGTATTGTTTATAGATGGCCTTAAGCATAATTTAATTTTAATTAGTCAACTTTGTCACAAAGGCTTGAACGTATTATTTGAATACTCTATGAACACCTGTAATATTATAGATGCTAAAACAAATAATGTTTTGCTTACTACATATATGACTCATAATATTTACACTATAACTTTTAAAGATATTTCTACTTCTGATTTGAAATGCTTAGTTACCAAAAATTAGGAATTAAATCTTTGGCATAGGAGACTACGCCATTCAGGAAGTCAACTAATAGTCAAACTATTAAAACATAAACTAGTTCGTGGACTTCAAAATTTAAGAGGTAGTTTGACCTCTTTACGCGCTCCGTGTCAAAAAGGAAAATTTATCAAAACCTCATTCAAAAGCAAAAATGATATTTCCACGTGTAGACCACTAGAACTCATACATATGGATCTATTTTGTCCTCTTAGTACATGTAGTCTAGGTGGAAAAAGATACACGTTTGTTATTGTAGATGACTACTCCGGTTTCTGCTGAACAATCTTTCTCGCTAATAAATCTGACATATTTGTTGAATTCACAAATATAAGCACTAGAGACAGAATAAAAAGGAACTTAAGATAAAGTGCATAAGGTCAAATCATGGGGGAGAGTTTGAGAATAAAAGCTTCATGAACTTCTGTAACAATCTAGGAATTAAGCACGAATTCTCTGCCCTACACACTCCACAACAGAACAGGGTAATAGAAAGAAAGAACCGTACAAACAAAGAACTAGCACGCACAATGATCGCCGAGTTCAGCTTGCCTTGATATTTTTGGGCGGAAGCGGTCAACATAAAAAGTTATGAGATGAACTGGATCATGCTTCACTAGATTCTTAAGCGAACTCCGTATGAGCTATACTTCGATAAGAAGCACTCAGTATCATATTTTAGAGTCCCCAAAATGTATAGTCAGGGTCATAGGATTATTTCTAGGTCTACCTCAAAATAACTCCAAAGAAATCATGCAGAAGTCGGGTTTAACAAAGGTAGGAATTGAGCTCGACAATCTTCAAGTTGCGTTCAACGATAGTCGAACTCAGGTCGACGAAACTCAGAGTTCTATCTCTGAGTTGAGCTCGATGATCTCGGAGCTCCGGTCGACGATCGCTGATCTCAAGACAAAATCTCAGCTCGACGCAAAGATTATTAAGGTCGATGATCTCTGAGCTGAGGTTGCCGAATAGCAGACTGAGGTCGACGAATAGCAGACTGAGGTCGACGAAATCTGTACAGTATTCAAGCAGAGTTATTTATAGCTGGCAGAATTAATTAAGGCATTTATTATCTCTCAGACTTAATGCTTATAGTCGTTCAACAGCAGCAGTTAATGTGATTAATTCCCAGGCATCTTTATCTCTCTCGGGAATGCCTCAGCCATTTCAAGATAGAATTAATTCAAATGTTTGAATATGGCTCGTGGGAATATATTTAGATTGGTAGTTTTACAGACATAGAAGAAGTGACAGACAACAAGACTAAGCAGTATTCGGAATAGAGATTCTGAAGAATATAACACAGCTTTCTATCATACAGTGTTCTTTATCATCTGCTCTAGGCTTTCAAGAGACACAAATCAATATCAGTCTAGAAAGTTTGCTGGAGATCAACATCAATCTGAAGGCCTACACCATGAAGAAAAGCTTCTTATTTCCTGAACAGTTCAACATCTCAAGGGGAGCTTTGACAAGATCTTAAATCCACACAAAGTCTTCTCATTTTCCTTGAGAAAGAGAAGACTAACATCACTTTCTTTCCCACCCCACTATACAAGGTTATAACTCCCTTCAAAAGTTAAACCATTGGTGGCAGGGCACCTGATCAAAAACCTGTGTTTTGTTTTTAGGCACCTGATCAAAAGCCTGAAGGGTTTTTTGATCTACCTGGACTAGATTTTGTGGTGATAGAGCGCCTGATCAAAAACCAAAGTTGATTCCTACCAGGGTGGTAGAAGAGTGGACGTACCCAGGTTGATTGGGGAACCACTGTAATCCTTGTGTCATCTATGTGCTTGCTTTTTCCTTCTTTATCTTTGTGCTGCGACTTTTTATATATTAACTATTGATTATAAGAAAGTTAAGATCTATCCCCCTATCTTTCAATTAGTATCAGAGGAGTTCCTTTGGTTGTACAGGCTAACACCTGAACCAAAACGATTTGATAGATCTTATATTTTTTAAGAGTTTTTCATGGCACAAAATTAAGAATTTTCAAGCACTGGACCTCCTAAGTGTAATCAGGATAAGCTTGCACTATGGAAGGCAAGGATTAAGCTATTTATGAACTCTATTAATGAAGCAATTTTTAATTCCATTTTGACAGGTCCTTATCAATCTTTGAAAACAACAAGCTTCAATGTTGTTCAAACACTTCAATGGACAGAAGCCCAGAAATTGATAAAGAATGTTGATGCAAGAGCAATGAACATCCTTGCTCAATCAATGTCTGATGATATTTTTCAAGAAGTTGCTGAATGTACTTCAGCAAAGGAAATCTGGGACTCCCTCACAATAATGGCTGCTGGATAAGCAAAAGAAAGAACATTTAAAGCTGAATCTTGGAGTGACTCTGAAGCTTCATCCTGTATAACTGAGGATGAAGAAGAAACAAGAGCAAGAGAATTCTGCTTGATGGAAATCAATGCATCTTGCTGCAGCTATGATGAAGAATCTGAATCTGATGAAGAATCAGAAGCAGAATCAAAATAGGATAAGGTTATCTCTTCCTTTGATTTCTCTTCAGAACATTTTAAAGAAGATTTTAAAATTTTATACAGTGATTAAATTCAATCTGAGATGGAAATAAAACTTCTAAGAGAGAAAGTGTATAATCTATCTTCTGAAAACAAAATCTAAAAGAAGATTTAAAAAATGTTTCTAAACATTTAGCTTCTTTAGAAACAATTAAAGACAATGAAAATATAATAGAGCTAGACAATATAACTGAATTTTCACCAAAAACAATTAAACAATTTCAAAAAATTTGTGTTCAATATAATTTGTTAAACGGAGCTCGACGAAAACAACACTCTTCGTCGAACTCAGGAAGACTAACTCTGAATAGAGTTTTTGATTTTAACTTATCTGGAAATTATGATCGGCGAAAGAAATTTGCTTCGTCGAACTGAGATCAATGATCATGGAACATATAAAATAGATATTATCATTCTGTGAACCGAGATCGACGAAATCAATTCCCTTCGTCGAACTCAGGTCGACGAAATTATTTTTCATCGAACTCAGAATTTCAAAATAGAAATTTTTATCCTTTTGAAAATTATAATCAAACTCAAAACTTTATCAATCCTTTTACCCAATGGTTCATCTCTCCTACAAAATGTCACCCTCTAGGTTACAAAGATCAACCTGTATGTTCTTTTATATCTCATTATTTTGAAAAAGAACCAGGACCTAAGGTAATCTGGGTCTAGAACTCCTAACCCCTTATTTCAGGAAAAGACCATTCAGTATAGGGGTAGTTATATAGGGGGGACTACTTTAAAGGATACAACAGCAGTAGTTTCAATTAGTCAGAAATCATGGGGATGATATCAAGGAAATTTTTGAATATAGTAGGAGCAACATATCTGAAATATGCTCAGTTAAAGATAAGCAAAGAACAACTACAGAGTCTATCATAAGTTTTACTCTTATTTTTAGTTCAAAACTTTGTTGTTATTTATTTTATGTTTTAAAGAACCCATTTTAAATTTGCTTTGTATTCCTTTTATGTAAATAGTATCTTCACCAAAATAAGGGGAGATTGTTGGAACCCTAGTTTGGATTTGGGTAAGGAGTACTATTAGGATGTTTTTAGATTGACCCAAAATGTATAGTCAGGGTCATAGGATTATTTCTTGGTCTGCCTCAAAAGAACTCCAGAGAAATCATGCAAAAGTCAGGTTTGACAAAGGCAGGAATTGAGCTTGATAATCTTCATGCTGTGTTCAATGATAGTCGAACTCAGGTCGACGAAAATCAGAGTTCTATCTCTGAGTTGAGCTCGATAATCTCTAAGCTCCGGTCGACGATCGCTGATCTCAAGACAGAATCTCAGCTCGACGGAAAGATTATTCAGGTCGACGATCTCTGAGCTGAGCTCGACGAATAACAGACTGAGGTCGACTAATAGCAGACTGAGGTCGACGAAATCTGTGTAGTATTCAAGCACAGTTATTTACAGCTGGCAGAATTAATTAAGGCATTTAATATTTCTCAGACTTAATGCTTAGCGCCGTTCAATAGCAGTAGTTAATGTGATTAATTCCCAGGCATCTTTCTCACTCTCGGGAATGCCTCAGCCGTTTTAAGATAGAATTAATTCAAATTTTTGAATACGGCTCGGGAGAATATATTCAGATTGGAGGTTTTTCATACACATAAGAAGTGACTGACAACAAGACTAAGTAGTGGTCAGAATAGAGATTCTGAAGAACACAACACAGCTTTCTATCGTACATTGTTCTTCATCATCTACTCCAGGCTTTCAAGAGACACAAATCAATATCAGTCTAGAAAGTTTGATGGAGATCAACATCAATCTGAAGGCCTACACCCTGAAGCAAAGCTTCCTTCTTTCCTGAACAGATCAAAATCTTAGGGGGGGCTTTGATAAGATTTGGAATCCATACAAAGTCTTCTTATTTGCCTTGAGAAAAAGAAGACTAACATCATTTTCTTTCCCACCCGACTGTACAGTGTTATAACTCCCTTCAAAAGTTAAACCATTGGTGGCAGGGCACCTGATCAAAAACCTTTGTTTGGTTTTTAGGCACCTGATCAAAAGCCTGAAGGGTTTCCTGATCTACCTGAATCAGATCTTGTGGTGATAGGGCACCTGATCAAAAACCTAAGTGGATTCCTACCAGTGTGGTAGTAGAGTGGATGTACCAAGGTTGATTGGGGAACCACTGTAATCCTTGTGTCATCTGTGTGCTTACTTTTTTTCCTTCTTTATCTTTGTGCTATGACTTTTTATATATATTAACTGTTGATTAGAAGAAAGTTAAGATCTATCCCCCTATCTTTCAGAACCTTAGTTGTTGAAGAATCAGCTCACGTGCACTTTAATGAAAATATAAAAATAAAAGAATCTAGGTTGAATGAAGAGGAAGTTGATGGTGATGTGTTGTTGGGAGAAAAGGGTGTGGAGAGAGAGGTGGTTGTCGATGTTCCAACTCATATGGAAGAATATAAGCCTCCAAGCACACTATATTTTTCAAAATTACATCCATGAGAATTAGTGATAGGAGATCCCTCGCATGGGGTTAGAATACGGTTGGTCCTGCATGAATCCTTCTCGAACCTATATTTTTTATCTAAAATTGAACCCATAAATATTTCAGAAGCTTTAAATGATGAATCTTGGTTCTTGGCTATGAATGAAGAATTAAATCATTTTGAGAGAAGTAAAGTTTGGGTATTAGTGGAGCGTCTAGATAGCCATCCAGTTATCAGCTTAAAATGGGCATATAAAAATGCTTAATGGTGAATCTAGGATAACTAGGAATAAGGCACGGTTGGTTGCACAAGGATATTCACAAATAGAAGGTGTGTACTTTGAAGAGTCATTTGCACCGGTTGTGCGTCTTGAATTCATTAGTATGCTTTTGGCGTTTGGAAGTTATAAACAAATTAAGTTATATCAAATGGATGTTAAAAGTGCATTTTTAAATGGATATATCAAGGAAGAGATGTATGTTGAGCAACCACCCAGCTTCAAGAATATTGACTACCCAAATCATGTATATAAATTAGTGATGGCCTTATATGGACTTAAATAAGCACTCTATGCTTGGTATGATAGGCTCATGACTTTTCTCCTAGAGCATGGTTTTAGTATTGCAAGTGCAGACAGTACACTGTTTGTAAACCTTGAAAATCTCGATCTTATTTTACTACAAATTTATATTAATGTTATCATATTTCATGCCATAAATGAAAATCTATGTCACGAAATTTTCACCTTAATGCAATCTGAATTTTTAATGAGCCTAGTTGGAGAGTTAACATATTTCTTAGGATTTCAGATTTCTCAACGAAAGGATGGAATTTTTATAAGCAAATCGAAATACATAAAAGATATGTTTGTGTGATTTGGCTTTGAAAATCTGAATCAAGTAAAAACTCTAATGACTGCATCTCTAAATTAGGAAAGGATGAAAGCGGCATTTTGGTAGAACAAGCTTCATTGAGAGGAATGATCGGATCACTTCTTTATCTAAGTGCTTCTAGACCTGATATTATATTTGAGATGTGTCTTTGTGCTAGTTATCAAGCCAATCCTAAAGAATCTCATTTAATGGTTGTTAAACACATATTTAGGTATCTTATAGGCAGCCAAATTCTTGTTCTTTGGTACCCTCACACCACCAAATTCACTCTCCATGGATATTCCAACTCTGATTATGCTGGATGTTCACTTGATCGCAAGAGCACATGTTGTACCTATCACTTCCTAGGTCTGGCACTAGTTTCATGGTCAAGTAGGAAACAAAACTCAGTTGCCCTCTCCACTGCTGAAGCCAAGTGTATAGCCCTAGGAACTTGTTGCACACAAGCAGTTTGGATGTCACAGACATTAGAGGACTTCGGCCTAAAATTTAAGAATTTTGACCTTAGGTGTAATAACAAGAGTGTCATAGACTTGACAAATAATCCAGTACACCACTCTCGCTCCAAACATATTGATGTTCATCATTAATTTTTCCGGTACAACATTAACAATGAGAACGTGAAAGTGAGCTTCATTGGAACTGAGGATAAACTAGTTGATATTTTTACCAAACCCCTCCTCGATGCTCATTTTTTCTTTACTTCGACTAGAACTGGGCATTTTGGATCTTATTGCATGATCGTGCTACATTTTTTGTTTTATGTGTTTCTATTTTTGTTTTTTTCTTTTGTTTATCTTATAATAAAAAAATCACAAAACTCAAAAACACGTTTTTTTTTTCTTCAGTTTGCT
The DNA here is from genome assembly GCA_039513925.1 of Platanthera zijinensis. Classification (NCBI taxonomy): domain Eukaryota; kingdom Viridiplantae; phylum Streptophyta; class Magnoliopsida; order Asparagales; family Orchidaceae; genus Platanthera; species Platanthera zijinensis. The sequence continues at coordinate 110,977,623 of CM077087.1, forward strand.
TTGTTTGATTTGTTTAATCATTTAATTAAAACAAACAAAATTTTATAAAACCCCAAAATTCAAACAAAAATCGTGTATTGTTCTTTCTTAGGACACACATGACTAGAACCTGGAGCATAACGATTACATGCAATGTTAGATTTAGGATTGTTAATTCCTGTTAACATTCTCAGATTATGTTATGATGTGTCGAATCTAAAGGTGCTTAGCTACTAAATGTGACTAGACAAGATAGTGTATGTTGAATATGCCTCTAGATATGTGTGAGGATTTAGGTATCGTAATGACATTACACTATTCACACATCCCTAGAAAATGCACTTAGGTAGAAATTCATGCATACATGCTTAACTCGTGATATTGTGTCTAACATGCTAGAAATACCTTGAACAATCAATGTCATAGTGTTCATGTTTTATGTAAAGCTTAGAACTTTTGGCCAAAAGTCTAGTGCATAAGCCTTTTGTATTCATGTTAAAGTGTATCTATCTATATGGGTATATTTTGATTGATTCGGGGACCTTGATCTCAAAAAGGTATAAAAAAATTGATGGTGAAAAAAATTGAATGAAAAAAATGGGTACATCATAGGCTTTCAAATCATGCATCAAGGATACCCCCAAGAACTACTCACTCCTCCTGATAAGTCTTTATAAGCATTCTGAGGATGAGCACCTTGGTCAAAAAGAATCATTTTGATCTTGTGCTAAGACTAAAACTTAAGTTAGTGTCCCTTATTCAAATCTTGGTATAAAGTAGATAGCTATGTGACATGGTTTTTAACTTTATTTCCCTTGTGCTAGCATATTGAATTATTGAGATAAAACATGTACTAAAGATTATTTTTACTTGATGTTTTTCTTTTGATGATATACATATACATGTCATTATTCTATCTAATGCTTCCATAAATAAGAATTGGAGTTCCACTACATTATATGTCTATAGCACATATGTACTAGTACACGATTTCTATTCCTGACGCTTACTATGTTACACTGTATTAACTATATAAATCTCTTAGCAATGTACTCTAAATCATTATGTATTTAGTTTCACTTGTGCTGTCCAAATTTCCTCTACTCTAAAAAACTAGTCCAATCAACTTTTTATATTGGGTTGGTCTATATTCATTATGTTCCACTGTAATTTTTTCCTCGATTGCAAATGATTTTTTTGTTCCTATGCACCCATTCTCTCATCTCTTTAGTATCACATGACATGGCGGGAGATTTGAGTGTTCATGATACATGTTCGCTAATCCCTGACCCCTTTCAATAATATTAAAAGGGGTAGAATTGAGTGTTCATGAGTATATTCTATGCTAGTTGATTGTTGAGTGTTAAGTCACACAGGGGAAGATCTCACGTAGGGGGAGCACATGCATAGGGGGAGCACAAACATAGGGGGAGCACATCTATAAGGGGAGCCGTATTGAGTATTTCAACCTACGAAATTTCACGATTACTGATTGGATTACACTATACCATGTTGTTACTGTTTTTATATCTCATGAACTGAATTTGATATTACCAAAAGGGCAGTTTGTTGGAGCCTATAGTTCGCATATCTTTAGTTTGACAATATCAAATCCCGTGTTATATTTAATCATATGAGGTTTGGGTATAGTGTGTAGGTTTAAAGGCACAAATAATTGAGAAAATCAAATTTTGGTACCTATCGCCGAGTGCTAGTGCTACCGCTCGCACTAGCTTTATAATTAATTCATGACAAGCGCTCGGTGGACTACCGCATGGCACTAACATTACTGCGCGGCACTATTATTACCACGTGGCGCTAGCTCTCTCTCGATGAGCATCGAGTCATCACACTACCAATAGGGGATAGCTTCGTACCGCGTTGCGATTGCTCGAAAAAATTGAAAAATATTTTATTCGGATATTTTTCCAAATCTGTGGGATAGTTATCATATCCACGCGTATTGATCTACCGCCAGGCGCTATCTCTATCGCCGGTGGTAGCTTATTTTCTCAAGATGTATAAAAACACATGTCTTTTTTCTTGGTGAATAGTGAGAGAGAGATATTCTGATTCTAGGGTTGGTGTGTCGTCTCAGAGCAACGTTCCACCGTCTCCGTCAAAGGAAGAAAAAACCACCTCTCTCCCATTCGTACACGAAGATCTCTGGCAATCAAAGGACTACAACGACCAAGAGGAGTTTATTGGGTGCAATAGAATGAAGATCTTTTGCACTGGTCACACTCTACTCAATGAAGGAATCGTCTTGAGGGAGAATCACTTTAAATATTCTTTACTCTCTTATTGTATTTTTTCTTTTCTAATTATTTGTGGGTTAGGAAAATCGACCGATGAAGGTCGTCGGACTCCCGGAAAGGTTCCGTGAGAAATCATCTCGTGGAAAGGACGTCTAAATCAGGGGATCTAATGGGGTTGTAAGACACTTCCTGGAAAGAAGGTGAAGAGCCGGCTCAAAGACCTTTCTGCTAATGGAAAGGGAGAGAGCTAACCGATCCGGGTAGTGGGTCGGTATAGAAAATGAAAAGGATTTTGAATTTTACAACCTCCGATCTCTAGCGTCATAGACATCTAGATGTTCTAAAGTATAAACCACGTTCATTACTTTTGAATAAAATTATGATTCGTTCTTTATTCTTTTTGTTATTTTGTGGTTCTATGCTGGTAGATCTCTGAATGGTGTGTGAGCCTCTGAAAGGCGAAGCTTTACGAAGAAAAATAAGTTATGTGACCTACCGTCGCATGCTAATAATCTAATGCCCCACTATAGCATCCATAACAAGTTTTCCTTGGTGAAAATCATTTGTAATTCTTAAATTAATTTTAAAACCTTATTCACCCCCTATAAGGTTGTCCACTAAATCCTACAGAACTCAGCGTCAAGATAGATACTGCTGAGAACAAAGCTGTGTCTCAACGTTACCATGGAAAAGTAGCTAAAAGCTGCTTAACTAAGCGCCAAGGAAGACACCCCTGAGAATGAAGTTGCCACACAGTGGTACAGTGGAATATATTCAAAATGTTACCGTTGAATCCCGTACTACATTGTAGAAGTAAATTTTGGCGCGGGTGCCAAAAGCAAGGATAATCTATTCTATTCATGACCATGTGTTAACAACACATTTCAAGAGGTCATTGAAGATTTTCAAAGCTATAAAGACAAACCATTAGGTCAATGGAACAATGTAGTTGCCATCACACAAAGCTAAAATCCAGTTATAGTTCGACAACACTCTAAGTGAAAAGAAAATTTAGTACTTGCTGAAGGTTTATAGAAGAATTGGAAGAGTCGATCAGCAAACTAAAGAGTGATCTTCTTCTATCAGTAAGAAGAAGAATATCAAGGAGGAGCATGCCTTAACTTATGAAACCTAAAGATCACTCAATTTAGGGAACTACTCCAAATATTGCTTTCAAACAAGAACAATAGAAGTTCTCAAATCTTCAATGTCAATTTACATTTAGACTTTTGTTATAATTTCTCTACTATATTTTTTATATGGCCCTTATGCTAGAGTTGTAGGGTTTACTCCCAGCCTAAGTGGTAGGGAATATAGAGGAAATCTGAGGTAGGACTTGAGATAAGTCTGAGGTAGGAAACCTGGAGAGCTTCTAAGCTATAGGAGTTGGAGCACTTTGAGGTAGGGCTTCTTAATAAGCCTGATTGTAGGGCATGTATTCCTAGGGTAGGATTTTGGAGGAGACCTGAGAAATCCTGAGGGATTTATGGTGTAAGCTCATTTGAGATGTGTTTTGAAGAAGCATGTCGAGTCTAGATCTTTGCTAGATATTTGTAGAGGGAAAGTGGATGTACCCAGACCTTGGGGAACCACTAGAAATCTCTATGTATTTATTGTGTGTTTTGTTTACTTTCTTATATTTGCTGAAATTCAAAAAGAACCCACAAAATAGCAAGACACCTATTAACACCCTATAACATCCCCCACACTTCTCGACCCCCTAAAGTTAGGGTTAGGGCTTGAGAGGTGTTTGGAGGCTCTAGTGTGACCCTAGCTCAGCTTGAACTTAGGGGAAATTACAATGTGCACACCAAATATACATAAGTCAACCAAGGACAATTCACCCTCACATGAACTCACAACCTCAAGGTACGCTCTCTAACACTTCCCTAACCTTAAGAGAGAGGCAACTGAGCAATGGACTCAAGTTAAAGTGTCTAGTAGACAACCTAAATCACCTAGATGTGGTGAATAGGTGAGTTCTACGTTTCATAGAAGAAGAAAAATTATACAAAAATAAGCACACAAACACAGAGAGAATTTATAGTGGTTCCCCGAGTTGGGTACGTCAACTATCCCGCCTTGCCTATCTACCATGAAGGTATAGATTCAACTACATCACCTTTATCTCAAATTGAACACAATCTAACACCTTGGAGCCACATCTCCTACAACTCAGACACAAATCTCATACCACTCGGAGAACAACCTCTCCTACAACTCGATCCTAAAATAAGTATCTACAACTCGATCCTAAAATAAGGATCTACAACTCTGAGGCAAAAACTCAGACAATAGTATAAAGGATTTACACAAAACTAGATCGCGAATAATCTTCTTCAGATTTGAAATCTTCAGTCTTCCTTTCCTCTGAAATATAGAATTTGAAAATCTTGAGGAGAAAGAGAATTTGAAATCTTCTTAGACTTGATCTGAACACACGGATCAACTAGATCTGAGTAGTAGGAGAACCTTCAGAGATCAAGGATCTAGTCGACATGCTTGAAGAAGAACAAATCATGTGTCACATCTTTATCGGTCAGGAGTATCATGAAGAATGGAATGTGGTCGATGGGAGATTTTCTTGGAATTTCTCGATTTGAACTTGGAAATGCATGATTAGGGTTTCTCGAAATCCACCGAAGGTATTTATAGAAACTCCTCTTCTCTAACTGCTAGAAGATTCCTTCCATACCAAGACATTGCGAGTTACTGTACATGGCGGTCTGGAGGATCCGAGTCGGAAATTTGAAAATAGAGAAATAAACCCTAAGTATTTTTCTTCGAGTCTTGTCGAGTAAATATGGGTATACTCGTCGAACAGCTTCAAAACTAAACGAAAATCACATAGCCGATTCCAGATAGATAACTCAACGCTTTCTTGAAGAGATACTCGACGAATTCGATAAATATCGATTAGTTTACTCGACAAATTAGACGAGTATCGGCAAATACTCTCAACGAATTCGACGTATAGACAAAGTGATATTCGACGAATTTGACTTAGAGAAATCTAGAGAAGTAAATTCGAGAACTCAAGGCATATCCAGTGAGTCTCAACGAATCTGTCATGTATCGAGATATATATTCAACGAATTCGATGAGTATCGATAGATACATAATGAGTAGTTATTTATAAACATGTTAATATACGATTTAGTTTAATTTCTAAATATAATTTGTAATTTTTTTTGTAAATTATTGAATAAATTGTCTGTTTTTTTTATTCTCTAAATAAATATTTTTAGAAATTAAATACTATACTATAGCAAATATAAGTAGTTTAGATATAAGGTAAAAAATATATATAATTATTGTATTTATAATATATATATATAAAATAATAGTAGATTATAACAATTATAATAAATATTAAATCTAATAGTATAATTATAATGATAATATAAATATTTATACTACTTTCATATAGAATAAAATATAATATATATATATATATATAATAAAATAATTATAGTATTTAGTATATTATAATAATTATATTATTTAATAATTATGATAATTATAGCTTATAATAATAATAGTATATATTTAATTAATATATCATTATATGTATATATATAGTTAAAATTAAACCTATATATTAATTAAAATAAAAAATTAAATTTAGGTATATATAAAAATATATACTATATAAAAGTATATCTATATATATAAATAAAATATAAAAATAAAAACTATGACAAAATAATTTTATCATATGAATATATATATTATATTTGAATGTATATATAATATTTATATATGCTTGTATGATTATATATATAAAGGAATTTTATAATAAAATGACTAAATAATTAAGATAATTATTCAATATGTATAAATATGTAAATACATAATATAAATAAAATGTTTCTGTGTTTATGCAGAAATGATCAGCTGGCCTAGTGGAATGGAAGCTTTGGTGAGTTACTTGAGGTCATGGGTTTGAATCCATATTGAAGCAATTTTGCGCCAACTTAATCCGGACCCGCCATCTCGACCCGCCAACCCGACTCACCATCCCGACTCGCCATCCTGACCCGCCAGCTCGACCCACAAGCCCGATTCGCCAGATCGACTCGCCATCCCGACCCGCCAGCCCGACCCGCCAGCCTCCTTGTCTAGCCAGCTCAAAATCAGTTGCCCTTATCTAGCCACCAAATCAGCTTCCATCTCATCATCATCCGCCACTTGTTCGCTTCTCAAATCGCCAGCTGTCCCATAAGCTGATTTTCAGCTTTTCCAAAAAATGATTTTTAGCTTTTCCAAAAACTGTTTGACAACTTTTCCAAAACACTTTTCCAAAAGTACTTTTCCAAAAGAACTTATTTTTTCTCTATAAATAGATAGCCAAGGCTGATGGTTAGAAAGAACTCGTAGAGTTCCACATAGTTTTTTTAGTGTTTATGAGTAGATTTTGAGTGATATTTTCCAAACCCTATTTTGGATTCTGTGAGTAACACTTTTTAAGTCTAAAAAATTTTAGTTTTCAAGTTATTGTTCAAGTATTATTTCATTTCTGTCTTTCAATTTCTACTACCACCCTCATCCCGGATGAGAGGCTAAGAACTATTTATCGCTTGATTAAGATGGTTTTGATGGATATTATTTCTGCACTTTTATATGTCATTTCAATTTCTACTACAACCCCTATCCCGGATGAGATGCTAAGAACTTTTTAGCGCTTGATTAAGATAGTGGAACAGTTATTATTTCTGCACCTTTATATATCATTTAAATTTCTACTACTGCCCCTATCCCGATTGATAGGCTAAGTACGTTCGAATCCAAGTAGAAGCAACTTTGCGCCAACTTAATCCCGACCCGCCAACCCGACTCTCCATCTCAACCCGCCAGCCCAACTCGCCATACCGACTCGCCAACCCGACCCGCCAGCTCGACCCGCCATCTCAACACTGCCAGCCCGACCTGCCATCTTGACCCACTAGCCCGACTCGCCATCCCGACCCGCAAGCATGACCCGCCAGCCTCCTTATCCAGCCAGCTCAAAATCAGTTGCCCTTATCCAGCCACCAAATCAGCTACAAGCTCATCATAATCCGCCACGTGTCCGCTTCTCAAATCACCAGCTATCCCGTAAGCTAATTTTCAGCTTTTTCAAAAGCTAATGTTTAGCTTTTCCAAAAGCAATTTTGTAACTTTTTCAAAAGCACTTTTCCAAAAGCACTTTTACAAAAAGCACTTACCTTTTCCTCTATAGATAGATAGCCAATGCTGATGGTTAGAAAGAACTGGTAGAGTTCCACATAGTTCTTCATAGTGTTTATGAGTAGCTTTTCAGTGATATTTTCCAAACCCTATTTTGGGTTCTGTGTGTAACACTTTTTAAGTCTAATAAATTTCAGTTTTCAAGTTATTGTTCAAGTATTATTTCATTTTTGTCTTTCAATTTCTACTACCACCCCCATCTCGGATGAGAGGCTTAAAACTTTTTAGCGCTTTATTAAGATGGTTGGCACAAATATTATTTCAGCACTTTTATATGTCATTTCAATTTCTACTACCACCCCTATCCTTGATGAGAGGCTAAGAACTTTTTAGCGCTTGATTAAGATAGTGGGATGGATATTATTTTTGCACCTTTATATATCATTTCAATTTCCACTACCGCTCCTATCCCGATTGACAGGCTAAGTACTTTTTAGCGGTCCACCGAGATATGTTAGGAAGGATATATATTTTTGTAATTCCACTATATTTTGAAAATACGTCATTGTATCGCTCGTTTGAAATAAATTTTGGACATAATATTATTTGAAACCATAAATTTCTACATAATAAATTAAAAACTTAAGAATTACCTAAGAATGAAGTTAAGTGGAACCATACAAATCAATATATGGTTTTCACTTCTGAATTTCATAACTAGTAGTTGAAAGGTTCGTGTCTACTAATTGATCACTCTCAGGTAAAGAGAAACTATGCATCGTACTCGAAAGAGATGAATGTAAGCCTCCCGAGTTTAACCTTCAAATATTAGTAGGAGGTCAATAGCGGGGTTCACAACATAAAGCGTGTGTTAAGATTTTTTTGGAGGACGAAAGTTCGATCAATTTCTCTTAATCTTAAGTGGGTGTATCCTCGATAGAGGTGCATTCATATCTAGGGAACCTCCATAGTCAAGTATTTTAATTAATAACAACTTCGAATGTTTCTTAAATATCTTCCAAAATAATCAAAATCGAGGGCTCTCTCCTTTATCTATTTTCAAAACATAAGCATATAAATTTTATTTTCACTTTAAAAACAAACATAAACCTCTACTCTTTTTTTTAAATAATAGCTCCATTCCTTCAAGTAGAGGACTCGACACAGATCCGCGGAAAAATACGGCCTTGATATTTGAAAAAAGTACCATACTATTACTCGATAGGTACGCTTTCCTTAATCACAGTATATAAGTAAAGAGATAAAATGCAAAGCATAAATTGAATTATCCAATCACCGTTAAAAGAAAATAAGAAATCCAACTTTTTACTTATCAATACACTCGGCCGATTCAACGAGTATACATGAAGATACTCGATGATTTTTTACTTAACTGATTTCCAATAACTCGGAGTTCATTCCCTAGGTAAATATGACAAATTCGACGAGTGCTAGTAAGTATACACGACGAATTCGACGAGTATTCATGAGTATACTCGTTGAATTTGACGAATATTCACTACTATACTCGATGAATTTTACTTAGTGAAAAATTTTGGTCTTCTGAATGCATCAACTTGTCCTTCCTTGTTTCTCCTAGTATACTTGAATTAGAAGTACACCCCAATTGAGATTTTATACGTGAGTTAACACGTTGGCCTATACAATGAAGGATTACATTGTATAGTCCTGTGTTTCATGACCCATTGTAACCTTACATTGGGTTGTACTTAGCAATATAGTCCTACAAGCACATAACTAAATAAACAACATCAAATAAAATCTCAATTCATCTTAGTTCAAGAGACACTTCTTCAAATCAAGGTCATTGTTGATACCATACCCAACTATCTCCCCCTATTTGAAGAAGTCAAAACCCTACAAACTAAGGTGAATTGTACATACAGTAATCTTAAAGTAAGATAAGGAAAGGGCATATAACATTAAGAAATAATAACATTCTCAGTCAGAACATTAAATTATATATATATATATATATGAAAGTTCTTTTGGGGCAAACAGTATTCACAAACATAAAATAAAAACATCAAGCTTGTTTTCCCTGGCTCTTCTGAAACTGTATATAAAAGTAACCCTTCGGCTTCAAAAAATACTTTGGCGGCGGAGGAGGGGCTGCATGATCATCTCTTCTGAATTTTTTGAAGTGAAGCCTTCTCTTGACATTGGAAACTTCATGCTTCTACCACTCCTCCCTGCTATATTAAGTGTACCTGTCTTCATGTCCTATATCGACTAATATGAAGGCATCCAAGATAATACCTTTTGAGATTGGACTCCATACTTCACACAGTTCTCTGCTAGGATCAGACCTAACAGCAGAAAGGCCTACATCATATCTCCTTCTCTTAGAAGATGGTTTGGATACATCCTCAACCACTTGGATATTTGGTTCAGTAGCATCAACAAAATGATCTTGAGATTCTGTCCAATACTGAGTGTACTCCTGAGCAGGCTGAACAAATTCATGTACAGAATCTACTTGATCTGGCATCCTTACCTCAGCAAAACCTGGAAACAGCTCTCCATGCAGCAATTTAAAATTATCATAACTGTAGGTGTTGACTGACTTAAACCATTCTTTCATTGATGCTTCTAGTGCATTAACTTAGTTTTCAATTCAGCCTCCCCTTTTTGACCATACTCTTTAAGAGTTACTTCTTCAAATGACACCTTGAATGCACTAGCACCAAAGTCTCAGGGTTGGGTCCATCCTTGGTAGTTCTTTTTAGGCTCCACATAATTTTGTCTAGCAAAGTGACCATAGGATGTCTCGAAGTTGTATTTATTTATGGGGAAGATTAGCTTCTTAAAAGTGGGTTGACTTTAAGGTTCCTTCACTTTGCCTTTGGAGCGACTTTCTTAGTAGATTTACCTTTCTCAGCAATGTGGCCAAGACCACTACCCTTCTCAGGAGCAGAGAATTCATCAATGAGACGAAGAATGGTCTTTATCTTAGAGTAACTTTCAACAAGTTTCCTTTCCACTAAGAGCTTTTCATCTAGCTCATCTAAGTATTTCTCCTACTAACTTAATAGTTCAATAGAGCTTGTTAATTCCTCTTTCAAGGAGTGAAATTCATCTCTGAGAGGAGTTAATTAAGCAATTTCCTCCTTCAGTCGTGATTCTGCTGCCATGAGAGAAGCAATCTCTTTTGATTGCTTTTTGACTACCTTACGATATTTGTCAAAGGCTCTCAAAAGTTCTTGATGCTGAGCCATCAAGTCAGAATCATCTTCCTCAGAAGAATAGTCTTCATGACCATTAGTAGAAGTTTCAGATTCAAAGAGCATTATGTGAGAGTTTACCTTCCCATGGAATTGGGAGTCGCCTACTTCCTCATTTGATTGATCCATGAGCCCGAAGTAAGCTTCATCATTTTCAGAGCTTGACTCACTTCAGTTACTATCGCTAAGAGTCTTTGACTTCTTTGCAATGAAACTTTTCTCTTCCTTTCTCTTACCTTTGATGGATCTCTTCTGTTCTTTCTTGGATCCTTCCTTCTTTTTATACGGACACTGTGAAATCACGTATCCTGACTTATTGCAATAATAACAAACTATGTACGAGGAAGAATGTTTGTTCGGTTTAGACTTATACCTATCCTCTTGATTGTAGCTTTTCTTAGACCAATAACCATCATGATATGATCTTCTGAAATCTGAGGACGAGGACTGATTTTTAATTTTCCTCCTATTAATGTGCAGTCTTTTGAATTGCTTGGAGATTAACGAGAATTCTCTATCAGACAGTTCAGAGCTTGACGTGCTTGGCTTAGAATCTTCTTGGTCTTCAGAAGCTCGTGTCCTTTCTAGTCACACAACTTTATATTTTCTAGATCCTTCGGCCTTAGAGCTACCGACTTCTCTTTGCTTGAAGTCTTGCTGAGTTGCTCCTCCTTCCTTGTGTTCATTTGTAGTTCATAGGAAAGGAGCTTTCTGAATAGGTTCTGAGGATCAATCTCAGGCAGCTTTCCAAATTCCCTAATGGCTACCACCTTGGTGTCCCAGTCTTTTGTCAGGGATCTTTGATATTTTTTGTTGTGCTCACCATTAGTAAATGTACGACCATAATTTCTTAGATTATTCACGATCTTAATGAATTTTTCAAAGCTGTTTGCAATTGTATCACTTGAGTCTTGCTTGAATGCCTTGTATTCTTGATTAAGTAGAGATATTTGATCGTATGTAACTTCTTCAGTTCCTTCCATGAGGACTACGAGACAGTCTCACATCTCCTTAATAGATTTGTAGTGGAATAAATTTTGCAACATTGAGTCATCCACTGCACTGGCTATGATATTCTTTGCCTTTTATCCAAAGAGACAAGAGAAATTTTATCTTTATTCATATCCATCATTTTATTCGGAACCATCACACTAGGATTTAGGTAGATGGTTGAGTAGGAGCATGAGGCCCTTCTTCGACAATCTAAAATATGTGGGGATCAGCAGCTTCCATGTAGAATCTTACTCTTTCCTTCCACATGGGTAAGTTCTCCTTAGTGCACACAGGTAACTTCATTGAAAACATATCCTTGCTTCTGTCCATTGCAGTAAAGCTGATTCTCTTGAGAACTAGATGGAGATCTTGTTCAAGGTGTTCATCTTATATCGAATAACCTCGCTGTGATACCAATTGAAAGTGTCTAGTAGTCAACCTAAATCACCTAGAAGGGGTGAATAGGTGAGTTCTACATCTTTTAGCGGAATAAAAATTGTACAAAAATAAGCATACAAATACACGGATAATTTATTGTAGTTCCCCGAGTTGGGTACGTCCACTATCCCGCCTTGCCTATCTACCACAAAGGTCTAGATTCGGCTACTTCACATTTATCTCAGATTGAACACAATCTTACACCTCAGACCCTCAAATCCTACAACTTGGAGACAAATCTCCTACCACTCAAAGAACAACCTCTTTTATAACTCGATTCACAAACAAGGATCTACAACTCGATCCTAAAATAAGGATCTACAACACGATCCTAAAATAAGGATCTATAACTCGGAGGCAAAAACTCCTGCAATAGTATAAAAGATTTACACAACTAGATTACGAGTAATCTTCTTCAGATCTAAATCTTCAGTCTTCCTTTCCTCTGAAATATAGAACTTAAAAATCTTGAGGAGAAAGAGAATCTAAAATATTTGTAGACTTGATCTGAATAAACAAATCACCTAGACCTGAGTAGTAGGAGAACCATTAGAGATCAAGGATCTAGTCGACATGCTTGAAGAAGAATGAATCATGCATAACGTCTTTATCAGTTGGGAGTATCCTGAAGAACATAACGTGGCCGATGGGAGCTTTTATTGGAATATCTCGATTTGAACTTGGAAATGCACGATTAGGGTTCCCGAAACCCACCCTAGGTATTTAAAGGAACTGTACATGGCGGTCTGGACAATCAAAGTCAGAAATTTGAAAACAGAGAAATAAACCCTAAGAATTATTCGTCGATTATCGTCGAAAATATACGGGTATACTCGTCGAACTACTTCAAAACTCGACGAAAATAACTTAGAAGATTCAAGACAGATAACTCAATGCTTTCCAGAAGAGATACTCAACAAATATCGACTATCTTACTCGATGAAGTCGACGAGTACTGACAGATACTCTCAACGCATTCGACGCATAAGCAAGGTGATATTTGACGAATTTAACTTAGAGAAATCTAAAGAAGTAACTTCGAGAACTCAAGGCATATCCATTGAGTCTCGACAAATTCATCGTGTATCAACATATATATTTGACGAATTCAATGAGTATCGATAGATACACTCGACGAATTCGACGAGTATCGATAGATACACTCGACGAATTTGACGATACATGAAGATACTCGACGAGTATCCAGATTGCTTTCCAGAAGAGATACTCTCAATTCATCTTAGTTCAATGGACACTTCTTCAAATCAGGGTAATTATGTCTTCCATACCAAACATCAAGGCTAGGTCAATCAAGTTGGCCAAATAGACCAAAGTCAACTTTGGGTCAATATAGGTCAAACCTTCACCTAAAAGGTCCAATTGACCCTAAAACCTAAAACTAACCATGCCCCTTGTCTTGGTACATCAAGGGAGACTCAGGAGACTCCAAATCCCCATCATGGGGTCACAAAATTGACCAATTTGATCAAAGTCAAACTTGGCCCTATTTAGGTCAAATCATACTATTTGGCAGGATTGGCCTTATTGGGGCATCACCATGATCCAATCAAGATTGGGTGGTGTCAAGGGACTCAAGACACGCCCCTTAGACCAGTCAACCCATCAAGTTGACCAAAGTCAACCCCAAGGTCAACGTTGGTCAAATTAACCCCTAAAGGCTAAATGGGAGCCCAAGCAAATTAAAGTGGGCTAAAGCCATGCCCAAGGCCCATCCTACAACCCATGAGATTTTTAAGATTAAATAATATGAATTAGGTGATTTAATTAGAGTTTAATGGGGGTAATTAAGGGGTAAGTTTCATTTGGAGGAGGAATAATGGAGGGAGACCAAGTGACACTCCCTTCTTCTTCCCCAACCACTCCTTTCATCTCCCCTGATGAGGAGGTGGAGTTTTCTAGTAGTTACAGGTTGGCCACCATCAAGGAGGGCCATTAATGGCCATGGTCTACCACACCCTTTCATGGCAACTCCATAAATACCCCTCCCCAGCCAAATTTTACCTTTTCATCACCTTCAGAAGGCCTCAAGAAGTCAAAATTGACTCTTGGATCACTGTAAACTGTGTAGAATCGAGATCGAAAGAGGTTCACCGGAAAATGCAAAAATCCATAGCCACCCGCCGGAGTAGCCACATCCAAGCCTGAAATCAAGCATGTTCCCCCCCCCCTCTCCCCTTATTCTAGCATCTTTGATCACTAAGAATTGAATTCGGGCTCAATCGAGCGGATTTCCATTTTGAATTTCCATGGAAAATTTGGAATGGGCTTCCTCTCAGGTTCGACGAAAACCACCACCTCTGGCAGCCAAACCACCGTCGGGCGATAGCCACCACCTCAACAGAGTTGGTGGTGGTGGTGGCCGACCAGGGAAGTGGTCGGGTGGCCGGCAAACAGCTTTAGAAAGAGCTCTAGGTATGGCTGATCACGACCTTGGGCTAAAGGAGGAAGATAATATCACTACCGTTGATTTGGATTTATATTAATTATTATATATTCTGCCCCATTAATATGCACTTTTTGATGCTGAAAAATGAGGCCCTTAGGTGCTGAAACATGAAAAGTTCCCAACATGAAAAGATATCCTTATGATTATACTGTAAGTAGAAATTGAAATTAGGTCATTTGGGGCACTGTAGCTCTTTGTAGGGCAATTCTTGTGGGACTGGTTCTTAGGGTAGGACAGTCACTATTTCCTTAATAACTTTTAATTAGCTAAGGGGATTTACTTGAAATTTAGGGCATGAAAGAATATACCATGATACACTTACAATACAAAAATGGGAAATTTTAGAAAACATTTTACTATGGTTTTTGTAAAAAATGTTATTTTTCATAAAGGTGAAATATTTTGGTGACAAATAATTATATAGACCCGAAATTTTGGTGGGAGTATCAATACGACAACATAAATCCCTGGTAAAAATTTCAAGTCATTTAAAGCTTTGCATGTGGGTGTAATTCAAATGCATGAGGCTATAGCTTGTGATATGTGGTGTGCATGCACTTATTTAGTGAAAGTAAACCTCCTCATGAAGTTTTAGAACATTTGGAGTTGATTTTCTTAGCAAATGAATTTATTAGAATTTTTGTTATGCATGTGTATTAATGAAATTATGGTGACTAAAATAGTTGAAAAAATTATGAAACCATGCCAATAGCAATGATTTAGTATGATACACACTGGATAAATTAAGGGCAATGTTATAAGCACACAAATATAAGCTATTATCACACCAATTTTAACTCACAAAAATACTAAAACCCTAACCACACATCCATTAAGCACACACCGGGTTTCCCCTATTTTTCACTTCTGCCTATCACGAGTTGAAGCCGCGCGCGAACCCTCGCCTCCTCCAAGTCCATCATTTCATCGACATATGAGGCTATTATCGGCACTGAGGAGCTACCCCGGAAGAATGTCGCACTCACCTTCCTTTCACTAGTTCAAGTCGCACGCCCCCTATCATATTTTGGTCGGAAGAACGCCACAACCCCTTTTGGTGTAGAGGAACTTCACCGGAAGAATGTCGCACCCCTACCTTTGAATGTAAATTCCCATCTCAATTTTTTTGTGCTCCTCCTTCCCTATTTTAGCCAAACCCAAATTTCTTGTATCGTTTCTTACCTTATTTCTGCCCAAAAATAGTGTAGATTTGGCATCTGTGAAGATTTCTGCCCAAAAACAGTGGATATTTGGCTTTTTTGTGAAAGTAAGTCTCGTTTTGCTGATCAATCCACCCGCGAGCAAGAGATCGTAATGCTATTTTTGGATCTATAGGGTCAGAGTTTTTAAAATTTCTTACAAGCAATGCCGATTGTGCAAAATTTGTATTGTATTTGTTGTTTCCTTGAATCCCTGTACTAAATGCTTGTGAATGTTTGGATAAAAGGAAAGATTTGGGCAGCTCTATTTTTATTGAATTGCTTCAATCAAATTGATTATTATTTCATATTATTTGATAGCACACGAGTTATTAATCCTATAAAAATGGGGAGTCAAGTATTGATTAGAATGTTTATATTTTTGTAATAGTAATTTTGGTGTCACATTCATTTTAGTGTTGAAATATCATCAATAAAGGGGAGAAAAATCAATCATTTTGATGTGCCAATAATGATTTTAAAATTTGGTGTGACAATAACGCATTGGTGTGAAAATAAAATAATTTGATGTATTAATATAAATTGGTTGTCAATAGTGAAAATTGATGTGCTTTTAACATTGCTCTAAACTAATTGGAATTTTTGAAAGTCATAATCTAAGGGTTGCAATTATAATTACCATTTTTGCACCTTTTATATAATAGAGATAATTGTGCTCAAATTGAGTTATAAAAATATACATTTCTGGAATTAATAATTATTTACCATTTATAACCTACAGTAATTTTTCTGAATTTATTTAATGAATATTTATTGTACTTCTTGTGTAACATGACCTAGTGGATCAGATTTTTGTAATTAGAAATTAAATATCAAATATTATTGGAATGATGGGAAATTTGGTCCAGACCTTTTATTTATCATTGTGACCTTATGGAAATTATTTGGTACTATTTGGCTCCTTGGAAGTGATATTTCATGTTCAAATCCACTAGTGACTTATATTTTAGAAAAATTCAACTATGATCAATCTAATTTAGAAAATTGTGAAGCTTTGGAACTTCATCATAACTGAGTATTCATACCCCTGTAATTAATTGTATGTCATTTGGATAAAATATTTGGCAGTTATAACACTTACACTCATATCGATCATTTGGGTTGCATAAAGCAAAGTCTAGGGGGGCGATTGTTAAGTGCGATACAAATTGGTTCTAGTCAGGTTGGGGTATTTTTAGGACCATGATGTGAAGTTGGTTGGAGATCTAAGGGATTTACGCAGAGGTGGTGTGAGTTAGTGTACATGGACCCTAAGGGGTGTAGTTAAGTTCGGGATCAACGAAAGATCGTCGTTCCCCAATATAAAGCATAAATCATCATAGACTTTCTAAGAGTAACTATGTGAGAGGGTGTGATTAAGGGTAGCATAACATTACTAAGTGCCTTGAAAAAAGGAATGATGGGGTTCAGCTCGTCATAGTTCGTAGTACAACTGTGATCCCTTCACAAGTAGACCTCAAGAAGTGCAGGTTAACCATAAATCGCCATGTAATCTGAAACTTAGACAAGAGTAGTCTGATAAGATTAAAGTATATTTTAGAAATATCATCCTTGTATGGTTTAGGGAAATTTAGGACTTATTAGTCCCGCGAGCTGGAGGCTCGGTAGGGTATTTTTATACCTGGTTTGTGCTTGTGTGGTAGGTCACTCGGTACTGGTCTAGTCGACACACTGACGGAAGTACGATGACTCTGGTGAGGAGTGTAGGCCTTTGGGGAGACCGGTAGGATGTTTATACGAGGTCAGGAGGACTATATCCCCTAAGAGACAACCCAACCATGGAAGACTTGTAGAAGCCAGCAAGAGTATATAGGGGCTCCGCTGTTGGGTTATTAGCGTGAGGGCATACGAGAGGTATCGACCTGGTAGTGTGCATGCCCTCCTAGGAGTGGAGACACACAATCCACTACCACCACGAGCCACGACGGTTGGTACCTGAGAGGTTGTCCACCTTCAAAAGTGAGAATGCATGAAAGGTCTATGCACAGAGTTGTGTGTGTGAGTTACATAATAAACACTGCATTGCATTGCATGGCATAACATATGCACTTGCAGATCCCCATCATATAAATTAGTATGGGCCCTTTTATTTGATGAGTTACAATTTCGGAAATATTAACTTATAAGTTTGTATGGGCATTCATATAATTTAAGTTATGCGTCTATAATAGTAGTTTAGCTGCTTTACTTTACTAGTTTAACTTAGCTCCTCTTAATGTACTTTTATACTATGTCAGTTATTGCTCTTCTTTACTCTGTTATTGCTCATACTAATATAAAACTGCTAGAGAATTAACTATATATATACCAATGTCACCTACTTGTACATTCTACTATTATTAATCCACCGCATTCTTCCTCCAGTGTGGTGCCTAGAAGTCGTGTCAGTGGGGCGGGGAAAAAGCATCTGGGTCTAATTTGACTGACGGTCGTTGGACTACATCATTTTAGGGACATATGGAGACGCTGACGCAGTTCAAACGGGCGTAGCCAAAGATTAAAACACCAGGATTCGAGGAGCCGGAGCCGCACATTACTACTACTCCCCGTCGTCAGGTTGATGATTATATAGTTTAGCTTCCACATTGTTAGTTTAGAGAGAGTGATATTTATGATGTTTATGTACTAGGCATAAGCCCTATTACTCGTACTCTTTCATTTATTTGATGTGGCTCTTTTGTTTGGATATTTATATATCTATGTTGTGATGTGTGGACTTGTTTACTTCTTCTTTAGATGGCTATGTGAATGATCATACATGCCAGAAGGGTCGTTTTCTTATGGTGGCAACTAACTCGCAGTTGGTGTCATTGTAAGGCGACGACCTTTAGCGGAAATCTCTCCTCGACCATGTCCAATTCCTAGGGTGAGATTTTACAGTTGGTATCATTGTACCTCGATCATAAGAGAAAGAAGTCCACAAACCACTGGGTTACCCCGCTCGATCTTTAGTTTGCTGACAAACTAAGCAGCTGAAGTTATGGTGTGCCCATATGGGAAAATCACATCTTTCGTCCACATAAATGAGATGAGGCTAACCTTATTTAACTATTGAAGTGTGTGCAGGATACGATTCCCCTTTTGTCAGCTGCTGTACCTTTTCAGTAGTTAGAGTTGGGCCAGAGTCTTATGGCCATCCCGGATGCATTTAGAGCTCAGCAGCTTCCGGCCCCAAAGCTGAACCCGAGCTCAAATTGGTTGAATTCCTTCTAAGGTCTCTACCCTCTGACTTGTTATGGGACAGAGATTGCAAACAGGGTGGAGGAGTGGCTGGACACTATCCAAGAGATGCTAGTAGGGATCCTTTGCCTGGACAACTAGGTAGTAGCCTTGGCAGTTACGATACTGGCTTGCCATGCCAAGAGGTGGTGGAGGTGCCTAATGGACTCCACTTTTACTAATTATGAGTATTCTAAGATCAGTTGGAATTAGTATAGGGAGGCCTTGTTGGAGCATTTTGTATCCTCAATGGACAGATATGCATGGGAGGATCGGTTTCTGCACCTCAGGCAAGGAAACTGGTCAGTTCTAGAGTACCAACAGGAGTTCTCACAATTGGCAGGATTTGCTAGTCCCCTGAGTAAGAAGAACTATGCAAAGAATTTTTATAGAGGGCTTTAGTACTCGCTCAGGCAGGATCTTTTGTTCATCTTGGAGACTAGTCTGACAAAGATTATCGAGACAGCAAAGAAGTGGGAAGCAGATCATCTAATAGTTTAGGGCAGAGGGAAGAGACTGGCTAAGTGGATGTATCATGGTGAGAGAAGTTGAGGGCCTCAGTGGGGAAGGTTCATGAGGCACAGGGGACGTAGAGGACATCCCCATCCTAGTGTTAGGTTAGAGCAGCGACTTCCTGTAGTAATAACCCCACCACCACGCATCCAAGATTCGTGAAGATTTGATGACAGTGGATGCCCTCTGAAGGTATGTTTTTGATGCCACCAGCCTTGCAAGTTAGAGCACACTTCCCTCATCATTTCCCTCCACTTCTAGCAGCCCCTCCAGCATAGTGGGGTAGAGGTTGAGGATGAGGTCGTGGACGAGGACCTTATGGTGGTGGTTGATGGCCGGAGCAGATGTATGCATTTGATCTTACCCAGTCTAGGAACCCTGAAGTGGTCATCATAAGTACTTTACAAAATTGTACTTTGAATTGTTTGTATAGTAACTTAGTAACCCTTTATATAAATAGTTAATAAAAATCAAAACAACCAACCTCGGGCATAGTACATGTTTGCAGTAAGCCCGCCCTCACCTTATTTGATACAGGAGCATCGCACTCCTTTGTCTTAAAAGATTTTGCGAAGGATTTGTATGGATGCCAACATTTTCCCAAACACCTCAGGATTGTCCGACTTATAGATGGATCGGAGGTGCAGTTTACTACAAAGTGCAGTATGTCCGTAAATATTGCCGAGAAGATGTTTAACATGCCAGCGACGATCTTATTACTACCGGACTATGATCTGATTCTGGGCATGACATGGCTACACTAGCACCATGCCAAGATCGACTGTCCATCAAGGAGGATCACATTGAAACATTGATACTCAGAGGTGGTCTTTGAAGGTATTATGCTTCTCCCAATTATTATTATCATCTAAACAGGCTGTTAAGGCACATGATTAGGGAGATGAGGTATACATGATTTGTTTCAAGATGGAGGAGGCGGAGAACTCAATTGGTGATATTCCGGTGGTTTGGTACCTCTATTGGAACCCCAATTTGGATTTGGGCAAGGAATACTATTAGGATGCTTAGAATGCCACAATATGTATAGTCTGGGTCATAGGTTTTTCCAGGGTTAGTTGCCTTAGAAGATTTCAGAGTTCTGCAATTCTTTCTGACGAAAGTCAAACTCAGCTCGACAAAAGAAAAGCTCAGCTCGACGAACTCAGAGTTCCAACTCTGAATTGAGCTCGACGAAAGCTGAGCTCCGGTTGACGAAATCTGCATCTTAGCTTGACGACAACTAAGCTAAGCTCGACGATCTGTAAGCTCAGGTCGACGAATAAGTAGTTTTAGCTCGACGATGTCCAAGCTCAGGTCGACGAATTTCTTGCTCAGTTCGAAAATTTATAGACAGTGTTTTAGGCAGTTATTTCAAGCAGGAAGCATCTTATTTCCAGGCTTAATTTCATGATATTTTATTTTCTTAAGGCAAAATTTTTATCAAGGCTTAATTACAGGTAGTTATAACTCTGATATTTAATGAAAAATATTCTTATGAATATAGCTGTTTAGAGGAAGCATTAAATATGGACTTAATCACAGAGTTAAATGCTAATCCTTTTCCAAGGCAGTTATCATTCTAGGGAATGCTCCAGCTGTTCAGAATGAATTCCAAATATTTTAATTTCTCTAGCATTCCTGATCATATAATATTATCAGAAGTTTTTCTGCCTTAAGAGATACAGACAGACACACCTGGTTTTCTCAGAGTAACAGAAAGCTACAGAAATACTTTTAAGAGAATTATATTTCTGTTCTTCAAACTTTCTTCCAGCAACTCATCTTCAATCTGAGACCTGAAGCAAAGCTTCCACTCCTGATCAGATCCATACAACTCAAGGGGATCTTTAACATCAACAAAATCCACTAGTCTTCTCTTAGATTTGAGACAGAGAAGACAACATCTTTTTACATTTCCATTTCACTGTGTACAAGGTTTTAACTCCCTTTAAAAGGTTAGCCTTTTTTGTTCACAAGTCACCTGATCAAAAGACTTGGTTTTGGTTTTTGTGCACCTGATCAAAAGCTCTAAGTTTTGCTATATCTCCCTTAGAAAAATAAATCTTCTGGTGACAGCGCACCTAAGCCAAAAACCTGTGGTGGCAGGGCACCTGAGCAAAAACCAGTTGTGGATTCCTACCAGGGTGGTAGAAGAGTGGATGTACCCAGGTTTATTGGGGAACCACTATAAATTTCTTGTGTCATCTGGTTTGCCTTTACTTTTTTGTTTGTGTGCTGTGATTTTCTCTTTATACTTACATATATCACTAACTTTTAATCCGTTATAAAAATAGTTGATAATTTTTAAATACTCTTTTCACGCCCCCCCCCCCTCTAGAGTCAGTAGGAAATGAATATTATAATTCTATGAACCGATATAGATGAAATCAATACTTTTCATCGAACTTAGATCGACGAACTCAACTAAATTCGTCGAACTCAGTTTTTCATAACAAAAATTTTAACTCTTGTCAATACAAAAATCAAAAGCAAAATTTTGTTAATCCTTTTACTCGGTGGATTATTCCTCCTAGGAGATTTCATCCACTAGGTTATAAGGATGAAAAAGAGTGTTCCTTTATTTTCAGTTATCATTATGAAAATAAATAAGGACCCAAGGTAACCTGGGTCAAGAACAACCAATCTGTTTTTATACAGGTAAAGAGCTATCCTACCACAGAAGAACAGTTGTATTTGGATAGTGGTTGCTCAAAACATATGACAGGATCAAAGGCCAACCTAAGTAATTTCAAGGCAAAGCTTGGACCTAAGGTTATTATTGGAGACTCCAACTATTGACAGACAGAAGGATATGGAAATGTCAAAGTTGGAGCAGTTATTTTCGAGAAGGTAGCTTATGTAAATGGTCTGAAGCATAATCTCATCTCCATCAGCCAATTATGTGATGAAGGTTATCAGGTAACATTTAATAAATCTTTATGTTCTATTACCTCTAGTTTACATAAAAACTGTTTAACTGGTATTAGACAGGGCAATATTTATCTAGTTAACTTTAATTCTGCAAAATCAAAAATTTGTTTATTTAATCAAATTAGTCAAATCAATGATCTTCTGCATAAGAGATTAGGTCATGTAAATCTTAGGACTATAGCTAAATTATCTAAGGACAACCTTATCAAAGGACTAACTTCTGGTTCCTACAAGAAGGAAGGACTTTGCAGGGCTTGTCAATTAGCCAAGTAAACTAAAAATAGTTTCAAATCCATTAATAAAAGTGATTCATCCAGAATCTTGTACTTGCTACATATGGACCTTTTTGGACCAATTGCAGTACAAAGCTTGGGAGAGAAGTCATATACCTTAGTGATTGTTGATGATTTCTCTAGATTCACTTGGGTTTTCTTTCTGAAAATAAGTCAGATAACTTTAAAGTTCTTACAGACTTTCTTAAGAGCATTCAGATTGAGTATTCTAATCAGATTGCATTGATCAGAAGTGATCATGACAATGAGTTTGAATCTCTTCTCATGCAAGAATTCTGTGAGAAGGAAGGTATCATGCATTGTTTTTCTGCTCCAAGAACTCCTCAATAAAATGGGGTAGCTGAAAGGAAAAATAGAACCCTGATTGAATCTGTAGGGACATTACTTTCAGATGTACACTTGCCCCTATCCTTTTGGGCAGAGGCAGTATGCACAGCAAATTATATTCTGAATAGAAGTCTAATTCATACACTAAAGGGTAAGACCCCCTATGAATTACTTAAATCAAAGAAACCTAAAGTTAGTTATTTTAAAGTTTTTGGTTGCATGTGCTATATTCACAATAATGATAAGAAATACCTTAGAAAATTTGAAGCCAAAGTTGCAGAGGGAATCTTCATTGGATACTCTCAAGTTAGCAAGGCTTATAGATTTTATAATAAATCATCTCTTAAAATGGAAGAATCTATGCATGTTTATTTTGATGAAACTCACATATTTTACAAGGAGAGAGACATCTCTACCATAGAAAATTTGCAGGTATCAAATCTGTGTGAGAAAATGGATTATTTAATCCTAACACAAGAGGATATATCACATCCTTCACAATAGATTATTGTTGATGACAGTGATGAAGAAATTCAGGAAATTCATGCTGAAGATATTGTGGCAAATGAAATTCCACAAAAGGAGTTAGCACCACAAGTGGTTGAAGAACCAACTCTACCCACTGATCTTGTCACACTTAGAGATCATCCCATATCTCAAGTGATTGGAGATATGTTAGCTGGTGTGCAAACAAGGCATCAATTAAATCATGATCAAATGCATGCTTGCTTTCTTTCTCAGATTGAACCACAATCCATAAAAGATGCAGAACAAGATCTCTACTAGATCATTGTTATGCAAGAGGAACTCAATCAATTTGAAAGATGTAGAGTTTGGGATTTAGTTTCAAGACCCAAAGACTACCCAATCATTGAAACTAAATGGGTCTTTAGGAATAAGCTGGATGCACAAGGAGAAATTATGAGAAACAAAGCTAGGTTCGTAGCCCAAGGTTACTCACAGGAAGAAGGCGTTTATTATGATCAAACCTTTGCTCCTGTTGCAAGACTTGAAGCCATAAAAATTTTTCTTGCTTATGCTGCCTATCAGAATTTCAAAGTCTATCAAATTGATGTCAAAAGTGCATTTCTAAATGGAGAACTCAAAGAGGAAGTATATGTTGAACAACCACCAGGTTTTATCTCTTCAACTCATCTCTCTTATGTTTTTAAGCTTCATAAAGCTCTCTATGGTCTGAAGCAAGCTCCAAGAGCTTGGTATGAGACTTTAGCTAGCTTTCTTTTAGATTATAAGTTCATTAGAGGCATTGTAGATAAGACTTTATTTATTAGACATCATAAGTCAAAAATTTTGCTAGTCCAAATATATGTAGATGATATAATATTTGACTTTACTGATTCTAAACTTTGCAAAAGGTTTTCTGACCTAATGCATTCAAAGTTTGAAATGAGTAGCATGTATGAACTATCCTACTTCCTTGGTCTCCAATTGAATCAATCCCCTGATGGTATTTTCATATCATAATCTAAATATGCTAAGGAGCTTCCAAAAGATTTGGGATGTCTGATGCCTCAGCAATGAAAACACTCATGCCCTCCAATATTGTTGTTGAAAATGATGAACAGGGCAAGCCTGTTGATCAAAAAATATATAGAGACATCATTGGGTCCATATTATATTTAACAGCAAGTAGGCATGATATCAAGTTTGCTACTTGTATTTGTGCTAAGTTTCAAATAAATCCTAAACAATCTCACCTAATTTTAGTAAAAAGAATTTTGAGATATATAAAGGGTTGTCTTAATCTAGGACTCTTGTATCCAACTGAGTTAGGATTTGAATTATCTGGATTCTCAGATGCTGATCATAACGCCGTCTAGAATTCAGCTAAGGCAGAATCGATGATAATCACTAAGTGATTCTCTCCGAATCGTCGAGAATGACTTTGCATTCTCGCCGATTTGTCGAGAATGGATTGTGATTCTCGCCGATTCTCTCTGGATGGCTTGCTTTTCAGCTAGAATTCTTCCAAGGAGAATTCGACGGGAATCATAAGTGATTCTCGCCGATTCGTCGAGAATCACCAATGATTCCCGCCAAATTTGCCTTAGGCATTTTCCGTCGACTCGCTAGACCGGACAATGTACTCAGGCGTTGTTTGAACCAGAATTAGGGTTTCGTCTTGTGGGGCCCACAACAGTCATAAAGGAGTATTCTACAGTATAAATACTCTCCTATTTTGAACGTAAGACGTAGCGAAGAAAACGAACAAGTCAGCCGCCTCGCGTGACCTAGCTAATCGCGGAATTTCTTTCGCCGCCGTCGCCGCTCGAGAGGTTGTCGCTGCCATTGGTCTTGGATTCTTCTTGATCTCCCGGCGACAGAAACTTAGCCAAGCAACGCATCTCACGTTTCTTTCTTGAGATCCTTTGTCTCTTGGTTTGTTGAACGGGAATACCTTCCCCTTCCGAATCGATTGAGACGATCGATCCAAATAAGATCGTTGGTATACCTTGCTAGCTTTGTTAAGAAGTTTGGATCTATAAAGCATCTCTGCCGCAATCCTTGCCACCACCGATCTCGGGGAGATCCTCTCCAAGAGAGTGCTTAGGTCGTGGACTCTTCGTCTTCTTCAAGAATGCATCATCGAACGAAGATGGACACCAAGCGCTCCAAACATAGTTTGTATTTTTGTACATTCTATTTTTACTTTTGTTATAAAGGAACTTTGTTTACTCATTGTAAGGGTTGGTTGCAACCCGTGGTGGAGGAGTAGTGACTTCTTTGGGTGGAAGGGTTTCTTCCATAGTGAGAGGATTGGATTTCAATCCTGTTGGTGAAGTGACCGAGTCATCCCTTGCTGGGAGATAGGTCGAAGGGGGAGAGTGGACGTACCCAAATAGGGGAACCACAATAACTGCCTGTGTGTTTCTGTGTTGTGCGTGTTTTGTTTTCTTGTGCAGGTTTATTTTTAATTCCGCAAAAAGACTGCAAATCACCTATCCCCCCCATAGGTGAAGGTAGTTGACACTAGATTGACTTTCAAGTGGTATCAGAGGGAGGTTACTCTCAACTAGGTTAACACCTTGAGTAAGATCCTGCCTCTAGTGTCAAGAAGAAAACCAAACTCAAGCATGGAGCTATATTCTGATGTCTCTCCTCTGAGACTCTCCGCATGCACAAAGGAGTATTATCCCATCTAGAAGATGAGAGTGTTGTTTCATCTAGAGGCCATCGACCCTCGAGCATCACTCATCTTGGAAGAGGGTCCCTTCATTCCCATGAAGGCTTCCGGCTCATGAAAGGATCTCCAAATCCCCAAGAGTCCCGAAGAGATGTCTGAGACTGAGCTCTCACTGTTCAACTTGGACAAGTTGATTCGTCAGATCATCACAGACGTCTGGTCTGGTATATCTCGTTCAAGAGTGGACAAGTGTAGGACTGCCAAGTCCATGTGGGAAACCATCTCAGACCTCATGGAGGGATCAGAGACAGATGGGACCAGGTACCAGCTGGAGGATGAAGCCTGTGTTGGGGTCCTCATTTCTGAAGATGATGGTCAAGACCAATCTCTCAGTATTAGGGCTCCTGTGTCCTTGTCTGAGACTGAAGAAGAGGTTCAGGAACACAGTTCTGATGAAGCTGACACAACAGTCTCTGCCGATCTTAACGCTGACCCGGAACATCAAAGTCAGGATCAGGTAACTTCTTCATCATGCTCCTCTCCCCTTGAATTTACTGAAGACAGAAATAGTTCAGAGGGTTGTCCATCTAGTGATGAAAGGGAAATGGATAGCTTCAATCAAAGGATTGAAAATCTTGATTCCCTTGAGAGTTCCCTTCAGAAGAGTAACTTACTTGTTGAGGAACAAGCTAAGGAGATTGCTCAGCTAAGGACCTTGATGAATCTCCAATTGGAATCCATCAAGGTAAAGGACTCAATGATCTCGGATCTAGAGAGTCATCTAGAAACTGAGAAGAGGATAGTTTCTAACTTTTCCACGATAGATGCTATCAAAAGAGAAGCAAAAAATGGTTGGATCTCCCAAATCATTAATTCATGGAGAAATGGGGAAAATATGTTCAGACCCCCCACCCCGAGTAGGAAGGGCACACATCATGCTTTCAGGTATGATCACAGGAACAACCTTGGTCACTACAAGAGTGATCAGCCCTCAGGTGGAAATACCCACTGTGCAAGAGCTGTCATGGATACCCATGAGAGAATACCTAAGGCTTATCCTTAACCTCTTGTATTCTCGGCCTCAGCTCCAAATCATCATGAATCTGAAGGAACCAGCTCTCACTGCATCTCTTACCACCCCAAGACACAGGAAAGGGGGTTGGGAAACATGTAGTAAGTACCCATGGGGCCCCCGGATGTGTGTTGACTGAAAGGAAGGCACCACCTTCCAGGCCCCATGACACTCACCACATGCTCTCTATCCACCCTCCCTCGTGTCTCGGTGGAAAGGGAAAATTTGGGAGCAAAACCTGCCCGGTCCCGTTTAGACCCAAGATCATGACCACCTCAGTCAGTAGATCAGGTCAGAAACGGCGATACAACATTCATGATTATTGGTGCTTTGGCAAGGTGGGTTACTTTGCCATAGATTGTTGGCACAATCCCTCTGTGCCAAGGGAAAGGGTATGTCCACTTCCTCTGGGCAGAGTTAGCCTTCCTGACAGGATTCCTGTAGGAAGGCATTTGAGATTTTATGCTGACAAGAACCTAGGACCCAATACTTATTGGGTTCCTAAGGTAGGATAATATTTTTTGTTTCAGGATAGTCTAGGTTCCCGTAGATATAATGGGAACTAGACATGAGATGTTCCAAGAAAGACATGGAACAAGTATTTGGGATAAGAGCAGTGCTAACTACAATGGCCTACTCAAATTGGATACCTGGTGTACCTCAAGTAGAAGATCTGAATGATCATTTTTATGATCCCAGGTACACGCGTTCAATTTCAATACTTGAGTCATATTATATTGATGTTTACATATATATATATATATACTCATATATCCACACGAATTTGTCAATTCATAATCTAAAAGTAAATGTTTATATATATATATATACACATATACGTTCACACGCCTGATGAAAGGACAAAATTGTTACAATCTGAAGAATTCCGTGTAGTTACATATTTAGAGTTGAAAATGAATCTCAATAGGTATAAATCAGCCCATTTGAAATTAAAGAACGTATTCCAGTGTGTGTAACAAAATATTACAATATTTCACCTAAGATTACTCTGGAATTACGTATAGGGCTTATATATTATTCAACTCGATCGAGGTTTCATGATCAAGAAATAACTTGGGGGCAAAGGCTTGAAATTAACATGCCACGGTTATTAACTTGGGTGTAACATAATTAACATACCACTTGGAGTTGTATAGAAAATCCGGTCGTCTTCCCCGGTTCGGAAGAAATAAATAGAAAATCCCGAAGGACTCTTCACCTTCCGAAATCACTGAAATCCCGACGAATCCCCTAGAGCATCCCGTCGACTTCCCAGACTCCGCACATTTTCCCGTCGATCGTGTGAAAGCTCCCCGTGCTTCGATCGCCCGGTGCTCTCCATCACTTCTCTGTGCTTCCGTTATCCTAAGGACACAAGGATCTTGTCGCGATCCCGTCGGTTCCGTGCCTTCCAGTCACCGTCGTCCCGCCAAACTGCTCGGCGCTAGGGTAAGTTTCCCTCTTCCTTGAAGTATCATATCTAAGTGTAGCTCCTATTCTAGAAGTACTAATAGGGTTAGACACTTGAACATGTCCTGTTTCGGTTTGCAATGGCTCCTAGAACCACTGCAGGACTCCTCACTGGAAGTGAACTGGCTCGGACAGGCTTCTCTCATGCCTCCAATGAGTTCAGGAATATTATCCTCATGCTTGAAGAGGCCGGACTTACATTCATCCTGGAGCATCCTTGCAAAATTCTAGATAAGGACGTGCTGGAGTTCTTCATAACGGCAAGGCTACCACACGAATATACAGTGAGCAAGAGTAAGATTGCCGGTGTACGGATCAAGATGATAGCAGGAAAACTGACACAATATTTGCAGCTCTCCAGTTCTGATCAAGAAGATTATCTGGAGGAAGAGGATCGAGCCAAGACTCTTTTATTTTGTGGACTAGCTCGAGG
The DNA here is from genome assembly GCA_039513925.1 of Platanthera zijinensis. Classification (NCBI taxonomy): domain Eukaryota; kingdom Viridiplantae; phylum Streptophyta; class Magnoliopsida; order Asparagales; family Orchidaceae; genus Platanthera; species Platanthera zijinensis. The sequence continues at coordinate 111,006,795 of CM077087.1, forward strand.
AACCAAATCGATCAAGAGAAAGGAAATGAATGAGGAAGGGAAGCTACTGTCGGATATCGTTGGGAAAGTCCTAATCTGCAAACCAGGCTCCCACAATCATATCTCGGGAGATATGTTTAAGATCTTAGTGGCTATAGTCTGTCGAAAGAGATACAACTGGGGAGCTATGTTGTTTGAGAAAATAAAAGATACTCTGCGAACCCCAAGTTTTGGAAGAATCATCAGCCTGTTTCTCAACCAGCTGGATGGAGACAGGTTCGATATGAGTAAGGGAGTTCCTCTACACTACCTGAAGAAAATGGATTCAAGTGTTTTTGATAGATGGGAAAGAAGAATTGGTCAAGTAGCCGTTGCTGATAAACATGATGAATCCCTGGCTGAGTCCCATGGGGATGAGGACAATAGAACTCTAGAAGATCCCGTGGTTGAACCCAGTGAAGTTCCTGATCTGCTGCCTGCAGGAACCGAGGGGGAGTCTCTACCCCTTGTGACTGGAACTCACAGGACAGATCTCTCAATACCTACTCCTGCTGATGTTGTTTCCAATATCTCTCAGATAGCCAAAGATGCAGTTGATACCCTGGCCACTGATCTGGGTGATTACGAGGAAGATGAGGAAGCCTTGGATAGTGATGCAATTGACAATGATGATGTGGAAGATGAGGGTGCTGACGAAGTGGATGATGTGGTTGAATATGAAACAACCTTGAGGGAGAGGGTGGAGATGGTGGAACCACAGGGTAATGTTGAAGTTCCATCTGAGGAACGAGCTCCAATGGTGGCTCCTGAGAAATCCGGTGCAACAATTGAGGGGGAGTCCTCTCAGTAGGGGCTGATAAGCATTCCTGAGAAATCTACAGAGGCTGCCACTATCCCCCCATTGGAAATGGTGCAAGTGTCAAGCTCGTCCAATGAATCTGCTGAAGAGCAAGACCAAGGCATGCCTCAGGGTTATCCACTATGACCAAATCTAGCAAATCACACCGTGAACATCATTAAAGTGCTAGTGGATGAACTCAAAGATTCTTTTGAGAAATCACACAACAAGGTATTAAAAAGAATTAAGAAATCTGAGGAGCTAATGCTGAAAAATGTCTGATGGAACAAAAGTTTAATGTTAAGTACACAGAGGCCGGCACTACTATCACACTTCTCATGCAAGGGCTTAAGAAAAATACGACCGATCTGGCAGTAGTAAATACGAATGCTCATGTTGTGGCCGACAACATCAAGAAATTCGATGCCAACATGGTGATTCTAAATACAAACAAAAAAACCCTGCTGACTGAGTTTACAACGACTGTGCAGCACATCGATGAGTCACTGCACACTTATGCAAACTCAATTGCCCTCGAAGCCAAAAAGGGGGAGGAAGATTATAAAGCTAAGATGGCAGGGCTTCAACAGATAATAATTGACAACTTTTATCAATCCAATAAATATGTTTTTGAAAGTTGTCACTGGTTAGTTCAACAGGCTTCAGGCATTCACGTTCCAGCTGCCCCTCCGGAGGATGTTTATACTGCTGCTAACGAAGAAGTAAGTGTTGAAGAAGTTCCACTTAGTGAGGCTGAGACTAAAAAGGCTGCTAGGGCTGCTGCCAGAGCTGCACGTAGTATCATGTTTGACCAAGAAGCCCTAGCAAAAGCAAAAGGAAAGAGGAAACTCTAAGAAGGGACATCCAAAGAAACTCCAACTGAAAAGAAAGTAAGATTGAAGGAGGATGAATTGAGAAACGAAAGATGGAGTCCAGTATCGAGGAGTATTATTTTGGATACTTTATGCTACAGCAAAAGGGGGAAATCAATCGGAATGATGTATACAGTCAATATGAGTGGGAGCTGCACAAGACATATGAAGCTAAAAGGAACATCTTTTTCAGGTCCAACACCGTGGCAAATAAAGCTCCTCCTCCCAGATACTATCCAAAGCCCAAAGAATACTTTAAGAGACAGAGCACTATACACGGGTCTGTGCAACGTAATCCTGTTGGTGAAGTGACCGAGTCGTCCCTTGTTGGGAGATAGGTCGAAGGGGGAGAGTGGGCGTACCCAAATCGGGGAACCACTATCACTGCCTGTGTGTTTCTGTATTGTGCGTGTTTTGTTTTTGTGTGAAGGTTTATTTTTAATTCCGCAAAAAGGCTGCAAATCACTTATCCCCCCCCCATAGGTGAAGGTAGTTGATACTAGATTGACTTTCACTTATCTACCTGCAAGATAAGTAAATCCTGCAACACAAACTAAAATTTTGAGCTACTGAAGCTGTCCCAAGTTTCACATACCCAATCTCAACCTAGAGGGTGTTGAACTTGACTTCATCTAATGACATGATAAACATGTCAGCCACTTGTCACTGAGGACAAACTCAGGATTGAGTTCTTCCATATACTCCCTAACTAACTGATACTTAATCTACATATGCATAGTCCTGCTATGAAAGACAAAATTCCTAGCAATTTAGATTACACTAGTAGAATATCTTATAGAGAAGTTCTACTTCTCTGGAGGATGTGGTCCTGATATCATGGAGATGATATTGCAAGACTGATTTCTTTCTTGAAGCTCTAAGTATTCAGTCTTCTTCATAGGATTTGATAGGTTCCATCTTTGCTTGCACAACATACTCTCTTTTTATCATGGACATCTTGTGTTGATACTACTCCAATAGTGATCTTACCACTTGAATAGATTCCACTTGAGCCTTGAATGATCTTTCCTTGAACCATCCTTTCATTCTGGTACCAAGTCTTTCTTTACACTGCTATTCCCATAGGAATATGTTGACTTGTATGAACAATGGCTGGAGCAATCCAGCTGTTCTTGTGAACTTGCTCACTTATAACAGTTGCAATCATCTGGATAGTCTCCCTCACATCATCAACATTGTCCATAGGGACAATCTAATCTTCAGAAGTATTCTTCTCATCTCTTTGGAGCTGGAGATTCTCAGACACTAATTCATTAGACTAGACTTTTATGCTTTCTAGAGTAAACTAGATTATATTGGCTCCCCCTTAATAATTACACAGATTCAGTCCACACTGCCCACTTACTTGGACAACATTTGCTACAGGTTCAGATGATGCTGAAACCTGAGCACACTTCTTTTCAAGTTTTCTCTAAAGAGTCTACTAGAGTCTACCAGAGGATACCACTTGAGAAAGTTTTCAGCTGAGCATTATGTGCTCCTTCCTTGATGCTCTCATAAAAGCTACTTCTATTGCTTTCCTCAATTAGTACAGCCTGCTTTTCCTTCACTATTTTACTGGTGTGGCAGCAAAACATTGTCCAACCAAACATTCCTGCTGGCTGGATCTAGCTGGCCTTTACCTAAGACTTATGCAAAACTTTGTTTGCTGAGGAGGCAACTCTGACACCAAAACCCTTTGTCCCACCACTCAGGCTTCTTGACCTTTAATGGATGGTTCTAGCTGGTCTTAATCCATGAGTGTGCACTTGTCCTTCTTTATGGTTTCACTCAACATTCTCTTCATCTTGGGCAGTAAGAGGAGTATCCTAGAAGGTCAATATCTATCATAACTTCCCAACCGTAGATCTTAGGTCTTTTCCTCACTGGAGTATGATCCATAAGATGACTTTCTTATTCCAGTCCAAGATCTAGAACATCCTTTGTCCAAGTACCACATGGGGGAATGGGAACTTAGACTAACCGACAAAATAGAGTTCATCCTACCTTAGGACCCCAATAGGTATTGGGTCCTAGGTTATGATTAGTCTGAAATCTAACTAGCCTACCAGCAGCATTTCTGATTGGTAGGCTAACTCTTTCTCTGGGCACAGAAGGATTATGCTAGCAATCTAGGGCAAAATGCCCCACCTTGCCACATCACCAATACTCATGGATATTATATCTCATTTTTTGAGCAGGTCCTACAATGTGTTAACTATTGACTGAACAAAAGGAAGAGGAGCAGCAGCTTTCTTCAGGTTCCTTTCAATAAGGATCTGACTGAATGTTTGTCTTTGAACAGGCTTCCTTTGTTTTCTCTGAATGCTATTTATAGCTATCTTATTTGCAGATGACATACTATTTATATCATCAGAAATAGCCAAGTTAGGCTTACTGGTAGACTGACCCTTGGTCTGAGACCTTGCTAGATGGGCTTGAGTGAAATCCACTATCTTGTCCTTGAGAGTTAGGGTTGAGGCACCAAATACAACTCGTCCAAAATGGGCCATTTGTACTTCCTCATGGGGAGCCTTAAAGGCACTCATTACCCTACCCTTTCTTCTTCTATTAGAAGATACTCTTGTATTCTTACAAGAAGAATTCTCATTATCCTAGTGACCATGCATGCAGCTATAGTCATACCTGTGAGAATGGAGGATTACCTTGTGAAAGGTTGTCTGTGGCACTACAAGAGCTTTGTCTTTCCCTTTGGAAAGGACAACTCTTGTGCTTCCCTTGACTGCCAACTCCTTCTAACCCTTTTGAGAGGAGAAGGAATATATCAAGGGCAACACAGTACTTGGCTTAGAAAAACTAGCCACTATTTGACTCTCCTTAAGGAGCTCCTCTTCAAGATCCAAAATGATCTTATCCTTCTGACTTATGGTCTCAAGTTGGATGACTGAGATAGCCTTTAGTTGGCTAACTTCCCTCACATTCTACTCCAGTAAAGATGTTGAATCAGATTGCTGGGAAGAAGCTAGTTGTATGGAGATAATCTCCTTAGCCTACTCCTTGGCCAACTTCTTGCTTCTTCTCAAAGCATCCAAAATTTGACCATACTTATCAATTAATTGATTGACATCTACCTCAGATTCAGAGTCATCTTCATCTCTGGATGAGGATGCATCAGAATCTGGACTGGTCTCATAACCTGAGTAATAAGAAGAACTAAACCGAGATTGTACCTGATCTAGACCAGGCTGATCCTGGTAGGATTCTTCTTCTTTTCTCATGGAAATTAGCTCATAACAACTGCAGTCATCTTCTTCTTCTTCATCCTCCTTTAAATAACTTTTTATATATGATAGAGGGTCTCTGATCTTTAAACTAGCATCTGGATTGTCTTGTGCTTTATCTACAATGGCAGTAAGTAGCTCAATGAAGGCTTCTTTTTCTTCTAACTTTGAATAACTGTTAGAAAGACTGAATTTCTATGTCCCTTCCATATAAACAGTAAGAGAATCCCACATTTCTTTGGCAGTCTTGCAGTGGACCAAGAACTGGAAGGTGGAGTCATCCATGGCACTTACCATGATGTGTTGTGCTCTCTTGTCCATAGCAACCAGGATGACTTCAACCTCAGTCATTTCCCCAAAGCTCTTTGGGGTCTGGATAATTGCATCTAATATAGAGACCTTCATTGGAATGAAAGGTCCTTCTTGAATTGATGCTAAGACACTAGGATCACAGGCTTCCAAGATCTGTCTGATCATTTCTTTCCATGTCCCAAATTTCTCCTTGTTATAGACATAAAGCTCCATTATGCTCCACTCCTTATGATTTTCTTTTGAATCCACAAGGCAAACCTTTTAGCTATCCTTTGAGGTCTACTCATACTGTTAAGTCCTTTTTTAGTAACCTCCCTCTGATACCACTTGAAAGTCTTTATTTTCAAGGATAGCTAAATCACCTAGAGGGGGGTGAATAAGTTTCTTAATTACTTATGGTTATATTTAATTATCTTTCTTTAAGTGCTTTGTTGGTGAGTAATTTATAGCTTTCAAGACACACATCTATAACAAAGAAACAACATAATGAAGCACACACAAGATATATAGTGGTTCCCCAGATTATGGGTACGTCCACTTTCCCTCCCACCATTCTAACTTATAGTTAGACAAGGCACTTCTCCAATCTCAGCTCAAAGAGCTTACAACACGATCCTGCAGGACCACTCGGTCTCCTCCATGACCTACAGATCAGGCATAAGGCCCTACAACTTAGTGATCCAAAGATCACCTACCTCAAGCTATTAAGCCCTTCAACTCAGGCTGGGACGACAGCCTTACCTCAGATCTACAAGGGATCCTACCTTAGAGAGAATGACTCTCCTACCTTAGGCTATTAAGCCCTACATCAGAACCAAAGGATCCTATAGATCAGGCACAAGTGCCCTATAACTCAATGAGAATGACTCACTTACCTTAGGTTGTTAAGCCTTATAGCTTAGTGATCAAATAATCACCAACCTCTGATCCAAACTGGATCATACAATTCAGGCCAATGTCCTACTCTCATATTCTGAATAGAATCTTACCTTAGGCAAATCTTAATTACAACTGAAATCCAAACATGGATCCTACCTCAGAGCAATATTGCTCCTATCACTCAGATCTAGAAGGATCCTACAAGGTGGAAGTGGGTTGCGTTCGGGCGCCTTTTCAAGGGTCAAAACGGTGTCGTATAAATAAATGGTTAACAAGAAATTTGTTTGTCTCGACGAGATCTACAACTTTCATGTTGGACACTTATCGATTTAAATCCATCCTAAACCTCTTCTTTCATTTTTTGCGCACCCACTCGTAAATAGTCTATTTTTAGACAAAACTTTTTATAAATATATATATATATATATATATATATATATACTATTATACCTAGGGTAATTAGAAAAAAAAACTTCATCTTCTCCAAACTTCTGAACTGAACCAGAGAGGCGTAGGCGAGAGAGAGAAAGCCGTCCGTGAATCTTCCGGTGGCCGCCGACGGTGCTCTGGTGCTCGAAATCTTGAACCAATCATAGATCTGGAAAGCTCTCGTCGAGAGCTACACCATCGTGGTAAAACCTTTACCGTTCCTTCAGTTTTATCGTTAGGGTTTTCGTCCCTAACCTCTATTTCAGCCATTTTTGTTCAGATTTTGACTCCTCCCGTCTTCCTTTTCCCCAATCTTTGGCTAGGAGTGGTTCGGAGAACTTTTCTGGTAAAACCAACGCAAGTGGTGGTTTACCCTCATTTTTTTCTTGTCTGATTTGATGGTAACTGTTATGTTTGTTCTTTAATTTTTGTTTTCAGCACTTTTGTCTTCCCAAGTTATTTCTATGTTTAATCCTTCCTTGATGATCATTTGAAATTATAGGATCTTGTCATGGTAAATTCGATCTTGATGGGGTACGTTTAATCATTCTTGGAATATTTTAGCGATGGATTTAATCGCCTTATCTATTACTGTTGAACGTATTAGAGTTTGTCTAGGATTGTAAATCGTTCCTAAAGGTTGATCAACCACGTATTTAATCTAGAAATGTCTAGTAGAATCCGACGTGCCAAGTCTCGAGATATATGTGGTGGTTTTTTGTGGGTTTTCTTAATTGCGGGAGTTAGTGGACGAAACCACCTCCTAATGTTTATTTCCTTTATTAGTACCTTGTGGAAGTCTACTAGTTTTTGGGCATCTGCAGTGTATGGTGGAGAGTGTGATACTTCCCCACAGTTAGACAGATATTATATTCGTGAGGGTGTGTCCAGTTGAGTGACCACCACGCCCGTGTTTTTGGGTAGAGTCGACCACAGGTGCCTAATAAAGGTTATGTATTTCTTCCGTATGATTTACACGTGTTTGTCACCTTATACCCTTATGCATATGGTGTATTTATGATGTACATGACGATTCACGTAAGTGTTCTTTTTTTGTTTGATGCTTTACTTTTGTACTTTACTTCAGTACTGTTGGTCTTGGGTTGGTACCCCTTTTGACCTTTGTTTATTTTGGCTTATCTTTTTGCTACTATTTGCACTTTCTTGCTGAGGTATTCTGTCTTTGGAATGCCTCAGGTTTAGAGCAGTAGCAGATAGTCGCGCTGGTTTTGGAGTTCTTGGGTTGCTATCTTGGCTGTGGGTTTGCCTCGCCGTAGCGAGGTAGTTTGTTGTTTATTTTGTTTTACTGATTCAGACATACTTAACTGTATGTGGGTTCGTGTCAGTTTGTTTACGCCCAAAGGATTGTTTTTTTGGGATACTTGCTAGCTGCATAGTTTTCTTTCTTTGGATGTGGATTACTTGCTCCCCTGGATGATTTATGCCAGGAATGCATGTTAGGTATTTTCAAGTATAAAATCTACTATAATTACTTCATGCATTTGCATATTTTAAAACTCTAACTTGTTATATTTAGCGACCGAAAAAGCTATCTTTACTACTATTATAAATTTAGGGTCTTGCATAGCATGAGATGTCCTTGGGGATGTTTACACTCATGTAGGATGTTAAATCATATAAATTTAGGGTCTTGCATAGCATGAGGGCTTATAAATTATTTTTTTCGTGGACTAGTTGATCCACTAAGCTGAGGGATACGACAAACTTCTTAATTAAAATTGGATTCCCCTCTAAATAACCTAATGATCTTTATTTATGTATTAAGTAGGAGTTTTGCCTGAGAGCCTGTAGTTAACCCCTACTAGCGTGACATCATGACGCGCATTTTCCCTTACTCTGATATATTATTTAATGAGGTGAAAATCCGGTTTGTGACAGTTGGTATCAGAGGGAGGTTGCTTGATAATTGGTCGGGCAACCTTCCCTTGGTAGTGTTAGTTGTTTAGTGTCATTTCATACACACACTGATGTGTCATCAGTACGTCTTAGCCGAAGCATAGTCACTACACTCATAGCATGATAAGAAGTATACGGGGCATATTATGTAGTATGGGATGCATAATATGTGTTTGTATATGGATCCACCATAGGAGGCAACATGTGACGGTTATGTCATATGGGATGCATAACCACCATCACATGGGTACCCATTAGCATGGTTTCTTTTCTCGTTGCATGTGATGTCATGTAGTATGGGATGCATAACATTTCACGTGTACAACATGCATTAAGGCCTTTATTATAATGCATAGCACTGCATACATAGCATATCATCGCATAAACACGTGTGCTAAGTTAAGGTTTACATGATGACACATGTACACACATGATTTTAAATAAGAATAAAGAATCCATGCATTAATGTCATAGGCACAAGAGTCGATAGGATGAGAGGATTTCATCCTAAGTAGGACATAACATCATTATTAAATCCAAGAGCAAGTTGCAGCATAAGCAAGTTTCTTTTAAGTATGATCTGAACTAGTCGTGTGGCCTAGTGGTAATCTAGGATTTTGATGGGTTATTCATTTGCCTTTTTAGAAATGCCGCCAAAGCGTATTGCGATGAGGTCGACTCCCCAGTCGGAGGGTAAGTCGTCAGGAGCGTAGAGTGATGCGATTATCGAGAGTCTGCGTCAGAGAAATGAGGCTTTGTCGAGATAATTAGTTGCGATGCAATCGCAAATTAAGTCTTTGTTGTCTTCCTCTCCCACACAACAACCTTTAGTTCAAGAGCCTGCCTTGGGCCAAGCCGTGCCCGATACCCCTGCTCCTCTGGTGCCCCCGGTGACGTTACCACCAGAAATGAATTTCATATCGCACTTCCAACGGTTGGGACCTCCCACATACGACGGCAGTGCCGACTTTATGATTTTAGATAATTGGATCATATCCATTGAGGAGATGTTTTCATATTCTGTAATACTAGAAGCCCAGAAGGTAATGATTGCAGTTAAAAGGCCTGGCAAAGAGTTGGTGGATTCGGGAAAGGGAGAGTCTGAAGGAAGGCTTTTCTTGGGAATCTGTAAAGAAGATGCTGCTGAAGAAGTCTCTACCCTCGGTCGAGCAAGACCACCTGAATAATAACTTCCTGCATCTGAAGCAGAGACAGTGCTCATTGAGCGAGTACGAGATTGAGTTTAGAAAACTGAGTAGGTTTGCACCTGATTTGGTATCTTTGGAGGAGGGTAGAGTGAAATGTTTCCTGGTAGGACTAAGAAATGATGTCCAGCAGTGGGCATACGGTTATTGAACTGACATTTATGTTTTAGCAGTGGAAGCCGCACTGAAGGTGGAGGCGATTGAAAATGCCAAGAATCGAGGTATTGCGGAGAGGAAAGAGTAGAGGAAGGGTGTTGAGGATGAAAGCTCTAGGGCATCCGACCCTTCTTCAAAAAAGAAAGGTGGAGAAATATGTAGCTTTTGTGGTCGACCAGGCCACCCTTACGAAAGGTGTTTCAAGAGGACTGCCACTCTGAAGCAGCAACAGGCGCACGCCATCCAAGGTTCCCCCAAGGGAGAGCTAGTGTGCTCTGTCTGTGTCAGGAAGGGTCATTATGTGAGTCATTACTGGATGAAAGAAAGGACTTGCATCCAGTGTGGGCAGAAGGGACACCAGAAGTCTTCGTGCCCCCAGGCTCAGTCCCCACTACAGCCTGCCCCGCTTCGAGCTCTGTTGCCGCTACCAAACCAGGACAAAAGAAAAGGAAACCTATTATAGTGACTAGAGAGGATGCTCAGACCTCTACCCAAGTGATATCAGGTTAGATTCTAGCTTGAATTTTACTCTCCATTGTTTGTTATATTTTTCATTCGTATAGTTATGTATTCTACGGTTATAGGGGAGTTTAAGGTGCGGAATAGGTGGGCACGTGTTCTTTTTGATTCGGGTGCCACCCATTCCTTTGTAGAGCAGAGTTTTGTAAATAGACATTGTTTGGAAGTGGTTTAGTTAGAGGATTCCTTCAGCGTCAAGCTTCCCTCCGAAAATCTAGTGATAACCAATCAGGGAATTCAAAGATGCCCTATTTGTCTAGGTGACTTTCTAGTCTTTGCGGATCTGATGGTGTTAGATCTGGCGGATTTTGACGTGATTTTGGTGATGGACTGGTTATCCAAGTATGATGCAGTCATCCAGTGCAAGGCAAAGCGATTTGATTTCAAAATGGGCAATGGCCAAACTATGAGTGTCTATGGTTTTCAGGACACGGGTTCCCTCCTTATTTCTGCGGTACGTGCTTATCGAGATTTAGAGTCTGTTTGCAAGGCATATCTTATTTCTATGTCAGCTTTGGAAACAATTTTTATTACACCATATCTTGAGGATGTCTCGGTGGTGCGAGACTTTCCAGATGTCTTTCCTGATAGTCTTCAAGGACTTCCTCCTGAAAGAGAGGTAGAGTTTGTGATAGATCGAGCCAGGTACTCGCCCTATTGCTAAGGCACCATACCGTATGGCTCCGCGTAAGTTAGAGGAGTTGCGCACTCAGCTGGATGAGTTGCTGCAGTGTGGTTTTATTAGGCCGAATTCTTCTCTATGGGGTTCCCCTATTCTGTTTGTTAAGAATAAAGATGGTTCTATGAGGCTCTGCATAGATTATCAAGAGTTAAATAAGGTAACCATCAAAAACCGATATCCGTTGCCTCAGATTGTTGACCTATTTGAACAGTTGTAGGGATGTGCTGTGTTTTCAAAGATTGACTTTCGTTCAGGCTACCACTAGTTGAGAGTCCATAAAGCTGATATACCACGGACGGCTTTTCGTTCGCGGCACGGGCATTTTGAGTTCTTGGTGATGTCCTTTGGTTTGACAAATACACCATCTGCGTTCATGGACTTAATGAATAGAGTGTTCAAAGATTTCTTATACCATTCTATAATTGTGTTCATAGATGAAGTCCTTGTGTATTCCCGGGGTGTTGAGGAGCATACTCAACACTTGCGTTTAGTTTTGTCAACCTTGAGGGAGCACAAGCTCTATGCCAAGTTGAGTAAGTGCGAATTCTTGTTACCCCAAGTGTCCTTTTTGGGCCATATTGTGAGCAAGGATGGTATTTTCGTAGACCCGGCCGAGATTTCAGCTGTGATGGAATGGAAGAGACCTTCTACTCCAAAGGAGATTAGGAGATTTTTAGGTCTGGCTGGTTATTATAGAAGATTCAAAGAAGGGTTCTTTGTGTTGTCTGCTCCACTAACAATACTTACACAGAAGAACACCGCATTCATTAGGAGCAATAAGTGTGAAGAAGTCTTCCAAGAGTTGAAGAAGAGATTGTGTACTGCTCCAGTTTTAACTTTGCCCACTGAAGGACTTGAGTATGTTGTATATGTGGATGCATCACGGTGGTCGCTAAGCTTCAAAGAAAATAAATGCAACCGAACTAAAAATCCAATGAGGCAAGTATACCTATCGAACTGTAGCTAGGGGACACAAGTGTCGTATTGAAATCCGGGAACTGTTGAGTACACTTACTAACACAAAGAGAATTATTTTATCGACGGAAAAACTAGGGTTTGAGAAATTAATTGCAATTAAGGAAATAAAACTATGCTAGAAAGAGAGCTACTGCAGTTAATAAAAGGCCTATAAGAAGCGATTACAACAAAGGGCTGAAAATATGAAATGGAAATGCACTCGATCAAGAATAACCTCAGCTAAAGTAGACTAAGATATGCGATAAAAACCTAAGCTTAATAGGGTAAAGTTCCTTGACCGTGGAGGTTCATAAAGCTTGAACACGCTTCTCTCAAAGTCGTGCCCAACTGAGTTTAGGAACGTCCAACCGACTCTCGTCTAAATCGGAGGCCTAAAGCTCGCTTTACGCGGTGAACCCCACTATTGGATTTTACTCCAATCCGGGAGATTTGGACGTCTGCCTCTCTTGAGGGGTGCGTACAACTCCCTTTACTCTTGAGCGATCACTTCAAACTATCGGCCTCTCGGCTAGCCCAGAATGAAAGCAAAGGTGGAGAGTATATATCGATAATATACCTCCAGCCCATGAAAAATCAAGAGTTATTAAAGGCCTAAAACCTAAGAAGAAAAGGTAAATTAAAACATCATAATTTAATAGCTCGAACCTCGGATCATCAAGATCGAGTACAAGGAGGATTATTAAATCATGATGGAGTGAGGAGGGGGGATGAGTAGTAAAGCATAATAAGAACACAAGTAAGAAAAGAGCACTTTTAATAATAATGAAAGAGAGCTACACTACTTGAAATGAAAAATTACACTTGCACGAAATTAAAATCCTATTCTAGCCCTACAATTATCAACTAAAACAAGTGCATAAATTACAATAAAAGCTATTACAAAGGCTAAAACTTAAACTAGGGTTAAGGGAAAACACAAAATGAGGAAGAGAGATAGAAGAACACTAAAAATGAACAAGAAACAAAGGGGCAGCACCTCCCCTCTCAACCCAAGCTTGCTGAAATGGAAGCGGGGGTCTGAATTTATAGGAAAAGTTCACGGGTTGGTCACGCCCTTCGACACGCCCTAGGGGGCCTGACAAGTACTGGGTTGACCTCGGGCTCTGGATTCTGGCAGGAAGGATGATTGCTTCTATACGTCGGTGGACATGCCCTGGGTCACCCCCGTGTCAGGTGGGAAAGACACGCACGTCGCATCTAAATCATTGGTCGGAAATCCGTTAGTCATCGGAAAAGGAGGGGTCACGCCCTGTGTCACGCCCGTGACTGGGGGGCGTGACAGTACTATTAGCGTGCTAAGACGAAATATCATTTAATGCGGCGGTAGGCTTCGGGCAGAGGGCGACACGCCCCGTGTCACGCCCGGGGACACGCCCAGGGAGGGCGTGTCCAGGGGGCGTGACAGCCGTTTTTCCTGGTATTTTATCTCTATCATCAGGCTTCATAGGGATCGGGCGATACGCCCTAGGTCACGCCCTGGGAGGGCGTGACAGGGGGCGTTACAGGTCATTTTTGGCCAAACTTCTTGAAACCTGCAAAAAGACAAGAAAATGTTAGTGGCAATAAAATTTACATAAAAATGATAAAAAAAATAAACTAATAAAACATGATTTGTACATTATAAACTAGAAAATACGATAATAGTTTTGGCTACAAAACGTATTATCAAATTATCTCAAGCTTAAGCTTTGCTTGTCCCCAAGCCAAAAATATAAAAACTAGATAATCATAAAAAGGACTAATCAAAAAGTTCTAATTATGCCCACACAAGTACTATGCGAAATTCTAAGTAGGGAAAATGTGAAACGTAAATCTAAAACTACTATTTAGGTATGATATAACTTTTATAAACTTTACTTAACGAAAATAAATCATCCAAAATTTTGACGAAATTCTTTAAATAGATTTAAGCAAAGCAACAAAAATGAAAAAATGTATTGAGTTGTTACTAGATCCAAGCAACGAATTAAAATTATATCGATTCAATAACAAAAATCTAAGTTTAAATCTAAAACTAAAACTGATTTACTTTTCTTCTTTTCTTAGTTATTAAATAAAATTCAAAAGGCGTGAATCAAAAAGACTTAAATAGGACAAAAATATTTGGTTTAGGAATATGATAAGGAGTGAAATTTAAATATAAACGTGAAGGCTTAAAATCACACTAAACCAAAATAAAAAGTTTCAAAAATTTTAATTTAAAATAAAAATATTTTTTTTTTCTTTTTCTTCTTTTCTCCATTTTTTTTTTCAAAACAAAGGCCATAAATATATTTATTTTCATTTTGAATTGGCCAAACAAAAACAAACATCTCTTCTGAGCACTATTTTTTTCAAAAACTTTCCCAAAAATATCACAAAATATCTTATCATAATCATGAAAATATTTTATGAAACTCAAAAAGGCTAGTGTGATTAGATAGGTTGGAAATTTTGTCCTTGGTGAAAATGATATGAAAAGAGGAGCTATTAAATGAATTTGGAAAAAGGCTCAAAAGCGGCTAACTAGTGGTGAAAGTTTTTAGGTTGGTAGGAAAGCTCAAACTAAAAATAAAACGGCCTAAATCATTTTTACGCTTTTAAATTAATTTAAAACAAAGATTTGAAAATTTTCAAAAAATAAGTCTTAGATAATAAAAGAAGATTGATGAAATTATCTTTAAAATAGAAATAATAAGTGACTTGGATCGTTCACATCTACTACACTATTCAAAAGTTGACCTTACAAAAATTATCCAAAAATGAAAAGGAAAATAATGGAGGATGAATTTTTGAGAAAATAAAGGAAATAAAGAACGAAAAACCATAATAGAAATGCGAGTTTTAGAAAAATATTTCACCTTAACATGCTACCGTGAATTAGAAACACAGAATGGCCAACATTTTACTTATGAAACATAATTAAAAAGGACGATTAGAAATATTATAATTAACTAAGTTGTTTATAGGAAATTTTGAGTAAAACAAAACAAAAACTAGGGGTACTATTGAGATGCCAAAATGTCTAAACTATTAAAGTAAGAACAAAAAAACAAATATTTTTTTTTAATTTTTGAAATATTCTCTTTTTTTGGATTTTGGAAATATTTTCTTTTTTTTTTGGAATTTTAAGATATTCATTTTTTTGGGGGGTGGTTTGAAAAAAATATACACAAAAATAAAAAAATATTTACACTAAGCAAAAAGAAGGAGGAAGTCCTCTCCCAAGCTTAAAATGGGCATTGTCCTCAATGGCAAAAGAAGGGGATTGGAGAAGGAGAGAAAATTAAAGTACATAATTGAAAGATAGAATTGAAAAGCAGGTACTTCGCCGGATTTATTTGTTGTGAAAGCTGAGTGATGCTGCTCCCCCAAGCTTCTTCTTTGGATTTCGTGATGGATTCAGAAACGTTGTAGCATGCGATCGCAGAAGCTTCAGCTTGTCGGAGACGTCCGGGGCAAAAATTATAAAATAAAGAAAACAGAAAAAGATAACTTGGGTTGCCTCCCAAGAGCGCCCTTTGTTTAAAGCGTCGTTTGAGCTCGACACATCAAAATAATATTGTCTAAAAATATTATTGCAAGAATAATTATTAAAGTTTTTTTAAAAAAATAAAAATAAAATAAAAGTTCGAAGTTAGAGTTCATACAGCAGATACTTAATACTGTTTGGACTAACATCATCATCACCAGAGAAATAAAGTTTAAGATGCTTACCATTCACTTTGATATTACCCTTATCAGGGTGAGAAATCACAACAGTACCATACAAAAGTACTTCTAAAACAGAAAAGGGCCCAGACCAACGAGATTTTAATTTTTCAGGAAATAAACGCAATCGAGAATTATATAAAAGAACTTTGTCGCCCGGCTTAAAGGTTTTTGGATGCCTTAAGTGCTTATCGTGCAAACGTTTCGTCCGCTCTTTATGAAGTTTGTTATTTTCGTAAGCGTAAGAGTGTAAAACCCCGTGTTCGCCGAAGGGGCTCAGGTAGCCAGGCGGGCCTCCCCCGACCCGCGCATCGAGGGGTTACCCTAGCGAGCCAGCCTGGCCCGCACCCTCCTAGACAGGCCAAGTTCGCGACCCCTAGGCGGGCCATCCTCCGGCCCGCGCCCTCCCAGTGAGCAAGCCTTGCCCACGCCTATCTTGGAGGGCCAGCCCCACCCGCCTCTCCTGGGCGGGCTGGCTCGCGCCTTCCCGGCGAGGTGGCCCCAGCCCGCGCTTCACGCTGAGTGAAGGCATTGAAGGGCTGCTCGCTCGATTCCCAACGGGGAGGACCTCTTACTGTCTTACCCCATTGGCCTGCCCTTAGCCGGTCAATACAGTGGGGTCTCGCTGTTGGCAGACCCTGGTGGGCTGCATATAGCTATTTAGAATAGCGGAGTTCGGCTGTTGGCAGGCCAGCCCGAGGAGCTTTTAGTAATTTCAAGACAGCAGAGGTTAGTTATTTACAGACCATCTTCAAAATCCTATAAATAGGACCCAAGGGGTACCTCAGAAGGCAAGGCTTACTTGCTCCCCAGTCTTCTAGCACTTTCTTAGGTACCTTAGGCTAGCATTTGGCTAAAGAGGGGAAGCGCTTAGTGATCTTCTGGGTTTGTGGTGGGACCTCCGAGCCGGGCCCTTGGTCTAGTCCTTTTCTCTCTTTTCCTTGTTGTTTTTCTTGCAGGAGCGAAGTAGGTGCGCGACCACCCCTTCCCCAAGGGTGAACTCCATAAGAGACCGATTTTTGGTTTCAACATTTTTGTGCGGTGAGCGTGGACAGTGGTCAGCACAGAAAACCTTCAGCAAGCTCGATGACGGGAAGAGAAGGGCAACGATCGGACAGGACCGACTCGCCACCCCCTCCCCATCTCTCCACCATGGGGATGTTCGAGGACTTCAGGCAGAAGGTACTTGGCCTGGTTCGGTTCGCACTCGGTACGTGCGCCGAGTGCTCGACTCCGGAAATCCCGGTCCTCGCGGATCTGGTACTCGGCGAGGCCACTCCCGCCCGGCGAGCGAGGAAGAAAGTCGTCGAGGAGGGCCGGGGCGCCGAGCTCCCCGGGCGAGTGCTTTTCCCAAGCTCAGGAGGCTGCAGCAAGCTCGGCGAGTGGGGAGCGCGAGACCCTCTTGCTCGCCTAGTGGGGGGAGAGAGTCCCTTCAGCGAGCTGGTCTCCTCTGCACCAGTCCCAGAGGGTTTCTGGGAGCCCGACATGTCCTACTACACCGGGAAGGGAGACCCGATCTAGCACGTCCAATGGTTCGAGGATGTGGTCTCGATCCGGCAGATGTCGGATGGCTTCAAATGCAGGCTCTTCGCAATCACTCTAAAAGAGAAGGCCAAGGAGTGGTTCCACCAATAACGGCCAGTTCTATCTACTGTTTCGAGGACCTCCGCCGGGGGTTCATGCTGAGGTGTAACACCTCGAATAAGAGGTAAAGGGCCCGGCGAGGTGACTCGGCCTTATCTTTCCCCACTCTATCGAAGACCTCCCGTAGCAGTAGCGTGTGCTTTTGAAATAGTTGCTTTACCTGCTTCTTCATCCTCTCGGCATCACGCGGGTTTCCCAGGTACTCGGAGATGTTGTCCGTGTCTGGGGGGAGAGTACCCTCCGCTCATCTCGGCGTCAGACGAAGAGACCATGTTATAACCTGCAAAGGTAGGATCAGAAGGAGCGATGACCGCAAGCAGGCCAAAGTCAGAGTGTTTATCTGGCGTCGGTACACCGCCCACATCATCAGTAGGCCTAGAGGTGCCCGGCCGACCCTGGAAGGGTTCTCCTCCAAGGGTAACGAAGGGTTTTCCCAGGCCATGGGGCCTTGACGATGGAGGCACCACGGGAGGGACAAGTTCCCGCGGCAAGGGACTAGCCACCCGATCGGCCGCCGCCAGAGCAGAATACCCGGGATCTCCCTCGTCTGCCCTGGCTCCCCGAGACGCCTCCTACAAAAAGGAAAGAAAAGTCAAGGAGTAGGGGAGGGAAAAATTGAGCAAGGGAAGCGCATATACCTCAGGGATGACCTCGACACAGTCGGCCGAGCTGGAGGTAGGGTCGTCACTCCCTGAAGACCGCCAGATGATCTTCGCTTTCTTTGGCTTAAAAAGGGGGTCGGGCGACCCGCGCGCTAACCACGAGGCAGCTTCGAGATCCGCATCCCAGACACCCTCCCTCGCAGCCGCCAAATGAGCTCGCATCTCCTCAGACATAGGCATCTCGCGGTTATAGATCGCAGAAGGGAGAAAAGAAGAGGAATTACCCCAGAGGCCGGACAGCTTATTTATAGCGAGGAGGTGGGCCCCACCAAAAGATTCCCTCCAGCTCAGCAAGGTTTTCGCCGAACACGTGAGGGTTGGATGTTTATTTCCGAGCCTTCTTCAAAAGCTCGAAAAGAGCGGGGATTATGTACAACCCCGTGTTCGCTGAAGGGGCTCAGGTAGCAAGGCGGGCCGCCCCCGACCCGCGCATCGAGGGGTTACCCTAGCGAGCCAGCCTTGCCCGCACCCCTAGGCGAGCAATCCTCCTGCCTGCGCCCTCCCAGCGAGCCATCCCTGCCATCTCCTATCTTGGCGGGCCAGCCCCGCCCGCCTCTCCTAGGCGGGCCGACCCGCACCTTCCCGGCGAGCCGGCCCCGGCCCGCGCCTCACGCTGAGTGGAGGCATTGAAGGGCTGCTCGCTCGATTACCAACGGGGAGTACCTCTTACTGTCTTACCCCATTGTCCTGCCCCTAGACGGTCAATACAGCGGGGTCTCACTGTTGGCAGACCCAGGTGGGCTGCATATAGCTGTTTAGAACAGCGGAGTTTGGTTGTTGGAAGGCCAGCCCTAGGAGCTTTTAGTAATTTCAAAACAGTTGAGGTTAGTTACAGACCATCTTCAAAATCCTATAAATAGGACCCAAGGGGTACCTCAGAAGGCAAGGCTTACTTGCTCCCCAGTCTTCTAGAGCTTTATGAGGTACCTTAGCCCGGCATTTGGCTAAGGAGGGGAAGCACTCAGTGATCTTCCGGGTTTGTGGTGGGACCTCCGAGCTGGGCCCTTGGTCTAGTCCTTTGCTCTACTTTCCTTGTTGTTTTTCTTGTAGGAGCGAAGTAGGTGTGAGACCACCCATTCCCCAAGGGTGAACTCCACAAGAGACCGATTTTTTGTTTCAATAATGAGCGCCACTCGTCGAGTTCATTAAGTTGAAACTTTCTAAGGTCACTGACAGAGTGGGGATCGAAGTTTAAAAATCTTAAGGCCCAAAAAGCGCGGTGTTCTAATTCTACGGGTAAATGGCACGATTTTCCATAGACCAGCTGATACAACGTACATCCGAGGGCGGTTTTGTACGCAGTTCGGTTGGCCCATAGAGCATCGTCTAATTTGGCTGACTAGTCTTTCCTACAAGTTGAAGCAGTCTTTTCTAATATTCTTTTTATTTCTCTATTCACTACTTCGACTTGTCCATTAGTTTGGGGGTGGTAGGCAGTTGAAAACTTATGTGTAACACCGTATTTGGTAAGGATTTTTGAAAATTGTGCGTTACAGAAATGGGAACCCCTGTCACTAACGATGGCTCGCGGTGTACCGAATCGATAAAATAATTTTTTCAAAAAGGTAACTACAACTCGGGAGTTGTTTGTAGGAAAATCTTGGGCTTCTGCCCATCGTGAAACATAATCAACGGCAACTAAAATATACTTATTTCCGAATCTAGAAAGAAGGGGGCCAACAAAATTGATTCCCCAGAGGTCGAAAATTTCGCACTCAAGGAAATAATTTTTCGGCATTTGATTTTTATTGGAAATGTTGCCCGACCATTGACAACTATCACACCTACTCACAAAGGCTTGCGCGTCTTTAAACCGTCTAGGCCAGTAAAAACCCGCGCAAAGCACCTTGTGAGCTATGCGAACAGCTTCATAGTTCCCACCTGTCGGACCTTCATGTAAGTGTTTTGAAATATCTAAACCTTTTTCATAAGAAACACATCTCCTTATCACTTGATCTGCACAGACTCTTAAAATATGCGGGTCTTCCCAAAAATAGTTCTTCAGCTTAGAAAAGAATTTCTTCTTTTGCTGAGAGGAGAACTCTTTTGGGAGCACCCGGGCCACTAAATAGTTGGCAATGTGTGCGATCCAAGGAGAAGTAGATGTGTTAATTGAATGTTGCTTCTCATCAGGAAAATAATCATTAAAATATTTTTCATTTAATATTTCTATAAAGGGATTGTCTAATCTTGAGAGATGGTCGGCAGCCAAGTTCTCGACTCCTCGCTTATCACGGATCTCTAAGTCGAACTCCTGGAGGAGTAGGACCCAGCGAATCAAGCGCGGCTTGGCATCCATTTTGGCAAGAAGATATTTGAGGGTCGAGTGGTCCATAAAAACAATAATTTTCAAACGTTTAATATAAGGACGGAATTTATCGAATGCGAATAATACAGCTAGGAGCTCCTTTTCGGTCGTTATAACGCCCCCGATTTTTCTGCAATTATTTAATTCTCGTTTGGCGTTACGTCGATGCATTTTATTGGCTTGTGTCATCTGTGGAGTGTGGTCTTAACTCCTTAGAACTGAGTGGCCTATTTTGTAGCCTATTGGCAAGATCTCCCTAGCAAGCCGAGTTGTTTTGGGTGACCCGGTGTGGCCTCTCGGGGGATGCTTGTGTTTTGACTTTGCGTGGGTATAACTCGAGTTCTGTTCGTCGATAGTTAATTTCGACTTCGCCGTTGTGTTCGTTGTGTGGATATTTTGCTACGGTGCGAATTTCGTCGAATTCCAAGGATGTTCGATTTTCACGTCGTTTTGTATTTTATGAAAAATAAAACTATTTAATAAATATTATATTAATTATTATTTTGAATGGGTGCGGGTGCTTGGCGGTTTTGCCTTGTCTTATTATACCTTAATTAATTGATTAGCAAATTAAGATTAATTGGGTGCTATAAATAGGATAGGTTAGATTTAGAGAAGAAAGAAACCGCTCCTGTTCACTTTCTTCCCCCGCCCGCAGCGCCTGTTCGCGGAAAACAGAGGAACCGCCGAACTTGCTCCCCTTCGGACGTCGATTTCGGGAGCGTTTGTGGACGGAAATCGATTCCGAAAGCGTATTTGGATTGCTCTCGCCTAGACCTTCATTCCTACGGTAAGAAATTTTGTTTTCGTGGTGTTTCTAGGGGTCTCGAATTTCTTGGGTTGTCCATTTCCGCCATTAAAGCTCCAGATTTCTACTTTAGGTGTTGATGCTTTTGGTGCCGAGTGAGGATAAGGGAGGCCGACCAAGCTTCGCTTGAAATCGAGGCAAGTTGTGTTCTTTCCCTTGCCTAGTTTTGTTTTCTTTCTCTCTTTGTTCTTGCGGCCGTAGAAAAGCTTGTCTAGATTTTTTTGCTATGTTAGTAAAGCCTTGTTAGCCTTAGGTTAGAAACCCAATTCTTTGCTTGAAATCGGGTATAAATTCCCAACTGTTAGTAGAGAAGCCTTGTTCTCGGGCTGAGTGAGGGTTGAGGGTTGGGTCGATTTTCCTGTGCAGTAGTTGTAGCCGGGTAGAGGATAAAAGCTATTGTTTAATTTTATGCAAAATCTGTCTTTCTTAGCCTCGGGTTTGGATGAATATATGCTTGCCTTTGTAGTGGTTGTAGCAGAAGCCTTCCCATTCCTTAGTCTAGATGATTAGAATAATCAGGGCTTGGCGTTGAGTGTGGTTCACACACTCAACGTCGGGTCTGCTTGGGCTTGGTGTTGAGTGGTGCACACACTCAATGCCGGGTCTGCTTGGGCTTGGCGTTGAGTGTGGTGCACACACTCAACGCCGGGTCTACTTGGGCTTGGCATTGAGTGTGGTGCACACACTCAATGTCGGGTCTGCTTGGGCTTTGCGTTATGTGTGGTGCACACCCTCAACGTCATAGCCTCTTGGTCTGTTCTTTTGCGGCTAAGTATCGTGGCGTTGGTGAGTCAACCTCACTCAACGCCATGGTTGTCTCGGCGTTGAGTGAGGCGTACTCACTTAACACCGCAGCAATTCGCACGGTTATGTCGGATGGCATTGAGTGAGTGGGCCTCACTCAACGCCATGGTGGTTTAGGCGTTGAGTGAGGCGGGCTCACTCAATGCCGTAGCCCTTTCTTGCAGTTAAGTATTTTGGCGTTGAGTGAGTTGACCTCACTCAACGCCAAAACTATTTTGGCGTTGAGAGAGGTGGACTCACTCAACGCCGCAGTTAGCTTTTGCGGCTATGTGCTAAGGCGTTGAGTGAGTGAACCTCACTCAACGCCGTAGCTGTTTTGGCATTGAGTGAGGTTAGCTCACTCAACGCCACAGCCAGTGTTGCTGAAGGCGTTGAGTGAGTGAACCTCACTCAACGCCATAGCTATTTTGGCGTTGAGTGAGGTTACCTCACTCAACGCCACCGTCTGTTTAGGCATTGAGTGAGTGGGGCTCACTCAACGCCATGTCGTGTTGAGCCATCTCAATACTTTTCCCTTACTTTGATTTTCTCTACCGAGTGAATTTCCTTTGGTTTTGAGGTTCCTTGTCACAACCCGTATTTTCTCCGAATTAAGAATTATCAGAGTAAGAGAAAACACGCGTCATGATGCCACGTCAAGCAGGGGATAACTGCTGACGCTCAGGCAAAACCAACTACAATCTTTATGCAAGAAAATCATGTGCTTAATGAATAGAAAATTAGTTATGATTAGAGTCCGTATCCCTCGGCTCAGTGGATCATCTAGTCCACCAAAAAAAACTATATTTATACGCTGCGGAAAAATACTTTATTTAGGTTTGACATCCTAAAGAGCACATAAGGGTCCCAAGAGAACCACTCATGTTATGCAAGACCCTACATTTAATTTATATAATATATAAGAAAGCGGTCTTTATACGTGATTTGGAAAATAGTGAATACGTCTTATAAAACATGCTGATCATGAGCTTTATTTATAATAATAATTATAGTTTAAAAATAACTAGCAACCTAGCATAAAACCTTCTCAGAGCAAGTAGACTATCTCCAGAAAATGGTAGCAGCAATAGTATATATCTAGTACAAGGTAAAAACTACCAGTGGGCGCCAACAACCTGACACGAACCCACTAGCACAAATATATGTCTGTAAGAAAGTACTGAAAACAATCTCACTAACAAGGTAAACAGAACTCCAAAGTCCAAGAGACCACCAACACCACCACTGCAAACTAGCCACCCAACTGGCTATGGCTCAGAACCTGGGGTATTCCAAAAGAAAACAGAATACCTCAGCAAGCTAAACAAAGTAAAACTGCATGAAAGAGTCAACCAAAAGGGGAAAAGTACATGAAAAACATGCAGTAGAAAGAGTCACAACTATCCAAAATAGGACCACAAGAAATGCACTACGTGCGAGAAAAAACAGCAACAACCCAGACCAGGAACAACATCCTGCAGGGCCTACTAGGCTGCCAAGAGCCAGAAGTGCTGCAAACTACCAAGGAAGAAACTTCTAACACCCTAAACTGTGGGAAGTGATAGTAGCAAAAACAACAACGAGGAACCGGATCGAAGGCAAACGCAGTCCCCCAATCCACCATGTCCAAGTCAAAAGCTCGAGGGTCAACACGTGAAAACACAAGGGACCTTCCACCCGACATGCCCAGCCCGTAGCTGGAGCAAGAAAAAACATGGGTGGCCTTGGCTATATCACACAACTCCACCCCGATAAAGAGCTACAACCACCACTACTAACCACGACCCACGATTCGGCCTCTAGGAAAATAAAGAAAACGGCCGACAAGGAAAACCCAGAAATACAACTGGAAATCCACTCGGAAACGAAAGACAAGGTAAAGGAAGAGTGTTGAAATAACCAACACGACTAGGCGTTGAGTGAAACCCACTCAGTGCCTACCTAAACTTTGGCGTTGAGTGAGCTAGCCTCACTCGCCGCCAAAATAAAGTCACTACCCACAAACCCGCTAAAGAATACGGAGCTCGACGACAGTCGAACGACCAAGGCAGAAGATCTAGAACTCGAGTAGTTGCCTGTCACTTGAGTATCTAAACTCCCGCGCTCGAAACCAGCTAAATTCGCCTAGCAAAAGAAAATATACAGAGCGCACGATCAGTGACGCACGATCAGTGGTCGTGCGCACTCATCGGCTGATGATCGTGCGAAGCGAACCTGGAAAACCTGAGAAAAACTTAGCGTCAGCGCACGATCAGTGACGCACGATCAGTGGTCGTGCGCACTGCTTGCCAGCGCTCGTGCGATCTCCGAGACAGAACTTTGGAAACTGAAAGTTATATGCGCACGAATAGAGGCACACGACCAATGGTCGTGTGCCCTAACGGTTAACGACTGTGCGCGGCTAACCTGTACCGTTTGGAATTTCCCGAACGACACCGGAACGCGCACACGACTCACGCAACTGCAGTAGCAGCAGGAAACTACCAACGTCGCGCACCACTACTATACAAACTATGCCTAATCATTCGAGTAATACCTTAACGAAAATCGGCAACCACACCCCCTCCTAACTCTCCCACTCGGCTACACCCGAACCAGAGCAACAATCAGAGTAAAGGGAAACAACGGCTCCACGCCGACAATTTGGATTCCAATCATCACTAAATAGGGGGGGTTTCAGTAGGAAGAACTAAGCCCTATAGTTAGCAAGAAATGAGAACAACAAGGCCTCTAACCTGGGCTAACCGGGATTTCAATTTCAGCAAGTAAAATCGAAAAAAAACTTGGCAAGGGCAAGAATACCACTTGCCTCAATTCACTGCGAAGCTTTGGACTGCTTTCCTCCTCTTCGCACAGATCAAAACGGCCGCAACACCTAAAACAAACACTCGGCCATCAATGGCGGAAAACTCCAAAACCAAAAATTCTAATCCTCCCAAAACTCCACGAAAATCGAATTTCTTATCGTAGGAATGAAGGTCTTGACGAGAGCAATCCGAATCCACACTCGGAATCGAATTCCGTCCACAAACGCTCCGGGAATCGGCGTCCGAAGGGAAGGGTAGGCGGTTTCTCCGTTTCTCTCGTACAGGGGCGGCGGTTCGAGTGGGGAAGATGATGGATCGGGGGTTTTCATTCTATATATATATATATATAATTATATAATAATATAATTAATTACAAAATTACATAAAGCACCAAATCGACCCGAAAACCGATCTACCTCGGAATTCGACGAAATTCGCACCGTAGCTAAATACCCACGCTACGAACACAACGGCGAAGTCGAAATTAATTTTCGACGAACAGAACTCGAGTTATACACAAATAAAGCCAAACACCAACATCCCCCCGAGAGGCCACACCGGGTCACCCAAAACGACTCGCCTTGCTAGGGAGATCTTGCCAACAGGCTACACAATAGGGCACTCAGTTCTAAGGAGCTAAACCATAATCCACAAATGGCACAAGCCACGGAAACGCGTCATCATAACGCCAAACGAGAATAAAAATAATCGCTGAAAAAAACGGGGCGTTACAGTCACTCCCCCTAAAAGAAAGTTTCGTCCCGAAACTTTACGCACAACCCTCCTACTAGCGAAGGAAAAGTAACAAACAGAAGTTACAAAGAGAAACATACCGATCAAATCAGTGAAACAGGTGAGGGTACGCCCTCCTCATGGCCGACTCTAGCTCCCAAGTCGCGCTCTCCAAATCCTGATTTTTCCATAGAACTTTCACCATCGGTATGGACTTCTTTCGCAGCACACGCTCCTGAGTATCCAAAATACGAACTGGCACCTCAACAAAAGAGAGGTTGGGCTCCAACTGGGGCACAACATCCAAGAGTTACCCACTGCTGCGCACACACTTCCGCAATTTGCTAACATGAAAAACATTATGAACACCAGGGAAGTTCGCTGGCAAATCCAATCTATATGCAGACACACCAATCCGCTCCAAAATCTCGAACGGGCCCACATACCTTGGGTCCAATTTCCGATTTTTACCAAATCTCTTCACACCAACCATTGGAGAAACCTTGAGGTATACATGATCCCTTACTAAAAACTCCAAAGCAGACCTACGCCGATTGGCGTTCTTTTCATACCTCTCCTGAGCTAAACGAAGCTTTTCACGAATAAGCTTCACGGCGACTTCCATCTCTTCCAGAGCATCTGGACCCAACAAAGGCTTCTCACCAGCCTCAGCCCAAAACAACGGAGTCCTACAGCGCCTCCCATACAAAGCTTCGAACGGAGCCATCTGCAAGCTTTCCTGATAACTGTTATTATAAGCAAATTCCATGAGTCGCAGACGCTCATCCCACGCTCCACCGTGGTCTAAAATATAGCACCGGATCATATCCTCAACAATCTGATTGACCCGCTCCGTCTGCCCATTGGTTTGAGGGTGGTACGCAGTAGAATACCTCAGATCCGTACCCAAACCCTCCTGCAGACTCTGCCAAAAATGAGAAGTAAACCGGGAGTCTCGATCAGAAATGATGCTAACCGGCACACCGTGGAGTCGGATGACTTCATTCAAGTACAACTCCGCTATCTTCTTCATCGGGTAATCAATCTTATAAGGCACGAAGTGAGCACACTTTGTCAATCTTTCCACTATAACCCAAACAGAATCAAATCCCCTCGGGGATTTTGGCAAACCCGTAATGAAGTCCATAGATATACTCTCCCACTTCCAAGTCGGGATCTCTAGCGGAGTCAACTTACCACCAGGCCTTCCATGATCAGCCTTCACACGCTTGCAAGTGTGACACTCAGCAACAAATCGGGCTATATCTCCTTTCATACCATACCACCAGGCAATTTGCCTTAAGTCACGGTACATCTTCGTAGATCCTGGATGGTAGGCAACGCTGGAACCATGAGCCTCACTGCAAATCATACTCCTAATGTGTAACATCCCATTTCCGGCTAGACCCCTAGGAGTCGGTTGGTTGTGATATAACCCTAGGGAGCCCAAAAACTTGAAATAAATCGGCTAAGAAATCCGGTCACGGGTTGGTCACGCCCGTAACCGACCCGTCACGCCCGTGACAAAGGGCGTGACACGCTCGACGATCGTCGATCCCAATTCGACGATCGTCGAACCAAATTCGGCCACACGGGCCCGTCACGCCCGTGACCCGCTATGTCACGCCCGTGACAAAGGGCGTGACACGCTCGATGATCGTCGAGCCCAATTCGACGATCGTCGAACCAAATTTGGCCATACGGGCCTACCACGCCCATGACCCGCCATGTCACGCCCGTGACATAGGGCGTGACACGCTCGACGATCGTCGATCCCAATTCGACGATCGTCGAACCAGAATTGGTCTCCAGACCTGTCACGCCCGTGACCCAAGTGACACGCCCGTGACCACCCTTCGACGATCGTCGATCTTAGTTCGACGATCGTCGAACCCAGAACTGCTAACCGGGCCTGTCACGCCCGTGACCTATGTGTCACGCCCGTGACCAAGGCCGAAACGTCAGCCAGACTGGAAGTTTCGGTAACCGACGCCTTAATAAATTCTGGCTGTAGGGATGAAAAATCAAGAGTATTTATGGGTCGTTCCCTACTTTAATTATGTTAATAATTAAGGAAAAATGGGTCCAATAGGAAATTGCCACCTGGCAAGCACCTCTTCATTCCCAACTTTTCAACTGCCATTCGTCATAACCGAAACGTCATAAGAGTGTTATTAATGGCCGCCAACGTTTCATCTCCAACGTTTCACCCTTTCCCCTCCCCATTTGCTCATCTATAAAAGATTCCTGAGAGCAAGAGGAAAAGGTTACACTCCCTCAACTGTTCAGACTTCCTCCTTGCTGTTGAAGAATTTCCGGCGACGCCACCACCGCGCAATGGCTTCCCGACGCTCTGCACGCCTTTAACCCGCGAACAAGGTCCTCCCCTCCCTCTTCTTCTGCGGATAGATCTTAGGAATCGTTAGGAGAGATATCGGGCTCAAAAGAGCCAGATCGGGTGAGCGTATTGGTGGTTTTCCGAAAATTTCATGGTGGCGGGTTCGCCGGAAACCGCCTCTCCGGCGGCCGTGCCGCCGCCCGACGGTAGCCCTCACCTCAACAGAGGTGGTGGTGGTGGTGGCCGGCCAGGGAGATGGCTGGGTGGCCGGGAAATAGCTTGGAAAAGCTACAGGATATTAGGTTTTAGGCCTCTGTTTCGGGCTGTTGAAGAAGATGAACAGTGACATGAGAAATAAATTCTAGTTTTTAAATCAATTTCTCAATGAGATATCTGTCATGTTAAATAATTTGGGAAAAATACCTAGAGGCTCCTACGGGAAAAATGATCAACATAGGAAATGTATCCCTTGAAGTCTACTTTAATTCAAAATTAATTTCACTCGATTTGGGATCCTGGTTAGACCACAGCACCCTTTGTGGTGAGGTCTATCCAGAGGGCTGCCTTGACCTTAGAAAAAGTCTCCACTCCAATCCAGTCATCCAAATGACTTGAAATTTGGGATGTGGTCTAATCTTACATATATTTTGGTGCTATCCAAAAATGAGAATTTTTGGAGAATATTTTTCTATAGTTTTTAGAAAAATTCAATAATCCTAGCCGATTTTAATTAGATTGTTAAATAATTTCCAAACCCTCCCAAATTTTGGTGAGTGGTCCCTGGGTTCACCATAAGGTTCTGTATAATTTTTCATCTCATTTGGAGATGGTTTGGATCAGAAATGATCAACCCAAAGTTTTGCCCTAATAAGAGGTCTAAGGTTAAAAGTGCACTTTTGAAGTTTGAGTGGTGAGATCACCTCAACAGAGGCTGAGATTTTTACCACTGGCTAGTAATATTCTCTAGCACCCCCCTCATGGAGTTTGAGGTGGATCGGGGTAGGTTTGCCCTAAGGCCCAAGGCCCAACCCTAAGGATGGATCTTGGGGGTTTGTGAAGGTCATGTGGTCAAATGACCTTGGATTGACCCGAGATTGGGTGATGAGAACCATAGGGCTAATATTGTTCTCTGGATGACATCTTAGTAGATTTGGAGATCGTTGGAATATCTAAAAATCTAACACTAGTTTAGGGCGCAAAACTTGTAGAGATAGGAAATGACACCAAATCACATTAAAAAGTGATGAGAAATGGGTAGAGTTGATTATAGGGGTAGTACAAGCTCTGGATATTTTTTTATGAATTTTATGATCACTATTTTGGGTACTTCCTTAATGATTTAGTAGTTGTATGATTTACTTAGAAAATTTATTATGGAGTACAAACTTCCTGGAAATTGATGAAATTTAGGCAGAGAACCTTTATTATGATTTTTAAAACTCTGTGAATTTTTATGGGATTTTTAGAAGCTTAATTCTAAGGCTTGCTTCATTAAGTATTATTTATCATGGATATTGGATTAAATCTATTTTAGTGCTTAGCAAGCTGGTAAAATTATGTTTCTTTGCACAATGATCTTTTCTGTATCATACTATTAGTCAGTAATTTTTCTATAATTTTATGATGAGTAATTTCAGTACTTCCTTCTTTAAAAGGGAATAATGAGATTATAATGGATGAATTAATTAGAGGCTATATACCTTTTGTAAAATCCTGCAAATTAGTATTTGATGATACATTACAGTTATTTAGTGATCACAATTTTTGGGTGGCCATAACTTAAGAATATCATGTAGTTCATGTTAAAAATTACCCATGGCCAATTTTTGAGAAAAATAAAATAAATATCAGATTAATTAGGAAAATTATAAATTTCTGGATTTAAACTAATTAAGTCATGATAGATCTCCAGTAAATTTTATAGGAGATTTGGAAGATAATTTGGAGTACCTCCCCTTGTGTACCTCATATAGTTTAGGATGGTCTGCATTTAGTAAAACCACGGAATTCTGATAATCGATGGTTGGTAGGGCAAGTTAAGGTTGAGTTCATTATTAAAAGTCAGGATAAGTATAATGTGGGACTGGTTAGGGTAAGGGAGTACGGGAACGACGAAAGATCGTCCGTCCCGGGAAGAAGAGGAAGAGTCTTAATACTCTAGGGTTAGAACTAAAGCAACTAAAAGGGGATTGGGTAAAGGGTAGACAACCAATAATAATAAGTGCCTTGCGAAAGGGAACTTCGGGCCGTAATGCACCGTCTTGGTTCCTAGTGCCCCTTGAGAGCCCTTCACGGGGAATACCGGGGGCAGTCCTGGGCTAACGTAAACCATGGGAGTAATAAAATTAAAAGAGCAACTAGTATAACTAGGGTTGCACACACTCACTCCCCGGTAGCTAGGAAAGTAGAACTATAGGATTACTTGCCATCAGACAGTAGCTCTGAAGGTAGATGCACGGACAGTACTGTCCGGGGGGCCGCGGGCTCGAGGGTTGGAGTACGGAGAAAAGTGGTGGGTCATCGGTACTAGGCGATCGATCACACCGACAGCGGTACGATGACTCGGCGAAAAGTCTGGAGGGTACATCCAGCAGCAGTACGCGGATACTCTAGGTTGTGTTCTTCTAGGGGCGTACGGAAGGGCTAGGCCTGGTAGTGTGGTTACCCGCCTAGGAGTGGGGGGCCCGACCCACTGTCTCCGTTTGCCACTACGGAGGTTCCTGGGGGTGAAGCTAGCCTCCCGAACAGGGGGAACTAAAGGTCTGTGCACATAGAGTCATGTGCGTGGGTTGCACTTGCATGAATCATGGCATAGCATATCACAACACTCATATTTGCATACAACCGACACCCCAACGTATAAATCGGTATGGGACTTTTTATACGATGGGAGCCTTGCAGAAGATCCCTTAACTTATAAGTTTGTATGGGCATTCATATAAGTTAAGGTTACTTACATACTTACTTACTTGTTGCTTACTTAATATTCTCTAGCAGTCTTTAATACAATTTGCTATTTATTAATTGTTCTACCTATTACAACATTTATACTGTTCACCTGATATAACTTGCTAGATAGGTCCACCGTCACTTGCTTGACTACTCTCCACTTTTGTAGCTTCCCTTTCCTCCTCTCCGCCCGGTGCTTAGGAGCCGTGGTGGGAGGGGTAGGGGATGATAGGGCTTAGTCTTTATGACTAATGGTTTTCGAACCAAACATTACATGAGCTCCGGATGGGAGACAGGGACCAGCACTAGCGGAGTACGGTGCGCATGGAGGTGGGACAGTCTAGCACCGGTGCACCTGCGACCAGCTCCGTGAGTGATTAGCATTTTCTTAGCTTCCGCGATGAGAGACTTGTAGTGAGAACTCTGATGTACTGGGCTCGAGCCCATTTATCTATTTTCCTGATGTTATGTATTGGTGGACTGGATATGATTCTCTTTTATTTACATGTTTTCTGTGGACTTGTTTACACTTTTGTATAAATGCTTCTCTCTCTTGTGATCGAAAAGGGCTGGCAGAATTGGCGTTTTGTAGTGGTTGCCTTCCTGAGAGGTCGGTGCCACCGCAAAGCGGCAATTCTGGGCTAAGACCCCGGTAGTTGAAAAAGAAAAAAAAGGGGGGTCTTACAAGTGGTATCAGAGGAAACCTCGATCGAAAGAGAAGTAGTCCACAAAAACCTTGGGCCACCCCCGTGCGAGCTTAGTTTGCGGACAAACTAGCAGCGGAAGCAGTGGTGTGCCCATAAGGGAAATCACATGTGAAAGTCCATCATAACTCTTCTTAAATTCCATTCATTCGCTCTCTAACAAATGGAATTTTTGCCTGTAGCCTGCGACGAACCCTACATCGCAGAAGGGGACACCTCAGGCTCCGAATGTGGTCCCGACTCCGCCAGCACCCGTTCCGTTCCAGCAGACGGAGATGGGGCAAACATTGACGGCCATCCTGGAGGCCTTCAGAGCTCAGCAAGCCCCGGCCCCACAGCCGAACCCCGGGGCCAATTGGATGACTGTCTTCCGGGGACTATCCCCTCCATCCTACCAGGGGACGGAGTCCGCAGTACATACGGAGGAGTGGTTGGACACCATTTACGAGATGCTGGCAGGGATTCGATGCCCCACGGAGGAGGCAGTTGCTTTGGCAGTCTCCTGCTTAGAGTCACACGGGAAGAGATGGTGGAAATCTCAGCTGGACACCACCTTTGCAGGGATGGATTGTGCTGATATTACTTGGGAGGAGTTCAGAGCAGCGCTCTTGGGACATTTTGTACCTCAGTCGGCGAGAGATGACCTGGAGGATAGGTTCCTGCGGTTAAGGCAGGGGAGCAGGACTGTGGTGGAGTACTATCAGGAGTTCACTCACCTGGCCCGTTATGCGGACGCTTACCAGTTAGACGATGCTGGCTATGCCCGGAGGTTTTATAAGGGGCTGCAGGATGACATGAGGCAGGCCCTCCTTTTCGTTTCAGAGGGGAGTCTGGCCAGGATTCTGGAGATGGCTAAGAAGAGAGAGGCGGATCAGCTCACAGTGAAGAATCGGAAGAGACCGGCTGATGATTCAGTGATTGGAGGTCGTAGAGACCGCCCTCGAGGCCAGGTTATTGGAGAGAGAAGGAATGGGGATCAGCCCCGTCAGGAGTTTGGGCAGGAGCAGAGGACTCAGGGGATATTGGCTCCCCAGCCTATACAGATGCTGGAAATGCCAAGGACGGCAGGGCAGCCACCGGTATGTTATCAGTGCAACCAACCGGGGCATATCAAGCGAAACTGCCCTGTGGGGCGAGCACCCCCACCAGCACATCAGGGCGCTCCACCCCCCAGACAGTTTGGCGGACGAGGACAGGACCGAGGACGAGGATTTCAGGATCGAGGTCGCAGGCCAGAGAGAGAGCAGGTGTATGCTCTAGACCTGACACAGCCTCGGAACCCGGAGCAGGTTATCACAGGTATGGCAGCACTTTTAAATTTTCTTCATATAAACTACTATTTTAGACGTAACCTGCTTAGAAATTTAAGAGAAGATGAACTGCAACAAAAATACTAAGACACTTAATTACCCCAGGCATAGTTTTCGTTAGCGGCAAGCCCGCTCACACCCTCTTTGACACCGGTGCGTCGCAATCATTCGTGTCGGAGGATTTTGTGAAAGGACTGGCAGGAGTGGAGCTATGCACCGGGAAGATGCTGAGGGTGCACCTACCCGATGGATCAGAGATATTGACCTCTACTCATTGTAATATGGAAGCGAGGATCGGCGGAAAGGCGTTTGAGGCACCAGCGACGGTCTTGAGGATGCCAGATTACGATCTGATTCTGGGCATGACCTAGCTGTATTGGAACCATGCCCAGATCGATTGCGTGGCGAAGAGGATCACCGTGAGGCACGGCGACTCCTTCATTGTTATCGAAGGTATTATATCAGCACCCCGTACTTTACTATCGTCTGTGCAGGCCGTTAAGGCCCACCTGCAGGGGGAAGAGGTTTATCAGATCCTCTTTGAGGCGGTCGTAGCCAAGGACTCCATTGCAGATATTCCAGTGGTACGGGACTTCGCCGACGTTTTTCCAGAGAAGCTACCAGGGTTACCCCCGCACCGAGAGAGGGACTTTCAGATTCAGCTCGTACCGGGGGCTAAGCCGGTATCCAGAGCTCCCTATCAAATGGCCCCAAAGGAGTTGGTGGAATTCCGGAGTCAGCTTCAGGAGTTAGTGGAGGCCGGGTTCGTTCGGCCTAGCTCTTCACCATGGGGAGCTCCGATGCTGTTCGTTAAGAAGAAAGACGGGACCCTCCGACTGTGCATAGATTACCGGGCTCTGAACAGGTTGACGGTCCGGAACACTTATCCCTTACCACGGATAGATGAGCTTTTTGACCAGCTGGAGGGAGCCCATTGGTTCTCAAAGCTGGATCTGAGGTCAGGATACTACCAGCTCCGCATTCGGGAGGAGGACATCCCGAAGACGGCGTTCAGCAGTAGATACGGCTTGTACGAGTTTACCGTAATGCCGTTCGGGCTCACGAATGCACCCTCCGCATTCATGACTTTGATGAATCGGGTGTTCGAGGAGTATCTGGACGTCTTTGTCATAGTATTCATCGACGACATTCTCATCTATTCAAGGACGGAGGAGGAGCATGCGAGACATCTAGCCTTGACCTTGGAGAAGCTGCGGGAGCACGAGATGTATGCCAAGTACAGCAAGTGCCAGTTCTGGCTAAAGGAGGTGGCATTTCTGGGTCATGTCATCAGTGGAGCAGGTCTGGCAGTGGATCCGGCAAAGATCCAGGCAGTACGGGATTGGCCACCACTAAAGTCGGCCACGGAGGTTCGAAGTTTCTTGGGACTTGCCGGTTATTACCGGAAGTTCGTAAAGGGGTTCTCTCAGATTGCCCTTCCTCTTACGTCTCTGACGAAGAAGGAGTCCCCTTTTATTTGGACGCCGCGATGCGAATCTGCCTTCCAGGAGTTGAAGGATCGTCTCACCTCGGCCCCCATCCTTGCTCTCCCATCAGGGAGGGAGGGATTTCAGGTATATGCAGATGCTTCCTATCAGGGGATGGGTGCCGTCCTTATGCATAATGGGCACGTAATAGCCTATGCCTCCCGTCAGTTGAAGCAGCACGAGCAGAACTACCCCGTGCACGATTTGGAGATGGGGGCAGTCATTTTTGCCCTTAAGATCTGGCGGCACTATCTCTACGGGGTACATTGTGATATCTTCTCCGACCACAAGAATCTGAAGTACGTCGACACCCAGAAGGAGTTAAACATCAGGCAGAGACGCTGGGTGGAGTTTCTTTCGGACTACCAGTATACCATGCACTACCATCCGGGGAAGGCAAACGTGGTTGCGGATGCTCTGAGCCGGAGAGCGAATACGACTGGAGTAGGCCCGCAGCTGATGGCCTTGGAGTTGATTAGATCATTCGAGGAGATGCAGATTTCGCTAGTATCTGAGGATGACCCGGAGCTGTACATGGAGTACCTGGGGTCGATGGCTACTACAGATGACATCCGAGACCGCATCAGAGATGGGCAGATGCTGGACGAGAGAGCTGAGCCGATATTCCGGGCCTTGGAGGAAGGCACGACAGGAGATTACACTTTGAGGGATGGGCTCCTGTGTTTCCGGGGCAGAGTCTACATACCAGCAGGAGGACGGATCCGGGAGGATATTTTGACTGACGCTCACTGCAGCCGGTATTCGGTACACCCGGGGATCACCAAGATGGTAAAGGATTTAAAGAGGACGATGTATTGGCCGGGTATGAAGAAAGATATTACGTATTTTGTGACGCACTGTGAGGCCTGCCAGCTCGTGAAGGCGGAGTGTAGGAACCCGGCAGGTTTGTTGCAGCCGCTTCCAGTGCCGGAGTGGAAGTTTGAGGATATAGCCATGGACTTTATACATGGGCTACCTAGATCCCG
The DNA here is from genome assembly GCA_039513925.1 of Platanthera zijinensis. Lineage (NCBI taxonomy): Eukaryota > Viridiplantae > Streptophyta > Magnoliopsida > Asparagales > Orchidaceae > Platanthera > Platanthera zijinensis. The sequence continues at coordinate 111,042,011 of CM077087.1, forward strand.
TGCGGGGAACGACTCGATCTGGGTGATAGTGGACAGGCTGACAAAGGTGGCCAGATTCATCCCAGTGGCGAAGGACACACCGGTCAGTGTATTGGTACGGAGGTTCATCGAGCAGTTTGTGCGTTATCATGGGGTGCCCAAGACTATCGTTTCGGATCGGGATGGGCGGTTTACATCCAGAGAATGGAGGTCAGTCCAGGCCCATCTGGGTTCTCGGTTGACTTTCAGCACAGCTTTCCACCCTCAGACCGACGGACAGACAGAGCGCACAAACCGTACACTGGAGGATCTGTTACGACTGTGTATTTTGGACCGTGGCGAGCCTTGGGAGAGATTGTTGCCACTGGTCGAGTTCTCGTACAACAACGCTCATCAGTCTAGCATAGGCATGGCTCCATACGAAGCGTTGTACGGAAGGAGGTGCAGAACCCCACTATCATGGGTTCAGGATGAGGATCCGCAGGCACTGGGCTCGGAGTTTGTGGGAGATACAGATGCTCAGATTAGGTTGATCCTAGACAGGATGTTGGAAGCCCAGAGCAGACAGGCGAAATACTACGATGCGAGGCATCGTCAAGTGGAGTTCCAGGTGGGGGACCGAGTTTTCTTGAAGATACGGCCGATGCACGGAGTCTCGCGGGTTCGCGGGCGGAGGAAGCTCAGTCCAAGATATATGGGGCCCTACAGGATCCTGGAGCGGATCGGCCCCTTAGCCTATAGACTGGAACTACCGCCGGAGTTAGCGGGATTGCATGACGTCTTCCACGTCTCCTCACTTCGGAGGGCTCTGTTACGCCCTGAGCAGCTGATTCCCTCGGCAGATGGCCCGGTGGCCTCGGATCGGTCAGTCAACGTGGAGCCTATCAGAATTGACGATACAGCAGTGCGGGTCTTGCGGCGAAAGAAGGTCCCGTTAGTCAAGGTTCTGTGGAACAATCATGGGCAGGAGGAGCATACATGGGAGCCACAGGACTTGATGCGGCAAAAATATCCGGAACTTTTTCGTCAGGTATACCTCAAAACCCCTCTGGACAATCAATTTGCCTTCCTGTTTTAAACCAATGGAGTTGAAATTTCAAGAATAGGGGCTAATCTTTTGTTTATTGGGGTGTATATACCTAGTTAAGTGGGCGAATTAACCTTAGATTCGAAACCGCACAAACAAACGTAACGTAGGAAGGTAAACATTCGGTTCTCATGGGATGTTACAAGCTTATTTTTCCCGATTTGAGTCCCGTAGGCTTAGCCTTGATTTCGGGGACGAAATCTTTGTTTTGTTTATTGGGATTTGTAACATCCCATTTCCGGCTAGACCCCTAGGAGTCGGTTGGTTGTGATAGAACCCTAGGGAGCCCAAAAACTTGAAATAAATCGGCTAAGAAATCCGGTCACGGGTTGGTCACGCCCGTGACCGACCCGTCACGCCCGTGACAAAGGGCGTGACACGCTCGACGATCGTCGATCCCAATTCGACGATCGTCGAACCAAATTCAGCCACACGGGCCCGTCACGCCCGTGACCCGCTATGTCACGCCCGTGACAAAGGGCGTGACACGCTCGACGATCGTCGAGCCCAATTCGACGATCGTCGAACCAAATTTGGCCATACGGGCCTGCCACGCCCGTGACCCGCCATGTCACGCCCGTGACATAGGGCGTGACACGCTCGACGATCGTCGATCCCAATTCGACGATCGTCGAACCAGAATTGGTCTCCAGACCTGTCACGCCCGTGACCCAAGTGACACGCCCGTGACCACCCTTCGACGATCATCGATCTTAATTCGACGATCGTCGAACCCAGAACTGCTAACCGGGCCTGTCACGCCCGTGACCTATGTGTCACGCCCGTGACCAAGGCCGAAACGTCAGCCAGACTGGAAGTTTCGGTAACCGACGCCTTAATAAATTCTGGCTGTAGGGATGAAAAATCAAGAGTATTTATGGGTCGTTCCCTACTTTAATTATGTTAATAATTAAGGAAAAATGGGTCCAATAGGAAATTGCCACCTGGCAAGCACCTCTTCATTCCCAACTTTTCAACTGCCATTCGTCATAACCGAAACGTCATAAGAGTGTTATTAATGGCCGCCAACGTTTCATCTCCAACGTTTCACCCTTTCCCCTCCCCATTTGCTCATCTATAAAAGATTCCTGAGAGCAAGAGGAAAAGGTTACACTCCCTCAACTGTTCAGACTTCCTCCTTGCTGTTGAAGAATTTCCGGCGACGCCACCACCGCGCAATGGCTTCCCGACGCTCTGCACGCCTTTAACCCGCGAACAAGGTCCTCCCCTCCCTCTTCTTCTGCGGATAGATCTTAGGAATCGTTAGGAGAGATATCGGGCTCAAAAGAGCCAGATCGGGTGAGCGTATTGGTGGTTTTCCGAAAATTTCATGGTGGCGGGTTCGCCGGAAACCGCCTCTCCGGCGGCCGTGCCGCCGCCCGACGGTAGCCCTCACCTCAATAGAGGTGGTGGTGGTGGTGGCCGGCCAGGGAGATGGCTGGGTGGCCGGGAAATAGCTTGGAAAAGCTACAGGATATTAGGTTTTAGGCCTCTGTTTCGGGCTGTTGAAGAAGATGAACAGTGGCATGAGAAATAAATTCTAGTTTTTAAATCAATTTCTAAGTGAGATATCTGTCATGTTAAATAATTTGGGAAAAATACCTAGAGGCTCCTACGGGAAAAATGATCAACATAGGAAATGTAGCCCTTGAAGTCTACTTTAATTTAAAATTAATTTCACTCAATTTGGGATCCTGGTTAGACCACAGCACCCTTTGTGGTGAGGTCTATCCAGAGGGCTGCCTTGACCTTAGAAAAAGTCTCCACTCCAATCCAGTCATCCAAATGACTTGAAATTTGGGGTGTGGTCTAATCATACATATATTTTGGTGCTATCCAAAAATGAGAATTTTTGGAGAATATTTTTCTATAGTTTTTAGAAAAATTCAATAATCCTAGCCGATTTTAATTAGATTGTTAAATAATTTCCAAACCCTCCCAAATTTTGGTGAGTGGTCCCTGGGTTCATCATAAGGTTCTGTATAATTTTTCATCTCATTTGGAGATGGTTTGGATCAGAAATGATCAACCCAAAGTTTTGCCCTAATAAGAGGTCTAAGGTTAAAAGTGCACTTTTGAAGTTTGAGTGGTGAGATCACCTCAACAGAGGCTGAGATTTTTACCACTGGCTAGTAATATTCTCTAGCACCCCCCTCATGGAGTTTGAGGTGGATCGGGGTAGGTTTGCCCTAAGGCCCAAGGCCCAACCCTAAGGATGGATCTTGGGGGTTTGTGAAGGTCATGTGGTCAAATGACCTTGGATTGACCCGAGATTGGGTGATGAGAACCATAGGGCTAATATTGTTCTCTGGATGACATCTTAGTAGATTTGGAGATCGTTGGAATATCTAAAAATCTAACCCTAGTTTAGGGCGCAAAACTTGTAGAGATAGGAAATGACACCAAATCACATTAAAAAGTGATGAGAAATGGGTAGAGTTGATTATAGGGGTAGTACAAGCTCTGGATATTTTTTTATGAATTTTATGATCACTATTTTGGGTACTTCCTTAATGATTTAGTAGTTGTATGATTTGCTTAGAAAATTTATTATGGAGTACAAACTTCCTGGAAATTGATGAAATTTAGGCAGAGAACCTTTATTATGATTTTTAAAACTCTGTGAATTTTTATGGGATTTTTAAAAGCTTAATTCTAAGGCTTGCTTCATTAAGTATTATTTATCATGGATATTGGATTAAATCTATTTTAGTGCTTAGCAAGCTGGTAAAATTATGTTTCTTTGCACAATGATCTTTTCTGTATCATACTATTAGTCAGTAATTTTTCTATAATTTTATGATGAGTAATTTCAGTACTTCCTTCTTTAAAAGGGAATAATGAGATTATAATGGATGAATTAATTAGAGGCTATATACCTTTTGTAAAATCCTGCAAATTAGTATTTGATGATACATTACAGTTATTTAGTGATCACAATTTTTGGGTGGCCATAACTTAAGAATATCATGTAGTTCATGTTAAAAATTACCCATGGCCAATTTTTGAGAAAAATAAAATAAATATCAGATTAATTAGGAAAATTATAAATTTCTGGATTTAAACTAATTAAGTCATGATAGATCTCCAGTAAATTTTATAGGAGATTTGGAAGATAATTTGGAGTACCTCCCCTTATGTACCTCATATAGTTTAGGATGGTCTGCATTTAGTAAAACCACGGAATTCTGATAATCGATGGTTGGTAGGGCAAGTTAAGGTTGAGTTCATTATTAGAAGTCAGGATAAGTAGAATGTGGGACTGGTTAGGGTAAGGGAGTACGGGAACGACGAAAGATCGTCCGTCCCGGGAAGAAGAGGAAGAGTCTTAATACTCTAGGGTTAGAACTAAAGCAACTAAAAAGGGATTGGGTAAAGGGTAGACAACCAATAATAATAAGTGCCTTGCGAAAGGGAACTTCGGGCCGTAATGCACCGTCTTGGTTCCTAGTGCCCCTTGAGAGCCCTTCACGGGGAATACCGGGGGCAGTCCTGGGCTAACGTAAACCATGGGAGTAATAAAATTAAAAGAGCAACTAGTATAACTAGGGTTGCACACACTCACTCCCCGGTAGCTAGGAAAGTAGAACTATAGGATTACTTGCCATCAGACAGTAGCTCTGAAGGTAGATGCACGGACAGTACTGTCCGGGGGGCCGCGGGCTCGAGGGTTGGAGTACGGAGAAAAGTGGTGGGTCATCGGTACTAGGCGATCGATCACACCGACAGCGGTACGATGACTCGGCGAAAAGTCTGGAGGGTACATCCAGCAGCAGTACGCGGATACTCTAGGTTGTGTTCTTCTAGGGGCGTACGGAAGGGCTAGTCCTGGTTGTGTGGTTACCCGCCTAGGAGTGGGGGGCCCGACCCACTGTCTCCGTTTGCCACTACGGAGGTTCCTGGGGGTGAAGCTAGCCTCCCGAACAGGGGGAACTAAAGGTCTGTGCTCATAGAGTCGTGTGCGTGGGTTGCACTTGCATGAATCATGGCATAGCATATCACAACACTCATATTTGCATATAACCGACACCCCCAACGTATAAATCGGTATGTGACTTTTTATACGATGGGAGCCTTGCAGAAGATCCCTTAACTTATAAGTTTGTATGGGCATTCATATAAGTTAAGGTTACTTACATACTTACTTACTTGTTGCTTACTTAATATTCTCTAGCAGTCTTTAATACAATTTGCTATTTATTAATTGTTCTACCTATTACAACATTTATACTGTTCACCTGATATAACTTGCTAGATGGGTCCACCGTCACTTGCTGGACTACTCTCCACTTTTGTAGCTTCCCTTTCCTCCTCTCCGCCCGGTGCTTAGGAGCCGTGGTGGGAGGGGTAGGGGATGATAGGGCTTAGTCTTTATGACTAATGGTTTTCGAACCAAACATTACAGGAGCTCCGGATGGGAGACAGGGACCAGCACCAGCGGAGTACAGTGCGCATGGAGGTGGGACAGTCTAGCACCGGTGCACCTGCGACCAGCTCCGTGAGTGATTAGCATTTTCTTAGCTTCCGCGATGAGAGACTTGTAGTGAGGACTCTGATGTACTGGGCTCGAGCCCATTTATCTATTTTCCTGATGTTATGTATTGGTGGACTGGATATGATTCTCTTTTATTTACATGTTTTCTGTGGACTTGTTTACACTTTTGTATAAATGCTTCTCTCTCTTGTGATCGAAATGGGCCGGCAGAATTGGCATTTTGTAGTGGTTGCCTTCCCGAGAGGTCGGTGCCACCGCAAAGCGGCAATTCTGGGCTAAGACCCCGGTAGTTGAAAAAGAAAAAAAAAAGGGGGGGTCTTACATAATGTCCCCAACAGCGGGAACGCAAAACCTGCCGCGGTACTTCAAAGTACCCGCATCATCAATAGCAAAATCTGGCAACTCTCCCTTCTCTGTCCTGGTAAAAAGGTGCAACAGATCCGGATCGTCCTTCTGATGCAGTCTAGTCAAAGAAATCCAGGACGGCTCTGCCACTGACAAACTACTCTGCAAACCACAGCATCCCACTGAAATATCCATAAGGAGGAACTCCTCAACTAACCGATCAGCGGAGAGGTTAAAGATCTTTCCCGTCTTTCGACTCAGGGCGTCGGCCACCACATTGGCCTTGCCCAGATGATACTGGATTTCTACGTCATAATCTGCCACATACTCAAGCCACCGCCGCTGACGCAGATTCAACTCTTTCTGCGTGAACACGTACTTCAGGCTCTCATGGTCAGTAAAAATCTTGCACTGAGCCCCATAAAGTAAGTGCCTCCACAACTTCAACGCATAGATAACCGCTGCAAACTCAAGGTCATGCGTAGGATAATTCTTCTCATGAGTCTTCAGCTGCCTTGACCCATAAGCGATTACTTTTCCATCCTGCATTAATACGTATCCCAGACCTATATGCGAAGCATCCACATACACATCATAATCCACGCCCTCAGTAGGAAGGGTCAGAACGGGAGCAGTACACAATCTCCTCTTTAACTCCTGAAAAGCTTCTTCGCACTTCTCGCTCCAAACAAAGCCACATTCTTCTGAGTCAGCTTGGTCAAAGGTGCGGCTAGAGAAGAGAAACCCTCCACGAATCTCCTGTAATAGCCAGCCAACCCTAAGAAACTTCTGATCTCCTTAAGAGTATTCGGCCTACTCCAATCCATCACTGCTGCAATCTTTTCTGGGTCAACCGAGATCCCATCCTTGTTCACCACGTGGCCTAGAAAAGAAACCTGAGGCCACCAAAATTCGCACTTGCTCAACTTGGCGAATAACTTGTGGTTCCTCAATTCTGATAGTACCAAGCGCAGATGCTGCTCATGCTCCTCAGCACTGCGAGAATAAACCAACACATCATCAATGAAGACCACCACGAACTTGTCTAGGAAATCCTTGAATACCCGATTCATCATGTCCATGAAAGCTGATGGTGCGTTGGTCAAACCAAACGACATCACCAAAAACTCAAAGTGTCCATGCCTCGACCTAAACGCAGTCCGTGGAATATCTGCCTCACGGATCCTGAGCTGATGATAGCCCGAACGAAGATCGATCTTGGAGAACACCGTGCTACCACGCAACTGGTCAAATAAATCATCGATCCTCGGCAGAGGGTACCTGTTCTTGATAGTGACCTTGTTCAACTCTCTATAGTCGATGCAAAGCCGCATCGACCCATCTTTCTTCTTTACGAACAAAACAGGAGCACCCCAAGGCGACGAACTCTGCCTGATAAAACCTTTAGCCAACAACTCATCTAACTGAATTCGCAACTCCTCTAACTCACGAGGGGCCATCCGGTACGGCGCCTTAGCAATAGGATGCGTACCCGGCTCCAAATCAATAACAAACTCCACATCCCGCTCAGGAGGGATACCAGGAAGATCATCAGGAAAAACATCGGCGAAACCACAAACAATAGGAATCTCCACCAAGCGTGGCACGCTAACAATGGTTCCAACCGCCGAGACTAAACAAACACAACAATCAGAAAGAAACAATCTCTGAACACATACCGCAGAGAGAACAAGAGAATCCTGACACGGATCAGCATACACGCTGCCGGGCTGACCGTCGTCCCTGATGAAGTCCAAGCGCTTACCTTTGCACTGAATGACCGCATCATACCGAGAGAGCCAGTCCATGCCCAAAATGACATCGAAGTCCTCTAGTTCAATCATCTTCAGGTCCGCCTTCGCAAGAAAATCCCCCAACAAAACCGGGCAATCCAAAATACCCAAATCTGACAACACAGATTCACCAGAGGGAAACTTGACATGGAAGGAATCCCGAACACGATCTAGAGACAACCGATGACGCTCCACAAAGGCTCTAGCCATAAACGAGTGGGTAGCGCCAGAGTCAAATAGAACACGCGCTCAGCGGTTCTTCACCTTAAATTTCCCTATAGGAGCGCACAAAGCTAAGGAACTAGCACAACAGTACCGCAAATAATCTAGCAACTAAACTACCAGGTTAGAAAGAAAAACAGCAAACAACTAACCTGAGATCACCTGGGTCGAAGTCTGAGCCTCCTCGGAAGAAATCACGTTCAGCTTCCCTTTTCCCTTGTCCACACGCTGAGGTGGAGGTAAAGCCTGTAACAGAACTGCAGGAAGAGCTGGCTGAAACAGAGGACACCTCGACTTGATGTGTCCCTTCTGCCCACACTGAAAGCAGACTTTATCCTTGGTCCAACACTGGGCCGCATCATGGCCGGATTGCTTACAAACAGAACAGGAGGCATCTCTCCTAGGAGCACCCTGAATCGCATGAACCTGCTCCTTCTTCTGAGCTGCCGCCTTCTTGAAACACCTCTCGACAGGATGGCCTGACCGGCCACAAAAACTGCACACCACCCTGCTCCTCTTTCCCAGAACAGCATCGGGTACCTGGGGTTTCTTCTCCTCCACCGACTTCCTCTTGTCCAACCTCATTTGCTGGCCTCTGCTCTTCGCGGTCTCAATAGCCTCTAACTTCAGAGCAGCCTCTACTACACCTGTATAAGTCTCTGACCCATAAGCACTGGTCAACTGCTGCACCTCGCTCCTCAAACCACCGAGAAATCGCTTAACTCGATCAGCCTCAATGCTGACCAATCCCGGGGCAAAACGGCTCAACTTACTAAACTCTATCTCATACTCACCCACCGTGAGCTGCCTTTGCTTCAGATAGAGGAAATCATTCATGAGGCGGTCACGCTCGACCGAGGGTAAGAACTTCCTCAACAGCATCTCCTTGAACACTTCCCAAGAGCATCCGGCTACCAGGCTCTCCTTCTCTCTCAGCCACCAACTCTTAGCCAAACCTTTAAGCTGATAGGCGGCTATCATCACCCTCTGATCATCTGCAATCCCTGAGTACGAGAACATCTCCTCCATGGAGATTAGCCAGTCGTCTATCACCATGAAATCTGCCTTCCCATCATAAGTGGGAGGGCTCAGCCTCTGAAACTGCGAGATGAAGGCCATCTCTACTAGCACCACCACTGGAGGTCTCAAGGGTGCAGGAGGAGGAGGAACAGCTAACCCCCCCAGCAGGAACTTGCGCACCCTGAGCCTGTCCTGCCACAACTGCCACCAAAGACTGAATCTGGGCTCGCACCTCTTCCAATTGCCTGCCCATAGCTTCGCTACTCAGACGCAGACTCTCGATCAGCGCATCGTTCTGAGCTCCAGAAGATTCACCCTCAGACAGGGGAGTCAATCGAGGCGCAGGACGCCTAGCCATCCTAAAAATCATTACAACGCAAATCAGATCCAAATCCAACGACTAGAACCGATTACCAGTACAGACAATACATATGTAGATATAGACTTAAAGCTGCTAAACTTGCTCTGAGAGTTTATCTTCTTCACAAAAAAATTAGATGATATGCCCTAACCTAGGATGGTTAACCACCACCTTACTAACTCTTGTGCCTAGATCGGATGCATGAATTTATGTTAATTTGAAAACTCATATATGTACATATGTCATCCTGCAAATCTTCAGCTCGGCGCGTTGTGCTTATGCAATGATATGATATGCATGATTGTGCTATGCATTCTAAAAAAAGGCCCTAATGCATGTTATGAGCGGTGTACGCATGAAAATGTTATGCATCCCATACTACATAACATTTCCATGCAACGAAAAAGAAACGTGCTAGTCGCAGTCATGTGGTGAGGTTATGCATCCCATACTACATAACCCTCACATGTAGCCCCTATGGTGGATCCATATATGAACACATATTATGCATCCCATATTACATAATATGCCCCGTATACTTCATGTTATGCTATGAGTGTAGTGTTCGTGCTTTTGCCAAGACGTGCTGATGACATATCGGTGTGTGAATGACATGATGCTGAACCACTAAAAGCATCCAAGGAAGGTTGCTCAACTAACTTGTCAAGCAAACCTGACAAGCAAACCTATCAAGCAAACCTCCCCCTCTGATACCAACTGTCACAACCCGCATTTTCTCCGAATTAAGAATTATCAGAGTAAGAGAAAACACGCGTCATGATGCCACGTCAAGCAGGGGATAACTGCTGATGCTCAGGCAAAACCAACTACAATCTTTATGCAAGAAAATCATGTGCTTAATGAATAGAAAATCACTTATGATTAGAGTCCGTATCCCTCGGCTCAGTGGATCATCTAGTCCACCAAAGAAAACTATATTTATACGCTGCGGAAAAATACTTTATTTAGGTTTGACATCCTAAAGAGCACATAAGGGTCCCAAGAGAACCACTCATGCTATGCAAGACCCTACATTTAATTTATATAATATATAAGAAAGCGGTTTTTATACGTGATTTGGAAAATAGTGAATACGTCTTATAAAACATGTTGATCATGAGCTTTATTTATAATAATAATTATAGTTTAAAAATAACTAGCAACCTAGCATAAAACCTTCTCAGAGCAAGTAGACTATCTCCAGAAAATGGTAGCAGCAATAGTATATATCTAGTACAAGGTAAAAACTACCAGTGGGCGCCAACAACCTGACACGAACCCACTAGCACAAATATATGTCTGTAAGAAAGTACTGAAAACAACCTCACTAACAAGGTAAACAGAACTCCAAAGTCCAAGAGACCACCAACACCACCACTGCAAACTAGCCACCCAACTGGCTACGGCTCAGAACCTGGGGTATTCCAAAAGAAAACAGAATACCTCAGCAAGCTAAACAAAGTAAAACTGCATGAAAGAGTCAACCAAAAGGGGAAAAGTACCTGAAAAACATGCAGTAGAAAGAGTCACAACTATCCAAAACAGGACCACAAGAAATGCACTACGTGCGAGAAAAACAGCAACAACCCAGACCAGGAACAACATCCTGCAGGGCCTACTAGGCTGCCAAGAGCCAGAAGTGTTGCAAACTACCAAGGAAAAACTTCTAACACCCTAAACTGTGGGAAGTGATAGTAGCAAAAACAACAACGAGGAACCGGATCGAAGGCAAACGCAGTCCCCCAATCCACCATGTCCAAGTCAAAAGCTCGAGGGTCAACACGTGAAAACACAAGGGACCTTCCACCCAACATGTCCAACCCGTAGCTGGAGCAAGAAAAAACATGGGTGGCCTTGGCTATATCACACAACTCCACCCCCATAAAGAGCTACAACCACCACTACTAACCACGACCCACGATTCGGCCTCTAGGAAAATAAAGAAAACGGCCGACAAGGAAAACCCAGAAATACAACTGGAAATCCACTCAGAAACGAAAGACAAGGTAAAGGAAGAGTGTTGAAATAACCAACACGACTAGGCGTTGAGTGAAACCCACTCAGTGCCTACCTAAACTTTGGCTTTGAGTGAGCTAGTCTCACTCGCCGCCAAAATAAAGTCACTACCCACAAACCCGCTAAAGAATACGGAGCTCGACGATAGTCGAACGACCAAGGCAGAAGATCCAGAACTCGAGTAGTTGCTTGTCACTTGAGTATCTAAACTCCCGCACTCGAAACCAGCTAAATTCGCCTAGCAAAAGAAAATATACAGAGCGCACGATCAGTGACGCACGATCAGTGGTCGTGCGCACTCATCGGCTGATGATCGTGCGAAGCGAACCTGGAAAACCTGAGAAAAACTTAGCGTCAGCGCACGATCAGTGACGCACGATCAGTGGTCGTGCGCACTGCTTGCCAGCGCTCGTGCGATCTCCGAGACAGAACTTTGGAAACTGAAAGTTATATGCGCATGAACAGAGGCACACGACCAGTGGTCGTGCGCCCTAACGGTTAACGACCGTGCGCGGCTAACCTGTACCGTTTGGAATTTCCCGAACGACATCGGAACGCGCACACGACTCACGCAACTGCAGTAGCAGCAGGAAACTACCAACGTCGCGCACCACTACTATACAAACTATGCCTAATCATTCGAGTAATACCTTAACGAAAATCGGCAACCACACCCCCTCCTAACTCTCCCTCTCGGCTACACCCGAACCAGAGCAACAATCAGAGTAAAGGGAAACAACGGCTCCACGCCGACAATTTGGATTCCAATCATCACAAAATAGGGGGGGTTTCAGTAGGAAGAACTAAGCCCTATAGTTAGCAAGAAATGAGAACAACAAGGCATCTAACCTGGGCTAACCGGGATTTCAATTTCAGCAAGTAAAATCGAAAAAAAAAACTTGGCAAGGGCAAGAATACCACTTGCCTCAATTCACTGCGAAGCTTTGGACTGCTTTCCTCCTCTTCGCACAGATCAAAACGGCCGCAACACCTAAAACAAACACTCGGCCATCAATGGCGGAAAACTCCAAAACCGAAAATTCCAATCCTCCCAAAACTCCACGAAAATCGAATTTCTTACCGTAGGAATGAAGGTCTTGATGAGAGCAATCCGAATCCACTCTCGGAATCGAATTCCGTCCACAAACGCTCCGGGAATCGGCGTCCGAAGGGAAGGGTAGGCGGTTTCTCCGTTTCTCTCGTATAGGGGCGGCGGTTCGAGTGGGGAAGATGATGGATCGGGGGTTTTCATTCTTTATATATATATAATTATATAATAATATAATTAATTACAAAATTACATAAAGCACCAAATCGACGCGAAAACCGATCTACCTCGGAATTCGATGAAATTCGCACCGTAGCTAAATACCCACGCTACGAACACAACGGCGAAGTCGAAATTAATTTTCGACGAACAGAACTCGAGTTATACCCAAATAAAGCCAAACACCAACATCCCCCCGAGAGGCCACACCGGGTCACCCAAAACGACTCGGCTTGCTAGGGAGATCTTGCCAACAGGCTACAGAATAGGGCACTCAGTTCTAAGGAGCTAAACCACACTCCACAAATGGCACAAGCCACGGAAACGCGTCATCGTAATGCCAAACGAGAATAAAAATGATCGCTGAAAAAAACGGGGCGTTACATTCCTTGTCGGCTATGTTTTTCCAAAGGCCGAATCGTGGGTTGTGGTTAGTAGTGGTAGTTTGAAGCTCTTAATAGGGGTGAAGTTGTGTTACTTAGCTGTGGCCACACTTTTATCTTGTTCCAGGTACGGGCTGGGCAAGTTGGTGGGAGGTCCCTAGTGCTTTCACATGTAGACCCTTGAGACTTATTTCTTGGAAATGGTGGTTGGGGGACTGAGTTTGCCTCAAACCCGGATCCGCGGTTTTTTTGCTACTACCATCTCTCACAACTTAGGGTGTTAGACTATTCTTCCTTTGTAATTTGAACCGTTTTGGCTCATGGTATCCTTGTAAACTCTGCAGGATTATTTTTTGGGCAGGGTTGTTGTTGTTTCCTCGCACATAGTGCTTTTCCTTTTTGTCTTGCCCTGGACAGTGGTGCTTGTTACGGTTTACTTACTCTTCTTGCATATCTTTTAGCTTAACATTTCAATTCAGCTTATTTGTTTTTGCTTGCTGAGGTATTCTTTTCTTCTTTGAATGCCTCAGGTTCTGGTTAGTAGCCGATTAGGCGGCTAGTTCTGCTGTGCTGGTTCTGGTGGTCTCTCGTACTGTGGAGATCAGTTCCTTGGTCTTGTGAGGTAGTTTTGTGCTTCTTTCTTACAGACATACATACTTGCCAGTGGGTTCGTGTCAGTTTGTTGGCGTCCACTGGTAGTTTTACCTTGATACTAGATATGTTATCTTTTTTGCTGCTACCTTTTCTGGAGATAGTCTACTTGCTCTTGGGATGATTTATGCTAGGTTGCTAGTTACTTTTAAACCTAAAAACACTATTATAAGTATATCTCATGATCAGCATGTTTTATAATACTCAAACACTATTTTCAAAATAACGTAAAAAGAACGTTTTCCTATATATTGTATAAATTAAATGTAGGGTCCTACATAGTATAAGTTATCCTCTAGGGGCACTTATGCACTCTTTTAGGATGTCAAACCTGAATAAAGTATTTTCCGCAGCGTATAAGTATAGTTTTTAAATTGTGGACTAGATGATCCACTGAGCCGAGGGATACAGCCTTTAAAATATATCTGATTTTCCAATCATCAAACTTATGAATTATCATAGTATAGTTAGATGGTGTTCGCCTGAGAGTCGACAGTTATCCCCTGCTCGACGTGGCATCACGATACGTGTTTTCTCATACTCTGATGTGAAAGTGAAGGGATAGATACTACTCTAGAGGGGGGGTGAATAGAGTTATCAAATTTTGCACTAGACAAAAATCTAATAGTTTACCCAACTCCCTTGGAGTGAAATGCGGAATGAAAAGATTATAGATAAGGAGATAACCCTAAAGCCTAACACAAGTGTTGTGCACAAACTCAAGCTAACTGTAATTACAGTTAAGGCTTGGAAAACCTAATCAGCAACTAGAAAACCTAGTTATATCTAATCACAGCCACAATGCAAGTAATTAAATTAAGCAAGCCAGACGACACAAGGAATTTATAGTGGCTCCCCAAACAACTTGGGTACGTCCACTCTTCTACCAACAAGGTAGGAATCCACTACAGGTTTTTGATCAGGTGCCCTGCCACCACAAGATCTGCTTCAGGTAAATCTAGAAACCCTTTAGACTTTTGATCAGGTGTCTAAAAACCAACAACAGGTTTTTAATCAGGTGCCCTGCCACCAAGGGATACTTTTGAAGGGAGTAATAACCCTGTACAGAAGGGGAAAGAAGGTTAAAAAGTCTTCTCCATTTTACAATAGATTAGAGAAGCACAAAGACTTGCACTGAGCTAGAAAGCTCAAAAGAATCAAGGCTCCCCCTGGCTCAAAGAATGTCCAGGTGAAGTCTTGCTTCAGTGCAGAAAACACTTCAGACAGTTCTGAAGGAAAAACTACAAGAAGATATAAAATATAAAATAGAAATCTTCTAGCAGCTATCTTCTTCTTCTTCTTCAAAAGAACTCTGAGTCTGAACTTCCTGGAAGCAGGAGAACACAGGTTGAAGAAGAGCAGAAGAGCTTAACACTTCTCAGTTGAATGAAGATTGCTGAGAGCAGTGAACTTAGTCTTGATGAAAGATTGAATGCTAATTGGATAACTCTTAGAATAACTGGTTAGCTAGCTCAAATCCTTCTCCAAAGGATTCCTTTTATAGCAGCAACAAGCAACGACTCTTTTCAATTTGAACTGTTTGTCTTCTTCTGAAACTTGAAACCTGGGCTGTAAATATCACAAAGACAAACAAACTCTGCAACAAAATATTCTATAAAAGGGATAAACCTTTTTCAAAGAAGCTGCAGGAAGCAATCTGATAATAAAGGTACTAAATAAAATTACATCAGAGACAAACTCTTTATAGCAGAAGGAAGACTTTTCAGTCTAACGGCTATAAAGGACTGACAGCAGATAAAGTAAAATACACTGTCAACTAATAAGACAAACAACTTTATCTGAAAAGATTTGACTCAGGCAAAAGGGATGGAGCAGATATTACTTGGAAATATTATCATAAAACAACTGAAATAAAATACCAGATAATATATTAATTAATTAAATAGAATAAATAAATACAAAATAAAAAGGAAAACAGAAAACGTCGAACGACCCTCGGAGATCGTCGACCGAAGAACGAAGATCGTCGAACTATCGGACAGATAGTCGAACGATCCAGATAGTCAAACTATCAAAGGAGATAGTCGAACTATCACAACAGATAGTCGAACTATCAGAAGATAGTCGAGCTATCAGATAGTCGACCTATCAACAGATAGTCGAACTATCAAAGCAAAACCGATAGTCGACCTATCAACAGATAGTCGAACTATCAGAAGAGAAACAGATAGTCGATCTATCAACAGATAGTCGAACTATCACAGAACAACGGATAGTCGAACTATCAGCGCAGAACAGATAGTCGAACTATCAACAGATAGTCGAACTATCAGAAGAAAGCAGATAGTCGACCTATCAACAGATAGTCGAGCTATCAAACAACGCAGATAGTCGACCTATCAAATAGATAGTCGAGCTATCAGATAGTTGAACTATCCAAGCAGATAGTCGAACTATCAAACAAACAGATAGTCGAACTATCAACAGATAGTCGAACTATCACAGCACACAGATAGTCGAACTATCAATAGATAGTCGAACTATCCACGCAAACAGAACGTCGAGCAACTGATAGACGATCGTCGAACAGTTAGTCGACGATAGTCGAGCGGCGTTCGACCATAGTCGAACGTACAAACTACTTAACCAAATTCTTATCTGGATAAGCTGGGAACTCTACAGCTAGACAACTAACCTTGACCATAGATAATTCATGGGTCAAGAGACTAAGAAGACATGACTAAACTCAAATCAAACTAGGGTACCAACAATCTCCCCCTATTTGAGTTAAGTCTCTCAAAAACTAAAACACAGAGCTAGCTATAGAACAATAAAATCAATATAGGAAATAGTTAAACAACTAACTGACAATTAACAATCAGTCAGATATATAACAGTCAATCAAAATTAAGGATCTACAGAATCAGGTTTGGGATCAGAAGAGCTAGGAACAAAAGATACTTTCCTCAAGGGATCTATGGCTTCTTTCTTAGACATTTTCAGATCTTGTACACCAATAATCTTTAGATTTGATGCCCTTGGGACGACTGCTTCTGGATGCTTTTCCATGTATTTAGAAGGGTCAAATACCTCAGGACTAACCTGGATTTTATCAAGTTCCTTCATTCTGAATTTTGACATTGTAGTAAATCCTGCAGAATCTTTTCCTTCAGCCTTAGCTTTCTTTATCTGGGCTGAGCCAACAAGCTCTAGAAAACGAGCCATCCTGAAATCAGGATCTAACTCTTGACTTTCATACTTATTTTCAGATGTAGTATCTATTGGCTTCATAGCTTTAAACTTGGTAGACAGATCTAATAAACTTTCAGCTGGATCTTTAACTTCTTGAATAACAAGAGATGTCGGAGGAGCAAACTCAGCAAACTTCTTACTGGATTTTTCTGAGAAAACAGTTCTTTTACTCTTTGAAGTGTTTTTAGCAGCAGGTGAAACTTTTCTCTTGGGTGAAGGAGGGGGTGAAAATGTTGGCTTTTGATATACCACCTCCTTTACTTGCTCTTTTACCTCAGCATCATGTCTTTGATATCCAGAATATGATTTACCTTGATGGCTTCGAGAACTTCTCCTTGAAGGAGGCTGAGAAGGTGCAGACTTGTCAGAAGGGGCAGATGGATTTGCTGAAATATTGCCAGAGGCTCCTGCACCGGGAGGTGGAGGAGGAGGACCTCTGGGAGTCCATCTGGGAGCAGGACTATCATACCTCTTTGATTTCTTCCTCTCCTTTTGCTGGTTCTTAGAGAACCACATCCAGTGCTGGAACTCTTTGGATTTAGGATCAATCCCTTTCAGAATGTAGTAAGGAGTGTCATGATCAGGATTGGGAGGAGGAGGAGCTACAGCTTTTCTTTTCCTCTTTGCAGCTTTCTTTTTCCTAGAATCCTCAGACAGATCTGAATCATCTTCATCCTCAGAATGAGATGAGGGAGGATGATCATATGGATCATAGGCTTCTGATACAGCCTTTTCCTTTTCTTTCAGGGCAGCTTTCTCTTTCTCTTCTTCCATGGCATACTGTGCCAGGAGAGTATCCAAGTCTAAGCCAGGGGAATCATCCCATACTGTAGATTTTTCAGCTTGCCAAGCTTTTTCTTTCTCTTCCAAATCAGCCTTTACTCTTTGTTGCCAAGTAGCTTTTGCTTTCTCTTCTTCCAAACTCAGTTTTGGGGTGTCATCTTTATTTTCAACTTGGCTTTCAGGATCCATTTCTTGACGCTCAGGAACTGTCGTAGGGACCAGTTCAAATAGCACTGCTTGTTGAGCAGGTTCAGCAGCCTCAGAAACTAGAACAGGCTCTACAGCCTCAGATAGCACTGCTTGCTCTTCAGCCACTTGGACATCAGGAGCTGATATAGGTTCAGGCTCTTTAGCAGGTTCGGGTTCAGGTTCTGGCTCTTGGACAACCACTACTTCTTCCATTAAATCTGTAGGATTAGGAGTAAAATCTTGCTAAATGACATCTAGTCATCCCTTCCAGATATTCCCATACTAACTTATCAATTAAGTAATCTACAAATTGGGAAAGAGACATACCTTCAGGATTTTCTTCAGGGTGACCTAACTCCCATAAATCATCTAGAAAGGAAGTGATAATTCCTTCTAGGAACAGGGCAACTAAGGTAGTTGAGGCTTCTTCCAGGTAAACTTTTACAACAAATTCAGTCAACATTATTGCATCAGATATTTCATTTTCAGATGGTAGAGGAGCTGAAACTTCTGCTACATTTTCTATTACTGCAAGTTGAGCTGCTGGAGGGGAGGCTAGGAGCTGCTCAGAGACATCTTCATTGAACATCTCCCCCTGCCTGATTTCAGTGGGAACTGAAACCAGGCCCCTGGATGAAGAGGGCTCAGCAGAGTTAGAGAGAATTTTGATGGCATCAGTCAAAGAAGCAATGGAGGAAGCAAGTGGAGCAATTGCCTCTTCAATCATGATTTTGATTGAGGGGGTAATTAACTCCACAATGATGGAAATAAAAGCTGGAGTAATTTCAAAAGGTGGTGGAACTGCAGTGGATGGAGGAGCAGCAAAAATGGTTGATGTGTCAGGATGAAATGTGATGAGGACTGGAGATCGAACTGGAGAGTTAACTGGAGAATGATGTGGAGAGTGAGGAGGAGATGGAATGGGAGAATGAACTGGAGAGGAAATATCAGACGCCAACAGATCAAAGCTGGGTTGAGAAGTCCCAGCAAGATCAGTTGGGAGAGAAGATGCAGGAGGAGAGGCAGAATGTCGTACTACAGTTGAAGTTGAAGGAACTTCAACTGTAGTAGACGGCAAAGTTGAGGAAGAGGATGGAAAAGCTGAGCTAGCTTAATTCTAGAGGGCGAGGAGCGATTGAAACAGTCCTGGTGCTCTCAGATGCAGCTAGAGCAGCCCCTGCAGGAGCGGGCTTCAGGAATGTCCTCTTCCACTTTGAGAATAAGTTGGGATCCATCTTTTTGCTGGCATTAATGGTGGTAGCAGCTGAAACAAGCAGATGAGAATACTTCTCCTTCAGAAAAATCCCAATAACCCTGCCTAGGGTAACTTCCTTCTTGCTATTCTTCTTCCTTATCAAGTCAAACAGAACACCTGCCCAATTGATCCTTTTCTTGTTGACAATTGCACACATTAGTGCAAATTGTTGTCTTGTAATGTTATCGTGGGCAGAGTGTTTGCCTAGCAGCACTTTTCCGACAATCTCAGCAAGAAATTTAATCTTAAAAGGAAAATTTACCTTGAGCAGCTTTGAGGGAATGCCTTCTCCATGTCCCAGCTCAATCAACATTCTTCCAAATTCTGGAGCATCTTGCTCATATTCTTCTTCGTCATTAATCAATCCAAATAAATCAGTCAAGACGGCGGGAGTCAAAATTACCTCTACTCCGCCAATAGATCCTGTCATTGAATCTTCAGTAGAAGATGAAGTAAATGCCCATTCCTTTATCTCTGGGATATTTAACTTGATCCTTGTAGACATTAGCCTTTCCAATCCTTGATCTTTGCATAGCTGGAGAATTTCCACGATACCTGGTGCACAGTAGCTGAATGCATCAAAATCCACGCTGAAACCTGCGTCAAACTTGACTACTGCGAGGAGCGCTGGAGAAATCGCCATGGATTTGCTGGAGAAGGCGCGAGAGGAACAGAGAAGACGAATCGGCAGAGAAAAGAGACAGAGCAAGCACGAAGACGGAATACGAAAAGACGCTCTCCGTCGACGATAAAAGCAAAGATCTTTTAACCTAGGTCGACTATCGGCTTTATATTAGACCGGAGATAGTCGATCTATTTAAAAGATACTGGACACGATGGTTGAACGGTCGTTCGACGATCGATCCTGAAGCAGAGTAGTCGATCAATCGTTCGACTATTTCTATCTTCACAAACAACAAGCTGTCGTCATCTGGAGATCGACGATAAGCTCGACCTGTTCGACGATCTTCGAACGCCGGTCGACGATCTTCAAACAGATAAGCTATCATCAACCAGAGGTCGACGATAGGCTTGATCCGTTCGACGATCTTCGAGCATCGTTCGACGATCTTCAAGCAGGTTTCAACATTGGCAGATATAGTCACACTTAGTCTCTTCCATTGATCATGCCTAGTTGAACTAAAAAGAACAGATGCTTCTGTTCATCTAAGGGCTTGGTGAATATATCACCTCTCTGAAACTCAGTGGATATGAACTCAAGACAAATCTTGTTCTTTTCCACACAATCTCTTAGGAAATGGTGCCGAATCTCAATGTGCTTCGTTCTAGAGTGGTGCACTGGATTTTGTGCAATTGAGATAGCACTGGTACTATCACACATGATTTTGGTGTTCTTGTGTGAGTAACCATAATCCATAAGCTGGTTTTGAATCCACAGGATCTGTGAACAACAACTGGCAGCTGTTATATATTCAGCCTCTACAGTTGAAGTTGAGACAGAAGTCTGCTTCTTACAGAACCAAGAGACCAATCTCTCTCCCAGGAACTGACAAATTCCCGAGGTGCTCTTCCTGTCAACTCTGCAACCAGCATAATCAGAATCAGTATATCCAATTAATTCAAATTCTGACTCAGCTGGGTACCAAAGTCTTAGATTTGGACATCCCTTCAGGTATCTCAGGATTCTCTTGAGAAGAATCAGATGAGATTCCTTGGGGTTGACCTGGAATCTAGCATAGAGGCATGTAGCAAACATTATATCTGGCCTACTTGCAGTTAAATATAATAGGGAACCAACAATGGCCCTATAATTCTTTTGATCAACTGTCTTGCTGTGATCATCAGAATCAATAACTACACTAGTAGCCATAGGTGTAGCATTGCTGAAGCATCAGCCATCCCAAATTTCTTTACCAATTCCTTGGCATATTTGGATTGGGAGATGAAGATGCCATCAGCATCTTGCTTAACTTGGAGACCAAGAAAGTAAGACAGCACACCCATACTACTCATCTCAAACTTAGAGTGCATCAGGTCAGAAAACCTTTTGCAAAGTTTGGGATCAGTGGAACCAAATATTATATCATCCACATACACTTGAACTAACAGGATTGTGTCCTTGTGGTGCTTGACGAAAAGGGTTCTATCAACTACTCCCCTAGTAAAGTTGTGCTCTAATAGGAAACTAGCTAGAGTCTCATACCAGGCTCTGGGTGCTTGTTTTAGTCCATAAAGAGCTTTCTGCAACTTGAACACATGTGAGGGTTGAGTTGAAGAAACAAACCCTGGTGGTTGTTCAACAAACACCTCTTCCTTAAGCTCACCATTTAGGAATGCACTTTTGACATCCATCTAAAAGACCTTAAACTTCATGTAGGCTGCATAGGCCAAGAAGATCCTTATTGCTTCTAGCCTTGTAACAGGAGCAAAGGTTTGGTCATAATCTATACCTTCCTCCTGTCTATAGCCCTGAGCTACAAGCCTAGCTTTGTTCCTTACAATAATTCCATTTGCATCCAACTTGTTTCTATACACCCACTTGGTGCCTATGATCAGTTGGCCTTTAGGTCTTGGAACCAAAGTCCAAACTTTACATCTCTCAAACTGATTGAGTTCCTCTTGCATAGCAATGATCCAGTGGGGATCTAGCTCAGCATCTTTAAAGGTGAGGGGCTCAACCTGTGAGAGGAAACAAGTGTGCATCACATCCTGTCTTAACTGATGTCTTGTTTGAACACCAGCTGATATGTCTCCTATCACTTGAGATGTGGGGTGATCTCTAAGTGTGACAATGTCAGCAGGTGGGATGTGATCTTCAGCAACAGTTGGGATTAATTCCTCAGGAGGAATTTGATCTACTGTTGGTGGAACAACAACAGCTTCTGCAATGTCTTCATCACTGTCTGATTCAGTGATCTGAAGAGTTGATAGTTGAAGAATCTCTTGAGTAGCATTAGGTACCTGCAATGAACTGGAGGAAGGAGAAGTTTCCTTCTCCTTGTAAAACATCTGAGACTCATCAAAAGATACATGCACAGATTCTTCAATTTTACAGGTTGATTTGTTATAAACCCTATAAGCTTTGCTTACTTGGGAATATCCAAGCATAATTCCCATTAAAGCTTTTGCTTCAAACTTTCTAAGGTATTCTTTATTGTTATTATGAATGTACACTACACAACCAAATACTCTAAAATAATTAATTTTAGGTTTCTTTCCTTTAAGCAACTCATAAGGAGTTTTACACTTAAGCTTGTGTATCAGACTTCTATTCAAGACATAATTGGCTGTACTAATAGCTTCTGCCCAATAGGAGAGAGGCATATTAGCATCTGCCAATAATGTGCTAGCAACTTCAATGAGTGTTCGATTTTTCCTTTCAACTACCCCATTTTGTTGGGGAGTTCAAGGAGCTGAGAAGCTATGTTTGATACCTTCTCTCTCACAGAATTCTTGCATGAGAAGAGAGTCAAACTCAGTACCATGATCACTTCTGATCAAGGCCACATGAGTAGAGTACTCAGTCTGCACACATAATAGAAAGTCTGTAAGGGCTTTGAAGTTATCAGCCTTAGTTCTCAAAGAGAAAACCCAACTGAACCTAGAGAAGTCATCTACAATGACTAAGGTGTAATACTTCCCTCCTAAACTCTGTACATTTATTGGGCCAAATAGGTCCAAATGTAATAAATACAAGATTCTAGGAGAATCACTTTTATTTACTGATTTAAAAGAATTCTTGGTTTGCTTGCCTAGCTGACAAGCCTTGCATAGGCTCTCCTTCTTGTAGGGGCAAGAAGGTAAACCTCTAACAAGGTTGTGTTTAGATAACCTAGATATATTTTTAAGGTTAACATGACTAAGCCTCTTATGCCACAAAGAATTATTATTAATTGTTACTTCATTAAATAAACAGATTTCAGAATGAGTCGAATTGAAATCTACTAAATAAATATTACCTAATCTAATGCCTACTAAAACAACATTATTATTTAAAGTAATATTACAAGAAGAGTTAGAAAATGAAACCTGGTAGCCAGCATCACATAGCTGGCTGACTGAGATCAAATTGTGCTTCAGTCCAGTCACATATGCAACTCTCTTGAAAGTAACAGCTCCAATTGTGATTCTGCCATAGCCTTCTGTCTGACCACAGCTTGAATCTCCAAAGATAACCTTTGGGCTGAGCTTAGCTTTGAACTTTGATAGATGATTTTTATTTCCTGTCATATGCTTGGAGCATCCACTATCCAAATACCACTTATTTTGAGTGATAGGATAGTCCTTCACCTGCAAGAAATTCATTTAGACATTGTGGACCCAGGTAACCTGGGTCACTTGTTTTTCACATAAGAAAAGCTAGAAATAAATGAAGATGCAGGCTGAGGGTGATAACCTAATGGGTGAGATCTCCTAGGTGGGATTCTCCATACAGATGATGGGTCAACAAACCTAGGGTTTCTATTTTCATTTAGGTTTCTACGGGTTTGATGATGATTTTGAAAATCATATTGAAAACGTCGATCGACATTCGACGATGGGCGCTCAGATCGTCGAGCTTCGTTCGACCATTGAGCTTCCGATCGTCGAGCAGCGTTCGACGCTCTTTGTATTTCCTTAAAAAATTGTTTTCTTTTCTCTCTCTTAGCTTTATTTAAAGTTTTATTAACTTGGTTTACTTGCTCAGTGTTCTTCATTCCACTAGCTGAAATGAAGTTCACTGGAGTTGAAAGATTATTTTTAAGCATAACTGGGGGTTCACTGGGAGAAGCTCCTAAGTCTAGTTTGTTATTGCCTGACCTAGTGTTAGTCATGCTGGTTATCTCTAACAGCTTAAGGCTTCTACCATTTAGAGATTCTTCTAACCTTTTAGACTTAGCTAACTCAATTTTAAGAAACTTAATTTCTTCACTATAATTAGTGAGATCTTCCTTTAACTTAATATTTTCAGTAGATATGATTTCTGATTCAGCTAGCCTATGTCTAAGTTCTTTAATCTCTTTTTCAGAACTAATTAAATCTAAGCATAAAGATTTAAAATCTAATTTGAATTCTGCAGAAGTGAAATCATAAGAAGATAGTACCTCATCTTCTGTTGGCATTTCTTCCTCTGAATCTGAACTCTCTGCAGCTGAGTGATTGCTGCAGGCATCTATTGCCATCAGGCAAACTTCCTTTGCCTTCTTTTCTTCCTCATCCTCACTGGAGCTTGAGGAGGAAGATTCCTCATCTGAATCACTCTAGGTTTCAGCAATGAAACCTCTCTCCTTCTTCTTGTTCTTGTAGGAGGATGGCTTGGAGTGCTTCCTGTGCTGTTCCTTTTCTTTCCTCTTATCTTTGTTCTTCTCCTCTGGACAATCTGGTAAGATATGTCCAGGCTTCCTGCAACCATAGCAGATAATTTCTTTAGCAAGAGAATGATCATACCTTTGTTTGTCTTCATAGCGTGAAGACTTCTTTCTGAATTCGTTTCTCCCCATCTTGAGAAACCTCTTGGCAAATAATGTCATTAGCTCCTCATTGGATTGGCTGCCTTCAGAAGCATCTGCAGCCTTAAGAGCTAGAGATTGCTCTTTTCTTGTTAGAGTAGGGGTCTTTGCTTCAGCTTCTGCTTCCCTTGTCTTCAGCACTTGCTCAAAAGACTTGAGCTTGTCGAGAAGGGCTTCAGTTGAAATCTCATTTGTGCTTCTGGCCTCCTTGATAGGCCAGATCCTCAGATCCCATGTGCTAGGGAAGCACATAAGAATCTTATCATTGACCTCTGTCAATGAAATGTCCTTGTCAAGGGTCCTCAGCTCATTGATGATTGAGCTGAGCCTTGTGTACATGGCTTCAACTGATTCAGCATCAGTTTTCTTGAAGTTCTCATATTGTGAGATAAGGTTGGACCTTCTGTCCTTCCTTTCATCAGCTGAACCAGCTACAATCTGGTTCAGTGTGTCCCACATTGCTTTTGTTGAGGAGCAGTCAGCAACCTTCTGGAATACCTCATCAGACATTGTCTGAGCCAGAATGTTCATCGCCTTGGCATCTGCTATCTTTGCCTTCTTGTACTCATCATTGTAGTCTGGAGGAGGCACTGCACTCATATCAGATGATGAGGCAGAAGCAGAAGCAGGTGCTCTTGGGGGTCCTGACAAAATAGAAGCAAAAATACTTTCATCAATAGAATTCATATATAATTTGATCCTTGCCTTCCAGATGCCAAACTTAGCTAAGTTACATGCTGGAGGTCTGGTGCTAGAATAATCCTTGGACTGGGCCATGATAGTGACAGTGAATATCTATAAACTTTGGTATCTATCAGGATCTTGTGACTTAGGTGATAGCCTATTCAGTCAGTCAACCTCCCTCTGATACCAATTGAAAGTGAAGGGATAGATACTACTCTAGAGGGGGGGTGAATAGAGTTATCAAATTTTGCACTAGACAAAAATCTAATAGTCTACCCAACTCCCTTAGAGTGAAATGCGGAATGAAAAGATTATAGATAAAGAGATAACCCTAAAGCCTAACACAAGTGTTGTGCACAAACTCAAGCTAACTATAATTACAGTTAAGGCTTGGAAAACCTAATCAGCAACTAGCAAACCTAGTTATATCTAATCACAGCCACAATGCAAGTAATTAAATTAAGCAAGCCAGACGACATAAGGAATTTATAGTGGTTCCCCAAACAACTTGGGTACGTCCACTCTTCTACCAACATGGTAGGAATCCACTACCGGTTTTTGATCAGGTGCCCTGCCACCATAAGATCTGCTTCAGGTAGATCTAGAAACCCTTTATACTTTTGATCAGGTGTCTAAAAACCAACAACAGGTTTTTGATCAGGTGCCCTGCCACCAAGGGATACTTTTGAAGGGAGTAATAACCCTGTATAGGAGGGGGAAAGAAGGTTAAAAAGTCTTCTCTATTTTACAATAGATTAGAGAAGCACAAAGACTTGCACTGAGCTAGAAAGCTCAAAAGAATCAAGGCTCCCCCTGGCTCAAAGAATGTCCAGGTGAAGTCTTGCTTCAGTGCAGAAAACACTTCAGAAAGTTCTGAAGGAAAAACTACAAGAAGATATAAAATATAAAATAGAAATCTTCTAGCAGCTATCTTCTTCTTCTTCTTCTTCAAAAGAACTCTGAGTCTGAACTTCCTAGAAGCAGGAGAACTCAGGTTGAAGAAGAGCAGAAGAGCTTAACACTTCTCAGTTGAATGAAGATTGCTGAGAGCAGTGAACTTAGTCTTGATGAAAGCTTGAATGCTAATTGGATAACTCTTAGAATAACTGGTTAGCTAGCTCAAATCCTTCTCCAAAGGATTCCTTTTATAGCAGTAACAAGCAACGACTCTTTTCAATTTGAACTATTTGTCTTCTTCTAAAACTTGAAACCTGGGCTGTAAATATCACAAAGACAAACAAACTCTGCAGCAAAATATTCTATAAAAGGGATAAACCTTTTTCAAAGAAGCTGCAGGAAGCAATCTGATAATAAAGGTACTAAATAAAATCACATCAGAGACAAACTCTTTATAGCAGAAGGAAGACTTTTCAGTCTAACGGCTATAAAGGACTGACAGCAGATAAAGTAAAATACACTGTCAACTAATAAGACAAACAACTTTATCTGAAAAGATTTGACTCAGGCAAAAGGGATGGAGCAGATATTGCCTGGAAATATTATCATAAAACAACTGAAATAAAATACCAGATAATATATTAATTAATTAAATAGAATAAATAAATACAAAATAAAAAGGCAAACAGAAAACGTCGAACGACCCTTGGAGATCGTCGACCGAAGAACGGAGATCGTCGAACTATCAGACAGATAGTCGAACGATCCAGATAGTCGAACTATCAAAGGAGATAGTCGAACTATCACAACAGATAGTCGAACTATCAGAAGATAGTCGAGCTATCAGATAGTCGACCTATCAACAGATAGTCGAACTATCAAAGCAAAACCGATAGTCGACCTATCAACAGATAGTCGAACTATCAGAAGAGAAACAGATAGTCGATCTATCAACAGATAGTCGAACTATCACAGAACAACGGATAGTCAAACTATCAGCGCAGAACAGATAGTCGAACTATCAACAGATAGTCGAACTATCAGAAGAAAGCAGATAGTCGACCTATCAACAGATAGTCGAGCTATCAAACAACGCAGATAGTCGACCTATCAAACAGATAGTCGAGCTATCAGATAGTTGAACTATCCAAGCAGATAGTCGAACTATCAAACAAACAGATAGTTGAACTATCAACAGATAGTCGAACTATCACAGCACACAGATAGTCGAACTATCAACAGATAGTCGAACTATCCACGCAGACAGAACGTCGAGCAACTGATAGACGATCGTCGAACAGTTAGTCGACGATAGTCGAGCGGCGTTCGACCATAGTCGAACAAACAAACTACTTAACCAAATTCTTATCTGGATAAGCTGGGAACTCTACAGCTAGACAACTAACCTTGACCATAGATAATTCATGGGTCAAGAGACTAAGAAGACAAGACTAAACTCAAATCAAACTAGGGTACCAACATGATGCTTCTTAAATTTTGAGAAAATGCGGGTTGTGACAGTCGTGGTGTAATTTTCCTGTGCAAATGTCAGTGTTTTACTAGTGTAATAAATGGGGTGAAAGTTTTTAGATATGCGGTTTCCTAATACGACTCCCACCGCGAAACTACTCGCATCATACATTATCTCAAATGGAAGGTCCCACACCGGAGCTATCATAATCAGTGCGTTAATTAACTTTTCTTTTATTAATTCGAAGGCAGAAAGACAAGAATCATCAAAAATGAATGGGGCATCTTTTTCTAGAAGATCGGTAAGGGGCTTGGTGATCTTGAAGAAGTCCTTTATGAAGCGGCGGTAGAAACTAGCGTGACCTAAGAAACTTCTTATAGCTTTTATATTCGTAGGCGGCGGCAGCTTCTCGATAACTTCTATCTTCGCAATATCTACCTCAATACCTCTCGCAGAAATTTTATGACCCAAAATTAACCCTTCCCTCACCATAAAATGGCATTTTTCCCAATTTAGGGCAAGGTTAGTCTCTTCGCATCGTTCTAAGACTTTTTTGAGGTTTTCTAAACATCTATCAAAGTAATCGCCGAACACGGAGAAATCGTCCATAAATACCTCCATAATGCTTTCTACGTACTTGTCAAAGATAGAGAGCATACATCGCTGAAATGTCGCTGGCGCATTGTATAATCCAAACGGCATTCTTTGGTAGGCGAAGGTGTTGAAGGGACAAGTAAACGTAGTTTTCTCTTGGTCCTCAGGAGAGATGGGGATTTGAAAATACCCTGAGAGGCCATCGAGAAAATAATAAAAGCTATGGCCGGATAATCGTTCTAAAATCTTGTCGATAAATTGCAAAGGAAAGTGTTCCTTGTGGGTGGCGTCATTCAGCTTCCTATAATTTATACACATACGCCAACCCATCACCGTCCATGTCGGGATTAATTCGTTATTTTTATAACTAACTACCATTATCCCTCCCTTCTTTGGTACTACCTGAATAGGGCTAACCCACTTACTATCTGATATAGGGTAGATAATTCATGCGTCTAATAATTTCATAACCTCGCCCTTAACTACTTCTTTCATGTTTTGGTTTATACGGTGCTGAGGTTGAATGGACTTACGCGAATTATCTTCCATTAAAATTTTATGAGTGCAGAAGGATGGGATTATGCCTTTGATATCAGATATCTGCCAAGCAATAGATCGGCGATGTTTACATAAAACTGAAAGGATTTTTTCATTTTGAACATCCGTGAGGTAGGCCGAAACTATAACTGGCAGCTTGGAGTTCTTTTCTAAGAAGGCGTACTTGAGATCTTCAGGAAGTTCTTTAAGTTCTAGGGTAGGGTGTTCTTCATAAGAGGTTTGAGAAATTCTTTCTTTTTCAAATACTATATCTTCGTAGATCTTTTTAAACGGAAAATTAAAAGGGGTGGAGCTAGTGGACAAGGCGGCTTCTTGCAGCGATTCAGTTGGAAGAGTAGAAGATGAACAAAAATTAGAAAATTCTTTTTCCAAATCAGATAGAAGATAAGCGGATTCTACACTTTTTTCACTTAGGTGTAGTGATTCAGTTGGAAGAGAAGAGGAGGAACAGAAAGCAGAAAATTCTTTTTCAAAATTTGAGAGGCAATAGGAGGATTCATCACTCACGACATCTACGAAAAAAGCAGGATTCATCATTTGCTAAGGTGTTTTTCATCGAAGGTGTGATAGAGAAAGTGACTTCGTCATAGCCTACTCGAAGGAAGAGCTTACCATTGCTTACATCAATGATAGCTCGGGAGGTGGAAAGGAAGGGTTGTCTAAGGATCAAGGGAATCTCGACGTCTTCTTCGATGTCCAAAAAGACAAAGTCCACCGGGAAGATGAACTTGTCAACTTTTACTAGAACATCCTCCACTATTCCTAACGGGTACTTAACAGATCTGTCGGCGAGTTGGATACTCATGCGTGTGGGGTTGAGGCTACCAATTCCTAACTTTTTAAACAATGAGAGGGGCATCAGGTTAATAATCGCACCTAAGTCGGTTAATGTGTGCTTGACAAAAAGATCACAAAAGACACACGAAATAGAAACTACCCGGGTCACTGATTTTCTTTGGTAAGTCGTTTGTCAAAACCGCAGAGCACTCGGTGTTTAACGTGACGTACGAAAGGTTCTCTAACTTCTTCTTGTTGGTCAGGAGGTCCTTAAGGTACTTGGCGTACTTCGGCATCTGGGAAATCGCTTCATGGAAGGGCAGATTTATGTGGATTTGCTTGAACATCTCTAAGAAACGGGAGTATTGATTGTCTTGGCGTTGTTTATTAAGTTCGGAAGGGTAAGGCGATTTTGGATTATTTTTAAAGATGGGTGGTGGAGTGAGATCTTTTTCTAAAATGGGGGTGATAACTTCTTCAGCAAAGGGTGGAATTTTTAAAATGGGGGCGGAGCTTTGATTTTTTAAATCCAGGGCAGAGCTTTTCTCGGGCTCTTCACTTACCATACCGGGAACTTGCTTCCCACTCCGAAGAGTTATAGCTTTCGCTTGCTCTCTTGGGTTGGGCTTGGTATTGGAAGGAAGAGACCCTGCGGGTCGCTCAGAAATAATTTTATCGAGTTGTCCTACTTGATTTTCTAGACTTTTTATGGACCCGGTTAGGGTTATTATCGTAGTGTCATTCACATTCATATATTTTGCAAACTTTTCCTCCAAACTTGGAGATTTTGTAAAATTTTGAGGAGGTGGTGGTGGTGGTGCAGAAAAATCATTTTGTAGTGGCGGGCACATAGCATTCGATGGATTACTCCACGAAAAATTTGGGTGATTTCTTAAAGCGGGATTATAACTATTCGAAAAATTAAAACCAGGAGGATGAAATTTCGCAGCAGAAATATTATTAAAAGCATTTCTAGGCATATTGTTAACAAAATCTAAATGTTCGGGGGAAGGAGTTGTATATTCCCATTCCTGAGGGGCAGAGGCAGCAGTAATCTCCGTTATCTTTTTGCTTAGGATTTCTACTTGCAGAGCTAGCTGGGAGACATTGCCCACTTCAAAGATACCTGCAGGCTTGTTCAGGCGGGACCTAGGCACATTCCACTGATAAGTGTTCATGGCCATGTCCTCAAAATGCACAAGAGTTGCTTCCGAGGTCTTATGATTTAAAGTACCGCCAGAAGCTGGGTCTTAATAGTAACTAACTGGTGGTGGTGGATTACTAGTTCAGTTGATTTTATTATTTAACTGTAGTAGCTCTCTTTCTAGCATAGTTTTATTTCCTTAATTGCAATTAGTTTCTCAAACCCTAGTTTTTCCGTCGATAAAATAATATTCTTGGTGGTCACTAAGCTTCGAAGAAAATAAAGGCAACCGAACTAGCAATCCAATGAGGCAAGTATACCTATCGAACTGTATCAAGGGGACACAAGTGTCGTATTGAAATTCGGGAACTGTTGAGTACACTAACTCACACGAAGACTATTATTTTATCGACGGAAAAACTAGGGTTTGAGAAACTAATTGTAATTAAGGAAATAAAACTATGCTAGAAAGAGAGCTACTACAGTTAATTAAAGGCCTATAAGAAGTGATTACAATGAAGGGCTGAAAATATAAAATGTAAATGCACTCGATAAAGAATAACCTCAGCTAAAGTCGACTAAGAAATGCGATAAAAACCTAAACTTAATAGGGTAAAGGTCCTTGACCATAGAGGTTCCTAAAGCTTGAACACGCTTCTCTCGAAGTCATGCCCAACTGAGTTTAGGAAGGTCCGACCGACTCTCATCTAAATCGGAGGCTTAAAGATCACTTTACGTGGTGAACCCCACTATTGGATTTTACTCCAATCCGGGAGATTTGGACGTCTGCCTCTCTCGAGGGGTGCATACAACTCCCTTTACTCTTGAGCGCTCACTTCAAACCATCGGCCTCTCGGCTAGCCTAGAATGAAAGAAAAGGTGGAGAGTATATATCGATAATATACCTCCAGCCCAAGAAAAATCAAGAGTAGTTCAAGGTCTAAAACCTAAAAAGAAAAGGTAAATTTAAACATTATAACTTAATCGCTCGAACCTCGGATCATCAAGATAAAGTATAAGGAGGATTAGTTAATCATAATGGAGTGGAGGAGGGGGGATAAGTAGTAAAGCATAATAAGAACACAAGTGAGAAAAGAGCACTTCTATTAATAATGAAAGAGAGCTACACTACTTGAAATGAAAATTACACTTGCACGAAATTAAAATCCTATTCTAGCCCTATAATTATCAACTAAAACAAGTGCATAAATTACAATAAAAGCTATTACAAAGGCTAAAACTTACACTAGGGTTAAGGGAAAACACAAAATGAGGAAGAGAGAGAGAGAGAGAAGAACACTAAAAAAGAACAAGAAACAAAGGCGCAGCACCTCCCCTCTCAACCCAAGCTTGTTGAAATGGAAGGGGGTCTGGATTTATAGGAAAAGTTCACAGGTTGGTCACGCCCTTCGACATGCCCTAGGGGGGCGTGTTAGGGGGTGTGACAGGTACAGGGTTGACCTCAGGCTCTGGATTCTGGCAGGAAGGATGATTGCTTCTATACATCGGTGGACACGCCCTAGGTCACGCCCGTGTAGGGTGGGCGTGACACGCACGTCGCATCGAAATCATTGGTCGAAAATTCGTCAATCATCGAAAATGAGGGGTCATGCCATATGTCACGCCCGTGACTGGGGGCGTGACAGTACTGTTTGCGTGCTAAGGCAAAATAGCATTTAATGCGGTGGCAGGCTTCGGGCAAAGGTCAACACGCCCCGTGTCACGCCCGGGGAGGACGTGTCAGGGGGGCGTGACAGCCATTTTTCCTGGTATTTTGTCTCTGTCATCAGGCTTCATTGGGATCGGGCGACACGCCCTAGGTCACGCCTAGGGAGGGCGTGACAGGGGGCGTGACAGGTCATTTTTGGCCAAACTTCTAGAAACCTACAAAAAGACAAAAAGTGTTAGTGGCAATAATATTTACATAAAAACGATAAAAAATAAACTAATAAAACATGATTTGTACATTATAAACTAGAAAATACGATATTAGTTTAGGCTACAAAATGTATTATCACATCACACATTGGAATTGGTTGTGTTTTGATGCAAGAAGGAAAGGTGATCGCGTACGGATCAAGGACATTAAAAACTCATGAAAAAAACTATCCTACGCATGATTTGGAATTTGCTGCTATTATTCATGCGCTGAAGCTTTGGAGACATTTACTGTATGGCGCACTATGCAAGATCTACACAAACCAAAAGAGTTTTAAGTACGCCTTCACTCAAAAAGAGCTAAATCTGCGCCAGTGTAGGTGGTTAGAGTATGTGGTTGATTATGATGTAGAGATCTTGTATCACCCAGGAAAGGCTAACGTAGTAGTCGATGCTCTGAGTAGGAAGATTGCCGAAATCTTTAATCTGTCAGTACAGTCCCTGGTGGAAGAATTCTTGTTGATGGACATTGAAGTTGGGAGTAGTACTGTGCCTGCTTGTTTGGAAGCAGTAGAGCCTTCTTGGATTTCCCTCACCAGAGTGCACCAGAAGGATGATGTTGATTTGTTGCATCTCCAAAATAGGACTGAGAAGGGAGAGTTACCTGATTTCTCTTTGGATGAGTTAGATACTCTGAAATATCATGGTAGATTTTGTATTACCGCTTTTAGTGATATTCGGGCTAAGATTTGTAATGAAGCTCATGGTTCCAGCATTGCCTACCATCCTGGTTCCACCAAAATGTATAAAGATCTAAACAAAATTGTTTGGTGGTCAGGAATGAAGAATGACATAGCAAAGTTTGTGTCAGAATATTATACGTGCCAGCGTGTTAAGGCTGATCATAGAAGGTCGGGTGGTAAACTAACTCCGCTTGATATTCCAAAATGGAAGTGGGAGAGTATTTCGATGGATTTCATCACCGGTCTACCAGAATCTCCACGTGGGAATGACTCTGTATGGGTAATAGTCGATAGATTAACAAAGCGTGCTCACTTTGTGCCTTTTAAGATTGGGTATTCTATGAAGAAAATTGTTGAGCTATATCTTGAAGAAGTCATCAGATTGCATAGAGTGCCTGTTAGCATTGTATCAGATCGAGACTTTAGATTTACGTCTCGCTTTTGGAAGAGTTTACAGGAGAGGTTCGGTACCGATTTAAGGTATTCCACCGCATATCATCCGCAGATGAATGGTGAAACAGAGCGAATTAATCAGATTGTAAAGGATATGATCAGATGTTACATATTGGATCATGGTAGCGCTTGGGATGAGCGTATCAAACTCATAGAATTTTCTTACAATAATAGTTATCAAGAGAGTCTACAGATGGACCCGTTTGAGGCCTTGTATGGGAGGCGTTGTAGGACTCCTTTGTTTTGGGCTGAGATTTGTGAGAGGTCATTCCTAGGTCCAGAAGACCTTAAAGAGATGAATTGTACTGTAACTTATATTCGAGAGAAGCTCTGTGTGGCACAAGAGCATTATGAGAAGTATGTTTATCGAGGAAGGGTCGATCTGTAGTTTGTTGTTGGGGACTTGGTTTTCCTGAAAGTCTCTCCGATGTCAGGTGTTAAAAGGTTTGGAAGGAACTACAAGTTAGACCCCCGGTACGTGGGACCTTTCAAGATTCTTGAGCGCATCGGAGTGTCAGCTTATAGGCTGGAATTTCCTACTACCTTCATTGGTGTCCATGATGTATTCCATGAAAGCCAGTTGCGGAAGTGTGTTCGTAATGGTCATCAAGTCCTTGACTCAGGGCCCCAGATTCAGCCCAATATTTCATGCGTGGAAGAGTCTGTCCGTGTTTTGGAATTTCAAGAGCGTGTGTTGCGGAGAAAGACCATCCCCATTGTCAAGATTCCTTGGAGAAATCAAAACGTCGAGAGTGCGACGTGGGAATTGGAATCGGCGATGAGGGAATCTCATCCGCACCTCTTCTCTTTGTTTCGGGTATGTCTCTATGTTTTCAGTCATGTTTGATTTTCTCGTTTTGGTTTGGTTTTGGAGTTGTGTTAAGTTTCGGGATGAAACTTCTTTTTAGGGGGCGTGACTGTAATGCCCCAGATTTTTCTATGATTTTATTTGATTTTGTATCGTCATGTTTATGACGTCATGACGTTACTTTTAACGTCGAGTTGACGGCGCATCGTCGTTAAGACAATTTCGCGTCAGTGCAGTCGAGTCGGCCAAATTCTTGTTGTAATTGGAAAAATTTTGCATTTATAAATTAAGTTAAGTAATTTTGGACTTGCTCGTCAAGTTTCGACACGATCCGAGCGATATTCGGGCCTCGGCGATTTTCCGAAGTTCTGTAGAATTTATGTTCGCCGTAAACTTTGAAAATTTATATCTCGGGAATGGCTCGTTGGATTTTGGTTTTGACTTCGTCATTGGGTTCGTAGCGTCATTGTTCGCCTGCGGTGCAAATTTCGTTTAATTCGGCACGCGTTTGGGCCTCCGTTTTGAGCTCGTGTTTCCTTATTCAAAAAAATATAAATATAATAATTTTAATATTAAAGCACTTTTCAAAAATGTCATTTACTCTTCATGTCTATAGTTTGCTTTTTTGGATATATTTGTGAAAAAGCACTATTCATGTAATAGAATTGTCGAGTGATCTGGCTTGTTCTCGAGTCTCTGCATCGTTCTTCTCGAGTGAATTAATTCCTGTTCTCGAGTACTGCAACAT
Organism: Platanthera zijinensis; assembly: GCA_039513925.1. NCBI lineage: Eukaryota > Viridiplantae > Streptophyta > Magnoliopsida > Asparagales > Orchidaceae > Platanthera > Platanthera zijinensis. The sequence goes on from CM077087.1 coordinate 111,077,275, forward strand.
CTTCTCGAGTAAAATTTTTCTTGTTCTCGAGTACTAAATTTTAGTATTCGAGTAGCCTGTTTTCTACTTTTCGAGTACTCCTAAGCTTGTTCTCGAGTGGTCTGCAACACTTCTCGAGTAGTCCGTTATAGTTTGTGTTCGGGGGCCTGCTTGAGGGTCAAAACGGTGTCGTATAAAAAAATGATTAACATCAAATTTGTTCGTCTATACGAGGTCTACAACTTTCATATTGGAAACTTTTCTATTTGAAGTCAGCCTAAACCTCAATTTTTGTTTTTCGCGTATCCGCTCGTAAATAGTCCGTTTTTAGACAAACCTTTTTATAAATATATATATATATATATATATATATATATATATATATATATATATATATATATATATATATATATATATATATATATATATATATACTCTTATACTTAGGGTAATTAGAAAAAAACTTCATCTTCTCCAAAATTCTAAACCGAACCAGAGAGGCGTAGGAGAGAGAGAGAGGAAGATGTTCGTGAATCTTTCGGTGGCCGCCGACGGTGCTCCGGTGCTCGAAATCTTGAACCAATCGTAGATCTGGAAAGCTCTCGTCGAGAGCTACTCCATCGTGGTAAAACTTTTCACATTCCTTGAGTTTTCTCATTAGGGTTTTTCAGCTCTAACCTCTATTTCAGCCATTTTTGTTCAGATTTTGAATCCTCCCGTCTTCCTTTGCATCGACCTGCGACGGGGAGTGGTTCAGAGAACTTTTCCGGTAAAACCAAGGCAAGTGGTGGTTTACCCTCGTTTTTTTCTTGTCTGATTTGATGGTAATTGTTAAGTTTGTTCTTTAAGTTTTGTTTTCAGCACTTTTGTCTTCCCAAGTTATTTTTATGTTTAATCCTTCCTTGATGATCGTTTGAAATTAAAGGATCTTGTCATGGTAAATTCGATCTTGACGGGGTACATTTAATCATTCTTGGAATATTTTAGTAATGGATTTAATCGTCTTATCTATCGGTATTGAACGTATTATAGTTTGTCTAGGATTGTAAATCGTTTCTAAAGGTTGATCAACCGCGTCTTTAATCTAGAAATGTCAAGTAGAATCTGACGTGCCAAGTCTCGAGATATATGTGGTGGTTGTTGTGGGTTTTCTTGATTGTGGGAGTAAGTGGAGGAAACCACCTCCGCAATGTTTGTTTCCTTTATTAGTACCTTGTGGAAGTCTACAAGGTTTTTGGGCATCTGCGGTGCATGGTGGAGAGTATGAGACTCCCCCGTAATTAGACGGATATTATATTCATGAGGGTGTGTCCAGTTGAGTGACCACCTCACCCATGTTTTTGGGTAGAGTCGACCACAAGTGCCTAATAAAGGTTATGTATTTCTTCCTATAATTTACTCATGTTTGTCACCTTATAGCCTTGTGCATGTGGTGTATTTATGATGTACGTGACGATTCACGTAATTGTTCTTTTCCTGTTTGATGCTTTACTTTTGTACTTTACTTCAGTACTGTTGGTCTTGGGTTGGTACCCCTTTTGACCTTTGTTTATTTTGGCTTATCTTTCAGCCACTATTTGTACCTTCTTACTGAGGTGTTCTGTCTTTGGAATGCCTCAGGTTCAGAGTAGTAGCAGATAGCCATGTTGGTTTTGGAGTTCATGGGTAGCTGTCTTGGCTGTGGGTTTTCCTCTCTGTAGCAAGGTAGTTTGTTTTTTATTTTGTTTTACTTGTTAGGACATACTTTACTATATGTGGGTTCGTGTCAATTTGTTGATGCCCACAGGATTGTTATTTTTGGATACTTACTAGCTGATTAGTTTTCTTTATGTGCATGTGGATTACTTGCTCTCTGGGATGATTTATGTTAGGAATGCATGTTAGGTATTTTCAAGTATAAAATCTACTATTATTACTTCATGCATTTGCATATTTTAAAACTCTAACTTGTTATATTTAGCGACCGTAAAAGCTATCTATACTACTATTATAAATTTAGGGTCTTGCATAGCATGAGTTGTCCTTGGGGATGTTTACACTTATGTAGGATGTTCAATCTCATGAATGAAGTATTTTTTTTCCGCAGTGTATAAACTATTTTCTTTCGTGGACTAGTTGATCCACTAAGCCGAGGGATACGGCTAACTTCTTAATTTAAACTAGATTTCCCTCTAAATAACCTAAAGATCTTTATTTATGTATTAAGTAGGATTTTTGCCTGAGCGCCCGTAGTTATCCCCTACTGGCGTGGCATCATGACGCGTATTTTCCCTTACTCTGATATACTATTTAATGCGGTGAAAATGCGAGTTGTGAAAACAGCCATAATTTCTTCTCAGCACCAAGGATGTAGATCTTCAGGATTCCTTGGTTTGTGCTGGAAGCAACTTGCAGAATAGCTCTTCTTCTTCTTTCTTTCCTAGGCTGAGGAGATTCATGTAATACCCCCCTCCCGGAACACAAAAAACGACACGAGCGGGGTCTTATGCCCAGAACAGTCGCCTTGCGGTAGCACTAACACTCGGGCTAGCTTGTACCGCAAGACACCTATTCTGGCGGCCACAACCAATATCATTAATTGTCGACCTAACCAGAATATAAGACACCGAAGTCAAATCCACAAAAAGCATAAAAGTCCATGAATATAACAAAAGTAGAGAAGCTACAACAAGCCTCTAATATCAGAGTACGTTAATAGTTTCCCAAAAGGACTACATCAAAAACCTCTCACACTCACATCAGTAACCGACGGTAGCGACAGTACCGTCCCCTCAGGCTCTGTTGTCCTTGCCTTGCTGTCCGGCTGCATAACCTGTTGCTCCACCTGTTGGGTTTCCTCCTAAAAAGGAAGACATAGAAACCGTTAGTCATAAAGACTAAGTCGCTTCACATTCACTCCCCAAGCGACTCCTCAGCACCGGGCGGAGAAAGGAACAGGGTACAATATAAATGAAACATAGGTACAAGCAGGTGGTATAGACTGAATATCACTATGTGTATAAAGCAGTGTAATAAATGAGCAACATCTTATCTAACAATTCTACCATCTACAGCAGTATAAGAGTATAGAGCTATAACAGAAAGTAACTCAACTTATATGAATGCACATACAAACATATAGGTTGAGGATCGTTCAGCAGTAAAGAACTCATCGTATAGGAGTGCCCATACAAACTTATACGATGAGGATCTTGTGTATGTAATGAGGTGTAATGGCATGTATACAATGCAATGACTCACCCCGATCATGCACATGCAATTGCTATGTCTACACAGACTTGTTGTTCCCACTTTTCGAGCAGGTAGCTAACCTATCAGGCATCATCCGTCGTGGCCACACAGTGATAGTGGAGCGGGCATCTCCACTACTAGGCTGGTCTCCACACTACCTATCCTAGGCCTCTATACGCCTCAATGCTAAGAACACAACAGCGGTGCTCACACGCGTACTACGGCTCAGCGGGTGTCTCGGGTAGATGTGCGCCGAGATCATAGCTCCTAACTAGCCTAAGGTGTGATACGGAAGGAGCCTCGGAAATGAGCATGAGTACAAAGCCCAACTATTCACTTGGTACGGAAGGAGCCTCGGGACATGAACACCGAGGACCAAGCCCAACTGCCCAAGGTCTAGCTGTCAAATCCCATCAGTGTGACGATTGGCGAGCCTGTAGACCTGCCACACAATCCTTTACTCGGAATTATGACACCATGTGTTGACTCATACCGCATGCAATACAACCACATCATGGCACGGAAGGAGCCTCGGGACATGAACATCAAGGACCAAGCCCAACCGTCCATTATGACTCTTCTCAACAACACCAACACGTGCGATCAGATATTGTTGGGTCTTATTTCCACAATGACCTTAATTTGAAGAAGTCCTCCTAAAACTAAAGAGAATTGCAGTTGTATTTGATGTACTTGTTTAGATGTGCTTGCAGGACTCTATTGTCAAGTGTATACCAATGTCAGTCTACAGTGGGTCACCTAGCACAGGACCATACAATGTAATCCCTCATTGTGTGATCTATGGTGTTGACCCATGTGTAGACTCTCTATTGGGATACACTTCACTTCACAAGCATTTGAACTCATGGGACCTTGAAGTGTTGTTGATCATTAGTAGGAGAAATGGATTTCCAAGGGAGAAATTATTCCAAGTCATATACTCGAGTAGTTCTTTGGATATACTCGAGTAGTCCAAAGAACATACACGAGTAGATACTATGATACACGAGTAGATGCTTTCACTTACTCGAGTATCTAGTTTCTTCCTCTCTCGGAATTTTGCCTAAGTGTTCCTACACGAGTGGTTATCTATATACTCGAGTAGTTAAACTAATATACTCGAGTAGACCAAAGTCAAGTACTCGAGTAGTTAAATTTATATACTCGAGTGGATCGACTTACTCGAGTAGTTAAATTTATATACTCGAGTGGATCGACTTACTCGAGTAGTTCAGCTGATATACTCGAGTATGTATTTACCAGATACTCGAGTCAGTTCTTCCAGATACTCGAGTAGGTTGCTCAGGATACTCGAGTCAGTTCTTCCAGATACTCGAGTAGGTTGCTCAGGATACTCGAGTAGTTTATTCCATACTCGAGTAGTCTAGTTTTTCACAGATTATTTTCTAAGTCCAGACTATACGGGATTATTTCATATCCTCTAATATGATTGGTCCACGTGTACATGATTAAGGTTGGATTTGACCGTTATAGAGATCCTATAAATAGGTCTTGTCAAAACGTCAAACCCTAAGAAGTATTTCTGAATCTAATTTCTATCGCTCGCATCGGGAAGCCGTCAAGTTCACGCCGACATATTCCTGTTCATCTTCTTCGTCATCGGTCTTCTCCGATCCAAGGATTCAGACAAGAAGTTTCAGAAGATCAAGCTATTCTCAATCGACAGATCCAACTCTTGATCTTGCTGATTCTAGTTTTTCAGATCCAAGAGATTTCGCTTTGTCTTCCTCGATCTATTTTCTGCCGAGCCCTAACTCTGAAGAAGGAAGAAAGGATTGAAGATCCAGATCTGAATATCTCTGTTTGTATATTTTTGTATACATCTTTTATTCTTGTAGGAGTCTTGACTCTGAGTTCTGTAGATCCGGTTTGGATCGAGACTTGTAGGAAGTTTTATCTTCCGAGTGTAGATCCGGTTTGGATCGAGTTTTTTGTAGGAACGTTGTTCCGAGGTGTAGGATCGTTTTGATCCGAGATAGTGGAGTAGCCAAGTCTAGTGGTTTACTAGATTGGTGAGGAAAGTGGACGTACCCAAGGTTGGGGAACCACTATAAATCTTTTGTCGTCTGTGATTGCTTGGTATTGTGTTGTGCTAGTTCCTTAATTTTTTATTCCGCAAATAGGCGCACATCTCACCTATTCACCCCCCTCTAGGTGATTTAGGTAGACAACTTCCTCTCTCAGATATCCGCACTCTCATGCTTTCACACTCCGGTTCCCAAGGCACCTCAAGGGTTTACCATAAACACAGGTGGTAAACCACCACATACAATGGACCATCTTAGACTCCCATATATGACAAGCTTACGAATCATGATTACGTCTAATGCTATGGTCACACAACTTTAGCATCACCACTTACAACTCTACCAAACTTAATCATTTGTGCGCACATGATTTAATCATCTGTCTATCACATCACATGTTCATAATAATCAACACCGACCGAATACATAAGTTCCAGTAAATCTTGTTATTAGATGACTAATTACCCTTCGTTCACTCACCCCCACCATGTCGTTTCGTTAAACCACATACCATTTCAACATTTTTTTATGTGGGGTCTATCCAGTAATTTTATCATGAGTTGAATTATCAAAATTTGGCATATTATGATTCGCCTACAACTTAACGTTGGATTGTTACAAAACCTCCTCCGAGTCCAAAGCCAACTATACACTAACCCAGGAATTTCTGGTGCAAAACACCTGTTGGACAGCAACTTCAACCAGAGATTCTTGTGGTTATAGGAATCCGGTGAGTGCATGTAACCCCTCGATGGAATGTTCTTTCTATGGGATACAACTTTCATGTTCAGTCTTCAACCCAAATCAGACTATATCACACAAGAAATTGGCTCCAAAGCCTGCTGTGTACAGAATACAATTTCTGCACGCTTAGTCTGACAGCCCTTTACTTTGATTAGACATTCCCGTGGCTACAGACTTCACCTGAAGGCGTGTAACCACTCATTAGAAATTTAATTCAGAGGGCTACGACTTTTGTGTTTAGTCGAAAGCCCAGATCTGGCCATATCTTGCCTGAAAATAGCCAAGAAGGTCGTTGCATGCAGAACGCAGATTTCTGCACGCATCTTGAGGCGAAATAAACGGCATCGGTTCATCTTCCTCCTCAAGCCGATCCTCCCAAATCAAAACCAGAAGTTCCTCCACCCTTATTCACCCTCTTAAGGTCATTCCTCTTCACGAAACCACCCCCATCATCACTTTGAAGGAAGGGGAGGTTGAAGATGACTACACCTTAGAACACAAGTTTTAGCATGGTCCTCCTAGAAACCTTCATCTCACACATCAAGACTCATTTGAGTCTATGTATCGCCTAAGAATAACTATAGATCTAGCACCAAGGGAGAGGGGAGGAAGCTCACCTCATTTCCAGCGTTTCTGCCATCTCCGGCCATGGATCTTGTCATTCTTCTCGTCAGCATCCCTTTTCCTTGGCGGCGGTGGCGATTCCTCATGGAGTTTGGTGGGCTCCAGCAAGTTCTTCCCTCCTCCAGATGTTTTCTCTAGAAGATGTGGCTTGGAAGAGAATGAAAACGACTAGGGTTTCATTTTGCCTTTTTATTCAGAAGTGACACGGGTAGGGACACGCCCGTGTCCTTACCCATGTCCTTCTCAGGCGAAACTGCGTCAACGGTTTGACTGTCGCTTCGTGCACATACACGGGTACTGACACGCCCGTGTCTGTACCCGTGTCAAGATGCAATGGCTGTGGTTTTGCTCGTTTCTATACCCGTGTCCTGCTCGGGACATATTTCGTCGATCTTGCCTCGACGTACACGGGTAGGGACACGCCCGTGTCTCTACCCGTTTCCTTCTCTGGACAATCCTGCTTATTCTTGATAAATACACATAGGTAGAGAAACCCCCGTGTCTCTACCCATGTCCTTCTTGGGTCAGACCACTTGGCACAATTTTCTTATCACTCAACTCCATGCCACTCAACGCCACGACACACGGGTAGGGACACGCCCGTGTGTCATACTCAAAATTGGCACTCAATGCCATTCTCAAGACCACCCAGCGCCACTTAAGTTCTGGCAGATGCATACAGGTACGGACACGCCCGTGTCTCTACCTGTGTCCTATACAGGCCCAACTTCTCTTTCCCCACGAGTGCGTGCCTGCACTCTCTGAGCCAAAATCAGCTCTCCTGACTCAAAAGCGCGCACAAGGGGCCTAGCGCGAACCGGGACATTACAAATCCTATAAACAAAATAAAAGATTTCGTCCCCGAAATCGGGTTAAGGCTACGGGGAGAGAAAAACATAAAATAACTATAAAATAAAATTTGCTTTTAAAGATTACCTTGATAAAATAGCTCCGGATAGCGCCTTTGCATCAAGTCCACCGGCTCCCACATATACCCCTCTTCCCATGATTAGACCACTGTACCTTTACTATAGGAACACTTTTGCGGCACAAAATCCTCGTCTCGTTGTCTACTATCCGCCCAGGCTCTAGTCGCACCGACCAATCAGTCGCAACTGCTCCATCAGTGGTTGGGACATTTTTTTTGGGCCGCAACAACGGCTTTAGGAGTGACGACAGATTGAATACGTCATGAAGATTCTCTAGATTCGGCGGTAACTCTAACCGATATGCCAACGGACCAATCCTTTCCAATATGACGTAGGGTCCAACGTACCTTGGGCTGAGCTTCTTCACACCACATACTCGAGATACTTCATGCATCAGCCTGATCTTTAAAATACCTGGTCGCCCACTTGAAATTCCACCATCCAGTGTTTTGCATTATAATACTTTGTTGGGCGACTTTGAGCCTCGAGCCTGCAGTCCCGTATTAGCCTCACAGCCGCATCAGTATTTTCTTTGTATTCAATTCCCAAAGCCTTCGGATCTTCATCCTGCACCCAAGACAAGGGTGTTCTACACCTTCTTCCATAAAGGGCTTCATGGGGCGCCATCCCGATGCTAGCTTGATGGTTGTTGTTATATGAGAATTCTACCAAGGGTAGGAGCCTTTCCCACGGCTCTCCTCTATCCAAGACACACAACCTCAATAAGTCTTCCAATGTCCTGATATTCCTTTCAGATTGCCCGTAAGTCTGAGGGTGAAACGATGTGCAAAAGGTAAGGCGCAAACCCAAATATGCCTGCATAGCCTTCCATTCCCTAGAGGAAAACTTACCATCTCGGTCAAAAACAATTGTCTTTGGCACGCCATGATACCGTACGAATTGTTCCACAAAAAAGCGTACCAAAACATCCATGTGTGCTTCTTTCTTTATAGGTATAAACCGGGCTACCTTCGTCAAGCGATCAACGATTACCCATATCGAATCATTCTCTGAGCGGGAGCGAGGCAAACCGTGGATGAAGTCCAAGGAGACAACCTCGAACGTTCACTCAGGGATGGGCAATGACTGCAATAATCCACCGGGGCTCCTTCATTCTTCCTTCACCCTTTGACAGGCCTCGCAATGAGTAACAAAATGTCTGGCGTCTTTCTTCATTCCCGGCCAACACATGGTCTTCTGCAAGTCGGCGTACATCTTAGCAATCCCAGGGTACACAGAATACTGAGAGCAGTGTGCCTCTCTCAAGATATCTTCATGAATTTTACCTCCCTTGGGAATGTAAAGCCGTCCACGGAAATGAACATGGCCATCCTTTAGAGATTACTCATTGGTTTTCCCATCTTAAATTGACTTTATTTCCGGGGCCCGAGTTTCATCCTTTCCTTGCTCCGCCCGAATCCGGTCTCGAATATCGCAAACTATGCTCATCGTGGTCAAGTACTCCGCATACCCATCCAGTTGATCCTTATACACCAAGGTGATCTCCATCTCCTCAAGCATCCTAGCTTACTCCATATGCATCAATCGGGACTCGGGGCTTGTTTCTGGTACCTTCCTGCTCAAAGCATCGGCTATAGAATTTACTTTTCCTAGATGGTAGTTCAGGGTGAATTCATAATTGCACAAAAACTCCAACCATTGCCGCTGTCTTTGATTCAATTCCTTATTGGTATGGACGTACTTAAAGTTCTTATGATCTGAGAAGATTTCACAGTGTATGCCGTATAGGTAGTGCCTCCAAATCTTCAAGGCGAACACCACTGCTCCCAACTCCAAATCATGTACTGGATAGTTGATTTCATGCTTCTTCAGTTGTCTTGAAGCATATGCGATTACGTGCCCGTGTTGCATCAATACCGCTCCCATTCTTTGATATGATGCGTCAGTGTAAACTTGAAATCCTTACTTCCCAGATGGAAGGGCTAGGATGGGTGCGGATGTAAGTCTGTCCTTTAGTTCTTGGAACACAGCTTCACATGGGGGCGTCCACTCATACGGCACACCTTTATTTGTTAGGGAAGTAAGAGGAAGAGCAATCTTTGAGAATCCCTGTACGAACTTACATTTGTACCCGACAAGTCCAAGGAAACTCCGCATGTCGGCCGCTGACTTCAAAGGCTACCACTCCTTCACGACACACACTTTGGCCGGATCCACAGCTAGCCCAACCCCACTGATCACATGACCCAAGAAAGCAACCTCCTTAAGCTAGAATTCACACTTGTTGAACTTGGCGAGCAGGGCGTGTTCTTTTAACTTCTTCAGTACTAAGGCCAGATGCCCGACATGTTCTTCCTCCGTCTTGGAGTAGACTAAGATGTCTTCGATGAAAACAATGACGAAGACATCTAGATAGGGCTCGAATACTTTGTTCATCAAGCTCATGAAAACGTATGGGGCATTTGTGAGCCCAAACGACATCACTGTGAACTCATACAAGTCATACCTTGAGCTGAAAGCCATTTTCTGAATATCATCCTCTTGTATTCTAAATTGATAATACCCCGAGCGCAAATCTAGCTTGGAAAACCAATGCGCTCCCACCAGTTGATCGAAAAACTCATCGATCTGAGGTAACGGATAGGTGTTCTGTACCGTCAGTCGGTTGAGCTCCCGATAGTCTATGCATAATTGCAGGGTTCCATATTTATTCTTAACGAATAGAACAGGGGCTCCCCAAGGTGATGATCTGGGGAGAACAAACCCTGATTCTACCAACTCTTACAGCTGAACTCTAAACTCAGCGAGTTCCTTTGGGGCCATTCGGTAAGGAGTCCTGGAGATAGGCTTAGCACCCGGTACTAACTTGATTTGAAAATCTACTTCTCTGTGTGGGGGTAATCCTGGCAATTTCTCCAAAATTACTTCGGGGAAATCGCGCACCACCCGGACATCCTTGATATCCAACGCCAACTCCTTCATCTCAAAATAGATCATGAAAAGTTCACCCCCCCCTTCATGTGGGCTTTTAAAGCCTGGACTGAAGATAACATCATACGGGGCGCGAAGTTAATACCTTGAAAGATGACCTCCGAGTCTCCATGTCTCAACGAGATCCTCTTCTGCGCGCAGTCAATCTTCACATAGTGCTTATCCAGCAATACCATGCCCAAAATGAGGTCGAACTCTGGCATTCTCAAGACTGTGGTAGGGGTGTCGAAGAGCTTTCCTTCAAGGAGAACCTCAAACTCACACTTCGTGGTTGCCGTCATCTCTGATCCGTCTGGAAGGCACACCCTTCGAGCAATACAAGTGAAGTACTACACTCCATCTATATCTTTGATGAAGTCTTCATACACAAAAGAGTGCGAGGCACCGGTGTTGAAAAACGTATAAGCCGGTTTCCCACCGACCATCACGGTGCCTAAGTGTCAATAATAATTCTCAATCTAGGCATCTAGTATATCTTAAGCAACTTGAGGGTATTAATGAAAATAAAATGACTAACTGTAATCATACCTGCAATCACCTCCTGAGGTTTCCGCTCTTGAGTCATGTCCAACGCATACATCTGATCTGGAGTGGGCCCGGGGTTTCCTCCTCATTGTCCTCGTCCTCGACCACGCATGTGCCCCCGCCCTCGAGGAGCTGCTGGAGGGAAAGAGAGAGGCGCATTTCCAAATAGTTGCGGGTAGTAGCGTCGAATGTGGCATGGTTGGTTGCATTCGAAGCACACTCGCTCCTTCCGCCCACCAGGTTGCTGAAATTGTTGAGGTGGAGGAAATGCTGGCGGTTGCGGAACCAGACGCACCATTCTTAAATTCTGGGGGAAACGTATGCCACCTCTTTGATATCCTCTTCCTCCACTATTATCAAATCTCCTTATATTGCTGGGGCCGGCTTCCAGCACGCCCTCAGCTGGCCTCTTACCACTTCCCAAGTGGTCTTCTTCCAACCTCTTCGCCATGTCAATAATATCGGCTAGACTGGAGTCTGCTATAAACCAAAGGGCTTGCCTTAGGGGGTCTCGCAAGCCTTGGTAGAATTGTTTTGCATATCCTTTATCATCCAACTCATAAGAATCAGCAAATCTAGCCAAGTGCTGAAACTCCCGTTGGTATTCTGTCACCGACTTGGACCCTTGCTTTAGTTGCAAAAACCTCTCTTCAAGATCATCCCGAGCAACTGAGGGGATGAAATGCTCTAAAAGTCTTCATAAAATTCGTTCCAACTGATATCCGTGTACACCCGTCCTTGAAAAGTGGAGCCCATGAGGGACTTCCACCACCTTTTGGCGTGCAGCTCTAAGAGTGTCACTACAAGGGTCACTACCATATTGTTTGGGCATCTTATTCCTTCCAACAGTTCTTATTAAGTGTCGATCCATTCTTCCGTACGAACTGCCGACTCCGTCCCAAGGTAAGAAGGAGGAGAGAGAGCTCGGAAGGTGCTTTACCAATTGGATCCTGGACCCTGCTGTTGTACAGGGGCTTGCTGCGATTGGGACTTGAAGGCGTCTAGGATAGCTGTGAGCGTCTGCCCCTGCTCTAATTGTTGGAATTGTGTAGGTACGGATGGGGCGGGGGTGCCCCTTACTGGCTAAACATGCACTGGGATCTACACATAAGGTACAAACTTAAGGTTAGGTCGGCTAATCTAAGGTCAAAGATGGACAAACTTAGTGTGAATTACATATGGGCACACCACTGCTTCCGCTAAGTCAGTTTGTCCGCAAATTGACTAAATGAATGGGGGTGGTACCATTGTTGAATGACTTCGTCAGTTAAGGATCGTAGCAATCTGATACCATTTGTAAGACCCCCCCCCCCCTACCGGAACACAAAACACGGCATGAGAGGGGTCTTATGCCCAGAACAGCTGCTCTGCGGTAGCACTAACACTCGGGCTATCTTGTACCGCAAGACACCTATTCTGCTGGCCACAACCAATATCATTCATTGCCGACCTAACCAGAATATAAGACACCGAAGTCAAATCCACATAAAGCATAAAAGTCCATGAATATAACAAAAGTAGAGAAGTTAAGACAGGCTTCTAATATCAGAGTACATAAATAGTTGCCCAAAAGGGCTACATAAAAAACCTCTCACACTCACATTAATAACCGACGGTAGCGACGGTACCGTCCCCTCAGGCCCTATCATCCTGGCCTGACAGTACGGCTGCATAACCTGTTGCTCCACTTATGGGGTTTCCTCCTAAAAAGGAAGACGTAGCAACCGTTAGTCATAAAGTCTAAGTGGCTTCACATCCTCTCCCCCAGCGACTCCTCGGCACCGTGTGGAGAAAGGAACAGGGTACAATATAAATGAAACATTGGTACAAGCAGGTGGTATAGACTGAATATCACTATGTATATAAAGTAGTATAATAAATGAGCAACATCTTATCTAGCAATTCTATAATCTACAGCAGCAAAAGAGTATAGAGCTATAATAGAAAGTAACTGATGCGTGAAAATTGTCTCACGGACTACAATCTGAATAGGCAAGTGTACCTATCATTTTATAGTATAGTGATAAAAATATATCAAGGTCGTATAAAAACTCGGGGCAGGCAAGTATTATTACTCACAACGACTCTATTATCCTACCGAAAGATTGATTGGGTTTTGAAAATATTTTAAATTAAAACTAAAGATAATTTTTGAAACGAAAACTTATGATAAAAAGCTTGCATTCGATCAATGATTCACCATGAAATGAGACGAGAAGAATAAAAATATAGATTTAAATTTGCAAACTAAACTCGACCGTGATGGATCCGATATTAGGAAGTAATCTCGCTAGAGCATTAATTCCCATAACTTATAGACGTTTTGACCGAAATCTCTTTACAAGTCAAAATGGCCTAAAGTCACATTACCGAAGTGACCCGCACTATTGGATTTGACTCCAATCCGGAGGATTTACGTCATCCTATCTCTAGTATTACGTTTAACTCCTTCCTTCTTTGAGTGATCTTTCAAACCAACGAGTCTCTCGACTTCTATGGAATGAGATGAAATGCCTACTACCGTATACCGGAAATACGGAGTCGACACGAGAAATATCAAAGAAGGATCGATAATAATTTAGACAAAAACAAAACTAAGAAATAAAAAAGAAATCTCATCTCACTTCATGGATCCCCACGATCGAATGCTAAAAGTAATTAGCTACGCATGTTTGAGAAAGAAAGCACAAAAAGATAAAAGAAATTAATTTTCATTGATATATAAAAAGGGGTACACAATAATAAAGACAAGACAATATTGCACTAATAAAAAGACTATTACAATAATAAAAAAAAGAAATCTACTTATCAACAAGGAAAGAAACATACACTAGTAATAGCTATCTCACTTGCTCTCCACAATCCGACCTTCCAAATACATGAGACATGGGTTCCTTTTATAGGCTAGGGAGAATGTTCTAGAAAATGGTGGAAATGAAGGCATAAGGGGGGTGGCTGGCCATGTACTTGGGAGATGCATGTATGGCATTTAATGGGGAGAGAAAATAGGGGGGATTCATTGTATTTTATTTAAGGAAATAGAAAAAGAAAAATAGAAAATAGAAGGGGGAATGAATGAGGAATAAAGAGGGGAGAAAGAAATAAAAGAGGGGGGCCGGCCATGCATAAATGTGGAGGTGCGTGCATGTAAAAGTTAATGAGGAGGAGAGACTGAGGGTCGGCTAAGCATGGGCCACAAATGGGCTGGACTATGGAGGAAGAGTCATGCAAAGGTTGCATGGGCTCGGGTTTTTCTTCATGGAGGGCTCGGGTAACATGTGGGTTGCACCATGTAGGGGGTCGGGCTGTTCTTTGTCATGGCTCGGGCTGCATGTTGCATCATCAATATGGCTCGGGTTTGAACTTGAAGAGGGGGCTCGGGTAGTTTTCATAATGGGCTGCACTTGGACTGCTTCAAAGGCCTTAAACCTAGAAATAAACAAAATGTTAGGTATATTTTATAACACAACATGATAGTAGTTATTAAAAATAAAACTAAACATCATAACATAATAATAGTAATATTTCATAACAAAACACAACTAGACATAGAACATAAAATTAAACATTAAAAAAACATAAAATGCATAATTAAACTAGGAATTCATATATTATAAAAAAGACATTAAAACATGAAATAAAAACGTAACAAGCATAAAATACATAAAAATATAAATAAACTTAGGAATTTTGATTACTAAACTACCCCAAAAACCGATGACTAAAAGTAGTCATCAAATTCCCCCATGCTAGAGTATTTGCTTGCCCTCAAGCAATGAAAATGAAAACTAGGGAAAAAGAAAATAAAAGCAAGAAAACTATTTTAAGTATCATAATTAAGAAAACCAAAATATGAAAAATTAAACTATCCTAATTTTTATGTTAACAACTAGTGGGGTGAGAAGTACACAATAGAAAACTTGAAAATGGAGACTTAAAAATATCATTAGAACATAAGGAAGAATTACACATTTCTAAATCCATAAAACAAGGCATCCAAAATAAATGAAAATAAGAAAGACAAGAGTAGAAATTCTAAATAAACGGCGCATTGACGAACTACTAGGTTGCTAGAATAACGATTAACCCTAAATCATCTCAAGATAACCTCCAAAGAAATCCATCAATGATGGTGGCCATAGGCTTGTCCGTTCACACTCTCTCCACTACGCGAATTCACGTTTAAAGATCAAAAGGACTTCATTAGGCGTAAAGACTTGGCTTAGGTAAATAATTAGGAATAGAAATTTAAGGATAAAAATGGCAGGTAAATCACACTAAACCAAGGGTGAGCTCAAAATAAAATAAAAATGTGAAATGACAAGCAAGTCATTTCTCCAATTCAAACTACAAAATAATGCCATGAAATTTTTTTTCTTTTCAAAAGTTGGCCAAAAATAAACTACTTTTTTTTCTTTTTGATTGATTTCACATTTTGACACTAACTTAAATTTTTTTTTAGGAGAGCTCCAAATGTAGGCTTTAAATTTTCCTTTTCATTTTAAAAGATAACCCAACACAATAATATTTTAAGCTCATAGTCTAGTCTGAAATAGGAAGGGCATTTTGGCTTTGGTGAAAAATGAAATGAAAGGTGGAGCTAAACAAAGGAAAAAGGAAAAAGGCCCAAAATTGATTTAGCAACGGTGAAATTATTTTGGTGGCCAAAAAGGCTCAAACGGGTCAAAGGGTGGCCTAAATCATTTCTAAAGTACGTAAAAACGACGCAAATGTTTCGAGAGTAGCTAGGGACAAGTTCCAGACACACGGAAAGTATTACCCCACAAATAAAAAGGAGATAACATTACCTAGCAACCATTCGTATGCAACTAACCGAATAAAATGAAAAACTACACATTGCTAACTTACAACGTAAAAACAGATGCCTATATTTAAGAACAAGAAATTAGTAAAACTAAGTTATGTAAAAATGATAAATTTAGAAAACCAATTCAAGGAAATCTATATAGAACTACAAAACTGTACGGGCCTACGCATCACTAGAAGAAACATAAAACTAAAGAAAGAAAATAATTTTTGATTTTGTTTTTCAAATAGATTTTAGCAATTTTTTTGGGTTTTGATTTTATAATTTTTTGGGGTTTTGATAAGGATAAATAAAAGCAGTACTACAAAAGCTTAATAAAACTATACTAATAATTTTTGTTGTTTTTGTAGAAATTTAAAACATTTTTTTAGAAAGGAAAGATGATGGAGTCGTCACCCCCCGACATGTTGATTTGGAGCGTCCCCCTCCGGACGACGATGGTGATCTGGTACATGTTGAATACCCGTGACACGTTGCTTAGGAAGATCCTCTTCCGGATGATTATGCTGACCCGATTATGTTTTGTGTCGTTGTTCGTCGCTATGTGGAGTTTGAAGATTATGATGACCATTGCCGCAAACTTGAAGGTTGGGACTTGACTGCGACATCCTCTTCCAAGGCCGCGTCAACATCTCCGCCAAGGCCGCGTCAACATCTCCGTCGCATCTACGCATGAAATAATAATATTGTTGTTTAATTCCAATATTTAATTTCAACATTTTAATTATTATTTAAGCACTTTCATTTTCATTTCATGTTGGCCTATGTTTAACCAAATTTTGTTTCTCTTTAGAGTGGGCTGCATGTAGCCTCTTGTTTATGATGTAGCCTATATATAGGCATTGTTTTGTCATAATCCGGTAGAATGAATGAAAAAAACTTAAAACCTAATTTCAAGTTGAAATTTTGCCTCCTCCTCTTCTCCCCTTGGGCGCCGCCCCCTTCCTCTCCTTCCCCTTTTTTGGCCGCCGGCCCTCCCTTCTCCTCCCACCGCCCCTTCTCGGTTTCCACCCTCTCCTCTCCTCTTCTCCTTATCTCTCTTGTCCACCCGAGCCTCCTCTTCCTCCACCAAGAAAATTGACCACCTCCTCTTTCACATAGCCGACCACCACCTCCATCTCATAGCCGACCACCCTCAACTCCATCTCCAATATTTTGGCCACCATCATTTCCATTACCAAAAAAAACTGATCCCTCTTGTGAGATTCCAAAAACAGCCCCCTTTATTTCCTAGAGAAAATTCGACCAAGGCTAAGAGATAAATCTCATTGATCTTCAACGACGACGTGAAGGCAACGAAGGACAACGTGTTTCCCTCCAATTAGTGTGCTTCCGGTGGATTCGGAAAGAAATGATTCAAGGACAGGAAACCAGAATCATCCATTCCGGTTGGGTAACGAACATATCCACTCTTGAGCGTTTCCTTTCTTAGACAATTCTCGTGGCATAAGCGTAGCGCGTTATTTGTGAATGGTTTGAAATTTCGTGATTGATTTCATATTAGATTTGTTATTGTCTCTTATCTCCGTTTACATTCGTGAGGCGTGGCGGCCCTCATTTTATTTTGTTGGGAGAGAACCACCCATTATCTGATTCTTTGTTTTCGGTGGTGTATCTTTGGGTACAACTTACGCTCGACCGAACCGTGTGGGTTCATTTCGCTTGAGAGGACCTTGGTCTATAGCCTTGGACTTATCTTGAGGGGCTTAGCGAACCCCCCGTCACCTAAATATTTAAATTATTGCTATCGCATAGTTGCTGCGTTTTGTTATTGTGTGGACGTAAATGTGATAGTTGAGAAGCGTATGTGTGAATCCCTTAGCAGTCACCGTGTCGAACCCAGAAGCCTACATCAAAAGAAGAAAGAAAACAACTAAACCCTCCCCCATGCTTAAGTTTTGCATTGTCCTCAATGAAAAATAAAAACAAAAAAGAAAAAGGAAGAAGAAAAGGGAGGGGGGATGCAATAAAGTAAATACTTCAAAAGAAAACGACTTCCCCGGATTCGTAAGGCCGAATGCAGATGTCGCTCCCCCATGCTTAAGCTGGACACCGGCTCAGGCCTAAGGAAGAGAGGAAAGGGTGGAGCCAAACGAACCGCCGGGGATTTTATTCCTGCAAAACACAATAAGCAAACAAAAAGAAAAAAGAAATAACAAAAAGGATAAGCAAGGGGTGCTTCCCAAGAGCGCTCTTTGTTTAACGTCGTTTGAGCCCGACGTTATTGGTTAGCTAAATGGAAAATAAAAAACTAAAGTGAAGAGGTAACTCCCTAAGTATGCGCTTAGGAGATTAAATCAAAAAAGAGAAAAATTGAAGAATCGCACCGACATGCGGTGGAATCTTCAAGGGAATGACGCACGAAAATGAACGAACGGAGTTATAGAAGAACTCCGCCGTATGTAAAATGGGAAATAAGGGGTCGTCAAAAGAAGAAGAAAAAAAGAAGAAGAAATAGAAAGAGGAATAAAAGAAGTAGAAAAAGAAATTTCATCAACGGAAATTTCAAAAGGAGAAGGTGAGACTTGTGAAATTTCGGGAGAAGAAGGGGTAGAGAGAACTAAAGAAGAATTATCTAAAATAAAAGAAGAAGAAGAAAAAGACTCGCTAAAACTAGAAAAATTTGGAAAAGTTAAAGTTTGGAGCGAAATGGAATCACAAACGTCTTTAGAAAAAGAAAGAGAATGATGAAATGTCTCGTCATCCTCAAAGGGTAAAAAGCACGCCGGAATATCCATAGGGGTGTCATCCAAAGGAGGAAGGAAACAATCTGGAATATCCGAATAGTTATCCTCCTCGAGAGGAAAAGGACAAGCCGGGATATCCGGTGACTCATTACACGATGAAATTTGAGGAGACGGAGAAGAAGACAAAGAAAATGAAGCGGCCTCACAAGAAAAATAATCGAGAATGGTCTTGAAATGCGAATCAATATTATCAAGAGAAGTTTGCAATTCACGATACCAATTATCGATTGAATTAAAATTTAGAGGCGCGGCACTTTGTGGGGCAAAATCATGCGAAAAATAATACGGGTTCCCCACCTCCCAAGTAGGATAAAGATTGGAGTAAGGGCCAAATTGCCCACTTTGACCTGCTCCAGAAAAGTTGAAATCAAAAGAGGGAGGGGTTCCCGAAAGACATGCAAAATTAAAATGGTCGAGCGACCCACAAAAATTACAAAAAGCGCCAAAGGAAGATGATTCCATAGAAAAACTGTTACCAACGAGAAAGAGAAAATTTAATTTTTTTTGATTTCTTTTTTTTAAATTTTTGTAGAAGTAATAAACTCGATGCTTTCATAATATTGCCAAAAATAGTCCCCGACAACAGCACCAAAAACTTGTTGCGTGAAAATCGTCTCACAGACTAGAATCTGAATAGGCAAGTGTACCTATCGTTTTATAGTATAGTGATAAAAATATATCAAGGTCATATAAAAACTCAGGGCAGGCAAGTATTATTACTCACAACGACTCTATTATCCTGCCGAAAGATTGATTGGGTTTTGAAAATATTTTAAATTAAAACTAAAGATAATTTTTGAAATGAAAACTTATGAATAAAATACATAAAAATATAAATAAACTTAGGAATTTTGAATACTAAACTACCCCAAAAACCGATGACTAAAAGATTCATCGGTAACTCAACTTATATGAAGTAACATACAAACATATAGGTTGAGGATCGTTCAGCAGTAAGTAACTCATCATATAGGAGTGTCCATACAAACTTATATGATGAGGATCTTGTGTATGTAATGATGTGTAATGTCAGATATGCAATGCAATGACTAACCCATGATCATGCACATGCAATTGCTATGTCTATACATACTCACAGTTCCCACTTTTCGAGCAGGTAGCTAACCTCTCAGGCGTCATCCGCCATGGCCATACGGTGACAGTGGAGCGGGCATCTCCACTACTAGGCTGGTCTCCACACTACCTGGCCTAGGCCTCCGTACGCCTCAACGCTAAGAACACAACAGCGGAGCTCACACGCGTACTACGGCTTAGTGGGTGTCTCGGGTAGATGTGCACCGAGATCCTAGCCCCGAACTGGCCTAAGGTGTGATACGGAAGGAGCCTCGGAAATGAGCACGAGGACCAAGCCCAACCGTTCACTTGGCACGGAAGGAGCCTCAGGACATGAACACCGAGGACAAAGCCCAACCGCCCAAGGTCTAGCTATCAACTCCCATCGGTGTGACGATTGGCGGGCCCGTAAACCTTCCACACTATCCTGTACCCGGGATTACGACACCGCGTGTCGACTCACACCGCATGCAATACAACCATATCGTGGCACGGAAGGAGCCTCGGGACAAGAACACCGAGGACCAAGCCCAACCGTCCATTATGACTCTTCTCAACAACACCAACACGTGCGATCAGATATCCGCACTCTCATGCTTTCACACTCTGATGCCCAAGGAACCTCAAGGGTTTATGTAACACCCCCATCCGTCGTATGGCATATAATAGAAGGTCCAGCTGAAAACCGACGCCATATACCACGGACAGTCGGATGGGTTATAAAATAATACCAAAAACTCAACTACTCTGCCTAACACAGAGAATTCTAGCGGAAGCTTTTAAACAGTTTAAGAGATTCCAGAATTTGCACAATAACGGCATGAATGTCCACTATACCTCAGGAATGAAAAACATAAACACACAAAAGAGTACTTGGCCTTAAGGCCTTACAAATGTTCACTTGAAAATATAATGTTTTACATACATCGGCTCACAGGCGGGCCACACATGACAAAAGTAAAACAATGGTTCGCTTGGCCTTCGGGGGCCAGCTCAGCAACTTGGGGTTCATCCCGCTACTTGGCGCTTGATTCCGAAGCACCTGCAAGTAACATTCCACCGAACGGTAGCAAACAAAGCAACGGTCAGCTAAAGCTGACCAAATTATAACGACCCCGCCCCTTACTCGGGACGGCGGTGCTCCTTCCCTGCATAACATTAGCCTAACTAAATAGTAAAGTGCAAATATATATTTCGCCACAGGTGTAGGCTCGCTCGGCCAAACACCCCGTGCACTCAGGGCACATTCTCGGTGAATCTGGTCAATTCCGTGGCTTCACCACCACACTCAGGATGTCAAACATTGTGAGCATTTTTGAGTCTTTCTGACCGCAGTCCAAGACTCCCGACTATGCCAATGGCCAGTTCCACTTTAGGGCCTCTAGCACCGAACCGCTAAGCCCTGGTCCGTTTCCACCCGCCCGTTGCTCACATCGCCTAGTCACTTTAAGACGTACGCACGGGCCAAGCTTCACCCGGATCCTAAAACATTTCAAAACATCACATAACCCAATTATGTTCAAGGCTGGCTCCCCGCCGCCAAGTTAGCAGAACTATGATTCCGCCCAGTTTTTCGGGTGCGCCTTGGAGTTAATCCCGAAGGATCCCTGCTGCAATCTACCGCGTAGAAACCCAAAAACAACGCACGGAGTCTTCTCCGGCTATTCATGTAATGCAACATCACCGATCAAGACAAACACGTCCGAGTAGGCTTCACACACAATGCATATGCCCGTACTTCGATTCCGAACTCTAAACAATGGGGACTTCATATATCTACCACAAGGAACACCGCAAACTCACCGCACACTCACCGCACACTCGCTGGAGAGGGTTTTCCTATGCAAAGGAAAAAGAGCTTCACATGCTCAAGTTGAGAATCGTTACCCTTGAAGTCTGCTTAGGCGCCATAAAAACTAGCTGGATAGAAAGCTTCGCAAAGGAATTCTCTCCATGGATCCGGTTTCGGTTCTCAATTCGGTGCTCCGATGCTCCGCCGGAGGCCGGATTCCTCCCTTCCTTCTTCCTTGCTCTCTACTCTCTCTAACTTCTTAGAAAGAGGGAGTTAAAGATGAAATTAGGAATTAAACCTCTAATCTCGGACTAAACACAAGCAGGAACTCATCTAGGCCGTTAGATCTTATTTAAGAAAATAAACGGCTCAGATTAGCCTGAAATTCCTTAATCTTGGGCCGAACACGGCTTTGCACACAGCCGTGTCCCAAGCCGTGTGCCTCGATCCATCCACGAATATCGAGCACAGAAAAGCACACGGGTTGGGACACGCCCGTATCCCAACCTGACACGCCAGTTGTCACAACCCGCATTTTCCCCGAATTAAATAATTATCAGAGTATGAGAAAACGCGCGTCATGATGCCACGTCAAGCAGGGGATAACTGCTGACGCTCAGGCAAAACCAACTGCTACTCTTTATGAAAGAAAATCGTGAGCTTAATGATTAGAAAATCAGTTATATTTTAGAGGCCGTATCCCTCGGCTCGGTTGATCACCTAGTCCACAGTTAAAAACTATACTTATACGCTGCGGAAAAATACTTTATTCAGGTTTAGCATCCTAAAGGGTGTATAAGAGTTCTAAGAGAACCACTCATACTATGCAAGACTCTACATTTAATGGATATTATATATAGGAAAACGATCTTTATACGCTGCTTGGAAAATAGTGATTTAGTTTTATAAAACATGCTGATCATGAGCTTACTTATAAGAATAATTATGGTTTAAAAATAACTAGCAACCTAGCATAAATCCTTCTCAGAGCAACTAGACTATCTCCAGAAAACGGTAGCAGCATAAGTAATATATCCAGTACAAAGGTAAAAACTACCAGTGGGCGCCAACAACCTGACACGAACCCACTGGCACATATGTATGTCTGTAAGAAAGTACTGAAAACTACCTCACCAACAAGGCAAACGGATCTCCAAAGTCCAAGAGACCACCAACACCACCACTGCAAACTAGCCACCCAACTGGCTACAGCTCAGAACCTGAGGCATTCCAAAAGAAAACAGAATACCTCAGCAAGCAAAACAAGGTAAAAACTGCATGAAGGAGTCAACCAAAGGGGGAAAAGTAACTGAAAATCATGCAGTAGAAAAAGTCACAACTGTCCAAAACAGGACAACAAGAAATGCACTACGTGCAAGGAAACAGCAACAACCCAGCCCAGGAACTACATCATGTAGGGCCTACTAGGCTACCAAGAGCCCAAAGTGCTGCAAACTACCAAGGAAGAAACTTCTAACACCCTAAGCTATGGGAGAAGGTAGTAGCAAAACAACAGCATGGATCCGGGTTGGAGGCAAACTCAGTCCCCCAACCTCCAATTTCCATGCCAACAAGCTCAGGGGTCTACATGATAAAGCACAAGGGACCTTCCACCCCCTTGCCCAGCCCGTACCTGGAGCAAGATAGAAGAATAAGGGTGGCCTTGGCTAGATTACACAACACCTCCCCTATGAAGAGCTTCAAACCACCACTACTATCCACATCCCACGATTCGGCCTTCAGGAAAGAAAACATGGCCGACAAGGAAACTACAAATATAATCAAGGAAACTCACTCGGGAACATAAATCGAGGAAAGAGAAACAGTGTTGAAGCTACTCAACACGGCTCGACATTGGGTGGAATCCACTCAATGCCTAACCAGACATTGGCGTTGAGTGAGTTAGCCTCAATCAGCGCCAGAACAGCCATGGCGTTGAGTGAGGTCCACTCCCTCAACGCCTTCAGCAAAACCACAAAACCTAACAGCGGCGTTGAGTGATTCTACCTCCCTCAATGCCAAAATAGCTTTGGCGTTGAGTGAGGTCAACTCACTCTACGCCAAAGTTCACTTCCGCAGGAGAACCCTAAGCCAACGCCAACAAGAGAAGGTCAGCGGGAATGCCGACTAACTCTCTCCGAATCGGCGGGAATGCAGGACGATTCTCGACGACCGGCAAGAATCCAGAATGATTCTCGCCGAATCGGCGGGAATCAAGGATGATTCTCGCCGAATTGGCGGGAATCAAGGTTGATTCTCGCCGATCGATGGGAATCACTGACGATACACGTCGAAATCGGCGGGAATCACTTGGTGATTCCCGTCGATTTTGACTTAGACGAAAATTTTCACTCAATCACCCCACCACTCAGCCGCAAAGAACAAACCGAACTATGGCTTTGAGTGTGTCCACCACACTCAACGCTAAGTCCGGGCGGCTTTTGGCTTTGAGTGTGTGCACCACACTCAACACCAAAACTCGAGAGTCTACCAAGACTAGTTCTAACCAGAGCCCTACCACAACAACCTCCCTCACTCTCTCTCTCGGCTCCACCCGCAAAAGCACCCAACTATAACTACAAATCTGGATTCTAAATGGTGAACACAACTAGCACGAGAAGCAAACAACCCAAGGAGGGGGCTCATAGGAGAATCTAAGCCCTAAAACTTAACAAGATAATAAGAGAATAAGCATGGTTTCTACCCTAGGGCTAACCGGGAAACATTCCAAAATTCAAAAGAACAACAATGGCAAGGGCAAGAATACCACTTGCCTCGATTTCCGGCGAAGCTTGGCCGGCTTTCCCTCCTCTTCGTTCTGCACTAGAAGGAGAAGCACCTAACAAGCAAACCGTACATTAATGGCGGAAAACCACAAGAACCGGAAATCCAAGTCTCCTAAAACTCCACGAAAATCAAATATCTTACCGTCGAAATGAAGATCTGAGCGAGAGCAAGACAACGCCGCTTTCGGAATCGAAATCCGTCCACGAACAAGCCCGGAATCACCGTCCGAAGGGGAAGCAGGCCGGCGGTTTTCCTCCGTTTTCCGCGAACAATGCAGGCGACGGTTTCGGTCTGGTCTCGGGAAGGAGGAAGGAGAAGTGGGTCCGCCACTTCTTAACAAGGCTTTTATAATAAAAGGACACGCCTATTTGGCCCTAACCACTGCCTAAACTGCCGGTTCACTTAATTTAAAAAGGGTTTCTAATTTGTTTTTACTAATAACACACCCAAAACGACTCGAAAACCGAACCACCTCGGAATTCGACGAAATTCGCACCGTAGCTAAATATCCACGCTACGAACACAACGGTGAAGTCGAAATTAACTTTCGACGAACAGAACTCGAGTTATACCCAAATAAAGCCAAACACAAACATTCCCCCGAGAGGCCACACCGGGTCACCCAAAACGACTCGGCTTGCTAGGGAGATATTGCCAACAAGCTACAGAATAGGACACTCAGTTCTAAGGAGTTAAACCACACTCCACAAATGGCACAAGCCACGGAAACGCGTCATCGTAACGCCAAACGAGAATTAAATAATCGCAGAAAAATCGGGGGCATTACACCCGTGTCGGGTCCTCGAAAAGCCCGTGACCAGGGGCCGTTTCACAAATAACCGCCACGCCAACCATCACGTCGCTTGGTGGACACGTGTGGCCACACGCCCGTGTCAGACGTGATACGCCCGTGTCAACCAGTACATGCCCGTGTTTCGGGCCGTGTCCCTCAGTCGACACAGGACAAAACTTCCAGAGGAGTACACGGCCATGTGACACGCCCGTATCACATGCCGTGTGAAGACACGCCCTATGACACGCCAGTGTCACAGGCCGTATTCGAGCACTCAGCGCTCATTGACCTCAACTTGACTACTCGATCATGACATGCCCTGTGACACGCCCGTGTCACAGGCCGTGTTCACCCTTCCTAGACACGAAGTTGGCTCAAAACACCACCCGATTCACTTCTGAGTTTTGGGGCGTTACAAATCTCCCCCTAAAAGAATTTCTTCCACGAAATTATGTAAAAGTACACAAAACAACTTAAAGATTACCTGCGTGGAATAATTCGTGATATGCTTCCAACATAGTATACTCTCGTTCCCAAGAAATCTCCTCACGTCCGCAGTTATCCCATCGGACTTTAACCATTCGAATTTCCTTTTTGCGGAGCCGTTTGAATTCAAAGTCTTATATGCAAACTTGCTTGACCTTGGTTGTCAACCCATTATCAATTGGTACTTGCTCGACCTCAACAACTTGAGAAGGCTCTTGTACTACCTTCCACAATACCGAAATATGGAATACATCGTGTAGCCCACTCAATTCCACCTACAACTTCAATCGATACGCTGCTTCGCCAATCTGCTCCAGGATCTCAAACGGTCCAAGGTATCTCGGACTCAGCTTCTTCAAGCATCGAATCCGCGAGACACCATTAAATTGCATTATTTTCAAGTACACCAAATCACCAACACTGAACTCCGCATTCCTATGCTTGGCATTATAGTATTTTGCCTGCCTGTCCTGAGCGATCTTTAACCGTTCCTGAATCGTATGTACAATTAAAGTGACGTCTTCCACTGCCTGACATTTATATAACTTTGACTCGCCTGTCTCCAACCAAGACAATGGCGTGCGACACCTTCTCCCATACAGGGCCTCGAAAGGCACAAAACCAATACTCGCTTGAAACCTGTTATTGTAAGCAAACTCTACCATGTACAGGTGATCTTCCCACTGCTTTCCGAAATCCAAGACGCACATGCGAAGCATGTCTTCCATCGTCCTATTGACCCTTTCAGTCTGACCATCCATCTGCGGATGAAAGGCTGTCCTGAAACTCAGCTTAGTTCCCAACAACTTATGCACTAGCCTCCAGTCATTTGACGTGAAGCGTCCGTCTCGGTCACTAACAATACTACGTGGCACACAATGCAACCGTACAATATTATCCACATAGAGCTTGGCTAACTTTTCCACCGGATCTTCCTTCCTATTCGGGATGAAGTGCAATACCTTTGTCAATCTATCTACGACCACCCAGATGGCGTCATTTCCCCTTTGTGACCTTGGCAAACCATGCAGAAAATCCATGGAAATGTCGTCGAACTTCCATTCCGGGATAGGCAAGGACTTCAAGAAACCTCCGGGCTTCTGGCACTCCCCCTTCACCAGGGCATAAGTTTGGCACTTCGCCACATAAAGTGCTACATCCTTCTTCAACCCTGGCCACCAAAACAACTTCTTCATGTCCCTATACATCTTCGTGCTCCCCGGGTGGATTGAGTTCTTAGTATGATGAGCCTCATACATCAACTCCTCCCGAAAGTTATCCGCACTTGGGATGCATAGGCGACAGTCCTTCCTTAGCAGTCCATCTTCAATCGCAAATTGGGAATTTGACCCATCCAACGATTCACCCAAGATTTTCTTCCTATTGCTATCCTGAACCAAAGCCCGCCGAATCCTATCATCTAGTTCATACTACACCTCCGTCCAACACAATATTGCCTCGGCACAAGCTTGCTTGTCAACGCAGGAGATCTCCAAAGCCTCCAAATCACGGACAAAACTCTCATCATGCACCGCCAACCAGTTGTCTTGCGCAGGTGCCCTACAACTCAACGCATCCGCCACTGCATTTCCTTTCCCGTGCATATAATGTATTTTGAAAGTGTAGTCCCCCAGGAACTCCATACACCTCCGCTTCCTCATGTTCAGGTCCTTCTGATCTAGCAAATACTTCAGGCTT
Organism: Platanthera zijinensis; assembly: GCA_039513925.1. Lineage (NCBI taxonomy): Eukaryota > Viridiplantae > Streptophyta > Magnoliopsida > Asparagales > Orchidaceae > Platanthera > Platanthera zijinensis. The sequence goes on from CM077087.1 coordinate 111,104,512, forward strand.
TTATGATCGGTGTAGATATTGACCTTCACACCGTAAAGAGAGTGCCTCCACAGCTTTAGAGAAAATATCACGGCCGCTAGCTCCAAGTCATTGACCGGATAATTTCTCTCATGAACCTTTAACTGTCATGATCCATAGGCTATTACGCTCCCATGCTATAGTAGAACACAACCCAAACTACTGCCCGAAGAATCAATATAAATTTCAAACCCTTCGGACCCACTCGGCAAATGCAAAATAGGCGACGTGACCAACCGCCTCTTCAATTCTTCAAAAGCCTGTGCGCACTCCAGTGTCCACACAAACTTTTGATCCTTCCTTGTCAGCGTCTTGAGTGGTAGCGCTATCCACGAAAAGTTCTCCACGAAGAGCATATAGTAGCCGGCAAGCCCCAGAAAGCTCTGGACTTCTGCCACCGTACTCAAGTCAGTCCACTCCTGAATCGCCACTATTTTCACCAGATCCACCGTTATGCCTTCACCACTAACAATATGACCAAGGAATGCGATTGAGGATAACCAGAACTCACACTTGGAGAACTTACCATACAACTGATTCTTCCTCAACGTCTCCAATACCATATGCAGATGTTTGTAGTTATCATCCTCACACAGCGAGTACACCATGATGTCATCGATAAATACTATCACGAAATGGTCCAGGTACTCTCTGAACGTCCTGTTCATCAAATCCATAAACACGGATGGCGCATTGGATAACCCAAACGGCATGACCGTAAACTCGTACTGCCCAAATCGCGTGTCGAACGCTGCCATTGGGATTTCACTTTCTCTTATCTTTAGTTGGTAGTATCCGGATTTTATATCTAGCTTCGAATATACCGTTGACCCAACCAACTAATCAAATTGATCGTCAATCCTTGGTATCGGATACTTATTCTTTTACGTAAGCTTGTTCAACTCCCGATAGTCAATACAGAGTTGCAAGCTCTCATCTTTCTTCTTAACGAAGAGGACCGGTGTGCTCCAAGGCGACGAACTTGGACGCACATACCCTTGCTCTAATAATTCTTGTAGTTACACCTTCAACTCCGGCATCTCCTTAGGCGCTATCCGATGCGGAGAGCGTGACACCGGTTTGGTACCCAACACCAGCTCAATTATAAAATCAATCTCTCGCTGAGGAGGGGCTCCCAAGAGATCGTCTGGGAATACATCAAGATACTCGGGCACAACTGCAATAGTGTCAAGACTAGGTTTAGGCGTTTATGCCTGCACTAATGCAACAAACAGTTCTTTCCCAGACCGAACTGCCTTAATCACCTGAAGAACCGAAATCAAAATCTTGCTCGACCCTTTCATGCCTGCAAACGTATTCTCCCGATCGGTATTCAGTGCCAACTTAACCTCTTTTTGGTTGCAATCAATGCATGCTTGCTGCTCCGAGAGCCAGTCCATTCCAAAGATTACATCGAACTCCACTAATGGCAGCACCGACGCTTGCAAAACGAACTCCTGATCCCCGATCCGAATCTTTACCACACAGACTCTATCCGCGCGCATTGAGCACCCATTGGGAAACAACACATCCAACTTGTCATTTGCCATCGAGGAAGGAACTTCGATGCACGATACGAATCTTTCGGACAAGAAGGAATGCGAAGCACCCGTATCAAACAAGGCTCTCGTCGGACTATCGAAAACTAACACAAAGCCTAACACTAAGATTTAAAAGCTAACATGTAAAAAGGTAACGGCTACAAAAGCTAAACAATAAATATTTAACTCATACCTATCACCACGTCAGCTTTCTAATGGCCTCTTGCATACCAAGGTTGTAAACTCTAGGCTGGGCTGGAGCATGGTGGGATGCGGTCGACTCCGCCGCCTTCCCCTTTTTCTCATAAGTTACTCCAGTCCTCTTCTCGAAATTTTCACGTCCGCTCCTACACTCACGTGCAAAATGCCCCACCTTTCCACAGTTATAACACGCTTTTGGGACTCGACTTGAGTTTTCCCCCGTCAAACCAGACGAAGGGGCTGAACTTGAAGTCTTCTGCTTCTTGTTCCATCTGCGGAAACCAGACATTGAACTCGGTATTTTTAACTCTGACCTCTTTTCCACTGGCTCCTTCTTTTCTTGAACTTTCTTCGCGACCCTTTCTAGTGACCGAGCCGCATTAACCAAGGCTAGGAAGCCATGTGCCTTAGGCCCAGCGAGGAGTAGCTGTAGGTCGCCCCGTAGGCCCTCATAAAATCGGTTGGTCTTCCGCTCTTCTTCATTAAACATAGCACCAACATAATGACCTAACCGAGTAAACCCGTGGAGATACTTATCCATACTACTCGCTCCCTGAGTCAATCCAAGGTACTTATTCTCCATCTCAAGCTTCTGTGCAGAAGGTAGGTACTTGGCCAAGAACAACCTTGAGAATTCCTCCATCGGTACTTCGGCAAGTTGCCTTCCCACTAAGAGATGAACCTCCAACTCGTCCAACCACATCTTTGCCTCACAAGCCAATAGGAAGGTCGCTATTTTGGTCTTCTTCCACTCCGCAGTTTCTGTGGCAGTCATGACCCTCTTCATCATAGAGAGCCAATCCTCATCTTGAGTTGGCGTTCCCATCCCGTCGAACACCGAAGGATTAAAGCTCATCACATGCTTGAGCTTTTTCTCTATGGCTCTCCTTGGTACTACCAGATCAACTGCAACGTGCTCTACCACTCCCGGCTCTGCCACTCTAATCCGTTCTTGCTCATTAGAAGGTGGTGCGGGCGGCCCTTGGGGGGCATTGATCATAGCAAAGACTGCTTCAGCAACCAATCTGATGGTTTTTGCTGAAGGAGGTGTTGTAGGCACGTCACTCGATGCACTACTTTTCGCCGATTGCGGACGTTCTGATTGCCTAGCACCGCACGTAGGAACCTATAATAGCATAAACCCTTGATTAGGCGACACACAAATTTCTAAAAGCAATTACTGGAACACTCAGGTTCCTAAAAACAAGAGTATTTTTCATTCCTCAATGGACATTCATGGGTTCTTTTATGTTATAACGATGACGCACATACATGTGCTCACCACCCCTTAAAAGAATTAGCCCACGAATTCAAATACAGACGACCGACACCCTAGTCTGATACAAAATTGTAACACCCCTATCCGTCGTATGGCATATAACAGAAGGTCCAGCTGGAACCCGACGCCATATACCACGGACAGTCGGAAGGGTTACAGAATTATACCAAAAACTCAACTACTCGTCCTTACACAGAGCATTCTAGCAGAAGCTTTTAAACAGTTTAAGAGAACCCAGAATTTGCACAATAATGGCATAAATGTCCACTATACCTCAGGAATGAAATACATCAAATACACAAAAGATTACTTGGCCTTAAGGCTTTACAAATGTTCACATGACAATATAATGTTATATATACATCGGCTCACAGGCCAACCACACACGAAAAAAGCAAAACAACAGTTTGCTTGGCCTTCGAGGGCCAGCTCAGCAACTTGGGCTTCAGCCTGCTACTTGGCGCTTGGTTCCGCAACACCTACAAGCAACATTCCACCGCACAGTGGCAAACAAAGCAACGGTCAGCTAAAGCTGACCAAATTACAATGACCCCGCCCCTTACTTGGGACGGCGGTGCTCCTTCCCTGCATAACATTAGCACAGCAAAATAGTAAAGTGCAATTATATATATTTCTCCACAGGTGTAGGCTCGCTCGGCCAAACACCCCGTGAACTAAGGGCACATTCTCGGTGAATCCGGTCAATTCCGTGGCTTCACCACCACCCTCAAGATGGCAAACATTGTGATAATTTTTGAGTCTTTCCGACCGCAGTCCAAGACTCTCGACTATGCCAACGGCCAGTTCCACTTTAGGGCCTCTAGCACCGAACCGCAAAGCCCAGGTCCATTTCCACCCGCCCGTTTCTCACGCCGCCTAGTCACTTTAAGGCGTACGCGCTGGCCAATCTTCACCCGGATCCTAAAACATTTCAAAACATCACATAACCCAGTTATGTTCAAGGCTGGATCCCCGGCTGCCAAATTAGCAGAACTATGATTCCACCCAGTTTTCCAAGTGTGCCTTGGAGTTAATCCCTAAGGATCCCTGTTGCAATCTACCGCATAGAAACCAGAAAACAATGCACGGAGTCTTCTCCGGCTATTCATGCAATGCAACATCACCGATCAAGACAAACACGTCCGAGTAGGCTTCACACACAATGCATATGCCCGTACATCGATTTCGGACTCTAAACAAGGGGGACTTCACATATCTACCCCAAGGAACACCGCAAACTCACCGCACACTCGCGGGAGAGGGTTTTCCTATGCAAAGGAAGAAGAGCTTCACATGCTCAAGTTGAGAATCGTTACCCTTGAAGTCTGCTTAGGCGCCATGAAAAACTAGCCGGATATAAAGCTTTGCAAAGGAATTCTCTCCACGGATCCGGTCTTGGTTCTCAGTTCGGTGCTCCAATGCTCCTCCGACGGCTGGATTCCTCCCTTCCTTCTTCCTTGCTCTCTTCTCTCTCTAACTTCTTAGAAAGAGGGAGTTAAAGATGAAATGAGGAATTAAACCTCTAATCTCGGACTAAACATAAGCAGGAACTCATCTGGGCCGTTAAATCCTATTCAAAGAAAAAGAACGGCTCAGAATAGCCTGAAATTCCTTAATCCTGGGCCGAACACGGCTTTGCACATGGTCGTGTCCCAGGCCGTGTTCCTCGATCCAACCATGAATATCGAGCACAGAAAACGACATGGGTTGGGACACGGCCATGTCCCAACCAGACACGCCCGTGTCGGGTCCTCGACACGCCCGTAACCAGGGGCCGTGTCACAAATAACCTCCATGCCAACCATCACGTCGCTTGGGTGGACACGGGTGGTGACACGCCCGTGTTAGACGTGACACGCCCGTGTCAACCAGTACGTGCCCATGTTTCGGGTTGTGTCCCTCAGTCGACACAGGACCAAACTTCCAAAGGAGTACACGGCCATGTGATATGCCCGTATCACATGCCGTGTGCCAGACACACCCTGTGGCATGCCCGTGTCATAGGCCGTGTTCGAGCACTCAATGCTCGTAGACCTCAACTCGACTACCCGAGCACGACACGCCCTGTGACACGCCCGTATCACAGGCCGTTTTCACCCTTCCTAGACACGAACTTGGCTAAAAACACCGCCTGATTCACTTCTGAGTTTCGGGGTGTTACAGTTTTCACATACAATGGACCATCTTAGACTCCCATATATGACAAGCTTCAAGATCATGATTACATCTAATGCTATGGTCACACAACTTTAGCATCACCACTTATAACTCCTTTACCAAACTCAATCATTTGTGTGCATATGAGTTAATCATCTGTCTATCACATCACATATTCATAACAATCAACACCGACCAAATACACAAGTTCCAGTAAATCTTGTTATTAGACGACTAATTACCCTTCATTCACTAACCCCCACCAAGTCGTTTCGTTCAACCACATACCATTTAACAATTTATTTACGTGGGGTCTATCCAGTAATTTTATCATGCATTGAATTATCACTATTAGTCATATTATGATTTGCCTACAACTTAACGTTGGATTGTTACAAAACCTCCTCCGAGTCCAAACCCAACTATACACTAACCCAGGATTTCAGGTGCAAAACACCTGCTGGATAGCAACTTCAACCGGATATTCCCGTGGATATAGGAATCCGGTGAGTGTGTGTAACCCCTCGATGGAAAGTTTATTCCATGGGCTACAACTTTCTTGTTCAGTATGCAACCCAGATCAGACTATATCACACATATAATTGGCTCCAAAGCCTGCTGCGTACAGAATACAATTTCTGCACGCTTAGTTTGAGAGCCCTTTACTTCGATAAGACATTCCCGTGGCTACAGACTTCACCTGAAGGCATGTAAGCACTACTTGGAAAGGTAATTCCAAGGGATATGACTTTCGTGTTTAGTCGAAAGCACAGATCTGGCCATATCTTTCCTAAAAATAGCCAAGAAGATCGCTGCGTGCAAAACGTAGATTTCTACACGCATCTTGAGGCGGAATGAACGGCATCAGTTCATCTTCCTCCTCAAGCCGATCCTCCCAAATCACAACCAGAAGTTCCTCCACCCTTATTCACCCTCTTAAGGCCATTCCTCTTCACGAAACCACCCACATCATCACATTGAAGGAAGGGGAGGTTGAACATGACTAAACCTTAGAATAAAAGTTCTAACATGGCCCTCCTAGAAACCTTCATCTCACGCATCAAGACTCATTTGAGTCGATGTCTCGCCTAAGAATAACTATAGATCTAGCACCAAGGGAGAGGGGAGGAAGCTCACCTCATTTCCAGCGGTTCCGCCATCTCCGTCCATGGATCTTATCATTCTTCTCGTCAGCGTCCCTTTTCCTTGGCGGTGGTGGCGATTCCTCACGGAGTTTGGTTGGCTCCAGCAAGTTCTTCCCTCCTCCAGAAGTTTTCTCCAAAAGATGTGGCTTGGAAGAGAATGAAAACGGCTAGGGTTTCTGAAAGAAAAGGGGATAGATACTACTCTAGAGGGGGGGTGAATAGAGTAATCAAAAATTGCACTAGCAAAGTTGACTGTCTACTCAACTCCCTCGGAGTTAATTTGCGGAATGAAGGTTATAGATATTTGAGATGAAACCTTAGAGCCTAACACAAGTGTTGTGCACAAAAGGCAGCCAACTGTAATTACAGTTAAGGCTTGGAATCCTAAACAGCAACTAGCAATCCTAGTTAAAATCTAATCACAGCCAATCAGCACAGAGAATTAATTAAACAATCCAGACGACACAAGGAATTTATAGTGGTTCCCCAAACAACTTGGGTACGTCCACTCTTCTACCAACAAGGTAGGAATCCACTCAGGTTTTTGATCAGGTGCCCTGCCACCAACAAGATCTGCTTCAGGTAGATCTAGAGACCCTTTAGACTTTTGATCAGGTGCCCTGCCACCAAGGTATACTTTTGATGGGAGTAATAACCCTTTACAGGAGGGGGAAAGGAGGTTAAAATGTCTTCTCTATTTTACAATATATTAGAGAAGCACAATAACTTGCACTGAGCTAGAAAGCTCTAAAGAGTCAAGGCTCCCCCTGGCTAAAAGAACGTCCAGGTGAAGTCTTGCTTCAGTGCAGAAACACTTCAGAAGGTCTGAAGGAAAAAGCTACAAGAAGATAAATAATATGAAATAAAATTTCTTCTTTAGGCAGCTATCTTCTTCTTCTTCTTCTTCAAAAAGCTCTGAGTGAAGATCTTCCTGGAGGCAGGAGAACTCAGGTTGAAGAAGAGTGAAGAACTAAAACTTCTTCTCAATTAGATGTGAACGAGCTGAGAGCAGTTGAAAACTGTAAGTTTTAAGCTTGAATGCTGCAGTTAGCTTTTTGTATATATGAGAACTAGTTGATTTCTTTCTTCAAAGAAGTCTTTATATAGCAGCAGCAGCAACGGCTCTTACTTGAGTTTAAATCTTGTCTTCTACTGAACTCTACAAGCTGGGCTGCAAAAAGCATAAAGCAAAACAAATACTGCAAACAGATATCCTATAAGAGGATAAAGCTTTCTAAGAAGCTGCAAATAACTCTGATGAAATAATACTAGAGAAAGTCACATCAGAAGAGACTCTTTACAGCCAAGGAAGACTTTTTGAGTCTAACGGCTATAAAGGACAGCCTGGCAGATAAAGCAGAAATCATATCTCAGCTAATAAGACAAACAACTTTGTCAGAAAAAGATTAGCTCATGCATAAGGAATGGAACAGATATTGCATGGAAATAATATCACAATTTATTCAAATAATCTTTTATAAAATGTGCCAAAATAAATATGAAATTAATCACATCATAGAAGATGACAAAACTACTCAAGACATACAGCAAAACGTCGAACAACCCTCGGAGATCGTCGACCTAAGCACAGAGATCATCGACCTATCAGACAGATAGTCGAACGATCCAGATAGTCGAACTATCAAAGAAGATAGTCGAACTACCTCAGCAGATAGTCGACCTATTAGAACAGATAGTCGAGCTATCAGATAGTCGATCTATCAAGACAGATAGTCGAACTACCAAACAAAACAGATAGTCGACCAATCAAACAGATAGTCGAACTATCAAAGAAAACAGATAGTCGAGCTATCAACCAAAACAGATAGTCGACCTATCAACAGATAGTCGAACTATCAGATAGTCGAACTATCAGATAGTTGAACTATCAAAGCAGATAGTCGAACTATCAAAGAAGAGCAGATAGTCGACCTATCAACAGATAGTCGAACTATCACAGAAAGCAGATAGTCGACCTATCAACAGATAGTCGAACTATCAGATAGTTGAACTATCCAAGCAGATAGTTGAACTATCAAGAAGAGCAGATAGTCGACCTATCAACAGATAGTCGAACTATCAGATAGTTGAACTATCCAAGCAGATAGTTGAACTATCAAGAAGAGCAGATAGTCGACCTATCAACAGATAGTCGAACTATCAAGGAAAATAGATAGTCGACCTATCAACAGATAGTCGAGCTATCACAGAAAACAGATAGTCGACCTATCAACAGATAGTCGAACTATCAGATAGTTGAACTATCCAAGCAGATAGTCGAACTATCAAAGACAACAGATAGTCGACCTATCAAGCAGATAGTCGAGCTATCAGGAAGACGATCGTCGATCGGCTGATCGACGATAGTCGAGCGACGTTCGACTATAGTCGAACCAGAAATTACTTAGCCAGATTTTCATCTGGACAGGCAATTCTACAAAACTAGAGAATCTATCCTATCAACTAACCTTTGACCATAGATAAATCTTGGGTCAAGAGACTAAAAGAGAAGACTGAACTCAAATCAAAACCTAGGGTACCAACAATCTCCCCCTATTTGAGTTAAGTCTCTCAACAACTAAAAAATACAAAACTAATTACTGAAAGTAAATAAAATGCATGAAAAGAAATAACTAAGCAGATAACATCAATCAAACAGATAAACAATTAACTGTCAATCAATGAAATTTTAAGATGCTTCAGAGTTAGGTTTAGGATCAGAAGAACTAGAAACAAAAGTAATCTTTCTAGAGGGATCTAGAGCTTCTTTTCTCGACAACTTCAGGTCTTGTTCTCCAATGATTTTCAATTCTGTCGCTCTTGGGACAACTGCCTCAGGATGCTTTTCCATGTACTTTGAAGGATCAAATATCTCAGGTCTAACCTGGAATTTATCGAGCTCCTTCATTCTGAATTTTGACATCGTGGTCAATCCTGCAGTGTCTTTTCCTTCTGCTTTTGCTTTCTTAATTTGAGCTGCTCCAACAAGTTCAAGAAAACGAGCCATCCTAAAATTAGGATCAAGCTCTGGGCTTTCATAAACATTCTCAGAAGATGTATCAACTGGTTCTTTATCTTGAATCACTAGATAAGAAGGAGGAGAAGACTTAGCAAATGTCTTGCTAGAGTTTTCAGAGAAAATAAATCACTTACCGTTTGAAACATCCTTCACAGAATGATCTGGCTTAGGAGAGGTTGAGCTTTTGAGTTCTTTAGAATGAGGAGAAGAAAATGTTGGTCTTTGATACACCACCTCCTTTACTTGTTCCTTAACAGCATCAGGTCTTTGATAGCTAGTTTGAGTTTTACCTTGATATCCCTGTGAACTTCTCCTTTGTGAAGACTGAGATGGATTGAACCTTTCAGACTGAGCAGCAGGGTTTGCAGATAAGTTTCCTGAGGCTCCTGCATTGGGAGGTGGAGGAGGAGGACCTCTAGGAGTCCATCTTGGAACAGGACTGTCATATCTCTTTGACTTCTTCCTTTGCTTCTGCTGATTTTTAGAGAAAGCCATCCAGTGCTGGAAATCTTTTGATTTAGGATCAATTCCTTTCAGGATATAATAAGGAGTATCATTATCTGGATTATGAGGAGGAGGAGCTACAGCTTTCCTTTTCTTTTTAGCAGTTCTTTTTTCTTTTTGACTCATCAGATTCATCAGAATCGATTTCATCCTCAAAATTAGAAGAAATGGGCAGATCATATGGGTCAATTGCATCTTGCATAACTCTTTCCTTTTCCTTTAGAGCAGCTTTTTCTAATTCTTCTTCCATGGCATCCTGTGCCAGGAGAGCATCTAAATCCAAACCCGGGGAATCATCCCATACAGTAGACTTTTTAATTTGAGCATCTACAGCCTTTTCTTGATGATCAGAAACTGTCATGGTGACCAGTTCTACTTGCACTGCTAGCTGAACAACCTCAGAAAATTGAACACCTGGTTCTGGTTCAGATTGAGCTTCTGTAGCTGGTAGGAGATCAGGCTCTTGAACATCTAAAACTTCTTCAATTTTATCTGTAGTATTATGAATAAAATTTTGCTAAATGACATCTAATCATCTCTTCCAGGTATTCCCATACAAGCATATCAGTTATCAAGTCTAAAATGTAAGTAAAAGGGATACCTTCAGAATCGACCTTTGCGTGTCCTAACTCCCATAATTGATCTAGAAAGGAAGTGATAACTCCTTCTAGGTACAGGGCGACTAGGGGAGTAGAACATTCTTCTAAGCAAGCTTTGACAATAAATTCAGATTTCAATAAGGCATCAGAAATTTCTTTTTCAGATAAAGGAGGAGGAGCTGAATCTTCTATTTCTTTCTCTACCACTGTAGGATGATCTGCTAGAGGGGAGTCCAAAGGAAGCTCAGAGACATCTTCATTAAGCATCTCCCCCTGCCTGATTTCAGTAGATACTGAAACCAGGCCCCTAGAGGAAGAGGGCTCAGCAGACTTTGAGAGTGCCTGGATGGCAGCAGTCAAAGAGGAGATGGAGGAAGCAAGGGGAGCAATTGCCTCTTCAATCATAATTTTGATTGAGGGGGTAATTAACTCCAAAATGCTATAGATGAATGCTGGAGTTATTTCAAAGGATGATGATGAAGATGGAATATCAGAGGATGGATGATCAGCAGGGATGGTGTATTCATGATGAACTGGAGAGTGAACTGGAGAGTGAACTGGAGATGGAGAGTGAACTGGAGATGGATGAGAGGATGCAGGGTGATCAATGTGATCTGAAGAAGGAATTGGAGAATGAGGAGGAGTAGAAATCTCAGAGACAAATAAATCAAAACTAGGATGAGATATCCTAGCAAGATGAGAGGGTAGAGGAGATGCAGGAGTTGATGCAAGGTGAGAAGCAGAAGGTCGTACTTCAATTGAGGTTGATGGAACTTCAACTGAAGTAGACGGCAAAGCAGATGAAGAAGATGGAAGGGAGGGATTTGCTGAGCCAGCTGCTTGTAGGGGAGGAGTGACTGAGGCAGTCCTGGTGCTCTCACATGTAGCTGGAGCAACCCCTACGGGAGCGGGCTTCAGAAACGTCCTTTTCCACTTGGCGAACAGGGATGGATCCATCTTCTTGCTGGCGTTTATGGAGGTGGCAACGGAAACTAACAGATGGGGATACTTTTCCTTCAGAAAAATCCCAACCACCCTACCCAGGGTAACTTCTTTCTTGCTGTTCTTTTTCCTGATCAAATCAAATAGAACTCCTGCCAAATTAATCTGTTTCTTATTCACAATTGCACACATCAGTGCAAACTACTGCCTTGTAATATTGTCGTGGGCGGAGTGCTTTCCCAGTAGCACTTTTCCGATGATTTCAGCAAGGAACTTAATCTTAAACGGAAAGTTTACCTTAAGCAGCTTAGAGGGAATGCCTTCGGCATGTCCCAGCTCTGTCAGCATTCTCCCAAACTCAGGGGTATCTTGCTCGTACTCTTCTTCCCCATTTATCAATCCAAATATTTCAGTTAAAATAGCGGGAGTCAATGTTACCTCTTCTCCACCAATAGTTCCGGTCATAGAATCATCATTTGAAGACGAAGTAAATGCCCATTCTTTGATCTCTTGAATATTTATCTTTATCCTGGAGGACATGAGCTTTTCTAAACCTTGATCTTTGCACAGATTAAGAATTTCCACAATTCCGGATTCGCAGCAGCTGAAAGAATCGAAATCCACACTGAATCCTACATCGAACTTCACTACTGTCAGGAGCACTGGAGAAATCGCCATCGAAAGGGCTGGAGAAGATGAGGGAGAGACGGCGAGGATGGAGCGGCAGAAATCGCAAGACAAAGAGCAAGCGGGAAGACGGAATGCGAAAAGACGCTCTCCGTCGACGATAAAAGCAATTATCTCTTAACCTAGGTCGACCATCGGCTTTATATTAAAACAACGATCGTCGATCTATTTAAAAGATACTGGAGACGATGGTCGAACGGTCGTTTGACGATCGGTCCTGAAGCAGAGTAGTCGATCAATCGTTCGACTATTTCTGTCTTCACAAACAACAAGCTGTCGTCAACCATAGATCGACGATAGGCTTGACCTGTTCGACTATCTTCGAACGCCGGTCGACGATCTTCAAGCAGATAAGCTATCATCAACCATAGGTCGACGATAGGCTTGATCCGATCGACTATCTTCGAACGTCGTTCGACGATCTTCAAACAAGTTTCAACAAGGCAGACGTCACACTTAGTCTCTTCCATTAATCATGCCTAGTTGAACTAAAAAGAACAGATGCTTCTGTTCATCTAAGGGCTTGGTGAATATATCACCTCTCTGAAGGTCTGTGGATATGAACTCAAGGCTGATCTTGTTCTTTTCCACACAATCTCTCAGGAAATGGTGTCGGATCTCAATGTGTTTCGTTCTAGAGTGGTGCACTGGATTTTGTGCAATAGAGATAGCACTGGTACTATCACACATGATTTTTGTGTTCTTGTGTGAGTACCCATAATCCAAATGTTGATTTTGTATCCACAGGATCTGTGAACAACAACTAGCAGCTGCTATATGATGCAGGCCACTATCCGCCAACGAGATAACCTTAGCGTTCTATCGCACGAGACGCCTAACACCCACAACGCTAGCCACACAAAGCTCAAACGCAGCGCACTACTATGCAAACTAAACAAGTAAACCAACACAGTAGCCACACCGCCGGAAATATCGGACAAGCGGCTAGAGGCCGTTATCCTTTCAAGCAAAAGGGACCCACCCGGTCCGGACGAGCGATGTTGTACCAAAGAAGATCTACCCGAAAACACGATCGAGAAACGGTAGATCTCCCCAAACAAAAAGAGCGGGGTTCGCCAAACCCTTTTCGGAAATAAAGCGTAGTGATGTTGCAACACTTAAAGCAAAACCCACGAAAATCAACGATTCGCAAGCAACGCAAAAATTACTCCAGCCGCTAGAAAAATCAAGAGGGAAACACACCGAAGTGGAGAGATTCATTACCCAAGTCGGAATGGATGATTCCGACTGTTTTACCAAAAGATCACTCGCCCGCGGTTCCGCCAGAGTTGCACCGAATGGAGTAAGAGATTCCGCCGTCGCCGCGTCACGCCGTCTCCAAGTTCTTCGGAGCTTGAAATACTCCACCTCCACCAACAGGAGGGTAGTCGGCCAAGAGGGAAGGGGGTGGTGGTCGGCCTTGGAGGTTGGTGGCCGAACGGTTGGGGGAAGAGGTGATCGGGTAAAGGGCGGTTTGGGAGGAGGAGATGGCGTGGAGGATGTAGATGGGAAGAGGGAGGAAGGGAAGAGGAAGGGGGGCGGCTTTTGAGAGTGGAGAGAGGGGGCGGCCGAAGTAGTGAGGAGGAAGAGAGAGAGAGAGGGGGCGGCTAAGAGGATGAGAAGGAGAGGGATAAGTTTAGGGTTTTCAATTTTCTTCTTCAATACTTCAAAAGGAAACATCCTATGCCTATATATAGGCTTACAACCATCATACGGCTATTAGCAGCCCACAATGAAAAATAAAGCTAATAATGTTTTTTGTTAAACTTAAAGAGACTAATAAAATGCCTAAACAAGTGGCACAACAAATACGCTAAATAAAATGACATAAATAAAAGATTAAACGGGCTTGAGCCGAGGGCGGAGATTATAACGTCGCCCCGAGTGGGCACCATGGCGACGCGAGTCCTTTGTTGGAGACGAGGGAGGGTCTTCAGCAAGCTGTGGTTCGTCGTCTCCACCAATCCTCCCCCCCCCCTTAAAAGGACTCATCACCGATGAGTTGTCCTGCAGATATCGTCGTAGAAGAGCATCGTCCAAGAGCGCGACCTCGGATTCCGGAAGCCAAGAGTCATCCGAGGAGGGGCGGCCACGCCAACGAACCAAGAAACGCCGCACGTCGCCATCCGGAGTGGGAAGTACATCATCCTGTAGAATCCTGTCGGGCAAGAAAGCTGTCCTGGCAAACCTGGGAAAAGCATTAGGCAGTAACGGGGGAAAATCTAATTCATCAACATACGGCGTACCTCCTTTGGAGACCGACGGAACGAGTGATCCCGTACCCCACTCAGTCTTACGCCCAAGAGAATCTGTGGTAGATGTAAACGGAGAGGACGATAATTCTAGCGGCGGAGCAATATATGGCGTTAAGTCCGAAACATTAAAAATATGGGAAATACCCCAATCAGTGGGTAATTCTAAAAGAAATGCATTTTCGCCTAACTGCTTTAAGATCCGAAAAGGACCCGCTCGCCGGTCCGCTAACTTTTTTAAGGTGCCCGTAGGCAGCCGTTCAGGGATGAGACGGACCATGACTAAATCGCTGACTTTCAGGGGAGACGCTCGTTTATGTGTGTTGGCATGAACTTGATAGGACGCATAGTGAGCGGTAAGCGTCTCATTAATGTGTTTATGCAGGTCATGGATGTGAGAGGCAAAATCTTGTGCGAATTGGCTTGATTTAAAAGATGGGGGTAACGGAATCAAGTCAAGTGGCACCGGGGCCTTATAGCCATGCACAATTTCATTCGGGGACAGACCCGTGGACCTATTTTTGGAATTATTATATGCCAATTGAGCATGCGGAAGGATAAGATCCCATGTACCCTTGTGGTCTCCCACAAGGCAGCGTAGCAGACTACCCAAACTTCTATTTACAACCTCTGTTTGCCCATCCGTTTGCGGATGGTAGGCCGAAGAAAATAGGAGCTTGGTGCCCATTATCCTCCACAAAGTTTTCCAAAAATAGCTCGTAAACTTGACATCCCTATCAGTAACAATCGATTTTGGTACGCCGCGGTGACCCACTACCTCCTTAAAATAAAGTTGCGCGACATGGGATGCGTCGTTAGTTTTATTGCAAGCGATAAAATAAGCCATCTTGGAGAAACGGTCAACGACAACTAAGATCGAATCGTGACGCCTAAATGTGATCGAAAGGCCTAGAACGAAGTCCATGCTAACGTCTTCCCAAGGCGTCGAAGGGATCGGGAGAGGGGTATAAAGCCCCGCGTTCGTCTTGTTCCCCTTTGCCAACTGGCACGCCCGACAACTCCCCACGATCTTACTAACCATGGTCTTAAGGCCGGGCCAATAAAATTTGTCCTCAACTAACGCGATAGTCTTGTCACAGCCAAAATGGCCTCCCAACCCACCACTATGCAGTTCCCACACAATGAAGTGACGTAGGGATGAGCGGGGAATACATAGCTTCGAGTGGTTGAAAAGATACCCGTCACGAATGTAAAACGCGGAAATGGTTGTGGGCAGGTTATCCTGAGTGGTGAAGTATATGTCCTTGAAATCGGGACAGTGGGCATATTCGTCCTTAATCCTGTCAAAGCCAACCACCTTAACTTCTAATGTGGATAGTAATAACGTGACACGACTAAGAGCGTCCGCTACGCGATTGAGGGTACCCTTCAGATGCTTAATGATGAATGTGTACTCCTGAAGATAGGAGACCCATTTAGCATGTCGCGGACTCACCTTTGACTGCGAATTGATAAATCGGAGCGCCTCGTGATCGGATAGGATGACGAACTCCTTAGGAAGCAAGTAGTGCCGCCAATGTTGGAGGCATCGGATGACCGCGTAGAATTCCCGATCATAGTTAGAATAGTTCAATTTCGGGCCGGCCAGTTTCTCACTGAAGTATCCCACCGGGTGACCTTCTTGGCTCAATACGCCCCCGATCCCCACTCCCGAGGCGTCACAAGATAATTCAAAAACCTTGGAGAAATCCGGGAGACGCAAGAGGTGGGCCTCGGACATGCGCGCCTTAATTAATTGAAAAGCCTTGGCGGCCGACTTAGTCCAAGAAAACTCACCCTTCTTCATGCACTCGGTTACGGGGGCCATTATGCTACTAAAATCCTTAATAAACCGTCGGTAGAAGGTGGCGAGTCCGTGGAAACTCCGCACATCCCGAATGTTGGCGGGCTCGGGCCAATCCTTTATGGCTTGCACCTTCTTAGGGTCTACATGGATTCCCTTTGAACTAACGATATAACCGAGGAACTCGACGGAAGTCACGTGGAAGGTACATTTTTTAATGTTCACGAATAATTTTTCCGACCTTAACGTGGTTAGGATGATTCTTAAATGCGTCGCATGATCACTCGTGGTGGTGCTAAAGATCAGGATGTCGTCGAAGTACACCACAATGAATTTCCCCATGTAAGGTTTGAAAACATGGGTCATCATCCTAGAAAACGTGCTGGGCGCATTGGATAGCCCAAACGGCATCACTAACCACTCATAAAGGCCCTCCTTAGATTTAAAGGCGGTCTTCCACTCATCTCCTTCTCTAATTCGGATCTGGTGGTAACCACTCCTAAGGTCCAACTTGGAGAAGATCGTGGCGCCGGCAAACATATCTAACAAATCGTCGAGACGGGGGATGGGGAATCGGTACATGACAGAGATTTTGTTTATGGCCCGGTTATCCACACACATCCTCCACGTGTCGTCCTTCTTGGGGGCCAGTAAGGCGGGTACGGCGCAAGGACTCATGCTATGGCGGATAAATCCCTTTCGCAATAATTCCGAGATCTGGGTTTGTAGTTCTAAATGCGCGGACGGATTGAGGCGGTAATGGGGAAGGTTGGGTAGGGAGGAGCCGGGAATGAAGTCGATGGCGTGTTGGATGTCCCGCATGGGGGGTAACTCAGACGGTAGCTCGTCCGGATACACACCCACAAATTCTTCTAGGAGCGACTTCAATGCCGAGGGTAAACTTTCACATATCGTCGCATCGTCCTTGACTTGGAGGCAAACTAAAGCGTAAAGGACTCCGTCCATGAAGGTAGCCCGGGTCAGTTCCTTCCTACCAATAAGACCCAACGCTCTCTTCTCAACGGGGATGACGGTGTCCTTGGACGGGATCGAAGGGTCCTTCGGAGGAGAGGGCTTCAAGACGATGACGCGGCCATTAAACTTGAATTCATAAGTGTTAGCCCGACCATAGTGGGTGACGTCATGGTCAAACAACCAAGGGCGTCTGAGTAAGACGTGACACGCATCCATGGGGATGACATCACACCAAACCGATTCGGTGTAGGCCTTGATGGTGAGGGGAACTAGGAAACGCTTCGCTACGGGGAGGGATGACTTGTTCACCCACGCTACCTTATACGGGTGAGGGTGTGGTTCAGCAACTAGGGACATGCGTTTCACGGTGGCTTCCGACACGACATTCATGCAACTACCGCTATCTATGATCAGCCTACACCATTTTTCACCGCTCTTGAAATTTAACATGAAGATATTTGTCCTATTCCATTCGTCTAACGGCCGCGGGGTGGCCAAAATACATCGCATCACCATCATGTGAGATTCGTCGTCCATGTCACTCGGCACGCCGTCCGACTCACTAAAATCACCTGCTTCGTAAGTAAGGTCGTCAGACCCGCCCGCGGCATCTAACAGGGCTAGGGGCTTGGGTTTTGTAGGAAAATCACTAGCATAGTGTCCTTGAACCCCGCAAGCAAAACAGGTGACGTTCACCCTGCTGACTCTTCCTATCGGCACTCTTTCCCCAGTCGGACTCCTATTGTTTTTAGCCGTCACCACAATGGAGGAAGAATCGGAGGACCGATACTTTCCTTTATCCTTATAGTTGGTTGCCGGCGGCGGTCCTAAGATGGACTTGCCCTTTTGGAAAGGACGTGACTTTCCTTTAAGCGCATTGTGCTTTTCGATATCTAACGCAGCGTTGAATGTCACGTGTAAGTCCGTGTGGCCATAACGCAATAGCTTCCCTTGAATATCGGGGTTGAGGCCCTTACGGAACCTAGATAGGGTGACCTCGGGCATTTCCTTCACATCACAACGGACCATCATATCCTTGAGCAAGCTCATGTACTCGGAAACCGACCTCGCCCCTTGCTTAAGGGTAGCCAAATCATCGAACATCTGTGTTCGATGGTACGTGGGAACGTATTGCTCGGTCAACCTAGCCTTCATATCTCCCCAACCGATGGGCCTAGCACCGTTCTCAACTCGCAAGCGCCTCTCTTCATTCAGCCAAAAGATCTTGGCTCGCCCTAACAATTTCATCCTCGCCACACGCACCTTGTCCGCATCGATGAGAGCGTACCATTCGAAGTAACACTCAATTTCCAAGACCCAATCTTGGAAGACTTGAGGATCTCCCAACCCATCATAGGAGGGTGGCTTGACTCGGACGGCCCGAGTAAGGTCAAACTCGAAGGGGGCTCGAGGAGCGTATTCCTGCGGGTGATTGGGGTTGTCTTGGTGATCTCCATCCGCTCGTTGGTGAGCGGGGGGATGACGGGGTCCCCCTTGCTGGACACCTAGGGCATGAAGGGCCTCTCTAATGGCCGTCATTTGCTCCGTAAAGTCTTGCCGAAGCTCCTCAATCTCATTGAGGCCACGGACGTTACCCGTTTCGTCGTCCATGGTGGAAGACGATGGGAAATACTCCGTTCCTAGCCTTGTGCGCATGCAACAAGTTGTCAGCCGATTTAGACAAACGAACTATGATTTAATCCCGATAGGAGACTTTAGAAAAAGATTTGTTTTTTTTGATATTCCTACAGGAAAAAATTAGAGGATTATTAAAATAATTTTTTTTGATTTTTTTGCAGAAAATTAAGAAATCTAGGACGCTATTGGCAGACCAAGGAAAAAAAAATTTTTTGATTTTTTTTTGACACAAAACGCACCCTAACGTGGGAGAAAAAAAATGGAAGGCAAGAAAGGGGAGGGTGTCAATTAAGAAATTGACACGAACCACCTCTGATACCAAATTGATGCAGGCCACTATCCGCCAACGAGATAACCTTAGCGTTCTATCGCACGAGACGCCTAACACCCACAACGCTAGCCACACAAAGCTCAAACGCAGCGCACTACTATGCAAACTAAACAAGTAAACCAACACGGTAGCCACACCGCCGGAAAGATCGGACAAGCGGCTAGAGGCCGTTATCCTTTCAAGCAAAAGGGACCCACCCGGTCCGGACGAGCGATGTTGTACCAAAGAAGATCTACCCGAAAACACGATCGAGAAACGGTAGATCTCCCCCAACAAAAAGAGCGGGGTTCGCCAAACCCTTTTCGGAAATAAAGCGTAGTGATGTTGCAACACTTAAAGCAAAACCCACGAAAATCAACGATTCGCAAGCAACGCAAAAATTACTCCAGCCGCTAGAAAAATACTGAGGGAAACACACCGAAGTGGAGAGATTCGTTACCCAAGTCGGAATGGATGATTCCGACTGTTTTACCAAAAGATCACTCGCCCGCGGTTCCGCCGGAGTTGCACCGAATGGAGTAAGAGATTCCGCCGTCGCCGCGTCACGCCGTCTCCAAGTTCCTCGGAGCTTGAAATACTCCACCTCCACCAACAGGAGGGTAGTCGGCCAAGAGGGAAGGGGGGTGGTGGTCGGCCTTGGAGGTTGGTGGACGAACGGTTGGGGGAAGAGGTGATCGGGTAAAGGGCAGTTTGGGAGGAGGAGATGGCGTGGAGGATGTAGATGGGAAGAGGGAGGAAGGGAAGAGGAAGGGGGCGGCTTTTGAGAGTGGAGTGTAAGACCCCAACCTCGGAGATGATCGCGTTCGGGCACCGTTTTGAGGGTCAAAACGGTGTCGGGTGGAAAAATGGTCAACATGAATTTTGTTCGTCTCGACGAGATCTACAACTTTCATGTTGACCACTTTTCGATTTGAGGTCATCTCAGGGGCACACGGCCAGGCACACGGCCGTGTGCCTACCCGTGTTCAGTGGTCGAATGCGTTTTTGTGCAGTCTCGAGTCAGAGAAGGACACGGCCTGAGACACACGGCCGTGTCTCAAGCCGTGTGTGGGGCACACGGCCTCGAACACGGCCGTGTCAGGAGCCGTGTCGATCGGCGAATGAGTTACACGGCCAGACACACGGCCGTGTGTCAAGCCGTGTTCGGCCCAGTTTTTGGGATTTTGGATCTAATCTCGGCCGTCCGTTCCCTTGGATCTGAATCCGACGGTAGGGGCTGCTCCTGGGGGGTTAATAGCCGGGAAATGGGGGGAGAAACCCTCATTTTCATCTTGAGTTTCTCTTTCTTCATCTTAGAGAGAGGGGAGAACTTCCTTGGTGGTGTGAGCCCAAGATCCGGCCGCCGGAGGAGTTTTGAAGCACCGATTCGCGATCCGAGTCCGGATCCTCGAAGGCAAGGGCGAGGCGAAGCTTTCCATCCGACTACATCTTCATGGCGCCGCGGAAATCTTCGAGGGTAACGATCCTCTTCATAGGGCATGTGTAGTCGCCCTTCTTTCTATGCATGGGGAAATCCCCCTCTCGCGAGTGAGCGTTGAGGTGCGGAATCCCTTCGGGTAGATATGTAAAGTCCCCATTGTTAGAGCCCGGAATCGGAGTACGGGCGTAGGCATTGTGTGTGAAGCCTATTCGGGTTTAACCCGGATCGGTGATGTTTGCATTGCATGGCCGGAGAAGACTCCGCGCCGGTGAATTTAGTTTTCCGAAAATTCTATGCGGTAGATTGCATACAGGGATCCTTGGGGGTTAACCTCGAGGCGCACCCGGAAAGCTTGGGCGGAATCGCATTGCCGCCACGATGTTGCCTTGGAGGGCAAATCGGTACATAACGGGGTTATGTGCGTGTTTTGATCGACTGTGGGAATGAGGAGAAACTTGGCCCGCACCGATGGCTAAATGGCCGTGGTGAAGTGAGCAACGGGCGGGTGGAACTCTACCCATTCCAAGTGGTCTCGGTAGAAGCGACCTAAAGTACATGGGACTTCCCGGGGGGCTGGAAACGAGCCTAGGCTTCGGCCGAAAGGGCTAAATGCTCACGAGTGTTGCCATCCGAGGGATGGTGGTGGAATCGCGGTGTCGGGCTGGGTCCGGACCAGGTTCACCGATTAGTGCCCTGAGAGCACGGAGTGTGCGGCCGTGCGTGCCGACACTTGTGGCGAATAGAATGCTTTATATAATTGCTATGATAGTTTTATATGCAGGGAAGGAGCACCACCGTCCCGAGAAACGGGACGGGGTCGTTATAATTTGGTCAGCTTTGCTGACCGTTGCCCTTTTGTATTGCCACCTCTTGGGTGGGTTGTTCCTGCAGGTGCTGTTGCGGAGCCAAGCGGCAAATAGCGGGCTAAAGCCCAAGTTGCAGCGCCAGCCCTCGAAGGCTTATTTATTAGCTTTTTCATATTCATGTATGGCCGGCCTGCGTGCCGATGTATGAAAGACGCTATCTTGTTAAGCGAACACTTTTGTAAGGCCTTAAGGCCGTGAACTCTTTTGTGTATGTACTCATTCCTGGGTTGTAGTGGACATTCATGCTCTGTGGCAGGGTTCTTATCTTTTTGCAACTTAATTAAATTGCTTCCGCTAGGTGTTGTGTAGGACGCTCTGATTGGTTGTGTGGTTTCAACGCGTAACCAACCGGTCTGTCCGTAGTATATGGCGTCGGGCCCCGGCCGGACCTACTGTTATATGCTATGCGACGGATAGGGGTGTTACAAATTGGTATCAGACTTCTGGTTTCGGTCAAGCTTAAATGAATTCGTGGACGAATTCACTTTAAGGGGTGGTGAGCACATTGTGTGCGTCATCGTTATAACATGAAAAGAACCCATGAATGTCCACTTAGGAATGAAAATACACATGATTGAGGAACCTGCGTGTTCCTATAATTGCTGTTTGCAGTAAGTTTTGGTCGCTTATCGGTGTTTTGCACGATTTTAGGTGACCAGAAGTGGTGCTGGGCCGTCCGAACGGCCAGGTTCTGAGGCGAGCAGTGCGCCAAGCGATGCGCCTGCAACACCTTTGTCTGCTGAGACCATTAGGTTGGTGGCAGAAGCGGTCATGACAATGATCAATGCGCAGCCTGCAAGGCAGGTGCAGCAGCCTGCTCCTGCTGTGGAACAGGTACCGCTTCAGACGGCAGAGCGAAGGAGGGTTGAGCAAGTTGTGGTGGAACCAGAGTTGCCGCGGAGAGCAACTGAAAGACAACTGAAGCACGTGATGGGCTTTCACCCACCGGTATTCACGGGGGCAGAAACCCCGACCCAAGCAGAGGATTGTCTCTCAAGGGTCAACAGGGTGATGACTGCGACGGAAACTGAAGAGTGGCAGAAGACCACTATAGCGACGTTCCTTTTGGATGGGGACGCAAGGCTGTGGTGGGAAGGCCTAGAGCTGCATCAGTTGAGGGGAAGGCCATTGGCCAAAGTCCCGATGGAGGAGTTTGCGAGACTATTTATGGCTCGATACCTCCCCTCGGCGCAGAGGATTGCGCTAGAGAGCGAATTCCAGAAGTTGGTGCAGGGTGATAGCACCGTTGATGAATACCTCCACGAGTTTACTCGGTTAGGGAGATATGCCGGCGCTACCTTCGCAGACGAGGAGCGCAAGACGAGCCGCTTTTATGAAGGGCTAAGGGATGATTTGAGGTTGCTGCTGTCGGGCCCCAAGACGCAGGGTTTCATGACCCTGGTCAGTTCGGCCCGGTCCTTGGAGAAGGATATGAGAAACGTGCAAGCGAAGAAGGAGAGGGAATCTGGTGGCAAGAGATCAGAGTTCAAGGCGCCGACTACGTCGAAGTCGGGCTACCGCAGATTCTCCAAGAAGTCTAGGACGTCGGGTCCAGCTCCTTCTACAGGTGCCTCGGGGGCAACTACCAATCGAACCCCGGGCGCTTGCTTCACGTGTGGAAAGCCGGGGCACTTTGCCCGTGACTGCTGGAGTGGACGCTCAAAGTCCGAAAGGAAACAAGGAGCTACCTACGAGGAAAAGGGCAAAGCGGTGGAGTCGACCGCGTCCCACTATGCTCCGACTCAGCCTAGAGTCTACAACTTGGGCCAGCAGGAGGCCATCAAGCAAGCGGATGTGGTGACAGGTATGAGTTAATTTATGCAAGTTGACTTGAGAATACTATTACCTATTGCTTGTTAAGCTAATGTCTTTTGCTTAGGCTTTGTGTTGATTAGCGATAGTCCGGCACGAGCACTATTCGACACTGGTGCTTCGCATTCTTTCTTGTCCGAACAGTTTATATCGCGCATCGGAGTCCCTTCTTCGATGGCAAAGGACAAGCTAGATGTGTTGCTACCAAATGGGTGCTCGATGCGTGCGGACAGGGTGTGCGCCGTGAAGGTTCACATAGGGAGCCAAGAGTTCGACTTGCTAGCGTCATTATTGCCGTTGGTAGAGTTCGATGTTATCTTTGGAATGGATTGGCTGTCAGAGCAGAAGGCTTGGATCGATTGCGACCGTAAGGAGGTCAGGCTGGGTGTAGGGCGGGAGACTACTTTCGAGGGGCTTAAGGGGTCGAGCAAGACACTAATGTCTGCTCTTCAGGTGGTGAAGGCGGTTCGTGCTGGTGCAGAGCTGTTCTTTGCGATAGTGGGGGCTGTGGAGCCAAAGTCCCCGTTGGATAGCATCCCCGTGGTTTGCGAATACCCCGATGTGTTCCCGGATAGCCTTCCCGGAGCCCCACCGCAGCGAGAGATTGATTTCACGATCGAGCTCGTGCCGGGTGCCAAACCCGTGTCACATGCTCCTTATAGATTGGCGCCAAAGGAGATGGCGGAGTTGAAGGTTCAGTTGGAGGAACTGATGGAGCAAGGTTATGTGCGTCCAAGTTCGTCGCCTTGGAGCGCACCGGTCCTCTTCGTTAAAAAGAAGGACGGTAGTATGCGGCTGTGCATCGACTACAGAGAATTGAACAAGTTGACGGAAAAGAATAAGTACCCGATCCCGAGGATTGATGATCTCTTTGATCAGTTAGTCGGATCGTCGGTATACTCCAAGTTGGACTTGAAGTCGGGGTACTATCAGCTGAGGATCAGGGAATGTGATATCCCAAAGACGGCGTTCAGTACGAGGTATGGGCATTTCGAGTTCACGGTCATGCCGTTTGGACTGACAAATGCGCCATCAGTGTTTATGGATCTGATGAACAGGACGTTCAGAGACTTCCTGGATCGCTTTGTGATCGTCTTTATTGACGATATTTTGGTATACTCGCAGTGCGAAGAAGACCACTTCAAGCATTTGCATTTGGTGTTGGAGACTCTGAGGAGGAATGAGCTTTACGCAAAGTTCTCCAAGTGCGAGTTCTAGCTACCCTCGGTAGCGTTCCTTGGTCATATAGTGAGTGGGGAAGGTATAGCGGTGGATCCGGCGAAGATTGTTGCGATACGGGAGTGGCCTGCGTTATCTTCTGTCGCGGAAGTCCGTAGTTTTCTCGGGCTTGCCGGATATTACAGGCGCTTCGTAGAGAACTTCTCGCGGGTAGCGTTACCTCTCACAAAGTTGACCAGGAAGGATCAGAGATTCTTATGGACGCAAGAGTGCGTGCAGGCTTTCGAGGAGCTGAAGAGGCGGTTGACCACGGCGCCAGTGCTTAGTTCGCCGAGTGGGACCGAGGGCTTTGAGGTGTATAGCGACGCTTCAGGTAGCGGTTTGGGCTGCGTGTTGTTGCAGCATGGTAGCGTGATAGCGTATGGATCGCGTCAGCTAAAGGTGCATGAAAGAAATTATCCGGTGCACGACTTGGAGTTGGCGGCCGTGATATTTGCACTCAAGTTGTGGAGGCACTACCTTTACGGCGTAAGGGTCGACATATACACCGATCACAAGAGCCTAAAATACTTGTTGGATCAAAAGGATCTCAATATGAGGCAGAGGAGGTGGATGGAGTTCCTGGGGGACTACACCTTCAAGATACATTATGTACCCGGGAAGGGCAACGCAGTTGCGGATGCGCTGAGCCGCAGGGCTCCCGCCCGAGCCAACTGGTTGTCGGTGCATGATGAGCGGCTAGTGCGGGAGTTGGAGGAGCTTGAGATCTGTTGCGTTGACAAGCAGACGAGCGCCAAGGCAATGTTAAACTGGACAGAGGTGCAGTATGACCTGGCTGACCGGGTTCGGCAGGCATTGGAGTTAGATGACTCCATGAAGGAGCTGTTGGAGGCCGCTTTGGATGGGTCAAATTCCCAGTTCTCGGTAGAAGACGGGTTATTAAGGAAGGATCATCGTTTGTGCGTCCCAAGTGGGGGTAACCTCCGGGCGGAGTTGATGTACGAGGCTCATCATACCAAGTACTCAATCCACCCAGGGAGCACGAAGATGTATCGCGATCTCAAGAAGTTGTTTTGGTGGCCGGGGCTTAAGAAAGATGTGGCGTTGTACGTGGCTAAATGCCAAACGTGCGCCTTGGTGAAGGCGGAGTGCCAAAAGCCGGGAGGATTTCTGAAGTCCTTGCCTATACCGGAGTGGAAATTCGACGATATATCTATGGACTTTGTGCACGGGTTGCCAAGGTCGCAGAAGGGGAACGACGCCATCTGGGTGATCGTAGATCGGCTAACTAAGGTGTCGCATTTCATTCCGCATAGGAAGGATGATCCAGTCGAGAAATTGGCAAAGTTGTACGTTGACAATATTGTTAGGCTGCATGGAGTGCCCCGTAGCATTGTGAGTGATCGCGATGGGCGGTTCACGTCAAATGATTGGAGGTTGGTGCAGCAGATGTTGGGAACAAAGTTAAAGTTCAGCACAGCTTTCCATCCGCAGACGGATGGGCAGACCGAGAGGGTCAATAGAACGATGGAGGACATGCTCCGCATGTGTGTTCTAGACTTCGGGAAGCATTGGGAAGACCACCTTTATTTGGTGGAGTTCGCGTACAACAACAGCTACCAAGCGAGCATACAAATGGCGCCCTTCGAGGCCCTGTATGGTAGGAAGTGCCGCACGCCGTTATCGTGGCTTGAAGTGGGTGAGGCAAGGTTGTACAAGAAGCAGGAGGTGGAGAGTGCTACCTCGTTAGTGCGGATCATTCGGGAGCGCTTGTTGATCGCTCAGGACCGGCAGGCGAAGTACTACAATGCCAAGCACCGGAACGTGGAGTTCGCGGTGGGCGACTGGGTGTACTTGAAGATCAAGCCGTTCAAGGGTGTCTCACGGATTCGACGCTTGAAAAAGTTGAGTCCGAGATACCTTGGGCCGTTTGAGGTCCTGGAGCGAGTCGGCGAAGCGGCATACCGTTTGAAGCTATCGGTGGAGTTGAGTGGATTACATGATGTGTTCCACATTTCTGTGTTGCGGAAGGCGGTGCAAGAGCCTTCGCAGGTGATCGCGGCTGATCAAGTACCGGTTGAGGAAGGGTTGACAACGAAAGTCAAGCCCATAACTATTGAGGATTTCGAAGTCAAGCGGCTTCGGAACAAAGAAATCAGAATGGTGAAGGTCCGTTGGGATAACTGCGGGCGCGAGGAGCTCTCTTGGGAGCGAGAGCAGACGATGCGCGAGGAGTACCCCGAGTTGTTCCCCTCAGGTACTCGTTATGTTTATTTTGTGTAGTCTCTGTTCTTAATTTCGGGACGAAATTCTCTTAAGGGGGAGGGAGTTGTAAGACCCCAACCTCGGAGATGATCGCGTTCGGGCACCGTTTTGAGGGTCAAAACGGTGTCGGGTGGAAAAATGGTCAACATGAATTTTGTTCGTCTCGACGAGATCTACAACTTTCATGTTGACCACTTTTCGATTTGAGGTCATCTCAGGGGCACACGGCCAGGCACACGGCCGTGTGCCTACCCGTGTTCAGTGGTCGAATGCGTTTTTGTGCAGTCTCGAGTCAGAGAAGGACACGGCCTGAGACACACGGCCGTGTCTCAAGCCGTGTGTGGGGCACACGGCCTCGAACACGGCCGTGTCAGGAGCCGTGTCGATCGGCGAATGAGTTACACGGCCAGACACACGGCCGTGTGTCAAGCCGTGTTCGGCCCAGTTTTTGGGATTTTGGATCTAATCTCGGCCGTCCGTTCCCTTGGATCTGAATCCGACGGTAGGGGCTGCTCCTGGGGGGTTAATAGCCGGGAAATGGGGGGAGAAACCCTCATTTTCATCTTGAGTTTCTCTTTCTTCATCTTAGAGAGAGGGGAGAACTTCCTTGGTGGTGTGAGCCCAAGATCCGGCCGCCGGAGGAGTTTTGAAGCACCGATTCGCGATCCGAGTCCGGATCCTCGAAGGCAAGGGCGAGGCGAAGCTTTCCATCCGACTACATCTTCATGGCGCCGCGGAAATCTTCGAGGGTAACGATCCTCTTCATAGGGCATGTGTAGTCGCCCTTCTTTCTATGCATGGGGAAATCCCCCTCTCGCGAGTGAGCGTTGAGGTGCGGAATCCCTTCGGGTAGATATGTAAAGTCCCCGTTGTTAGAGCCCGGAATCGGAGTACGGGCGTAGGCATTGTGTGTGAAGCCTATTCGGGTTTAACCCGGATCGGTGATGTTTGCATTGCATGGCCGGAGAAGACTCCGCGCCGGTGAATTTAGTTTTCCGAAAATTCTATGCGGTAGATTGCATACAGGGATCCTTGGGGGTTAACCTCGAGGCGCACCCGGAAAGCTTGGGCGGAATCGCATTGCCGCCACGATGTTGCCTTGGAGGGCAAATCGGTACATAACGGGGTTATGTGCGTGTTTTGATCGACTGTGGGAATGAGGAGAAACTTGGCCCGCACCGATGGCTAAATGGCCGTGGTGAAGTGAGCAACGGGCGGGTGGAACTCTACCCATTCCAAGTGGTCTCGGTAGAAGCGACCTAAAGTACATGGGACTTCCCGGGGGGCTGGAAACGAGCCTAGGCTTCGGCCGAAAGGGCTAAATGCTCACGAGTGTTGCCATCCGAGGGATGGTGGTGGAATCGCGGTGTCGGGCTGGGTCCGGACCAGGTTCACCGATTAGTGCCCTGAGAGCACGGAGTGTGCGGCCGTGCGTGCCGACACTTGTGGCGAATAGAATGCTTTATATAATTGCTATGATAGTTTTATATGCAGGGAAGGAGCACCACCGTCCCGAGAAACGGGACGGGGTCGTTATAATTTGGTCAGCTTTGCTGACCGTTGCCCTTTTGTATTGCCACCTCTTGGGTGGGTTGTTCCTGCAGGTGCTGTTGCGGAGCCAAGCGGCAAATAGCGGGCTAAAGCCCAAGTTGCAGCGCCAGCCCTCGAAGGCTTATTTATTAGCTTTTTCATATTCATGTATGGCCGGCCTGCGTGCCGATGTATGAAAGACGCTATCTTGTTAAGCGAACACTTTTGTAAGGCCTTAAGGCCGTGAACTCTTTTGTGTATGTACTCATTCCTGGGTTGTAGTGGACATTCATGCTCTGTGGCAGGGTTCTTATCTTTTTGCAACTTAATTAAATTGCTTCCGCTAGGTGTTGTGTAGGACGCTCTGATTGGTTGTGTGGTTTCAACGCGTAACCAACCGGTCTGTCCGTAGTATATGGCGTCGGGCCCCGGCCGGACCTACTGTTATATGCTATGCGACGGATAGGGGTGTTACATGGAGAGAGGGGGCGGCCGAAGTAGTGAGGAGGAAGAGAGAGAGAGAGGGGGCGGCTAAGAGGATGAGAAGGAGAGGGATAAGTTTAGGGTTTTCAATTTTCTTCTTCAATACATCAAAAGGAAACATCCTATGCCTATATATAGGCTTACAACCATCATACGGCTATTAGCAGCCCACAATGAAAAATAAAGCTAATAATGTTTTTTGTTAAACTTAAAGAGACTAATAAAATGCCTAAACAAGTGGCACAACAAATACGCTAAATAAAATGACATAAATAAAAGATTAAACGGGCTTGAGCCGAGGGCGGAGATTATAACGTCGCCCCGAGTGGGCACCATGGCGACGCGAGTCCTTTGTTGGAGACGAGGGAGGGTCTTCAGCAAGCTGTGGTTCGTCGTCTCCACCACTATATATTCAGCTTCTGCAGTTGAAGTTGAGACAGAGGCCTGCTTCTTACAGAACCAAGAGACCAATCTCTCTCCCAGGAACTGACAAGTTCCTGAGGTACTTTTCCTATCAACTCGACAGCCAGCATAGTCAGAATCAGAATATCCAATTAATTCAAATTCTGACTCAGCTGGGTACCAAAGTCCTAGATTTGGACATCCCTTCAGGTATCTCAAGATTCTCTTGAGAAGAATCAGATGAGATTCCTTGGGGTTGACCTGGAATCTAGCACAAAGGCATGTAGCAAACATTATGTCTGGCCTACTTGCAGTTAAATATAATAGGGAACCAACAATGGCCCTATAATTCTTTTGATCAACAGGCTTTCCCTGATCATCAGAATCAATAACTACATTAGTAGCCATAGGTGTATGCATTGTTGAAGCATCAGCCATCCCAAAGTTCTTTACCAATTCCTTGGCATATTTGGATTGGGAGATGAAGATTCCATCAGCATCTTGCTTTACTTGGAGACCAAGAAAGTAAGATAGCTCACCCATACTACTCATCTCAAACTTAGAATGCATCAAGTTAGAGAACTTTTTGCACAGTTTGGGATCAGTGGAACCAAAAATAATGTCATCCACATACACTTAAACTAACAGGATTGTGTCCTTGTGGTGATTGACGAAAAGGGTTCTATCAACTACTCCCCTAACAAAGTTGTGCTCTAACAGGAAACTAGCTCAAGTCTCATACCAGGCTCTTGATGCTTGTTTGAGTCCATAAAGAGCTTTTTGCAACTTAAAAACATGTGAGGGTTGAGTTGAAGAAACAAACCCAGGTGGTTGTTCAACAAATACCTCTTCCTTTAGCTCACCATTTAGAAAGGCACTTTTGACATCCATCTGAAAAACTTTAAACTTCATATAGGCTGTATAGGCTAAGAAGATCCTTATTGCCTCTAGCCTTGCAACAGGAGCAAAGGTTTGGTCATAATCTATACCTTCCTCCTATCTGTAGCCCTGAGCTACAAGCCTAGCTTTGTTCCTTAAAATAATTCCATTTGCATCCAACTTGTTTCTATACACCCACTTGGTGCCCATGATCAGTTGGCATTTAGGTCTTGGAACCAAAGTCCATACTTTACATCTCTCAAACTGATTGAGTTCCTCTTGCATAGCAATGATCCAGTGGGGATCTAGCTCAGCATCTTTAATGGTGAGGGGCTCAATCTGTGAAAGGAAACAAGCATGCATCACATCCTGTCTTAACTGATGTCTTGTTTGAACACCAGCTGATATGTCTCCTATCACTTGAGATGTAGGATGATCTCTAAGTATGACAACATCAGCAGGTGGGATGTGATCTTCAGCAATAGTTGGGATTAATTCCTCGGGAGGAATTTGATCTACTATTGGTGGAACAACAACAACTTCTGCAATGTCTTCATCACTGTCTGATTCAGTGATATGAAGAGTTGAAAGATGGAGAATCTCTTGAGTGATATCTTTGCTAGATTCTTGTACCGGTAATGAACTTGAGGAAGGGGAAGTTTCCTTCTCCTTGTAAAATATTTGAGATTCATCAAAGGACACATGAACAGACTCTTCAATTTTAGAAGAAGATTTATTAAATACCCTATAAGCTTTGCTTACTTGGGAATATCCAAGAAAAATTCTCATTGAAGCTTTTGCTTCAAATTTTCTAAGGTATTCTTTATTATTATTATGAATATAAACTACACAACCAAATACTCTAAAATAATTTATTTTAGGTTTCTTTCCTTTAAGCAACTCATAAGGAGTTTTACACTTAAGCTTGTGTATCAGACTTCTATTCAAGACATAGTTGGATGTACTAACAGCTTCTGCCCAATAGAAAAGAGGCATATTAGCATCTGCCAACAATGTGCCAGCAGCTTCAATCAGGGTTCGATTCTTCCTTTCAACTACCCCATTTTGTTGGGGAGTTCTAGGAGCTGAGAAGCTATGTTTGATACCTTCTCTCTCACAGAATTCTTGCATGAGAAGAGAGTCAAACTCAGTACCATGATCACTTCTGATCAAGGCCACATGAGTAGAGTACTTAGTCTGCACACATAATAGAAAATCTGTAAGGGCTTTGAAGTTATCAGCCTTAGTTCTCAAAAAGAACACCCAAGTGAACCTAGAGAAGTCATCTACAATGACTAGGGTGTAATACTTCCCTCCTAAACTCTGTACATTTATTGGGCCAAATAGGTCCAAATGTAATAAATACAGGATTCTAGGAGAATCACTTTTATTTACTGATTTAAATGAATTCTTGGTTTGTTCGCCTAATTGACAAGCCTTGCAAAGGCTCTCCTTCTTGTAGGGGCAAGAAGGTAAACCCCTAACAAGGTTGTGTTTAGATAACCTAGATATATTCTTGAGGTTAACATGGCTAAGCCTTTTATGCCATAATGTATTGTTATTGGTTACTTCATTAAATAAGCAGATCTCATAGTGAGTTGAGTTAAAATATACTAAATAAATGTTACCTTGTCTAATACCTACTAACACAATATTATTATTTAAAGTAATATTACAAAGGGAGTTAGAAAATGATACCTGGTATCCAGCATCACATAACTGACTTACTGAAATGAGATTATGCTTCAGTCCAGTTATATAAGCAACTCTCTTGAATGTTACAGCTCCAATTGTCATCCTGCCATAGCCTTCAGTTTGACCACAGCTTGAATCTCCAAAGATTACCTTTGGGCCAAGCTTTGCCTTGAACCTTGACAGATGTTCTTTATTTCCAATCATATGCTTGGAGCAACCACTATCCAAATACCACTTATTTTGAGTAATAGGATAGGTCTTCACCTGCAAATAAATCAATTAAACATTATGGACCCAGGTAACCTTGGGTCCCTTGTTTTTCACATAAGAAAAACTGGAAATAAATGAATAAGCAGGTTGAGGGTGATAACCTAACAGGTAAGATCTCCTAGGTGGGATTCTCCATGCAGATGATGGGTCAATGAACCTAGGGTTTCTATTTTCATTCTGGTTTCTAAAGTTCTGGGTGAAGTTTTGAAATTCATGTTGAAAACGTCGATCAGCGTTCGACGATGGGTGCCCAGATCGTCGATCTCCGTTCGACCATTGGGCCTGTGATCGTCGAGCAGCGTTCGACGCTCTTTGTATTTCCTTAAATTTTTGTTTTCTTTTCTCTCTCTTAGCTTTATTAAAGCTTTATTAACTTGATTAACTTGCTCAGTGTTCTTTATTCCACTAGATGAAATAAAATTCACTGGAGTTGAAAGTTGGTTTTTAAGAATGATTGGGGGT
The DNA here is from genome assembly GCA_039513925.1 of Platanthera zijinensis. Lineage (NCBI taxonomy): Eukaryota > Viridiplantae > Streptophyta > Magnoliopsida > Asparagales > Orchidaceae > Platanthera > Platanthera zijinensis. The sequence continues at coordinate 111,136,867 of CM077087.1, forward strand.
TCACTAGAAGAAGCTCCTAAGCCTAATTTGTTATTGCCTGACCTAGTGTTAGACATGCTGGTTATTTCAAGCAATTTAAGGCTTCTACCATTCAGAGATTCTTCTAACCTTTTTGACTTAGCTAATTCATTCTTAAGGAATTTTATTTCTTCACTAGAATTAGTGAGTTCTGCTGTTAACCTAATGTTTTCATTAGAAATTAATTCAAATTCAGCTAGTTTAATTCTAAGCTCTTTTATTTCCTTTTCAGAACTAATTAAATCTAAACATAAAGATTTAAAATCTGATTTAAATTCATCAGATGTAAAATCGTAAGAAGACAATACCTCATCTTCAGTTGTCATTTCTTCATCAGAATCTGAACTCTCTGCAGCTGAGTGATTGCTGCAGGCATCAATTGCCATCAGGAAAACTTCCTTTGCCTTCTTTTCTTCTTCATCCTCACTGGAGCTTGAGGAGGAAGATTCCTCATCAGAATCGCTCAAGGTTTCAGCAACAAAGCCTCTCTCCTTCTTTTTGTTCTTCTAGGAGGATTGCTTGGAATGCTTCCTGTGCTGATCCTTGTCTTTCCTTTTATCTTTATTCTTTTCCTCTGGACAATCTGGAAGAATATGTCCAGGCTTCCTGCAACCATAGCAAATTATTTCTTTAGTAGGAGTGCGATCATACCTTGGTTTTTCTTCATACTTTGAAGACTTCTTTCTGAATTCTTTCCTTCCCATCTTGAGAAACCTTTTGGCAAATAATGCCATCAGTTCCTCATTGGACTGGCTTCCTTCAGAAGCATCAGCAGCTTTGAGAGTAAGGGTTTGCTCTTTTCTTGTAGGAGTTGGGGTCTTTGCTTCAGCCTCAACTTCCCTGGACTTCAGCACTTGCTCAAAGGACTTGAGCTTGCCAAGGAGGGCTTCTGTTGAGATTTCTGTTGTGCTTCTGGCCTCCTTGATAGGCCAGATCCTCAGATCCCATGTGCTAGGGAAGCACATAAGAATCTTATCATTGACCTCTGTCAATGAAATATCATTATCAAGAGTCCTCAGCTCATTGATGATTGAGCTGAGCCTTGTGTACATTGCTTCAACTGATTCAGCATCAGTTGCTTGAAATTCTCATACTGGGAGATAAGGTTGGACCTTCTGTCCTTCCTTTCATCTGCTGAACAAGCTACAATCTGGTTCAGTGTATCCCACATTGCTTTTGCTGAGGAGCAGTCAGCAACCTTCTGGAATACTTCATCAGACATTGTCTGAGCCAGAATGTTCATTGCCTTAGCATCTGCTATCTTTGCCTTTTTGTATTCATCATTGTAATCTAGAGGAGGCAATGCACTCATATCAGTTGATGATGAAGCAGTAGCTACAGCAGGTGCTCTTGGTGGTCCTGTCAAAATAGAAGCAAAAATACTCTCATCAATAGAGTTCATATATAATTTAATCCTTGCCTTCCAGATGCTGAACTTGGCTAAGTTGCATGCTGGAGGTCTGGTGCTAGAGTAATCCTTGAACTGGGCCATGATAGTGAAAGTGAATATCTATAAACTTTGGTATCTATCAGGATCTTGTGACTGAGGTGTTAGCCAATGCAGTCAGACAACTTCCCTCTGATACCAATTGAGAGAAAAGGGGATAGATACTACTCTAGAGGGGGCGTGAATAGAGTAATCAAAAATTGCACTAGCAAAGTTGACTGTCTACTCAACTCCCTTGGAGTTAATTTGCGGAATGAAGGTTATAGATATTTGAGATGAAACCTTAGAGCCTAACACAAGTGTTGTGCACAAAAGGCAGCCAACTGTAATTACAGTTAAGGCTTGGAATCCTAAACAGCAACTAGCAATCCTAGTTAAAATCTAATCACAACCAATCAGCACAGAGAATTAATTAAACAATCCAGATGACACAAGGAATTTATAGTGGTTCCCCAAACAACTTGGGTACGCCCACTCTTCTACCAACAAGGTAGGAATCCACTCAGGTTTTTGATCAGGTGCCCTGCCACCAACAAGATCTGCTTCAGGTAGATCTAGAGACCCTTTAGACTTTTGATCAGGTGTCTAAAAACCAACACAGGTTTTGATCAGGTGCCCTACCACCAAGGTATACTTTTGAAGGGAGTAATAACCCTTTACAGGAGGGGGGAAAGAGGTTAAAATGTCTTCTCTATTTTACAATAGATTAGAGAAGCACAATAACTTGCACTGAGCTAGAAAGCTCTAAAGAGTCAAGGCTCCCCCTGGCTAAAAGAACGTCCAGGTGAAGTCTTGCTTCAGTGCAGAAACACTTCAGAAGGTCTGAAGGAAAAAGCTACAAGAAGATAAATAATATGAAATAAAATTTCTTCTTTAAGCAGCTATCTTCTTCTTCTTCTTCTTCTTCAAAAAGCTCTGAGTGAAGATCTTCCTGGAGGCAGGAGAACTCAGGTTGAAGAAGAGTGAAGAACTAAAACTTCTTCTCAGTTAGATGTGAACGAGCTGAGAGCAGTTGAAAACTGTAAGTTCTAAGCTTGAATGCTGCAGTTAGCTTTTTGTATATATGAGAACTAGTTGATTTCTTTCTTCAAAGAAGTCTTTATATAGCAGCAGCATCAACGGCTCTTACTTGAGTTTAAATCTTGTCTTCTACTGAACTCTGCAAGATGGGCTGCAAAAAGCATAAAGCAAAACAAATACTGCAGACAGATATCCTATAAGAGGATAAAGCTTTCTAAGAAGCTGCAAATAACTCTGATGAAATAATACTAGAGAAAGTCACATCAGAAGAGACTTTTTACAGCCAAGGAAGACTTTTTGAGTCTAACGGCTATAAAGGACAGCCTAGCAGATAAAGCAGAAATCATATCTCAGTTAATAAGACAAACAACTTTGTCAGAAAAAGATTAGCTTATGCATAAGGAATGGAACAGATATTGCATGGAAATAATATCACAATTTATTCAAATAATCTTTAATAAAATGTGCCAAAATAAATATGAAATTAATCACATCATAGAAGACGACAAAACTACTCAAGACATACAGCAAAACGTCGAACGACCCTCGGAGATCGTCGACCTAAGCACAGAGATCGTCGACCTATCAGACAGATAGTCGAACGATCCAGATAGTCGAACTATCAAAGAAGATAGTCGAACTACCTCAGCAGATAGTCGACCTATCAGAACAGATAGTCGAGCTATCAGATAGTCGATCTATCAAGACAGATAGTCGAACTACCAAACAAAACAGATAGTCGACCTATCAAACAGATAGTCGAACTATCAAAGAAAACAGATCGTCGACCTATCAACAGATAGTCGAGCTATCAACTAAAACAGATAGTCGACTTATCAACAGATAGTCGAACTATCAGATAGTTGAACTATCCAAGCAGATAGTCAAACTATCAAAGAAGAGCAGATAGTCGACCTATCAACAGATAGTCGAGCTATCACAGAAAGCAGATAGTCGACCTATCAACAGATAGTCGAACTATCAGATAGTTGAACTATCCAAGCAAATAGTTGAACTATCAAGAAGAGCAGACAGTTGACCTATAAACAGATAGTCGAACTATCAGTTAGTTGAACTATCCAAGCAGATAGTTGAACTATCAAGAAGAGCAGATAGTCGACCTATCAACAAATAGTCAAACTATCAAGGAAAACAGATAGTCGACCTATCAACAGATAGTCGAGCTATCATAGAAAATAGATAGTCGACCTATCAACAGATAGTCGAACTATCAGATAGTTGAACTATCCAAGCAGATAGTCGAACTATCAAAGACAACAGATAGTCGACCTATCAAGCAGATAGTCGAGCTATCAGGAAGACGATCGTCGATCGGCTGATCGACGATAGTCGAGCGACGTTCGACTATAGTCGAACCAGAAATTACTTAGCCAGATTTTCATCTGGACAGGCAATTCTACACAACTAGAGAATCTATCCTATCAACTAACCTTTGACCATAGATAAATCTTGGGTCAAGAGACTAAAAGAGAAGACTGAACTCAAATCAAAACCTAGGGTACCAACAAAGGATGAGTCCCAAAGACTTTTGCTCTCTTCTCTAAGTTGCTGTCATGGCCGGGGGAGGTGGTTCTAGCAAGAGAGTGGGCCCTTGACCTCCCAGGCCATGCATGGCATAAACTCCTTATTTCTCTCTCTTCATTAACTGGGAATAGTGCTGTTACGGGCGTGTCGCATGGTGACACGGGCGTGTCATACCCGTGACCTGCTCTGGTTGTGCGGGGCTACGATGACTGAAGTATAACGACTGGGCACGGGCGTGTACTGTTGAACACGGGCGTGTCTAAGCTAACACGGGCGTGTTATACGATTCAGCCAAACCAGCCAACAGGCTGAAGTTTTGCTAGAAATTGTCTAAGTACAATGGCGTTAAGTGAGCTGAGCTCACTCAGCGTCATTTACTCTATGGCGTTGAGTGAGCTCAGCTCACTCAACGCCATAACTTTTATGGCAAGACGGCGTTGAGTGAGCAGAGCTCACTCAACGCCATTTACTCTATGGCGTTGAGTGAGCTCAGCTCACTCAACGCCATAACTTTGATGGCAAGACGGCTTTGAGTGAGCAGAGCTCACTCAATGCCATTTACTATATGGCGTTGAGTGAGCTCAGCTCACTCAACGCCATAACTTTCAGGGCAAGACGGCGTTGAGTGAGCAGAGCTCACTCAATGCCATTTACTCTATGGCGTTGAGTGAGCTCAGCTCACTAAACGCCATAACGTTTATGGCAAGACGGCTTTGAGTGAGCTCAGCTCACTCAACGCCATAACTTTCATGGCAAGACGGCGTTGAGTGAGCAGAGCTCACTCAACGCCATTTACTCTATGGCGTTGAGTGAGCTCAGCTCACTCAATGCCATAACTTTTATGTAAAGACGGATTTGAGTTAGCAGAGCTCACTCAACGCCATTTACTCTATGGCGTTGAGTGAGCTCAGCTCACTCAACGCCATAACTTTGATGGCAAGACGGCTTTGAGTGAGCAGAGCTCACTCAACGCCATTTACTCTATGGCGTTGAGTGAGCTCAGCTCACTCAACGCCATAACTTTCATGGCAAGACGGCGTTGAGTGAGCAGAGCTCACTCAACGCCATTTACTCAATGGCGTTGAGTGAGCTCAGCTCACTAAACGCCATAACTTTTATGGCAAGACGGCTTTGAGTGAGCTCAGCTCACTCAACGCCATAACTTTCATGGATAGACAGCGTTGAGTGAGCAGAGCTCACTCAACGCCATTTACTCTATGGCGTTGAGTGAGCTCAGCTCACTCAACGCCATAACTTTTATGGCAAGACGGCTTTTAGTGAGCAGAGATCACTCAACGCCATTTACTCCATGGCAAGACGGCATTGAGTGAGCTCTGCTCACTCAACGCCATTTACTCTATGGCGTTGAGTGAGCTCTGCTCACTCAACGCCATACCTTATATTGCAAGATGGTGTTGTATTGGCCCTTGGAGGTCACTTGACCCTTAACTAGGGCACTTTTGACCACCCTAGGGCTAGAGTTGACTTTGGTCAACTTTAGCCTTTTTGGTTGGTCCAATGGGTCCTTGGTGACCCTTTGGCCTCTCACTAGGTCTATGAGGGTATGTGTGGGGTCAATTTGGCTAAGGGACTGCAACTGGCCCTTGTGTAGGTCAATTTAACCCAATTAGGGTTTGAGTTGACTTTGGTCAACTTAGCTCCTTTGACTGCCCTCCATGGGTCCTTAATGACCCATTGACTCCTCATTAGGGTTATAAAGGTATGGGTGGGGTCTTGGAGTCTTGGTGAAGCCCTATGATCACCTTAAACCAAGGTTTTGGAATTTACTATTTGCAGACCGTAGTCCTATCCACACCACCAGGTCCACTTGACTTTTTTGGGGCTTCCTAGGGTTTTGTCATGACAAAACCACTCTTAGGGGTTTAGTTGGAAATGGGATGTTACAAATCCCAATAAACAAAATAAAGATTTCGTCCCCAAAATAAAGGTTAAGCCCACGGGGACTCCTATCGAGGAGAAAGAAACTTGTAACATCCCATGAGAATTGAAAGATTTACATCACGACACCATGTTTGTTATGTGAGGTTAAAAGGTGATAGTCAAATCTAAGACCAATTCGCCCAATTGGCAAAGTCTAGACCCCAATAAACAAAAGTTTATCCCCTATTCTTGAAATTTCAGTCCTACTAGTTTAAAATAGGAAAATAAATTGAACATCCTGAGTGGTTGTGAGGTATACCTGACTGAAGAGTCCCGGGTATCTTTGTCGCATCAAGTCCAGGGGCTCCCATATGGGCTCCTCTCTTCCGTGATTCCTCCACAGGACCTTGACTAATGGAACCTTCTTGTGGCATAAGACTCGTACTTCCTTGTCGTCAATCCGAACCGGCTCCAAGTGAACAGACCGGTCTGAAGCTACCGGCCCGTCCGTAGTCGAAATCTGCTGCTCTGGGCATAGTAGAGCCCTCCTAAGAGAGGATATATGGAACACGTCATGCAGACTTGCCAGCTCCAGTGGTAGCTCAAGCCTATATGCCAAGGGACCGATCCGCTCCTGGATCCTATAAGGCCCCATATATCTTGGGCTGAGCTTCTTCCTCTATCCGCGTACCCGAGTAACTCCATGCATTGGTCGGATCTTCAAGAACACCTGGTCTCCCACCCGGAATTCCACCTGACGGTGCCGAGCGTCGTAATACTTAGCCTGTCGGCTCTGTGCTTCTAGCATACTGTCCCGTATCAATCTCACCTGAGCCTCGGTGTCCTCGACAAACTCGGAATCCAACGCCTTAGGGTCCTCGTCCTGTATCCATAACAACGGAGTCCTGTACCTCCGTCCGTACAATACCTCATAAGGAGCCATCCTTATACTAGACTGGTAGCTGTTATTATACGAGAACTCGATCAGTGGCAACAACTTTTCCCAAGGTTCACCGCGATCCAATATGCAAAGTCGTAGCAAATCCTCCAGAGTCTGGTTAGTGCGTTCCGTCTGTCCATCCGTCATGGGATGAAAAGCCATACTGAATGTTAGTCGCGTGCCCAAGTAAGTCTGCACTGACCTCCACTCCCTGGACATAAATCGTCCATCCCGGTCCGACACAATCGACTTGGGCACGCCATGATAACGGACGAACTGCTCCACAAACTTTCGGACTAACACACCCACCGAGTCATCCTTCCTGATTGAAATAAACCTGGCTACCTTCGTCAGCCGGTCGACGATCACACAGATCGAATCATTCCCTGTCCGCGATCGGGGAAGTCCATGTATAAAGTCCATGGCGATATCATCGAACTTCCACTCTGGTACTGGGAGTGGCTGCAATAATCCTGCGGGGTTTCTGCACTCTGCTTTCACTAACTAGCATGCCTCGCAATGGGTCACGAAGTAGGTGATGTCCTTCTTCATGCCCTGCCAGTACATAGTCTTCTTCAGATCTGCAGTCATCTTTGTAATCCCCGGGTGTACCGAATATCGACTGCAATGAGCCTCCATCATGATGTCCTCCCGGACCTGTCCTCCCTCTGGTATGTAAACCCGTCCTCTGAAGCACACTAAGTCATCCCTCAGCGAGTAATCTCCCGCAGTGCCTGCTTCTAAGGCCCAAAATGTCGGCTCTAGCTTGGTATCCTTCCTCTGTCCATCCTTGACCCGTTCTCGAATATCATCTGTGGCAATTAATGATGATAGATACTCCGGGTACAACTATGGGTGATCCTCAGATACAAGAGATATTTGCATCTTGTCTAACATCTGAACCAACTCCAAGGCCATCAACTGTGTTCCTACTCCGGGGTTTGCGGTCTTTCGGCTCAGTGCATCGGCTTCCACATTCACCTTTCCCGGGTGGTAGTGCATCTCGTACTGGTAGTCTGCTAAAAACTCCACCCATCGTCTCTGTCTGATGTTCAACTCTTTCTGCGTGTCCACATACCTCAAATTTTTATGGTCAGAGTATATATCGCAGTGGACACCGTATAGATAGTGCCGCTAGACTTTCAGTGCAAAAATGACAGCTCCCATTTCTAGGTCATGGACTGGGTAGTTCTTCTCATGCTTCTTCAGCTGCCGAGAAGCGTAAGCTATCACATGGCCATTCTGCATAAGCACTGCACCCATGCCCTGGTAGGAAGCGTCGGTGTAGACCTGGAATGCTTCTTTCCCTAAAGGGAGGGCAAGTATAGGAGCTGAAGTGAGTCGTCCCTTTAGCTCTTGAAAAGCCACCTCACACTGTGGGGTCCAGATAAAGGGTACCTCCTTCCTTGTCAGACATGTGAGTGGAAGGGCGATATGAGAGAATCCCTCTACGAACTTCTAGTAGTAACCGGCGAGTCCTAGGAAACTCCACACATCTGTGGCTGTCTTCAACTGTGGCCAATCCCGAACTGCTTGGATCTTGGCCGGGTCCACTGCCAACCCAGCACCACTGATGATATGGCCTAGGAAAGCCACCTCCTTCAACCAAAACTGGCATTTGCTGATCTTTGCATAAAGCTTTTGCTCCCGTAGTCTCTCCAGGGTCAGCGTAAGATGTCGTGTGTGCTCCTCCTCTGTCCTTGAGTAAATTAGGATGTCATCGATAAACACGATGACGAACACGTCCAAATATGCCTCAAACACCTGATTCATGAGGCTCATTTATGCCGACGGAGCATTTGTGAGCCCGAAGGGCATCACGGTAAACTCATATAACCCATATCTGCTACTGAAGGCAGTCTTTGGAATGTCCTCCTCCTGGATCCGTAGCTGGTAGTAACCCGACCTTAAATTCAATTTGGAAAAAAAATGCGCGCCTTCTAGCTAATCAGACAGCTCATCTATCCTTGGCAGTGGATATGTATTTCGGACTGTCAATCGGTTTAGTGCTCGGTAGTCGATGCACAATCTCAGTGTCCCGTCCTTCTTTTTAACGAACAAGACCGGGGCTCCCCATGGCGAGGAGCTCGGTCGAACAAATCCGGCCTCCACCAGTTCCTGGAGTTGGCTTCGAAATTCTGTCAGTTCTTTTGGGGCAATCCGGTAAGGGGCTCTGGCTGCCTGCTTAGCCCCCGGCACTAGCTGTATCCGGAAATCCTGCTCTCGGTGCGGGGGTAGCCCAGACAGTTTCTCTAGGAATACGTCAGCAAAATCTCGCACCACTGGAATATCCGAGGTGGAGACCTTGGCCTCAGTCATTTAAAATACTACCTCGTATACTTATTCCCCTTGTAAGTGGGCCTTGATGGCCTATACAGATGACAGCATGAGAGGGGGAATAGATGTAGTACCTTCGATGACGAGGTAGAAATCCCCATGTCTCACGGTAACTCTCTTGGACATGCAGTCAATCTGAGCATGATTCCAGTTCAACCATGTCATTCCTAGGATCAAATCAAAGACTGGCATCTTCATGATTGTCGTTGGAGCTTCAAATATCTTTCCGCCGATTTCCGCCTCCCTGTTGCAGTGGGTCGAGGTGAGTAGTTCCGATCCGTCGGGTAATCGTATCCTCATCATCAAACCCGTGAATCGTTCCACGCCTTCCAACCCTTCTACGAAGGCTTCCGATACAAATGAGTGTGAAACACCCGTATCAAACAGCGTATAAGCGGGTTTGCCGCTGATGAAAACTATTCCTGGGGGGGAAGTTAAATGTCTTAGAATCTAGTTGTGGTTTTCTTTCCTAGATTATCACTTCTATATAAATTTAAATTTCATGATAAAATAACTTGAAATTTTCTGACGTACCAGTGATTACTTGCTCCGGGTTCCGGGGTTGAGCCAGATCCAGTGCATAAATTTGTTCCCTCTCCTGCCTGCGATCTGCACCCTGGAAACCACGTCCTCGACCACGTCCTCGTCCTCAAAACTGTTGCGCATGCGGGGCAGCCTCTGGTCCTGGTAGAGGTGCTCCCCTCACGGGGCAGTTTCTCCGAATGTGTCCTATCTGATGGCAGTTGTAGCACTCCGGTGGGGGAAATGTCATACCCCCAGTTCTTGGTGCCTCCCTCATCTGAAGAGGCTGAGGAGCCATTACCACCGGCTCCCTCGGCTCTCGTCTCACCTCCTGACGAGGTTGGTCCTCTGTCCTTCTTCCCTCTCTCCCATCTATGATGCGGCCTCGCCGCTGATCATTCCGGGCTCCCCAGCCCTGGTCCTCCGTCGGCCTCTTTCGACCCCGAGTCCTGTGCCAATCAGCCTCAATTCTCTTGGCCATTTCTAACATCCGAGGTATAGGCCCGTCAGAAACGAACAGAAGGGCCTCCCTCAACTCCTCCCGCAGGCCCTTATAAAATCTCTTGGTATATCCCGCCTCATCTAGCTGATAGGAGTTTGCGAATAGTGCTAAATGGTTGAACTCCCGGTGGTATTCCACTATTGTCTTGTTTCCCTGCTTCAATTGCAGGAACCTGTCCTCCAGCTCATCCCTGGCTGATTGTGGCACAAAATGCTCTAGTAAAGAGGCCCTGAACTCCTCCCAAGTAATATCTGAAATCTCCATATCGGCAAAAGTCATATCAAGCGAAGTTTTCCACCATCTTTTGGCATGAGACTCTAAACAAGAGACTACCAAAGGAACCCTCTCCTCCCAGGGGCACCGTATCCCGATCAACATTTCATACATAATATCTAGCCATTCTTCTGTCCGAACAGCCGATTCTGTCCCTAAGTAAGATGGAGGAGCGAGTCCTCGGAAGATGCTCAGCCAATTGGCCCCGGGGTTTGGCTGCGGGGCCGGAACCTGTTGGGCCCTGAAAGCATCCAGAATAGCTGACAGGGTTTGCCCCATCTCCGAGTGTAGGAATGGAGTGGGGACCGGGGGAGGTAGTGCAACATTCGGAGTCTGCTGGACTCCGCCTTGTGGTGTTGTCTGCGCTGGGGGCTGCGTAATAGAAGTCAATTATAAGTAATCGCACATATCTAACTAAAAGTGGACAATTTTATGTGATTCCCCATATGGGCCCACCACTGCTTCCGCAGTTTAGCTTGTCCCCAAACTAAACTCGTGCGGGGGTGGCCCGGGGTTTGTGGACTGCTACCTTGCGATTGATATGTTTTGCCTCTTATACCACTTGTAAGACCCCCATTTTTTTTCTTTTCAGACGCCGGGGTTTTAGGCCCAGAACCGCCGCCTTGCGGTGACACCTTCGCACCCGGGAAGGTCGTCACTACTTAACGCCGATCCTGCCGGCCAAATCGTTTACAACTGTAGCAATAAAATAAGCAAGTCCACAGAAATCACACATGAATAGAAAATTAATCTCCACGAAGGGAGTGTCTACAGATAGAACATATAACAGAAATCTCGAGCTTATGCCCGGTACATCATGTCCTCACTACAAATGGCTCCTCGCGGAAGCAAACTAATATAACTACTAGTGGTCGGGACTTACAGTCCCTGCTTTTCTAACTCTGGTACTAAACTGTCCAATCTCCAAGCGTGTCAACCCCTGGGGCTGCTCCTCCATGCTTGGCTCCGTGGTCCCCTAAAATGATGTGGTTTGAAAACCATTAGTCTAAAAGACTAAGTCCTATCGTCTCCCACCCCATTCCCCATGGCTCCTAGGCACCGAGCGGGGAGAAGGAAAGGGAAGGACATGAAAGTGGAGAATATCAAATAGCAGATGGCAGCGGAACTAAACTAGCAGTTCTAAGGTATAAAAGATGGTAATAATGATTAAAAATTTGAATAAGAAAGTAACCTTAACTTATGTGATTTCACATAAGCTAAGGGATCTCTTGCAGGGCTCCTATCGTATAAAAAGTCTCATACCGATTTATACGATATGGTGTCGGTTTTACTTGCAGGCTTAAATATATAGTACAGAATAAGAACCTTGACTTATAAGCACGCTCGCGCGAACTTATAAGCCAAGGGGTCGTTTTGTAGGGCCTAATGTATAGAGCGTCCCATACCACATATACATTAGGTGGCAGGTTATATGCAATGGTTATGCTATGAAATACAATTATGCCATGACGTGGACATGCAAGTGCAACTCACCCACTCGACTCTGTGTACACAGACCTTTAGTTCCCCCTTTCGGAGCCGTTACCTCCCAGGATACCTCCGTAGTGGCAGACGGAAGCGGTGGGTTGGGCCTCGCCCACCTCTAAACCAGTAAAGCACTACCGGTCAGACCTATCGTACGCCTCAACGCTTGGTGCACAAAGCGAACTCCTGCGTACTCTTGCCGGATGGCGCACCGGACTTCTGTTTGCGAAGTGCTAACCACACTTGCTGAGTCGACGTATTGGCGTCGGTGCATCGACCCTCCAATACTGAAGACCCACCACCTTATACCTTTTATACACATGCAATAGTTATGAGTCCAACTAACAACCGAGCCAAAGCTCCTCGGACTATCCCGTCCGTCAACAACCAAGCCAAAGCTCCCCGGACTATCCTGTACGTCATAATCAACAACCGAGCCAAAGCTCCCCGGACCATTTCGTCCATCTCTTAACCAATCGAGACGAAGCTCCCAACTATCTTCCTGTGCTATCTGTGTTTGTGAAATGTGCATCCCTAATTACAATATTACTCTTTTCGGTTTGTTAATACAGTTTACGTTAACCCAGGACTGCCCCCGGCATACCCCGTGAAGGGCTCTCAAAGGGCACTAAGAACTATGATGGTAGCTGAAGCCCATCGTTCCCTTTCGCAAGGCACTTATTGTTATTGGTTGATTCCCTTAACCCATTTCCTTCTCATATTATAGTGGGCTATTCCTAAGGTGATTTTAACTCTTCCTCTCCTCAGGGGGACGATCTTTCGTTGAACCCGAACACCTCTAAACTCTAGCCAAACCATTTCTCACAACTCTTCCTATCCTTCTATTGTGAAATCATCCACATCTATCCACCCATCCAAAATGGCTAACTCCAACAACTATCCCAGATCATGTCCTATTGCAATTTAGCAATTTTGCTATATGCAGGCCAACCTAGACGATACGTTGAACCGGATAGGAGATATTCTAAATAATCATCTGAATGCCCTAAATTATTTTCTGGAGACTTATCATGACACAAATGGACTAAATCCAGAAGATTATAATTTTCCTAATTATTCTGATATTTAATTAATTTATCGTAAAGCTTCTAAGGGCTACCAATTGAACATGAAGTGCACTTTTCAGATATGTATAAAGCTTCATAAAATCATGATAAATTATAAACAACCATTTAATAGTAAATCCAAGATCTAACAATTTTTCAAGTATTCTAAGGACTCTAATTTAATTTTGAGAATAAATCCTTTTTCCTTTTATTAATGAAGTAAGTGTAATAAATAATCATCAAAAAATACTTAAATAATCTTCTAGAGCAGATACTGTCCTAAAAACATCAGTGGCCAAATTTCATATATCTTCCGTGGGTATTGAGCTCTAGAATAAATATTTACTAAAATCTCAAAGAGCTATATTTGTGAAGCAAGTATTGTAAATATTCTCCTAAAAATCATGAATAAAATTATACATCTGGATATTGATCTGAAAACATCATTGGCTAGGTTTCATAATTTTCCAGAAAGTAATTTGCTCTAAATGATTTATTGGCCATAATTGCCCTTTTGAAAACTTGTGAAGGAAGTGCTAGATATAGTCAACTAAAATTTGTAATAAAATTCAGGGATATTAATTTAGACATAAAGCATCTTCTGACCAAGTTTCATCAGATTCAAATGAACAGAGTAATCAAAATAATTATATCACCAGTTTGAGCAAATTGTTACTTAACAAATGATGTACTTGAAATATAATCCATAAAACCCTAATAAAACTACTAAGGGTGCTTCCTAGTCTAAAACTTACCCCACCCAAGTTTCACAACCTTTAACTAAGGTTTAGTGACTGTGCTTTCAAAGTTGAGCTTCTACTCAAAAATTAGGGTTAGGGTTTTGAGGTGCCTACCTGCCTCCAAATCCTCTAAGACTCCTTCCAGAGTACTTAAGTTATGCTAACATCAACTCTACTGAGTTTCAAGGTAATACAAGGGCATTTGCCCCTATGTCCTTCACATCTCTCAAAACCCTTCCTTAAGGTTTGAGTTTGAACCCTAGGGTAAATAAACCCTAAATCACATCATTTTACTTAAGAGGGTAACATTAGCCATGCCAAGTCAGTGTCCAAAATTTCAGCCTCTGTTGAGGTGATTTGACCATCCAAAACCCAAAGCACACTCCTTGACCAATTACCCTTCATTAAGGTAGAATTATGGTTACGTCATTACCTACCCAAAACAACTCCAATTAAGGTGAAATTTTATACAGAGCTCAACAATGATGCCAGGGACCACTCACCATGATTTTGGAGGGTTTGGAGGTCATTATCCCACTTAATTAAATTCTCCTAGTATTATTAAATAAAAATAAAAAACTTTAGGCAAAGTATCTCCAAAAATTCCCATTTTTTGACAGACCCTAGGTATAGCTAAGATAGGTCCCCTTCCCAAATTTCAGGTCATTTAGACAAGGGATGAAGAGTGGGCACCTATTTTAATCTCAGGATAGCCCTAGGTATAGGTCCCACCAAAATGGGTGTTGTGGTCAAACCACTTACCCAAATGAGTTCAAAAAAAATTTTAATTAAACTAGACTTCACTGGCTACAACTTTCATGTTGACCACATTCTAAGGTTTAGCCCCTAAAGGCCTTAGTTTTCTGTTCTAAAATGATGCATCAAAAGTCATTAATTCACAAACTATAAATATTATAATAAGTTTAATAATACTATTCATCTTCTTCTTCCAAACAGAGCCCGTAAAACTAATAACCTGTAGCTTACCAGGTGGATTTCCCGTCCACCCAACCAACTCCCTGGCCGACCACCACCACCACCTCTGTTGAAGTGGGGGCTATCGCCGGGTGGCGGCACGGCTGCCGTAGGGGTGTTTTCCGGCGAACCCGACCACCCATTTTTTTGGAAAAACCATGGGAAACTTCACCCGATCCAGCTCTTTTGAGCCCGATTTTCTCTCCTAATAACTTCTAAGATCTATCCATAGAAGAAGAGGTAGAGGAGGACCTTTTTGGCGGCCTGAAGTCGTGTCGATCGCCGGGAAGCCATTGGTGGTGGTGGTGGTGGTCAAATTTCTGCAACAGCACAATGAACTCCTTGGCTCCTTCAGATAATGTGTGGGGTTGGATCCTTGGAGTTCAGCTCAGCTTTTAAGATGAAAAAGAGGGTGTTAGGTTGCTGTAGGAAGCTCGGCCATTTTTGGTCTCTAGTCAAAGTTGGCGGCCATGGTGGGTGGGGGATGAAGCATGATCTGCATGGCTGAAAGCAGTCAAATATCATTTGGCTGAAATCACTTAGTCTTAGTGAATTGAATGAGGGTGGTTGGGGAGGGGAAGGATGAGTCCCAAAGACTTTTGCTCTCTTCTCTAAGTTATTGCCATGGCCGGGGGAGGTGGTTCTAGCAAGAGAGTGGGCCCTTGACCTCTCAGGCCATGCATGGCATAAACTCCTTATTTCTCTCTCTTCATTAACCGGGAATAGTGTTGTTACGGGCGTATCGCATGGTGACACGGGCGTGTCATACCCGTGACCTGCTCTGGTTGTGCCAGGCTACGATGACTGAAGTATAACGACTGGGCACGGGCGTGTAATGTTGAACACGGGCGTGTCTAAGCTAACACGGGCGTGTTATACGATTCAGCCAAACCAGCCAACAGGCTGAAGTTTTGCCACAAATTGTCTAAGTACAATGGCGTTGAGTGAGCTGAGCTCACTCAGCACCATTTACTCTATAGCGTTGAGTGAGCTAAGCTCACTCAACGCCATAAATTTTATGGCAAGATGGCGTTGAGTGAGCATAGCTCACTCAACGCCATTTACTCTATGGCGTTGAGTGAGCTCAGCTCACTCAACGCCATAACTTTGATGGTAAGATGGCTTTGAGTGAGCAGAGCTCACTCAACGCCATTTACTCAATGGCGTTGAGTGAGCTCAGCTCACTCAACGCCATAACTTTTATGGCAAGACGGCTTTGAGTTAGCAGAGCTCACTCAATGCCATTTACTCTATGGCATTGAGTGAGATCAGCTCACTCAACGCCATAAATTTTATGGCAAGACGGCTTTGAGTGAGCAGAGCTCACTCAACGCCATTTACTCTATGGCGTTGAGTGAGCTCAGCTCACTCAACGCCATAACTTTCATGGCAAGACAGCGTTGAGTGAGCAGAGCTCACTAAACGCCATTTACTATATGGCGTTGAGTGAGCTCAGGTCACTCAACGCCATAACTTTTATGGCAAGACGGCTTTGAGTGAGCAAAGCTCACTCAATGCCATTTACTCCATGGCAAGACGGCGTTGAGTGAGCTCTGCTCACTCAACGCCATTTACTCTATGGCATTGAGTGAGCTCTGCTCACTCAACGCCATACCTTATATTGCAAGACGGTGTTATATTGGCCCTTGGAGGTCACTTAACCCTTAACCAGGGCACTTTTGACCACCCTAGGGCTAGAGTTGACTTTGGTCAACTTTAGCCTTTTTGGTTGGTCCCAATGGGTCCTTGGTGACCCTTTGGCCTCTCACTAGGTCTATGAGGGTATGTGTGGGGTCCATTTGGCTAAGGGACTGCAACTGGCCCTTGTGTAGGTCAATTTGACCCAATTAGGGTTAGAGTTGACTTTGGTCAACTTAGCCTCTTTGACTGCCCTCCATGGGTCCTTAATGACCCATTGACTCCTCATTAGGGTTATAAAGGTATGGGTGGGGTCTTGGAGTCTTGGTGAAGCCCTATGGTCACCTTAAACCAAGGTTTTGGAATTTACTATTTGCAGACCATAGTGCCCCTATCCACACCACCAGGTCCACTTGACTTTTTCTTGGGCTTCCTAGGGTTTTGTCATGACAAAACCACTCTTAGGGGTCTAGTTGGAAATGGGATGTTACAAATCCCAATAAACAAAACAAAGATTTCGTCCCCGAAATCAAGGTTAAGCCCACGGGGACTCCTATCGGGGAGAAAGAAACTTGTAACATCCCATGAGAATTGAAAGATTTACATCACGACACCATGTTTGCTATGTGAGGTTAAAAGGTGATAGTCAAATCTAAGACCAATTCGCCCAATTGGCAAAGTCTAGACCCCAATAAACAAAAGTTTAGCCCCTTTTCTTGAAATTTAAGTCCTACTAGTTTAAAATAGGAAAATAAATTGAACATCCTGAGTGGTTGTGAGGTATACCCGACTGAAGAGTCCCGGGTATCTTTGTCGCATCAAGTCCTGGGGCTCCCATGTGTGCTCCTCTCTTCCGTGATTCCTCAACAGGACCTTGACTAATGGAACCTTCTTGTGGCGTAAGACTCGTACTCCCTTGTCGTCAATCCGAACCGGCTCCAAGTGAATAGACCAGTCTAAGCTACCGGCCCGTCCGTAGTCGAAATCTTCTGCTCCGGGCATAGTAGAGCCCTCCTAAGAGAGGATATATGGAACACGTCGTGCAGACTTGCCAGCTCCGGTGGCAGCTCCAGCCTGTATGCCAAGGGACCGATCCGCTCCTGGATCCTATAAGGCCCCATATATCTTGGGCTGAGCTTCTTCCTCTATCCGCGTACCCGAGTAACTCCATGCATTGGTCGGATCTTCAAGAACACCTGGTCTCCCACCCGGAATTCCACCTGACGGTGCCGAGCGTCGTAATACTTAGCCTATCGGCTCTGTGCTTCTAGCATACTGTCCCGTATCAATCTCACCTAAGCCTCGGTGTCCTCGACAAACTACGAATCCAACGCCTTAGGGTCCTCGTCCTGTATCCCTGATAACGGAGTCCTGCACCTCCGTCCGTACAACGCCTCATAAGGAGCCATCCTTATACTAGACTGGTAGCTATTATTATTCGAGAACTCAAACAGTGGCAACAACTTTTCCCAAGGTTCACCGCGATCCAATATGCAAAGTCGTAGCAAATCCTCCAGAGTCCGGTTAGTGCGTTCCGTCTGTCCATCCGTCATGGGATGAAAAGTCGTACTGAATGTTAGTCGCATGCCCAAGTAAGTCTGCACTGACCTCCACTCCCTGGACGTAAATCGTCCATCCCGGTCCGACACAATCGACTTGGGCACGCCATGATAACGGACGAACTGCTCCACAAACTTTCGGACTAACACACCCACCAAGTCATCCTTCCTGATTGAAATAAACCTGGCTACCTTCGTCAGCCGGTCGACGATCACCCAGATCGAATAATTCCCTGTCCGCAATCGGGGAAGTCCATGTATAAAGTCCATGGCGATATCATCGAACTTCCACTCTGGTACTGGGAGTGGCTGCAATAATCCTGCGGGGTTTCTGCACTCCGCTTTCATTAACTGGCATGCCTCGCAATGGGTCACGAAGTAGGTGATGTCCTTCTTCATGCACTGCCAGTACATAGTCTTCTTCAGATCTGCAGTCATCTTCGTAATCCTCGGGTGTACCGAATATCGACTGCAATGAGCCTCCATCATGATGTCCTCCCGGACCTGTCCTCCCTCTGGTATGTAAACCTGTCCTCTGAAGCACACTAAGTCATCCCTCAGCGAGTAATCTCCCGCAGTGCCTGCTTCTAAGGCCCAGAATATCGACTCTAGCTTGGTATCCTGCCTCTGTCCATCCTTGACACGTTCTCAAATATCATCCATGGCAATTAATGACGATAGATACTCCGGGTACAACTCAGGGTGATCCTCAGACACAAGAGATATTTGCATCTTATCTAACATCTGAACCAACTCCAAGGCCATAAACTGTGTTCCTGCTCCGTGGTTTGCGGTCTTTTGGCTCAGTGCATCGGCTACCACATTCGCCTTTCCCGGGTGGTAGTGCATCTCGTACTGGTAGTCTGCTAAAAACTCCACCCATCGTCTCTGTCTGATGTTCAACTCTTTCTGTGTGTGCACATACCTCAAATTTTTATGGTCAAAGTATATTTCGCAGTGGACACCGTACAGATAGTGCCGCCAGACTTTCAGTGCAAAAATGGCATATCCCATTTCTAGGTCATGGACTGGGTTGTTCTGCTCATGCTTCTTCAGCTGCCGAGAAGCGTAAGCTATCACATGGCCATTCTGCATAAGCACTGCACCCATGCCCTGGTAGGAAGCGTCGGTGTAGACCTGGAATCCTTCTTTCCCTGAAGGGAGGGCAAGTATAGGAGCCGAAGTGAGTCGTCCCTTTAGCTCTTGAAAAGCCACCTCACACTGTGGGGTCCAGATAAAGGGTACCTCCTTCCTTGTCAGAGATGTGAGTGGAAGGGCGATACGAGAGAATCCTTCTATGAACTTCTGGTAGTAACCGGAGAGTCCTAGGAAACACCGCACATCTGTGGCTGTCTTCAACTGTGGCCAATCCCGAACTGCTTGGATCTTGGCCGGGTCCACTGCCAACCCAGCACTACTGATGATATGGCCTAGGAAAGCAACCTCCTTAGACCAAAACTTGCATTTGCTGATCTTTGCATAAAGCTTGTGCTCCCGTAGTCTCTCCAGGGTCAGCGTCAGATGTCGTATGTGCTCCTCCTCTGTCCTTGAGTAAATGAGGATGTCATCGATAAACACGATGACGAACACGTCCAAATATGCCTCGAACACCTGATTCATGAGGCTCATGAATGCCGACGGAGCATTTGTGAGCCCGAAGGGCATCACGGTAAACTCATATAACCCATATCTGCTACTGAAGGCAGTCTTTGGAATGTCCTCCTCCTGGATCCGTAGCTGGTAGTAACCCGACCTTAAATCCAATTTGGAAAAGAAATGCGCGCCTTCTAGCTGGTCAAACAGCTCATCTATCCTTGGCAGTGGATATGTATTTCGGACTGTCAATCGGTTTAGTGCTCGGTAGTCGATGCACAATCTCAGAGTCCCGTCCTTCTTTTTAACGAATAAGACCGGGGCTCCCCATGGAGAGGAGCTCGGTCGGACAAATCCGGCCTCCACCAGTTCCTGGAGTTGGCTTCGAAATTCTGTCAGTTCTTTTGGGGCCATCCAGTAAGGGGCTCTAGCTGCCGGCTTAGCCACCGGCACTAGCTGTATCCGTAAATCCTGCTCCCGGTGTGGGGGTAGACCAGGCAGTTTCTCTGGGAATACGTCAGCAAAATCTCGCACCACCGGAATATCCGAGGTGGAGACCTTGGCCTCAATCATTTCAAATACTACCTCGTATACTTCTTCCCCCTGTAAGTGGGCCTTGATGGCCAGTACAGATGACAACATGAGAGGGGGAATAGATCTAGTACCTTTGATGACGAGGTAGGAATCCCCATATCTCACGGTAACTCTCTTGGACATGCAGTCAATCTGAGCATGATTCCAGTTCAACCATGTCATTCCTAGGATCAAATCAAAGACTTGCATCTTCATGATTGTCGCTGGAGCTTCAAATATCTTTCCGCCGATTTCCGCCTCCATGTTGCAGTGGGCAGAGGTGAGCAGCTCCGATCCGTCGGGTAATCGTATCCTCATCATCAAACCCGTGAATCGTTCCACGCCTTCCAACCCTTCTACGAAGGCTTCCAATACAAATGAGTGTGAAGCACCCGTATCAAACATCATATAAGCGGGTTTGCCGCTGATGAAAACTATTCCTAGGGGGCGGGGAATGTTAAATGTCTTAAAATCTAGCTGTGGTTTTCTTTCTTAGATTATCACTTCTATATAAATTTAAATTTCATGATAAAATAACTTGAAATTTTCTGACGTACCAGTGAGTACTTGCTCCGGGTTCCGGGGTTCAGCCAGATCCAGTGCATAAATTTGTTCCCTCTCCTGCCTGCGATCTGCACCCTGGAAACCACGTCCTCGACCACGTCCTCGTCCTCCAAACTATTGGGCATGCGGGGCAGCCTGTGGTGCTTGTAGAGGTGCTCCCCTTACGGGGCAGTTTCTTCGAATGTTTCCTATCTGATGGAATTTGTAGCACTCCGGTGGGGGAAATGACATACCCTCAGGTCTTGGTGCCTCCCTCATCTGAAGAGGCTGAGGAGACATTACCACCAGCTCCCTCGGCTCTTGTCTCACCTCCTGACGAGGTTGGTCCTCTGTCCTTCTTCCCTCTCTCCCATCTGTGATGCAGCCCCGCCGCTGATCATTCCGGGCTCCCCGGCCCTTGTCCTCCGTCGGCCTCTTTTGACCCCAAGTCGTGTGCCAATCAGCCTCAATTCTCTTGGCCATCTCTAACATCCGAGGTATAGGCCCGTCAGAAACGAAAATAAGGGCCTCCCTTAACTCCTCTCGTGGGCCCTTATAAAATCTCTTGGTGTATCTTGCCTCATCTAGCTGATAGGAGTCTGCGAATAGTGCTAAATGGTTGAACTCCCGGTGGTATTCCACTACTGTCTTGTTTCCCTGCTTCAATTGCAGGAACCTGTCCTCCAGCTCATCCCTGGCTGATTGTGGCACAAAATGCTCTAGTAATGTGGCCCTGAACTCCTCCCAAGTAATATCTGAAATCTCCATATCGGCAAAAGTCGTATCAAGCGATGTTTTCCACCATCTTTTGGCATGAGACTCTAAACAAGAGACTACCAAAGGAACCCTCTCCTCCCAGGGGCACCGTATCCCGGTCAACATTTCATACATAATATCTAGCCATTCTTCTGTCCGAACAGCCGATTCTGTCCCTAAGTAAGATGGAGGAGGGAGTCCTCGGAAGATGCTCAGCCAATTGGCCCCCGGGTTTGGCTGCGGGGCCGGAACCTGTTGGGCCCTGAAAGCATCCAGAATAGCTGTCAGGGTTTGCCCCATCTTCGAGTATAGGAATGGAGTGGGGACCGAGGGAGGTGGTGCAACATTCGGAGTCTGCTGGACTCCACCTTGTGGTATTGGCTGTGCTGGGGGCTGCGTAACAGAAGTGAATTATAAGTAATCGCACATATCTAACTAAAAGTGGACAATTTTATGTGATCCCCCATATTGGCCCACCACTGCTTCCGCTACTTAGTTTGTCCCCAAACTAAACTCGTGTGGGGGTGGCTCGGGGTTTGTGGACTGCTACCTTGCAATCGATATGTTTTGCCTCTGATACCACTTGTAATACCCCCTTTTTTTTCTTTTCAGACGCCAGGGTCTTAGGCCCAGAACCGCCGCCTTGCTGTGACACCTTCGCACCCGGGAAGGTCGTCACTACTAAACGCCGATCCTGCCGGCCAAATCGATCACAACTGTAGCAATAAAATAAGCAAGTCCACAGAAATCACACATGAATAGAAAAATAATCTCCACGAAGGGAGTGTCCACAGATAGAACATATAATAGAAATCTCGGGCTTATGCCCGGTACATCATGTCCTCACTACAAATCGCTCATCACGGAAGCAAACTAATATAACCACTAGTGGTCGAGACTTACAGTCCCTCCTGTCTGAACTTCGGTACTAGACTGTCCGATCTCCAAGCGTGTCGACCTCCGGGGCTGCTCCTCCATGCTGGGCTCCGTGGTCCCCTAAAATGATGTGGTTCGAAAACCATTAGACTAAAAGACTAAGTCTTATCGTCCCCCGCCCCTTTACCCATGGCTCCTAGGCACCGAGCGGGGAGAAGGAAAGGGAAGGACATTAAAGTGGAGAATATCAAATAGCAGATGGCAGCGGAAATAAACTAGCAGTTCTAAGGTATAAAAGATGGTAATAATGATTAAAAATTTGAATAACCTTAACTTATGTGATTTCGCATAAGCTAAGGGATCTCTTGCAGGGCTCCTATCGTATAAAAAGTCCTATACCGATTTATAAGATAGGGTGTCAGTTTTACTAGCAGGCTTAAATATATAGTACAGAATGAGAACCTTAATTTATAAGCACGCTCGCGCGAACTTATAAGCCAAGGGGTCGTTTTGCAGGGCCTAATGTATAGAGCGTCCCATACCACTTATATATTAGGTGTCAGGTTATATGCAATGGTTATGCTATGAAATACAATTATGCCATGACGTGAACATGCAAGTGCAACTCACCCACTCGACTCTGTGTACACAGACCTTTAGTTCCCCCTTTCGGAGCCGTTACCTCCCAGGATACCTCCGTAGTGGCAGACGGAAGCGGTGGGTTGGGCCTCGCCCACCTCTAAACCAGTAAAGCACTACCGGTCAGACCTATCGTACGCCTCAACGCTTGGTGCACAAAGCGGACTCCTGCATACTCTTGCCGGCTGGCGCACCGGACTTCTTTTGGCGAACTGCTAACCACACTTGCCGAGTCGACGTATTGGCATTGGTGCATCGACCCTCCAATACCGAAGACCCACCACCTTATACCTTTTATGCACATGCAATAGTTATGAGTCCAACCAACAACCGAGCCAAAGCTCCCCGGACTATCCCGTACGTCAACAACCGAGCCAAAGCTCCCTGGACTATCCCGTCCGTCATAATCAAAAACAGAGCCAAAGCTCCCCGGACTATCTCGTCCGTCAATAATCTAGCCAACCGAGCCGAAGCTCCCCGGACCATTCCGTCTGTCTCTTAACCAATCGAGACGAAGCTCCCAACTATCTTCCTGTGCTATCTGTGTTTGTGAAATGTGCATCCCTAATTACTATGTTACTCTTTTTGGTTTGTTAATACAGTTTACGTTAACCCAGGACTGCCCCTGGCATACCCCGTAAAGGGCTCTCAAAGGGCACTAAGAGCTATGATGGTAGCTGAAGCCCATCGTTCCCTTTCGCATGACACTTATTGTTTTTGGTTGATTCCCTTAACCCATTTCCTTCTCATATTACAGTGGGCAATTCCTAAGGTGATTTTAACTCTTCCTCTCCTCGGGGGAGACGATCTTTCGTCGAACCCGTACACCTCTAAACTCTAGCCAAACCATTTCTCACTACTCTTCCTATCCTTCTATTGTGAAATCATCCACATCTATCCACCCAACCAAAATGGCTAACTCCAACAACTATCCCAGATCATGTTCTATTGCAATTTAGCAATTTTGCTATATGCAGGCCAACCTAGACGATACGTTGAACCGGATATGAGATATTTTAAATAATCATCTGAATGCCCTAAATTATTTTCTGGAGACTTATCATGACACAAATGGACTAAATCCAGAAGATTATAATTTTCCTAATTGTTCTGATATTTAATTAATTAATGGTAAAGCTTCTAAGGGCTACCAATTGAACATGAAGTGCACTTTTCAGATATGTATAAAGCTTCATAAAATCATGATAAATTATAAACAACCATTTAATAGTAAATCCAAGATCTAACAATTTTTCAAGTATTCTAAGGACTCTAATTTAATTTTGAGAATAAATCCTTTTTCCTTTTATTAATGAAGTAAGTGTAATAAATAATCATCCAAAAATTCTTAATTAATCTTTTAGAACAGATACTGTCCTAGAAACATCAGTGGCCAAATTTCATAATTCTTCCATGGGTATTGAGCTCTAGAATAAATATTTACTAAAATCTCAAAGAGCTATATTTGTGAAGCAAGTATTGTAAATATTCTCCTAAAAATCATGAATAAAATTATACATCTGGATATTTATCTGAAAACATCATTGGCCAGGTTTCATAATTTTCCAGTAAGTAATTTGCTCTAAATGATTTATTGGCCATAATTGCCCTTTTGAAAACTTGTGAAAGAAGTGCTAGATATAGTCAACTAAAATTTGTAATAAAATTCAGGGATATTAATTTAGACATAAAGCATCTTCTGACCAAGTTTCATCAGATTCAAATGAACAGAGTAATCAAAATAATTATATCACAAGTTTGAGCAAATTGTTACTTAAAAAATTATGTACTTGAAATATAATCCATAAAACCCTATAAAAATTACTAAGGGTGCTTCCTAGTCTAAAACTTACCCCACCCAAGTTTCACAACCTTTAACTAAGGTTTAGTGACTGTGCTTTCAAAGTTGAGCTTCTACTCAAAAATTAGGGTTAGGGTTTTGAGGTGCCTACCTGCCTCCAAATCCTCTAAGACTCCTTCCAGAGTACTTAAGTTATGCTAACATCAACACTACTGAGTTTCAAGGTCATACAAGGGCATTTGCCCCTATGTCCTTCACATCTCTCAAAACCCTTCCTTAAGGTTTGAGTTTGAACCCTAGGGTAAATCAACCCTAAATCACATCATTTTCCTTAAGAGGGTGACATTAGCCATGCCAAGTCAGTGTACAAAATTTCAGCCTCTGTTGAGATGATTTGACCATCCAAAACCCAAGCACACTCCTTGACCAATTACCCTTCATTAAGGTAGAATTATGGTTAGGTCATAACCTACCCAAAACACCTCCAAATAAGGTGAACTTTTATACAGAGCTCAACAATGATGCCAGGGACCACTCACCAAGATTTGGGAGGGTTTGGAGGTAATTATCCCACTTAATTAAATTCTCCTATTATTATTAAATAAAAATAAAAACTTTATGCAAAGTATCTCCAAAAATTCCCATTTTTGTACAGACCCTAGGTATAGCTAAGATTGGTCCCCTGCCCAAATTTCAGGTCATTTGGACAAGGGATGAAGAGTGGGCACCTATTTTAATCTCAGGATAGCCCTAGGTATAGGTCCCACCAAAATGGGTGCTGTGGTCAAACCACTTACCCAAATGAGTTCAAAAAAATTTTGAATTAAACTAGATTTCACTGGTTACAACTTTCATGTTGACCACTTTCTAAGGTTAGCCCCTAAAGGCCTTAGTTTTCTGTTCTAAAATGATGCATCAAAAGTCATTAATTCACAAACTATAAATATTATAATAAGTTTAATAATATTGTTCATCTTCTTCTTCCAAACAGAGCCCGTAAAACAAATAACCTGTAGCTTTCCAGGTGGATTTACCGTCCACCCAGCCAACTCCCTGGCCGGTCACCACCACCACCACCTCTGTTGAGGTGGGGGCTATCGCCGGGTGGCGGCACGGCCGCCGGAGGGGTGTTTTCCGGCGAACCCGACCACCCATTTTTTTGGAAAAACCATGGGAAACTTCACCCGATCCAGCTCTTTTGAGCCCGATTTTCTCTCCTAATTACTTCTAAGATCTATCCATAGAAGAAGAGGTAGAGGAGGACCTTTTTGGCGGCCTGAAGTCGTGTCGATCACCGGGAAGCCATTGGTGGTGGTGGTGGTGGTGGTCAAATTTCTGCAACAGCACAATGAACTCCTTGGCTCCTTCAGATAATGTGTGGGGTTGGATCCTTGGAGTTCAGCTCGGCTTTTAAGATGAAAAAGAGGGTGTTAGGTGGCTGTAGGAAGCTTGGCCATTTTTGGTCTCTAGTCAAAGTTGGCGGCCATGGTGGGTGGGGGATGAAGCATGATCTGCATGGCTGAAAGCAGTCAAATATCATTTGGCTGAAATCTCTTAGTCTTGGTGAATTGAATGAGGGTGGTTGGGGAGGGGAAGGATGAGTCCCAAAGACTTTTGCTCTCTTCTCTAAGTTGCTGCCATGGCCGGGGGAGGTGGTTTTAGCAAGAGAGTGGGCCCTTGACCTCCCAGGCCATGCATGGCATAAACTCCTTATTTCTCTCTCTTCATTAACCGGGAATAGTGCTGTCACGGGCGTGTCGCATGGTGACACGGGCGTGTCATACCCGTGACCTCCTCTGGTTGTGTCGGACTACGATGACTGAAGTATAACGACTGGGAACGGGCGTGTACTGTTGAACACGGACGTGTCTAAGCTAACACGGGCGTGTTATACGATTCAGCCAAACCAGCCAACAGGCTGAAGTTTTGCCAGAAATTGTCTAAGTACAATGGCGTTGAGTGAGCTGAGCTCACTCAGCGCAATTTACTCTATGCCGTTGAGTGAGCTCAGCTCACTCAACGCCATAACTTTTATGGGAAGATGGCGTTGAGTGAGCAGAGCTCACTCAACGCCATTTACTCTATGGCGTTGAGTGAGCTCAGCTCACTCAACGCCATAACTTTGATGGCAAGACGGCTTTGAGTGAGCAGAGCTCACTCAACGTCATTTACTCTGTGGCATTGAGTGAGCTAAGCTCACTCAACGCCATAACTTTCATGGCAAGACGGCATTGAGTGAGCAGAGCTTACTCAACGCCATTTACTCTATGGCGTTGAGTGAGCACAGCTCACTCAACGCCATAACTTTTATGGCAAGACGGCTTTGAGTGAGCAGAGCTCACTCAATGCCATTTACTATATGGCGTTGAGTGAGCTCAGCTCACTCAACGCCATAACTTTCATGGCAAGACGGAGTTGAGTGAGCAGAGCTCACTCAACGCCATTTACTCTATGGCATTGAGTTAGCTCAGCTCACTCAACGCCATAACTTTTATGGCAAGACGGCTTTGAGTGAGTAGGGCTCACTCAACGCCATTTACTCTATGGCGTTGAGTGAGCTCAGCTCACTCAACGCCATAAGTTTCATGGCAAGACGGCATTGAGTGAGCAGAGCTCACTCAACGCCATTTACTCTATGGCGTTGAGTGAGCTCAGCTCACTCAACGCCATAACTTTTATGGCAAGACGGCTTTGAGTGAGCAGAGCTCACTCAATGCCATTTACTCCATGGCAAGACGGCATTGAGTGAGCTCTGCTCACTCAACGCCATTTACTCTATGGCGTTGAGTGAGCTCTGCTCACTCAACGCCATACCTTATATTGCAAGACGGTGTTGTATTGGCCCTTGGAGGTCACTTGACCCTTAACCAGGGCACTTTTGACCACCCTAGGGCTAGAGTTGACTTTGGTCAACTTTAGCCTTTTTGGTTGGTCCCAATGGGTCCTTGGTGACCCTTTGGCCTCTCACTAGGTCTATGAGGGTATGTGTGGGGTCCATTTGGCTAAGGGACTGCAACTGGCCCTTGTGTAGGTCAATTTGACCCAATTAGGGTTAGAGTTGACTTTGGTCAACTTAGCTCCTTTGACTGCCCTCCATGGGTCCTTAATTACCCATTGACTCCTCATTAGGGTAATAAAGGTATGGGTGGGGTCTTGGATACTTGGTGAAGCCCTATGATCACCTTAAACTAAGGTTTTGGAATTTACTATTTACAGACCATAGTGCCCATATCCACACCACCAGGTGCACTTGACTTTTTCTTGGGCTTCCTAGGGTTTTCTCATGACAAAACCACTCTTAGGGGTCTAGTTGGAAATGGGATGTTACATCTGGAGCTCCATGACGGGGTTTCCATAGGAGGTGGTGAAAGAGGAGGAGCTCAGGTATGGCCTTTCTACAAGTTAGGGCTCTGACAGGGTGGTGTCTTGGTGTCAGCCTGAGCTAAGCAGTGGGTGAGTTTTTATGGGGCGGAGGGGTCTATGTATAAGGCTGGGATTACCAACCTCCCCTCCATCTCATGATGTCAGATAATTCCCTTTGGGTTAGGGTTTGTCTTAACCCTTGTTTGGTTAGGGGAAGCAGTTGGCACCTCATTAGAGAAGGAAGTACTGTCAGGTGTCCAAATCAGTGGGCATGGAGTTTGAGAGTGAAAAGAGAGGAGGAAGGGAAGGATTCTGGGCTTTATAAGGGCTTGACCTTCCAATCCCCCCATAGGTTTAGTTGTTCATGCACAAAGCTTAAGCATATTTGGGGAGAGATGCCCATGGTGGGGGCTTGATGAGTGGTGTAGTGGAATCTCTACTTAAATTCCCAAGTAGGTAAAGGTCAACATAGATACAAGTTGTCGAGTAACGAGCCAATGTTAGTGCATTGGAGTAATATAGGCACGTATATGCTTTTTGATGCACTGCATAGCTTGACGGGACTTGATTTGGTCAAATTGACTAAATGGCGTCGTATTTGAGTGTAAAAAAATCTATTGCTCTCATATTAACTATACAAGTACAATGCATCTGACTTGGGTCAGTTCCGAACTCATTTGTTAAAAAGGTAATATCGGTGGTATAACAATGCACAACGATACACAAAACAGTCATCTCTACTAGATGATCTTGGATCGGAACAAAATAAGTTTTATTGCACTCGTGTCGAATATACGAGTCTGATGCAACTGACAAAAGTCAATTTGGAGCATATATGCTCAATATACTAACTCGGCGTCGTTATGATGCACAACGATACTAAAAATGATCATTTTCTCTAAATGACTTTAGATTGAAATGAAACAAGTTCTGCTGCACTTGTATTGACTATATGACTCTAATGCAACTGACAGAAATCGATTCGGAGATCATGTGCTCTGTATACTAACTCGACGTCATTGCGATGCACAACGATACTCAAAATGGTCATTTTTTTCTAAATGACATCAGATTGAAACCAAACAAATTCTATTGCACTCGTGTTGACTATACAAGTACAATGCAACTGACTAAAGTTGATTCAGAGCACATATGCTCAATATTCTAACTCGACATTATTACGACGCACAACATCACTCAAAATGGACATTTCCTTTAAATGATCTCCTATCAGAACGAAACAAGTTCTGTTGCACTCGTATTGACTTTACAATTCCAATGCAATTTATGAAAGTCGATTCAGAGCATAAACATGCAATTTTCATTTTGAGTCACCTCCTAGTTTATAGGGTACAATGTAGGTGATCAGGTAACTTTTTTTGGGTCATATGTGGTCTAGTGACCTAATAAAAGTTAGGATGCTACAGATGGAACCGGAGTCGCTTCCTCGGATTCAATGGGGAGCTCGATTTGGACCATCAACTTATCCTCTTCCTCCTAAGCAGCTTCCACGATATGGGAAGTGTAAGACCCCATTTTTTTTTCCTCCGGGGTCTTTTGCCCAAAATCGTCATTTTGCGGTGACACCAACACTCGGGAGGGTCACCACTACAAAACGCCGATTCTGCCAGCAGTAATGATCACCAAAGAAGTAGAAGTACATAATTTAGAACAATTATGTCTAAGTCCACAATCACATGTAGTATAAAGAAAGCTGAATCACAACACAGCCCATATAAAAATGAAACAGAAACGGAAGCAAAAAAATGACAAAGATAAAACAGGCTCTTGCCCGGTACATCATGTCCTCACTACAACACTCTCGTGGAAGCAAAATACACAAATCACTCACAGATCCTTATGTTGGTGCTCATGTGCTAGACTGGCCCACCTCCATGTACAACGTACTCTGCTGGTGCTGCATCTCTTACTGCTGCCCCCAGTCTCCCATTCGGAACCCCTGAAATGTTTGGTATACTGACCGCTAGTCAAAAAGACTAAGCCTTGTTTTCCCCCACCCCTCCCCCAGTGGCTCCTAGGCACCTTGCGGGAGGATTTATAGGAAAGTTATGATGGTGGAGAGTAAATAAGAGCAGGTGACGGTGGACCTAATCTAGTAGTTATATTATAATATTCACAGTGCTATAAAAAATGCAAGCTAGCAATACTAAGGTAAAAGAGCAGTAAAGAGTAGAAAGTAAAGTGCACCATAAAAGAAATATAACAGACAACAACAAAGAAAGTAACCTTAGCTTATAAGCATGCCCACACAAGCCTATAAAATAAGCGGTCGTTTTGCAAGGCCTAACGTATAAAAAGTCTCATACAACTTTATACGTTAGGGGTAAGGGTTGAAATGTGATGATGACATGATATGTTATGTTATGTGGGTTTAATTATATGTTCTTACAAGTGCAACACACAAACACAACATTATCTACACAGACCTTTTGTTCCCCCATTTGGAGTTAGCTAAACTCTTAGATACCTGTCGTTGTGGAAAATAGAGGCAGTAGGTTGGGCCACCCCACCTCTAGATCGGCATTCACACCACCTAACCTAGACCTTCGTATGCCTCAATACGAACACCACACCGCGAAGCATCTGCGTACTCTGCTGGCAAATCCACCAGTCTTTTCCTTGGCTAAGTGTAGACCACACTCGTCAAGTCATCATATTGACATCGGTGTGAACGACCATCAAATACCGAAGACCCACCACCTTATGCACATGCAGCCATGAATTCTCGAGCCATCGGCTCCCCGGACTAACCTGTCCATTACAACTACCTTCAAAGCCTTCAGCTCGCCCGACGAACTTGTCCATTTCCACAACCACCGAGCCTACTGCTCGAGTAACCAAACCAAGCTAACCTCCTGAGCCATCGAGGTGAGTGAAAGTGAAGCCCTAGTATTTACTAATTTCTCTTTGATATTTTAGTCTTACGATTTAAGGTTAAACTTGGACTGCCCAGGGAAATCCCTGTGAAGGGCTCTCGAGGGCACTAGGAACTACGATGGGTTGAAGCCCAAAGCTGCCTTTCGCAAGGTATTTATTATTTTTGGTATCTACCCATGTCCCAAGTTTACTGATCTTACACTTAAACTAAGCCTAAGTGTATTTAGACTTCCTTCAAAGGAATGACAATCCATCGTCTATCCCGAGCACGACCTTAACTTAGCAAACAAGGCTCTCACAACCTGACTCCTATTTTATATCTAAATCAAACCAAGTACACCATCTATCCCACCTTCCCATTCCAAGTCTTACATGTTATCTTATTTCTACAGCTTTATTGTGTGCAGACCTAATGAGTTACATGATGTGCATGAATGATGCCCCCCTCCAAATATTCATCCAAATGACCTAATATTATTACTAAGGGTCTAAAATGATATTTTAAAGATAAATCCAGAATATAATATTTTCCCTAATTTATTTGGCATTTATTTAATTTTCAGCATAATTAGGCCAGTTATGCTTTTGAACATCATGTATACTTTTCTAACATGGTTTGGCCTCAAAAAATTTATGACAAGTTTATATCATCAGAATAATAGTAAATACTAAATTTCACAATTTTTACAAAAATTTTTGACCTTCAGACTAATTATTGATTAAAAAAACCTCATTAATAGGGCAAAGCAAAAAATAATAAAACTAATCATCCAAAAATTACATAAAAATTAAAAGTGACCAGAAAAGATAACTGACCAAATTTAGTAATTTTCCAAACATATTTGGCCACATAATAAATCATTTAAGAATATTCTACACAAGGCACTTTGTGAAGCATCCTATATGAAAAGGCTTCCAATAATTTTATAAATATTCACAGAGCATGATGAAGCCTTAAGATATCCTCAAACAAAATTTCATAATTTTCCAATGAGTAAATAACTCATAATAATTTTTCTTACTAATAGGGCAATTACTAGGTTTGTGAATAAAGTACTATAAATATTATTCCAAAATACTTACCAAAATTTTTGAGATTATTAACCATTATATAAGATTATTGCCTACGTTTAATGAACATCCAAGATCATATAATTATGCAATAAGATTATGAGTAAAAGTACCCTAATTTGTCCTAAACTATTTCAAAGGGAATGTAAGTTGCTAAAAATTATAAAAGCATTTACAAAGGCTTATTTCCCCCCTAGGAACTCACCTACCAATTTTCAATACATTCCAAGGACATATGGTCTCATGTCCTTCTTTGAGCTCAAAACTCAACCCTAACGTTCACACTACGGTTGTAGGGCATTCCAACCCTAAACCACCCAAAACTTCTTGTGGGGGTGTTTTATATGACATAAAGTTAGTCGCCAATGTTTCATCCCTTTTGGATGAGGATTGGACACTCAACCCATCAAAACACATTTGCCCTAATTGTCCCCTTAGGGACCAAACTTTGGTCACACCAATACCTACTCAATCAAACTCAAATGGTCTGTGATTTTTATTAGTGACTTATCATGACCATATGGGTCATCCACCAAAATTTTGGGGGATGCTGAGGTCATTAGACCCTCTAATTAACTCATACATGAATTATTAGATATTTACAAAAACTATAGAAAAATGTTTTCCTAAAAATTCTCTTTTTTGGATATGCCATAGGTATAGGAAAGAGTGAGCCCTAGTCTAAATATCAAGTTATTTGAATGGCTGGATTTATGGGGGCACTAAATTTAGTCTCTGGCTAACCCTATGTAAAGACTGCACCATTTTGAGTGTTGTGGTCAAACCACTGACTCAAATGGATTGAAACAAATTATAAAAAAATCTAGAATTCAAGGGCTACAACTTTTATGTTTGTCATTTTCCCAGTAGAGGGATCTAAGTATTTTTAATATTTAATTCAAAACCCTGCAATAACTGTGACATAATGAAATAATAATAATCCTTAATATAATCAGGCAACACGAATCTTGGCGCGCTAACGAACAGAATCCATTCATCTTCCCCAGCACGCCAACGGCCCAGATTAACATGTCCTGGGCCACTTTGGCTGGTGATTTCCCGGCCACCCACGCCCCTTCCCGGCCAGCCACTGCCACCACTATAACTCCCCTGATTTTTTGATGTTTAATTTAATTCCTTTAGTGACGTATTTTGACATCAGGGAATTACTTTGACGCTTGTTTAACGGGTTCTGTTGTTGGATCGTGGATTTTTTCTCATTGGTACCCGGGGTTTTAACTTAGAATGTTAGATGGCTAATTTATTGTGATTTTTGATATTCCCATGTGAGTCAGGGTTCATTTTGGAACACGACAGAGCCTTTTTGGGAATGGTGGTGTTTTGAGTTCGGGAGATTTTTTACCAAAGTTTGGTTTGTTGGATCTTAGTTCCGACTTTGCCATTGGATTCGTAGCATCAATTTTTAGCTACGGTGCGATATTCGTAGAAATCTGAGTTATTATGATTTTTGGTCATTTGGACGTTTTAATTATAATAATATTTTATTATTATTATATTATATTATCTATTCCATATAAATTGCCTCTGATTAGACGTAAACCATATTCATCATCTCCTTCCCGAAACCGTCGGCCTATTGCGAAAAAGCGAGAATGGCGGTCACTTCTAAGCTTTCGACCGCCGATTACAGGAGCTTTGGTGCTCGAAACCATTGCTTGATGGTAGATTAAGATTGCTATCACCGCGATCTACGTTTCTACGGTGAGTTTTTCATGTTTATTGGATTTTTAGGGATTAAGGTATTCGGTTTTGACATTCTTTCCTCTCGAAAAGTTTCAGGTTTTGTTGCTTAGGTGCTCTTGCGGCCAAACCCGTGAGGAGTGTTGTGTGGCCTGTTTTCGGCCAGATCGAGGCAATTGGTGACTTCTTCCCCTTGCCAAGTTTCTTTCTTCCCTTTGTATGATTTAGTACCTCTCTTTTCTCTCTAGTTATAGGAGTAGGGTAACGTCAGGTTCGGCCTTTGCCGACCTGCTAGACCATATAGTTTTTCCGACCGGGAATTGCTTAGTCGATCTTGTGGTAGAGCCGAGTAAAACTTGTTAATTAAAGTATTAATTCCATTAGGTTATACGTTGGGTTTTTGCTGTTGGACTAGGGTAATTGTTCAAGTTTAGAAAAGTAGGTTTAAGACAATTTTTTTGTGGAATAACAAGTAATTTAAGTCTAATTTTTGTTGTATAATTGCTAATCTAAGGTAATTTTATCGAGTTTATGTTAAGTTAATCTAAGGAAAATTTGTCGTATAAAAGGGAATAAAATTCGTCAAATATAGTTGGAATTAGTCTAAGTGAAATTCGGCGAGTATCATAAGAGCAAAATCAAATTCGTCGAGTATCCGAGGAAAATTTGTCGGGTAATGTTTGGCGTTGAGTTAAATCCAATTCGTCAAGTATTAGGTGTTGAGTCGATGAATATCAGCTTGGCGTTGAGTGATGTAATAGACTAAGTTTAAATTGTCGAGTAACAGGCATTAAAATCGTCAAGTATGAGGCTTGGCGTTGAGTGGATTAGGCATGGCGCTGAGAGCGTTGCGTGATCCTTGAGCCTAAGTTAAATTCGTCGAGTAAACTCGATGAATTCGTCGAGTAAAGCCAGTAGCGTTGAGTGCATAGCCTTGTCATTGAGTGGCGTTGAGTGTTTGTGAGACTAAGTAAAAAGCATTGAGTGCGCTGAATGCACTAAATGCGGCATTGAGTGAGACAACGTTGAGTGTAACCTTGGCATTGAGTAGTTTTAGAGCTAAGTCAAAAACGTTGAGTGGACTCAATGCGGCGTTGAGTGGACTCAATGCGGCGTTGAGTGGACTCAATGCGGTGTTGAGTGGACTCAACGCAGTGTTTAGTGAAGGTGTATTTGTTGAGATATCAGGCTTGGTGTTAAGTGCGTTGAATGCACTCAATGGGGTGTCGAGTGTACTCGACTCTTTTCCCTTGACTTAGTATTTTAGACGGATTCGTCGTGTATCTTTTGTATTCCTCGAGTATACTCGACAAAATAGCTTGGACTTAGAAATTTCTCGCCGAATTAAGTGGAATTCGTCGGGTATGCCTTAGAATGATTTTTCTTGGGAACGTTCTTCCTTTTTGTCAAAGGAGAGTTCCTATGGCTTAGTTGAGTTTATATGTGTCTATGGATGATAAGTGTTACCTTTGGTTGGTAGTGGATACATGACCCCCAACCTAGTTACAAATTGTAAAACATTACACTGTTGGAGATATTTATGGACAGTGAGGTAAAGTTGGACAAAGTGCCATCACCACAGAACCTTGTTAATATGTTTGGATTGATGGGTTGAGTTGGATATTGAGGCCACCACCCTAGTGTCCCATTGAGATAATTGGACTATCTAGTTGTGTTGGAAAATGTTGCCACCACCACAGTACCTTCTTAAAATGTTTTGGGTCTGTAAGTTCAGGTTAAACTATGTGGCCAACGACTCAGGACCATTTCCTTCCAGTGTTAATGATTCATATGAGTAGAATTGTTAAGACTTTTTCATTGTATAATATAGATATATGTTGCTCTTCTTACTATGGCAGGTATTTTCGAAGCATGGCTTAGTTTCGCTCTTTGTGCAATTTCCTTACTCTTGGACTTTATAAGTTAAATCTTTTATCCCTATCTATAGCTATTTTGTTGTGTTCTGACAGCTTCCTTATATTTGGGTTGGTAACCCTTATTCATGTTGATTTATTGCTAACCATTTTGATCTTTGATCACCAATTGTATAATCTTGCTGAGGTATTCTTTTCTTGTGAATGCCTCAGATTTGGAGTAGTAGCCGGTTGAGCGACTAAGATTTTTGGTTTTTGGCTGGTGTTCTGCAGCTGACTTTTCCTCACTTGTTGTGAGGTAGTTATTTGTTTTTTCCCTTTAGTTCAGACATACATTATTTTGGTAGGTTCGTGTCTGGATGTTGACCCACGAGATTTGTTTAATGTTAAGTATTTGTTAGCTGCTAAGTCATTTTTATGTGATTCGTTTGTTTTTACTTGCTCTCTGGGAAGGTTTTATGCTAGGATGTATGTTAGATATTTTATACTATAAAAGTATTACTTCTATCTTATGCATATAATTTTCTAAAAGCTAAGGTCACTATATCTTTTTGAACATATAAACTAATTTATATACTTATACTAAATCTAGAGTCTTGCATATCATGAGTTGTCCTATATAGATGTTTTTGCTCATATAGGAGGTCAAATAATATAAACAAACTATTTTCCGCAGCGTATAACTATAATTGCACTTGTGGACTAGTTAATCCACTGAGCCGAGGAATACGACCATCCAAAACTTAACTTAAAACATGATTTTCTCACATCATAACTTGGTATTTTCATAAACTATGTTAGGATTGGTGTTTTCCTAAACGTTTGCAGTTATCCCCTACACGACATGGCATCACGGCACGTGTTTTCTCTTACTCTGATATACATTTAAATTCAGAGAAAATGCGGGTTGTGATAGTTGGTATCAGAGGTATGGGTTCTTTGACAATTGATCGAGCAACCATCTCAGGTTAGTTTTAGTTGTCTTGTTCCATTGAATACACATACCGATGTGTCATCAGTACGTCTTAGCTGAAGCATGAACACAGCACTCATAAGCATGACAAGAAGTATATGAGGCATATTATGTAGTATGGGATGCATAATATGTGTTTGTATATGGATCCTCGTAGGAGGCAATATGTGACTGTTATGTAGTATGAGATATATAACAATCATCACATGAATGCACATTTGATTTTTCTTTTCATTGCATGCGATATTATATGGTATGGGAAACATAATATTTAATGTGTGCGTCGCTCATAACATGCACTAAGGCTTTTATAAGATTTCATAGCACAACATGCATGACATAGCATTGCATTAGCACACGTGCCAAGCTAAAGATTTACATGATGACATACGTACACACATAGTTATAATTCAAAAAGGAATAAGAATTCATGCATTTATGGTTTAGGAACATGAGTAAGGCTTCATTTGTTTCGGCGGTGGCGGGTCGATCCAGCGGGTGGAAACGGAGTGTTCGAAATGGAGGGGGGAGGTGGCTGCTCCAAACGGAGCTTTTTGAGGGTGTTTCTCAAGGGGGGCGGGTGGAAACGGAGCAAACGCCGCCGGAGGTTCATTTGTTTTTCCTCCTTCCGGCGGCGTTTGCTCAAAACGGAGCAACGAAACGCCCAAACAAATGGAGCCTAAGTAGGATGACGGTATATCATCCTAAGTTTAGGCATGACATCATTAATAAAATTCCTAGAGCAAATTAGTTGCTTAAGAAAGTATTTGTACATGTGTGGTCTGAACTAAGTTGTGTAGTTCTAGTAGTAAGCTAGGTTTTGATTAGTGTTAATTGTGTTATTAAATGTCGAGACATCCTGCGATAAGGTCGACTCCCCAGTCAGAGGGCGAGTCATCTAGAGCTCAGAATAAGTCTGTGATAGAAGGACATCGACAGAGCAATGAGTCCCTATCTAGGAAAATGTTGGAGATACAATCGCAGATTCGGGCTTTATTGTCTGTTGTTTCTAGGTAGTCGATTATAATGCAAGACCATGTTGTGGTTCAAGCTATTACTATCCCCCCACTCCTCTGGTGCCGCAAGAGATGAACTTCATCTCACATTTCCAACTATTAGAACCTCTTACCTATGATGGTAGGGAAGACTTCATGGCTTTGGATGACTGGATTATAGCTATCGAGGAGATGTTCTCTTACTCGGGAGTTTTTGCCGACCAGAGAGTGATGGTCTTTTCCTACTAGCTGAAGGGTTTGGCAAAGAGCTGGTGGTTGAGAGAAAAGGATAACTTGAAGGATGGATGTTCATGGGAAGCCTTCAAGGAGCTATTACTGTGAAAGTTTTTGCCGTCAGTCGAGCAGGACCGCTTGATGAATAATTTTCTGCACCTGAAGCAGAGGCACCTCACGGTGAGTGAGTATGAGGTTGAATTTAGTAAGCTGAGCCAGTTTTCCCCTGACCCGGTATCCTCTGAAGCTAATAGAGTTAAGCACTTTCTGGATGGTCTGAGGAATGACATCCAGCAACTGACTAGTGCTTATGGATCGGAAAGTTATGCTTCTATAGTAGAAGCTTCTCTAAAGGTTGAAGTAATAGAAAATGCTAAGAATCGAGGCCAGCAGATGAGGAAGGATAAGAGGAAGTCAGAAGAGGGTAAGAACTCTAAGGAATCTGGTCCTGCTTTAAGGAAGAGGAAAAAGGAGGTATGCAGATTCTGTGGCCGGTCGGGACACCCGTTTGAGAAATGTTTCAAGAGAATAGGAGCTCAGAAGTAGGAGCAAGTGCATGTTATTCAGGGCACTCCCAAAGGAGATCTAGTATGTTCTCTATGCAAACGGAAGGGGAACAATGCTACCGATTTCTAGTTTAAAGATAAGGTCTGCTTTCAGTGTGCATAGA
The DNA here is from genome assembly GCA_039513925.1 of Platanthera zijinensis. NCBI lineage: Eukaryota > Viridiplantae > Streptophyta > Magnoliopsida > Asparagales > Orchidaceae > Platanthera > Platanthera zijinensis. The sequence continues at coordinate 111,175,376 of CM077087.1, forward strand.
AGTGACATCTCAAGTCAAAGTGCCTGCAGTCTGATCCCATGCTGCAGCCAGTTCCACTTCAAGCTTTGCCGCCACCGCAGCATTTGGACAAAGGGAAGGGCAAGCTGAACGTGGTGTTCTTTGAGGAAGCGCAGACATCTACTCAAGTTATTTCAGGTTAGATTCTAACCAAGTTTTGGTTTCTTCTTTTTTTAGCTCGTAGTTGTAGTCTCGATGTTGTTCTGCTATTTATGTATGCAATTTTTCAGGAATGATTAAGGTAAAGAACCGTTGGGCATGCGTTCTCTTTAATTCCAGTCCTACCCACTCATTTGTGGCTAGGGCCTTTGTTGAGCGTCATCATTTGACCCTCAATCGTGTTGGTGATGCATTTTGTGTCAAGTTTTCCTCTGGTGATTCTGTGGTGTCGGACCAAGATATTCAGAGTTATCTGATTCTATTAGGTGATTTTATAGCTGTTGCTGATTTGAAGGTGATAGACCTGGAAGATTCGATGTGATCTTGGGCATAGACTGGTTGTCCAGATATGATGCAGTCATTCAGTGCAAGGTCAAGCGCTTGGACTTCAAGATGGACAATGGCTAACCCAAGAGTGTTTATGGTTATCCACGCAAGGTTTCCCCGATTATTTTCAGCGGTATGTGCTCGGAAGCTTTTAGATTCCTGCTGTTTTTCTTATTTGGTTTCTATTTTGGGAACTGTTAGTAGTTTGTCGCGTGTCTAGGATGTTCCAGAGGTGCGTGAGTTTCCTGTTATTTTACAAAATAATCTTCCACCTGAGAGAGATGTAGAGTTTGTTATAGACCTTGAGCCGGGTACTCGTCCTATGCTAAGGCACCGTACCATATGGCCCCTCCTGAGCTGGATGAGTTGCGTACCCAACTAGATGATTTGTTGCAGAGCAGATTTATTAGGCCTAGTTCTTCCCCTTGGGGTTCTCCAGTGTTGTTTGTCAAGAAGAAGGATGAATCCATGAGGCTGTGCATTGACTATAGGGAACTGAATGAGGTAACAATCAAGAACAGATATCCCTTGCTGCGAATAGATGATTTATTTGATTAATTGCATGGTAGTACTGTGTTTTTGAAGATTGACCTTTGCTCAGGCTGCCATCAGTTGAGGATTCGTGAGATGGATATTCCACTGACTGTTTTCCATTCTCAGCATGGTCATTTTTAGTTCTTGGTGATGTCCTTTGGTTTGACTAATGCACCCTCTGCCTTCATGGACATGATGAATAGAGTGTTCAAGGATTTTCTGGACCGTTTTGTGGTCATGTTTATAGATGATGTTCTAGTTTATTCCCGCAGTGCTGAAGAGCATGCCCAGCACTTGCGTTTGGTTCTTTCTGTCTTAAGAGAGCACAAGTTATTTGCTAAGATGAGCAAGTGTGAGTTTTGGCTACCCTAGGTTTCCTTCTTGGGTCATGTGGTTAATAAGGATGGAATTTCTATTGACCCAGAGAAGATTTCTGTTGTAATGGATTGGAGTAGACCAACCACACCCAAAGAGATAAGAAGCTTCCTAGGGTTGGCAGGATATTATAGAATGTTTGTGGAAGGTTTCTCTTCGTTGTCTGCGCCATTGACTAAGCTTACGCAGAAGAATGCGGCGTTCATTTGGAGAGATAAGTGTGAAGAGGCTTTTCAGGAAGAGGAGGTTGTGCACTGCTCCGGTGTTGACCTTGCCTACCGAGGGGATAGAATATGTTGTGTATATATATGCATTGCATTTTGGACTTGGTTGAGTTTGGATGCAAGAAGGCAAAGTGATTGTGTATGGGTCGAGACAGTTAAAGACTCATGAGAGAAATTACCCTACACATGATTTAGAGTTTTCCGCTGTGATTTATGCCTTGAAGTTGTCGAGGAATCTATTGTATGGTTCCTTGTGCAAGATCTATACAAACCATAAGAGTTTGAAGTATGTTTTCACTCATAAGGAGTTGAATTTGCGCCAGCGGAGATTGTTAGAATATGTTGCGGATTATGATGTTAGATCCAATACCATCCGGGCAAAGCTAATGTGGTAGTTGAATCCCTGAGCAGGAAGACCGCGCAAATCTTTGGGCTATTAGTGAAATCCTTGGTAGAAGAGTTTCTGTTAATGGGTATCTCGGTCAGAATTAGCGACTCGTCGAGCAGTTTGGAGGTCGCAGAGCCTTCATGGATTACGCTTACAAAGCTTCATCAAAAGGATGATCCTGATCTACTGCACCTTTAAAAAAGAATTGAGAAAGGGGAGTTACAAGACTTTTCTATTGATGACGCGAGTACTTTGAAGTACCGCGGCAGATATTGTATCCCCGCTGTCGAGGATATCTGGTTTAAGTTATGCAGTGATGCACATGGTTCCAGTGTTGCCTAACACCTTGGTTCTAACAATTTGTATAGAGATCTGAAACAGATCGTTTGGTGGTATGGTATGAAGGGCGATATAGCTATGTTTGTATCCGAAGGTTTTACTTGCAAGCAAGTTAAGACCGATCAAGGAAGGTCAGGTGGCAAGTTGACGCCTTTAGAAATTCCAAGTTGGAAATAGGAGAGTATTTCCATGGATTTTATTATTGGATTGTCGAGATCTCCCTGAGGACATGAATCAGTGTGAGTTATTGTTGATAGACTGACGAAGTGTGCTCACTTCATGCCTTTTAAGATTGATTACTCCATGAAGAAGATAGCTGAGTTATACTTGGATGAGGTTATCAGGTTGCATGGAGTACCTATTAGTATTGTATCGAATCGAGACACCAGGTTTACGTGAAAAGTTTGCGGGAAGGATTGAGTGCCGATCTGAGGTATTCCATCGCTTATCATCAGTAGATAAATGGTCAAACTGAAAGGGTAAATCAGATTTTGGATGATATGATCAGATGTTATATTTTGGACCATGGAGGAGCGTGAGATGAGCGACTCAGATTGATGGAGTTTACTAATAATAACAGCTTTCAAGAGAGTTTGTAGATGGCCCAGTTTGAGGCTTTATATGGGAGACGTTGCAGAACTCCCATATTTTGGGCTGAGGTTGGCGAAAGGCAGTTGTTGGGTCAAGAATCCCTAGAAGAAATGGATATTTTTGTGAAGCATATTCGAGAAAAGCTTTGTATAGCTCAGGAGCGTTATGAAAAGAACGATAATCGTAGAAGGACTGATTTGGAAATTGCTATTGGGGACTTGGTGTTTCTCAAGGTTTCCCTGATGTATGGTGTAAGAGATTTGAAAAGAATCACAAGTTGGATCCTAGGTATGTGGGACCTTTTAAGGTTATTGAGTGTATTGGAATGGAAGTTTACAGGCTGGAGTTGCCTGCAAGTTTTTTGGGTGTGCACGATGTGTTTCACGTGAGCCAGTTGCGAAAATGTGTGCTTAGCAACCAGCAGATTCTCGATTCTATGCCCCACATGGAGCCTAACCTTTCTTATGTCGAGATGCTTGTCCGCATTCTGGATACTCAAGATCGATTGTTATAGAGGAAGACCATACTTATGGTTAAAGTTTTGTGGCAGAACCAAGATGTGGAGAGCGCAAATTAAGAGTTGGAAGCAGCTATGAGAGAGGCCATCCTCATCTGTTCTCTTAGTTTCCTTTGGTAAGTGTTTTTACCAAATAACCCTTGGTTATTTTGTTTCTTTTGTAATAGATTCGGTTATGTTTCAAGTTTCGGGACGAAACTTCTTTTTAGGGGGAGTGGTTGTAACACTCCTGATTTTTCGATGTTCAATTTAATTCTTTTAGTGACGTATTTTGACATCAGGGCGTTACTTTGATGCTTGTTTAACGGGTGTCATTGTTGGAGCGTGGCTTTTTTCTCATAAGTACCTGGGGTTTTAACTTAGAATGTTAGGATGGCTAATTTCTTGTGATTTTAAAATTCCATTGCGAGTCGGGGTTCGTTTTGGAACACGGCAGAGCCCTTTTGAGAATGGTGGTGTTTTGACTTCAGGAGATTTTTTACCTGAGTTTGGTTTGTATGATCTTAGTTCCGACTTCGTCGTTGGATTCGTTGCGTCGATATTTAGCTACGGTGCGATTTTCGTAGAAATCCAAGTTAGTACGCTTTTTGGTCATTTGGACGTTTTAATTATAATAATATATTATTATTATTATATTATATTATATATTTCATATAAATAGCCTCCGATTAGACGTAAACCCTATTCATCATCTCCTTCCCGAAACCATCGACATGTTCCGAAAGAGCGAGAACGGCAGACACTTCTAAGCTTTTTGCCGCCGATTGCAGGAGCTTTGGTGCTCGAAACCACTGTTTGAGGGTAGATTCAGATTGCTCTCACCGCGATCTACATTTCTACGGTGAGTTTTTCCAGTTTCTTGGATTTTTAGGGATTAAGGTATGCGGTTTTGATCTTCTTTCCTCTCGAAAAGTTTCAGGTTTTTTGCTTAGGTGTTCTTGTGGCCAAACCCGTGAGGAGGAGCGTTGTGTGGTCTGTTTTCGGCCAGATTGAGGCAAGTGGTGACTTCTTCCCCTTACCAAGTTTTTTTATTCCCTTTGTATGATTCAGTACCTCTATTTTCTCCCTAGTTATAGGAGTAGGGTAACGTCAGGTTCAGCCTTTGCCGACCTGCTAGACCATAGAGTTTTTCCGGCCAGGAATTGCTTAGTCAATCATGTGGTAGAGCCGAGTAAAACTTGTTGATTAAAGTATTAATTCCATTAGGTTATACGTCGGGTTTTTGTTGTTGGACTAGGGTAATTGGTTAAGTTTAGAATAGTAGGTTTAAGCCAATTTCTTTTTGTGGAATAACAAGTAATTTAAGTCTAACTTTCATTGTATAATTGCTAATCTAAGGTAATTTCGTCGAGTTTAAGTTTATTTAATCTAAGGAAAATTTGTCCTATAAATGGAAATAAAATTTGTTAGATATAGTTGGAATTAGTCTAAGTGAAATTCAGCGAGTATCAGTAGGAGCAAAGTCAAATTCGTCGAGTATCCGAGGTAAATTCGTTGGGTAATGCTTGGCATTGAGTTAAATCCAATTCGTCGAGTATTAGGCATTGAGTCGACGAATATCAGCTTGGATTTGAGGGATGTAATAGACAAAGTTAGAATCATCGAGTAACAGGCGTTGAAATCATCGAGTATGAGGCTTGGTGTTGAGTGGATTAGGCATGACGCTGAGAACGTTGAGTGATCCTTGAGACTAAGTTAAATTAGTCAAGTAAACTCGATGAATTCGTCAAGTAAAGCCAGTAGCGTTGAGTGCATTGCCTTGGCATTGAGTGCCTATGAGACTAAGTAAAAAGCATTGAGTGCATTGAATTCACTCAATGCGGCGTAGAGTGAGACAGCGTTGAGTGTAACCTAGGCATTGAGTAGTTTTGGAGCAAAGTCAAAAGTGTTGAGTGGACTTAATGCGGCGTTGAGTGGACTCAATGTGGAATTGAGTGAAGGTGTATTCGTTGAGATATTTGTCTTGGAGTTGAGTGCGTTGAATGCACTCAACACGACGTCGAGTGTTCTCGATGCTTTTCCCTGGACTTAGTATTTTAGACCAATTCAATATGTATCTTTTGTATTCGTCGAGTATACTGGACGAATCAGCTTGGACTTCGAAATTTCTCGCCGAATTAAGTAGAATTCGCTGGGTATGTCTTAGAATGTTTTTTCTGGGGAACTTTCTTCCTTTATATAAAAAGAGAGTTCCTATGGCTTAGTTGAGTTTATAGGTGTCTATGGATGATAAGTGTGGCCTTTAGTTGGTAGTGGATACAGGACCCCCAACCTAGTGGCAAAATTGTGAAACATTATACTGCTGGAGATATTTTTGGACTGTGGGGTTAAGTTGGATAAAGTGGTCATCACCATAAAACCTTGTTAATATATTTGGATTGATGGTTTGAGTTGGATATTGAGGCCACCACCCTAGTGTCCTGTTGAGACAATTGGACTGTCTGGTTGTGTTGGACAATGTTGCCACCACCACAGTACCTTCTTGAAATGTTTTGGGTCTGTAAGTTCGGGTTGGACTATGTGGTAACCGACTCAGGACCATTTCCTTCTAGTGTTAATGATTCGTATGAGTATAATTGTTAAGTCTTTTCCTTGTATCACATAGATATATGTTGCTCTGCTTACTCTAGAAGGTATTCCCGAAGCATGGTTTTGTTTCGCAATTGGTGCAATTTCCTTACTCTTGGACATTATAAGTTAAATCTTTTATCCCTATCTATAGTTATTTTGCTGTGTTCTGACAGCTTCCTTATATTTGGGTTGGTAACCCTCATTACTGTTGATTTATTGCTAACCTTTTTTATCTTTTATCACCACTTATATAATCTTGCTGAGATATTCTTTTCATATGAATTCCTCAGGTTTGGAGCAGTAGCTGGTTGAGCGGCTAAGAGTTTTGGTTTTTTCCTGGTGTTCTGCAGCTGACTTTTCCTCACTGTTTGTGAGGTAGTTGTTTGTTTTTTTTCCTTTAGTTCAAACAGACATTATTTTGGTGGGTTCGTGTCAGGATTTTATTTAATCTTTAGTACTTGCTAGCTGCTAAGTCATTTTTATGTGATTCGTTGGTTTTTACTTGCTCAATGGAAATGGTTTATGCTATGATGCATGTTAGATATTTTAAATTATAAAAGTATTACTTATATCTTATGCATATCATTTTCTAAAAGCTAAGGTCACTATATCTTTTTGAACGTATAAACTAATTTTTATACTTATACTAAATCTAGAGTCTTGCATACCATGAGTTGTTCTATATGGATGTTTTTGCTCATGTAGGAGGTCAAATAATATAAACAAACTACTTTACGCAGCGTATAACTATAATTTCACTTATGGACTAGTTGATCCACTTAGTCGAGGGATATGATCATCAAAAACTTAACTTAAAACATGATTTTATCACATCATAACTTGGTATTTTCATAAACATGTTAGGATTGGTGATTGCCTGAACGTCTGCAGTTATCCCGTGCATGGCATGGCATCATGGCACGTGTTTTCTCTTACTCTTATATATATTTAATTTCAGAGAAAAAGTTGTTTGTGATAACCACCACCTTCTTTTAAGTGGTGGCCGGTGATTTGCGGTGGTAGACCGGTCAGAGATGGCCGAAATAGTGAATGGTGGATGGAAGAAAATCTTGAAAAACCAAGCTATCGGCTCCCTTGATCTGGGGCCATTTGGACCCAAACCTTGGGTCCAAGAGATGGAGATCTGTCTATAGAGAGAGAGGAGGAGAACAGGACCTTCTAAGGTGGCTGGAGTCGGGCCGATCGCCATGTCGCCATTGCCGGTAGTGGTGATTTCGAGTGCTATGCAACCACACTGCAAGAGGGCTCGAAATCTTCAAGGGAGTGTTGGAACCGATTGTTGAGGGTCTAGGGAAGCTTTTAAAAGGATAAGTTGGGGGAGAGAAGGGGTCTAAGCTTCAATGGCCATGAAAGCTCTTTTCGGGAACCCTAGGATCCACTGAAGTCAGCTTCTGATTTACCCTGAGAGGCTCTTGGTCTCCTCAAAATTGAATGGGGAATGAATCTACAGTAATTGGGGAGGCCCTTGGCCTTCCTAGGCATGAATGGCCTCTTCCTCTCCCTTTCTCTCTCCTCTATTAAAGGGAAAATGAGGTTTATCTCTCCTAGTCACCCCCTCTAGAATTTGAGTGGCATTTTGGGTAAATATTAGCCTCCTAAAGCTAGTGGACAACTCAACTTAGGCTTAGCCCAAGTGAGTTGGACTAGGTTGGGTCAACTTGAGCTAATTTGACCCAATTTAGGTTTGAGTTGAAGAGAATTGGGGTTAAATGTGCCATCAACACATATCCAAAAAACCCGGTTCAGTTATACAGGTGAACCAGATTAAAATACTCTCTGTCCAAAAACATTGAGTGGTGTCAAGACCACTCAACACCGCGTTGAGTGGCATTGAGACCACTCAATGCCGCGTTGAGTGGCGATGAGTGGTGTTGAGACCACTCAACGCCGTGTTGAGTGGCGTTGAGTGGTGTTGAGACCACTCAACGCCGCGTTGAGTGGCTTTGAGACCACTCAACTCCGCATTGAGTCCACTCAATGCCTTAGCATCCAGAATGTTTCTAAGTCAAAAGCGTTAAGTGGCGTTGAGACCACTCAACACCACGTTGAGTCCACTCAACGCTGCGTTGAGTCCACTCAACTCCTAAGCATCAAGAATGTTTCTAAGTCAAAAGCGTTGAGTGGTGTTGAGACCACTCAACGCCGTGTTGAGTCCACTCAACGCCTCATTGAAAGGCATCGAGTGCACTCGACGCCTCGTCGAATGGCGTCGAGTGCACTCAATGCACTCGACGCCTATTAACTCTAGAATATTCTTTTCCTAAGTTAGAGTTTATCGAACCTCATAGTGGGTCCTATGTGAATCTACCCTAACCCTTGGGTCAAACCTAGTCTATCCCCATTCATCCACCACATGTCCTACCCAAATCTTATGTGGGGTAATGCATCCACAATAACCCAGATTTGCATGAAGTCACCCTTGAACTAAGATGAATAAAGTTGTATTTTATATCCTTGTTCTAGTTGAATGTTTGCAGATTCTCAGTGCTAAGTGTAGACCTATGTCAGTCTACAGTGAGTCAGGAACACAGGACCATTCAGTGTAATCCCTCACTGGGTGATCCAAAGTGTTGACTCATGTGTAGCCTCTCAATTGGGATACACTTTATGTTCAAACATTGGGAGCAAAGGATGGAGATAGGGCCAGAAGGAAATCTTCTCTAAAGTTCTTGAAAAAACTTTCTAAGTCTAATTCTCGAGAAGTAATCTCAGAGTTCTCGAGAAGTATGGTATAGTTCTCGAGAAGCTCAGACTCTACTTCTCGAGAAGTCAGGACAGTTCAAGAATTTCTCTAAGTTAAGTTCTCGAGAAGTCAGTAAATTTCTCGAGAAGTCTTCTATAAGTTCTCGAAAAGTCAATTTAGTTCTCGAGAAGTATTCCTTTGATTCTCAAGTTCAGAAATACAATCAGAAGTTGATTCTAAGTAAAGTTCTCGAGAAGTCTTCTATAAGTTCTCGAGAAGTCAATTTAGTTCTCGAGAAGTATTCCCTTGGTTCTCGAGAAGTTCAGAAAAAAAATTTCTCTAAGCTCAAGTTCTCGAGAAGTCCTCTATTATTTCTCGAGAAGTAAATTAAGAACTATACTCTAGTGTTCTCGAGAAGTCCAACCCCTTCTAAAGAGATTAGTTTTCGAGAAGTCTCTACAGTTCTCGAAAACTCAGTTCATAGTTCTCGATAACAATAATCACTTCTCGAGAACTAATTCGGATTTTTTTTCCAGAGAATTTCTTATAAGTCCAAAACAGCCGGAATTTCAAATAACCCAACAGGATTGGTCCAAGTGTCATTATTAATAATATTTCCAACCGTTAAGAGATATCCTATATAAGGTCTTGTCACTAAGACATAACCCTAAGAAGGATTAAGAGAAATTATTGAGCGGATCTCGTACTTTCCAAAAAGCTCTGGTTCGGCCGATCTCTTCTCAAGCTGGACATCTTGAAGCCGCCGCCACCGAGCTCGTCAAGATCGATCCTCATCCTTTCGATCTAGAAGATCTACTGATTCAGGAAATGTTCTTTCTTCCTTGATCGAGTAGATTCAAGAATTTCTCAGGTCAGATCTACTAGTCTTCTTCAATAATTCTGAAAGGGCCGCAACTTCAAGAAGTAGACCTAAAGACTTATTTCTTGCAGATCTGAGAAAGTTTATGCTTGTATTTTCATATCTATTTGTAAATCTTGAAGGAGATTATTCTCCGAGTGTAGGAGCATTGTGCTCCGAGTGGTAGGAAGTTTTTGTATCTTCCGAGTGTAGATCTGTTTGGATCCAGTTTTGTAGGAACGTGGTTCCGAGGTGTAGGATTAGTTTGCAATTCGAGATAGTGGAGTAGCCAAGTCTAGTGATTTGCTAGATTGGTGAGGATAGTTGATGTACCCGAGATCGGGGAACCACTATAAATCTCTTGTCGTCTGTGTGATTTCTTGCTTACTTATTTGTGTTAGTTGCTAAATTTTTTATTCCGCATTAGATGCACATCTCACCTATTCACCCCCCTCTAGGTGATTTAGGTAGACAACTTACAACTTTCAATTGGTATCAGAGGGAGGTTGATCGTTAAAAAGTTAACACCTTGATCTAATCCTTCCCAAGTTGTCTTTAGAGAAGTATCAAGCATGAGTAAGACCAATGATTTTGCTAAGCTCCCTATATGCACCAAGAACAATTTTCCTATGTGGAAGGAAAGAGTTAAACTCTTCATGGAAGCAGTGGACCCTCGGATCTTTATGATTGTTGAAGAAGGTCCGTATGTTCCTATGATTGCATCTACAATAGATCCAACCAGACAAGTCCCAAAGAAGTTGATGGACTTAGATAAGGACGAGATTGCACTTGTCTCCCTGGACAAGAAAGCTAAAAATATTATAGCAAGTGCAGTCGATGACTCGATGCTGCAAAATCTGATTCATTTCCAGTCTGCCAAGGAGATGTGGCAATCCCTGGTGACTCTAATGGAAGGCCCTGAATAAGTTAGGGATGATTGGAGATCCCTTCTAAATCAGAACTATGAAGCCTTCAGGCAAGGTCACAAGGAAGCCATAGCTGATACCTTTGAGAACTTCTTCAAGATAGTTAACGGCCTAAGAGTTTATGGCCGAGTCTTCACAAATGGGGAACTGAATTACAAATTCTTAAGATCCCTGACCAAGGAATGGGATAATAAGATATGCGCCAATCAGGAGTTCGGAAGGTTAGCCAAGACGGACCCGCAGAATCTATTCGGAAAGCTTATGTCTTACGAGCTCCAAATCAACTCAAGAAAAGCTGAAGAAGAGATGAGAAGGTCTGCATCCAAGGAGAAGTCTGTCGCTCTAAAGGCAGATAGATCAAGGAAGACAAAGGCTAGCTCTCCTGCCCCAGCTCCTGAAGTTGATGAAGAAGAATCATCTGAGCCAAGCTCCTCTGGCTCATAGCTATCTGATAGAGAGTTCTCTCTACTCTCAAGGTAGTTCAAGAAATTCTTGAACAAGAATAAGAAATGGAAAGGAAAGGATGCCTCCTATAGAAGATCACGCAATGATTGTGATCGCCATAGAAAAGGCTCAAGCAGCCATGACAGGTATGGTTCTAAGCCGAATAAACATTATTCGACTGACATTGTTTGTTATTGCTGTAATAAGCAAGTTCACGTCATTGTGGATTGCCCCCACAAGAAGAAAGAGGGTGGCAAAAGATAAGAGAAGAAGTCCTACAGTAAAAATAGGACAGAAAAGAGCCTGTTGGCCAAGAAGGGGAAAACCCTCAGTGACTCCGACTCATCTGAGTCGAGTGCAGAAGAGGAAGAAGCCTACTTTGGGCTAATTGCTCTAACTTATGATGAATAAGTCCCCTAGTTCACTGGGGAGGTAAAATCTCACACCCCACTTTCAGAATCTGATGATGATGATGAGCAAGAGGGCTATCCCTCTGAGGATGAATCTGAACTCATGTGATAATATAAGGAGTTACTCGAGGCTTGCGACAAATGTCGCCGAGTCGTGAAAACTCAAGCTAAAGAGATAAAGTCTCTAAAAGCTACAGAGAGCGCCTTAAGAGAAGACGTCTCAAAGACTGACTCTCTCAAGGAAGACTTCAATAAATCTATTGAAGAATATAACAAGGCTCTTGAGCACCTTGACCTTAAGGAGAAAATCATCAAGGAGTTGGAAGAACAACTCTCGGCTGAAAAGAAACTTGTAGAAGGTTTCTCTAAGCCTAAGACTGTACTTCCTATGATTGCTGAATTCTCAGCTAAGGGCAAGGGTGCTGGTCGAGGCCACAAAGGTGCTCCTAGTAAATCCTCTAGGAGAAGGAAGGCCACGAGAAAGAATAAGGATGCCAAGAAGTCTTTGGCCGAGGAAAAAGGAAAAGCTCCTTTGGAGCCAGTCTCGTTCAAGAAAGTTATCTTTTCTGCAACCGAATTCGACTTTGAGTCCACCTATGGACACTTCACTAGGTCGATCCCCGAGAAGCCTAAGTCAAGGTACCAAGGTTGGACTCTCCCTCGTAACTTTGGCGAGAGTGTATTCAAGGCACCTTATGAAGAGATTAAACTTCAGAGCTATGGACCTTATGTTCATGGTCATAACATCAAGAAGGCACAAAAGTAAAACCTGTTGTGGAAAAGCCTATGAAGGAGAAGACTTCATGTAGTTGCCATCATCATGAAGCTTCTTCCTCCAAGAATGCTACCCCTGTTGGACCTCCTTTCAAGAAGGTCAAGCAGGAGATCATAAGGCAGAGATACAACAGATTCGACTGTTGGTGCTGTGGTAGAGTTGGTCACTTTGCCATAGATTGTTGGTTCAATCCTAAAAATGATGCAACTCCTCAAGTTAGCAACGTAAGAATGACCACTCATGAGGCTAATACTCGTAGGGGGAGTATTCTAACTCGAGACCAAGGACCCAAACGTGTTTGGGTTCCTAAGGCTAAGTGATTATAATTGCAGGTACGTCCAAAGGCCATTAAAATGCCAATATAGTATTTGGACAGATGATGTTCTCGGCATATGACCGGGACAAGGAGCCTACTCCAGAACTTTTCACCGGTGTTGAACAGACCAAAGGTCATCTTTAGAGGTTCAGACTGAGGAATTACCAAAGGCTATGGTATGATTACTAACGGTAATGTATCCTTTTCGGATGTAGCCTATGTTGAAGGATTGGAACACAATCTCATCAGCATAAGCAAACAATGCGACAAAGGATCCGTTCTTGGATTCCATGCTGACAAGTGTTTTATAAAATCGATTGACAACATGGAAACTATTTTATTAGGCACTCGAAGCAGAAATATTTTCTGTTTAAACTTCATCTGTATTGAATCCTCTACACCAGTATGTCTTTTAGCAAAAAGTAGTGCATCTCTTGTTGACCAATGGCACAAGAGACTAGCACATATTAATTTCAAAACTATAAATAAACTATTCTCTCCAAACTTTGTACGTGATGCCCCTAATTTCAAGGGCGTTAAGTACAGCCCTTGTCATGCCTGCATAAAAGGCAAGCACACAAGGAGTTCATTTAAAAGCATTATAGGCAAGGATTCTGATTGAAGCTTACAGCTTCTTCATATGGACTTGTTCGGTCCACTGCAAGTTAGAAGTTTGGGAGGTAAGGAATATACATTGGTTATTGTGGATGATTACTCGGGCTTTGCGTGGGTGTTCTTTCTGAAACACAAGTCAGATACCTTCAATATTTTCACTAATTTTGTCAGGCAAGTCCAGAATGAATACAACTTCTCCGTAGTCAAAATCAGAAGTGACAATGGAATGATATTCAAGTATGGGGCCATGACAGAATACTGTGAGAGTCAAGGTATCTTTCATGTGTTTTCCTCTCCTCGCACTCCACAGCAAAATGGAGTAGCTGAGAGAAGGAACAGAACACTCATAGAGGCTTGCCAGACTATGTTGAGTGATGCCTCACTTCCAGAGTACTTCTGGGCTGAAGCCGTCAACACCGCTTGTCACGTGCAAAATCGAGCACTCATCAACAAGAACCATGAAAAGACTCCTTACGAACTTCTAAAAGGCAGGAAACCAACCATTTCATATTTTAGAATCTTTGGCTGTAAGTGCTTCGTACTTAACAATGGCAAGTATCACACTACCAAGTTTAGTGAGAAAAGCTTTGAAGGTATTTTCATAGGTTATAGTAGTCATAGTAAGGCCTATAGAGTATTTAATAGAAAAACTCTGGTGGTAGAAGAATCGATACACATTGTATTTGATGAGACGAGTTTGCTGCAAAGCAACTCTTCTAGTGTGCTCATTAAAGATGCAGGTACAAAGAAAAAGGAACTCAGCTTGGATGAACCTACTGAAGATAAAGATGAAAAGTTCATCAAGATCACCTCTACAACCCCGATTGGAGAGGTAGATGATCAAGATGAAGAATTCATCCCAGCTAAAGATGCAACCCCAGTGGCTGAGGAGATCCCATATGCAAGGACTCTAGAGCTCAGACACCTGAAGGATCATCCCTTGGATCAGATCATAAGAGATCCTCGGGATGGTGTCAGAACTCGTCGAGGTACAACTAACGAGAATTTATTCTTAAGTTTTCTATCACAGGTTGAACCTAAGAAGTTCGAGGAAGCAAACTCGGATGCATCCTGGATTTTAGCCATGGAAGAAGAGTTAAATCAGTTCAAACGTTGCAAAGTTTGGGCACTTATTCCTAGACCCAAGAGTAAGAACGTCATCGGGACAAAATGGGTGTACCGGAACAAGATGGACGAAGATGGAACTATTATAAAGAACAAAGCTAGACTCGTTGCCAAGGGCTATCGTCAAGAAGAAGGAATCGAATTCGATCAAAAGTATGCTCCAGTGGCAAGACTGGAGGCGATCAGGTTATTCTTTGCTTATGATGCACTTAAGGGCTTTACCGTCTATCAGATGGATGTAAAATCCGCCTTCCTGAATGGTGACATAAAGGAAGAAGTGTATGTAGAGCAACCGCTAGGTTTTGTTGACTCAACTTTTCCTAATCATGTTTATTTACTGCAAAAAGCTTTATATGGTCTTAAATAAGCTCCTCGAGCTTGGTATGAGACGATGTCTAGCTTTCTTTTTGAGAACAAGTTCACAAGAGGAAAGATACACAAGACATTATTTCTTAGGGAAATAAATGGCAAGATTTTGCAAGTGCAAATTTCTGTCGATAACATTATTTTTTGCTCTACGGATAACAACCTCTGTAAGAAGTTTTCTAAACTTATGCAAGGGAAGTTTGAAATGAGCAGTATGGGAGAGCTGACGTATTTCTTAGGGCTTCAGGTGAAACAATCTGAGGATGGAATCTTCATCTCACAAACCAAGTTCACCAAAGAGCTACTTAAGAAATTCGGAATGGAGAATGCAACCTCTATGAGGACTCCAATGGTCTCAGCAATGTCTCTGGACAAGGATGAGAAAGGGAAACCTTTTCATGAAACAGAGTACAGAAGCATAATTGGGTCCTTGCTCTACCTTACCGCAAGTTGACCAGATATAATGTTCTCAACATGTGTATGCGCTAGATTCCAGGTGAACTCTAAGGAATCTCACTATATTGTTGCGAAGCAAATTTTGAGATACCTTAAAGGTACACCAAATCTTGGCTTATGGTACCCAAGAAGTAATGAAAGTGAACTGATTGGATTTTGAGATGCAGATTTTGCAGGAAGCAAAGACGACAGTAAAAGCACTTCTGGGACTTGCCAATTCCTAAGAAGAAGGCTTATATCTTGGAGCAGCAAAAAGCGAAATTGTGTCGCAATCTCAACGGCCTAGTCAGAATACATTTCTGCTGGTAGTTGTTGTGCACAGTTGCTTTGGCTAAAGAACCAGCTAGAAGATTACAATATGAAGGTCAAGGACATTCCATATTTCTGTGACTCCTCAAGCGCAATCGCAATCGCAAACAACCCAGTCTCTCACAGCCGGACAAAGCACATCGAGCTGAGATACCACTTCATCCGGGAGAATGTGGAGCAAGGGGATGTGGATTTGAAGTATGTGCCAACAGATCGGCATGTTTCAGATATTTTCACAAAGTCGCTGGACGAGACCAAGTTCAATTTCTTCAAAACTGAACTTGGGTTGCTGAACAAGGAGGATTAGACCAAAGTGATCAGTTCAAAGGCTCAAGAATCGAGGATACTCCTAAAAGGTTAGAATTTACCTAGTGGAAGGCAGTTCTCGAAAACCTACTTAAACTTCTCGAAAAGTCCATCGTAAGTTCTCGAGAACTAGTTCTCGAGAAGTCAGCCTATCTCTCGAGAACTACAAAATCCAGTTCTCGAGAACTTTCTTACTTCTCGAAAACTGTTGGCCACTTCTCGAAAAGTATAACCTACCTCTCGATAGCTGGCACGTCCTTCTGCCGGTACTTCTTAACTCTATTATTTCGCAAAATTCTTGATTTCTGCCCTAACCTAAGACTAATTAGGCATATAATTAACGTTACTAGGAAAATATATATATCTATAATATTTTAGAATCCTAAATCAACCGCCATTTCAAACATTCCTCTCGCAACTCTTCATCTTCCGCTGAACGAAAGCTCTGTCTCCTTCGTTGTTCCCCGCTCCGTTTGTTGCCACCGTCGGCGTCAATGGCTCACAGTTCCAAGATTGGAATCGGCAGCGAACTCGTCGAAGGACTGGCCGAAATTTCTGACGATTTCCAGAACTTGCTGATTCTTCTGGAAACGGCCGGATTGATGTTCGTTCTCTCTGAGCCCGTCAAGATAGTATTTCCAGATGTCGAGGAATTTTTCAGGAATGCTAAGGTAAGGAGGAATGGAACAATTTTGAAGACAAAAGTTAAAGGGATCAAAATCAAGCTTGACAGGCACAGGATTTCCAAGCTTCTGAAAATGCCTATTGTTGATGAGGAAGACGACCTAACTCCAGAAGATTATGCCAGAACCTATTCTTTCTGTGGAATTCCTGAGGAATACATCTCCCTAAGGAGAAATCTTCTAAATGATGTAGGGAAACTTCTTGCAGATATTATTGGAAAAATACTGTGGTGCATAACAGGGTCAGTAAGTTCTATTTCTCATGACTTATTTGGAGTAATGACAGCTATAGTCTGTAAAAAGAAATTTTAGTTTGTAATGATGGTGTTTGAGATGATCAGAGACAGTATCCAAGAACCCAAATTTGACAGGATAATCTCTTTACTACTGAGTGAGATTGATCCAGTCACCTTCAAACTCTCCAAAGGTACTCCAGTTCATCACCTGAAAAAGATGTCCTTCACCTCCATCCAGAGGTGGGAGCTAAAACTGAAGAACCCAAGACAGTTAGCTAAGGAATTTGGAGCTTCTATCTCAGAGGTCAGGACCCCATCTCCTCCTCCACATCATGCTGCTGAACCATCTTGTGCAGCAACTGAGGGGGAGCCTGCACCTTCTGCCTCAGTTTTCAGGATTCCTTCTCCTCCTTCTCCAGCACCTTCTCCAGTCAGAAGTCCCATGGAAAACTCTCCAGTTCCAACCCAGTCAGATCTTGCAGCACAAGAAGTTCTCAAAGACACCAATGAATCCATAGACAATATGATAGAAGAACTCTCTTCAAAAGAACCTCTTTCCCCCTCCCAAAAGATCTCCCAGAAGACCCATACAAAGAACCCTCACCCCAAGCTACTCCTTCTCCCTCTCCTAGAAAACATTCAACTCCACTAGAAACAATCCTTCTATCTGAAGAAGATGTGCAAGCTCCTGAGGAGGTGGAAGCCCCTCTTAAGAATCTTGACTTCTCTCTTCCCAAGTTTGTTGATGAAGAGGAAGATATATTATTCAAAACTGTAAGAGCCAAGAGCTCTGTGTTCATTGAAGAACTTCATCCATGGAAAGCTACCACTATATCTACCACCCCTTCTACTACTGCTTTATTAGGTGCCCCTCCAGTTCCTACTGTTTCCATCACTCCTGCTCCTTCTGCTACTGCTGCTATAATAGTAAACTCAGATATTCTGTCAAGGATTGAAGAAATGCTAGCTGCACAGAGGAAACATTTTGATGAATCACTTCAGACTGTTCAGAAACAGGTAACTTCCCTGGAAAAAGAAATGAGCAGAGGTTTTGCTGAGATCCAAGCCAATACTGATCTGCTGAAAGAGTTATTCAGAATTGGGTGCAAAACAATAGATCACACAATTACTAGTATTGGTCAAGTAATGGAACAATCTGTCACTCTAGCAAATAATCAGATCCAATTAGACAAGAGAGCTTAAGAAAATGTCAGGAAGGTATGCAATGAAGTTGGTACATTCAAAGAAGATGCGATAGCAAACCTATATGTAGAAATCAGAAAGGGGGAGAGTATAGTAAAAGAACAAGTTGAAAAGCTTACTACTGATGCCAAAACTCTTTGGACTGAAAAAGTAACTGAGATCAATAAAAGTGTTTTAGAACATATTCAATCAGTCAAATTCCATACTTATGATACAGCTGTATGGATGCATAATCAAATCTTTCCAGATTTTCAGGCAGACCCTAATGTGATTCCTCATCATTTAAACCCTCTTGCTTAAGGTGAGTCTAGCCAATTGCCTCAACCTCAATTTCCTACATTCTCTCCCAGGCCAGAAGATCAGGAACCTTCTCCAGCTTCCTATTCCCATGTTTGGGATGATGTGATCCCTGAAGACCTACCAAAGATTCACATCCCCAAGAAAAGGAAGTATGGGGAAGGTCCTTCTGCCAGCAGATCTGTTCCCCAGCTAGAGGCAGAGAAGAGAAAGGCTCAAGAATTTGGTGAAGTTTGGAGCCCAACTTCCAAAGCTCTAATTCTTGACACTCTTATACTTGTCATGGACTTTAATGAGAATTGACATCTTCACTATAGTTCAATTGAGTGGGAGTTATATGAAAAATCCATGACCAAAAGGAGGATTTATGATAGAGAATATGGAAAGAATAATCCTAAAGCTCCTCCCAAGCCTCCAAGGTACTATCCAAAGCCTTTCAGTGATCAGAGGGGGCAGCAGGAAAAGCAAGACAGGCAACAGCAAAGCAAAGGATGATTCATGATGTTGTGGTGTTGAGAAATGTTGAGGAAATGGATGTTGACTAATTTTAAAACATTTTTGATATATATAACATTTCCTAGTTTTTCTTAATTATGCTTTCTAATAATCTGTCTGTGCATTTATTCTTACTTTTCTTTCTTCATGTTCTTTATTTATTATAATAATTCACCTTAGTATAGAGGGTTCTGACATCTACATATAGGGGGAGATTATAGGGTATTGCATCCACAATAACCCAGATTTGCATGAAGTTACCCTTGAACAAAGATGAATTAAGTTGTATTTGATATCCTTGTTTTAGTTGAATGTTTGCAGATTCTCAGTGCTAAGTGTACACCAATGTCAGTCTACAGTGGGTCAGGAACACAGGACCATTCAGTGTAATCCCTCATTGGGTGATTGATGCGTGGAATTACGGCAAGCGCACCGGTCGCACAAGTAATAAAGTTTGGGAATAAATCCCCGAGTGTCGGTCTCTTGAGGAACACAGTAAGGGATGAGTTAATGTCGAGGAGGACTTGAGATTGAAGTCCTCGGGGCGAAGGTAACAATGGGGGTTTTGATGGTTGTGGAAAATAAAGTAAAAATCTAACAACTACTCCTATGCAACGCCGCTGTGCGATGCTTCGCCAGGCGGGATGGAAGACTAGTCGGGCCGCAATGCACCGAATCGCTAGGCGGATGGGCGAGTAGGCAAGCGGATGAGGTGGTGAGAATGGCGGAATGAGGGTCGTGAGCACCTCTTCGCAACGCACGCCACTAGCAATTGCTAGTGCGGCAAGGGTGGATGGATGGTGGAGTAATAAGGCGCACCTCAAGCAATAATAATGAAATCACACAAATCACATAGACATGAAAAAGTACAAGATCATTAACTACAATAAAATGTACTTCATCAATACAAAGAGTTAAACTAAGCTATCAAATACAAGAGGAAGAGGTGTGCGAATCGACCGAATCTGAAGCCTTGTTGAGGGTTCACAGTTGGAATCCCGGGTTGTCAATCCGAGTCCAAGATCGGTCCTCAACTGCGTCCGGGGTAGAGGAGGCTGTCACTCACTCCCAATGGACCCGTCTTCTTCGTTGAAATGACCCGTAGATTGCGGCTCCAGCTCCTCCTAACTTGATGGAGAAAGCTAGGTCAAAACTCCGCTTGAAGCTCTAGGATGAAGGAGGAGGCCGAGAGGATGCTCCGGCGTTGATTTGGCGTTGAAAGCTTGCCCGGAGACCCTCCCTAAGGTGGAGGATGAAGGGGGACAGAGGAAACCCTCGTCCGAGACGAAGAACGGCGGAAAATCGCGGATCTGGATTGATCTCTTGAATAGGGCGAAACCTGCGCTATTTATAGAAAACAGAATTTAAACAGCGCGCACGATCACTGGCGCACGACCAATGGTCATGCGCGATATAGTCAGTGATCGTGCGATATGGAGGCAGAAAAGTGGAAAAAGATATAATGACTGCGCACGACCGGCATCGCACGAGCAGTGATCGTGCACGGTATGGCTGGTGATCGTGCGATATGCCGGGACAGAACTTTCACAGGAGAGGTCATGACTGCGCACGACCGATGATCGTGCGCCAAAGAGGTCGATGGTCGTGCGTGGGAAAAAAACGCACGACCATTGACTCCTTTGCCAAAAATGGGGAAAGTCCGATGCCGGATGCCCACACGATCCCAGAACCTGCAGGAAAACTGGACGGGATGTCGATCATGGCAGTCACAGACATTAATAAAATGCAAGCAAAAAGGGAAAATACACACACGCACAGAAATAGGCTAAAAGAGTGCACAAGACGTGGAAATGAGTAGCGAACCAAAAGGAATGCAAATGACGCAAAACGGTGTGCAAAGACAAGAAAATAAGCCTAGATGAGTCCGAAAATAGGTATATAAAGAGGACTCATCACACCCCCAGACTTAACCATTTGCGCGTCCCGAGCAAACAAATCCTAAGCAGACGGGGAAAATGAACTAGCTAACAAAGAAATTGCAAAACGGAGTACCATGCGAAGTCGCATGCTCGCGTGCATAAAAATAAAGTAGAGGAAATTTTTAAGTATACAAAATATTTTATATTTTTCACAATGCGTAACAAAAATTTATTATTACTCAAAAGTGGAAGCACGGTGAATCATCCGGTCCTACGCAGGAAGAAAGTAGACAGGCCACTAAGGTGAGCATTGCCGAAGACCGGGGCTCAAGATTACCCCCAAAGGAATCCACCAATGTCGGAAACCATAAGCTTGCCCGTTCGCACTCTCTCCACGGCACTAGTCAACTCAAGCGCAAGTCCGTAGGACTTCGGGTAATAATGGGGCTTGGGTTACGGTGAGGAAAACAAGGATAAACATGAAGGGTATGCACCTAACCCAAATGAGCTAACGTACAAAACTTGCACCCGCTGCCCACAAAATAAACATGGGTGCACCACACCCCCAGACTTAACTTTTGCAACATGGGTGTGTGCACCGCCTACTCCAAATCCAAATCATCTCAAATAAAGATTTTCAATCAAACTTTTTCTTTTCACTTTTCATTTTCACTTTTTCTCTTTTTCAAATATTTTTCTTTTCACAAAACACAATTTTCAGCAAATAAAGCTTGGGGGCACTTCCACATTTTCACGAATAAAAATACCACATCACAACCCAACATGAAAATATAAAACACTAAGCTCGACTTGGGTGTGCGACTAGGATCGGCTATGGGGCTTTGGTGAAATAATGGTGGAGCTGAATCAAAAGGAAGGGTAGGCACAAAGGGGCTAGCAAGGGTGATGTTAGGAATGGGTACAAAGCTCAACCGGGCCAAAAGGTGGCCTACATCGCTCTCACGCAAGACTAACCGTGTACCAATGCTTCAAGAATAGCTTGGGGCAAGTTCTTAGCAACCGAGAAAGATAATCCTTCCTCCCGACTCAAGCAATACGAGTCTAGTGGCGGCTACACACATTCCTATGCTACCGTTTGATTCACACCGGATTCACCAACTTTTGAGTAGAATAAGAAATATGTACGCAAATAGAAAAATATAGAACTATAAGCATACAGACAAATTAAATCTACACAAATTTCGATACAAAACGAGAGCAGTTGACTAGAAACACAGCAAGGCCAACATTTTACTCCGTCGCGCAATCCTAAACTAGCACAGAAATTTTCCAAGTCTAACAAAGATACAAGTTCAACCCGTGGCACGGTAACAGCTAAGCACGCGCTCATGTGGATGTAGTGGTGTGCGAGAAATGAACTAAACAAAATAATAACTATAAAAGCTTCTAGTATGCGCAAGAAATGTGCACGTGCAAAAGGTAAACATGCTCTCCCCCAGACTTAAACTACACGATACAACATAGCATATGATATTAAATTAAAATCAAAAGGAGAAAAGGGGAGAGGTTACCCAATGCTCAGCTAGTGAGCATACCAGAAGACGCGTGAAAACTAGAAGCAGGCCCGCCATACGAAGAATCACAACCCCGCCAATGCGTAGTTTCCATGAATACCTGCAGGGGTGAGCTCCGCAAAAACAAAAGAAAAATATACAAAAAGAAATACTAAACTAAGCTAGACATAAAAAAAAAAGAAAAATGCAGAAAATGAAAGATAAGCACTGGGGTTATTGTCATCCCAGCACGACTTATTCAGCAAAAGAAAAGTTCTAGCTAATGGGCCTATGAAAAGAAAAGTGCACAGGCAACTGTCCTAATATCCGTGTCGGTAACGGGTACCGATACGGTGATAGCACAGTTACCCCTCTACCTAGATAATAATACCTGCGATGCACAGGTAGAGGAAATAGGAAGTAAGATGAGGAGGAGCACTGGTCCTCACCCATCTCACCACAAAACAAATCCTTGCCTAGCAAGGTATCGTCCACCACAAGTTCGTTGGGGGCGAAGGTGTAGGTAGAGGCTTCAACTGCAAAAGGAGTAGGAAACTCCTCATGCACGCTGAGGCACTCACCGACAACCTGAGCACAAGGCTCAATGTCAACCCAACTCACCTGCAGGGAGTCAACCCGCACAGGCGCAGAGGGAGAAGGGGGGTCAAGGAATAAAGGAGAAGAAAAACTAAAAGAAGCGGAAATAGGGAGAGTGATCCCGGAATCACTCTCAGCAGGATCCAAACATAGATCACTGTCGGTGTCATGTGAGTCATGGCGAGGGGAAACTGAAACCACGAGGTCCTCGGTGGTGGTTTGGACCCCCTCATCCAACAAGGAAGTAGAAACCTCCTCGCCGGCAAGGATTTCCTCATCACACCTCGGTACGTCACGGTGTTCCAAGACATAGTACTCACCATTGTTGAGAATAATATCCTCGTCACACCACGGCGCATCCTCATGTTCCAAATTTCCAAAGGGCACAACATCATCAACCAACTCACTAGAAATGGGAGTAGGTAATTCATGCAAAGAGAGCGGAGGAGCAACATCATCAGAGATAATATGCGCAGGTTCCTCCGGGGGTGAATCAAAAATAGGGGAAGAAGGTATAGAGGGTGACGGTACCACAATGTCGTCACATCGATCATTGGAAAGTCTGATGGGTGTATCCATAGCAGTCCCCCATAAACAAGGTGGTACTGCGGATACATCATCAGAATCAGAAGGAGCGGCCATTTGAGAGGTGGATGAGACGATCCGGATATCCGGTTCATCATCCGCCTCCATCTGGCGCTGAAATTCTGCGCAATCTTTCAACACATGGTCGGTGCTATGACAACACAAACACCGTTTTCCATTACCCCTCGGTCCAGAAGGGACCGGGGAGGAATATGAAAAAGGTGAAGGCGGAGAAGAGTAGTGACCATAAGACTGAGGTACGGTGTATGAAGTACCATAAGACAATGGTGCTCCATACACTGAACCACGAGAATTATGCTCCCATTCTTCAGTGGGGCACTCATCACTGCTATGCCCAAAATCCCCGCACCAACGGCAACGGATATTCGCATAAGAATACATGGTGCAGCAAGAAAGAATTCACCACGAGAGATTTTCTAAGCAGAAATTAAATACTCGCAAGCAAATAAAGAGTGGAACAGCCTGCTGTAGCAAAATAAAAACTAGAAAGGGAATAAAATAAAATAAATAAATGAAAACAACAACTAAAAACCAAAACAAGAATAAAACATGAAATATACAAATGGAAAGGGCAACTATCTCAAATCTTCCCCTCCAAAAACTCAAACGACTATGTTCCCCGGCAACGGCGCCAAAAACTTGATGCGTGGAATTACGGCAAGCGCACCGGTCGCACAAGTAATAAAGTTTGGGAATAAATCCCCGAGTGTCGGTCTCTTGAGGAACACAGTAAGGGATGAGTTAATGTCGAGGAGGACTTGAGATTGAAGTCCTCGGGGCGAAGGTAACGATGGGGGTTTTGATGGTTGTGGAAAATAAAGTAAAAATCTAACAACTACTCCTATGCAACGCCGCTGTGTGATGCTTCGCCAGGCGGGATGGAAGACTAGTCGGGCCGCAATGCACCGAATCGCTAGGCGGATGGGCGAGTAGGCAAGCGGATGAGGTGGTGAGAATGGCGGAATGAGGGTCGTGAGCACCTCTTCGCAACGCACGCCACTAGCAATTGCTAGTGCGGCAAGGGTGGATGGATGGTGGAGTAATAAGGCGCACCTCAAGCAATAATAATGAAATCACACAAATCACATAGACATGAAAAAGTGCAAGATCATTAACTACAATAAAATGTACTTCATCAATACAAAGAGTTAAACTAAGCTATCAAATACAAGAGGAAGAGGTGTGCGAATCGACCGAATCCGAAGCCTTGTTGAGGGTTCACGGTTGGAATCCCGGGTTGTCAATCCGAGTCCAAGATCGGTCCTCAACTGCGTCCGGGGTAGAG
This sequence comes from Platanthera zijinensis, assembly GCA_039513925.1. Classification (NCBI taxonomy): domain Eukaryota; kingdom Viridiplantae; phylum Streptophyta; class Magnoliopsida; order Asparagales; family Orchidaceae; genus Platanthera; species Platanthera zijinensis. The sequence goes on from CM077087.1 coordinate 111,199,826, forward strand.
GAGGCTGTCACTCACTCCCAATGGACCCGTCTTCTTCGTTGAAATGACCCGTAGATTGCGGCTCCAGCTCCTCCTAACTTGATGGAGAAAGCTAGGTCAAAACTCCGCTTGAAGCTCTAGGATGAAGGAGGAGGCCGAGAGGATGCTCCGGCGTTGATTTGGCGTTGAAAGCTTGCCCGGAGACCCTCCCTAAGGTGGAGGATGAAGGGGGACAGAGGAAACCCTCGTCCGAGACGAAGAACGGCGGAAAATCGCGGATCTGGATTGATCTCTTGAATAGGGCGAAACCTGCGCTATTTATAGAAAACAGAATTTAAACAGCGCGCACGATCACTGGCGCATGACCAGTGGTCGTGCGCGATATAGTCAGTGATCGTGCGATATGGACGCAGAAAAGTGGAAAAAGATATAATGACTGCGCACGACCGGCATCGCACGAGCAGTGATCGTGCGCGGTATTGCTGGTGATCGTGCGATATGCCGGGACAGAACTTTCACAGGAGAGGTCATGACTGCGCACGACCGATGATCGTGCGCCAAAGAGGTCGATGGTCGTGCATGGGAAAAAACGCACGACCATTGACTCCTTTGCCAAAAATGGGGAAAGTCCGATGCCGGACGCCCACACGATCCCAGAACCTGCAGGAAAACTGGACGGGATGTCGATCATGGCAGTCACAGACATTAATAAAATGCAAGCAAAAAGGGAAAATACACACACGCACAGAAATAGGCTAAAAGAGTGCACAAGACGTGGAAAACCGTAGCGAACCAAAAGGAATGCAAATGACGCAAAACGGTGTGCAAAGACAAGAAAATAAGCCTAGACGAGTCCGAAAATAGGTATATAAAGAGGACTCATCAGTGATCCAAAGTTTTGACTCATGTGTAGCCTCTCAATTGGGATACACTTTATGTTCAAACATTGGGAGCAAAGGATGGAGATAGGGCCAGAAGGAAATCTTATCTAAAGTTCTTGAAAAAACTTTCTAAGTCCAGTTCTCGAGAAGGAATCTCAGAGTTCTCGAGAAGTATGGTATAGTTCTCGAGAAGCTCAGACTCTACTTCTCGAGAAGTCAGGACAGTTCAAGAATTTCTCTAAGTTAAGTTCTCGAGAAGTCAGTAAAGTTCTCGAGAAGTCTTCTATAAGTTCTCGAAAAGTCAATTTAGTTCTCGAGAAGTATTCCATTGATTCTCAAGTTCAGAAATTCAATCAGAAGTTGATTCTAAGTAAAGTTCTTGAGAAGTCTTCTATAAGTTCACGAGAAGTCAATTTAGTTCTCGAGAAGTATTCCCTTGGTTCTCGAGAAGTTCAGAAAAAAAATTTCTCTAAGCTCAAGTTCTCGAGAAGTCCTCTATTATTTCTCGAGAAGTAAATTAGTTCTCGAGAACTATACTCTGGTGTTCTCGAGAAGTCCAACCCCTTCTAAAGAGATTAGTTTTTGAGAAGTCTCTAGTGTTCTCGAAAACTTAGTTCATAGTTCTCGAGAACTATAATCACTTCTCGAGAACTAAGTCGGATTTTTTTTTTCCAGAGAATTTATTCTAAGTCCAGAACGACCGGAATTTCAAATAACCCAACAGGATCGGTCCACGTGTCATTATTAATGATATTTCCAACCGTTAAGAGATATCCTATATAAGGTCTTATCACTAAGACATAACCCTAAGAAGGAATAAGAGAAATTATTGAGCGGATCTCGTACTTTCCAAAAAGCTCTGGTTCGGCCGATCTCTTCTCAAGCTCAACGTCTTGAAGCCGCCGCCACCGCTCTCGTCAAGACGATCCTCATCCTTTCGATCTAAAAGATCTACTGATTCTGGAAACGTTCTTTCTTCCTTGATCGAGTAGATTCAAGAATTTCTCAGGTCAGATCTACTAGTCTTCTTCAACAATTCTGAAATGGCCGCAACTTCAAGAAGAAGACCTAAAGACTTATTTCTTGTAGATCTGAGAAAGTTTATGCTTGTATTTTCATATCTATTTGTAAATCTTGTAGGAGATTATTCTTTGAGTGTAGGAGCGATGTGCTCCGAGTGGTAGGAAGTTTTTGTATCTTCCGAGTGTAGATCCATTTGGATCGAATTTTGTATGAATGTGGTTTCGAGGTGTAGGATTGGTTTGCAATCCGAGATAGTGGAGTAGCCGAGTCTAGTGATTTGATAGATCGGTGAGGAAAGTGGACGTACCCAAGATCGGGGAACCACTATAAATCTCTTGTCATCTGTGTGATTGCTTGCTTTCTTATTTGTGATAGTTGCTAAATTTTTTATTCCGTATTAGACGCACATCTCACCTATTCACCCCCCCCCCCTCTAGGTGATTTAGGTAGACAACTTACAACTTTCATCTTAGTTAAGGGGTCTAGTTATTTGAGGGATGTTACAAATCCCAATACATAATAATAAAAATTTTCTCCCCAAATTTAAGGTTAGGACTACGGGGTTCTTCTTAAATTAAAGCATGTAACATCCCTTAGAAAGTTAAAGGTATACCTAACTCGAAGAGATCAGGGTATTTCTACTGCATCAGATCTCGTGGCTCCCAGGTATGCTCCTCATTCCCATGATTCCTCCACAGGACCTTGACAAACAGAACCTTCTTGCACCGCAAGACCCGCACTGCCATATCATCGATCCTGGTCGGCTCTAGTCTGACCGATCGATCAGATGCTACTGGGCCATCTATGATAGAAATCTACTGCTCCGGTCGTAGTAATTCCCTCCGAAGGGAGGAGACATGGAAGACGTCGTTCAATCCCGCCAACTCCGGCGGTAGCTCTAGTCTGTAAGCCAGGGAACCGATCCGCTCCAGGATCCTGTAGGGCCCCATATACCTCGGACTAAGCTTCTTTCGCTCGCATACCCGCGAGACTACATGCATCGAACGTATATTCAAGAATACCTGGTCTCCAACCTGGAACTCCACTTAATGATATCGCGCATCGTAATATTTGGCTTGTCTGCTCTGGCCCTCCAGCATCCTATCCCGAATCAGTCTCACCTGAGCATTGGTGTCCTCTACAAAATATTAGCCAAGTGCCTTTAGATCCTCATCCTGGATCCAAGATAAGGGGGTCCTGCACCTCCGTCCGTACAATGCCTCGTAAGGGTCCCTACCTATAGTAGACTGATTACTGTTGTTATACGAGGAACTCGATCAATGGCAACAGTCTCTCCCATGGCTCCCCGCAGACCAGGATGCATAAGCGCAAAAGATCCTCTAGTGTCCGGTTGGTATGCTCCGTTTGTCCGTCCGTCTGAGGGTGAAAAGTCATATTGAATGTAAACCAGGACCCCAGATAAGCCTGGACTGACCTACACTCTCTGGACATAAACCTCCCATCTCAATCCGACATGATCGACCTCAGCACGCCATGATAATGGAAAAACTGCTCCACAAACTTCCGCACCAAATCACTAACTGGAGCATCCTTCCTGATTGGAATGAACCTGGCAACCTTCGTCAACCTGTCGATGATCACCAATATTGAATCGTTTCCCGCATGTGATTGAGGGAGACCATGAATGAAATCCATGTCTATATCGTCAAACATCCACTCCGGCACCGGTAGTGGATGCAATAATCCGGCCGGACTCTTACACTCTACCTTTATGAGTTGTCATGACTCGCAATGCGTCACAAAATATGTGATATCCTTCTTCATGCCCGGCGAATACATAGTCATCTTTAGGTCAGCTGTCATCTTCGTAATCCCAAGGTGTACTGAGTACCGGCTGCTGTGTGCCTCTACCATAATATATTCCCGTATCTGGCCACCTGTCGGTATATAAACTATGCCTCTAAATCACAGAAGCCCATCCCTTAGCGAGTAGTCCCCAGTCGTGCCTTCCTCCAAGACACTGAATATCGGCTCCATCCTCGCATCCAACTTTGTCCATCTCTGATGCGATCGTATGTCGTCAGTGGCACTCATCGATGCCAGGTACTCCCCATAAAGCTCTGGATCGTCCTAGGATACCAAAGATATCATTATGCCCTCCAACATCTTTATCAGCTCCATGGACATCAGCTGGGGCTCCTCTCCTAATGTGGTAGCTCTCCGGCTCAGTTCATCTACCACTACGTTGCCTCCTAGGGTGATAATGCATGGTGTACTGATAATCTGACAGGAACTCCACCAATTGTCTCTACCGGATATTTAGCTCCTTCTGCGTATCTATATACTTCAAATTCTTGTGGTCCGAGAAGATATCGCAGTGGACACCGTAGAGGTAGTGCCGCCAGATCTTTAGAGCGAAGATAACCACTCCCATATCCAAGTCATGCACTGGGTAGTTCTGCTCGTGTTTCTTTAATTAGTGGGAGGCATAAGCTATCACGTGCCCATTCTGCATTAGAACGACACCCATCCCCTTATACGACGCATCCGTATAAACCTAAAATCCTTCCTTCCCAGATGGAAGGGCAAGGAAAGGGGCTGAGGTAAGCCAACCCTTCAGCTCCTGGAAAGCAGCCTCACACTGTGGCATCCAAACAAAAGGAGTGTCCTTCTTTGTAAGGTATGTAAGAGGAAGCGCAATTCGGGAGAATCCCTCCACGAACTTTTGGTAGAAACCGACAAGTCCTAGGAAACTTCATACATCGGTGATCGTCTTCAGCAGTGGCCAATCTCAGACCGGCTGGATCTTCGCTGGGTCCACTGCTAGTCCTGCTCCACTGATAATGTGGCCCAAGAAGGCCACCTCCTTCAGCCGAAACTGGCACTTACAGAACTTAGCATACAAATGGTGTTCTCAGAGCCTCTCTAGAGTCAGTTACAGATGATGAGCATGCTCCTCCTCTGTCCTCGAGTAAATGAGGATGTCATCAATAAAAATGATGATGAATTTGTCGAGAAAGGCCTTGAACACCCAGTTCATCAGATACATGAACGCAGGCGGTACATTCCTGAGCCCAAAGGGCATCACAGTGAACTCATAAAGTCCATATCTGCTGCTAAAAGCGGTCTTCGGGATGTCCTCCTCCTAAATCTGCAGTTGGTAAAAGACTTATCTTAGATCCAGCTTTAAAAACCAGTGAGCTCCCTCCAACTGGTCTAATAGCTAATCGATCCTCGGCAGAGGATACGTGTTCCAGACCGTCAGCCTATTCAGTGCTCTATAATCAATGCACAATCGGAGTGTCCCATCCTTCTTCTTCACAAATAATACTGGAGCTCCCTATGACAAGGAGCTCGTCCTGACAAACCTAGCTTCCACAAACTCCTGTAGCTGACTCCGAAACTCTACCAACTCCTTATGGGCAATACGATACGGAGCTCTGGATATCGTCTTAGCCCCCGACATGAGCTGTATCTAAAAGTCTTTTTCCCGATGCGGTGGTAGCCTTGGCAACTTCTCCAAAAACACATCTGCAAAATCCCATATTACCGGAATGTTAACCATAGGGTCCTGGATCTCATTAATCTCGAACAGCACCTGATAGACCTCGTCCCCCTACAGGTGGGCCTTGATGGCCTGAATAGAAGAAAGTAGATGGCGAGAGACCGGAATAGTACCTTCGAATGTCGCATAAGTGTTATCGTATTGGAGTACGACCTTCCTCGCTGGGCAATCAATCAGAGCATGGTTCTAGGCGAGCCATGATATTCCCAGAACAAGATCAAAATACGGCAAGCACAAGATCGTTGTCGGAGCTTAGAGGGTTAACCCATCAATGATCACCCTTGTTGAAACTGAAAACTCGGTCCCTGTGGAGTCCACCCTTACGAAAGTGGTGATCACACACTTACTTCTCCCTCGGGAGCCAAACGACTAAGGAAAAAGAACAGGGGACAGACCCAAAGGCTCGGCGTGGAGGTCGCACCACACACCCGGAAGATCTTAGAGTGCTTCACCTCTCTAGCCAAATGCTGAGCTAAGGATATCTAAGAAAGTGCAAGAAGATCGGGGCACCAGTAAGCATGTCTTCTGAGGTACCCCCTTGGGTCTATTTATAGATTTCTGAAAACAACCTGCAAATAACCAACCTCCTCTGTTCCAAACAGCTATGTACAGTCCAACAGAATCTGCCAACAGCATAACTCCTATGTTTTGTCAGGCTATGGGCAGTCCAACGGGGGGAAAATAGTAAAGATATATCACAGAAAAACTAGGTGAGTGGCCCTCTGAAACCTCCACTCGCCTAGGGCGGAGAGTGCTCGATGGAGCTGGCGCTCGCAGCCTCTTCCAGCCCTAGGCGAGTGCGGGCCCGACCTGCCCCACTCGTCCACTGCTTGATGAGCCCCTGGGGCGAGCGGGAGCCTACCTACTCCACTCGCCCACTACTCGTCAAGCCCCTGGGGCGAGCGTGAGCTGACCTGCTCCGCTTGCCACTCACACGATCCACCCCACTAGGGCGAGCCGAGGGGGCTTCTCGGGATCTCGCCACCCTCCGGCTCGACTAGGACCCGGACTACTGGACTAGCCAATCTGGGTCATGTTGATCACTATTCACTGAATATGGGATTGTACACGATTCCAGCTCTTTGCTAGGTTGACCCAAGCTCGGAAAGAATCATCCAACCCTGCAATATGCGGCGAGTGCGATAGGGGACAGAGAATCTTTTGGTTGGCTCCACCAGCGATTATAAATACATGCCCGCATACCTTGGTGGCCTCCGTCATTCTCCCTGAATTGAGCCTTGCTGAGATGCCTCTCTCCAAATAACTCCAAGAGAAGCTTAGCCATGCCCACGAGCTAACCACCACTCGCGCTGTCGTTGTAATTGGCATGTCTCCCAACGCTGCACTGCGCGAGCCAACAAAATCCAATCTTGCCAAGAAGGCTAAGTCCATCCCAAAAGATGCTGAATTCATCTTCTGTGACCTCGAATCCGCCTTGACTCCCAGGCTCGCCTCCTTCAAACCAGCTGCCGACCTCAATGGGAGAATAGTCATCAACATTCCAGCCGACCCCGAGAACCATCAGACATATGTCAAGACCTCCATGTCGCGAGTCCACACCCCGCACGATGACTCGCAGCCTCAGACTCCCCCCAACATTTGCCTGCAGAGCAAATAACCTCCCTTTGGGACCACGGGGTTGGACTTGCTGAAGTCCAGGTTGCCGGTTTGCACTCCTGTCCAGCAGTACACCTCTTGTATTCGCTGACGAAGGTATAAGAGATATCCCGGTCCCCACATTCATCCTCATCTCCCCGATAACCCATACTCCGGGTCTCGGAAAGAACTTAGCCTTACCTCCTTCACACACCCCCTAAGGACTGTCCAGCTTATCTCGTAAGCTCCACTTTCACGAGAACATTTTGCCTAGGCATCTTTGTTGCACTCGCACCCTCTTTCTTCCTGAGTTGATTCTTTTTGCAGGTCTCCCTACTCCGTCTGAAGTCAAGGAATATTCAAAGCCGGCTCGCTATTGCCACCCCCGGACCCCGGGGTGACGGAAAGCTTATTGCATGACTCGCTTGATCCTGCTGAGTCGAGGCGGTGAGTATTAGAAGTGTTGAACAAGCAGGACACCGCCTAGCGCCAACTTCAAGCGGACAATCCATATAGCGAGCAGTGACTACAGGCGCTGGAGCAGGACTATGTGTTGCTCGCAGATAAGATGAAACACGGCTCGACGAGCGAGAATATTTCCCCCACCCCAGTTATGGAGAGACTGAGTGAAAAACTACAGACCTTTAGTCGGGACCTGGACCTGGTCCGCGAGTTCCTCAACCCGTACTGACCTCTGTGGATGGGGGCGCGAGGCCGGGTCAGATGGAAATGGCTCCCTAGCTGAGCCTACCGGACCTCGCCCCCCCCCCCAATACACCTAGCTCGTGCGAGTTGACCGAACTTTCTTTATGCTTTTTATGAACTTCCTTCTTCTCGGGGCTGCGAATGTCCCTGTCTATAAAAACTTGAATAGTTTTTAGAACTCAATATGCTATTTGAAATAATATGTTGTGTCATCTAGGTTCAGCTCGCACTAGGATAGGCCTTCTTGATTATTTGACTTCTTAAATGGAGCTGTGCTCAAATGGAGTTTTATTATTAGACCAAAATCTTCCTGTAAACCTGAAAAATGAAGTCGTTCAGTCATGTTGCATCACGAGTCTACAAGCCGGAAGAAATATGAGTTTCAATTTGGCATGGAAGCGAAGGAAGCATTTCATGTTTTCAAGGATGAGCCCTATTTGCCTTTCCTAGTGCGAGAGATTCCAGCCCGACCCGGATAGTCATGTCAAGAGAAAGATCTTGAACTAGATTCATCATCTCAATTCCTAGCTAACCGCATGATAATTGGAAGAGAGGGGATTTTTCAAAGCCTTCTTTATCAGGTTCGTCCCAATTCATAATAGAAAGGAGAGAAAGTGCCATGCCTCTTCTATCAGGTAAGGTAATGCTGATAGGATACCTTGTTATCGCTCGCCTTCTTTCTCAACCCCAAACAATGAGAGGCATTTTCACTAGTTTTGACATGCGGGTCGCCGGGTCGGCAAGTTGCGGTCGGTGAGTTGTGCCTGGCGAGTTGGACCGATCGGTCAGCTCGACCATAAATTCGATTTTCTATAAATAGGCCCCCTCACCAACCCCCTTGGGCCATCGCCTTTACTGCATTCATACCCCCTCTACTGCTCTTCTCGCTACCTTCTCTCGCACCCAAATCTTTTATGGATATGGGCAAGACGCGACCTGACACCGACGGGCAGTCCAAGTGTGCTCGGCAATTTGTCGTGTACCTATTCTTCGAAGGGAATACCACTGAGCGCAAGCTCACCAAGTTCAAGCCGATTTCCTTCCCCCTAGATTTGAGGCACGCCGGCCCAGGGAGAACGAATCCATCAACACCTTTTACCAGGATGAACTCTTCTTCCCCCTCTCGCACTTTGAGGTGGGGTTACGCCTGCCCCTCTGGCAAGAGATCCGCCAGATCCTGAAATACTTTGGGGCGGTCCCAGCCCAACTAAACCCGAATGCAATCGCCATGATGGTAAAATTCTCCTGCCTCCTCCACCGAGAGCGGAATGAATTTTACCTGCCCGTCTTCCGAAAACTCTTCACCTACCGCGCAACCAACGACGAGGTGCCTTTCTTGTGGGCTCACACTTCAGGGTTCGTGAGACCACGAACAAGAATCACAACTGGGTCTCCAAGGTCGTCTTCATCAAGGGCAATCTCGGCAATACACCCTTCTCGCTCCAACAGAAGAGAGAGGAGGTATACTGACCCCACTCGGTATCAGGTAATGATGTCGAGCTGCACCAGTTCTTCTTAGGGAAGGACTTCGAGGTCCCCTTCCTTCGAAGGGGCCTTGACTCGCTCTCCCTGGTTCTACCCAGCGAAGGTACATCCCTTTCCTCTTCCTTCCACTATTGGGCTCACCCAAACAAGTGGTCATATTTCTAACAAGTTATTTCTTGCAGGGGAGAGACTACTTCCCGAGCACCCGCCTTTTGCGGACTCGGGGCTCCACCCCGATTTTCTCGCGTGCGAGCGAGCATCTGCGGCTGCCTGCCGAAGCGAGCTGGGGCCATCAAACCCCTCCTCCAGTAAGAGGCAACCCGAACCGGCAAGGTTCAGCTCGTCTCACCGCTCCCTGCCATGAAAGAAGAAGGTGACTGTGGTCTCCCAAGGGAGACTACAATAACAACAATATGTTTTAAAGTACATGAGCTCCCCCGAGACCACGCTAGAGAAATTGCTAGAGAGCCCGTACATGGAGTCGGCATAGAAAAACCAGGGGGTGGCGAGTCCCTCCTTACTCTTGCTGAGAAGCTTACAGCCTGCAAACCAGGCTTGCCGAAGAGCCATCCTCTCTTCGGCCTTGGGGGGAAGAAAAAGGACACGGCCGGCGAGCTGATGGTCTGATGGGATGAGGAGACCCACAGGATCTCCATCTCCTCCCTCGATCCCTCCTGGTCAGGTCGCCAACCCCCTTCGGGTAATGCCTACGCACTCGTCTTTGGCTTGTATGGCCGTGAGGATGCCGAGGCCTATAATGATATGACCCTGCATTAGCTCGGCCATGAGGGCTTGCAAGACCAAATGCGGGCCCTAGATATGCACCACATGGTGGTCCGCTGCTGCTTAAACCTCAACAACCTCCTGTTAAAGGTCGAGCAGGACCGCGACCTCGCCAAGGATAATGCTGCCGATCTAACGAGGCGGCTTGGCATTGCCAAGGAGATACTCGCAAAGCCGGCTGGTGGGATGGTAAGCACCGGCTACCTCCTTCCTTTTTCACTTAGGATTTTTCACGCATATTGATCTTACCTTGCCCTTCTTCCCAGGATGCCGAAGCTATGAGCGAGCTGCGAGCTCGCGCCGCCGAGCTGGAGATTCGCGTCGCCGAGCTAGAGAAGGAGAATAAAAAATTAAAGGCGGAGAACAAGGAGCTCCAGAGCGAGCTCATCCACTAGATGGACATCTTCTTTCCCCAGGGCGGTGGCAAGCCAGGCGTTCCCCCCAAGAGTCCAAAGATTTTTGGCGAAGCGGAGGTCGCTGAGAAGCTGCGAGTCAACTCCATCAGCACCACCGACTACACCCTGCAAATGATGAAAGATATGGAGGTGGTGGTTGAGGGATGTGAGGAGATCACGGAGAGGGACCTTGTGCCGAACATATTACTGCCGGCTACCCCTCCCAGTAAGAACGATGAAAGCTTTGAGTCACTCTTCAATAGGGTTAAGGGCTACAAGGACAGCCGCAATTCCGGAGGGGAGAGCGAGGACCACCCGTCAAGAGGGGAGGGCGAGAGATGACTCGCACCCCCTTCTCATGTTTGTTCTTTCTATTGATGTAATTCTTCTTCCCCCTTTTGTAACCTCGCCGAGGCGAGTTCTCCTTTTTTTAACATCATATTTGCTAATGAAAAAAGGATTTGGCCCGAATTTGTCTATCTTTTTTTTGAACTTACTGCGATGTACTCGCCTGCGAGCTGCCCTCCTCCATAGAGCGACCTCACCAGAGTGGAGCGAGCCTCTAGGATGTAATTGAGTTAGGGTTCGTACTCGCAGAGAGACCTTGGGAGCCTTCTACCCCTGGGCAGTCACGAGGTGGATTACTCGCCGTGCTAGGCTCAAGACTACCCAGCTCGCCCGCGTGCATTCCTCTTTCTCGTCAATTTCAAGCTGAAGTTGTTAGAAATTCCTTAGTATAATTCTTAAAAGGATGCAAATATACCACCGAGGACCGCCTCATCTCTCCTTCCTCAGTAGATGTCGAAACCTCAGATCGCCATCCCCTTTACTCTGCCTTTAGATATTCACCCCATGATAGTTGGGCTAGATCATTTACCGAGCTGGGTCTGCGAATACCCAGCTCGCCTGTAAGATCTCTTCTTCCCCGAGACTGCCAAAACTGAAAATCTCCCAAGTAAAATCTATCAAGACCTCAGCTCGCCCTTACCAGCTCTCCTTGAGGTTTACTAGATCCAATATTTCCCCAACCTCTTCCCCAAGCAACTTCAGATGCCTAGTGTTGATTGGCAAACCGATCTGGGACAGCTCTAGAACCAAAATGATGTCCATCGAGGATACCAGCCTTGCCAGTTTGGTGGAAGCTTGTTAGCGGGAGAATCTCGAGATCTAACCCCAGGGTGAGAAAACTTTCCAACAGTTAGCCTCTAGGCACTACCACCGGCCCAATCAGCTAGGTGATAGTCTAACAGAGGGTGTTAATCATCAACCAGACTCAGCGCTCCAGGGTCATAATGACGTCACTTGAGGATCCCGGTCCTGCCAGCTAGGTGGAATCTTGGCAGCGGGAGCATCTCGGGACCTAACCCTTGAGCGAGAATACTTTCCTTTGTCCAACCTCCGGGAACTAACACTGGCCCAATTAGCTAGGTGAGAGCCTGATGGAGGGTGTTGAGCATCAACCGAGCTCAGCCCTTTTGGGTCATAATGACGTCACTCGAGGATCCTTGCCCTGTTAGCTAGGTGGAAGCCTAACAGCGGAAGCATCTCGGGACCTAACCCCAAAGCGAGAATACTTTCCTTTTTCCAACCTCCGGGCGCTACCACCAGCCCAATCAGCTAGGTAAGAGCCTGATGGCGGTTGTTGAGCATCAACCCAGCTCAGCCCTCCAAGGTCATAATGACGTCACTCGAGGATCCCGGCCCTGCCAGCTAGGTGGAAGCCTGGCATTGGAGCGTCTCGGGACATAAACCCAGAGCGAGAAAACTTTCCTTTGTCCAACCTCCAGGCACTACCACTGACCCAATCAGGTAGGTGAGAGCCTGACAATGGGTATTGAGCATCAACAAGGCTCAGCCCTCTAGGGTCATAACGATGTCACTTGAGGATCCCAACCCTGCTAGCGAAGTGGAAGCCTGGCAGCGGGAGCATCTCGGGAGCTAACCCAAGAGCAAGAATACTTTCCTTTGTCTAACCTCCGGGTGCTACCACCGGCCAAATCAGCTAGGTGAGAGCCTAATGGCGGGTGTTGAGCATCAACCAGGATCAGCCCTCCAGGGTCATAACGACATCACTAGAGGATCCCGACCCTGCCAGCTAGGTGGAAGCCTGGCAGCGGGAGCATCTCAGGACCTAACCCCAGAGCGAGAATACTTTCCTTTGGCCAATCTCTGGCCCCACCAGCTAGGTGGAAGTATGGCAGTGGGAGCATTCCAGGACTTAGCTTGATAAATACAAATTACCATAAACTTGATCTGCAAAAGATTTGGGGCATCAAAGGATTTCATATTCATTAAAGGAATGGACGTACATACTTTTACGGATAGAAATGTTTCAAGTCATCTCCACTCCATGCGCGATTTAGGGTATCTCCCTCCACATTCCGGAGACAGTACCCTCCTAACCTTAGAGCCTCCCCGACAATATATGGGCCTTCCTAGTTGGGGTTGAGCTTCCCCACTGTGGCTGATATTCCTGCCGCATCCACCTTCTTCAGCACCAAGTCCCCTTCCGCGAACTGTTTGACTCTGACGTGCTTGTCAAAGTACTTAGCCATTCTTCGCTTGGTCTCTTCCTGCCAAATGATAGACATGTCATGTAGCTCCTCAGGGTCTTGTTCACCCCTGCTTGATGTGGAACAGGGACTCTGACTCCTTTTTTCTCTTATTGGAGGTGGTGAACCTCAACATGAACCCATGGCACAGGTCCTCGAAGCAGTAGATTTAGTTGGCCAGTAGCTAGTAGAACCACTGCCTCGCCTTTTCCTTGAGGTTGATGGCGAAGAGTCTGTACTTAAAGGCATCCGACATCTGCCTTATCAAAACTACATCCTCAAACCATTGGATGTGCTGGACCGGGTCATCCTTCCCGGTGTAGTAGGACATTTTCGGCTCCGTGAACCCCTCCAGAACTAGATCAGAAGAAACCAACTCACTAAAGGGGTTGCCTCCTCCTGCTGGGCGAGCCAGAGGTTCTCGAACTTCCATCTCGCCGAACCGGCCTCCACTCGCCGACCCGGGTAAGAGCACTCGCCTAGGGAGATATCGCCCACTCCCCTCCTCTACAACCTCCTTCCCAGCTCACTGAGTCGAGGCATCCTCGCCTAGAGTCGGGGAGGCGGCATCTGGAATAGCTGGTGTCGATCACTCGACACGCATGCCGAGTGTGAACTTGAAGAGTCCAAACACCTCTTGTCGGAACTCCTCTAACATCCCCATCATGGCGAGAGGGGAGGGGGTGGCGAGTCGGCCCTTTTCGAACCTTGCCCTTCTCATCCAGTTATCGAGCCTGCTGAAGATTTTCTATGCTGACCACTCTCCACGCTCACCGCACCAAAATGTCTAAACCGAAAACTTGGTCCCTATGGAGTTCACATTTGGAGAAGGGGTGATCACACACTTACTTCTCCCTCGTGAGCCAAACGACTAAGGAAAAGAACAGGGGACAAACTGAAGGGCTTGGCGTGGAGGTCCCACCACACACCCAGAAGATCTTAGAGCTCTTCCCATCCCTAGCCAAATACCGAGCTAAGGATACCTCAGAAAGCGCAAGAAGTCCAGGGCACCATGCCTTCTGTGGTACCCCATTAGGTCTATTTATAGATTTCTGAAAATGGCCTGCAAATAGCCAACCTCCGATGTTCCAAATAACTATGTGCAGTCCAACTGTGTCTGTCAATAGCGTAACTCCGCTATTCTGGCATGTTATAGGCAGACCAACGGGGGAAAATAGTAAAGATATATCACAAAAAAACTAGGCGAGTGGCCCTCTGAAACCTCCACTCGCCTGGGGCGACGAGTGATCGATGGAGCTAGCACTCACGGCCTCTTCCATCCCTAAGTGAGTGGAAGACTGGCATGCCACACTCGCCCGCTACTCGTCGAGCTCCTGGGGTAAGCACGAGCAGACCTGATCCTCTCGCCTACTACTCGTCAAGCCCCTGGGGCGAGCATGAGCCGACCTGCTCTGCTCTCCCCTCACACAACCCACCCAACTTGGGCGAGCCGAGGGAGCTTCCAGGCATATCGCCTCCCTTTGGCTTGCCTAGGACCCGGACTGCAGGACTGGACGATCTGGCTCCTGTAGACCACTACTCTCCAGATATGGGGTTGTACAACCCTTTGAAGGCATTTAGCCATAGACCGGACCTCTATCCCATTGGGTAGATACACCCTCCTAGTGACTCCCTCGTAATATTAGATCTCTTTCAGGTTTCTAATAAAGTCCTTTTAGATAAAGATGTGTGATGCCCCCAAGTCGAATAGGGTATGGGCAGGCTTGCCGCACACCATCACTACCCCTGAGTTTATTAAAAATCTTAGTTGTCTAGTTAATATTTCTTTCTTATTTCTAGCGATTCTACATTTATATAGCTTCTAGGAAAGAATTTAAAATTAATATTATACATGTTATCACCCTCTCCGGGTTTCGGGGCTAGGCCAAGTCTAGGGCATACACTAGCCCTCTGTCCTGTCTGCGGTCATTGCCGTGAAATCCACGTCCTCGGCCACGTCCCTGACCTCCAATCTGCCGATCAGGTTGGGCATCCTGTAATGCTAGAGGTGGAGCTTCCCTAATGGGACAGTTCCTCCGAATATGTCCTAGATGGTTGCACCGATAACACGTCAGTGCCTCCACCACTGGCCTCGGCATCTCCCATATCTGTAAGGGCTAGGGAGCTAGCACCACTAGGTTCCTCTGCTCTTGCTGGTCCTCCTGGTAGGGCCTGTCCCTGTTCCTCCTTTCTCCAATGACCCGACCTCTCTGTTGGTCTTTCCTGTCACCGATCACGGCGTCATTCGCCGATCTTTTCCTTCCCCAAACTGTGAGCTGGTCTGCCTCTAGCTTCTTGGCCATCTCCAAGATCCTGACCAAGCTCCCATCAGAAACAAAAAGGAGGGCATGCCTCATGTCATCGTGAAGGCCCTTGTAGAACCTCTTCGCGTAGCCCGCATCATATAGCTGGTACGAGTCCGCAAAGTTGGCTAAA
This sequence comes from Platanthera zijinensis, assembly GCA_039513925.1. NCBI lineage: Eukaryota > Viridiplantae > Streptophyta > Magnoliopsida > Asparagales > Orchidaceae > Platanthera > Platanthera zijinensis. The sequence goes on from CM077087.1 coordinate 111,215,187, forward strand.
TTTGTGAACTCCCGATAATACTCCAATATTTTCCTGCTACCCCGCCTCAATTACAGGAATCTATCCTCCAACTTGTCCCTTGCCGACTGTGGTACAAAATGCTCCAGCAGCACTGCCCTGAACTCCTCCAAAGAAATGTCTGCATACTCCATCCCCACGAAGTTAGTATCCAATAGTGACTTTCACCATCTCTTTGCATTGGAATCAAAGCAAGAGACTACTAATGTCACTGCCTCCTCCATCAGGCATCGAATCCTGGCCAGCATCTCGTAAATTATATCCAACCACTCCTCTATACGAACTGTTGACTCCGTACCGAGGTAGGATGTCGGAGAAAGTCCTCGAAAGACGCTCAACCAGTTTGTGCCAGGGTTTGGCTGAGGAGTCGGATCCTGTTGAGTCCTGAAAGTCTCCAAGATGGTCATCAATGTATGTCCCATCCCTGTTTGCTGAAACTGAGAAGGGGCCAGTGGAGGTGGAGCAACATTCTGAGACTAAGGTATACCCTGCCGTGGGGTAGGGTTCGTCGCAGGCTACACAAGGGAAAAGCCAATTGTTAGGTGATTTACCCATAAATTAGCTGAAAAGTGGACTACTGCATGTGATTTCCCTTATGGGCACACCATTGCTTTCGCTGCTAGTTTGTCCTCAAACTAAGCTCGTGCGTGGTATCCCAGGGTTTTTGTGGACTTATTTTCTTTGGATCGAGGTTTTCTCTGACACCAGTTTGTAAGACCCCATTTTTAAGATACTAGTTTGTAAGACCCCATTTTTTGCCTTCGGGATCTTATGCCTAGAATCGTCGTTTTGCAATGACACCAAAACTCGGGAGGGTAGCCACTACAAAATTTCGATCCTGCCGGAAGTAACGATCACAAAAGAAGTATAAGTACATAGTTTAGAAAAATTAAGTCTAAGTCCGCAATCGCATGTAGTATAAAGAAAGATGAATCACAGCATAGTCCACATAGAAATGAAACAGAAACGGAAGCAGTAAAACGACAAAGATAAAACAGGCTTTTGCCTGGCACATCATGTCTTCACTACAACACTCTCGCAGAAGCAAAATACACAAATCACTCATGGATCCTGATGTTGGTGCTCCTGTGCTAGACTGGCCCACCTTCATGTGCACTATACTCCGCTGGTGCTGCATCTCCTATTGTTGCCCTTATCTCCCACCTGAAGCCCCTGAAATTTTGGTCCACCGACCATTAATAAAAAAATACTAAGCCTGGTTTTCCCCCACCCCTCCCCCAGTGGATCCTAGGCACCATGCAGGAGGAATGATAGGAAAGTTATGATGGTGGAGAGTAGATAAGAGCAGGTGACGATGGAACTTATCTAGCAGTTATATTGTAATATTTACAATGTTATAAAAAGAAATGCAAGCTAGCAATACTAAGGTAATTGAGCAGTAAAGAGTAGGAAGTAAAGTGCACCATAAAAGAAATATAACAGACAACCACAAAGAAAGTAACCCTAGCTTATAATGCCCACACAACATTATAAAATAAGGGGTTGTTTTACAAGGCCTAACGTATAAAAAGTCTCATACCAATTTATATATTAGGGGTAAGGGTTGAAAAGTGATTATGACATAATATGCTATTTTATATGGGTTTAATGATATGTTCATATAAGTGTAACATACTGTAACGACCCCATCCGTTAGATGACGTATAGTAGAAGGTCCGGCCGGGGCCCCACACTATATGCCACAAACAGACGGTGAGGTCACAGGATAATACCAAACCAAATACGAATCCTAACTCAGAGCATTCTAGCGGAAGCTTTAGGTTACAACTTTGAACTCTCAACCGGAATGTCCAATATATATAAAACCACCTTTATATATAAATACCACGGAATGTACACAACCACAAGAGTTTGGCCTTAAGGCCTTACAGTTCCTCTGAACATACATCATGTTTTACAAACCTCGGCGCGCAGGCCGGCCATACATGAGTAAAAAGAGAAAACAAAACACCGCCATTCGCTTAGCCTTTCAGGGCTAGTCGCAGCAGCAGCAGCAACAGCAGTAGGGCTTCAGCCCATCACTTACCACTTGGCTCTCCAGCACCTGCACGGGAACAATCCACCCAACCGGTGGCAAACAATGCAACGGTCAGCATTCAGCTGACCCAATTATAACAATCCTACCCCTTTCTCGGGGCATGAGCATTCTTTCCCTGCAAGCATGGCATCATCAAATAGCAACTATGTGCGCGCAGGCACATTCAAGCCATCACAACCATCGGCCACCCGACCCGACAGTCCGTGCACTCAGGGCACATTTTCGGTGTACCGGAATACCAGGGTCAACACCACCATCTACACGGTATTTGAGCATTTCAGTCTTTCCGGCGCGCGGGCCTAAGACTCTCATTAGGCGCTCCAACAAAACCTATACCAGGCTTCCAAGTCGGACGGACCTAACGCAGGTACGGATCAGCCACCCCCCGTTGCTCAAGTCGCCGAGCCACCTCGAATACGGAAGTATCCATGGCTTTTTATAGGCGCGGGTCGGTTTCACCTTTCCTGTTCGGCAATCTGCCTTTTCATCGAGTTGCAGCCCAACGGCTCAACTACTCACAAAGTGGCAACGCACGGCCACAAGAGTTGCCTCCAACCCTCTTCATTTCCTGGACATCGTCCAGTACTTCCTGCCGCACCAAGCAACAGGTAGGAACAAGGCATCACAAGCCATGGCATCACAAGCCATTATCACGGAGCCTTCTCCGATATGCAAACAAGCATCACCAATCCAGATTACATCCAGATGGGCTTCACACAGCATGCCTAGATCCGTACTCCAATTCCGGACTCTAACAAGGGGGACTTCACATATCTACCCCAAGGGACACCACAACCCACCGCACACTCGCGGGGAAGGGTTTTCCCTATGCAATGCAGAAAAGAAGGACTTCACATGTCCAAGGAGGGAGATCGTTACCCTTGTCGATCTCTTCGGTGCCATCGAAAACTAGCCGATGAGAAAGAACCGCAGCAGCCTTGCCTTCACAACGCCGGCTTCGGATCACGAATCGAACCACGGGAGCTCCGCCGGTGGCTTGCTCTCCTCCTCCTTCTTCTCTTCCTCTCTCTTTCTCTCTTCCTTAAGGACAAATGAAGAATGACTCTTCATCCTTACTTCTCGTAATAACCCAGCCAGGAAACCACCTGGACCCTTGGATCAAAAGAGAGAAAACTGAACGGCCAAGATTTTCCCAAAAATTCACTTTTTGGCCGACACGGCCTGTGACACGCCCGTGTCACAGGCCGTGTACCCTCTAAGCGGCACACAGTTTGAACCGACTGAACAACACGGGTCATCGACACGCCCGTGTAGAACCTGACACGCCCGTGTCGAACTTGAGACACGCCCGTGTCTCCTGTTACATCGAGCTGCAACCAGTACACGGGTCGGAACACGGCAGCTGACACGCCCGTGTCCAGCCTGACACGCCCGTGTTCCCGGCCGTGTTCAAGGCCGTGTCCGGCTCTGACTTGAATAGGCCAAATTCGCAAAATAATTCGAACACGCCCTGGGACACGCCCGTGTCCCAGGCCGTGTACACCCGACACGCCCTGGGACACGCCCGTGTCCCAGGCCGTGTAACCCAGCCTGCTACTCAAACTTCATGTTGAGTCTTTTGGGGCCTTTTTGGGGTGTTACAACCCTCTCCCCCTTAACAAAATTTCGTCCCGAAATTTGCACGGTAAGGAAACAAAACCAGCAATGCTATAACTCTGTTATAACAAAAAGTACACGGTCTACAGTTTATACAAATAACTCGGGAAACTCAGCTCGCATGGTCTGCTCTCGCTCCCATGTTAGCTCTTCACGGCCACAATTGTCCCATCGGACCTTGACCATCCCGATCACTTTGTTCCGCAACTGTTTCTCGGCTCGATCCTCGATCCGAATGGGTCTAACCTTCGTCGTTAGCCCATACTCGACCGATACCCGATCATTCTCCACTACTTGAGCTGGATCCTTCACCGCCTTACGAAGGACTGAGATGTGAAACACATCATGTAATCCACCCAAGTCCGCTGAAAGTGCTAGTCGATAAGCAGCTTCCCCAACTCGCTCCACCACCTCAAACGGACCAAGATACCTCGGACTTAGCTTTTTCAAACGCCGAATCCTGGACACACCTTTGAAGGGTTTGATCTTCAAATATACCCAATCACCCACCGCGAACTCCATATTCCGGTGCTTGGCATTGTAGTACTTTGCTTGACGATCTTGGGCTATCAATAGCCTCTCCCGAATAGAGCGTATGAGCGAAGTAGCTTCTTCGACTTCCTTTTTCCCATTCAGCTTCGATTCGCCTGCTTCTGCCCAAGCTAAGGGTGTACGGCATTTCCGACCATACAACGCCTCAAATGGTGCCATACCAATACTCGCTTGGTAGCTATTATTATGGGCAAATTCGACGAGAAATATATAATCTTCCCATCTCTTACCAAAGTATAGGGCGCACATGCGGAGCATGTCCTCCATCGTCCTATTGGTTCGTTCAGTCTGGCCATCCGTTTGGGGATGAAAGGCCGTACTAAACGCCAATTTTGTACCCAACATTTGATGAACGAGCCGCCAATCATTCGATGTGAACCGCCCATCACGATCACTAACGATGCTCCGAGGAACACCGTGCAGTCGAACAACCTGCTCCACATACAGCTTGGCCAAGGTTTCCACTGAATCGTCTCTTCTGTTTGGAAGGAAGTGCGCCACTTTCGTCAACCGGTCCACAATCACCCAGATTGAATCATGACCGCGTTGAGATCTCGGCAACCCGTGCACGAAATCCATCGAAATATCGTCGAACTTCCACTCCAGAATAGGTAACGACTTCAGAAACCCGCCAGGCTTCTGGCATTCTGCTTTCACCAACGCACAGGTAGTGCATTCAGCCACATAACGAGCCACATCTTTCTTTAGTCCGGGCCACCAGAACAGCTTTTTCATATCCCTGTACATCTTTGTGCTTCCTGGGTGAACTGAGTACTTTGCAAAGTGCGCTTCGTACATCAACTCTTCCCTCAATTTACCCACACTTGGGACGCACACTCGACCATTTCTCCGTAACAACCCGTTATCCCAAGAGAATTGATCATCCGGCCCATCTTTAGCATAGCGCTGGAGACTTTCATCAAGCTCCGTTGCTCGCCGAACTCTGTCCGTAAGGTCATACTGCACCTCCGTCCAGTTCAAGCACGCATCGGTTGACGCACCCTTGTCAACACACGATATCTCCATTGCTTCCAAATCTTGGCTCAAACGCTGATCATGCCTCTACAACCAGCTTGCCCGTACCGGTGTCTTTCGACTCAAAGCATCAGCGACCACATTTCCCTTCCCGGGAGTATAGTGAATCTCGAAGGTGTAGTCCCCGAGGAACTCCATCCATCTTCGTTGTCGCATATTCAAATCCTTCTGATCCAACAAATACTTTAGGCTCTTGTGATCCGTATAGATATCCACTTTGACGCCATATAGATAGTGCCGCCACAACTTGAGCGCAAAGATTACCGCCGCCAACTCCAAATCATGGACGGGGTAGTTCCACTCATGCACTTTCAACTGACGCGAGCCATAAGCAATCACTTTACCAAATTGCAGAAGAACGCAGCCTAAGCCGCTCCCAGATGCATCACTATAGATCTCATACCCATCGGTACCACATGGCGATGTCAACACAGGCGCCGTGGTCAAACGACTCTTCAAGTCTTCAAAAGCTCGCGCACACTCCGACGTCCAAATGAACTTTTGATCTTTTCTCGTCAGCGTGGTGAGAGGTAAAGCAATCCGTGAGAAGTTTTCCACAAACCGTCTATAGTAGCCCGCAAGTCCAAGGAAGCTCCTGACCTCGGCCACTGAAGACATCACTGGCCAATCTCGAATGGCACTTATCTTCAACGGATCCACCGCGATACCCTCTCCGCTTACCACATGGCCTAAAAAGGCTACTGAAGAGAGCCAGAACTCACACTTTGAGAACTTGGCAAAAAGCTTATTCCTTCGCAGGGTATGCAAGACCAACCGCAAATGGTTTGCGTGATCCTCTTCCGACTGAGAGTATACTAAGATGTCATCGATAAACACAATAACAAACAAATCCAAATACTCTCGGAACGTTCGATGCATTAGGTCCATAAATACCGAAGGCGCATTACATAGGCCAAATGGCATTACCGTGAACTCATAATGACCGTAGCGTGTTCCAAACGCCGTCTTGGGAATGTCACCTTCCCGAATCCTTAGCTGATAATATCCCGATTTCAAATCCAACTTGGAATAGACCGTTGATCCCGCCAGCTGATCAAAGAGGTCATCAATCCTCGGAATCGGATATTTGTTTTTCTCCGTCAGCTTATTCAACTCGCGGTAGTCAATACACAACCGTAAGCTACCGTCTTTCTTTTTCACAAAGAGAACAGGCGCGCTCCAAGGTGACATACTTGGGCGTATATAACCCTGCTCCAACAACTCTTGCAATTGGACTTTCAACTCAGCCATCTCTTTTGGCGCGACGCGATATGGAGAGCGGGCCACAGGTTTCGCACCTGGCACCAACTCAATAGAGAAGTCAATCTCCTGCTGGGGTGGTAACCTAGGAAGATCTGTAGGAAACACATCGGCAAACTCTGACACAACTGGCACTTCACCGACACTGGCCTTTGGCTCAACAGCCTGAATTAGCTTGAAGAATAACTCCGCGCCCTTCCGAACAGCATTGACGACTTGGAGTCCAGACAACAGAGTCCCGCCAACTCCTCGCATACCAGCGAACTTCGTCACAAGCCCGGTATTCTGGCCCAGTGTAATCTCCTTGGAGTTGCAATCAATAAAGGCACGCTGCTCCGAGAGCCAGTCCATACCAAAGATCACATCAAACTCCGATAATGGTAGCACAGCTGCACTCAAACCGAAATCCCGACTTCCTATTTGCACATCCACATCGCAAGCCCTATCCGCAAGCATCACACAGCCATTCGGCAATAGCACCCTTGTACTATCCACCATCACATGACTTGGTACCCCAATTCGAGATACGAAATCCTCAGACAGAAAAGAATGCGAAGCACCCGTATCAAACAGGGCTCTCGCTAAATTATTCCGAATCAGGACAAAGCCTGCAGCACACACACATCATGCACAAGCTAAACATAACCAAAACCAAAAGCACAGCAAGTAAACTAACTCAACTCGTACCTGTGACGACGTCACTTTGCTTAATCGCTTCCTGTTGGCCAAGTTGATAGATTCGGGGCTGCGCCTGGGAAGCAGAGGAATCCACCACCGCTTTGCCCTTCTCAGCATACGACGCACCCGTCTTCTTTTCCCCTTTGGGCTGCACAACCCGACAGTCACGAGCAATATGCCCCACCCGGCCACAGTTATAGCATGTACGAGCATCCGGCCTTGATGTCGCTCCCGACACAACGGTCGTAGTCACTTGCCCGGATGGCTTGGACCTCTTGCCCCCTTTCTTCTGGTAAAACGACTTGCTTGGGCGAGGTGCTTGAAACTCTGGCTTCGACGCAACCAAGCCCTTGTTCCCTTGCACTCGCCTCATGTCCTTCTCCAATGCGCACGCAGTATCAACCAACGCCTGAAACCCTTGGCTCACAGAACTCGAAAGCAGGAATCGCAACTCATCCCGCAATCCTTCATAGAACCGATTCGTTTTCCTTTGGTCGTCCGCGAAGATTGTTCCCGCATATCGTCCCAACCTGGTAAACTCGTGCAAGTAGATATCCACACTATCTTCCCCTTGCTTTAACCGTTGGAACTCATTTTCCATAGCAATGCGTTGCGCCGCTGGGACATGTTTCGCCAGAAATAATCGAGAGAACTCCTCAATCGATACTTGTGTTAATTGCCTGCCCGCCAAATGATGTAGCTCAACCTCGTCCCACCACAACCGCGCCTCCCCTTCAAGCATGAAGGTGGCTAAGGTGACCTTGAGAGTTTCCTCCGCCCAGATCGCTGTCATTATCCTCTTGACACGCGATAACCAATCTTCCGCCTGCGTTGGGGATCCCATTCCCGCAAACGTAGGAGGACTGAAGCTCATGAATTGCTTCAACTGTCGGTCAGCTGCTCGTGGATCTACAGCCTCAACCGGCTCGGGTCTTACATCAACACGAACTGGCACTACTGCCGGCTGCGCTTGCCCGGTCGGCTGAATCATGGCAAAGAGCGCCTCAGCAACTAAGCGAACAGTTTCCGCAGATGGAGGAGGTGTTGGCACCTCAGTTGGTGCCGCACTCTCATCAGAACGCTGGGGCTCAGACTGCCCAGCACCACTACGTGTCACCTATAGGTGGACAAGACACACATTAGCGAACGTATGCAAGCAAAACAACACAAAAAGGAACGCGCAGATTCCTCAAACAAGATTTTGTACATTCCTTAATGGACATTCCAGAGTTCATTAGCGTTACAGCAGGTCGCACAAACACGTGCTCGCCACCCCACAAAAGAATGCGACCACGAATTCGAAAGAGGAAGACCGAGAAAAGCTGATACCAAAATGTAACGACCCCATCCGTTAGATGACGTATAGTAGAAGGTCCGGCCGGGGCCCCACACTATATGCCACAAACAGACGGTGAGGTCACAGGATAATACCAAACCAAATACGAATCCTAACTCAGAGCATTCTAGCGGAAGCTTTAGGTTACAACTTTGAACTCTCAACCGGAATGTCCAATATATATAAAACCACCTTTATATATAAATACCACGGAATGTACACAATCACAAGAGTTTGGCCTTAAGGCCTTACAGTTCCTCTGAACATACATCATGTATTACAAACCTCGGCGCGCAGGCCGGCCATACATGAGTAAAAAGAGAAAACAAAACACCGCCATTCGCTTAGCCTTTCAGGGCTAGTCGCAGCAGCAGCAGCAACAGCAGTAGGGCTTCAGCCCATCACTTACCACTTGGCTCTCCAGCACCTGCACGGGAACAATCCACCCAACCGGTGGCAAACAATGCAATGGTCAGCATTCAGCTGACCCAATTATAACAATCCTACCCCTTTCTCGGGGCATGAGCATTCTTTCCCTGCAAGCATGGCATCATCAAATAGCAACTATGTGCGCGCAGGCACATTCAAGCCATCACAACCATCGGCCACCCGGCCCGACAGTCCGTGCACTCAGGGCACATTTTCGGTGTACCGGAATACCAGGGTCAACACCACCGTCTACACGGTATTTGAGCATTTCAGTCTTTCCGGCGCGCGGGCCTAAGACTCTCATTAGGCGCTCCAACAAAACCTATACCAGGCTTCCAAGTCGGACGGACCTAACGCAGGTACGGATCAGCCACCCCCCGTTGCTCAAGTCGCCGAGCCACCTCGAATACGGAAGTATCCATGGCTTTTTATAGGCGCGGGTCGGTTTCACCTTTCCTGTTCGGCAATCTGCCTTTTCATCGAGTTGCAGCCCAATGGCTCAACTACTCACAAAGTGGCAACGCACGGCCACAAGAGTTGCCTCCAACCCTCTTCATTTCCTGGACATCGTCCAGTACTTCCTGCCGCACCAAGCAACAGGTAGGAACAAGGCATCACAAGCCATGGCATCACAAGCCATTATCACGGAGCCTTCTCCGATATGCAAACAAGCATCACCAATCCAGATTACATCCAGATGGGCTTCACACAGCATGCCTAGATCCGTACTCCAATTCCGGACTCTAACAAGGGGGACTTCACATATCTACCCCAAGGGACACCACAACCCACCGCACACTCGCGGGGAAGGGTTTTCCCTATGTAATGCAGAAAAGAAGGACTTCACATGTCCAAGGAGGGAGATCGTTACCCTTGTCGATCTCTTCGGTGCCATCGAAAACTAGCCGGTGAGAAAGAACCGCAGCAGCCTTGCCTTCACAACGCCGGCTTCGGATCACGAATCGAACCAAGGGAGCTCCGCCGGTGGCTTGGTCTCCTCCTCCTTCTTCTCTTCCTCTCTCTTTCTCTCTTCCTTAAGGACAAATGAAGAATGACTCTTCATCCTTAATTCTCGTAATAACCCAGCCAGGAAACCACCTGGACCCTTGGATCAAAAGAGAGAAAACTGAACGGCCAAGATTTTCCCAAAAATTCACTTTTTGGCCGACACGGCCTGTGACACGCCCGTGTCACAGGCCGTGTACCCTCTAAGCGGCACACAGTTTGAACCGACTGAACAACACGGGTCATCGACACGCCCGTGTCGAACCTGACACACCCGTGTCGAACTTGAGACACGCCCGTGTCTCCTGTTACATCGAGCTGCAACCAGTACACGGGTCGGAACACGGCAGCTGACACGCCCGTGTCCAGCCTGACACGCCCGTGTTCCCGGCCGTGTTCAAGGCCGTGTCCGGCTCTGACTTGAATAGGCCAAATTCGCAAAATAATTCGAACGCGCCCTGGGACACGCCCGTGTCCCAGGCCGTGTACACCCGACACGCCCTGGGACACGCCCGTGTCCCAAGCCGTGTAACCCAGCCTGCTACTCAAACTTCATGTTGAGTATTTTGGGGCCTTTTTGGGGTGTTACACATACACACACACACAACTCTATGCGCATAGACCTTTAGTTTTCCCATTTGGAGTTAGCTAAACTCTCAGGTACCTGCTGTCATGGCAAACAGAGGCAGTGGGTTGGGCCACCCCACCTCTAGGCTAGCATTCACACCACCTAACCTAGACCTTCGTACTCCTCAACGCGAAGAATACACCACGGAGCCTCTACTTACTCTATTGGCAAATCCTCCAGTCTTTTCCTTGGCTAAGTATAGTCCACACCTGTCGAGTCATCATATCGACGTCAGTGTGAACGACCATCAAATACCGAAGACCCACCACCTTATTAACCTACAGCCATGAATTCTCGAGCCATCAGCTCCCCGGACTAACCTATCTGTCACAACTACCTTCTGAACCTTCGGCTCGATGGGCTAACTTGCCCATTTACACAACCACTGAGCCTACCGCTCTGGTAACCAAACCAATCAAACCTCCTGAGTCATCAGGGTGAGTGAAAGTGCACCCTAGTATTTACTAATTTCTCTTTGACATTTTAGTCTTACGATTTAAGGTTAACCTTGGACTACCCAGAGCATTCCCTATGAAGGGCTCTCGAGGGCACTAGAAACTACGATGGGCTAAAGCTCAAAGCTCCCTTTCGCAAGGTACTTTTTATTGATGGTATCTACCCATGTCCCTAGTCTCTTGATCTTACACTTGAACTAAACCTAAGTGTATTTAGACTTCCTCCAAGGGAACGACGATCCATCGTCGATCCCGAGCACGACCTTTACTTAGACAACCAGACTCTCGCAACCTGACACCTCTTTCATATTTAAATCAGACCAAGTACACCATCTATCCCATTTTCCCATTCAAGGCTTATATGTTATCTTATTTCTACATCTTTACTGTGCAGACCTAATGAGCTACATGATGTGCATGAATGATGACTCCCTCCAAATATTCATCCAAATGACCTAAGATTATTACTGGGGGTCTAACATTATATTTTAAATATAAATCACAAATATAATATATTTCCTAATTTATTTGGCATTTATTTAATTTTCAGCAAAATTAGGCCAGCTATGCTTTTGAACATCAAATATACTTTTCTAATATGGTATGGCCTCAACAAAGTTATGACAAGTGTATATCATCCAAATAAAAGTAAATATTGAAATTCATAATTTTTCCAAAAAAGTTTGACCTCTAGACTAATTATTTATTAATTAACCTCATTAATAGGCCAAAGCAGGAAATAATAGCAATAATCATCCAAAAATTAAATAAAAATTACTAGATGTTAAAAGTGATTAGAAAAGACAACTAATCAAATTTAGTAATTATCCAAACACATTTGGCCACATAATAAATCATTTAAAAATATTCTACACAAGGCAGTTTGTGAAGCATCCTATATGAAAAGGCTTCTAATAATTTTATAAACATTCACAGAGCATGATGAAGCCTTAAGATGTCCTCAAACCAAATTTCATAATTTTCTAGTGATTAATAACTCATAATAATTTTTCTTACTAATAGGGCAATTATTAGGTTTTTGAATGAAGTACTATAAATATTATTCCAAAATACATACTAAAATTTCTAGAGATTATTAACCATTATAAAAGATCGCTGCCTAAGTTTTATAAACATCCAAGATCATATAATTAGACAAAACAATTATGAGTAAAAGTACCATAATTGGTCCTAAACTATTTCCAAGGGAATGTAAGTTCCTAAAAATTTCTAAAATCATTTACTAGAGCTTTTTTCCACCCTAGGTGAAAGAATAGGTTTCAAGAATATCTAAACACCTAGAGGAGAGGGGGTGAATAGGTTCAATTCTTTTTTCTTAGGTAGTTAATAGATTATTAACAGTATGACTAAATTCTATAGCAATCACAACATATAACACACCAATCACAGCAGACACACAGGTTTATAGTGGTTCCCCAAGAGATGGGTACATCCACTTTCCCCCTTCGCCTATCTAGCAATACACTAGATTCGGCCAAACTTCCTTCCACCTTCTCAGATCCTCAGATCTTACAACTCAGAACCCAAACTGGTTCCTACAACTCAGACTTCAACAAGTCCTACACCTCAGGTTCCTCCCAAGAAGCCTACCTCAGAGTGCTTCCACACTCCTACCACTCAGGTTATCAAGCCCTACCTCAGCCCTTATCACCAGGCCTACAGCTCAGATAACTTAATCTCCAACCTCAGGCAAACAGCCCTACCTTAGCCTTTATAATTACAGGCTTACAACACTCAGATCTATAAATATATCCTACAAAAATTATATAAAGAATTCCTTTTCTTCCTTCATGCAGATAGAGATAAAAGAAGGGGTGAAGGAATCTTGATCAGATCTTGATTAATCTGCTTCCTTCAAATCATTGCTGCAATGAATCAGATTCAACCTTACCTAGCTTATTCAAAGCTTCTTGAAAGAGAGTACCTAGGTTGAATCGTCTTGAGAAGTTGATGTAGACACAACTTCTTTCTTGCTGACTTAATTTAGCAAACATTGACAGATCCAAAGAGATGTTGTCTCCTTCTCTGATTTAGAATCAGAACCTTCTTGCTATATAGAATTATGTGAATTTTTCTTGGAGTATTCCTCCTTATTTTTGACTTCCCTCCAAATTTTCTCTGTCTCACTGTGTATCTTTTTCTCTGAATGTTCGGCTCTATTTATAGATCACATCAGAGGAAACCGGCTGATCCGGTGGGTTACTGACATCTGACAGTTCTGACATATCTAACAGGCTTTGACAATCCTGGCAGCTGTCAAGTCTTCTATCTGGATATCTTGCACTTAGAGTTATTTAACTCAGCTGAATGTGTCGAGACACAAGGATAGTATGTGTCGACATAGATGAAGTATGTGTCGACATAATTACCCAGGTGTCGACACACTTCCTATCGTGTTGTCGACAAACTTCAGAAACTGTCGACACAGCTTTTATACAATGTGTCGACACAACTCCTTTGATGTTGTCGACACTCTACAGAAGTTATCGACACAGTTCTTTAACCAGTCTCTACACTCCCTTTTGTAGAATGTGTCGACAAACTACTTTTTATAATGTCGACACTCTTCAGAAACTGTTGGCATAACTGATGTAGTCCCAACTTATGTATGTCGACACAAGTCCTGTGTATCGACATAGCTGTTGTAGACTTGAACTAAAAATGTCGACACAAGTCCTGCGTCAACACAACTGATGTAGACTTGCACTTTGAATATCGACACAAGTCCTGTGTGTCGACAAAGCCCTTCTACTCATGTTAGCACTATAAATTTAAGTGTGTCGACACTAGTCCTGAGTGTCGACACAACTATTGTGGACTCAAATTTCATATGTCGACACAAGTCCTGTGTGTCGACACAACTTTGCTTCTGATCTCGACGCTGTCCCTTCAAAGATGTCGACACATTATAAATGTCTCGACACTTTTGTACTTAGAATATTTTCTTCATTCTTCTGCCTGCACAGATAATCTCAATACACCATCAAATACAACCTGATGTATATTATTGAGTCAGGTGAGGCTTCCCCAAATTAGGTACACAATTTCCAATGTACCCAACAATCTCCCCCTATTTGGAGAAGTCATAACCCATAGTCAATGATATACACCAATATATAAAAAATATGCATGATGTATTTAGCAATTTCAAATTAATTCAATAGCAATTCTATCATATCATACACAAATATTCAACATGAAACATCATAAGAAACTATGCAACTCAGATACATAGGTATATAAGCTGTTGGCAAACAATAATTTATTCATCTTATAAGCAAAGTAGGATTACAATGTTTATGTATTATAACAAAACAACAAAAGATCTGCATAGTTCTACCAGAATCAAGTCAGTCTAAAATTAGGATTGATCTAGTTCCCTGATTATAATCCCTTATCCTGGTTGGACAGTAGCTTTGACTTCAGCTTCATCATCATCAACAAGCTTCTTTCCCTTGATGTCTTTGGCTTTCAGTTGAGCTGCTTTCATCTTTTGCCTCTCAAAGTAATGGAACGGTTTGGGGAAATACTTGCAAGGCTCTATGGAGTTTGCAGGAATTCTACCAGTATTCACGTCCTTCTTGAATTTGTAGATTTTTTTCTTGTTATGCAAGATACTTATCCCATTCCTATTTAGAGTACCACTTGCCCCTGTCATATTGATTTTCAGCCACTGCATTCCATGCAGTTAGGATGATGCTTCTGGAGGTTGGACTCCATTTCTCAAAGTCAGGCCTAGCCTCAGCCTGTTCTTTAAATCTTTTCTTGGATATTTGGGCCTCTTGTTCTTTAATCAAAACTGGATCAGCCATTTCTACTTATTATGAAATTAAAGGCACTTTATCCAGTGGAGGGTTGTATATATCCCGGACTGCCTGCTGAATTTATTCATACTCAGAAGGGGGATATATGACTTGAGCCACTTCAGGTTGCATCCCCTCCAAGATTGCAGGTTGGCATCCAGATTCAACAGTGTTATTGTCATCACATAATGGTGGATATCCCAAGGTAGCTCTAATAGTGTTTGATACCCATTTGGCATGATCAGAGCTAGATTTGATAAGCACTCTCTCCCCCTTTATGAATTCTCGAGCAATGTGATCCCTGAGGTGATTTGTCTTAAATCTGACTTAATCCACCACATGATAGTTTCCAGTTATATAGTAGGCTTTAAATTTCTTTAGTTGAGCTGAAATAGCAGACTCAGGAGTTTTAATTGTAGTATCAACTGCTTCTAAATCCAGTTTCATCTGTGCTTCTATAGTAGATACTTTGGTGTCCACATGAGTTTTTATGGTCGTGGTCTGTTCAGTCAATTTGGTTAAATTGATGGAATGTGTGTCAAGCAAGTTTTCATTCAGTCTTTTTTGATTTTGTAGCACACATCCCTGCCGAATAACCAATTCATCTACCTTAGTTTTAATTCCCTCCTGCTGCTTGGCAATGAATACCACATCATTACCTCCCTTATGGAAGTAGTCTGTCATCTCCTTCTTGAGAAAATTTACTTAAAATCTTATAGATTTGATGTCTTGAGCCAGATTAAGTTAGAGTTCCTTGTGGATTTCATCCACATATGTTTCAAGTGAATGTGTTTGGTCATCAAGTTTTTCTTGCAGCTTCACCAGTAGGGAACTGAAGTCTACTTCTGGAGAAAGAGAAATTTTCCCAGCCTATAATGCTTTCTTGTAGCCTGAACTCTCTTCCTGAGCTCCAATATCTTCCTTTTCTTAAGGCTTGAGGCTTCTTCCTCACTTTCAGGATCTGATGATACTTCTAGTTCCATTGTTGTGCGTTGAACGTCTATATCTAGTCTTGGGGATAGTTCTTGCACCTCCCCCTCAACCCCTGTAGCAGTGTGTTGATCAGCAGAAATATCTTCCTTGTGAACCTCTTCTTCTTCCCCCTGGAAGTCAGTTTCTAATCCCCTGGGGTTTCTCTGGCAGATCTAGAATATACACATCTTGTGCCTCTTTTTCAGAAGTTTCTGTAACTGTATTGATGTCCTGCACCACTTCCATCATAGTGAGGTTTATAGTCTTACTGTCTAACTCAACTATATTGTTATCTCCCCTGGGATTGATAACTCTTGATGATCTGTTTGATTCACAGTCTCCTCCTGGACTTGGGCTTCTGTTCTAGGTGTGAGAACTGGAGACTTCCTGGGTAATTCAGCATTATCTTCATCAAAACTTAATTCAACCCTTTCTTCTGAATCACTAGAAGACTCCTCAGCTTGCACTACATCTTTCTTAGATTTTGTTACCTGTTTGGTCTTCTGCTTAGGTGCAGGGTCTTCTTTGGACAATACGCTATCCCATTTAGATAGGATTCTTATATCCATTCTCCTCATGTGATTAATCTTTGATCCAGCAGTTTGGTTCAGTACCTTATGTATGTTTGCAGCCAGATACAAACTCAGTATTCTGCCTAGGTTAGGCTTCTTAATGCTTTCCTTAACCTTATTGAAGAAAATAGTACTCTAGTCAGTCTTTACTTTGAAGATGATTCTGTTCATTAGGCTGAACATGTAGGAGGAAATCCTATAATGCCCCCAGTTTTGCAGAGGACAACTTTCCCAACAACTTCAGACATAAACTTCCCCATGGAGTTCATCCTTTTCCTAATCATGGATGATCCAAGTTTTGTGTTTGAGGTCAGCCCACACCATTTAAGGGCTTTTACAATCAGTGCAGAATCAATCTCCATTTCTTCTTTAACCCTTGGTAGTTGAAGGGATTTTCTTAGATTTTTGGAAGTTATTTTAACTGTTTCTCCATGAACAGTCGATTTAATCTTGTTCCCCTTCGAATTCGTTGTAGCGTTAGAATAGAATTTTAAGACTTCTTTCTTCCATATCTTTGTTGGTTCTGAAACTACATAATCCAGTCCTGCTTCCTAGATTAGGTCCACCATCGCCTTAATATCAGGTTCTGCATCAGTGAATGCACCCCGAACAAGCTCATAACCTTCATTGATGTTGTTGTCCATCTTGGGCGCCATTGGAGATGAGAAGTGGAAGTTTAAGAGAGATAAATAGAATTTCTTGGTCAACACTAATGGTTTAGTGTCGAAATTTCAGAGAGCGTAGTCGACAAGGTCTCGCTTCCTCCTATTTATACTTTTCTAAATAGGGTAGGCCAAAAGGTAGGATGAAATTAGAGTTTTGTATGCCAACACAAATTTGTTTGTGTTGACACTGTCCTCTAAAAGTGTCAACTAAGGGTTTTGAGTCTTGACGACTCCATATGTCGACACCAATTTCTTTGTGTCAACACAGACTTCTAAAGTCTCGACTGAGGGTTTAGTGTCTCGACACAGACTACCAAGGACTCGACACTTATAACTTGTGTAGTCACTTAATCATGTTGAAGAGAAAATTTCCTTTGACCTATCATATCATTCTAGGTTCAACATACCTAATTAGTTTTTAAAATAGTTGAATTTACATTCATCTAGAGGTTTAGTGAATATGTCTGCTACTTGATTGTTAGTAGAAACAAATTGTAGACTTATATCCCCTTTCTCAACATGTTCTCTAATAAAATGATATCTAATTTCAATGTGCTTTGTTCTTCTATGTGAAACAGGGTTTCTAGCAATTGATATAGCACTAGTTGAACCACAATATAAAGGATTTTGACTTATCTTGATATCATAGTCTTCAAGTTGATGTTGTATCCAAAGCAACTGGGCACAGCAGCTTCTAGCTGCTATATATTATGACTCTGTTATGGATATAGCAACACTTGTCTGCTTTTTGCTGCTCCATGACAACAGTATTCCACCTAGGAATTGGCATGTACCATTGGTACTTTTCCTATCTTCCTTACAGCCTGCAAAGTTTGCATCTGAAAAACCTGTTAGCAGAAAATCTCCATTCCTAGGGTACCATAGACCAAGATGTGGTGTCCCCTTAAGATATCTTAAAATTCTCTTTGCAGCAAAATAATGAGACTCTTTAGGGCATGCTTGGTATCTAGCACAGACACATGTAGCATACATGATGTCAGGTTTAGTTGGAGTCAAGTATAGTAAGGAGCCAATGATCCCTCTATACAAAGACTCATCAATAGGTTTCCCTGCCTCATCTTTTCCTATAGGCATATTGATCCTACTGGAGTTTTCATGGTAGAGGCAGTCTCCATGTTATATTTTTTAATCAACTCCCTAGTGAACTTAGACTGGGATATGGATAGTTCATCATCAGTCTGTCTTACTTGGAGTCCCAAGAAGAATTTTAGCTCACTCATGCTGCTCATCTCAAACTTCTCTTGCATTAGTTTGGCAAACTTCCTGCAAAGGTTGTTATTAATAGACCCAAAGATTATGTCATCAATATAAATCTGGACTAGGATGATCTTGCCCTTTGATTCCCTTAGGAATAGGGTCTTGTCTATTTTCCCCCTTGAGAATTTATTATAAATGAGGAAAGTAGACAGTCTTTCATACCATGCTCTAGGGGATTGTTTCAACTCATATAGAGCTTTCTTAAGACTATAAACATAACCAGGAAAGTGTGGATCTACAAAACTTGATGGTTGATCCACATATACTTCCTCTTTTAGATCTCCATTCAGGAATGCTGACTTGACATCCATCCTGAAGACCTTGAATCCTTTATGAACTTCATAGGAAAGGAATAGTCTTATTGCATCTAGCCTTGCTACTGGAGAAAAGGTCTGATCAAAGTCTATTCCTTCTTCCTGTCTGTAGGATTTTGCCACCAATCTGGCTTTGTTCTTGACAATAATGCCATTTTCATCTAACTTATTCTTGTAGATTCATTTAGTCCCTATGACATTGTGTCCTTAGGTCTG
This sequence comes from Platanthera zijinensis, assembly GCA_039513925.1. Taxonomy (NCBI): domain Eukaryota; kingdom Viridiplantae; phylum Streptophyta; class Magnoliopsida; order Asparagales; family Orchidaceae; genus Platanthera; species Platanthera zijinensis. The sequence goes on from CM077087.1 coordinate 111,234,100, forward strand.
GGAACCAGTTTCCAGACTTTGCATCTCTTGAATTGGTTCAACTCTTCCTACATAGCACCAATCCAGTGTGAATCTTGGATAGCCTCTTCAAACTTCTTTGGTTCCATTTGAGATAGGAAGCTTGAGCATAATGCTGAATTCAAGCTCTTGCTTCTGGTCATCACACCATGACTTACTTCACCAATGATTTGGTGAGGTGGATGATCTCTTAAATGTCTCATAGCTAGTGGCAATCTTTGTTCAGTTTGGTGTTCTTCATTTTCTTCAGCTTGCTGATCCTCAATGTCTTCAGCTAGTTGTTCTTCATTCTCAGTTTGTAAGTCTATAGCTCCCCCTGGACAACATTCATCATCTTCAATCTCTTGGCATGCTGGTTTATCTTCCCTGATGGTCAGATTTTTCATCTTGTATTTTAAACCTGCAGAACTTGAAGAAGTACTTGGCAGCTCACAGTTAATCAACTTAGATTCATCAAAGACAACATGGACTAATTCTTCTACAACTTGTGTAATCAAGTTATAGATTCTATATGCTCTACTATTGTTGTTGTACCCAACAAATATTCCTTCTTAGGACTTGGTAGTAAACTTTGTCAAATGAGACTTACCATTGTTTAGTACATAACACTTGCTACCAAAAATCCTAAATAGGATAAATTTAGTTTTCTGCCTTTCATAATCTTATAGGGAGTCTTTTTGTGGCTTTGGCTGATGGAATCTCTATTGAGAACATGACAAGCAGTATTTACTTCCTCTGCCCAGAAATATTCTGGGAGGGAAGTGTCATTTAACAAGGTCCTACCTGCCTCAAATAGAGTTATATTCTTCATTTCTGCAATTCCATTTTGCTATGGAGTTCTAGGTGAGGAGAATTCTTGATGAATCTCAAGCCCTTCACAGAACTTTGTCATGCGTTCAGACTAAAACTCAGTTCCATGATCACTTGTGATCTTGACCACAGAACTATTAAGTTAATTCTGAATTTGCTTAACAAAAGTCTGGAAGATATCTGGGGTTTCAGATTTTCTCCTTAGGAAGAATACCCAAGAAAACCTGGAAAAATCATCAACCACCACAAGAATATAGACTTTCCTACCTAGACTTGAACTGGCATAGGACCAAATAAATCCATATGCAAGAGGTATAAACACCTCACTGAGTCTTTGGTATCAAGACTATGGAAGGAAGACTTGGTCTGCTTGTCCTTTTGACAAGCTGAGCAAATTCCCTCCTTAATGCACTTAACTTCAGGACCATTCCTTACCAACTCTTCACTAAAGAGTCTACCAATGGTCTTGTAGTTCAGGGGAGCTAGCCTCTTGTGTCATTTGACACAATGAGAAACTTTCTCATCTGCAACTAGGCATATAGGAGTGTCCTCACTCTCACACTCAAAGTCTAGACAATAAATATTTCCTCTCCTAGTGCCAGTCAAGATAACCTCTTGGTCAATTCACACTCATCCTTAAGGAAGGAAATATCATAGCCCAAATCACAAAGTTGAATTATGCTTATAAGGTTATATTTCAAACCTTTCACATAAGCTACTTGTGTGATAGTTACTATGTCATTTGTTATCTTACCCAAACCTTTAGTTACCCCTTTTTCTGAGCCTCCAAAGATAACTTTGGGACCATTCTCAATAGGAGTGAATTCCTTTAGCATGCTTCTTGTTCCAGTCATGTATCTGGAACATCTACTATCCAAGTACCATGTAGGGGTATGGTCACTTGGACTAACCTACAACAAATATATTATCTAACCTCAGGACCCCAAATTTTATTGGGTGCTAGGTGCAAGTTAGATCTAAAATGAACATGTCTACCATCAGTTCTTCTTATAGATAGGCCACCATTACTTCTCTGGACACTCTTATTATACTAGCAATCAATGGCATAGTGGCCCACTTTTCCACAACACCAACATTCATGCACACTGTACCTTCTTAAGAACTGGCTTAACAGTAATGTTGTTTGCAACTCTTAAATCAGCTAGTATATCAGCTCCTTTCTTAATTCTTTCAGCCAGGGCATGCTTAGGGACTTGTTTGGCAGCAGAACTACTTGGGACATCTTGAAACCTATCTGTAGTTGCCTTCTTTTCAGAATGCATACTTCTGATAGCTTCAGATATTCCTAAGTCTACTTTGCTAACAGATTTTCCCTTAGCTTGATGATAGACTGGAAGACTTTTTGAGTCAGCTGATACCTTGTCCTTGAGTGTTGGGGCTGGTACACCAAACAAAAATGGTCCATTATGGGCCATTTGGGTTTTCTCATGGACTGCCCAATAGGCACTAACACCCTTGCCATTTCTACTGCCTTGTTCACAGTGACCATAAATAATATCATAGTCATATCTATTAGAAGGTTGATCCACCTTTTTAAAAGAAATTGGAGTCTTGGAAGCAAGTGACTGAGCTGTAGATTTGCCTTTCCTATTGGAATTGATAGCTCTTGTTCTTCCGTTGAAACCTAAACCCTTCTTACCCTTTTGGGAAGAGAATGAATCTATCAAAGGTAACACTGAACTAGGTATTGAGAATTTGGCCACCAGCTCCCTTTCCTTTTGGAGTCTACTTTCAAGATTCCTAATATGGTTATTCTTGAAAGTAATGGTATCCATATGAATAAAAGTTATATTCTTCAATTTGCTAATTTCTTTTAACTTCAGATCCAACACTTTTGCTGAATCTGAGGTAGCCAACTTCAGAGTGGCATTTTCCTTTGCTAATTTTTTGGCTAGGAGCCTTCTTTCCTTAAAGGCTTGCAGGAGCTCTCCATAATCATCAATCAGGTTATTGATGTCTCCTTCAGATTCAGAGCCACCTTCATCTCTTGATGAAACTGCTTCTAACTCTGGGCTAGTAACATAATTTGACACTAGAGGTGATGACTGTACCTTACTAGGACAAGGCTGCTCCTAGTTTTCTCCATCCTCAACTATGGCCATCAAACCTATGCATTAGCTGTCTTTTTCTTTATTGATATCATTCAGCAACTGCAAGAATTCTATTTCTTTAGAATCTTCCTCAGTTGAGAACAGCGCAATGTAGGCCTCAGCATCCTCTTCATTTTCTGACTCTGATGAAGAAGAGTCAGTCTAGCTTTTCTGCTTCTTGGCCACAAAGGATTTCTCCTTCTTGCCTTTATGCTGGTGTTTCTTTTTCTCACCAGACTCCATTCTTTTGACAGGACGGTCTGTTATTACATGTCCTGGCTTGCTGCAATAATAATAAATAATTTTAGTAGAAGTTTGTTTAACAGGTTTAGAGCCATACCTTTCCTCTTTAGAGGTTTTCTTCTTTCCCTTGTAGTAATCACCCTTGGAGTAAGAAGAAGAGGATGGTCTGCTCCTCCAGTTCTTTTTCTTCAGGAACCTCTGGAATTTCCTAGAAAAGGCAGCAAAATCCTCATCAGAGTTATGGCAATCTGATGTACAAGAGTCTGAACTTTCTGAATCAGTATCAGCAACTTTTATTTGAGGAGAAAGAGTCTTTCTCTTGCCCTTCTTTATAGCTTTAACTTTGAAAGCCACGGACTTATCTTTATTGTAAGACCTGCTGCTCTTTTCCTCATCCTTTCTAGCAATCAACTGCATTTCATAAGACAACAATTTTCCAAACAAGGCTAGTGGAGGAGTATCTGCAAGTCTAGCCACTTATCTGATGGCACAAACCTTGGTATCCCAGTCCTTGGTCAAACACCTGAGAACTTATAATCCAGTTCATAAGTGCTGAAGACCTTTCCATAAGTCATCAGCTCATTAACAATTCTGAAAAAGTTTTCATAGCACATAACTATGTTATCTGTCTTTGTTTGAGGCTTTAATACTCTTGATTGAGCATTGACTTCCTATCCTCTCTTACTTCTGTTGTCCCTTCCATATAAACAATCAAAGTGTCCCACATTTCCTTTGAGGTTTTGTAGTGGACCAAATTTTGAAATGTGGAATCATCTATGGAACTAACAATTATGTTTTGTGCCCTCTTGTCCAAAGTTGCTAAGATGATCTCATCTTTCGTCATCTCAAAAAAATTCTTTGGAGTTTGTAAATTTGCATCAAGAATAGATGTCTTTATTGGAATGAATGGACCTTCCATAACTGTGATGTAAATTCTTGGATCAGATGCCTCCATGAATAATCTGACCCTCTCTTTCCATATGCCAAAAGTTTCCTTTCAGCATATAGGAAGCTTCATGGATCCAAGTTCTTTGTGATTTTCACCTGAACCCATCTTGTCTATCTTATTACTTCCTTGGAGAAATACTCATACTGTTAAGTCTATTTTGAGTAACCTCCCTCTAATACCACTTGAAAGAATAAGTTTCAAGAATGTCTAAACACCTAGAGGGGGGTGAATAGGTTCAAATCTTTTTTCATAGGCAGTTAATAGATTATTCATAGTATGACTAAATTCTATAGAAATCACAGCATACAACACATCAATCACAGCAGACACACAGATTTATAGTGGTTTCCCAAGAGATGGGTACATCTACTTTCCCCCTTCTCCTATCTAGCAATACACTATATTCGGTCAAACTTCCTTACACCTTCTCAAATCCTCAGATCTTACAACTCAGAACCGAAACTTGTTCCTAAACCTCGGACTTCAACAAGTCTTACACCTCAGGTTCTTCCTAAGAACCCTACCTCAAAGTGATTCCACACTCCTACCACTCAGGCTATCAATCCCTACCTCAGCCCTTATCACCAGACCTACAGCTCAGAGAATTTACAGCCCTACCTCAGCCTTTATAATTACAGGCTTACAACACTCAGATCTATAAATAGATCCTACAAAAATTGTATAAAGAATTAATTTTCTTCCTTCATGCAGATAGAGAGAAAAGAGGGGTGAAGGAATCTTGATCAGATCTTGATTAATCTGCTTCCTTAAGATCATTGTTGTAATGAATCAGATTCAACCTTACTTAGCTTATTCAAAGCTTCTTAAAAGAGAGAACCTAGGTTGAATCTTCTTGAGAAGTTGATGTGACACGTCTTCTTCTTTCTTACTGACTTGATTCAACAAACATTGACAGATCCAAAGAGATGTTGTCTCCTTCTCTGATTTAGAATCATAATCTTCTTGCTATATAGAATTCTGTGAATTCTTCTTGGAGTATTCCTTCTTCTTTTTGACTTCCCTCCAAATTTTCTGTCTCACTATGTATCTTTTTCTTTGAATGCTCGGCTCTATTTATAGATCACATTAGAGGCAACCAGCTAATCCGGTGGATGACTGACATTTAATAGTTCTGACATGTCTAACAGGCTTTGACAATCCTGACAGCTTTCAAGTCTTCTGTCTGGATATCTGGCACTTAAAGTTATTTAACTCAGCTAAATGTGTCGAGACACAAGGATAGTATGTGTCGACATGGATGAAGTATATGTCGGCACAATTACCCGGGTGTCGACACACTTGCTCTTGTGTTGTCGACAAACTTCAGAAACTGTCAACATAGATTTTATACAATGTGTCGACACAACTCCTTTGATGTTGTCGACACTCTTAAGAAACTGTCGACACAATTCTTCAACCAGTCTCTACACTCCCTTTGTAGAATGTGTCGACAAACTACTTTTGACAATGTCGACACTCTTCAGAAACTGTCGGCATAACTGATGAAGACCCAACTTCTGTATGTCGACACAAGTCTTGTGTGTCGAAATAGCTGTTATAGATTTGAATTCTGAATTTCGACACAAGTCTTGAGTGTTGACACAGCTGATGTAGACTTGAACTTTGAATGTCGACACAAGTCCTGTGTGTCGACAAAGCCCTTCTACTCATGTCATCACTTTAAATCTAAGTTTGTCGACACAAGTCCTGAGTGTTGACACAACTGTTGTCGACTTAAATTTCATGTATCGACACAACTTTGCTTCTGATCTCGACGCTGCTCCTTCAAAGATGTTGACACATTATAAATGTCTCGATTCTTTTGTACTTAGAATATTTTCTTCATTCTTCTGCCTGCACAAATAAACTCAATACACCATCAAATACAACCTGATGTATATTATTGAGTTAGGTGAGGCTTCTCCAAATAAGTTACACAATTTCCAATGTATCCAACACTAGGAACTCACCAACCAAGTTTCAATACATTCCAAGGACATATGGTCGCATGTCCTTCTTTGAGCTCAAAACTCATTCCTAGAGTTCACACTAGGGTTCTAGGGAATTCCAACCCTAAACCACCCAAAATCTCTTGTGGGGGTGTTTTATATGACATTAAGTTAGTGTACAAGGTTTCATCCCTTTTGGATAAGGATTGTCCACTCAACCCATCAAACACACATTTGCCCTAATTTTCCCCTTAGGGACCAAACTTTGGTCACACCAATACCTATTCAAATTAAACATGTTGGGTCCATTGCCCACAATATTACCTAGAGTGGATTTGAAGAAGCATCACCATCAAGACTTAGAGCATAGTTGTATTTGATGTGTGCTTAAGATCATGCATGCAAGTTGACCTTGATTGGACAGGTGAACAAAAAGAGTAAGCTGGAAGTCAGCTAATTTGACTAAGGAAAGAACTGTCGAGACAGCTGAGAAGAATGTCTCAGTAATACCGCTGAGACAGCTGAGAAGGAACCGTTGAGACAGCCAATGCAGGTTGCCCTTGATTGGACAGGTGAACACAAAGAGTAAGCGGGAAGTCAGATAATTTGACTAAGGAAAAAGTGTCGAGACAGCTGAGACAGCTGAGAAGAATGTCTTAGCATAACCGCTGAGACAATTGAGAAATAATTCATCGAGCTCAGTTCAGAATTCGTCGAACAGAGTTCAGAGTTCGTCGAGCTCAACTCACCATTCGTCGAGCTAAATTCAGAACTTGAGATTCTGAGTTCGTCGAGCTCAGTTGAGAATTCATCGAACTGAGTTCAGAATTCGTCGAGCTCAGTTCACCATTCGTCGAACTCAGTTCAGCATTCGTCGAACTAAGTTCATGATTTTGTCTAAGGCAAAAACCGTGGAGACAAGTGTTAGTCTTAGCATAGCTGCTGAGTCAAGTGTTAGTCTCAACATAACCTCTGAGACAAGTGTTTGTCTCAGCAAAGAACAAGAAAGCGCTGAGACAGTTAAGCAGGAAAATGCCTAAGGCAGAAAGCATTGAGTGAGGAGTGCTCAATAAACGCTCTCAACGCCTAAGATGCTTTAGAGGAAGAAATATGGTTAAGGCAAAAAGCATTGAGTGGAGGTTGCTCACTCAACACTTTTAAAGCCTAGTGGAGACAGAATTTTGTCTAAGGAGTTTGGCATTGAGTGATGCTCACTCACTCAACGCCAAGCAGTAGAAAGCTAATAAAGCAAGTTGGAGCTGAGTGAAGCTGAATCACTCAACGCCTAGAAACAGATTTATATTCTAAGTAGTTTGGCATTTAGTGAAGGTTACTCACCCAACGCCAAGACACAGTAAATCTGTCTAAGTGTTTTGGCGTTGAGTGATGCTTACTCACTCAATGCTTATGCTAATGTTGTTTGATTTTTGGCTAAGTTCATAGTTGATGACGTCAACAAGTCAACATATTTCAAATTAGTGGCGGGATGGCTACAGTATGTGACAAATGTTGTCGCAGACCTACTGTATGACAGTTAGCGTTAAAGCAAAGTTGTTGCTAGCCATTAATTATATGGGGCCCACTACTCAAGAGCTGTTGGGACAAAATCAATAAAAGAAAAGGGCTTTTATAAAAAAAACAAAAAGAAAGCTTTTCAGAGAAATCAATTAGGCAATTCTTCTCCGCCATTGTTGTGGAGCTGAAGAACAGGAGGCTCAAGTCTACAAGACGAATAGCAAGTTAGTTGTTGGTATCAACATCTTCAACAACAAGATAGCTGGTGTGATCTTCATCTTCACCAGCAAGTTAGGTCAGAAGAATTTTCTGAGAAAAAAGTAGCAGCTTGGGTCGACCCTTGCTGCAGGTGCTTCACAGACCCAGCCAACAAATCCTAAAGAACATTCTCTTGGGGAGCAATGAAGAAGGAGATAGGGCTGAGCAGTTCACTCAGGTCAGGAAAGGGTAGAGAAGCTGATCTGCAAGTTACTTCCAGCACAAAGCAAGACCTTTACCCTTTTTGATGTGAAGAAAGGAGTAGGGTTCGGATTCTCCAGGCTTAGGTTGTAGCTAGATCAGCTGTAGTTACTTCTCTAGTTCTAGCTGGATAAAATCCCTGTAGCTGAGAAGAGGTAGTTAGGTCAAAGTATTAACTTAGTCCAAATAAGAAGACTCAGGAAATATATTTCCTGGAGCCAAGGTTGGGCTGAGTTTATCTCAGTCCAGGTAGATTAGCATAGTGGAATTTAACATATGGCCAATCATCACACCAACCCACATTCATCCTGTAGGATCCAAGTGTGGATCTGAGCTATAGGGCTTAATTGCCTGAGGTAGGAGAGTGCTGCTCTATAAGGTAGGATCCAAGTGTGGATCTGAGTGTAGGGCCTTTTGTCCTGAGGTAGGTGACAAGCTTGTCACTGAGCTATAGGTGCCTAGAAGGGCACTAACGTAGGTACCTATTGGGTACTGAGCTGTAGGAGTGTTGTAGCACTCTGAGAGTAGGGCCTTGTGCCTGAAGTTGTAGGGCTGAGAAGCCTGAGTTGTAGGCCTTAGAGATAAGGCTGAGTTAGGTGGCTTGAGGGTCACTAAGTGTAGGAGCACTACAGAGCTCTAAGGTAGGAACCCTAGTGGATCTGAGGTAGGGTTGTCCTCCCAGCCTGAGTGTAGGGCTTAACAGCCTGAGGTAGGTGGTTTGCTTACCACTGAGTTGTAGGCCCTTGTGGTTGAGAAGTAAGTCTTGGAGGAGACTTAGAGATCTTGAGGGATCTGAGGTGAAGCTCTTTATAGCAGGTTTTGGTGAAGTGCCTAGTCCAGCAAGATAGTTGGATAGGTGGGAGGTAAAGTGGATGCACCCAGTTGGGGAACCACTATAAATATCTGTGTGATATACTGTGTTGTTTGTTCTTCTTTTATATTACAGGTACTAAGGATAACTCTAGATCACTTAGTAAGGAAGCAGCAAAAAGAACTTAAAAAGAAACTAATAAACTATTCACCCCCCCCCCCCTAGGTGATTTAGGTATCCTTGAATTAAAGACTTTCAAATCCCAAATGATCTGAGATTTTTACCAGTGACTTATCATAACACTAAGGGTCATCCACCAAAATTTTGGGGGATTGTGGGGTCATTAAACCCTCTAATTAACACATACATGAATTATTAGTTATTTACAAAAACTATAGAAAAATGTATTCTAAAAATTCCCATTTTTGGATATATTAGAGGTATAGGTAAGTGTGACCCCTAGTCCAAATCTCAAGTAATTTGGAAGGCTGGATTTATGGGGGCACTCCATTTAGTCTCTGGATAACCCTATGTATAGACTACACAATTTGTAGTGTTGTGTTCAGACCACTGACCCAAATGGGTTGAAACAAATTTTAAAATAAATTCGACTTCAATGGCTACAACTTTCATGTTTGATATTTTCCCAGTAGAGAGCTCTAAGTATTTTTAATATTTAATTCAAAACCCTGCAATATGTAACACCCCAAATTCAAATTTGGAGTTCAGACTAGGTGACACGGCCTGGGGTACGGGCGTGTCCCAGGGCGTGTCCAGCTTTGGGTACTCGAGTGGGTCGAGTAGTACTCAAGTGGGACTCGAGTGTGTCTCGAGTGAGGCACACGGCCTGGGACACGGGCATGTACCAGGGCGTGTACTTCACTATGTGTGTCGAGTTCTCGACATAGGACAATCGACGATCGTCGAGAGGTGACATGGCAAGGGACACGGGAGTGTCTGAGGCTGTGTCCTACTCGGGTTTGTAACCGGGCGGCATTAAGTGTGGCACATGGGCGTGTTTGTCATACGGCTAAGGACACAGGCGTGTGCCTTAGCCGTGTCCTTTTCGGGAGTTTTGATCCTGTAGTGATTGAGGGACACGCCCCTCAACACGGGCGTGTACCTCATAACACGGGCATGTCAAAAGTTTACATGGGCGTGTCTAAGCCCGTGTCCTAGTATGGATGAGTCGGTTCGTGTACCGCTTACAGTACACGGCCTGTGACACGGGCGTGTCACAGACCGTGTCATCCCAAAAAATAGACTTTGAGGGCAATTTGTGGCAGTTTGTTTCCTTCATCTGGGATCCAATGCCTCAGGCTTATCCCTGCTGTGTTTAAGTCAAGAATTTGAATGAACTATTCATTCATACTTGGACTATTCTCTTTCTAAAAGTGTAGAGAGAAGGGAGAGCAAGGAGGAGGAAGAGGAGAAGATCCGACCACCGCGGGAGCTTTAGAGTTCCGATTCGAGATCCGAGGCCAGATCTGTGGAGGCGAGGCCGATGCGGTTCTTTTAAACCGGCTAGAATTTTGATGGCTCCTAAGAGATCGTCAAGGGTAACGATCTTCCTTTTGGACAAGTGAAGTCCTCCTTTATGCATGAGCATGGGATCCTCCACCAAAATGTGGAAGATTAAGTGATCCCCATGGGTTGATAGTTTCTATCCCCAGTTGAGTCTGCATCTAGACCCGGAAATATGTAGTACGGGATAGGCATGCTGTGTGAAGCCCATCCGGACAGGTTGGTCTGGATTGGTGATGTTGCATATTACGCACCGGAGAAGACTTTGCGTATCAACGTCTAGTTTGTGGAGTCAATGGGTTATGCATGTGAAGGGGAGTAGTAGGAAGTACTGGAATGAGGAATTCCAGGAAAACACCCTCGTAATTCTTATGTTGTATGCTATGAAAGACCAGTTTTCTGGCACTGTAGGAACTGCAAGGTTTGTGTTGAGTTTGGGTGCAGATAGAGAGTTCTGCTGAACTTGCCAAGCGACCGCGAAGGACGCTGGCATTAACTCCCTTTTTGGATTGTGAAGCCATTCCTTGGTGGAAATTATGGCTATTGTGAGCTGCAAGATCTTAAAAAGGCTTATTGCCAAACAGGAAAGGTGAAACCGACCCGCACCTTCAGTTTAGCCTCGAGTACACTGTACTCGGTGATGGCAAGGCGACTTGAGCAACGGGGGGTTGTTGATGCATTGATCTGCAGGGAAGGAATGTCACTGCCCCGGGAAAGTGCTAGGATTGTTATAAATTGGTCAGTCAAATGCTGACCGTTGCCTTTTTGCCACCTTTTGGGTGGGCTGTCCATGTGTAGGTGCTGGAGAGCCGGGCGAAAAATGAAGGGCTGAAGTCCCAGCTGCTGCTGGTGTTGCTGTTGTTGTTATCCCTTTGAAGGCTAAGCAAAATTTGTTGTGTTTTACTCATGTATGGCCGGCCTGCGCGCCGATGTATACAATCCATACTGTAAAAAGAGGAACTGTAAGGCCTTAAGGCCAACCTGTATGTATTTTTTGTACATTACTTCAAGAGGTTGTATATAACTGTGGTTTATATATATATATATAGTGGACATTGCTGATTTGAGTTCAAGTTATTGTTAAAAAATTCCGCTAGCATGCTCTAAGTTAGGGTGCGATGGTGTTTTAGTATAAACATGTGACCTCACCGTCTGTTTATGGCATATAGAGTGGGGCCCTTGCCGGACCTTCTATTATATGTTATTTAACGGGTAGAGTCGTTACATTTTGGTATCAGCTTGTCTCGGTCTTCCTCTTTCGAATTCGTGGTCGAATTCTTTTATGGGGTGGCGCGCATGTGTCAATGCGAACCGCTGTAACATTAATGAACTCTTGAATGTCCACTAAGGAATGCAAATACACTTGTTTGAGAAACTTGTGCATTCCTAATTATTGTTATTGCTTGTGCGAGGGCGCTAATATGTGTTCTAATTGGGGTCCTTGTGTGTTCCTGCTCCTACTTTGGGCAACAATTTAGTTTTTACTTGTGTGTTTCACGCTTGTAGGTGACTAGCAGTAATGAGAGACAGCAAGAACCCCAACATTCAATGGGGATTAATGAGCTAACTGTGGTGCCAACACTTCCTCTTTCGGTAGAGACGGTCTGATTGATCGCTGATGTGGTCTTTGCAATGATCAACGCCCGCCACGAGGGACATGTACAACCCTTTATTCTTATGGTGTCTCTCATGCCAGTTGGTGTGCCTGAGAAGATGTCAAGGGAAAGAGCATCGGCCCCGCCATTGAATATGTGTCTGATCCAAGGACCATATATGGTCGAGGAGTACTTTCATGCATTTGTTGCGTTGAGACAACATGCAGAGTGTGTGGTTGAAAGTGAGGAGACGAAGACCAACAGATTTTATGATGGTCTACACGATGAACTACGATGTCTATTGGTGGGTCCAAAGTTACTTGGCTTTTGTGTCTTGGTCACGACAGCTCGGTCTTTTGAAATGGACTTAAATCAGTTCCGGGCAAGGTAGGGTGTAAATGTTCCCACCATTACAAAGATGCTAACATCAAGTTCTTGTAAGTAGAAGAAGAACAGACATTTGCGGGAAGCGACCTATTCTACCACCATGTGAACAAAGGAAAGACATGTTTGTTTTTCGTGTAGAAACGTAGGACATCTTGCCCGAGACTGCCATGTTAATGCGCCAAGGACAAAGAAAGCTAAGGCTGGAGCAGTGGCAGGGCGAACTCCACCCATTTGATACTCGTGTGGTAAAGAAGGACATAAAGCCTGAGACTGCAGAATTGGCCCTTAGATAAGACGAAACAAGAAGAGAAAGAACGGATTGTATATAAATAATTATAACTATGTACTGTACATATCCTCGTTTGTAATGCTGGCTCCAATACTTGTTTTGTATATGTATAACTATGTTGTGATGAATAATCAAAAAGGTTGTTTACGGCTTTTTCCGCCCTATGTATTTATCTAGATATCATAGATACAAGTGAACGGCATGGCCGTAGTGGAAAGAATTCATATGGGTAGAGGTCGTTATGAGGTTATCACAGGTCGTAGGACCATCTGTGCTGAACGAGGGACCAAGATTGCTTGTATGCTCGCTAAGTTGTCAAACTAGTTCGGTCATGCTCGAAGAGAGTCTTCATGCCTCTAGCGATCTGTAGGCCGAAGGCGGGTTGAGTGACCCTTCTATTGTGTCGTCGGTTTATACAGATGTGTTTCCTAATGACCTTTATGAGTGATGAAGTCCACAGGAGATCGACTTCCCTATTAAATTGATGTCAGGTGCGAAACCTGTGGCCCGCTCGCCATATCGCGTAGCGCCAAAGGAAATGGCTGAAGTGAAGGTTCAATTGCAAGAATTGTTAGAACAGGGATACATACGCCCAATTATGTCACCTTGGAGCGCACCTGTTCCTTTTGTGAAAAAGAAAGACGGTAGTTTGTGGTTATGTATTGACTATCGGGAATTGAATAAGCTGACAGAGAAAAAAGAAACAAGTATCCGATTCCACGGATAGATGACTTGTTTGTTCAGCTAGCAGAATCAACCGTCTATTCCAAGATTTGGGAAGTTGACATCTCCAAGACAGCATTTGGAACACGCTATGAGCATTATGAGTTCACCGTAATGTCGTTTGGCTTATGTAATGCGCCTTCGGTATTCATGAATTTAATGCACCGAACGTTCCTAGAGTACTTAGATCTGTTTGTGATTATCTTCATCGATGATATCCTAGTGTACTCGCAGTAGGAATCCGATCATGCAAACCTTTTACGATTGGTATTGCATACCTTACGGAGGAATAATCTCTATATCAAGTTCTCAAAGTGTGAGTTTTGGTTATCGTCGGTGGCTTTTCTTGGCCACGTGGTAAGTGGAGAGGGCATAGCAGTGGATACGTCAAAGATAAGTGTCATCCAAGAGTGGCCAGTAATGTCTTCAGTGGACGAGGTCAGGGGTTTCTTTGGACTGGCAGGCTACTACAGATGGTTCGTGGAAAACTTCTCACGGATTGCTTTGCCTCTGACCACATTAACGAGAAAGGATAAGAAGTTTGTTTGGACGTCGGAGTGTGCGCGAGCTTTTTAAAAGCTGAAGAGTCATTTGACCACGACGCTTGTTTTGACATCACCATGTGGTATAGACAGCTATGAGATCTACAGTGATTGCTTATGGCTCACGCCAGTTGAAAGTGCATGAACGGAATTATCCCATCCACGACTTAGAGTTGGTGGCGTTGATCTTTGCGCTGAAATTTGTGGTGGCACTATCTATATGGCGTAAAGGTGGATATCTATACAGATCATAAGAGCCTAAAGTATCTGTTGGATCAAAAAGATCTGAATATGCGACAACGAAGATGGATAGAGTTCCTTGAGGACTACACCTTTGATATTAACTATGCTCCCGAGAAGGGAAATGTGGTCACTGATGCGTTGAGTCGCAGGACTCCGGTACGGGCAAGTTGGTTGCAGATGCATGATGAGCGTCTGATCTAGGAGTTTGAAGCATTAGAGATTTCTTGTGTTGACAAGAATTCCTTAGCCGATGCATGCTTGAACTAGATGGAGGTACAGTATGACCTTGCGGATAGGGTTCGGCGAGCAACGGAGCTTGATGAAAGTCTCCAACGCTATGCAAAGAATGGGTCAGATGGCCAATTCTCCTGAGATGACGGCTTATTACAGAAAGGTGGCCAGTTATGCGTCCCAAGTATGGGTAAGGGGAGAGAAGAGTTGATGTATGAAGCTCAATTTACAAAGTACTAAATTCACCCTGGGAGCACAAAAATGTACAAGGATATGAAGAAATTATTCTGGTGGCCAGGACGAAAGAAAGACAGAGCACATTATGTGGCTAAATATCAAACTTGTGCATTGATGAAAGCGAAATGCCAGAATCCTGGAGGTTTCCTGAAGTCGTTACCTATTCCGGAGTGCAAGTTTGGTGATATTTCAATGGCTTTCGTGCACGGGTTGCCGAGATCTCAACGCGAGAATGATTCAATCTGGGTAGTTGTAAACCGGTTGACAAAAGTGGCTCACTTCCTACCGAATAAGAGGGATGATTCAGTGGAAACCTTGGAAAAACTCTATATGGAGCAGATTATCCGATTGAACGGTGTTCCCCGGAGCATCGTCAGTGACCGTGATGGGCGATTCACGTCGAATGATTGGAGGCTAATCCATCAGTTGTTGAGAACAAAGTTAGCATTAAGTACGGCCTTTCATCCCCAAACGGATGGCCAGACTGAGGGGACTAACAGAACGATGGATGATATGCTCCGAATGTGCGCCCTTGATTTTGGGTAAGAGATGGGAAAATCATCTCTATATTGTGGCGTTTGCCAACAATAACAGCTACCAAGCGAGCATTGATATGGCGCTGTTTGAAGCTCTGTATGGTCGTAAGTTCCATACACGGTTAGCTTGGGCAGAAGCAGGCGAATCCAAGTTGTATAAGCGTAAAAAATTCGAAGAGGCTAACTCGACAATACGCTCTATTCGGTAGAGGCTACTGATAGCCCAGGATCGACAAGCAAAGTACTACAACTCCAAGCACCGGAACGTGGAGTTTGTGATGGGCGATTGGGTATATTTGAAGATCAAACCCTTCAAAGGCGTGTATAGGATTCGGCGGTTGAAAAAGCTAAGTCTGAGATATCTTGGTCTGTTTGAAGTGGTGGAGCGAGTTGGGGAAGCTGCCTATCGGCTAGCTCTTTCAGCAGAATTGAGTTGCTTGCATGATGTGTTCCACATCTCAGTGCTTCAAAAAACCGTCAAGGATGCAGCTCAAGTGATTAATAATGATCGTGTACCGGTCGAATATGGGCTAACGACAAAGGTTAAACTCATTCGGATCGAATATAGAGCCGATAAACAGTTACGGAACAAAATAATAGGGATGGTCAAAGTCTGGTGGGACAATTATGGCAATGAGGAGCTAACATGGGAGCAGGAGCAGACCATGCGAGCTGATTTTCCCGAGTTGTTTGTTTGAACTATTGTAAAGTGCGAATTTGGTTGTAACGGTCATTTTGAAGTTATAACATTATGCTTGTTGGGTTTCCTTGCTGTGAGCAAATTTTGGGACGAAATTTATTATAAGGAGCAGAAGTTTGTAACACCCCAAATTCCAATTTGGAGTTCAGACTGGGTGACACGGCCTGGGGTACAGGCGTGTCCCAGGGCGTGTCCAGCTCTAGCTACTCGAGTGGGTCGAGTAGTACTCGAGTGTGTCTCGAGTGAGGCATACGGCCTGGGACACGGGCATGTCCCAGGGCGTGTCCTTCACTGTGTGTGTCGAGTTCTCGACACAGGACAATCGGCGATCATCAAGAGGTGACACGGCCAGGGACACGGGCGTGCCCGAGGTCTTGCCCTGATCGGGTTGGTAACCTATTGGCGTTGAGTGTGGCACACGGCCTGTGACATGGGCGTGTCATAGGGGCATATTTTGCATACGGCTAAGGATACGGGTGTGTATCTTAGCCGTGTCCTTTTCGGGAGTTTTTATCCTGTACCGATTGAGGGAAACGTCCCTCAACACGGGCGTGTACCTCATGACATGGGCGTGTCAGAAGTTGAGACGGGCGTATCAAAGCCCGTGTCCTGGTCTGGATGAGTCGGTTCATGTACCGCTTACAGTACACGTCCTGTGACACTGCACGGGCGTGTCATAGGTCGTGTCAGCCCACAAAATAGACTTTGAGGGAGATTTGTGGTCGTTCGTTTCCTTCATCTGGGATCCAATGGCTCAGGCTTCTCCCTACTGTGTTTAAGTCAAGGATTTGAATGAACAATTCATTCATACTTGGACTATTCTCTTTTTAAAAGTGTAGAGAGAAGGGAGAGCAAGGAGGAGGAAGAGGAGAAGATCTGGCCACCGTGGGAGCTTTAGAGTTCCGATTCGAAATCTGAGGCCAGATCTGTGGAGGCGAGGCCGCTGCGGTTCATTTCAACTGGCTAGAATTTTGATGGCTCCCAAGAGATCGTCAAGGGTAACGATCTTCCTTCTTGGACAAGTGAAGTCCTCCTTTATGCATGAGCATGGGATCCTCCACCAAAAGGTGGAAGAGTAAGTGATCCTCGTGGGTTGATAGTTTCTATCCCTAGTTGAGTCTGCATCTAGACCCAAAAATGTGTAGTACAAGATAGGCATGATGTGTGAAGCCCATCTAGACAGGTTGGTCTGGATTGGTGATGTTTCATATTACGCACCGGAGAAGACTCGGTGTATAAACATGTAGTTTGTGGAGTAAATGGGTTGTGTCTGTGAAGGGGAGTAGCAGAAAGTACTGGAATGAGGAATTCCAGGAAAATACCCTCATAATGCTTGTGTTGTATGCTATGAAAAACCAGTTTTCTGGCACTGCAGGAACTACAGGTTTTGGGTTGAGTTTGGGTACAGATAGAGAGTTCTGTTGAACCCGCCAAGCGACTGCAAAGTATGCTGGAATTAATTCCCTTTTTGGATTGTGAAGTTAGTCCTTGGTGGACATTATGGCTATTGTGAGCTGCGGGCTCTTAAAAAGGCTTCTTGCCGAATAGGAAAGATAAAACTGACCCACGCCTTCATTCATTGCCTCGAGTACGTTGTACTCGGTGATTGAATGGTGACTTGAGCAACTGGGGGTGGTTGATCCGTACCTGTGTTATGTTGACTGTACAGCAGAGCGTCAAGGAATTGAGCTTTTGTCAGCGGCATAATGAGAGTCTTAGGACTGCGCGCCACTAAGACTAAATGCCCAATACCGTTTAAACGGTGGTGTTGACTCTGGTTCTCCGGTGCACCAAGAATGTGCCCTGAGTGCACGGATCGTCGGCCCGTGTGGTTGACGGTTGTGATGGATTGATTGTGCGTGAGAGCACAATATATGATATATTTGTTGATGCATTGCTCTGTAGGGAAGGAATGTCACTGCCCCGGGAAAGGGGTAGAATTTTTATAAATTGGTCAGTTGAATGCTGACCGTTGCCTTGTTTGCCACCTTCTAGATGGGTTGTCCATGTGCAGGTGCTCGAGAGTGTTAGAAACGAACAAAAAACAAACCGGAAGTGGTATAACATAAATTTTATTATCTGAAAAATGTAAACTTTACAAAGGTATGGGCTCCCTTTTATAGAATGGAGGAGAGAGGAGAGAGTACAAATAGACAATGTGGGACTAAAAAATTACAGTGTTGAGCGGCTAGAACATAAAAAGACCGAACAGGCCGAACGGTTAGACAGATGGGATAACTTGTAACGACCCTGGAGCATACGTAACAGCATTACGGCTCCGCTCTCCAAGCATCGCTACCGGGCTACAGCTCAAGCACCCCAACCCCTCTCCAGCCCACTAGAAAGGTTGTTGGTGGCCACAGCCTCCCTTTGATGAGGGAAAATCTCTGGTTAAGCGCGCACTACGGGGACTTCCCAATAGGTCACCCATCCTAATACTACTCCAGCCCGAGCACGCTTAACTATTGAGTTCGTTCACTTCTCATCACCAATTGAGTTGCAGCTCAATTGGTGATGAGAGTTAGCAAAACTCCATAGTTAAGCGTGCTCGGGCTGGAGTAGTACTGGGATGGGTGACCTCCTGGGAAGTCCCAGTATGGCCCAACTTAACTGTCGAGTTCGCTCATCAAAGGGAGTCTGTGGCCACCAATAACCCGCTAGTGGGCTGGAGAGGGGTTGGGGTGCTTGGGCTGTAGCCCGGTAGCAATGCCATGGGGGGCTATGGGCCAAATCCCGGGTCATCACATAACCATTCGACAAAACCAGAAGGAAGAGACCAAGCCGTAGTAGGAGACCGCCAGACCGCTTGGTCTCCAAGATGCCGGAGGTAAACCGTCAAACTGCACGGTCCACAAACATCAACAGTCTGGATGACAAACCGCTGGAGAGTAAGCGCTAGGCCGCGCGGTCAACAACCCGCCAGACTCAGACCGCCAGACCGCTCGGTCTCATACTTCAACACTCCCCCTCAAGCTGGAGCATAGATATCCATCATGCCCAGCTTATCACAAATGTGGAAGAAGGAAGTAGAAACCGCCTTGGTGAAGATATCCGCCAACTCTTTGTTGGAGGTGACGAACGGAGTGCAAATCTGTCTCTTCAAGACCTCTTCCCTAATGAAATGGCAGTCGACTTTTATATGTTTCGTTCTCTCATGGAAGACTGTATTTTTGGATATGTATATAGCGGTCTTGTAGTCACAGAACATAGGAAGAGGATCGTTGTAGACCTCTCCTAGGTCAAGCATGAGAGCATGCAACCATTTTAACTCATACGTGGTTGACGCCATACTTCGATATTCGGCTTCTGCACTGGACCTGGAGACAACAGATTGTTTCTTGCTCTTCCAGCTCATAAGATTTTCTCCAACAAATGTGCAAAAGACAGATGTAGATTTACGGTCACCTTTATCATCCGCATAGCTTGAATCTGAGTATGCTTCAACCCTTAGATGACCATTATTCTGAAAGAGTAGCCATTTTCCTGGTGCTGCTTTGACATACTTTAATATCTTCAAGGCAGACAGAAGATGGCATTCCCTAGGATCTTGCATGAACTGACTAACCTTGCCTACAGCATAAGCAATGTCGGGTCTGGTCACCGTGAGATAAATAAGTTTGCCTACAATACATTTGTACTTCGTGGCATAAGATAGAAGAGGCGAGTCATCTGTCCATGTTTTGTCTTCTCTAGTATCCATGGGATACCGGGCCGGTTTGGCACCAGTCAATCCTGCCTCTCGTAGAAGATTAAGAGCATACTTCCGTTGGGAGAGAACCAATGAGCCGGGCTTCCGAGAGATTTCTATCCCAAAAAAGTATTTCGGGGAGCCCATATCCTTCGTGACCAGGTTTTGATGAAGGTGTTTCTTTGTCAAGTCCACCCCAGCCTGATCATCATCGGTAAGAAGAATATCATCCACATACACCGCCAAAACCACCAGTCCTGATGCGTTTTTGCGAATAAACAAGGAGTGATCGGCCGAGCTTCTTGCAAAGCTGATGTCAGCCACAATGCCACTGAACTTGTCGAACCATGCCTGAGGGCTCATTTTTAGGCAATAGATGGCCTTCTTCAACTGGCATACTCGTGTCTCCCCCTGAGCAAAATACCCAGGAAGTTACTCCATATAGACGTCCTCTTGAAGATCCCCATAGAGAAAGGCATTCTTGACATCAAGTTGGGAAATAGCCTAATCCCTATTGACGGCCACAGAGAGAAGAACCTGGATGGTGCTGAGGCGAGCAACCGGAGATAAAGTATCAAAGTAGTCAACCCCATAAGTCTGAGTAAAGCCTTTGGCCACCAGCCGGGCCTTGTAGCGCTCCACAGTGCCGTCTGGACGAAACTTCACAACAAACACCCAGCGACAACCGACCATATCATTACCCACTGGTGGAGAAACAATGGTCCAGGTACCCCGTTAAGTAAGAGTGGCGATTTCCACATCTATGGCAGATTTCCAATGAGGAATAACAAGAGCCTCTTGATAGGTGCGGGGAGTGGTAGTAGCCAAGATAGCCAAATCAAAACACCTGCGAGAGGGAGTAAGCCGATCATAGGAAACAACTGCCGCAAGCGGGTGTTGGGTACACGCGGGCACCCCTTTGCGAAGAGCAATGGGAAGATCCAGGTCAACTCGTGCCTCAGTGATCGGAGCGTCTGTGGCGGAGAAAACTAGCCCGGGACTGGAGAGAGACGGCTGCGAGATGAAGGGGAGGTGGAGGGTGTATAACGGAAAGATAAGGAGATGGAGGAGGAGATGAGATAGGAGTGGAGACGTTGATATGCATGGAAGGAACAGAGAGAGATGGTGGGGAGTCAGAGACATCAAGAGGAAGAGGGGATTGAGGAGAGAAGTAGGACGCATTTTCGAAGAAGGTCACGTCCGCGGATACAAATTGCTTGCGTAGAACGGGGTCAAAGAAACAATAGCCTTTTTGAGTTGTCGAGTAACCCAAAAGACACACTTCGTGGAACGGGGGGAAAGCTTGTCACGGGTAGCAGACGGAGCATGCACAAAAGCCGTACACCCAAAAATGCGTAGAGGGAGAGGAAATGGTTCCTTTCCTGGGTAGAGAATTGAGAAGGGGGTCTAGCCATGGAGAATCGTAGAGGGAAGACGATTGATAAGATAGCAGGCGAGGAGAATAGAATAGCCCCAGTAGGAGCTAGGTACCTGCATCTGCGTCATAGGAGTGCGAGCGACATCGATGAGATGACGGTTTTTACGCTCCGCCACACCATTTTGTTGGGAGGTGTAAACACAGGTGGTCTGATGGATAAGACCGTGTTGCATACAAAAAGAGTAAAACTCATGACTAAGATATTCCTTAGTATTATCAGAGCGTAAGATTTTAATAGAAATATCAAACTGAGTTTTAATCATATAATAAAAGGATTGCCATACAGAAAGGAGTTCAGAGAAATCTTTTAAGAGATATACCAAGGTATATATAGAGAAATCATTAATAAAGGTTACAAAGTAAGAACTACCCCGACCAACGGTGAGAGTAGGAGCAGGACCCCAGACATTAGAATGAATGAGATCAAACGGGCGAGAAGAGCCACGGCCTTGCTTCGGCGGGAAAGAGGAGCGGTGATGTTTGCCAAGCTGACATGCATCACAGTTGAGCGGAGGAATGATAGGAGGTAAGTGGGGCAGAAGCTAATGAAGAATTTGAGGAGGAGGATGTCCAAGGCGAAGATTCCATTGAAGCAGATCTATAGAAGAGGAGGAGAAGGCAAACAGAGCGGAAACGTTGTCGAGAAAGTAGAGGTCGCCGCTCTCAGTCCCAATAGCAATCGTCCGTTGGGTCCTCGGGTCCTGAAAAGAGCAAGAAGTTGGAGTGAATAAGACAGAGTACTGAAGTTTATTGCATAAAGTAGTAACAGATAATAAGTTGCAAGGGAACTTTTGGATATAGAGGGTGTCCAGCTAGCGAAGCGACGAGGTGACTTGAACCACGCCCGTCCCATGAACCGGGGAAGGTGAACCATCCGTAACAAGAACTGGAGGCAACCGATCATGCGTTTCTAGGAGAGAGAAGCATTTAGGACTGTCGGTCATGTGATTTGTAGCACTAGAGTCAATCACCCACTTACCTTGGGTAACGACATAGGCACTTCCTGAAATGGTGGCCACAAAGGCAGAAGGCCGAGAGGAGGTGGAGGTAGAGATAAGGGAATTGTCAATAGAGAAAAACACTAAATCGCGCGAGTAGACGCGAAGTCGCGCGGACAGAAAGCGAGAAAGCCGCACGGACAAAAGAGGAGGCCGCGACGGAAAAGAAAGAAACCGCAACTTGCTAAGAGAATAATAAGCTGCATCAGTCACGGTGTCAGCACACCAGCGGCAAGAAGGGCCACGACCAAGAAGCAGAGCAAAGTAAAGGGACAGAGGTCGCACAAACTGTGAAGAGGTCGTGCGAACTAGAAGAGGAAGGAAGCAGAGAGCGGCAAGAAGGCAAGGCCGCGACAAGCCGAACAGATCGCGGCGATAAGCGAGAAGCGGTCAAACAGAGAGAGACCGCAAGAGAAAGAGAAACCAAAGCGGATTCACCGAAATCCATAGCGGACAATCAAGGAGAACGTAGCGGTCAATGTGTCAACACACCAGCGGCCAGAGAAGCCACGACCAAACTGCGTGATTAGAGAAGAAGAAGGGAAGAAGTCATGCGAATAAATGAGATCACACGAAGCAAGGCAGGCCACGCAAACAAGCAGAGTTCGTGCGAAAGAGAGGAAACTGCGCGACTAAAGGAGTCAAACCGCGCGGTTAGGAAACAAACCGTACGGTTAGGAAACAAGCCGCGCGAACAGGGAGAAATCGCAGCGGTTAGGAGAAAGAGATCTGCGGCGACCACGATGATAGACAGCAGCGGCAAGAAAAGCCACGACCAAGCCGTAGAACTAAGCAGAGGGAAAGAAGTCGAGCGGCTAGAAAGCAGCCCGCGCGAACAGAAGAAAGAGAAGACAGTGCGATTAGAGAAAAGTCCGCGGGAAGACAAACAAGGCGAAGAAGGCTAACAGGTCGCGACAACAGGTCGCGGCGAGAAGAAGAGGTCGCGCACACAAAGGGCAACGGCAAGGAGAGGAAGAAGCCACGCGAACAGGGCGCAACCAGGCGGAAGAAACAAGTCGCGAGGCCAGGTCGCGAGAAGAAGAAGCAAGCCGCGCAGATAGGTCGCGCAGTTAGAGAAGGCACACAGAATCAGGAGGAGTAGATCGAGTCCTCTGATACCATGTTTGAAACGAACAAAAAACAAACCGGAAGTGATATAACAAAAATTTTATTATCTGAAAAAGGTAAACTTTACAAAGGTATGGCCTCCTTTTTATAGAATGGAGGAGAGAGGATAGAGTACAAATAGACAATGTGGGACTAAAAAATTACAGTGTTGAGCGGCTAGAACATAAAGATACCGAATAGGCCGAACGGTTAGATAGATGGGATATCCGTTCGGCAACACCAGAAAGAAGAGACCGAGCCGCAGTAGGAGACCGCCAGACCGCCCGGTCTCCAAGATGCCGGAGGTAAACCGCCAGACTGCTCGGTCCACAAACAGCAATAGTCTGGATGACAAACCGCAGGAGAGTAACCTCTAGACCGCGCGGTATACAACCCTCCAGACTCAGACCGCAAGACCGCTCAGTCTCATACTTCAACAGAGAGCCGAGCGAAAAATGAAGGGCTGAAGTCCCTGCTTCTGCTTCTGCTATTTCTGCTGGCCCTTGTAGGCTAAGAAAAATGTGTTGTGTTCTACTCATGTATGGTCGGCCGGTGCGCCGATGTATGCAATTCATACTATGAAATGAGGAACTGTAAGGCCTTAAGGCACAACCTGTATGTATTTGTTGTACATTCCTTCAAGAGGTTGTATATAACCGTGGTTTATATATATATATAGTGGACATTCCTGATTTGAGTTCAAGTATTGTTAAAAAATTCCGCTAGCATGCTCTGAGTTAGGGTGCAATGGTGTTTTGGTATTAACCTGTGACATCACCGTCTATTTATGGCATATAGTGAGGGCCCCGGCTGGACCTTCTATTATATGTTATTTAACGGGTGGAGTCGTTACACAATAACTATGATATAATGAAATAATAATAATCCTTAATATAATCGGGCAGCACGAATCTTGGCCTGCAAACGGACGGAATCTGTTCATCTTCCCCAGCGTGACAACAGCCCAGATTAACATGTCCTGGGCCACTTTGGCTGGTGATTTATCGGCCACCCACGCCCCTTCCCGACCGGCCACTGCCACCACCAACTTCGTTGAAGTGGTGGTCGGCGATTCGCGGTGGTAGATCGGTCGGAGATGGCCATAATAGTGAATGGTGGATGGAAGAAAAGCTTGAAAAACCAAGCTCTCGGCTCCCTTGATCTGGGGCCATTTTGACCCAAACCTTGGAACAAATAGATGGAGATCTATCCATAGAGAGAGAGGAGAAAGACAGGACCTTCTGGGGTGGCTAGAGTCGGGCCGATCGTCGTGTCGCCATTTCCGATAGTGGTGATTTCAGGTGCCCTGCAACCACACTACCAGAGAGCTCGAAATCTTCAAGGGAATGATGGAACCGATTGTTGAGGGTCTAGGAAAGCTCTTAAAGGGATCAGTTGGGGGAGAGGAGGGGTCTAAGATTCAATGGCCATTAATGGCCATGAAAGCTCTTTTCGGCCACCATTGGATCCACTGAACTCAGCCTTTGATTTGACCTGAGAGGCTCTTGGTCTCCTGAAAACTGAAGGGGGAATGAATCTACAGCAATTGGGGAGGCCCTTGGCCTCCTAGCCATGAATGGCCTCTTCCTCTCCCTTTCTCTCTCATCCTTTAAAGGGAAAATGAGGTTTCTCTCTCCTAGTCACCCCCTCCAGAATTTGACTAACATTTTGGGTAAATATACGCCTCCTAAAGCTAGTGGGCCACTCAACTTGGGCTTAGCCCAAGTGAGTTGGGCTAGGTTGGGTCAACTTGAGCTAATTTGACCAAATTTATGGTTGAGTTGAAGAGAATCGGGTTCAAATGTGCCATCAACACATATCCCGAAAACCCGGTTTAGTTATACAGGTGAACCAGATGAAAATACTCTAAGTCCAAAAGCGTTGAGTGGTGTCGATACCACTCAACGTCGCGTTGAGTGGCGTTGAGACCACTCAACGTCGCGTTGAGTGGCGTTGAGACCACTCAACACCACGTTTAGTGGCGTTGAGTGGTGTTTAGACCACTCAACGCCGTGTTGAGTGGCGTTGAGACCACTCAACGCCGTGTTGTGTGGCGGTGAGACCACTCAATGCCGCATTGAGTCCACTCAATGTCGCATTGAGTCCACTCAATGCCGCATTGAGTTCACTCAACGCCTCAACATCCAGAATGTTTCTAAGTCAAAAGCGTTGAGTGGCGTTGTGACCACTCAACGTCGTGTTGAGTCCACTTAACGCCTCGTTGAATGGCGTCGAGTGCACTCGACGCCTCGTCGAATGGCGTCGAGTGCACTCAACGCACTCGACGCCTATTGACTCTAGAACATTCTTTTCCTAAGTTAGAGTTGATTGAACCCCCATAGTGGGTCCTATGTGAATCCACCCTAATACTTTGGTCAAACCTATTCTATTCTCATTCATCCACCACATGTCCTGCCCTAACCTTAGTTAAGGGGTCTAGTTGTTTGAGGGATGTTACAGGAAGAGTTGTCACCTTCTCCTAGTTGTGTCTTCACCTAGGGAAGTTCACCTCAACACAAAGGGCTCTAGAATCGAAGAGCTCCAAATGATCCTTGCAAATTCCTTCAAACACCTTTAAGAAGTTTGGGAGGGTAGGAGATGAGTAGGAGTCGAAACCGTAGCTTTATGGGCGAAATATGAAGAAGATGGCATTTCCCCTAGATCAAACTCCCGCTGAAATCACAAGTTGTGGTAATATATGAAAAAAGGGTGCACGTGCATGTATGCGTAAATTATGCATGCACAAACTCGGATTCACCCAAACAGTGTGAAAAGCACAGAATGATCGTACAAGCACAAATGCACGTGTGTGCAAGCGCGTGCAGAAATAACACGCACAAACTCGAATGGACCGAAAACATGAATGTTAGGGGATAAGGAGGTGCAAGCGCGTGTGAGCTAATTTGAACATAACATCCCTTAAATTGCACAAAAAACCACACATGTATAAGAAATCATCCGCGCAGTCCAAAAATAGAAATAAACTTAATATGAGCATTAAATGAACATTTCTAGCATGTGAATGGATGAAAAAGCTAAGAAAAATATGGTGAAAATAATATAAGAAAAACATGTATCAAATACCCCTAGACTTGAATGATTGTTCGTCCCAAGTAAACCATCTACTTACGGGGTGTACGAAAGATTGATTACAAATCAAAACTGAAAAAGGGTAGTGGAAAGAGAAGTCTCATGCTCGTGGAGAGTACAAATAAAATAAAAAAACATTCTAAACACAATAACCTAATTACACCCTTTTTCAAAACAAAATTTTGAATTGTCATATCCACTCCTAATGAAGGAACAAAAGTCAATCTAACCTAAGCATAGTTTAAGGAAAAAGTAATGAATGCTAAGATTGGCATTATAATCACATGACTACCGGGTGGCCTTCAAAGAAATCCATCAATGTTGATGGTCATATGCTCTCCTGGTCACAACATCTCCGCTACACTCATTAAAAATTAACTCTACAAATCCTTAGGACATAAATTCAGATGAACTTCTTAGGCTTAGGCTTTCCTTAGGACATAAATTCAGATGAACTTCTTAGGCTTAGGCTTAAGGTGACGGAAGTCAAAGATAAACGTGACAACTAAATACTAACAAGTAAGCAAGATGAAGAGTTAGCATCATAAATAACTACCATAAGAAAATGTGAGAGTGACACCCCCAGAGTTGAACTAGAAATAAAGGGGTCACTCTCAACTAGCTAAACACCAAATTTAAAACTTCATTTCATTTCTTTTTCTTTCAAGTAGCCCAACACCAAATATAAATGCGAGTGCTTTAGAATACACGTCAATAATAATACAAGAATCTTAAACGAGAGGAAACAGACGCAAGTTACCAATCCTTTACACGGAGGGAAAGGAAGACACTTCCTCAGATTAAAAGGGGAGCCTAGCCCGGTCCACCAGTTCGTCCTCTTCCACCTTGGCTGCTTCCGCGATACGGGAGGAGTTGTCACCTTCACCTAGTCGTGTCTTCAACCATTGTTGTTCACCTCAACACAAAGGGCTCTGTGCTCAAAGAGCTCCAAAGGATCCATACAAGTGCTTTCTAACACCTTTAAGAAACTTGGGAGGTAGGAGATGACTAGGGGTCGAAGCCCTAGCTTTCTAGGCCAAACACGAAGAAGACGGTGCTTCCCCCGATTAAACTTCCGCAAAAATCGCAAGGCACGGTAATATAGGAAAACATGGCACATGCGCGTGCAGCGCAAAGTGCATGTGTGTGCCTTGGTTAGAAAATACAGGAAACCTGGGCGGCCAAGACATGTGAACGCACGTGTGTAAATTACACACGCAAAAACTCAGATTCACCCAAATAGTGTGAAAAGCACAGAATGATCGCACACGTGCAAATACACATGCACGCACACGCGTGCAAAAACAACGCACGTGTAAACTCGGATGGACCAAAATTGTGAATGTTAGGGGTGAAGGAGACGCTCGGGCGTGCGGAAATTCTGCATGAGCGTACGTGAGCTAACTTGAACATAACATCACCTAAATTACAAAAAAAAAAGACAAATAAAATAATCCACACAGTTCAGAAATACAAATAAAATTAATATGCGCATTTCTAGCATATGATGTCTGAAATTGCTAAGAAAACGGAGTGAAAATATTATAAAAAAACGTGTATCACCATCCATGATGATTCAAGTTGTGGAGGGTAATTTTCTCCTTCGCCCTTCCATATTTTGTAGGGTGCTGTTATTAGCAAACCCACTTTCGTTTCTAGCAAATCAGAGAAAAATAGATTTTGTTATTTTTTGCATTTTTTTCTCTTCCCAAAAATTACTACTAGCAAACCAATCTTGCTTTTTGACAATTTTTGTATTTTTGAATTTTGAGCCACAAATATTTCTCATTTAAAAAAGTGATAAACATGAAAGTTATAGATCTTGATGATATCTACAACTTTTATGTTGATCATTTTTTGATTTGAAGCCGTTTAAGCCTTCAATTTGGGCCCTAAAAAGACATGCACGGAACGTACAGATTTTCGGCGTAACTTTTTTCGGGGCTCAAATCGGGGGTATAAACCACTTCAAATCAACAAGTGTTCAACATAAAAGTTGTATACCTCGACGAGATCTACAACTTTCATGTTGAACACTTTTTGATTTGAAGCCGTTTATGCCCTAGATTTGGCCCCCGAAAAAAGTCACGCCGATCCTGGGCGTCCGTATATATGTACGACGTAACTTTTTTCAGGGGCAAAATAGGGGGTCTAAAGTGCTTCAAATCAAAATGTGTTCAACATGAAGATTGTAGATCTCGACGAGATCTACAACGTTCATGTTGAATACTTTTTGATTTGAAGCCGTTTATGCTCCCGATTTGGCCCCCGAAAAAAGTCACTCCGATCCCGGGCGTCCGCACATACGTACTGCGTAACTTTTTTCAAGGGCCAAATCGGGGGCCTAAAGTTCTTCGAATCAAAAAGTGTTCTACATGAAAATTGTAGATCTCGTTGAGATCTACAACTTTCATGTTG
The DNA here is from genome assembly GCA_039513925.1 of Platanthera zijinensis. Lineage (NCBI taxonomy): Eukaryota > Viridiplantae > Streptophyta > Magnoliopsida > Asparagales > Orchidaceae > Platanthera > Platanthera zijinensis. The sequence continues at coordinate 111,262,711 of CM077087.1, forward strand.
ACAACTTCTCATGAAATTGTACGTATAAGACGCAGTTCAAAAGGACGTATATTCTTATATACACTTAACTCGTATATACAACACATTCTTATAGGAATTAGAAATCAAATATATTTCTAAACCGATCGATATTTTGTTTAAAGATTTTGGCGCAGATAATTATATTTTGTTGAAAAAACAGTTTTGGACATACTAAATATTTGCGGTATTTTGACTCATCTATAATGCTAACATAAGTGGTTGAATGAATACATTTGAAATCATTTGTAATGTCATTATATGCAACGAGTTATTTTGAAAGAATGAATGTTTTAAAAAAAATTTAATTTTTTTTTAAAAAAATTATATTGATTTGCCAGTAACAAAATGGTTTTCAAATAACCATTTTGAAAAATGAGAGTTTGCTAATAATAATGATTTGCTAGAAATCAAATTGAATTTGCTAGTAAAAGCACCAATTTTGTATTATGTAGGTACAAAACATAGGGATGGCAATTCAAGAAGAGGGATAACTCCATATCTCCTTATCGGTACTCCTTTCCGACATAAGTAGTATGGGATTTATCTATTTCTGTTTTTCTAGTCCAATAAATTAAAATTTTATTACAGCCCGAATAAGTCATGTTGGGGGCATAAAACATAGTGGGTGGTTATCAATAATTTAATTTCGATCCTTCGTGTATTTGTAATCTTTAATTATTAATAAAATTAGTGAAAATAGTTATTTTTAATAAATAAAATAATAATCATCCAAATCAATTTACTTTTTGCGGGGTGTTCGTAATTTTTTGTGCAGGCCACAACTGTTCCGGGATTGTTTCGGAGGCTCGAATATCACCTTTTGTTGACGCACATCTATGCGTTTTTTTTCTCGCGTGTGTCACTTACAGCGTACGCGCACGGGAAAATAAGACTAGCAGGCATCAGCGCCCTGGAAAATAATAGGGTGCCCGACCCAATATCCCTCAAGCTGCATGCATTCTCCTCCTCCCTGCTCATGTGCCCTATTTCTCATCATAGGTTGCTAGCATTCTCACCAGAGTTGTTTTTGGCGTGATCCTCTCCCTCGATCCTTTGGTAATTCCTAAAATCTATATGCTGCGGACTAACTCGACATCCAGGTCGGGCCAGAATTTATGAACCGTCTTAGCTCTCGGGACAGTCGAGCACGCACACAACCAAAAGAGTAGGTTGATTGTACACAAATAGTTTTAACGTAAAAACCCCCCCTTAACTCGGTAAAAAACCACCTGAAAGAATCTATGTCGGTCAAAATCCACTATTTTCGGGTGGTTACAGATGATTTGGAAAGTCGAGGGTGACAGACCATCTCTCGTTATAATTATGGGGTGAGAGAGCATTTTGCACGCGGCGGACGATAGGTCGTTGTGTCGGGAGTTGTTACGGATTGCACTTTACGTCGGTGGTCTTCAATTCGGATAGCGACTTGCTGATTCTGGGTGAGAGGCGGCGCACTTGGTTTGCAGTTACTGGGGCCGCTCAAAACTTGGGCGATTCGGCTTCACCGGGTGGTTGTGACTTGACCCGCTAGTTGCTCGGGTGTGGCTCGGAGGCGGCTCGAAGGTGGCTCGAAGGTGGCTCGAAGGTGGCCCATAGGAGGAAACTGACAGATCTTTGACCTGAGGAAGAAGAGACTCGAAGGAAAAAATTAGGAATTGAGGAGCCTTGGGGCTCCTTTTATAGGCTCCAGGAGGTGGTTATGGTGGTTACGCGGCTATCCGCACACTGTAACCACCAGCATGAATGTTTTTAGTATAGACTTAATGCGTGTATACGGCTATTGGGAGACCATTTTATAAATAATAAAATATTAATTAAATCTTACCACCACTAACTCGGTGGTTAGTGGGTGGTTACGCACAGATCGGACGACCGAAGATGCCCCCCACTGATCGGACGAAGGGGGGGCAACCTCCACGGGTGGCCGACGAACTTGCCGCCAAGTTCTCCGGCGAGGGGAGGTTTGCCGACGGCGACCACGAAGGGGTGGCCGGCTCGGCAACCCCTTGGCCGCAAGGTGGCGGCCAAGAGGGGGGCGACTGGCGGCCGTTCCTTGGCCGGAAAGCGGCGGCCAAGAGGCTGGGGGGAGGCCGGCGGCCGTCCCTTGACCGCAAGGCGGCGGCCAAGAGGGGGGGGGGGGCGGTCGGCGACCGTCTCTTGGCCGCAAGGCGGCGGCCAAGAGGTGGGCGGCCGACGGCCGTCCCTTGGCCGCAAGGCGGCGGCCAAGAGGGGGGCAGACGGCGGCCGCTCCTTGGACGCAAGGCGGAGGCCAAGAGGGGGGCGGTTGGCGGCCCCTCCTTGGTTGCAAGGCGGCGAACAAGAGTGGGGCGGTCGGCGGCCTCTCCTTGTCCGCATGGTGGGAGCCAAGGGGGGGGCGTTCGGCGACCGTCCCTCGGCCGCAAGGGGCGGACGAGGTGGGGGGAGGCTGGTGGCCTCCCCTTGGCCGCAAGGCGGTCGGCCGAGGAGAAGGGATTCCGGTGGCCGCCCTGATAGAATTGATTTCAAGATAACCCAAACACCTAGAGGGGGGTGAATAGGTTCTTTTCTTTTTTATTACATAAGAAAGAATAATTATTCAGATCTTATATAGAATCTAACTATCCTATAGTAATCACAACATAGAATCCACAATCACACAAACATCACAGATATCACACAGGTTTATAGTGGTTCCCCAAGGTCCTGGTACATCCACTTTCCCCCTTCACCTATCTAGCAGTGTGCTAGATTCGGCCTAACTTCTTCATTCTTCTCAGATCCACAGATCTTACAGCTCAGAACCCTGAAAGGTTCCTATAATCTCAGAACCATATAAGGTTCCTAGAACTCAGAGTGTAACCACACTCCTACAGCTCAGGCTAACAACCCTACCTCAGCCTTCACATAAGGCCTACAACTCAGAGAAAAAATTCTCCTACACTCAGGCTCAAAAGCCCTACCACTCAGAGATTTATATCTCTTACACTCAGCCTTTTATAATATAGGCTTACAACTCAGATCTATAAAAAGATCCTACAAAATTTGATAAGTGTTTAGATGGACTCTTACCCTAGTTGAGAGAGAAGGGATAAGAGGTTCCTTGATCAACTTCTTGATAAAACTGATGGCTGAAATCAACCTGTTCTTAGCTTTCTTCAAAGCTTCTTGAATCTGAACTCAGTAGGGTTGATCTCCTTTGAAGTTGACTAGCTGCCAGCTTCCTTCTTAGAATCAAGTAATAGGTCTGAATCCTACTTAGCAGATTAGTTCAAGATCTGCTTCTTAAGATACTTGTAAATGTCTCCTTTTATACTTCAATAGCTGAAGGTCTCTCTCACTCTTCAGAACTTCTGAAGTTTCTTCAGAATTATTGCTTGAATTCTCCTTAGATCTTCTCATGAAAATCTTTTTCAGTGTGACGTGCACTTTCTTGATCAATGATCAATAGTTGTTATTGTTGTTCACCTTCTTCTTTGATTTAACAGAATCCATCTATATATAGATTTCATCCATGGTAACTGGCTGATCCGGTTTCTAACAAACTTCTGACAAGTCTGACAGCTTCAGCAAACTTGTTGGAATACACAGCTGTCAAGTCTCCAGTCAGTTCTTGAACCTTTATCTTTGTCAGCAAAGCGTCGAGACTGATTGTCATTATGTGTCGACACAAATAGATTAAGTGTCGACACTAGCTTTGGTGATGTCGACATACTTCCTTTGGTTTCGACACAGCTTCTTTACACTGCATCTGTAGAATGTGTCGACACTGCTTCTTTGTGTCGACATAGACACTTCTTTACTTCACAGCAATCAACATTGTTGAAACTCTGTTGTGTGTCGACACAAGTCCTGTGTGTCGACACAGTTGATATAGTCTCAGAATATGTGTGTCGACACTGCCTCCAGGTGTCGACACAGTTGATATAGACTCAAAATTTGTGTGTCGACACTGCCTCTAGGTGTCGACACAGGTTATGTCGACTAATACTTCTGTGTGTGGACACTGCTTCCCGGTGTCGACACAGTCGATGTCGACTACTATTTTTGTGTGTCGACACTGCCTCCCGGTGTCGACACAGTTGATGTCGACTAATAAATTCTGTGTGTCGACACAGTTGCTTCAGGTGTCGACACAGCTTTTCCAAGTGTCGACACAGACTTCCTTAAGTGTCGACATATGGACTTAGAAACTTTTTTTGCATTTTGGCAAATACTTAACCTGCACATATAAACTCAAAATAACATCAAATACACCTTGATGTATATCATTGAGCTAAGTGAGACTTCTCCAAATAAGGTACACATTCTCCCATGTACCCAATAATCTCCCCCTATTTGGAGAAGTCATAACCCTTTAGTCAATGATATACACCACTTATAATAAACAAATATGATGATGTATATAAATGATAAATGATAGGGAAACTTATAAACAAAACATATAACCAAAATCACATCACAGAATAAGAATGCAACTTGAATGAACATGAAACATTTGTTTTGTTTATAATGACAAAAAGTTTATTAACAACTGATTACATAGATTTCTTTTAAACTAAAAATTACATTGTTCTTGCAAAATTTAGTAAATCTATCCTAAGGCTGAACAGGCTCCCTAATGACTATGCCTTTTCCTGGCTTAATCTGCGCTTGCACAGGAGGTTCTGCATCATCAATAGGCTTTTTTCCTTTCAACTCTGCCTTTTTCTGAACTTCAGCCTTAATCCTTTGCCTTTCAAAATAATGAAAAGGCTTAGAAAAGTACTTGCTAGGCTCCTGAGCATTAGGAGGTAGCTTCCCAATCTTAGCATTTCTTCTATGCTGCACAATGGCTTCCTGCCTTGCCTCATACTTCTGCCATTCTTGTTCATTATACCACTTGCCTCTTTCATGAACTTGATGTTTCACAGCTTTCCAGGCAGTCAAAATTATATTTCTTGAAGTGGGGCTCCACTGCTCAAAGTCAGGCTTTAACTCAGCATGTTCCCTGAATCTTTTCTTTGAAAATTGAGCTTCCTGCTGAGCTTTCAAGGTAGCTTCTGGCATTTCAACTTTCTCTATAATGACATTTTCAACATCCTATGGAGGACTGTACATTGTCTGCACCTATTATTGAATCATATCAAAATCTGCTGGAGGGTAGATTATCTGAGCAACTTCAGGTTGATCACCTCCAGCATAAGCAGGTTGCACACCAGATTCAGTAACATTGTCATCATCACAAAGGGGTGGATAACCCAAAGTGGCTCTGATGCTATTAGATATCCATTTTGCATGATCTGAGCCAGCATTGACTAACACTCTCTCCCCCTTTATGGCTTCTCTTACAATATGATCTCTTAAGTCATCTTTTTGAAATCTCATTTGGCCATCAAGAAAATTTACACCATCTTTAAAAAATGATTTTAACTTAAGAAGTTGGTCAGATATTGTTTTCTGAGAAGAAGTAAGGGCTGTCTTAAATGAATCCAAGGCCTCCTGTAGCTTCTGATCAAATTCCTTTTTCTCCTTAGCCCTTGTTTCAGTCATTGCAGTAACTGTTTTCTTTACTTCAGTGACTATCTCATTGTGAGATTCAGTCAGATTGTCATTCATCCTAATCTGATTTTCAAGGACATAGCCTTGTTTAACAACAATATCATCCACTTGTTTTTTTAGCTCTACCTGCTTCTTAGCCAGAAATACCACAGCATTTCCCCCTTTGTGGAAACAATCTGTCATCTCTTTCTTATTGAGATTCACTTCAAGCCTTATGGATTTAATATCTTGAGCCAGTTCAGATTGAAGTGATTTATTGCTTTCATCCACATACTTCTCAAGAGCAATTCTCTGCTCATCCAATTTAACTTATAAAGCAACCATTAATGAGCTGAAATCAGCCTCTAGGGCAGGTTGTGAAGTAGTAGTTTGCAAAGCCTTCTTATAGCTCTGGCTTCTTCTTTTGAAAACTGTAAAAATAGAGAAGAACGACTAGAAAAACAGGCCGGAAGCTTGAATAACTGAAATTTTTATTATCCAAAAAGGTATCAATTACAAAGGTATGGCCTCCCTTTTATAGAATGGAGGAGATAGAGGAGAGAGCAAACTAACAATGTGGGACTAAATAAATGTACAAAGACTGGGCGGTTTGACATGTACAGACCGCACAGTCCGCGCGGTTAGATAATAGGCTAACCGCCCGGACAGACCAGAAGAAGATGCCGTAGGAGACCGCAAGACTGCCAGACCGCCAGACCGCCAGACCGCCAGATATACAAGTCGCTGGCGACAACCCGCAAGACCGCCGAACCATAGCCGCCACCAACTGGATATTCAGCCTGTCAGCCCCAGACCGCTAGACCGCGCGGTCTCCAGACCGCCATATTCAGACCGCCAGACCGCCTACTTTAACACTCCCCCTCAAGCTGGAGCATAGATATCGATCATGCCCAGCTTGTCACAAATGTGGAAGAATGAAGTAGACACAGGCTTGGTAAAGATATCTGCCAACTCTTTGTCGGAGGTGACGAACGGAGTGCAAATCTGTTTCTTCAAGATCTCTTCCCGGATGAAATGGCAGTCGACTTCAATATGTTTGGTTCTCTCATGGAAGACCGGATTTTTGGATATATATATAGCGGCCTTGTTGTCACAGAACATAGGAAGAGGATAGTCGTAGACCTCTCCTAGATCAAGCATGAGAGCCCGCAACCATTTTAGTTCGCAAGTGGTGGACGCCATGCTCCGATATTCAGCTTCAGCACTAGACCTTGAAACTACAGACTGCTTCTTGCTCTTCCAGCTCACAAGATTACCTCCAACAAATGTGCAGAAACCAGATGTAGATTTGCGGTCATCTTTATCATCAGCATAGCTAGAATCTGAGTAGGCTTCAACTCTCAAATGACCATTCTTCTGAAAGAGTAGTCCTTTGCCCGGTGCTGCTTTAACATACTCTAATATCTTCAAGGCAGACTGAAGATGACATTCCCTGGGAGCTTGCATGAACTGACTTACCTTGCCAACAGCATAGGCAATGTCAGGTCTGGTCACCGTGAGATAAATGAGTTTACCCACCAGACGTCTATACTTTGTGGCATCAGACATAAGAGGAGAGTCATCTGTCTACGTTTTGTCTTCTCCAGTAGCCATGGGATACCGTGCCGGTTTGGCACCGGTCAATCCTGCATCCCGTAGAAGATCAAGTGCATACTTCCGTTGGGAGAGAACCAGAGAGTCGGGCTTCCGACAGATCTCTATCCCCAAAAAGTATTTCGGGGAGCCCATATCCTTTGTGACAAGATGTTGACGGAGGTGCTTCTTTGTCAAGTCCACCCCAGCTTGATCATCACCGGTAAGAAGAATGTCGTCAACATAAACCGCCAAAACTACAAGGCCCGATGCGGTTTTGCGAATAAACAGGGAATGATCAGCCGTACTTCTTGTAAAGCCAACAGCAGCCACGATGCTGCTGAACTTGTCGAACCATGCCCGAGGGCTCTGCTTGAGGCCATAGATAGCCTTCTTTAGCTTGCATACACGGGTCTCCCCCTGAGCAACATACCCTGGAGGTTGCTCCATGTAAACGTCCTCATGAAGATCCCCATAAAGAAAGGCATTCTTGACATCAAGCTGGGAGATAGTCCAATTGCGGTTGACAGCCACAGAGAGAAGAACCCGGATGGTGCTGAGACGAGCAACCGGGGAGAAAGTATCAAAGTAGTCAACCCCATAAGTCTGAGTGAAGCCTTTGGCCACCAGTCGGGCTTTATAGCGGTCCACAGTCCCGTCTGGGCGAAACTTCACAACAAACACCCATCGACAGCCAACCACATCAGTACCCACTGGAGGAGAAAGAAGGGTCCAGGTGCCCCGTTCAGTAAGAGTAGCGATTTCCTCATCCATGGCAGACTTCCAATGAGGAATCACAAGAGCCTCCTGGTAGGTACGGGGAGTAGCAGTAGCTGAAATAGCTAAAGCAAAATGCCGGCGAGAAGACGTAAGCCGATCATATGACACAACTGCCGCAAGCGGGTGTTGAGTGCATGCCCGCACCCCTTTGCGAAGAGCAATGGGGAGATCCAGGTCGTCGGGGGCTTCAGGGACCGGAGCGTCCGTAGCGGAGAAAGCTGGCCCGGGACTAGAGAGAGACGGCTCCGGAGACGGAGGAGGGAGAGAGGGGAGAGGAATAGACGGAGGAGGGGATGAGGAGGAGGGAGGAGAAACGTGGATAGGCTGAGAGGGGACAGACAGGGAGGGTGAGGAGTCAGGAATAGGAGGAAGAAGGGGTGGAGAGGAGAAGTAGGCTGCATTTTCGAAGAAGGTGACATCTGCAGAAACAAACTGTTTCCGCAGAACGGGGTCAAAGCAACAGTAGCCTTTCTGAGTGACCGAGTAGCCCAAAAAGACACATTTGGTGGCACGGGGAGAAAGTTTGTCACGGGTAGCAGACGGGGCATGCACAAAGGCTGTACAGCCAAAGATTCGAAGAGGGAGGGGAAAAGGTTCCTTGCCGGGGTAGAGAATGGAGAAGGGAGTCTTACCCTGAAGAATAGTAGAAGGAATACGATTGATGAGATAACAGGCGAGGAGAACAGCATAGCCCCAATAAGAGCGAGGCACATGCATCTGCGTTAGGAGAGTGCGAGCGACATCGAGGAGATGACGGTTTTTACGTTCCGCCACCCCATTCTGCTGGGAGGTGTAAACGCAGGTGGTCTGATGAATAAGACCATGTTGCATACAGAAAGATGAAAAATCACGACTAAGATATTCTTTAGCATTATCAGAGCGAAGACATTTAATAGAGACATGAAACTGAGTTTTAATCATATTATAAAAGCATTCCCAAACAGAGAAGAGTTCAGAGCGATCTCGTAACAGATACACCCAGGTACAACGAGAAAAGTCATCAATAAAAGTTACAAAATACAAACTACCCCGACCAATGGTTGGAGTAGGAGCCGGACCCCATACATCAGAATGGATGAGATCAAACGGGCTAGAGGAACTGCGAGCATGCTTGGGCGGGAAGGAGGAGCGGTGATGTTTGCCAAGTTGGCAGGCATCACAGTTGAGCGGAGGACTGGTTGGCGGTAAGTGGGGCAGAAGCTGTCGAAGAATGCGAGCAGGAGGATGTCCAAGGCGAAGATGCCATTGAAGTAGATCAGTAGAGGAGGAAGTGAAAGCGGACAGAGCGGAAACGTTGTCGAGGAAGTAGAGGCCGCCGCTCTCAGTCCCAGTAGCAATCGTCCGTTGGGTTCTCGGGTCTTGAAAGCAACAAGAAGTAGGAGTGAATACAACAGAGCACTGAAGTTGCTTGCATAAAGTAGTAACAGATAGAAGGTTGCAAGGAAACTTCGGGACATAGAGAGTGTCCACCAAGCGCAGCGATGGGGTGACTTGAACCATGCCTGTCCCACGAACCGGGGAAGGAGAACCATCCGCAACAAGGACAGGAGGCAACCGATCATGCGTTTCGAGAAGCGAAAAACATTGAGGATTGCCTGTCATATGATTTGTAGCACCAGAATCAATCAACCATTTACCTTGGATAGCGACATGAGCACTACCTGAGGTCGTTGCCACCGAAGCAGACGACCGAGAGGAGGGGTTCGGGGAGGTCGAAGTATCACCAGATGGGCGCAGATGAGGATGTTTCTGCCAACAGCGGTCAATGGTATGACCGGTACGACCACAGTGAGAACAGAGGAACCTGGACGGACCGCGCGCCCCAGAGTGGCTGCGGCCACTGTTGCTGCCGCGCTGAGTGTACTGAGCATAAGAGTCCTGCGGAGGCGGGGAGGATAACAGAGGGCGCTGGAGCAGAGAAGTAACGGCGGCTACGCGAGCGGCGGTGGCATCCAAGGTGGGAGACTCAGCTTCACCCAAGATCTGCTGGCGGATGAGATCAAAAGACTCGGGAAGTCGCAGAAGATAACAAACAACCAGGAGTTCCTGGAAGTGTTTGTGTTGCTGAGCCAAGTCCGCAGAGAAGGGGCGATTCTGGAGGATCTCAGCGCCAAGAGCCTGAACTTGCTGATAGGCTGCAGCGGGAGTCATGGACGAACGGGCGAAGAGATCCGCATAAAGAGTATAAATCCGGGAGGTCTGCGTCCCCTTGGAGTAAAGAGCAGCCAGATGAAGCCACGCGGCCTTTACCGTCTCATCATGACGGATGACGGGAAGGCACTCATCAGAGAGGCTATTAGCCAGCCATGTGCGGACAAGCGCATCACTCGCATCCCATTCGTCAAAGAGAGGAGAATTAGGAGGAGGCGGATCATCGGTAAGATGATGACGTTTGCGCTGAGAACGAAGGAGGAAAGTGAAAGAGACGCTCCAATCCGGATAGTTGGAGCCAACGAGCTTGGAAACAGTGCCCAGATTTCCGGAAGGAGTAGGGATAGAAGGCGGAGCCGGAGTGGCTGCAGGAGTGGTGGCAGTGGAATTGTCAGAGATGTCCATAGAAGAAGACCGAAACCGCGCGGTTAGGAATCAAGCCGGGCGGTTAAGAGAGAAGGGAAAAAACTGCAGCGGTCACGATGTCAGACACCAGCGGCTAGAGAAGCCACGACCAAGCCGCAGAGCCAAAATAGAGGGTAAGAGGTCGGGCTGTTGGAAGACAGACCGCACGAACGGGAGAGAAAGAGGAATCCGGCAAACAGGCCGGGGCGATAAGAAAGAGAAGAGGGAAGGCTGCGACAAGAACAGGTCGCAAGCAGACAAAGAGAAGCAGGCCGCGCAGACAGGGCGCAGGCAAATAAGACAGGCCGCGGGAAGAAGAAGCAGGTCGCACGGCTAGAAAGGAGCACAGAATCAGGAGGCAGAGATCGAGTCCTCTGATACCATGTAAAAATAGAGAAGAACGACTAGAAAAACAGGCCGGAAGCTTGAATAACTGAAATTTTTATTATCCAAAAAGGTATCAATTACAAAGGTATGGCCTCCCTTTTATAGAATGGAGGAGATAGAGGAGAGAGCAAACTAACAATGTGGGACTAAATAAATGTACAAAGACTGGGCGGTTTGACATGTACAGACCGCACAGTCCGCGCGGTTAGATAACAGGCTAACCGCCCGGACAGACCAGAAGAAGATGCCGTAGGAGACCGCAAGACTGCCAGACCGCCAGACCGCCAGACCGCCAGATATACAAGTCGCTGGCGACAACCCGCAAGACCGCCGAACCATAGCCGCCACCAACTGGATATTCAGCCTGTCAGCCCCAGACCGCTAGACCGCGCGGTCTCCAGACCGCCATATTCAGACCGCCAGACCGCCTACTTTAACAAAAACCATCAATTTTATTTTCTTGGCACTTGCAATTTCTTCATCCTCTGAAGTAGAGGTACTGACAATATCTACTCTTTCCTTAGGACTAGGAGGCAGCTCCTTCTCAGTCCTATGCTGCACTCCCTCAATGTCAGCCTGCTCCCCCTCAATTCTTACTTGCTCCTCCTTATCTGCTGCTCCCTCAATGTCAGGAAACAATTTCTAAAGAGTAAACTCCTGTTGGGTGTGAACTGGTAATACTACTTTCTCAGGAGCATCAACAGCTCCAGATGTATCCTCCATGATAGCATCTTGGGTTGGACTGTTGACATGAGATGTCTCAAGGACTGTTTGTGAATCTATTTCACTTGCCAAGTGAATTCTCTCTTCCCCTTGTACCTGTGCAGTAATTGTCTCCCCCTGCAATTGTGCATTCTCAGCCAGGTCCTGTGCATGTACACTATCTAGCTCCCCCTGCACCTGTGCAGTATCTGTAATGTTCTGTGCAGGAGATTTCTCAGTAGCTTCTTGGCTTGCTATATCAGGTATGTCCTTGGTGAGGACCCTATCCCATCTAGAGATAATCCTGATGTTCATTCTTCTCATATGATTGATCTTAGAACCAGGAATCAGGTTCATTACTTCTGGAATTTCTCTAGCCAAGTATAGACTCATTATTCTAGCCAAATTAGGCTTCTTGATGCCTTCCTTAATCTTTTCAAACAGTACTGTAGACCAATCTGTGTTGAGTTTAAACATTATCCTTATCATGAGGCTGAACATATAGACTAAAATCCTATCATGTCCCCCTGGCTTGCACATAATCACCTTTCCAACCACTTCAGACAGAAATTTACCTTGCTGATTCATCCCTTTCCTGGTTATAGCTGTTCCAATCTTCATGGTGGGATCCAATCCACACCATTGTAGTTCCTCCCTTGTTCTTAATACTGGTACTTATTCTTCATCCTGAGTTCTTGGAAGATGAAGAATTTTTCTTAAACTTTTCAAGGTCACTTTGACTCTTGCTCCATGAACTGTTGATCTAATCTTCAGTGCTGTTGAGTCTATTGCAGCCGCGCCATAAAACTCAAGAATCTCCTTCTTCTATATCTTAGTTGGTTCAGATACTAGATGTAATGACCCCATCCGTTACATGACGTATAATAGAAGGTCCGGCCGGGGCCCCACACTATATGCCACACACATACGGTGAGGTCACAGGATAATACCAAACCATACACGCATCCTAACTCAGAGCATGCTAGCGGAAGCTTTAAGTTGTAATTTGAACTCTAACCAAGAATGTCCAATATATAAACCACAGTTATATATACAGCCACGGAATGTACAATAAAGGTTTGGCCTTAAGGCCTTACAGTTCCTCTTTCCATACAACATGGATTACAAACATCGGCGCGCAGGCCGGCCATACATGAGGAAAACCAAAAAAAACAAAACCCTTTTCGCAGCCTTCAAGGGCTAGCCGCAGCAGCAGCAACAACAGCAGTAGGGCTCCGGCCCTTCATTTACCACTTGGCTCTCCAGCACCTGCATAGGGACAAACCACCCAAACGGTGGCAAACATGGCAACGGTCAGCATTCAGCTGACCCAATTATAACAATCCTACCCCTTTCTCGGGGCAGTAGCATTCTTTCCCTGCACAGCATGGTATCAACAATAGCAAATATGTGCGCGCAGGCACACTCAAGCCATCACAACCGTCGGCCACACTGCCCGACAGTCCGTGCACTCAGGGCACATTCGTGGTGCACCGGAAAACCAGGGTCAACACCACCGTTTACACGGTATTGAGCTTTCTAGTCTTTTTGGCGCGCGGGCCTAAGACTCTCATTAGGCGCTCCAACAAAACCCATAACCAGGCTTCCAAGTCGGACGTACCTAATGCAGGTACGGATCAGCCACCCCCCGTTGCTCAAGTCGCCGTGCCACCTCGAATACGGAAGTATCCATGGCAATTTATAGGCGCGGGTCGGTTTCACCTTTCCTTTTCGGCAATCTGCCTTTTCATCGAGTTGTAGCCCAACGGCTCAACCGCACACAAAGTGGCAACGCACTGCCACAAGAGTTGCATCCAACCCTCTTCATTTCCTGGACTTCATCCAGTACTTCCTACTGCACCAAGCAACAGGTAGGCACAAGGCAAACAAGCCATAATCACGGAGTCTTCTTCGATATGCAAACAAGCATCACCAATCCAGACCAGCATGTCCAGATGGGATTCACACAGCATGCCTAGATCCGTACTCTAATTCCGGACTCTAACAAGGGGGACTTCACATATCTACCCCAAGGGACACCACAACCCACCGCACACTCGCGGAGAAGGGTTTTCCCTATGCAATACAGAAAAGAAGGACTTTACATGTCCAAGAAGGGAGATCGTTACCCTTGTCGATCTCTTGGAAGCCATCGAAATCTAGCCGGTGAGAAAGCACCGCAGCAGCTTTGCCTTCACAACGCTGGCCTCGGATCACGAATCGGACCACGGGAGCTCCGCCGGTGGCTTGATCTCCTCCTCCTTCTTCTTCCTCCTCTCTCTTTCTCTCTTCCTTAGTTAAGTGAAGAATGACTCAAGCCTCTGCTGACTTAAACCAGCCAGGAATCATCTGAGCCTTTCGATCCAAAGAGAGAAAATGAACGGCCACGATTTTCCCAAAATCACACTTTTTTGGCTGACACGGCCTGTGACACGCCCGTGTCACAGGCCGTGTACCCTTAAGCGGCACACGCGGTATTCGTACCGACTGATATTTACCAGAACACGGGCATCGACACGCCCGTGTCGAACCTGACACGCCCGTGTCAGTCATGAGACACGCCCGTGTCACCCCTGCCTTATCGAGCTCCAAACTCAACCAGCAGTACACGGGTAGGCACACGGCATCGGACACGCCCATGTCAAATCTGACACGGCCGTGTTCAAGGCTTGGTTCTGGGCCGTGTAATCTTCTGACTCAATCCGCCTATTATTTGAGTGACACGCCCTGGGACACGCCCGTGTCCCAGGCCGTGTACCCCCGACACGCCCTGGGACACGCCCGTGTCCCAGGCCGTGTAAAACAACCTGCACCTCAAATCCATTTTTGAGATTTTTGGGGTGTTACAATCCTCCCCTCCTTAATAAAATTTCGTCCCGAAATTTGCACGGTAAGAAAACAAGGAAAAACAATGCTATAACTTGATAACTCTGTTATAACACAAGGTACACGGTCTACAGTTTATACAAACAGCTCGGGAAATTCAGCTCGCATGGTCTTCTCTCGCTCCCATGTTAGCTCTTCACGGCCACAATTGTCCCATCGGACCTTGACCATCCCGATCACTTTGTTCCGCAACTGTTTCTCGGCTCGATCCTCGATCCGAATGGGTCGAACCCTCGTCATTAGCCCATACTCGACCGGTACCCGATCATTCTCCACTACTTAAGCTGGATCCTTGACAACCTTACGAAGTACTGAGATGTGAAATACATCATGTAATCCACCCAAGTCTGCTGAAAGTGCTAGTCGATAAGCAGCTTCCCCAACTCGCTCCACCACCTCAAATGGACCAAGATACCTCGGACTTAGCTTTTTCAAACGCCGAATCCTGGACACGCCTTTGAAGGGTTTGATCTTCAAATATACCCAATCACCCACCGCGAACTCCACGTTCCGATGTTTGGCATTGTAGTACTTTGCTTGGCGATCTTGGGCTATCAATAGCCTCTCCCGAATAGAGCGTATGAGCGAGGTAGCTTCTTCGACTTCCTTTTTCCCACTCAGCTTAGATTCGGCTGCTTCTGACCAAGCTAACGGTGTACGACATTTACGACCATACAAAGCCTCAAATGGTGTCATACCGATGCTCGCTTGGTAGCTATTATTATAGGCAAATTCGACAAGAAATATATAATCTTCCCATCTCTTACCAAAGTCTAGGGCGCACATGCGGAGCATGTCCTCCATCGTCCTGTTGGTTCGTTCAGTCTGGCCATCCGTTTGGGGATGAAAGGACGTACTAAACGCTAATTTTGTACCCAACATTTGATGAACTAGCCGTCAATCATTCGATGTGAATCGCCCATCGCGGTCACTAACGATGCTCCGAGGAACACCGTGCAGTCGAACAATCTGCTCCACATAAAACTTGGCCAAGGTTTCCACTGAATCGTCTCTTCTGTTTGGAAGGAAGTGCGCCACTTTTGTCAACCGGTCCACAATCACCTAGATTGAATCATGACCGCGTTGAGATCTCGGCAACCCGTGCACGAAATCCATCGAAATGTCCTCGAACTTCCACTCCGGAATGGGTAATGACTTCAGGAACCCGCCAGGCTTCTGGCATTCCGCTTTCACCAATGCACAAGTATGGCATTCCGCCACATAACGTGCTACATCTTTCTTTAGTCCGGGCCACCAGAACAGCTTTTTCAGATCTCTGTACATCTTTGTGCTCCCTGGATGAACTGAGTACTTTGCAAAGTGAGCTTCGTACATCAACTCTTCCCTCAATTTACCCACACTCGGGACGCACACTCGACCATTTCTTCGTAACAAACCGTTATCCCAAGAGAATTGGTCATCCGGCCCATCTTTAGTATAGCGCTGGAGACTTTCATCAAGCTCCGTTGCTCGCCGAACTCTGTCCGTAAGGTCATATTGCACCTCCGTCCAGTTCAAGCATGCATCGGTCGACGAACCCTTGTCAACACAAGATATCTCCAATGCTTCCAATTCCTCGATTAAACGTTGATCATGCCTCTGCAACCAGCTTGCCCGTACCGGAGTCCTCCGACTCAAAGCATCAGCGACCACATTTCCCTTCCCGGGAGTATAGTGAATCTCGAAGGTGTAGTCCCCAAGGAACTCCATCCATCTTCGTTGTCGCATATTCAGATCCTTCTGATCCAACAAGTACTTTAGGCTTTTGTGATCTGTATAGATGTCCACTTTAACGCCATAAAGATAGTGCCGCCACAATTTGAGCGCAAAGATTACCGCCGCCAACTCCAAATCATGGACGGGGTAATTCCGTTCATGCACTTTCAACTGGCGCGAGCCATAAGCAATCACTTTCCCAAACTACAGAAGGACGCAGCCTAAGCCGCTCCCGGAAGCATCACTATAGATCTCATACCCATCTGTACCATATGGCGATGTGAACACAGGAGCCGTGGTCAAACGACTCTTCAAGTCTTCAAAAGCTAGCGCGCACTCCGGCATCCAAATGAACTTTTGATCTTTTCTCGTCAGCGTGGTCAGAGGTAAAGAAATCCGTGAGAAGTTTTCCACAAACCGTCTATAGTAGCCCGCAAGCCCAAGGAAGCTCCTGACCTCGGCCACTGAAGCCATCACTGGTCAATCTCGAATGGCACTTATCTTCAACGAATCCACCGCGATACCTTCTCCACTTACTGTTGGATCCGGAGGCCAACCTTAGAGGGGGGGGGGGTGAATAAGGTTTTATAAATTTCGCTTGAATAAACGGAATCTTGACGTAAACCACACCACAAGTGAAGATTTAAAACACAAGTATTAAATTCAATAACGATCAATTTCATACAAGTACAAGATGAATGTTTTACAGTACGATCTTCATGACGTCGAAGATCAAAGACGAAGAGAAGAAAACTTTGGGTTTTCTATACCGACCCAAAACCCGGACCGGTTGGCTCTTCACTTTCTCCCCGAAAGGTCTTAGAGCCGCTCTTCACCTCCACACCCGGAAGGGTCTTAGAGCACCGCTAGATCCCCGATCTAGACGCCCCAAATCCCGGGACGATTTTCCACGGAATCCAACCCGGATTCCGACGACCTTCTCCGGTCGATTTCTCTTACCACTTACGACAATAGAAGAAGAAAAAGATACAAAAAGAGATTACAAAATATATTCGTTAAAGTTTAGGTTCTCCCTCTTGAGAAGTTCTCTGGATGGATCTACGGCCGGTGCTTGTGATCTTCGATGGAAAGCACCCGGTCGCTAGACGTAGACGATGCGAAGCCTTGATCGCCGGAGTTCTTCGATCTCGAACGGGAGGAAGAAACCTTGCTTTTTCTTTGACGAAGACGAGTAGAACGGACGTAGGAAGACGGCCGACCTTAGTATTCCTGGAGCACTTCGTCAATAATCTCTGGAGGCTTTGGTCTTGAAGAAACGGCGCTGCTTTTTATACGTCTTGGAGAAAATAGACTACCGCCTGCGATAACTCTATCGCCGGGCGGTAGGTTCGCGCGTAACGCCTGCCAGCTGTCTCCACGCGTCTCCCGAAACGGCAACTATGACTGCTCATTAAGGAAACTGCCGTTTCAAGAAAGCTATCGCCGGGCGGTAATGGTTACCGCGCCCAGTCAGAGCGATAGCGCCATTTCGCCAAATAATTCTACCGCCTGCGACACGACTATCGCCTGACGGTTTCAAGAGAGCTATCGCCGGGCGGTAATGGTTACCGCGCCCAGTCAGAGCGATAGCGCCATTTCGCCAAATAATTCTACCGCCTGCGATAAGACTATCGCCTGAGCGGTAGGTACCATCGTCGACGATCAACCTCTTGACGCACGTCGACCGGATACCGCCGGCGGTAGCGTCCTGTCGCCGGGCGGTAGCGTCCTTTTGAAGCTCTTCTCCTTTCCTTTCACCTGTCAGCCTGCACACTCTATCACACAACCAATCTCATCAAATACAAGCAGGGAGTTGATATTCTCAAACCTAATTGAGTGTGAAACCATGTTCCAACAAACTCCCCCTTTTGATAATATCAATCCCGTTCATGATAAACCAAAATCAAGTAGATAGAGTGCCAGAATAGATGTATGTAGCAACGTAGAACAGTATAAAGTAGAGTATCAGAGTAAAATGAACATAGAACAGTAGAATGATATTGAACAAATAAGCAATACACACCTATATCGATCTCGTTCAATCCTGTTCTATCCTACTACATACTCCCCCTATCGGTGGGACGCTCCCCCTATCTATGAGCACACACACACCTCACTACGCTCCCCCTATCATGAACACTACCTCCAATACCTTCTCCCCCTTTGATAATATCAAAAGAAAGGGCGAGGCCAACCGACCAAGGAGGATGAAAATTGTAGGCGAGAGATAACGTAATATAGACCCACAACGCACTTGAAACCAGAGAATTGTAAAACAGGGTCAAAAACAGGAGCAAACGCTAATCAGAGAGAAGAAATTGGACTATATGCACGAGACATAGCACACATCAAGTATGACATGAATGTTTGCAAGGTTTAGATAAATAGAGAGAAAAATAGGCAAACACAAATATCGTCATGAGAGAAAAAATGTGCCAGTACGTATTGTGCGAAAAGCATCGAATGTAGTTGAGGTCCAATTCTTATGCGCGGAAGATTTAAATAAGATAATGACATGTGCACGTGTAGCACCAAGAGACAAAACAACCAAAAGAGATATCATGCAGACATGTTTTATATCAAGCAAACTAACGATGCTAACACCAAAGAGATATAGTGAAAAATCACGTCACATGACATAGTGCGGCATAAAGAAATTAAATCAAGGGCACAAATCATAAAGTGTAGTCCATGCACAAGATCGAAACGACTTTGTAATCCAAGGTGCTCACCCTCACAACGCTTATGAAGACTTATCAGGAGGGATGAGTAGTGCTTGGGGGGTCTGTAAGCGGGATTTGATGGCCATCATTTTATTTTGAGTTAGGCCATCAATTTTATACATAATCAAAGCAAGACAAGACCCCAAGTCAATCGAAATCTACCCACATAGGTAGATCCACTTTAACTTGTTTACATTGGACATATGCGATTCTAGTTTTGGCCCAAAAATTTAATTAGCATAGACACGCGCAATTTGATTTCATGACATTGATTGTTCAAGATATATCAGATATGTTAAATTTAGTGCCACGATTTATAGCATGTCAGCTTATTATCTCAGGTTGAGTGCATGATCAAGTGGTGTGTGAGTGGTGTAATCATTATCGTAAATAAATCCTCACACATACTTAGAGGCGTAGACAACGTACACCCACATTAATTTTCGCACTCAATAGCTAGACAAAAATTTAACTTCGCTCATCATGACCGGATACCAATGTGCCGTACAAGTTGACAAAAAGAATAGCAAACATTGTATATACTTGAAAATATACCACGACTCGGTCATATGAGCCCCAAACCAACTTGACAGTTTTTTTTTTTTTAATATTCTTGAAAACAATTTTAGCCACACACAGGGAACAACCAAAAACAACACGAGCATTGAATAAAAAACGAACAGTACATAAAATTTTTTTTTTGATTTTGGTGTTACAACTTTGAACAGAACAAAAACGAAACCAAAAAAAATTACAAACACAAAAAAAACATATAACAAAAAAAAATTAGGACGATAAATCAAGAATCCCAAGTTCGAGTCGTAGAAGTGAAAAACGAGCATCCGGAAGCGGTTTAGTAAGAATGTCCGCGAGTTGATCATCGGTCCCAATAAAGACGACACTCACATTCTCTTTCTTAATGTGGTCGCGAATAAAGTGATGTCGAACGTCTATGTGTTTGGACCGAGAGTGATGCACCGGATTATACGTTAAGTCTATCGCACTCTTGTTGTCGCACCTAAGTGTAATGTTGCGAAAAGAAAGACCAAAGTCTTCTAAAGTTTGCGACATCCAAAGTGCCTGTGCACAGCAACTTCCTAAGGCGATATACTCGGCTTCGGCGGTCGAAAGAGCCACCGAGTTTTGCTTACGACTCGACCACGAGACAAGTGCCGGGCCTAAAAAATGACAAGTACCGCTAGTGCTCTTGCGGTCAAGAGAGCAACCGGCATAATCGGAGTCAGAATATCCATGAAGGGTAAAATCATCCAAGTGAGGGTACCACAACCCGAGGTGTTGCGTGCCAAGGAGATAACGAAAAATATGTTTTACCGCTTTAAAGTGAGACTCCCTAGGGTCAGCTTGATAACGGGCACACATACCCACCGCAAACGTGATATCGGGCCGTGACGCACTCAAGTATAACAAAGATCCAATCATGCCCCGAAACATTGTTTGATCCACAGAGATTCCACTCTCGTCTTTTCCTAATTTAAGGGACGCACTCATCGGAGTTTTGACTTGTTTTAAAGACTCAAAACCAAAACGTACAAGCATATCTTTTATATATTTGGATTGATTTATGAAAATTCTGTCTTGTCGTTGAGTGATTTGAAATCCTAAAAAATAATTGAGTTCTCCCACAAGGCTCATTTCAAATTCAGATTTCATTAAACTCACAATCTCTTCAACCAACCTCTCATTAGTCGCTCCAAAAATAATATCATCAACGTAAATTTGGAGGATAACTAGATCCGAATTTTTGGCTTGTACAAAGAGAGTTGTGTCCGCACTACCCATCTTGAACCCATGATCTAAGAGGAACGTAGTTAGCCTATCATACCAAGCACGGGGTGCTTGTTTCAATCCATACAAGGCCTTTACTAATCTGTACACATGATGAGGGTGGGCGGCATTTAGGAAACCGGGTGGTTGCTCGACATACACTTCCTCTTTTATATAACCATTTAAAAATGCGCTCTTAACGTCCATTTGAAACAACTTTATTTTCTTATGGCTTGCGAATGCCAAAAACATTCGAATGGACTCAAGACGAGCAACCGGTGCAAAAGACTCCTCAAAATCCACACCCTCAATTTGTGAATATCCTTGTGCTACCAACCGAGCTTTATTCCTCGTGATCCTAGACTCACCATCAAGTTTATTCTTGAACGCCCATTTTAAACCAATCACGGGATGGTTGTCCGGACGATCAACTAGAATCCAAACTTTGCTACGCTCGAATTGGCTCAATTCCTCATTCATGGCAAGGAACCATGATTCATCTTGAAGAGCCTCGGACACGTTTTTGGGCTCAATATCCGATAGAAAGCATAAGTTGGAGAACGCCTCATGAAGAGCAGATCGAGTTCTAACTCCATGGGATGGTTCTCCAATAACTAGATCACGAGGATGTTGTTTCGTAAATGTTAGATCCTTAGGAGGCACATATGCGTGCGACTCACTCTCCTCGTTACTCTCAACCGGAACACTCTCCTCAACCTCTTCTTCGGACAGTCTAGGCTCACTAGATGGTGGACTCTCATCAAAATGCACATGAGCCGATTCTTCAACCACTAAGGTTCTCTTGTTATAAATCCTATAGGCTCGACTTTTGCTAGAATATCCTAAGAATATGCCTAGATCGGATTTTTCATCGAATTTTCCTAAGTGATCCTTAGTGTTCAGAATATAGCATGGGCACCCAAAAACTCTAAAGTACGAGACGGAGGGTTTTCTATCAAAGTAGAGCTCGTAAGGGGTTCGCTTAAGAAGTGGGCGAAGCATGACACGGTTCATCACGTAGCTTGCCGTGTTGACCGCTTCGGCCCAAAACGATCGAGGTAAGCTGAACTCTGCGAGCATCGTACATGCTAGCTCTTGAAGTGTGCGATTCTTTCTTTCTACCACTCCATTCTGTTGGGGCGTGCGAGGAGCGGAGAATTCGTGCTTAATCCCTAAGGTCTCACACAACTTTGAAAAATCCTCATTCTCAAACTCTCCACCGTGATCTGATCTGATACACTTAATGTTTAGTTCTTTCTCATTTTGAATACGCGTGCATAAAGTAGAGAATTCCCTAAACGTGTCAGATTTGTTGGCAAGAAATATTGTCCAACAATAACGAGAAAAGTCGTCTATGATGACGAATGTATATCGCTTTCCTCCTAGGCTACATGTGGAAATCGGTCCAAACAAGTCCATGTGCAAGAGTTCTAACGGTCTAGAGGTGGAAATCTCTGTTTTACTTTTAAACGAGTTTTTGACAAATTTTCCCTTTTGACAAGGCCCACACATAACGTTAAAACTACCGCTTAGAGACGGAATTCCTCTAACAAGTTTCTTTCTAGATAACTTAATAATTAGCTTGCTACCCGTGTGTCCTAATCTCCTATGCCAAAGGTCTAGTTCTTCATTCTTAGTTACTAGGCATTTTAGATTGGACGAAGAGAAATCATCAAAATTAACTGTGTACACATTGTGATTTCTATGGGCTACAAGCAATACATTAGAGGTTTTAGCATCAATGAGTTTGCACGTGTTCGATGATGATTCAAAAATAACATCTATACCTTTATCTCCTAGTTGACTTACAGAAATAAGGTTATGTTTTAAACCATCAACAAACAACACATTTGAAATAGAGAAAAACTTGTTACCTATTGTGCCGATTCCCATAATTCTTCCTTTACCATTATCTCCAAACGTGACCACTCCACCTCTCTTCTTTTCCAGGCTAAGGAACTTATCTTTATCACCCGTCATGTGCTTGGAGCATCCAGAGTCCAAGTACCACACGCTCTTTGTGTCCCTTGCCTGCCAACATACCTAAAAAGGAGATGAGAGTAAAGATCTGGTTACCCAAGTTGTTCCACCTATTTTGTAGGTAGTAGACTTTGGTAGCCAGACTTGCGCGTTTTGTTTAGCACCTTTCCTCCCGCAAGAGCTTGAAGCATGTCCGAACTTATTACAGTTGGCACATAGAGCATAAGCTGAGGAAATGACTTTCATCATCTCACTCGATCTCTTGCTAGAGGAAGGAGATAATGTATTCAGATTTTTGATCTTATTTGTTGACTTAGGCGTGGACAGAGTGCTATAGTCCTCCAATGGTGATGATGGACTAACATAGCCGATGCCAAACTTTCCAGACCCATGACACTGTGCGCCCAATAGCATGTTTAGAGATTTTTGGCCTACACCAAATTTTTGAACCGCACAGTTGAGATCATGGATCCTCACTTTTAGAGCGGTGTTCTCAGTTACTAACATCACACATCGATTAGCAAACTGTTTCTTTCCTTCCTCAACTTTAGCAAGGGAGATATGAAGCTTCTTCTCCAAGATATTCTTCTCATTTTTGAGAGATACTAGTCTCAAGGATGTCTTGGAGTGACTTGCTTTACCCTCCTCGATGGATGCTACCAAGTGAGGACATTCAGGGCATTCCACCTTCTCTTTCCCAATTTTAATTACTTCTTTCTTCAGCTTTTCTAAACTCTTGTTTAGACGTTTATTTTCAGCTCTTAAGGAATTTTTCTTAGATGTTACTTCTTCTAACCTACCAACTACATGATCATAAATCTCAAGTAATTCAGAGTAAGTAGGAGGAGTTACCTCAGTGTCGCTTTGGACACTGGACTCAGCATCAGATTCAGATTCCTCTTGACCTTTTCCCATGAGGCACAGATTTGCTTCGTTGTCACTTCCCGAGTCGGTGCTACTCGAATCTTCCGATCCATCCTCATCCCAGGTCAGAGCCTTCAGTACTTTCTTCTTCCCTTTATACTTGTTGTCCTTTCCTTTCTCTTCCTTCTGGAGTCTTGGACAGTCTCTTTTTAGATGTCCCAGCTTGTGACAATGAAAGCATTCAGGCTGATACTTTTCATCATCGCTATCGGTCTCCTTTACCGACTTGTTCCACTTCCTACCCTCTTCAACTCCCTTCTTCAGAAACCGTTTGAACTTCCCTTGTTTTCTGGGGTTCTTCATGAATTTTTTGAATTCCCTTACATAGAGACTTTCCTCTTCATCTTCTTCAGAGAAATCAGATGTTTTCCTCTCTTTTGAAGCCTTCAAAGCCAATCCCTTTTTCTTCATTTCCTTGGGATATTCCTCGGCTTGTATCTTCAGTTCCACTTCATGAGTCTTCAGGTTTCCGATAAGACTCTCAATCTCTAAGGCGCTGATTTCATGAGATTCAGCGATAGCAGTCACCTTGGGGTTGAAGCGGGGAGGTAGAGATCGCAGTATTTTCCTCACTAGATCACCATTTGGGAAGTTCTTTCCAAGAGATCTTGATGCGTTGACGATATTGGTGAACCTTGTGTACATGCTGTCAACATCTTCATCGATCTCCATCCGGAACTGTTCATACTCGGATTCAAGCCGGAACAGCTTTGATTCTTTCACCTGCGAGGTACCCTCATGAGTAAGTTCAAGAAGTCGCCAAATATCAAAAGCAGTTTCGCAGTTACATATTCTATTAAATTCCGTCTTATCTAACGCACAGAATAGAGAGTTCATAGCCTTGGCGTTATTAGTACATCTAAGCTTGTCCGCATCGTCCCACTTATCGCGCGGTTTTTCAAGAACGACTTCTCCAACCGTGGTAGTGGGTGTGGTGTACTTAGTCTCTATCATGGCCCATACGTCCATGCTGTGCGTCATCAGAAAGATTTTCATCCTTGTCCTCCAGTGACTATAGTCACTACCCATAAAGAGTGGAGGGCGACTCACACCTTGTCCCTCAGTGAAAGCATGCACTGGGTTGGCCATCTTACTTCAGGTGGTTAAGCCTATTCGAAGTAAACCTCCTCTGATACCACTTGTTGGATCCGGAGGCCAACCTTAGAGGGGGGGGGGGGTGAATAAGGTTTTATAAATTTCGCTTGAATAAACGAAATCTTGACGTAAACCACACCACAAGTGAAGATTTAAAACACAAGTATTAAATTCAATAACAATCAATTTCATACAAGTACAAGATGAATGTTTTACAGTACGATCTTCATGACGTCGAAGATCAAAGACGAAGAGAAGAAAACTTTGGGTTTTCTATACCGACCCAAAACCCGGACCGGTTGGCTCTTCACTTTCTCCCCGAAAGGTCTTAGAGCCGCTCTTCACCTCCACACCCGGAAGGGTCTTAGAGCACCGCTAGATCCCCGATCTAGACGCCCCAAATCCCGGGACGATTTTCCACGGAATCCAACCCGGATTCCGACGACCTTCTCCGGTCGATTTCTCTTACCACTTACGACAATAGAAGAAGAAAAAGATACAAAAAGAGATTACAAAATATATTCGTTAAAGTTTAGGTTCTCCCTCTTGAGAAGTTCTCTGGATGGATCTACGGCCGGTGCTTGTGATCTTCGATGGAAAGCACCCGGTGGCTAGACGTAGACGATGCGAAGCCTTGATCGCCGGAGTTCTTCGATCTCGAACGGGAGGAAGAAACCTTGCTTTTTCTTTGACGAAGACGAGTAGAACGGACGTAGGAAGACGGCCGACCTTAGTATTCCTGGAGCACTTCGTCAATAATCTCTGGAGGCTTAGGTCTTGAAGAAACGGCGCTGCTTTTTATACGTCTTGGAGAAAATAGACTACCGCCTGCGATAACTCTATCGCCGGGCGGTAGGTTCGCGCGTAACGCCTGCCAGCTGTCTCCACGCGTCTCCCGAAACGGCAACTATGACTGCTCATTAAGGAAACTGCCGTTTCAAGAAAGCTATCGCCGGGCGGTAATGGTTACCGCGCCCAGTCAGAGCGATAGCGCCATTTCGCCAAATAATTCTACCGCCTGCGACACGACTATCGCCTGACGGTTTCAAGAGAGCTATCGCCGGGCGGTAATGGTTACCGCGCCCAGTCAGAGCGATAGCGCCATTTCGCCAAATAATTCTACCGCCTGCGATAAGACTATCGCCTGAGCGGTAGGTACCATCGTCGACGATCAACCCCTTGACGCACGTCGACCGGATACCGCCGGCGGTAGCGTCCTGTCGCCGGGCGGTAGCGTCCTTTTGAAGCTCTTCTCCTTTCCTTTCACCTGTCAGCCTGCACACTCTATCACACAACCAATCTCATCAAATACAAGCAGGGAGTTGATATTCTCAAACCTAAGGAGTGTGAAACCATGTTACAACACTTACCACATGGCCTAAAAAGGCTACTGAAGAGAGCCAGAACTCACACTTTGAGAACTTGGCATAAAGCTTACTCCTCCGCAGGGTATGCAAGACCAACCGCAAATGGTTTGCATGATCCTCTTCCGACTGAGAGTATACTAAGATGTCATCGATAAACACAATTACGAATAAATCCAAGTACTCTCGGAATGTTCGATGCATTAGATCCATAAATACAGAAGGCGCATTACATAGGCCAAATGGCATTACCGTGAACTCATAATGACCGTAGCGTGTTCCAAACGCCGTCTTGGGAATGTCACCTTCCCGAATCCTCAACTGATAATATCCCGATTTCAAATCCAACTTGGAATAGACTGTTGATCCTGCCAGCTGATCAAATAGGTCATCAATCCGCGG
This sequence comes from Platanthera zijinensis, assembly GCA_039513925.1. Taxonomy (NCBI): domain Eukaryota; kingdom Viridiplantae; phylum Streptophyta; class Magnoliopsida; order Asparagales; family Orchidaceae; genus Platanthera; species Platanthera zijinensis. The sequence continues at coordinate 111,289,121 of CM077087.1, forward strand.
AATCGGATATTTGTTTTTCTCCGTCAGTTTATTCAATTCGCGGTAGTCAATACATAACCGTAAACTACCGTCTTTCTTTTTCACAAAGAGAACAGGCGCGCTCCAAGGTGACATACTTGGGCGTATGTATCCCTGCTCCAACAACTCTTGCAATTGGACTTTCAATTCCGCCATCTCTTTTGGCGCAACGCGATATGGTGAGCGGGCCACAGGTTTAGCACCTGGCACCAACTCAATAGAGAAGTCAATCTCCCGCTGGGGTGGTAACCCAGGAAGATCTTTAGGAAACACATCGGCAAACTCTGACACAACCAGAACTTCACCGACACTGGCCTTTGGCTCAACAGCCTGAATTAGCATGAAGAATAACTCTGCGCCCTTCCGGACAGCATTGACGACTTGGAGCGCAGACAACAGAGTCCCGCCAACTCCTCGCATACCAGCGAACTTCGTCACAAGTCCGGTATTCTGGCCTAGTGTGATCTCCTTGGAGTTGCAATCAATAAAGGCACGCTGCTCCAAGAGCCAGTCCATACCAAAGATCACATCAAACTCCGATAACGGTAGCACAGCTGCACTCAAACAAAAATCCCAACTTCCTATTTGAACAGCCACATCGCAAGCCCTATCCGCAAGCATCACACAGCCATTCGGCAATAGAACCCTTGTACTATCAACCGTCACATGACTCGACACCCCAATTCGAGATACGAAGTCCTCAGACAAAAAAGAATGTGAAGCACCTGTATCAAACAGGGCTCTCGCCAGCTTATTCCGAATCAGGACAAAGCCTGCAGCACACACACACACACAAGCTATACATAACCAAAAGCAATAGCACGTAAGCAAATAATCTATATTCACTCGTACCTGTGACGACGTCACTTTGCTTAATCGCCTCCTGCTGGCCAAGGTGATAGATTTGGGGCTGTGCCTGGGACGCAGAGGAATCAACCACCGCTTTGCCCTTCTCAGCATAAGACGCACCCGTCTTCTTTTCCCCTTTGGGCTGAACAACCCTACAGTCACGGGCAATATGCCCCACCCGGCCACAATTATAGCATGTACGAGACTGCGGCCTTGATGTCGCCCCCGACACAACGGTCGTAATCACTTGCCCAGACGGCTTGGACCTCTTGCCCCCTTTCTTCTGGTAGAACGATTTGCTAGGGCGAGGTGCTTGAACCTCTGGCTTTGACACAACCAAGCCCTTGTTCCCTTGCACCCGCCACATGTCCTTCTCCAACGCACACGCAGTATCAACCAACGCCTGAAACCCTTGGTTCACTGAACTCGAAAGCAGGAACCTCAACTCATCCCGCAATCCTTCATAGAACCTATTCGTTTTCCTTTGGTCATCCGCGAAGATTGTTCCCGCATAGCGTCCCAACCTTGTAAACTCATGCAGGTAGGTATCCACGCTATCTTCTCCTTGCTTTAACCGTTGGAACTCATTTTCCATGGCAATGCGTTGCGCCGCTGGGACATGCTTTGCCAGAAATATTCGAGAGAACTCCTCAATCGATACTTGCGTTAATTGTCTGCCCGCCAAATGGTGTACCTCAACCTCGTCCCACCACAACCGCGCCTCTCCTTCAAGAATGAAGGTGGCCAAGGTGACCTTTAGAGTTTCCTCCGCCCTGATCGCTGTCATTATCCGCTTGACACGCGATAACCAATCCTCTGCCTGCGTTGGGGATCCCAGTACCGTAAACGTAGGCGGACTGAAGCTCATGAATTGCTTCAACTGTCGGTCAGCTGCTCGTGGATCGACTGCCTCAACCAGCTCGGGTCTTACATCAACACGAACTGGCACTTCTGCCGGCTGCGCTTGCCCGATTGGCTGAATCATGGCAAAGAGAGCCTCAGCAACTAAATGAACAGTTTCCGCAGATGGAGGAGGTGTTGGAACCTCAGCTGGTGCCGCACTCTCATCAGAGCGCTGGGGCTCAGACTGCCCAGCACTACTATGCGTCACCTATAGGTGGACAAGACACACATTAGCGATCGTATGCAAGCAAAACAACAGAAAAGGAACGCGCAGATTCCTCAAACAAGATTATGTACATTCCTTAGTGGACATTCCAGAGTTCATTAGCGTTACAGCAGGGCGCATAAACACGCGCTCGCCACCCCATAAAAGAATTCGACCACGAATTCGAAAGAGGAAGACCGAACAAAGCTGATACCAAAATGTAACGACCCCATCCGTTACATGACGTATAATAGAAGGTCCGGCCGGGGCCCCACACTATATGCCACAAACAGACGGTGAGGTCACAGGATAATACCAAACCATACACGCATCCTAACTCAGAGCATGCTAGCGGAAGCTTTAAGTTGTAATTTGAACTCTAACCAGGAATGTCCAATATATAAACCACAGTTATATATACAGCTACGGAATGTACAACAAAGGTTTGGCCTTAAGGCCTTATAGTTACTCTTTCCATATAACATGGATTACAAACATCGGTGCGCAGGCCAGCCATACATGAGGAAAAGCAAAACAAACAAAACCCTTTTCGCAGCCTTCAAGGGCTAGCCGCAGCAGCAGCAACAACAGCAGTAGGGCTCCAGCCCTTCATTTACCACTTGGCTCTCCAGCACCTGCATAGGGACAAACCACCCAAACGGTGTCAAACATGGCAACGGTCAGCATTCAGCTGACCCAATTATAACAATCCTACCCCTTTCTCGGGGCAGTAGCATTCTTTCCCTGCACAGCATGGTATCAACAATAGCAAATATGTGCGCGCAGGCACACTCAAGCCATCACAACCGTCGGCCACACGGCCCGACAGTCCGTGCACTCAGGGCACATTCGTGGTGCACCGAAAAACCAGGGTCAACACCACCGTTTACACGGTATTGAGCATTCTAGTCTTTTTGGTGCGCGGGCCTAAGACTCTCATTAGGCGCTCCAACAAAACCCATAACCAGGCTTCCAAGTCGGACGGACCTAACGCATGTACGGATCAGCCACCCCCCGTTGCTCAAGTCGCTGTTGCACCTCGAATATGGAAGTATCCATGGCAATTTATAGGCGCGGGTCGGTTTCACCTTTCCTGTTCGGCAATCTGCCTTTTCATCGAGTTGCAGCCCAACGGCTCAACCGCACACAAAGTGGCAACGCACTGCCACAAGAGTTACATCCAACCCTCTTCATTTCCTGGACTTCATCCAGTACTTCCTGCTGCACCAAGAAATAGGTAGGCACAAGGCAAACAAGCCATAGTAACGGAGTCTTCTCCGATATGCAAACAAGCATCACCAATCCAGACTAGCATGTCCAGATGGGCTTCACATAGCATGCCTAGATCCGTACTCCAATTCCGGACTCTAACAAGAGGGACTTCACATATCTACCCCAAGGGACACCACAACCCACCGCACACTCGCGGGGAAGGGTTTTCCCTATGCAATGCAGAAAAGAAGGACTTCACATGTCCAAGAAGGGAGATCGTTACCCTTGTCGATCTCTTGGGAGCCATCGAAATCTAGCCGGTGAGAAAGCACCGCAGCAGCTTTGCCTTCACAACGCTGGCCTCGGATCACGAATCGGACCACGGGAGCTCCGCCGGTGACTTGATCTCCTCCTCCTTCTTCTTCCTCCTCTCTCTTTCTCTCTTCCTTAGCTAAGTGAAGAATGACTCAAGCCTCTGCTGACTTAAACCAGCAAGGAATCATCTGAGCCTTTGGATCCAAAGAGAGAAAATGAACGGCCACGATTTTCCCAAAATCACACTTTTTTGGCTGACACGGCCTGTGACACGCCCGTGTCACAGGCCGTGTACCCTTAAGCGGCACACGCGGTATTCGTACTGACTGATATTTATTAGAACACGGGCATCGACACGCCCGTGTCGAACCTGACACGCCCGTGTCAGTCATGAGACACGCCCGTGTCACCCCTGCCTCATCGAGCTCCAAACTCAACCAGCAGTACACGGGTAGGCACACGGCATCGGACACGCCCGTGTCAAATCTGACACGGCCGTGTTCAAGGCTTGGTTCCGGGCCGTGTAATCTTCTGACTCAATCCGCCTATTATTTGAGTGACACGCCCTGGGACACGCCCGTGTCCCAGGCCGTGTACCCCCGACACGCCCTGGGACACGCCCGTGTCCCAGGCCGTGTAAAACAACATGCACCTCAAATCCATTTTTGAGATTTTTGGGGTGTTACACTAGAAACTCAAAACCACTGTCAGTAATTAGGGTAATTACTCCTTTAATCTCTGAGTCAGCATCATCAAAGGCATGGCGAACCAATTCATATCCTTTTTTAATGTTATCTTCAACCTTTGGCGCCATTGGAATGGTGAGAAAACTTGGATTGAGAGAAGAGAGTTTGTCGACACAAGAGTTTAGTCTCGAAAATCTGGAGAGCGTGTCGACAGAAATGATTCTTGACCTATTTATACCCTTCTAATCAAAGAAGGTCAAAAGGCGGGCAAAAATTATCTAAAAGTATTGACACTGTTGAAATGTGTCGACACTTACTTCTATTGTCTCGACAATGGCGTTGACTACTATGTGTCAACACCAATTGATGATATATCGACACTAGACATACTTAGTAGTTAATCAGAAATTCTGTGTCGACTCTTACTGCAAGTGTCGACACAATTTTTGTATGTGTCGACACCATTACTCTGGTTGTGTCGACACCACTAACTAAAGTGTCGACACCACTTCTCTGGATGTGTCGACACAGATATACTGAAGTGTCGACAAAGATTTACTTAGCCAAATTTGTTAGACTAATCTATGTTCAACATTCCTAATTCAATTTTAAATTTATTGAATTTAGTTTCATCTAAAGGCTTAGTAAATACATCTGCAATTTTATAATCTGTTTTGACAAATTCTAGTGAGATGTCCTCTTTCTCTACATGTTCTCTAAGAAAATGGTATCTTATTTCTATATGCTTAGTCCTATTATGTGAAACAGGATTATTAGCAATAGTGATAGCACTAGTAGAATCACAAAACAAAGGTGTTCTATTTACTTAAATACCATAGTCTTCTAGCTGGTGCTTAATCCATAACAGCTGTGCACAGCAACTTCCTGCTGCCACATATTCAGACTCAGCTGTGGAAATTGCCACACTAGTCTGTTTCTTACTACTCCAAGACACCATTCTTCCTCCTAGAAATTGACAGGTGCCTGTGGAGCTTTTTCTATCTTCTTTGCAACCTGCAAAGTCTGCATCTGAATAGTCTGTCAGTAGAAAATCTTCATTCCTAGGGTACCAAAGGCCTAGATTAGGTGTGCCCTTTAGATATCTCAAAATCCTTTTTATTGCAGTGTAATGTGATTCTTTAGGGCATGATTGGTACCTAGCACAGACACATGTTGCATACATAATGTCTGGTCTACTAGCAGTTAGATATAAAAGAGAGCCAATTATTCCTCTATACAAAGAATCATCTACAGGTTTACCTGCATCATCTTTGCATATAGGCATACTTGTTCCTATAGGAGTTCTCATGGTGGAGGATGATTTGTTAATTAACTCCTTGGTGAACTTAGACTGGGATATGGACAAGCCATCATCAGTCTGTCTTACTTGAAGGCCCAAGAAGAACTTAAGTTCTCCCATGCTGCTCATCTCAAACTTCCCTTGCATAAGTTTTGTAAACTTCTTGCAAAGGTTGCTTTCTGTAGACCCAAATATTATGTCATCTACATAAATATGGACTAAGATTATCTTACCTTTGAATTCCCTTAGGAATAGAGTTTTGTCTATTTTCCCCCTTGAGAATTTGTTCTCAATAAGGAAAGTAGACAGGGTTTCATACCAAGCCCTTGGGGCTTGCCTTAACCCATATAAAGCTTTTCTAAGTCTATAAACATAATCAGGTTTAATAGAATAGACAAAACCTGAGGGCTGCTCTACATAGACTTCTTCTTTTAGATTTCCATTTAGGAATGCTGATTTTACATCCATTTGGAATATCTTTAAGCCTTGATATGTTGCATAGGCAAGGAACATCCTAATTGCTTCCAGTCTTACTACTGGGGAAAAGGTTTGATCAAAGTCAATACCCTCTTCCTGCATGTATCCTTTTGCAATAAGTCTTGCTTTGTTCTTCACAATGATCCCATTTGTTGGGTACATTGGAAAATGTGTACCTGATTTGAAGAAGTCCAACTTAGCTCAATGATATACATCAAGGTGTATTTGATGTTGTTTTAAGTTGACATGTGCAGGTGAAGAAGTATTAAAGAATGCAGAAAAATATTCTAAGTCCATGTGTTGACACCTGAAGAAACAGTGTCGACACTTAAGAATATTTGAGTCGACACTTGACAGAAGCTGTGTCGACACAGAGAAAGATAGTCGACACAGAGAAAGATAGTCGACCTCGACACACAAAAATATAGTCGACCTCGACACAGAAAAAGATAGTCGACCTCGACACAGAAAAAGATAGTCGACCTCGACACAGAAAAAGATAGTCGACCTCGACACAGAAAAAGATAGTCGACCTCGACACAGAAAAAGATAGTCGACCTCGACACAGAAGGAGATAGTCGACCACATTAATGACGACACTGAGAAGCAGCGTCGACTCACAGAAAGATAGTCGACCACATTTGTGTCGACACTGGGAGGCTGTGTCGACACAATGAGACAGAGTCGACACACATTGGCAGAAGTCGACAATACTTGTGTCGACACCAGAAGACTTAGTCGACACATTTTGGCAAAGTCGACAATTGTTGTGTCGACACCTGAAGGCAGTGTCGACACATACTGAGTTCTGAATCTACAACAACTGTGTCGACACACAGGACTTGTGTCGACACACTGCAGAGTCAAGATCAAGTTATTTTCTGAAGAAGCTGTGTCGACTTAAAGGGGAAACTTGTCGACATCTTCAAAGACTGTGTCGACACCAAAGTCACTTGTGTCGACACATATAGACAGTTGGTCTCGACACTTTCTGACAGACTGTCTCGACACTTTGCTGTCCAAGACTAAGGCACAGGATTTATTTAAAGACTTGACAGCTGTGGGTTGCAGCCAGTTAACTGATGTTGTCAGACTCGTCAGAAGACAGTTATAAACCGGATCAGCCGGTTACCATTAAGAAGGTCTATAAATAGACAGATTCAGAGAGAAGTAACAATAGATTGAATTTTGGCAATCAATTTGAGAAATCAAATCAAGAAGGAGTAATACACAAAAGAAGATCTTCATCAGAAGATCTAAGAAGACGATCTCGGGATCGATCTAAGAAGAGTTCTAACAAGAATTCAGAAGTATCATCAAAGGTGTTGGATAGAGAGGGATCCACCCATTTGAAGGAGAAGAAGGAAGCCGTCAGTGGTTTCTCAAGAAGCTGTTTGGAAATCAACTCAGCTAAGTTCAAATTCAAGAAGCTTTGAAGAAAGCTCAGATTCAGTTGATTTCATCAGCTGATCAAGAATTGTCTTGTCCTCTTCTCTCTCAACAAAGGCAAGACATTAAACCTTCTTTTCTAAATTTCTGTAAGATCTATTTTACACAGATCTGAGTTGTAAGCCTGTGATATAAAGCCTGAGTGTAGGAGAGTTGATCTCTGAGTGGTAAGGCTGTTTGCCTGAGTGTAGGAGAAGGTTCTTCTCTGAGTTGTAGGCCTTGTGGCAAGGCTGAGGTAGGGCTGTTGTACCTGAGTTGTAGGAACCATTCTGGGTTCTGAGTTGTAGGAACCTATCCAGGTTCTGAGCTGTAGGATCTGCAGATCTGAGAATAGTGGAAGTTTGGCCGAATCTAGCATACTGCTAGATAGGTGAAGGGGGAAAGTAGATGTACCCAAACCTTGGGGAACCACTATAAAACATTGTGCAATCTGTGATGATTAAATTTCTGTGATTGTTGTGCTGGATGTTTTAATTCTGTAATTGAATTCTACCTAAAAGTATAAACAAGCAATTAGAACCTATTCACCCCCCCCCCTCTAGGTGTTTAGGTTGTCTTGAAAGTAAAACTTGTAACACCTCTACCCGTCAAGAAGAATATAATAGAGGGTCCGGCCGGGGCCCCACACCATATTCCACAAACAGGCGGAGACGCTACGAAATAATATCATAACTAACGCATCCTAACACAGAGCATTCTAGCGGAAGTTTCACGGTTGAATTATTGAACTCAAGATAAACAACATTGTCCACTAACATAGGAATGTATATATATACATCAAAAGAGTCTGGCCTTAAGGCCTTACAACAGTTTCTCTTAACAAGAGTGTGGTTTCCATACATCGGCACGCAGGCCGGCCACACATGAACAAAAGAAACAAAACAATGCCTTCGAGGGCAGCAACGCAGCTTTGGGCTTCAGCCCGCTAAGTCCCGCTCGGACCAGCTCCTCCAGCACCTGTAAGAACCAACCCACCAAACGGTGGCAAAACAGGGCAACGGTCAGCATTCAGCTGACCAATTATAACGACCCTGCCCCTGGCACGGGGCAGCGGAATTCCATCCCTACATAGCATTCATCCAACATGATATATAGCCATTCAAGCAAGACGTGCACGCCCGCACCGTCACATATCACAAACGTCGGCTCGACGGCCCGACGCTCCGTGCACTCAGGGCACATTCACACCGTTCAGAGGTCCCAGACATAACGGCGCACTATGAGCATTCTAGTCTGATCGGCTCACCGGCCGTCGACTCTCGCTATGTGATCCTAACAGGGTCTTAAGCACCCAAGGTTAGACAACCATAACGCGGGTACAGATCCACCTTTCCCGTTGCTCACATCGTCAGACTCACGCCTGGACTGACGCGGGTACAGTTTCACCTTGCCCGTTCCACCATTTCCTAGTTGCAGCCTCACGGCTCAACTTTCCACCAGTAGCACTCACGGCCACAAGAGAGTCCAACTCTCATAATTTCCTGGACTTCCTCCAGTACTTTTATCCATCATGCATACAAGCAATCATCACGGAGCCTTCTCCGATATGCAACCAAGCATCACCAATCCAGACCATGTCCAGATGGGCTTCACACAGCATGCCTAGATCCGTACTCCAATTCCGGACTCTAACAAGGGGGACATCACATATCTACCCTAAGGGACGCCACAACCCACCGCACACTCGCGGGGAAGGGTTTTCCCTATGCAATGCAGGAATTAAGGACTTCACATGTCCAAGCAGGAAATCGTTACCCTAGGAGTTCGCTTCGGAGCCATGGAGGGAAATTTGAGACGGATGAAAGCTTTCGCAGCAGCGTTGCCTTCGCAAATCCGAACTCGGCTCGCGATTTGGACCACCGTAGCACCACCGGCAGCCGGACTCCACTTCTTCTTCCTCCTTGCTCTCACCTCTCTCTTAAACTTTAGAAAGAGAGTATGATTTTAGAAATGAGCCCTCTTTTCCTCCTTTCCCGGCCTTATCAGCCCAGGAATGAACTCCAGCCACAGGATTCTACTTAAAGAAAATGAAGGGCCAAGATCCACTGAAAATTCCCCTGAAATTTGGCCGACACGGCCTGTGACACGCCCGTATCACAGGCCGTGTACCCTTAAGCGACACACGCGGCAGTCGCACCGACTAAAATATTCGAGAACACGGGCATCGACACGCCCGTGTCGAACCTGACACGCCCGTGTCAGTCATGAGACACGCCCGTGTCTCCTGTTACACGGTACTCACCGATCTCCAAAACCAGTACACGGGTCGGAACATAGCAACTGACACGCCCGTGTCCAGCCTCACACGCCCGTGTTCCCGGCCGTGTTCAAGGCCGTGTCCTGCTCTGACTTGAATAGGCCAATTTCGAAAATTAATTCGAACACACCCTGGGACACGCCCGTGTCGAAGGCCGTGTCCCAGGCTCGACGATCGTCGACTCTCAAACGTCGACTAGCCTGAACACGCCCTGGGACACGCCCGTGTCCCAGGCCGTGTACACCCGACACGCCCTGGGACACGCCCGTGTCCCAGGCCGTGTCTAACAGCCTCCAACCCAAAATTGTGTACAAACATATTTTGAGACTTTTGGGGTGTTACAATCCTCCCCCCCTTAATAAAATTTCGTCCCGAAATTTGAAAACAATAGGGAGAAAATACCAAAACATTTATATGTTTCTATTACATATATAACGAGTGAACAAGCTACGAAAATAACTCGGGAAACTCGGCTCGCATGGTCTGCTCGCGCTCCCATGTTAGCTCTTCTCGGCCATAATTGTCCCACCGGACTTTGACCATCCCAATCACCTTGTTCCGCAACTGTTTCTCGGCTCGATCCTCTATCCGTATAGGCTTCACCTTTGTCGTTAGCCCATACTCAACTGGCACTCGATCACTTTCAACTATATGAGCTGGATCTTTGACTGCTTTGCGTAACACCGAGATGTGAAACACGTCATGCAATCCACTCAATTCCGATGAAAGAGCTAACCGATAGGCAGCTTCCCCAACTCGCTCCACCACTTCAAACGGACCAAGGTATCGCGGACTTAGCTTTTTCAACCGCCGGATCCGAGATACGCCTTTGAAGGGCTTAATCTTTAAATAGACCCAGTCACCCACCGCGAACTCCACGTTCCGGTGCTTAGCATTGTAATACTTGGCCTGCCGATCTTGGGCTATTAGGAGCCTCTCTCGAATAGAGCGTATTGTTGAGGTAGCATCCTCGACTTCCTTTTTGCCTAAAAGTTTAGTCTCGCCAGTTTCTGCCCAAGCTAGCGGTGTACGACACTTGCGACCATACAACGCTTCAAATGGGGCCATGCCTATACTCGCTTGATAGCTATTATTATAGGCAAACTCCACCATAACAAGATGTTCTTCCCACTTCTTACCGAAATCCAGGGCGCACATACGGAGCATATCCTCCATCGTTCTGTTGGTTCGTTCAGTTTGGCCATCCGTTTGCGGGTGAAAGGCCGTACTGAATGCTAACTTCGTGCCCAACATTTGATGAACTAATCTCCAATCCTTTGAAGTAAAACGCCCATCTCGGTCACTTACGATGCTCCGGGGAACACCGTGCAATCGAACTATCTGCTCCACATAGAGCTTTGCCAACGTTTCCACTGAATCGTCCCGCTTGTTTGGTATAAAGTGAGCCACCTTTGTCAACCGGTCTACAATCACCCAGATTGAGTCATGGCCACGCTGAGATCTCGGCAATCCGTGCACGAAATCCATAGAAATATCCTCAAATTTCCATTGCGGAACCGGCAACGACTTCAGGAAACCACTCGGCCGTTGACATTCTGCCTTTACCAAAGCACAAGTACGACATTTAGCCACATACGCGGCTATGTCCTTCTTTAAACCAGGCCACCAGAATAGTTTCTTCATGTCTTTGTACATTTTTGTGCTCCCAGGGTGAACTGAATACTTTGTAAAGTGCGCTTCATATAGCAGTTCTTCCCGCAATTTACCCGCACTAGGGACGCACAATCGGCCATCTTTTCGTAATAAACCATCATCCCAGGAGAACTGATCACCAGATCCCTCCTTTGCATAGCGTTGGAGACTTTCATCCAACTCCGTTGCCCGCCGAACCCTGTCAGCAAGGTCATATTGAACTTCCAACCAGTTCATGCTTGCTTCAGTTGAAGAATCTCTTTCCACACAAGATATCTCCAAGGCTTCCAACTCCTGGATTAACCGCTCATCATGTATCCGCAACCAATTTGCCCGTACTGGAGTCCGACGACTCAAGGCATCAGCGACCACATTTCCCTTTCCGGGAACATAATGAATGTCGAATGTAAAATCCCCAAGGAATTCCATCCACCTCCTTTGTCGCATATTCAACTCCTTTTGATCGAGCAGATACTTTAAGCTTTTATGATCGGTATAAATATCTACTTTCACGCCATATAGATAATGCCGCCACAACTTTAGCGCAAAAATCACCGCCGCCAACTCCAAATCATGGACGGGGTAATTACGCTCATGCACTTTCAATTGACGTGAACCATAAGCGATCACCTTGCCAAACTGCAGGAGAACGCAGCCTAAGCCGCTTCCTGACGCATCGCTGTATATTTCAAATCCATCTGTACCACATGGCGACGTCAAAACAGGCGCCGTGGTCAAACGACTTTTCAGCTCCTCAAAAGCTCGTGCGCACTCCGGCGTCCAAACGAACTTCTGATCCTTTCTCGTCAACGTAGTCAGAGGCAAAGCAATCCGGGAGAAGTTCCCCACGAACCTCCTATAGTAGCCCGCCAGTCCAAGGAAACTCCTGACTTCGGCCACTAAAGACAACACTGGCCAATCCTGAATGGCACTTATCTTAGCCGGATCCACCGCTATGCCCTCTCCACTTACCACATGGCCTAGAAAAGCCACCGACGAGAGCCAGAACTCACACTTTGAGAACTTGGCATACAGCTTATTCCTTCGCAAGGTATGCAATACTAATCGCAAATGGTTTGCATGATCTTCCTCCGATTGTGAATATACCAGGATATCATCAATAAACACAATCACAAACAAATCCAGGTATTCGCGGAACGTACGATGCATGAGATCCATGAATACCGAAGGCGTATTACACAAGCCGAACGACATCACTGTGAACTCATAATGACCATAGCGTGTGCCAAACGCTGTCTTGGGAATGTCACCTTCCCTAATCCACAACTGGTAATACCCGGACTTCAAATCCAACTTCGAATAGACGGTTGAGCCCGTTAGCTGATCGAACAAGTCATCGATCCGAGGAATTGGATACTTGTTTTTCTCTGTCTGTTTGTTTAGTTCACGATAATCAATACATAGTCGCAAACCACCGTCTTTCTTTTTCACAAAAAGAACAGACGCGCTCCAAGGTGACATACTTGGGCGTATATAACCCTGCTCCAACAACTCTTGTAATTGAACTTTCAGTTCGGCCATTTCTTTTGGCGCTACCCGATACGGCGAACGGGCCACGGGTTTTGCACCCGGCACCAGCTCGATAGCGAAGTCAATTTCCCTTTGGGGAGGTAACCCCGGAAGGTCCTTTGGAAACACATCCGCATATTCCGACACAATCGGCACTTCACTCACACTGGCCTTTGGCGCCACCGCCTCTATGAGTGTGAAGAACAACTCAGCACCCTTCCGAACTGCCTTAACAACTTGGAGAGCGGATAACAACATCCCACTCATCCCTTGCATACCAATGAACTTGGTCTCTCGTTCGGTATTTTGCCCAAGTGTGACCTCTTTTGAAGTGCAATCAATACAGGCACGCTGCTCTGAAAGCCAGTCCATACCAAAGATTATATCAAACTCTTTGATCGGCAATACTAGTGTTTCCACCTTGAACTCCCGACTTCCTATCTTGACCTCAAGACCGCAAGATCGATCCGCGCACATCAAACATCCGTTAGGCAACAACACCTTTACACTGTCTGTCTTGGTCCGGATAGGCACCCCGACACGCAAGACAAAATCCTCAGACAGAAACGAATGTGAAGCACCTGTGTCAAACAGTGCTCGCGCCGGATACTCTCGTATAAGGACAAACCCTATAACATGCCAATTAAAACAAGCACAACACACCAAAAGTAAAAACATTAAACTTAAGCGCACCTGTGACGACATCAGCCTGCTTAATGGCCTCCTGTTGTCCAAGGTTGAAGACCCTGGGCTGCGCGTGCGAGGCAGAAGACTCCACCACAGCCTTCCCCTTCTCCGCATAAGACGCTCCCGTCTTCTTATCACCCTTTGGAGGACCAAATCGGCATTCACGTGCGAAGTGTCCAACCTTCCCGCACGTAAAACAAGCACGAGCTCCATTCCCAGATGTGTCCGTCACAGTCGCAGAAGGAGTTTGTCCAGAAGACTTAGACTTCTTATTCCATTTCCTTCGGTAGCCAAACTTGTCCGGACGCGGCGGCTTAAACTCCGGCTTCACAACCGCCAAGTTTCCCTTTGCTTGCCCCCGTTTCATGTCCGTCTCCAAAGAACGCGCCGTACAGACTAAGGCTTGGAATCCCTGACTCACAGAACTCGAGAGCAAATACCTTAGCTCATCTCGCAGTCCCGCATAAAACCGACTAGTCTTACGCTCTTCTTCGGCGAAGATCGAGCCCGCATATCTTCCCAAACGGGTGAACTCATGCAGGTAGTCATCCACACTTCGATCTCCCTGTGCTAACCGTTGGAACTCCATTTCCATCGATATCCTTTGCTGCATCGGCAGATGTTGTGCTAAGAACAACCGAGAGAATTCTTCCATTGTAATCTCTGCCAATTGCCTGCCGGCCAAGTGATGCAGTTCAATCTCATCCCACCACAATCGCGCCTCTCCTTCCAGTAGGAAAGTGGCTAACATGACTTTCTGTTCCTCCTCAACCCTGATAGCTCTCATAATCCTCTTAATTCTTGCAAGCCAATCCTCTGCTTGGGTCGGTGTACCCGCCCCATGAAACTGCGGAGGGTTAAAGCTCAAGAATTGCTTCCATTGTTGATCTGCTACCCGCGGATCAACTTCGGCTTCTATCGGTTCTTGCCGTACCCCAGCTTGCGTTGGCACCACTGCAGGACGTGCTTGCCCAGTCTGCTGAGCATTCATCACAGCAAGTACCGTTTCCGCGATAAGACGGACTGTTTCAGCGGATGGAGGAGTTGTGGGCACCTCGGCTGGTGCCGCACTCTCAACAGAACGTTGTGGTTCGGACTGACCCGCAACACTTCTGGTCACCTATATGTGTAAAACACACAGGTTAACGACCAATAAAAACGGCAATCATACAAAGAGAATACACAAGTTCAACAAACAAGTGTATTTGCATTCCTAAGTGGACAATCTTGAGTTCAAATTAAGTGTTATAACGACGGCACTGACACGTGCTCGCCCCCTCTCAAAAGAATTCGTCCGCGAATTCGGAAGAGATCGACCAACAAGCTGATACCAAATTGTAACACCTCTACCCGTCAAGAAGAATATAATAGAGGGTCCGGCCGGGGCCCCACACCATATTCCACAAACAGGCGGAGATGCTACGAAATAATATCATAACCAACGCATCCTAACACAGAGCATTCTAGCGGAAGTTTCACGGTTGAATTATTGAACTCAAGATAAACAACATTGTCCACTAACATAGGAATGTATATATATACATCAAAAGAGTCTGGCCTTAAGGCCTTACAACAGTTTCTCTTAACAAGAGTGTGGTTTCCATACATCGGCACGCAGGCCGGCCACACATGAACAAAAGAAACAAAACAATGCCTTCGAGGGCAGCAACGCAGCTTTGGGCTTCAGCCCGCTAAGTCCCGCTCGGACCAGCTCCTCCAGCACCTGTAAGAACCAACCCACCAAACGGTGGCAAAACAGGGCAATGGTCAGCATTCAGCTGACCAATTATAACGACCCTGCCCCTGGCACGGGGCAGCGGAATTCCATCCCTGCATAGCATTCATCCAACATGATATATAGCCATTCAAGCAAGACGTGCACGCCCGCACCATCACATATCACAAACGTCGGCTCGACGGCCCGACGCTCCGTGCACTCAGGGCACATTCACACCATTCAGAGGTCCCAGACATAACGGCGCACTATGAGCATTCTAGTCTGATCGGCTCACCGGCCGTCGACTCTCGCTATGTGATCCTAACAGGGTCTTAAGCACCCAAGGTTAGACAACCATAACGCGGGTACAGATCCACCTTTCCCGTTGCTCACATCGTCAGACTCACGCCTGGACTGACGCGGGTACAGTTTCACCTTGCCCGTTCCACCATTTCCTAGTTGCAGCCTCACGGCTCAACTTTCCACCAGTAGCACTCACGGCCACAAGAGAGTCCAACTCTCATAATTTCCTGGACTTCCTCCAGTACTTTTATCCATCATGCATACAAGCAATCATCACGGAGCCTTCTCCGATATGCAACCAAGCATCACCAATCCAGACCATGTCCAGATGGGCTTCACACAGCATGCCTAGATCCGTACTCCAATTCCGGACTCTAACAAGGGGGACTTCACATATCTACCCTAAGGGACGCCACAACCCACCGCACACTCGCGGGGAAGGGTTTTCCCTATGCAATGCAGGAATTAAGGACTTCACATGTCCAAGCAGGAAATCGTTACCCTAGGAGTTCGCTTCGGAGCCATGGAGAGAAATTTGAGACGGATGAAAGCTTTCGCAGCAGCGTTGCCTTCGCAAATCCGAACTCGGCTCGCGATTTGGACCACCGTAGCACCACCGGCAGCCGGACTCCACTTCTTCTTCCTCCTTGCTCTCACCTCTCTCTTAAACTTTAGAAAGAGAGTATGATTTTAGAAATGAGCCCTCTTTTCCTCCTTTCCCGGCCTTATCAGCCCAGGAATGAACTCCAGCCACAGGATTCTACTTAAAGAAAATGAAGGGCCAAGATCCACTGAAAATTCCCCTGAAATTTGGCCGACACGGCCTGTGACACGCCCGTGTCACAGGCCGTGTACCCTTAAGCGGCACACGCGGCAGTCACACCGACTGAAATATTCGAGAACACGGCCATCGACACGCCCGTGTCGAACCTGACACGCCCTTGTCAGTCATGAGACACGCCCGTGTCTCCTGTTACACGGTACTCACCGATCTCCAAAACCAATACACGGGTCGGAACACGGCAACTGACACGCCCGTGTCCAGCCTCACACGCCCGTGTTCCCGGCCGTGTTCAAGGCCGTGTCCTGCTCTGACTTGAATAGGCCAATTTCGAAAATTAATTCGAACACGCCCTGGGACACGCCCGTGTCGAAGGCCGTGTCCCAGGCTCGACGATCGTCGACTCTCAAACGTCGACTAGCCTGAACACGCCCTGGGACACGCCCGTGTCCCAGGCCGTGTACACCCGACACGCCCTGGGACACGCCCGTGTCCCAGGCCGTGTCTAACAGCCTCCAACCCAAAATTGTGTACAAACATATTTTGAGACTTTTGGGGTGTTACAAAACTATCAAGTGATATCAGAGGGATGTTACTCAAAAAGGACTTAACAGTCTGAGGTAGATCTGAAAGGCAGAATCAAGATTCAAGAAGATGGGTTCTGGAGAAAATCACAAGGAGTTAGGGTCAATGAAGTTACCCATCTGCAGGAAGGAAATCTTTGGAATTTGGAAAGAAAGAGTCAGATTGTTCATGGAAGCATCTGACCCAAGAATATACATCACAGTTCAGGAAGGACCCTTTATTCCAATGAAGGTATCAGTTCTTGATGCTAATATTCAAACTCCAAAGAGTTATTCTTAAATGACCAAGGATGAAATCATTTTGGCAACCATGGACAAGAGAGCTCAGAATATTATTGTGAGTGCCATAGATGATTCTATATTTCAGAATCTGATTCACTGCAAGACCTCCAAAGAAATATGGGACACCTTGATTGTCTATATGGAGGGATCTAAAGAAGTAAGACAGGATAGGAAGTCTATGCTCAACTAGGAATATGAAAGTTTTAGACAAGGAAAAACTGATAGCATAACTGAATGCTATAAGAAATTCTATAGAATTGTGAATGAGTTAATGTCCTATGGAAGAGTCTTCAGTACCTATGAACTGAATGACAAATTCTTAAGATCCTTAACAAAGGATTGGGACACAAAGATCTGTGTCATAAGAGAAGTGGCTAAATTGGCAGAGATCTCTCCTCCCACCTTTTTTGGAAAACTACTATCCTATGAAATGCAACTTATGGTGAGGAAGGAGGAGGAAAAGAATTCAAGAGGAGAGCATAGAGAAAAGACTGTGGCATTCAATGCAGAAGCCATCAGAAAGAATAGGAGGATATCACCATCCCCTCCTAAGGAAATTGCAGAAGTTAGTTCTGAAAATTCAGATAATCAGGGTTCAGAAAGCTGTGATTCAGATGCAGACTTTGCTGCATTCACAAGACAATTCCAGAGGTTCTTGAAGAAGAAGCAGTGGAAGTCTAAGCCCTCCACTTCACAGCAAGTTGATGACTATTATCAGAAGAAAAAGTCATCAAGGAAAGAAAAGAGCAGATCAAAGCCCAGCAAGGCTACTACTTCAAAGATTGTCTGCTATTGTTGCAATAGACCTGGACATGTAGTGGCTGACTGTCCTGATAAGAGAAAGGAGTCTTCAGACAAGAAGAAGACTCATAAAAAGGGCAAGAAGGAGAAATCTTTTGTTGCAAAGAAGGATAAGAGCCTAACAGATCAGTCAACTTCAGAGTCAGAATCTGAAGCAAAAGCATATATTGGACTATATACTGCATCTGAAGAAGAGGATTTTCTGAAGTTGCTAGACTCCATCTATGATCAAGAGGATCATCAGTGCATGGGACTGATGGCAGGATCAGAAGAGGACATATACCGGAATCGGTCTGGTCCTAATAAGGTATAATGTCCTTCTATGAAATCTGTTTGTAGTACAAGTACAAAATCAGCTACATCTGCATCAAGTGATGTAGATGCATCTGAATCTGAAGGAGATGTCTATCAATTGATAGATAAGTATGGGGACTTATTGCAGGCCCTTAAGAAAAGCAAGAACCTGGTTAAATCTCAGGCTCATGAAATTGCTAAACTAAGGGTAGCTGCAACTGAGTTAGAGAAAGTAATTGATCAGAAGTTAAATGAAATTGCCAAGCTAAAGAATATAACTATTATTCAGATGGGCACAATTAATTATACCAATGATCAAGTGAAGAGTCTGGAGGCCAGACTAAAAATTGAAAAAGATTTAGTGGCTAGTTACTCTAAGCCAAAGTCTGTCTTACCCTTGATAGATGAATTTGTGAATCAAAAGGGTAAGGCAGGATTAGGATTCAAAGGTAACTCCAGGGCTGGCCGATTCAAGAGGAAAGGCAAAGCTCCTGTCAAGCCACTGAACTTTTCAGTCCCTATTAAGTTTAGAAAGGTGCAAGTGCCTTCTAACCAATATGATCATGAAAATATTCATGGTTATATTAAGACTAATGTTCTGAAAAACAAGGGTGTAAATGCCAACAGGCCTACCCATGTTCATAAACCCAATGGTTATAAAAAATCAGTGGGTGAAGCTGCTGCAGCACCAGCAATGGACAGAAATTCTTTTGTCAAGGATGTATCTAGAACTAGATACAATAGGTTTGAATGTTGGTGCTGTGGCAAGAGAGGACATTTTGCACTAGACTGCTGGTACAACACAAGTGTTAGAAAGAACAATAGTTTACCTGTTAGAAGAGATAATGGTAGCTTTGTTTATGCTAACCTGAACCAAGGACCCAAGACTTGCTTGGGTTCTAAGGGTAAGTAAATCTGTGTTGCAGGGGAATCCAAGTAGCCATGCCCCTATATGGTACTTGGATAGTGGTTGTTCCAGGCACATGACTGGAACAAAGGGGCTGCTGAAGGAGTATTCATCTGTCAAAGATGGACCTAAAGTGATCTTTGGTGGATCTGAAAAAGGAGTCATCAAAGGGTTTGGTAACATTTCTTCTAACCTAATTACTATCACCCAAGTGGCTTATGTAAAAGGTTTGAAACATAATCTAATAAGCATAAGCCAGCTGAGTGATTTAGGATATGACATTTCATTTGTTAAGGATGGATGTCATATCAAAAGGTCAAGTGATCAAGAGATCATTTTGACTGGGTATAGGAAGAGAATTGTATATTGTCTTAATTTTGTATGTGAGAATAAGGCTTCTCCCATCTATCTTGTAGCTGATGACAATGCTTCTCATTGTGTTAAGTGGCACAAGAGATTGGCTCATCTTAACTACAAGACAATTGGCCAACTCTTTAGCAAAAAGTTAGTGAGGAATGGTCCTCAAGTTAAGTGTATAAAGGAAGGGATATGCTCAGCTTGTCAAAAGGGCAAGCAGACAAAATCCTCCTTTCAAAGCCTTGAAAATAAGGATTCTGTGAGGTGCTTATACCTCTTGCATATGGATCTTTTTGGTCCTATGCCAGTTCATAGTCTAGGTAGGAAGGTCTACACTTTTGTGGTTGTAGATGACTATTCTAGATTTACATGGGTGTTCTTTCTGAGACAGAAATCTGAAACCCCAAGTGTCTTACTTAATTTTGTGAAGCAAATTCAGAATGAACTGAATAGTACAGTGGTCAAAATCAGAAGTGACCATGGTACTGAGTTTCAATCTGAAAGCATGACAAAGTTATGTGAAGACTTTGGGATTTTCCAAGAGTTCTCCTCACCTAGAACACCTCAGCAAAATGGAATTGCTGAAAGAAAGAATAGAACATTAATTGAAGCTGGTAGAACTCTATTGAGTGACACCTCTCTACCAAAATATTTCTAGGTTGAGGCAGTAAACACTGCTTGTCATGTGATCAATAGGGCTTCTATCACCAAGAGCCACAAAAAGACTCCCTATGAGATTATGAAAGGTAGAAAACCAAATCTATCCTACTTCAGGATCTTTGGTTGCAAATACTATATACTTAATAATGGTAAGTCATATTTGACTAAGTTTGCTGCCAAATCCCAGGATGGGATATTTGTTGGGTACAGCACAAATAGTAAGGCCTATAGAATCTTCAACTTGACTACTCAAGTTGTTGAAGAATCTGTGCATGTTGTCTTTGATGAAACAAGATTAATCAACTGTGAGTTGTCTTGTAGATCAAATGACTCAACAGGTATAAGCAAAAGAATGGACAAGCTCTCCATTGCTGAAGCTTCAAGGGAAGATGGAGCATTGGAAAATGAAGGCTACTGTTCAGGGGGAGTATAAGACACAATAGAAGATGAAGAAAACCAAGAGGTTCAGCATAATGAAGGAGCTAGAGATGTTCAACCAGAAGGGAATCTTCCTCCAGCTACAAGACATTTAAGAGACCATCCAGCTGATCAGATAATAGGTGATCCAAGACAGGGAGTGCAGACTAGAAGCAGAAGTCAAACCACAGTTCTGCATTCAAGTTTCCTGTCACAAATGGAGCCTAAGAAGTTTGAAGAAGCTATCCAAGACCAGCACTGGATTGATGCTATGCAAGAGGAGCTGAATCAATTCAGAAGGTGCAATGTCTGGGAGCTTGTTCCTAAACCAAGAGGCCACAATATAATTGGGACAAAATGGATCTATAGGAACAAGTTGGATGAGAGTGGAGTAATAGTGAAAAATAAAGCAAGATTGGTTGCTAAAGGATACAGGCAGGAAGAAGGGATTGACTTTGATCAAACCTTTGCCCCAGTAGCAAGGCTGGAGGCAATCAGAATGTTTCTTGCCTATGCAGCCTATCAAGACTTCAAAGTATACCAGATGGATGTGAAGTCAGCATTTCTGAATGGTGATCTTAAAGAAGAAGTATATGTAGAGCAGCCATCAGGTTTTGTAGATCCTCTTAAACCTGATTATGTTTATAAGCTTAGAAAAGCTTTGTATGGGTTAAAGCAAGCCCCAAGGGCTTGGTATGAAACCCTGTCTACTTTCCTTATTGAGAATAAATTCTCAAGAGGAAAAATAGACAAAACTCTATTCCTTAGGGAATCCAAAGGCAAGATCATCTTAGTTCAGATCTATGTTGATGACATAATCTTTGGATCTACTGAAAACAACCTTTGTAAAAAGTTTGCCAAACTTATGCAAGGGAAGTTTGAGATGAACAGTATGGGGGAACTTAAGTTCTTCTTGGGACTCCAAGTAAGACAGACTGATGATGGCTTGTCCATATCCCAGTAAAAGTTCACCAAAGAATTAATTAAGAAGTATGGTATGGAGTCATCCTCCATCATGAGAACTCCTATGGGAACAAGTATGCCTATATGCAAAGATGATGCAGGTAAACCTGTTGATGAGACTTTATATAGAGGAATAGTTGGTTCTCTACTATATCTCACTGCTAGTAGACCAGATATTATGTATGCTACATGTGTCTGTGCTAGGTACCAAGCCTGCCCTAAAGAGTCTCATTATACTGCAGTCAAAAGGATTCTGAGATATCTTAAGGGCACATCTAATCTAGGCCTTTGGTACCCTAGGAATAGAGATTTTCTACTAACAGGTTATTCAGATACAGATTTTGCAGGCTGTAGAGAGGATAGGAAGAGTACTACAGGTACTTGTCAATTCCTGGGAGGAAGACTGATTTCATGGAGTAGTAAGAAGCAGACCAGTGTGGCAATATCCACATCTGAGTCAGAGTATGTTGCTACTGGAAGCTGCTGTGCACAGCTATTATGGATGCAGCATCAGCTTAAAGATTATGGTATTCAAGTAAGTAGAACACCTCTTTTGTGTGATTCTAAGAGTGCAATTTCTATTGCTAATAATCCAATTTCTCATAGTAGAACTAAGCATATAGAAATTAAATACCATTTTCTTAGAGAACATGTAAAAAAAGAAGACATCTCATTGGAATTTGTAAAAACAGATTATCAAATTGCAGATGTATTTACTAAGCCACTAGATGAAACCAAATTCAATAAATTTAAAATTAAATTAGGCATGTTAACCATTGATTAGTGTATTAACAAAATCATCATAAATGGTATTGAAGTAGTATCAAGTACTTTGAAGTACTTTCAAGTTGTTTTGAACAACAGAAATTGGCCAAGTAAAATGGTGTCGACACATTCAGTGATAATGTGTCGACTCAGTGAAGTAATGTCGACAAGTCAGAGATAATGTGTCAACACAAAGAATATGTGTCGACACTTAAGAATCAAATTGTCGACTTATCCAGGAATGTAGTGTCGACTTCATCAGAATAGTGGTGTCGACACTTACAGATTTTGTGTCGACACTTATACTAAGAGTCGACACAGAATTTCTGATGCTCTACTAATA
The DNA here is from genome assembly GCA_039513925.1 of Platanthera zijinensis. Taxonomy (NCBI): domain Eukaryota; kingdom Viridiplantae; phylum Streptophyta; class Magnoliopsida; order Asparagales; family Orchidaceae; genus Platanthera; species Platanthera zijinensis. The sequence continues at coordinate 111,311,836 of CM077087.1, forward strand.
TCCCAGGTGTCGACATATCCACAAATTAGTGTCGACACATAGTAGACAGATTTGTTGTCGAGACAATAGAAGTTTGTGTCGACACATTCCATCTGTGTCGACTCATATAGACTGTTTTTGCCCGCCTTTTGATCTTCTTTCAATAGAAGGTATAAATAGGTCAAGAACTTATTCTGTCGACACGCTTACAAGGTTTTCGAGACTGAAACCCTGTGTCGACATTCTCTCTCTCTTCTCTCAAGCTTTCTCAACTGATCAATGGCGCCGAAGATTGAAGACAACGTCAACGAAGGTTATGAGTTGGTACGGAATGCCTTTGCAGAAGCCCCGACAGATGTTCAACGGGTTATCACTCTTATTTCCGAATCCGGATTAGAGTTTTTAGTTTCAGAACCTTCTAAGATATGGAAGAAGGAGGTGCATGAATTCTTTCACTCTGCATCAGTGGATTCAGATATTCTCAAGATAAAGTCCACTGTTCATGGGTCGACAGTGAAGATTACCCCAATAAGTTTAAGGAAGATTCTCCAATTACCAATAATTGAGAATGAAGAAGAAGTCCCTGCTTCTAAGTCAAGGGAGGCTCTCCAATGGTGCGGATTGGATCCCACCCTAAAGATTGGAGCTGCTTTCAACAGGAAAGGGATGAATCAGCAAGGGAAATTTTTGTCTGAAGTAGTTGGCAAGGTGATTCTGTGCAAACCAGGGGGACATGATAGGATTTCAGCCTATATGTTTTGCCTAATGACCAGAATTGTGTTTACAATTCCAACTGATTGGTCAGCTGTAATCTTTGAAAAGATCAAGGAAGGAATCAAGAAGCCAAATCTGGCTAGAATTATGAGCTTATATCTGACTGGAGTGATCCCTGAGGTAATGCAACAACTGCCAGGAACAAAGATCAATCACATGAGAAAGATGGACATGAGATTGTTTTCTAGGTGGGATAGGGTGCTGTCTAAGGATGTGCCTGATGAGAGCAGGCAGGACACCCCGGTGAAATCCCCTTCTCATGCTCAAGATACTGAGCAGCTTCAAGAAGAACTAGTGAGAAAGCAGGTTGAAGATCAGCTTGAGTCTACTCCAGCCCAGCAAGAAACTATACCTGCACAGATGCAGGGGGAGCAAGCTCATTCTCCTGCCCAGAATGTATCTACTCCTGACCAGGTACAGTTACAGGGGGAGCTGGTGTATTTTCCTACAAAAGACATTTCTAAAATTTCTATTTCTGCACAGGTGCAGGGGGAGCAAGTGTACTCACCTGCCCAGGATATTACCAATACTGAACAAGTACAGGGGGAGAAGATGTCTGACCTAGTGCAAGAGGCAGAACAAATTGATATCTCCAAAGATTTGAATATTGAAGATCTGAATGATACATCTTCTGTTCAAGCTCAGAAGGAATATACTCTAGATGAGTTATTTCCTAATGCTGATATTGCTACTGATAAAGTAGAAGAGGGGCAAGATATTGAGAAGGCCCTAGACATGGAGATAGAGCAAGAAGCTGAGATCGAGCAAGAGGTTGAGAAGGAGAAAGAAATTGAGGAGGAGCAAGTGGTGGAGGGGGAGTCTGTGCATGTTGAGGCTGAACAACATGGCACTGAGACAGATATTCCTCCTCCTCCTCAAGAAAGAGTTCAAATTGATAGTTCATCTGAATCTGAGACTGAAGAAGCCAGAATGGCTAAGAAGAGAAAACTTGTTGTCTTCAAGAGAAGGAGCAAAAGTTATAAGCAAGCTCTACAGACTACAACTCAACAATCCCATTCTGAATTTAATTATAACAAGTTTATGGTTGATTTGCAAGTTAAGTTGGATGAACATAGATTGGCTGTTGAAAAATATGTTGATGAGAGCAATAAGTCCCTTCAATTTGACTTGGCTCAAGATATAAAGTCAATTAGATTTGAAGTCAATATGCATAAGAAGGAGATGACAGATTGCTTCCATAAGGGAGGTAATGCTGTAGTATTCTTGGCAAATCAATAGCAATCAATTATTACCAAAGCAGATGATATAGCACTGAAGCAAGGCTATGTTCTTACAAATCAGATAAACATGAATGCCAATCTTGAAGACTCTCACAATGTGCTTCTTAATGAGTTGAAAAAGACTACTGAAGGGTTGACTGAAGCAAGGGGAAAGGAGATGGAAGAATTTGATAAGAAACTTCAAGATGCTATTGAATCAGTGAAAACTGCTATCACTACCTCTCAAAAGGACATATCTGACCAGCTTCAAAAGTTAAAACCATTTTTTAAAGAGGGTGTGAATTATCTGGATGGCCAGATCAGATTTCAGAAGGAAGATCTAAGAGATCATATTACCAGAGAAGTCATAAAGGGGGAGAGGTTGTTAGTTCATGCTGGCTCAGAGCACACCAAATGGGTGACAAATAGTATTCGAGCCACATTGGGATATCCACCTTTGTGTGATGATGCTATGGTGGCTGAGTCAGGCATTCAAATAGGTCTACTTGAAGGCAATCAACCTGAGATTGCCCAAGTCATTTACCCTCCTCCAGATTTTGATATGATTGATCAGCAAGTTCAGGATATGTATAGTCCTCCAAAGGAGGTTACCAAGGTTATTATTGAAAAAGTTGATAAGCCTGATGCCAACTTGAAAGAACAGCAAGATGCTCTACTATCCAAGAAAAGATTTAGAGAGCAGGCTGAACTTAAGCCAGATTTTGAGCAGTGGAGCCCTAGTTCAAGAAATATTATACTCACTGCATGGAAGGCTGTAAAAGGCCAAGTTCATGAAAGAGGAAAGTGGTATAATGAAATGGAATGGCAAAAGCATGAAGCTAGGCAAGAGGCAATAGTACAGTTCAGAAGAAAAGCCAAGCTGGGTAGGCTGCCACCAGATGCTCAGGAGCCGAGCAAGTACTTTCCAAAGCCATATCATTACTTTAAAAGGCAAAGGCTCAAGGAAGAAGCACAGAAGAAGGCTGATCAAAAAGGCAAGAAGCCAGCTGAAGTTGCTGAAGCTCCTGTGAAGGCTCAAATCCAATCTGGCAAAGGGATTGTCATAAGAGAGCCTGATCAGTCTTAATTTTAAGTTCTTTCAAAAGTATTTTGTAATGTTTTGATTAAATCATTCAATGTAAAAATATGTAATCAAACATTACTAAGTTATAAACAAAATATTGTTTGGAATCATATAATGTTCACTCTGTGATGGATTGTTCATATTTTGTTTTTTTATTAAGTATTCCTATTATGTCATATATCATCATATTATACTTTTTATAAATGGTGTATATCATTGGCTTTAAGGGTTATGACTTCTCCAAATAGGGGGAGATTGTTGGGTACATTGGAAAATGTGTACCTGATTTGAAGAAGTCAAACTTAGCTCAATGATATACATCAAGGTGTATTTGATGTTGTTTTAAGTTGACATGTGCAGGTGAAGAAGTATTAAAGAATGCAGAAAAATATTCTAAGTCCATGTGTTGACACCTGAAGAAACAGTGTCGACACTTCAGAATATTTGAGTCGACACTTGACGGAAGCTGTGTCGACACAGAGAAAGATAGTCGACATAGAGAAAGATAGTGGACCTCGACACAGAAAAAGATAGTCGACCTCGACACAGAAAAAGATAGTCGACCTCGACACAGAAAAAGATAGTCAACCTCGACACAGAAAAATATAGTCGACCTCGACACAGAAAAAGATAGTCGACCTCGACACAGAAAAAGATAGTCGACCTCGACACAGAAGGAGATAGTCGACCACATTAATGACGACACTGAGAAGCAGCGTCGACTCACAGAAAGATAGTCGACCACATTTGTGTCGACACTGAGAGGCTGTGTCGACACAATGAGACAGAGTCGACACACATTGGCAGAAGTCGACAATACTTGTGTCGACACCAGAAGACTTAGTCGACACATTTTGGCAGAGTCGACAATTGCTGTGTCGACACCTGAAGGCAGTGTCGACACATACTGAGTTCTGAATCTACAACAACTGTGTCGACACACAGGACTTGTGTCGACACGCTGCAGAGTCAAGACCAAGTTATTTTCTGAAGAAGCTATGTCGACTTAAAGGGGAAACTTGTCGACATCTTCAAAGACTGTGTCGACACCAAAGTCACTTGTGTCGACACATATAGACAGTTGGTCTCGACACTTTCTGACAGACTGTCTCGACACTTTGTTGTCCAAGACTAAGGCACATGATTTATTTAAAGACTTGACAGCTGTGGGTTGCAGCCAGTTAACTGATGTTGTCAGACTCGTCAGAAGACAGTTATAAACCGGATCAGCCGGTTACCATTAAGAAGGTCTATAAATAGACAGATTTAGAGAGAAGTAACAATAGATTGAATTTTGGCAATCAATTTGAGAAATCAAATCAAGAAGGAGTAATACACAAAAGAATATCTTCATCAAAAGATCTAAGAAGACGATCTCGGGATCGATCTAAGAAGAGTTCTAACAAGAATTCAAAAGTATCATCAAAGGTGTTGGATAGAGAGGGATCCACCCATTTGAAGAAGAAGAAGGAAGCCGTCAGTGGTTTCTCAAGAAGCTGTTTGGAAATCAACTCAGCTAAGTTCAGATTCAAGAAGCTTTGAAGAAAGCTCAGATTCAGTTGATTTCATCAGCTGATCAAGAATTGTCTTGTCCTCTTCTCTCTCAACAAAGGCAAGACATTAAACCTTCTTTTCTAAATTTCTGTAGGATCTATTTTACACAGATCTGAGTTGTAAGCCTGTGATATAAAGGCTGAGTGTAGGAGAGTTGATCTCTGAGTGGTAAGGCTGTTTGCCTGAGTGTAGGAGAAGGTTCTTCTCTGAGTTGTAGGCCTTGTGGCAAGGCTGAGGTAGGGCTGTTGTGCCTGAGTTGTAAGAACCATTCTGGGTTCTGAGTTGTAGGAACCTATCCAGGTTCTGAGCTGTAGGATCTGCAGATCTGAGAATAGTGGAAGTTTGGCCGAATCTAGCATACTGCTAGATAGGTGAAGGGGGAAAGTGGATGTACCCAAACCTTGGGGAACCACTATAAAACATTATGCAATCTGTGATGATTAAATTTCTGTGATTGCTGTGCTGGATGTTTTAATTCTGTAATTAAATTCTGCCTAAAAGTATAAACAAGCAATTAGAACCTATTCACCCCCCCCCCTCTAGGTGTTTAGGTTGTCTTGAAAGTAAAACTATCACCATTCTCATCCAGTTTGTTCCTAAAGATCCACTTTGTTCCAATGATGTTGTGGTCTTTTGGTTTAGGAACTAACTTCCAGACCTTGCACCTTCTGAACTGATTCAGCTCCTCTTGCATGGCATCAATCCAATGTGGGTCTAGAATAGCTTCTTCAAATCTCTTTGGCTCGAGTTGAGATAGGAAGCTTGTGCAAAACACTGTGTTCAAGTTCCTGCTTCTGGTTTGCACTCCATGTCTTAGATAACCAATTATCTGATTTGCTGGATGATCCTTTAAGTGCCTAACAGTTGGAGGTAGATTATCTGCTGGTTGAACACCTCTAGTCTCTTCAATATGTTGCACCTCTTGGTGTACATCTGCATCTAGAGAGTCTTGTAATCCCCCTGGACAGTAGCCACCATTTTCCACTTCCTGCTCTTCAGTTGTTTCTTCTGTAATGGTAAGCTTGTCCATTTTCTCATTAATACCTGTAGAACTGCATGAGCTACAAGGCAACTCACTATTAATCAGTCTTGTTTCATCAAAGATAATATGTACAGACTCTTCTACAACTTGAGTAATCAAGTTGTAGACTCTATAAGCCTTACTATTGTTGCTGTACCCAACAAATATCCCATCTTGGGATTTGGCAGCAAACTTAGTTAGATAAGACTTTCCATTGTTAAGGACATAGAACTTGCAACCAAAGATCCTAAAATAGGATAAGTTTTGTTTTTTACCCTTGACGATCTCATAGGGAGTCTTTTTGTGGCTTTTGGTGATAGATGCCCTATTGATCACATGACAAGTAGTGTTTACTGCCTCAGTCCAGAAATATTTTAGGAGAGAAGTGTCACTCAATAGAGTTCTACCAACCTCAATCAATGTTCTATTCTTCCTTTCAACAATACCATTTTGCTGTGGTGTTTTAGGTGAGGAGAATTCTTGAAAAATCCCAAATTCTTCACACAATTCTGTCATACTCTCAGATTGAAATTCAGTGTCATGGTCACTTCTGATTTTGACCACTATATTGTCAAGTTCATTCTGAATTTGCTTGACAAAGCTGTATAAAACACTTGGGGTTTCTGATTTTTTTCTTAGAAAGAACACTCAGGAATATCTAGAATAGTCATCTACCACCACAAAAGTGTAGACCTTCCTACCTAGACTATGAACTGGCATAGGACCAAAAAGATCCATATGTAAGAGGTATAGACACCTCACTGAATCCTTGTTTTCAAGGCTATGAAAGGAGGATTTTGTCTGCTTGTCTTTTTGACAACCTGAGCATATCCCATCCTTTATACACTTAACTTTTGGACCATTCCTTACTAACTCTTTACTAAAAAGTTGGCCAATTATTTTGTGGTTAAGATGGGCCAGCCTCTTGTGCCATTTGACACAATGAGAGGCTCTCTCATCAGCTACAAGACAAATAGGAGAAATATTGTTATCACACTCAAAATTAAGACAATACACATTTCTTTTTCTATATCCAGTCAAAATGATCTTTTGATCACTTGATCTTTTGATCACTTGATCTTTTGATATGACATCCATTCTTAATAAATGAAATGTCATATCCTAAATCACTCAGCTGACTTATGCTTATAAGGTTGTGTTTCAAACCCTTCACATAGGCAACTTGAGTGATAGTAATCTAGTTATTAGAAATGTTACCAAACGCTTTGATGATTCCCTTTTCAGAACCACCAAAGATTACTTTAGACCCATTTATGATAGGTAAGTACTCCTTCAGCAACCCCTTTGTTCCAGTCATGTGCCTAGAACATCCACTGTCCAAGTACCATATAGGGGCATGGTAACTTGGACTCACCTACAATAAAGAATTACCTCTCCTTAGAACCCAAGTAAGTCTTGGGTCATTGGTTCAAGTTAGCCTCAAACTTAACAAATCTACCTGCAGCTCTTCTAACAAGTAGGCTGTTATTCTTCCTGACACTAGTGTTGTGCCAGCAATCTATGGCATAATGACCTGTCTTGCCACAGTACCAGCATTCATACTTGTTGTATCTATTTTTAGATACATTCTTGACAGTCTAGTTGACAGCAAACCTTTTGTATTGTGTTGGTACTGCTACAGCTACACCCACTATTTTCTTAGGAACATGGGGTTTATGGACATGGGCTGCCTTATTGACATAAACACCCTTGTCATTCAGAACTTCAGTCTTACTATGACCATGAGTATTCTCAAGGTCATACTTGTTAGAAGGCACTTGTACCTTTCTAAAAACTATAGGGACTTTAAAATTCAGTGAATGGACTGAGGCTTTGCCCTTTCTCTTGAATTGGACAGCCCTGGTGTTACCTTTAAATCCTATTCCAGCCTTACCCTTTTGAGCCACAAACTCATCTATTTAGGGTAAAACTAATTTTGGCTTGGAATAACTAGCCACCAAATCTTTTTCCTTTTGAAGTCTGGCTTCCAGACTTTTAATCAGATCATTTTTATATGTGATTGTGCCCATCTGAATACAAGTTATAGTTTTCAGTTTGGCAATCTCATTCAATTTTTGATCCAACTCTTTCTCAAAGTCAGATGCAGCCATCTTAAGATCTGCAATTTCCTTAGCCTGAGTTTTGGCCAGGTTCTTGCTTTTCTTTAGTGCCTGCAACAAGTTCCCATATTCATCTATCAGCTGATGAATATCACCTTCAGACTCAGACCCATCCACATCACTTGATGCAGATGTAGCTGACTCTGTATCAGTACTACAAACTGAATTACTAGAAAAACATTGTACCTTACTAGTATCAGGCTGATCCTGGCACTTGTCTTCTTCTGATACAACCATCAGTCTCATGCACTGATGGTCTTCTTATTCATAGATAGAGTTCAGCAATTGCATAAACTCATCTTCTTCATCTACTGCATATAGAACAATGTATGCCTCATCTTCAGATTAAGACTCTGAAGATGATTGGTCTGTCAAGCTCTTCTCCTTCTTAGCAACAAAGGATTTCTCCTTCTTGCTCTTTTGTTGAGTCTTCCTTTTATCAGCAGACTCCTTTCTTTTTTCTGGACACTCAGCCACAACATGTCCAGGCCTATTACAGTAGTAGCAAACTATCTTTGATGTTGTAGATTTGCTAGGCTTAGACCTTCTCCTGTCCTTCCTTGATGACTTCCTCTTTTGATAATAGTCATCCACAGGCTGAGATGTGGAGGGCCTTGACTTCCACTGCTTCTTCTTCAGGAATCTCTAAAACTGCCTTGTGAAGGCAGCAAAGTCTTTATCTGAATCACTACTGTCTGAACTTTGGTTGTCTGAATTATCTGAAGTAATTTCAACAATAATCTCAGGAGGTGATGGAGACATCCTCCTATTCTTCCTAGTGGTCTCCACCTTGAAGGCAACAGACTTTTCTCTATGCTCCCCTTTTGTACTTTTCTCTTCCTCTTTCCTAGCCATCAGCTGCATCTCATATGACAGCAATTTTCCAAACAAAGTTGGAGGAGAGATATCTGTAAGTTTTGCCACTTCCCTAATGGCACAAATCTTAGTGTCCCAATCCTTTGTCAAGGATCTTAGAAATTTATCATTCAGTTCATATGTACTGAAGATCCTTCCATAGGACATCAGCTCATTTACTTTTCTATAAAACTTCTTATAACACTCAGTTATACCATCTGACTTTCCTTGTCTGAAACTCTCATATTCCTGGTTCAGCATAGATTTTATATCTTGTCTGACTTCTTCAGAACCCTCTATGTAGACTATCAAAGTGTCCCACATTTCCTTGGAGGTCTTGCAGTGAATCAAATTTTGAAAGGTTGAATCATCTATGACACTTACTATGATATTCTTGGCTCTTTTATCCATAGTTTCCAGGATGATCTCATCCTTAGTCATCTCAGAAAAATCTTTGGGAGTTCTTTGATTTGCATCTAGAACTGACACCTTCATTGGAATATAAGGACCTTCCATTACTGTAATGTAGATCCTTGGATCAGAAGCCTCCATGAAAAGCCTGACCCTTTCTTTCCATATTCCAAATATCTCTTTCCTGCATATGGGTAATTTCATAAAACCTAGTTCCTTATGATTTTCTCCTAAACCTATTTTCTTGATCTAGAATATTCCTTAAGGATCTTACTCAGACTGTTAAGTCCTTCTTTGAGTAACCTCCCTCTGATACCACTTGATAGAATTGATTTCAAGATAACCCAAACACCTAGAGGGGGGGGGGTGAATAGGTTCTTTTCTTTTTTATTACTTAAGATAGAATAATTATTCAGATCTTATATAGAATCTAATTATCCTATAGCAATCACAGCATAGAATCCACAATCACACATACATCACAGATTGCACACAGGTTTATAGTGGTTCCCCAAGGTCTGGGTACATCCACTTTCCCCCTTCACCTATCTAGTAGTGTGCTAGATTCGGCCTAGCTTCTTCCTTCTTCTCAGATCCACAGATCTTACAGCTCAGAACCCTGAAAGGTTCCTACAATCTCAGAACCCTATAAGGTTCCTACAACTCAGAGTGTAACCACACTCCTACAGCTCAGGCTAACAACCCTACCTCAGCCTTCACATAAGGCCTACAACTCAGAGAAAAAATTCTCCTACACTCAGGCTCAAAAGCCCTACCACTCAGAGATTTATATCTCTTACACTCAGCCTTTTATAATATAGGCTTACAACTCAGATCTATAAAAAGATCCTACAAAATTTGATAAGTGTTTAGATGGACTCTTACCCCAGTTGAGAGAGAAGGGATAAGAGGTTCCTTGATCAACTTCTTGATAAAACTGATGGCTGAAATCAACCTGTTCTTAGCTTTCTTCAAAGCTTCTTGAATCTGAACTCAGTAGGGTTGATCTCCTTTGAAGTTGACTAGCTGCCAGCTTCCTTCTTAGAATCAAGTAATAGGTCTGAATCCTACTTAGCAGATTAGTTCAAGATCTGCTTCTTAAGATACTTGTAAATGTCTCCTTTTATACTTCAATAGCTGAAGGTCTCTCTCACTCTTCAGAACTTCTGAAGTTTCTTCAGAATTCTTGCTTGAATTCTCCTTAGATCTTCTCATGAAAATCTTCTTCAGTGTGATGTGCACTTTCTTGATCAATGATCAATAGTTGTTATTGTTGTTCACCTTCTTCTTTGATTTGGCAGAATCCATCTATATATAGACTTCATCCATGGTAACCGGCTGATCCGGTTTCTAACCAACTTCTGACAAGTCTGACAGCTTCAGCAAACTTGTTGGAATACATAGCTATGAAGTCTCTAGTCAGTTCTTGAACCTTTGTCTTTGTCAGCAAAGCGTCGAGACTGATTGTCATTATGTGTCGACACAAGTAGATTAAGTGTCGACACTAGCTTTGGTGATGTCGACATACTTTCTTTGGTGTCGACATACTTTCTTTGGTGTCGACACAGCTTCTTGACACTGCATCTGTAGAATGTGTCGACACTGCTTCTTTGTGTCGACATAGACACTTCTTCACTTCACAACAATCAACATTGTTGAAACTCTGTTGTGTGTCGACACAAGTCCTGTGTGTCGACACAGTTGATATAGTCTCAGAATATGTGTGTCGACACTGCCTCCAGGTGTCGACACAGTTGATATAGACTCAGAATTTGTGTGTCGACACTGCCTCCAGGTGTCAACACAGGTTATGTCGACTAATACTTCAGTGTGTGGACACTGCCTCCCGGTGTCGACACAGTCGATGTCGACTACTATTTCTGTGTGTCGACACTGCCTCTCGGTGTCGACACAGTTGATGCCGACTAATAAATTCTATGTGTCGACACAGTTGCTTCAGGTGTCGACACAGCTTTTCCAAATGTCGACACAGACTTCTGAAAGTGAAGGGATAGATACTACTCTAGAGGGGGGGTGAATAGAGTTATCAAATTTTGCACAGACAAAACTTAATAGTCTACCCAACTCCCTTGGAGTGAAGTGCGGAATGAAAAGATTATAGATATTGATTTAACCTTAAAGCCTAACACAAGTGATGTGTACAAACACAAGCTAACTGTAATTACAGTTAAGCTTGGAAAAACCTAATCAGCAACTAGCAACCTAGTTATATCTAATCACAGCCACAATATAGGAATTAAACAATGGAATCCAGACGACACAAGGAAATTTATAGTGGTTCCCCAAACAACTTGGGTACGTCCACTCTTCTACCCATACGGTAGGAATCCACTCAGGTTTTTGATCAGGTGCCCTGCCACCAACAGGATCTGCTTCAGGTAGATCCAGAAACCCTTTAGACTTTTGATCAGGTGTCTAAAAACCAAGCACAGGTTTTTGATCAGGTGCCCTGCCACCAAGGGATACTTTTGAAGGGAGTAATAACCCTGTACAGGAGGGGGAAGAAGGTTAAGATGTCTTCTCTATTTTACAAAGATTAGAGAAGCACAAAAACTTGCACTGAGCTAGAATGCTCTAAAGAATCAAGGCTCCCCCTGGCTCAAGAATGTCCAGGTGAAGTCTTGCTTCAGTGCAGAGAAACTCTTCAGAAAGTTCTGAAGGAAAAGCTACAGGAAGAAAATAAATAATAAAATCAAAAGATCTTCAAGCAGCTATCTTCTTCTTCTTCTTCAAAGGGACTCTGAGCTTGAACTTTCTGAAAGCAGGAGAACTCAGGTGAAGAAGAGATGAAGATCTTAACACTTCTCAGTTAGATGGACATTGCTGAGAGCAGGAAGCTTGAACTTGATAAAGGCTTGAGTGCTTGAGAATATGTGTAACACTAGCTTGAATCCTTCTTCAAAGGGTCCTTTTTATAATCATCAACAAGCAACGTCTCTCTTCCATTTGAATTATTTGTCTTCTTCTGAGCCTTGAGACCTGGGCTGAAAATATCAAGAAGACAGAAATATCTCTGCAGCAAAACATTCTATAAAAGGAATAAACCTCTTTCTAAGAAGCTGCAGGCTTAAAACAAATAACAGAAGGACTAAATAAAGTCACATCAGAAATAATCTCTTTATAGCAAAAGAAGACTTTTCAGTCTAACGGCTATAAAGGGCTGACAATAGATAAAGTAGATTATAATGACAGCTAATAAGACAAACAACTTTATCTTAAAAAGATTTGACTCAGGCAAAAAGAATAGAGCAAATAATGCCTGGAAATTTTATCATTCAGCTTAAAATAATGTGCCAGAAAATGTATTAATTAATTAAATATAATAAATAAATACAAAATACAACGGCAGACAGAAAACGTCGAACGACCCTCGAAGATCGTCGAACGACGCACGGAGATCGTCGAACTATCGGGCAGATAGTCGAACGATCCAGATAGTCGATCTATCGAAGAAGATAGTCGAACTACCCCGGCAGATAGTCGAACTATCAGAGCAGATAGTCGAACTATCAGATAGTCGATCTATCTAGGACAGATAGTCGAACTATCAAGCGCACAGAGATAGTCGACCTATCAAGCAGATAGTCGACCTACCTCAGAAAACAGATAGTCGATCTATCAAAAGATAGTCGAACTATCAAAACCAACCAGATAGTCGATCTATCAGCAGATAGTCGAACTATCAGATAGTCGAACTATCAGGACAGATAGTCGAACTATCAAAGGCAACAAATAGTCGAACTATCAACAGATAGTCGAACTATCAAGACGAAATAGATAGTCGATCTATCAACAGATAGTCGAACTATCAAGGCGGAACAGATAGTCGAACTATCAACAGATAGTCGAACTATCAGATAGTCGACCTATCAGAACAGATAGTCGAACTACCTCGCCAAGCAGATAGTAGAACTATCAACAGATAGTCGAACTATCAACGCAAAACAGATAGTCGAACTATCAACAGATAGTCGAACTATCAACGCAGACAAAGCGTCGACCAACTGATAGACGATCGTCGATCAGCCGATAGACGATAGTCGAGCGGCGTTCGACTATAGTCGAACGAAAAAACTACTTAACCAAATTCTCAATCTGGAAAAGTGAGGACTCTACAGCTAGACTCCTAACCATTGACCATAAGTATTTCTTGGGTCAAGGGGCACAAAGGAGAGGACTAAACTCAAATCAAAACTAGGGTACCAACAATCTCCCCCTATTTGAGTTAAGTCTCTCAACATCTAAAACATAAAACTAGCTAAAGAGCAATAAAATAATACAGCAATTAACTAGCAGATTATCAAACAGATAAACAAATATAGCACAGCAGTTAATCAAACTATGGATCAACAGAGTCAGGCTTAGAAACAGAAGAGCTAGAAACAAAAGAGATTTTCCTTAAAGGATCATCAGATTCTTTCTTTGACATTTTCAGGTCCTGCGCACCAATGATCTTCAGCTCTGTAGCTCTTGGGACTACCGCTTCAGGATGTTTTTCCATATATTTTGATGGATCAAAAATCTCAGGATTAACCTGGAACTTTTCAAATTCTTTCTTTCTGTAAGCTGACATGGTAGTTAGACCAGTCGCATCTTTTCCTTCTGCTCTAGCTTTTCTTATTTGGGCTGCTCCAACTAGTTCTTGAAAGCGAGCCATCCTAGAGTTAGGATCGAGCTCAGGATTTTCATACACAGGCTCAGAAGAAGCAGCATCAGCTATTTTATGTTGAATAACTAGATAAGACATTAGAGTATACTTAGCAAAAGGGATTCTTGCTAGAAATTTTAGAACAAAGTAAACTATTTACCTTTTGAAACAATTTCCTCAATCTGAACTGGTGTTGGAGATGTAATTCTCTTCTTTGGAGAAGGAGGTGGGGAAAAGGTTGGTCTTTGAACCACAGTCTCCTTCATTTGTCTTTGAGAACCAGAAAATGATTTGCTTTGTGAGCTTTGATAACCTTGTCTTGGCTGGGGCTGAAAAGACGCAGATCTTCCAGAAGAGGCAGCAGGATTAGCTGATAGGTTCCCAGAGGCTCCTGCACCAGGAGGTGGAGGAGGAGGACCTCTGGGAGTCCATCTTGAGACAGGACTATCATACCTCTTAGTTCTTTTTCTTTCTTTCTGCTGATTATTTGAAAACCTCATCCAGTGCTGAAAATCCTTGGATTTAGGGTCAATGCCCTTCAGAATGTAATAGGGAATATCATTATCCTTACTGGGAGGTGGAGGAGGAGCAGCTTTTCTTTTCTTTGAAGCAGCTTTCTTTCTCTTTGACTTCTCAGAAACATCAGAATCATCATCATCATCAGAATGAGATGAGGGAGGATTTTTATAAGGATCATAGGCTTCTGAAACAGCCTTTTCTTTAAGCTTATGATCAAATTTCTCCCTTTCCTCTTCCATGGCATCCAGAGCCAGAAGGGAATCTAAGTCCAACCCTGGAGAGTCATCCCAGATGGTTGACTTTTCAACTTGCAGATCTTTTTCCTTTTCTTTTAAAGATTGTACTCTTAAATCCCAGGCTGCTCTTGCTTGAACTTCTTCCAAATTCAGAACAGGAGAGTCAACTTTGACTTCATCTTTCTCAGACTCATCTTCTTTATTATCTAAAAAGAATTCTAATTCAGGATCTACTTGAGTATCAGAAACACTTGGATCAGCTTTAGAGACAACTGCTATGATCTGAGCAGCTAAATCTTCTTTAATAACATCTGTAAAATTATGAATACATATCTGCTAAATAAGCGATAATCATTCCCTCACGGTATTCACAAACTATCAAATTAATCGACTCATCAACAAAACGAATGAAAGAGTTACCTTCATACTTAACCATCTCCCATGATTCATTCAGATATGAAGTTATAATTCCTTCTAGGAATCTAGCAATCACAGGAGAGGTAAGATCTTCTAAGCAGACTTTAACTGCAATCTCAGATAACAAGATTCCATCTGCTATTTCCTTCTCAGACAAAACTGGAGCAATATCTTTCTCAGCTGGAACTATTTCTTCCTCAGCAGGAGCAGATTCTTCCTGGGCAGTCATTACAACATCTGGAACTATTTCTATCTCAGCTTGAGCAGATTCTTCCTGGGCAGTCATGACTGTATCTTTTATAGCTGGAGGAGAGGCAGGATGGTCTGAGGCATCTTCATGGAACATCTCCCCCTGCCTGATTTCAGTGGATACTGAAACCAGGCCCCTTGAGGAAGATGGCTCAGCAGATTTTGAAAGGGATTTGATGGAGGCAGATAAGAGATCAATGGAGGCTGCAAGGGGAGCGATTGCCTCTTCAATCATGGTTTTGATTGAGGGGGTAATCAGCTCCACAATGCGGGAGATAAGCTCAGGAGAGATCTCAATAGATGAAGGATGTGAAGTGGATGGAGCTGCAGCAGATATGGTAGTGGTGCTGGGATGAGAAATGGTGTGGACAGGGGATCGAGCAGGAGATGGAGCAGGAGAGTTAATTGGGGAATTAATTGGGGAATGAACGGGAGATACAGGAGGAGTAGGAATTCTCTCTGATCCTAACAAATCAAAGCTAGGAGCAGATATCCTAGCCAGATGTGCAGGAAGAGGAGAGGCTGGAGGGGAAAGAGGAACAACCGTAGTTATTTCTGGAGCAGCAGAGGAAGAAGGTCGTACTTCAGCTGAAGTTGATGGTACTTCAACTGAGGCAGACGGCAAAGCAGAGGAGGAGGAAGGAAGAGCTGAGCCAGCTTCAACATGGTGAGGAGTGACTGATTCAGTCCTTGTGTCCTCAGATGTTGCTGGAGCAGGTTTCACAAACGTTCTCTTCCACTTAGAGAACAAGTTGGGGTCCATCTTCTTGCTTGCATTGATTGTTGTTGCAGTTGAACTTAGCAGCTGGGGGTATTTTTCTTTAAGGAAGATTCCAATGACCCTTCCTAGGGTGACTTCCTTCTTACCAGTCTTTTTCCTGATTAAATCAAACACAACTGCTGCCCAATCGATCCTTTTTCGATTAACAATCGCACACATGAGTGCGAATTGCTGCCTTGTTATATTGTCGTGGGCAGAGTGCTTACCCAGGAGCACTTTTCCAACTAACTCAGCCAGGAACTTGATTTTGAAAGGAAAATTCACTTTGAGCAGCTTCGTGGGAATGCCCTCAGCATGTCCCAGCTCAACCAGCATTCTTCCGAATTCCTGAGCATCTTGCTCATAATCCTCGTCACCATTAACTAATCCAAAAACATCAGATAAAACGGCCGGAGTCAGGATTACCTCTTCTCCGCCGATGGTACCGATCATCGATTCGTCTGTGGAAGACGACGTGAAAGCCCATTCTTTGATTTCTGGAATGTTGATCTTAATCCTTGCGGACATTAACTTTTCTAATCCCTGATCCCTGCATAGCTGTAGAACTTCTACTATTCCTACATCGCAGCTGCTGAATGCGTCGAAATCCACGCTAAATCCTGTATCAAACTTCACGACGGCTAGCACTGCTGGGGAAACCGCCATGGATTCGCTGGAGAAAGCTCGAGAAAGCTGCAGAGAACAAAGAAGACGAAACGCCCGGAAATCGCAAGCGGGAAAGCAGAATGCGAAAGGGCACGCTCCGTCGACGATAAAACACAAGATCTTTTAACCTAGGTCGACTATCGGCTTTATATTAGACCGGGAATAGTCGATCTATTAAAAAGATACTTGACCCGATAGTCGAACGGTCGTTCGACGATCGGCCCAGAAGCAGAGTAGTCGAACCATCGTTCAGCTATTTCTGGCTTCACAAGCAACAAGCTGTCGTCGTTCAGAGATCGACGATGAGCTCAACCTGTTCGACGATGGTCGAACGTCGATCGACGATCTTCAAACAGATAAGCTATCATTAACCAGAGGTCGACGATAGGCTTAATCCGTTCGACGATCTTCGATCATCGTTCGACGATCTTCAAGCAGATTTCAACATAGGCAGATATAGTCACACTTAGTCTCGTCCATTAATCATGCCTAGTTGAACTAAAAAGAACAGATGCTTCTGTTCATCTAAAGGCTTGGTGAATATATCACCTCTCTGAAACTCAGTGGATATGAACTCAAGACAGATCTTGTTCTTTTCCACACAATCTCTCAGGAAATGGTGCCTAATCTCAATGTGCTTGGTTCTAGAGTGGTGCACTGGATTTTGTGCAATTGAGATAGCACTGGTACTATCACACATGATCTTGGTGTTCTTGTGTGAGTAACCATAATCCACAAGCTGGTTTTGAATCCACAGGATCTGTGAACAACAACTGGCAGCTACTATATATTCAGCCTCTGCAGTTGAAGTTGAGACAGAAGCCTGCTTCTTACAGAACTAAGAGACCAATCTCTCTCCCAGGAACTGGCAAGTTCCTGAGGTGCTCTTCCTGTCAACTCTGCAGCCAGCATAATCAGAATCAGAATATCCAATTAATTCAAACTCTGACTCAGCTGGGTACCAAAGTCCTAGATTTGGACATCCCTTCAGGTATCTCAGGATTCTCTTTAGAAGAATCAGATGAGATTCCTTGGGGTTGACCTGGAATCTAGCACAAAGGCATGTAGCAAACATTATATCTGGCCTACTTGCAATTAGATATAATAGGGAACCAACAATGGCCCTATAATTCTTTTGATCAACTGGCTTGCCGTGATCATCAGAATCAATAACTACATTAGTAGCCATGGGTGTAGGCATTGCTGAAGCATCAGCCATCCCAAATTTCTTTACTAATTCCTTGGCATATTTGGATTGGGAGATGAAGATACCATCAGCATCTTGCTTAACTTGGAGACCAAGAAAGTAAGACAGCACACCCATGCTACTCATCTCAAACTTGGAATGCATCAAGTTGGAAAACTTTTTGCACAGTTTGGGATCAGTGGAGCCAAAAATAATATCATCTACATACACCTGAACTAACAGGATTGTGTCCTTGTGATGCTTGACGAAAAGGGTTCTATCAACTACTCCCCTAGTAAAGTTGTGCTCTAATAGGAAACTAGCTAAGGTCTCATACCAGGCCCTAGGAGCTTGCTTTAGTCCATAAAGAGCTTTCTGTAACTTAAAAACATGAGAAGGCTAAGTTGAAGAAACAAACCCTGGTCGTTGTTCAACAAACACCTCTTCCTTAAGCTCACCATTTAGGAATGCACCTTTGACATCCATTTGGAACACCTTAAACTTCATGAAGGCTGCATAGGCCAAGAAGATCCTTATTGCTTCTAGCCTTGCAACAGGAGCAAAGGTTTGGTCATAGTCTATACCTTCCTCCTGTCTGTAGCCCTGAGCTACAAGCCTAGCTTTATTCCTTACTATAATTCCATTTGCATCTAACTTGTTTCTATACACCCACTTGGTGCCTATGATCAGTTGGACTTTAGGTCTTGGAACCAAAGTCCAAACTTTACATCTCTCAAACTGATTGAGCTCCTCTTGCATTGCAATGATCCAGTGGGGATCTAGCTCTGCATCTTTAAAGGTGAGGGGCTCAACCTGTGAGAGGAAACAAGCATGCATCACATCCTGTCTTAATTGATGTCTTGTTTGCACACCAGCTGATATGTCTCCAATCACTTGAGATGTGGGATGATCTCTAAGTGTGACAATATCAGCAGGTGGGATGTGATCTTCAACAACAGTTGGGATTAATTCCTCAGGAGGAATTTGATCTACTATTGGTGGTACAACAACAGCTTCAACAGCTTCAGCAATGTCTTCATCACTGTCTGATTCAGTGATCTGAAGAGTTGATAGTTGAAGAATTTCTTGAGGGGCATCATGTACCTGCAATGAACTTGAGGAAGGAGAATTTTCCTTCTCCTTGTAAAACATCTGAGACTCATCAAAAGTCACATGCACAGATTCTTCTATCTTATAGGTAGATTTGTTATAAACCCTATAAGCTTTGCTTACTTGGGAATATCCAAGCATGATTCCCATTGAAGCTTTTGCTTCAAATTTTCTAATATATTCTTTATTATTATTATGAATATAAACAATACAGCCAAAAATTCTAAAGTAATTAATTTTTGGTTTCTTTCCTTTAAGCAACTCATAAGGAGTTTTACACTTAAGTTTGTGTATCAAACTTCTATTCAAGACATAGTTGGCTGTACTAACAGCTTCTGCCCAATAGGATAGAGGCATGTTAGCATCTGCCAACAATGTACTAGCAGCTTCAATTAGTGTTCTATTCTTCCTTTCAACTACCCCATTTTGTTGGGGAGTTCTAGGAGCTGAGAAGCTATGTTTGATACCTTCTCTCTCACAGAATTCTTGCATGAGAAGAGAGTCAAACTCAGTACCATGATCACTTCTGATCAAGGCCACATGAGTAGAGTACTCAGTCTGCACACAAAGTAGAAAGTCTGTAAGAGCTTTGAAGTTATCAGACTTAGTTCTCAAAAAGAAAACCCAACTGAACCTAGAGAAGCCATCTACAATTACTAAAGTGTAATACTTCCCTCCTAAACTCTGTACATTTATTGGGCCAAAAAGGTCCAAATGTAATAAATACAGGATTCTAGGAGAATCACTTTTATTTACAGATTTAAAAGAATTCTTGGTTTGCTTGCCTAGCTGACAAGCCTTGCATAGGCTCTCCTTCTTGTAGGGGCAAGAAGGTAAACCTCTAACAAGGTTGTGCTTAGATAACCTAGATATATTTTTAAGGTTTACATGACTAAGACTTTTATGCCATAGGGAATTATTATTAAGGGTTACTTCATTAAACAGGCAGATTTCAGAATGAGATGAATTGAAATCTACTAAATAAATGTTACCTATTCTAATGCCTACTAAAACAACATTATTATTTAAAGTAATATTGCAAGAGAAATTAGAAAATGAAACCTGGTAGCCAGCATCACATAGCTGGCTGACTGAAATCAGATTATGCTTCAGTCCATTGACATAAGCAACTCTCTTGAAAGTAACTGCTCCAATTGTGATCTTGCCATAGCCTTCTGTCTGACCACAACTGGAGTCTCCAAAGATAACCTTTGGGCCGAGCTTAGCTTTGAACTTTGACAGTAGATCTTTATTTCCTGTCATATGCTTAGAGCATCCACTATCCAAATACCACTTATTTTGAGTGATTGGATAGGCCTTCACCTGCAAGACAATTATTTAGACAGAGTGGACCCAGGTAACCTTGGGTCCCTTGTTTTTCACATAAGAAAAACTGGAAATATATGAGAATGCAGGCTGAGGGTGATAACCTAGTGGGTGAGATCTCCTAGGTGGGATTCTCCATGCAGATGATGGGTCAACAAACCTAGGGTTTCTATTCTCATTTAGGTTTCTATGGAATTGATTATGATTTTGAAAATCATATTGAAATCGTCGATCGACGTTCGACGATGGGCGCTCAGATCGTCGAGCTTCGTTCGACCATGGAGCTTCCGATCGTCGAGCGGCGTTCGACGCTCTTTGCATTTCTTTGAAAAACATCTTTCTCTTTTCTCTCTTAGCTTTATTTAAGGTTTTATTTACCAGATTTACTTGCTCAGTGTTCTTCTTTCCACTAGCTGAAATGAAGTTCACTGGAGTTGAAAGATTATTTTTAAGAAGGACTGGGGGTTCACTAGGAGAAGCTCCTAAGCCTAGTTTATCATTACCTGACCTAGTGTTAGTCATGCTGGTAATTTCTAACAGCTTAAGGCTTCTACCATTAAGGGATTCTTCTAATCTCTTAGACTTAGCTAACTCTATTTTAAGAAATTTAACTTCTTCACTACAAGTAGTGAGTTCTTCCTTTAACCTAACATTTTCAGAGGCTATTGATTCTGAGTCAGCTAACCTATTTCTAAGTTCTTTTATTTCCTTTTCTGAGCTAATTAAATCTAAACATAAAGATTTAAATTCTAACTTAAATTCTTCTGAAGTAAAATCATAAGAAGAAAGTACCTCATCTTCAGTAGGCATCTCTTCATCAGAATCAGAACTCTCTGCAGCAGAGTGGTTGCTGCCGGCATCTATTGCCATTAGGAAAACTTCTTTTGCCTTCTTCTCTTCCTCATCTTCACTGGAGCTTGATGAGGAGGATTTTTCATCAGAATCACTCCAGGTTTCAGCAATGAAACCTCTCTCCTTCTTCTTGTTTTTGTAGGAGGATGGCTTGGAGTGCTTCCTGTGTTGTTCTTTTTCTTTTCTCTTTTCTTTGTTCTTCTCCTCTGGACACTCTGGCAAGATGTGTCCAGGCTTCCTGCAACCATAACAAATGATTTCTTTAGCGGGAGAGCGATCATACCTTGGTTTGTCTTCATATCGTGAAGACTTCTTTCTGAACTCCTTTCTTCCCATCTTGAGAAATCTTTTGGCAAACAATGCCATAAGTTCCTCATTAGATTGGCTGCCTTCAGAAACATCTGCAGCCTTAAGAGCTAGAGATTGCTCTTTTCTTGTTGGAGTGGGGGTCTTGGCTTCAGCTTCTGCTTCTCTGGTCTTCAGCACTTGCTCAAAAGACTTGAGCTTGCCGAGGAGAGCTTCAGTTGAGATCTCATTAGTACTTCTGGCTTCCTTGATGGGCCAGATTCTTAGATCCCATGTGCTAGGGAAGCACATAAGAATCTTATCATTGACCTCTGTCAATGATATGTCCTTGTCCAGGGTCCTCAGCTCATTGATGATTGAGCTGAGCCTGGTGTACATAGCTTCAACTGATTCAGCATCAGTTTTCTTGAAGTTCTCATACTGTGAGATAAGGTTGGACCTTCTGTCCTTCCTTTCATCAGCTGAACCAGCTACAATCTGGTTCAGTGTGTCCCACATGGCCTTTGCTGAGGAGCAGTCAGCCACCTTCTGGAACACCTCATCAGACATTGTCTGAGCCAGTATGTTCATTGCCTTGGCATCTGCAATTTTGGCCTTCTTGTATTCATCATTGTAATCTGGAGGAGGCACTGCACTCATATCAGATGATGAGGCAGTGGCAGCAGCAGGTGCTCTTGGGGGACCTGACAAAATAGAAGCAAAGATGCTTTCATCAATAGAGTTCATATATAATTTGATCCTTGCCTTCCAGATGCCAAACTTTGCTAAGTTGCATGCTGGAGGTCTGGTGCTAGAATAATCCTTGGACTGGGCCATGATAGTGAATATCTATAAGCTCTTGGTATCTATCAGGATCTTGTGACTTAGGTGTTAGCCTATACAGTCAGTCAACCTCCCTCTGATACCAATTGAAAGTGAAGGGATAGATACTACTCTAGAGGGGGGTGAATAGAGTTATCAAATTTTGCACAGACAAAACTTAATAGTCTACCCAACTCCCTTGGAGTGAAGTGCGGAATGAAAAGATTATAGATATTGATTTAACCTTAAAGCCTAACACAAGTGATGTGTACAAACACAAGCTAACTGTAATTACAGTTAAGCTTGGAAAAACCTAATCAGCAACTATCAACCTAGTTATATCTAATCACAGCCACAATACAGGAATTAAACAATGGAATCCAGACGACACAAGGAAATTTATAGTGGTTCCCCAAACAACTTGGGTACGTCCACTCTTCTACCCACACGGTAGGAATCCACTCAGGTTTTTGATCAGGTGCCCTGCCACCAACAGGATCTGCTTCAGGTAGATCCAAAAACCCTTTAGACTTTTGATCAGGTGTCTAAAAACCAAGCACAGGTTTTTGATCAGGTGCCCTGCCACCAAGGGATACTTTTGAAGGGAGTAATAACCCTGTATAGGAGGGGGAAGAAGGTTAAGATGTCTTCTCTATTTTACAAAGATTAGAGAAGCACAAAAACTTGCACTGAGCTAGAATGCTCTAAAGAATCAAGGCTCCCCCTGGCTCAAGAATGTCCAGGTGAAGTCTTGCTTCAGTGCAGAGAAACTCTTCAGAAAGTTCTGAAGGAAAAGCTACAGGAAGAAAATAAATAATAAAATCAAAAGATCTTCAAGCAACTATCTTCTTCTTCTTCTTCAAAGGGACTCTGAGCTTGAACTTCCTGAAAGCAGGAGAACTCAGGTGAAGAAGAGATGAAGATCTTAACACTTCTCAGTTAGATGGACATTGCTGAGAGCAGGAAGCTTGAACTTGATGAAGGCTTGAGTGCTTGAGAATATGTGTAACACTAGCTTGAATCCTTCTTCAAAGGGTCCTTTTTATAATCATCAGCAAGCAACGGCTCTCTTCCATTTGAATTATTTGTCTTCTTCTGAGCCTTGAGACCTGGGCTGAAAATATCAAGAAGACAGAAATATCTCTGCAGCAAAACATTCTATAAAAGGAATAAACCTCTTTCTAAGAAGCTGCAGGCTTAAAACAAATAACAGAAGGACTAAATAAAGTCACATCAGAAATAATCTCTTTATAGCAAAAGAAGACTTTTCAGTCTAACGGCTATAAAGGGCTGACAATAGATAAAGTAGATTATAATGACAGCTAATAAGACAAACAACTTTATCTTAAAAAGATTTGACTCAGGCAAAAAGAATAGAGCAAATAATGCCTGGAAATTTTATCATTCAGCTTAAAATAATGTGCCAGAAAATGTATTAATTAATTAAATATAATAAATAAATACAAAATACAACGGCAGACAGAAAACGTCGAACGACCCTCGAAGATCGTCGAACGACGCACGGAGATCGTCGAACTATCGGGCAGATAGTCGAACGATCCAGATAGTCGATCTATCGAAGAAGATAGTCGAACTACCCCGGCAGATAGTCGAACTATCAGAGCAGATAGTCGAACTATCAGATAGTCGATCTATCTAGGACAGATAGTCGAACTATCAAGCGCACAGAGATAGTCGACCTATCAAGCAGATAGTCGACCTACCTCAGAAAACAGATAGTCGATCTATCAAAAGATAGTCGAACTATCAAAACCAACCAGATAGTCGATCTATCAGCAGATAGTCGAACTATCAGATAGTCGAACTATCAGGACAGATAGTCGAACTATCAAAGGCAACAGATAGTCGAACTATCAACAGATATTCGAACTATCAAGACGAAACAGATAGTCGATCTATCAACAGATAGTCGAACTATCAAGGCGGAACAGATAGTCGAACTATCAACAGATAGTCGAACTATCAGATAGTCGACCTATCAGAACAGATAGTCGAACTACCTCGCCAAGCAGATAGTCGAACTATCAACAGATAGTCGAACTATCAACGCAAAACAGATAGTCGAACTATCAACAGATAGTCGAACTATCAACGCAGACAAAGCGTCGACCAACTGATAGACGATCGTCGATCAGCCGATAGACGATAGTCGAGCGGCGTTCGACTATAGTCGAACGAAAAAACTACTTAACCAAATTCTCAATCTAGAAAAGTGAGGACTCTACAGCTAGACTCCTAACCATTGACCATAAGTATTTCTTGGGTCAAGGGGCACAAAGGAGAGGACTAAACTCAAATCAAAACTAGGGTACCAACAACTTCCTTAAGTGTCGACATATGGACTTAAAAACTTTTTCTGCATTTTGGCAAATACTTAACCTGCACATATAAACTCAAAATAACATCAAATACACCTTGATGTATATCATTGAGCTAAGTGAGACTTCTCCAAATAAGGTACACATTTCCCATGTACCCAACACGCCCCTTGGCCTCAAGGCGGTGGCTGGGACGAGGCGGCGGCCGACGGCCACCCCTTGGCCGCAAGGCGGCGGCTGGGACGGGGCGGCGGCTGACAGCCGCCCCTTAGCCACAAGGCGGCAGCCGGCGGCCGGCAAGGCGGCGCCGGTGGCGGTTTCCTTTGTTCGTGTAGTGGGATCAGCGTGCGGGAGGATCGGGCCTGGTGATCGCGCGCACGGTCAAACTCATGATCCCTTTAATTTTAGTGGGGATTATGGGAGAGGTGGCTATGTGCACACTCATCATATATAAAATGGGATTCATCCCCAACACTATATAATTTATTCTTGTGGGGGTTTTTCCCTAGGTTCTCTTCTCCCCCTTTCTCCTTGGAATGTTAGTGTCCAATATGAACACTATACTTTCAAGTAAGAAGAAGGGAGTATCATCCAAGAGGAGTCGGATTGAGGAAGATTCTCTGTGGTCTTGCCATGGCTAGGAAGCTAGTTTGGTGATTCTCTTTTTTGATGACCCGATAATGTGAAAACACTTCAATCATCTCCATGAGAGAGAGTTTGTAAGCCTCCACTATATTGGGTTGGAGTATTTCAGATCTCTCCCTCTACATTCGCAGGTGAAGCATTGGTGATGCATATTGGGAGGAATGAATTGCTGAGCATCATCAACCCAGGTTACAACGAGTTGACGTTCGAATTCCTTTCCTCACTCACTCTTACTCCATTGATAGCGAAATAACCCCGCGCCAAGAACATTTCTTTTTGTATTATGGGTGTTCCCTATCATGTGAGTGTCGGTGAATTCACCATCCACTTAGGTTTATATCCCCATGAGTTCCTAAACTTTATAGGATTTCTGGAGATGTCTTTTGGATTCCCCTCGGTGTCTTCCATTTAGATTATTGGTTGGAGATCACAGAGCGATGTATGGAGTATGAGGACCATACAACCAATGCTACTTATTTAGTGCGGCATGGGTTTCGATGCGTGCACCACATCCTTAGCCATAGTATAGATACACAGGGCCTGAGCACCCATATTATCGTTCAGAGGGAGCTGTTGTATCTTTAAAGCATAGATCCTCGGGCCCAACCAACTTGGGGGTGATGGAAGCGCAGTTTTTACTTTGTTCGGCGATGCATAGTCAAGTAAAGAAAATATTGGGGCCGCGATTCATCATTCTGCTGGTTCGCTCCATGGAACTTTGGGATATGCTTCCCCTAATGCAAAAGTCATGCACTCCCTCACAACTTAGTAGTCACGAGGATGATTTTAAAGGTTTCTTGTGGCAAACATTTCGTTTATATCTTCGTCGACTACTGAAGTGAGTGTTAGCCCAGAAATCGGCGATCCCTCCCAAGGTAGCCAGCTCGCAAGTTGTGGCCTTCTCCAGTTTACCCCTGGAGATCGCGACTGATCTAAGGGTGGGTGGACAGACTTCTCTGTCCGCTCAGGCCGCACAGATTGGGCGGTCTCCCCAGTCTGACCGCCCAGGTCGCGCAGCGGCCGCTTGTTCTGTAGGGGCTGCGGACAGCTTCCTCAGTCCGCCCCTGCAGGCCTCCCAGTTTGATCATCTAACCACACAATGATTCACTTTGCCCCGACAGATGTGAACTATCTAACTAAGTGACTAACTCGGATTCTTATCAGCCCAGACCGTTAGGTAGCCGCTTACTCGGCAGGAGTCACGGTCTTCCCCCGCCCACTCCAGTAAGTTGCACAACAAGAAAGGCAAACCGCCACATCACCAGGCGACCTGCCTCCAGGTCACTCAATAATAAGCAACGAGCTTCAGGTCGCCGGGCAGGCGAAAACTCTCCAGGTCATCCACCAGCGGGCGCGACCTGCCTTCATGTCATCCGACAACGATCGAAAACCTCCAGGCCACCTAGCAGGGGCTGCAAGCATGTCCATCCAACAGGAGGCAAACTTCAGCAGCGGGAGCAACCTGCTTCGTCAGTCCGCCAGGTCGCCCAGTCGACCAGCTCTCGACCGCTTGCAGTTCGCGGATTCTATCTCAGTCCGCCCAAGGAGCGTGGACTTGCTTCAGCTCTTCGTCAATCCGCACAAACATCAAGCGGACTCTACTTCAGTCTGTCTGAATTGGCATACCCTTTCCACCAGCACGGTTCCCTGCAGCAAAGGCAGACTCACTATACAGTTCGCCCCTCAGCTTTCCATCACCGGCCTCTTCCCAACAAGAGGCAGACAACTCCTCAGCTCGGATAGATCCGCGCGGGCTCGCTTAGTACAGCAGAGGCAGACTCGTCCCGGTCCAGCGATAGTAGATCAGCTCCATAAGACATGTCCCTAACCGCACAGTATGGTGCGGACTCCTCGTTCTACTCGCATAATCCACCGACTCACCGGGGGTGACGTTATCAAAAGCTGTTACCTCCTTGGACCTATAAATAGCCCCACATACCCCTCATTCAGGAGGTATAGTGGAGACGACAAGGTCAAGGCATCAATTCCTGCGAACTCTAAATCTCAGTCCGCGCAACCTCTCCCGCAGTCCTCACTTCCTGATCACGCAGTCCACTCGGCTTAGTCAAGTGAGTTGCGGGATAAGCTTTCCGCATGGTCTTCTGTCCTCTCTGCTCAGTCTGCGCAGCCTTCTGGCAATTTCTTTCCTTAGCCGTCAGCTTCCCCCTTTGTACCCTTTATTTACTTTCCATGTAAAGGTGCAACACAAGCTGTAACACTGAATATTAATCAAAGGAAAGCCCGTCGCAAGAGTCGCATTTAAGCCGCGGCGGGCGAAGTCTGCTGTTTCCACTACAAGCGGCCCCCTCTTCTTCTCAACTCCTCTCCTCTCTCGGTCTCAACCATCAGAGCTAACCGTCAAAGTAACTGTCTGCTCGACAGTTCCTGATCAACCTTTCCGATTATAACCAGCATCCTCAACAACCTCTCCTCTATCCCCATAACCTTCTTCTTCACCTTGCTTGTGGGACCGAACACACCCATTAGCTGCTGGTGCTCGCGATCCTCCTCTCCGTTTTCGCGCACCAACAGTTAACATGCGAACTTCAGATCTCAATCAGACAGTGAAATCAGCGGTTACTCATGTCAGACCATAAACCAGCCGAGAACCTTGCTCCTTCAAGTCCTAGTGAAGATCCTCTCTAGGAAGCTTTGGAGCAATCGCGAAGAGAAACTGCCCAACTGTTTCAAGCAATCAACCGTACTCTAGCTGCTATCACTCAGCGATTAGAGGCGCAATCTGCAGTAGCACCAGTTCCTCCAGTCAATCCAGCACCAGCATTGGAGACTCCGCAAACTTTTCCACCGGCTTATCCGCCGGTCTATCCTCCTGATTACCCACCAACCTTTCTGCAAGGTCCTGCAGCTCATTTGCGATCTCAAAATGATGAGTTTGCTACTTATCAAAACTTCTTATGGGAAGCTACCCGAGGAAGTCCAGCAAGATTTCTAAATTTTCAGTGAAGTCATCCCTATTCTTCAGCTCCAGCCTTTATTACTCCCAAAGCAGCTTTTCCCTTTTATCCTCCTACTCCTTTTGCAGCTACAACTTATGCTCCCTATTTTCCTTATGTTATAGGAGAGCAAGAGGACCATCACCGTTTTCATAGAATGTTCGACATGAACCAACTCCAGTTAACTTCAGAGAGCCACGGTTGTCAATTTACACTAGAGAGACTGATCCAATGAAGCACCTTCAAGCTTTTTAATCAGTCGTAGCTCTCAAGACCCTTTCAGATGCTACCAAATGCAAACTCTTTGTAACAACCTTTGATGGACAAGTGAGGGATTGGTTCTATGGACTACATCCTCAGTCCATCTCTTCCTTTGCCGATTTGCGAAGAGAGTTTCTGCTAAGATTCTATACCTCTACAAAGAGGAAGGGCGATCCAGAAGCCCTCTTTAAAATCAGGCAACAAGAGAACGAGACTTGGTCTCATTTTGTGGATCGTTTTAAGAAAGAAATCTTGGACATTGAGATCGTCAATCAAGAAATGTATTGAGTGGCTCTTATTCCTGGCTTGCGTGAAAGACCACTCAAGTTTGAGGCTAATGTATGAGCACCAAGGACAAATCAAGAGTTGATTGGCTTAGCCAACTCTTACATTCGTAGTGAGAAAAGCAATCCCAGCTTCGTCTCTAGGCTTGTAGTAGAGAAAGATCATTCTTCTTACAAGCAACCCCTGAGGTATCCCCGGAAAGATTTTCTATCCCACTCAAGGAAGGGAAGAAAATTTTAACGTCAACGACACCCCTTCCCGGTCCAGGATCATGCCCGAGATCAACTGTTACTATTGCCAGCCCCAGCTCTACAAACAGCTTCGGTTCATCAGCAACAAGATGATGACTTGCTAGAGTCTGAACTAGATGATACCATGCAAGAAGTGAGCCAAATAATGAAGGGTAGGGCTAATTTCAAAAGGCCTTACCAGCCGACAGTTCAAAGATCAAAAGATTCAGATCCGTTCTGTGAGTTTCACAGAGAAAGTGGGCATTTGACTGAAAACTGCCAAGCGCTTCGTCAACTAGTTCAAAAGATGCTGAGGCAGGGAAAGATGCACAATCTACTCCCGAAGGATGACCACTCTGATCTGTCAACTTCAAAAAGGCAAAGAAGTAGCAGATATTCCTTGCTTCTCAAAGGGAGTGAATCAAATCAACAATTGTCCTAACCTCATCATCGACAACACCATTGAAGCCGATGATGAGGGCTCCCTTGGAAGACTATTCTATGCTGAAAGAGAACATCATAGTTCCAGAAGCTGCTTGCGATCATGACTGTTTGTTTCTACTTTATTCTTCAAACATTCTCTTTTAAAACACTTCTAAGTGTTCTTTCGTTTCATTTTACGTCAGAGGTCCAATACTGACACTTTTCCCTTTATGGAGTTCTTCCTCCTCTATTTTTTCTCTTTGCCAAAGAGATCACTGAACCACCGAGATATCGCGGAGTCTTGCTTAGGGCCCCCTCGAGGTTAGACTCCGGCGTAAGACCACAGTGACCACATATAGTGGGGAGTGATCGGTTATGTGTAGTGGGGCCGTTCAACTCTCATGCGGAGGATTACAGGACTTCGGATCCTAGCCGGTATCTAACACAAAGCGTGTATCGAGAGAGGTCCCATGTGTTAGCTCTGCTGCGCTCCGTTAGGGATACATTACAATTACGATGATCTTTGTTGGGCAAGCAATGGAGATCAAGTGTAGCCTTGCCTCCTCGATCATCTCATGATTGTAATGGACGAATACTTTATGGTAATCTCAATCCGTTCCTTCGCGGGGCCCACAACTCCGCTGATCACTCCACAGACAAGCAATGGGCCACTTGGCACATCTAGTCTAATTGATCAGCAATGTTTGTAACCTGAGGCATGAGAGCAGTGTATCTATCGATCCTTCTCAGGATTTTCTCTGCATTTTTCTCTTTTGTGCCCTTCTAAAGGAAGCGTGACCAGCCCGCTCTAGCTAGGACTACTCTCTTGATGAAGTTTTGAGAGCAAGCGATGCATAAGGCCCACGGGTGCACTCCTGTGGCAGCATCCAGTCTTTTTTGGGTCATCTTTGGGTGTAGCCCTCCCTTTTTCATTCTTACTTCTTACAGGTTAACTGGTTAAGTCCAACCTATCAAAAGGATTTGCATCATCTTCTTGCTTATGCTCATTTTATATATTCGGCTTTCATGAAGCTCCATCTGCTGACAATTGATTATGCTTATTCTTGGCATCTATTATTCAATCAAGGAGTCTATTTCTATTTATTGAAAAGACATGCTATTGAGTTCTAATCAAGAGGGTTTCATCTTGCTGATCCGAATTTCATATTAAAGACATCATACTTGATCATGTGAGACGATCATTATCGCAGTTTGATCTCTATTCAGTTAATAATAGAGTTTGTCGGGAATCTCTTCTACTATCCAATTGTATCTTATCATATCAACAATCAATATTCGTAAGATCCCTTCAGGTACTTGCAGCTTAATTTTTTTATCATATCTGCCGCTTACTCTTCCTTTTGCAGAGATTAGCAGATATTTTCAAGTTTCATACAGGAACTTGCAACTTAATTTTATTTTATATCTGCTTCTAACTCCTCTTTTGCAGAGATTAGCAGATATTTGCAGGTTCAGTCAAGGTACTTGCAACCTACTTCTCTTTCATATCTGTCTCTAACTCCTTTTTTGTAGAAATTAACAGGTATTTACAAGTTCCCTATAGGTACCTGTGACTTAGTTTTCTTTTATATCTACTGCTAACTCTTCCTTTTGTAGAGACTAGCAGACGCTTGCAAGTCCCCTTCAGGTACTTGCAACTTATTTTTCTTTCACGCCTAATGCTTATTCTTCCTTTTATAGAGGATAACAGGTGCTTGCAAGCCTCCATCAGGTACTTGCAAGTTATTATTCTTCTGTGTTTTCTTCTCATCTTTGTTTTGTAGAGCTCGGCGGAAAACATTCGCGTCTTCTTCATTCTACAAAAGCAATTCAGGTACACACGAGATGTACCACCCTTCTTTGTCTGCATTAACTTTTCCTTTGTAGTAAAGAGATAGGCATTGGCAAACTCCTTCTAAGGGGAGTGTAATGCCCCCAGTTTTTCTCTGTTTTGTTTGATCATTGTTTGGCGTTATGATGACGTGTTTACGGCCTTCTGTCGTTATTAGAGCGTGGTCTTAGCTCTCTAGGTTACTATAGTGGCCTGTTTGTAGTCTGCTGGCAAGATTCCCTAGCAAGTTGGGTCTGGTTTTGTGACTCGGTGAGGCTCTCGGGGAATGCTTGTGCCTGGGCTTCGGGTAGTGATAGCCCGAGTTGTGATCTTCAGATGTTGTTTTCGACTTCACCGTTGTTTTCGTAGCTTGTGTGTTTAGCTACGGTGCGAGTTTTATCGAAATCTGAGATCATTCATTTTTCGCGTCGTTTCGACGTTTGTTTTGTTAGCCGGTAGTGGCTACCTGTTTGATGTGCATGGCCTTGTGTGATCGAGCTTGGTAAGGCTGGTGCTTGTTTTAGGCTAAGTTTGTTTAGCCAATTATTTTATATATATATATGTATATATATATGTTTGTGTGTAAGCTTGGGTGCTGATAGCTTTATTTTTTTTTATAAGTATATATATATATGTGCATGATATATATATATATATATAAGTGTGGATGTTTTTATATATAAGTTTTTATTTAAGTGTCAGCTAGTGGCCGATGGTTATTTATTAGTTTATATATGTGGTCAGCTAGTGATTTGGCTAGGTTTTCTTTAATTAGCTATAGAGTAAGTGAGTGGAGGATTTATTAAAAGCTCCAGCTGTTCTCCTCCTCCTCATTTCTCCCCATTTCCCGAGCATTGTTAGCTTCCAGCAGAAGGAAGCGAGCGGGAGGCGGAGGTGCTACTGCTTTGATTGTCGGTTAGCTGTTTAGTTAGGGCTGGTTTCTCTCAGGTAGCAACGGATCTGAGCTGCTCCCGCCATGCTCTTCCTTCCTAGGTGAGTAATTTCGCATTCGAGCCGTCTATAGGAGCTAGGGTTTCTTCAGTCCTTCTTGTTCCTCGCTAAAAGCTCCAGGTTATTCCTCTATAGGTAGCTGGAAGTGCAAGTTGCCGATCTCTTGCCGCTGGTGCCAAGCTTTGGAGTTTTCTGCTATTTTCCTGGAGGTAGAGGCAAGTGGCTCCCTTGCCCTTGCCAAATTATTTCTAACTCATGCTCTGTTTTCATAACTCTGTTCTCTTTATTTCCTCCCTAGAAGTTAGAGCAGCAGGATGACATTTCCCTTCATTCCAGCAATCTGATGCTTTATTATTTCCTAGACTTAAATTAAGCTTTCTTTCTTATTTGTCTCGGCCTGTGTCCATTTAATAGCTGGTGTCAGGGTTAGGCTTAATTTAGTTGTAAGCTTAAGTTTAGGGCTGTTGTGGACGGGTAGGAGGGGTAGGAGAGAGAGTTGGAATAAATTTCCAACTCTCTGGATAAGTGGCGTTGAGTGGGCTGGGGTCAGGATAGTTGATTATTAGGCTAAGTCAAAAGCGTTGAGTGAGTGTACCTCACTCAATGACTAGACTGTTAGGCTTCTGGGGTTGAGTGTGGTCCCCTCACTCAACGCCATGGCCGTTTTTTACGGCTAAGTGTTTTGGAGTTGAGTGAGTCGACCTCACTCAATTCCGTGGCTGTTTGGCGTTGAGTGTGGTGGACTCACTCAACGCCGCAGATTTTCCCAGCGGCTACGTCATTTGGCATTGAGTGGGTCGACCTCACTCAATGTCGTGGCTGTTTTGGCGTTGAGTAGGGTGGACTCACTCAACGCTTATGCTTGTTTTTGCGGCTAAGTCATTTGGCGTTGAGTGAGTCGACCTCACTCAACGCATTGGCTGTTTTGGCATTGAGTGTGGTGGACTCACTCAACGCCATAGCCTATTTTTGAGGTAAGACTTTTGGCGTTGAGTGAGTCGACCTCACTCAATGTCGTGGATGTTTTGGCGTTGAGTGTGGTGGACTCACTCAATGCCAAAGCCTGCTTTTGCGGTTAAGTCTTTTGGCGTTGAGTGAGTCGACCTCACTCAATGTCGTGGCTGTTTTGGCGTTGAGTGTGGTAGGCTCACTCAACGCCAAAGCCTATTGCTGCGGTTAGGTTGCTTAGCGTTGCCTTGGGTTTGGTGTGTTTCCTTAGGATTGTTAGTTTGGCTTTTTCCTTAGAGGGGAGTTGGGTGATCGGCTAGTTTTTGCATGCCGACTCATGGATTATGGCAGGTGGTGTGGTTTTGTTGGCTCTGTAAGGGGTGAATTATGTGCGCTAAGCTGTGGCCACCACCACCTAGGCCGTGTTGGGCTGGAATGGTTTGGTGTGTGGACTCTATAGCTGCCACCGTTTGTTTTCACCCTGGAGTGTCTTTTTGGGTCTGGTTGTTGTTGAGGGTTGTGTCGCCCACTCCGACCCAAGGTTTTCTCCACGGCTAATAATTCACCAAGATTAGGACTGTTAGTTCCTTTCCTGACTTATGGCTATTTCTTTGGTTCATGAATTTATATGCCTTGTAGCTGCTGCAGGTTCTTTTAGCAGAGTAGGTTGTTATTGTATTCACACTTGGTGTGTTTTCTTTTCCTGCCCTTTTGGCAGTTTTCTTTCTTACTGTCATGTTTTTCCTCTTACTGATGATAGCATTTTTTGTTGTCGGGTTGGTAAACCCTTCTTTACTTATTCATAAGCCTAATGCTCTATTTATTTTGTTTATTTTCTAAGGTGTTCCTTCTTGAATGCCTCAGGTCCAGGTTGTGACCGGTTGAGCGGCTATTTCTTCTGGAGGATTTACTGATAGCCTCCTGGGTAGCTGAGATTGCCAATCTTCATCCTTGTGAGGTAGTTTTTTTCCTTTCTGTATGGACATGCACACTCACCAGTGGGTTCATGTCAGGTTGTTGACGCCCACTGGTGGCTTACTTGCGATGTTGGGTATGAACTAAAACTGCTATCTTTATCTTTTTAGGGTCATTTACTTGTCTTCTGGGATGGATTTATGCTAGGTTGCATGTTAGGTATTTTAAACCCTAAAGCATTACTATATGTATCTCATGCGCATCATATTTATAAAACTAAGGCACTACTTTTCCTATTAGCGTAAAGACTATATTTTTATATATATTGTACTAACCTCTAGAGTCGTGCATACCATGAGTCGTCCCTCGGGGACACATATGCTCTTTTAGGATGTCAAATCAACCTAACCAAAGTATTTTCCGCTGCGTAAATATATATTTTAATTGTGGACTAGCTGATCCACTGTGCCGAGGGATACGACCGTCAAATTTAACTAATTTCCTCTCATAATAATTTATGATTTTCTTTAAATATGTAGAGCCTGGGGTTTTGCCTGAACATTTGCAGTTATCCCCTGCACGACGTGGCATCATGGTACGTATTTTCTCTTGCTCTGATACAATCTTATTTACGAGAAAATGCGGGTCGTGACAGAGAGACGTCAGGTTCTATCTCTCCTTACCTCCTACTTTTCCTATGGAGTGGATCACGATTTTTGTGGGTCTCCTACTTTTTCGAAGTTCCCTTCGGGACTTAAAAAAGTGCAGGGATTATGTTAACCCAGAAATCGGCGATCCCTCCCAAGGTAGCCAACTTGCAAGTCGCGACCTGCTCCAGGTTCCCTCAGGAGTTTCTGACCGATCTAAGGGTGGGCGGACAGACTTCTCAGCCCGCTCAAGCTGCACAACTAGGACGTTCTCCCTGGTCTGACCGCCCAGGTCGCACAGCGGCCGCTTGTTCTACAGGGGTTGCGCACTATTTCCTCTGTCCGCAGCTGCAGGCCGAGCGGTTTGATACGCAAACCGCACAGTGATTCACTTTGCCCCGACAGATGCGAACTATCCAACTAAGTGGTGGACTCGGATTCTTATCCACCCAGACTTCTAGGTATCCGCTTACTCGGTAGGAGTCACGGTCTTCTTCATCCCACTCTAGCAAATTGCATAACAAGCAAGGAAAACCGCCATATCGCCAGGCGACCTGTCTCCAAGTCGCTCAATAATAAGCAATGAGCTTCAGGTCGCCGGGCAGGCGACAACTCTCCAGGTCGTCCACCAGCGGGCGCTTCAGGTCGTCCGACAAAGGGCCCAACCTCCAGGCCGCCCAGCAGGGGAGGCAAGCCTGTCCCTCCAATAGGAGGCGGACTTCAGCAGCGAGAGCGACCTGCTTCGTCATTCCGCGAAGTCGCCCAGTCGACCAGCTCTTGACTACTTGCAGTTCGCGGACTCTATCTCAGTCCGCCCAAGGAGCGTGGACTTGCTCCAGCTCTCCGTCAATCCGTATTGCTCTAGCTCTCCATCAATCCGTACAAACATCCAGTAGACTCTACTTCAGTTCGCCTACATTGGCAAACCCTTTCCACCAGCACGCTTCCCTATAGCAGAGGCGGACTCACTATGAAGTCCGCCACTCAGTTATCCAGCACTGACCTCTTCCCAGCAAGAGGCAGACAACTCCTCAGCTTATATAGCTCGGTGCGTGCTCGCTTAGTACAGCAGAGGCGGGCTCGTCCCAGTCCGCCGACAGCAGATCAGCTCCAGAAGAAAAGTCCCTAACTGCATAGTATGGTGCGAACTCGGCAGACTCCTCATTCTACTCGCATAATCCACCGACTCACCGGGGGTGACGTTATCAAAAGTCGTTCCTTCTTCAGGCCTATAAATAGCCCCATGCCTTTCATTCAGGGGGCACAGTGGAGACGACAAGGTCAAGGCATCAATTCCTGCGGACTCTAAATCTCCGTCCGCGCGACCTCTCCCTCAGTCCTTACTTCCTGATCGTGCAGTCCGCTCGGCTTAGTCAAGCGAGCTGTGAGATCAGCTTTTTGCGCGGTCTGTCGTCCTCTTTGCTCAGTCCGCGCAGCCTTCTGATAACTTCTTTCCTTAGCCTCCAGCTTCCCCCTTTGTTCCTTTTATTTACTTTCCATGTAAAGGTGCAACACAAGCTGTAACACTGAATATTAATCAAAGGAAAGCTCGTTGCAAGAGTGGCATTTAAGCCGCGACGGGCGAAGTCTGATGTTGTCGCTGAAATCGGCCCCCTCTTCTTCTCAACTCCTCTCCTCTCTCGGTCTCAACCATCATTGCTAACTGTCATAGTAACCGTCTGCTCTACAGTTCCTGATCAACCTTCCCAGCTATTCCCAGCATCCTCAACAACCTCTCCTCTATCCCCGCAACCTTCTTCTTCGCCTCGCTTGTGAGACCAAACACACCCGTTAGCTGCTAGTGCCCGCGATCCTCCTCTCCGTTTCCGCGCATCAACAGTGAGGACATTCAAGAACAAGGCTTTAAGCATGATGAGAAAATTTTGGATGTGGAAGAACCTTGCAAGCACAATCCGAATCAAAACACAATAACTGCAGCTGAAGAAACCTAGGAGATAAGAGCTACTTATGCTGAAATTTTTTTGGTCGGCAGTCTTTTCGAGAGCTTTTCCCTGATGTTGCGCATCAACTCAATCATATGTCTTCTCAGATGAATTTGATGTCATTATATAAGCATAACTTGGGTGTGTTTCTTAGGATCTCTCCTTATTATACACAAGATGGTGCTGACCCTCACGGTTGAAACCGAAAACTGGCTTCTGTTGAGTTCGGACCATAAAAAGGGGTGACCGCACACTTACTTCTCCTAACGAGCCAACTCGACCAAAAACTTAGGATTTGAGACTGACCCACGGCTGCAGCACGGAGGTCCCATCACACACCCGGAAGATCTTAGAGCACTTCTAAAAGTGTAAAGTTGTCAACCTAAATCACCTAGAGGGGGGTGAATAGGTGAATCGTGCATCAATTTGCGGAATAAAAAATTTAGCGATCTAGCACAAGAAATCAAGCAATCACAAAAAGACAAGAAGATTTATAGTGGTTCCCCAATCTTGGGTACGTCCACTTTACCTCACTGATCTAGCAAATCACTAGACTCGGCTACTCCACTATCTCAAATTCAAAATAATCCTACGCCTCGGAACCAAGTTCATAGAAACTCGATCCAAATGGATCTACACTCGGAAGATAAAACTTCCTACAAACTCGGAGAACAACGCTCCTACACTCGGAGAATAATCTCCTACAAGATAACAACAAGATTTGAAAATACAAACAAGAATTTCTCTCAGATCTGAAAATATTCAGCCCTAGGTCTTCTTCTTGAAATTTGCGGCTCTTTAAGAAACTGTTGAAGAAGACTTGACGATCTGACCTGAGAAAGCTTTGACCTACCCGATCAAGGGGAAGATGATGATCCCTTGAACAACAAGTCTTCTTGGATCGAAAGCAGAAAGATCGATCTACTCGATGAGCGGCAGCGGCGGCGACTTCAGAATGTGTTCTTTTGGAAAGAGAAAGTCGATCCAGAAATTTAGAAATGTACGGATTTCCGCTCCTTGTAAAATGTTAGGGTTTGGTCTTAATGAAAAGAATTTATATAGGATTACCCTTAATGGCTGAAAAAGACATTAATGACGACACGTGGACCAATCACGTCAAGTCATTCTAAAATCTCGGCTGATCTGGACTTAACATAAATTTTGAAAAATTAACTTACAGTTCTCGAGAAGTGCTTTTAGTTCTCGAGAACTAGAGACTGAGTTCTCGATAGCTATCAGGACTTCTCGAGAACTATATTGCTTAGAAGAATTCTGGACTTCTTGAGAACAGAAAGGGCTGAGTTCTCGAGAACTAATTGACTTCTCGAGAACTATGGAGACTTCTCGAGAACTAACACTTAGAGAGATTTTCTGAGGCAACTTTGACTATTTGAGAAATAGGGCTTGCAGTTCTCGAGAACTTAAGCCAAGCTTCTCGAGAACAAGATAGACTTCTCGAGAACTAAAGTTGAGGCTTCCCGAGAACTTGCCAAGACTTTTCGAGAACTAAGAAGACTTCTCGAGAACTAAGAAGACTTCTCGAGAATTAATAAGACTTCTCGAGAACTCTGACTTAGAAAAATTCTTGAACCTGTCTGGATTTCTCGAGAACCAAAGGCTGGGACTTCTCGAGAACTCTGAGGACTTCTCGAAAACTAAGAGGCTAAGCTTCTTGAGAACTCTAAGGACTTCTCGAGAACTAAGATGTACTTCTTGAGAAGTGGACTTAGAGAATTTCCTTAACTTTAGAATTAATCTTTCTCTACTCTCCAAGAGTCCAATCTTCATTCCATGATCCAAGGTTTGAATATGAAGTGTATCCCAATAGAGAGGCTACACATGAGTCAACACCTTGGGTCACACAGTGAGGGATTACACTGTATGGTCCTGTGTTCATGACCCACTGTAGACTGACATTGGTCTACACTTAGCAATGGTAATCTGCAAACACATAGCTAAAACAAGGATATCAAATACAACTTAATTCATCTTAGTTCAAGGGTGACTTCATGAAAATCTTGGTTATTATGGATGCAATACCCAACAGCTTCCCCTCCTTAGCATGTGATGAGCTAAGGGTACCTCTTAAAGCGCTACAACACTAGGAAGTGAGAAAGCTTGCTCTCTGAGGTACCCCTACAGGTCTATTTATAGAATTTCAAGCTCGGTCTACAAATAGTTCAACTCCACTATTCTAAACTGCTATACGCAGCCCAAATCGGTCTGTCAATAGCGCAAATCTGTTGTTCTTAAAGGCTACGGGCAGGATATCAGGGGCAAAATAGTAAAAGGCACTACCGGGTAGGTGGTCCATGAAAATACAACTCTCCTGAGCGACGAGTGCTCGATGGGGTTGGCACTCACTTCCCTCTACCAGGGCCCAGGGCAAGTATGGACCCGACCATCCCACTCGCTTGTCGCCTACCCAGGTCCAGGGGCAAGTGCGAGCCCGGATACTCCACTCGCCACACATTTTGTTCCCCCAACTCAGGTGAGTAGGGGAAACTCCATGACACTCACCCCTGTGACTTGCTTGAGGCCTAGACAGCGCATTGCATGGTTGGGCCTGCTCTTGCCGACCCCACTTGCTGGACACGGAATTGTACACAATCTCCGCTCTTTGCGAGATTTCCCCAAGCTAGGAAATAATCATCCAACCCCAGAAGGTCGGCGAGTGTGGTAGGAGCAAGGAATCTTATGGTGGGATCCACTAACAGCTATATATGCCTGCCCGCCTGGGAGAACATTTTTGTCCCCCCTACCTTCCTTATTTTAGTTACACCTTGCCTCATTCCAAGGAGTTCCAAGAGAGGCCAGGGAGCTCAATTCCGTTAGTGCTGCCGAGCTCCTCCCCTGGCTCTCCCATCAGTACCGAGCGAATCATTGAGGCATAAGCCCGCAAAGATGGCTAGACCTGACCCAAAAGTCAGCAAGACCGTACCCGACGACCTACCCTCCACATCGGATTATGGGATTGCCTCTTCCTCCACAAAGCTGGTATATAGAGATCATTCCCATGCTTATTGATTGCAATTAGACAACTAGAGAATGACCCTTCCAGGTCTCTTTACAGGTCGGTCAGTCTAAGGGGAAGGAGATCGATGATGCTCCCGCCGACAACGGTACTTCCTAATGAGCCAATGCGGGTATACCCTTAGTGCGAACCAATTCTTCTCCCAAGGAATCGCACCCTCGAACCGCTATTGACGATCATGTGGGAAGCCTGGGTAACCCGCTTTACCTATATGCCTATTCTCACTATCCTTCTTACCCGCATTTTTTTTATTTTTCAACTCATACCTTCGGAACCACCATCATGGGCTCGCTGTCGCAGAAATCGCCGGTTTGCAAACTGTCGTACAATCCTACTCCCGATCCCTCACTCGCGGGGGGAGGAATTAGGGACATCCCTATCCCTGCCTTCGATCTGATCCCCCTCCTAGGCTCCTTTCATCCGGGACACGACAAGGTGCTCACCTCTCCTCTCACACGGCCCAACCAAGGATAGCCTTGATCTTCTCGCTAGTCACACCTCCAGTAGACATCCAGCTCACATGGTTAGTTGAAGCACTTGCCATGTCTTGAACCCTGAGTCACGTCACATTTGGATTGTTATTATCATAGGACTTCCCAAACAATCTGAAGCTGAAGAATCCTCCAACCCGGGACTCTACTTTCCACCTCCCTCTCCTAACTCACTGGAAGGCTTCTTGGATGTCTCCATCGACCTTGCCGAGATGAGGAAGCAAACTGTTGGGGTCCTCAAGAAGTACAGACTCATACTGCGCGAGATCCAGGAGGAGAGGGCTATCGGCGAGCAGTGGTTGCGCGTGCTCGAGCAGGATTATGCGATGCTAGCAGACAAGGTGAGGCGAGGATCGGGCAGCCAAAAGACTTCTCTTGGACCACTCATGGACCGCATACAAGAGAATATACGCCTTGTAAAACAAGACCTTGAGATGATTCGCGAGTTTAATAATCCTCGCAGACCACCTGGGATGGGGGCGCGAGGCCGGTGAAGATGGAAATGGCTCCCGAGCTGAGCCTACTGGCATTCGCCCCTTGTACCCCTCAGATCTTCCCATGTATTGTAATAACTCTTCCCCCCCCCCCTGATGTATTTCTTCTTGAGGACACTCACACAACCATGTTTAATAACTATAACCATGTTTAATATTTGGTGCTCGTTGATCTCACATGAATGTAATGTTCTGCTTTGAATCCGGCTCGCCTTCTGGTAGGATTGGTCGCAGGGGGTCGGTGTCAAGGCTAGCGAGTTGGCTCAAGAGAGCGGCTCGATAAGCCCTAACTTTTTCTATAAATAGGACCCCCTAACCTACCCTTAGCCCATCACATTTATTGTAGTCACACCCTCTTGAACTAGGCTTCTCGCAACCTGCACTAGCACAAATACTTGTTAGGATGGGAAAGACTCGAGCTGACGTCGACGGAAGGTAGAAATGTGCGAAGCAGTTTGCCTAGTATCCCTTCTTCGATGGGAATCCGTCGGAGCAAGAATACCTCGCCTTTGTGGCAGATCACGTTCCCCTAGGTTTCACAGTGCGTCGACCGGGAGGGGCGAGGCGATCAACACCTTCTTCCCGAATGAGCTCTTCTTCCCCATCTCGCACTTTGAGGTGGGGCTGCGCCTCCCTCTCTAGTCGGAGGTGTGCCTGGTCCTGAAATTCTTCGGGGCTATCCCCGCGCAGCTTAATCCTAATGCGATAGTCATGCTAGTGGCCTTCGCGAGCTTCCTTCGGAAGGAACAGATCGAGTTCAACCTCACCATTTTCTGGAAGTTATTCATCTACCACGCCACCAACGATATAGTCATCTTATTCGTCGGCTCGCAATTTAAGGTTCATGAGATCGCCAATAAGAACCACCATTAGTTCACTAAGTTCGTCCTCATCAAGGGCGATCTCGAAAACATCCCCTACTTGCCCTTTCAATGGGGCGAGGAGACGTACCGGGCTCTGACTGTATCAGGTGGAGATGCTAACCTCCATCAATTCTTCATACACAAAGTTTTTTAGGTCACCTTCTTGCGA
This sequence comes from Platanthera zijinensis, assembly GCA_039513925.1. Lineage (NCBI taxonomy): Eukaryota > Viridiplantae > Streptophyta > Magnoliopsida > Asparagales > Orchidaceae > Platanthera > Platanthera zijinensis. The sequence goes on from CM077087.1 coordinate 111,353,374, forward strand.
AGGGGCCTCGACTCGCTCCCGCCAGTCCTTCCTGGTGAAGGAATGTTACCCCTTCGCCTTCATGTGGACTCGCCAGAAGGGCTATTTATTTTCTTTCTTGACGAGGCTAAGTTTATTCCCTATAGGGGAGATACTAATCCCAAAGCATACGCCCTTCGCGGATTCAGGGTTGCACCCCGATCCACTCGCGTGGGAAAGGGATGTCGCGGAGGCGTGCAAGAGGGAGCAGGAGTCTGTCGGACCTTCCAAGAGCCAGAAGCAGTCTATCCCTTTCATCTTTAGCTCGCCTCGCCTCCCACCATCGGGAAAGAGACTGAAGAAGGCGGTGGTATACAAGGACAAGCACATTCAACTCGACTCGCCGAAAAGGGAGCGAGATCAGGGCGATCTCCCCGCATCCTCGGCTGTGGCGACATCCGAAACCCACGAACCGGTACTACCGAAGGCCCACTGTAACTTTGGTCTCGGCGGGAAGGCGAAGGATAAGATCGGCGAGCCAATGGTACAATGGGATGAGAAGGCTCACCGAGTCTCCATTTCGTCTCTCCTTCCCTCCTAGTTCAAGCGCCAACCTCCCAGCGAGTATGTCTTCACACTCGGCTTCGGGCTCTAAGGTCGGGAGGATGTCGAGGCTTCTGATGACATGACTGTAACGCCCCCGATTTTTCTCCGATTATTTTAATCCTCGTTTGGCATTACGTCGACGCGTTTTCGTGGCTTGTGCCATTTGTGGAGTGTGGTTTAGCTCCTTAGAACTGAGTGCCCTATTTTGTAGCCTATGGGCAAGATCTCCCTAGCAAGCCGAGTCGTTTTTGGTGACCCGGTGTGGCCTCTCGGGGGATGCTTGTGTTTTGGCTTTGGGTGGGTATAACTCGAGTTCTGTTCGTCGAAAATTAATTTCGACTTCGTCGTTGTGTTCGTAGCGTGGGTATTTAGCTACGGTGCGAATTTCGTCAAATTCCGAGGTAGTTCGGTTTTCACGTCGTTTTGGTGCTTTATGTAATTCTTTAATAAATTATATTATTATATATATATATATATATATATATATATATATATATATATAGGTTAAGTATTAGGTTAGAAATAAAAACCCGCATCATCTTCTCCAAATCAGAACCGTCGCCCCTGTACGAGAGAAAACGGAGAAACCGCCGAGCCTTGCCTTCCATCGCCGATTCCCGGAGTGTTTGTGGACGGAATTTGATTCCGAGAGTGGATTCGGATTGCTCTCGTCAAGACCTTCATTCCTACGGTAAGAAATTCGATTTTCGTGGAGTTTTAGGAGGATTGGAATTTTTGGTTTTAGGTTTCCGCCATTAAAGTTCGGGTTTGCTTGTTAGGTGTTCTTTTGGTGCTGCTCCTTCTAGTGCAGCGTGAAGAGAAGGGAAAGCCGACCAAGCTTCGCCGGAAATCGAGGCAAGTGGTGTTCTTGCCCTTGCCAAGTTGTTTTCTTTTGTTCAAATCCTACTTGCTTCTATCGTTTTTATCTCCTATTTTTCCATCTCGATTGATTAGGCATAGTTTGTATGGTAGTGGTGCGCGCCGTTGGTGGTTTCCTGCTGCTACGGCAGTTGCGTGGGTCGTGTGCGCGTTACGGTGTCGTTCGGGAAATCCCAAACGGTACAGGTTAACTGCGCACGATCATCAAACGTTAGGGCGCACGACCAGTGGTCGTGTGCCTATGTTCGTGCGCGTCCACTTATTTATTTTCCTAAGTTCTGTCTCGGTTATCGCACGAGCACTGGCAAACAGTGCGCACGACCACCGATCGTGCGCCATTGATCGTGCGCAGATGCTAAGTTCTCTGTCAGGTTTTCCAGGTTCATTTCGCACGATCATCAGCCAATGAGTGCGCACGACCACTGGTCGTGCGCCACTGATCGTGCACTCTGTATATATATTTTTTTTCTGCTCCCATATTTAGTTGGCTTCGTTGCGCGGGTTATGTGGGCATGAGTGTTTTGTGTTGTGTTAAGGTAGTAACGTAAGAGTAGTTTTTGTGATAGTTTCGTTTTGCGTGGCACGTTGAGTGAGTGAAGCTCACTCAATGCGGTGTCGAGAGGACCCAGCGCCAAGTCGTGTTGAGTCATTTCAACACTTTTTCCCTACCTCGATTTCCGTTCCTGAGTGAATTCTTTGTTTATGTTTTGAGTTTCCTAGTTGGCCGTGTTTTTCTTTCCAAATGGCCGAATCGTGGGTCGTGGTTAGTAGTGGTGGTTTGAAGCTCTTCATGGGGGAGGTGTTGTGTAAATTAGCCGTGGCCACCCTTTTCTTCTATCTTGTACCAGGTACGGGCTGGGCAAGGGGGTGGAAGGTCCCTAGTGCTTTTACATGTAGACCCTTGAGCTTGTTGACTTGGAAATGGTGGTTGGGGAACTGAGTTTGCCTCCAACCCGGATCCATGTTGTTTGTTTTTCTACTACCATCTCCCACAGCTTAGGGTATTAGGTATTTCTTCCTTGGTAGATTACAGCACTTTGGGCTCTTGGTAGCCTAGTAGGCTCTGCAGGAAGTAGTTTCTGGGCAGGGTTGATGCTGTTTCCTCCCACCTGGTGCATTTCTTTCTGTCTTTCCTTGGGCAGTTGTGACCTTTTTCTACTTTGTGTTTTCCTCTTTCATTTATTCCCTGGTGGACATGCAGTTTCTTTTTGTTTTGCTTGCTGAGGTATTCTTTCTTCTTTTGAATGCCTCAGGTTCTGAGCAGTAGCCAGTTTGGTGGCTAGGTTGCGGTGGTGTTGCTAGTGGTCTCTTGGACTTTGGAGGTCCTGTTACTTTGTTTGTGAGGTAGTTTTTCTGTACCTTTTCTTACAGACATACATATATTCCAGTGGATTCGTGTCAGGTTGTTGGCGCCCACTGGTAGTTTTTACCTTTGTACTAGATATATTACTTTTGCTGCTACCATTTTCTGGAGATAGTCTACTTGCTCTGGGGAGGATTTATGCTAGGTTGCTAGTTATTTTAAAACTACAACTATTACTATAAGTACAGCTCATGATCAACATGTTTTTATAAAATTAAATCACTATTTTCCAAACGACGTATAAAGATCGATTTCTTATATATAGTATAAATTATATGTAGAGTATTGCATAGTGTAAGTGGTCCCCATGGGACTCTTATGCACCCTCTTAGGATGTCAATCTTGAATAAAGTATCTTTCGCAGCGTAAAGTATAGTTTTTAATTGTGGACTAGGTGATCCACCGAGCCGAGGGATACGGCCTCTAAAATATAACAAATTTTTCTAATCATTAATCTCATGAATTTCTTTCATAAAATAGAGTAGATGTTTTTGCCTGAGCGTCAGCAGTTATCCCCTGCTTGACGTGGCATCATGACGCGTGTTTTCTCATACTCTGATAATTCCTAAATTCAGAGAAAATGCGGGTTGTGATAGTTGGTATCAGAGGGAGGTTGCTTGACAAGTTAGTCAGGCAACCTTCCTTTGTTTGCTTTTGGTAGTTCATCATCATGTCATTCACACACCGATATGTCATCAACACGTCTTGGCAAAAGCACGAACACTACACTCATAGCATAACATGAAGTATACGGGGCATATTATGTAGTATGGGATGCATAATATGTGTTCATATATGGATCCACCATAGGGGCAACATGTGAGGGTTATGTAGTATGGGATGCATAACCTCACCGCATGGCTGCGACTAGCTCGTTTTCCTTTTCGTCGCATGAGAATGTTATGTAGTATGGGATGCATAACATTTTCGTGCGTACGCTGCTCATAACATGCATTAGGGCCTTTTTAGAATGCATAGCACAATCATGCATAGCATAACATTGCATAAGCACAACGTGCCAAGCTGAAGACTGGCAGGATGACATATGTACACACATAAGTTTTCGAGTCAAAATAATATAAACTCATGCATTCCCGATCTAGGCACAAGAGTTAGTAGGGTGGTGGTTAACCATCTTAGGCTAGGGCATAACATCAAATTTTTGTAAAAAGATAAACTCCTAGAGCAAGTTTAGCAGCTTTAAGTCTATATCTATATATGTATTGCCTGTACTTGTAGTTGGTTCTAGTCATGGTATTAGGATCTAATTTGTGTTGTTATGATTTGAGGATGGCAAGGCGTCCTGCGACTCGATCGACTCCCCTGTCTGAGGGTGAGTCATCTAGAGCTCAGAATGATGCGGTGATCGAGAGTCTGCGTCAGAGTAGCGATTCCATGAGCAGGCAGTTGGAGGAGGTGTGAGCTCAGATTCAGTCTTTGGTGGCAGTTGTGGCAGGACAGGCTCAGGGAGTGCAAGGCCCTGTGGGGGTTAGCCGTTCCTCCTCCTCTTGCACCCCTAAGACCTCTAGTGGTGGTGCCAGCCGAGATGGCCTTCATCTCGCAGTTTTAGAGGCTGAGTCCTCCCACTTATGACGGGAAGACAGATTTCATGGTGATAGACGACTAGCTGATCTCCATTGAGGAGATGTTCTCGTACTCAGGGATTGCAGATGATCAGAGGGTGATGATAGCCGCCTATCAGCTTAAAGGCTTGGCTAAGAGTTGGTGGCTGAGAGAGAAGGAGAGCTTGGTAGCTGGATGCTCTTGGGAAGTGTTCAAGGAGATGCTGTTGAGGAAGTTCTTACCCTCGGTCGAGCGTGACCGCCTCATGAATGACTTCCTCCATCTAAAGCAAAGGCAACTCACGGTGGGTGAGTATGAGATAGAGTTCAGCAAGTTGAGCCGTTTTGCCCCTTGATTGGTCAGCATTGAGGCTGATCGAGTTAAGCGATTTCTCGGTGGTTTGAGGAGCGAGGTGCAGCAGTTGACCAGTGCTTATGGGTCAGAGACTTATGTAGGTGTAGTGGAGGCTGCTCTGAAGGTGGATGCTATTGAGACCGCGAGGAACAGAGGCCAGCAAATGCGGACGGACAAGAGGAAGTTTATGGAGGAGAAGAAACCCCAGGTACCCGGTGCGGCTCCGGGAAAGAGGAGCAAGATGGAGTGCAGCTTCTGTGGCCGGTCAGGCCACCCCGTCGAGAGATGTTTCAAGAAGGTAGCAGCTCAGAGGAAGGAGCAGGTTCATGCGATTCAGGGTGCTCCTAGGAGAGATGTCTCCTGTTCTGTTTGCAAGCGATCCGGGCATGATGCTGCCCAGTGCTGGTCCAAGGATAAAGTCTGCTTTCAGTATGGGCAGAAGGGACACATCAAGTCTAGGTGTCCTCAGGTTCAGCCTGTTCTTCCTGCAGTTCCACTTCAGGCTCTACCCCCACCTCAGCGTGTGGACAAGGGAAAGGGAAAGCTGAACGTGATCTCTTCCGAGGAGGCTCAAGCTTCGACTCAGGTCATCTCAGGTTAGTTGTCATTCCAGCCTGAAAGTTTTGTTCTTATTTTGCTTGAATGTTTGCGGTATTGTTGTGGTAGTTCCTTAGTTTTCTATGCTCCTATAGGGAAATTTAAGGTGAAGAACCGTTGGGCGCGTGTTCTGTTCGACTCCGGCGCTACCCACTTGTTCGTGGCTAGAGCCTTTGTGGAGCGACATCGGTTGACTTTAGATCGAGTTCGGGATACCTTCCGTGTCAAGTTCCCCTCTAGTGAATCTGTGTTGTCAGATTTGGGCATATTGGATTGCCCTGTTTTATTGGGGAACTTTCTTGCGAAGGCAGACCTGAAGATGATTGATCTGGAGGACTTCGATGTTATTTTGGGCATGGACTGGCTGTCTAGGTATGATGCAGTCATTTAGTGCAAAGGAAAGAGCTTGGACTTCATCAGGGATGACGATCAGCCCGGAAGCGTGCATGCTGATCCATGCCTGGATTCTTTTGTCATTTCTGCGGTATGTGCTCAGAAGCTGTTTCTTTCGGATTGTTTTGCTTGTTTGGTCTCGATGGTTGAGACCGCTGTTAGTGGACCACGCTTGGAGGAGATTCCAATTGTTCGTGGCTTCGCCGATGTTTTTCCGGATGATCTTCCTGGTATTCCTCCCGAGCGGGATGTGGAGTTTGTGATTGATTTAGAGCCAGGTACGCGTCCTATTGCTAAGGCGCCGTACCGGATGGCCCCTCATGAGTTAGAGGAGTTGCGGGTTCAGTTGGATGAGCTGTTGGCTAAAGGATTTATCAGGCAGAGTTCGTCGCCTTGGGGTGCTCCTGTGCGGTTTGTGAAAAAGAAAGATGGGTCAATGCGGCTTTGCATCGACTATAGAGAGCTGAACAAAGTTACAATTAAGAACAGGTACCCTATGCCGAGGATCGATGACTTATTTGACCAGTTGCGCGGTAGCACGGTGTTCTCTAAGATCGATCTTCGTTCTGGCTATCATCAGCTCAGGATCCGTGAGGCAGATATTCCACGGACTGCGTTTAGATCAAGGCATGGACATTTTGAGTTCTTGGTGATGTCGTTTGGTCTAACCAACGCACCATCAGCCTTCATGGATATGATGAACCAAGTGTTCAAGGATTTCTTAGACAAGTTCGTGGTGGTCTTCATCGATGACGTGTTGGTTTATTCTCGCAGCGCGGAGGAGCACGAGCAGCATCTGCGCTTGGTTATATCAGAGTTGAGGAATCACAAGTTATTCGCCAAGTTGAGCAAGTGCGAATTTTGGTTGCCTCAGGTATCGTTTCTAGGCCACGTGGTGAACAAGGATGGGATCTCGGTCGACCCAGAAAAGATCGCAGCAGTGATGGATTGGAGTAGACCGTATATGCCTAAGGAGATCAGGAGCTTCCTAGGGTTGGCTGGCTACTACAGAAGGTTCGTGGAGGGTTTCTCTTCCCTAGCTGCACCTTTGACCAAGCTGACTCAAAAGAACGTGGATTTTGTTTGGAGCGAGAAGTGCGAAGAAGCCTTTCTGGAGCTAAAGAAGAGATTGTGCACTGCTCCCGTTCTGACCCTGCCTACTGAGGGTGTGGATTATGATGTATACGTGGATGCTTCGCATGTAGGACTGGGATGAGTATTGATGCAGGTTGGAAAGGTGATTGCCTATGGGTCAAGGCAACTGAAGACTCATGAGAAGAATTATCCTACGCATGACCTTGAGTTTGCAGCAGTAATTTATGCGTTGAAGTTGTGGAGGCATCTACTTTATGGGGCTCAGTGCAAGATCTTCACTGACCATAAGAGCCTGAAGAACGTGTTCACGCAGAAGGAGTTGAATCTGCGCCAGCGGCGGTGGTAAGAGTATGTGGCCGATTATGATGTAGAGATCCAGTATCATCCAGGCAAGGCCAATGTGGTGGCCGACGCCCTGAGCCAAAAGACGGGAAAGATCTTTAACCTCTCCGCCGATCGTTTAGTGGAGGAGTTCCTCCTCATGGATATATCAGTGGGATGTTGTGGCTTGCAAAGTAGTTTATCAGTGGCAGAGCCGACTTGGATTTCTTTGACCAGACTGCACCAGAAGGACGATCCGGATCTTTTGCACTTATTCACCAGGACCGATGTAACACCCCAAAAATCTCAAAACTGGATTTGAGGTGTAGGCTGCTTTACACGGCCTGGGACACGGGCATGTCCCAGGGCGTGTCGGGGGTACACGGCCTGGGACACGGGCGTGTCCCAGGGCATGTCACTCAATAAATGGCCGGACCGAGTCAGGGAAGTACACGGCCCGGAACCTAGCCTTGAACAAGGCCGTGTCAGATTTGACACGGGCGTGTCCGAGGGCATGTGCCTACCCGTGTACTGCTCTGTTGGTTTTTAGCGCTCGTTGAGTACCGTGTAACAGGGGTGACACGGGCGTGTCACATGACTGACAGGGGCGTGTTCGACACGGGCGTGTTCGACACGGGCGTGTCGATGCCCGTGTTCTGGTAGTTTTCAGTCGGTACGTGTGCCACTTAAGGGTACACGGCCTGTGACACGGGCGTGTCACAGGCCGTGTCGGCCAAAAAAGTATAGTTTTTCAGGCAGATCTTGGCCGTTCATTTTCTTTAAAGAAGATCCAGTGGCTGGGGCTAATTCCTGGCTTGATAAGGCCGGGGAAGGAGAAGGCTAAGCTCATTTTGAGTTTCATCTTCTCTTTCTAGCTTTAAGAGAGAGGTGAGAGCAAGGTGAGGAAGAAGAAGTGGAATCCGGCTGCCGGTGGTGCTACGGTGGTCCAAATCACAAGCCGAGTTCGGATTTGCGAAGGCAACGCTGTTGCGAAGGCTTTCATCCGTCTCAAATTTCTCTCCATGGCTCCGAAGCGAGTTCCTAGGGTAACGATTTCCTGCTTGGACATGTGAAGTCCTTAATTCCTGCATTGCATAGGGAAAACCCTTCCCCGCGAGTGTGCGGTGGGTTGTGGCGTCCCTTGAGGTAGATATGTGAAGTCCCCCTTGTTAGAGTCCGGAATTGGAGTACGGATCTAGGCATGCTGTGTGAAGCCCATCTGGACATATTGGTCTGGATTGGTGATGCTTGTTTGCATATCGGAGAAGACTCCGTGATTATTGCTTGTATGCATGATGGATAAAGTACTGGAGGAAGTCCAGGAAATTGTGAGAGTTGGGTGCAACTCTTGTGGCCGTGAGTTACCACTTTGTGTGCGGTTGAGCGTTGGGCTGCAACTGTATGAAAAGGCTTCGTGTCGAACAGGCAAGGTGAAACCGACCCGCGCCTTTAAATGTGGCCTCAGGTACGATGTACTTGGTTTGGCAAGGCGATTTGAGCAACGGGGGGTGGCTGATCTGTACCTGCGTTATGTAGGCTGGACATGAGAGCGCCAAGGCATTGGGCTTTCGTCAGCGGCATAATGAGAGTCTTGGGCCTGCGTGCCAGACTAAATGCTCAATGGTAAGATCTGGTGTTTCCGGTGCACCCGAGGGTGCCATGAGTGCACGGGACGTCGGGTCGTCGTGCCGACGTTTGTGATATGTGACTGTGCGGTCGTGCACGTCTTGCTTGAATTGCTATATATCATATTGGACGATTGCTATGCAGGGATGGAATTCCGCTGCCCCGTGCCAGGGGCAGGGTCGTTATAATTGGTCAGCTGAATGCTGACCGTTGCCCTGTTTGCCACCGCTTGGCGGATTGGTTCTTACAGGTACTGGAGGTGCTGGTCTGAGCGGGACTTAGCGGGTTGAAGCCCAAGCTGCGTTGCTGCCTCGAAGGCATTGTTTTGTTTCTTTTGTTCATGTGTGGCCGGCCTGCGTGCCGATGTTTGTAATTCACACTCTTGTTAAGAGAAATTGTTGTAAGGCCTTAAGGCCAGACTCTTTTGATGTTTGTATACATTATTATGTTATAGTGGACAGTGTTCTTTATCTTGAGTTCAAAGATTCAACCGTGAAACTTCCGCTAGAATGCTCTGTGTTAGGATGCGTTGGATATGATATTAGTTCGTAGCGTCTCCGCCTATTTGTGGAATATGGTGTGGGGCCCCGGCCGGACCCTCTATTATATTCTTCTTGACGGGTAGAGGTGTTACAATTTGGTATCAGCTTGTTGGTCGATCTCTTCCGAATTCGCGGACGAATTCTTTTGAGGGGTGGCGAGCACGTGTCAGTGCTGTCGTTATAACACCTAACTTGAACTCAAGATTGTCCACTTAGGAATGCAAATACACTTGTTTGTTGAACTTGTGCATTCTTTTTGTATGGTTGTCGTTTTCATTGGTCGTTAACCTGTGTATTTTACACATATAGGTGACCAGAAGTGTTGCGGGTCAATCCGAACCACAACATTCTATTGAGAGTGCGGCACAAGCTGAGGTGCCCACAACTCCTCCATCCGCTGAAACAGTCCGTCTTATCACGGAAACGGTACTTGCTGTGATGAATGCTCAGCAAGCTGGGCAGGCACGTCCTGCAGTGGTGCCAACGCAAGCTGGGGTACGGCAAGAACCGGTAGAAGCCGAAGTTGATCCGCGGGTAGCAGATCAACAATGGAAGCAATTCTTGAGCTTTAACCCTCCGCAATTTCATGGGGCGGGGACACTGGCCCAAGCAGAGGATTGGCTTGCAAGGATCAAGAGGATTATGAGAGCTATCAAGGTTGAGGAGGAACAGAAAGTCATGTTAGCCACTTTCCTACTGGAAGGAGAGGCGCGATTGTGGTGGGATGAGATTGAACTGCATCACTTGGCCAGCAGGCAATTGGCAGAGATTACAATGGAAGAATTCTCTCGTTTATTCTTAGCACATCTGCCGATGCAGCAAAGGATATCGATGGAAATGGAATTTCAACGGTTAGCACAAGGAGATCGAAGTATGGATGACTACCTGCATGAGTTCACCCGTTTGGGAAGGTATGCGGGCACGATCTTCGCCGAAGAAGAGCGTAAGACTAGTCGGTTTTATGCGGGACTGTGAGATGAGCTGCGGTATTTGCTCTCGAGTTCTGTGAGTCAGGGATTTCAAGCCTTAGTCTGTAAGGCTCGTTCGTTGGAGACGGACATGAAACGGGGGCAAGCAAAGGGAAACTTGGCTGTTGCGAAGCCAGAGTTTAAGCCGCCGCGTCCGGACAAGTTTGGCTACCGAAAGAGATGGAATAAGAAGTCTAAGTCTTCTGGACAAGCTCCTTCTACGACTGTGATGGATACATCTGGGTATGGATCTCGTGCTTGTTATACGTGCGGGAAGGTTGGACACTTCGCACGTGAATGTCGATCAGGTCCTCCAAAGGGTGATAAGAAGACGGGAGCGTCTTATGCGGAGAAGGGGAAGGCTGTGGTGGAGTCTTCTGCCTCGCACGCGCAGCCCAGGGTCTTCAACCTTGGACAACAGGAGGCCATTAAGCAGGCGGATGTCGTCACAGGTGCGCGTAGGTTTTAATGTCCTTGTTTTTGATGTGCTGTGCTTGTTTTAATTGTAATGTTATAGGGTTTGTCCTTATACGAGAGTATCCGGCGCGAGCACTGTTTGACACAGGTGCTTCACATTCGTTTCTGTCTGAGGACTTTGTCTTTCGTGTCGGGGTGCCTATCCGGACCACGACAGACAGTGTAAAGGTATTGTTGCCTAACGGATGTTTGATGTGCGCGGATCGATCTTGCGGTCTTGAGGTCAAGATAGGAAGTCGGGAGTTCAAGGTGGAAACATTAGTATTGCCGATCAAAGAGTTTGATATAATCTTTGGTATGGACTGGCTTTCAGAGCAGCGTGCCTGTATCGATTGCACTTCAAAAGAGGTCACACTTGGGCAAAATACCGAACAAGAGACCAAGTTCATTGGTATGCAAGGGATGAGTGGGATGTTGTTATCCGCTCTCCAAGTTGTTAAGGCAGTTCGGAAGGGTGCGGAGTTGTTCTTCACACTCATAGAGGCAGTGGCGCCAAAGGCCAGTGTGAGTGAAGTGCCGATTGTGTCGGAATATGCTGATGTGTTTCCAAAGGACCTTCCGGGGTTACCTCCCCAAAGGGAAATCGACTTCGCTATCGAGCTGGTGTCGGGTGCGAAACCTGTGGCCCGTTCGCCGTATCGTGTAGCGCCAAATGAAATGGCCGAACTGAAAGTTCAGTTGCAAGAATTGTTGGAGCAGGGATACATACGCCCAAGTATGTCACCTTGGAGCGCGCCTGTTCTTTTTGTGAAAAAGAAAGACGGTGGTTTGCGACTATGTATTGATTATCGCGAACTGAACAAGCTGACGGAGAAAAACAAGTATCCAATTCCACGGATCGATGACTTGTTCGATCAGCTAGCAGGCTCAACCATCTATTCGAAGTTGGATTTGAAATCCGGGTATTACCAGTTGCGGATTAGGGAAGGTGACATTCCCAAGACAGCGTTTGGCACACGCTATGGTCATTATGAGTTCACAGTGATGCCGTTCGGCTTATGTAATGCGCCTTCGGTCTTCATGGATCTCATGCATCGAACGTTCCGCGAATACCTGGATCTGTTTGTGATTGTGTTTATTGATGATATCCTTGTATATTCACAATCGGAGGAAGATCATGCAAACCACTTGCGGTTGGTATTTCATACCTTGCGAAGGAATAAGCTGTATGCCAAGTTCTCTAAGTGTGAGTTCTGGCTCTCGTCGGTGGCTTTTCTAGGCCATGTGGTAAGTGGAGAGGGCATAGCGGTGGATCCGGCTAAGATAAGTGCCATTCGTGATTGGCCAGTGTTGTCTTCAGTGGCCGAGGTCAGGAGTTTCCTTGGACTGGCGGGCTACTATAGACGGTTCGTGGAGAACTTCTCCCGGATTGCTTTGCCTCTGACTACGTTAACGAGAAAGGATCAGAAGTTCGTTTGGACACCGGAGTGCACACGAGCTTTTGAAGAGCTGAAGAGTCGTTTGACCACGGCGCCTATTTTGACGTCGCCATGTGGTACAGATGGATTTGAAATATACAGCGATGCGTCAGGAAGCGGCTTAGGCTGCGTTCTCCTGCAGTTTGGCAAGGTGATCGCCTATGGCTCATGTCAATTGAAAGTGCATGAGCATAATTACCCTGTCCATGACTTGGAGTTGACAGCGGTGATCTTGTCCCTAAAGTTGTGGCAGCATTATCTTTATGGCGTGAAGGTGGATATTTATACAGATCATAAAAGCTTAAAGTATCTGCTCGATCAAAAGGAGTTGAATATGCGACAAAGGAGGTGGATGGAATTCCTTGGGGATTATACCTTCGACATTCACTATGTTCCCGGAAAGAGAAATGTGGTCGCTGATGCCTTGTGTCGTCAGACTCCGGTGCGGGCAAATTGGTTGCGGATACATGATGAACGGTTAATCCAGGAGTTGGAAGCTTTGGAGATATCTTGTGTGGAAAGAGATTCTTCGACTGATGCATGCGTGAACTGGTTGGAGGTTCAATATGACCTTGCTGACAGGGTTCGGCGGGCAACGGAGTTGGATGAAAGTCTCCAACGCTATGTAAAGGAGGGGTCTGGTGATCAATTCTCCTGGGATGACGGTTTATTACGGAAAGATGGTCGATTGTGCGTCCCTAGTGCGGGTAAATTGCGAGAAGAATTGCTATATGAAGCACACTTTACAAAGTACTCAATTCACCCTGGGAGCACAAAAATGTACAAGGACATGAAGAAACTGTTCTGGTGGCCTGGTTTAAAGAAGGACATAGCCGCGTATGTAGCTAAATGTCATACTTGTGCTTTGGTAAAGGCAGAATGTCAACGGCCGAGTGGTTTCCTGAAGTCGTTGCCGGTTCCGCAATGGAAGTTTGAGGATATTTCTATGGATTTCGTGCACGGATTGCCGAGATCTCAGCGTGGCCATGACTCAATCTGGGTGATTGTAGACCGATTGACAAAGGTGGATCACTTTCTACCGAATAAGCGGGACGATTCAGTGGAAACGTTGGCAAAGCTCTATGTGGAGCAGATTGTTCAATTGCACGGTGTTCCCCGGAGCATCGTAAGTGACCGAGATGGGCGCTTTACCTCGAAGGATTGGAGATTAGTTCATCAGATGTTGGGCACGAAGTTAGCATTCAGTACGGCCTTTCACCCGCATCGGATGGCCAAACTGAACGAATCAACAGAACGATGGAGGATATGCTCCGTATGTGCGCCCTGGACTTCGGTAAGAATTGGGAAGAGCATCTTGTTATGGTGGAGTTTGCCTATAATAATAGCCATCAAGCGAGTATAGGCATGGCCCCGTTTGAAGCGTTGTATGGTAGTAAGTGTCGTACACCGCTAGCTTGGGCAGAAACTGGCGAGACCAAACTTTTAGGCAAAAAGGAAGACGAGGATGCTACCTCAACAATACGCTCTATTCGAGAGAGGCTCCTAATAGCCCAGGATCGACAAGCCAAGTATTACAATGCTAAGCACCGGAACGTGGAGTTCGCGGTGGGTGACTGGGTCTATTTAAAGATTAAGCCCTTCAAAGGCGTATCTCGGATTCGGCGGTTGAAAAAGCTAAGTCCGCGATACCTTGGTCCGTTTGAAGTGGTGGAGCGAGTTGGAGAAGCTGCCTATCGGCTAGCTCTTTCATCGGAATTGAGTGGATTGCATGATGTGTTTCACATCTCGGTGCTACGCAAAGCAGTCAAGGATCCAGCTCAAGTAATTGACAATGATCGAGTGTCGGTTGAGTATGGGCTAACAACAAAGGTGAAGCCTATACGGATCGAGGATCGAGCCGAGAAACAGTTGCGGAACAAAGTGATCGGGATGGTCAAAGTCCAATGGGACAATTGTGGCCGAGAAGAGCTAACATGGGAGCGCGAGCAGACCATGTGTCACAACCCGCATTTTCTCCGAATTAAGAATTATCAGAGTAAGAGAAAACACGCGTCATGATGCCACGTCAAGCAGGGGATAACTGCTGACGCTCAGGCAAATCCAACTACAATCTTTATGCAAAAAAATCATGTGCTTAATGAATAGAAAATCAGTTATGTTTAGAGTCCGTATCCCTCGGCTCAGTGGATCATCTAGTCCACAAAAGAAAACTATATTTAAACGCTGCGGAAAAATACTTTAATTAGGTTTTACACCCTAAAGAGCGCATAAGGGTCCCAAGAGAACCACTCATGCTATGCAAGACACTACACTTAGTTTATATAATACATATAAGAAAACGGTTTTCGTACGTGATTTGGAAAATAGTGATTAAGTTTACAAAACATGCTGATCATGAGCTTCATTTATAATAATAATTATAGTTTAAAAATAACTAGCAACCTAGCATAAAACCTTCTCAAAGCAAGTAGACTATCTCCAGAAAAATAAATGGTAGCAGCAATAGTATATATCTAGTACAAGGTAAAAACTACTAGTGGGCGCCAACAACCTGACACGAACCCACCAGCACACATATATGTCTGTAAGAAAGTACTGAAAACAACCTCACAAATAAGGTAAACAAAACTCCAAAGTCCGGGAGTCCACCAACAACAACACCTCCAACTAGCCACCAGACTGGCTACAACTCAGAACCTGAGGCATTCCAAAAGAAAACAGAATACCTCAGCAAGCAAAAATCAAGGTAAAACTACATGAAAGAGTCAACCAAAAGGACAAAATAACAGGAAACATGCAGTAGAAAGAGTCACAACTGTCCAAAATAGGACAACAAGAAATGCACAACGTGCAAAGAAACAGCAACGACCCAGCCCAGGAACAACATCCTGCAGGGCCTACTAGGCTACCAAGAGCTAGAATGCTGCAAACTACCAAAGAAGAAACTTCTAACACCCTAAACTGCGGGAAGTGATAGTAGCAAAAACAACAACGAGGAACCGGATCGAAGGCAAACGCAGTCCCCCAATCCACCATGTCCAAGTCAAAAGCTCGAGGGTCAACACGTGAAAACACAAGGGACCTTCCACCCGACATGCCCAGCCCGTACCTGGAGCAAGAAATCCATGGGTGGCCTTGGCTATATCACACAACTCCACCCCCATAAAGAGCTACAACCACCACTACTAACCACGACCCACGATTCGACCTTTAGGAAAATAAAGAAAATGGCCGACAAGGAAAACCCAGAAATACAACTGGAAATCCACTCGGAAATGAAATACAAGGTAAAGGAAGAGTGTTGAAATAAACCAACACGACTAGGCGTTGAGTGAAACGCACTCAGTGCTTACCTAAACTTTGGCGTTGAGTGAGCTAGCCTCACTCGCCGCCAAAATAATGTTACTACCCACAAACCCACTAAAGAATACGGAGCTCGACGACAGTCGAACGACCAAGGCAGAAGATCCAGAACTCGAGTAGTTGCCTGCCACTTGAGTATCTAAACTCCCGCACTCGAAACCATCTAAATTCGCCTAGCAACAGAAAATATACAAAGCGCACGATCAGTGACGCACGATCAGTGGTCGTGCGCACTCATCGGCTGATGATCGTGCGAAGCGAACTTGGAAAACCTAACAGAAAACCTAGCAACTGCGCACGATCAGTGTCGCACGATCAGTGGTCGTGCGTCCTGTTGCCAGCGCTCGTGCGATTGCCCGAGACAGAACTTTGGAAACTGAAATTTATACGCGCACGAACAGAGGCACACGACCAGTGGTCGTGCGCCCTAAAGGTTGTTGACCGTGCGCGGTCAACCTGCACCGTTTGGAATTTCCCGAACGACACCGGAATGCGCACACGACTCACGCCACTGCAGTAGCAGTAGACAACTCTCAACGTCGCACGCTACTACCATTAAAACTATGCCTAACCATTCGAATAATATCTTAACGAAGGAAATTGGCAACCACACCCCCCCTCCTAACTCTCCCTCTCGGCTACACCCGAACCAGAGCAACAATCAAAAATAAAGGAAAACAACGGCTCCACGCCGACAATTTGGATTCCAAACATCACAACATAGGGGGGGTTTCAGTAGGAAGAACTAAGCCCTATTGTTAGCAAGAAAATGAGAACAACAAGGCCTCTAACCTGGGCTAACCGGGATTTCAATTTCAGCAAAATAAAATCAAAGAAAACACTTGGCAAGGGCAAGAATACCACTTGCCTCAAATCTCAGCGAAGCTTTGGACTGCTTTCCTCCTCTTCGCACGGATCAAAACGGCCGCAACACCTAGAACAAAGACTCGGCCATTAATGGCGGAAAACTTACAAAACCGAAAATTCCAATCCTTCCAAAACTCCATGAAAATCGAATTTCTTACCGCAGGAATGAAGGTCTCGACGAGAGCAATCCGAATCCACTCTCGGAATCGAATTCCGTCCACAAACGCTCCAGGAATCGGCGTCCGAAGGCAAGGTAGGCGGTTACTCCGTTTCTCTCGTACAAGGGGCCGGCGGTTTCTTACGGGGAAGAAGATGATCGATCCTTTCATTCTAATTCTATATATATATATATAATTATATAATTATATTATTAATTACAAAATTACATAAAGCACCAAATCGACGCGAAAACCGAACTACCTCGGAATTCGACGAAATTCGCACCGTAGCTAAATACCCACGCTACGAACGCAACAGCGAAGTCGAAATTAACTTTCGACGAACAGAACTCGAGTTATACCCAAACAAAGCCAAACACAAACATCCCCCCGAGAGGCCACACCGGGTCACCAAAACGACTCGGTTTGCTAGGGAGATCTTGCCAACAGGCTACCAAACAGGGCACTCAGTTCTAAGGAGCTAAACCGTACTCCACACATGGCACAAGCCACGGAAACGCGTCATCGTAACGCCAGACGAGAATAAAAATAATCGCTAAAAAAAACGGGGCGTTACAGTCACTCCCCCTAAAAGAAAGTTTCGTCCCGAAACTTTACGCACAACCCTCCTACAAAAGAAGGAAAAGTAACAAATAGAAGTTACAAAGGGAAACATACCGATCAAATCAGAGAAACAGGTGAGGGTACGCCCTCCTCATGGCCGACTCTAGCTCCCAAGTCGTGCTCTCCAAATCCTGATTTTTCCATAGAATTTTCACCATCGGTATGGACTTCTTTCGCAGCACACGCTCTTGAGTATCCAAAATACGAACTGGCACCTCAACGAAAGAGAGGTTGGGCTCTAACTGGGGCACAACATCCAAGAGTTGCCCACTGCTGCGCACACACTTCCGCAATTGGCTAACATGAAAAACATTATGAACACCAAGGAAGTTCGCTGGCAAATCCAATCTATATGCAGACACACCAATCCGCTCCAAGACTTCGAACGGGCCCACATACCTTGGGTCCAATTTCCGATTTTTACCAAATCTCTTTACACCAATCATTGGAGAAACCTTGAGGTATACATGATCCCCTACTAAAAACTCCAAGGCAGACCTACGCCGATTGGCGTTCTTTTCATACCTCTCATGAGCTAACCGAAGCTTCTCCCGAATAAGCTTCACGACGACTTCCATCTCTTCCAGAGCATCAGGACCCAACAAAGGCTTCTCACCAGCCTCAGCCCAAAACAACGGAGTCCTACAGCGCCTCCCATACAAAGCTTCGAACGGAGCCATCTGCAAGCTTTCCTGATAACTGTTATTGTAAGCAAATTCCATGAGTCGCAGACGCTCATCCCACGCTCCACCGTGGTCTAAAATATAGCACCGGATCATATCCTCAACAATCTGATTGACCCGCTCCGTCTGCCCATTGGTCTGAGGGTGGTACGCAGTAGAATACCTCAGATCCGTACCCAAACCCTCCTGCAGACTCTGCCAAAAACGAGAAGTAAACCGGGAGTCTCGATCAGAAATGATGCTAACCGGCACACCGTGGAGTCGGATGACTTCATTCAAGTACAACTCCGCTATCTTCTTCATCGGGTCATCAATCTTATAAGGCACGAAGTGAGCACACTTCGTCAATCTATCCACTATAACCCAAACAGAATCAAATCCTCTCAGGGATTTTGGCAAACCCGTAATGAAGTCCATAGATATACTCTCCCACTTCCAAGTCGGGATCTCTAGCGGAGTCAACTTACCACCAGGCCTTCCATGATCGGCCTTCACACGCTTGCAAGTGTGACACTCAGCAACATATCGGGCTATATCTCCTTTCATACCATACCACCAGGCAACTTGCCTTAAGTCACGGTACATCTTCGTAGATCCTGGATGGTAGGCAACGCTGGAACCATGAGCCTCACTGCAAATCATACCTCTAATGTCCCCAACAGCGGGAACGCAAATCCTGCCGCGGTACTTCAAAGTACCCGCATCATCAATAGAAAAATCTGGCAACTCTCCCTTCTCTGTCCTGGTAAAAAGGTGCAACAGATCCGGATCGTCCTTCTGATGCAGTCTAGTCAAAGAAATCCAGGACGGCTTTTCCACTGATAAGCTACTCTGCAAACTACAGCATCCCACTGAAATATCCATAAGGAGGAACTCCTCAACTAATCGATCGGCGGAGAGGTTAAAGATCTTTCCCGTCTTTCGGCTCAGGGCGTCGGCCACCACATTGGCCTTGCCCGGATGATATTAGATTTCTACATCATAATCCGCCACATACTCAAGCCACCGCCGCTGCCGCAGATTCAACTCTTTCTGCGTGAACACGTACTTCAGGCTCTTATGGTCAGTAAAAATCTTGCACTGAGCCCCATAAAGTAAGTGCCTCCACAACTTCAACGCATAGATAACCGCTGCAAACTCAAGGTCATGCATAGGATAATTCCGCTCATGAGTTTTCAACTGCCTTGACCCATAAGCAATTACTTTTCCATCCTGCATTAATACGCATCCCAGACCTATATGCGAAGCATCCACATACACATCATAATCCATGCCCTCAGTAGGAAGGGTCAGAACGGGAGCAGTACACAATCTCCTCTTTAACTCCTGAAAAGCTTCTTCGCACCTCTCGCTCCAAACAAAAGCCACATTCTTCTGAGTCAGCTTGGTCAACGGTGCGGCTAGAGAAGAGAAACCCTCCACGAATCTCCTGTAATAGCCAGCCAACCCTAAGAAACTTCTGATCTCCTTAGGAGTATTCGGCCTACTCCAATCCGTCACTGCTGCAATCTTTTCTGGGTCAACCGAGATCCCATCCTTGTTCACCACGTGGCCTAGAAAAGAAACCTGAGGCAACCAAAATTCGCACTTGCTCAACTTGGCGAATAACTTGTGGTTCCTCAACTCTGATAGGACCAAACGCAAATGCTGCTCGTGCTCCTCAGCACTGCGAGAATAAACCAACACGTCATCAATGAAGACCACAACGAACTTGTCTAGGAAATCCTTGAACACCCTGTTCATCATATCCATGAAGGCTGATGGTGCGTTGGTCAGACCAAACGACATCACCAAAAACTCAAAGTGCCCATGCCTCGACCTAAACGCAGTCCGTGGAATATCTGCCTCACGGATCCTGAGCTGATGATAGCCCGAACGAAGATCGATCTTGGAGAACACCGTGCTACCACGCAACTGGTCAAATAAATCATCGATCCTCGGCAAAGGGTACCTGTTCTTGATAGTGACCTTGTTCAACTCTCTATAGTCGATGCAAAGCCGCATCGACCCATCTTTCTTCTTTACGAACAAAACAGGAGCACCCCAAGGCGACGAACTCTGCCTGATAAAACCTTTAGCCAACAACTCATCTAACTGAATTCGCAACTCCTCTAACTCACGAGGGGCCATCCGGTACGGCGCCTTAGCAATAGGACGCGTACCCGGCTCCAAATCAATAACAAACTCCACATCACGCTCAGGAGGGATACCAGGAAGATCATCAGGAAAAACATCGGCGAAACCACGAACAATAGGAATCTCCTCCAAGCGTGGCACGCTATCAACGGTTCCAACCGCCGAGACTAAACAAACACAACAATCAGAAAGAAACAATCTCTGAACACATACCGCAGAGAGAACAGGAGAATCCTGACACGGATCAGCATACACGCTGCCGGGCTGACCGTCGTCCCTGATGAAGTCCAAGCGCTTTCCTTTGCACTGAATGACCGCATCATACCGAGAGAGCCAGTCCATGCCCAAAATAACATCGAAGTCCTCTAGATCAATCATCTTCAGGTCCGCCTTCGTAAGAAAATCCCCCAACAAAACCGGGCAATCCAAAATACCCAAATCTGACAACACAGATTCACCAGAGGGAAACTTGACACGGAAGGAATCCCGAACACGATCTAGAGACAACCGATGACGCTCCACAAAGGCTCTAGCCACGAACGAGTGGGTAGCGCCGGAGTCAAACAGAACACGCGCTCAGCGGTTCTTCACCTTAAATTTCCCTATAGGAACGCACAAAGCTAAGGAACTAGCACAACAGTACCGCAAACAATCTAGCAACTAAACTACCAGGCTAGAAAGAAAAACAACTAACTACTAACCTGAGATCACCTGGGTCGAAGTCTGAGCCTCCTCGGAAGAAATCACGTTCAGCTTCCCTTTTCCCTTGTCCACACGCTGAGGTGGAGGTAATGCCTGCAATGGAACTGCAGGAAGAGCTGACTGGACCTGAGGACACCTCGACTTAACGTGACCCTTCTGCCCACACTGATAGCAGACTCTATCCCTGGACCAACACTGGGCTACATCATGCCCGGATCGCTTGCAAACTGAACAAGAGACATCTCTCCTAGGAGCACCCTGAATCGCATGAACCTGCTCCTTCTTCTGAGCTGGCGCCTTCTTGAAACACCTCTCGACAGGATGGCCTGACCGGCCACAAAAACTGCACACCACCCTGCTCCTCTTTCCCGGAACAGCATCGGGTACCAGGGGTTTCTTCTCCTCTACCAACTTCCTCTTATCCTTCCTCAACTGCTGGCCTCTACTCTTCGCCGTCTCAATGGCCTCAACCTTAAGAGCAGCCTCTACAACTCCAGCATAAGTCACTGACCCATAAGCACTGGCCAACTGCTGCACCTCACTCCTCAAACCACCGAGAAATCGCTTAACTCGATCAGCCTCAACGCTGACCAATCCAGGGGCAAAACGGCTCAACTTACTAAACTCTATCTCATACTCACCCACCGTGAGCTGCCTTTGCTTCAGATAGAGGAAATCATTCATGAGGCGGTCACGCTCGACCGAGGGTAAGAACTTCCTCAACAGCATCTCCTTGAACACTTCCCAAGAGCATCCGGCTACCAGGCTCTCCTTATCTCTCAGCCACCAACTCTTAGCCAAACCTTTAAGCTGATAGGCGGCTATCATCACCCTCTGATCATCTGAAATCCCTGAGTACGAGAACATCTCCTCCATGGAGATCAGCCAGTCGTCTATCACCATGAAATCTGCCTTCCGATCATAAGTGGGAGGGCTCAGCCTCTGAAACTGCGAGATGAAGGCCATCTCTGCTGGCACCACCACTGGAGGTCTCAAGGGTGCAGGAGGAGGAGGAACAGCTAACCCCCCTGCAGGAACTTGCGCACCCTGAGCCTGCCCTGCCACAACTGCCACCAAAGACTGAATCTGGGCTTGCACCTCCTCCAACTGCCTACCCATAGCTTCGCTACTCTGACGCAGACCCTCGATCACCGCATCGTTCTGAGCTCCAGAAGATTCACCCTCAGACAGGGGAGTCGATCGAGTCGCAGGACGCCTAGCCATCATAGAAATCAATACAACGCAAATCAGATCCAAATCCCACGACTAGAACCGACTACCAGTACAGACAATACATATGTAGATATAGACTTAAAGCTGCTAAACTTGCTCTGAGAGTTTATCTTCTTCACAATAATTAGATGATATGCCCTAACCTAGGATGGTTAACCACCACCTCACTAACTCTTGTGCCTAGATCGGATGCATGAACTTATGTTAATTTGAAAACTCATGTGTGTACATATGTCATCCTGCAAATCTTTAGCTCGGCGCGTTGTGCTTATGCAATGATATGATATGCATGATTGTGCTATGCATTCTAAAAAAAAGGCCTTAATGCATGATATGAGCGGCGTACACATGAAAATGTTATGCATCCCATACTACATAACATTTCCATGCAACGAAAAAGAAACGTGCTAGTCGCAGTCATGTGGTGAGGTTATGCATCCCATACTACATAACCCTCACATGTAGCCCCTATGGTGGATCCATATACGAACACATATTATGCATCCCATACTACATAATATGCCCCGTATACTTCATGTTATGCTATGAGTGTAGTGTTCGTGCTTTTGCCAAGACGTGCTGATGACATATCGGTGTGTGAATGACATGATGCTGAACTACTAAAAGCATCCAAGGAAGGTTGCCCAACTAACTTGTCAAGCAACCTCCCTCTGATACCAACTGTCACAACCCGCATTTTCTCCGAATTAAGAATTATCAGAGTAAGAGAAAACACGCGTCATGATGCCACGTCAAGCAGGGGATAACTTCTGACGCTCAGGCAAATCCAACTACAATCTTTATGCAAGAAAATCATGTGCTTAATGAATAGAAAATCAGTTATGTTTAGAGTCCGTATCCCTCGGCTCAGTGGATCATCTAGTCCACAAAAGAAAACTATATTTAAACGCTGCGGAAAAATACTTTAATTAGGTTTTACACCCTAAAGAGCGCATAAGGGTCCCAAGAGAACCACTCATGCTATGCAAGACACTACACTTAGTTTATATAATACATATAAGAAAACGGTTTTCGTACGTGATTTGGAAAATAGTGATTAAGTTTACAAAACATGCTGATCATGAGCTTCATTTATAATAATAATTATAGTTTAAAAATAACTAGCAACCTAGCATAAAACCTTCTCAAAGCAAGTAGACTATCTCCAAAAAAATAAATGGTAGCAGCAATAGTATATATCTAGTACAAGGTAAAAACTACTAGTGGGCGCCAACAACCTGACACGAACCCACCAGCACACATATATGTCTGTAAGAAAGTACTGAAAACAACCTCACAAACAAGGTAAACAAAACTCCAAAGTCCGGGAGTCCACCAACAACAACACCTCCAACTAGCCACCAGACTGGCTACAGCTCAGAACCTGAGGCATTCCAAAATAAAACAGAATACCTCAGCAAGCAAAAATCAAGGTAAAACTGCATGAAAGAGTCAACCAAAAGGACAAAATAACAGGAAACATGCAGTAGAAAGAGTCACAACTGTCCAAAACAGGACAACAAGAAATGCACAACGTGCAAAGAAACAGCAACGACCCAGCCCAGGAACAACATCCTGCAGGGCCTACTAGGCTACCAAGAGCCAGAATGCTGCAAACTACCAAAGAAGAAACTTCTAACACCCTAAACTGCGGGAAGTGATAGTAGCAAAAACAACAACGAGGAACCGGATCGAAGACAAACGCAGTCCCCCAATCCACCATGTCCAAGTCAAAAGCTCGAGGGTCAACACGTGAAAACACAAGGGACCTTCCACCCGACATGCCTAGCCCGTACCTGGAGCAAGAAATCCATGGGTGGCCTTGGATATATCACACAACTCCACCCCCATAAAGAGCTACAACCACCACTACTAACCACGACCCACGATTCGGCCTTTAGGAAAATAAAGAAAACGGCCGACAAGGAAAACCCAGAAATACAATTGGAAATCCACTCGGAAATGAAATACAAGGTAAAGGAAGAGTGTTGAAATAAACCAACACGACTAGGCGTTGAGTGAAACGCACTCAGTGCCTACCTAAACTTTGGCGTTGAGTGAGCTAGCCTCACTCGCCGCCAAAATAATGTTACTACCCACTAAAGAATACGGAGCTCGACGACAGTCGAACGACCAAGGCAGAAGATCCAGAACTCGAGTAGTTGCCTGCCACTTGAGTATCTAAACTCCCGCACTCGAAACCATCTAAATTCGCCTAGAAACAGAAAATATACAAAGCGCACGATCAGTGACGCACGATCAGTGGTCGTGCGCACTCATCGGCTGATGATCGTGCGAAGCGAACCTGGAAAACCTGACAGAAAACCTAGCAACTGCGCACGATCAGTGTCGCACGATCAGTGGTCGTGCGCACTGTTGCCAGCGCTCGTGCGATTGCCCGAGACAGAACTTTGGAAACTGAAATTTATACGCGCACGAACAGAGGCACACGACCAGTGGTCGTGCGCCCTAAAGGTTGATGACCGTGCGCGGTCAACCTGCACCGTTTGGAATTTCCCGAACGACACCGGAACGCGCACACGACTCACGCCACTGCAGTAGCAGTAGACAACTCTCAACATCGCACGCTACTACCATTCAAACTATGCCTAACCATTCGAATAATATCTTAACGAAGGAAATTGGCAACCACACCCCCCCCCCCCTCCTAACTCTCCCTCTCGGCTACACCCGAACCAGAGCAACAATCAAAAATAAAGGAAAACAACGGCTCCACGCCGACAATTTGGATTCCAAACATCACAACATAGGGGGGGTTTCAGTAGGAAGAACTAAGCCCTATTGTTAGCAAGAAAATGAGAACAACAAGGCCTCTAACCTGGGCTAACCGGGATTTCAATTTCAGCAAAATAAAATCAAAGAAAACACTTGGCAAGGGCAAGAATACCACTTGCCTCAAATCTCAGCGAAGCTTTGGACTGCTTTCCTACTCTTCGCACGGATCAAAACGGCCGCAATACCTAGAACAAAGACTCGGCCATTAATGGCGGAAAACTTCCAAAACCGAAAATTCCAATCCTTCCAAAACTCCACGAAAATCGAATTTCTTACCGCAGGAATGAAGGTCTCGACGAGAGCAATCCGAATCCACTCTCGGAATCGAATTCCGTCCACAAACGCTCCGGGAATCGGCGTCCGAAGGCAAGGTAGGCGGTTACTCCGTTTCTCTCGTACAAGGGGCCGGCGGTTTCTTATGGGGAAGAAGATGATCGATCCTTTCATTCTAATTCTATATATATATATATATAATTATATAATTATATTATTAATTACAAAATTACATAAAGCACCAAATCGACGCGAAAACCGAACTACCTCGGAATTCGACGAAATTCGCACCGTAGCTAAATACCCACGCTACGAACGCAACGGCGAAGTCGAAATTAACTTTCGACGAACAGAACTCGAGTTATACCCAAACAAAGCCAAACACAAACATCCCCCCGAGAGGCCACACCGGGTCACCAAAACGACTCGGTTTGCTAGGGAGATCTTGCCAACAGGCTACCAAACAGGGCACTCAGTTCTAAGGAGCTAAACCGTACTCCACACATGGCACAAGCCACGGAAACGCGTCATCGTAACGCCAGACGAGAATAAAAATAATCGCTAAAAAAAACGGGGCGTTACACCATGCGAGCCGAGTTTCCCGAGTTATTTTCGTAACTTGTTCGCTCGTTGTATATGTAATAGAAACATATAAATGTTTTGCTATTTTCTCCCTACTGTCTTCAAATTTCGGGACGAAATTTTATTAAGGAGGGGAGGATTGCAACACCCCAAAAATCTCAAAACTGGATTTGAGGTGCAGGCTGCTTTACACGGCCTGGGACACGGGCGTGTCCCAGGGCGTGTCGGGGGTACACGGCCTGGGACACGGGCGTGTCCCAGGGCGTGTCACTCAATAAATGGCCGGACCGAGTCAGGGAAGTACACGGCCCGGAACCAAGCCTTGAACATGGCCATGTCAGATTTGACACGGGCGTGTCCGAGGGCGTGTGCCTACCCGTGTACTGCTCTGTTGGTTTTTAGCGCTCGTTGAGTACCGTGTAACAGGGGTGACACGGGCGTGTCACATGACTGACACGGGCGTGTCAAGTTCGACACGGGCGTGTCGATGCCCGTGTTCTGGTAGTTTTCAGTCGGTACGTGTGCCGCTTAAGGGTACACGGCCTGTGACACGGGCGTGTCACAGGCCGTGTCGGCCAAAAAAGTATAGTTTTTCAGGCAGATCTTGGCCGTTCATTTTCTTTAAAGAAGATCCAGTGGCTGGGGCTAATTCCTGGCTTGATAAGGCCGGGGAAGGAGAAGGCTAAGCTCATTTTGAGTTTCGTCTTCTCTTTCTAGCTTTAAGAGAGAGGTGAGAGCATGGTGAGGAAGAAGAAGTGGAATCCGGCTGCCGGTGGTGCTACGGTGGTCCAAATCACAAGCCGAGTTCGGATTTGCGAAGGCAACGCTGCTACGAAGGCTTTCATCCGTCTCAAATTTCTCTCCATGGCTCCGAAGCGAGTTCCTAGGGTAACGATTTCCTGCTTGGACATGTGAAGTCCTTAATTCCTGCATTGCATAGGGAAAACCCTTCCCCGCGAGTGTGCGGTGGGTTGTGGCGTCCCTTGGGGTAGATATGTGAAGTCCCCCTTGTTAGAGTCTGGAATTAGAGTACGGATCTAGGCATGCTGTGTGAAGCCCATCTGGACATATTGGTCTGGATTGGTGATGCTTGTTTGCATATCGGAGAAGACTCTGTGATTATTGCTTGTATGCATGATGGATAAAGTACTGGAGGAAGTCCAGGAAATTGTGAAAGTTGGGTGCAACTCTTGTGGCCGTGAGTTGCCACTTTGTGTGCGGTTGAGCGTTGGGCTGCAACTGTATGAAAAGGCTTCGTGCCGAACAGGCAAGGTGAAACCGACCCGCGCCTTTAAATGTGGCCTCAGGTACGATGTACTTGGTTGGGCAAGGCGATTTGAGCAACGAGGGGTGGCTGATCTGTACCTGCGTTATGTAGGCTGGACATGAGAGCGCCAAGGCATTGGGCTTTCGTCAGCGGCATAATGAGAGTCTTGGGCCTGCGTGCCGGACTAAATGCTCAATGGTGAGATCCGGTGTTTCCGGTGCACCCAAGAGTGCCATGAGTGCACGGGACGTCGGGCCGTCGTGCCGGCGTTTGTGATATGTGACTGTGCGGTCGTGCACGTCTTGCTTGAATTGCTATATATCATATTGGACGATTGCTATGCAGGGATGGAATTCCGCTGCCCCGTGCCAGGGGCAGGGTCGTTATAATTGGTCAGCTGAATGCTGACCGTTGCCCTGTTTGTCACCGCTTGGCGGATTGGTTCTTACAGGTACTGGAGGTGCTGGTCCGAGCGGGACTTAGCGGGTTGAAGCCCAAGCTGCGTTGCTGCCCTCGAAGGCATTGTTTTGTTTCTTTTGTTCATGTGTGGCCGGCCTGCGTACCGATGTTTGTAATCCACACTCTTGTTAAGAGAAATTGTTGTAAGGCCTTAAGGCCAGACTCTTTTGATGTTTGTATACATTATTATGTTATAGTGGACAGTGTTCTTTATCTTGAGTTCAAAGATTCAACCGTGAAACTTCCGCTAGAATGCTCTGTGTTAGGATGCGTTGGATATGATATTAGTTCGTAGCGTCTCCGCCTGTTTGTGGAATATGGTGTGGGGCCCCGGCCGGACCCTCTATTATATTCTTCTTGACGGGTAGAGGTGTTACAACCGAGAAGGGGGAGTTGCCAGATTTTGCTATCGATGATGCAGGTACTTTGAAGTACCGCGGCAGGTTTAGCATCCCCGCTGTTGGGAACATTAGAAGTATGATTTGCAGAGAGGCTCATGGATCCAGCGTTGCCTACCATCCAGGATCTACGAAGATGTATCGTGACTTAAAGCAAATTGCCTGGTGGTGTGGCATGAAAGGTGATATTGCCTGATTTGTTGCTGAGTGCCACACTTGCAAGCGTGTGAAGGCCGATCATGGAAGGCCTGGTGGCAAGTTGACTCCGTTAGAGATCCTAACTTGGAAGTGGGAAAGTATATCTATGGACTTCATTACAGGCTTACCGAAATCCCCGAGGGGATTTGATTCTGTTTGGGTTATAGTGGACAGACTGACGAAGTGTGCTCACTTCGTGCCATATAAGATTGATTACCCGATGAAGAAGATAGCGGAGTTGTACTTGAATGAAGTCATCCGACTCCGCGGTGTGCCGGTTAGCATCATTTCTGATCGAGACTCCCGGTTTACTTCTCGTTTTTGGCAGAGTCTACAGGAGGGTTTGGGTACGGATCTGAGATATTCTACTGCTTACCACCCTCAGACCAATGGGCAGACGGAGCGGGTGAACCAGATAGTTGAGGATATGATCTGATGCTACATTTTAAACCACGGTGGAGCGTGGGATGAGCGGCTGTGACTTATGGAATTTGCATACAACAACAGTTATCAAGAAAGTTTGCAGATGGCTCCGTTCGAAGCCTTGTATGGGAGGCGCTGCAGAACTCCGTTGTTTTGGGCTGAGGCTGGTGAGAGGCCTTTGTTGGGTCCTGATGCGCTGGAAGAAATGGAAGTCACAGTGAAGTTTATTCGGGAGAAGCTTCGTATAGCTCAGGAGAGGTACGAGAAGAACGTCAATCATCGTAGGTCTGCCTTGGAGTTTTCTATAGGGGACCATGTATTTCTCAAGGTTTCCTCGATGGTGGGTGTAAAGAGGTTTGGTTAGAATCGGAAATTGGACCCAAGGTATGTGGGCCCGTTTGAGATTTTGGAGCGGATTGGCGTGTCAGCGTATAGATTGGATTTGCCAGCAAACTTCCCATGTGTTCATAATGTTTTTCATGTAAGCCAATTGCGGAAGTGTGTGCGCAACAGTGAGCAAGTCTTGGAGTGTGGTTTAGTAGAAGTGTGGTGCGTAAAGTTTCGGGAAGAAACTTTCTTTTAGGGGGAGTGACTGTAACGCCCCCGATTTTTCTGCGATTATTTTAATCCTAGTTTGGCGTTACGTCGACGCGTTTTCGTGGCTTGTGCCATTTGTGGAGTGTGGTTTAGGGCCTTAAAACTGAGTGCCCTATTTTATAGCCTATGGGCAAGATCTCCCTAGCAAGCCGAGTCGTTTTGGGTGACCCGGTGTGGCCTCTCGGGGGATGCTTGTGTTTTGGCTTTGGGTGGGTATAACTCGAGTTCTGTTCGTCGAAAATTAATTTCGACTTCGTCGTTGTGTTTGTAGCGTGGGTATTTAGCTACGGTGCGAATTTCGTCAAATTCCGAGGTAGTTCGGTTTTCGCGTCGTTTTGGTGCTTTATGTAATTCTTTAATAAATTATATTATTATATATTAATATATATATATATATAGGTTAAGTATTAGGTTAGAAATAAAAGCCCGCATCATCTTCTCCAAATCAGAATCGCCGCCCCTGTACAAGAGAAAACGGAGAAACCGCCGAGCCTTGCCTTCCACCGCCGATTCCCGGAGCGTTTGTGGACGGAATTCGATTCCGAGAGTGGATTCGGATTGCTCTCGTCAAGACCTTCATTCCTACGGTAAGAAATTCGATTTTCGTGGAGTTTTAGGAGGATTGGAATTTTTGGTTTTAGGTTTCCGCCATTAAAGTTCGGGTTTGCTTGTTAGGTGTTCTTTTGGTGTTGCTCCTTCTAGTGCAGCGTGAAGAGAAGGGAAAGCCGACCAAGCTTCGCCGAAAATCGAGGCAAGTGGTGTTCTTGCCCTTGCCAAGTTATTTTCTTTTGTTCAAATCCTACTTGCTTCTATTGTTTTTATCTCCTATTTTTCCATCTCGATTGATTAGGCATAGTTTGTATGATAGTGGTGCGCGTCGTTGGTGGTTTCCTGCTTCTACGGCAGTTGTGTGGGTCATGTGCGCGTTCCGGTGTCGTTCGGAAAATCCCAAAAAGTACAGGTTAATTGCGCACGATCATCAACCGTTAGGGCGCACGACCACTGGTCGTGTGCCTATGTTCGTGCGCGTCCACTTATTTATTTTCCTAAGTTCTGTCTCGATTATCGCATGAGCACTGACAAACAGTGCGCACGACCACCGGTCGTGCGCCACTGATCGTGCGCAGATGCTAAGTTCTCTTTCAGGTTTTCCAGGTTCATTTCGCACGATCATCAGCCAATGAGTGCACACGACCACTGGTCGTGCGCCACTGATCGTGCGCTCTGTATATTTTTTTTCTGCTCCCGTATTTAGTTGGCTTCGTTGCGCGGGTTATGTGGGCATGAGTGTTTTGTGTTGTGTTAAGGTAGTAACGTAAGAGTAGTTGTTGTGATAGTTTCGTTTTGCGTGGCACGTTGAGTGAGTGAAGCTAACTCAATGCGGTGTCGAGAGGACCCAGCGCCAAGTCGTGTTGAGTCATTTCAACACTTTTTCCCTACCTTGATTTCCGTTCCCGAGTGAATTCTTTGTTTATGCTTTGAGTTTCCTTGTCGGCCGTGTTTTTCTTTCCAAATGGCCGAATCGTGGGTCGTGGTTAGTAGTGGTTGTTTGAAGCTCTTCCTGGGGGAGGTGTTGTGTAAATTAGCCGTGGCCACCCTTTTCTTCTATCTTGCACCAGGTACGGGCTGGGCAAGGGGGTGGAAGGTCCCTAGTGCTTTTACATGTAGACCCTTGAGCTTGTTGACTTGGAAATGGTGGTTAGGGAACTGAGTTTGCCTCCAACCCGGATCCAAGTTGTTTGTTTTTCTACTACCATCTCCCACAGCTTAGGGTATTAGGTATTTCTTCCTTGGTAGATTACAGCACTTTGGGCTCTTGGTAGCCTAGTAGGCTCTGCAGGAAGTAGTTTCTGGGCAGGGTTGATGCTGTTTCCTCGCACCTGGTGCATTTCTTTCTGTCTTGCCTTGGGCAGTTATGACCTTTTTCTGCTTTGTGTTTTCCTCTTTCATTTATTCCCTGGTGGACACTTTCATGCAGTTTCTTTTTGTTTTGCTTGCTGAGGTATTCTTTCTTCTTTTGAATGCCTCAGGTTCTGAGCAGTAGCCAGTTTGGTGGCTAGGTTGTGGTGGTGTTGCTAGTGGTCTCTTGGACTTTGGAGGTCCTGTTGCTTTGTTTGTGAGGTAGTTCTTCTGTACCTTTTCTTACAGACATACATATGTGCTAGTGGGTTCGTGTCAGGTTGTTGGCGCCCACTGGTAGTTTTTATCTTTATACTAGATATATTACTTTTGTTGCTACCATTTTCTGGAGATAGTCTACTTGCTCTGGGGAGGATTTATGCTTGGTTGCTAATTATTTTAAAACTACAACTATTACTATAAGTACAGCTCATGATCAGCATGTTTTTATAAAATTAAATCACTATTTTCCAAACGACGTATAAAGATCGATTTCTTATATATAGTATAAATTATATGTAGAGTCTTGCATAGTGTAAGTGGTCCCTATGGGACTCTTATGCACCCTCTTAGGATGTCAATCTTGAATAAAGTATCTTCCGCAGCGTTAAGTATAGTTTTTAATTGTGGACTAGGTGATCCACCGAGCCGAGGGATACGACCTCTAAAATATAACTAATTTTTCTAATCATTAATCTCATGAATTTCTTTCATAAAGTAGAGTAGATGTTTTTGCCCGAGCGTCAGCAGTTATCCCCTGCTTGACGTGACATCATGACGCGTGTTTTCTCATACTCTGATAATTCCTAAATTCAGAGAAAATGCGGGTTGTGACAATGACCCTGCAGCGGCGCGCCCATGAGTCTACGAGAGCCCAGATGCGCTCCATGGAGCTCGCGCACATGTCCGTTGCCGCGGCTTTACCCTAAACTGCAAGTGGTCTGATGTTGAGGAGGCTCGGGCTCTCGCCGTGGACGAGGTGGTGGACCTGAAGCGCAAGCTCGAAATTACGGACAACCTCCTCGAGAAGAGCTCTGGCAGGGTGGTAAGTGTTGATAATCCCTTCACTGTTTTCTTCAACTCGCCTAGCTTAGTTGGTTTATGCCTTCCGACCCACAGGATGCCGCGACCGCCGATCTCCTACGCGCCAGCGTCGCTGACCTTGAGGAAAGGAACAAGGTGTTGGTGGGAAAAAATAAGCAGCTTTAGGCGGAAGTCACTCTCCTCGTGGATTCCCTCCTTCCCTCATCTCGCGGCGAGCTGAGCAGTCAAGCCAAACAGCCATGGATGTTCAGTGAGGCAGAGGTCAATGAGATGATGAGGGTCACCTCCATCAAGTCCGCCGACCATACGCTACAGGTCATATGAGACCTCCAAGTGCTGACGCCGGACTGTGAGAAGGTCACCGTCATGGACCTAGTTCCCGAGCTTTTCATTCCCATCCAAATCCATGGCGAGGAGGAGGACGAGCTCGACTCGCTCTTTGACGAGGTGGAGGGCTGGCGGGACAATCCATCCCGGGGAGGAGATTAGGGTGCTAGCTGTAACTTCTTTTTTGTAATGACTTTCCCCCTCCCTCTTGTTTGTATACCCACCGCAAGGCGATTCTCTTTTTTGTAATCAAATAAATGTTAATGAAATTTTATTCGGCAATTTGTACCCTTTTTTACTGTCTTTTCGACACGTTGCACTCGAACGCGCATACCTCTCTTTTAGGCGAGATTTCTGTAGGGTAACACTTGTTAGTATCATCTATCCGAGTTAGATTAGAACACACACTTATATGAAGGCCTCGAGATCTCACACCCCTTGGTAGTCCGGGTCGACCCACTCATTGCTCCTGAGCCCGCGATCTTCTTATGATAGGAAGAACAATCCGGAGACGTGATTTTCCTAAGTTAAAATGCGATGGGGTGGCTCAGTCGTAGAGGACAGTCTCGCGCATCCCTCACATTCATATGCTAGTTCTCGCCCCATCCCCTAGGAACTAAATGCAAATGGGAGGTTAGGTTTGGCTCAGCTTTTATTTCATAGTGCTCACTGTTGGTTCATTGAGGTATGCGAGTATCTCTAGCTGGCGATATCCACCCATCATTCGGCAGTACTTGCCTTCTTTCATTACTGCTCTGTCGAGTAGTTCTTGCCCCTCCCTAGTCGGAGAGATCCTGGCTAGCGCGAGTGGGGTTAGCCGGATCTGCTGGGTCCAACATTTTAACCTATCCCCGAGTACTTCTCTGCCCTGCTAGCTAGTGGAAGTCTGATCAGCAGGATCTGCTCGAGGTCAACTTTCCAGACACCATCGAGTGACTTCCAACCCTGCCAGCTAATGGGATCTTGGTCAGAGGGATCTTCTCAGAGTCAACTTTCCAGACACTATCGAGTGACTTAAAGCCATGCTAGCTAATGGGAGTCTGGTCAGTGGGATCTTCTCGGGGTCAACTTTCCAGACACCATCGAGTGACTTCCAGCCCTATCATCTAATGGGAGCCTAGTTAGCGGGATCTTCTCGGGGTCAACTTTCCAGACACCGTCGAGTGACTTCCATCCCTGCCAGCTAATGGGAGCCTGATCAGCGGGATCTTCTCGGGGTCAACTTTCCAGACACCATCGACTGACTTCCATCCCTGCCAGCTAATGGGATCCTGGTAAGCGGGATATTCTCGGGGTCAACTTTCCAGACACCATCGAGTGACTTCCATCCCTGCCAGCTAATGCGAGCCTGATCAACGAGATCTTCTTGAGATCAACTTTCTATACACCATCGAGTGACTTCCAGCCCTGCTAGCTAATAGGAGCCTGGTAAGCGGGATATTCTCGGGGTCAACTTTCCAGACACCATCGAGTGACATCCAGCCCTGTCATCTAAAGGGAGCATAGTCAGCGGGATCTTCTCGAGATAAACTTTCCCGACACCGTCGAGTGATATTCATCCCTGCCAGCTAATCGGAGCCTGGTCAGCGAGATTTTCTCAGGGTCAACTTTCCATACACCTTCGAGTGACTTCTAGCCCTGCCAGCTAATGGGAGCCTAGTCAGCGGGATCTTCTCGGGGTCAACTTTCTAGACACCGTCGAGTGACTTCTAGCCCTGCCAGCTAATAGGAGTCTGGTTAGTGGGATTTTCTAAGGGTCAACTTTCCAGACACCAATGAGTGATTTCCAGCCCTGCCATCTAATGGGAGCCTGGTCAGCGGGATCTTTTTGGGGCCAACTTTCCCAAACTCTCTGCATACTCACACGATCCATTTGCCAAATGTCTAGAATACCAAGAGATTTAATATTAGAAAAGAATGTTACATACATGGTTCAAGGATAGAAACGCTTATAATCATCATCGCTATAGGTGTGACTTAGGGTCCCCCCCCCCTCAATATTCTGGAGGCGATATCCCCTTGACCTTAGTGCTTCCTTAACTATGTATGGGCCTTCCCAATTTGGGTGAAGATTTCCCATTGTTGTTGATCTTCCTGCGACATCTACCTTTTTTAGGATCATGTCTCCTTATACGAACTGCTTGATTCTAACATGCTTGTCAAAGTACTTGGTCATCCGTCACTTGATTTCTTCCTGTCTGGCGGTGGTCACATCGCAGAGTTCCTCTATTAGATCCAGAGAGAGTCATAACTCGTTATCGAACCTCCATTCCTCTCTACCTTCCCCTTCCTCCACTATTCGCGGCATCCATACCTCAAATTCTATTGGAAGTACAGACTCGCAGCCGTAGGAGAGCTTGAAAGGCGTCTCTGCCATGGCCTTATTGGGCATGATCCTCAAGGCCCAAAGGACTGAAGGGAGTTGCTCCACCCAGCTTCCCTTCAAATTTTCAACCTTCTTTTTTAACAAGTTCAAGATGATCTTATTTGTCGCCTCTACCTTCCCATTGCTTCGAGGGTGATGGACCGACGCGAATCTGAGATCTATCCCTAGTTGCCACAAAAGCTAATGTACTTTGTAGTAGTGAACTGTTGCCCATTATCCGTGATAATGGCCTAAGGCAACCCATGCCGACAAAGGATCTCCCCCCCACACAAAGTTGCGAATCACCTGAGAGATCACTTTGTCCAGTGCCTTGACCTCCAACCACTTAGAGAAATAATCGATCATAAATAACAGGAACCTTCTCTACCCGATGTCTTGGGGGAAGGGCCCTACAAGATCCATTCCCAAAATAGCGAAGGGCCAAGGTGCAGTGATGCTTCTGAGTCTCTGAGCCAGTAGCAGTTGGATAGGGGCGAACAATTGGCACTTCTGACATTTCTTTGCGAACTCGGCGACATCTTGGCCTAAAGTCGGCAAGAAATACCCCTGCCTCACTATCCTTCCCTCTAGAGTTTTGCTTCCTGAGTACCTCCCGCACTCACCGGCATGGACTTCCTCCAGGATTATCGGGTCCTCCTCCTCAGCCACGCAACGTGCCGGCAATCCCAAGAGGGTTGTTGGGTATTGTATCCACAA
The DNA here is from genome assembly GCA_039513925.1 of Platanthera zijinensis. Lineage (NCBI taxonomy): Eukaryota > Viridiplantae > Streptophyta > Magnoliopsida > Asparagales > Orchidaceae > Platanthera > Platanthera zijinensis. The sequence goes on from CM077087.1 coordinate 111,388,606, forward strand.
TGTACCTGATTTGAAGAAGCCCCTGAAAAAGCTAAGTTGAATTGACAATGTATTTGATGATTTTCTATCAAGTTGTTCTTGCAGCTATTTCATGCTATGTACACACCAATGTCAGGGTGCAGTGGGTCAATATACAGGGGTCTGCGCAACGTAATCCCTCGTTGAGTAGATCAGTGTGTTGACTCACGTGTGCTCTCTCTATTGGAGTGTACTTATTTTCAAGTACAGGATCGAGGTAGATCAAGAGCAGAAAAGGAGCAAGGATGGGTCAAATACCAAGTTCATAAGAAGGAAGAGAAAAATCGTCTAAGTCAAAATCGACGGGAATCACTAAGTCATTCCCGCCGACTTCGACGGGAGTCACTTGTGATTCTCTCTGATTCGACGAGAATCAGGCTGCATTCCCGCCGACCTCTTCCGGATGACTGTTTTCCTACAGGAATTCTGCTAAGGAAGAATCGACGGGAATCACCAAGTGATTCTCACCGACTTCGACGAGAATCGTTGTGATTCCCGCCGAATCGACGAGAATCAGTTTGCATTCCCGCCAATTCCCACCGGCTGACAAGGTTTTCAACTGGAATTCGGCCAAGGCAGAATCGACGGGAATCGTAAGTGATGTTGGGTATTGTATCCACAATGTACCTGATTTGAAGAAGCCCCTGAACAAGCTAAGTTGAATAGATAATGTATTTGAAGATTTTCTTCAAGATGTGCTTGCAGTTATTCCACGCTAAGTACACACCAATGTCAGGGTGCAGTGGGTCAATATACACGGGTCTGCGCAACGTAATCCCTCGTTGAGCAGATCAGTGTGTTGGCTTGCGTGTACTCTCTCTATTGGAGTGTACTTATTTTCAAGTACAGGGCTGAGATAGATCAAGAGAACACAAGGAGCAAGGATGGGTCAAAGACCAGCTCACGGGAAGATAGACAAAAAATCGTCTAAGGAAAAGTCGACGGGAATCACTATGTGATTCTCGCCGATTCGACGGGAATCACTAGTGATTCTCGCCGAATCATCGAGAATAACTCGCCTATTCTCGCCGACTGCATCGGGCTGACTCAACACCTTCAAGATTTCTGCTAAGGCAGAATAGACGAGAATCGTCAACTGATTCTCGCCGAATCGTCGAGAATGACTTTGCATTCTCGCCGATTCGTCGAGAAATGTTGTGATTCTCGCCGATTCTCTCCGGATGGCAAGCTATTCAGCAGGAATTCTTCTAAGTAGAATTCGACGGGAATCATAAGTGATTCTCGCAGAATCATCGAGAATCACCAATGATTCCCGCCAAATTTGCCTTAGGCGTTTTCCATCGACTCGCTAGACCGGACCATGTACTCAGGTGCTGATTGAACCGGAATTAGGGTTTTGTCTTGTGGGGCCCACAACGGTCATATAGGATGATCTACAGTATAAATACTCGCTTATTTTGAACATTACAGAATCCCTACACGCGAAAAAGAAACGATCCGCCGACTTGACCTAGCTCATCGCGGAACTTCTTCCGCCTCCGTCGCCGCTCAAAAGGTTGTCGCCGTCGCTGGTCTTGGATTTTTCTTGATCTCACGGCAATAGAAACTCAGCCAAGCAACGCGTCTCACGTTTCTATCTTGAGATCCTTTGTCTCTTTGTTTGTTGAACAGGAATACTTTCCCCTTCCGAATCGATTGAGACGATCAATCCAAGTAAGATCGTTGGTATACCTTGCTAGCTTTGTTACGAAGTTTGGATCTCGAAAGCATCGCCGCCGCAATCCTTGCCGCCGCCGATCTCGGGGAGATCCTCTCCAAGAGAGTGCTTAGGTTGTGGACTCTTCGTCTTCTTCAAGAACGCTTCATCGAACGAAGAGGGACACCGAGCGCTCCAAACGTAGTTTGTATTTTGTACATTCTATTTTTACTTTTGTTGTAACGGAACTTTGGTTCCTCATTGTAAGGGTTGGGTGCAACCCGTGGTGGAGGAGTAGTGACTCCTTCGGGTGGAAGGGTTTCTTCCATAGTGTGAGGATTGGATTTCAATCCGGTTGGTGAAGTGACCGAGTCATCCCTTGTTAGGAGATAGGTCGAAGGGGGAAAGTGGACGTACCCAAATCGGGGAACCACTATAACTACCTGTGTGTTTCTATGTTGTGCTTGTTTTGTTTTATTGTGTAGGTAAATTTTTAATTCCACAAAGCGACTGCAAATCACCTATCCCCCCCCCCATAGGTGAAGGTAGTTGACACTAGAGTGACTTTCAAGTGGTATCAGAGGGAGGTTACTCATCAAAAAGGTTAACACCTTGAGTAAGTTCCTGCCACTAGTGTCAAGAAGAAGGCAGATATCTACTATGGACGGACTCAAGTACTCAGGCAAGATCCCAGTGTGCACCAGGCTAAACTTTCCTATCTGGAAGGAAAGGATTAGATTTTACATGGAAGCATTCGACCCCCGACTCTTCATGATTGTGGAGGAGGGACCTTATATTCCCACTAAGGCCTCCACCATTGATCCTACCAAAATGGTGCCTAAGAAGTTTTCTGAAATGGACAAGGACGAGATGGTGTTGGTCGGACTTGACAAGAAGGCACAGAACATTCTAGTCAGCGCAGTCGATGACTCCATGATGCAGAACTTCTGCAACTGCAGGACAACCAAGGATATCTGGCACTGCCTGATTATTCTAATGGAGGGCATAGATGAAGTGAGGGATGATCGGAGATCCCTCCTAAACCAGAAATATGAGGCCTTCAGGCAAGGGCCCAATGAAGAGATCGGAGTTACCTTCGAGAATTTCCTCAAGATCGTCAATGCCCTAAAGGGATATGGAAGAGTGTTCACTGATGGTGAACTGAATGATAAATTCCTTAGGTCCCTTACTAAGGAATGGGACACGAAGATCTATGCCATCCGAGAGTTTGGCAAATTAGCAGAACCTGGTCCTCAGATACTATTTGGGAAGCTTATGTCCTTTGAGCTTCAGCTGAACACGAGGAAAGCAGAAGAAGAAGCCGAGAAAGCCACAGCAAAAGAAAAGACTGTGGCCCTAAAAGCCAATCACTCAAGGAAAGGCAAGGGTGTAGCCTCATCCCGCTCTCGGAAAATGGATGAGGAAGAAGATTCTGAGCCATGCTCGTCCGGCTCAGAGCTATCTGAAGAAGACTTCTCCCTCATCACTCGAGAGTTCAAGAAGTTCCTCAAGTTGAGGAATCAAAGAAAGAGAGACGGCTACTCCTCCAGACATCAGAAGAAGAATTATTCTTCTGACAGGTATGAATACAAACAGAACAAACATCGCTCTAACGACATTATTTTCTTTGGATGCAATAAGCCAGGTCACGTCATCACTGACTGCCACCAAGGCAAGAGAGATAAGGGGAAGGGAGAGGAGAACAAGTCCTCTAGAGATAAGAAGAAAGAGAGGAGCTACATCGCCAAAAAGCCAAAGACACTTAGTGAGTCTTATTCCTCAGACTCCAGTGATGATGAAGAAGCCTACTTCGGGCTAATGGGTCGCTCTGACTCAGAAGGAGACTGCTCCCCATTTACTGGGAAGGTAAAAGCTCGTACCCCCCCCCCTCTCTGACTCTGAGTATGAGTCTCCTGATGATGATCTCGAGGACAGCCCTTCTGCCCGAGAAGCCGAGCTCCTCGAAAAGTATGAGCTTCTACTCAACACCTTCGAGGAATGCCGCAAGAGATTGAGGGCTCAGAAAAAGGAAGTCAAATTCCTTAAGGTCGAGGGTGTCTCCCTAAGGGAAGAGATCACTAGCTTGATTTCTCTCCGATAGGAGCACCTGGACCTGGTCTCTAAGCACTCTGAGTCTCTAAGTCTCCTTGACCTTAAACAGGAATAAATCAATAAGTTGGAAGAACAACTTGCGGCAGAAAGGAAGATTGTCAAAAGCTTCTCTATGCCAAAGATTGTTCTTCCACTGGTTGATATCTTCTCTGCTCAGGCTAAGGGGGTTGGCTTGGGGCATGTGGGTGTGCCTGGTAAATCATCCAGGAGAAACAGAAAGCAGAGGAAAAATAAGGCTGCTAAGAAGGCCTCTGCTGCAGAAAAGGGAAAGGCCCCACTCAACCCTATTGAATTCAGGAAGCCTGGCTTTCCCTGCAAGGAACAGGACTTTGAGTCAACCTATGGCCACTTCTTCCGGCCCTCGGTTGAAAAGCCCAAGAGCCGGTATGATGTTTGGGCCTTCCCCCGCAACTACGGTGAGAGTGTCTTTAAGGCACCTTATGAGGAAATCCAAGTGGAGGATTATGGCCACTTCTCTTGCGGCCATAATAGGAAGCAGACACCAAAAGCCAAGCCTGTTATACTGAAGGAATAGGAGGTGAAGAAATCATGTGACTGTTGTCATCATGATTGCTCCACCTCCAGATCCAAGGCCCCGGCTGGACCCACCGTTCCAAGGGTGAAGCAGGATCCTAGGAAAAGGTACAACAGATTTGATTGTTGGTGTTGTGGCAAAGTTTGTCACTTTGTCGTGGATTGCTGGTTTAATCCGAGATATAACGAGACTCCTCATGTTAGCAATGCGAGACCGACCACTCGTAGGGTTAACCATCCGAGGGGGAGTGTGCTAACAAGAAATCTAGGACCCAAGTTCGATTGGGTTCCTAAGGGAAATTAATTCTGTTTTGCAGGAATGTCCAAAGGCCACCAAAACTCAAATCTGGTACTTGGATAGTGGATGTTCCCGGCATATGACTGGGACTAGACGCCTGCTGCGTGATTACTCTTCAGTCGAAAATGGACCCAAAGTCATCTTTGGGGGATCAGATCGAGGTGTCACCAGAAGTTATGGTATGATTTCCAACAGAATAATCTCTATCACCGACGTGGCTTATGTTGAAAGTTTAAATCATAACCTGATCAGTGTAAGTCAATTATGCGATAAAGGATATGACGTTAAGTTCTGCAAGGATAAATGCTTGATAATATCGTTTGCCTCTTCGGAGACAGTATTAACCGGCATTAGGAGCAGAAATATCTTTTGTTTAGATTTTCTTAGTTTAGATTCTTTTACCCCCGTGTGCCTGGTAGCAAAAGGCAGTGCATCTCTTTGTGAACAATGGCACAAGAGATTGACACATATTAATTTCAAGACGATTAAGATGTTATTTTCTAAAAATTTAGTAAGGGATGCTCCCATTATTAAGTGCATCAAAGATAGACCCTGTCCTGCGTGCCAGAAGGGCAAACAGACTCGGGCTACCTTTAAGGGCATTGCAGACAATGACTCTTCCAGATGTCTTTATCTTCTGCATATGGACTTGTTTGGTCAAGTGCAAGTTCATAGCTTGGGAGGCAAGTCCTATACGCTAGTGATTGTTGATGATCACTCTCGGTTTACATGGGTGTTCTTCTTAAAACGAAAGTCAGATACGTTTGACATCTTCACGAGTTTTGTCAAGCAAATTCAGAACGAACTTAACTGCTCAGTGGTAAAAATCAAAAGTGACCATGGAACAGAATTCGAGTCTGGGGCTATGACAGAATTTTGTGAAGAACATGGTATCTTTCATGAGTTTTCCTCCCCACGTACTCCTCAGAAAAATGGAGTTACGGAGAGGAGAAATAGAACTCTCATTGAAGCTTGCACGATAATGTTGAATGACGCTTCTCTCCCAGAATACTTCTGGGAAAAGGCTGTCAATACGGCTTGACATGTACAAAACCAGGCCTTGATCAACAAGAGTCATCGTAAGACGTCTTATGAGCTACTGAAAGGCAGGAAACCAACCATGCCCTATTTAAGGATCTTTGGATGCAGATGCTATGTACTCAATAACGGGAAGTACCCGCGTACTAAATTTTGTGAAAAATGCTTCGAAGGTATATTCATGGGCTATAGTAGCCATAGTCGGGCATATAGGGTTTTCAATAAGAAAACACTAGTGGTGGAAGAGTCCATTAATGCTATTTTCGATGAAAGAAGCTTGCTTCATAGCACGTCTTCCACTGGCATTCTTGAAGATGCAGGTGCATGGCTTGAACAACTAAGTCTTGATGAGACTACTAAAGGTGCAACTCCCAAGTACGTCAAGGTTTCCACCTCGACGACAGCTGGAGAAGTTGACGAGCAGGATGGAGAAAATCTGTCGGAAGAAGGAGAAGCCCGAGAAGACGTCAGAGCTCCAGATGCCAGACTCCTAGAGCTCCGACACGTGAGGGATCATCCTAGAGATCAGATCATTGGAGATCCTCGTGACGGTGTCAGAACTCGAAGAGGTACAATTAATGAGATTTTGCACCTTAGTTTCCTGTCACAGGTTGAGCCAAAGAAGTTCGACGAAGCGAACAAAGATGCGGCATGGATATTGGCCATGCAAGATGAACTGCATCAATTTGAAAGATGCAACGTCTGGATGCTTATTCCCAGACCAAAGAACCAGAATGTGATCGGCACCAAGTGGATCTTCAGAAACAAACTGGATGAACACGGTGTCATCATAAAGAACAAGGCCAGGATGGTGGCTCAAGGTTACAGACAGGAGGAGGGGATTGATTTCGACCAGACCTTTACACCAGTGGCAAGGCTCGAGGCGATCAGGTTGTTCCTGGCATATGCTTCGCACAAAGGATTCACTGTCTATCAGATGGACGTGAAATCTGCATTCCTTAATGGAAACCTAAAAGAGGAAGTATATGTCGCACAACCCACAGGTTTTGTTAATCCTACATTTCCCAATCATGTTTATTTTCTTAATAAAGCGTTATATGGCTTAAAACAAGCTGCTCGAGCTTGGTATGAGACTCTGTCTAGTTTTCTTCTTGAGAACAAGTTATCTAGAGGAAAATAGATAAGACATTATTTTTTAGCGAAGTCAAAGGCAAGATTTTGCTGGTGCAAATCTATGTCGATGACATAATATTCGGGTCAACGGATAACAACCTTTGCAAGAAGTTTTCCAAACTTATGCAAGGGAAGTTTGAAATGAGTAGTATAGGAGAGCTGAAGTATTTCTTGAGACTTCAAGTGAAACAGTCTGAGGATGGGATTTTCATCTCTCAGACGAAGTTCACAAATGAACTCCTCAAGAAATTCGGAATGGAGAGTGCAACCTCTATGAGGACTCCAATGGGATCCACTATGTCTCTGTACAAGGATGTGAAAGGGAAACCTTTTGATGAAACCAAGTACAGAAGCATAATTGGATCCCTGCTCTATCTTACTGCTAGTAGACCGGATATTATGTTTTCCACATGCGTCTGTGCCAGATATCAGGTGAACACTAAGGAATCTCATTATGTCGCTGCAAAGCGGATTCTTAGATACCTTAAAGGTACACCAAATCTTGGCTTGTGGTACCCAAGAAACAATGATGTCGAGCTGATAGGATTTTCAGATGATGACTTTACAGGAAGCAGGGATGATAGGAAAATCACTTCCGGGACGTGTTAATTCCTCGGAAGAAGGCTTATTTCTTTGAACAGTAAGAAGCAGAATTGTGTCGCAACCTCCACAGCTGAATCTGAGTACATCTCAGCAGGCAGCTATTGCGCACAACTTCTATGGATCAGAAATCAGCTCAAAGATTATGACCTGCAGTTCAGAGAAGTTCCGATGTATTGTGACTCCTCGAGCGCAATAGCAATTGCGAAAAATCCTGTGTCGCACTGCAGAACAAAGCATATTGAAGTGCGTTATCACTTCATTCGGGAGCATGTGGAAAACAAAGACATATCTCTCTGTTATGTCCCCACGGATAAGCAGGTTGCAGATATCTTCACAAAGCCCCTAGATGAGGCCAAGTTCAGTCTCTTCAAAACTGAACTCGGCAGGCTGAACTATGAAAAATGAAGACTGTATGGCTCAAGGCTCTTGGATCAAGGAGGAGCATCAGCAAGGAACTCAAGCTCGAGCATGGATGCAAGATCTGAGGGGGAGCATGTGGCTCCAAGTAAAGTCCCAGATTTGCAGAAGCCGAAAAGGGGGAGATTACCCTCTCGGCTAAGGCTAAGGTGGCTCCAAGTATGCTCTCACGAAAGTGGTAATGAATTTCTCTCTCAACTGAATTAGTAGTTTATGATTTTCATATGCTCCATTCACCTTAGCTTGTAGGGTTTAGGCTTCTTAAAATATGGGGAGATTGTTGGGTATTGTATCCACAATGTACCTGATTTGAAGAAGCCCCTGAACAAGCTAAGTTGAATAGATAATGTATTTGATGATTTTCTTCAAGATGTGCTTGCAGTTATTCCACGCTAAGTACACACCAATGTCAGGGTGCAGTGGGTCAATATACACGGGTCTGCGCAATGTAATCCCTCGTTAAGCAGATCAGTGTGTTGGCTTCCGTGTACTCTCTCTATTGGAGTGTATTTATTTTCAAGTACAGGGCTGAGAAAGATCAAGAGCAGACAAGGAGCAAGGATGGGTCAAAGACCAGCTCACGGGAAGATAGACGAAAAATCGTCTAAGGAAAATTCGACGAGAATCACTAAGTGATTCTCGCCGATTCGACGGGAATTACTAGTGATTCTCGCCGAATCGTCGAGAATCACTCGCCGATTCTCGCCGACTGCATCCGGCTGACTCAATGCCTTCAAGATTTCTGCTAAGGCAGAATCGACGAGAATCGCCAACTAATTCTCGCTGAATCGTCGAGAATGACTTTGCATTCTCGCCGATTTGTCGAGAATAGTTGTGATTCTCGCCGATTCTCTCCGGTAGCAAGCTTTTCAGCAGGAATTCTTCTAAGTAGAATTCGACGGGAATCATAAGTGATTCTCGCCGAATCGTCGAGAATCACCAATGATTCCTGCCGAATTTGCCTTAGGCATTTTTCGTCGACTCGCTGGACCGGACCATGTACTCAGGCGTTGTTTGAACCGGAATTAGGGTTTCGTCTTGTGGGGCCCATAACGGTTATATAGGATGATCTACAGTATAAATACTCGCTTATTTTGAACATTACAAAATCCCTACACGCGAAAAAGAAACGAGCCGCCGACTTGACCTAGCTCATCGCGGAACTTCTTCTGCCTCCGTCGCCGCTCGAAAGGTTGTCGCCGCCGCTGGTCTTGGATTTTTCTTGATCTCACGGCAACAGAAACTCAGCCAAGCAACGCGTCTCACGTTTTTATCTTGAGATCCTTTGTCTCTTGGTTTGTTGAACGGGAATACTTTCCCCTTCCGAATCGATATAGACGATCGATCCAAGTAAGATCGTTGGTATACCTTGCTAGCTTTGTTACGAAGTTTGGATCTCGAAAGCATCGCCGTCGCAATCCTTGCCGCCGCCGATCTCGGGGAGATCCTCTCCAAGAGAGTGCTTAGGTCGTGGACTCTTCGTCTTCTTCAAGAACGCTTCATCGAATGAAGAGGGACACCGAGCGCTCTAAACGTAGTTTGTATTTTGTACATTCTAATTTTACTTTTGTTGTAACGGAACTTTGGTTCCTCATTGTAAGGGTTTGGTGCAACCCGTGGTGGAGGAGTAGTGACTCCTTCAGGTGGAAGGGTTTCTTCCATAGTGTGAGGATTGGATTTCAATCCGGTTTGTGAAGTGACCGAGTCGTCCCTTGTTGGGAGATAGGTCGAAGTGGGAAAGTGGACGTACCCAAATCGGGGAACCACTATAACTACCTGTGTGTTTCTGTGTTGTGCTTGTTTTGTTTTATTGTGCAGGTAAATTTTTAATTCCGCAAAACGACTGCAAATCACCTATCCCCCCATAGGTGAAGGTAGTTGACACTAGAGTGACTTTCAAGTGATTCCCGCCAACTTCGACGGGAATCACCAACGATTCTCGCCGATTTTGCCTTACGCAATTTTCGTCTGTTCGCTGGACCGAACCAAGAGACCGTGTGCTGTTTCGGCCGAGGCTAGGGTTTCTCCTTATGGGTCCCACAACGGTCATTAGGGTTGGCTCGGGTATATATACATGCATATTTCAAACTTCTACAGTAACTGATTCACGGAAAATCTTAAGTAGTCGACGCGTGCCCTAGCAGATCGTGGAACGTCGCCGATCGCTATCGCCGCTCGCAAGCTAGTCGCCACCGCTGATCTCAGAGGTTCTCTGATCTTCCGACGACAGTACCGAGGCAAGATGAGCGTCTCATGCATCTCTCTTGAGATCTCTTGTCTCTCGATTCGTTGAACGAGGTTAGTTCTTCATTCCGAATCGAATGAGACGACTGATCCGACTGAGATCGTTCGTAGACCTTGTTTACTTCGTCAAGAAGTTTGGATCTACAAAGTATCGCCACCGCAGTAGCTTGCCGCCGCCGATCTTGACAAGATCCTCTCCAAGAGAGAACTCTGGTCATGGATTCTTCGTTACTTCCAAGAAAGCTTCAACGAACGAAGAAGGACATCGGATTCTCCAAAAGCCTTGTTTGTATCTTCTTATACATTCAATTTTTGTTTTGTTGTAAAGGAATTTTTATTCCTACTTGTAAGGGTTGGGTGCAACCCGTGGTGTTGGAGTTGTGACTCCGTTGTTGGAAGGGTTCCTTCCGTAGTGTGAGGATTTGATTTCAATCCGTTTGGAGAAGTGATCGAGTCGTCCTTTGGTGGGAGATAGATCGAAGGGGGAAACTGGACGTACCAAAATCGGGGAACCACTATAATTTCTTATGTGTTTTCTGTGTTGTGTTTGTTTAATTGTGCAGGTAAATTTTATTCCGCAAAAGACTGCACGACACCTATTCCCCCCCCCCATAGGTGGATTTAGTCGACACTAGATACTTTCAAGTGGTATCAGAGGGAGGTTACTCGTCAATAAGGTTAACACCTTGAGTAAGATCTCGTGACTAGTGTCAAGAGGAAAGAAGATCTCGGAAATGGACAGACTCAAGTATTCAGGAAAGATCCCAGTGTGCACCAAACTGAACTTTCCCATCTGGAAGGAAAGGATCAGGTTCTACATGGAAGCAGTCGACCCTCGACTCTTCATGGTAGTGGAGGAGGGCCCTTATATCCCCACGAAGGCCTCCACCATTGATCCTACCAAGATGGTGCCCAAGAAGCTTTCCGAAATGGATAAGGATGAGATGGTGCTTGTCAGACTAGACAAGAAAGCTCAGAACATTCTTGTAAGCACCGTCGATGATTCCATGATGTAGAATTTCAGCAACTGCAGGGCTGCCAAGGACATCTGGCACTGCCTTATCATCCTGATTGAAGGCACAGATGAAGTAAGGGATGATCGAAAATTCCTTCTGAACCAAAAGTATGAGGCCTTCAGGCAAGGTCCCAAGGAAGAAATTGGAGTGACATTCGAGAACTTCCTGAAGATCGTCAATGCCCTGAAGGGGTATGGCAGAGTGTTCACTGATGGTGAACTAAATGACAAATTCCTTAGATCCCTTACTAAGGAATGGGACGCCAAGATCTGCACCATCAGAGAGTTTGGCAAGCTGGCAGAAACTGATCCCCAGATTCTATTTAGAAAGCTTATGTCCTATGAGCTTCAGCTGAACACCAAAAAAGCTGAAGAAGAAGCCGATAAAGCCGCTGCCAAAGAAAAGACTATAGCCCTGAAAGCCAATCACTCAAGGAAAGGCAAGGGTGCAGCCACGTCCCGCTCCTGGAAAAGGGATGAGGAAGAAGACTCTGAGCCATGCTCTTCCGGATCAGAGCTATCTGAAGAATAATTCTCCTTCATCACTCGAGAGTTCAAGAAGTTCCTCAAGACGAGGAATCAAAGAAATAGAGACGGCTCCTCCTTCAGACATCAGAAGAAGAATTACTCTTCTGACAGGTATGAATCAAAACAGAACAAACATCGTTCTACTGACATCATCTGCTTTGGATGCAATAAGCCAGGCCACGTCGTTGCTGACTGCCACCAAAGCAAGAGAGATAAGGGGAAGGGAGAGGAGCACAAGTCCTCTAGAGATAATAAGAAGGAGAGGAGCTACATTGCTAAAAAGCCAAAGACACTGAGTGAATCAGATTCGTCAGACTCCAGTGATGATGAGGAATCCTACTTCGGTCTAATGGGTCGCTCTGACTCAGAAGAAGACTGCCCCCCCATTTACTGGTAAGGAAAAAGATCGTACCCCCCTCTCTGACTTTGACTCTGAGTCTCCTGATGATGATCTTGAGGACAACCCATCTGCCCGTGAAGCCGAGCTCCTCGAAAAGTATGAGCTGCTGCTCAATACCTTTGAGGAATGCCGCAAGAGGTTGAGGGCTCAGAAAAAGGAAGTCAAATTCCTTAAGGCAGAGGGTGTGTCCATAGGATAAGAGATCACTAGCTTGATTTCCCTCCGACAGGAACACCTGGACCTGACTTCTGAGCACTCAGAGTCTCTAAGGCTCCTTGACTAAAAACAGGAAGAAATCAACTAGTTGGAAGAACAGCTTGCGGCAGAAAAGAAGATTGTCAAAAGCTTCTCCATGCCCAAGACCGTTCTTCCTCTAGTTGATGAATTCTCTGCTCAGGCTAAGGGGGCTGGCTTAGGGCATGTGGGTGTGCCTGGTAAATCATCCAGGAGAAACAGAAAACAGAGGAAAAATAAGGCTACTAAGAAGGCCTCTGCTGCAGAAAAGGGAAAGGCCCCACTCGATCATGTTTCATTCAGAAAGCCTGGCTTTCCTTGCAATGAGCAGGACTTTGAGTCAACCTATGGCCACTTCTTCCAGCCCTCAGTTGAAAAGCCCAAGAGCCGGTATGATGGTTGGACCTTCCCTTGAAACTACGATGAGAGTGTCTTCAAGGCACCTTATGAGGAAATCTAAGTGGAGAATTATGGCCACTTCTCTAGAGGCCATAATAGGAAGCAGGCACCAAAGGCCAAGCCTGTTATACTGAAGGAACAAGAAGTGAAGAAATCATGTGACTGTTGTCATCATGATGCCTCCACCTCCAGATCCAAGGCCCTGACTGGACCCACCGTACCAAGGGTGAAGCTGGAGCCTAGGAAGCGGTACAACAGGTTTTACTGTTGGTGTTATGGCAAAGTTTATCACTTTGCCGTGGATTGTTGGTTTAATCCAAGATTCAACGAGACTCCTCATGTTAGCAATGCGAGGTCGGCCACTCGTAGGGTTAACCACCCGAGGGGGAGTGTGCTAACAAGGAATCGAGGATCCAAGTTCGATTCGGTTCCTAAGGGAAACTAATTCTGTTTTGCAGGTATGTCCAAAGGCAACCAAAATGCCAATCTGGTACTTAGATAATGGATGCTCCTGGCATATGACCGGGACAAGAATCATGTTGCGTGATTACTCCCCAGTCGAAAATGGACCCAAAGTCATCTTTGGAGGATTTGATCGAGGAGTCACCTGGGGTTATGGTATGATTTCCAACGGTGTATTCTCTATCACTGACGTGGCCTATGTTGAAGGGTTAAACCATAACCTTATCAGTGTAAGCCAGTTGTGTGATAAAGGATACGGCGTTAAGTTCTGCAAGGATAAGTGCTTGATAATATTGTGTGCCTCTTCGGAGACGGTATTAACTGGCATTAGGAGCAGAAATATCTTTTTCTTAGATTTTCTTAGCTTAGACTCTTCTACCCCCGTGTGCCTAGTAACAAAAGGCAGTGCATCTCTTTGTGAGCAATGGCACAAGTGATTAGCACATATTAATTTCAAGACTATTAATATGTTGTTTTCTAAGAATTTAGTAAGTGATGCCCCTACTATTAGGTGCATCAAAGATAGCCCCTGTCCTGCATGCCAGAAGGGGAAACAGACTCGGGCTACCTTTAAGGGCATTGCAGACAAAGACTCCTCCAGATGTCTTTATCTTCTGCATATGGACTTGTTCGGTCCAGTGCAAGTTCATAGCTTAGGAGGCAAATCATATACGCTAGTGATTGTTGATGATCACTCTCGGTTTACGTGGGTGTTCTTCTTGAAACGAAAGTCAGATACATTTGACATCCTCACTAATTTTATCAAGAAGATTCAGAACAAACTTAACTGCTCCGTGGTAAAAATCAGAAGTGACCATGGAATAGAATTCGAGTCGGGTGCTATGACAGAATTCTGTGAAGAACATGGTATCTTTCATGAGTTTTCCTCCCCGCGTACTCCTCAACAAAACGGAGTTGCAGAGAGGAGAAATAGAACGCTCATTGAAGCATGTACGACAATGTTGAATGATGCTTCTCTTCCAGAGTACTTCTGGGCAGAGGCTGTCAATATGGCTTGTCATGTGCAGAACCGAGCATTGATCAACAAGAATCATCGTAAGATGCCTTATGAGCTACTGAAAGGCAGGAAACCGACCATGCCCTATTTAATGATTTTTGGCTGCAGATGTTATGTACTCAATAATGGGAAGTACCCACGTACTAAATTCGGAGAAAAATGCTTCGAAGGCATCTTCATGGGCTATAGTAGCCATAGTCGGGCATATAGGGTCTTCAATAAGAAAATCCTAGTGATAGAGGAGTCCATTAATATTGTTTTTGATGAAGGAAGCTTGCTTCATAACAATTCTTCCAGTGGCATTCTTGAAGATGCAGGTGCAAGGCTTGAATAGCTAAGTCTCGATGAGACTGCTAAAGATGCAACTCCCAAGTACGTCAAGGTTTCCACCTCAACGCCAACTAGAGAAGTTGACAATCAGGATGGAGAAAATCTCCCAGACGAAGGAGAAGCCCGAGAAGCTGTTAGAGCTCCAGATGCCAGACTCTTAGAGCTCCGACACGTGAGGGATCATCCTAGAGATCAGATCATAGGAGATCCTCGTGATGGTGTCAGAACTCGCAGAGGTATAATTAACGAGATTTTGCACCTTAGCTTTCTGTCACAGGTTGAGCCAAAGAAGTTCGATGAAGCGAACAAAGATGCGTCATGGATATTGGCCATGCAAGATGAACTGCAACAATTCGAACGATGCAACGTCTGGACACTTGTTCCCAGACCAAAGAAACAGAATGTGATCGGCACCAAGTGGATCTTCAGAAACAAACTGGATGAACATGGTGTCATCATCAAGAACAAGGCCAGATTGTTCCTGGCATATGCCTCTCACAAAGGATTCACTGTCTATCAGATGGACGTGAAATCTGCGTTTCTAAATGGAAATTTGAAAGAGGAAGTATATGTTGCGCAACCCCCAGGTTTTGTAAATCCATCACTTCCTAATCATGTTTATTTCCTTAATAAAGCACTATATGGCTTAAAACAAGCTCCTCGAGTTTGGTATGAGACTCTGTCTAGTTTTCTTCTTGAGAACAAGTTCTCGAGAGGAAAAATAGATAAGACATTGTTTCTTAGGGAAGTCAAAGGCAAGATTCTGCTGGTGCAAATCTATGTCGATGACATAATATTCGGCTCAACGGACAACAATCTTTGCAAGAAGTTTTCTAAACTTATGCAAGGAAAGTTTGAAATGAGCAGCATGGGAGAGCTAAAATATTTCTTGGGACATCAAGTGAAAAAGTCTGAGGATGGAATTTTCATTTCTCAGATGAAGTTAACAAATAAACTCCTCAAGAAATTCGGAATGGAGAATGCATCCTCTATGAGGACTTCAATGGGATCCACTGTGTCTCTGGACAAGGATGAGAAAGGGAAACCTTTTGATGAAATGAAATACAGAAGAATAATTGGATCCCTGCTCTACCTTACTGCTAGTAGACCGGATATTATGTTTTCCACATGCGTTTGTGCTAGATATCAGGTGAACACTAAGGAATCTCATTATGTCGCTGTAAAGCGGATTCTTAGATACCTTAAGGGTACACCAAATCTTTGCTTGTGGTACCCAAGAAACAATGATGTCGAGCTGATAGGCTTTTCAGATGCTGACTTTACAGGAAGCAGGGATGATAGGAAAAGCACTTCCGGGACGTGCCAATTCCTCGGAAGAAGGCTTATTTCATAGAACAGTAAAAAGCAAAACTGTGTCGCAACCTCCACGGCTGAATCTGAGTACATCTCAGCAGACAGCTGTTGCGCACAATTTCTATGGATCAGAAATCAACTTGAAGATTATGACTTGCAGTTCAGAGACGTTCCTATGTATTGCGACTCCTCGAGCGCAATAGCAATTGCGAACAATCCAGTGTCGCACAGCAGAACAAATCATATCGAAGTGTGCTACCACTTCATTCGGTAGCATGTGGAAAACAAAGATATATCTCTCTGCTATGTCCCCACGAATAAGCAGGTTGCAGATATCTTAACAAAGCACCTAGACGAGGCCAAGTTCAGTCTCTTTAAAACTGAACTCGACATGCTAAACTATGAAGATTGAAAACTGAAGGGCTCAAGGTTCTTGGATCAAGGGGGAGCATCAACAAGGAACTCAAGCTCGGGCACGGATGCAAGAATTGAGGGGGAGCTTTGTGCTTAAAGTGAAGTCCCAGATTTGTAGAAGCTGAAAAGGGGGAGATTACCCTCTCGGCTAAGGCTAAGGTGGCTGCCAATGTTAAGTATGCTCTCAGGAAAATGGTAATGAATTTCACTCTCAACTGAATTTTTAGTTTATGATTTTCATTCACATCTGTTCTATTCACCTTAGCTTGTAGGGTTTAGGCTTCTTCAAATAGGGGAAGATTGTTGGGTATTGTATCCACAATGTACCTGATTTGAAGAAGCCCCTGAACAAGCTAAGTTGAATTGACAATGTATTTGATGATTTTCTATCAAGTTGTGCTTGCAGCTATTCCATGTTAAGTACACACCAATGTCAGGGTGCAGTGGGTCAATATACACGGGTCTGCACAACGTAATCCCTTGCTGAGTAGATCAGTGTGTTGACTCACGTGTGCTCTCTCTATTGGAGTGTACTTATTTTCAAGTACAGGGTCGAGGTAGATCAAGAGCAGAAAAGGAGCAAGGATGGGTCAAAGACCAAGTTCAAAAGAAGGAAGAGAAAAATCGTCTAAGTCAAAATTGATGGGAATCACTAAGTCATTCCCACCGACTTTGACGGGAGTCACTTGTGATTCTCGCCGATTCGACGAGAATCAGGCTGCATTCCCACCGACCTCTTCCGGATGACTATTTTCCTACAGGAATTATGCTAAGGCAGAATCGACGGGAATCACCAAGTGATTCTCGTCGACTTCGACGGGAATCGTTGTGATTCCCGCCGAATCGACGAGAATCAGTTTGCATTCCCGCCGATTCCCACCGGCTGACAAGGTTTTCAACTGGAATTCGGCCAAGGCAGAATCGACGGGAATCGTGAGTGATTCCCGCCGACTTTGACAGGAATCACAAACGATTCTCGCCGATTTTGCCTTAGGCAATTTTCGTCTGTTCGCTGGACCGAACCAAGAGACCGTGCGCTGTTTCGGCCGGGGCTAGGGTTTCTCCTTGTGGGTCCCACAACGGTCATTAGGGTTGGCTCGGGTATATATACATGCGTATTTCGAACTTAAACAATAACTGATTCACGGAAAATCTGAAGTAGCCGACGCGTGCCCTATAAGATCGCGGAACGTCGCCGATCGCTGTCGCCGCTCGCAAGCTAGTCGCCGCCGCTGATCTCAGAGGTTCTCTGATCTTCCGACGACAGTACCGAGGCAAGACGAGCGTCTCACGCATCTCTCTTGAGATCTCTTGTCTCTTGATTCGTTGAACGAGGTTAGTTCTTCATTCTGAATCGATTGAGACGACTGATCCGACTGAGATCGTTCGTAGACCTTGCTTGCTTCCTCAAGAAGTTTAGATCTACAAAGTATCGCCGCCGCAGTCGCTTGCCGCCGCCGATCTTGACAAGATCCTCTCCAAGAGAGAACTCCGGTCGTGGATTCTTCGTTACTTCCAAGAAAGCTTCAACGAACGAAGAAGGACATCGGATTCTCCAAAAGCCTTGTTTGTATCTTCTTATACATTCAATTTTTGTTTTGTTGTAAAGGAATTTTTATTCCTAGTTGTAAGGGTTGGGTGCAACCCGTGGTAGTGGAGTTGTGACTCCGTTATTGGAAGGGTTCCTTCCGTAGTGTGAGGATTGGATTTCAATCCGTTTAGAGAAGTGACCGAGTCGTTCCTTGGTGGGAGCTAGGTCGAAGGGGGAAAGTGGACGTACCCAAATCGGGGAACCACTATAATTTCTTATGTGTTTTTTTTTTGCTGTGTTTGTTTGATTGTGCAGGTAAATTTTATTCCGCAAAAGACTGCACGACACCTATTCCCCCCCCCCAATAGGTGGATTTAGTCGATACTAGATACTTTCAAGGGTCTTCCTATACAGCTTCCCATCACGCATCAGGTAGTATGCTGACTTATACTTAAAACGCTTCTTGTCCGGAGCATCCGGGAATTCTCCTGTGGATAAGGAAATTGTAAAGGGATCCATCCATGAGGGGCGCTGGCTCACCTCCATTAACTCCCCTTCCTTAATGGAAGAGTGGAACAGGTCGGTTATAGTTCCTCCCGCACTGGGTCTAAACTTAGCCAATTAATCCACTTATTCACTTTCTTCCCTCGACACATGTCAGAAGGAAAATGTTTGGAACGTGCCAATGATTCCCTTCACCTTCGCTAGGTATAGCTGGAGAGTAGGCTCCCTTGCTTCAAACTTGTCGTCGATTTTAGAGGACACCACCTGGGAGTCCGTTATCACCTCTACGTCATGCACCCCTAGTTCCCTTGCCAAGCATAGCCCTGTGATTATCACCCCATACTCTGCTTGATTGTTGGTAATAGAAAAATGAATGACCACTGTCTGCTCTATCCTCGTTCCCTAAGGACTTTCCAAGATTACCCCGATTCACAAAGAATGTCTTCCCAAGGAGCCATCCACAATCACCTTCTAGGGGACTGGGCGAGTGAGATCCGTCTCTACTAACTCAACCACATAGTCGGCCATTGCCTGGGCCTTTATCAAGAGGCGATGGACAAACGATATGTCAAACTCGCTTAGTTCCATTGACCATTTTGCAAGCCTCCCCGAATGCTCCACCCCCTCGAAGATATTTCAGAGTGGATGATCAGTCACTACCTGGATTGAATGCGCCTGGAAGTACGATCGTAGCCTCCGAGACGACTAGAGCAAAATCCAACTTTTCCAAGATCAGGTATCGAAGCTCCACCTTCCTCATGACCCTGCTCACATAAAAGATTGGCAACTGCTTCCTTCCCTCCTCCTGGACCAGGACAGAGCTCACGGCCTCGACCCCGATCCCAAGGTACAGGGATAAATCTTCCCCCTCCTCTGGTACCTAGAGAGGCGGTGCCTGAGTTTTTTGTCTCTTCAAGGCTTTCAAAGCCTCCTCGCACTCCTTAGACCATTCGAATCTCTAGCCTCTCCTCAACACTTTGAAGAAGGGCAAGAATTTCTCTCCTACCCGAGAGAGGAACCTGCTTAGCCCTGCAAGCTTCCTTGTCAAGCGTTGGACTTCTTTGGCATTCTATAGCGACTCCAACTCCATGATCACCCTTATCTTATTAGGATTGGGTTTCACCCCCGCAGGAGTAAGGAGGTGACCCAAGAACTATCCTCGGCTTGCCCCAAAAATGAACTTCAGAGGGTTCAGCTTCATCTTATACTTTCTCAAGGTGTTGAAGGTCTTCTCCAGATCTTGGAGATGAGACCTCGCATCCCGATGCTTCACCATGATGTCATCTACATACACCTCAAAATTCCTTCCCTTTTATTCCCGGAAGATCCGGTCCATCATTCTTTGATATCTCGCCCCTGCATTCTTCATCCCAAAGGGCATCATCTTGTAACAGTAGCATCCATCCCCTATAATGAAGAAAACATCTTTTATGTCTGGAGGATGCATCCTGATCTGGTGGTATCTTGAAAAGGCATCAAGAAAACTCATTAGAGAAAAACGGACGGCTGAGTCAACAAGCATTTTGATTTGAGGCAGGGGATAACAATCCTTAAGGAGGGCTTTATTCAAAAGCAAAAAATCGATACACATTCTCCAGCGCCCATCTCCCTTCTTGACCATCACCGCGTTGGAGACCCAGCCTTGGTACTGGATCTCCTGAAAGTGATAAGTTGTCTACCTAAATCACCTAGAGGTGGGTGAATAGGTGAATTGTACGTCTATTTGCGGAATAAAAAATTTAACGAACTTGCACAAAAATAATAAAGCAATCACAGACGACAAGAAGATTTATAGTGGTTCCCCAACCTTGGGTACGTCCACTTTCCCTAACCAATCTAGTAAATCACTAGACTCGGCAACTCCACTATCTTGGATTGAAAACCAATCCTACGTCTCGGAACCAAGTTCCTACAATCTTGATCCAAATGGATCTACACTCGGAAGAAGAATACTTCCTAGAACTCGGAGAACAAAGCTCCTGCACTCAGAAAATAATCTCCTACAAGATTAAAAAGAGATTTGGAAATACAAACAGAAATTTCTTCTCAGATCTGAAAATCTATCCCTAGGTCTTCATTCTTGAACTTTGCAGCTTTTTAAGAATTTGTTGAAGAAGACTCTCGGTGGATCAGTTCTGAGAAACTTGGACTTACTCGATCAAGGAGAAGATGAAGATTTATGAATTCCTTGAACAGCAAGTCGATCTAAATCGAAATAGGCTTTTGGCGACAGGATGAGCGGCGGCGGCTTCTGTAAATTTTCTTGAGAGAGACGACCGATTCAGAATTTTAGAAAGAGAAAGGTTCACCGCTTAGGGTTAGTCTTAATGACAAGACCTTGTATAGGATTTCCCCTAACGGTTAGAATTAACATTAATGATGATACGTGGACCAATCACGTCATGTCATTTGAAAATCCCGACAATTCAGAACTTAAGCAATTTTCTGAAGAACTGGACTGCAGTTCTCGAGAAGTATATATAAGTTATCGAGAACAAGCTGATTACTCGAGGGATATACGTTCTGGACTTACGTAAGTACTCGAGAAATAAGCATTGAGTCTACTCAAGAACTAAGCTACGCTTCTCGAGTACTAAAATAATATTACTCGAGAACTAAAAGAATATTACTCGAGAGCTAAAACTTGTACTCGAGTACTAAGTTGACTTCTTGAGAAGTAGAAGCTAAGTACTCGAGAACTATAACCCAGCTACTCGAGAGATGGACTTAGAAAATTTTCAACGCTAGCTCTGGCTACACGAGAAGTATAGGCTGAGACTACTCGAGAACTAAGATAAGCTTCTCGAGAACTTAGTGAACTTCTCGAGTTCTACTAACTCCACTACTCGAGAACTATACTAGACTTCTCGAGATGTGGACTTAGAAAAATTTTTGAACTTAGGAAATTTTTCTTCTTCATGAATCCAATCTTCATTCCATGTTCCAAGTGCTTGAATGAGAAGTGTATCCCAATAGAGAGGCTACATATGATTCAACACCTTGGATCACACAGTGAGGGATTACACTGTATGGTCATGTGTTCATTACCCACTGTAGACTGACATTGGTCTACACTTAGCAATGATAGTCTGCAAACACACAACTAAATAGAGATATCAAATACAACTTAATTCATCTTAGTTCAAGGGTGACTTCATGCAAATCTGGGTTATTGTGGGTGCAATACCCAACAGTCTCCCCCTATTTGTATAAGTCAGAACCCTCTACACTAAGGTGAATTATAGCAACAAAGAAAGAACTGTATATGAAAAACAGATTCAAATGCAAGAGATGAAAAATGAAACACAAAATCAGCAAAACTAGAAAATATATATATATAATGTTTTAGAGTTCAAATCAACATCCATTTCATCCTTAATCTCAAAATGAGTTATCAACAGAAAATAAGTCCTTACTATGATGTTGCCTGTCATACTTCTCTTGTTGTTTTCTCTGGTAGCTGAAAGACTTTGGATAGTACCTTGGACGTTTAGGAGGTGCCTTTGCATTGTTCTTCCCATATTCTCTGTCATAGATTCTCCTTTGAGTCATGGACTTTTCATTGAGTTCCCACTCAGAAGAGCTGTAGTGGAGATTCATGTTTTCATTGTAGTCCATTACTAATTTGAGAGTGTCTAAAATCAAAGCCTTGGAAGTAGGACTCCAGACTTCAGCAAATTCCTGTACTTTCCTTTTCTTTGAGTCTAGCTTAGGGACACTTTTGCTAGCAGAGGGGACTTCCCCATACTTTCGCTTCTTAGGAATGTGGATTTCAGGTTGATCTTGAGGAATCACATCATCCCAAACTTGATCATAGGAAGCAGGAGGAGGATTTTGATCTTCTGGCCTTGGAGAGAAGCATGGCATCTGAGGCTGCATCTAAGCAGGCATCTGGCTTGACTGACCTTCAGAAAGGGGGTTCAGTTGATGAGGTATGACATTAGGATCAACCTGGATTTCAGGGAATATCTGGTTATGCATCCAGACTGCAGTGTCATAGTTATGAAATTTCACAGACTGGATCTGTTCTAAAACATTCTTATTAATTGCAGTTAACTGCTCAAACCAGACAGTATTGGCAGTAGCAGTAAACTTGTCCACAAACTTGTCCACATGTTCTTTCACTAAACTCTCACCCTTTCTGAATTCTACAGATAGTGTGCCTATAGCATCTTCCTTGAAGGTACCAACCTCTTCACAGATTTTCATGAGGTTTTCCTGGGCTTTATTTTCCAAGTAAATTTGGTTGTCAGCAAGAGTTACTAATTGATCCATGACCTTACCAACACTAGAGATAGTGTGGTCTATAGCTTTTCCACCAATTTGAAACAGCTCTTCGAGAGAGTCAGTGTTGTGCTGAATTTCTGCAAAGCCTCTGCTCATCTCTTTCTCTAGAGCAGATACTTTGTCTTGGAATATTCTCAGAGATTCATCAAAATATTTTCTTTACTCACTCATCATTACATCAATCTTACTTAGAATATCTGAACTTACAGGGGCAGCAGGAGGAGCAATTTGAGGTGGAGAAGGGACTTCCCATGGAGCGATTTCTTCAATAACTACAGAGCTTTTAGCTTTGGTAGTATGAATGACTATATCTCCTTCCTCACCAAGGAAGGTGGGAATATAAAATTCAAGTCTCCTCAGGGGAGATTCAACTGCCTATGGTCTGGCTCATCTTCTTCTGAGAGAAGGATGGTATCTGGTTGAGGTGAGTCTTTGCTTGGAGAAGGAGAAGGAGCTGCTTTTGGGAGAAGGTACTGGAGATGGTGAAGGTTCTGTAGATGGATTCTTTGAAGGTTCATCTGCATTTTCTGAGTGGAGGGAAGGAAGGGGCTCATCAGAGGTGAGTTCTTTTATCATGTTTTCTATATCTTCTGCAGTAGAGTTGAGGGTTTTCTGAACTTGCTCATCTGAGAATGTCTCATCTGATATATCTGCCATTGGTGACCTGACTGGAGATCTGATTGGACTTCTGACTGGAGTTCTGATTGGACTTCTAACTTGTGATCTAGCTGCACTTCTGACTGGAGATCTCATTGAAGGAGGAGAGGGAATTCTGTCATCTGGAACACAGGAAGTAGGCTCCTGCTCAGTTGATGCACCAGATGGTTTAGCAACTTCATGAGAGGAGGGAAATGGGGTCCTGACCTCAGAAGCAGGGTGATCAAGATCTTTAGCAATCTGCTTGGGGTTCTTCAATTTTAACTCCCACCTTTGTATAGAAGTTAAGGAGATCTTCTTCAAGTGATGAATAGGTGTACCTTTGGAGGTCTTGAAGACTATTGGATCAATCTCATGCAGCATCAAGGAGATGATCTTGGAAAACTTTGGATCTTTTATGCTATCCGTGATCATATCAAAGATCATCATTCCATACTGAAATTTCTTTCTGCAGACGATAGCAGTCATTACATCGAATAGGTCATTGGTGATGAAACCTATAGACCCTGTCCTGCACCAGAGGATCTTCCCAATAATATTTACCAAAAGCTTGCTTACATAGTTCAGAGCTGTCCTTCTGAGAGAGGTGATGTCTACTGGAACTCCACAAAAATGACAAGTTCTGTCATTATCTTCCTGTGTAAGTTCATCTTCATCATCTACATTCGGCAACCGTAGAAGCTTGGACACAATGGTCGGGTTCAATTTGATCTTAACCCCTTTTACTTTTGATTTCAGAACTGTGTTGTTCCTCCTTATTTTGACATTTTTATAAAACTCTTCAACTTCTGGGAAAAGAATTTTGCAAGGTTCTTGAAGAACGAAGTTCAGACCTACGGTTTCGAGAAGAAGTAGAAGATTCTTGAAATCATCTGAGAGTTCGGCAATCCCGGAAACCACAAGTTCACTTCCCACTCCTATTCTAGACTGCTGTGCCATGGAAACTGAAGACGGTGGCGAACGGAGCGCGAGAGAACGGCAGTGTCGAAGCTCTGAGTCGGCGGGAAGGCGAAGAGTTTTTGAGAGAAATGGATTTGAAATGTCGGTTGATTTGTGAAATCTAAAGTTATATATATATATATATATATATATATATATATATATATATATATAAACCTAGTAATGACATTTAAGTGTCTAATTAACCTAAAATAAGCCTTCGATTAAGGCAGAAATCAGGTGGTTTGCGAAAATGAATAAATGAACAGAATTTGAAAAGTGACGGGTCATTTCTCGAGAGGGCGATTAGTTCTCGAGAGACAGAGTTAGAGTTCTCGAGAAGTGAATTCTTAGTACTCGAGTACTTATAATACTTCTCGAGAGACAGATGTGAAGTTCTCGTGAAGTAGACTTTAGTATTCGAGAACTAGATATTTAATTTTCGAGAAGTAACTTTATGTCTCGAGAAGTGATGTCCACTTGATAAATTTCTAACCTTTTTGTAGTATCCTTGATCCCTGAGCTTTGAAATGATCTCTTTTGGTCTTATTATTCTTTGTTCAACATCCCAAGTTCAGTTTTGAAAAAATTGAACTTGGTCTCGTCCAGCGGCTTTGTGAAAATATCTGCAACTTGTCGATCTGTTGGCACGTACTACAGATCCAAGTCCCCTTTCTCCACATGCTCCCAGATGAAGTGATATCTGAGCTCGATGTGCTTTGTCCGGCTGTGCGAGACTAGGTTGTTGGCAATTGCTATTGCGCTGGAGGAGTAGCAAAACAATGGAATGTCTTTAACCTTCATGTTGTAATCTTCTAGCTGGTTCTTTAGCCAAAGAAACTGTGCCCAACAAATGCCGACAGAAATATATTCTGACTCGGCCGTTGAAATTACGACACAGTTTTGATTTTTGCTGCTCCATGAGATAAGTCTTCTTCCAAGGAACTAACACGTCCCGGAAGTGTTTTTTCTGTCATCTTTGCTGCCTACAAAGTCTGCATCTGAAAAACCAATTAGTTCGTTGTCATTACTTCTTGGGTACCATAAGCCAAGATTCGGTGTTCCTTTAAGGTATCTCAAGATCTGCTTTGCAGCAGCATAGTGAGATTCCTTACAGTTCACTTGGAATCTAGCACAGACACATGTAGAGAACATTATGTCCGGTCTACTGACAGTAAGGTAGAGAAAGGATCCAACTATGCTTCTGTACTTGGTTTCATCAAAAAGTTTCCCTTTCTCATCCTTGTCCAGAGACATAGCTGAGGCCATTAGAGTCCTCATAGAGGTTGCACTCTCCATTTCGAATTTCTTAATCAACTCCTTGGTGAACTTAGTATGTGAGATGAAAATTCCATCTTCGGATTGTTTCACCTAAAGTCCTAAGAAATACTTCAGCTTTCCCATACAACTCATTTCAAACTTCCCTTGCATAAGTTTAGAAAACTTTTTGCAGAGGTTGTTGTTTGCAGAACCAAAAAGGATGTCGTCTACATAGAATTGCACTAGCAAAATCTTGCCTTAAATTTCCCTAAAAAATAATGTCTTATCTATATTTCCCCTTGTGAACTTGTTCTCGAGGAGAAAGCTAGACAGCATTTCGTACCAAGCTCGAGGAGCTTGTTTCAAACCGTACAGCGCTTTCGATAATAAATAAACATAGTCAGGAAAGTTAGGATCAACAAAACCTGGGGGCTGTTCCACATACACCTCTTCCATTATGTCACCATTCAGGAAGGAGGACTTCATGTCCATTTGATAGACTGTGAAGCCCTTCAGTGCAGCATAAGCCAGGAATAGTCTGATGGCCTCCAGCCTTGCCACTGGAGCGTATGTTTGGTCAAAGTCGATTCCTTCTTCTTGATGATATCCTTTGGCGACGAGTCTGGCCTTGTTCTTTATGATTGTTCCATCTTCGTCCATCTTGTTCCTATAGACCAACTTCATTCCGATGATATTCTTACCTTTGGGTCTTGGAACTAGTTTCTAAACTTTGCAGCGCTTGAACTGGTTCAGTTCTTCTTCCATGGCCAAGATCCATGATGCGTCTGAGTTTGCTTCCTCAAACTTCTTTGGTTCAACCTGTGAGAGAAAACTTAAATATAAATTCTCGTTAGTTGTACCTCGACGAGTTCTGACACCATCCCGGGGATCTCCTATGATTTGGTCCAATGGATGATCCTTCAGATGTCTGAGCTCTAGATTCCAAGCATCTGGAACTTCTTTAGCCATTGGAGTGACTTCATCAACTTGGATGGTTTATTCATCTTGATCGTCTATCTCTCCAATGGGGGTTGGAGTAGTGATCGTGATGAACTTTTCTCTTTCACCTTCAGTCGGTTCATCCAAGCTGATTTCTTTCTGCTTTGTACATGAATCTACAACAAGCACACTAGACGATTTGTTTTGCAGCAAGCTCGTCTCATCAAATACAACATGTATGGATTCCTCTACAACCAGAGTTTTTCTATTGAAAAACCTGTATGCCTTACTATGGCTACTATAACCTACAAAAATACCTTCAAAACTTTTCTCACTAAACTTGGTAGTATGATACTTACCATTGTTAAGCACAAAGCAATTACAGCCAAAAATTCTAAAATATGAAACAGTTGGTTTCCTGCCTTTTAGAAGTTCGTAAGGTGTCTTATCATGATTCTTATTGATGAGTGCTCGAATTTGCACGTGGCATGCAGTATTGACGGCTTCAGCCCAGAAGTACTTTGGTAGTGAAGCATCACTCAACATAGTCCTGCAGGCCTCTATGAGTGTTCTGTTCCTTCTCACAGCTACTCCATTTTGCTATGGAGTACGAGGAGATGAAAACTCATGAAAGATACCTAGGGTTTCACATAATTCTGTCATGGCCCCAAACTTGAATTCTATTCCATTGTTACTTTTGATTTTGACTACGAAACAGTTGTATTCATTCTGAACTTGCCTGACAAAATTAGTAAAGATATCGAAGGTATCTGACTTATGTTTCAGAAAGAACATCCACGCAAAGCGCAAGTAGTCATCAACAATAACCAATGTATATTACTTACCTCCCAAGCTTCTAATTTGCATTGGACCGAACAAGTCCATATGAATTAGATGGAGACATCTACTTGAATATTTGTTAATAATGCTTTTAAAGATAGACCTTGTTTGCTTGACTTTTACGCATGCATGACAAGGTCTATCTTTGACGTACTTGACATTCGGGGCATCACGAACTAAGTTGAGGGAGAATAATTTATTAATAGTTTTAAAATTAATATGTGTTAACCTCTTATGTCATTGGTCACCAAGAGACGCACTATCTTTTGCTAAAAAACACACTGGTGTAGAAGAGTCTATACAAATGAAATTTAAACAAAATACATTACTGCTTCGAGTGCCAGATAGAACCGTTTCCATATTGTCATCAGCCTTTATCAAGCACTTGTCAGCATGGAATTCAACTATGTATCCTTTATCGAATAGTTTGCTTATGCTTATGAGATTGTGTTCTAATCCCTCAACATAAGCTACATCCGAAAAGGATACACAACAGTTAGTGATCATACCGTAGCTTTTGGTTATCCCTCGGTCTGAACCTCCAAAGATGACCTTTGGTCCGTTCAACACTAGAGAATAATTTTGAAGTAGGTTTCTTGTCCCGATCATGTGCCGAGAGCATCCACTGTCAAAATACCAGATAGGCATTTTGGTGGCCTTTGGACATACCTGCAATCATAATCAGTTTGCCTTAGGAACCCAAATATGTTTGGGTCCTTGGTCTCGTGTTAGAACACTCCCCCAACGAAGATTAGCATCATGAGTGGTCATTCTCATGTTGTCAACTTGAGGAGTTGCAACATTTCTTGGATTAAACAAACAATCGATGACAAAATGACCAATTCTGCCACAGCACCAACAGTCGAACCTGCTGTATCTTTGCCTTAGGTACTCCTTCTTAACCTTCTGGGATAGTGTTCCAGCAGGGGTAGCATTCTTGGAGGAAGAAGCTTCATGATGATGGAAATCACATGATTTCTTCTCCATCACAAGCTTTTCCACAATGGATTTTACTTTTGGTGCTTTATTGAAGTTATGACCATGATCATAAGGACCATAGTCCTGAAGAATGACTTCTTCATAAGGTGCCTTAAAGACACTCTCACCAAAGTTTCTGGGGCGAGTCCATCCTTGGTAACGAGACTTTGGCTCTACATAAGTAGGCCTAGTCAAGTGGCCGTAGGGTGAGTCAAGATCAAACTCATTAGTTGGAAATATGACTTTCTTAAAGATAGTCTGATCTTGAGGGGCCTTCCCCTTTGCTTTGGCCAAGGCCTTCTTGGAGGCCTTATTCCTTCTCTGAGCCTTATTCCTCCTAGAAGATTTACTAGGAGCTTCTACATGGCCTAGCCCAGCACCCTTGGCCTGAGTAGAGAACTCAGCAACAAGAGGAAGAACTACCTTGGGCTTAGAGAAACCTTCAACAAGTTTCTTTTCGGCTTCTAGTAATTCTTCCAACCCCTTGATGATTTCATCCTTCAGATCAAGGTGCTTGATAGCCTTGTTGAACTCATCAACTGCAGTATCTAAGTCTTCTCTTAGTGAGTCCATCTTAACGACTTCCTCTCTCAGAGAGCTTTCTATGACCTTTATAGACTTAATCTCTTTTGCCTGAGTTTTCACGACCTTTCGACATTTGTCGTAAGCCATGATCAACTCCTTATACTGGGTCATGAGTTCAGACTCATCATCAGAGGAGCTATCCTCATGATCATGCTCAAAAACTTTATATTCTGAAAGAGGGGTGTGAGATTTTACCTCCCAAGTGAACTGGGGGTCTTGTTCATCATCTGATTGAGCCATAAGCCCAAAGTAGGCTTCCTTTTCTTCACTGGACTCACATGAGTCAGAGTCACTAAGAGTCTTGCCCTTCTTGGCTATCAGGCTCTTCTCTGTCCTCTTCTTACTGTACGAGGACTTTTTTTCTTCTCTCCTGTCACCCTCCTTCTTCTTGTGGGGGCAGTCAGCTATGACGTGACCTGGCTTATTACAACAGTAGCAAACTATGTAAGTCAAAATATGTTTGTTCTATTTAGAACCATACCTGTCGTGGCTGCTTGAGCCTTTTCTGTGTCGATCACTATCAAGTCGTGATCTTCTATGAGAGGCATCCTTGCTTTTCCATTGCTTCTTCTTGTTCAAGAATTTCTTGAACTGTTGTGAGAGTAAGGAGAACTCTCCTTCAGATAGCTTTGATCCCGAGGTACTTGGCTCCGAGTTTTCTTCTTCACTAACTTCTTGTGCTGGGGCTGGAGAGGTAACCTTGGACTTCTTAGAGGTGTCTGCCTTTAGAGCAACAGACTTCTCTTTGGATGTAGGCCTGCTCTTCTCTTCTTCAGCTTTCCTTGTGTTGAGTTGAAGCTCATATGATATCAGCTTCCCGAAGAGATTCTGAGGATCTGTCTCAGCTAGCTTACCAAATTCCCTGATGGCACAGACCTTGTTGTCCCATTCCTTGGTTAAGGATCTTAGGAACTTGTCATTCAGTTCTCCGTTGGTGAATACTCGGCCATATACTCTGAGGCCGTTAACTATCTTGAAAAATTTCTCAAAAGTATCTGCAATGGTATCTTTGTGCCCTTGTCGGAAGGCTTCATATTTCTGATTCAAAAGGGATCTTCTGTCATCCCTTACTTCTTCTGTACCTTCCATCAAGGTGATGAGGGACTGCCACATCTCCTTAGCAGACTGGCAGTGGATCAGGTTTTGCAGCATAGAGTCATCGACTGCACTTGCTATTATATTTTTAGCTTTTCTATCCAGAGAGACAAGTGCAATCTCGTTTTTATCTAGATCCATCAATTTCTTGGGAAATTGCTTTGTTGGATCTATAGTTGAGATAGTCATAGGAATTTGAGGACCTTCTTCAACAATCATGAAGATCCGGGGATCCATAGCTTCCATGAAAAACTTAATTCTTTCTTTTCACATGGGAAAATTGTTCTTTGTGCACAGGGGAAGCTTGGCAAAATCTTTAGCCATGTCAATTGCTTGAAAAATTCTCTAGAGATAACTTAAAGAGGAAATTGATCAAGGTGTTAACCTTTTAATGACCAACCTCCCTCTGATACCAATTGAAAGTGATAAGTTGTCTACCTAAATCACCTAGAGGGGGTGAATAGGTGAATTGTGCGTCTATTTACGGAATAAAAAATTTAACGAACTTGTATAAAAACAATCAAGCAATCACAGACGACAAGAAGATTTATAGTGGTTCCCCAACCTTGGTTACGTCCACTTTCCCTCACTGATCTAGTAAATCACTAGACTCGACTACTCCACTATCTCGCATTGAAAACCAATCCTACGTCTCGGAACCAAGTTCCTACAATCTTGATCCAAATGGATCTACACTCGGAAGATGAATACTTCCTACAAGTCGGAGAACAAAGCTCCTACACTCGGAGAATAATCTCCTACAAGATTAAAAAGAGATTTGGAAATACAAATGGAAATTTCTTCTCAGATCTGAAAATCTGTCCCTATGTCTTCTTTCTTGAACTTTGCGGCTTTTTCAGAAATTGTTGAAGAAGACTCTCGGTGGATCAGTTCTAAGAAACTTGGACTTACTCGATCATGGAGAAGATGAAGATTTATAAATCCCTTGAACAGCAAGTCGATCTGGATCGAAATAGGCTTTTGGCGATAGGATGAGCGGCAGCGGCTTCTGTAAATTTTCTTGAGAGAGACGGTCGATTCAGAATTTTAGAAAGAGTACGGTTCACCGCATAGGGTTAGTCTTAATGACAAGACCTTGTATAGGGTTTCCCCTAACGGTTAGAATTAACATTAATGACGATACGTGGATCAATCACGTCATGTCATTTGAAAATCCTGACAATTCTGAACTTAAGCAATTTTCTGAAAAACTGGACTGCAGTTCTCGAGAAGTATATATAAGTTCTCGAGAATAAGCTGATTACTCGAGGGCAATACGTTCTGGACTTATGTAAGTACTCGAGAAATAAGCGTTGAGTCTACTCAAGAACTAAGCTACGCTTC
Organism: Platanthera zijinensis; assembly: GCA_039513925.1. Classification (NCBI taxonomy): domain Eukaryota; kingdom Viridiplantae; phylum Streptophyta; class Magnoliopsida; order Asparagales; family Orchidaceae; genus Platanthera; species Platanthera zijinensis. Next base: position 111,419,734 of record CM077087.1, read on the forward strand.
TCGAGAACTAAAATAACCTACTCGAGAACTAAAATAATATTACTCGAGAGCTAAAACTTGTACTCGAGGACTAAGCTGACTTCTCGAGAAGTAGAAGCTAAGTACTCGAGAACTATAACCCAGCTACTCGAGAGATGGACTTAGAAAATTTTCAAGGCTAGCTCTGGCTACTCGAGAAGTATAGGCTGAGACTACTCGAGAACTAAGATAATCTTCTCAAGAACTTTGTGAACTTTTCGAGTTCTGCTAACTCCAATACTCGAGAACTATACTAGACTTCTCGAGAATTAGACTTTGAAAAAATTTTGAACTTAGGAATTTTTTCTTTTTCATGAATCCAATCTTCATTCCATGTTCCAAGTGCTTTAATGTGAAGTGTATCCCAATAGAGAGGCTACACATGAGTCAACACTTTGGATCACACAGTGAGGTATTACACTGTATGATCCTGTATTCATGACCCATTGTAGACTGACATTGGTCTACACTTAGCAATGATAGTCTGCAAACACACAACTAAATAGAGATATCAAATACAACTTAATTCATCTTAGTTCAAGGGTGACTTCATGCAAATCTGGGTTATTGTGGATGCAATACCCAACACCTCCGATACAAACACTTCTTTAAGAAACTTACCCACCTCCGCCCGGATGGGCTCAGCCAGTCTGTCGACGAATGACCTCTTCTTTTGCCAGATGGGGCGAGCGTCGGGATCAAGGTTGAATAGGTGGCAAGACATATCTGCATCGATCCCCGGCATGTCCTCCGTGCTACATGTGAAGATGTCCACGTTCTTCTGGATGCACTATATCATCTTCTGCTAATCATCCGGGCTCATCCCCCCACTGAATCGCACCTTCTCCACCCTTCCTCCTTGGGTGAGGACTTCCAGCTCCACCACTTCTTCCGCTACTTCCAGTCGGGACTGCTCTTCCTACTCGCCTGCTTCCCTCTCACCAGGGACGAGTGATTCGTCCTCCTCAACTTCCTCCACTTCCATAACCTTGGCATGTTCCTCCAGAACTTCTTCTACTCCCTTATACGGGCGTGGATCTCCACCTCCATATCCTCTTCTTCTCCCATGGCCTGCTGCCTAGTCAGCTCCTCCATTCTTCTCTCCATCTCCTCAGCTCCCTCCTGCCATGAGATGGTGTTGACTGCGGTGACGTAACACTCCCTCGCCGTCTTGAGGTCTCCCCGGATCCAGACCTGAATTCCTTCGGCATTGAACTTGAGGCATTGGTTGAAGAATGAGGGTACATGTTAGAGCTCGGTCGATAGGGGGGAATTGGTCGGAGGGTGCCCGAAATTCAAACGAATGGATGAAGAATAATCGGGAAGAAAGAGAGAGAAATAGAGAGAGTGTGTTTTTTCTGGGAGAGAAAAGAGAAACATTACTTTATTAATCCATGGCAAATCCCGATTACAGTTATTATGACTATTTATAAACATTGAATGGACAGTTGGTCTAAATACTGATTTCAAACAGATATAATAATCAACGATCAATAGAGTCCTTTGTAAATATCGTAACACATTTGATGCTGCCACCTGTTGCATGATGCTTCCCCTTCCTTTATTTGACCGGCTGAGATCTATCCATGTTTTGACATCATGCTGAATCTGGACTCTTGCAGCACAAATGGTCTTTGATCATAACATAGCCTTCCCCTTTTAAGCCAACGATGTCCTCATCATTCTCATTCCATCCACCAGAGTTAGGATTTAGCTATGGCGACTAAACGGCACATCAGTACTAAAGGAAGCAAGGATCTTATAGATGAAACTTGTAGTAGAATCATCTGCCAAAGTATCACACCGGAGAAACTTTCTTCTTTCCTGGGATGAGTGGTATAGCCTTCTAATTTTTCTGTGGTGGATGTTGGGGTTACTGGTGACGTCGCTAAGTGTGTTTCCTTTGCTGATGCCAAGTCGTTGGTAATAGATCTTTGAGATCTGCTTCGAGAGGTATGGAAGAGTGTTCCCGTGCTGCTTGCTGTAGATCTATAGGGAGTGCGTCCAAGTCTTCCCATAAACCGTCTTCGGGTGGAAGATCCTATTGGAACAGATGTTTCACATTCCCATTGTTTGAGAATATCAACTCCCAGGTTGTATTTTATCACGTCTTGTGCTGATAGAGTCTGCAAGTTGACAGGTGTAAGCGAAGAAGAAGACTCCTATGGAAACTAATGCTGAGCGATAGTAGTTACTGTCGGGCGGTAGCCGTGAATTAATTGTACAAAGGTCTCGGGAACCTACCGCGTCGCGCTAGTCCTACTGCCCATGCTAACACAAGGAATTATCTTGGCCAGCCTCTTGGGAAACTACTGTAAGCGGTAGTGATTACCGCGCCGCACTAGCCTCTCGACGAATGTCGAGAAGGACTTCTTGAGAAATCGATCTACCGCCAGGCGATAGCTGTTACCGAGCTGTGCTAGCCTATCGACGAATGTCGAGAAGGATTTCTCGAGAAACCAATCTACAGCCAACTGATAGCTGTTACCGCGCCGCGCTAGCCCTCAACGAGCATCAACATGACTGTTGAGAATCGTCGTGTCCTAATTTACCGTGTGGCGGTAGCTGAACCCGCACGACGCTAAGAACGATAAAACGGCAAATATTCATTTTGAATATTTTTCAAGATTTGGATGACAGCTGGCACAATAAGCATGCGAACCTACCATCGGGCGCTAGTCTTACCACCAGCGATAGCCTATTTTCATGAAGACATAAAAGGCCGCCTCAGATTCTATGCCTTAGGAACCAAGACGAAAATAGACAGAAGTTCCTACACTCTAGGGTTCGGCCGCCTCCTTGCATCCGTTTGGATCGTCTTCATCTAAGAAGAAGAGAGTCGTCTCACTCACGTACGCGATCGAAAGACTCCGGCAATCCAAGATCTACATCGACTACGAAGAGTTGAACGATTGCTAGCAAACAAAGATCTCAAGCACCGGCTACGGATCGCTAAATAGAGAAGTCATCAAGAGGGAGAACTTCATATTTAGATTATTTACATCTTTTATTCTTGTAATCTTTTTTGTTTCTAAATCTTGTGGTGAGGAAAATCGACTGGTAAGGATCGTCGGAATTCGGGTAGGATTCCGCGGTAAATCATCCTGGGGATAGGGACGTCTAGATCGGAGGATCTAGCGGGGCTCTAATACCATTCCTTGTGAGGAGGTGAAGAGTCGGCTCAAAGATCTTTCTTGGAGGGAAATGGAGAGAGCCAACCGGTCCGTGGAGCGGGTCGATATAGAAAACACAAGAGTTTTATTTTTCAGCGTCTTCGATTTCCGGCGTCACGGAGATCACAGTTTTGTAGTTGTTCAAAAACTATTGTTGATCTAAATCTTATAATGAAATTTATTTCCTGTGATCTTACCTACAGTTTTTTCCTACGTATAATATTTTGATCTCTTGTGTGTGGTGTACAAGCAAATTCGCACAGAAAATGAGTTCATAGACTTACCGCCGCGCGTTAGATACCTAATGCCCCACGGTATCTTCCATAACTCGATTTCCTGGGACGAAATATTTTAAATTCCATTTAACGCAAAAAACCTTATTCACCCCCCCCCCCCCTCTCTAAGGTTGGCCACGAGATCCATCAAGTGGTATCATAGGTAGGTTACTTCAAAAAGGCTTAAAAACCTGAAGTAAGATGGCCAACTCTGTTCACACATTCAATGAGGGACAAAGTGTGAGTAGACCTCCACTGTTTATGGGGAGTTACTATAGTCACTAGAGGACTCGAAAAATCTTTCTGATGACTCACAGCATGGATGTATGCTCCATGATAGAGACAAAGTACACTGCACCCACTGTCACGATTGGGGATACCGTTGTAGAAAAACCACGTGATAAGTGGGATGACGCGGACAAGCTTAGATGTACGAATAATGCCAATGCTATGAACTCGTTATTTTGCGCCTTGGACAAAAATGAATTCAATAGAATATGTAACTGCGAGATTGCTTATGATATATGGCGTCTTCTTGAGCTCACTCACGAAGGTACATCGCAGGTGAAAGAGTCGAAGCTATTCCGACTTGAATCTGAATATGAACAGTTCTAGATGGAGATCGACGAGGATGTGGACAGCATGTACACGCGTTTTACTAAGATCATCAATGCCTCAAGATCTCTCGGAAAGAGCTTTCCAAATGGTGACCTAGTGAGGAAGATCCTGCGAACTTTGCCTCATCGCTTCAACCCGAAGGTGACGGCTATTGTTGAGTCTCATGAAATCAGCACCCTGGAGATAGAGAGCCTCATCGGCAATCTGAATATTCACGAACTTGAATTGAAGATTCAAGCAGAGGAATATCCCGGGGAAATGAAGAAGAAGAAGGGACTGGCATTGAAGGCCGCAAGGTAGAGAAAAGCTACCTAAAATTGTGAGGAAGATGAGGAGGAGAGCCTCTACGTTCGGGAGTTCAAAAAATTCATGAAGAATCTCAAGAAGCGGGGACAGTTCAAGAAATTCCTGAAGATAGGAGCTGGAGAAGATAGAAGGTGGAACAAGCCATCAAAAGAGATGGAAAGCGATGATGAGAATCCCCAAACGGAGTGATATCACTACAACAAGCCTGGGCACCTAAAGAGAGAATGCCCAAGACTACAGAAGGAGGAAAAAGAAAAGCAAAGCGGCACAAAGGGAAGAAGGTGCTAAAGGTGCTCACTTGGGATGAGGATGGATCTGACGAATCAAGCACCACAGACTCTGACAGTAAAGACGAGGCAAATCTATGCCTCATGGGAAAGAATCAAGAAGAATCTGACGATGAGTCCAGTGTCCAGAGCGACACTGAGGTAACTCCACCTACCTATACTGAACTTCTTGAAATTTATGAACACTTAGTTGATAAATTAGAAAGTGTTATTTCTGAGAAAAAGTCCATGAGAGCCGAGAATAAGAAAATCAAAAAAGACTTAGAAAATTTAAAAAGTGAAGTAATTAGAAGTGGCAAAGAAAAGATCGAGTGTCTAGAGTGCTCTTGCATGATGACAACGATCGAAGAACAAAAGGCAAGTCTCTCCAAGTCGTCGGTGAGAACGAATAGTCTCATAAATGAAAAGAATTTATTGGAGAAGAGACTTCACTTGTCGCCTGCCAAGGTAGAGGAAGGCAAAAACAATTTGTCAATCGGTGTGTAATGCTTGTAACTGAAAACACCGCCCTAAAGGCGAGGATCCATGATCTTAATTGTGTCATCCAAAAGTTTGGAATAGGCCAAAATTCATTAAATATGTTGTTGGGTGCACAATGTCATGGATCTGGAAAGTTTGGACTAGGATACGTGTGTCCAACGTCCCCACCGAGTGGAAATCTTTATCAAGCTACCTCTAGAACTAATTATAAATACTCACCAAATAAGGTCAAAAATTCTCAAAGGCTTTCCCCATCCTCAAACACGAGCTCAAGCAACCTAATAAAGGAAGTGTCTACTGTTTACACTGTGTGTGCAAACTGTCATAAGTTTGGCCACACTTCTGGCTCGTGTCTGAGGAAAGGTGCTAAGGAAAATACGCAAGTCTGGTTACCAAAGTCTTCTACCTATCATATGGGTGGGACAACTTTGGTAACCAGAACTTTACCCTCATCTTCTTTTTAGGTCTGTTGGCAGGCTAAGGACACGAAGTACGTGTGATACTTGGACTTTGGATGCTCCAAGCACATGATGGGAGATAAAGGCAAGTTCCTTAGCCTGGAGAAGAAGAGGGGTTGCATGGTGACCTTTGGGGACAACAGCAAAGGACGGATACTGGGAATCAGCACCATTGGTAACAAGGCATTTTCTATTTCAAATGTTCTGTTTGTAGATGGCCTTAAGCACAATCTTATTTCAATTAGCCAACTGTGTGATAAAGGTCTAAATGTGATATTTGAATCTTCTACAAACACATGCAAAATTATAGATGTCAAAACTTCTAGTGTTTTACTTATCGCTCATAGAACTCATAATATGTACACGGTTAGTTTTGATGATATATCTGCATCTAATTTGAAATGCCTAGTTACTAAGAATGAGAAATTAGATCTTTGGCATAGGAGACTAGGACATTCTGGAAGTAAGATTATTGTAAAACTATCAAAAAAAACTTGTTCGGGGACTTCCCAACTTAAGTGGTAGTTTAAATGTCTTGTGTGATCCTTGTCAAAAAGGCAAATTTGTCAAAAACCTCTTTCAAGAGCAAAACTGAAGTTTCCACGTCTAGACCACTTGAACTCATTCACATGGATTTGTTTGGACCCCTTAGTACGTGTAGTCTAGGTGGAAAACGATACACCTTCGTTATTATAGATGATTATTCACGCTATTGCTGGATGATCTTTCTTGCGAATAAATTTGACACCTTTAGCGAATTCTCAAATCTTTGCACGTGACTTCAAAATGAGAAGGAGATAAAAATAAAATGTATTAGATCAGATCATGGAGGAGAGTTTGAGAATGAGGACTTATCAAACCTGTGTGACACCAAAGGAATTAAGCACAAATTCTCAGCCCCTCGCACTCCTCAACAGAACAGGGTTGTAGAAAGAAAGAACCATACTCTTTAAGAATTAGCCCGCACAATGCTCGTCGAGATCGGCTTACCACACTCTTTCTAGGCTGAAGCGGCTACCACGGCAAGCTACGTGATGAACCGAGTCATGCTTCACCCACTTTTAAAGTGAATTTTATACGAGTTGTATTTCGAAAAGAAACCCTCTGTATCGTACTTTAGGGTCTTTGGTTGCCCGTGCTATATTCTAAACACTAAGGATCATCTAGGAAAATTTGATGAAAAATCTGATCTAGGTACCTTCTTAGGATACTCGAGCAAGAGTCGGGTCTATAGGATCTACAATAAGAGGACCTTAGTGGTTGAAGAATTGGCTCATGTGCATTTCGATGAAAATTCCCCAACTAACGAGCCCAAGCCGAATGAAGAGGAGGTTGATGAGAGTGTACCGATAAGGGATAAGGGTGAGGAGAGAGTTGTGGCGAGTGAAACTCCAACTCTTGTACAAGGATATAGGCCTCCTAGTAATTTAAATTTTTCGAAGCAACATCCATGCGAACTCGTCATAAGAGAGCCATCTCATGGAGTTAGAACTCAGTCTACACTTCATGAGTCATTTTCAAACTTGCGTTTCCTATCTGATATTGAACCCAAGAACGTCTCAAAAGCCTTAAAAGATGAATCATGGTTCTTGGATATGAATGAGGAGCTAAGCCAATTCGAGCGAAGTAAGGTATGGGTTTTAGTGGAACGCCCAGATAACCATCCAGTCATAGGCTTAAAATGGGTTTTCAAAAATAAACTTGATGGTAAGTCTAGGATAATAAGAAATAAAGCTAGGTTGGTGGCTCAAGGGTATTCTCAGATAGAGGGTGTGGATTTTGAGGAGTCATTTACCCTGATTGCTCGTCTTGAGTCCATCCGTATGTTTTTGGCGTTTGCAAGTTATAAGAAAATTAGATTGTACCAAATGGACATTAAGAGTGTTTTCTTAAATGAATATATTAAGGAAGAGGTATATGTCGAACAACCACCCGGTTTCATGAATGTCGTCTATCCAAACCACATATACAAGTTAGTGAAGGCCTTGTACAGACTGAAGCAGGCACCCCGTACTTGGTACGATATGCTCACTACTTTTGTCTTAGATCATGTTTTAGGATGGGTAGTGCGGACATAACCTTATTTGTAAAGAACGAGAATTCAGATCTAATTATACTACAAATCTATGTGGATGATATCATTTTTGGGGCCACGAATGAAAAGCTGTGTGAAAATATTATCACCCTAATGAAATCCGAGTTCGAAATGAGCCTAGTAGGAGAACTTACCTATTTCTTAGGATTTCAGATTTCTCAACGCATAGACGGTATGTTTTATAAGTCAATCAAAATATATCAAAGATATGATCGTGTGTTTTAAGTATGAGAATCAAAAATAAGTCAAAACTCCTATGATTGCCTCTCTTAAATTAGGAAAAGATGAAAGTGGCATTTCCATCGATCAGACTGTGTTTAGAGGTATGATAGGATCATTGTTATATTTGAGTGCCTCTAGGCCCGATATCACTTACGCGGTGTGTCTTTGCGCTAAATATCAAGCCAACCCTAAGGAGTCACACTTGAAAGTAATAAAGCACATTTTTAGGTATCTGATTGGCACACAAACCCTTAGACTCTGGTACCAACACACCATTGATTTCACACTTCACGTGTACTCAGACTATGTCGGATGTTCACTTGATCGCAAGAGCACAAGTGGTACATGTCATTTCCTAGACCCTGCAATAGTCTCCTGGTCAAGCCACAAACAAAACTCGGTTGCACTCTCCACCGCTGAAGCTGAGTATATGCCCTTAGGAAGCTATTGTGCTCAAGCACTGTGGATGTCTCAAACATTAGAAGACTTTGTCCTAACTTGTAGGAATGTTACACTTAGGTGCGACAACAAGAGTGTCATAGACTTGACATATAATCTAGTACACCATTCAAGATCAAAACATATTGATGTGCGTCACCATTTCATTCGAGATCATATAAAAAAGGAGAACGTGAGTGTAAGCTTCATTGGCACCGATGACCAACTAGCTGACATATTACCTAAGCCACTCCCAGATGCACGTTTCTCATTACTTTGACTTGAGCTTGGTGTTCTGGATCTCTCATCCTAATGATCGATGTTTGTGTTTGCCTGTTCTTTTTGTTTATGGTTATTTTTTCTTTGTCCATATTTCACTTTCTTCGTGTATTTGCTTATGAGTTGTTTTCTTGAGTTTCCTTGTCGTTTTCTTTTAAAAAAAACAAAAAAACCAAAAACATGCATTTGTTTTCATTGAAACATTTTTATATTTCTATAATAGTTTTAATGTAATAGTTTTAATGTAATAGTTTTAATGTAATAGTTTTAAAAAAATGATATAAAAAACTGATGTTGATTTATAATGTTATTTGGCTCACATGACTTTGTCTTAGACCATAACGCGTACGTACAATGTTTCATTTCAGACTCTTAATCTATGTAAACAATTTCCTCCGGTCATAGTAGGTTGAATATATAGGTGCTTAGCTATTGAGTGCAACAAGACGGGGTCGTGTTTGTTGACTATGCCTCTAGGTATGTGTGAGGACTTAGATAGGGGAATGACTTCACATGATACACACATCCCTAGCCGGTGTACTAAGGAAAATAAAAAAATGCTAAGCTTTTGTGTTATATATCGTGACACTATACTCTAACACGCTAGAAATACGTTGAATAATCAATGTCATGATACACTTGTGATTATACTAGGTGTGGAACTTTGGGCCAAATCTCTAGTATAAAAGTCGTATGTGTCCAAGTTAAAGTGTTTCTATCTAGGTGGATAGATTTCGATTGACTCGGGGCTCCGTGAATAAAAAAATGATAATCAATGTGATAGCTCTACGCTAACAAAATTAAACTATGCAAGCTATCACATCTCTTGTCACGGTCCCCCCAAGCACTACTCATTCCTCGTGATAAGTCTTCATGAGCATTGTGAGGATGAGCACCTTGCTAAAAGAGTCATTTCGATCTTGTCCAACGACTCTATCTTTGGCTTAGTGCCCCTAGTTTTTCACCTATGTATGACATCGATTGACATGTGAGGTGATTATTCACCCTATTTCTCTTGTGTTAGGTTCCTAGACGATCGAGATAACCATGTATAATATGCTATTTTTCCCTTGGTGTTATCTCGCTTTCGATGCTACACGTATACATGTCATTACCTTGTCTAAGACTTCCGCACATAAGAATTGGACTGCAACTACACTATCTCTTTTTAGCATAATACGTACTAGCATACGATTTACACTCATGACGTTTTCCAATGTTTGTTTAACTTGATTACTTCCTTACTCTTATAACATTGTAGACATACTCGTTGTGTGCTTAGTTTAGTCTGTGTTGTCCAATTCATATTAACTCTGAAAATTGAACTTATGTGTCTGTGTACCTTGCTCCATTGTGTGACCCATGTGATACAATTCTCTGATATGTCTTTTGTTTTGAGTCACCTCTATACTTGTCATGTCTAACTTTACTTTATGTGTGCATTATCTGCTATTTATCTAACACTCGTCATATCTACTATTTTTCATCTCGCACGTCAGGTTGGCCTTGCCCGCCCGTATTTGATATTATCAAAGGGGGAGAATAGATTGTTTATGAGTATGAGTCACGGGTTAGGATAGGTCACATGTAGGGGGAGCATGTTAACAATGTGTGCACATAGATAGGGGGAGCAGGTCAAACATGTAGATAGGGGGAGCGTGCGTGTAGGGGAGCTACATAGAGATCATGTAACCTGATGTTAGCTTATAACTCTTATTCGTTATATGCACTTTATCTCATTGTTATTTCTCATGAACGGGATTTGATATTATCAAAAGGGGGAGTTTGTGAGAACCGATGTTTCACATTCCCTGTGTTTGAGAATATCAAGTCCCGGGTTGTATTTGATCACGTCTTGTGTTGATAGAGTGTGCAGGTTGACAGGTGCAAGCGAAGAAGAAGACTCCTATGAACACTAATGACGAGCGGTAATAGTTACAGTTGGGCGGTTGTCGTGAATTAATTGGACAGAGGTCTCGTACCGCGCCACGCTAGTCCTACCGCCCGCGCTAATGCAAGGAATTATCTTGGCCAGCCTCTCGAGAAACCACCGCAAGAGGTAGTGATTACCGCGTCGCGTTAGCCTCTCGACGAATGCTGAGGACTTCTCGAGAAAACGATCAACCACCAGGCGATAGCTGTTACCGCGCCGCTCTAGCCTCTCGACGAATGTCAAGAAGGATTTCTCGAGAAACCGATCTACCACCAGAAGATAGCTGTTACCGCGCCGCGCTAGCCCTCGACGAGCATCGACATGACTGCTCAGAATTGTCGTGTGCTATATTACCGCGCGGCGGTAGCTGTAACCGCGCGATGCTAGCAACAATAAAACAGAAAATATTCGTTTTGAATACATTTCTATATTTGGATGACAGCTGGCACAACAAGCGCGTGAACTTACTGTCAGGCGGTAGTCTTACCGTCAGTGGTAGCCTATTTTCATGAAGATGTATAAAAGGCTGCCTCGGTTTCTGTGCCTTAGGAACCAAGAAAAAATAGACAGAAGTTCCTGTACTCTAGGGTTTGGCCGCCTCCTTGCATCCGTTTTGATCGTCTTCGTCTAAGAAGAAGAGAGTCTTCTACCTCACGTACGCGATCGAAAGACTCCGGCGATCCAAGATCTACATCGACTACGAAGAGCCGACCGGTTGCTAGCAAACGAAGATCTCAAGCACCGGCTGCGGATAGCTCAACGGAGAAGTAGTCAAGAGGGAGAACTTCATCTCTAGATTATTTACATCTTTTATTCTTGTAATCTTTTCGTTTTCTAAATCTTGTGGTGAGGAAAATTGACAGGTAAGGGTCGTCGAAATCCGGGTAGGATTCCGTGGTAAATCATCCTGGGGATAGGGACGTCCAGATCGGAGGATCTAGCGGGCCTCTAAGACCCTTCCTTGTGAGGAGGTGAAGAGCCGGCTCGAAGACCTTTCTTGGAGGGAAAGGGAGAGAGCCAACCTGTCCGTGGAGCGGGTCGGAATAGAAAACACAAGAGTTTTATTTCTCACCGCCTTCGATCTCCGACGTAATGGAGATCATAGTTTTGTAGTTGTTCAAAAACTATTGTTGATCTAAATCTTGCAATGAAATTTATTTTTTGTGATCTTACCTACAGTAGTTTCTTGTCGATAATATTTTGATCTCTTGTGTGTGGTGTACAAGCAAATGCACACAGGAAATGAGTTCATAGACTTACAGCCGCGCGTTAGTTACCTAACGCCCCGCGGTATCTTCCAGAACTCAATTTCCTGGTACGAAATATTTTAAATTCCATTTAACGCATAAAACCTTATTCACCCCCCCCCCCCCCTCTAAGGTTGGCCACGAGATCCAACAGATCCTTCCACTGGACTAGCCCTTGCTGGATCATCAGATTGTTGCGAATAGTCTGACGTACACTAATCACAACCAAGGGAACATGTATGGGCATGTTCTTGTGGCTTTGTTTTGGTAAGGGCGTCACCTGTGTTGTCTCGCGTCCTTTGTATAACTTGAGCAGCGAAACGTGAAATACTGGGTGCATTTTACAGCCTTCTGGAAGTTTTAGTCTATAAGCTATTACTCCCATGACTTTCTCGATTCGGAAGGGTCTGTAATAACAGAGTGCTAGCTTTCTGCAGCTCATTCGGTTAAGCGTGAGCTGTTGGTAGGGGTGTAATTTTAATAACACCACATCGTTTACTTGAAAACTCTTTTCTGTCCTCCGTTTATCCGCAAAATTCTTCATGCAATTTTGAGATTCTTGTAGATTCTCCTTCAACTGGTGAATGATTGCATCTCTTGTTTGTAAAGTAAGCTTCACTGCTTCATTCCTGGTGCTCCCTGCACAGTAAGTAAGAAGACCAGGGGGCAATCGACCAAACATGGATCGAAATGGGTCATGCCGATCGATGTATTTAGGGATGTATTGAAATGAACTTTTGCAAAGCTTAAATAAGTAGACCATTGTTTTGGGTGAGCATGGGTAAACATTCATAAATACTGTTGTAGGCACCTATTAGTTCATTCTGTCAACTCATCCGTCTGCAGGCGATAGGCCAAACTATAATGCAAATCTGTGCCTTGCAAGGAAACAATCTGTCCAAAAATTGCTTAAAAAGACAGAATCACGATCACTAACTATTGACGTTGGAAGACCGTGAAGTTTTCCTACTGATTCCCAAAAAGCTACTATTGCGTTTGGCGCAGTTAGTGGTAGAATCAGGGGAGCAAAATGTGTTGCTCTTAATAATCTATCTACGATTACCATGATGATTGTATAGTTGTTGGATTTTGGTAGTTGGATTATGAAGTCCATAGTGAGGTCCGGTCAAATAAGTGTTGGAATGGGTAATGGCTGTAATAGGCCATATGGTAAGTGATTAGTGGGTTTAGCTTTCTGACATATTTCGCATTGGTTAATATAGTCAATTACGTTTTGTTTCATGTTAGGCCAGTTGAAATTACTCTTAATCCTGACAGAGTTGCTCTTATTCCAGAATGCCCCCCATAGAGGGTATCATGTGAATTTGTGATGATTTTGTGAATGATGGGTGAATTAGACGGAATAAATAGCCTATGCTTAAAGAAAATCCTATTCTCTTTTTATGTCCATTCTGGGCGAGAAGTCAGGTTGGACTGCAATTCCCCTAACAATTGTTGGGTGAATTGATCAGTGTTATAAGACTACTCCAGCCCTTCTAATAAATGGGAATTGGGTGTTAATATGGATATTGTGTATAAGTGAGCTTGTTCCTCTTATATTGCTAATAATTTTGTTGTGGTGTAGTCGGTGTGTTCTGAGCATGACCTTGATAAAGAATCAGCCACCACGTTATTCTTGTCTGGTTTATACTTGATAGTGTAGTTATACCCAATAAGTTTTGTTAAAAATAATTGTTGTTCTAGTGTATATAAGTCTTGGGTAAGTAGGTTGTGCAAGCTTTTGTGATCGGTTAATATTTGAAAGGGATGACCCTGCAGGTATTGCCTTCACTTAGTAACGACTGAAGTGACAGTGTACATTTCTCGTACGTTTGTCGACTTCCTTTGCATAAGTGGTGGCAATTTCTTACTGAAATAGGTAATGGGCTTGTTGTTTTGAAGTAATATCGCGCCTATACCTATTCTGGATGCATCGGTTTTAATGGTGAATGGTTCAGTAGAGTTCAGTAATACTAATATAGGTTTAGATACTAAGGCTTGTTTTAAAGTATCAAAAGCTAACTTTGTGTGATTGTCCCAAAACAAATTACACTTCTTTAATAGATCTGCTAGTGGTGCCGCTATGATTGAAATTTTTTTAATAAACTTTCGATAAAAGCCCACTAAGCCTAAAAATGCTCGAACCTCCTTTTGGATTTTTTGGTGTGGAATACGCTTCTATAACTCGAGTATTTGTGTGGTTGGGGTACACCGTTCCTTTTGTAATACAATGACTTAAAAATTCAATTTCCTCTTGGAAAACGAAATAATTAGAAAATTTAATTTTAAATATGTTTTCTGATAATATTTGAAATACTTTATTTAAATGGGATAGATGTTCTTGTTCTGTTGCACTAAAAACAAGTATATCATCGAAGAATACAATTATAAATTTGCTTAAGTATGGACGGAATATGGAATTCATAAGGGATTGAAAAGTCGAAGGGGCATTTGTAAGTCCAAAAGGCATTACAGTAAATTCGAAATGCCCATGGTGTGTTTGAAAAGCAGTTTTGTGAATATCTGCGTCTGCTATCCTAATTAGGAGGTATCCTGCTTTTAGATCTAATTTTGTAAAAAATCACGCGTAAAATAATTCGTCAAGTAATTCATCTATGGTTGGTATCGGGAAACGATCTTTGAATGTTATATTGTTCAAAACCCGGTAGTCTACACAAAAATGCCAAGACCCATCTTTTTTCTTAACCAGTATTACTGGTGAGCTAAAACTTGAGGTACTAGGCCTTATGAGACCAGCTGTTAACATTTCAATAACAACTTTTTCTATTTCATTTTTTTTTATAATGAGGGTATCAGTATGGTTTCACGTTGACTGGCTTAGAGTTTGGGAGTAGAGGTATGGTGTGGTCGATGGAACGTTTAGGGGGAAGTGTCGGGTGTTCCTGAAAGAGGTCCTTATAGGACTGTAATAAGCGTAGGCATTGAGGGGATAATGTTTGATCAAAAGGTTGTTCTATGGCCTCGGTATTATGGCATTGAGGGGATAATGTTTGATCAAAAGGTTGTTCTATGGCCTCGGTATTATGGCATTCAGTGGCTAATATGCACAGTGCAGATTCTTGTAGAGACATCAATCGGGCAACCTGCGATGATGAAACCTCCATCTCAGGGCCAAAAAGTTGTCCCTGTAGCGTGACCGGACCCTGATCCGAAACATATGATATCGTTAAGGTAGAGTAATCTGTGGTAACTAGCCCTAAGTACTGAAGCCACCATACTCCCAACACGATATCTGCACCATGGAGTGCAAGTACGTACATTTGTACTTTATAAACGTTTGTTTGAATGAGCAGGGTGTTGTTCACACATTTGCCTGTGCATAACACAGACATTCCATTGCCCATAAAAACTTTAAAAGGTTGAATTTCTAATACTGGTAAAAGTAAAAAAATTTCAATTCGTTCCGAAATAAAATCATGAGAGCTCCAGCTGTCTATTAAAGTTTGGAGTGGGTGAGGTTGTACATCTGAAGTTACCCAAAGGCAGTTGTCGACGGGTTCGCCCGTAAGCGCGTACAAACATACCGATCCACTTTGATCCACAGCTTCTTGAATTGGGTCGTCGATGGGATCGTTAGTGTCGTCCGGTTCATCAGTGCCTTGAAAATATAAAAGTGTACCTGTGCCTTTACAACGATGGTCAAAGGTATACTTGTTGTTACAATTGTAACACAAGCCTTGGTCACGACAACGTTTACTCTCGGCGGCCGAAAGACGTCGAATAGGATACTTGGGTGGGAATGCTAGCTTAGGATCAGCTGCAGGGGGAATTGGTTGCCATTGTAAACAAGGAAATTCGGGAGGGATATTCTGGGTTCGTTGTGTCTCAGGATGTGGTCTGATGGGATGGATAGTGTGATTTTCTAATTCTTGGTCTTCTACCATTCTGGCTATAGCATAGTCATCGCGTAAATATATTGGGCGTTGCATTTTGATGGTACTACGTATTTGTTATTTAAGACCTGACACAAAAATGCTTACTATGAAACCGGGTGCAAGACCAGGTACCCTAGTTAACAATTCCTCAAACTAGTTTTTATATTCCAAGACCGTCATTGTTTGTTGAAGTTTGGTGAGTGAACCGGCTAGATCTTCGTATGCCAAGGGTCCAAATCTTTTATTAAGGGCTTCAACAAAATGGGGAAACTTAATATTAGGGATATCACGCAAAGTGGCTTGATACCAGCAGGAAGCTGGGCGATCAAGGTGGCATGCTGCGATTAAAAGATAATCTCATGTATTAGTATTATGAAATTGAAAATATAAATGTAACTTATATATCCAATCAGTAGGATCTCCGTCGTTAAATCTAGGGCAATGAAATTTAAATTCAGATTGTAAAGAAACGACCTAGTGAGTATTATCATTGGGCGAATGTCCCGGAATGCCTTGAGAATTGGATGATTGCCCGTAATCCGTCTGCTGTGTTCGTGTATGCATAAGATCAATTGATTGTTGCATCTGCTTGAACTGTACCATAATGTCCGTGCGTAGGGTATCAATTTTTTCCATCGCATCTGTTCTGGTTTCGACTATTTGTTGTACCAAGAGTGATTCTTTTGACTGAAAATCTTCACGAAGCTCATCAAGAAGGTTTGCACGAGCCTCCTGATCTGCCTGAAAAATTTTCTTGAACTAAAGAAACTGATTGTTGAGATCCTTGGAGTGTGTATTTTCTGCCATTAGAGTGGCGTGAGGAGAGCTCAAAGAGAACGAGAGCACCAAATGTTAGAGCTCGGTCGGGAGGGGAGGAATTGGCTGGAGGCCGCCGTGAATTCAAACGAATGGATGAAGAACAATCGGGAAGAAAGAGAGAGAAATAGAAAGAGTGTGTGTTTACTAGGAGAGAAAAGTGAAACATTACTTTATTAATCCATGGCTAATCCTGATTACAGTCATTATGCCTACTTATAAACATTGAATGGACCGTTTGTCTAAATACATATTTCAAACTGATATAATAATCAACGGTCAATAGTTGCCTTTGGAAATATCGTAACACATTTGTTGCTGCCACCTGTTGCGCGGTTCTTCCCCTTTCTTTATTTGACCAGCTGAAATCTATCCATGTGTTGACATCATGCCGAATCCAGACTCTTGCGGGACACTTGGCCTTTGATCATAACAGTACGCAGCGGAAGGCGCTGATGAAGGTTCGACTGAATATCGCATAATAGCTGTTAGGAGAGTTCAAGATGACGAACCTATGGTTTCTGGACTTGCCCCCACAAAGTGACTTGGAGTCCCACCCCCTTCCACCTCCTTCGTTTCCCCAGAGAACCCGAACAAAGGTCCGTCCGAGGCTAGCACCCTCTTGGCCTCCACCTTCATCGCGTCAAACGCCTTCTTGAAGACAACATTGACGGAACTCCCGTTGTCGATGAGGATCCAGGCGACGGTGAAATTCTCGATGGAGGCTTGGATTACCAGTGCATCGCAGAATGGATCCTCATGATCCGGCATATCCTTTCGGGAGAAGGTGAACTTCTCATCAGTGGGCAGGGATTGGGACGTCGAGGCAATGCTCCGACGGTACATGGTGTGGAGACTTGCCTTGCGGGCAGCCTCGACTCCCCCCCCCCCCCCCCCCCCCCCGTGGATCACTCTGATCCCTCATCAGCCTCCTATGTCGGCCCGATCTTCACACCTATTTTCCTCCACTCCTGGCATAACTTCTTCTATCCGCACCTCCTGGCAGGGTCGTTGCTGCAGCAGCCTACTCCCTTGCTCCCCTCATCTCCAAGAACTCTGGGAAGGTAGTCGTCGCATGGCCTTCCGCCTGGGGAAAATAGCAGTAGGGCAGCTATGCCCTGCCTTCCGGCCTCCTCCTATAGGCGCCTCTCCCTCTCCTCCCTAGAGCTATCGTCATGGCCTGGTGTTTCTCGGGGAGAGGAGGTCTCTGTCCTGACCTCCAACTAGGGGGGTTGAACCAGCCTTGCCCTCCTGGGTGGTTCTCCCCTCCGTGAAAACCTCTTCTCTGGCCCTGGTCATGCCATTCCTACTGCCTCTAGCCCAGCTAATTATTTGGCTCCTGGCGCCCCCACCTCGGTTGCTGTTGTTACTGCCTTGGCTCTTCCCTCCTCGCTTCTCGACTCCTACCTCCTCCTAGCTCTCTCACTTGCTCCGCTGCCCACTTGGCTAATCTCCTGGAAAATGCTTGATTCGTCGATTCTCCCTCAACCTCCTTGGCTGCCCTCTTCATCAGCTCTTCAAAGGTTATTGAAGTCACTCGCTTCAACTCCATCCTGAAGAACCCTTGTCGCAGCCCCAGAGTGAAGGCCACCATGAGGTTATGCCCTGGCATCTCCTGAACTTTGAGGACCTCCTCCTGGACCTGTCGACGTAACTCCTTAATGTCTTTTCCACCCCCTTCTTGATGAGAAACATGGACTCTGATTCCTTCTTCCTCTTCTTTGAAGTTGAAAACCCCAGCAAGAAACCCTGACGCAAGTCCTCGAAACAATAAATGGAGCTGGCAGGAAGCTGGTGGTCTCTTGCCTTTTCCTTGAGGGTTATGGAGAAGAGCCGACACTTTAAGGCATCCGACATCTGCCATATTGAGACCATATACTCGAACCAATGGGCGTGCTGAACCGGATCACCCCTCCTGGTGTAGTAAGACATCTCTGACTCGCGGAACCCCTCTGGGACTGGGGCGGATGTGACCAGCTCGCTCAAAGGACTTCCTTCACTTGCAGGGCGAGTAGGGTGATCTCACGCATCCACCTCACTGACCCTTCCCTCACTCGCCGAACCGGGGAACAGCATGCGCCCTGGGAGATCTCTCTCACAGGCTTCCCCCACAACCTCCTTCCCATGACACCTGACGGGAGCATTCTCGCCCAGAGCCGGGGCAGCGACCACCAGGATAGGAGGCGTTGAGCACTCACTGCGATCCGCGAGTGCGAAGAGTACGAGATCCCGGACTTCCTTCTTGAAGCCCCCGAATGTTCTGAGGGTGGCCATGGGAGTAGGAGGCGGCGAGTCAGCCGGATCAGCTCCTTGCCCTTCTCCTCCGATCATTGAACTCACTAAGGATTTTTTTGTGTTGATCACGTTCCACGCTCACCGGACCAAAATGTTGAAACCGGAAATCAGCTTCTGTGGAGTTCGGACCCTAAAAAGGGTTGACCGCACACTTACTTCTCCTAATGAGCATTAGTCAACTCGACCAAAAACTTAGGATTTGAGACTAACCCACGGCTGCAGCACGGAGGTCTCACCACACACCCGGAAGATCTTAGAGCGCTTCCCCTCCTTAACCTGTGGTGAGCTAAGGGTACCTCTGAAAGCGCTACAAGACCAGAAAGTTAGAAAGTTTTCCCTCCGAGGTACCCCTGTGGGTCTATTTATAGAATTCCAAACCCGGTCTGCAAACAACACAACCCCGTTGTTTTAAACGGCAATACGCAGCCCAAAACGGTCTGCCAAAAGCGCAAATCCGCTATTCTGAAAGACAACCGGCAGGCCAATGGGGGCAAAATAGTAAAAGGCACTACCAGGTAGGTGGTCCATGAAAAGTCCACTCGCCTGGGACAGCGAGTGCTCAATGGGGCTGGCACTCGCTTCCCTCTAACGGGGCCAAGGGCGAGTGCGGTCCCGACCATCCCACTCGCCAGTCGCCTACCCAGGTCCAGGGGCGAGTGCGAGCCCGGATACTCCACTCGCCCCGCATTTTGTTCCCCCAACCCGGGCGAGTCGGGGAAACTCCATGATACTCACCCCTCGGACTCGCCTAAGGCCTAGACCGTGCATTGCTTGGCTGGGCCTGCTCCTGCCGACCCCACTCGCTTGACAGGGGGTTGTACACTCACGAGGATCCTTCTGGGGGCCCGCCATCCAGCATGTTATGATAGTTTCAGCGAGTTGGTCTCTTTTCTTTCTGTATTTCTTCACCTAGCAGCACTAGTTTTTTAATGATCCTCCAGTATGCTGGAGAAATTTTGTATTACTACATTTTATGTCTGCTGCTACTTCCCTATTTTATCTGATTAAAACTATCTAATTATATAGATGCAATTTTTATTTTCTAGTTAAGTGTGTTAGATTTTGTTATTATTTCTCTTCTTGTGTTGTGGTTTATTTTTATAAGTTCAGTGATAGCTTGTCTCTATATTGTGCTAATTCATATTGGTTATGTTTATCTATTTTGTTTTGCTTTGCGCTAACCCATGTTACACAATCTGAATTGATCGCATATATCTCTTGGTCGAGTCTAGACCGGGTGCACAATCTTGTTTGAATTCAACTTTCATGTCACCACGGAATGCCCCACTCTTTGCCATTGGGTAACGCTTTCTATCCCGCATTGTTTTTCAATTTTCATAAAATGCATTGAGGGAAATGCATTATTTAAGTCTGGGGTAGATCGTGTTATTCGATTACTCACTTGGCACATATTTGCATTTCGTTAGTGCATTTTCCAAAATGTGCCCATAATTCAAAAAAAAATCTTGCTTTTGTGCATTCATTTCTGCACCCACACCCTTAAGTTTGAACAATTATTAGCTTTCAAGATTTCTTGCTTTATTTCATGTGTTAGATTAGTCTAAATTTCTTTTAGAATTTGATTATGGGAATGACTAGTAATTCGTGCACGTGTGTTGAATAGGAATTATTTCTAGAACTAATTTTTATGTATGCTTCTTTGTTTACACTTCTTTACTTAATATCTTCGATCTATATCCACTTTAAGATATAACGTGGTATCGCCCGATGATTAGTGTAGAGATGGGTATAACAAGCCGCTAGTTGGGTATTATCTAATTTTGAGGAAAGAGAATCTTTTCTCGATTTCTAAAACTTGTCTCTAGCGACTCTTGAAATATTTGCATAAGCTAGTGTAATTTTATGAATATGACTTGAGCCTTTCGTTGGATTAATTGTGTCTTTGCATCCTAGGCTACATGTGTCTACCATTTCTTACACATTTCGGCCCTGCACCCGTCATTTTGATTCACCCCCACCTAAAAGTCACCAAAGCCTAAAGTCCAACCTAATCTCATACTTAGATTTGAGCTAGAATTAAAAATCTGATTATCTACTTGTGTTTTGAAAGTTGTATCTTTGTGATTGGGTGTGCGCTTAAAATTTTATTATTTGGGTATTGATAATAAATCTTAAATGAAAAATCATTTGAAAAAAAGAAAATCATTGAAAAATAGAAAAAGAATTTTTGATTTGGTATTCGGCTAGTTGAGAGTTACCCCAAATATAAAAGTTCAAGTCTGTGGGTATCACATCTCACTTTTTTATTCTTTTGTAGAATCATTTTAAATGCAAGCTCTCATTTATGTTTTAAGTGTGATCTAAATCCTTCATGTTTCTATTTTGACTTACCTCACCTTAAAACCAAGCCTAAGTATTTTGTCCCAATTCTAAGCCCTAACGACCCGTGGAGTTAGATTTAGCTATTGTAGTGGAAAGAGTGTGAACGGGCAAGCCTATGACCATCGTCATTGATAAATTTCTTTGGAGGTTGCCCCGTAAACTTAATTTGATAATGCTAAGCTTAGTGGCTAGGCTACTTCTCCCCACCCTAAATCTAGGATAATTCGTGTAGTTCTTTCTTAGGAGTGGATATTTTCTTTTGATATTTTGTTTGAAAAGGATTATAACTATGTAGTATGCAAAGGAAATATTTCTAGTATTTTCCTTATTTCACCTCGGGCATGGAACTTCCCTATCTACTCCTTATTTTCAGTTTTTATTTGAGAATTTATTTTCATCTAATACCCGTGAGTAAACTGGTATGCTCGGGACGAACAATCGTTCAAGTGTAGGGGTATTTGATACTGGACTATGTGAACATATTTTTTTTTGCAGGTGTAGATTTTTGTGCGTGTCCAATAAACATATATCTCATATTGTTCATGCACGCCCATGCACTTCACGACGCACGTGAGTGCATCTCTTGTTCACTTGGCCGTTATTTAAATTGTCAGTCTGAATTCACGCGTGAGTCTTTTTTGCACGCGCATGTGCATACGTACAATTGTGCTTGCGTGATTATTTATTTTGTTTTGTGTAATTTAGAGCGATCCGAATTTGTGAATGCATCAACTTTGCATGCACACACGCGCACGTGCAATTGTACATGCATGACCTGGGCGTTCAGTTCCTCGGCTGCTATTTGTTAAGCTTACACGCGTGCGCTTTGTGTTCCACACGCGTGCGCTTTGCGCTACACGAGCGTGCGCTTATTTTTTTCCAGTCAGCCTATATATATAATGTTTCACAATTTCTTCAAGATCCATCAGCCGGGAGCACGGTTTTCTGTCTTGCTTTGCCCCCTTCCTTCTCCAACATCCCCAAGCATTCAAAAGGTAGAAGAAGGTAATTTCCAAGGTTCCATTGGAATTTCAAGCCCAGAGCACTTGACGTGGAGGCAAACAATCTCGAGAGAAGACATAACTAAGAGAGGTGACATCTCTCTCCCGTATAGTGGAACGTAGTCAAGGAAGAGTAGGAAGAGCTGGTTGACCAAGCAGTGCTCCCGTACGAATCTGAGGAAGAGTTTCTCGTTCTCTCCATATCAAGGAGTGGTAACTTGTATTTCTCCCTTTACCTTTAGAGTATTTGTAATCTATGTTGAAGTGTATTCTAAAGCACTCTATACACTGTGACCATTGGGTGTAGGTGTTCATAAGCGCACTCTCTATTGTGAATGGTGTGATTGAGATATTGTCATTCTTTTTGTGTTTTTCTTAATGTATTTGTAATTTTTGTGTTTGGATGTTGTTTATGAGATCTTGAGTTTGTTGCGAGTTTGTTGGGACTTTGTTGAAAGAGAGCATGTTTTTGATTGCAAAGTGAGAACAAAGTGGTGAGGCGACCCACATTAAGATAGTGTGAAGCAGAGAGGTAACCGCAATGTGAGTGAAGAGGTGTTTGTGACCCTCATTGGTGTTTGTGTGAGCCAGGCGGTGTTGGCAACCAGCGGTGCAAGAGAAATGGTGTTAGCAACCCGCACCTTAGATTAGTTTCCTTTTTCTTGATGGAGTTGTTAAGAAAGCCCCAATCAAATCAATGTTTCCCGCCAAGACTTTTATTTCAAGTCTTTCTCGAGAGATAACTTCACCCCGTCGTGTTCCGCGTGAGATACATACTCGGGGATTCACTTTTCATTTTATTATTGCTTGTACGATTGTGGTGCACTTGCCCGATTCAGTCATTAGCTAAAACAAATGTTCACGTGTATGAAGTGGTGCAACAAACCCCACACATATAAAGTGCTACAACAAAAGTTCAAACATAGAAAGTGATACAACAAAAGCTCGCATATAAAGTAATACAATAAAATATCACACATATGTAGTACTACAACACCCCGCACTTATAAGGGGTGAAGTTGTACTCTTTTGGATTATATTTTGGATGTATGAGAATTCGGATTACTCCCTAACCTTTCCTCTTGTTCGCTCCTCCTTCCTCTCTCCCACCACTGTCGGTCCTTCCCCTTGCCAGATTCCACTCCGGGATTTCCCAGGATTGTATCAATTTGGTCTGACCTGCCTCACCGCACGCACACTCGCTGGTCGCCGGTGCTTGTGATTGTCTGTCACTGTGTTCCTGCGATCGAATCGGTCTGTTTCTACATGCCCTAGTTTGCTTGTGACGCCGACTCCGCCAGTTCCGCTTTAGGCTTTCGATCGGCCTACTCGACCGATCCCGCGCCGCAACAAATTTCGCTTCGTGCTATTCGCCGACCGCCTGATATAGTATGCTCTGCGTGGACCGACGCTTATGCCCCTAAGATCGGACTGTTCGGTCGGATCCTCCGCTTCCAATCGGCCACTCCGTGCCAATCCAGGCTTTCCTGCGCCGGTCGGACCTGTCGCTCCTTCAATCGGCCACAACAACCTCATGTTCCGCCATTCTGCTCCAATTTTGCCTCCTTCGGCCTCCGTCCAACGTCTCCATCACATGGCTCCCACCACTCGCTCCTCCGACGACTCGCTCCGGATATCGTCGTTGAAGGTCTACCCGTCGCGTTAAGGCTCAAGAGGAACTCGTCGCCTCCATGCATGCCTCTCACCTCGCCTGCCACTCCAAGATTGACTCCCTCCAGGAGTCCACCGCCGTCGTCTCTGCTGCATCCGGCTCCGACCCAACCGAGGACGGTGGCTCTCTCCTAGGCGCCAAACCGCAGTTCATTCCTTTAGGGACCACTCCTCCACCCATTCCGGGTCGGTCCGCCCTCTCTCTCGACATTCTCTTTTTCATCGACGTTGACCTAATGGCTTGGATTGTCAAAACGGAACAATATTTTGATCTCAACTACACACTGGAGCACGACAAGGTGTCTACGACGGTGGTTGGCCTAGACGGCTCAACACTCCAGTGGGCTCGGTGGCTATGCCAAACCAACTCGTGCCTCTCCTGTCAAGCTCAAGCCGGAGATGATCCAACGGTATGACACTCGCTACTCCGGCTCCTCTGTTATAAGGCGTCTTTGCAGCGTCCGCCAGACAACTAACCTGGACGATTATGTTGAAGAGTTTGTCGCCCTGGTCTCCCACGTTCCCGGGCTACCACACGATCACTACCTGAGTTTATTCATATAGGGTCTACTGCCACATATCCACTCTCGTCTCCACACGCATCACCCTCACACAGTCTCCGACGCCATGGACTTGGCGCATCTGGTGTAAGCCGACCTCTTTCCCCGCCCACCTGCCCCCATGGCCGACCTCCACCAGCCCCGCCCGCCTTGTCCACCAGCAATAGCTCCACCGGGGCTACCGCCTTTGGGACTGTTGGGTACATTGGAAAATGTGTACCTGATTTGAAGAAGCCTAACTTAACTTAATGATATACATCAAGGTGTATTTGATGTTGTTTTAAGTTGACATGTGCAGGTGAAGAAGTATTAAAGAATACAGGAAATTATTCTAAGTCCATGTGTCGCCATCTGAAGAAACTGGGTCGACACTTAAGAATAATTGTGTCGACACTTGAAGGAAGTTGTGTCGACACAGAGAAAGATAGTCGACCACATTTGTGTCGACACTGGGAAGCAGTGTCGACTCACAGAAAGATAGTCGACCATATTTGTGTCGACACTGGGAAGCAGTGTCGACTCACAGAAAGATAGTTGACCACATTTGTGTCGACACTGGGAAGCAGTGTCGACTCACAGAAAGATAGTCGACCTCAACTATGTCGACACCTGAAGGTAGAGTCGACACATACTGAGTTCTGAATCTACAACAACTGTGTCGACACACAGGACTTGTGTCGACACACTGCAAAGTCAAGACCAAGTTATTTTCTGAAGAAAGATGAAGTGTTAAGTCGACACAAATTCTCTGTGTCGACTCATTCTCAAGATGAAGTTCTGAAGAAGCAGTGTCGACTTAAAGGCAAACTAGTCGACAACATCAAAGGCTATGTCGACACCAAAGTCACTTGTGTCGACACATATAGACAGTTGGTCTCGACACTTTCTGACAGTCTGTATCAATACTTTGCTGTCCAAGACTAAGGCACAGGATCTGTTTGAAGACTTGACAGCTGTGGGTTATGACAGGTTAACTAAAGCTGTCAGACTTGTCAGAAGTCAGTTAGAAACCGGATCAGCCGGTTACCATGAAGAAGATCTATAAATAGACAGATTCAGAAGAAGAAAATAAGAATAAACAAGAGGAAATTAATTCTTAATCAACACATCAGTTAAGAGACAAGTCCTCTCTTCAAGAAAGTGCAAGGCATTAAAGAAGATCTTCATCAGAAGATCTTCATCAGAAGATCTAAGAAGACGATCTCAGGATCAGTCTAAGTAGAGTTCTTTCAAGAATTCAGAAGTATCATCAAAGGTGTTGGATAGAGAGGGATCCAGCCACTTGAAGAAGAAGAAAGAAGCCATCATTGGTTTCTCAAGAAGCTGTTTGGAAATCAACTCAGCTAAATTCAGATTCAAGAAGCTTTGAAGAAAGCTCAGATTCAGTTGATTTTATCAGCTGATCAAGAATTGTTTTGTTCTTTTCTCTCTCACCAAAGGCAAAACATTAAAAACTTCTTTTCTAATTTCTGTAGGATCTGTCAATACAGATCTGAGTTGTAAGCCTGTGTTATAAAGGCAGAGTGTAGGAGAGTTGATCTCTGAGTGGTAGGGCTGTTTGCCTGAGTGTAGGAGAAGGTTCTTCTCTGAGTTGTAGGCTCTGTGATAAGGCTGAGGTAGGGCTGTTGAGCCTGAGTTGTAGGAACCTTTTCTGGTTCTGAGCTGTAGGATCTGTGGATCTGAGTAAAGAGGAAGTTTGGCCGAATCTAGCATACTGCTAGATAGGTGAAGGGGGAAGTGGATGTACCCAGACCTTGGGGAACCACTATAAAACAGTGTGCAATCTGTGATGGTTAAATTTCTGTGACTGCTGTGCTGTGTGTTTTAATTCTGTAATTGAATTCTGCCAAAAAGTGTTAACAAGCATTAGAACCTATTCACCCCCCACCCCCCCCCCCCCCCCCCTCTAGGTGTTTAGGTTGTCTTGAAAGTAAAACTATCAAGTGGTATCAGAGGGAGGTTCCTCAAAAAGGACTTAACAGTCTGAGGTAGATCTGAAAGGCAGAATCAAGATTCAAGAAGATGGGTTCTGGAGAAAATCACAAGGAGTTAGGGTCAATGAAGTTACCCATCTGCAGGAAGAAAATCTTTGGAATTTGGAAAGAAAGAGTCAGATTGTTCATGGAAGCATCTGACCCAAGGATATACATCACAGTTCAGGAAGGACCCTTCATTCCAATGAAAGTATCAGTTCTTGATGCTAATATTCAAACTCCAAAGAGTTATTCTGAAATGATCAAGGATGAAATCATTTTGGCAACCATGGACAAGAGAGCTCAGAATATTATTGTAAGTGCCATAGATGATTCTACATTTCAGAATCTGATTCACTGCAAGACCTCCAAAGAAATGTGGGACACCTTGATTGTCTACATGGAGGGATCTGAAGAAGTAAGACAGGATAGGAAGTCTATGCTCAACCAGGAATATGAAAGTTTTAGACAAGGAAAAACTGATAGCATAACTGAATGCTATAAGAAATTCTATAGAATTGTGAATGAGTTAATGTCCTATGGAAGAGTCTTCAGTACCTATGAACTGAATGACAAATTCTTAAGATCCTTGACAAAGGATTGTGACACAAAGATCTGTGCCATAAGAGAAGTGGCTAAACTGGCAGAGATTTCTCCTCCAACCTTGTTTGGAATGTTGCTATCCTATGAAATGCAACTTATGCTGAGGAAGGAGGAGGAAAAGAATTCAAAAGAAGAGCATAGAGAGAAGACAGTGGCCTTCAAGGCAGAAGCCACTAGAAAGAATAGGAGGATATCATCATCTCCTCCTAAGGAAGTTGCAGAAGTTAGTTCTGAAAATTCAGATAATCAGGGTTCAGAAAGCTGTGAGTCAGATGCAGATTTTGCTGCATTTACAAGGCAATTCCAGAGATTCTTAAAGAAGAAGCAGTGGAAGTCTAGGCCCTCCTCATCACAGCAAGTTGATGACTATTATCAGAAGAAAAAGTCATCAAGGAAAGAGAAGAGCAGAACAAAGCCCAGCAAGGCCACCACTTCAAAGATTGTCTGCTATTGTTGCAGTAGGCCTGGACATGTAGTGGCTGACTGTCCTGATAAGAGAAAGGAGTCATCAGACAAGAAGAAGACTTATCAAAAGGGCAAGAAGGAAAAATCCTTTGTTGCAAAGAAGTAAAAGAGCCTAACAGATCAATCAACTTCAGAATCAGAATCTGAAGCTAAAGCATATATTGGACTATATGCTGCTACTGAAGAAGAGGAGTTCATGCAATTGCTAGACTCCATCTATGAACAAGAAGATCATCAGTGCATGGGACTGATGGCAGGATTAGAAGAAGACATGTGCCAGAATCAGACTGGTCCTAGTAAGGTACTATGTCCTTCAATAGAATCTGTTTGTAGTACAAGTACAGAATCAGCTACATCTGCATCAAGTGATGTAGATGCATCTGAATCTGAAGGAGATGTCTATCAATTGATAGATAGGTATGGGGACTTATTGCAGGCCCTTAAAAAAAGCAAGAACCTGGTTAAATCTCAGGCTCAGGAAATTGCTGATCTAAAGGTAGCTGCAACTGAGTTTGAAAAAGTAATTGATCAGAAGTTAAATGAAATTGCCAAACTGAAGAATATAACTATTATTCAGATGGGCACAATCAATTATACCAATGATCAAGTGAAGAGTCTGGAGGCCAGACTAAGAATAGAAAAGGAGTTAGTGGCTAGTTACTCTAAGCCAAAGTCTGTCTTACCCTTGATAGATGAATTTGTGACTCAAAAGGGTAAGACAGGATTACGATTCAAAGGTAACCCCAGGGCAGCACAATTCAAGAGGAAAGGCAAAGCTCCTGTCAAGCCACTGAACCTTTCAGTCTCTATTAAGTTTAGAAAAGTGCAAGTGCCTTCTAACCAATATGATCATGAAGACATTCATGATCATTTTAAGACTAATGTTCTAATAAACAAGGGTGTAAATGCCAACAGGCCTATCCATGTTCATAAACCCAATGGTTATAAGAAATCAGTGGGTGAAGCTGCTGCAGCACCAGCAATGGACAGAAATTCTTCTGTCAAGGGTGTATCTAGATCTAGATACAATAAGTTTGAATGTTGGTGATGTGGCAAGATAGGCCATTTTGCATTAGACTGCTGGCATAACACAAGTGTTAGAAAGAACAATAGTCTACCTGTTAGAAGAGATAATGGTAGCTTTGTTAATGCTAACCTGAACCAAGTACCCAAGACTTACTTGGGTTCTAAGGGTAAGTAAATCTGTGTTGCAGGAAAGTCCAAGTGGCCATGCCCCTATATGGTACTTGGACAGTGGTTGTTCCAAGCACATGACTGGAACAAAGGAGCTGCTGAAGGAGTATACATCTGTCAAAGATGGACCTAAAGTGATCTTTGGTGGATCTGAAAAAGGAATTATCAAAGGGTTTGGTAATATTTCTACTAACCTAATTACTATCACCCTAATGGCTTATGTAAAAGGTTTGAAACACAATCTAATAAGTATAAGCCAGCTGAGTGATTTAGGATATGACATTTCATTTGTTAAGAATGGATGTCATATCAAAAGGTCAAGTGATCAAAAGATCATATTGACTGGGTATAGGAAGAGAAATGTCTATTGTCTTAATTTTGTATGTGAGAACAAGGCTTCTTCCATCTGTCTTGTAGCTGATGATAATGCTTCTCATTGTGTCAAGTGGCACAAGAGATTGGCTCATCTTAACTACAAGACAATTGGCCAACTCTTTAGCAAAGAGTTAGTGAGGAATGGTCCTCAAGTTAAGTGTATATAGGAAGAAATATGCTCAGCTTGTCAAAAGGGCAAGCAGACAAAATCCTCCTTTCAAAGCCTTGAAAACAAGGATTCTGTGAGGTGCCTATACCTCTTACATATGGATCTTTTTGGTCCTATGCCAGTTCATAGTCTAGGTAGGAAAGTCTATACTTTTGTGGTGGTAGATGACTATTCTAGATTTACATGGGTGTTCTTTCTGAGACAGAAATCAGAAATCCCAAGTGTATTACTTGGTTTTGTAAAGCAAATTCAGAATGAACTGAATAGTACAGTGGTCAAAATCAGAAGTGACCATGGTACTGAGTTTCAATGTGAAAGCATGACAAAATTATGTGAAGACTTTGGGATTTTCCAAGAGTTCTCCTCACCTAAAACACCACAGCAAAATGGCATTGCTGAAAAAAAGAATAGAACATTAATTGAATCTGGCAGAACTCTATTGAGTGACACCTCTCTCCCAGAATAATTCTGGGCTGAGGCAGTTAACACTGCATGTCATGTGATCAATAGGGCTTCTATCACCAAGAACCACAAAAAGACTCCCTATGAGATTATGAAAGGTAGAAAACCAAATCTATCCTACTTCAGGATCTTTGGTTGTAAATGCTATATACTTAACAATGGCAAGTCATACCTAACTAAGTTTGCTGCCAAATCCCAAGATGGGATATTTTTTGGGTACAGCATAAATAGTAAGGCCTATAGAATCTACAACTTGACTACTCAAGTTGTTGAAGAATCTGTATATGTTATGTTTGATGAAACAAGATTAATCAACTGTGAGTTGTCTTGTAGATCAAATGATTCAACAGGTATAAGCAAAAGAATGGACAAGCTCTCCATTGCTGAAGCATCAAAGGAAGATGGAGCATTGGAAAATGAAGGCTACTGTCCAGGGGGAGTACAAGACTCAATAGAAGCTGATGAAAACCAAGAGGTTCAGCATGAAGAAGGAGCTGGAGATGTTCAACCAGAAAGGAATCTTCCTCCAGCTACAAGACATTTAAGAGATCATCCAGCTGATCAGATTATAGGTGATCCAAGACATGGAGTGCAGACTAGAAGCAGAAATCAAAGCAAAGATCTGCATTCAAGTTTCCTGTCTCAAATGGAGCCTAAGAAGTTTGAAGAAGACATCCAAGACCAGCACTGGATTGATGCTATGCAAGAGGAGCTGAATCAATTCAGAAGGAGCAATGTCTGGGAGCTTGTTCCTAAACCAAGAGGTCACAACATAACTGGCACAAAGTGGATTTATAGGAACAAATTGGATGAGAGTGGAATAATAGTGAAGAATAAAGCAAGATTGGTTGCAAAAGGATACAGGCAGGAAGAAGGGATTGACTTTGATCAAACCTTTGCCCCAGTAGCAAGGCTGGAGGCAATCAGAATGTTCCTTGCCTATGCAGCCTATCAAGACTTCAGAGTGTACCAGATGGATGTGAAATCAGCATTCCTGAATGGTGATTTAAAAGAGGAAGTCTATGTAGAGCAGCCATCAGGTTTTGTAGATCCTCTTAAACTTGATTATGTTTATAAGCTTAGGAAAGCTTTGTATGGGTTAAAGCAAGCCCCAAGGGCTTGGTATGAAATCCTGTCTACTTTCCTTATTGAGAATAAATTCTCAAGAGGAAAAATAGACAAAACTCTATTCCTTAGGGAATCCAAAGGTAAGATCATCTTAGTTCAGATCTATGTTGATGACATAATCTTTGGATCTACTGAAAACAACCTTTGTAAAAAGTTTGCCAAACTTATGCAAGGGAAGTTTGAGATGAGCAGTATGGGGGAACTTAAGTTCCTCTTGGGACTCCAAGTAAGACAGACTGATGATGGCCTGTCCATATCCCAGTCTAAGTTCACCAAAGAATTAATTAAGAAGTATGGTGTGGAGTCATCCTCCACTATGAGAACTCCTATGGGAACAAGTATGCCTATATGCAAAGATGATGCAGGTAAACCTGTTGATGAATCTTTGTATAGAGGAATAGTTGGCTCTCTACTATATCTCACTGCTAGTAGACCAGATATTATGTATGTTACATGTGTCTGTGCTAGGTACCAAGCCTGCCCTAAAGAATCTCATTATACTGCAGTCAAAAGGATTCTAAGATATCTTAAGGGCACACCTAATCTAGGCCTTTGGTACCCTAGGAATAGAGATTTTCTACTAACAGGTTATTCAGATGCAGACTTTGCAGGCTGTAGAGAGGATAGAAAGAGTACAACAGATACTTGTCAATTCTTGGGAGGAAGATTGATATCATGGAGTAGTAAGAAGCAGACCAGTGTGGCAATATCCACAGCTGAGTCAGAATATGTTGTTGCTGGTAGCTGCTGTGCACAGCTATTGTGGATACAGCATCAGTTGAAAGACTATGGTATTCAAGTAAGTAGAACACCTTTATTGTGTGATTCTAAAAGTGTTATTTCTATTGCTAATAATCCTGTTTCTCACAGTAGAACTAAGCATATAGAAATTAAATACCACTTTCTTAGAGAGAATGTAGAAAGAGAAGACATCTCATTGGAATTTGTTAAAACAGATTATCAAATAGCAGATGTATTTACTAAGCCACTGGATGAAACAAAATTCAATAAATTTAAAATTGAATTAAGCATGCTGACCATTGATTAGTTTATCAACAAACTTACAAGTGATATTAGATTATCAAGTGGTATTGACAAAAACAGAAATTGGCTAAGTAAAATAGTGTCGACACATTAGGTGATAATGTGTCGACTCAGTGAAGTCATGTCGACTAGTCAGAGAATATGTGTCGACACAGAGAATTTGTGTCGACACTTAAGAATCAAATAGTCGACTCATCCAGGTATGTAGTGTCGACTTCACCAGAATAGTGGTGTCGACACTTACAGATTTTGTGTCGACACTTATCCTAAGAGTCGACACAGAATTTCTAATGCTCTACTATGTCTCTCAGGTGTCGACATATCCACAATTGGTGTCGACACATAGTAGACAAACTTGCTGTCAAGACAATAGAAGTTTGTGTCGACACACTCTATCTGTGTCGACACATATAGACTGTTTTTGCCCAACTTTTGATCTTCTTTCCATAGAAGGTATAAATAGGTCAAGAACTTATTCTGTCGACATGCTTACAAGGTTTTGGAGACTGACACCCTGTGTCGACAATCTCTCTCTCTTCTCTCTCAAGATTTCTCGTCTGATCAATAGCGCCAAAGGTTGCAGATAACGTCAACGAAGGATATGAGTTGGTGCGCAATGCCTTTGTGGATGCCCCGACAGATGTTCAAAGGGTTGTCACTCTAATTTCTGAATCTGGATTAGAATTTCTAGTTTCTGAACCATCAAAGATCTGAAAGAAGAAGGTGATTGAATTCTTTACCTCTGCATCAGTGGATTCAGCTGGTCTCAAGATAAAATCCACTGTTCATGGGACGAAGGTGAAACTGACACCAAGAAATTTAAGAAAAATACTTCAATTATCAAACATTGAGAATGAAGAAGAGGTTCCAGCCTCTAAGACCAGGGAGGCTCTCCAATGGTGAGGATTGGATCCAACCCTGAAGATTGGAGAAGCTATCAATAGGAAGGGCATGAATCAACAGGGCAAGTTTCTGTCAGTAGTTGGGAAGGTAATTTTGTGCAAACCAGGTGGACATGATAGGATTTAAGCCTATATGTTCAGCCTAATGACCAGAATTGTGTTTACAATTCCAACTGACTGGTCAGCTGTAATATTTGATAAGATCAAGGAAGGAATCAAGAAGCCAAATCTGGCTAGAATTGTGAGTTTATACCTGACTGGGGTGATCCCTGAGGTTATGCAACAACTGCCTGGGACAAAGATTAATCACATGAGGAAAATGGATATAAGATTATTTTCAAGATGGGATAGGGTGCTGTCTAAAGATGTGCCTGGTGAGAACAAGCAGGACACCCCTGAGAGATACTCTGCGCATGATCTAGGCACTGCCCAGCATCCAGAAGAGCAAGTGAGAAAGCAGGTTGAAGATCAGTCTGAGTCTACTCAAGTTCAGAAAGCAACCATTCCTGCACAGATGCAGGGGGAGCAAGCTCACTCTCCTGTCCAGAATGTATCTACTCCTGACCAGGTACAGGTACAGGGAGAGCAAGTGTATTTTCCTGCCAAGGACATTACTAATATTTCTATTCCTACACAGGTGCAGGGGGAGCAAGTGTATTCACCTGCCCAGGATATTCCAAATATTGAACAAGTGCAGGGGGAGCAGATGTCTGAATCAGTGCAGGAGAAAGAACAAATTGATTTATCAAAAGATTTGAATATTGCAAATCTGGATGATTCAACATCTGTTCAAGCTCAGAAGGAATACACTCTAGATGAGTTATTTCCTAATGTTGAAATTGCTACTGATAGAGTAGAGGAGGAGCAAGACAATGAGAAGGCACTAGACATGGAGATAGAGCAAGAAGCTGAGAAGGAACAAGGAGTTGAGGAGGAGCAAGTAGTTGAGGGGGAGCCTGTGAATGTTGAGGCTGAGCAACATGTCACTGAAACTAATATTCCTCCTACTCCACCTAAAAGAGTTCAAATAGAAAGTTCATCAGACTCTGAGACTGAAGAAGCCAGAATGGCTAAGAAGAGTAAGCTCATAGTCTTCAAGAGAAGGAGCCAAAGTTATAAGCAGGCACTCCAAACTTCAACTCACCAATCTCCATCTGAATTTAACTACAACAAGCTCATGGTAGATTTGCAAGTTAAGTTGGATGAGCAGAGATTAGCAATGGAGAAGTATGTTGATGAGAGCAATAAATCCCTTCAATTTGACTTGGCTCAAGATATTAAGTCTATTAGATTTGAAGTAAATATGAATAAGAAGGAGATGACAGATTGCTTCCATAAGGGAGGTAATGCTGTAGTATTTTTGGCTAAACAACAGCAGTCTATCCTCACTAAAGTGAATGATATTACTTTGAAGCAAGGTTATGTTTTGGAGAATCAGCTGAGGATGAATGATAATTTGGCTGAATCTCACCATGAAATTCTTGAGGAGTTCAAAAAGGCTACTGCAGGGATGACTGAAGCAAGAGCAAAAGAGATGGAAGCTTTTGATCAGAAACTAAAGGAGGCTATAGCTTCAGTTCAATCTGCCATCACTATATCTCAGAAGGAAATATCTGACAAACTTCAAAAATTGAAACCATATTTTAAAGAAGGTGTGAATTATCTAGATGGCCAGATCAGATTTCAGAAGGATGATCTAAGAGATCATATTACCAGAGAAGTCATAAAGGGAGAGAGGTTGTTAGTTCATGCTGGCTCAGAGCACACCAAATGGGTGACAAATAGTATTCGAGTCACATTGGGATATCCACCTTTGTGTGATGATGATATGGTGGCTGAGTCAGGAATTCAAACAGGTCTACTTGAAGGCAATCAACCTGAGATTGCCCAAGTCATTTACCCTCCTCCTGATTTTGATATGATTAATCAGCAAGTTCAGGATATGTATAGTCCTCCAAAGGAGGTTACCAAGGTTGTTATTGAGAAAGTTGATAAGCCTGATGCCAACTTGAAAGAACAGCAAGATGCTCTACTATCCAAGAAAAGATTTAGAGAGCAGGCTGAACTTAAGCCAGATTTTGAGCAGTGGAGCCCTACTTTAAGAAATATTATACTAACTGCATGGAAGGTTGTAAAGGACCAAGCACATGAAAGAGGAAAGTGGTATAATGAAATGGAATGGCAAAAGTATGAAGCTAGGCAGGAAGCCATAGTACAGTTCAGGAGAAAAGCCAAGCTGGGAAGGCTGCCACCAGATGCTCAGGAGCCGAGCAAGTACTTTCCAAAGCCCTTTCATTACTTTGAAAGGCAAAGGCTAAAGGAAGAAGCTCAGAAGAAAGCTGAGCTAAAAGGCAAGAAGCCTGTTGAAGTTGCTGAAGCTCCTGTGAAGGCTCAAATCCAATCTAGCAAAGGAATTGTTATAAGAGAGCCTGATCAGTCTTAGTTCTAAGTTCTTTCAAATGTTTTGTAATGTTTTGATCATTCAATGTAAACATATGTAATCAAACATTATCAAGTTATAAACAAAATTTTGTTTGGAATCATATATTCATGTTCACTCTGTGATGAATTGTTAATATTTTGTTTATATAAAATATTCCTGTAATGTCATACATCATCATATTATTTTTGTTATAAATGGTGTATATCATTAACTAAAAGGGTTATGACTTCTCCAAATAGGGGGTGATTGTTGGGTACATTGGAAAATGTGTACCTGATTTGAAGAAGCCTAACTTAGCTTAATGATATACATCAAGGTGTATTTGATGTTGTTTTAAGTTGACATGTGCAGGTGAAGAAGTATTAAAGAATACAGGAAATTATTCTAAGTCCATGTGTCGTCATCTAAAGAAACTGGGTCGACACTTCAGAATAATTGTGTCGACACTTGAAGGAAGATGTGTCGACACAGAGAAAGATAGTCGACCACATTTGTGTCGACACTGGGAAGCAGTGTCGACTCACAGAAAGATAATCGACCACATTTGTATCGACACTGGGAAGCAGTGTCGACACTGGGAAGCAGTGTCGACTCACAGAAAGATAGTCGACCACATTTGTGTCGACACTGGGAAGCAGTGTCGACTCACAGAAAGATAGTCGACCTCAACTATGTCGACACCTGAAGGCAGAGTCGACACATACTGAGTTCCGAATCTACAACTGTGTCGACACACAGGACTTGTGTCGACACACTGCAAAGTCAAGACCAAGTTATTTTCTGAAGAAAGATGAAGTGTTGAGTCGACACAAATTCTCTGTGTCGACTCATTCTCAAGATGAAGTTCTGAAGAAGCAGTGTCGACTTAAAGACAAACTAGTCGACATCATCAAAGGCTGTGTCGACACCAAAGTCACTTGTGTCGACACATATAGACAGTTGGTCTCGACACTTTCTGACAGTCTGTCTCAACACTTTGATGTCCAAGACTAAGGCACAGGATCTGTTTGAAGACTTGACAGCTGTGGGTTATGACAGGTTAACTGAAGCTGTCAGACTTGTCAGAAGTCAATTAGAAACCGGATCAGCCGGTTACCATGAAGAAGATCTATAAATAGACAGATTCAGAAGAAGAAAATAAGAATAAACAAGAGGAAATTAATTCTTAATCAACACATCAGTTAAGAGACAAGTCCTCTCTTCAAGAAAGTGCAAGGCATTAAAGAAGATCTTCATCAGAAGATCTAAGAAGACGATCTCAGGATCAGTCTAAGTAGAGTTCTTTCAAGAATTCAGAAGTATCATCAAAGGTGTTGGATAGAGAGGGATCCAGCCACTTGAAGAAGAAGAAAGAAGCCATCATTGGTTTCTCAAGAAGCTGTTTGGAAATCAACTCAGCTAAGTTCAGATTCAAGAAGCTTTGAAGAAAGCTCAGATTCAGTTGATTTCATCAGCTGATCAAGAATTGTTTTGTTCTTTTCTCTCTCACCAAAGGCAAGACATTAAAAACTTCTTTTCTAATTTCTGTAGGATCTGTCAATACAGATCTGAGTTGTAAGCCTGTGTTATAAAGGCTGAGTGTAGGAGAGTTGATCTCTGAGTGGTAGGGTTGTTTGCCTGAGTGTAGGAGAAGGTTCTTCTCTGAGTTGTAGGCTTTGTGATAAGGCTGAGGTAGGGTTGTTGAACCTGAGTTGTAGGAACCTTTTCTGGTTCTGAGCTGTAGGATCTGTGGATCTGAGTAAAGAGGAAGTTTGGCCGAATCTAGCATACTGCTAGATAGGTGAAGGGGGAAGTGGATGTACCCAGACCTTGGGGAACCACTATAAAACAGTGTGCAATCTGTGATGGTTAAATTTCTGTGACTGTTGTGCTGTGTGTTTTAATTCTGTAATTGAATTCTGCCAAAAAGTGTTAACAAGCATTAGAGCCTATTCACCCCCCCCCCCCCTCTAGGTGTTTAGGTTGTCTTGAAAGTAAAACTATCAGGGACACTAGTTGGGTCGCCAACCTGCCCCTCAGCGCCTCTCGAACAATGATCACAATGACCTTCGCAGCATGGGTCTCTATTTTCGGTGCGGCCAACGGTACTCCCCCAACCATGAGTACGCCGCAAAAGAGTTCCACGCCATCATCGGTGACGTCGACCCAGAAGTGACTCTGGCGGACTTTGAGGCCCTGGAGCTCTAAACGGGGATACACCTCTCGACTCCACCGCAGCTACGTTCCACCATTTGGAGCTATCTTGCACCTCGACAGGCGGAATCTCCTACCAGCAGACCAAGAAGCTCTCGAGCACACTGCAGGATCACCAGATCATCATCATGGTGGATAGTGGTGTCATCCACAACCTCATCTCTGAACATCTGGTGCAGTAACTCCATCTTCCCTTATTTCCCTCCTCGGATGTTGCGGTCCATATGGGCGATGGGCACCACCGACCGACTCAGGGCCATTGCACTGTCGTCTCGCTCTATATGGGGAACTACTCTGCGACCGCGGACTTCTACACATTCGGCTTAGGCGACCTCGATGCCATTATGGGAGTGGCTTGTCTCCGAACGCTCGGCGATGTATGCATCAATTGGGATACTATGTCCATGTAGTTCCTACACGAGGAACACCTATGTCGCCTCGACGTCGACTCCGCCCTCCTACGCTCTCCGATCTCCCTCTGCACGATGCAGCGGCCCTTGGACGTCAGCTTTTTCGTGGGGTTGTGTGCCTTCTCTGGCTCGTCCGTTGTGCCTTTTCCTTTTTTGACGGGCCATCAAGATCTTTCTACTACGCTCGTCGACGTCGCCAACCTCCGACAGGATTGCCACCAGCCCAGTTTTCTCTGGTCCGGAAGAAAGACGACAGTTGGCGCCAGACCAACCCAGTCAAGCTACTTGGTTGCTACTACCACCTTCAGGAAAACCCTGGCCCGCATGAGGTCCCGATTGTTGGGTCTTACCGTCTGGAGAACAAAGCTATGAGGCTATCTCGGGATCACTGTTGTTGATACCGCTCTGATCACTTTTGCCGACACCGCTCAGATCACTGCCTTGAGGACAAGACATGTTTTCCAAACGACGGTATTGTTATGATTGCGCATGCCGACGGGACATGCACACGCCGACGGGACACCGTGGAAGGTCCACATGCAGAGGAAGATGACGACGGGTCCGTCTGCGAGTGGAGAGACCGAAGAAGCGGTGCCAGCATGACGTCTTTATTTATTTCAAATTTTGTTATTTCCTATTTGGTTGTACACATTTATTTATTTCCTTTTATGTTGTATTTCTTATTATGTCACGCCCAGCACTTATAAGGGATGGAGTTGCACTCTTTTGGATTATCTTTTGGATATATGAGAATTACGATTGCTCCCTAACCTTTCCTTTTATTTCCTATTAAGATAATTTAATCCTAAGTATGAAAAAAACTAGCCTATTTTGACCATCCTTTTCAAGCATATGTTTCATGACAAGTGTGAAAAAGAGTTATCGTTTTTGACCTTTAAACAAACATGTATTTTTTGACCAAGAGAAGTTTCAGGGAAGCTTCATACACATGTCATCTAACACCTCTATCTCCTTAGTTTTGGCCTTATAAACATGAAGGAGGAGGGGTAAGAGATTCACTTCTCTTCAAACTCAAGCATTGAAAGATTTTCTAAAGAGGCATTTGTGACAATCGTCTTGATTTAGGAGAGTTTTCAAACGGTGTTCTACGACACTGATGAAGTATACTTTACCTACACAGATTGGATCTGGAGCATATTTGGGCTAGGATTTAAAAAGGCATTTTGGAGAGAATTTGTGTAATCCGTCTCGACCGTCACTGTCGGTAGCTTGCAATTTTTCTGCTACTGTTTATTGTGTAATATTGTGTGGTACGAAGTTGTTTAAGAACTGATATGGATTGAGAAGGAAAATCTTTGTAATTGCCTATTATTTTCATACATTTTTAGTGGCTTCTTTCTGGATTGGACTTTGATCATCCTGTGATTTTCACCCTATCGACATAGCACAAAGCGATCGTGCAAGTACTTGCTCGAATTAATTTGCGGGTACTCTGGTCGGGCATGCTTGCCCTCTAGCCCAACACTCTCCTCCTTCCTCTCTCCCACCACCGTCGGCCCTTCCCCTTACCGGAATCCTCTTCGGGATTTCCCAGGATTGTATCAGTGCAGCTCTAAATAAGTGGTGGCATCAAACAGAGACTAAATCATCCAGCGAAATGACAAGACTAGGAGCACCACTAACCCTTGACGATTAAAGGTCATATGAATGAGCAAGTCTCACCAGCAGAATTACAAGACTAGGGGATGATTAAGACTACCCTCAGGATTATTTCCCTTTGGTAGCCGCACATGTAAGAATAAAATACTACACAAACAAAAGGTCATGTATTTTTATAAACAACATGCTACGTGATCGAAGCCCTCTATTCCTTGCTTCTCACTAAGGGAACACTTTCGCAATGAACTAACCCTGGGAACCAACTGCTCCAAAGCCTCCTCTGGACCGAGCATTCCCAGATCTTGTGCTTCCTTAAGCTATCAATTAAGAAGGTGGTGAACCCATTTCTGGACCACTGAAGGGGAACCATACCATGGCCGGAGCAAGTCATCTGAACCAACTGGAGAGTGGTAAACCCCATCAAGGCTTACATTGAGAGCTCCATCAAGGTGTGCTGCCATCTCAGGGACAACTCCATCACCCCACACATCTGCCCTCCCACATACCTACAAATAGCAATCATACCAGCTGAGGAAATCAGAAAACATAGAATTTATTCTAAATTTTTCAATAAAAAGATGGATTGTCGATGTGAAAACAACAACAACACTCAAGTCTTTATCCGACTATAGTGGGGTCGGCTATATGGATCTTTTGTCGCCAATGTGCCCTATCTTTTGTCATAATCTCACTAATGCCTAAGTACATCATGTCTTTCCTTATAGTTTCATTCCAAGTCTTTATTGGTCTACCCCTCCCTCGTTTAATTATCTAGTAGAAAAAAAAAATTCGATCACCGTAACATTTTAAGAAATTTTTGAATAGT
This sequence comes from Platanthera zijinensis, assembly GCA_039513925.1. Taxonomy (NCBI): domain Eukaryota; kingdom Viridiplantae; phylum Streptophyta; class Magnoliopsida; order Asparagales; family Orchidaceae; genus Platanthera; species Platanthera zijinensis. The sequence goes on from CM077087.1 coordinate 111,459,952, forward strand.
CTCCACAAGTTCAATGGTGGTGATGATTTTCCCCATTATTAGTCTAAAGAAATTAGCTCAGGAAGGTTAATTTGTACCAAATTGAAACACCATCAAAATTCATGAAAACCTTTAATCAAGAACTTTATTTTATGTATTTTTTAGAAGAGTGCAAGGCTGCTTTTGGATTCGAATTTCGTTTAGTGATTAATTGATTTGTTCCGATCATAAAGGTTGATTTGTATAGTCTCCACAAGTCCAATGGTGGTGATAATTAGTCTTATCATCAATCAATTAAAATCAGCTCGGGAAGGTTAATTTGTACCAAATTGAAACAACAACAACAACAACACTCTAGCCTTTATCCCACTATAGTGGGGTCGGCTATATGGATCCTTTGTCGCCATTGTGCCCTATCTTTCGTCATAATCTCACTAATGCCTAAGTATATCATGTCTTTCTTTATAGTTTCATTCCAAGTCTTTATTGGTCTACCCCTCCCTCGTCTATCATACCTAGTGACTAGACTCTCACAACGCCTAACAGGTGCCTCTAATGGTCTCCTTTGTACATGTCCAAACCATCTTAGGCGAGCTTCTCACATCTTCTCTGGAATTGGTGCTACTCCTATCTTATCCTTGATACTTTCATTCCTAATTTTATCCAATCTCGTGTGTCCACACATCAACCTAAGCATTCTCATCTCCGCAACTCCCATTTTTTGTTCATGTACACAATTCACTGCCCAACACTCAGAACCATAGAGCATCGCGGGTCTAATTGCATTACGGTAAAACTTGCCCTTAAGTTTTAGTGGTACTTTACGATCACATAAGATCCCTGACGCGTCTCTCCACTTCAACCAACCCACTTGGATTCTATGTGTCACATCTTTATCAATACTTCCATCCTTTTGAACTATCGATCCAAGATATTTAAAACACTCAAAACGGGAAATATCTTGATCACCCAACTTAATAACGAAGTCATCTGTCCTTCTTGTACTGCTAAATTTAAGCTCCATATACTCCGTCTTTGCCCTACTCAACCTAAAACCCATCTTTTCTAAAGTATCTCACCAAAATTCAAGGTTTGCATTTACACCCTCTAATGGATTGTCAATGTGAAAAAAAATTAAAAAAAATATTACATTTTGTTATCAATATCTTTTTAATATATTGAAATGAGACATTTTTTTTTCATTCCTTTATAGGGGGATTTACCGAAACAAAGACAAACATAGAAACAACTCTATGGTCAGGTATGATTCAAAGCAGAACAAACAAGTTAAGACTGACATTGAAATGAGACATTTTTTTTCATTCTTTTATAGGGGCATTTACCGGGACCGCCCCACTAAGTTTGAAAACTTACCGATTGCACCCCTCTTATTAGTGGAATTACTAAAACCTCCCCAGAATGTTAGAAAACATAATATTTTTCTCCCTGAAGTTCACATTTCATAACATCCATGCACAAAAATACCCCTCTCAGAGTACATTTTCGGGGTGGTGTGTGTGTGTGTTGATGTTATGAAATGTAAATTTCATAACATTCAGGGGAAGTTTTTATAATTATGCTAACTTCCAGGGAAAGTTTTGGTAATTATTCCTATATATATATATATATAATACATAAATTACATCTACTCTTGGAAATACAGATTTTCTCAGATTTTAAGAATATATGAAAAACAAAAAGTAATTTAAAATTTTTATTTAAATATATGATAGGATTAATTACCAAAGCATACAACCTAAAATTGATCACATATAAATAGGGAGACCCATGAACTATATTAAATGTAAATATCTACATAAATTTCCCGAGGTAGAGAACTATATTTTGGAATGGTCTCTCGCATATATGATCTTGCTGAGACTATGTGGGACAAAATTATCAACATGCCGCCTAATATATTAGAGGATAAAAATCATACATATGAAGGGGTGTGTTGAAAATTTAGTCATACATTGGTAAAATGACGTATCTTTGTGCACTAACTTGGACTAAATTTTCAACGCGACCCCTAACATGTTATTGAGGATAAAGACCCACCCAACACATGAAGGGGTATTGAGAATTTAGTCACATGGAGGGAAACAGATTCATTTTATGCAACTGGACTAAATTTCCAACGCAACCCTAACACATTAGAGGATAAAGTTGCTACACGTGAAGGGGCGTGTTGAGAATTGAATCCCAAATTGAGAAATTAATGTAGCATTATGTACTTAATAGTTAATAAAGATCTTGGACCCATCCACCTACAACTAGAGCTGTCACTTAAAACCAAAAATCATAAACCGAACCGGAACCGCAAAAAACCAAACCGAATCATTTGCGAATTATTCGGATTCCGGTTTGAATTTTGGAACCGTGAATACCAGTGGTCTGGGTGTCGTTCTTTTATTTTATTATCCGGACAGAAACTAGAACCGCAATATACAAGTCTAAGCGGTTTCAAGATTTTTAGACCCGACCCGAACCAGACCGAAACAGAATCAAACTGGAACTCACTTATTATTATTATTATTATTATTATTATTATTTTAATAATCTATATATAAGATCTATACTTATTATTAGGGGTGAAACTGATGTGGTTTGAACCCAAACCGCAATCACATCAAAGGGATCGATTTTGGACTGAACAAAACCGCACCGCACCAAAACCGTGTGGTGCGGTTTGGAATTGGTTTTTGCAGTGCAGTTTTGGTTTTCTACAATTATATAATATATTTTCAATTTTATTCACATATTTTCCTGAAATATTTTGTTTTAAAAATATAGAAGGTATACGACTATTATTTAATAGTAATCGTGAAAAACAAAACTAATTGAAGATTGTACAACCTCGTATTTGTCGAATGGGCCAGCTAGCACAAAGGCAGGGAGCAAGTGCTCAGTTTCATCAGGCACTCGCTGCATGTCCAATGTAGTAATAGGCGAGCAGAGCCTGCAAGCTGATGTCCCGCATGTAGGCGAGAGGTAGGGTGGCGAGTGCCCAGCTTCATGGGGTACTCGCCGGTCGGGCGAGTGGTGAAAGCTCAGTCTCATCGAGTACTCGTCGCCTAGGCGAGTGGGCTGAGGTGCGCCGACTCAGCATTAGTGGTTATTCATTTTCATTTTCAATTTTTCTGATAATTCGTTTCTATTCTGTCATTAGCCTCTCCAAACAGCGGAGTTTCGTTGTTGGCAGACCACTTTGTGCTGCATTTAACAGTAATCAGAAGGCGGGATCTTGCTATTGGCAGACCATCTTCAGAAAACTATAAATAGACCCCCAAGGGCACCTTTGCAGGGGACCTATTCCTGAGTTCTCCTCTCCCCTGGCTAGCTTTGGTTGGCAGGAGCTTCAGCTCATCATTCACCGTAGTCTCCGGGTGGGTGGTCATTCCCTTGGCTCTCCAAAAGTGTTTAATCCAGCATTGGTTTGGGAGGGGAAGCAATTCAAGATTTTTCGGGTGTGTGGCAGGACCTCGCTGCGGCTCGGGGTTTGAGGTTGTTCTGGTGGGGAAGGTTTCCAAACTCTAAGTCCACAGCTGAGACACTAATTCGAGGGAAGTAAAGGAGAGCTACACCCCTGGTCCGATCTCTTCGTTAAACCGTGATTTTCGGGTTAAATATTTTTGGTGCGGTGAGTGTTGGTATTACCATTGTGATCTAGAAGTGATCAAGTATGCAGCATAACTGTCAACATAGTATGAGCCTATCAGAGTCGGACATAAGAACATTTGGAGAAATTTGGAGATTGGCTTAGTTTGACTATGCTCATATGATGAGTTGAAAAGACTTAGCTCAACCAGGCTTTGGAAGCGTCGAGTGCGTTGAGACAACTTAACGTTTTCGTCGAGTCAAGTGTTGACTCAACGAATGATGGCGTTGGGGCTGATATCGAGTCGAGTTAGAGCGTTTTTGGCTCAGCTCGAAATCGAAATTTTCGACTCAAACTCGGCTCGAAATTGACTCGAAATCGAAATCGATTTCGAGTCGAGTCGACTCGACTCGATTCCGAGTCGGCTCGAAATCGAATCGAATTGACTCGAAATTGAGCAATTTTTCTCTTTATTTCTATTTGACTCAAAATTAAATTGGGCAACCTATACATTTAGCAAACGAAACACTTAAAGACTTCATTCTTTTTATTTTGATTTAAATTTTCTTATTTTAAATTTAAAAATAAGAATATATCAATAAATACATAATATATTTAATTAATTTGAGTTGATTCGAATCATATTTCGAGCGATTTAGGGCTGGCTCGAAATCGACTCAAAATTAGATTCGAGTCAAATTGAATCGACTCAAATTAAGTCGAATCAATTTTAATCGATTCTGATTCGACACAATTTTCGAGCGAATTTCGAGAGGCTTTCGAATTTCGAATAATATGCTCAGCCCTAGATGGCGTTGAGTGTGCTGAGTTAACTCAACGATTTGTCAAGTCAAAGAGTTGATTCGTCAAGTATGACACTTAAGCGTTGAGTGTGTTGAGTATACTCGACGATTCGTCGAGTCAAAGAGTTGATTCAACGAATCAGAGTCTCAGGCGTTGAGTGCATTGAGTCCACTCAACACCTTCGTCGAGTTAAAGATTGACTCGACAAATCTGGCACCTTGGCGTTGAGTGTGTTGAGTCCACTCAACGCCTTCGTCGAGACAAATGTTGATTCGACGGATTTTGGCGCTGAGAGCATTGAGGTGTTGAGTTCACTCAACGTCATTCGCCGAATATCATATGAATACTCGACGATTCGTCGAGTATAGTTTGTATACTCGATGATTCGTCGTATATGTCAATGATACTCGACGATTCGTCGAGACAATAGTTGTCTGGTCGAAAATGCTGGATTCTAAATCCTGGGTCTGCGAATAGCAATGGGAGTTGTTCTATTTATTCCTTGGGTATAAATAGAGGATTTTAGGGTTACAAAGTAATTGATTATTCTGTCTAAGCACACGAGCTGCACTGTGCGAAAGACCCGAGAACTAAAAGCCTACGGAAGTCATTCCGCCAGCCGCCGATCCCGTTGCCTCCGCTTAGCTTGATTCCGGCGAGTGTCGCCACCGCCTCTTCTACAACGGACCTAGCAGTCCGTGAAGACGCAGAGCTTTCTCTCCCGACCTAGATCTTGTGCGACAAGATTCTACGGGTTCTCCCGTTCGTGTGGACTTCCTTTAGAGGTGCGAACAATATTCTGCACTAGGGACTATAGCCGCAAAGTGATTGGCTGATCTCCTGGAACATCTAGGTTGAGTATAGACTCAATCCCACAAAGGTAATTAATTTTATTTTACTGCCTTTATTTCTTGATTAATGTTCATTGCTAGATCCGAACACTTTTGGGTTTTCTTGTTCCTTATTTCCACTGCGCACAAGTGTTGTGATGTACAGCAAAACCCAACAGTGAGCAAGGACCGTAACTCGTAAGGAAAATCTTGAGTGAGTGTCATGGTTGGAGGTGAGGGGTAAGGAACTGACCCAGGCGGCTCGCCACCCGCAGACAACGCTGTGACTCAAAAACAATTTGGCGAGTTCATGAGGGTAGTGCTCGAGACCATTCACTCCGGTCTTGCAATGCGGGATGGCGAGTGCTCGACCCCCGCGGTCCCGGTGGTCGCCCAGCCTTCTCTGGGCGAGGAGGTGTCGGGTCAGCAGGTCGAGAAAGAGTTAAGGGAGGAAGGTGGCGAGAGAGAGCTTCCGAATCGCGAGCTATTTCCTGTCTCGCCAACCGCCCCGCCATCTGGAGAGACGGTTAGGCGAGATCTCGCAAGGCGTCAGAAAGGCTCAGGGAGCCCCTTCTGCGAGTTGATTCTCTCGGCTCCAGTGTCGAATGGCTTCAGAGATCCAATTATGTCTTTCTACTCCGACACCACACACAAGGCTTACAACGATAATAGTTTTTAGCTTTTTCACCGGTCCTTCTCCCAAGGACCGGTAGGCTATAGTCAATATCTCCCTAGATATGGATACTAGCCTCCCCCTAAATCAAACCTATGATCTAGACGCTGCACACAATGCGACAATTTACTCCTAAACCTCACAAGGACCTAGACACCACACACAAGGCGGTGATTTGCCCCTAAGCCACACACGGACTTAGACACCACACACAAGGTGGTGATTTTCCCTTCCCAATTACAGAGATAAAAAGTGAATATGAAAGTACAATAGTAAAACTTAAAAACTCCCTCAAAATCACGAGCTCTAAAGATGATGGTGGACCGATGAGAAGATCTCCAATCTTGAACGCACGGTCGTATCTTCTTCGCTCTTGAGATTTCAACGGACCAAGGGAGTTCGTCTGGAAACGGAGATGAAGGCTCTGAAAATTATCTGGGAAAACAAAGCTCTGCACGATCTATATCTTCCCTGAAATTTTTGGCCGTATATATCACTTCATGCTATCGCCGGCGGTAGAGTTAACGCCCCGCGATAGTGATAACTCTCCGTTGCTTGACACGTGGCACACGTCGCGCGGACTTTCAGATCTGAGTGAAGAACGTGACGATCGTGGGATATCGCTCGGCGACATCGGTATCTCCCCGCGATACCGCTGAACCGTGACTTCGTGCGTGGCAACGTGCGGATCAAGGCTGACGTCAGCAGTAACTGTCCACGCTATCGCCTGCGGTAGCGTTATCGCCAGCGATAGTGGGATTTTCCTTTTCTTCAATGTTATGCTCAGTCATTCCTTAGTACTTAAAAAACTTGTTATCCCTGCACATTTAAAACACATACCAAGATCAAATACATCCGGGATTTGTTATTCTCAAACCAAGAAGCGCGGAACGCATGCTCCAACAATCTCCCCCTTTTGATAATAACAAATCCACTAAGAAAGAAATTGCGTGAGATCAGGAGAATGTGAAACAATTCAAATAATCATTATGAATAAACTCCCCCTATAATAAAGACTATTTGCTCCCCCTATATTATCCCCCTATATGTAATTACTCCCCCTAAATGTACTAATCAATTGAGTACATGATTCATGATTTCTTACTTAAGTTGGTATCAGACGCCTGCGGTAGCGTTATCGTCAGCGATAGTGGGATTTTCCTTTTCTTCAATGCTATGCTCAGCCATTCCTTAGTACTTAAAAAACCTGTTATCCCTGCACATTTAAAACACATACCAAGATCAAATACATCCGGGATTTGTTATTCTCAAACCAAGAAGCGCGGAACGCATGCTCCAACAGGAGGATCTAGTCCAGCATATGCAATGGTTCGAGGATACAGTTTTCATCAGGCAGATGACAGACGCATTCAAATGCAAGTTATTCGTCATCTCCCTCAAAGACAAGGCGAGTGATTGGTGTCATCAACTTCCATCAATAACCATCTACAACTTTGAGTAACTGCGTCGCAGTTTCTTGCTGTGCTTTTCAACATCAAAGAAGAGGAAGAAGGGAGATGAATTCTTGTTCGAGATTGAGCAGGGGCCGGAAGAAACTCTGGAAAGTTATGTGGATAGATTCCAAGAGGAAATACTTTAATTTCAGGAAGCGTCAGGGTATACCCTGATGATGGCCTATACCCTAGGGCTTCGCCAGGGATTTTCAAGATGGAGCTGAAGCTGGTGTCACCTCTTTCCTTCGAAGAGTTGATGGAAAAAGCGGCAAGAGAACGAAGGGGAAGCCACGAACCCCGAGTTCGCAAAGAAGCTGACAAGACTGGGAGAGATAGAAGCAATAGAACAAGGGGGAGGAATCTTGAGGTCTATGTAGATGACCTGATGATAAAAAGCAAAGACGTAGAGTCTCACCTCCTGGACCTGGCAGAAACGTTTGCCACCTTGAGAAAATACAAAATGGACTTAACCCCCTGAAGTGCATTTTCGATAGTTTCTGGGTAACCTCATCACCCCCTTGGGGGTAGAACCCAACCCGGATAAGGTCAAGGCGATCCTAGAGCTGGAATTGTCGTGGAATGCCAAAGATATTCAACGTCTAATAGGGAAACTAGTGGGGTTGAGCAGGTTCTTATCCCGGGCAGTGGAGAAGTGCTCACCTTTCTTCAAGGTGCTAAGGGGTAACCAGTGTTTCAAGTGGACCAAGGAGTGTGAGGAGGACTTCCAAGCTCTGAAGCAGCAGCTCACTTAGGATCCACTACTCAGGGTCCAAAGGATGGTGAGGAATTGACTTTGTATCTCGGGGTGGGGGAAGAGGTTGTGAGCTCCATTTTGGCTCGAGAAGAAGTAGGCAGCTGTCGGTGTACTATGTGAGCAGGGTCTTGAGGAAGGCGGCGCTCAACTATCCCATCCTGGAGAAGTTAGCCTTTGCTCTGGTCGTCTCAGCCAGGAAGCTTCAGCCCTAGTTCCAGGCATATTCCATCAAGGTGGTGACCGATCATCCCCTTCGCAGCATCATGGAAGGGGTAGAACACTCAGGAAGATTGACAAAATGTTCGGTGGAACTGAGTGAGTTCGACATCTCATTCACTTCATGATTGTCGATACAGGCTCAAACTGTGGCAGATTTCCTAGCATAGTATGTCGTGGAATTGGAAAAACCCGAGCAGCCCGACCAGGCAGCGTGGGATTTGCTCGTGGATGGGGCGTCAGGAAGGCATTCTTTAGGATCAGGAGTGATCTTCAGAAGTCCTCAAGGGACAAGGATCGAGCAGGCAATTGACATTCGTTTCCCCATCACCAACAATTAAGCAGAGTACGAAGCAATGATAGCAGGACTTCGTTTAGCCAGGGAGCTATAAATCCAAGATGTGAGGGTCTCCACGGACTCTATGGTGGTGTCGTCACAAATCATGTGAGAGTTTGAGGCAAGGGATCCAACCCTTCATAAGTATCTCGCCAAGGTCAAGGGCCTCATTGGGTTGTTCCGAACTTTCTCAATCTGGCATGTTCCTCGGAAGGAAAACATGCATGCGTATCACCTCGCCAAGTTTGGCCCCCAAGCAGGAGGAACTGTGATAGAGCTATTCTGACCTTCCATCGACGAAGGAGAGCTGATGGAGATCGACCAGCGACCCTCGTGGAGGGACCCATTCATCAATTTCCTAACATAAGGAAAGTTCCCAGAGAACATCCCGGATAAAAGATGATTTATGTACAAATCAGCTTACTATTTATTGCAGGAGGGAGTGATGTATCGGAAGACCCTCTCTGGGCTTCTGGCCAGGTGCGTGGCCGAAGATGAGGTCCCTCGAGTTTTGGAAGAGATCCACTCTAGAGAGTGTGGAATCCATTCGGGAAGTCAGACTCTGGAGAAGAGAGTGTTGCGGCAGGGTACTTTTGGCCGACTATTAGCAAGGACACGGCGGAATTTCCAAGTGCCAGAAATGCAAGCTCTATGCGCCACTCCAACTCCTTTTGGCGCAGAAACTCAGGACATTCACGGCGCCATGGACATTTGCGATATGGGGATTGGACCTAGTTGGTCCTTTTCCACAGGCAAGCAGCCAGAGGTAGTTCCTTTTGGTCATGGTGGACTATTTCTCGAAGTGGATAGAGGCCAAGGCATTGGCAAAGGTGACGTCACAAGTAATTCGCAACTTCATATGGGGGGAGGTGATTTGCCGGCATGGATTGCCCCTGTCCATAGTCACGGAAAACGAGCCTCAATTTGCGAGCGAGGAGTTCATTGGTTTCTACGAACAAGTGGGCATTGATCTCAGGTTTGCATCCGTCCATCACCCCAGGAGCAACGAGCAAGTGGAGGCCATAAACAAGATCATTGTCAACCTGTTGAAAAAAATGTGGAAAATCTGAAGGGAGACTGGGTGAAACAGCTCCCCTCTGTCTTGTGGGCCTTGAGAACCTCCCCGAACACAGCTACCGGAAAAACCCCTTTCAAGCTATCATACGGGTCAGAGGTCGTGCTTCCCGTAGAATTCGAGGTGAGGTCCCCGCGTATTGTTGCCACGGGGGATGACGATGAGGAAAGGAGAATGGAAAATGAGGAAGATCAATGACTGTCTCTTGATCTGGTGGAAGAGCTTCGTGACCTGGCAGCGCTACGCTAGGAGGAGGTCAAGCGTCAAATGCCAAGGTACTTCGATAAGAACATCAGAATCAAACATTTTGTAAAAGGAGATTTAGTTCTCAAAAAGGTTGATGACGCGGGAAGGGGAGACTTGTTGGAAAACTCTACCCTAACTGGGAAGGGCCCTTTGTAATCCTTGAGGCGCTTGCCACAGGTGGTTATCACCTCCAAAATGTCGAAGGGAGCCCCCTTAGCAACAGTTGGAGCGGTGACGACCTGAAGCGCTTTTATTCATGAGATAAATGAAAGTAAATATCCACTCCTCACAAGATACCTTTCACTTTATCCTCACTGCTCATCAAGTCTGAACATGAATACCCTCGATGGGACCCCGCTGACCGGGCTCTCACAAGCCGGCAGGGCAGACAGGTCGCTCGGGTAGGAGGTTGAGATAAGATCAAGTCTGAACCAGAATACCCTCGATGGGACCCCGCTGACCAGGCTCTCACAAGCCGGCAGGGCAGGCAGGTCGCTCGGGTAGGAGGTTGAGATAAGATCAAGTCCGAACCAGAATACCCTCGATGGGACCCCGCTGACCGGGCTTCTACAAGCTGGAAGGGTAAGCAGGTCGCTCGGGTAGGAGGTTGAGATAGGATCAAATCTGAACCAGAATACCCTCGATGGGACCCCGCTGGCCGAGCTCCCACAAGCCGACAGGTCGCTCGGGTAGGAGGTTGAGATAAAATCAAGTCCGAACCAAAATACCCTCGATGGGACCCCGCTGACCGGGCTCTCACAGCCGGCAGGGCAGGCAGGTCGCTCAAGTAGGAGGTTGAGATAAGTTCAAATCCGAACCAGAATACCCTCGATGGGACCTCACTGACCAGCCTCACACAATCCGTCAGGGCAGGCAAGTTGCTCGGGAAGGAGGTTGAGATAAGATCAAGTCCGAACCAGAATACTCTCGATGGGACCCCACTGACCGGGCTCTCGCAAGCCGACAAGGCAGGCAGGTCGATCGGGTAGGAGGTTGAAATAAGATCAAGTCCGAACCAGAATACCCCCGATGAGACCCCGCTGACCTGGCTCTCACAAGTCGGCAAAGCAGGCAGGTCGCTCGGGTAGGAGGTTTAGATAAGATCAAGTCTGAATCAGAATACCCTCGATGGGACCCCGCTGACCGGGCTCTCACAAGCCGGTAGGGTAGGTAGGTCGCTCGGGCAGGAGGTTGAGATAAGATCAAGTCCGAACCAGAATACCCTCGATGGGACCCCGCTGACCGGGCTCTCACAAGCCGGCAGGGCAGGCAGGTCACTCGGGTAGGAGGTTGAGATAAGATCAAGTCCGAACCAAAATACCCACGATGGGACCCCGCTGACCGGACTCTCGCAAGCCGGCAGGGCAGGCAGGTCGCTCGGGTAGGAGGTTGAGATAAGATCAAGTCCAAATCAGAATACCCTCGATGAGACCCCACTGACCGGGCTCTCAAAGCCGGCAGAGCATGACAGGTCGCTCGGGTAGGAGGTTGAGATAAGATTAAGTTCGCCCGAGAATAACCTCGAAGGGACCCTGCTGACCGGGCTCTCACAAGTCGGCAGGGCAGGCAGGTCGCTCGGGTATTGGGTTGAGATAAGATCAAGTCCGAACCAAAATATCCTCAATGGGACCCCGCTGACAGGGCTCTCACAAGCCAGCAGGGCAGGTAGGTCACTCGGGTAGGAGGTTTGAGATAAGATCAAGTCCGAACCAGAATACCCTCGATGGGACCCTGCTGACCGGGCTCTCACAATCCGGCAGGGCGGCAGGTCGCTCAGGTAGGAGGTTGAGATAAATCAAGTCTGAACAAGAATACCCTCGATGGGACCCACTTGACCGGGCTCTCACTAGCCGATAGAGCAGGCAAGTTGCTCAGGTAAGAAGGTTGATCCCTAAGGAAAATGAAGTCAGGTCTACGACAGTTAAGTTCCGACAAGCCAGCAGAATCCTTGACCCCTCAAGAAAGAGGTAAAGAGAGTAGACAGGGAAAAGCAGGTTGGACTGTGTTTCCACTCGCCGCGAGCACTACCCCTCTCGCGCAAGCGCGAAGTAAAAGCTTCGGCTAAGTGAGAATTCAGATCTCGCAATGGCTGCGAGATCTGGTTCCCGCGAGCCGAGGGAGTAGAGGAGGGCATCTCGGCGAGTCTGTTGAACATAAGGAAAATCACTCAACCGTGAATTGACAAGTTATATGACAGCAAGCCGCACAATATGTAAAGATGAGCATGACAAAAGAAAAGTTGATTCTTTACTAATCACAAAAATATATGTTAGGCGAGTGCACCTTTACAATATCAAAAAAGAAAAAAAATGAAACCCTCGACTCGCAGACGGGTCCTTAGATGAGTGTTCCTTGTCGCCATCATTAGGGGAGTGGCCTCGTCGCGAGGATTTCGACTTGCCGCTTGCGGATAAAATCTGTGATGAGGTCCATCCAATCATCCCGCAGGGCGTCAAGGTTGCGCAGTACGTTCAGATTTGACTCCATGCTGAACAATCAGTAGCTTGCAGGTGTTTTCCACCTCCTGCAAGCTGCAGCGAGAAGTGGAGAAGGTTGCACGCGTTGGAGGAGGATGCCCCGGGTGCGATGGGAGTCTTCTCTGCACGGGCCTTTGCGAGCTCCACCTAAGTAGACGCGAGTTCCCCCTCCAAGTCGTCGATGCGCGACCTAAGGCACTCGGCGGTCTCGGCATCCTATAGAAGATTTTTTTGAGATAAGTTCAAGGTAAAATGGAAAGAAGATGAAATAAGGAGACTTAGCACACCGACCGAATGCTTCGCGAGGAGGTGCTCTGTTAGCTCGATACGGGTGTCGAGGTCGAGGACCTTCTCCTCGGCGAACTCCCGGGCAGTCTCGGCATCTCTGAATTTCTTACGAAAACTATTCCCCTCTACGCGACCATGTGTGCGAGCTCAGTGGTGCGCAGATGGGCCCGCGAGCTCTCATAGGCGAGTTCCTTCATCGTCAACCTATCATATTCCTCGATGTAACAACCCATATAAAATAAGACCATTCATAATGGCATTTTGGTAATACCCCCCCCCCCCCCAAATCTAATCTCCTCATCTACTAAACATAAACCCGAGCCAGGCATCCCGATTACGCGTATTTCCCGCAAGCCGCAAGAAAATCCTGCTCCTGATTCCTCCCCCATCTCCCGCAGGTCGCGCCGCAAGCCCCGCTCCCTGCTGCCGCCGACGCCTTCTCCGACTCCTCTTGTCGTAGCCTCCAGCTTCTCCTCTTGCTCTGCCCGACGGCTTCCCCTCCTCAAGCCGGCTTCATCCTCGCCTCCCTCCCGTGCGTCCCCTTCTCTGGACGACAGACCCGCCGCCTCCTGCTCCTCCCCAGGCCGACAACACTTCGTCTCCTCCTTTTCTTGAGGGCCAGCAGCAACTCCTCCAAAGAGGTCGGCAACCCTCTTCCTCTCCGTTTGGGCCGGTGTTTGTGAAAGGGACAACTATGGTTTCCTCCCCTCTCCTCCTTGAGCCCGGATTTGATCTTCTTGGGTAAGGTTTTCTCGTTCCCCCTCTTTATTCATATTTGCTTGACCTTATTTTGCAAAATTATGCCCCCAATGTGTGTATGTTTTTGTGGATCCAAGATTTTTGCCCCCCTTCGTAATTGTCTAATCTTGTTGCATTTCTGATTTCCAGCGTTGCTCCACGACTCCAATGATGGAATTCCTCCAAATCCCTCTCCGATTTAGGGTTTACCATATCCAAGCGTCGTCAAGTCTCCGCTTCTGCGTGGTATCTCTTGTCCCCTCACTCATAAGGGAGGTAAATTTCTAAACTCTGCTCTTGCTTGAGTCTTGCGATAGATAAATCGCCTGTGTTAGCGTAGTGGTAATTTGTTATAGCGTTTCCATCGTTCTTGAACAGGTTCGCTTGAGGAGTGCCAATTTTGCTAGCGTCGCTTAGCCGCCACTGCCAATTGCAGCTTCTTTCAGGCAAGTAGAGATCTTTCTCTCTTGCAAACATTGAACTTATTTACTTTGTCTGATCTTATATTTGTCTGAATTCGTCCTTGATTTCTTATTTCGTCAAATAATTTAGACCTCGAATCCGTAAATAGACTTGTTATCCATTTGAGGTTCCCGCGATAGAAATAACGCGAGTCGTGAGTGTAAATAATGATATTTGGATAATTGGGAGACGAGTTAGTGAACGATAGTTAATTGGATATGTAAATTGATGGATTCTGTCTCTTTTGAGGAATAATTTGAAGAATAGTAGAGCGTTAAACACGAGCAACATTGTCACGATAATAACTGTAATGAATTCTGGTTAGCAAGTATATGATTGATGTTTTGATGTATCATGCTCGTAACACACTTTTTACGTGAAAAATACCTGTGTCAAAGGATGATTAAACCTAGATGAGTACTTGACTTCCCCGATCAATTACATGTCAGCTTACCTCTGCGATATACTCGATAAACCTTCTTAGTATTATGAAACATTAACCCCTCGAACCCGCAAGAGTCAAAACTCATTGTTTGATTCCTTCTGTGTCGTCGAATCTGATTTCTGATGTATGTCTGATTTCTGATGTCTGTCTGGTTTCTGATGTCTGTCTGGTTTCTGATGTCTGTCTGGTTTCTGATATCTGTATGGTTTCTGACGTCTGTCTGGTTTCTTAGGTCTGTCTGGTTCTAAGACTCGAGCGAATGTTGCTCCATAACTAAATTCCTTTCTTGACGCATTTATGAACTCTAATATTGTACAGCTGAATCGTTAAGTTTGTATCAGGTCTTGATATGATAAATAATCACCTAAGCATGAAGTTCGAAAACAAATCTGTTGTTGTAAGCAAATCCTTGAACTGTAGCGTCTAATTGGGCATCTGTCTGTCGACATGGTCACGGTAAGCAGGATTACTTTTCTGACAAGACTTGCACGCAAATCTGATCGTGAGCTATGTGCGCCCGCTATAGCACCTACACCCTTCATCTATCACGACTTACAACATATTATATGAATAATTTTTGATTATACTCCGGAGTAGTCTAATAAACTAACTTGTTCGGTTTAGCTCTTTTATTTGACTGTCTCGAATAGTTTTGCTTCATTGGAAACCGGTACACTCTTACTTTCTGCTTCTGTTATTGTTCTATGTTTTACTCTACCTACCCTGTTTATTTCAATGTTCTGAGGCTTTTCCTTCTTGTTTTAGAATTGTTTTAGCGTTCGTGCAGCACCGCCAGGTCCTCGAGCCCGATCAGAATTAAGTTTCAGGTTCTATGTTTACATTTCTTTTACTATCAAATATTTTTTTATGTAATAATTGCAATCAGACATTTTCTCTGGTATCATGGACAACTGCTAGACTATTTAAATATTTATGTACTAGAATTTGAAATTAATGCATATGCACCCTCTGTTGAATCATAATTGCATGAAAACTATAGTAGTGGCCTGTAAAACATAATTTTTACAAAATAAATGTGCTGAAGCCAAAAATGACCTCTCGTGGAGTTCGGGGTCCCAAAAGAGGGGTGACCTCACACCTACTACACTCGGGAGAACGTCACGGACCAAAGACCTAGGAAGCTATGAATAGACCCTCGGCTCTAGCGTAGAGGTCCCACCACACACCCGGAAGATTGCTAGAACACTTCCCCTCCCTCACCAAGTGGTT